>CM074721.1:71612537-74147537 GCA_037306005.1 Rhinophrynus dorsalis | reverse complement strand
CTGTTCAATTTACTTGGTTATGTTAACAAGAAAAAAATGAACAAATATGACTATGACTATGTTTCTTGCTAATTTTCCCAATATAATAATTGTCTCTGTAGTCTGCTGCTTTGATATGATACAATGCTGGGGTTTCCCTTTATGCCATCAGTCTTGGAATAAAGAAATATTTAAGGCTCAAATATATCACTGCTCTCTCCTTCCTTAAAGGGATATTAATGCTTAATATTGCAAAAAAATATATAGCAGAGTTTATCCTGCTGAGTAAAACAAATTCACTCCCACTATTGAGATGATTTATTAAAAAGTTATTACAGATCAAACTTTTAATTTTTGAATGCAATACCTGCATGGCCTTAGTGTTTACAATGGCACTGTTGCTACACCGTCCTATGGAGGTTTATGGTCAACTGGCCATGGCTGTCCAAAAGACTGCTGTAGCAATAGCACCACCATAACATTTCAGGCCATGGAAGAACTACATCCTAAAATGCTATAACTGTTTAATAAAACATCTCTCAGCAGTGGAAGTATCTTGTTTTACTCAGAAGGATAAGCCCTGCAATAAATATTTTTCCCATATTAGGTGTTACTATCCCTTTAAACCATTCTCCCTGATTGCTCAACCAATGTGTCAGGAGACCAAAGTGTGTCACAGAATTTTGTCTATTTGCCACAAAGTGTTTGATCAAAAATCTTATTTGAAGACCAAGGTATTGCATTGCTCAGGTTAAGAAAATAAATACAAAACATTCTGACATGATGCTTTAAACAAAAAGGTTATATATTACTATTTTTTCTTCTTGTTTATAGAATTATGGTTTTTAATCACTGAAAATTCCAAGCATTTTTTTTTAAATTAAAATTGGTGTCACCACATAAAAATGTTTTCTCCCAAATTATTAGGACACCAAAGTGTTTAACAGACGTTTGTCTGATGTGTTAACCCTTTGAGTGCCAGATGGGAATGCAGCGCATTGCAAAGCAATGTATTGCGTACCCATCTGGCAATCCAAGGGTTAAATATTTTTGAGCAAAAATTATTTGAAAAGTTCAAAGAAGTAGAATGCTCTGATTAGTAACAGGATATGATTTCCAAGCAAAAAGGTTATGTATTATTATCATTACTTGTTTATTCATTCATTCTTTTTATTAACTGTGACATCATACTTTTTTTTTTTCAAAATTTTAACCCTTTGAGAAATAGAAGTATTCAACGCATTACAAAGGGGTTCTGCCATATAAAGAAAGTTCTGGAGAACTCTATCTTCCAGGTTGTCAAGATAACAAAGTGTTTCACTGTTATATAAAAGTCATACCTCCCAAGTGTCCCTCTTTAGGAGGGATAGTCTCTCTTTTAGACCTAAATCCCTCTTTCCCACCCTGATGTCCCTCTTTTAAGGAGATCAGACTGTGTGGTGTGTATATAGGTGTATCACACTACTCTACAGCAATAAATCCCATCTTAATGTTTGTTTGAACCTCAGTATATGTGTTTATAAATTAGTCTGTTTAAATAAAATACTTTGGTCTTGTTATTAATCATTTATTAGGTTACAAAGGAGGTGGCAATAGGTCATGAAATAGTGTCCCTCTTTGGCAATTTGAAATGTTGGGAGGTATGAAAAATGATTTGATCAAAAATGTATTGGAAGAGCACAGAGAAGTAAAATGATCACGTAACAAAACCAAATGTCATATTTAAGCAAACAGAAAAGGTTGTGTATAACACTTTGAGTGCCAGAGGGGTATGCAATGCATGTGCATTATTGTTTGTTTACAGAACCACTCTTTTTAATCCCTGCAATGCCAGACCTTTTTAACATTTTTTGAAATAGGTTGCCAAAAAATCAGAATAATTACTCAAATAAAATATAAAAATAATCATTTCTTACGTAAAACATTTCTCCTTTTTTTCCCTCTTCCTATTACACTCTCTCCCTGTCTTCCTTCTATTAAAATCCCCCAAGGCTCAAAATGAACCTAAAATTCTACCTCTAAGTACTAGCATAATACTCAGCCCTCACCCACACTTTGTACTTACTAACGTGGTGCAGTATTGCAAATTCCAGCCTTCACTACCCGCTGATCCGTCTCTGTAAATTTCCTCTTACCCAATTAGCCTATAAGCTTTTCAGGATGAACAGAGGCATCTCACAAAGCATTTTGTTGACGCCAAGATCATATTGACCCCCCGATTTATTTATTGTACTGAATTCTTCTGTATTAGGATAAATATAAACATATATATAGTTTAAACCCCAACAACAATTCTGGGTCCTGATGCTCTCCACTGCCTGAGTTACAATTCATGATATTCCCAAAACCAATCCCTTGGGTGCTTGAGACACCGCCAATGCATTGTAAATCACCCTAGCATCCAAGGAGTTGGGAGAAATCTATCTATCTATCTATCTATCTATCTATCTATCTATCTATCTATCTACACACACACACACACACAATTTCTGTTTCTGGTGGTGTCCTTATTGTTTGTCATGCTCGAAAAAATAAATAATAAGAATAATATTTGAAATAGTGGAAACAAACTTACGAAGAGGCAGAGCTGTAAAGAATGGAAGCCAGCATAACATAAACATTCCAACCACAATGCCAAGGGTCTTGGCTGCCTTCTTCTCCCTGGAGAATTTGAGAAGTTTGAGAGATAAGGAGCTGCGTGATTGAGTATTCTTGGCTTTGCCATTGTTGGTGGAGTCTTCATGCATGTTCTTGCAGTGGATTCTCAAAGTCAGCTCCTTGGAGTCCATCCTTTCTTTCATCACACCTGCTTCTAGGTTCTTGGTTATCCTCTTAGCCACCACATAGACCCTGCAGTACATAACCAAGATGACTGTCAAAGGGATGTAGAAGGAAGCCATAGAGGAGAAAATAGCATAAAATGGCTCTGTGGTTATTTCACAAACAGACTCGTCATTTGATGTTTGCTGCTTCCATCCCAGTAATGGTCCAATGGATATAACTGTAGAAATTATCCAGACACAGAGAAGGGCTAGAATGGCTCTTTTTCGGGTAACTATGGTGGGATACTGAAGAGAATAACGAACACCAATATACCTATCTATAGATATTGCACACAAACTGAAAATTGATGCTGTACAACATAGGACATCCATAGCGGCCCAGATATCACATAATATTCTTCCGAACACCCAGTAACTGACTACTTCCATAGTCGCAGAAAAGGGTAAGACTGTGGTACTCAATAATAAGTCAGCTATGGCCAAGTTCACAATCAGGTAGTTGGTGGCAATTCTCAGCTGCCTGTTAGTGACCACAGAAAGGATAACCATGATGTTGCCCACTATGGCTGTGCATATGAAGGCACCAAGCGTGAAAGCAAGAAGTGTGGCTCTTGTATAATTAATAGGCATTGTGATATTGGTAGCTGTTTGGTTTTCATCCATAGTACTACCATTGTCCAACAGCATGATGTGGGGGTACCCCAAAACTGATGATGTGTTATCACCAGGTGAAATATGCATCTTAGCAATCAGTATCCATAGACAACCTAGAAAACTGGAAAACTAGGCAAGAGCAGCCTGGAGAAATCCAGAAAGACCTGAAGGGGAACTGTGAAATCTCCTATGAGGCATTTGTCAAAATTCACGTGTCCAACTTTACTTCTGTTCTTTTTTTAGATGGAGGTGATGATTATTTAGAACGCTGGATGGAAGTCCTGGTGCAGAGGGCTCCTAATAATAAATCCTCTGGAGTGACGGCTTTCCCCTTTCCTTGAAAGTCTAAATCCAGATCGTCAGGAATGCTGTAGTGGAGCTGGGATGACATGCTGCTCAACTAAATCGTTTCTGTGCTCTTGGGAAGGATTGCATGAAGCAGCTGCCTCTGTTTTCACCAAGTGACATCACATCAAAATGACCAACTTCTACTAAACAAGCACTAGGGGGCATCCTTGTTCAAGGTAAACTCTTCAGCCTAACTGCTGAAAAATCTGGCTTTACAGATCTTTACAAGCTATAACAGTGAAAGTTGGATCTTGGATTTTAATTACTTTCTCCCTTGCCTGAGGGACGTATAACTTATTGAAAAATAAAACACTGTGGCCACCTATTTAATAAAGTGGTTAATTAAGTATTCATGGGAAAGAGCCGAATCAAATACAGCATTTTAGCAAAATAGCTTGCTGGAAAATTTAATTTTTTTTTAATTGACCCTCAAGTTCCCAAAAGGGCTGCACCTTACAGTGACAATTTCTAAACTGTGTTGAAAAAAGCAGGTTAATTCCATGGGGGAGATTCACTAAGCAGTGATAAAGAGGTGATAAAGTGGAGATGACATCTCGGGGGAGATGCACTAAGCGGTGATAAAGAGGTGAAAAATAGAGATAACTTCAACAGTTTATCACTTCTCCAGTTCCTATGTTATTCTATAGAGCCTATGCACTAAGATTTCCAAAGCTGAAGAAATCTTAGTGCATAGGTTCCATAGAATAACATAGGAAATGGAGAAGTGATAGAGTGGAGACGTCATCTGCACTTTATCACAGCTTAGTAAATCTCCCCCCATGTGTGCTAGTGAGGTTGTTTATGTCAAATGCACACACCTTTCAGGAGAGGGGCAATCCCAGGATTATAGAGAAATGTTTCTAGAAATGAAAATAAGTATATATAAAGAATTTATTTTCGTGTATTTCTTCTTCCAAGTACCCTTGCACCTTCCTGAACACAAATCAGGGCTGGGTAATCAGTGGTTCTTTTCCAGCTGTTGTTGGACAACAATTTCATTCATTCTTAGCCAGTCAGCAGCCAGTTGAGGATGATAGGTGTAGTCTAACAAAAGCTGGATTAGGGCTGCAGGTTGCCCAACCCTGGGAAAGACATATGCACAACAGCACCACGTGTTTCTCTCTAGAGTTAAAGGGACAGTAATGTCTCTTTAAAAGTTGCTCACCGAGTCTTCTCTACGTAACCGATTGTGCTATGTCTAATACCTTGTTTGTAGGTCAAAAGTTATGAAAAGATAAAGATCCCCACCTGTCCCTTTCTGGCCGCCTCCCACAAAATCTGAGATTGGGTCGTGCAACTCGATGGCTGCAGCAAGGGACAGACTTCAGTAAGTAAGTATAAGGAAAATCCTGCACCCCTTGACGAAGGAGGGCAGGATTTCCCTTTGCTTACTGAAGTTTGTCCCTCACTGCAGCTGTCCTAACCAGCCTGCATCTTCAGCATGACATGCCAGAAAGGGACGATCGGTGGATCTTCAGTGCTTTATAACTTTTGAACTACAAACAAGTAAGGTATTAGATATAGCGCAATCTGTTACTTTTAATATACAGACGACTCAGCAAGCAACTTTTAAAGCAATATTACAATCCCTTTAAGGAGGAACCAGTTCTCAATCCATGTACAGATATCACATCCCAAACCTAAGCCTTTTAATTTATGCAGTAGACTGCTTTGCACCATATGGTCACCGGAAGGGACTGACGGCTCAGGCTCACAGACCACACTAACCTGCCCGTCAGTCCCGAAACGGGACGGATTCCTTTAGACACATGTATTTTTTTACGGTAAGACATCTATTTTCAAGCTAGTCGCCATGCATTTAATGAATGCATGGTGACTGGCAATTATCTGAAAGTTCTGCTTTAAAAACAAAATAAGGCGGCGAGTTTTGGCCATCAACGCTCGTTGCAATTTCTGGTGGTCAGGGAACTCTTTTGGCCCTTACCTCCTGTGTTACCATGGTGAATAAAATCAAGCCCTATGTGGGATGTCAATGTTTGCTCTAACCCAGAATGATCCAATCAGTCCTCAAGGAACTTTTAATATGCTACGGCTGTGAGATATCACTTCTTATGCACTCACTAGACAAGGAGGACTTCTTCCTTTGCCTTTTCTAGTAGAAAGGTCACTTCAGGGCTGGCCCAAGACATTGTGCTGCCTGGGTCCAAGGATGAAATGCTGCCCCCCCCCTCCGCACACCAAAACCACACCCACCAAAACATGCCACATCCTTAATTATATTAACCCCTCTTCTGCCCCTAAAACCACATACAACTGTAATTTTTTTACACTCCTTTCTCCCCCTTGCCTTTTTACACCCCTTGTGCCTCTGTTTTCCCCTCTTTTCACCCCTTGTGCCTCTTTTTTCACCCCTTGTGCCTATTTTTCCCCTCTTTTTTTCACTCCTTGTGCCCCTTTTTCCCCTTCTTTTCACCCCTTGTGCCTCTTTTTTTCCCCTCGTTTCACCCCTTGTGCCTCTTCCCCCCCTTGCCTGTTTCTCTTCTCCTTTTGGATCCCTCTCTTTCTTCTCCTTCTGGCTCTCTCTTCTCCTGCTTTTTACTCAGTATCGCCACTACCCCGCACTGATGACAGCCGGGACCGTGTCACATGCTGGGATTTTCTTTGTCAGTTTGGGTGCCAGTTTTAAACTTGCACAGGCCTCCGAACAGACCAAGAAAACCTTGGCATGCTCCACATGGCGTCTCCGCATGTGACACGGTCACGGCTGTCATCAGTGCGGGCAGTGGGGAAAAGCCACGCAGGAAATAACATGCCTTGGGGCGGCAAATTGCAGCCCCTGTCAGAGTGCCATCTGGGTCCATGGACCCACCATGGACCCCCTGGGTCACTCATTTTGAGACTAAATAAGCAGTGCATTGAGAATTTGGGCCTTCACCCTGATACCATGAGAGTTGGATCAAACCCTGAGAGTTCCCAGGTATGGTCAAGATTTAAAGGAACACTAACACCTAAAAATAAACTTAGAATACATACAAATAAATACCCTGTACTTCTCTCCAGTATCTATAAATATTCTCTACATATTTCCTGAAGCCAAAAATCTTGTTTTACATATGTTTAGAGGGAGCAGCCATTACTGCTTTTTACAGGACTCCCATTGACTCTCACGTTTATCTGTGAATGCAGCAAGATAAGTTAACAGCCTTTCTGAATGCAAGAGCCATGGGCACTGATCACAATCAGTTGACTTACTTTAGCTCTTACCTCTCAATACAAACAGCAGAAATGACATTAACTAAATGCTCTCTGAACAGGACAATTTATATACACATTGAAAAGCAAGTTTAGGAGTACATTTTAGGCATTTAACATATGAAAAATTCATTTTTAATACTGTAGCTGTATGTATGTGATATTTAAAATTATATCCATACCTGGGAATTTCATCCTGTTGAGTCACTGGTGAGAGCTCATGGGCTGTGACCAGGATGATGTGATTTGCGTCATAAAGGGAGTGGGGCTTAATCAGGTCGGGGGATTTGTAATCATTGTTCTTGGAAAGTGGGCAGAACAGAGCGAGAAGGAGGGAACAGGGTGGAAAGGTGAAGAAGTGGGTGGGAAGTGGGGGGAACAGGGTGGGAAGGAGGAGAAGTGGGCGGAACAGGATGGAAGGGTGGAGAAGTGGGTGGAATAGGGTGGGAAGGAGAAGTGGGTGGAAAGTAGGTGGAACAGGATAAGAAGGAGGGGAAGTGGGTGGAACAGGGTGAAAAGGAGGGGAAGTGGGCAGAACAGGGTGGAAAGGTGGAGAAGTCAGTGGGAAGTGGGAAGAACAGGGTGGGAAGGAGGAGAAGTGGGTGGGAAGTGGGTGGGACAGGGTGAGAAGGAGAGGAAGTGGGCAGGAAGTGATTGGAACAGGGCAAGAAGCAGGGGAAATGGGCAGAACAGGGTGGGAAGGAGGAGAGGTAGGTGGGAAGTGGGTGGGACAGGGTGGGAAGGAGGAGAAGTGGACAGGAAGTGGGTGGAACAGGGTGAGAAGGAGGGGAAGTGGGCGGAACAGGGTGGGAAGGAGGAGAGGTAGGTGGGAAGTGGGTGGAACAGGATGGTAAGGAGGAGAAGTGGGTGGGAAGTGGGTGGAACAGGGTGAGAAGGAGGGGAAGTGGGCAGGACGTGGGTGGAACAGGGTGAGAAGCAGGGGAAGTGGGCGGAATAGGGTGGGAAGGAGGAGAGGTAGGTGGGAAGTGGGTGGAACAGGGTGCAAAGGAGGAGAAGTGGGCAGGAAGTGGGTGGAACAGGGTGGTAAGGAGGAGAAGTGGGTGGGAAGTGGGAGGAACAGGGTGGGAAGGAGGAGAAGTGGGTGGAACAGGGTAGAAAAGTGGAAAATCATGGGAAGTGGGAGGTACGGGATGGGAAGGAGGAGAAATGGACAGCTCAAGGTGGAAAGGTGGAAAAGTAGGTGGGAAGCAGAAGAAGCAAGAGGGAAATGGGTGGAACAGGGTAGGAAGGAGGAGAAGTGGGCAGAACAGGGTGGAAAGGTGGAGACATCAGTGAGGAGTGGGAGGAACGGGGTGGCATACCTCCCAACATTTCAAATTGCCAAAGAAGGACATTTGTGTTTTACGGGGTGTTGTTGGGGGTGTGGTTGGTGGGCGGGGCTATTTCACAACCTATTGACACCTCCTTGTGTAACCTAATAAATAATTTAGAACAAAACCAAAGTGTTTTATTTAAACAGACTAATTTTTAAACACATATACTGACGTTTATATAAACATTGTGTTTTATTGCTGTAGAACAATGTGATATACTTATATATACACCACACAGTCTGATCTCCTAAAAAGAGGGACATCAGGGTGGGAAAAAGGGTCAGAGGTATTGGGTCTAAAAGAGGGACTGTCCCTCCTAAAGAGGGACACTTGGGAGGTATGGGCTGGGAAGGAGGAGAAGTGGGCAGGAAGTGGGTGGACCAGGGTGGGAAGGAGGAGAAGTGGGTGGGAAGTGTGTGAAAAAGAGTGGGAAGGAGAAGTGGGCGGGAAGTGGGTGGAACAGGGTGGGAAGGAGGAGAAGTGGGCAGAGTTCCACAGCAAATTCACCACCACCCAGAGAATCAGTCTCTGTCCCCAAAGACCTGGTAAAAAAATGGACCCTCCGAGGCAGATCTAGAGCATTCCCAGGTATGGTTATATCAACCTGTTTCATTTTTTGGTGTTACTGTTCCAGCTAGAGAGCTGTTCAAAGCACTATCCTCCCTTGGAGCATGGGGAAATTTGCAATTTAACAAGCTAAGTAGGAGCTATTCTAAGCGAACCAACTGCACCACGGTACTGCTGGTGGTGGTGGTGGAGGGGGATAAAATTCCCTTTAATTTAAAGAAGTCTCCAGTTTAAATCAATAGTAATTTGGGGAATTTTTATTTAATCCCTATGGTGAATTTATTATACAGAATTGCTAATTTTCTTTCTGTATAAGGCCCAAGACCTTTGCACACGGTATCCTCTCACCCCACTGGGTTCTTCCAAGGCTTATAAAATTCTATAAGTCTCTGAATGCTGCTTGGGAATGTGTTTGCAATTGTTGCTGACACCTTGGCCCTCAATACACAGTTAATGCCCATACCGGAGAACTCTGGTTCTGCCCTAGAGACTCCAGTTTTCAGATTGAATTACCAGGTCTCTAGGAGCAGAGACTGATTCGCTGGCTTGATGAATTTAGCTATAATCCTGCCCATTTTCCAGTCTGTTCCACCCACTCCAGCCCCATTCAGTTCTTGGCAAACTCCTCCTTTTAATCTCTATATAAACTGACAGGGAGCACTACCTAGATAAGAAAGAGGTCCCACCATGCCCCAATTAAATACACAACTCAAATAATACCAATAACCCCGTAATAATATATATACATAAAAGCTACAATAAGTTAGACAAGAATAACTACCTAAAACATATGTACATAAAAAGGTCCATGAATAAGACAAATTAGTTCTCAATAAATTATAAAACAAAATGTCCATAAACTTTCAACCACTTACCCACACCCACCTGGATAAGCTTCACCTACAATATGATGCACAATACACCATTTGGACCATACCTGGGAACCTCCTCCCCTTGTGCCCCAGAGGGCTCATGTGCTGCAGACCAGGGGGGTGTAAATGCCATGATTTATGTCATAAAGGGGGTTGAAATTAGTTGGGTGGGCAGGACTTATCAACCTTATGTCTTAATGTGGGTGGAAAGTGGGCGGGAAGTGGGAGAAACAGAGTGAGAAGGAGGAGAAGTAAACGGGGAAGTGGAAGGAACAGAGTGGGCAGGAGGAGAATTGGGCGAGAAGTGGGAGGAACAGGGTGGGAAGGAGCAGAATTGGGTGGGAAGTGGGAGGAACAGGGTGGGAAGAAGGAGAATGGGGCGGGAAGTGAGAGGAATAGGGTGAAAAGGAGGAGAAGTGGATGGGAAGTGGGTGGAACAGGAGGAGAACTGGACAGAGTTTCAGAAGAAACTCACCACCACCAGAGAAACAACCTCTGTTCCTGGACACCTGGTAATCTCTATTTATAAAAGGAGAATGCTGGCAGTGTGTCAGATTCTCTGTCTCTAGCCACACACACTCCTGTGCGGACAAATGCACCCTGGGGAGCCAGTAAGGAGGAGATATTCATGTCTTCTCCATACTGACTTGCAAGGAGATACAATGGGGCATAATTTTCACAGGAGTAGGCAGGGGCTCCACTCCTGTGAATATTAGTAGTTGGCCCTCCCTCAACATTTGGCTGACAGGGAAAAAAAATGGCCAACTGTGTCTGCTCCAAGAAAAAACACATATGTTCACAACAAAAACCCCTAAGATGCTCGTGCCTACTCCTGCCAAAATCTCTCCCCTTAACAACCCATACAGCCCTGCTGCACACTGTTTCCTGCACCCACACACCATCAACCTCCTGCCACACACAATCTCACTCCTTCTCCCTCTCCTGCACACCATCTCTTCCCAAATGGTTAAATGTCGCTTTAACACATTGCGCTTTAACCCTATGAGTGCCAGAGGGCTACACAAAGCATTGCTTTACAATGCGTTGCCTAATACTCTAGCACTCAAAGGGTTAACACATTCCATTGAACGTAGTTCCTTTTTGCCTTCCACACCGCCCACGTTTTTCCACCTGGGCAAAGACCTCCTACACTGGCCGCCCCTTGCCGCCTCTTACACTACCACAACTCGATGTTCCACAGAGCCTAATCCTTCAAGTACCAGAGGGGTACGAAATACATTTGCTTTGCAATGTGTTGTGCATGCCTCTGCCACTCAAAGGGTTAAGCAGTGCAGTGCTGCTAAACAGTTCTGGGACATCGTGTTCATTCTATTAATAATGGCCAAACTAAGCAAGCAAATATTGCAATATTTATCTTATCCCTGTTAAGTCCACCCCCCACTCACGCTCAAGCCCCGCCCCTTTCTTGACACGATTTTCAACGCTTTTCTCACCCCTTCAGCACAACAGGACTCCCTTCTGGGGAGACATCACATTTACAGTTCCCAGGCATGAAAATGAAGGATGAGTATGGGGATATGAAGCACTGCCTATTCATCAAAACTGTCATCACGTACAAGGTCTGTAAATGCTTAAACTTGCACTATAACATGACTTCCTGGTTACTTCATACACCGTGTGTTTGGTAATCATGTGTTCAAGCTCCAAATCAGACCCCCTACCAGGGGCGGATTGTGGTGCAGTACCAGGCCGGGGGATTTTTTTTATTTAATTGGCCCACTAGCTGGTATTCTAATCTGTATGCATATATTAAAACCCTTGGAGTGCCAGAGGGGTATATAAGCGTTGCTTAACCCTCTGGCACTCAAAGGGTTCACCTAAGCCGCTGTATGCATTGCTAAAGAGGCATAAATGGCTAGCTATTAGCCCCTTAACATACTGTATGCAACAAATGATCAGTTATTAACCCCCTGCATGTCAGAGAGGTATACAGCAATGTGTTCTGTGATTAACCCATTGAATGTCTCATTGGTGCACAACACGTTGCACAGGAATGTGTATCTCAATGATTAACCCCTTAAGGATCGGACGTTATGGGACATTTCCGTCCCATAACGTCCGCATAGGGGCACTTTGAGGCGCCGGTACACGTGACCTGTCACGTGTATCGGCGCGTCACTATGGGGCTCGAAACAGATCGCTGCGATCTTGGAGCGGTCTATTTCATGCCCCATTTTTACTTACAGCGCTCCCGGTAGAGCGCTGTAAGTAAAAAGTACGTGACGTACCAGGACCGTCAAGGGTCTTTCAAGCAAGTTTACCCTTGACGGTCCTGGTACGTCAAGGGTCCCTAAGGGGTTAAACCCTTGTGTGCAAAAGAGGCATAATTCATCAGTAATTAACAACTTTATTCACCTTTTTGGCATACAAGGGGTTGATTACTGATGAATTATGCCTCTCTAGCATACAAGGGGTTAATCCATGAGGTACTGCACCTATGAGGAATTCATTTAGTTAATAACAGAATAAAACATTGCTGTAATCCTGTTTGGTATGCAAAGGGTTAATAATTGATCTATACCTCTCTAAAGCATAAAAGGGGTTAAAGGGTCGTTAGGTCCCAGACCTTCTGCCTGCTATTCAATCATGCACTGCACCAGGACACACACTGCAGGCAGAGGAGGGCCAGCTTAGTCAGCCTTGGTGGCAGGACAGGTACAGAGAACAGGACCCGGGCTTCAGTGCTGCAGGGCTCTGGTGAGTGAGTTGTGCCTTGCGTCAATAGAGTTGCTGGCTGGAGAGGAGAGATCATCTGACCTCCATACCGGCCCATGACTGGGAGGCCCACCGGGGCTTGCCCGATCCCCCAATAGGGCAATCCGCCCCTGCCCCCTACAGTGTAAAGTAATTGCCTGCCAGGTTGATGCACAAGCAGTGAGTGTTTGGTAACACTATGTTCAGGTTCCACACAACAGGTCCTAAATAAAATGTATCACAGTCTTAATTAAAGTCAAAGCTGTGACTCTGTGTCGAATGTATGACTGCTAACAGTATAAATAACTTGCAAGCTCCTCCGCATACAGTGTATTGATTAACACTATGTACCGCCTTCTAAACTCTATAATTCTCTCTATAACTCTAACTACAATGTCTACAGTAATAACTATAGCATTCGTTCTACAATCCAAAACATAATTCATTATTTTTTGTTGGCCACACTGCCAATCAATTGTGCCCTTTAGGTGGTAGAAATGGTATCTGGCCTGCAATGTTCTGTCTACTAAAGCTACAGTAAAGTGGATAGGGTCACCAGTGTGGTCCTATGATCTGTTGATTGGGAATTACACTGCTCTCCTAGTCAGAGTAACTACATCATTTTACTGTAATTAGCCTCTCTCCTTTCATGTCTCCAGCATGCCCCTCTCTCTCTCTCTTGCCCTTCTTCAGCATGTCTCTCTCCCTCTCCCCCCTTCTCCAACATGTCTGTCACTCACTCTCTCTATCTCCCTTCTCCAACATGTCTCTCTCTCTCACCCCCTTCTCCACCATCTCTCTCTCCCTTCACCAACATCTCTCTCCCTCTCCTTATCACCAACATGTGTCTCTCTCTGTCTCCCCCCTTCAATAACATGTATCTCTTTCTCTCCCCCTCTCCAACATGTGTCTCTCTCTGTCCTCCCTTCTCCAACATGTCTGTCTCCTTCTCCAGCAGGTTTATCTCCTCTACTCCAACAACAATCTCCTCCCTTCTCCAACATGTATCTCTCCCCTTCAGCCCCTTATCTCTATTCATTTCGCCATGTTCTGATGACATCAGCCTCTGTGTGTCTATAGCATTGTGTATATCTTACACTTTGTGTGTGTGTGCAAGCATGACTAACAATATGTCTTTATCGTAATGTGTGTGTGTGTCTCTCTCTGTACGGGCAATGCTGTATCATGTTTGCTAGTTAAAGGGATAGTAATACTTCGTTTTAACTTTATTTTATTTTGTTGGCATTAAAAAACATGAAGAATGATATAAGTCTTATCTTTCAAACCTTTATGGTTTGAGAGATATTCACAAGCAAAGTTTCCCCTCCCGCCCCTTTTACCTAGTGTAAGCCATCTATTCTCAGAAGTGGAATGCAGTCCATAGACCATACAGATAACAGCAGGGGACAATCTTCTTCCTATGAGAACAATGAAAGCCCTGCCCCCCTTGACAAGTTTTTCAGGTTTTTCCCTTATCTTAATTGAAGATTGTCCCTCTCTGCAATCTACCTGGGCACCTCACTTCTGATCTGGCTGAACAGTGTTACATCAGTAAAAGGGGCGGGAGGGGGATACTTTGTTATTGAATTACTCTTGAACTACACCTCTGACAGAATTGAATACTTTGATGATTAATTAGAGCTGATTTTATTATGAAACATTACTATCCCTTTAACTCTAAAAACCTGAGTCTCTTGGGCAGATCAGGAGAGTTTCCAGATAAGGTTTGGACACTCCCATCCTCAGCTCTACAGTGTTTCTCCGAGGACTTGGGACAAGAAGATTCACAGGTACGTTAACACAATTTTTAATTTTCAAAATATGATGTTTAAATCCATAATTTTATGTTTTGTAAGTGTGAAATGAGAAAACAAGCATTTGGGGGTTTCACCAAGATGGTTCAACAGCTGCAACATCCAGATTGCTTCCCTACAAAAAAAAATCCAAATGGCAATCAGATTTCTCCTTCGATCAAAAAGCATTAAATAAATATTAATCCCAATACTAACATACATAGCCCACTATGTTCTGCTCTTTTAAAAAAGTATCCAGGCCCTTTTAAAGGCATCTAATGTATTCAATAGCACCACCTCTTCCAGAAGAGAATTTCATATCTTTATTGTCCTCACCATAAAGAATCCCTTCCACTGTTGTAGACAAAATCTCCTTTCCTCAAGTCTAAGCAGTGACCCCTTGTCCTTTGTACCGTTCTATTAATGAACAGGTCATTGGAGAGCCCTTTTTATGGGCCCTGAACATATTTATATAATGTTATCTAAGACGCCATTTCTCTAGTGTGTATAAATGTTACTTTTCTAACCTTTCTTCATAACTGAAACTTTCCATTCCACTTACTAGTTTTGTCGTCCTCCTCTGCACTTTCTCCACTTCCATAATGTCCTTTTTCAGAAAGGGCGCCCAGAATTGAACTGCATATTCAAGGTGGGGTCTTACCATGAACCTGAAAAGACCTATCTGACTCAACTTGGATGACTCTGTGGCACTAGAGGGGCTAAACATGAGATAAGTAATAGCACATGTTTTATCAGGTAGAACAATCAGCCTTTTATTCCTACAGCAGTATTTTTGTTCTTCTCTTTCTTTCCATGATTGGAATAACTGTGGTTGCTACTGGCAGCTAATTAATTTAGAGAAACTCTACACATCATGTGCATAGCTTCCAGTGCAAGTGTGCTGATTGAGGTAAAACTCTTGGGGCTGTTTTCAACCACTTTGCTACCAGTGAGACCAACAACATTGCTTTGATACATACTCAGATTCATAACTTCAGAAATGTTTAATACCATCTATCTGTTAACCCTTTGAGTGCATTCAAAGGGTTAAATCTCCCATTAAAATATTACAATGTGTAGGTCAGTGATTTGCAAACATCAGTGCTCTGGGGACATGCAGCATGAATTTTGGAATTTTCATTCCACTATTAACCAGGGCTGGATTTACATAATAGGCACCCCTAAGCAAGATACTCCAAGTGTCCTTAGCTCCACCAATGACCACAACCCCAGTCCTCACACTACCCTAACCCCAGTCCCATCCACAGCTTCCTTGGACACAGAAAATACCCTTACCCTATAACAAGCAAGGACATAAAAAGCTTTAACACCTTGGTTGCTTGAGAAATCTCCAATCCATTGCAAAGCAATGTGTTGGAGATCCCTCTAACATCCCAGGGGTTAAATAATAGCCTGATATTTCTTTGAATATTTGTGGGTAAAGCAGCAATTGCATACATCATGCAACAATGACCACCTAACTCCTCCCCATCCATTTTATCATAGAATTATTGCTTAAAAACTAGAAAGGATGGGAGGCTAAATTGAATCCCGCTAAAACAAGAACAAATGCAGAGTACATCCATGAATTAAAATTGCCCCAACTTTCACAAAAACTGACCTGGGAACATCAATCCAGTGCCACAGGGAAGTTAAGAACTGGGGTGTAAGTGTTCAAATGATGCAATTCCGATTATAATAGGATGGGCACTATGAGAAAAATGAGTAGAAGTAGTTTGGAATAAAAGTGGGTGGGGTGGGGTAGGCAGTGGGTAGGGTGTACTGGGACTCTCATAGCTGGAGAGATGCAGGGGGTATGCCTAATTTTCTGCACTTTGACATAAGCATATGAATCATGTGGTGACACTTTAGGATTGGGGGTGACTATATGTCCCAAATTGCCCCAGATTTTAAATGTGTATCCAATGTCACAGACAGCCCCCTTCTGGGACAATACAAAGTCCTCGAATAAAGACTTCAGGGCACAGATTTCTAAACACTAGAAGGAAAATTGGCTCTTTGTCTACTGTGACAGAAAGTGACGCTTCTGCTGAGCTACAAGAAAATGGCTTCCAGACAGAACTCTAAACACTACAGAGAGAACTGAGCCTTGATCCTGACATCAAACAGGAGCTGAACTGAGATTTTGTTGTATTGTAACCATAGTCCAAGGTTTTGGAGTGTGATGGACATTATCTTGTAGCCCATTACCCACCACAGACCACTTTCTGTTACAGAAGTCAATGGGCAGTTCTCCCTCTGGTGTTTAGAACTGTGTGGTGCACCAAAGTGATCATGTCCAGTTATGTATAGTGACCCCTCCATACACACACACACACACACACACACACACACACACACACACACACACATATATATATAGCAGAACTACAGTCAAGGACAAATTTTCTGCTACTTTCTTCTATGCAGTGTCCCTGAATGACAGAATGGAAATGTGGTCACCCTGTTTGGGAGTAAGTACTGGAGTGCATGATTGCTTTAGCAGATATGGAGCACATGAGTTAAGGCTTTAATGTGAGCAAGCTCCAAACTCCTCCCCTTTAGAAATTAAGCCCAGGAGCCATAAGCATAAGGGCACATGACAGCAGATCAAATGTCCTGTAACCAGGTCGGATAGATTAAGCTTAGTGGGCTATAATTGAAAAAGCAACTACACATGGATTTGGGAAGCAAAGGGTTAAGTAAGAAGCCTACTGGCTGGTTGGGATGGCCCCAGGTCTGCACTAGGTTGGGTGTCTGCTAGGTACAAGGAACAAAAGTAAGAGTAGTCAGACAGAGCCACAAGTCAGCACCAGAGGCGGTAGTCAGACAAGCCAGGTCATACACAGTTCAGGAAGTCAGCCAGAGCCACAGGTCTGCACCAGGCTGGGTGTCCACTATAGGGATAAGCAAAAGAATAGTCAGACAGAGCCACAGGTCAGCACCAGGTTGGATGGAAGACTAGCCAGGTCATACACAGAGCCCAAGGCAATAGAACTGCTATGAACAACAACGCAAGGGCAACTGAGTCAGGACTCAGTCTGCCTTTTAAACCCCTCCACAGGAAGAAGGTAGGAGGAGCAGCTCAGAGGGAGGAAGTAGGTAGGAGGAGACTACAGGAAGCAAACACATAAAACAGATGCCTGCTGCATGCTTGAAGCCTCACGCCTGTAGATGACACTGAAACCAAGGTAAGCTGTAACACCCGGGTGATGCAAGTGCTGTACAGAGTGACAGAGTGGGAGTAGGGTCCTTGTTCTGTAGTTCTTAATTTAGTTTAACCCTAGGGGCATGGTTCTATGGCTAAGTTTGTGCATATATTTATTAAAAATATATAAATAAATAAATAAAGGGGCCTGCTTAGTCTACGCACTTGGAACGGGATGTTTTTGGTTGCGCCCAAGGGCATAGGCACTGGGAGATGTGGACACTATTTAAAATAGCCAAGGGGATTGATGGAATAATTACATCAGTTATTCTGCATCACCTGTAGTTTTTGTAAGTTGAGTGCACTTAAATAGTTTGGTCAGGGTGAGGATTGGGTTTCATGTGCTTGGTGGGGACAAAACCATTGATTTCGTTATGGCGGGAGATCCTTGCCAGAGAAATGCATGTAAGATCAGTTTGATGGGGTGCGAAAGCAGGGTATCCCCCGCTTATAAAAGATGGAATGATTAGGAGAGATGCTACTACTGCCCGTGCTAGAAGACTGCATGTTTTGTTCTACTCTTATCAGTGCTGCCCTCACCTGGTGGCAGCAGCAATCGAAATATTCAAAGGAGGATGGCACGGCATAGTAGGGTACTCTCATTGAATGCTAGTTATGGAATTTATTCTTCAGTATGTGTAGTACTGGCAAGGTCCTCTTTATTGATTTATTAATTGGAAATAAAAGGCCGTGGCCATTTTATCCATATCTGTGTCATTGTGTTTATGTATAAATTGAACAAGAGGGGAATTTTGCTGGTTGGAATGTTCACAGATTGGAAGGACAATTGAGGATTCTGCATGTCATGCAAATAGAGTAAAGCTACACCAGTGTTCTCTAAGCCTTGTTTATGGTGTTAAAATAGGGCATAGGGGAATGGAATGCTCAGAAAATCCCATACTCTCCATCACTATCCTCTCCTTAGCACAAGTAGTGTTAAGGGGAGAATTTTCTCTTAGTGAATAAGAGATAGATAAATACAGCACTAGTAAATCATTACAGAGTCTGTTTTAGTGAAGAATATTATTAGTACATCTCCCCTTCAGTTCCCAGATCTCTACCCTGAAAACCATAGTTTCCCAGGGAGGTCTGGAGAGTTCCATATTACATACTTCCCAACATTTCAAATGGCCAAAGAGGGACACTTTTGTTTTAGGTGATGTTGCTGGGGGCAGGGCATTACCCAGAATTTTTAGGCAGTGGTGGCGCTACCATATAAGCAGAATAAGTAGCAGCTTAGGGCCCCCATTTCATCAGGGGGCCCCAGAGCAGTTATGCAGTAACACCACCACATGTAAACAAAAGCATATGGCAATGTATGATTAGAAACACTGATGTGGAAGTAATGGGGGACCCCATGTGAATTTTTCACTTAGGGTCCCTACAAACTTAGAGTTGCCCTTTTAAGGTAATTACCTATTGACACTGCTTTAGGTAACTGAATAAATTATTTAGGGAGAGATGTTCCTAAAGTGGTGCTAACTGAAATTGTCTGTAATCAGAATTAAAAAAAAGTCATTACGCCATGATCCGTCAATTCTCAGACATGTTTCCGTTATTTTTTGCAACGGCTTCATGCCGTTCGGGGAGTCTGAAATCGAACTTTAAAAAAAAAAAAAAAAAAAATGCACTGTGTGCGTGCGCGGCCAGTCCTTAAGGGGTTAATATACCATCATATTGTAAGGTATTTTCAGGAAAAAAATTTGTTTCAATGTCACTTTTTTGTCTGATTAATATAATTTTTTCCACACAAAATAAATATGGTCTAAACTTGGAGAAGATAAATGAAAGTACTGGTAGCAGGAATGAGAAGCAAATCGTTGTTTCAAAGACAAAAAATGTCATTGATTCTTTGAAAATTTTTGTTCCAAAGACAAAATCAGATACATTTTTAACATCAGAACTTTTAAAGGCAATGTCTATCAAGATCTTATTATCGTCATTTCTAATTCTTAAAGCGATAGAAATACTTATAATGCAAAAAATATTAAGTTGTGGGGTTTATACCCTAGAGTAAAACAAGGGTATGCACTGCTGAAAGGTGTTTTATTGAAGCCTGAAATTGTACAGTGGCGCTGTTGCTACACTATCCTATGGAGATTTATGGTCAGTTGACCAGATCTGTCCATAGGATGGTGTAGCAACAGTGCCCACTGTACAATTTCAGGCCACTGTGATACTGCATCTAAACATTCTAGTTTGAGCTGCAATTACTTTTGAATAAAACACCTTTCAGCAGTGGGAGTTACCTTATTTTACTCAGGGGGATAACCCCTACAATATATATTTTAACAATTTAAGTATTACAATCCCTTTAAGACGCATTTTCAAACATGACGGATTTAATTCTGAAAATATTGTCCTTCTTTTACCACCAACTCATAATCCAACATTTTTTTCATTATGATGACTTTTTGAACAACTCACCCCTAGATCAAGACCAAAGTATTTTATTTACACAGAATAATTTCTAAACACATATACTGGTTTAAACAAATATTAATGTGAGTTTTATTGCTGTGGAGCAATGTGATACACTTATATACACACCACACAGTCTGATCTTCTGAATAAGTATTGCCAGTATTACATTTCCTTTTAAGCAGAGCCACATGGTAGGCAACACATAAAATAAGCCATTCATCATACAACGTTCTCACCGAAGTCAACTTTTCCATTTGTTTTACTCAGAAATCCACAAGTAGAAAATCTTGCACTGGTATTAGTAAATACAAGATTTGTGCTTGGTTATTTCACTGCCTAGAACCATGAAAATAGCCACACAGCTCTTTTGTCATCTTAGGATATATTGGCCATTGTGACTTTCTACTCTCAATTTGGCTTTCAGGCTCTAATCAATTAGAAAAGATGGATCTTACAGTGACTTTTCCAGGAATGGAAGAGGTACCCAGATATAGAAATATTTAACATTGTGTTCTTCCTAGCTCAGAATATAGCTGACTAAAAGTACAGCAATTAACAAATCACTGGACAATTTAGTCCGTGGTTAATTCTGATATCTGTTATGGCTCAATGGACAACAATGAACCCCTTGGATGCCAGATATATCTCCAATGAGTTGGAGATGTCCTTAGCATTTAAGGGGTTAATGTGAACATGCAGAGAATCTAAATACTAAACTCATAAAAATTCAATATTAACCAGTTGAATGCCAGAAGGGTGTATACCACATTGCTTAGCAATCCTACTGGCATTCAAATGGTTAAAAGAAGCTTATTGTGCTAAATATAATTTGTGTGTTTTTAGACAGCAATACCTCTAATAAACTTCTGTGCCCAGTCAGCGTTTTTAGACGCCTTGTCTATGTTGTGCCTGCTTACCAACCGTCTTTCAGAGGAACACTAGTACTAAAATTCAAGTTGCTCTTTAATGAAAAAACACATTGCAGCATTTACAATTTTTTTTATAACTTGATAGAACTTAAAGTGGATCTGCCACTACACAGCTTTTAGTTTTATTAAAGGGACACTAATGTCCCATAAAAAACTGTTCTTGGTTTGTAGCATATAAAAAAAGAAATGATGTGTCTCAAATCCTATCTCTCGAACCTTTACAGTTTGAGAGATATTCACCTGTAAAGAGAGCTCTGCTGACAGCAGGAGATCCCAGTCCAGAGACCAGCAGAGCCGAAACCATGTTATTAGAAAATAATTACTTAATTGGAAAGGTCTACAATGTGTGCCTGGTTTGCAAGCACACTTTGTAGACTGTTTCAAATAAGGCAATTTCGGCTCTGCTGAAGAGCTTCTTTTATCGGCCAACACGGATCTCCTGCTGTCAGCTTTACAGCTGACATCAAGAGAGGGGGAAACTTTAAATGTGAATATCTCTCAAACCATAAAGGCTTGAGACATAGGATTTGTGCCACATAATTTATTTTTTTAAACTCTACAAAATACTATTTTTTTTATTGGGACATTACTGTTACTTTAAAGATATCCATTTAAACTGCCTATACATTGTTCTTTTTTATTTCTAGTCACTGTAAAGGTAATGATAATGGTTTTATAGATTTTTAGATTACAAGTTAGGGACTCCGGATAGTAAAAAAAAAAAAGCAGCTCCAGTTAATCTTCATAGCATTTGGGCCATGGAGTGTGTTATTTCAATACAGTCAGAGTTGTAGTTCAAGAGTAATTGAATGCTAAAGTATCCGTCTCCCACCCCTTTTACTGATGTAACACTGTTCACCGCAGAGTAGCAAGACTGTCCAGATGTATAGCAGAGAGGGACAATCTTCAGTGAGCATAAGGAAAAACCTGTCAAGGGGGACAGTGTTTTCCTTATGCTCACAGTAAGAAGATTGTCCCTTTCTGCAACCTGTCCGGTCAAAAGACCAGATTCCACATCTGAGGGGAAGCAGCTTACACTAGGTAAAAGGGGCGGGAAGGGGATACTTTATCATTCAATTACTTTTGAACTGCAGATCTGACAGTATTGAAATAACACTCTCCATGGCCCAACTACTATGAAGATTAATCATGTGAAACATTACTATCACTTTAACCTCAACAGTGATGAGCTCTCTGACCTGGGTGGCAAGGCCTGAATTCTTTGACTTATGAGGCATGCACCTGTCCTAAAATTGCCTCCCACTCACTCCTCCTTCTGAGACTGTCAGAACATATCAGAACCTATGCACACCTCCCAACATTCCAAGTTGTCAAAGAGGGACATTTTGTTTTAGGGAGTGTTGCTGGGGTGTGTGGCTGGTGGGCAGGGCATTTCTGAGAATTTTTAGGCTATTTCATGACCTATTGACAGCTCCTTGTGTAACCTAATAAATGACATGTAACAAGACCAAAGTTTTTTATTTACACAGACTAATTTATATACACATATAATGAAGTTTAAACAAATAATAATGTGAGTTTTATTGCTGTAGAGCAATGTGATACACTTATATATACAACACACTATCTGATTTCCTAAAAAGAGGGACATCAGGGTGGGAAAGAGGGACAGAGGGATTTGGGTGTAAAAGATGGACTGTCCCTCCTAAAGAGGGACACTTGGGAAGTATGTCTATATTATCTATGGTTCTATGACTACCAGTGCTAGCAGTGAAAAGTTGGGATGAAAGACATCGTATGTGGGGTTCTGTGACTAACAGTGGGCAGTAGAAATAAGCCTGGGTGTTAGACAGAGCAGGTGTGGTTTTGAGACTAATAGTGGACAGTAGAAATAGGCTGGGGTGTCTGACAATGTATGTGTGGTCGTGTAATTAAATGGATAGTAATGTTTAACAATAAAAGCAGCTCCAATTAATCTTCATAGTATTTTGGCCATGGAGAGTGTTATTTCAATTCTGTCAGAGTTGTAGTTCAAGAGTAATTGAATGATAAAGTATCTCCTTCCCGCCTCTTTTACTGATGTAACACTGCTCACCTCAGAGCACCAAGAGTCCGTGGATGGATCACAGAGAGGGACAATCTTCAGTGAGAATAAGGAAAAACCTGTCATGGGGGACAGGATTTTTCTTATGTTCACAGTAAAAAGATTGTCCCTTGAGGCGAGCTTTCTGGTCAAGTGACCAGATTCCACATCTGAGGGGAGGTGGTTTACACTAGGTAAAAGGGACGGGAGGGGGATACTTTATCATTCAATTACTCTTGAACTATAACTCTGGCAGTAATGAAATAACACTCTCCATGGCCAAATATTATGAAGATTAATTGGAGCTGGGTTTTTCTGTGAAACATTACTATCCTTTAACCCCTTAACGACCGGCCGATCGTTGCGGCGACGCGACTGAACGACTGCGGAGCATTTTTTAGTTTTTTTTCTGGTTCCGGACTCCCCGAACGGCATGCAGCTGCGGGGGGAGCTCGGAACTACATGACGGTCATAGTACGTCATGGGTCATTCAGTCAGATCGACCCTTGACGTACTATGACCGTCAAGGGTTGTTAAGGGGTTAATAGTGGATAGCAAACAACAACAAAAAAGAAACTCACAGTGCTAGCACACTATAACATATACATATAATATATATTCAAAAAAGAATGCAAGTGAATAAGGTATGGAGAGCAGCAAGGAATAATGGAGTTCTTAAAGGGATAGGAATACTTCGTTTTAACTTTATTTTATTTTGTAGGCATTAAAAAAACATGAAGAATGATATAAGTCTTATCTCTCAAACCTTTATGGTTTATGAGATATTCACAAGCAAAGTGTCCCCCTCCCTCCCCTTTTACTGATGTCACACTCTTCAGCCTGAGCAGAAGGGAGGTGGCCAAGTAGACTGCAGAGAGGGACAATCTTCAATTAAGATAAGGGAAAAACCTGAAAAGCGTGTCAAGGGGGGGCAGGGATTTCATTGTTTTCATAGGAATAAGAGTGTCCCATTCTGTTATCTGTCCAGTCTATGGACTGCATTCCACATCTGAGAAGAGACTGTTTACACTAGGTAAAAGGGGCGGGAGGGAAAACTTTGCTTGTGAATATCTCATAAACCATAAAGGTTTGAGAGATAAGACTTATATCATTCTTCATGTTTTTTTAATGCCTACAAAATAAAATAAAGTTAAAATGAAGTATTACTATTCCTTTAAAGTTACAAGCTAGGTAAAACCTAACACAAAGGCTAAGACAGAAAAACATGTGCGCATGTGTGATTTTCAGACTAATAGTGTACAACGGAAATAAGATGAGGTGCCAGACAGTGCATGTGTGGTTTTCAGACTAATAGTGTACAACGGAAATAAGATGAGGTGCCAGACAGTGCATGTGTGGTTTTCAGGCTAATAGTTGACAGTAGAAATGGAAATGATTTCCTAATATCCCCTATCAAATACAAATGTATAAATATCAATAAATAACCATAAAACACTCAATCCACCATCCACATACCTGGAAGCAGATGTAATCATGCGGACACTGTTAATATAAACAGTGAAAATGTAAAATACTAAACATAAATACTAACCAAATGACAGTTGATTCAACACATAAATATCAACATACAAGCAAAAATGAATATATGATAACCAATGCATGAATAATATGGAAATTAACCTTAATTATATGTAATATACCTAGTCAATCATCAATCATTTACAAAGTCCAATATATGACTATGCATGTAAGTTCCTGAAAAAAAAAGAACCGATTCTCTTTAAAACAAGGTGTCCCAAATGTCTCAGATATAAAATAATGGATGTTGCCCTGATGACTTACGCTGATGACATCTGCACAATCTGAGTGACCCGACAATCTGTTGTATAATCCTCAGATCCACTAAGTAGCCAAGAGGAGCAATTTGAAAGCCTGCAGGATAAGAAAGAGATATGTCATTCTTCTTTATACTGGTGAAATGTTCTGATAATTTTCTTTTACTATCATACATAGTAGAAGCGTAAAGGGATAGTAATACCTGAAGAAATACAGCACAAATTGATCCTCCTATAAAGGGGTCATGTAACACTGTATTTCAATATTTTCCATGTTTGTAGTTCAAAAGGAGTCAAACATAATCAAGCTGATACCTTTACTGGATAACTAAGCAGATTTAGTATGCAAGCTTTCAAGACCTCTTAGGTCTGTTCCTCAAGCATGTTATACAGGTAAATATGAAAACATCTTTTATATACAAGTAAACATTGCATTGTTTAGAATGGAAATCATATAAGAAAGATCACTCCAGACCCAGGTTCTTTGATCAGTCAACGGTAGAGGAGTGTGATGCAAATTGCAATCGTCCTCTGAGGAGTAAAAGGTATTTACAATCCCAGTGGAACTGTTGTAAAGGTTAATCCACAATGTGATAATGTGACAGAAAATATCTGTCTCTGTTCAGGCCATTATTTAAAGCATTAAACTGGACTATGTCTAACATTAACAAATCCTAATATTGTAAGTATTCAAAAAATAAACTTACTGGGACAAGTTCTATCTCTCAAACCTTTGTGGTTTGAGAGATATAGGTACTTAGTTACTCTCTCCCTCCCCTTATCCAGACTTAAGCATCTAGCTGACGTCATGAGATCCCAGTCCCAGACTGGCCGGCAGAGCTGAATGAGCAATATCAAAAAACAAATACTTCAGTGGAAAGGTCTGCAAAGTGTGCTTGCAAAAGAAGCACACTTTGTAGACTGTTCCGGTGAAGTATCTGTTTTTAGATATCGGTCATTCGGCTCTGCTGAAGAGCTGCCTGAGTCCGCCTGAGTCGCACTGAACTCCACTTCTGACAGCTTTACAGCTCATCAGCAAAAGGGGGAACTTTAATACATATAGAGGTTTGAGAGATTGAACTTGTCCCAGTAAGTTTATTTTTTGAATACCTACAATATTAGGTTCTGTGAAAGTTAGACATTACTTTAACTTAACTGCCCATATTTTTCTGTCACGCTGTATGTGTGAAACAGTTCCATCAGTACAGTCAATTTCATGTCCCTGACACTGTGTTCATTTTGGCAAAAATTTTCTCCCACGGTGTCTCTGTCTTTTTGTTATTAGCACTGGATCTGCGGGAAGTAAACCTTTTATGTAATGGCTTTCCAGTTTCACCCACATAAAGAGCTGTTGGGCATTTTGCACACATGATGAGGTATATTACAATGGATAATTTGCTGGTAAAGGAACCATTGATCTTATGGTGTAACTGAGTGTTTGGTATGGGTACCTTGTCTGTGGTATAAATGTGTGCACAGGTTTCACACCTCCTGTGTAGACAGGGAAATGTGCCATTTTTTGTATTTTTATTCAGGGCACTCCTTAACATCAGTTGTTTTAAATTGGGAGGCTGCCTGAAGGAGATTAAGGGAATCTGTGGCAATATGTTCTTAAGTCTTTCATCCGTATGTAATTTTGTTTGAAATTCTCTTTCTATTTTGCATAGAACTTCAACTTGGGGGTGGTAAGTGATCACCAGTGGCACCCAGTTTCCCTTATGTTGTTCTTTGTAGCTCAACAGATTTTTTTCTTGGTAGCTTTCTGTATCCTTGCACTGTAACCCTGTTTTAAAAAGTCTCCTCTGAGTTTCTGGAAGTGCTTGTCGCGGTCCGCCATGTCAGAACAGATGCAGTTGTATCTGATGGTCTGGCTGTTTATGATGGAGTTCTTTGTGTGTAAGCTATTGTTTTTCAGGTCGGTTGGTCTGTCCATTGGTTTGTGGTACAGGGATATGTGGCTGGAGTTGTTCTTAATATTGATAGTCGTGTCTAGGAAGCTAATGTTTGTACATGAGTGACTGAGTGTTAGGTTGATACTGGGGTGGAATGCATTGTAGTTTTCATGGAATTTGAGAAGTTCCACGTCACTGGTGGTCCAGATGATAAGAATATTGTCTATGTAGTGGAGAGAGACCAGGGGTTTTGTCTGACAGGTGGACAGGAAGTGCTCTTCTAATTTTGCCATAAACAGGTTGCCAAATTGTGGTGCCATTTGGGTACCAATTGCAGTCCCCATTTTCTGATGGTAGTGGTCCTGTACAAACTTGAAGAAATTGTGTGTGAGTATAAACTGTATGAGTTTTTTTTACCAGTTCCGTGGTTCTAGCATGCTGCTATGCCATCTGTGTGTGGAATGTTGGTGTAAAAGGATTTTACATCCATAGTGGTCAGGATGGTGCTCTCTGGAATGGGGTCCAAGTCAGATAGTTTGTTTAAAGCGGAACTACCACCGCTAAGCAACTTTGTTTCTAATAATTCCCTATCTGGCGACTAGCTGCTTAGTAGCGCTAGTTGCCAGAATTATTACCTGGTTTTGGAGAAATATGCATTCATCCTCTGCTGACAGGCAGGACGGAGCACAGACATCTTGCCTTAGTGACGTCCATGCGCCTGCGCTGTCAGTCCCTTCCGGAGCCAAATGGCTCCTAACAACGTCTCCTACAGCCGTTTGGGACTGACAGCACAGGAGCGCGGACGTCACTAGGGCAAGATGTCCGCGCTCCGTCCTGCCTGTCAGCCGAGGATGAATGCATATTTCTCCATAACCAGGTAATAATTCTGGCGACTAGCGCTACTAAGCAGCTAGTTGCCAGATAGGGAATTATTAGAAACAAAGTTGCTTATCGGTGGTAGTTCTGCTTTAAGAGATCTGTGGTTTCCCTAAGGAATCTGGGTGTTCGTTTTACCAGGGATTTCAGGGTATTTTCTACCCAGCCTGAGATATTCTCTGTGAGTGTGTCAATACCTGAAATTATGGGTCTTCCTGGGTTCCCTTCTTTGTGTATTTTTGGTAGCATGTAGAAGGAGCCTACTTTTGGATCTGCTGGTATTAGGGGCCTTATCTGTTCTCCAGTGTCGGAGGGAAGTTCTTTTATGATCCTATTAAGTTGTTTTGTATATTTTTTTTTATTTTTGTGGGAGCATCTTGTAATTGCACATAATATCTTTCATCAGAGAGTTGTCTATTTGCTTCTTGAATGTAGTCCACAGTGTTCATAATAACAACATGCACAGGCTTAATAATAATATTCTGTAGTTCAATAATATCCTGTAGTTCAAAAGTAAAAAATGCTAAAGGATCCCCCTCCCTCCCCTTTTACTGAGTCATGTCATGCTGCCTCTTTCAGCTGGCCGGATGGAGCACAGTAAGGGACAATCTTCACTGAGCATAAGGAAAATCCTGCCCTCCTTCGTCAAGGGGATGGGGCAGGGTTTTCCTTATACTCTGTGTATGAAGATTGTCCCTAGCTGTGCGCTGTACGGATTCCACACCTAAGGGGAGGCGGCTTACAGGATGTAAAAGGTGCAGGAGGAGGATCCTTTAACATTAAATTTCTTTTGAGCTACAACACGAAGCATATTGAAATAAAGAGTCACATGACCCTCTTTATAGGAGGACCAATCGGAGCTGCATTTTTTCCAGGTATTACTATCCCTTTAAACTTCTACTTCTACTGTGCTTGATAGTAAAAGAAAAGTATCAAAGCATTTCATGATTTGTTTTCCATAATACTTTTTAAATTTGACCCTTCCGGTATAGAAAGAGTTAAACATGGAATTAAATAGCATAGCATAATTTTCTAAATGTCACAGTTTGGATGAAATCTGTTTTTCACTGCTGAACTCTTGCTTGATTTTTCTTTGTACACTTTTCCTGCTAAATAAACTTATAACGATCTTATCTTAATACTTTAATGTAAACAACACAATGTCTTATTCATGTCTATTGAAAAGCTCTGCCATAATGCATCAGCAGGCTAGGCTTTTTTAACCCATTAAGAACCAGAGGGGTGTGCAACGCATTGCAAATCATAAGGGAACAAAATCCCATTGTTTGGCACGGGACTTTTAACCCTTTGAGTGCCAGAGGGGTAAGTCACCAATGTGTATTTCCACTCCTGAGAGATGCATATTTTTGAAGCTATTACAGTTTAAACTCTTGTTTATTTATTTATTTATTATTACATTAACAGCGCACTCTAGTGGTCAGATTCAAATTAGTTATTCTGTTGCATTCTATAGGAGAGTTGAGTCATTGACTCACTCTGACAATCTGAACTGTTACCACTTTTGAATAAAACACTGAAAGTGGTAAGAAAAAAATTGATTTACTCAGTAGGAGAAACTCTATAACATAAAGGCTTTCATTTTAACCCTCTGAGTGCCAGAGGGGTACGCAACGCATTGCAGAGCAATGTGTTGTGTACCCCTCTGGCACTCAAAGGATTAAAAAAGTTTACTGCTCATTACTGAATTGCACCTATAGTAGGTAGAACTGGACAGAGAATTTGATCCTTCACCCTGAGATTTGGGTCAAAACCCTGAGAATTTCCTGGTATGGAAATAAATCAACATGAATAATAAATGTACCAAGTGTTTCAAACCTCAGTTCCACAATAGGATTTAGGTTTCATTCCCACCTGGAAAAAGAAATAATTTCCACTGCACTCTAATGCCAGGTCAGTGAGGACACAGCCACGTTCCTGGCTGTTTGTAAAGCAAGAATCCTTACAGGCAAATTCCTGTGGGAAAGCAAAGCTGTAGAGTTGGAACCTTTTCCTGGAAGTCTGGTTTGACTAGTGGAGAACTAAATCATTGTTAAAGAAGAAATAACAGTCCGTAATAATACCCCCACTTACCTTATGATGGGCAGAAAATTCAATTGGCCACTCTGGGTTTTTTCCTTCCTTCTTGATTCAAGAGATAAAATCTTAAATCAGTACTGGATGTCAGATTCCTGGAAGCAGACATGACAGTTGTTACCAAGACCTCAGTCTCTAATCACTGCACATGATAATCATTTCCCAGAGGGGTGTCAGATGCATTCCCCTCTGATTCTTAAAGATATAGTAATATCATAATAT
The DNA here is from genome assembly GCA_037306005.1 of Rhinophrynus dorsalis. Classification (NCBI taxonomy): domain Eukaryota; kingdom Metazoa; phylum Chordata; class Amphibia; order Anura; family Rhinophrynidae; genus Rhinophrynus; species Rhinophrynus dorsalis. The sequence continues at coordinate 74,117,794 of CM074721.1, read as the reverse complement.
AAATAAACATGGAATTATTCAACTTACTTTTATATAACGCAAAATGTGGACAGTAGGATTCTCTGGACACAATAAGGTAATGTGATGGTGGTGGTGGTGGTGGGGGGGGTATTAGGTTGTTTCATTCTAAGATGCCACCAAAACATCATGGTGTCACTTTGATTTTGTAATACACATTTACAAAGGATAAGAAGACCAGTGTGTTGTTTCCTTTCTAGGTACCTATGTAGATTAGTCGCATTAACCATTGCTTTACAATGTGTTGCATACCCCTCTGACACTCAAAGGGTTACATGCATCTATTCAAAATATGCTGAGAGATGCATATTTGCAAAGTTATTACAGTTTAAACTCTTGTTTTTCTTTTACATTATTAACAGTGCCCTCTTGTGGTCAGATTCCATTAGGTATTCTGTTGCATTCCCTAGGAGAGATGGAGGAGTTAGCACTGCGCTATACTGAAGGCGGCATGCAAAAGTGGACCTAATGGTCTCATTAACCATTTGAGTGCCCAAGGGGTATGCAACCCATTGCTTTGCAATGAGTTGTGTAACCCTCTGGCACTCAAAGGGTTACATGTATCTATTCAAACTGGTTATACCTTGTGATTTTGTTTTTCAATCAGTTTAACAACTTTAGAGATTTTAGATTTAGCAGCTGGAGAAACGTATCACTCGAGTTTTGTTCTCTGAGCTGTCTGATGAAGCTGCATAACTAATAATTCTCATTTCCGTGGGTATACAATGTATTTGGGAGCAATTACACCTCTCTGAATAAAACAATTACAGTTTCAGTGTTGCAAGCCTATGCATGAGCTCTGTGGAGCAAGTTCCTGTGCCTTGGCATGGAAGGAGTTAATAACAGTTCTGTTCAAAGTTCTCTTTACACATTTTGACAGTGTACAAGACATAAATTATATTCTAACAATAAGGAAAGAATGCACTGCTCTCAGACATAACTGTAAGTAAGAATCATAGAAATTGAGTGCCAGAGGGATATCAAATGCATTACGAAGCCATGCATTGAATACCCCTGTGATGGGTGAATTGAAGTAAAAAAAAATCAAGCTGGCATAACCATTTGTGTGCCAGAAGGGTGTCCAGTGCAATGTTCCCTCAAAAGTTTGGAATCTAGTACTTAAAGGGATAGTAATACTTCGTTTTAACTTTATTTTTTTTTGTAGGCATTAAAAAAACATGACGAATGATATAAGTCTTATCCCTCAAACCTTTATGGTTTATGAGATATTCGCAAGCAAAGTTTCCCCTTCTGCCCCTTTTACCTAGTGTAAGCCCTCTCTTCTCAGATGTGGAATGCAGTCCATAGACCAGACAGATAACAGAAGGGGACACCCTTATTCCTATGAAAACAATGAAATCCCTGCCCCCCTTGACAAGCTTTACAGGTTTTTCCCTTATCTTAATTGAAGATTGTCCCTCTCTGCAGTCTACCTGGGCACCTCCCTTCTGCTCTGGCTGAGCAGTGTTACATCAGTAAAAGGGGCGGGAGGGGGACACTTTGTCATTGAATTACTCTGTTGTTACACTCTCCAAAGTCCAAATACTATGATGATTAATTAGAGCTGCTTTTATTATGAAACATTACTATCCCTTTAAAGAATATTAAAGGGACAGTAATGTACCATAAATTTTTATAGGTTTGTAGAGGATAAAAAAAGAATCTCATTGCCACAAACCCCATCTCTCAAACTGCTATGGTTTGAGAGATATTGGCAATCAAAGTTCCCCCTCCCCTCCCCTTCTCATGGTGTTAGCTGTAAAGCTGACAGAAGGAGATCCATGTCGGCCAACACGATGAGGCTCTTCAGCAGAGCCGAAATCCTGTTATTAAAAAAGAAATACTTTGTGGGAACGGTCTACAAAGTGTGCTTGCAAACCAGGTACACTTTGTAGACCTTTCTAATGAAGTAATTATTTTCTAATTTCGGCTCTGCTGCAGAGCCACCGTCTGGTTCTCGGACTGGGATCACCTGCAGCTAGATGCTGATGTCACGAGAAGGGGAGGGAAGGAGGAACTTTGATTGCGAATAACTCTCAAACTATAGCTGTTTGAGAGATGGGGTTTGTGGCAATGATAATCTTTTTTTACCCTCTATAAATCTATAAAAAAAATTTTATGGGACATTACTGTCCCTTTAAAGAGGACTGTTTATGAAGGGTTGCATTGGGATAACAAATGCACTACTGTATCTCAGTCCAGTCTTTATTGTGCTTTTAACAGTCTTAGTGACTGTTGCTGACCTTAGAGGAAACATTGGTTGGACATTGCTCTGGCATTCAAAGGGTTAAAGGAGATTCTTAATAAGGAATAAGTGTCAATGATATTTCGGGTAAAACCAAAGACAGACTTTGAATGGCTATTTGAATACATTAAATAAATAAATAAATAAATACGTAAAAGAGTTAATGAATAAATTATTAGTCCCTACTTGGATACCAGTCCATAGATGTACCTTAAATGAGACTGTTCCGCTGTACCCAAAGTCTCACTTATGAAGTCAATGAAGTCACATCGTGGATGCCAGCATGGCCGGATTTCCCATTAAACAGAGTAAGCAACTGCCTAGAGTGACACGTTTTGAGGAGAAGCCTGTGCAGTGATAGACACTCCCACTTTCTGAGTTGTGAGTGTGACCAAAATAATACCTGGTGTTAACTCAGGGAACCTGTGTGCTGTGTGTGTGGGGAGGGTGTGTAAGTTACCCCTGCCTGAACTAGGGGCAAAGAAGCAGGCAAACGGTCCACTTGCTTCCCTTGCACCCTTGTGGGAAGGTGCAGATAGCCTCGAGCAGGAAATCTATAGACTCAAAACGGGCATGGCCCAAGCAGATCAATGAGCCTACAATGAGCTGAGACTAAATCCATTTTGTCTTAGTACACGCCCTCTCCCAAGTGAATATATTTAATCAAAGACGATGCATATTCATGGAGATGAGTTCCACATCAGTCTGTGGTGTAAAGGGTTACCTGTAAAGCTACCCTTGTATGTACAGACTTACATAATAAACATTGAAACAACTTACAATGTAGAAAACTGAACAGACTTTATGAGTTATAATAAAAACATGAAAATGAATGATACAGGCAGTCCCAAAGTTCCAAGGTTCCAATTCACAGCAATCTACACTTTCATCAGGCCTTCAGTTGAAACCTCTTCATGGGTACCCACACTTACATCATGCCGCAGTCCCTAAAGTTGTGTGTGCATGCAAAATTAGGTGGGTGTAGGCACACTACCATGGATGCATAAACATGGATGCAAGCACATACTCATGCACAGATGGGTTCAAAGACATATAGTTTTGTAATCCCACTTCCTCCATTCTACACAAAGATGTCCCCAGAATGCCTGAAGATCTGCAATGATGTGCCCTGAAAGTGTAATTTGCACTGAATTTGTGTTTGTATTTTGCACTTAGTTTGTACTATGCCAAACTTCAAGGAAAATTTATGCACTAGTGGGTGCCTAGAGTATTTTTTTCAGAGGAGTGTTATACACATCTGTACCATTGTAGTTGTGAGTCATTACTGTGTGTGTGTGTGTGTGGTTAGTTATTGTACCTACTGTGTTTATGTAATATGTTTACATCATTTATTTAGTGCTGTACATTTTCCCATGTTTAATGTTTTGTCTAAAGGGATAGTAATACTTCGTTTTATCGTTATTTTATTTTGTAGGCATTAAAAAAACATGAAGAACGATATAAGTCTTATCTCTTAAACCTTTATGGTTTGAGAGATATTCACAAGCAAAGTTTCCCCTCCCGCCCCTTTTACCTAGTGTAAGCCATCTCTTCTCAGATGTGGAATCCACCCATAGACAAGACAGATAAGAGCAGGGGACAATCTTCTTCCTATTAGGACAATGAAAACCCTGCCCCCCTTGACAAGTTTTTCAGGTTTTTCCCTTACCTTAATTGAAGATTGTCCCTCTCTGCAGTCTGCCTGGGCACCTCCCTTCTGCTCTGGGTGAACAGTGTTACACCAGTAAAAGGGGCGGGAGGGGATACTTTGTCATTGAATTACTATTGAACTATAAGTCTGACAGTATTGATATAACACTCTCCAAGGTCCAAATACTATGATGATTAATTAGAGCCACTTTTATTATGAAACATTACTATCCCTTTAATTGTAGAATGTCTTTTTACCGTGCCGTTAAATTAAATTCCTTTCCCCTCTGATTAGTTTTTAAGCAGTCACTTTCCTTTCCTTATAAGTGAAAGTTTGGGAAAATCGATACCCTTTTTGTCTCTGAGTTCCCTTGATTTGTCCAACACTATTGAATAAAATGTCTCTACAAAGCTACCTTTACTGCAGTGGATTGAAAAGGGACTTTGTATATAAATTAGAGAGGACGTCGATTAATGATAAATTCTTCTAGGTCATCAATGTATTAAGAAGTTTGGTTGATTACTAGGACTATAAGATAAACCTTTCATTAATGTTTGTCCCTCTTCTTTACTTAAACTGTGTCTGGACAAATTAAAAATGCCCGAGTTCCCTATCCTATCTTCTGTTTCCCATCTTTGTTCTTTATTATATCCTCTTTTTATCCTTTAACACATTAACCCTTTGAGTGCCAGAGGGGTATGCAATGTATTGCAAAGCAATGTGTTGTGTACCCCTCTGGCACACAAAGGGTTAAAGGGATAGTCTTGTGCTATTTTCACTCATCAAACCATTTTGTATCTTTTTTTATGATTGTTTTAATTTTTGCAAGTTTTATTTTTTTATTAAATACTAATTTTGATAACGTATTTTCTTGATTGTATACCACAAGAGCAACTCAGATACAATAGGTAACCAATCCAGGACAGGGTTTTATATTGGTTCCTGCACACTTATACTGGTGCTCACTGAATATAAGGTGCACCACGGAAATTAAAGGGAAACATTCACCCTCTGTTGACTTAATGTCTATTTATCATGTACTTTTAAAGGGTCATAGTGCTGTAATTTTTTTAAAAATCTTTATAAATCCGAAGATAATCGAGTTAAAATTAACAGGTTATGTCCTCTGGTCACTGTGCGTGACAGTAGAGTACTGTAGAATCCCTCATCAGCGTTAGATTAACACCCCCAAGCCTGCCTACCTAATTTCCACACCTGGTGTGCATGATTAAAAGAGTGCCATTGGGTGAGTGTAACAGGAACATGCCGAAAAAACACACCTCATTAAGAAGGGGGCGGATTCACAACAATGATTGGCACACGATCGGAGAGAGAGAGTGCTGCCTCTCACGCTGCACGTTGCCAAGATGCAGAGGAGGAGGATCCAGAGGGCAAAGGGGGTACAAATAGCTGAGCCCTGGACACTAGCATTAAACAATGACAACATAGGTAATTCTGCCAACGTACCAGGCTGGTGGAGGGCTGTCTCACTCCTGTTTTTATGTTTTTTTTGGGGGGGCCACATCGTTCTTGTCAATGGGGAGGGACAGAGGGAACAGTGACAGAAGCACCTGATTTTTTCTTTGGGGATGGTAGCACATGTTTTATGTGCACCTAAAGGTGGATATGCTGTATGTGTTAGGGCGTATGTGCCAAGGAGTGACCCCTTCTTCTCTCTTTACAACTTTGCCACATATTGCAATTATGGACAATGGACAGTTTCACACCTATTTCAAGGGGTGTGTGTGTGGGGGGGTGGAAGTAGAGAAGGAGCTTCTTGACTGCATATTTTTTCCCCAGATGTACTTGAAGTGGTTTGCTATACTGCTGCTTCCTCATGATCAGCGTTAACTTGTGATTTTCATGAGTTCCTTTGGGATGCCTGGCTGTCTTCCCCAGGGACTTGTTGCTGCATATTGTTCTGCTCAATGAACAAATAAAATGCTCCATGATCACTAAGTGTACTGCAACCTTCCTTTTACTTGCTGTAAAGATAGAAATGTCTAATGCATTTTTATAGCAACCTAGTAGATGAGGTTGAAAAAAGACAAAAGTCCATCACGTTCAACCTTTGCTCTTTTAGCCTTGTTTTTGTTGATCCAGAGGATGGAAAAAACAAGCAAAAAATAAAATATTGAAGCAATTTCCAATTAAAGGGATAGTAATGTTTCAAAATAAAATCATCTCCAATTAATCTTCATAGTATTTGGGCCATGGAGAGTGTTATGTCAATTCTGTCAGAGTTGCAGTTCAAGAGTAATTGAATGATAAAGTATCCCCCTCCCGCCCCTTCTACTGATGTAACACTGTTCACTTCAGAACAGAAAGGTAGGGTCCAGATTTTTGCAGAGAAGGACAATCTTCTATTAGCATAAGGGAAAAACCTGTCAAGGGGGCAGGGCTTTCATTGTTCTCACAGTAAGAAGACTGTCCCTTGTTGTGGACTGTCTGATCTTAAGAGCAGATTCCACATCTGAATTCCACATCTGGGGGGGGGGGTGGCTTACACTAGGTAAAATAGATGGGAGTGGGATATATCAATTACTCTTGAACTACAACTCTGACAGTATTGAAATAACACTCTCCATGGCCCAAATACTATGAAAATTAATTGCAGCTGCTTTTATTTTGAAACATTACTATTCCTTTAAGCTCCTTGCTAACTAGACATCTTCATAGATCAATATAAGAGAAGAAGCTTATTATTTGTTTTTTCACATGGATTGTTTTTAAACCTAAACACCCTGCCCTCCCCAGAGGTGTATCCCTGCTGTCACAGGGACATGCCCCATTCCTGTTGGCTGAAGGTAACAGACCACCTTCCCCATTCTCTCCAACAAGAGAGGGTAGAAGAGAAGGAGGAGGCCTGCTCTCTCCAGCCATGAGGGAGGGTGGGCTTGAGGATCCTTCTTCTTACCTTACCTCAGGTGGATTCCCCATCTTCAGCCTATATTGTTCTTATTATAAAATAAGCCTGTGTGGTTTGGAACTCTCCTTATCCATTACATTTTACATGATCTTTTAATGGTGAGCATTTGAATTGTAATGCTCCAGCGACATTTTCTTATGTTCAGATTTTTATTGTGTACAGTTGCAGACTTATTGTCTCCGCTACATTTTCTAAAAGACACTTTTACCCTTTGGCCTTATTTTTATTCATCATCCTTTATTTTTATATTCATGCTCTGTCATTTCATTCACTGCATTTTGTTTCCAAGTGGCAAACATGGTTGATAAAGCAAGTTCTATCAATCTATACCCATACACATTTGTTCAAATATAGAGGAACCATGAGCTGGAATGAATTTCCAAGTTTTTATTATATAATGCCTGTTTACTTTGATACATTTCAAGCTGTTTCCATCTTGTTTTATTGTATTTTAGGAAATTAGTTGTTTATTATGAGAGCTTATAAAATATAAGAGAAAATTACAGGTTACCCCTTTCACCCCTGATGAAGAGCAGTACATGAATGCGAAATGGATGTGATTAAATATATTCATTGATTATCGGATCCCTTGTACACCTCCTGTGAGTTCCCTCGCATTTTCTCCTATGGTTCATTGCATTATATAAGTAGTAAAGCCAACTGCATCCCCATGTGGGGCCTGAAGCAGATACAAGTTTCAGGGACAGATGGAGTGCACAAAACAGATAACAGACATGTGAAAGAAAATGTCTGCAAAACTGTTGCAAAGATATATTTGTATTCAGGGCTTACGGAGACAGATATTGATAATGGATCATAAACATGAGAGGTGTGTGCCTTAAAACCCTGGCCCGTAGCTAACCCAAGGGACGTGAGGAGCAGTAAGGTTGGTAGAGGCCTCACCTAAGGAAATAGTAAGATAGATGGTGTAGGAGGGTGGGGTAACGTAACTGTGTGCGCAACAGAGCTGCTGGGATGGAGAGTTTATAAAGCCTCCAGCCCCTCCTACAAAATCAGGCTTTAGCTTTAAAAATATCTATATCTATAGAGATATATATACATATATATATATATATATATATATATATATATATATATATATATTCCAGTCCAGGTTTTGGTAAGCACACCCAAAGAAAAAAAAAACACATTAAAAATTACTGGAGTGCAACCAATTTTGACCAATATAGCTAAAAGCAAATACACAAAATATTGATGCACATCCAAATTTTAATTACCATTAACCCTTTACTCTGCGGCATTGTGCCTGCATATCACTACTATATTAACCCCTTAGTGACGGCCACGTGCAGACGCGGCCGTCACTTAACGCCCGTCTGACATTTTTTTTTTTTTAGATGAATCCGGAAGTCCCCAAATGGCGTGCAGCCGCGCAGGGATCCGGATTTCCTGGATGTACATGTATGTCCTCTGTCACTAAGTGACAGCCACAGAGGACGTACATATACGTTCATTGTCGGAAAGGGGTTAAAGATGAGGATTTAGTCACATCATATGGCCACAGAATGCTAAGCTTGCCACCAACGCCAAGGTACCTCATTTTGGCAGTTACCTAACCTTAATATGCTTTGTCTTATGAGCTGACTCTCTCCCACTATATACAATATATGTAAATGCTAACAACATTCTTGCTAAGTACTAATGCCAATCAGTTGACTTTTTTTTTAAATTAAGTAGAAATGTTTGTGTGCGAAAAAGAATTGTGTCTCTCTGTACGTATGAAGAAATTAGCTAACTGCAGTAAAAGTAAACCCAGGGCTTAAATCTTAACCCTTTGAGTGCCAGAGGGGTATGCAACTCATAGCTTGGCGTGCGCTGCATACCCCTTGGCACGCAAAGGGTTAAAGTCAGGTATAACCCATTCTTATTGGAAGAATGTAGGACTTTAACACTTTGAGTGCCAGAGTGGTACACAACGCATTGCAAAGCAATGCGTTGCGTACCACTCTGGCACTCAAGGGGTTAAGTGATAGACAGTATGAACAAAGTATGCAAAAAATATTCCCAGATAGGCATATTTATAAACTTGACTACCTCTTTATAAATTTGACCCATAGTTATAAATTTTAGCTGTGCCTTGGACACCTCTCTGGCACTGAAATGGTTAAAAATAAATGTAAGAATGTTTTTTATACATCCCACTCAATTGCTCCGTACACTTGCAGTAGATATTGCTGATTCAAAGCACCAGACCGTTTATAAAAAAGCAGATGGTAGCTATATAATCTGTTGGACACCTTGATGGTATTCTTCAGCAAGACCTCTGGACAAGACAATATAGGACATTTGAAGGCGTGAACAGGCTCATTAGCTATTGGTGAAAGGACCCCTAAGATGCTTCAAGCCCAAGAGAGGACAATTGTGTGTTCAAAGTATGATTTATTTCTGTTTTACTTGTGCAAATTAAGTCTACACTTAGACTAGTTCTCTTGTTGTCTGGTTTTTTTAGTTGTTCCAGATTGTATAAATTATATTATGATTAATTTGTTTGCATTCTGGTGCTCAAAGGGCTAATAAAATTGTTGGGGAAGGTAGAAAAGTTTGGTAGACTCTTTGGGACAATCAATCGAACGTCTCATGATTTCCTCGAATTTAGACAACCCCCACTAAGACTGATTTAAAGCTTTCATATTGTAACATTTTGGATAAATACATACTGACACCCCCACATTGATTTTATTAGAAAATATATTAACCTCTTGAGGACCAGAGCGGTGTGCAATGTATTTCTTCGAAATGTGTTGTGCAACCCTCTTCAGATTTGTGGGGCAGTATGCAATTCACCAGAGAAGATTTATTGTGGAGTTGAAAGGCTGAGGCCAGAGACATACTAAGGAATAGAATCAAATAAATAAAAGGCAATCAACCAGTGGAAGAAACGTCAGAAAAAATATACATTATTCTATATCCCTTGAGGACATGTGTTAAGACGTATGTCAGCTCTTATGGATTTAACTACTTGGATGCTAGAGATGTCTACAGAGCATTGTGAAGATTCACTTGAATTATAGTATCAAAGCAGAACTTTCACTCAAATTAAAGTGCCCCCCAAATCATTATGCACATAGCGATACGCATATCCATACTATTATTATCCAGAAAAAGTCCGGTATTATTGATAAACCCAACTCGTTCTGAGACAAACAGGTAGACATCTTGTCAAAGAGACATCTGTGCTCCTGCTCTGTCCATCCTGGTCTCCTCTAGGATTAGTGAGGGGGAGTTGCATGTACCTTAAGGTACAGGAAGGGACTGATGGCTCAGGAACACAGATGTCGCTACAGCAAGATGCCTGCCTGTGCATCTTGGAACAAGTTGGATTTCTCATTATGCCGGAACTATTTAGGATAATACTAGTATGGATATGCATATCGCTATATGCATAATGATTTAGGGGCATTTTAATATGAGTGAAAGTTCCACTGTAACCCTTTGAGTGCCAGAGAGGTAGCAACTGGATTGGTGACCCACACCTTGGAGGAGGTTATCACACTGATGTCAGCTGCAAGAAACCAGGTTATAACAATGTAACAAGGATCCCATTGCACAGCAAATATTTTACTATACATTTAAAGGGAAAGCAACACCTTCTAATAAGAATCTCCACTTACCTTACTATGGCCAGAAAATACTAAAAAAAAGCCCTCTGATTTTTCCCCCTTGCTCCTTGATTCAAGAGATAACTTTGCCAATCAGTCCTGATGTCATGTCCATGGAGGCAGACATGACAGTTAGCCAGACCACAGGATATAATATCTGCATATTGTACATGGTAATTTTAACCCTTTAAGGACCAGAGGGTTGTGCATTTCTGGAGTAAGCCATCTGCATCTTAGCAGACGAATAAACATTTCCCAAATTCTCACTGCAAGGTCATCTTTTGGGGACCTTTAGCATTCAAAGGGTTAAATAAAAATTTACCTCACTGAACATTTTAATCCCCCCACAATGAAGCAGATGTTTTTCTGCACTAAGATCCATACTCACCATTTATCCTTACGTTCCCTCCAGCCACCAGCCTGGAAAACAGTTAACCCTTTGAGTGCCAGTGGGGAATACAAACCATTGCAAAGCATTGCATTGGATACCCTCTGGCACTCAAAGGGTTAAAAACTACAGCCGTCCTCCCTCTCCCATCTCCATCATTAAAATAAGCACACGGACAACAGTAGTAACTCTTTGAGCACCAAAAGGTTATTTGTCTCTCTTAATAAAAAACTTCAACTAACTTTACTATAGCCAGAAAATCTTAATGGCCCTTATGAATTTTGCCCATGTGCCTCTATTTAAGCGATAACATAAAAATGAGTCCTGGATGTCATGTCCATGGCGTAATGCATGAACCTACCTGACACTCTAAGGACCAGGAAAGTGAGAGGAACACTGAATCAATGTGTCACACTCTCATCTGCTCCTTAGGGAGCAGTAGAGGGTAGTAGATAAGTGGAATAGCCTACCAGCAGAAGTGGCAGCAGTTAATACAATGACAAAATTCGAGCATGCATTGGATAGGCATTAGTCTGTTGTTAAAAGTAAGAAAAGACCAAGGACCAAAAAAGGTTTGAGGTTTTTACTGTAGGAAAATGGGCAGACTAGATGGACCGAATGGTTCTTCTGCAGTCAAATTCTATGTTTCTATGTTTCTTAAAGGGTTAAGATCACCATTTGCAGTGGGTAGAGTTTGTGTACTGTAGCAACTGTCATGTCTACCTCCATGGACATAAACAGAAATAATTAAAAATGTTATATAAAACAAAAAAACAGAAGGAGCACACTAACGTAATAATGGCAGTCAAACCCATAAAAGTGCAATATGGGGTGCACTCAATCCATTCAGTGTAACATACAACTATCATAAAAGAAAAAAAGAAAAGATATTAACTGAGGCACACAACTAATCCTATAACATAAAGTCCTAAAATGTGTCGCTCACTGTGTGAGTAACAGCACATGCGCAGTGAGGACTCGCAGAATGGGCTGATCTGGAGCGGGGAGCTCCGGAAGGCCAACATCCTGTCTGTGCTTCCAGCTCCGGGGCAGCAGCGGAGGCGGCTGGGTGACAAACTGTCACCTAGCGCTTCCGCTGCTGACCCATAGCCGGGAGAGGCTGTGAGCCATCCGGAGCTCCCCGTTCCGGATCAGCCTGTGTACACGGGCTTTGTAACTAGTAAATAAACATGCCAATCAAAATATTATAAAAATAAAAAAATATATTTATTGGTCAAAATCCACCAATACTCAAATGAAATAAATGTGCAGCAATACGGTCCCCACCCCCAACCCTAGATCCCAGCACCAAGATCACATTACCCACACACACTATACACAAAAATGACCATAAAATATAAATATGAAAGTCAAAATCTGGTGCCAGTAAATAATGGAAAAAGAGTAAAAATCTAATATTGGCATCACCCAAAAATAATGATGGCAAAACACAAGAATACTGTGAATCGAATGTATCCGAAATGTTCTTCTATTTGTCACAAATTCACTTTGAATGATCCTCTAGTACCACTCATCAGATACACACGATGTGAGCAATTAAAAATGTTATGTCTTGGCACAAAGGACAAAATTCATATGTGACATTATGATTTTCTGGACATAGTAAGGTAAGTGAAAGGTTACTTCTCCTTTAAAGGGGAACTATCACCACAAATAAAGTCTCCCCCCAACATTTAGGCATCTAACTTAACAATAGTACTATTAGCCAGCATAATTACCGCGTTACTGCAAAATCCTACTTCTGCCGAGACTGATGGACAGGCAACAGTGCTTTAGAGCAGCGGTTCTCAACCTGTCTAGTGCCCCGACCCTTTGATAAAATTTCCCAAGTTGTGGCGACCCCTAACAGTAAAATTATTTTCATTGCTCCTTCATCGCTGTAATTTTGCTACTGTTATGAATTGAAATATAAATATCTGATGGTTTTAGGCAACCCCTGGCAAATCGTCATTCGACCCCCTAAGGGGTCCCGACCCACAGGTTGAGAACCACTGCTTTAGAGGAATCTGCGCGCCTGCACCATCAGTCCCTTCTGGTACCTAAAGGTACCATGTAATGCCTGCTAGAGGAGACTGGGACTGAGAGAACAGACGCACAGACATCTTTAAGCAAAAGATGTCTGAGCTCTTGCCTGGCCATCAGTTTCTGCAGAAGTAGAATTTCTCACTAACACGGTAATTATGCTGGCTAATAGTACTATTGTTAAGTGTATCACTACATGTCTAATTGTTGGGGGAAGACTTTATTTGGGGTGATAGTTCCCCTTTAAGCTGAGTTTAGCAACTTAGTCTCTTCAGATCAGACGATAATCACACCAGGTGATCATCATAAAATTGTGCAATGGCGTAAATTACAGTTTACATAAAGAGCACATGTTTGTACCAGGATATGACACAGGACATACCATAACATTCCTTTGTGAAAGTAAATGTACTTTGGATCAAATACATGTGAGCCTCCTTCATTATAATAGCAATTAAAAAGCCACTAAAATGAAAATGTAAAAGCATATTTTAAACCTCAGTCATTTATTAGATAATCATTACTATTCTCACTTCTGCCGCAGCAGCATTATTCATTTAAAGGGAAACTGTAACTTGGAGAAACTTGTTCAACAGAAGAACACATCTTGGCAGGTGCCCGTTATATAACAATCAGGTATATCTATTTACTGATATTTTTTTCACTTAAACTCATCTGTAGTTACATGTTAACACCTTGAAAATGTGCACAAGACCTTTAACTATTTGAGATTCAGATAAGTATTCAATGTGCTGGATACCTCCCTGGCACTCAAACAGTTAAGAAATGGGGGAAGGACCCTCCCTCTAATGTTCTTGCCAGCGTCACCTATGATTTTATAGGTGATTGTATACCTTCTCAAGGTAGTAAGATATTCCCATTAATTTATAGACTACAGCACAGTTGAAATGCAAACAAAAATTACCTGACTGATGTATAAATAGATAAGACCTTCTATTAAACAAATTAAGAGCTACTTATTCCAAGTGTAAAATTCCCCTTTTACAGCACTAATCTATTCCAAGCTTCTTATTCCGTCTCCAGGAAGACCTCATGCTGCTGGTGGCAGTCTTATCGCTATTGGCTGTTTAGGTGGATGTGACATCACAGAAGCCAATAAGAATCACCAAAACCATTTGTAAAAAAGAACTGCCTGAGATTTTTTTTCTGTAGATATGAAATATGCTTCACAGAACTGGTTTAGTCTGCCATCAAATTATATGATTCATCAAGCTAGAAGGCACTGACTTCATACATACAAGGTTCTTATAATTTAGTTACTTTAGTTATGTGTCCCATATCCCGACCAGAATTCTAGTACTGTATTTTGCACTTAACCCTTATGTCTCTCTTTTGAGCAGGGACCCCCAATTCCAATGTTTCACGTTGCAAAACATTTGTAACTTTGTATTGTCTAAACCATTATATTGTAAAGCACTGTGTACACTGTTGGTGCTATATAATTAAACATATTAATTAATCAATTCATTAATTCATTCATTATTCATTCAATATTAACAACTTTACCGAAAAACCCTCTGTGTCCAAGTATTAGATTCATAGGTGGTGATTTATAAAAGTTGAGTTAATGGAAATCAAGCATTAAAATGGCTGTAAGATTGTCTCTGAGAGATATAAAAGTATTTAGGACAGTTTAAGAGGACATAACGTCGTGTAGAATGTTTTATTATAAAATGGAGTAAGGAAGTTTGTAAAAAGAAATTTAGCTATTTGCAACAATTTAGCGACATAATTCTCCCCAAATATTTAACACTGTGTCTAACCTGTTCTTATTCTTTATGGTCACCAAATTTATAAATGTACCTAGAATACTTCATAAATACCACCACTCATAATGAGGAATAAGAGGGGAGATGCACTAAGGCGTGATAAAGAGTTGATAAAGTGGAGATGACTTCTCCAGCGATATTACCAGGGGAGTGCTGGCCTGGGGGGCAGAGGGGCAATTGCCCCCTGGGCCAGTCATATGTCTGGGCTGGTGGGCCACTCCCGCTTGTTGCTGCAAATGTAGCTACAGTAGTGATACCACAGAGCTTACAACTGAAATGGAGCTACAATCCAAGTATATCTACAATAGCAGCATATTCTATTAGATTGTATCATTAGTGTAGCTCTACTTAAATTGTAAGATCTGTAGCTGCACCAGTGTAACCCCATTTCAGTTGTATGCTTTGTGGTATTGCTTGCCTTACGTCACAACACTAACCCTTTGCGTGCCAGAGGGATACTCCACACATTGCTTTGCAATGCGTGGCATACCCCTCTGGCACTCAAAGGGTTAATGGCAATTATAAAATTAACAAAATTGGGTGGGCTGGGACAGTGGGCTGGAACAAGAGTAGAATCGGGCCACTTGATTGTAGTTGCCCTCCAGGCAACAAGTTGCCAGCCCTCCCCTGGCTATCACTTCTCCAGTTCTTATGTTATTCTATGGAGCCAATGCACTAAGATTTCTCCAACTTTGAAGATGTTAGTACATAGACTCTAGAGCAGTGGTTCTCAACTCCATTCATCTAGGGCTTACTACAGTTTCTTTAACACATCTACAGCTTTACAGGATTGTCTCACACAGTTCTGCATACATAAAGTGGCATGCCGATGGAATGGGCTTCCCTGCAGCTGGCCTTTACTATTAGTACCAGAACCAAAGGAAACATTGGCAGTGACATGCTGCTGTTGCAGACTGCTGCCCACTGGTGAGCAATAAGAGCATATAATGTCTACTCTGTTCACTTGTCTACCATCTGTAGTCAGGTGAATTCTCTTGCCGTATGATGTTTCCTTTACCCATGACACCAACCACCTAGATTATAAGCAAACATATGCAAAAGGAACATAGCAGTAATACATTCAAACATGACAACCAAAAGGGTAGCAGCACTGCAGCTGGGATGAGTACAGAGGAACTTAATGCATATACCATCAAGTAAGCCAGTGGTTCTCAACTCCTGTCCTCAGGACCCACTAACAGGCCAGGATTTGATGATTTCCTTGTTAGAGCACAGGTGAGTTAATCAATGTGAATAATGATCACCACACCTGTGCTCTAGCAGGGAAATCCCTAAGTCCTGGCC
Organism: Rhinophrynus dorsalis; assembly: GCA_037306005.1. Taxonomy (NCBI): domain Eukaryota; kingdom Metazoa; phylum Chordata; class Amphibia; order Anura; family Rhinophrynidae; genus Rhinophrynus; species Rhinophrynus dorsalis. The sequence goes on along the minus strand of CM074721.1, from coordinate 74,101,805 downwards.
CGTTGTTGGGTCCTGAGGGCAGGAGCTGAGAACCACTGCTCTATAGAATAACATAGGAACTGGAGAAGTGATGTCACTGGAGAAGTCTTCTCCACTTTACCACCGCTTAGTGCACAGGGGAGGGCTGGCCTGGGGGGCAGGGGGGAAATTGTCCCCTGGGCCGGTCATATGTCTGGGCCAGTGGGCCACTGTCTCATTTAATCTCTATCTTGTTGCTATAAATGGAGCAACACTAGTGATACCACAGAGCTTACAATTGAAATGCTGCTATACAAATTGTTCCACAAAGCTACAATCCAAATGAGGCTACACTAGTTACATAACCCATTTCCACTGTAAGCTCTATAGTATCACTAGTGTAGCTTTACTTTACTTACTTTCTGCTTAGAAGCGCTAGTCGCCAGAAATATTACCCGGTTCCAAAGATTTTTGCGTTTTTCCGATGGTCACAGGAGCAGAAAGCATGGACATCTCGTCACAGTGACATCCGTGCGCCTGCGCTGTCAGTCTCTTTTGGAGCCCTATTGTAAGCTCTGTAATATCAGTAGTTTAGCCCACTTTAATGTGAGCTAAGTTGTATCGCTTTACTTTACGATATTAATGCCATGTTTAAAATTAACAAAAGGAGGTGGGCTTTCAGAGTGGGCTCAAACGATAGTAGAAATGGGCCGCTTGATTGCATTTGCCCCCCGGGCCACAAGTTGCCAGCCCTCCCCTGTTAGTGCATAACCCCCAAAGGACATTTTAAGCACCCGTACGCAAAAATGAACAAGATCACTTTTTATATATCTCCCCCTTAATTTCTGATCCATAGTATTGCATAATCCTCATCTCTGACTGAACTGGATCTTGTAGCCTCAGTCACCACTATTATCACTATTAATGCTGCACATCTGAATGTAATAAGAATTATGATATATCATCTACAGAGCGGTTATAGCACACAAACATATTGTGTTGAAATGCCTGTCAGTTATTACTAATAAAATTGCCTCAGGGAAAAAACTTTCTGAGGAACATTATTGCTTTTACATAACATATGAAAAATAGAAGTAACCCTAAGCTAATTTAATTCCTAAAACATGTTAAATTAATGTGCAGCATTTTGCCAAGCCTGTGATCTTAGAAAAAGCTAGGAATTCTCAGGACATGTTTGTAGTACAATAGGTTGATATCCATTGTATTCTGATTCTAGCAGCATAGCTATCTCATATTAAAGGAGAAACAACACCTCTAAAATAATAAGTCCCTAAATATATTACTATGGTCAAAAAGTCCTATGGATCCCTATGAATTTTGCTTTTGTGACTTTGATGAAGAGATAACAGTTTCAATAATTTCTGGATGTTATGTCAATGGAGGCAGACATGCCAGTTGCCCACTGAACACGGTAATCTTAAAATAATCTTATCCCTTTACGCACCAGAGAGGTGTGCCATGAATTGCTTCGCAATGCGTGGCACACCCCTCTGGTCCTTAGAGGGTTAAGTAGCTATATGCACGCTGCCTGCTTCAAGCGGAACTATGACGTAGATTTAAGTGCCCCTCAATTAATTGTTAGTATAGAGGTAATCATTGAAATACTGTAATGTTTATTAAGTGCCAGCATTATTTTGAATCATAGTTCATAAAAGACTTGCCTCCAGTGACAGCGCAGGCATCTTGAAGAAGAGGAATCTGTATGACTGCGCTGCCCAGCACTGTCTGTAACGTGGGGTACAATGCAACTCCCCCATTGGCAAATAACCTATCAGTGAGGAGACAGGTACGGACAGTGCAGATGCACAGATCACTCTTCAGCAAGATGTCTGCGCTCTCGTCTGGAGACGAGTCTCATAAGAACTTATGATTCCAAATAACGCTGGCACTTAATAAAAGTTATAACAGTATTTCAACGATTATTTCTATACTGCATATATACGTAATAGTTCTGCTTTAAGCTACCAATAACTGTCATGTCTGCCTACATGACAGAGGCATAACTAGAAGCCTCCGGGCCCTGGTACAAGAAGTGCCATGGCACCCACCCTCCCACCACATTGGCCCGTCTGAGCACATTGACACACTCCACAATGCCCCCATCTCCTACCTGGAGCTCCCGTGTGGTCCTCTTAGTAATGCAAAGCACTGGGAGATTATGTCATCTCCCAGCGCTCTGCATTACTAGAGCGCCGGCGGGAGATTGCTGGCACTATAGTTATGCCACTGCTACATGAGCCTGACATCCAGGATGAAGTCAAGATGCTATGTATTTAATAAAGACGCTTTGTTAAAAATTGATAAGAGCCACTGGGATTTTCTTGCCATAGTAAGGTAAGTCTGGAGTTATTATTTGGGGGTGCTTCTCCTTTAAGGAAGAAATATTTTCATTTTTACTGCTAGGATGCTTGAGCTGGAGACTAGAGATGGATGAAAAGTGCAATTTCCTTCCAATGGGAATTTCTGTGGAATAGAAGAGATGTGTCTTCTTTCAGCAGAATTTTGCATGGGAAAGGAGATACTACTTCTGTCTGTCAGAAAGTGAAGCTCATTGATTCCATTGGCTTTTGCGTGTACGCATACATGCACACATCATTATTCACACATCATAGCTCACAATCACATAGATACTGTAGCTTAGTAGCTGATACTTGTAAAGGAAGGTACTATGTTAGACATGGCTAAAGCAGGAGAATAGTAGACCGAATGAGATACCTTTATTGGCTGAGTAGCTTTACAGTGTAAACTTTCAAGACCAATTATGATAACATAGTAACATACATGGTAACATAGTTGACGAGGATGAAAAAAGTCCTGCATCTATGAAGTCCAGCTCATGCAAAAAACATCCCTGTTGATCAAGAGGAAGGCAAAAAAACAAAAAAAAAAAAACACTGAAGCCATTTCCAATTAAGCCCCAAGTGGATAAAAAAATTCCTTCCTGACTCCAAATGGTAGTCAGATAGCTCCCTGGATCAACAACCTATCTGAATTGAAGTGAACTATCATAATTCTCAATATTGTTTTGTGCTAGGTAAGCATCCATTGCTTTATTGAAAGCAGTTACATTATCTGCAAATACAACATTCAGAGGCAAAGAGTTCCATTGCTTTACAGCCCTTACTGTAAGAAAATCCCTGTCTTTGTTTTAGTCGAAAGCGCCTTTCCTCTAGTCTTTATTCTTAGCTCAGCATATAACATGCATGATGAACAGACCTAAGTGGTATAGAAAGCTTGAACTCTAAATCTGCTCAGCTAGCCAATAAAGGTATCACCTCTGCTGCTTTATCTGATACCTATAACACTTTTCTTCAAATCCTGCACTCTTGATGGTCTCATCTACAGCTGTTAATTATGTGAATCACCTGTTATCATGGGAATAAATCCCACCACCGCCTTTGTTATTTTTATTCTTCCTATTTGCACTGTATGTGTCACAAATTCCTCATTAAAAAACGAAAAGAACACAAACAGGATTACAACTGCACACGTTTACTGAGCTGCTATTTTCAATAAGTGCAGAGCATCTAATTTTTGTCATGACAAATTAAATACAAGCAATTTACCTTTATACAAGATACCACAGGATCTAAGATTTGGAACACACAAATTATTGTAAAAAATGAGAGAAGAGAGATTAAATCAAATTGGAAGACAATTCATCATGTACAGTTTATTATTTTAAAGCCACATATCTTGTATACTATAAAAATAGTAAATAAATTCCTTTAAAGGGGAACTATTGTAACAAGCAACTGGTTTGTTTTACAGAATGATGGGACCCACTTTTATTGTCTAATTAAGGACATAAAAAGTGCAAGCTTTCAGGACACTAAGGCCCCTTTGTCAGGCATGGGTTAACAAACAAAGCTAGAATAACACTGCATTTACATTTACAGAGTATGACATACATTTTGAAACAAGTTATATGAGTACAAAGTGGGGTCAGTTAACTTAGTAAACATACAGTCTGCATAGATATGAATTGATATGCATAGGGTTAGATCAAAGTCCTTGACCCCCACTGTGTACTTATATAATCTGTTTCAAATGTATGTCATACTCTGTTACACTGAATCCCATCTACTCTACTATCTGCACGGTAGAAATATGAAATGTACTAGGTAAGTGTCTCTCATAGCAGTATGCTATATCTATATAAGACATTTTTGTGCATTTAAACTATTATAGTCCACTACTAGCTGTTTCCATTTATCATCTGATACATACCGAAAATAATTATTCAGGTCTAATGAAGCCCATTGTTTGCTGTAATGTGATGTGACCTAGAGGCAAACTTTGAAAGACATCACTATATACAGCAAACTTCAGACATCATGCTAAAAATATATAGGTAGATACACCTAACTGCTTTATGGAGGGCACCTAACTAGGCAGTGAATCAGTTAAACATACACAAACACACAGATTCATACATAAACACACACACACACACACACACATACATACATATACACACAGACACAAACACACACCACACACACACAGATTCATACACACACACAAACACGCACACGCCATGCACACATATACACAAATACACACAAACACACGCACACACACATACACACACACATATACACATGTGTGCGAACATGCACACACACGCACATATACACAGATATACACACACACACGCACATATACACACATAAACACACATACACACACACATACATAACCACACAAACACACACACATACACACACATATATATATATATTTATTTTTCTATATAACTTTTTATATATATATATTTCTATATATATTTATTTTTCTATATATTGCCCATCTTATTTTGTAGATCATATATATGCATTTTCTTCCTATGAATTTGTATATAAGGAGCTTCAGAATAATGACGTGTTTTATTTTGCAGATACACACATACACACACACACACACACACACACATACCCATAAACTCACACACACACACACACATACCCATAAACTCACACACACACACACACATATGCACACACACTCACACATACACACACACACACACATACCCATAAACACACACACACACACACACACACACACACACACACACACATATCCATAAACTCACACCCACACACATATGCACACACACTCACACATATACGCACACACACACTATTTATATATATATTTCTATATACTGTCCATCTTATTTTGTAGATCATATATATGCATTTTCTTCCTATCAATTTGTATATAAGGAGCTGCAGAATAATTACATATGTTTTACTTTTGCATTTTGAATTATAACAGTACTATATTCACTTCAAATTTTTAAAAACCAACATGTGTGACCACAGGATTTCAGACTCTTGTAACTGCACGTGGTAGTCTTACCCTTTTAAGGACCAGAGGCATGTATAATAAATTACTTCACAATACTTTATGTACCCATTTGATCCTTAAAGGGTCCATTAGACTCATGCACTCTGCCTGCTTCACTTTGAAGACCGCTACCTACTGTCATGTTCACCTCCCATGGACATGACATCCAGGACTGATAGCAGATGTTATCTCATAGGGGCAAGTAGTATTTTCTGACCATAGTAAGTGAAGTGTTTGAAGAGAGTTGCTGTTAAGACGTATTAGTATGAGTTACTTCTCCTTTAATGTAATGCTTTCAAAATTCAATCCACATGTGACGGGCCATTTGGCTGAAAATGATTTGTTATTGTATTTTGTGCATTTCACTCTGGATTCCCGAGTTTTATGTTTCTATTTTATGGACATCATATGAAAAAACGCTCGTGGAGAATATAAGTATTCGCTTATATTTTATTTCCTGAACTGGGGATAAAGATGAAAATTTCGAAATACTTTACTTAACCCTTTGAGTGCCAGAGGGGCATGCAATATATTGCACTCAGAGAGTTAACATTGGGGAGAATAAACAAATTAGCCAGAGCAGCTCATTTTCTGCATTGTCCTCAGAGCCGGATCATCCGTTATGGAAATCTAAGCTACTGCCTAGGGCCCATGACAATATGGGGGCCCTGACTGCAAGTGGTGGGTCACATATGGAGTCTCTGTTGTTGCTGCTGCTAGCATCTTGTGTCAAACACCCTTTTTGTTTAATGAGACCAGCATCATCCAGTTCATTACAGCATCATTACAGCCACAATGTCAGTACCTACTAGCAGCTGTCAGAAGCACTGGATTGAGAGATGTGGAGCCCAAAACTGGTACCTTGCCTAGGGCCCTGTGGAGTTTTTATCCATCATTGATTGTCTTAAAAATCATGCAGTTGCACTTTGGGGTAGTGGGATCACTTTAGTGCATACTGGTGCACACACTCTGCCATCATTCAGATTAAGGGACCCATCTAACAGAAAAACTGGGCTCAGAATCCCCTAAAGCATGTTAATCCTGCCGATGCAGGAATCGAAAGGGAAATAAGGCTTAAAAAAAACCAAAAAGACCAGTGGATGTATTGATATGAGGCCATGTGCCCTATATCAATACATCCAAAGTATGAAAAAATGTGTTAAATGTTAGTAGAATTAACTCTATGAGTGCCAGTGGGGTACGCATACCCCAATGGCACCCACAGGGTCAATCTGACGAAGATTACAAACATCTCCTGCAAAAAACACTTACCTGTAATCCTGATGTCCAGCGGGGTCTTCAGCACCCTGGTCAGTTACTGTCCATCTTCTTCTTCTATCTTCTTTCTTCCTCTTCTGTCTTCAGATCTTCATCTCTGTAAATATAAACCTGTCAAAAGAAAGTAAGATCTTATAAAAAATATGTATTTCAGTAAGGTTACAATGTGTCATGTGCCAGCATTAAAATACCAATAAATAATAAGAGGGCCATTGTTGAAGAAGAGGTGGCAAATCCATGTGGAAATATTTCTCAGAACAATGCATTGGAAACCATTCTAGCATTCAAGGGGTTAAAAAATCCCAATTAAATCAGTTTGGATTTTTGAAAGTTGTATTTGTTCTCTATGGTGCATTTGATTTTCTCTGGAATTATTAACATTTTCTGTGCCTAAATTTCACTTACAACCACTTATAACGTTCTAGCATTCAGATGGTTAAAAGCCCTATTTTAATTATTGGGACTCTTCTGGTGCTCCTGGTTTTCTCTAGAATTGCACCTATTTAAGTTACTGAATATGGCCCTAAGTATGGAAATTACATCCGTACCTTCTCATTGTATGCAGTAAGGCAGGGGTGGCCAACACTCCAACACTGGTCCTCAAGAGCCACTAACAATGCATGGTTTCATGATATCCCTGAATGAGCACAGGTGGATCATTAAAGTGACTGAGCCACTAAAGAGTGATTGTTAACATATTAACTAGTTCATGAGGCTGAAAAAAGACATGCATCCATCAGATCCAGCCCATACCAAGTCTCCCCTGTTGATCCAAAGCAAGGAAAAAAATAACACATTGAAGCCATTTCCATTTTAGCCCCAAGTGGGTAAAAAGAAATCCTTCCTGACTCCAAATGGCAGTCAGATAGTTCCTTGGATCAACATCCTATCTGCATTGAAGCCATCTGTCATAATTCTCAATATTGTTCTGTGCTAGATAGGTATCCATTGCTTTTTTGAAAGCAATTCCATATCTGCAAGCACAACATCCCGAGGCAATGAATTCCACAGCTTTACCGCCCTTACTGTAAAAAATCCCTGCCTCTGTTTTAGTTGAAAAAACCTTTCCTCTAATAATAATGGGTGACCTCTCATTCTTAGCTCATCTCTTTGCGTAAATAATGAATTGGATAGTTCTTTGTATTGCCCAGTCCACCTGTGCTCCACCTGGGTTATCCTGAAATGCACAATTTGGTAGCCCTTGAGGACCAGGGTTGGCTACCCCTACAGTAAGGTCCAGTGTGTGGTCAAATTCTGACAACTGGATGATCGGTGACAGAAACACACCGCTTAGAGACAAGTGTAATCTCAATTTCATTATAGCGTTTTATAACATAGACTCAGTTGTGATTACCAGTTATTACCAAACTCATTTCCAAACTGGACTTTTGTGCATCTCCCCTGTTTCTGAACACTAAAAATCAGGTTAATCATAAATATTCCTTTGTGTACATTTATATATGTATGCTGGAGAATATACAGATTTAACAAAAAAAAAACCACACAAATATAGGACTGAAAACTCTATTCACTAAAGGTGATAGAGAAAAAAATAATATCACATGAAAATAACTAACGCTGTATGACAGGAACTAAGCAAATATTTGTTTGATATGTAGAATGTTTAGGATCATTTGATTCACTTTGTTGAGGTGTGAAATAATGTAAATAATTGTTACTACTTCTGTGTGTGTAACCCAGTTATGTACAGTTGTATATACAGCTATATAACTGAAAGAAAATACACATATATATTTTCATCATTATCATCATTATTAAACCTTTACTCTACAGCATATTGCCTGCATATCACCACTATATTAAACATGAGGTTTAAGTCACATATAATATGGCTTTAGTATGCTAAGCTTGCCACCACGCCAAGGCACCCCATGAAAGGCAAGTCCTAACCTTATCCTGAGAGCTGAATCTATATATATATATATATATACAAACAAACAGACCTGCGCTCCTCTATATGCTGTGAATAATGCGTGCCCTGTAATGGGCATATATAATAATCCTTAGTAAATCTAAGTGAAATAAGTGAGAATTTAGTCCTATAGATTGGCCAATCCATGTGTGAGCTTACCACCACACCAAGGTATCTCGCTTTATGGTAAGTCCTACTCTAATACACCTACAAATACTATCTAGATTAAAAATTCCTGAAGAAAGATGTTATTTTGAAATGTATTGGAGGGGACCCTTTGACTGATATTTTGATGTTTTTATTATTATTTGTGGGTCTCGGTATAGTGCAATTAAAAACAGCAGACATACAATAAAATAAAAAAGGTGTAGATGAAAGACTTACCTGGTGCAGGAACCATATGGGCCTGCATTAATGAAGTGATTACATAGAGAACTATATTCCATTTATAGCCTTCCTCACAAGTCATGTGAGGAATGGTTGATACCAAACAGACATGGGGTATACACACTGGAACAGGCCAAAAAGCCTTGTTCTTAAAGGCCAAGTGGAAAAGAAAAGGAAAGGAATGGTGAAATAAAGTAAAGTATTTATGTGTTTTCTAGTGATTGAATTGGTTCAAATGCGAAGCTGCTGAAGTGAGCTAAAGGAGATATGTGTACAAAAACAGAAAAAAGGAAGAAAGCTCACAGTGCTAACTCATCATAAACTAGCCATATAATAAATATAAATTAAAAATAAGTTTCTAGATGAAAGATATAGATAGCAGCAAGGAATGAGAGGGTTCTCCAGTCGCCCTGACATTAGGCTTAGACCCAAAAGTGAAAACACATACAAACAAACAGACCTGCGCTCCTCTATATGCTGTGAATAATGTGTGTCCTCACTTTATGGTAAGTCCTACTCTAATACACCTACAAATACAAGTGAAAACAAATATAAACAAACAGACCTGCGCTCCTCTATATGCTGTGAATATATATCTATCTATATATATATATATATATATATATATATATATATACAGGGCTCAAAATTTCCACTCGCCACTAGCCAATGGTGAGTGAAAATTCAGCCCTGGCGAGTAGAAATTCAGCCCTGGTGGGTATGTTATGGCTTGCAGTGGCGAGTAACTTTTCAGGTCTGGCTAGTAGCAAAGGACTTCATATTTTAAGCCCTGTATATATATGTGTGTGTACTAGTATTGAAGGCCCTTGTGCACGGGCCTAGGTGCCGTCTCGGAGGGCTCTGCTGCTGCCCCGGGGACGGGCAGTGGGATGTTCGGGATTCCCTGCTCTGGATTGGCAATGCCTCGGACTGGGGGCTGGCGCTTCCGGGCAGTCTCTGCTTCGCATGACTACTGCGCTTGACTACATCCTTCCGGCAGTCTCTACTGCGCATGTACGTCTTACTCACACAGGGAATAATGCATCCTAGCAAATTATATTATAGGATATATATATAACATGGATGAATGGGCACTCCTATTCAACAACACTATTGTTATAGAACAAAGTACTACTGCCTGAGTGCTACTCATATAAAATTGTATAACAGCACAAATGGTGTAGGACCACGAAATGAGTGTACATGCAGGAATTGATAAATGTGTGCTGGTTTATTAGTCAATGTTTCAGCCCCCTGAAGGGACTTTATATATATATATATATATATATATATATATATATATATATATATATATATGAATGTGTTCTTTTTATGTATTATATATACTTAAACATACTACACGTGCACAAAGCCAAAACTTTAAAACAAAATATCTCAGGAATAGGTCACCTTTCTAATTGTTAAAATTGAAAGTGAATAGTCCCCCATAACATCTAATTAGATTCCATTGTAGTTGAAGTGTTAACAACTGTTTTCATTGAAGAGATTCATACTGAACTTTAGGAAAGAATTTGTTAATAAAATGTTTGATAAAGTTATCAACGACAATCCAGGGCCAAGTGTAAGTTGCTCACCATGAGGAAGAGAGTTATTTCCAAACAGTTTGTGTTAAATTATAAACTGGTAGTCCAAATTAAATGTATTGCCAAACACCAGAGTACTCATATCTTTGCATTAGGATTATATGTGAAATCTTGTGGAAATATGGCTGTATTCCTAACAAAGTTTTTGTGATGGCATGAAATGTATTACCCATAATTACTTTTCTAGTAGAACTTTGTTTTTTAAATACGAAACCAATTTTTACCAAAAACTCTATGGTTCCTGGGGACTAACAATGTCACCTAAATTTCCAAATCTCAGAGAAATTTTTCAATCCATTCAAAAGTTCAAAGCATTTGATAAATGGAATTTAACATAGAAACAGTGTCAAAACTATGTCTGCACTACCGTAGGCTCTATAACTTCTTGGGGGAGATTCACTAAGCGGTGATATAGAGGTGATAAAGGGATGATAGAGTGTTAATGACTTCTCTAGTTTATCACTTCTCCAGTCCCTATATTATTCTATGGAGCCTATTAACTAAGATCTCCAGAGTTGAAGACATTTTAGTGCATGGGCTCCATAGAATAACATAGGAATTGGAGAAGTGATATCACTGGAGAAGTTATCTCCACTTTATCACCTCTTTATCACACCTTAGCAAATCTCCCCCCTTGGATGCTATAAATGTTTCTACAGCCTTATTCTGCAGTGCATTTGAGACATTTCTAGCATCCAACAGGTTAAAGTTGTGGAACGTTTACAGATGAATTTGTGAATTTTACAACATATTTATGATTGCTGAGGGATCACATATTCCATACAAAACATAAATCCCCAGGTCCAATACTTCCCAAGAAAAAGTCATGGCAAGGTACTTAGGAGAAATATAGGCTACAGCATTTATTTAACAAACTTAACAACAACATGAACAGTATGTCTAAGTCCAGGCGTATGCTTGGAGGCAGGAGCCAACGCTACAAACAAGAATCTCTGTTTCCACTCATGTCATTAGCCTTCGAGTGAGAGACTAACTCCCTAAGGTCATTAAGGCAATTATTTGACAGAAATATTCATGGCAAGGATCAAAACACTGAAGATTCTATGGTAAAAATATAAGAAGGAGGGTTGGAAGGAGGGAGGGAAAAACATTTTTTCGTGGCTGTCTGGCCAGGAACCGTTAAAGAATAACCAGGCATCAATTTAAGTTTTATTTATAAACATTATAACTTAACCCACCCCTAGAAACCAGTAACCACCAGATTAACCCCTTAAGGACCAGTGGTTCCGGGGTGTGCGGTCCTTTAAGGACCACATAGGAAACTTTGACGTGCCGTCCCACGTGACTGATCACATGGGGCGGCACCCCGAACAGGGGACTGAAAGAGATCGCTCCGGTCTTGGAGCGCAGTGCGTAAAAGTACGTGACATGCCAGGACCGTCACTGGTCCTTAAGTGCCACACCAGCGTGACGGTCCTGTCACGTCAATGGTCCTTAAGGGGTTCATAAAAAACATTGTTATTTACAAATAACGAAGCAGCCAACCAGCAGTTTTGTCAATTTCTTCCTTCCAATCAAAAGAGGTTGCTTTCATATCAGGTCAACTTAAGTATTTATGCTCCTTAATCCGTTATCCCCTTAAGGACCATGGACGTGCCAGGACTGTCACAATTTTCGATTTGTTAAGGATCAGTGACGGTACTGGTATGTCTTGATTTTAATGATCATGTGATCATGCCATGAGGCTGAAACTGACTGCTCCAAGACTGAAGCAATCAGTTTCAGCCTCTCTCTTGGTGAGTCAGTAAATGTGATTGATCACATGTGCCCGCTCCACAAATAAAATTGCCCTGGTCCTCCGGGGCACAAATGCCCTGGTCCTTAATAGGTTAAGGACCAGTGGGATGTGAAATGCATTGCTTTGCAATGTGTTGTACATCTCTCTAGTCATTAACCCTTTGAATGCCAGCGGGGTACGCAACGCATTGCTTTGCAATGCCTTGTGTACCCCTCTGGCACTCAAGGAGTTAAAGGGTTAAAATAAGATATAACGCAGGAAAAAAAAAACGTTAGTTTTAAGCATTGTCTTTGGTTTGATAAAAACTTTGTAGTTTGTGACACTTCATGGTTATATGAAAAATGAGTTTGTGAAAAACATCAGGCAGGAGATTCACTAAGCGGTGATAAAGAGGTGATAAAGTGGAGCCTATGTAGTAAAGTCTCCAAAGCTGAAGAAATCTTAGTGCATAGGCTCCATAGAATAACATAGGAATTGGGGAAGTGATAAACTGGAGAAGTTATCTCCACTTTATCACCTCTTTATCAGACCTCCACGGATATCAGGAGGGGAGACATGTCTGAGCTGGGGTTATGGTAGAGGAAATAAGTGGGGGTGGTAGAGGAAGTTAGGTAGGGGACGTCACGGTAGGTTATAAGTACGGGTTACCACTTCCTGAAGTGTGGCAGAGCGAGGGAACCGGGAGAAGCAGCAATTCGTGGTGGTTTCTTCGTTGCTATTTATCATGGCGGATCCTTTGATGGAGGAGGTTCGGGAGCTTCTGGCGGCTGGAGGAGCATCTTGGCTGAGGGAACAACTTTCGCGGAGGCAGGCGGAGGAGGGGATGCGTGGAGAGGTTGGTCGGCCTGTGCGCAGCACCCGTGCGCGTCCGCCTACCAGATTGAGTCCTTCTCGCTCTCCGGGGCGGCAGAGGAGTGTGAGCCCGAGGCCTCGGGGCTCACGGAGTGAGGCGGTTCGTGGTATGACGGTTGACAGGAGAGTCGGGAGGACTTCCTAAAGGAGTAGCATAGCAGGTCTGCGGGAGGCGTCCCCTTCTGATGTGCAGCGGACTAGGAGGTCTGAACAGCGTGGGCGGGAGTCAGCGGACAGCACACGCAGCAGATCTGATGGTTCCAGTCGTGAGGTGACACAATTTATTGTCCACACTGTGTTGCTGTTCCTTTGTACCTTACTGTCTGTTCCCCCCCTTCACAACGAAGGTCAATGTAAGTGGGGGGGCTCTTGCAAGTTCAAGCACGAGTGTTCCGGGTGTTCAGGTTCCCACCCCCTTACCAGGTGCTTTTAAAAGCAGAAGTTGGGTGACAAAGGGGGGTCCGTAGGAGGTAAGGGGGGTGACGCCAGTGTCCGTAGACAGGATGCGCCCTTGGCTAAGGGCTTACAGGGATAGGGAGGCGGCCAGAGTACTGGAAAAGGGTTTTGAGTTTGGATTCCGCATTTCGGAGCACGAAGGGTTTGGGGTGACTGAGGCAGTTAACTTGCGGTCGGCTGACCTGGTTTCCGGGTGTCGCCTTTGGGTGTGATTCCAAAGTCGGAGCCGGGGAAGTTCCGGCTTATTCATCACCTGTTGTTCCCGTTCGGGTCCTCGGTTAACGATGCCATCGATCCGTCATTGTGTAGTGTTTCTTACACGTCCTTTGACAGGGCGGTGGAGTTGGCGTTGAGAGTGGGTCGGGGGGCGTTATTTGCTAAGGCAGATGTGTAATCGGCCTTCCGTCTTCTGCCGGTGCATCCGGAGAGTCATCATCTCTTGGGTTGCAGGGTGGGGGAGGATTACTATGTTGATCTGTTCCTTCCCATGGGTTGCTCGATTTTGTGTGCTCTTTTTGAGCGTTTTAGCACGTTTTTGGAGTAGGTGGTGCGCAGGGAGTCTGGTTTTTCCTCTATCCTGCATTATCTGGATGATTTTCTGTGTGTGGGTCCCGTAGGTCTGGATGTTTGTCGACACTTGCTGGTTACATTACAGCAGGTTTGCTTGGACTTTGGGGTTCCTTTGTCTGTGGAGAAGACGGAAGGTCCGACGACTTGTTTGCGTTTTTTGGGTCTTGAAATTTACTCGTTTGCCATGGAGTGTAGGTTACCTCGTTATAAATTGGTGGTGTTACAGGCGGAGGTGGTGGCTTGCCGCTCGGCTCGGAAGGTTACCCTTCGAGCCTTGCAATCCTTGTTGGGGAAACTGAATTTTGCGTGCCAGATTATGCCCATGGGTAGGGTGTTTAATAGGTGTCTTGCTCAGGCTACTGGGGGTGTAGTTCGCCCCCATCACCACATTCGTTTGTCATCAGAATTGCGCAAGGATTTGGGTGTTTGGGAGATGTTTCTGGCAGATTATAATGGCAGGTCTTATTGGCAAGCATTGGGAAGAACTAATGAGGATTTTGAAATGTATACGGATGCCTCTGGCTCTATGGGTTTTGGGGCTCTGTTCGGTTCTGATTGGTGTGCGGAGAGGTGGCCTTTGGCTTGGTCAAGGGTCGGTCTGACCAAGAATATCTTGTTCTTGGAATTGTTCCTGTTGGTGGTGACTGTGACGTTGTGGGGGGGGGGGGTAGATTGAGGAATAGTAAGGTGGTATTCCACTCCGATAACATGGGTGTGGTTCAGGCGGTAAATACTCTCACTGCTTCTTCTCCTCCTGTGTTGTCATTGCTCCGTCACTTTGTGTTGTTGTGTTTGAGATTGAATGTGTCCTTTAGGGCACGTCATGTGCCTGGAGTGTTGAATGTGGCTGCTGATGCGTTGTCTCGTTTTCAGGAATCAGCGTTTCAGAAGGTCTGTCCGGGGAGAAGGCTACAGGGACGCCTTGCCCATCTTTCCTGTGGGACCTTGGCGGAGTGCAGTTGCATCCTGGGTGAAGAATTCGGTTTCACCGGCTACGTGGGCCCGGTACTCGGCAGTCTGGAGTGATTGGCTTTGTCTGGAACATATGGTGGGCTGTTTGAGATCTGATGAGGAATGGAGGGATGGGGTCTTGTAGTTGGTGTGGGAATGGTATTCCCAGGGTGTGACTCCGGCGTCCATTTCAGGTAAAGTGTCAGGATTGGCGTTTGGATTTAAGCTTAGAGGTTGGCATGATTTTACTAAAGACTTTGTGGTAAAGCTGGTTCTTCGGGGGTTGCGTTGGGGTAGGACGGTCTTAGATTCGAGTCGCCTGGTCTCGTTTCAGTTATTGGAGAAATTAGTGGGTGTGTTGCTGGGGGTTTGTTCTGACAGGTATGAGTCTCTTCTTTTTGGGGCTGCATTTTCATTAGCCTTTTTTGGAGCATTGCGCATTGGTGAGCTGGTGAGCGCGTGCCGGGGGGAATACTGGTTGGGATGTGCTTTTAGGGTGTGGTTCCCTAGAGTTTCACATTCGGCGTTCCAAGACTGATTTGTTGGGTGTAGGAGTTTGGGTGTCCTTTTTTGACATTCCGGGGTCTCCGGTGTGTCCCGTTTCTTGCGTTCATAGATATTTAGAGGTTCAACCTAGTTTGGGGGGTCCTTTGTTGGTTCACAGTGATGCTGTTGTTTTGACCAGGTTTCAATTTCTAACGGTTTTTAAAAGATGTCTCTAGGTGCTTCACGTTTAGACTGGTGATTTTGGGGGCCATTCTTTCCGCATCGGGGCAGCTACTGAGGCGGCTCAGTTGGGTTTGGGTCTACTATGCGGATTGGGCGGTGGGACTCCCGTCGTTTTCTGTCCTATGTTAGACCTCATAGGGTTTTGGGGGTTTAGTGGGTTGCGGGCTTGTGTTGGTTTTTTGTTTGTTTTTTCTCTTTCCAGGTGTGACAGTGCAGCAGTTATGGATCATCGGCCATTCCTTTGTCTTCTGGGCCAGTCGGCGGGCTGCGGTTCGGGACAGTGGATTGCAAATGACGGTGCCTGTCTCCGCAGGCCAGGTGGTCTGGTTTGGGTACAGGGGGATGTGTTGGCTGCAGTTGGTCCCAGAAGTCCTTTGTCTTGTTCAGGTGGGGGGGTAGTTCCGCGGGTGTTGTTGGTACACCTGGGAGGAAATGATCTGGGTTATATTCCAGGTTGGGAGTTACAGGAGGCGATGAAGGAGGATTTTCGTAAGCTACTCCAGCATTTTCCAGGTATGTGGCTGGTGTGGTCCGAAATTCTTCCTCGGAGATGCTAGATGGGAGCTCGGGATTGTTGGGCCTTAGACAAGAGCCGTATTAAATTGAATAGGAGGATGTCGAAGTTCGTGGTGGAGCTGGGTGGATTGGCGATTAGACAAAGGATATTTGAAGACCCTTCCATCAATTTAATACGGTCAGATAGTATCCACCCTAATGAGATGGGGTAGGATTTTTTCAACCTGGACTTGGCGGAGACTTTGGAGGAGGCTGCAGCTTTGAGTGGGGGTGGGGCTAATTCATAGGTTAACTCATTAGCCGCTTGTGGCGCTTTGGGCCCTTGCCAATATATAGAATGTCAGTAAGATGGGGGAGGTTACAGGAAGATGGCCGCTGGCCTATGTCTAAGGACACCCAGACTTTGTCGCGGGTTAGACGCCGGCCTCATTGAGCTGCATTGACCAGCTAATGAGGTGTGGTAAAGGAAAACAATTTGGGTGTTTGGAGTCTCGGCTCAAAAAGGTGGATAGGCTGGTTTAGCCTGTAAAAGTTGGACATTGGCAAGGGCTTAAGGTTGGATGTGAATTTTACTTATGGAAATGGTTTCATATAATAAAGCTGCGGCCTAATTTAAACCCATGAAGTGTGTGAAGTGTATTTCTTGGACCTATACCCCATGCACAAGACAAGACCTCCATGGATATCAGGAGGGGAGACATGTCTGAGCTGGAGTTAAGGTAGAGGAAATAAGTGGGGGTGGTAGAGGAAGTTAGGTAGGGGATGTCACGATAGGTTATAAGTACGGGTTACCACTTCCTGAAGTGTGGCAGTGCGGGTGAACCAGGAGAAGCAGCAGTTCCCTCCCTCCCTGTTTTAGGGATTGTATTTGGTGGAACTATTGTTATGTTAATGTGTTTTTTGTATTTGCTACTGTTGTTTGTTGCAGCTTTGTTGGCGCTTTGGGCCCTTGCCAATGTATAGAATGTCAGTAAGATGGGAGAGGTTACAGGAAGATGGTAGGTCAGAGGCCTATGTCTAAGGACACCCAGACTTTGTCGCAGGTTAGACGCCGGCCTCATTGAGCTGCATTGACCAGCTAATGAGGTGCGGTTAAGGAAAACAATTTGGGTGTTTGGAGTCTCGGCTCAAAAAGGTGGATAGGCTGTAAAAGTTGGACATTGTCAAGGGATTAAGGTTGGATGTGAATTTTACTGATAGAAATGGTTTCATATAATAAAGCTGCGGCCTAATTTAAACCCATGAAGTGTGTGAAGTGTATTTCTTGGACCTATACCCCATGCACAAGACATGAATCTCCCCCCTGGATTTCAATATTATCAAGCAAGTTTGTAGAGAATTTATAATACTACACACTAAATTAAACTGAATGCCCTAATTAGGCAAATTAAATGAATCTTCACACAATATTCCAACTGCCTGTGTAACAGTAATTGTTCTCATTAGGGATGTTAACCCTTTTGAGTGCCAGCAAACTATCCAATGCATTTCTCTGCAATGCACTAGATACCTATCTGGCATTCAAAGGTTAAACCACATTCTCCTGTGCATCCAAGGAGTTAAAAGGAAAATGTCTCCTTGGACAAAACTGAGATCTGTAAAAGTATCACGTTAAAGGGGAACTACCACCCCACATAAAGTTAAACCCCAAGAATTCACCATCTTGCAACTAGCTGAACAATAGTACTAGTCGCCAGAATAATTACCTCTTTATACAGAACTCGTACTGCTCTCAAGACTGATGGCCAGGTAACAGCTCTTTAAAAGAATCTGTGCACCTGTGCCGTCAGCCCCTTCCAGTACCTGAAGGTACCAGGCAACGCTTCCTAGAGCAGACTGGGACTGACAGTGCAGGCGAGCAGATATTACTATGTAAAGATGTCTGCTCTTTTTCCTGGCTGTCAGTATCGGGAGCAGTAGAATTTATCTACATGGATGTAATTATTTTGGTGACTAGTACTATTGCTCTGCTAGTCTCTGCTCTGCTAGTCTCCAGTTGGGTAATTCTTGGGGTTTAACTTTATATGGGGTGGTAGTTCCATTTTAAAGTGGACCTGACACTTTGAATTTAAATTTGCCTATTTGAAAACTTAAGCAGACCTATCACTCAAAGTTACCCCCAAATAATTGCACATAACAATAAGCATATCCATACTAGTACTATCCCAGAAAAAATCCAGCGTTATTGATACTCGTTGTGAGACGGTCAGGCAAGCATAAGGTCAGACATCTTGCCAAAGAGACAATTGCGCTCCTGCACTGTCCGTCTCGGTCTCCTCTAGGAGGCGCTGCATTGTACCTTAAGGTACAGGAAGGGACTGACGCCGCAGGTGCACAGATGCATCTACAGCAAATTGCCTGACTGACTGTCTCAGAACGAGCTGGATTTGTCAGCAATGCCGGACTTACTCCGGATAATACTAGTATGGATATGCTTATCCTTATGTGCATAATTATTTGGGGGTTACTTTAATTTAGGTGATAGTTCCTCTTTAATTCAAAACTGTCTTTGTGTCACATTAGCCAAATGTATCCCAGATGCATAGAGATTTTGCAATTTTTATTTCTGTGAATGTGAAAGTCTCTTAGTGCTGCACAGAGCTTAGTTAGTATATGAAAATGCACTGAAAATATTCATTAGCATAAATTACCATATGGCAGAGAGCTCTCAATATAGAACTAAAAGTATCAATATCTCTTAAACTACCGGTATGTGTGGGCTGGTCCTTTGTTACCATGATAGGTAGTTTTTTTAAAGAACTTTTCAAATACACATACATGAACTCAAGGTAACAGGTACATGTTCAAGGAAGAAAATAAAACTAAAATGTGTTTATTTTTGTCTACAAGTCTCTTATTCACTTGAAAATCATAAAAAAATATTTATAGTTTGGCAATCATCTTCTATTGCTTTGGCAGTGGGGGAGAGTTCTTTGATTTCAGTCCCTCCTGTCCTGTTGATGGCAGCTGCTAAATCCTCCCCCAGCTCTCTGAGTTCATGATTGGACATTACAGTTCTGTCCTTGGCTTGCATTTGAGGTCATCAGTAGAAGGTTTAGTGAAAGAAGGGGGCTGGAAGAAGAGAAGACCAGCTGAATTTACTGGACTCAGAAAAGTTCAAAGAAGAGTAAAAAAATATATGAACCCATTAAAGGCCATATTCAGGAAGTGAAAAGGTACAATTCTGGAAGAAAACAAATTACCTAATAGGGGACAAATAAAATCTACATATTCTGTGATTTTAAAGGGATAGTAATGTTTCATAATAAAAGCAGCTCTAATTAATCATCATAGTATTTGGACTTTGGAGAGTGTTATTTCAATTCTGTCAGAGTTGTAGTTCAAGAGTAATTCAATGAAAAAATGTCCCCCTCCTGCCCCTTTTACTGATGTCACACTGTTCAGCCAGATCAGAAGGGAAGTGCTCAGGTAGACTGCAGAGAGGGACAATCTTCAATTAAGGTAAGAGAAAAACCCGAAAAACTTGTCAAGGGGGGCAGGGCTTTCATTGTTCTCATAGGAAGAAGATTGTCCCCTTCTGTTATCTGTCTGGTCTATGGACTGCATTCCACATCTGAGAAGAGATGGCTTACACTAGGTAAAAGGGGAGGAAGGGGAAACTTTGCTTGTGAATATCTCTCAAGCCATAAAGGTTTGAGAAATAAGACCTATATCATTATTCATGTTTTTTTAATGCCTACAAAATAAAATTAAGATAAAATGAAGTATTACTATCCCTTTAATTGGGGCTTGAAATCCCTTGAATTCAACAGAGATATGGTATATTCCCCATATTAATGCATACAAAATGCCAAAGAATGAAATCAATATGTGGCCTATTTTTTATTTTTTTTAGCCATTAACTCCTCTGTTTCCAGTTTGACCTGTATGAGACAATCTGGCGATAGAAGGCTTAATCTGTGTTCAAGTTACGATAAGGGGTGGCAAGGGATGGCATAAGATTTTAAGCTTGAGTTCATCCCTCTGTTGTCGGTACATTTCAGTTCATTGATGTGCAATGAGTTCCAATCAAATCCAGCAACAGAGGAGTAATTTCAGGGAATTTGGATGTGTGGTGAAGGTGTCTAAGGAAGGGGATCATGGAGAAGTGAGGCTGTTGTTGGCCAGCCTGACCAGACCTCAAGTTTAACCAGGGACGCATAGGAAAAATGCATACTGCAGGACTGCTTTGATTTCAATGAAGCACTGAAAAATGGCTATTTCCTATGTGTCCCCAGTTAAAGGTGAGATCTGGTCAGCCTATTGTTGGTGTATAACTCATAAATGTGACTGCCTTTCCCACAAATAGGAAGGGGGGGGATCAAAGCTATAACTAAGTTTAAGATCCTAAATATTTCCCTATATTGGGGGGTGTCCATTTGTAATTTTGCCACGCACTTCAGGGGTTCTTAACCTTTCATTTGCCAGAGAGGTATGCAACGCTTTGCAAATCATACCCCTCTGGCACTTGAAAGGTTAAAACACCCTTGTTCTCGACAGTAACTCATCTGCTTTACTCTGACTCCAACTGTTTCAATTACAAAATAACTTGGCACAAATAAATCTTTTAAAATGAAGGTTTGCATTGTTGACTTATTAATACAAAAGACAATAATCTTATTTTAACTATGTAGGAAAACATCTGTGCAGTTTCAACATGTTGAACAAAGAAAATGCTCTTTTGTTCTGTGCCAAACCCAGCCTGTTTAGTGGTCTGCTCACTGAAAATTAAAATCTAGAGAGTAAACAAGACAGAATTATGGTACAATTTTTCTGAATAGGCTGCTGAAAAGGGCAAGCCATATATCAGGCACTCCTGATAAGGCATTCTAGCCCCACCCATGGCCACACCCCCATGACTCCCTCCACAACACCACTGCCATCCACATGTCCCTGGCGTAGAAAGTAACCTTAATCTGTGCCTTGCATGCAGATAAAAGCTCTTTATGGCTGCTCGCCATAAATGAATATATATAAAGTGGTACAGTTTGGATATAAACTGGAAAATACAACACTATAAAATTGTGAAATAAACTCACCATCTTAAAGTAGGACTTATTTGGTGTAGAGGGATGTAATTGAGTTGTGTCCAATCTTACAATGACAAAATGGACATGACAAGTGATGCTGTTCATGTAACCCAGGCCTTGTACAAAAGCAGGTGACTCCTGCTACGACCTTCAGCAGAGCTGATTTTCTAAAATGAATGGCATCGGGTCCCCAAAGTGTGCTACTACCCAATTCATTGGCCTTGATGAGCTACTCCCCCAATTTGTTTGCATGTGTGTCATCAGCCTTGCTACTTTAAGAGTTTCTCATTTGTATCTAATGACCACTTTCACAAAGTGTCGGAAAGACACAAAAAAATTAGTTTGTATGTAATGTGGGAATGCCAACTACCCCAATGTCTGCCTTGATACTGTATCCTTTTGAAATGTCGCCCACTAATGGACGTCGTATAAAAGGAGCATTAAAAATGTTGCATGCTTGAAAATGGTGATATTCTGATGTCTAAGGCTTAAATGTTGAGACATCAGAATGTCGCAGTTTTCAGTGTCAGGTAGCTGAGCTGTCTGCTGCAGTGTATGTGCTCAATCAGGTGAATGCCCTGCTTATTTCTTTTTCCATTGATTGTGCTTCATTGTATTGCTTGTTCCTTGTGAGTGAACCAGGAAGCTGAAACACACGTCTGGGGCATGAGGTAATGATCAAAATAAAGACACACGTGGATCCCAAGCGGAAGTGAAGTTCAATTTCAGCATTTTTATACTGTTCTTCCCCCACACTCCCCCCCTAACTACCTCACAGCCAGCCGAAGAGGGGCTTAATTAGACCCCTCAGCCCAGACATCATTCCCCTTCTTAGTTCCTTGTGGGGAATTCTGAAAGGACAATGTTTGTGTAATACAGTTCTATATAGTGTTTGAATCAGCCTAACCCTTGTCCAGATGTAAACAAACTGCTGCAGAACCTATAATCAAGCTCTATTTGGCTGTGTAGCCAGTCAAATGTTTCTATATACAAAGTATATTTGTATATAAATTTGTATGATGTGATCACTAGGAATATATTTGTTGACGTGGAATGCTATGGGTCTGTAAAATAGAGGCACATTTTTTGAGTATTGTTTCTGTGCAAAAATAGCTTGTCACTCCTCTCTGTGTGGCTGTAAGAAAATCTAGACTGAAGTACTTATGTCATATGTCATTGTGAAAAATTTCTGAATTGTTTCCTGCAGACCCCCCACCCTCTCCTCCATGTTTCCTCTATAATTTAATTCATTTACTTTGGTTCACCCATGGCTTCAAAGTGAAGCTAAGTAAAACATTATTTCCCCCTCGAGAGTTCCGTGAGATGTTATTTTAGAATCTTTTTATTATTTTATTTGCTGTGTTTTCTTTTTTTGTCCAAAAAAAAAAAAAAAAAAAAAACAGAATGGAGGTGGACATTACATAGCTGATTCTATTCATTTCCTTATTTAGTTTTAACTCTGTGAGTGCCAAGAGGGAAGGTTAGTGATAATTTTGAGGTGTCAGTAAATTCTCCCTGCTCATCAGTGAGGGTGATGAACTAGGAGAAATGGATTCATTCTAGACTAATCCAATTGCACCATAAGGAGAAATTACATTTCCTATTGATTTAAATATGGGTTTAACCCTTTGAATACTAGAAAGTAAATGCATGAAGACCTATCTAGTATTTAAGGGGTTAAAAACTAATTTAATCCTGATTGGTGAGGTAAACTGAGGCAGTTGGTCGCCCTGGAGAAGACCTATGCTATTTTCTCTGGCTCGTTGTTAGAATTTACTAATGTTTGGTCTCGGTGGTTACCTACTGATATGGAACTCCAGCTTAGTTTGCCCATGGAGCGTTCTGGATTTCTGATCTTTGCATAAACGCTCAAAATTATATCTCCCACCTTTTTGTGTATGCCTCTCTCTCCCTTGGGAAGACACTTTCTGTGCTAGGCTCTGGGGAAGTTGTTCCAGCTTATGTCCAATCTTCTCTCTTCCCCCCTCCCCAGCCTGCTCTCCCTCCTCTCTCCTTTCCCTCTCTCTTCTTCCCTTTCTTTCCATGACCTCTTCTGGTCCCGCCTTTTATCTTGGTGTATGCTTCTCTTTTCTTTCCTCCTCTACCTGACACATGGTAGAACTGATTCTCTGTCTGCTTACTTGATGGTTAGGGTTGCCACCCAGCCGGTATTTTACCGGCAGGCCGGTAAAAAATTGGCTTCTGTCCAATGTTAAGTCTATGGAGGGAATGCCATGGCCAGTATTTTTTTGAAGAAAAGGTGGCAACCCTATGGATGGTATATGCATTAAGTTCCTCTGTACTCATCCCAGCTGCAGTGCTGCTACCCTTTTGGTTGTCATGTTTGAATGTATTACTGCTATGTTCCTTTTGCATATGTTTGCTTGTAATCTAGGTGGTTGGTGTCATGGGTAAAGGACAGGGGAGGGCTGGAAGCTTGTGGCCTGAAGAGAAAATTCAGTCAAATGGCCCATATCTATTATCATTTGAGCCCGCTATCCCAGCCCACCCCCTGTTGTGAAGTAGGTAATGCCACATAACTTACAGCTGTGATACTACAGGGCTTAGAGTTGAAATGGAGCTACACTAGTGATACCACAGAGGTGACAATTTAAGTAAAGCTCCACTAGCAATACCATTAAGCTTACAAGAAAAATGGGTTATGCTACTAGTGTAGCTCCATTTGGATTGTAGCTCTGTGGTATCCCTAGTGTAGCTCCAGTTCAATTATAAGCTCTGAGGTATCACTAGTGTAGTTCCATTTGGATTCTACCTTTGTGATATCACTAGTGTAGCTCCATTTGGATTGTAGCCCTGTGGTATCACTAGTGTAACTCTATGTCAATTATAAGCTCTAAGGTATCACTAGCGTAGCTCCATGTCAGTTAAAAGCTCTGAGGTATCACTAGTGTAGTTCCATTTGGATTCTACCTTTGTGATATCACTAGTGTAGCTCCATTTGGATTGTAGCCCTGTGGTATCACTAGTGTAACTCTATGTCAATTATAAGCTCTAAGGTATCACTAGCGTAGCTCCATGTCAGTTAAAAGCTCTGAGGTATCACTAGTGTAGTTCCATTTGGATTCTACCTTTGTGGTATCATTAGTGTAGCTCTATTTGCAGCAGTAAGTGAGAGATTGAGTGAGGCAGTGGCCCACAGGCTTAGATATATGACTGGCCCAGGGGGCAACTGCCACCCTGCCCCCAGGCCAGTCCTCCCCTGTAAAGGAAACATCATACGGCAAGAGAATTCACCTGACTACAGATGGGTGGACAAGTGAACAGAGTAGACATTATATGATGTTATTGCTCACCAGTGGGCAGCAGTCTGCAACAGCAGCATGTCACTTCCAATGTTTTCTTTGGTTCTGGTACTAATAGTAAAGACCAGCTGCAGGGAAGCCCATTCCATCGGCATGCCACTTTATGAATGCAGAACTGTGTGAGACAATCCTATAAAGCTGTAGATGTGTTAAAGAAACTGTAGTAAGCCATAGATGAATGGCTTGTTCAATGAAAATACTGCACAAAAATGCAAGTTTGAACTGCACTAACTTTTGAATAGAACATCTTTGCAGCGGGAGAACCCTTGTTTTACTCAGCAGGATAACCACTACAATATATATTCTGTCAACATTACGCGTTACTATACCTTTAAAGTGTACCATTTAATAACCCCCCCAACCCTATTGCTTGGATTGAGGCTTGCTACACTTGTAGCTTATGTTGGGTTTGTGACTTTAACGTGCAATGAGTTAACCTGAGTTAACCTTTTAGATATTGTAGATGTCTAAAGCATCCAAGTGGTTCAATGCCGAGAGATTGTTTTATGTGAGTGTTTGTTTCAAAGACTTTAGCTGTTACTTTGTTCCTTATAAAAACAAAGCAGCCTTGTTTAATCTGCCTCAAGGAGACAATAATCTCAAGTGTCCTGAATACTAACACTTTGAACTTTTGTGGTTTTAAACAGATGAAATAATTATTTAGATGAGTGGGGGAACTTAACACAATCATCCATTCTCATTAAAGGGATAGTAATGTTTCATAATAAAAGCAACTATAATTAATCATCATAGTATTTGGACTTTGGAGAGTGTTATTTCAATTCTGTCAGAGTTGTAGTTCAAGAGTAATTCATTGACAAAGTATCCCCCTCCCGCCCCTTTTACTGATGTAACACTGCTCAGCCAGATCAGAAGGGAGGTGCCCAGGTAGACTGCAGAGAGGGGCAATCTTCAATTAAGATAAGGGAAAAACATGAAAAACTTGTCAAGGGGGGCAGGGCTTTCATTGTTCTCATAGGAAGAAGATTGTCCCCTGCTGTTATTTGTCTGGTCTATGGACTGGATTCCACATCTGAGAAGAGATGGCTTACACTAGGTAAAAGGGGCGGGAGGGGAAACTTTGCTTGTGAATATCTCTCAAACCATGAGATAAAACTTATATAATTCTTCATGTTTTAATGCCTACAAAACGAAATAACGATAAAATGAAGTATTGCTATCCCTTTAAGATGTCTTGGATAATATCAGGAAAGAGCTGGTCTCTTCACATTTTCATGGGGTATGTAGGAAATGTGGGCTCAGAACATATTATACAACTGTATTGTTTCACTCAATAGAAGTGTCTGTGCATATGAGCAATAACAAATGAATGTGGGCCCATTAATTCGGGCAGGCATACAACATCTCCATCTAGACCAGTGGTTCTTGAACCAGTTTATAAACACACTATGGCCTATACAAGCATATAGTTAAATGTGAAAACTTCCAAGACCACTTAGTTCAATATGCCAGGCTTCAAACATGCCTGATGAAGAGACCTAAGTGATCTTGAAAGCTTGCACTCTAAAGTTATGCAGTTAGCCCATCAGGTTCTGTCTGCTAGTTTCCTACTTTAGTTTTATGTTGAGTTTGAAAGGTAAATTTACTGAAATTGCTGTGCACTTTGATGTTGATGTACTAAGGAAATGTAGCTCAATTCTTTGTCAAACCAACTGCAGCAAAGGGAACATAACTGATGGGGCTAAAAAATGATGTTTCCATCACGTTCAACTTTTGCAGTATCACCTTTGTTGATCCAGAGGAAGGCAGAAAAACTCTACTAAATCCATTTCCATTGAAGGCCTACGTGCGTCCTTCCTGACTCCAAGAGGCAGACAGATATCTTCTTGGACTGACATCCTATCTGCATTGAAACCAAGTGTCATGATCATCTATATTGTTCAGAGCTAGAAAGGTAGCCAGTAATATTTTTGAAAGCATCTAGAGCAGGCAAGTCAAACTCAAATACAGTCAAGGGCCATATGCTCAACATCGTTTTCCAAGTAACATTACTTGCTAGGGCCCGTGAACGTGTGTGTGTTGTGTGTGCATATATGTGTATGGTGTGTGCATGTGTTTGTGTAAGTATATATTTATGTGTGTGTGCGTATATGTACGTGTGTATTTACATGTGTGCATGTATGTGCATGCATGTGTGCGTGTGTTTATATATATGTAGAAATATATACATACACCAGGTTTACCCCCACACACACCACTTCTTTTTCTAACATGGCTCTTGCTTCCCCTATCCTCACAAACCAACAATCATATTTATAAACCTCTTCAGCCTCCCAACAGAGCTCACCCACCACAAAAAGGTGCCCCAACAGATGGATATTTTTGAGATAGACAACCTGATAAACCAGTGTATCACCGCAAAATGCGTTGTGATATTATTGCATATATTATCCTTTTTTTATATATAGTTTATTTTAAACAACAATATTGTTAATTTTATTATATAATGTAAAAACAGTGTTTAGAATATCAGACGTGTGGAAGTGATTTGGAGGATGTGTGAGTGGAACAGCTGAGCAGATTACACCGTGTAGGGTCGGTGAGATATCACTACATGCGAGATTGTCAGCTGTGGAGAAATCCCGTTGCTGACCAGAGATAAATGTAAGTACAAACAATTTGGTTATTCGCTATATTGAGATATTTCAAGCAATATTTCACTATTTGGCGCCATCTTTTGTGTTGTTTTTTTTCTGGAGACTCTTTTTCTAACATGGCTCTTGCTTCACCTATCCTCACAAACCAACAATCATACTTCTAAACCTCTTCAGCCCCCCGAACAGAGCTCACCCACCACAAAAAAGGTGCCCCAACACCACCCACAGACTCCTATTTCTTAGAGGCAAAATAACAAAGAACAAGAGGACATAATATGGGCTGTATAGTGTAAATGACTTGCCACAGAATTCCTCCACTTTTCTTTTGAACATACGGCCCATATTATACCCCCTTGCTCTTGTTTAAAAATATACCCACATAAACTCCAGTGCTCACCTATCTACAAAGACACAGTCAATGATTAAAATACAATATGGATAATAAAACAGTGCTGAACACTTTGGAAAAAAGGATCAAATAACTAAACTAAAAAAATTGCAACATCTAAAAGACATTAAAAATCTATATATATAAAAGAATAAGCCTCATTGCATAATTTATGGTACTTCACACACATAACATAATTTATGTCTCCTCAGAAAACAAACACACATTGAATAGAATGCTTCATTACATAATTTATGTCTCATTAGGAGACACAACTCCTATTGGGTGATTCAATGGGGACTTTACTGCTCCCATTGGGTGATTCAATGGGGGCATGTTTATCATACAGGGAGTTGGCCCGCCCCCTCCAGCCCGCCTACCACTATCCAACTGACAAAAGTATAGCTGCCACTCGCTCCTGAAGTAGGGGATATCAATAACTTCTCCTGGTCCACACACACTCTCACTCAGGATCATGACCCCACAAACACACTGTTTCACCTCCCACAGATAACTGTAACCCTCCATACATTCTGTGTCACCTCCCACAGATAACTATAACCCTCCATACACTCTGTTTCAGTACGAGGGTGTAATGTTTCCATAAAATAGAAACTCAGGAATAAACTTATTAGCAACTATTTTATTTAACTCTTTTCATCTCTTCAATCACCTCACTAACTGTCTGTTTTTAACTGTTACTCCTCCACTTCCTGATTCCTGCCCTTTCTCCTTAAAGTGAGAGAGATGCTTTGCTGTATGTTACAGAGGCAAGCCTCAAACACCACTTTCTATTTGTTCCCTCAGCATATTGCTATGTTGCCTTAACTGAAGAGCCACTGTGTGTTATATTGTTATGTTACCTCAGCTTAAGTAAGGAGGAGTTACTGCTCCCACTGGGTGATTCAATGGGGGAGTGATTTAAATCATGCAGGGAGTTGGCCTGCCCCCACTATCCAGCCCGCCCACCACTATCCAAGTGACTGAAAAAACAAAATGGCTGCCACTCGCTCCTACACCACAGACACAAACACATCAGACATAAACGCACACACATACACACACTCACTCACACACACTCACACTCAATCACACACACTCTCACTCACACACACTCACTCACACTCAAGCACACACATTCACACAATCACACTCAATCACACACATTCACACTCAATCACACACACACTCTCTCACACTCTCTCACTCACACTCTCAATCTCACTCACTCACACTCACTCACACTCTCTCTCACTCACACTAACACTCACTCACTCTCAGGGCCGGATTTACATCTCAGGAGCCAGTAGGCACAGAAATCTGAAGCCCCCCCCATTGGCCATCTCCAATAGACACCTACACAATGCTCCAAATCTCCACGTTACCCCCCCACATAACAATAATGCCCTCACGTTGCCCCCATCAGCATCAACGTGCCCCCGTCTGCTCCAACTTGCTCTCACATTGCCCCCATCAGCTTCTAACTTGCCCTCATCAGCTTCTAACTTGCCCTCACATTGCCCCCATCAGCTCCACTTTGCCACCATCATCTTCACATTGCCCCCCATATCTGTTTCCTACCTCCCTGGTGGTCCAGCGGCAGGAAAAGTCTGTGCCTCCTTCAGCACAGATCTGTATGCTGTTGCTCCCGCTGTCATCTCCCAGCACTCTGCATTACTAAAGAGCCAAGTAGGGAGCAACAGCATACAGATCTGTGCCGAAGGAGGCACAGACCTTACTGTGCGGATGGTTACTGCTGCCACTGTGATAAAAAAATAAATAAATAAAATTGATTTCAGGCACAGGCATCCCTCTGTGGGGTGCGCCTGTAGGCAGATGCCTACTCTGCGTTGTTGCAAATCTGGCCCTGCTCACTCTCACTCACACCCTCTCTCTCACTCACTCACTCTCTCTCTCACTCACACACTCACTCACACACACTCAATCACACACACACTCACTCTCACACTCTCTCCACACTCTCTCACACTCTCAATCTCACTCACTCACACTAACACTCACTCTCTCTCGCTCACACTCTCACTCACACTCTCTCACTCACACTCTCTCTCACTCACACTCTCACTCACTCACACTCTCTCTCACACACTCACACTCACTCACACACCCACTCACACTCACTCACGCTCACTCACTCTCACACTCACACACACTCAATCACACACACTCACACTCAATCACACACACTCACACTATCACACACAATCACACACACTCACACACAATCACGCACACTCACTTAATCACACACTCACACACACTCACACTCAAACACACTCACACACACACTCACTCTCTCACTCACACACACACACTCACTCACTCTCACATTCACACACACTCAATCACACACACTCACACACACTCAATCACACACACACTCACACTCAATCACACACACTCACACTATCACACACACTCAATCACACACACTCACACTCAATCACACACAATCACACACATTCAATCACACACACTCACACACAGTCATACTCAATCACACACACACTCAATAACACACACTCAAACACACTCACACACACTCTCACTCAAACTCTCTCACTCACACACTCACTTACACACTCACACACATTCTCACTCACACGCAATCACTCACACGCAATCACTCACTCTCACACTCACACGCACTCACTCACTCACACGCACTCACTCTCACTCACACCCCGGGAGCCAGCACGATCCACCTTCCACCATAGTATGTGCAATTACCACATGCATTTCAACTACATGAATGAATGCCACTCACTCACATTCACACGCACTCACTCACACCCCGGAAGCCAGCATGATCCACCTTCCACCATAGTATGTAGAATTACCACATGCATTTCAACTACATGAATGAATGCCGCTCACACGCACTCACTCACACCCCGGGAACAAGCACGATCCACCTTCCACCATAGTATGTGCAATTACCACATGCATTTCAACTACATGAATGAATGCCACTCACTCACATTCACACGCACTCACTCACACCCCGGAAGCCAGCATGATCCACCTTCCACCATAGTATGTAGAATTACCACATGCATTTCAACTACATGAATGAATGCCGCTCACACACACTCACTCACACTCACACCCCGGGAACAAGCATGATCCACCTTCCACCATAGTATGTGCAATTACCACATGCATTTCAACTACATGAATAAATGCTACTCACTCACACACACTCACTCACTCACTCACTCACACCCCAAGAGCCAGCACGATCCACCTTCCACCATAGTATGTGGAATTACCACATACTTTTCAATTACATGAATGAATGCAACACACACTCACTCACACTCACACCCCGGGAGCCAGCACGATCCACCTTCCACCATAGTATGTGCAATTACTACTTGCATTTCAACTACATGAATGAATTCCACTCACAAACACTCACTCACACTCACTCACACCCCGGGAGCCAGCACGATCCACCTTCCACCATAGTATGTGCAATCACCACATGCATTTCAACTACATGAATGAATGCAACTCACGCACACTCACTCACACTCACTCACACCCCGGGAGCCAGCACGATCCACCTTCCACCATAGTATGTGCAATCACCACATGCTTTTCAACTATATGAATGAAAACCACAGTGGAGGCATAAGTACAAACACAAACCCATTACAATGACAAATAAGTCACCCCCTTCTGTGTGTGTGTGTCTCTGTGTGTGCCTGTGTGTTCCTCACTGTGTGTGTTGCATGTCTGTATCACACTCTATGTATCTGCATGTTGTGCATTGCATGTATGTGTGTATGACTGTGTCGCTCTTTATGCATCTCCGTGCATGCGTGTGCATTTGCATGTGTGTCTCTGTGTGTGTGTGTCTTGCATCTGTGTGTGTGCATTAATTCCCTATATAGCCTGACAGGCAGCGCCGTCCCACATTGCTAGTTTATTATATATAAAGTATTTGGCTAAAAATGTTAGTTCCTCAGGTTTTGAAAGGAAGATATATAGCACTGAATTAGATTGTTAAGTCCATCACTTTCCACTTCTGTTAGTGCATGCAACTTGTCCTTGGCTTATTGGATACACCGTCCATATATATGGAAACAAAACAGAAAAAAGAGACAGCATGACCCTCTTCTAAGCGTGGTAAGATTCGACTCACAGATGAAAATATAATCCCTTTTCCTACAAAATGAGTACTCACAAGAAAAAAGGCTTCCTCCACCTCTGGAATATAGGCATCGACCAGGTCAGACCCCCATTCCTGATCAGTCACCACAGAACAGTGATTCTCAACCAGGGTGCCGTGGCACTTTGGTGTGCCACGGACATCAACTTAGGGTGCCCCATGTTTTCTATGAAGACTAAGAAAAATGGATTTTTAAATGAAGATTGATAGAAATTGTTATTATGCACATTATGTTTAATTGTGTTATTATGATTATAAGACATAATAATAAATGTTTATTTATATATGGAACCTTTATTAGGCCCTTGATAAAGTACATTAAATATGTTAGGGGTGCCCCGAATGTTCTAGATTACGTGTTAGGGGTGCCCCGAACAAAAAAAAATTGAGAACCACTGCCACAGAATTTTCCTCTCTCCACCTTCTCGCCTCTTACCTCTCCTTCCTGTCCTCAGTCTGGATTCTCCTGAGGAAGTGGTAGTTATACCATGAAATGCATTAGGCTATTGTGTAACTGGGGTAGCATTTTTATCATTTAAAAAATTTATATTTTATTATTCTATATGGTAGTGGCCCCTTTTATTTCCTTAGCCTCTAGCCCCTAGCCTAGAGATTTATTACCCCTTCTTAAGATATCAGTCCGTGAGTATCCAATTTGGAGGGATTCTTTTTTTTTTGTGAAAGTATTTTACCCGAAAGAATACATTGAGAGAGTCTCTGTTTTCAAGTATATCCTTGACTCATTTTATCAACCTCAGAGGGATGAAAGGCTGAGCTTACCTTGCAGGGACTAGAACCTCCAACCTTGTGGCTTGAAAAGATTCTACAGCTGGTGCATTAACCAACTGAGCCATCTTACCGAAATGGATGATATTTTCATATGTTTGTTGAATCGCACTGTCTCTCTTTTCTGTTTTGTTTAACACATGTACTATGCAGAGGAAGCCTTTGAAAAATAAATCTAATTTCCTGAGCATAGTATAAGAGAGGTGCTCTGGGCTTAGTAGCAACTGTGGAGTGGGTACTTCTGTATGAACAAAAGAGATTATATTGCAATGCATACGCTCAGAGAATTACCTACTTTGGTGGATTTGTATGTTCCTCCAGGATCTACCTTTCTAAAGTTTGTACTCAATTTTTGTAGTGCATGTGCCTATAATGAATGACTCAATCAAGTTTATATTTTTTCCATGTCACATTGGTTGATGACGAATAAGGGGAAAAAGAAAATCATAAGAAAACAAGAATATTAAAGCCATTTTCAAGTTTGCCCCAAGAGGCTAATACAATTCCTTCCTGACTCCAAAAGGCAATTGTAGATCGACCTGCATCAACATCCTATCTACATTGAAAGTCTCATAATTCTCAAAATTTTTCCGAGCTAAAAAGGTATCCAGTTCTCTTTGAAAGCATCTACATATTTGCAACCACAGCTTCTAGATGCAAATAATTCCACATTTATACTGCCCTAACTGTAAAAATAATCTCTGCCTTTGTTTTAGATGAATCAAATTTCTCCCAGCCTTAATGGATGACCTCTGTGTTATTTGTGCAGTACTGTGAATGAAGAGTTACTCAGACTGTTATTTGCATTGACCTTACATATATTAAGTGATCAGGTCCCTCCTTAGCTGTCTCTTCTATAGTGTCAACAAACCCGTCTGAGTGGTCTGTCTATATAATGAATCTTCCAGTACATTTATCAGGTTTGTTTCACGTCCTTGTACTTTTTCCAGTTCAATAATGTCTTTGTACTCTGTACTCCATTTTCTCATACTTGGGAACATCTTCTCTTGCGGCCCTCCAGAGTGCTCATGTGCTGCCAACAAGGGAAAGTCAATGTCGTAAGTTGCTTCATAAGGTGATGGGGCCTAATTGAGTTGGAAGAGGTAAGGCGGCTATGTGTCATAAAGTGAACGGGAAGTGGACAGAACAGGGTGGGAAGGAGGAGAAGTGGGAGGAACAGAGTGGGAAGGAGAAGTGACTCACCACCACCACCGAAGAATCAGCATCTGTCCCCGGAGACCCGGAAATTCAGTCTGAAAACTGAAGTCTCCAGGGAAGATCCGGAGAAGTCCGAGATATGCATATTCTTACCAAACATTTAGCATACAGAGACAGAATTATGTTCCCATTCTGGGCTTCTATGCCCTGTTTAATACATGATAGCACACTATTTGCTCTTGCAAGGATTGAGGAGTCCTCTTTACAGGGATTGTAACACACATATACAGATCGAAATGCAGATGGTATCAAGGCACTGTCAAAGGGAAACAAGCAAACAAAACAGTTGGTGACAATGAAATTAGACCAGTATCTGCACAGTAGTGGTTTATGGAGTGTTCTCTACACTTTGCTTCCTTTTATCAAGGTTCCAAATTAAATCCAGACTCATGCTTTCCTGTGCTTTGTCCCTGGTCCAAATAGCGTTCAGCGCCAACGGTTATTTTTACTTTTAAGATTTCTGGCAGTAATAACTAGGAAGGGTCAGAAACCCAGTGCAAAAGGTCTCCGCAAGGACAGCAACATTTACTTGTTCACAAAGAATTAACTACAACAACAGCTGGTGGAGCATTTCCTAAACATGGAGAGAAAAATTCACCCCAGTGATTCAAACAAATAATATGAGGTTGATTTACACAGAAAACTGGAGAAATTCTGGTGCACATCAACTGCACTATAGGGCACAAATAAACATTCACCAATTCCCATTCATTCAAACAAGGCTTTTAACCCCTTAATGCTAGAGAGGTCTCTCACACACTGTAACACAAGGGGGGAGATGCACTAAGGCGTGATAATGAGGTGATAAAGATGAGATAAGTTCTTTAGGGATATCACGTCTCTAGTTCCTATGTTGTTCTGTGGAGCCACTCTCTCAGATCTCTCAGACTTAGAAATTAGTGCATAGGCTCTATAGAATAACATAGGAACTGGAGAAGAGATATTCACTTTATCACCTCTTTATCAAACCTTAATGCATCTCTCCTAATGCATTTTGACCTCTCTAGCATCCATAGGGTTAAAATCCCCATTTAATTTTCACACAAAATGTATTTCTACTCATTAAATAAAAAGAAACCAGGCGTCTGCAGTGTTTTATGACATTGCTTTAGTGGGATAATACTGGAGGAGTTCATGGGCTTGAATAAACTAGAGCATTTGTGCCTACCCATTGCGGAAGGAGCAGGATTTTTTAGCTAAGATCTATGGGCCTTATTCACAGAGAAAAGTGGTGAAAACGTGGAGCAATTCCTATAGATTTAAATAGGACTGTTAACCACATGAAGACTAGATAGATATGAAATGCACTGCTTTGCAGTGCATGGATGACCACTTTAAAATTTAAAGTGTTAAAAGCCCCATTTAATTCAGTGTGAATCTGGTCCATAAATGCACCTCTTTATTTAGTGGATAAGTTCTTAAGTGCAGTAAATGAGCTGAACTGACAGAGTCATACATTCACATTAAATCAGTAGTCCCTATTGGGAAATGCAGCCCTGTGCATTGTGCATTACTCTGGTAGGCTCATGCACGCTGCCTGCCTCAATGTGAAAAAACTGTCATGTCCGCCTCCATAAACATGACATCCAGAACTTATTAAAGATGTTCTCTCTTAAACAAAGGCACAAGGGCAAAATTCATAGGGACCATTAGGATTTTTTGCCTATAGTAAGGTTAATGAGGATGTTATTATTATTATGAGCTGTTACTCTTAATAATAACTCTGATGGTTAGAATCTGGCATTCAAATGGTTAAACAGATAAGGTAGCAGTCTTAGTTGGAAATTACAGTTTGTGGAAATTACCTGGCGTCAGTTTATTCTTTTCATTTGTTAGATTAAAAGGACAGTAATGTCCCATAAAAAATGTTTAGAGTTTTGTAGAGATTTAAAAATAAGCTAAATGCCATTTAGGGGTTTGAGAGATATCCTCTGTTAAAGTTCCCCTCTCCCTCCTCTTCTCCTGACGTCAGCTGTAAGTAGGAGTTCCTGGTCCGGGGACCGACAAGCAGATCTTCAGCAGAGCCGCAATAGTGTGATTTAAAAAGAAATACTTCTTTGGAACGGTCTACAAAGTGTGCCTGGTTTGCAACTTTTAGACTGTTCCAAAGAAGTAATTATTTCTAAATTGCGCTATTGCGGCTCTGCTGAAGAGCCTGCTCGTGTTGGCCGACACAGATCTCCTTCTATCTAGTTTACAGCTGATGTCAGGAGAAGAGGATCTTTAGCAGAGGATATTTCTCAAACCATAGCAATTTGAGAGATAGGATTTGTGGCATTTAGCTTATTTTTTTTTAATCTCTACAAAATCCTGAACATTTTTTATGAGACATAACTGTCCCTTTAAGACTAATGTTACATGGGGAGCAGTTATTATTAGATAATTTTGTAACATTTCTATTGGCTTTAATTGAATTAAGTGTTATCTTCATCAGGACTATTTCTAGGTAATGGCCGCAGGAACTCAAACCTTGAGGTCTCATTTTTAGAGTCCAGAATTGTGATGCCAGTTTGGTGGATGTAAAGGTACATTACTCACCTGTTGTGGAACGTACAAATGTGCTTCTATGCTAACAGAGACCAGTTGCATGACCTGTGCATGTCTAATGCCTATAGACAACACTTTATTTAGACTTTACAGTGCTGACAGGATGTTGAAACATTAAGGGAGATTCACTAAGCAGTGATGAAGAGGTGATTATGTGGAGATATCTTCTCCAGTTGTCACTTCCCCAATTCCTATGTTATTCTATGAGAGCCAATGCACTAAGATTTCTTCAGCTTTGGAGTTTAGTGCATAGACTCCATAGAATAACATAGGAACTGGAGAAGTCATATCTACTTTATCACCTCTTTACCACTGCTTAGTGCATCTCCGCCCCCTTGTCTTCCTTTTGAAAGGAATTTTTCTACACACATGGGACATTTTTTGAAATAGCTTCAATCTTTTATTGGTGTTTTTTGGCTTCCAGGAGATCAGCAAAGAAAGGCTGAACGTGATGGACACATGTCCTTTTTCAGCCTCATCATCTACATTATATGTTATGTCACAAAGCTTTATACAACAATAATGGGTGCTTTGCACTGCTTGCTCTATGGGGTGGACAGTGTTGGAGTGCATGATCATATTGTGTTGTTGCATTTGTCAGCTCCAATGGCTAGAGGAGAACAATGGGAGTTGTAGTCCAACAACAACTGGAGGGCCTTCAAGTTTGCCAACTCTGCTTCAGATAACTGGAAAAGGAATCTGTTAAAAAAAATCATTGGTATAAATTTTAGTTTCATGATTTACAAGCTTAATATCTGAATAAAAAACAAGACATGGAGCATGACATTTATTTATAATGTAAATACTGAAGTAGAGTTGAATTTTGGAGGCTAATACTTACCGGAAAGTAAATCTAATCCTTTAAGGACCAGAGGAGTGTGCAACACATTGTAAAGGGTTAAGGACCTGGCCACAGTCTTAAGACCTAATATATTTTTAGAGCTCGAGGTGCTAGACTTTATCCAATGAAATTCTGTGTATTTTCTATGGAAATACCTATAACGTGAGTAATTCAGCTGATTTATATTTATTCCCTCTGGTATTAGAGCATGACTCTATTTATTGTTATGATATTTTTTTAACTACAATATAAAACACAGATGTTGTTTTGTAACTTTCTAAAACCAACAAGGAGGCTGACATACAGGAGTCTGGTAGAGTAAAAGTGATGCCTTTATTGGCTAACTGAGTGGTTCCAAGAGAACTAGGTCTCTTCTTCAGGAATAGCAAGAATGAAAGCTGAATATACGTTGTGCATTCAGCTTTCTATGCCTGAAGAAGAGACCTAGTTGTCTTGAAAGTCTGCATCCATGTACCACTCAGTTAGCCAATAAAGGCATCACTTTTACTCTACCAGTCTCCTGCTTTTTCTACGGCTATGATGGTACCACCTTTTACCTATATTGCTGATACACACTGTGGGGCAGACCTTGGGTAAGCCAACTGCTCCAATGATATAATTTGAGCTTTAAATTCCTTAACCAAGGGTTTAAATTAAAATCTGCATTTACACAAACTGGAATTGTTTTGGAATTGTTTTAATTGCCCTATATTGGGGCAGATGGTTTGCTCCAGAATTGCTTCAGTTATTTTCGTACATAAGCTTTTTGCATTGGGGAGCTTTCTGGCTTGCAGTGGGGTTAAATATTAATATAATAACTGTTCTGTTTGCAGGGATTCGTGTGTTATCTTAATGCAGGGATGCATGTATTCTCCTCTTACAGTGGACTTGTCATCTTGACTAAGTTTACATATTCACCTGTTTATCCAGCATACAAGAGAAAAGGCCAGCAGATACTTTATTTCTGGGTTGTGATATGTGTTATTATTATTATTAATCTTTATTTATGTGTGCAGCACTGTATAATAATTAAGTTCTCAGTGCAGTACAGAACTTCACCTCAATTACATTACTGCCAGCCTTGTTTCTGATGAGCCATTTTTGGATTTAGGGGACTTTGCTGACCAAGGGTATTACTAAAACCGCACCACACTATATTATATCTCTCATTTCCAAATACACTCCCTCTCGCCATCTTCGCTCTGCACACGACCTTCTCCTCTCCACAGCTCTTATCACATCCTCCCACTCCAACCTACAGGACTCCTCCTGTGCTGCACCTGAGCTGTGGAATTCCCTCCCCCTCCCCATCAGACTCTCCCCCAGCCTTCAGATCTTCAGAAGCTCCCTGAAAACTCACCTCTTCAGGGAGGCCTATCAACTGCCTCCATAAACATTATCACTAAGTATCACCCCTTGCCTGGACCACTGCACTCAACAGCACTTCTCACACCCACCTACTGACCGGCAGTTCATGTGGCAGGAGGCACTTACACCCAATAGCACTTACACCTTCTGTGTAAAACCTACCTTCCTCTAGACTGTAAGCTCTCATGAGCAAGGTCCTCTGATCCTTCTGTTCTCCACATTTGATTGTACTATTTAATACCTCTGTATGTCTATTCCGTACTGTACAGCGTTGCAAAATTTGTTGGCGCTATATAAACAAAGATTATTAATAATAATAATAATAATAGGAGGGCCCAGAGACAAAATCTGATGCTTGACCACGTACACACACATACAGAAAAATATACACACAGAGACGCAAGCCCACATACACACATAAACACACAGACAAGAACACACAGATATACACACACACAGACGCACAAACAGACACACACACAAACATAAACAGACACAGACAAATTCACATGCACAGTCTGGAGCAAGTTTGAACAATATATGTCAATATAGACCTTATTTAAAGTTCAGGAGCATGTTTGAATCACATTCTCAAGGTACAATTCATTTCCAGAATGATCTCAGGGGCTCTCTAATACTCAAAGGGTAAATGAAGAAATACAATGTTCTCATTGATGCCATTTTGATCATACTGCCTGGCAGCAGCCGTTTGTGATGATGTCAGAGGCCACCAGAGAAGATAAGATCAGGTTAGTTGTAAATGGTTGCAGGGTCGTGCAAAGCTGGTGGCCTCCTTGGATGCTGGGAACCATCACAGCTGCACCCTCTGTAATATGTGTAGTTACACCACTATTGCTGATGACAACTTTAAGCAATTATATTTCCATGCAGAATGGACCTTTCATAGAAACATAGAATTTGACGTCAAATAAGTACCATCTGGCCCATCTAGTCTACCCATTTTTTCTACTTTAAAAATCTCAAATTTTATTTGGTCCTTGGTCTTGTCTTGTGTTCAGGACATCCTTATGACTATTCCATGCATTCTTAAATTCCCTCATTGTATTAACTTCTACCACTTCTACTGGTAGGATTCACTTTTCTAGCACCGTTTCAATGAAAATGGCTCTTTTCATTCTTACACTTTCTCTGCTGAACACATAGAATAAGCTTTCTAACAGCTGGAAATGGCCCCAGCATTGAATCTATGAATGGCATGAAAATTCAGATTTGAAATTTTCATGTAATATCCAACAGAATTATAATTATTCTCTACGGTTGTGAGCAGAGATGCTCAAAAATATAATTGTTGCACATATGTTTGCATTGATCCAAATGTTTAAAAGATTTAAATGTGGGTTTTAAACTCTTGAATGTTACAGAAGTCTAAAATATTACCAAGAAATCAGACCTCCCTAGCATTCAAATGGTTAAAGGCCCCATTAACGTCAGTGGAAATTGGGGGGATTATTATTTGTTTCCTATCATTTTTGATTTGTTTACACAGTAGTTTGTAAGCACCTTTCAGTTGAACATAGCAGGTGTCTGTAATGAACTTGTAATGCATATTTTCCATAGAGTTACATTGATCCATTGGCTCTCCATAGATTAAAAAGCCAGTTCTATAATATAATGTTATTACAGCAGAAATTACTGCTGTTTCCCACAATGCTCATTAGTATTCTATACAGTTCCCAATAAGCCTCCAAACTCTCTTTACAAGATGCTGAACGGCCGTAATCTGATGGATTGAAAAGAAAAAAGCCACCAAAGTGCATTTTTTTTGGAGGAAACCTGCTCCTGATGTTTGATTCAATTATATAACGTAATCAAGGCCTTAACCCTTTGAGTGCCAGAGGGGTATACAACGCATTGCTTTGTAATGCGTTGCATACCCTTATGTTATTCAAAGAGTTAATTAATATTCAATGTTTTAATGATAGACATCAGTCCAGTTTTTGGTGACTAAAACCAGCATCATGCCCAACTAGCTGTCCCCAACAACTGTATGTCCAAAAATGAACTACTCCTGCCCTAAACTATGTATCTGAATCTAGTTTACAAATATGCAAACATTATTCACCAAATTTAAAGAAATACAAAAAAATCTAATAAAAAAATGCAACTGATGCTTATATTTTCTGTTAGCTTCCCAATGAACTGTTGAGTGAATAGTCTATTTTTATTTCCCAAGAAATTTTTCACAGTAA
Source organism: Rhinophrynus dorsalis (assembly GCA_037306005.1). Taxonomy (NCBI): domain Eukaryota; kingdom Metazoa; phylum Chordata; class Amphibia; order Anura; family Rhinophrynidae; genus Rhinophrynus; species Rhinophrynus dorsalis. The sequence continues at coordinate 74,060,909 of CM074721.1, read as the reverse complement.
GATTTTTCATCTTTCTTACCACTGGAAGGGAAATCCCTTTATTTTCAATGGGTGAAGCAATTCTGCTCTATTTTCTCGTTCAACCATTTCACTATTCCCATGCTGTTTTTCCAAAGTTACCCACTCATATGTCATCATATATGCACTCCTACTACATCATCATGCATGCACTTACACATCATCATCACACACACACACACACACACACACACACACACACACACACACACACACACACACACACACACACACACACACAGAGACACACACAAACACACACAAATAACCTCACACGCATACATCCATTTACCTCAGTTCCCTGGACAGAATATGTTAGTGGAAAGTGACTTCTCCTGGGAATTCTGTTTGGTGGCAGAAGGCCCTATTTCCACCAATTTCTTCACGTGGAGAAAATTCCCGCACATCTCAGGTCGTAATGTTCTTTTACCTCTTTGTTCTCACATTATGAAAATCCACAGAAAAGTGAATGAGTCAGTCCCTCCTTTGGCTGCAGAGCAGTATGTCCATAGAGGTCATGACTGCAAGGGAGAAAATATTTAGGTTTTGGGATAAATAAATCCCTACGGAAGGGATCCGTGCTCTTCTTCAGAAAAGTTACTGCTAAATATAACCTCCTCCGGCCACAAAAGGCAATAAGAAAATGTATTCTCACCAGAAACTTTCTGTTTAAAATTTTTATTGCTACATTACCTCATTTACTCTCAAAATAATGCTCATTCAGTTCTCATTGTAACTACTTGAGTCATCAAATGTATTCATGACTAAGGGTCATATTGAATTCTGGAGCCAACCAACTGCACCGTAGGGGGCACATGCAAATCCTCACTAATTTAATTGATGCTTTTAACCCCTTGAATGGTAGATAGGTCTCCAATGCATTGTGAGACTTTCAATGAGTTAATTGATGGCAACCAAAATTTTATAGTGGAACTTTTACCTCCTACACAGTCCCCTTGAGTGCCAGAGAGGCGAGCAACTCATTTACGCAAAGAGCTGAGCTAAGAACAGGAGGTCATCCATTAACACTAGAAGAAAGGCGGAATTATTTTGCCTCGGGATGTTGTACTCACAGATAATGTAACTGTTTCCAAAAAAGGAAAGGATGCCTATCTAGCACAGAACAATATTGGAAATGATGACAGATGGATTCAATGCAGATAGGTTGTTGATCCAGGGAAATATCTGCCTGCCAGTTGGAGTCAAGAAGGATTTTTTTTTACCTACTTGGGTATAAAATTAGAATGGCTTCCAGGTTTTGTTTTTTTTTTGCCTTCTTCTGGCTCAAAAGAGATGTTTTGGCATGGGCTGGACTTGATGGACGCATGTCTTTTTTCAGTCTTATCAACTATGTTACCATGTGGTGCTCACCCCCTCTGGCACTTAAAGGGTTAACACTGATTGATGATCTGGCTTTTGAGATAATGGGCCATTTGAGCTAAAACTATAATTACATGTTTCTTTTCCACTGGAGCTCTGCTGTAGTCTGTCCGTTTACTATCAGCTGACAATGCAATGGATAGATGAACTAAGGTGTGATAAAGATGTGATAAAGAGAAAACGTCTCCAATGCAATATACTCTTATTCCTATGTTATTCAATTGAGCCTATGCATTATTATCTCTCCAACTTAAGTGATGTTACTGCAGAGGTCCCATAGAATAATGTATGAATTGGAGAGTTTATCACACCGGAAAAGCTATCACCTCCACAACACACCTTAGTGCATCTCCCCCAAGGTCTACAGAATCATGGATTTTTGACCTATGCTGCTGAAAGGGATAGTAATGTTTCAAAAAAAAAGCAGCTACAATTAATCTTCATAGTATTTGAGCCATAGAGAGTGTTATTTTAATACTGTCAGAGTTGTGGTTCAAGAGTAATTGAAGGATAAAGTTAACCCCTCCCGCCCCTTTTACCTAGTGTCAGTCATCTCTTCTCAGATGTGGAATCTGGTTGCTAGACCAGACAGATAACAGCAGGGGACAATCTTCTTCCTATGAGAACATTGAAATCCATGCCCCCCTTCACAAGTTTTTCAGGTTTTTCCCTTATCTTAATTGAAGATTGTCCCTCTCTGCAGTCTACCTGGGTACCTCCCTTCTGATCTGGCTGAGCAGTGTTACATCAGTAAAATGGGTGGGAGGGGGATACTTTATCACTGAATTACTCTTGAGCTACAACTCTGACAGAATTGAAATAACAGTCTCCAAAGTCCAAATACTATGATGATTAATTAGAGCTGCTTTTATTTTGAAACATTACTATCCCTTGCATGCCGTGAAGGGCTGTGAATTAATGACACATTTCAGTTGAACTACTTCAGCTACAATGTAAAAAGTCAATGATGACAGATAGACAGACAAACATTATTATCATTCATTTATAAAGAGCCAATATATTCCATAGGGTACAGTTAGGAAACTAATTACAATTTCATTACAAACTCATGATAAACACTTACCAGATGGATACAAATGGTGGATAGGGACCTGCTCGTGACAGTTTACATTCTAAAGGGAGAACAGGTCCATTAATGCACTTCAGCTGATGTAAAAAGAAGAAATTGTGTCATTCTGTCTCAAACCAACACATTGCGGGTTATGCTGTAAGGTGTGATAAAGAAGTGATAATGTGGAAATTACTTCTTCAGTGATATCACTTCTCCAATTCCCACATTATTCTATGGATCCAATGCACTAAGATCTCTCCCACTTGAGAGTTATTCTATGGAGCCTATGCACTAAGATCTCTCCCACTTGAGAGTTATTCTATGGAGCCTATGCACTAAGATCTCTCCCACTTGAGAGATCTTATGGCGCGATGCAAGAAACGTTCGCATCAGATAAAGGCATTTTTGTGCGCAGACAGATTTTGCGCATGTTCTAATCCAGGAAGCTAAATACCGAACGCGTCTTGAATTGCGCATGAAAAATTCCATTTTACAACAGTACACAGACATATAAATTAATTCGCGATAGCAGTTCTTGCATTAGGCGCATTCGCTATTCCACTCACACAGATTTGTTAATCTTAGCCACGCCCACACAAAAAATAAATATACGCAGCTGTTCGCTAATCTTGAATTTTCATGCACAATTCATCATAATCATGCGCAAAGCTATTCCCTAGTGGTTTTCACATGGGAAATAGTGATTGTGCACGTTTCCTGCATCGCGCCAATAGTGCATAGGCTCCATAGAATAACATAGGAATTGGAGAAGTGATGTCAGTAACCAAGTCTTCTCCACTTTATCACATCTTTACATACATTAGTACATCTCTCCCACTGAGTGCTAGAGAAATCTCCAACAAACAATTCAAATGAATTCTAGGGGACTGCCTTTTTTTGGTTCAATCGAATGTGACATTTTGAAATACTATATACATTTCTCTAAATATTTTTAACATTGGAAGATTGCTTTGTTCAGGACTTGGCACTGCTGGTACAAATCAGTAAATTATTGAAAGTGATAGAACTTGGCTAATGATAGAAAGGTTTCCAACTCATTGCTTAGTAATGTGTTAGAAACAGGGAGGACGTCAGAATTTTTTGGTCCCAGTACAAACATGAAGCCAGGGCCCCCTGCCTCTGCACCTCCTCCTGCTCCACCCCCTGTTTTCCCCCCACTTTACCATCTACCCCGCCCCCTGCTCCACCTCCCATCACATCCCTGCCCTGCAACAGCACAGAGTTTCAATCCCAAACAATCCCACCACAGTCCTTGCATTCCCCTACTGTCAAGCACAGCCCTCAACATCAACTCTATGGACTGACTATCCAACTTCCCACACCACATATAACTTCTTGAGCCACTGCACCGCACAGTAATGTCTCTACTTTTTGCTCCCGCTGCATCTCGTCCTCCTCCTCAGTACACATCACTCTTAGTCAGCACCATGTGAGGTGGGTAGTACTGGTCCACATCGAGAAATCCCATACACTGTCTTCATCCTCACTGGGTGAGGCAGCCTGCAGGACCGCATATCCATGGCTCTTGTTGGCAGCTTCTCTCCTCACTCAAGTCACTGTTACGAGGAACCAACACAAGGCCAGTCATTGGAAGATCATGTTTCTGAATTGTGGAATATGCCCAGCAAAAGGGAAAGGGTTCCACATACACATTTAGCATGTAGTATGCACACAGCTCAAAAATGCACAAGTGCCCCTTCAGGGAAGTTGCACTGCAGTGGACCCCCCCCCCCCTGCCGCTTGGCTGGGCCCCATACACGGGTACAGCCTGTACCCTCCTGATGGAAGCCCTGGTTGAAGATTTTTCTAGCACCTAATGGGTTAAAGCTTCCTGACTGAGCAAAAAGTCACCTTCAGAAGAAAGGCCAGAGTTCAAAGACAACTCAGAAATGAAATATAGAGTAACCTTTACTCCCCAATAAGCCACAGTGACACTGAACAGATGCCTTGCTGGAAAGGAAAGTTAGTTGGTTTTTAAAAATAGTTACAAAACAACATCTGTTTATGGCATTGTTATACAAAATACAGAAACATCACATGATCCAATAAAGAAACTCTAAAATTGACAGATCACCTTAAAAGCAGATGAGGTTTAATAATGCCTCAGTCAGAGACAGAATAACAGTGATGTGCTAACTAAGGGTAATTAACATGAAAAAAATTTAAAAAGAAAGTTAAAGGGATAGTAATGTCTGTGTGCACTAAAATATAATATTGTAGCTATTCCAAAAATAAACAAATTGATGTAAGTCTCATTTCTCAAACCTTTATGGTTTGAGAGATATAAGAAGATAAAGTTCTCCCCTCCCTCCCCTTAGGAGGCCCTTAATTGGGCCTTATAAGGAAAACTAACGCTGTGGATTCTGGGATATCCTGTCTGTTTTACTCTAATACGTTCCTGTTGATTCTGAATGAAATGGACTCTTTCATGCAGAACCCCATAGTCTAGGTAGTATAGACAGGGAAATAAGTGTTAATTGGAATAAGCCAGGTGGTACTGATTTTAATGTATGTATGATAAATGCTTTGAGGTATATATATATATATATATATATATATATATATATATATATTTTTTTTTTTTTTTTTTTTATGCATATGTGGTTATATGTGGCGATTAATGGATAAGTGGTAACTTTATGCACATAGCACACTTATAGTGACATCCTTTCCCATATGTATATATACATGTAGATATTTAGGTAAAATAAGAGAAATATATATTACCTAAAACTAATATAAGTTACAAGGTTAACAGTACTAATCACACTCTGCTAAGTAATGTTAGCTCTCATCTCTCAGTACAAACAACATTAAATAAATCCTATCTAACTAGCACAATTTATGTGTTAAAAAAGCAAGTTAAGAATTATATTTTAGGGATGTAACATGTGAATAAGTCAAAGGATCCGCCTGTATTTGAGGGAGGGGCTGCAAGCCTATTTACACTCCTCAGCAGCCTTTCCCACAGGGGCTCATCAACTGCAAGTCCAGCCCAGGGCTTTCCCTCCCCTTTTTTTCCTGCTGTCTCTTCTTTTTCCATTTTCCCCTGTTTAAGGTCAACCCTCTAATCAGACTGGCCATCTCGTCATCACTCCTGGGTTCAATTAGGACCCTAGGTTATGCCACAATGCATGTCATTAATATATAGTATATTATGTTAGCTGCAATACTTGATATTTAAAGTTATAGTAACCTATTTCAGTTTTTGATGCTAGTGTTCCTTTAACTCTTTGAGTGCCAGAGAGGTATCCGGCACTCAAAAGGTTAAACTCCATTACGCTCGCCTCAGAGAGCAGAGGCATCAAAATGTTACAACTTTACAATAGAATAATAAATGAATTCTGGGTCAAACCAACCGCACCACAGTGGACAGATGAGAATTCTAATTGATTTACAGGGGACATTAACCCCTTGCACAATAAAGAGGTCTAAAAAGGAATTTCTTCACAGTGCCTTGAAGATCTCGCTAGCATTCAGGGGGTTAAATGTTGAATTTTTAGTTAATAGGAATTTTATGGACTTTTGTCTCTCCCCTACGATGCAGTTGGTTTGACCCAGAATTGATACACTTTTATTTTTGCCTTGTATAAATAGCCATTCTCAGCTTTTACTGCCTGGCTGCCCACCTCCTGAGAGCTAACTCAGTCAGTTGGTACTCAGGGCCGGATTTGCCGTTAGGCAAAGTAGGCACCTGCCTACAGGCGCACACCAACGAGGGGCGCCTGCCATTTGGATTTTTTTATTTCTTATACCTGATGGAGCTCCCTCGTCGCCACTTTAGGAATGCAGGGCGCTGGGAGATGACATCATCTCCCAGCGCTCTGCATTCCTGAATAGGAGAGCGCGCGGGAGCTCCATCAGTTACAAGAGGGGGGGAGGCAATGTGGAGCTAATGGGGGGCAAGTTGGAGCTGATGGAGGGCAATGTGAAGATGGTGGCAGACAGAAGCTGATTCTCTGGTGGTGATGAGTTTCTTGTGTATCTCTACCCACTTCTTCTCCTTCTTACCCTGTCCCTCCCACTTCCTAGCCACTTCTTCTCCTTCTCACCCTGTCCCTACCAAGTCCCTTCCACTTCTTCTCCTTCTCACCCTGTCCCTACCAAGTCCCTTCCACTTCTTCTCCTTCTCTCCCTGTCCCTACCAAGTCCCTCCCACTTGTTCTCCTTCTCACCCTGTCCCTACCAAGTCCCTTCCACTTCTACTCCTTCTTACCCTGTCCCTACCAAGTCCCTTCCACTTCTTCTCCTTCTCACCCAGTCCCTACCAAGTCCCTTCCACTTCTTCTCCTTCTATCCCTGTTCTGTCCACTTCCCAACTACTTCCCACCCACTTTATGACAAATTTATGACAAACCACACACACCTGAATAATCCCCATACTATAAAATCGTCATATAATTTTGTAAACACTGTGTATTTGCGTTCGTTTTATAAATTATATTGCTGAGGCCATTCACCCATCAGGATGTTTTTAAGGGTTTTATTTGCAAGTTAGCACTCTTCTATAATGACAGGTTGGTCTAATAAATCTCTTCTTCTCTTTGGCAGTTGGGGAGTCTTGAAAGACTCTAAACATTCTATAATTTGATGTTTTAAACATGGAGGATCATTCCGGTCTGGAGAATGATTATAGAGTTTCAAGTAATAATCATTAAAGTCTTTCACTATCTCAGAGGGTTTGACTACTGTTTCTCAACTTTTATCCATTACATGTTGGATGGGGTTCTGTTCATTTTTTTCTGCAATGTAGAAGATAGAAAGAAATGATTAGATTTTTTTGTAATATAGAACTAGATTCCATTCCAGCCAGAAATATTTTGAATGGTAATTTTCCTATTTGGCAAATATTTCCAGCTGGTCACTTCTGCAATCATATTCTGGCCAAGGAACAGAAATGGATTATCAAATTGCTGGGGGTATTTTTTCCTCCACATATTTTCCCCTTTACAACCCTTTTGGTGCCATGATAAAGGCCCCAAAACAACTCTAAAGCTACCACATTCCTTGGGCTGAATTGGTCACATCATAGTGGCCTGGGTGCAGAGGCGTAACTAGAAGACATGGGGCCCTGGTGCAAGAATTGCCATGGGCCCCCAAACCACACTGGCCCCCTCAACTACACTGGCCACCTCCACATTGCCCCCCATATCCACAATGCCCCTTCCACAATGTCCCTCAATCTCCACATTGCCCCTTCCACAATGCCCCTCAATATCCACATTGCCCCTTCCACAGTGCCCCCAATCTCCACATTGCCCCATCTCCACATTGCCCCCCAATCTCCACATTGCCCCTTCCACAATGCCCCCCAATCTCCACATTGCCCCTTTCACATTGCCCCCCAATCTCCACATTGCCCCCCAATCTCCACATTGCCCCTTCCACAATGCCCCACAATTCCCCTCAATCTCCACATTTCCCCTTCCACATTGCCCCCATCTCCACATTGCCCCCCAATCGCCACAATGACCCTAAATCCCCTACCTCCCTGGTGGTCCAGTGGCAGAAGACAGGTCTGTGCCTCCTTCTGCACAGACCTCTTTAGCTGGAGCTTCCGCACAATCCTTTCTTCAGTAATGCAGTGCGCTGGGAGATGATGTCATCTCCCAGTGCTCTGCATTACGAGAGTGCCGGTGTGCCGGAGGGAATACTGATCTCCCTCCGGCAGACTGGCACTCTTGGAATGCAGAGCCCCAGCTCTCTGCATTACTTAATTGCGGGAGTCAGGCAAGGGGGTCACAGGAGGCGGCCGGCCCCTGGAGTGACAGGCCCGGTCGCAGGTGCGACCCCTACAACCCCTATAGTTACACCACTGCCTGGTTGATGGCTCAGGAAAGACTGGGAGGAGGGGTCCCATCCACACCCCAAATTTTTTTTTTTTTTTTTACACATTCTCTTTTTTAGGGAGGGCAGAAGAAGAGGTCAAGGACTACTTAAAAAGGGCCTCTTTGGATTAATATGAAGACTCTGAACCTCATATTAAAGTGGACCTATCACCGTGAATTTTCATTACAAATTAACTTCATTCAAAACTGCCAATAAGTCATGTTAACCAAAATTTCAGCAGATGTATAGTTTAGGAAATATTCACACTAATTACTTCTAGTGAAAGTGAAAATGTCCTAATCAGCACAGAGCTTCAATAGCATAAAAAAGTCACTGAAATCTTCATTAGTATATGACACACCAGTGACAAAGCTTCATTAGCATATTACATGTCACTGGAACCTTCATTAGCATATGACACACCACTTAAAAGGCTTCATTAGCATATGAAACATCACTGATACCACACAGGTGCTGAAAATAGCATACGTTAGCAAATGGTAACAAGTGTGAATATCTCCTTAACTGTTCATTTGCTGGTCTTCTGGCTAACATGACACATAGACAATTTTTAATGCAGTTTTCAAAAATGCCAATTTGAATTAAGGTAAAAGTTTCACTTTAAGCTTTGTTTTTCTTTATATCTCTTCCCCCTGAAGGAGTACAGGCAAAGTAGTCCCGGATATTGGGCATTTTTCAAAATGTGATATGGGGATCTGGACTCTTTAATCAAAATATTTTTTTCACTTGGCCAGTGTATGAGCTAATATGGACCCCCCGGACCCTATATTGATTTAATTCCTTGGTTTTCAGTTTACCTTCTCTTAGGGTTTTATTTTTAATGCATTAATTTGGGGTATATATTCCCATGTTAATGCATTTTGTTGTATTTTAACAAAAAGTGTGGTGAATGTACCCCACTTTTTTCTTTTAATTTGCTAACCCTTTGAGTGCTAAAGGAGTATGCAACACATTGCTCTGCAATGCATTGCATACCCCTTTGGGACTGAAAGAGTTAAAGGAGGGAATGAAAGTGTCCTCCTCTTAACAAAAATGTACTTTGGAGTCCAGGGACCCCAATATTTTTTGAACACTCTCCATAGATGTCTAGTCCATTTTGGGGCCTTTAATTCTTTATTAAGAATTTAATTGGTTCAATTTCTAATAACAGAGTTGCTGACTACTTTGGTGGTCCTGTTTATCTTAGGTTTGGTCTCCCATTGGAGAGGAAATGCATTCACTCCTTGTGACTGATTCAAAGTAGGCCTATCACCTTAAGATGCACTTCATATTTCTAAAGATAATTATGACCTGCCTACATGTTGTAGTATCCACTTGCTTACAATATAAATATTTTTTTTGGCACATTACGTTCATACCTGGGAACTTTTGAAATGAGCTGAGAACTTTAATATATTAACCCTTAAAGGGATAGTAATACTTAAATGTAAAAAAAAAATATGTTGTAGGGTTTATCCTCCTGAGTAAAACAAGGGCACTCCCACTGCTGAGAGGTGTTTCATTCAAAAGTTATTAATTTTCAAAGTTGAATTTTTTAGGTGCAATATCACAGTGGCCTGAAATTGTACAGTGGCGCTGTTGCTACACGATCCTATGGACAGCTCTGGTCAGTTGACCATAAATCTCCATAGGATGGTGTAGCAACAGCGCCACTGTACAATTTCAGGCCACTGTGATATTGCACCTAAAAAATTCAACTTTGAAAATTAATAACTTTTGAATGAAACACCTCTCAGCAGTGGGAGTGCCTTTGTTTTACTCAGGGGGATAAACTCTACAACATATTTTTTTTTTTACATTTTAAGTATTACTATCCCTTTAATTCTCCCAAGAAAAGTAGATTCTAGAATGTGGCCCTTCACCCTGAGCCCCTGATATCTGGTTCAGAACCTGGAATCTCAGGGTCAAATCCTGACAGTTCCAATATATGATTATGCTAATTAGTTTCTGTGCATGGCCAATATTAGCACACTGTGCTATGAATGTATCGAGAAGAGCCCACACACTGTGCTGTGAATGAATCTAGAAGAGCCCACACACTGTGGGTCATCCTCTAGAGTACCCAGAGAGGGCTCATGTGCAGGGACCTGGGGTTTGTAAGTAACACGAAGAGTGTGGGGCTTAATCTGGTGGGTGGTTTTTTCATCAGTTTGTCATAAAGTGGGTGGGAAATGGAGGGGAAGTGGGAAGAACAGGGTGGAAAGGTGGACAATGGGAGCAACAGGGTGGGAAGGAGGAGATGTGGGTAGGAAGTGGGAAGAATAGGGTGGGAAGGAGGAGAAATGGGTAGGAAGTGGGCAGAACAGGGTGGGAAGGAGGAGAAGTGGGCGGGAAATGGGAGGAACAGGGTGGGAAGGAGGAGAAGTTGGTAGGAAGTGAACAGAACAGGGTAGGAAGAGGATAAGTGGACAGAGTTTCACAAGAAATGCACGGCAACAAACTCTAAAAAACAGTCTCTGGGACAGATCAGGAGAGTTCCCAGGCATGCTGGGAGTGTGTCTAATATCAGAAAGAGTGGTTAGTTTGGTCTAGAGCATATCTAATTAGCATACTGACCAGCAAAAAGTAACAAATTGTGCCACACCGTGTCATCAATATGATAATAATCAATAATGATTTATTTTACAGAAAAATGACTAGTTCTGAACTTGGTGAAAAGATTATTTTTAACCCATTGATGTTAATGTGTCTTTAATCAGGGGCTTAACTATAGGGGGTACAGAGGGTGCTGTTACACCGGTGTCTAGCATCCAATGGGGTCTCCATCTTCCCCAGGGTCCAATAGATTCCATTTATGCCTCTTTCCAAATGTTTTTGTAATAGGGGGCTCCAAAATAAATGCTTGCAACAGAGCCATCCAGTGTCTAGTGACACCACTGTCTTCATTGAATTTGAGATCTTTCTAGTAATTGACGAGTTAAAGGAATTTGTTTTGCTCTGTTTTTTATCTGCGAGAATGTTTTGCAATTGTTATGTAATTCTGGATTGCAGTAAATAAACTATTAATCATAGTCTGTTTGATTAATTACAGCTTCATAATTAATCTTGCAAACCAGTAATAGTATAAACATATTACTATATCTGTGATTTTTATTATTAGAACACGCTGGATGGTTGAACAGACTCCAATACTAGGACAGGCAATCTGTAGCTCTCTATCAGTATACCTGGTAACAATCAGGGTTTAACATTGGTATTCAGGGTTTCAACCCAGATCTCAGGGTTTTAAGGTGAGGGGACAAATTCTCAGGGTGAGAGAGTAGAGTGTTACCATCTATCTGATTTGCAACAATTGGCTGCTTATTTGGCCTCTAAATTATAGCTATTTCAACCAGAAAAACAGGAAGAATTCCTGCTTGTCTACTGTCCCATGGTAAAGGTTCCTTGGGAACTGACTGAAACACCTCTGGGTTTGAGCGAACAGAGACACATTTCCCAGAATCCACATTCTGAGGGTACTTTAAAGGATAATATTTCAAAAGATATCAGGGTCAGCACATTTGAAAAGTTGTTCTTTGATCATGATTACCTTAAAACCTCGGGTATAATACGCAGGTGTATATTATACCCAAGATTGTAGGGGAAAACAAAAGTGCCTATGTATAATATGCACCTTTGTTTCCCCCTTAGTAAAAAAAATACGAGGGCTTCCAGATACCTTCTGTCCCTCCCCACAATGCTATCTACTCGCATTAAAATAATGCTTACTTTCAATGGAGTCCACATCTTCCCTGTGGGCGGCATGCTTGCATTTGCTGCCTGCTTCCTTCAATGCCCTGTCAGGACCTTCCGCCGCCAGCCAATGGCAATGCCCTGTGAGGATCTCAAGGTCCTCGCAGGGAAATACCATAGGCGGAAGGTCCTGAAAGCGCATTGTAGAAAGTGGGCGGCAAATGCAAGCATGCCGCCCGCAGGGAAGATGTCGACTCCAGTGAAAGTAACCATTATATTTTGCGAGCGGATTGCTTTGGAAGGAAGGTATCTGGCAGCCCTCTTTATTTTTTTATTGCGGCAAAAAAATTATTGTGTATAATATGCACTACCCACTTCACATAAGGTGAAGAGGGGTAAATTATGCGTATTATACCCAAGATTTTACGGTAAGCACCATACAGGAGCAAAACACATTGATCGGATGTATTAAGCTAAGTTTTGCTCTTTCTCACTTTATATAGTTACATAGTTACATAGTAATTTAGGTTGAAAAAAGACTTGCGTCCATCCAGTTCAACCCTTTTCCTATTCCTGTTTACCATCGCTGACCCAAAAGAAGGCATCTGACTCCAAATGGCAATCAGATTTCTCCCTGGATCAACAAGCCCTAACTAAATATTAAACCCAATACTAACGTGCATAGCCCTCTATATTATGCTCTTTTAAATAAGTGTCCAGGCCCCTTTTAAAGGCATCTAATGTATTTGATAGCACCACCTCCTCCGGAAGTGCATTCCATACCTTTATTGTCCTTACTGTAAAGAAACCCTTCCGCTGTTGTAGACTAAATCTCCTTTCCTCAAGTCTAAGCGGGTGGCCCCTTGTCCTGTGTACTGTTCTGTTAATGAACAGGTCTTTTGAAAGCCCTGTACTGACCCCTGTATGTGTACTGTATACGTTGTCTACAAAGGTATGAATTTTAAATTTCTTAATAAAGATGTGCTTTAATTATTTCACAAGCAGCATACAGTGTATAGGAATAGTGTGTTACTACAGTGTAAATTTTTGTTTTGTTCTGTCTCCAATTTGGGTACGGAAGATTGAGGAATACTCCTATTTGCACATTGCCCCAGTTCTGATAATTTAAAGGGACAGTAATGTTTCATAATAAAAGCAGCTCTAATTAATCATCATAGTATTTGGACTTTGGAGAGTGTTTCAATTCTGTCAGAGCTGTAGTTCAAGAGTAATTCAATAACAAAGTATCCCCCTCCCGCCCCGTTTACTGATGTAACACTGCTCAGCCAGAGCAGAAGGGAGGTGCCCAGGTAGATTGCAGAGAGGGACAATCTTCAATTAAGATAAGGGAAAAACCTGAAAAGCTTGTAAAGGGGGGAAGGGCTTTAATTGTTCTCATAGGAAGAAGATTGTCCCCTGCTGTTATCTGTCTGGTCTATGGACTGGATTCCACATCTGAGAAGAGATGGCTTACACTAGGTAAAAGGGTCGGGAGGGGAAACTTTGCTTGTGAATATCTCTCAAACCATAAAGGTTTGAGAGATAAGACTTATATCGTTCTTCATGTTTTTTAATGCCTACAAAATAAAATAAAGATAAAACAAAGTATTGCTATCCCTTTAAAGACATTCTGGTGTTTTTAAACATTATTATGCTGAGTCTGGATGTATATGTGGTCTATATGTTTTTTGGAGTAGCTACTGTTTTTTTTCTTTTTATATTTTAAAAGTTCCCAGTTTGGTTATTAGTTTGGGACCACAACCAGGGCTGGATTAACACCCTAATTACCCCTAGGCAAAGCACTCTAGATCCCCTTAGCTCCACCCATGACGACTCCCCTGTTCCTCACATGACCCCGCCCCAAGTCTCATCCACTACTTCTTGGCACAGTAAATACCCTTGGCCTATAACAAGCAAAAACAAAAAAAGACCTTTAACCACTTATTTTCTAGAAAGAACTCCAACACATTGCTCATCAATGCACTGAAGATCTCCCTAGGGGATAAATAATAGTTTGCAAAGGGGTATAAAACTAGCGCAGGGACTTTGAGATTGCTCTGGCCACACCCACAATTCAGAATTGGAGCTCTAGGCAGCTTCCTACTCTGTCATTTGGGAAATCCGGCACTGACCACAACTCCCATCTATTGGCTGGTGGTCTAGGATAGGAGTTGTACTCTCCAACAGCTGGACAGCCAAATGTTACCCAGCTCTTCTATAAGACATCAGCTTATAAAGGAATATCAAACATTTTTGTTGCCCATCTGGGAAAGAGTTAACGTAGAAGTGATAGCAGTTTAGAACTGTTTTGCTCATACAGTTGTTCTTACATAGTTACACAGTAGTTTAGGTTGCAAAAAGAGTTGCGTCCATCAAGTTCAACCTTTTTCCTATGCTTGTTTACAGCTGTTGATCCAAAAGAAGGCAATTTCAAATTCTGCTTTCAATGGGGAAGCATTTGTTATGGACTCCAAATGGCAATCAGATTTCACCTTCTCTTATCTACTTTTAATTATATATTATTATCTACTTTTAATTGTATATATAACTCCAATTCATTTTTTGCATTGACTACCTCTCCATCACTCAAAGGGTCAACACCCTTGCTATTTTATTTCTTGGACTTGGTTCATACTTTGGCTTATCCCTAGTGACTTGGGCTTATTTTCTCTGCTCAGCATCTGTTGTTAGTCAAATGGTAATGCTTTATTTTAACTCTTATAGTAGTGTCTTTTACATTTAATTGAAGTGGGTCTATCATCAAATGACAAGTTTAGTTTGGCTTTCAGAGAATTCAAATCTGCTATTTTCCTGTGAAAATAAATAGTTTTACTACATTTGTGTGTTGGTTGCACAGTGTAGCACTGTATGTTAATTCTCTGCACAGTATGCTAATTTATTCTGTTTGAAATCAGATGTACCACTCACTGTGCTACTAGACATGCCTGGGCTGTTCTTAGATTCATTCATAGGTCAGTGTGTGTTACTATTGGCTGAGCACACAAACTAATTAGCATAATGTGCCAGACAGTGTCATCAACAAAAAAAAGGTTAATTACTCAAAAACAATTTACTTTTCAAACAAATGATAGCACTACATATAGACAACATTTAATTAACTTTAAAATTAAGTAATATCTTAAAGAGTCAGGTCCTCTTTAAAGGGGCAGTAAAGAAGGACTCTTAAAACTTAAGGTTGTGATGGGAATCAATTTCCCATAGCTCAAAATGCAGAAACACGCATTTCATCCTCCCTGCAGACCTATGTGATCTGCAGGACTGGGTGACAATGAAGCTCATTGTTAATGAATTATCAGAGAAGAGGAGAAACATAGAATTTGATGACAGATAAGAACCATTTCGGCCCATCTAATCTGCCCATTTTCCTACAGTAAAAACATCAAACCTTTTTTGGTCCTTGGTCTTTTCTTAAGTTAAGGACAGCTTTATATATATATATTAACCTCTACCATTTCTGCTGGTAGACTATTCCACTTATCTACTACCCTCTCAGTGAAGTAAAACATTCTTACATTACATCTAAACCTGTGTCCCTCTATTTTTAGACTATGGCCTCTTGTCCTAACATTTTTACTCCTTTGAAATATACTTCCATCCTGCACTTTGTTGAATCCCTTCATGTATTTGAATGTTTCAGTCATATCCCCTCTCTCTCTCTTCTCTCCTCCAAGCTATACATGTTCAGATCCTTTAGTCTATCCTGATATTTCTTTTCCTGTAAACCAGTCACCATTTTAGAAGCCCTTCTTTGAATTTTCCCTACAGTATCTATATCCTTCTGTAGATGGGGTCTCCAGTACTGTACACAATACTCTAGGTGAGGTCTAACTAGAGATCTGTAGAGTAGCATGACCACTACCCTTTTTCTGCTACTAATGCCCCTAGCTATACAATCCAGTACCCTGCATGCATTCCCCACCACTTTATTACATTGCTTGCTTACCTTTAAGTTATTAGAGATAATTACTCCCAAATACCTTTCCTCTGTTGTCTCTGACAATACAGTACCCTTAATAGTATATTTTTCCTTTGGATTTTTATCTCCCAAGTGCATTATTTTGCATTTATCAACATTAAACTGCATCTGCCACACTCTTGACCATTCTTCTAATTTACCTAAATCATTTGTCTTATTACCCCTGGAATGTCTACCCTATTGTAGATCTTGGTGTCATCTGTAAAAAGGCATACCTCACCTTGATGACCTTTTGCAATATCACTAATAAAAATATTAAAAAGAATGGGTTCCAGTACAGATCCCTGAGGTACTCCACTAGTAACACTCCTTTTGTCCAAATATTCTCCATTGACTACCACCTCTGTCTCCTGTCAATCAGCCATTGCCTTATCCATTTAACTATTTTGCATCTAGACCCAAACATTACAGTTTATTTATGAGTCTTCTATGAGGGACAGTGTCAAAAAAATCTGTGAGGTTAGTTTGACAAGATCTCCCTGCTGTAAACCCATGCTGTTTGGTATCTTGCAAACCATTTAAATTCAGATATTCAACAATTCTTTCCTTTAAAATAGTCTCCATCAATTTCCCCACTACTGATATAAGACTTACTGGTCTGTAGTTACCAGACTCTTCCCTGCTACCTTTTTTGTGAAGAGGTACTACATTTGCTAACTTCTAATATTCTGGAACTATTCCTGTCGTAGTGACTGATTGAATAATTCTGTTAAAGGTTTTGCCAGTTCTTTTAATAACTTTGGGTGTATCCCTTCTTGTCCAATTGATTTATCTGTTTTAAATGGATAGCAATACTTCGTTTTATCTTTATTTTATTTTGTAGGCATTAAAAAAAGAACGATATAAGTCTTATCTCTCAAATCTTTATGGTTTAAGAGATATTCACAAGCAAAGTTTCCCCCTCCCGCCCCTTTTTCCTAGTGTAAGCCATCTCTTCTCAGATGTGAGTCTTTTTGTAAGACCAGACAGATAACAGCAAGGGACAATCTTTTTTGTATGAAAACAATGAAAGCCCTGCCCCCCTTGACAAGTTTTTCAGCTTTTTCCCTTATCTTAATTGAAGATTGTCCCTCTCTGCAGTCTACCTGGGCACCTCCCTTTTGAGCTGGCTGAACAGGGTGGGGGGGATACTTTGCTTGTGAATATCTCTTAAACCATAAAGGTTTGAGAGATAAGACTTATATCGTTCTTCATGTTTTTTTAATGCCTACAAAATAAAATAAAGATAAAACGAAGTATTACTATCCCTTTAACCTTATAAAGTTGAAGTAGAACGTCTTCCTCTGTAAACATGCATGTTTCCCCTGTCTTGCCATTTTGTTTTTCTAACAGAGGTCTACTAGTTTAAATACCTGTTAACAAAACTTCTGAATTGCTTGCTGAGAACCTCTGTTCCCTTTTGAGAAAGATGCAAACCATCCTTTTTGTACAATTCCTCGTTACACCAAATTGGGTTGGTGTGAGAAACAAAGCCAAATCCATGTTTTTGGCCCCACTTCCCTAGCCATGAATTAAAATCTGTTATTCGCTGCATCATACCATCATCTTCCTTATACACTGGAGGAATAGGACATTAGCAAGAATATGGGTAAGATGCTTAGGAGATGTTATACAATGAGTTTTAAGGGAACAATAATTGGTTGATATAACATTAAATATCATGATCTTAAAGCTAGCATATGTACAAATCAATTATACATATGTTCCAATCCTGAAATATTCTCCTAAGCTTGCTTTATAATGCATGCAAACATTTTCTTATTTACAGAGCCCTTATGTAGTTTTGTTTGTACTGTTTGTAACAAGAGAAAAGTTAAGGTCAGTTATGTATTGTGATTATTGTCCTTTGATCTTTTATTTGGAAAATAAGTTACCTTATCTTAGCCATTTATAGACACTCCTGGACAGTCATGCAAAGATTACTTTGGTACTTGTGTCCCTGATAAAAAGTTGGTATAGCTGTTCTCAGAGCATGTGTTAGACTAGATTTTAGCACCTTGGGAAACAAATAGACCGTTTTTACAAATGCTAGCATGAATTACAGGCAATTTAATTGTATATAACTCCAATTCATTTTAAGTGTTAGTGTTCCTTTAATAAAGATGCATGGGAAACTTGAATAATTAGATAATAGTGCGTGTTCATAACCACACAGGGAACCCTCAGTGGTCCCCAACACTTGTTTGTTTGTAAAGACTACTTTGGTATATATATCTTGATAAAGGCCACAATTTGAGAAGACACCGGGAAGGAGTGATCAAATGGATCCACCTGTAGTTCACAGTCAAGGAACACTCATCGTTCATTTAAAAGACGTACTCTTTATTGAAATCCATATAAAACAAGAATTTTGTGTTATACAAGCATCTCTCTGAAATACGACCTGCCTAACACATTTCGTATAAAAACTTAATCATAGGCCTATGATTAAGATTTTATATGCAACGCGTTAGGCAGGTCGTATTTCAGAGAGATGCTTGCATAAAACAAAATTCTTATTTTTATATGGATTTCAATAAAGAGTACGTCTTTTAAATGAACGATGGGTGTTCCTTGGCTGTGAACTACAGGGGGATCCATTTGAGCACTCCTTCCGGTGTCTTCAAGTTTGATGAAGCCTTCTTGCCAGAAGTTGGAGAGAATGCCCTGAATCCGCGATTGCCTTTGGGCTTCAGTGAGTTGGCTGTAAATGTTTTATACTAGCGGTTTGCAAATTGTAGCAGTGAGAATTGTTTTTGTGTAATTAAAGGCCACAATTCTAATCAATACAAACATGGCTTGTCTCTTTTGCAAAAAATCCCTGCGTATAACTGTATATCTATCTATCTATCTATCTATCTATCTATCTATCTATCTATCTATCTATCTATCTATATAAATATATCTAGAGTGGGGATTGTAGCGTATTAGTCCAGTGATGCAAATGTAAAATAACAAACAAAATAAGTATCTTGTAATACCTTTTTTATTGGACTAACAGAATTTTGGATTGACAAGCTTTTGGTAGAACCTCCCTTTCTCAAGTCTAAAGCATAAATACTTTAGACTTGAGAAAGGGAAGTTCTTCCAAAAGCTTGTCAATCCAAAATTCTGTTAGTCCAATAAAAAAGGTATTATAAGATACTTATTTTGTTTGTTATTTTATATCTATATCTATATATATATATATATCTATATATATAAAAGAGAAAGGCTCATTGCATAATTTATGTCTCCTCAGGAGACACCCCCCCCCAGGGGTGGCAATAAGGAGGGGTTACTGTTCCCATTGGGTGATTCAATGGGGGCGTGATTTTCACACCAATTGCAGTGGCCGAAGGGAGTTGGCCCACCCCCACTATGCAGCCCGCCCACCACTATCAAAGTCAGAAAAAAACATTATGGCCGCCACTTGCTCCTACACCACAGACAAACACAAACATGCCCCACTCACACAGCACCAAACACACACACATGCCCCACTCACACAGCACCAGACACACACACACACACACAAAAAAGCCAGAGAGAAATATGGCGCTCACACACGCACACACACAGTCCCTCACCCTGACTCCCAGAGGCCTCAGCAGGACCTGTACTACAGCCACTGAGGAACAAAATGGCACTCAAAGGATTAAGGTAGGTCCTCATTGCTCAATTATTTCTTCACTGTCATCATTTGCCATACAACACAGAGGACAGGCAGGCATCAGGTACACACTTAACCCACTGACTGCCACAGGGTTGTGTATCAAGTTTTACCCCTCAGGGAGTGTGTTCATACCCCTCACACTGTAAACTTGCATTTCCCTCCCACATCTCCTCCTTCCCCAGCCTATTACTAACACTTTTCCACATTTCTCTTAAGCCCCGCCCCTACTCGCAATTAAGCCTCGCCCCCTTTAACCCAAATTGCCCCATTGCTCTCTCCACATCAGCACCACATGAGGGACTCCACAAGTAAAAGTTCCCAGGTATTACACACACATGCCCCACTCACACAGCACCAAACACCCATACACACACACAAAGCCAGAAAGAAATATGCCTGACACACAGTCACTTACCCTGACTCCCAGTGGCCTCAGCAGGATCTGTAGTATAGCCACTGAAGGCTGCTGCATCACCAGGGGAACAAAATGGCACTCAAAGGGTTAAAGTAGGTCCTCATTGCTGAATTATTTCTTCACTGTCATCATTTACCATGTAAGACAGAGGACAGACAGCCATCAGATTCACACTTAACCCACTGACTGCCATAGGGTTGTGTATCAAGTTTTACCCCTCAGGGAGTGTGTTCAACCCCCTCACACTGTAAACTTGCATTTCCCTCCCATTTCTCATCCTTCCCAAGCCTATTACTAACACTTTTCCACATTTCTCTTAAGCCCTGCCCCCTACTCGCTATTAAGCCCCGCCCACTTTTAACCCAAATTGCCCCATTTGTCTCTCCACATCAGCACCACATAACTCCCCTCCAGAGACAACACAAATCAAAGTTCCCAGGTATGAATACACTTCCCACTGCTATTTAACTCTGACATACCTCTCTATACCTTAACCATTTGAGTGCCAGAGGGGTGCACAACTCATGCGTGCATGTGTTTCTGTGCATATATGTTGCGAGTGTGTGTGTACATCTCTGCTACATATTTGTGTGCATGTGTGCATCTCCAGTGTGTATGTGCATGTCTTTTGCATGTCTCTGCCTCTCACTGTAGTGTATAAGCGCTCAACATGTGTCACTTAATCCTTTCACTGCCAGAGGACTATACAACTCATTACACAGCAATGTGTTGTGTACCTCTCTCACTCTCAGAGTTAAAGTGCTTCACTCCAACCAACTGCTACACTAGGTCTGTATAATGCAGTAACCCTACAGCCCTGTATTTCATGTCTACTTCACTGTCTATGTATAGTCATTTCTAGTGTTGAGCGAGCATGCTCGGCCGATGCTCGGATCGGCTCGAGCATCGCTCTGCTCGGCACATGGCGGTACTCGTACGAGTACCGCATGTGCTCGCCCGCCATGTTCGGGTCTCCTCCCCGCACGTTTTGCGGCTGCTGCGCAGCCAATAAACGTGCAGGGAGGCTCTGACATCAGTGTAATGCCAGCAGCCATGTTGGCTGCTGGCATTACACTGATTGGCTGGCCAGAACCCGTGGTCGGGTGCTGTATAGCACCTGACCAGCGAGTTCGGCTCAGTCTTAGCCAGGGAGAGCTGAGGATAGGAAGGGAAAGTCAGTGTAGGGAGAAAAAAAGCAAAATTGTGAAAAAAAAAGAACCAAAAGTCCTTTTTAGGACTACTGTGTGTGGGGCAGCAGGTTATTTTGTGTGGGGGAAAAAAAAAAAAAAAAAAAAAAAATTTCATATATTCTGTTTAGTGTGCAAAGTTGCAGATTAGAGCACATTCTGTTTAGTGTGCACAGTTGCAGATTAGAGCACATTCTGTTTAGTGTGCAAAGTTGCAGATTAGAGCACATTCTGTTTAGTGTGCAAAGTTGCAGATTAGAGCACATTCTGTTTAGTGTGCAAAGTTGCAGATTAGAGCACATTCTGTTAAGTCTTCAAACTAAAATATCAAAGTCACATATTCCATTCAGTGTGCGTCACCGCAGTTTAGCAGCACATTCTGTGTACTGTGCAGAGTTGCAGAATAGGAAGAAATACTGTTAAGTCTTCAAACTAAAATATCAAAGTCACATATTCCATTCCGTGTGCTTCGCCGCAGTTTAGCAGCACATTCTGTGTACTGTGCAGAGTTGCAGAATAGGAAGAAATACTGTTAAGTCTTCAAACTAAAATATCAAAGTCACATATTCCATTCAGTGTGCTTCGCCGCAGTTTAGCAGCACATTCTGTGTACTGTGCAGAGTTGCAGAATAGGAAGAAATACTGTTAAGTCTTCAAACTAAAATATCAAAGTCACATATTCCATTCAGTGTGCTTCGCCGCAGTTTAGCAGCACATTCTGTGTACTGTGCAGAGTTGCAGAATAGGAAGAAATACTGTTAAGTCTTCAAACTAAAATATCAAAGTCACATATTCCATTCAGTGTGCTTCGCCGCAGTTTAGCAGCACATTCTGTGTACTGTGCAGAGTTGCAGAATAGGAAGAAATACTGTTAAGTCTTCAAACTAAAATATCAAAGTCACATATTCCATTCAGTGTACTTCGCCGCAGTTTAGCAGCACATTCTGTGTACTGTGCAGAGTTGCAGAATAGGAAGAAATACTGTTAAGTTTTCAAACTCAAATATTAAAGTCACATATTCCATTCTGTGTTCGTCACCGCAGTTTAGCAGCCTATTCTGTGTACTCTGCACAGTTGCAGAATAGGAAGAAATACTGTTAAGTTTTCAAACTCAAATATTAAAGTCACATATTCCATTCTGTGTTCGTCACCGCAGTTTAGCAGCCTATTCTGTGTACTCTGCACAGTTGCAGAATAGGAAGAAATACTGTTAAGTTTTCAAACTCAAATATTAAAGTCACATATTCCATTCTGTGTTCGTCACCGCAGTTTAGCAGCCTATTCTGTGTACTCTGCACAGTTGCAGAATAGGAAAAAATACTGTTAAGTTTTCAAACTCAAATATTAAAGTCACATATTCCATTCAGTGTGTGTCACCGCAGTTTAGCAGCCTATTCTGTGTACTCTGCACAGTTGCAGAATAGGAAGAAATACTGTTAAGTTTTCAAACTCAAATATTAAAGTCACATATTCCATTCAGTGTGCGTCACCGCAGTTTAGCAGCCTATTCTGTGTACTCTGCACAGTTGCAGAATAGGAAGAAATACTGTTAAGTTTTCAAACTCAAATATTAAAGTCACATATTCCGTGTAAGATGAAGAAGGCGGGTAAAAAGGGACGGGGAAGTGGACGTGATCCTGATAGTTCAGGGCGCGGGTCAGGACGCGGAGAAACTGTGCCTGGTGCCAGGGCACAAGAAAGAAAGACATCCACCATACCTAGCTTCATGTGTAATTTTACAGGGCGTCGCAGGACATCACTCTCGCGGTCCGACCACTGCGAACAGGTGGTCGGTTGGATGACAGCTGATACTGCTTCCAGTCGGTTAAGCACCACCCTGTCTTCCACCAAGTCCACTCTCAGTAGCCAAGAGTCTGGTCAACATAATCCTCACTCTGATCATCCTTCCTCCCACCATACACGGTCTGGTCAAAGAAGTGATCCCACACTGGGATATAGTGAGGAGCTCGTCTCATCACCAATCCTTCATTTGACCCTCTCTCCAAGCACGCTTGCAGAGGAACATGACATCTTGTGCCCTGATTCACAACCTCTAGAGGGTACCCAATCACAAGAAGATGACAGATGTGAACGGCATTTAAGGTCAAAGGAAGTAGTGGATGATGATGATGATGATGAGACACAGTTGCCATTAAATCAACCACTATTTCCGTCTCAAGACCTTGTTGAGGAGAATGTTATACAGTTGTCAATGACTGAGTATGTGGTGGGATCAAGACATGAGGAGGATGATCAGAGTGAGGAAGTGGAGGAGGACTTGGTGGACGATGAGGTGACTGACCCCACCTGGGAAGGTGTAGAGCCGAGCGATGACAGCAGTCCTGAGGGTGAGCCATCTGCAGCACCGCAACAGGCTGGAAGAGGCAGTGGTGTGGCTACAGAAAGAAGGCGGACCGCACCAAACCGGCCCGCAAATGTTCCACGGAGCACCCCCTTGCGTAAATCTACCTTGCCAAAGGGTAGGTGTTCCGCGGTATGGCGTTTTTTTAAAGAAAGTGCGGACGACAAAAGAATTGTAGTTTGCAACCTGTGCCACACCAGAATGAGCCGAGGCATGAACACTAGAAACCTCACCACCACCAGCATGATCCGACACATGGCATCCAAGCACCGTAATAAGTGGGAGGAACGCCTGGATCGCCCATCTGTGTCTGCAGGCCACACCACTGCCTCCTCTTCCCCTGTTTTCGGTGCCGGCCAATCGCCTGTCGAAGGCGCAGGCCCGCATACCTCCCGCCCTGCACCTGTACCATCTGAAGCACCATCAGCGACCACATCCACTTCCCTGTCCCAGCACAGTGTCCAAATGTCGTTACCCCAGGCATTTGAGCGCAAGAGAAAATACCCAGCCACCCACCCACAGGCCATAGCACTAACCTCACACCTTTCCAAATTACTGGCCATCGAAATGCTGCCATTTAGGCTTGTGGACACTGAGTCCTTCCGCAGCCTGATGGCAGCAGCTGTCCCTCGGTACGCGGTCCCCAGCCGCCACTACTTTTCCCGGTGTGCCATCCCCGCATTACACCACCATGTGTCCCGTAACATCACCCGTGCCCTGACCAATGCAGTTACTGGGAAGGTCCACTTAACGACTGACACATGGACAAGTGCTTGTGGCCAGGGACGCTACATTTCCCTGACGGCACACTGGGTGAATGTCGTGGAGGCTGGGAGCGACTCGGACCCTGGGATGGCACGGGTGCTACCCACGCCGAGGATAGCGGGCCCTACCTCCATCAGGGTTTCCGCCAGCACCTACGTTATTGGCTCCTCCTCCTCCGTTTCCACCTCCGAATTCTCTACACGCAGCGCCACTCCCCCATCAGCCAGTAGCTGGAAGCAGTGTAGCACTGCAGTGGGGAAGCGTCAACAGGCCGTGCTGAAGCTGATCTGCCTTGGGGACAAACAGCACACGGCCTCAGAGCTGTTGCAGGGGATTAGTCACCAGACCGAGCAGTGGCTCTCGCCACTCAACCTGCAACCAGGCATGGTTGTGTGTGATAATGGGCGTAACTTGGTGGCGGCTTTGGAGCTCGGCAAGCTCACACACGTACCATGCCTAGCGCATGTATTTAATTTAGTGGTTCAGCGATTTCTAAAAACCTACCCCAATGTGCATGATCTCTTGACCAAGGTGCGCCGCGTGTGTGCACATTTCCGTAAGTCATCTACAGCTTCGGCCGGCCTGTTGAAGCTGCAGCAGCGCTTACAATTGCCAGCTCACCGGCTGCTGTGTGACGTGAGCACGCGCTGGAACTCCACCTTCCACATGTTGGCCCGGCTTTGTGAGCAGCAGAGGGCAGTAGTGGAGTACCAGCTGTTACACGGTCGTCGCCTCTCCGTTCAACTTCCTGTAATCAGAAGTGAGGAGTGGGAATGGATGTCAGACCTCTGCGAGGTTTTACGCAATTTTGAGGAATCGACACAGATGGTGAGCGGCGATAACGCTATTATCAGTGTAACCATCCCACTTCTGTGTCTACTGAAACGCTCGCTGCTCACAATTAAAACCGACGCTTTGCATGTGGAAGAGGTGGAAATGGGGGAGGAAGAGCTTACACAAGGTGATAGCCAGAGCACCCTCACTTCGTCTTCTCAGCGACAATTGGAGGAGGCGGAGGAGGAGGAGGAGGAGGAGGAAGACACGGTTGCCTCCGCTACAGAGGGTAGCCATGGAACTTTAGTTCCATCTCTTCAGCGTGGGTGGGCAGAAGAGGAGGAAGAGGATGAGGATATTGAGAGTCATCCTCCTGGTGAGGACAGCGAAATCTTGACTGTTGGTACTCTGGCACACATGGCTGACTTTATGTTAGGCTGCCTTTCCCGTGACCCACGCGTTGTACGCATTTTAGACAACACGGATTACTGGGTGTTCACCCTTCTGGACCCCCGCTACAAAGAGAATTTCTCATCTCTCATTCCTCCGGTGGAGAGGACAAGCAAAATGGTGCAATACCAGAAGGTTCTTGTTGAAAAATTGCTCCAAAATTTTCCATCTGACAACGCTGGCGGCAGAGTACGTGCTACCTTGGCCAACCGAGAAGGGGAGAAAAGGGGAGCACACAGCAGTTCCGACAAAGGCAGGGCAACACTCTCCAAGGCGTGGGACACCTTAATGACACCCCGCCAGCACCCTCACCCTGATGCGCAGCCTAGTGTCACAAGGAGGGAAAAGTTTTGGAAGATGGTGAAGGAGTACGTAGCAGACCGTGTCAGCGTCCTCAATGATCCCTCTGTGCCTTACAACTACTGGGTGTCCAAGCTGGACACGTGGTATGAACTGGCACTCTACACCTTGGAGGTGCTGGCCTGCCCTGCCGCCAGCGTTCTGTCTGAGCGGGTATTTAGTGCTGCTGGTGGCATCATAACAGATAAGCGTATCCGCCTTTCCACCGACAATGCTGATAGGTTGACACTTATAAAAATGAACAAGGCCTGGATTTCCCCTGACTTCTCCACTCCACTGGAGGAAAGCCCCGGGGGAACATAAACTCACTTTATATATGTTATTTACAATGATGGGAATACTCTGTATTCCCATTCACCCCTTCCACCCAAAAAACGGGTATATGGTTGACTCTTAATCTTCTCATCCTCCTCCTCCTCTTCCATATGCCCTGTGCTATAATTTTTATATAGGGCCAGCTAACCAGCGGGCCCTGTGATATAATTTTATATAGGGCCAGCTCACCAGCGGGCCCTGTTTGACAATTTTTATATAGGTCAGCTCCCCAGCGGGCCTTCTCATATAATGTTTTATTGGGTCAGCTCTCTAACGGGCCCTCTCATATAATGTTTTATAGCGTCAGCTCACTAGCGGGCCTTCGCATATAATGTTTAGGATGGTCAGCTCTGCAGCAGACCCTCACCCATAATGTTTTAGATGGTCAGCTCAGCGCACGTTATCCTCTTAATCATGGCCTCAGTTCAATAAAATCAAGGAAATTTTTGGGATAATTTGCCTCTGCGCACGTTTCCCTCTTAATCATGGCCTCACTTCAGAAAATCAAGGAAATTTTTGGGAGAATTTGCCTCTGCGCACGTTTCCCTCTTACTCATGGCCTCACTTCAGAAAATCAAGGAAATTTTTGGGAGAATTTGCCTCTGCGCACGTTTCCCTCTTAATCATGGCCTCACTTCAGAAAATCAAGGAAATTTTTGGGAGAATTTGCAGATGATATACAAGTAAATATACAGCAAATACTGTTTGGTAACAATTTTTCGCCTAAAGTCGTTTTTATCTGCCTTTTTGTGTGTTTTACGGTCAGTCTGTAAAAATGGCGTACTACGGGCGAAAGATCGTTCCCAGCAGCGACGTTGGAGTCCAAGATGCATCCAGACATCCTCCCTATGCTGTCCCTGAACCATTTCTGTGGTGTTTCCATAATTTTCTGCCCTTTTCCTATGGACCAGACACCCTCCCCTCATCAGAGCAGGGGGTGCCTGGTGTAATGCTCGAGTCCTCCCATTGACTTCAATGGGGCTCGGGTGCTCGGCCGAGCACTCGAGCCTCCGGGGGCGCTCGGTCAGAGCACCCGAACACCCGAGCATTGGGGTGCTCGCTCATCACTAGTCATTTCTCCCCTCACCCATTACTTTACTTTAACACTTCACTGTCCCTCCTCTCCTCAATCTCTCATCTCCTCCTCCCTTGTCACCCCCACTCACCTATCCCCTAGCCATTCATCCATAGTCCCAATCTCGCCATTTTACTCCCACATCACTATTACATTATCTATCACTGCATCTGTCACTTAACCCTCTGTCTGCCAACCTATTTCTTCAAATGTACTGCAGTATCCACTGCTGTAATCTAAATTATTCCTTTACTCACAAACATCTTCTCAGTGTGACCTTCACCAAGTACATAGCACACTCACTTCAACTGTAAGGATACAAGACCTTATTCATCAAGTAACACAGCACACTCACTTCAACTGTAAGGATACAGGGCCTTATTCACCAAGTAACACAGCACACTCACTTCAACTGTAAGGATACAGGGCCTTATTCATTAAGTAACACAGCACACTCACTTCAACTGTAAGGATACAGGACCTTATTATCAAGTAACACAGCACACTCACTTCAACTGTAAGGATACAGAACCTTATTATCAAGTAACACAGCACACTCACTTCAACTGTAAGGATACAGGGCCTTATTCACCAAGTAACAGCACACTCACTTCAACTGTAAGTATACAGGGTCTTATTCATCAAGTAACACAGCACACTCACTTCAACTGTAAGTATACAGGGCCTTATTCATCAAGCTGAAAAGCTGCAATTAAAACATTTTTTACAACTCTTATCAGCATATCTACATCCCCACTGCGTCTGTCACACACTTTCTACATATCTGACATACGTCATGTATGTGTGTGTCTCTCTGTATGTATGCGTTTCACAGTGTGTGACACTCTCTGTCTCTTTAAGTGCGTGTCTGTAACACTGCATATTTCTGTTTCACACAATGTCTCTCTGTGTAAATAATATGACGGGCAACGCCGTCCCACATTGCTAGTATATATATATATATATATATATATATATATATATATATATATATATATATATATGTCCGAGAGAGTGATAATGGTGTTTGTCTGCGGTTAGGGCCTGATTCACAAAAGAAAAGATAAGTAATTCTGGAGCAAACCATAGGGGAGAAATACAATTTCCATAAACTTCTATTGATTAATGTGGTATTTTTAAACCCTCTTTTATATTCAATTATTAATTTTAACCCTGTAAATTCTTGTGAGGTCTGCATCAATTCACCAACAATTCTTTTAAATCCTTCAACAGAGAAGAAAACAATCTCCAATTTGTGCTGAGCAAGTCGCCGGTGTCACCTAGCCCTGCGTGTCATCATGACTAACAAGGCAAAAAACTCCACAGTTCCTATAGCTCATGGGGAACAGCCAAGCATCTCAAAGGATCTTGTGTGGAACCTATACTGCCCCTTTAAAGGGATAGTAATGTTTCACAAAAACAGCACCTCCAGTTAATCGGACCACATTATTTCAATATGTAGTTCAAGAGTAATTGAATGATAAAGTATGCCCCTCCCACCCTTTTTACCTAGTGTAAGCCACCTCCCCTCAGATGTGGAATCTGGTCTCTTGACTGGACAGGTCACGACAAGGGACAATCTTCTTACTGTGAGCATAAGGAAAACCTTGCCCCCCTTGACAGGTTTTTCCTTGTGCTCAATGAAGATTGTCCCTCTCTGCGATCCATCCGGACAGTCTTGCTGCTCTGAGGTGAGCAGTGTTACATCAGAAAAAGGAAGGGGGATACTTTATCATTCAATTACTCTTGAACTGTAACTGACAGTAGTGATATATCACTCTCCATGGCCCAAATGCTATGATTAATTGGAACTGCTTTTATTGTGAAACATTGCTATCCATTTAAACTCTTTGCTATACAGCAGGGATCTCTGCTCTTCCATGAACTCCTTGACTTACAGTAATTATGTATTCCGTACCATCCCTGTATTGATGGATCTGAAAGACAAGCATGAATAGAGAGCAGGATTAGTCTTATGTAAATAGAATACAGCCAGAAAATAATTGTATTTTCATATTCACATATTTATCTTTATCTATCTCACTCTTTCCTTGTGTGATCAACTGGAGTCTGTAAATACACATATTCTCCCATCTGCATACATAAAACATTTCTACATTGTGTCAGAAAAACAAATTCTGTTTCAGTTCTTAGAAATAAAACTACATGTTAATATGATAGCAGATTTTGTTAGTAGGAGATAGTCAGTTTTATTGGTAGGAACATAGTGCATTGTATTGATAGGAAGATAGCACATTGTATTGATAGGTAGATAGCATATTTAATTGGTAAGAATACAGCATTTCTTATTCATAGGAAGATAGCACATTTATGTTTTAGAAAGATAGCATATTTCTTTGGTGGGAAGATAGTACATTTCATTGTTGGTATATTACATGTTTAACTGTTAAAAAGACAGGAAGACAGTACATTTTGTTGGTAGGATGATAGCACACTATATTGTTTGTAAGACAGCTTGTTTTATTGTTAGGAAGACAGTAAGCTTTATTGGTAGTACGATAGTACATATCATTAGTAGGAAGATAACACATTTTATTGTGACATTTTACTGATAGGAAACCATTCATCTACCTAACATGAATTCACTTTAGAATCATGGGCAAGGATCTCTTTCTTTCTCTATGGGTAACCTTATTCAGATAAAGTCTAATGTTTGTTGTGTGGTGGTGAAAAACAAGCACAGACCTAACCAAATGCACAGCAACTACAGGCTGTTGAAGATCCTATGTAAAAAAATAATAAAAAAAAACACACACACATATATATATATATATATATATATATATATATATATATATAGTTGAAAGGATCGAAGCACTCACTGGACTTTCATAGAAGAAAAAGTAGGATTTATTTTCAAATCGACGTTTCGGCCAGACTCAGCTGGCCTACCTCAAGAAAACTGTACAGTGCAAACAGCCCACTTGAAAACCCTCGTGCAACAGTGGCGCCAAACCGGCGCAAGGGTCACCAATGACCCTGAATAACAGTGAACAAGATCATGTAGATTTATTAAAATAGTGAACAAAAATTTCAGAGCAATGTATTGCATACCACTCTGGAACTCAAAGGGTTATAGACATTCAGAGACAGTTATTCTTAAAGTATAGCTCCACTTTACAATGTGGGGGAAGACTGGAAACCTAAATAATCAATCTAAAAAGGCAATAGTAAAGTAAACAAGGCCTTGGGCAAAGTATAAAGTAGTCTGCTCCTTAACCTCTTGGATACTAAGGAGAAGGTATCAAATGCATTGCTTCTCAATGAGTTAGAGCCCTATCTAGTATCAAAGGGGTTAAATACTAAATACAGCTATTTTCCCCTCCTGCTAAAAGTGAGCATTCTAGCTTCTAGTAGCTTCACATACTTTGGAGATTACAGTAACCCCTTAAGGAGCAGAAGGTTGTGCAACCTTACGGGGATTAAACATCATGTAACATCGAGTGATCTCACCTAGATTCACACAATTTTAAAATACTTTGTTTTAAAGGTATAGTAATGTTTCACAAAAAAGCAGCTCCAGTTAATACTCATAGAATTTGGGCCATGGAGAGTGTTATGTAATACTGTCCGAGTTGTAGTTCAAAAGTAATTGAATAATAAAGTATCCCCCACCTGCCCCTTTTACTGATGTAACACTGCTCACCTCAGAGCAGCAAGACTGTCTGAATGGATTGCAGAGAGGCACAATCTTCAATTAGCATAAGGGAAAAACCTGTCAAAGGAGGCTGGGTTTTCCTTATGCTCACAGTAAGAAGATTGTCCCTTGCTGTGAGTTGTGCGTTCAAGGGACCAGATTCCAAATTTGAGGAGAGGTGGCTTACACTAGGTATAAGAGGTGGGAGGGGGATACTTTATCATTCAATTACTCTTGAACTACATCTCTGACAATATTGACATAACATTCTTCATAGCCCAAATGCTATTACGACTGCTCTTTTGTGAAACATTACTATCACTTTAACATCTGTCTTGGTAGTGTCAAACTGTATTCCATGTTTTATGCATCTATTTAAGATCTGACAAGGATGTATTCATGTTGGCTCTTACAATTTACTTGAGATACACTTCCTAGTCTAGTAATGATTCCTGGAAAGCTGTTCTTTGCTACAGACAGAACTAGAGCTCTTTCACACAAATTACTTTGTAGAAGAACTTTAGGGCTCTTTCCCACAGATTACTTTGTAGATGGACCCTTTTGTAACATACGAAAATGGTTTATTTTTAGTGCTACAGTATAGCATGATTTTCTCAACATCCCATTCTCTCTCAATAGGCACAAAAGTGATAGAATTACAGGGAAAAACCTGCTACCTGCAAAAGTTGTGAAATTGTAATGCAACTCCACTGAAATAAATACTACAAATCTGTTGCTGTGTTAATCGTGTCATGGAAAGTTGCAGCATGTTGTATCTCTTTACAGGAATGGGGGAGAGACAGCGCAGATAGATCTAAGTGCAGTATTTTAATGTTTATTGTAGTAACTTACTAATTAACATAAAAGAAGCATTCAGTACTGATACTTTCTCACAATACCATTAAAAACATGTATCAACTTTTAAAAAAGGTAAAAAGTGTTTTACGACATTATTGGGAATATATCTTCATAAAACTTCTGCATAGAAAGGATCCGATTGATCCACTTAAGTGATATACAGCTTACGATGTTAAAGCTGTTAATGTGAATGTATCCGGATATCATAGGAGACACTGAGTAGTATACATAAAATACAAAGTGTAACGGAATAAGTGGACTCGGAAAAGAATAATCATAAACAATATGATCTAATTAGACAATCCGTATATCTAGAACTGAATGAAATAGTAATGGCCCCTTACTAGAGAGAACGTTAACAGAGCCCGCTACAATACTGCAGGGTAGAGCTCGGCTCCTGGTGCTCAATCTATTTGGATGGCCTCTTACTTGAGTTCTATGCTGAGTCTTAGCATGTAGGGTTGTCTTTAACGTCTTATCCGTCCTTCTCCATCTCTGTTCCTTCTGGTGTCTCCTAGTTGATCCGGAACCAGCGTCCTCCGACCACGAGACTGGGCTAACGTGTTTCGGCGCTATTTCGGGCGCCTTTCTAAAAGCGATGTTGTATCTCTTTGACAGTTGCAGAGCATGTTTCTTGTATAAAATGCTTCATAGGACACAATGATTCACAGCTCATGCTTTTTTTTAAGATTTTCTGAGACAATGTCTCCAATGTGAAAGGGGCTTCTCTATCTTTTGTAATAGTAAACAACAATAATAATATCTTATAAACTATGCATCTGTTGGTCTTTTGGCTAGCTTGATATATAGGCAATATTTTACAAGGTGACAAGTCCACTTTAAAGAAAAAGAAGACCGTCAGATAAAGAAAAAGAAATGTAAACTACTAAGGTAAAGTTAAAATACTGTTATTTAAAATAAAAACATCACATTTGTAGCACATGAACAGACACAACTCAATAAAACAATATGTAGAAGACGATGACAATATATTTCTGCTGTGGACACTTTGCTAGAAAGAATCAGACCACACATGTCTGAACAATTTACCATATACTAAAAAAGAGTTGTTGACATTTTCATAACAGATGTTACATGTCCAATGACTGGTCAACACAGGCTTTAACTGGACATTTCTTGATGACACACTGTGTTTCACAATGTCCTTGAAATCCCTATTTTAATAAATTTAAGCAACTGTAATATGCAGTTGAAATGAAAATTCTGCAGAAATCCATTGATTAAAACTGGGATTTCAGCTATGTCAATGCTATAGAGGTCATTGTGAAGCAAAGCATTGAGACCTCTCTAGCATTCAAGGGGTTAAAGACCCCATTTGCATAAATAGAAATCAATCAATCAGTGTTCATTTCCTCCCTTTGTTGCAGTGGTTTGCTCCAGAATTACACCTCTACATCACTTTTTGTCTTACCTTTGGGAAGCCGCCAACAGAGACACACACATAGAATGATTTCATATGTCCCTTCACAGATACAGACACTTTTTACAGACTTCAGGTAGAGGAAGCTCACATAACTGAAAGTGAAACAGCTGATTCACGGCAACTACATTGGAGTAAAGAAAAATAATGTAATCAGGTAAATTATATACTAATAAAATCGTAAACATTAATATAAAACATAACATTTCCTTCATTAAAAAAATGGTTTGTTCAAATATTGTTAAAGGTCAAGCTATAAGTTTTTTGTTAAATAAAATTGTTACTAACTTTAGCACCTGATATCCAGACAGCATTTTTCTCTAATGCGCCCTATGGGAAATATTTAAACTTTAGACTTCTCTCCATAAATATTGAGAGTAGGAGTTCCACCTCATTGTGACAACTGGAGTGACCCAATAAAGGAGAGGATGGAGTGGCAATCATAGACTGGAAGGGATGGACATGTGGCTTACTATCAGTGTTTGAGCTCAGAAAGTAGTTGCTAGGACATAGGCTCCAACAAGAGTTTTATGGTTGTCACTTTCTCTTTGATAGGAAACAAGTTAGGTATTTTAAAATAGTTTCAGTTAGTCCTCCCCAGCTCAATATATTTCCCTGCTCTTATCCTTCCAGATGATGCAGAGTATTGATATGGAGACACGTTGGCTGCAGTGAAAGAAGCTGGATTTCAACTGGGGGTTGCCTAAGGTCTCTTCCCTCTTTGGTAGCATCCACTCACAGTGCTGCGGTTCAGCTCATCTGGGGCAGATCCTTGGAGTAGAATCATGATGCTGGTGATACAGTAAGCCAGCAGATCGCAGACTGGCTGAGTCTGAGTCCTGTTCCAGCATGGAGCAGGATATAGTCCCAAGTCCTTCAGAGCTCTCGCCACTCTATGACAGGGACATATCATGCCAGGAATATTAGCTGGGCGGCAGGTTGCCTCTGATAGTGGGGCTGATGCTAGACCTGCATGGTCTGCACTGGACAGGCCTGAGATGGCTGTTGCTGCAACACCAGAAAATGGATGAATGCTGCAATGATCCAACTGGTTACTGCAAAGCATCATCATGGGTTCAGCATGGTGTAGCTAGGGATGTTTGGTCTTGCAGTGGAAGTAGTGTATTGAGTGTAATAGATATGTATCCTTCTAATTTCAGTCAGTACAAGTTGCCTTCTAGTGAGGTGAGGACACAAGGGTTGTGAGGTCCCATTGCAGTCACTGCTATGATGGTTCCAAATGAGAGTCTGAACATTGCTCCTGGAGTCATTCTTCATGGCTGTAGCAGGCCAGCTATGTTCAAGTGGTCCAGTCATGAGAAAAAATATTCTACTGTTCTGGAGTTTGAGACTAGAGATCTCAAGATAAGGAAGGTGATATTAGATGTTCCTAGATAGGTGCTATAGAAATTAGATAGTAGTGGGTCAGGGGTAGCAGATGGGTTGGGTAATAAGGATCAGCAAACCACATCTTATTATTGTGGCTTTAGCTCTTTGGGGCTATATTTCTAGGGAGAGTCCAAGGCTAAAAGAGTTAAAAATAAATATGTGGATATCTGATTGTTGGTGTTGATGGATGAAGTGACAGTTAGAAAGTGGAGGTGGGAAAAATTGGTAGATAAGACGCTGCTGATTGAGAAAAAGATTATGAATTGGCTCCAGGTGCTTTGCATCCATATGTAATTCGTGATTAAAGTCTAGAGAGTGCTACATTTATTGGAGGAGCTCAAGGCTAAGATAGCTAAGAACTAATATACTAATATCTGGGTCTTGGTGTCAACAGATCAGGTGACGGTTAACAGGGAGTGTAGGAGTGAAGTGTGAGAAAGTATGTTTGGGAATTGCCTCCAGGTTTGGATTATTATGACGTCTCTACAAAACACACAGGGGATCACAGTGGTGGAGGTACAACAAACATTTTCAGTAGCAACTGACAATGATCCCTGGTTTTGTTGTGGGACAGAAAAAGTGATAGGCATTTCGCTAGGTCTGATGGTGGATCAGGAGTCCCAGTTCAAAAGGAGCTTTTAGCAAACACCAACACAGAGCCAGCTTTTTGAATGTTGCCAGTTCAGCCATCACATCACCATCTCTTGGGCTGGCACCTGGATAGGGCATTTTTTTCTATGATGAAATATGCTTGCCAATGGGGTGTATGATTTCTAGCCATTTTTTGAGACATTTGGCACAGAAGGAGTCTGTAAGTCGGGCAATCATCCATTATCAGGGTGATTTAATTTTTGTTAGCCCTAGGGATATTGTAGTGTGGTATGATGTTGGCATGCTTCCTTTGACTGGAGCCCAAATTCAGCTTGCCTTTGGAGTGAGATAAGACCAAGGGGCCCACGATAGTAGTTTATTTCTTAGGGATTTAAATTAATTAAGACCAGATTGCTTTTCACCTGCTATAGGATATACTGTGGTAGCTGGGACAGGTCTTTAAGGTGCTGGGAAGGTGACCGTAAAGTATTTGAAGTCTTTGTTGGTCCACCTTGGCTTCACCTGCCATTTTATGCATATGTATCTTGTGTTTTACTGTAGGATATCATTGACCCTGAGGGGCGCTGCCCACCCAAAAGCCTTCTGTGGAGGTTCGTCGATCCATGGGTGATGACTTTGATGTGTGGCAGTCCTTTGTGGCTGGAAATAATGGGGGCTTTTGTTGGCAGTATAGGGAAGTGCCTCACTGGACCTTGGAGCTCTACACTGATGCTTCAGGTTCCATAGGTTTTGGTGCCTATTCTGGAGAGAATTGGTGTGTTGAAACATGACAGGTTGCATGGAAGAAATCTACACTAATCAGGAGCTTCGCTTTCTTAGAGTTATTTCCTATGGTTGTGGCAGTTGAGTTGTGGGGTAGTGAGCTTGCTAATGGGGGTGGGGTTGTTCTGGACTGATAATGCAGCTTTCTTTCATTATTCTGCTCCTATGAGTCTTTACCATTAACAGATGACATCATCACCTGAGAGAGTGGTTGCTCTTCTTCAGCATCTGGTACTACAATTTCTAGAGCTTAATGTTAACATTGTGGCTCGGCCCAGAATTTTTATGGAACCTCATTTCAGGGAAGTGGTAGAGACTTGGTGTCAGAAGGGTCATGGAGAGATTGGGTTGGGGTAATGCAGTTCTGCATGCTACTTTGAAATATTTGGCTAGGTTGGGAAAAAAGTAGTAAAGTAGTTGTGTGCAAGCCATGCTGTCAGGCTTTCAGTTATTAGGTGTTACTGATATAATAAAACATTTTTTGATTAGGAGGGTTACTAAGGGTTGGAAGAGGGGTTCTGTGTCAAACAAAACCATCAGGCTACCATCTGC
This sequence comes from Rhinophrynus dorsalis, assembly GCA_037306005.1. Classification (NCBI taxonomy): domain Eukaryota; kingdom Metazoa; phylum Chordata; class Amphibia; order Anura; family Rhinophrynidae; genus Rhinophrynus; species Rhinophrynus dorsalis. The sequence continues at coordinate 74,024,290 of CM074721.1, read as the reverse complement.
ATTGTTTCTTCATTTACTTTGTGTGTTGAGGGCAGCTTGTTTCAACAACAAAAAATATTAGTTGTTTTGGGTGGGATTTACTCTGGTGGTTTTCGGGGCTTTGCATGTTGTGGAGATAATTTCATCAAGCAAAGACTAGCAGGGGGGTTGGGTGGGCAGGAACTGGAGATTTGCAGAAAGAGCATTAATTTCAGTATTGCTAAATCAAAAACAGACATGCTCTGGAGAGAGACATTGTGGTGTCTTTGGTGAAGATTGCAGCTTGGGCTGTCCATGTTTATAGTCAGCAGTTTTTTTGGGGAAAAGGGTTCACAGGAGAAAATTTCTGGTTCATGAAAGTAGCGAGCCCATGATAGATTAACAGTTTCAGGAGGTTTTTAAGTGGTACTTGCACAATTTGCATGTTCTGATGGCTGGTTTTGGTACAAATTCCTTTTGCATTGGGGAGGCTACCAAGGTGGTGTATTTGGGCTTGGCAGAGGTGATTGTTAAGGGCTTGGTCATTTGCATTCAGGAAGGTTTAGGAGATATGTTAGGCAGGACTGATGCTGAAACTGGGTTTTATCTTTTCTTTTTCAGGTCATTGTGTTACCCAGATAGGCATAATTAGCCATTCATTTATCTATTGGGCAGCTAAGCATTCAGAGTCTTGGCTGGCGGGAAGAGGTTTTGGATTCTATAATCTGTGGGTGAGATAGAGAGGTTTGGGTGGCCTCAAGTGGAATTAGCTGCTGCCTATGGTAGTGGACATTCACGCACATATTGTAGGGCCAGTGTTTCTGGTTGTCCATGTTGGGAGGGGAATGATTTGAGTTTCATAAAAACCAGAGACCCGATTAATACAACTAAATATGAATTGGACAGGTTTGGAAAGATTTTTAATACTTGTATGATTGTATGAACAGCTGTTGTAGTACACAGGTATAGCGGGGAACCTAGGGATCAGAAAGCCATGGAGCAGTGCCACAGGAGACTTAATATGGTAGTTTAAGATAAGTCAGGTGATTTGATGGGTAGGTCAGCCACCGGCAGCTAGAGAAAGACATTTGCAATCTGTTGAGGACTAACAGGGTTCATTTGTCAACTTGGAAATCTTCTTCTGTGGTTGCAAGAAAGCATTGAATTGCCTGCTATTCTTTTGAGTAGAGGTTGGAACGTGCGTCAGGTGTTCTTTTGGGGTTGGACCGTTTGTCTGTTGTTCTTTTCCTTCGTGTCAATACACGTGGAATACATTACTGATGGAACAGTTCCTGATGACTGGTTTGCATAATACCTTTCAGCTGTGTTTGCATTCTGTGTGATCTACTGTTGTGATGAGTTCTGTTTGTAGTTATGTAATATATTAATTAAGAATTGAATATTATGAATTGTCATGCACTTGAGATGTATTTGCGCTACCATATTGTAATTGACTGTCAGCTGTCATTTATGGACCTGGGTCTCACCCAGTTGGTGGAATTTTTTTGCCACCACTGGGGTTACATTATAGTGAGGTAATCATACTAGGGATCTATGAAATGTTGTTTAATTTGTTTTAAAGGGATAGTAATTAGTGATGAGCGAGCGTGCTCGGCCGATGCTCGGATCGGCTCGAGCATCGCTCTGCTCGGCACATGGCGGTACTCGTCGAGTACCGCCATGTGCTCTCCCGCCATGTTCGGGTGGCGGGGATCTGTGCCGGAAGAGGCACAGATCACAAGACGCTCCGCTGGACCACCAGGGACCTGAGGTACGGGGGCATTGCGGAGATGAAGGGGGCATTGCGGAGATGGAGGGGGACATTGTGGAAGAGGGGCATAGACTCTATGCCCCTCTTCCACAATGTCCCCCTTCATCTCCGCTATGCCCGTCTTCCACAATGTGCCCCTTCATCTCCGCTATGCCCCTCTTCCACAATGTGCCCCTTCATCTCCGCTATGCCCCTCTTCCACAATGTCCCCCTTCATCTCCTCTATGGCATAGAGGAGATGAAGGGGGACATTGTGGAAGAGGGGCATAGCGGAGATGAAGGGGCACATTGTGGAAGAGGGGCATAGCGGAGATGAAGGGGCACATTGTGGAAGACGGGCATAGCGGAGCTGAAGGGGGACATTGCGGAGCTGAAGGGGGCATTCGGAGATGAAGGGGGCATAGCGGAGATGAAGGGGGCATTGACCAGGCACCCTCCCCTCATCAGAGCAGGGGGTGCCTGGTGTCGCCCCATTCATTCCAATGGGGCTCGGGTGCTCGGCCGAGCACTCGAGCCTCAGGGGGTGCTCGGTCAGAGCACCCGAGCACCCGAGCATCCGGGTGCTCGCTCAACACTAATAGTAATGGTTAATTTTAAGTTGATTTAATATTGTAGACATTAAAAAAAAATTCACATCAATATAAGTCTTATCTCTCAAATCTTTATGGTTTGAGAGCTATAACTTGCTAAAGTTAACTTTTCCTGGCTGTTTTACTCAAGTCTGCCATCTAGCTGACAGCTGTAGATTCCAGTCATTTGACCAGACAGAGACTCTTCAGCAGAGCTGAAATCACGCTATTTAGAAATAAAGACTTCATTGGAATGGTCTACAAAGTGTACTTGCAAGCCAGGCACACTTTGTAGACTGTTCCAAATTAAGTATTTATTTTTAGATATAGTTATATCAGTGCTGCTGAAGAGCCACATCTGGTGAAGCGACCAGAATCTGCTTCTGACAGCTTTACAGCTCATCAAGCAGAAAGGGGAGGGACCAGAGAACTTTATTTTCCTATATCTCTCAAATCATAATGGTTTGAGAGATACGAATAAGTGCAAGTACTTTCTTTTATTTGTATCTACCGTATAGTTAATATTTTATTTCTGACATTACTATCCCTTTAAGTATTATATGTGTTTTGAAGTGTTTTCAGCCATAACACATTTTGTATATTGCATTATTTACAAGCACAGGTGTGTGCCTCATTTAGCGGTTTTCCCTTAGGAGAGATATTCAGAATCTCCCAATTTTCCTTCTCTTTTTTTAAAAGTTATGCATAAAGAATTGGATCACATGTGCCCAAACAGTTTATCACCAACAAAAAGCAGAGTCCTTTATACGTTCATAACAGATGTTAAATGTCTAGTCACTGGTCGAAATGAGCTTTAACTGGGCATATCCTCAGGACATGCTGTGTTACACAATGTCCTTGAGGTCTCTGTTATTATAAGGTTTGTTGCTCCCGGCTGTTGGTGAGAACACGCAGCATGTCAGCATGTTCTTCTGTCAAGTAGCCTTTTGACCTTCCCATCTGCATTCATTGGTAAGAGAATCTATAAGATTTGAAGGGGTTAAAAGACTCATTTAAATGAATGGGAAATTTTATTTGTGCCTCTACTGTGCAATTGGTTTGTTGCAGAACTTGATTGTTTGCTTTTATACATACGTTCATTGGGCCATGTTCATGAAGCTAAAGATGAGAAATTCTGGATCAAACTGACTGCATCACAGGGAACAAATAAACCATTTTCTATTGATTTAAATGGGGTCGTTTAACCAGGTAAATGCTATAGAGGTCTCTGGAGACCTCACTAACATTAAAGGGTTTAAAAGCCTAATTTAATTCAATGGGGATTTTGAGAAATGTTATTTGTCCCCTCCAGTTGGTTTTCTCCTGAATTGACCTCGTCACTCTGTGTGGGAGTATGAATCAGCAGCAGAGTTCATTTTCTGTAATAAGTTTTTAGTGTCCACTGCATTTTGGGGTATTCACTAGAGCAGTTATTTTCAATGTTAGCCCTCTGGACATACCAACAGTTTAATGACTTAAAGGTAGGCAGGCAATGTTATAAAGCGGTGGGGAATGCAAGCAGGGTACTGGGTTGTATAGCTAGGGGTATTAGTAGCAGAAAAAAGGAAGTGGTCACACCACTCTACAGATCTCTAGTTAGACCTCATCTAGAGTATTGTGTACAGTACTGGAGACCCCATCTCCAGAAGGATATAGATACTCTAGAGAAAATTCAAAGAAGGGCTACTAAAACGGTGACTGGTTTACAGGAAAAGAAATATCAGGATAGACTAAAGTATCTGAACATGTATAGCTTACAGGAGAGAAGAGAGAGAGGGGATATGATTGAAACATTCAAATACATGAAGGGACTCAATAAAGTGCAGAATGGAAGTATATTTCAAAGGAGTAAAAATGTTAGGAAAAGAGGCCATAGTCTAAAAATAGAGGGACACAGGTTTAGATGTAATGTAAGAACGTTTTACTTCACTGAGAGGGTAGTAGAGAAGTGGAATAGCCAACCAGCAGAAGTATTAGAAGTTAATACAGTGACAGAATTTAAGCATGCATGGGATAGGCATAAGGCTGTCCTTACCATAAGAAAAGACCAAGGAGCAAAAAAGGTTTGCTGCAACATTAGATGATTTTTCATCTAGTGACTACTCAGCGCTACTCTCAGTATCTCTCATTGCAGTACTATTAGCAAAACCAAAGATACTGATAGTAGCGCTGAGTTGTCGCTAAATGAAGAGTCATGTAATGTAGTGGTTCACACGGTCAATGTCAAACTCTTGGCAAGCTGCTTTATGCCCGGCCAGTTCTTACAGATTCAAGTCTTTACTTATTTTGCAATGTCAGCGTTTGCACTTCCCTTTAGAATAAGGCATTTGTGTGATAGTAATCTGCCACGTTTGGATTCAATGTCATAATTATCGGTGCCTCCAATCGGTGTTGTATCTGTACTTGTGTAGAAACGGTTTTCAAAGTTTTATGTAGGTTTTGATTAAACACAGTAGTAAGGAAGGTTGGAACTGCACTGTCACATTACTTGCTGTTATTCAAGGATAACTGTCTCCTACTTCCACTGTGCAGGAGGAAATAAGTGCACTGAACATGGATTCTGTGTTATAAGTAATCAGTTGTCCTTACACTGAGACCACAGATTACAATGGTGTATTAGTCAGATGTAACAGCAAATGATCGTGTAATAACATCAATGTTTTACTGATTACAGCATGTAGTGGCAGCTAGTGGGAAATTCCTGTATGAGAACAACTTGAGATCCATACCTGACTAATTGCAGATATCAGAGGATCCCCTTTGTATGTGTTCACTGTGCGCAGTGCAACATTGTATCTTGCTGTATTGGTGATCAAATAGTTCAGGATAACAGAGGACCCAAGACGCTAGTAGCAATCGTATCGTTGTTCCACTTTCAATATATGTACGGTGCACAGTGCAACATTGTGCCTTGCTGTATTACTCAGTAATACAGCAAGATACAATGTTGCACTGTGCACCGTACAGATATTGAAAGTGGAACAAGGATACGATTACTCCTAGCGTCTTAGGTGCTCTGTTATCCTGATTTCATTACTCACGAATACAGCAAGATACAAGGTTGCACTGCGCACAGTGAACACATACAAAGGGGATTCTCTGATATCTGCAATTAGTCGGGTATGGATCTCAAGTTGTTCTCATACAGGCATTTCCCTCTAGCTGCCACTACATGCTGTAATCAGTCAAATATTGATGTTAATACACAATCATTTTCTGTTACATAGGACTAACACCATTTGAATTTGTGGTCTGCGTGTAAGGACAAGTGAATTCTTATAACGGAGAATCCAAGTTCAGTGAACTTATTTCCTCCTGCCAGTGGAAGTAGGAGACAGTTATCCTTGAATAACAGCAAGTAATGCGACAGTGAAGTTCCAACCTTCCTTACTATTGTGTTTAATCAAAACCTACATAAAACATTGAAAACAGTTTCTAAACAAGTACAGACTCAACAGCGATTGGAGGCACCGATAATTATAACATAGAATACAAACGTGGCAGATTAGTATCACACAAATCCCTTATTCCAAAGCGAAGTGCAAACGCTGAGAAGGGCAAATAAGTAAAGACTTGAATCTGTTAGACCTGGCCGGGCATAAAGCAGCTTGGCAAGAGTTTCAGATTGACAGTGTGAACCGCAGCATTAGATGATTTTTCATCTAGTGACTACTCAGCGCTACTCTCAGTATCTCTCATTGCAGTACTATTAGCAAAACCAAAGATACTGATAGTAGCGCTGAGTAGTTGCAAAATGAAGAATCATGTAATTTATTGGTTCGCACTGTGAATCTGTAAATCTTGCCAAGCAGCTTTATGTCCGGGCAGTTCTTACAGAGTCAACTCTTCATTAATTTTTCCATCTCAGCGTTTGCACTTCCCTTTTGAGTAAGGGATTTGTGTGACAGTAATCTGCAATTTTTTGAGTCAATTAATAATTATGGCTGCCTCCATTGTCTCTAGTGTCTTTACTTGTTTCTAAACTAGCATATGGTACAGGTTTGCACAGTATCATCCTGCACGTTCAGTGGAAATGAAAGGGTTAACCAAGTAATGACCCTCTTGTCAAATATAGTTACTATTCAAGACTCTAAGAACTGGTTTATTTCATTAGCTCAGCGGTCAATGTATCGTCAAAGCAAAGTAGAAGAAGTGTTAGAATCAATTGTTAGGCGGTACTTTGATTGAATTACCAACCAAATTGAGGACAACTGAACAATGAAAGTCTCCTGACACCGTAGTTTTTTTGTTTATGTCAACTTTATGTTCAGTTGCACCGTTGAACTGTGAATATATTACACTGTTATTTTGTATAGCTCACCCACATTTATAGATTTGTGGGACACCATTATTTCTCAACACAATGGCCTTTTTTGAACTAGCTACATAAAGTTGACACAAACCAAAAAATGATGGTGTCAGGAGACTTTCATTGTTCAGTTGTCTTCAATTTTGTTGGTAATTCAATCAAACTACCGCCTAACAATTGATTCTAACACTTCTTCTACTTTGATTTGACGATACATTGACCTCTGAGCTAATGAAATAAACCAGTTCTTACAGTTTTGAATAGTAACTATATTTGACAAGAGGGTCATTACTTGGTTAACCCTTTCATTTCCACTGAAGGTGCAGCATGATACTGTGCAAAACTGTATGATCAGCTTTGTAGGTTTTAACCAAAACCTACATAAAGCATACAATACACTTTCTAAGCCAGTAAAGAGACTATAGCAAATAGAGGCACCGATAATTATGACATTGAATCCAAACGTGGCAGATTACTATCACACAAATGCCTTATTCTAAAGGGAAGTGCAAACGCTGACATTGCAAAATAAGTAAAGACTTGAATCTGTAAGAACTGACCGGGCATAAAGCAGCTTGCCAAGAGTTTGACATTGACGTGTGAACCACAACATTAGATGATTCTTCATTTAGCGAGTAGTCAGCGCTACTCTCTGAATCTTTTGTTTTGCTATACTGATAGCAGCGCTGAATACTCCCAAAATGAAGAATCATGTAATTTAGTGGTTCACAATGTCAAAATTCTGCTGAATACAACACAAACACCATTATACAGTAAACCAAACATGACCAATTCTGCAGCAGTCGGCTGTATTTATTTATATATTTTTCCTTTATATTTGCAGGTGCCACCATGTTAGGTCTATATTTATTTTGTATGCGCTCACTGCAAGCGATTTCAGACATTAAAATTAATTATCCATCTATACACTATACAGCTTTATTAGACAACTGTATAAAGCACACCTATACACCCCTTTACTTACTCATTTACTGACTCATTACAAATTATGTTATCGATTATTTACTGAACACACCTACATATAACTAACAAGTAGTACAAACTATTACAATATACATATACACAATTTTTAAAAAACTGTATTTTCTTTAACATATTACAATTACTTTTATGTATTGATCGCTACCCTTACTCTTTCTCTGCTGTCCTTAGAGGGCGATGCAATGGAACCTGGGAAATCAATGAATGAAAACAGAATGTAGTTCCGTCAAAGGGGAGTGGATAGGATCCGAGTCATGATGAGGACAGCCTACTAAGAGGGCATGGCTAGAGGCTGTAAATCTAAGGTGTTTTGTCCTTGCAGACAATCCTTACAGTCCCGGGACAGAATTCAGGCTGTGAAAAGTTGAGTGCTGACGTAAGTGAAAGGGGCGGCAGGGGGAAACTTTAGGACACAATTGCTAATATACTATGCGACACAAACATGAGATACATGGATGGTTTGATGTATTTTTCTTACAGTTATTACATCAGCTATTGTTGAAATGAAGTAATACTATCCCTTTAAGAAAAGACCAAGGACCAAAAAAGGTTTGAGGTTTTTACTGTAGGAAAATGGGCAGACTAGATGGGCTGAAATGTTTCTTATCTGCCGTCAGATTCTGTGTTTCTGTGATCACATGTTTGTGTAATCAGTGGATCAGTCATTGTGATTTATCTATCTGTGTTTAACCAGAGATATCCTGAAAATCTAAACTGGAGTAGAGGAAAGGAACACACTAATAGTCTCATACATTTCCCAACTGCCTTCCCATTGGTGCTAGCAGCATGAAGTGGAAGATTTTCAGTGTAAAAGGTTAGTAAATAGGCATGCTCCACACCAGTAAATAATACTGCATCCCCTCTTTTTGCCTTTGTATGTAATGATAATGTTTATTATATCCCACAGCTGAGACATGACTGTAGGCACATAATCCGGTATCTTATGATTTAATTTAACAATAAACATAGTGTATATTCATCCAAGAGAGATAAGGTCCTTCAAATTAAAACAGTAGGCCAATTTTTTTTTGTCTAGGACATAAATAAACATTAGTCTGTTTCAAAATTTGCTGGAAATCTTAAATTATGCTTCACCCTATAGGTGCTAGAGAAGTGTTCAAGCGGACTTAACTAGCATCTAAGGGGTTAGCGAGAACAGCAGCTGGGATCAGAACTAAGCTCCAAGAATTTTATCCCGGCTCTAATTAACTTGACCCTGATGTTTAGCTCTTCACATTCCCAAAACAATCCAAGAACAGAGAGTGAGGGCGTAATGTGAAGTAGATATTAAAACTGTAAAACTATGAGAACTGAAAACATGAGCAGAACACTTACACCACTAAAGAATAAACCTCCACTTACCATAAACCTTTATTATGAAAAAAAAATATATATTTTAGGGCCTGTTCTTTAGCTACTGACCAATGTCTAGCATCTATAAAAACAGGCAGGTCATTCAGGAGGCGCTTCCTCAGTAGAAGGAGGTCTGCTTTGAATTCTTAAGTGAAGATGAATCCAAAGTGAGTAATAAAACATTGTGAGTTTGAAAACAGTAGGAGTCTCCTTATAGCTATTTTGGTGTATATTGTGTTTATGTGAAGTCTGGTTTGCTGCTGTGGATGCTAGGTAGTTTTTCCCATGAGTAATTTTCTAGCGTGCATAATGATTACGCTAAACTGAACAGAGACTGAGAGGTTGTCCATGTCTTTTTGTCACATACAGTTACCACAATTTCTGGCACCCCTGCTGCAGAGGCCAGCTAGAAGAAAGGCAGTCTGGACAACTGGTGGCTCTGGTAGGGGTGAGGGTTGTGCATTGTACACATGTCCCACAACCAGTGCTTTTGCACAAGTCCTTTTTTGGAGAATAATGATGTAAATCATTCTGTGTCTTCTGTTGGTAAAACATCTGTCAGCAGATTGTTTTCCCTGGGAGAAAGGGTAAAGGCAGAAGGAAGAAGCTTCCCGATCTCTTTGGAGATTCCATTGTAACAGGTGTTCATCTGAGGGATGATGCTGGTAATCGATATAGTGTTGTTAGGTGCCATTAAGAAGCTACTGCTCAGAAGGATACAAGGTGCATTATAGGAGCCTTTGAAGTAGTATGACATGGAAGTGATATATATGCTGTTGTTCATCTTGGGACTAGTGATGTAACCACTAATATAGTCAGGGCAGTGTAGGAAGAGTGTTGTCAGAGAAATTATCTTGGCTGGGTGTAATCATTTGTATATTTTTCTGCTGTGTTACCTGTGTATAGACAGGATGAGAGCAGGATGTTTCACATCAGGTATTTCAACTTATGGTTAAGTCCATGGTTTGAAGAGAGGAGATTTTGATTTTTTGGTCATGGCAGCCTTTGGCAGGGAAGTTAGGAATTTAAAAGGTTCATTAGCAGTTATTTAAATTAAAGAAAGGGTCAGACAAATAATTTATGGTAAAGCCACCTGCTCCCTATAAGGTGACAATGATTGTGGAGAATACCTGTCTAAGGAATGTGGACCCAGGTTTAATATTAAAAAGACCAATAATTCAGCTCATAGACTGTCAGAGGAAAGCAATAGAACTATTCTTAATAATATGTGTACAAAGGCTTGTTGGTAAGGAAATAAACTCCCTGAGCTAACTGCAACAATGTCTAGGGATAATTTGGGTTTGCTGACTATAATTGAGGCTTAGTATAATGAATCTCATGACTAGCACATAGCTATAACTGAGTATAGTCTTTAGGGAAAAGACAACAAGGAAAGAAGGGCATTGTTCTATATGCGAAGAACAACATATTCTACAATATCAATGGGAACCATGGAAAAAACATAAAAATGTTTGTGTAACTATTGAAAATGTAGATAAGGTGTTTGAATATGAGTAATTTAAAAACCTCCAGGAGTGGATGAAGAATTGGGTAAAGAAATAACAAAACTGAAGGAAGAAATAATAAAAATATCAGTGTGGGGGTGATGTTATAGATATGGGAGACTTTAATATGCCAGAAATGGACTGGTAGGTCCATGTAACTTTAACAAGGAGTAGGGACATTGTAGATTCCTTACAAGGGGTATTAGTTACACAGTTGTTGAAAGAGCAAACACACAAGGGAACAATACTAGATTTGATACTCGCTAATGCTGGCATAGTGTCAGATGTATCAGTAGGTGATAGCCTAAGGAACAGTGATCACCAGTCAGTGTGTTAAGTGTATGGGTAATGTATGTGCATCATCACTCAGAAACAAAGGATTTAGATTTTAGAAAGGCTTATTTGTATCTTATGGGTAGACATGAAAGCCAATCCTAAGCATAGAGGATATTGTTTCAAATTGTGCGGGAACAATGGGAACATTTAAAACATTAATTTGTAGCTGCAACAGAACTTAGAACTAGGCATGTTAACAAATGTAAAATAAAAAGAAAACAAATTTGTTCCTCTAGAAAGGTGACATGCATTGAAAAGTATAGCAAATGTGCATAAAGGAAATCCAGGCAGACTGAGTAAAAGGAAGATAGAGACGTTTATTAGTTTAAAGGGGATCTATCACCCCTATATATAAGTTGCTCTTAAATGTTAGTTTATATAGCGATTATTTTGAGTATTTCATATTTTAAAACTCTATTTGGGCAAAATAGAAGGAATAAATATTGCACTGACCCTACTTCCGGATAGACTGAGGTTACCTTCTCTGTAACCGCAGTCTGTCACTATGCCTCCGCTCCCCTCCCTCTATCCAGCCTCCTCCGATGATGGAGGCTTTCTATCTGTAAGCTGGAGCGGTCTCATTGGCTAGATATCGATCTCTGTCAATGAGATTGCTCCAGCTTACAGGCGAAAAGCCTCCGTCACTGGTGGAGGCTGGATAGAGGGAGGGGAGTGGAGGCATAGTAACGGACTGTGGTTACAGAGCAGGTAACCGCAGTCTATCCAGAAGTAGGGTCAGTGCAATATTTATTCCTTCTATTTTGCCAAATAGCATTTTAAAATATGAAATTAATGAAATACTCAAAATAATTGCTATATAAATTAACATTTAAGTGCAACTTGTATAGGGGTGATAGCTCCCCTTTAAATAAATGGAGGTTAAGCACATTATAAGGTGTGCCAAATGCGAAGCAGAAGAGAAAAATTTGTTTGTAAAAAAGGGTAGCAAAGCCTTCTTTAGGTATAATAGTGAACAGAAAAAAGTAAAAGAGGCACAATACTATTAATGTAAGAAATGGGTAGAAATATAATGCAGGGAGATAAGGAAATATCTGACTATATAAAGAATTATTTCTGCTGAATATTTACAGAAGTCTGTGAAGAAGTGGAAGAACTGTTAGTGTTACAGCAGTGGACACAAGTGTGTTTACTAAGGATGAATGTTTATTGGTACTATCAAAATTAAAAGTGGACAAATCAGAACAAGTGCTTAAGGGTGGACAAGATAAGGGAGGGAGAGAGTGGGTGGAGTTTGAAAAAGTGGATGGAATAGAACAGGAAGTGGGTGTGGTGGGCAGGGACATGGGTGGGACTCTGTAAAACTTGTTCAAAGAAGCATTTCAAGCAAATATTTTATGGGAGGTTGTGCTGGTCTCCTCAAATATACAGAAGCACTGGTTAACCCCTAGATAGTTATCTTTTCCGGTGCCCTCTGTCCTTTAGATCCTCCTCTATGTCTCACTATGTAGAAAACTTACTCTCCTTCCTGATCTCCTCTGATGTTCTTGGAGCTATCAGTAAGTGGGGAAAGGACCACTCCATAATGGATATTAAACAATAATATAATTTATCTCAGAAACAATTAAATACACCTGGATACTGAGTTTACTGCCCTTTCTAGCCCTACACTTTTTTGAAGTACCATCACTACTTGCACTGTGAGTTGGGTTTCCCAGAAGCTTTCTGAGCTAGAGAAAGAGTCTTAGTCCCCCACCAGACCCGATAATGACACGGGGCACATCCGGAGAACCAAGAATACCTAGGTTGGGCTTCCCAGAAGCTTTCTGAGCTGGAGGAAGAGGCCCAGTCCCCCACTAGACCCAGAAAATGACACATGGCACATCTGGAGACCCCCCCAGAAGCTTTCTGAGCTAGAGGAAGAGGCTCAGTCCCCCACTAGACCCAGTAATGACACATGGCACATCTGGAGACCCAAGAATACCTAGCACCCTGTGACAGTGGTTAATTAACTCACTTATGTACAAGCATGGAAAACCTAGGTTGGGCTTCCCAGAAACTTTCTGAGCTAGAGGAAGAGGCTCAGTCCCCCACCAGACCTAGTAATGACACATGGCACATCTTGAGACCCCCCAGGAGCTTTCTAAGCTAGAGGAAGAGGCCCAGTCCCCCAACAGACCCGGTAATGACACATGGCACATCTGGAGACCCCCCCAAGAGCTTTCTGAGCTAGAGGAAGAGGCCCAGTCCCCCAGCAGACCCAGTAATGACACGTGGCACATCTGGAGAACCAAGAATACCTATGCTGGGCTTCCCAGAAGCTTTCTGAGCTAGAGGAAGAAGCTCAGTCCCCCACCAGACCTTATAATGACACATGGCACATCTTGAGACCCCCCAGGAGCTTTCTAAGCTAGAGGAAGAGGCCCAGTCCCCCAACAGACCCGGTAATGACACATGGCACATCTGGAGAACCAAGAATAACTAGGTTGGGCTTCCCAGAAGCTTTCTGAGCTGGAGGAAGAGGCCCAGTCCCCCACTAGACCCAGAAAATGACACATGGCACATCTGGAGACCCCCCCAGAAGCTTTCTGAGCTAGAGGAAGAGGCTCAGTCCCCCACTAGACCCAGTAATGATACATGGAACATCTGGAAACCCAAGAATACCTAGCACCCTGTGGCAGTGGTTAATTAACTCACTTATGTACAAGCAGGGAAAACCTAGGTTGGGCTTCCCAGAAACTTTCTGAGCTAGAGGAAGAGGCTCAGTCCCCCACCAGACCTGGTAATGACACATGGCACATCTGGAGACCCCTCCAAGAGCTTTCTGAGCTAGAGGAAGAGGCCCAGTCCCCCAGCAGACCCGGTAATGACACATGGCACATCTGGAGAACCAAGAATACCTATGCTGGGCTTCCCAGAAGCTTTCTGAGCTAGAGGAAGAAGCTCAGTCCCCCACCAGACCTGGTAATGACACATGGCACATCTTGAGACCCCCCAGGAGCTTTCTAAGCTAGAGGAAGAGGCCCAATCCCCCAGCAGACCGGTAATGACACATGGCACATCTGGAGAACCAAGAATAACTAGGTGGGGCTTCCCAGAAGCTTTCTGAGCTAAAGGAAGAGGCTCAGTCCCCTACCAGACCTGGTAATGACATATGGCACATCTGGAGACCCCCAGGAGCTTTCTGAGCTAGAGGAAGAGGCCAAATCCCCCAGCAGACCCGGTAATGACACATGGCACATCTGGAGAACCAAGAATAACTAGGTGGGGCTTCCCAGAAGCTTTCTGAGCTAAAGGAAGAGGCTCAGTCCCCTACCAGACCTGATAATGACATATGGCACATCAGGAGACCCCCCAGGAGCTTTCTGAGCTAGAGGAAGAGGCCCAATCCCCCAGCAGACCAGGTAATGACACATGGCACATCTGGAGAACCAAGAATACCTAGGTTGGGCTTCCTAGAAGCTTTCTGAGCTGGAGGAAGAGGCCCAGTCCCCTACTAGACCCGGAAAATGACACATGGCACATCTGGAGACCCCCCAGAAGCTTTCCAAGCTAGAGGGAGAGGCTCAGTCCCCCACCAGACCTGGTAATGACACATGGCACATCTGGAGACCCAAGAATACCTAGTACCCTGTGACAGTGGTTAATTAACTCACTTACGCACAAGCAGGGAAAACTTAAATACACGGCCTGTTAACCCTTTGAGTGCTAAGCAATGCGTTGCATACCCCTCTTGCACTCAAAGGGTTAAGGGTCTGTGAGGATAGGGTTGGCATAACTGACTTACATAAATCATTTTATTTTATTATCTAGTCTTGTTTATGAAGCAGAAAAATAGCATTAAAACATATAATCAAAGGAAATGTTTGTGGAAAATAACAATTTTAAAAATATTGCTGCAATATCCTAAAGTTAAAAGGTTCCCAGATATTAGTGGGAATTCTTCCTGCACAAGTCTTCTTGTTATTTCTGGTATTTAAGCAAATTCCCATTTCACAAAGTTAATCTGTGGATCTAGAAGTAAGGATGAGTTTGCAGGGTTGGGACAGGATCCCAGTTCCAATTTCTTGACATCTCTAATCCCAGTTTAAGATGTATTTTACAGCTTGGACAGAGCATGGATGGGAAACAATCATGAAAGCTACGGCACCTAATGAAATATGTCAAAATAAAATAATGTAAAAACAACTCATTTGCCTCTATAAAATATAAAAGAAATCTAAAACAGCCAATTAACCCCTTGAATGCAGACCCCCCTGGCACCCAAGGGGTTAAAGTCACAGTCATCCTCATTTTTTGACTTTATGTATTATGCAAGTAGATAATACATAAAGCCAAATTGCCTAAACTTTGTATTATTATTTTTTTATATTCATTTTTTCATGTTCCTGACAGGGAGTTCACTGAATTTCTGTCAAGGACTGTGAAAGCAGGGATCATCAAACAATGTTGCTCTATTACTGCAGCACTGAGTGTGCTATATGCAGGGTTTTCAACTGCTGTTTTAATGCAACATTGTATCACTTTCTCTGTGTTCCCAGTCCTGACAGAAAGTTACGTGGAACCAGAAGTTCAGGGAGCTCTCTGTCATGACATAAAACTGTGAAAAATAGGTGAAGATTAAAAAATGACAAAAAGTAACTTAACTTTAAATATGATGCTGTTGCTAAATACTGTATGTAGAGTCAAAATAGAGAAGGACTGTCCCTTTAAAGCAGTGATTTTAAAATTTGCTGCAATGGAACCCTTTAACCCCTTAAGGACCAGTGGTCCCAGGAAGTTACCCTCTCTTAAGGACCACTTTGATTATGCCGACTCATCAGCACACGTGACCTGTTACGTGTACCAGCACGCCAAGCGGGGGGTCTGAGAGATACCGTTCTGGACTTGGAGCAGTTAATTTTGGACTTACTTAAAGTGCTCCCGCAGGGGCGTTATAAATAAAAAAGTATGTGACAAGCCAGGACCTTCATCAGTCCTTAAGGGGAGAAAAACGGGGACAGTCCTGGCAAGTCACACAGTCATTAAGGGGTTAAGGTGCAAGTCTAGCAGTTAAAAGATGTGCGGTTCTGGAGTAAACCAACTGCATCATAGGGGTCAAATGAACATTTATTTAAAGCGGAGCTTTCACCTTATTTAAAGTCGCCCGCAATAATTAGGCAGATGGTGAATAGCTTAAAATGTTAGTAATGTCCCATAAAAACTTGATATATAATTTTGTAGTGGACAAAAAATAAACTTAATGGCGCAAACCCTATCTCTCAAACCGCTATGGTTTGAGAGCTATAAGCATTGAAAGCTCCCCCCTCCCTGTAAAGCTAACAGCAGGAGATCCGTGTCAGCCGTCACGAGGAGGCTCTGCAGTCGCGTTATTGCAAAATAATTACTTCACTGGAAATGTCTGCAAAGTGTGCACAATTTGTAAACCTTTCCAATGAAGTAATTATTTTGCAATAACACGATTTCGGCTCTGCTGCAGAGCCGCAGGCTGATCCCCAGACCGGGATCTCCTGCTGTCAGCTAGACGCTGACGTCAGGAGAAGGGGAGTGAAGGGGAACTTTCAATGCTTATATCTCTCAAACCATAGTTGTTTGAGAGATTGGGTTTGCACCATTAAGCTTATTTTTCTTCCTCTACAAAACTATAACAAGTAACAGAGATTGACGGCCAGGTTAGTGCAGTCTGCGCGCTTGCTCCGTCAGTCCCTTCCGGTTACCTTGTGGCACAGTGCAATGCTTCTTACAGAGACCAGGACTGACAGCGCAGATGCACAGACAAGATGTCTGCACTGATGTGTGGCTTCCGGTCTCTGAAGATTTAGAATCGGCTAGTTCTGAGAGGTAATAGACTTACCATATCAAGAAAAGAAAGATGGACATATAATGGCACTCACCTTCCTCACATCATAAAGAAAAAATCGCACAATAGAAAAAAAGTATCAAAATAAAGTTTATTCGTTCATAATAAAATATAAAAAATAAACCCCACAATAGGAAAAGAGCCCATGCCCTAGAGCACTCAGATATACCTGCCCCCCTCCCATGTAAATACCTAGAACTCTAAATACCTATCCTTAGTAAAAAAATAAATAAATCAAGTGAGTCTGGCATAAGAATGCTCCAACCTATGCTTCATTGATGGATGTTGTGTATACCTCTACACTTTGTATCGCTGGTAATTATGGATATCAGGCATAGGATTTCCCGCTCTGAATATCACTCTGGTCCTCTGATACTTTAACTGTGCTGAAGATATGTTGACATTATACGCACCATTATTATATTTTTATCTCTTCTGTATGTCTGAGTGATTTTCGCTATAACTATTTTTGTCAGTGGCGAATTTTTTCTCTTTTTTGTTTTTGTCACAGATGCCGGCATCTTTAGGGTTATTTATTTTTTTACTAAGGATAGGTATTTAGAGTTCTAGGTATTTACATGGGAGGGGGGCAGATATCTGAGTGCTCTAGGGCATGGGTTCTTTTCCTATTGTGGGGTTTATTTTTGATATTTTATTATGAACGAATAAACTTTATTTTGATACTTTTTTTCTATTGTGCGATTTTTTCTTTATGATGTGAGGAAGGTGAGTGCCATTATATGTCCATCTTTCTTTTCTTGATATGGTTTGTGCATATATATGGATATATGAGCACCCTGTGTACATGTTAAACGGTTTCTTCCCTTATGTTTAATTTAGGTGTGCGGGATCGTTAACTTCTATGCGTATTTCAGGTAATAGACTTATTATGAAGCTAGTCGCCATGTGCCTAACTATTGCAGGCGACTTTAAATAAGGTGAAAGTTCCGCTTTAAACAATGATTCTAACCCCACGAAATGCTAGAGATGTCTCCAATACATTGCAAAATAATGTGTTTTAAAGGTACAGTAATGTCCCAAAAAATGTCCTTTTGTAGAGTTTAAAATATTAATCAATATGCTCCAAACCCTATCTCTCAAAAAGCTATGATTTGAGAGATATAGGGATTCAAAGTTCCCTCCTCCCTCCCCTTCTCCTGATGTCAATGTCTAGCTGACAGCAGGAGATCCCGGTCCGGGGACCAGCAAGTGGCTCTGCAGCAGAGCCGGAATCACATTACTTAAAAATAATTCATTCATTGGAAAGGTCTACAAAGTGTGATTGCAAACCAGGAACACTTTGTAGAGCTTTCCAATGAATGAATTATTTTGCAATAACGTGATTTCGGCTCTGCTGCAGAGCCTCCTCGAGTCCTACAACTCGATTCTCCTGCTGTCAGCTTTACAGCTGACATCAGGAGAAGGGGAGGGAGGGAGGAACTTTGAATCCCTATATCTCTCAAACCATAGCGGTTTGAGAGATAGGGTTTGGAGCATATTGATTAATATTTTAAACTTTACAAAACAAGATGTTTTTTGGGGGGAGCATTACTGTCCCTTTAAACTTCTCTAGCATTCAAGGGTTTAAATTCTCCATTTAAATCAATGGGAATTTTAGGAATGTTTATTTGACCCCTGGAGAGCAGTTGGTTTGCTTCAGAATTACACCTTTAGGGGTCTGATGCACAAAAGAAAATAAATTAAGGAGCAAACCAAGTACACTATAGGGGATCAATAAACAGTCCTAAATGTCTCATTCATTTACATGGGGCTTTTAACCCGTTGAATGCTAGAGAAATCTCCAACATTCAAGAGTTTGAAGTGCCACATTTAAATCAATGTCAGTTTTTATTTGTCCCCTCTTCTTCATCATGCAGTTTTATGTCCATCGCACTGAGTTTATCAGGCAATCCAAAGTTCTGTTCATCATTCCTGAGGGTCCCAGGGCAGGAAGACCTGCATCTAAAGTGACTATTGCATCCTGGATTAAGTCCACTATTCATAAGGCTTACGAGCTCAGGAAGAAGCCTGTTCCTTTTCGGGTCATGGCTCATTCTACTAGATCTTTTGGGGCTTCTTGGGCTTACAAGAATCAGGCCTCCGCTGATCAGTTGCACAAGGCTGCTACTTGGTTGTCTGTGCACACCTTTTCGAAGCACTACCGTGTTGATGTGCTGGCATCGGCTGACGCCAGCTTTGGGAGGAAGATCCTGGAGGCAGTCTTGCCTGTCTAGGATCTTCTTCGGTTCTTGGTGCTTCCTTCACTTTTGAGCCCTTTTGGCTCTAGTTCAGTGTGCTGTGTAACAGTTTTGGGGTGTTTTTACCCCTGTTCAGTGTTAGTTGACACTTCATTGTTTTGTTTGGCTATCTCTGATCTGATGGTTCATATCTGCTCTGGTGACTTTCGGGGCCTTGAGCCTGGTCCTTGCTTTACTTCCTGCCTATGGGAAACTCAATGGTTGGACATCCCAAAGTTACCAGTAACCTGTATTGGACGACAGAGAAAAGAGGATTTTAGTCTTACCTGTTAAATCCTTTTCTCTTATTCCATACAGGTTACTGGTCTCCCACCTTGTCAAGAGACCATGCTTGGCTCTCCTGTGGCAGACTGTGGGGGCCCTTCAGGGTCATGCTTACAGGAGTCTTTTTTCCCTTCCACTATCTAGTCAATAGTTAGTGTCTCAAATCTTACTGGAGCTGGTTGGCTAGCTGCAGCCAAGGAGGGAAGGTCGGCTTCACCCCCTGCATACAATTCTATAATTGTTCCTGCCTAATTAAAGGGGTGGATTGCTTACCCAAATTTACCAGTAACCTGTATGGACTAAGAGAAAAGCATTTAACAAGTAAGACTAAAATCCTCTTATTTGCATTATAGGGGTAAGTTGTAGTGTCTATTACAACACAGATATAGCAGGAAATAAAACTGCACTATCTGGAATATTTCCACATGTCTACTGGCAGTCATAGCTTTCTAACCACAAAAAACTGAACTCTACTTACTGACGCCAAAATGGGAGCTGAAGCGCCAGCTCTTCTAGTGTGTTCAGTTGCATGCTCATTAACCCTTTGAGTGCCAGAGAGGTATCCAACGCATTGCATTGCAATGTGATGGATACCTCTCTGGCACTCAAACTGTTAAAGTTGAAGTGTCACTTTTATAAAAAAAATAACATTTAAAGCGGAACTACCATCGCAAAACAACTTTAGCTTCAATAACTCCCCATCTGACAGAGGAGGCGAGTGGACATCACTATGGCAAGATGTCTGTGATCCATCCTGCCTGTCAGCCATGGAAGAAAAGATAAATCTATTGAATAAGGTAATAATTCTGGTGACTAGCGCTACTAAGCAGCTAGTCGCCAGATGGGGAATTATTGAAGCTAAAGTTGTTTTGTGGTGGTAGTTCCGCTTTAAAGAGATAGTAATGTCAAAAAATAAATCTATATAGGATTGTTCAATTTTTTATAATGCATGGCATCTTTTGAAATCTCTTTACCTTCATATTCTTCTTGAAAATCAAGTTAAAAGGTTGCCCTCAGATCCATTTCCATCACGTCATTCACATTTCACTGAAATCCGGAAGCCGGTATGGATGGATCGCAACGAGGAGCAATATTGTGTCAGTATAAGGAAAATCCTGCCACCTTTCATCAAAGGTATTCCTCATACTGACACACGCACAATATTGTCCCTCTTAAAAATCCATCCTGTCAAGAGACCAGTTTTTGTATCTCAGGGAAGTCTACATAACGTAATGGAAAGGGGCAGGAGAGGGACACATTTAACAAGAAGAAAATAAGGGTAAAGAAATTTCATAAGATACTATGCATTATAAAAAATTAAATTGAACAATTAAATTGAAAACCAGTGATTGCCAGCTTCAGTCCTCAGAAAACACAAACAGGTCACAGGTTTTAAGGATATTCCTAATTAAGCATAAGTAGATCTTTCAAAATTACTAACACCCACCTTTCAGTCATGAAGGATTATGGTTTTCATTTTCTGGGGTATAATGTGGAGAACTTAATAGACTGGTGTCTTTTTTCAACCTAATGCCTGCTGTATCTACCAGCAGGCATGTAGGGAAAATGTAACCGGTTGGTGTGTACAGCTGTCTGTATATATACATGGACATGATGTGTTTCTTGGAGGCTTGGCAGCCATTTTGTTGTAGCCTATCCTAGCAGTAGCTGCCAATTTTTTTGAGTAGTCAATGGCCAGTTCTCCATCTACTCATCTACTGTTTAGAACTCTCTGCTTGTGGTGACAGAATCACATATACACATTGGGGGATGGATTGGTATGATTCTACACTAAAATAGGTGCTGGAGGTCATTTGATCAGCTCCCTGCATTTTTAAGTCATTATGATTCGTCTGATCCCAGTGAGTAAGGAAAAACAGTATTGTATTGTCAGATTCCTCTCATACACATGCATGTAAGCACAAGTAATGGAAACCAGGCTGCCAAGGAAAACCTGCCCTCTTATTAATGGTAGACGATTAAATTGTTTTACAGGCATAAGACTGACTATATTGAACTTAATGGGAAGCCCGTAACCCTGTGAGTATGGCCAAGCTAAGTGTCACGACATCTTTGATAAGTATTGGTCTTATGTTGACACAACCATTACAAATGCTTTTTTATTGATTCTATTAAGTGAATGAGAGCTTAAATAGTCTGTTTGCTGAAGGAATGGTTTATGTTGACATTCCCATTAACCCCTTAAGGACCAGTCGCGCATGCACGCGGCAGTCATTTAAGGACCACGGAGCATTTTTTTTTTTAATTATTGAATCCGATTACAGGGGGGATACTGTCATGGTTTGACTGAACTGGTGTGACACTCAGCTGTTGATTGCTGCTGCCTTCCCTTCCCTGTGCCAGGCTGAGTCAACTGATGCTGCCTGGACCTCTCAGTTTCCATGATTACTCACCTGACTGTTATCATCCAACCTCTTCCAGGGTATTTAAAGCAGCTAGACTCACTTCCTCCTTATCCTTGTGCCTGCTTCTGGCTGCAAGTGCGTTCTCCTGTGCTCTTGATTATCTGTGCATGACTCCTGGCTTGTTCCTGACATCGCTGATCTCCTTATTCCTGACCCCAGCTTATCTGAGTCCCTGTCTTGGTTCCTGACCCCGGCTTGTCTTTTGGTTTACACTCTTGGATCACGATTTTGCTTTCTTTGCTTTTGTTATTTTAATAAAGGTGTTTTGCATTTTATATTTTTGTGTCTGGTTCCTTCTTCCTAACAGAAGATTGATTGGAGCTGCTTTTATTGTGAAACATTACTATCCCTTTAATATATAATGAATAGGAACATTTTCCCCAAAAAATTGTCATCAATCAACCCAAATATTTCAATGTAAAGAAAATCCTCTAGAGTTTCCAAAGAAGACTGAAAAGCTCATATGTACTATATTTTCATGAGTTGTGTTACCATATGCTACATAGACCATAAGAACCACCAGCTTTAGCTACAAAAATAGACCTGACACAGAAAGACACCTGTTTAAAATGTAACTCATCTCAAGGCAATCC
The DNA here is from genome assembly GCA_037306005.1 of Rhinophrynus dorsalis. Classification (NCBI taxonomy): domain Eukaryota; kingdom Metazoa; phylum Chordata; class Amphibia; order Anura; family Rhinophrynidae; genus Rhinophrynus; species Rhinophrynus dorsalis. The sequence continues at coordinate 74,002,128 of CM074721.1, read as the reverse complement.
AATTAATCTGGTATATTCATGTTCCAGAATTATACTTTACTGGTCTGCACTTTCCTAATACCTTTCCAATCAATTGCAAATACCTTTATGACCTTGACGAGAACATTTATAAATCCCAACAATAAAATGCATTCTTTCTGTTTGGACTGATTAAAACCCATCAAATTAAAAACAACTAAAAGACAAAATATTACAGTAGACCTAATGGTCCATAGCAATACAAGATAAAGAATCAGATGATTATTCTACTCAAAAACAAGATTATCTGAACTGTTATACAAGTTATATGACTCCAACTTCATACAAGGTATTCCTAACGACTTTATGTATTGAGAATAATAAAATACCTATATTTACGTAGGTGATTATGTTTTCTGGCAATGATGTATCAAAACTTGTCCTCTTCCCCTCCCCTTTTCCATCCTCTTCCATTTCCCATGTAGACTTTCTCTGGTCCCATACTTAGGTTTTTTCTATTCATTTCCATGTTAAGATAGATGGGACTAAACATCACAGACATGGTTGAGTGTTATTTGTCCTTTTTATATACACTTTACATTCATTGCCATGACTGAAAGATACCAGATCAGGTCCCCAACCCCATAATCCCATAAATAAAACACGAGACCACTTGGAAGTAAAAGGGCTGTGTGTTGAGAGTATTTGTCCCCCGATGTCAGCAAACAGCTCAAAAACCAGACGATGCAATGATTTTCACCCTAGCCTGTGTCAGCCCCTGAGCTGTAGCCCAAATGGAAACGCATTAGCCAATGCCTGTCACCAACAAGTACTGAGGCTGGCATCTAGGGAAGAATTCTAACCCTCCAAACCACAACAATGTATTAAAATGAAATGATAACATACAACATGACTAACGGTACACAACAAGATTTCCTTTTTTTTCTTCTTCATCTGACATAAATCATGCTAACTATACTAGCACTAACCCTCACACCTATGTCATACCTTATGACAGAAAATAAACCCTATCTAACTGCTAAAAGACAATAATATCACAATAAAACCAAGAACAAAATAGAAACAAGGAGGAGAGAGGGTTGAAGATACTAGGGGAAGGAGGGAGGGATGCTGCTTCTCCTGTGGGGTCTGGCTGAAAAGGAAGTGACTGATTCCTGCTCTAACTAAATCATCCCTCTTAACTCCTCCCCACCCCCGGTCTATTCAGCCCTGGCAGCTCCTGTTCCGTGCAACGCGCCGGATGGGAAGATGCGACATACCATCACCCACCCCACAAAGGTATGCCACTAACTGCACCTTTAAGTCAGACTGGGCTCCCCCGATGCCCATGGGCCCAAGCATGACTGAAAGATGCCAGATCATACCCCCAACCCCATAACCCCATGAGTAAAACATGAGACCACTTGGAGGTAAAATGGCTGTGGCTTGACAGTATTCATCTCCCGATATAAGCAAAAACCTGACCATACCATGAATCTCACCATAGCCCATGTCAGTCCCTGAGCCGTAGCCCAACTGGAGATGCGTTAACCAATGCCTGTCACCGCTCAGTGATGAGCATGTTACCCAACAAGTACTGAGACTGGCATCAATGAAAGAAGTGTAACCCACTAGTAGGAGTCGATGACAGGTGCTGGCATCAAGGGAAGAATCATAACCTACCAGTAGGAGTCTATAGCCCTAGTGAGGTCTCTGCCCCAAGAAGAAAAAGTGCTCTCTCAATTCCATCCTGCAGCCCACTCAGAAATATATCCAGGCTGATATTAGTTAAATGAACTCCATCCTCTCTTAATAAACCACTGGTCTCCAAGTCCAACTGCCTATGTCTAACCACCACACCCCCAGCCTGGAAACCAACATGTTAAGCTTCCTACAGTAACGATCCATCGCCTTCAAACTCCTGGCACTCCTCCAAGTGCACCTGGGAATAATTTCTGACTATACAATGATTACATTAGAGAGCATGGATCTGAATAGTGATGATCGAGCACCCCAATGCTCGGGTGTTCGGGTGCTCTGACCGAGCGCCCCCGGAGGCTCGAGTGCTCGGCCGAGCACCCGAGCCTCATTGAAGTCAATGGGAGGACTCGAGCATTACACCAGGCACCCCCTGCTCTGATGAGGGGAGGGTGCCTGGTCCATAGGAAAAGGGCAGAAAATGATGGAAACACCACAGAAATGGTTCAGGGACAGCATAGGGAGGATGTCTGGATGCATCTTGGACTCCAACATCGCTGCTGGGAACGATCTTTCGCCCGTAGTACGCCATTTTTACAGACTGACCGTAAAACACACAAAAAGGCAGATAAAAACGACTTTAGGCGAAAAATTGTTACCAAACAGTATTTGCTGTATATTTACTTGTATATCTTCTGCAAATTCTGCAAAAAATTTCATCGATTTTTCGGAACTGGGGCCATGATTAAGAGGGAAACGTGCGCAGAGGCAAATTCTGCAAAAAATGTCCTCGATTTTTCGGAACTGGGGCCATGATTAAGAGGGAAACGTGCGCAGAGGCAAATTCTGCAAAAAATTTCCTCGATTTTTCTGAACTGGGGCCATGATTAAGAGGGAAACGTGCGCAGAGGCAAATTCTCCCAAAAATGTCCTCGATTTTTCTGAACTGGGGCCATGATTAAGAGGGAAACGTGCGCTGAGCCGACCATCTAAAACATTATGGGTGAGGGTCTGCTGCAGAGCTGACCATCCTAAACATTATATGCGAAGGCCCGCTAGTGAGCTGACGCTATAAAACATTATATGAGAGGGCCCGCTAGAGAGCTGACCCAATAAAACATTATATGAGAAGGCCCGCTGGTGAGCTAACCTATACAAAAATTGTCAAACAGCGCCCGCTGGTGAGCTGGCCCTATATAAAAATTATATCACAGGGCCCGCTGGTGAGCTGGCCCTATATAAAAATTATATCCCAGGGTATATGGAAGAGAGTCAACCATATACCCATTTTTTGGGTGGAAGGGGTGAATGGGAATACAGAGTATTCCCATCATTGTAAATAACATATCTAAAGTGACTTTATGTTCACCCGGGGCTTTCCTCCAGTGGAGTGGAGAAGTCAGGGGAAATCCAGGCCTTGTTCATTTTTATAAGTGTCAACCTATCAGCATTTTCGGTGGAAAGGCGGATACGCTTATCTGTTATGATGCCACCAGCAGCACTAAATACCCGCTCAGACAGAACGCTGGCGGCAGGGCAGGCCAGCACCTCCAGTTCATACCACGTGTCCAGCTTGGACACCCAGTAGTTGTAAGGCACAGAGGGATCATTGAGGACGCTGACACGGTCTGCTACGTACTCCTTCACCATCTTCCAAAACTTTTCCCTCCTTGTGACACTAGGCTGCGCATCAGGGTGAGGGTGCTGGCGGGGTGTCATGAAGGTGTCCCACGACTTGGAGAGTGTTGCCCTGCCTTTGTCGGAACTGCTGTGTGCTCCCCTTTTCTCTCCTTCTCGGTTGGCCAAGGTAGCACGTACTCTGCCGCCAGCGTTGTCAGATGGAAAATTTTGGAGCAATTTTTCGACAAGAACCTTCTGGTATTGCACCATTTTGCTTGTCCTCTCCACCGGAGGAATGAGAGATGAGAAATTCTCTTTGTAGCGGGGGTCCAGAAGGGTGAACACCCAGTAATCCGTGTTGTCTAAAATGCGTATAACGCGTGGGTCACGGGAAAGGCAGCCTAACATAAAGTCAGCCATGTGTGCCAGAGTACCAACAGGCAAGATTTCGCTGTCCTCACCAGGAGGATGACTCTCAATCTCCTCATCCTCTTCCTCCTCTTCTGCCCACCCACGCTGAAGAGATGGAACTAAAGTTCCATGGCTACCCTCTGTAGCGGAGGCAACCGTGTCTTCCTCCTCCTCCTCCTCCTCCTCCGCCTCCTCCAATTGTCGCTGAGAAGACGAAGTGAGGGTGCTCTGGCTATCACCTTGTGTAAGCTCTTCCTCCCGCATTTCCACCTCTTCCACATGCAAAGCGTCGGTTTTAATTGTGAGCAGCGAGCGTTTCAGTAGACACAGAAGTGGGATGGTTACACTGATAATAGCGTTATCGCCGCTCACCATCTGTGTCGATTCCTCAAAATTGCGTAAAACCTCACAGAGGTCTGACATCCATTCCCACTCCTCACTTCTGATTACAGGAAGTTGAACGGAGAGGCGACGACCGTGTAACAGCTGGTACTCCACTACTGCCCTCTGCTGCTCACAAAGCCGGGCCAACATGTGGAAGGTGGAGTTCCAGCGCGTGCTCACGTCACACAGCAGCCGGTGAGCTGGCAATTGTAAGCGCTGCTGCAGCTTCAACAGGCCGGCTGAAGCTGTTGATGACTTACGGAAATGTGCACACACGCTGCGCACCTTGGTCAAGAGATCATGCACATTGGGGTAGGTTTTTAGAAATCGCTGAACCACTAAATTAAATACATGCGCTAGGCATGGTACGTGTGTGAGCTTGCCGAGCTCCAAAGCCGCCACCAAGTTACGCCCATTATCACACACAACCATGCCTGGTTGCAGGTTGAGTGGCGAGAGCCATTGCTCGGTCTGGTGACTAATCCCCTGCAACAGCTCTGAGGCCGTGTGCTGTTTGTCCCCAAGGCAGATCAGCTTCAGCACGGCCTGTTGACGCTTCCCCACTGCAGTGCTACACTGCTTCCAGCTACCGGCTGATGGGTGAGTGGCGCTGCGCGCAGAGAATTCGGAGGTGGAAACGGAGGAGGAGGAGCCAATAACGTAGGTGCTGGCGGAAACCCTGATGGAGGTAGGGCCCGCAATCCTCGGCGTGGGTAGCACCTGTGCCATCCCAGGGTCCGAGTCGCTCCCAGCCTCCACGACATTCACCCAGTGTGCCGTCAGGGAAATGTAGCGTCCCTGGCCACAAGCACTTGTCCATGTGTCAGTCGTTAAGTGGACCTTCCCAGTAACTGCGTTGGTCAGGGCACGGGTGATGTTAAGGGACACATGGTGGTGTAAGGCGGGGACGGCACACCGGGAAAAGTAGTGGCGGCTGGGGACTGCGTACCGAGGGACAGCTGCTGCCATCAGGCTGCGGAAGGACTCAGTCTCCACAAGCCTAAATGGCAGCATTTCGATGGCCAGTAATTTGGAAAGGTGTGAGGTTAGTGCTATGGCCTGTGGGTGGGTGGCTGGGTATTTTCGCTTGCGCTCAAATGCCTGGGGTAACGACATTTGGACGCTGCGCTGGGACAGGGAAGTGGATGTGGTCGCTGATGGTGCTTCAGATGGTACAGGTGCAGGGCGGGAGGTATGCGGGCCTGCACCTTCGACAGGCGATTGGCCGGCACCGAAAACAGGGGAAGAGGAGGCAGTGGTGTGGCCTGCAGACACAGATTGGTGATCCGGGCGTTTCTCCCACTTATTACGGTGCTTGGATGCCATGTGTCGGATCATGCTGGTGGTGGTGAGGTTTCTAGTGTTCATGCCTCGGCTCATTCTGGTGTGGCACAGGTTGCAAACTACAATTCTTTTGTCGTCCGCACTTTCCTTAAAAAAACGCCATACCGCGGAACACCTACCCCTTGGCAAGGGAGATTTACGCAAGGGGGTGCTCCGTGGAACATTTGCGGGCCGGTTTGGTGCGGTCCGCCTTCTTTCTGTAGCCACACCACTGCCTCTTCCAGCCTGTTGCGGTGCTGCAGATGGCTCACCCTCAGGACTGCTGTCATCGCTCGGCTCTCCACCTTCCCAGGTGGGGTCAGTCACCTCATCGTCCACCAAGTCCTCCTCCACTTCCTCACTCTGATCATCCTCCTCATTTCTTGATCCCACCACATACTCAGTCATTGACAACTGTATATCATCCTCCTCATCAAGGTCTTGAGACAGTAAAAGTGGTTGATTTGATGGCAACTGTGTCTCATCATCATCATCATCCACTTCCTTTGACCTTAAATGCCGTTCCCCTTTGTCATCTTCTTGTGATTGGGTACCCTCTAGAGGTTGTGAATCAGGGCACAAGATTTCATGTTCCTCTGCAAGCGTGCTTGGAGAGAGGTTCAAATTAAGGATTGGTGATGAGACGAGCTCCTCACTATATCCCAGTGTGGGATCACTTCTTTGACCAGACCCTCTATGGTGGGAGGAAGGATGATCAGGGTGAGGATTATGTTGACCAGACTCTTGGCTACTGAGAGTGGACTTGGTGGAAGACAGGGTGGTGCTTACCCGACTGGAAGCAGTATCACCTGAAATCCAACCGACCACCTGTTCGCAGTGGTCTGACCTCGAGAGTGATGCCCTGCGACGCCCTGTAAACTGAGACATGAAGCTAGGTATGGTGGATGTCTTTCTTTCTTGTGCTCTGGCACCAGGCACAGTTTCTACGCGTCCTGACCCACGCCATGAACTATCAGGATCACGTCCACTTCCCCGTCCCTTTTTACCCGCCTTCTTCATATTACACGGAATATGTGCAGCAAATCTGCAACTTTGCACACTAAACAGAATGTGCTGCTTATCTGCGGCTAGGCACAGTGAACAGAATATGTGACTTTTATTTTTAACACTTTGCACACTAAACAGAATGTGCTGATAATCTGCAACTTTGCACACTAAACAGAATATGCTGCTTATCTGCGGCTAGGCACAGTGAATGGAATATGTGACTTTTAGTTTTTACACTTTGCACACTAAACAGAATGTTCTGCTAATCTGCAACTTTGCACACTAAACAGAATGTGCTGCTTATCTGCGGCTAGGATCAGTGAACGGAATAAGTGACTTTTATTTTTTACACTTTGCACACTAAACAGAATGTGCTGATAATCTGCAACTTTGCACACTAAAAAGAATATGCTGCTTATCTGCGGCTAGGCACAGTGAATGGAATATGTGACTTTTAGTTTTTACACTTTGCACAGTAAACTGAATGTGCTGATAATCTGCAACTTTGCACACTAAACAGAATATGCTGCTTATCTGCGGCTAGGCACAGTGAATGGAATATGTGACTTTTAGTTTTTACACTTTGCACACTAAACTGAATGTGCTGATAATCTGCAACTTTGCACACTAAACAGAATATGCTGCTTATCTGCGGCTAGGATCAGTGAACGGAATAAGTGACTTTTATTTTTTACACTTTGCACACTAAACAGAATGTGCTGATAATCTGCAACTTTGCACACTAAAAAGAATATGCTGCTTATCTGCGGCTAGGCACAGTGAATGGAATATGTGACTTTTAGTTTTTACACTTTGCACACTAAACTGAATGTGCTGATAATCTGCAACTTTGCACACTAAACAGAATATGCTGCTTATCTGCGGCTAGGCACAGTGAATGGAATATGTGACTTTTAGTTTTTACACTTTGCACACTAAACTGAATGTGCTGATAATCTGCAACTTTGCACACTAAACAGAATATGCTGCTTATCTGCGGCTAGGCACAGTGAATGGAATATGTGACTTTTAGTTTTTACACTTTGCACACTAAACAGAATGTTCTGCTAATCTGCAACTTTGCACACTAAACAGAATGTGCTGCTTATCTGCGGCTAGGATCAGTGAACGGAATAAGTGACTTTTATTTTTTACACTTTGCACACTAAACAGAATGTGCTGATAATCTGCAACTTTGCACACTAAAAAGAATGTGCTGCTAATCTGCAACTTTGCACACTGAACAGAATGTGCTGCTAATCTGCAACTTTGCACACTAAACAGAATGTGCTGCTAATCTGCAACTTTGCACACTAAAAAGAATGTGCTGCTAATCTCCAACTTTGCACACTAAACAGAATGTGCTGATAATCTGCAACTTTGCACACTAAAAAGAATTTGCTGCTAATCTGAAACTTTGCACACTAAACAGAATGTGCTGCTAATCTGCAGCTAGGCACAGTGAACGGAATATGTGACTTTTTTTTTTAAACTCTGCCCCCCAAAACAAAATATATCTGCTGCCCCCACACACAGTAGTCCTAAAAAGGACTTTTGGGTCTTTTTTTTGTTCAAACGCGCTTTTTTTCTGCCTACACTGACTTTCCCTTCCTATCCTCATCTCTCCCTGGCTAAGACTGAGCCGAACTCGCTGGTCAGGTGCTATACAGCACCCGATCACGGGTTCTGGCCAGCCAATCAGTGCAATGCCAGCAGCCAACATGGCTGCTGGCATTGCACTGATGTCAGAGCCTCCCCGCACGTTTATTGGCTTCGCAGCAGCCGCGAAACGTGCGGGGAGGAGACCCGAACATGGCGGGCGAGCACATGCGGTACTCGTACGAGTACCGCCATGTGCCGAGCAGAGCGATGCTCGAGCCGAACCGAGCTTCGGCCGAGCATGCTCGCTCATCACTAGATCTGAACCTATCCAAATCATACTTCACCAGGTTGATCAGATCAGTGTTATTAACCTTATCAATGTCATTATTAACAGAATGAATCACTCAAGTTAAACACAGAGGGCAGCATCTGACTCCACAACAAACCTCCAACCTCATACCAACGTGCAGGCACCTCTGAAAAACCCAGATCATTCCCAACAGGATGAAACTCTGCCCATTTTTTGGCACAGTACACCTAAGAGTGACAGATAATCCACACAGAAACAGAGGTACCACCTAGGAAAAAACAAGCAAATCATATCAACAAATGAGGGCGCACGTAACTATCAGACCTCCGGCGCCCCAAGTGCCACACTGCAACCTCCCCTAACCCAAACCTGCTAGCCTCTGTCGCTGCCCCAATCCAAAAGCAGTGAGTCCTAAATTATGCCGGATTCAAGCCCGCTGCTGCTATGCCATGATTAAAAACTCTAGCAAACTGATAACGAGTAAGAGGCAAACCGTCTGCATGCTCCAAAAAACTGGAACCAAACAACCTAGCTGGCGCATACTGCTTAACCAGCGCAACTGAACAAGTGTACCCACCTATTGTGCTCACTACCACCATCGCCCCTCTCCCATAGACATCCATCTTAGAGCGCGCCAACTGAAAGGTAATCCGATCTTCCGCCATTTGAACATCCGCAAAACCCAAACCACCGTTCCGAAAACGTGAAGGAGCTACCAGCTCTGAAGTGCGCGGAGCCTCAAAAAATGCTAGAGTAAAAGCATCTCAAAAAAGAAGAACCTCGAACTCAGATGAACAAAACCACACAGTACCTCAAACAAGTCAATCACAGGCCAAAGGATACTGGCCGTCTGCCGTCAACCATCCGAGCACCCCAATGACATCCCCCAATAATCCACCGAATCACAATTGCCTTAGTGATGTCACACCAACCCTCCAACTGCAATAAAAAGGCCACCCCAGACAGCTTCTTTTGCACATAGCTCATCTTGAAACCATTTTCCCTCAACCATTCTAAAAACAAAAGAGTACCCTGAAGCAAACAATCTTCACTAACCTCCAATCCAGCCAACCTCTAACACTCAGCCCAATCCAGCCAGCTCCTGCCATGAGCCTTCCAAGATGAGCCCGACACCGAGCACCTCAAAAGGTCGACAACCCCTTTAAACCGAGAGTCCACAAGGAAACCGGGCAGCTGCAACAGGCGGGATTGGCCAGCATTGCAAGCCATCAAAAATTGTCCCACGAAGGAGACAAAGCATCGGCAAGTTGATTAGGCACCCCTGGTACATGCTTAGCCCTAAAACTAATATTAAGCTCAAGGCATTGCAAAACCAAGTGTTATAGCAAATCACGCAGCTGACCACAACACAATTCCACCTCCACCAAGAAAACAGCTCCAGAAACATCAAGTTGCGACCCTTCTGTCTTGCCTGGCACCAGCGACATCCCAGCCATGGAAGCCAACCGCTGAAAAGTCTGCAACAAAAACTCATATTGCCCCGAACCTGCCTGTCCCACAAACAAGAAGTCATCCAAGTAACAGATAACCGCACTGGAGCCCATTCCAAGAAGGTACTAAAAACTTCAACATAACTAGATGAAATAGAGCAACCCATAGAGAGGCACATGCTGACAAAATACTGACCCATAAGCTTGCAACCCAACAGGTGAAAACATGCCGGATGCAGTGGCAACAAGCAGAAGGCCTATTCCACATCAGTTTTTGCCTTCAGAGCTCCATGTCCGGCCCCATGGACCAACTCTAGCACCTTGTCAAACCATGTGTAGCTCACCAAGTGCTCCTCCTTGGAGATACCATCCTTAACCAACCTCCCTTCTGGATAAGAGAGATAGTGTATAAGAGAAATTTCCCGACCTCCTTTTTGGGCACCAAATCCAATGGAGAGACCCGCAGATGCAAAAAAGTATTAACACTAAATGGTTCAGCCATCTTCCTGCTCTCCACTTCTTGCAGCAACTTCTCATGCACCAAAATGGGGTTGTCGCTAACTGACTTCAAGTTGTCAGATTTGCAGCCAGGATCCCTGTGCACAAAGGGAATCCAAAACCCCATGAAAGCCCAGCCCTAAGCAAGGAGGGATGCCCCTTCCTGGGATAGAGCTCTAGCCACCACTCCATCCTTTGGACACTCACCAGCGTCCACTGGCGGCTGCCCAACTGAAGGAGGCTTATCCCCGATGGCTCTGGACTCAAGGAAGCAGCGGAGGGCCAAATGCCTCACCGCCACAGTAGAAACAATCATGCTGAAACAGGCAGGACGAGAGCCACTTGTAATGACTCTCGTTGAAGAGCCAACAAACCCCAGTTTTCCTTGCGGTCAGCAACCCTGAGGCAGTGCCGGTCGACCCCGGAAAGGGGTGGGTGCGAACGATGGCCCACCATAAGGTGCAACCATACATCTGTAGCCTTAGTGTCCCACCTCAATCCCAAAACCACCACCAGCTTCTGAAGACTGGAGACTGGCTAAGCAATGGAGCTGCATTACCATTCTCCAGCTGCTGCAAAATGCGCTACAACAAACCGTGCACATCATCACCTGTGCCTCGCCTATCAGCCCCGTCCCATGCTCCAGAACAATCATACTCAACGTCCCTGGTGCATCCAACGTGTTGAACTGAACCATGCTGGGTGTAGACTGCAGAGGGGAAGCACAAGACTGAGGCCCAGTGCTAGGCACCTGAGAAAAACGAGACAAAGATTGAGAGAGGGAACCATTTGTGCCTGCAATGAGAAACAAAAGAAGCACCTACACACCCTACACTAAGAAAGCTCCTATCGCTAGCAAAACTATCCCGGCTCTGACTGCATCTGCTCCACTATGCTTCAGCCCGAGAGGGCCCCTATCACGGTGCCCGTGCTCCCCTTGTCCTGTTTCCTGTCAGTCTGCACTGTGATTGCTCCCATTGGCTGTCCTGTGTTGTCCCGCCCAGTATAGCCTTTATATACTGGGCTCTTTCGTGGTGGTCCTGTACCAGTGCTTGTTTCTGCTCAGTGATTCCCAGTGTACCGACATGGCCTGCCTGACTACTTTGTATTTGTCTCCTGCTCCTGTGTACCAACTTGGCCTGGCTGACTACTCTGCATTTGTCTCATGCTCCTGTATACCGACCCGGCTTGACCGACGTTCCTGCTCCTGTGTACCGACCTGGCTTGGCTGACGTTCTTGCTCCTGTGTACCAACCTGGTTTAGCTGACATTCCTGCTCCGTGATTTGACCCGGCTTGGCTGACGTTCCTGCTCTGTGATTCGACCCGGCTTGGTTGGCGTTCCTGCTCTTGCAGTCCTGTGTCGTCCTGGAGACATTCTGAGCCTCCAGCTATCCAGTCTCTACTACTGCTTCTGCAGATTACCAGTGTCAGTTCCGTTACTGCTACGGCAGTGTGTCATTGCCTAGTCTGCGTTACTGCCTCTGCAGAGTGCAAGTGTCAGTTCCGTTACTGCTATGGCAGTGTGCCATTGGTCTAGTCTCCGTTACTGCAACTGCAGAGTGCAAGTGTCTGCCTCCGTTACTGCTATGGCAGTGTGCCTTTGGCCTAGTCTCCGTTATCGCTCTTGCAGAGTGCAACTGTCAGATCAGTTGCTGCTATGGCAGTGTGCCATTGGTCTAGTCTCCGTTACTGCTCCTGCAGAGTGCAAGTGTCTGCCTCCGTTACTGCTACGGCAGTGTGCCTTTGGCCTAGTCTCCGTTATCGCTCCTGCAGAGTGCAAGTGTCAGTTCCGTTGCTGCTACGGCAGTGTGCCATTGGTCTAGTCTCCGTTACTGCTCCTGCAGAGTGCAAGTGTCTGCCTCCGTTACTGCTACAGCAGTGTGCCTTTGGCCTAGTCTCCAGTATCGCGCCAGCAGAGTGCAAGTGTCTGCCTCCGTTACTGCTACGGCAGTGTGCCTTTGGCCTAGTCTCCGTTATCGCTCCTGCAGAGTGCAAGTGTCAGTTCCGCTGCTGCTACGGCAGTGTGCCATTGGTCTAGTCTCCGTTACTGCTCCTGCAGAGTGCAAGTGTCTGCCTCTGTTACTGCTACGGCAGTGTGCCTTTGGCCTAGTCTCCGATATCGCGCCTGCAGAATGCAAGTGTCTGCCTCCGTTACTGCTTCGGCAGTGTGGCATTGGTCTAGTCTCCATTACTACTCCTGCAGAGTGCAAGTGTCTGTCTCCGTTACTGCTATAGCAGTGTGCCATTGGTCTGGTCTCTGTTACTACTATTGCAGAGTACAAGTGTCTGCCTCCGTTACTGCTACGGCAGTGTACCATTGGTCTGGTCTCCATTACTGCTCCTGCAGAGGACTACTGTCTTTCTCCGTTACTGCTACGGCAGTCTCCTACGTTACTCAAGTCCTAATATTACTCTGGCAGTTCACGTTTGTTCTGCTAACCTGTCTCTGGGCGTTCCATTTACCTAAGCTCTCTTTATGGAGACAGCCCTATCACAGAAATCTCCACACATGGGACTGTTCACACTCCTAGAAGATCATTAACCCATTCAGTGCCTTACTCCTGGGAATCCAACATATTCTGCCTGACCTGTGTCAGTAAAGGCTGCTAAGGACTTTATGCTTATACTGGACCTGTGTAGGCAAATGTATATGTAACCTGTCGTGTGTCTGTATTATTCTGCTAAAAGACTATTCCGTCTTGGACAGTCTTGAAGAGGAGGAGGATTAGCATCCCCTCCAATGGCCCCAACATCACTGTCACCTCCCCTCAGCCCCCACGCCCCATACCCCCCCAGGCAAATGCCCACAGAGACTCTAATACAGTGAAAAAAAGTGTTGAGTTCAATAAAATGCCATGTAATCATAAAGTTCAAATATACTGGTGCGTTGCCAAACTGCGCTGTGTCGCAGGTATTAAGAATGTTATTGTATTGTATGTATAAATGCACTCTGTATTGAACAGCATTACTATACAAAGAAATGTTGCATTTTCCATGTCAAACTAAATAAATATTATTTTAAAAAAATTATATCTGTGGTTAGGTGTTTCTCTTGAGAATCTCTGACCTCTATCTATAGGCAAGTTGCTCTTATGGTTAGTCACCCTAAGGGTAATGGGTAAATCCAGCTGTGGACCCCTTGCTCACAGGTGCCTAGAGGGAGTAGCTGTACCTATCTGAATAGGCAACAAAAGGCTGAAATGTATAGTCGAGCGCGCTTCTTGCTCACAGAAGAATTGTTTGGCAATTTGTGGTAGAACCTGTATTATATGCTTCAGAAAATTTCTTCTCTGTGTATGGCATTTGTGAGCTAAATAGAGATTGCACTCCTTGTGTGAAGACACAGTCACTGTGAGCTTTTTGTATACCCTTGCAAGCTCATGAGCCTAGTTGAGCATCTTGGACTAATTCTATCTGTAAGCAAAGTGCTGTTAGGGTTAGTCACCCTAAGGCTAATGGGTGAATCCAGATGTGGACCCCTTGCTCACAGATGTCAGCAGGAATCAGCTGCACCTCACTGACTTGGTCCAACAAAACCAAAATGTATCTCTGGGGCTAGCTGTTTCTCTTGTTCAGAGAGAAATTGTCTGGCATTTTGTGATTGGGGTGTCGTTCTGGCAGAACCTGTATGATATGATTCTGAATATTTCTTCTCTGTGTATGGTATTTGTGAGCTAAAAGAGATTGCATCCTGGGAACGAGAGATTTTTCCATACCCTTGAAAGCTCATGAGCTTAGTTGAGTATTTTCTGAATTCTTCTCTGTAAATGCAAATTGCTCTTAGGGTTAGTCACCCTAAGGGTAATGAGGGAATGCACCTGTGGACCCCTGGATTACAGGTGCCTAGAGGGATCAACTGCATCTCACTGATGTGGCTTAATAAGGAGGAAATGCGCATCTGTGGTTAGTGGTTTCCTTTGTTCAGAGAGGAGTTCTCTGGCATTTCATGCTGGTCATGTTAGCAGGACCTGTATGATATGCTTCAGAATATTTCTTCTCTGTGTATGGTGTTTGTGAGCTAAAAGAGAATACACTCTGGGTGTTTGCTGTTTCCCTTGTTCAGAGAACAATTGTATAGCATTTTGTGGATGCCCTGTCATTTTGACAGGACCTATATGATATGCTTCAGAATATTTCTTCTCTATGTATGGCATTTGTGAGCTAAAAGAGAATGCGCTCTGGGTGTGAGGACACAGTCCCAGTGAGCATTTAACATACGATTACAAGCTCATGAGCCTAGCTGAGCATCGCTGACTTCTTCTATATATGTGCACAGGGGCGGATTGTCCTATCGGGGGATCGGGCATCCCCCGATGGGCCGCTCAGTTATGGGCTGGTAGGGAGATCAGATGATCTCACCTCTCCAGTCCACAACTTTGTGGACCGAAGGCACAACTCACCAGAGCAGCAGTGAAGACGTGGTCCTGTTCCCTCTATCTGTCCCACCCCCAAGGCTGACTTAGCTGTCCCTGCTCTGCCTGCAGTGTGTCCTGGTGCAGTGCAAGATTAGCAGGTAAAGCTTCTGGGTCCCAACTACCTGGCAGTTCCAAATGGTATTAATTTTTATTAACTAACTGTATTGTTGCTAGATAGGTTTAATGTATGATGTGTTAACCCTTTAACCCCCTGTTTTTTTTTTAGATAGGTATAAATAATCAGTTATTAACCATTTACATGCCAGACAGGATTACAGCACTGTTTTATTCTACTATTAACCCACTGAATTCCTCTTAGGCAGTACCTCACTGTTTAACCCCTTGTATGCTAGAGGCTTAATTCATGAGTAATTGACCCCTTGTATACCAGAAAGGTGAATGAAGATGTCAGTTACAGATTAATTATGCCTCTTTAGCACACAAGGGGTTATTCATTGAGATACATATTCGTGTGCAATGTGGTGTGCACCTATAGGACAATCAATGGGTTAATCTCAGAATGCATTACTGTACATCTCTCTGGCATGCAAGTGGTTAATAACTTATAATATACTGCATACAGTATTTATTGCTGAGCAATGCACTGTGTACCCACACCCCCACCCTGGCTCTCAAATACCAGCTAGTGGGCCAGTTAAATAAGAAAATCCCCAGGGCTGGTATTGCACCACAATCCGCCCCTGTATGTGCAAATTGCACTTGGGGTTAGTCACCCTTAGGGATGGGGGAATCCAGACGTGGACCCCTTGCTCACAGGTGCGTCGAGGCCCAACAAGACTGAAATGTACGTCTGGGGTTAGCTGTTGCCCTTGTTCAGAGAACAATTGTCTGGCATTTTGTGGCTTGACTGTCATTTTGGCAGGACCAATATGATATGCATCAGAATATTTCTTCTCCGTGTATGGCATTTGTGAGCTAAAAGAGATTGGACCCTGGGCGCTAGGGTACAGTCCCAGTGAGCTTTTTTTTTGCAAAGTCTTGCAAGCTCATGAGCCTACTTGAGCATTTCTGACTTCTTCTATCTATATGCAAATTGCTCTTAGTGTTAGTAACACTAAGGGTAATGGGGGAATCCAAACATGGACCTCTTGCTCACAGATGTGTAGAGGGATCAGCTACAGCTAGCTGAATGGGCCTGAAAAGGCTGAAATGTGTGTTTAAGGATAGCTGTTGCTGTGTTCAGAGATGACCTGTCTTGCATTTTGTGGCTGGATTCTCCTTTTGACAGGACTGGTATGATTTCCTTCAGAATATTTGTTCTCTGTACGAAAAAATTGCACCATGGATGAGAGTACACATTCACAGTGAGCTTTTTGCATACCTTTGCAAACGTATGAGCCTTGTTGAGCATCTCTCACTTCTTCTATCTATATGCAAATTGCTCTTAGGTTTAGCCTCCCTAAGAGTAATGGGGGAATCCAGACATGGACCTTACTCACAGGTGGCTAGAAGAATTAGCTGCATCTCTCTAAATGGGTCTGAGAAGGCTAAATGTATGTCTGGAGTTAGCTTTTTCTTTGTTTAGAGAGGAATTGTCTTTTGTGGTGGGACTGTTATTTTGGCAGAACCTATATGAGATGCTTCAGAATATTTCTTCTCTTTGTATGGCATTTGTGAACTAAAAGAGATTGCACCCTGGGTGTGAGGACAAAGTCCCAGTGAGCTTTTTACATAGCCCTGAAAGATTATGAGCCTAGTTGAGAATCACTGACTTAAATCTATATGCAGATTGTTCTTATGGTTAGTTTTGGCAGGACATGTATGATATGCTTCAGAATATTTCTTCTCTGTGTATGGCATTTGTGAGCTAAAAGAGATTGATCTCTGGGCACGAAGTCACAGTAGCATACCCTTGCAAACTTAGAAGCCTAGTTGAGAATCTCTGACTTCATCTATTTATATTCAAATTGTTCTTAGGGTAATCACCCTAAAGGTAGTAGGGGAATGCACCTGTGTCTAGAGGGATGAGCTGCACATCACTGACTGGGCACAACAAGGCAGCAGTGTATGTCTGGGGTTAGGTGGTTTATGTGATCAAAGAGAAGTTGTCTTTCATTTTGTGCCTGGACTGTCATTTTGATAGGATTTGTATGATTTCATTCAGAATATTTGTTCTCTGTATATGGCATTTGTGAGCTAAAAAAGATTGCATGCTTGGCTTGAGAGCACAGTCCCAGTAAGCTTTTTGAATACCCTTGCAAGCGCATGAGCTTAGTTGAGCATCTCTGACTTCTTCTAGCTGTATGTGAATTGCTCTTAGGTTTAGTCTCCCCTAAGGGTAATGGGAGAATCCAGGCATGGACCCCATGCTCACAGGTGCCTAGAGGAATCAGTTGCACCTCACTGTTTGGACACAAAAAGGCTGAAATGTAAGTCTGTGGTTAGCTGT
Organism: Rhinophrynus dorsalis; assembly: GCA_037306005.1. Classification (NCBI taxonomy): domain Eukaryota; kingdom Metazoa; phylum Chordata; class Amphibia; order Anura; family Rhinophrynidae; genus Rhinophrynus; species Rhinophrynus dorsalis. The sequence continues at coordinate 73,985,038 of CM074721.1, read as the reverse complement.
TTTTCTTGTTCAGAGAGGAATTGTCTTGCATTTTGTGGCTGGATTGTCATTTTGGCAGGACCTATATGAGATGCTTTAGAATATGTCTTTTCTGTGTATGGCATTTGTGAGCTAAAAGATATTGCACCCTGGGCATGAGGATATAGTCCTAGTGAGCTTTTTGCATAACCCTGAAAGCTTATGAGTCTAGTTGAGAATCACGGACTTAAATCTGTATGCAAATTGTTCTTTTGGTTAGTCACCCTAAAGGTAATGGGGGAATCCAGATGTGGACCTCTTGCTCACAGGTGCCTAGAAGTATCAACTACTCTTCACCATCTAGGCACAACAAGGTTGAAATGTTTGCCTGGTGTTAGCTGTTTTTCTTGTTCAGAGAGAAATTGTCTGGTATTTTGTGGCTGGACTATCATTTTGGCAGAGTCTGTATGATATGCTTCAGAATACTTCTTCCCTGTGTATGGCATTTTTGAGCTAAAAGAGATTGCACCCTGGGTGTTAGGGAACAGTCCAAGTAAGCTTTTTGCATACCCTTGCAAGCTCATGAGGCTATTTGAGCATTTCTGATTTCTTCTCTGTAAATGCAAATTGCTATTAGGGTTAGTCACCCTAAGGGTAATGGGGAAATGCACCCATGGACCCCTGGATTACATGTGCTTACAGGGATTAGCAGCACCTCCCTGACGAGACCTTTTGGTGAAGATCTCTAGGGGTTAAAGCCAGAAGGTTCTGGTAGAACCTCCGCTCTCAGACGTGGGGCATCCTCTCTTTGAGGAGTAAAGCCTCTTGCTGCTATTGGGGGTGGACCTGGACAGAGGAAGCAAGTAGTGATCTTAGTGCCTTATTGTTGTACTCTTTTCCTTGGAGAATTGGTCTTTGGACCTTCAGCTTCTTGCTGCTTTAGGGAGGGGGCCATAATGGCACAAAATGTGACAGGAGAAGACTTTGAGTCTACTGATGTTAGACTACAAGATACTGTAACGGATCTTATCTGTTACTTGGGCCCTTGTCTGGACCTCGAACGTTTTACCTAAAGACTATTGCCCCTTGGCCTCCTTTGACCTCAGATGGGGGGTTTACTATCTTTATGTTAAAAGATTTATGTTTTATGTATTGTCAAATAGTGTACGTGTTTAATTGTACTTGTCCCTAGGATGTGTATTGTAGCCACTCCAGCCATTTGACTCAAGACCTCCTGCTGGGTGTTAATCAAATCATTGTATTGAAAACTGTCCTGAGACCCCCTGCTGTGTGTGTTAATCCATTCACGCCCCTCAGTCTGTGAGTCACCTATTGTATAACCTGAAACTATGTTGCCAGCCCTTTGTATTATATGTTGTGAGTTGATTACCTCTGTGAATGCTCCCATTGCATCAGCCCTAACCATCTGTTGTTGGCTTTTTTGTCTGATGTATTATGATTGGATCACGCCCTTTTGTATCTAGTTTCACCCATCAGTTCAATGTAAAGATTTGTATATAAATATCTGTAGTTTGTGTCAATAAAGTGAGTTATGTTTTGGAGTGAACAAGGAGTCCTGGAGTCTTGTATTGCTTATGGTCTAAAGTGTCCACTCTGATACCCATCTGCGCCAAGTATCCTGAATCGTCGACCGCCTGCTGCCAGCTTCCTGCGTCCAAACTTCATATGCTGTCAGGCGGCGACGTGGACTCTTCCCTGCTTCCCTGCTTCCAGCGATCCTGCAGCTGTTTCCAGTGACTGTCCATACTTCAACTGGTGCATCTGACGGTGCTTATCTGCGTCAAGAAGGAGAGACCAGGGAACGACGGCGGAATGCGACGCGGTCCCTTCTCAGCTTCCGTTACATTGGTGGCACAGCGGTGGGATTTCTCCTTCATATCGGGTGCAGCAATTGAGACATGGCAGATGAAGCAGTGCTGGCAGACACTCTGGGAGCATATGAGGATCGCTACAGCGCCATCTGAATACAGTGGTGGACCCGGCTGGGCGATGTTATCTATGACTTCATTCCAGAGTTGGATGTGTGCATTACAGAGGAGCTCAGAGTACAAGAGGAGTACTGGGACTTTGTTAAATACCTGGACCAGGAATATGGATCAGAGGGCCTTTTCGACTGGTGCCCAGCCCGCTTGCGATGGGACATCCAAGGGCTGGTATGGAACGCCTACCACATGGACTCTACTTTTGGGTGCCCTGACTCCAGAAGATACTGGGAGATCCGGGACAAAAGAGAGGACCGTTTTGGTGGATACATTCCTGCGGACTGCCAGGGAAATTTGGGTATTCTGGCAGGATGTGAATGGGACCTGGAGCAACTATATGCTGGGTTAATTCGAGAGGTCCGGGAATTCCAAAAAGAGGAAGAAGAATGGGAAGGTAACGCATCTGAGGAGGACTTCAGAGACTTTGAGGGCCAGGATTGTGTTACCCCTGTTCACTCCACACTGGTGAGTGGGAATTCGTTCCTCACCAGTGTCCCTGTTGTTGCCCCTGCATCAGAAAGTGGGAAAATCGTCCTTCCTGATACCCCTTTGCCCCTGGACTGTGTGTTGCCTGAGCTCAGGAGTGGGAATTTGTACCTCCTCATCCAAGAAGATGCCTCTACATCAGGGGATGGGACAGACGTCTCCCCTGATAGGCATGTTGCCCCTTCCCCTGTCTTTCCAGCTGCGGTGGATGAGATGCAGGTCCCCACCAGCAGCGATTGTATGTCCCAACTGATGGGTGGGAGAGAGCCCATCAACCCCTATGACCCCCCTGCTGTAGTGAGTGTGGAAGAGCTCACCAGCAGCCCCAAGATGATGCCCCCTGTGGGGTTGGAAAATGCCCTGGAAGTGGAGCAGTATGTGCTCTCCAGGGCCACAGAGGATGCCGCCTTGAGGGATGGGACTGCTGTCTCCCTCAAGGCAGAGAAGGCCCTGGAAAGTGATGGCCTACAAGAGGAGGTCCCCAGCGGACCGGAACAGAGCAGCGCTGCTGGCCCTCCTGTGAATTTGTTGTGTGGACTGATGGGTGGAGAAGAGTGCCCCATCAGCCCCCCTGTAAACCCTGACCTGGTGAGTGGGAGCGAGCTCACCAGGATCTGGGAAAACCCTACTGCGGTGGAAGAGACGCAGGTCCCCACCAGCAGCCCCAGTCCGTCCCCTGTTGTTGGTGCCCTGGAAAAAGGAAAGATTGTGTTCTCCAGGTACCTGAGTAAAGTGGCTAGGAGGATTGGGATTACCTCCCTGCTAAAGAAAAGAAATGGCCCTGAGGAGGGGGCCCTGGAAGCCAAGGAGATCAGCAGATTGCCCCTTTGCAGCACTGATGCCCTGGATACCAGCCCCTATGTGACCCCTGGCCTAGTGGATGGGAGTGAACCCACCAGGCCCTGTGAACCCCCTGCTGTGGTGAGTGGGGAAGAGCTCACCAGCAGCCCCAGAGAGAGGCCCTATGGTGTCATGGACAGTGCCCTGGAGCAGGAGCAGTGTGTGCTCCCAGGGGATACAGATGATGCCGCTTTAAGGGATGGGACTGCAGTCTCCCTCAAGACAGAGAATGACCCTGCGGTTAGCGGCCTACAAGAGGAGGAACCCAGCAGACTGGAAGAGAGCAGTACCGCTGACCCTCCTGTGGATCTGAACTGTGAACTGATGGGTGGGAATGCATTCCCCATCAGCACCCTTGTAACCCCTGGCTTGGTGCGTGGGAGCGAGCGCACCAGGTCCTGTGAAACTCTGGCTGGGATGAGTGGGACAACAGTCCTCATCCCCAGCCCAACGATTGTGCCCCCTGAATTCTGTGACCTCAGCCTGGTGGGTGGGAATTCGTTCCCCACCAGGCCAACTGTTGACCCAGCCAAAGGGAGTGGGACCACTGTCCTCCCTAAAGAAGTTGGGTCTTGCCCTGGTTTTGCGCTGTGCCCAGAGTCTGGTTGCCCTGGGTTGGTGAGTGGGAGTGTGCTCCTCACCGACCCTTTGAATACCCCTGCCCTGACCAAACAAGTTCTCAGCACTCTGAACGTTGCCCCAGCCCAGGAGAGTGAGAATAACAGCCGCTCCAATCCTCCTGGGGCACTTGCCCAACAAGAAGGGGGAGATGTGCCCCTCTCCCCACACTGTGACCCCCAGGCCTTTGAGAGCTCAAAGGCCCTGCTTCCACAAAAGGATCTGCCTTATAGACTGACTTTGGACCCTGAGCCACTGGCCCCAGACCCAGGAACATTGAACACCAGCTCTGCATGGAGCATGGCCCAGGAGAGGCCTCACAAGCTGATGCTAGTCAGGACAAGAAAGCACCAATTTCCCTGGCCCAGGATTAAGGGCCAATATTGTACCCCTGGCCCATGACAAGGGGCTTGTTTCCTATTTCCAGGCCCAGACAAGAGGCTTGCATTTTCTCCTGGCCCAGGACAAAAGACTTGCTCATTGGTTCCCTGGCCCAGGACAAGGGGCTTCCCATTTGAGACTTGCCTAGGACCAAGGCTTCCGGACTAATGAACTGTCCAGACAAGGGGCTCACAACAGCAATGCTCTCTTACAGCTCCAAGCCAGCGTTTACTATTGCAACCGCTGGCTTGGTACAAAAAGGGGTAGAAATGTAACGGATCTTATCCGTTACTTGGGCTCTTGTCTGGACCTCGAACGTTTTACCTAAAGACTATGGCCCCTTGGCCTCCTTTGACCTCACATGGGGGGGTTTACTATCTTTATGTTAAAAGATTTATGTTTTATGTATTGTCAAATAGTGTATGTGTTTAATTGTACTTGTCCCTAGGATGTGTATTGTAGCCACTCCAGCCATTTGACTCAAGACCTCCTGCTGGGTGTTAATCTCTCTCTGTGAATGCTCCCATTGTGTCAGCCCTAACCATCTGTTGTTGGCTTTTTTATCTGATGTATTATGATTGGATCACGCCCTTTTGTATCTAGTTTCACCCATCAGTTCAATGTAAAGATTTGTATATAAATATCTGTAGTTTGTGTCAATAAAATGAGTTATGTTTTGGAGTGAATAAGGAGTCCTGGAGTCTTGTATTGCTTATGGTCTAAAGTATCCACTCTGATACCCATCTGCGCCAAGTATCCTGAATCGTCGACCGCCTGCTGCCAGCTTCCTGCGTCCAAACTTCATATGCTGTCAGGTGGCGACGTGGACTCTTCCCTGCTTCCAGCGATCCTGCGGCTGTTTCCAGTGACTGTCCATACTTCAACTGGTGCATCTGATGGCGCTTATCTGTGTCAAGAAGGAGAGACCCGGGAACGACGGCAGAAGGCGTCGCTGTCCCTTCTCAGCTTCCGTTACAGATACTTTACGTTTTATGGTGGAGGAGACAATCGAAGACAAACAAATACATTGTGGAAGTGCTGCTGAAGGACTTATTACATGTGAGCCTGGATACGGTCTTATGTTTCCAGGATTTTCCAAGATGTGGACATTACCTTCACCTCCTTGTTTATTTGTAGTCAGATCTATGAGAGATACCGGAACTGTATGGATATCGGAAGATTCAAGGGAGTAAATGTTCTTCCTCTCTTTGCAAATGAAGAGACAGTTCTAACAGTACACATGTATAATCCAAGGGTAGTGGACAAGGACGTGTTTACCATTCTATCCCAATATTGTAAGACAGTTTGTTTTGTGGGACGAATTTACGACGAATATAAAATGTGGACTGGTAAGCGAAAATGTGTGGTGACTTTCCACTCCGACGTAACCAGATATGGAGGATTGAAAAGACCCCCTCCAATGTTTTCGTTGGGAAGAGACAAAGGCTTTCTGTTCTATAGGGGCATGCCTCCCTTTTGCAGGAATTACCGAGAATATGGACATATGGCAGAAATCTGTGTAGAAAATGCAGTATGCAGGTTTTGTGGCCAATCGGGTCATGATCCAGGACATTGCCAGAAAAAGTCTTGCAACTTATGTGGGAGTCTGGAGCATCAATTTAAGGAGTGTCCACACAGAGAAAGAAGACGTCCATGGGGACAAGGAAAGGAAATAGCTGAAAGGCAGAAAGGGACATTGGAAGACCTTGCAAACTTCTTTCCTATGGAAGTCACGTTGGAAAGAATGGGGTAAATGAGGAATCCAAACCCTGAAAGTGGTCCTCCATGGATTTTAAGACCTGAAGAACCAGAGACTGCTATAGTTTCACTAATCTTGTGGACTGTGGAGGAGTTGGGAGATATCCTTGAAGACTTGGCAGAGGAGAGTTTGCCCTCTGTTTCTAAAATAAATCTGGAGAAACAGAGTGGAGAGGACAGTGACATGGAAGGAGAAAATGAAAGGGGTGAAGTTATTTCGGATACCCTCTACAACCAGCATTTAAAAAGGTTTGTCACAAGAAGAAAAAAGAGTGGTGTGAAAAAAGATTCTACACCCAGTTTTAAGGACTCCGGACAAACTCTGGAGGCACTAGCTCCTAATCCTTTTTACGTAAAAGGACTTGAAACACAAGACGAAGAATATGGTTTATTGCCATCTGGACCTGAAGACTTATTGACAATCCTTTCTGGGGATGGGGCAGAGGTTATAACGGATACTGATCTTCCTGGGAGTACTATATTGCCAACAACCTCAGCTGAGGTACAGTCAGATGTAGAGTCTGGGTTTTCCCCCACTTAGTGGGGACCAACATGTATCGAGACCAGGAAAATAATTAACTAAATGTTGAGAGTTTGTAGCTTAAATGCACAGAGCATCAAAAACCCTTTTAAAAGGGCGGCTCTGTGTGATTTTTTTTTCAAAAATAAATATTTGATGTTGTTTTCTTACAAGAATGTGGTAAACCAATGGAGATAGATTATAAAAAATATTTAGAAAATTGGAATAAGGGGCCCTCAGTCTGGTCAGGAGGAAATGAGAACAAAAGTGTGGGGGTAGCCATCTTATTTGGGAACAAAGATTTTTGGGTAGATAGGATTGAAGAAGTAATACCAGGTCGACTATTGATTGTTTCTGTTAACTTTAAAGGGTTGTTTTTGAAATTTGTAAATGTATATGCTCCTCCAGATAAGAGACAAAGGAGAGAATTTTTTTGAAATATTAAGTTTGTTTCTTCTGGGTTCTGTTCCTTTAATTATGGGTGGGGATTTTAATTGTGTCTTTCCTGATGAGAGTATAATGGGGGGAAGTAGGTCTAGAAAAGATGGATCTGCAAACCTTTTTAGAGATATGATTGCTGATAATAATTTACAGGATGCATGGCGTGTGACAGAGAATACTGATGAAGGTTATACTTGGAGCAATAGTTTAGTTAAATCTTGAATAGACTTTTTGTTTTTTTCTAGGGGGATAAGAGTGTCTGACTTTAAAACACATCTTAGTATTTTTTCTGACCATAGAATGATTGATTTGTATGTGAGATTCCTGGTGTGAAGAGGAAGAAAAAACCTTATTGGAAACTGAATGTTTCCTTACTTGAGGATGAGGAAGTAAGAATGGAATTTATACAGTTATACAAAAAATGGAGAGAATGTAGATTGTGAATGAATATTTGTGAGTGGTAGGACTATATGAAAGGGAAAGAGAAACATTTTTTTATTCGTATTGGTAAACGTCAAGGAAAAAAACAGAGATGAGTATAAGAAATTGCAGAGATGTTTGCAAACTTTATATGATTTCAAGTCTATAGATATAGATGTGAAAGAAGAAATTGGCAGAGTTAAAGAAAATATTAAAATGTATATAGATAAGAAAGGAAAGCAAATTATGTTCAACAGTAGAGTAACATGTTTAGAGGAAGATGAAAAATGTTCAAGATTTTTTTTCAAGAAATTAAAGCAAGTTATGGAAATTCTAGATACGTTAGAGGGTGAGAAGGATTTGGAAGGAATCTTGAAAAAAAAAAAAAAACACGAGTTTTTTTCTGCTCTTTTTTCATTAAGGGAGACGGATTGTTCTTTAGGAAATTATTTTTTAAGTAACATCATTTACATTGGAAGATCAGGAGAAATTGGTGAAAAAGCTGAATCAAATAGAAATACAGGAAGTTATCAATTGTTTTAAAGGGAATCTCTCACGTAGATATAAGTAATGCTCATTAGTTAGAGCATTTAGTGAAAACATTTAAAACGTTCATTTAAAAAAAAAAAACAACTTTATCTGCACAAAACATAATGTTTAAAAAGTGCCCGGTAGCCTACTTTCGTCTTGCAGTTATGCCTCTGCTCCCGTCCCACTACCCAGCATCCTCCAATGACGGATGCTTTCTTTTCTCTAAGCTGGAGTGGCAGATATCGATATCTAGCCAATGAGATTGCTCCAGCTTAGAGACAGACAGCCTCCATCATCTGAGGAGGGAGGAGAGCAGAGGCAGTTCGGCAAGCTTATGCAAGCCGGAAGTAGGCTGCCAGGCACTTTTTAAACTTTAATTTTTGTGCAGATAAAGTTTTTTTTTTTTTTGTTTTTTTTTTTATAAATGAACAGCATTTTAAATGTTTTCCCTAATTGCCCTAACTAATGAGCATTAGTTATACCTATGTGCGAGATCCACTTTAAAAAAAGAAAAACCAGGTACTGAAGGGATACCAGTAGAATTTTATACGACTTTCTGGCCTTATTTTAAAGATGATTTTTTTGATTTGTTAGAAGAAGGTTTTGAAAATTTTCGATCACCAAGTTCCTGGAAGGAGGAAGTGGCGACTCTTTTGTTTAAAAAAGGTGATAAGAAAGATATAAAAAATTTGAGACCAATTACTCTTTTGAATATGGATTATAAAATATTTGCTAAAGTCATAGCAAGTAGACTTAAAAAAAGTAATTGCATCTGTGATAAATATGAATCAAGTTTGTGGGATCCCAGAGAGAAGTGTAACTCAAAATTTTGTGTTAATTCGAGATCTGATTTGTGATGTAGTAAATAGGGGACAGGATATTGCCCTTATGTCAATTGACTTTGAAAAGGCTCTTGATAGGGTGTCTCATAATTTTTTATTTCAGGTTTTAGAAAAATTAGGGTTTCCAGAGAAAGTGAGGATGCAAGTAAGAATGATGTATGAAGGATGTAAGAGTGTAATGTCAATTAATGTTTTTTTTTACAGAAGGAGTAGATATTTTTTCAGGGGTTAAACAAGGATGTCCTCTGTCACCTTTAGTGTTCATCTGTGCCATTGAACCCTTATTATTGAAAATAGGAGAAGATAAAGGGATAAAAGGGGTACAAGTTCCTGGAATCTAAGGGTGAAGAAGTTAAAGTTTTCGGGTACATGGATGATATATCCTTGTTATGTACAGACCTTGTTTCAATTAAAAGGGCCATTAGATTAATGCAGTGTTTTTGTAGTGTGAGTGGTTTTAAAGTTAATTTAGGAAAATCTGAGTGTATGTTATATGGTAGATGGGAGAGTATATTTGAGATGGATGTGTGTTTACTTGAGGATAGTATTACAATTTTGGGTGTTATTTTTGCTAAATATTTAAAGAGTGACCAGATATGACAATCTACATTGGAACGAGTAAAAAAAAAACACTTTTTTTGGAATTTTAGACAGCTAACAATGGAAGGGAAAATTCTAGTCATCAGACAAGTAATCTTGCCTATTGCATTATATGTTGCAATGTTTTTTTTCCACCAGTGCTTTGGTTAAAAAGAATTATCAGAACATGTTTTATATTTTTTTGGGGATCCAAGATGGAAAGGGTCAATCGTAGTGATATATGTAAACTACAGAGTAATGGTGGAAAAAACGTTCCTGATATAAGGATGTTTTTGAGTTTGAAATATTTTGCTTTTTATGTTAAGAGAGTTTTTGAAAAAAATGTGTGTGTTAGATGATTATGTTAGATATGTTAAGGGACATATTTTTCAGAGATATAAATGGGTGGGTATTTCTTTAAGTAGACCATATTCTTTTTCTTCTCCATGGCATTATGTAGTGTTGGAGAAAATAATTAGATAATTTAATTTAGGTAAGATGGGGATAGAAACATTAATAGATCATAGAAAAATGTATCAAGAACTTAAAAACAGAAGAAATTATGCAAAATGTAAATAACTTTAATAGCAATATCTCTGTAAATATTTGGAAGAATATGACCTGTAGTAACACTCAAAAAGATCTGGTGTGGAGCATTGTCAAAGAGTGTTTGCCCACATGTGCATTTCAGCACAGAAGGGGTTTAATACGTTGTGCTAAATGTCCAAGGTATAGATGTGGGGAAACAGCACTACATGTTTTTTGGAACTGTACTTTTTCAAGCCAAATGTGGGAACGAGTATGGCCAGTGCTTAAATGGCTTGGACTGTCTTATCCCCTTAAGGGCCCATGACAGTCCAGGACCGTCATGGCTTAAATGATAGCAGCGCGCCTCTGTGCACGCTGCTATCATTAATTCCAGGCTGAGACTGAGCTCTCCGAGACCAGGGTGTTCAGTCTCAGCCCTTCTTGCTTGTGCTGGTTCATGTGATCACCATAGCAGCAATCACATGTACTGACATTCTGAGAGACAGTACAGTAAGCATACTGTCTCTGCGTGTCTCGTATGCCTCTGTCTCCCTTGCTATCAAAGTAAGGGAGACAGAAGTAGAGAGGAGACACCTAGTGGTAAATGAAAATACAGCAACTGATGGTATTAACCCCTTCACTGCTGGTGCTGGAGGCTGGCTAAATGCAGGTCAATTTTTTTTTTCTTTTTTAAAAAAACACAAAACACTTTTTTTTAACAAAAAAAATGTTATTATTTTTTTTTTTTTTTAAATCTCATTAAACAATTTTGGAAGTGTGATTGTTGTGGAGCCATGTAATACACTTATACACTCCGCCAAATGTCATAGATAAAAATGTGGGAAAATAGGGTAGAAAAAAGGGACATGGGTATTTTCACCCGAGGGGACAGTGGCCACTTTAAACTGCGCATTTTGTAGGTATGACTGACCAGTCATACCTTTCATGCAGTCTCCATAAAAATTTAACCCTTTGTGCCCAATTGATCCCAAGAGAAAAAACAAAAATGGTGGGTTTTTTTTTACTTTTTTTTTTACCTTTTTTTTTTTTAATTATAATAAAGTAAATGGTGGGTTCTCCATATAAGTGGGGTATCAAATGAAAGCCCTATTTGTGCTTCAAAAAACAGTATATAATTTATGGGGGTGGAAACAAAGCCTAAGAGGGAAAACACTGTTGAACAAAGACATAGTCAAAAAGGTCAGAATTGCTCCGGTCCTTAAGGGAAAACTACCTCAGATTTTCCCGGTCCTTTTGGGGTTAAGTATGCTTTGAGCCTTATGTATATTTATTATTTGCATGATAAAAAATCTGTGGGAGAAGCTGTTGTCAAAAAATTGTGGAATTTTCCAGTGTGGAATTTGCTTGTATATATATTTGTTTTTTTGGGGGAGGGAGGGGGGAGAAAGAAAAAAAAATAAGCAAATATAAGTGTAGTACTTACCATGATGATGTTTTTGTAGTCAACTTGGGTGAAATCAAGGTTGGATGAAGACTTTTTTGATGGCCCAGGAAAAAGTTTATATCCTGTTGATTTACAATTGACTGAATGGTAAAAAAAAATCTGGGGTTAGCTGTTTCCTTCGTTCACAGAGGAGTTGTCAGGCATTTTATGGCTGGACTGTCATTTTGGCAGGACCTGTATGATGTACTTCAGAATATTTTTTCTCTTTGTATGGCATTTGTGAGCTAAAAGGGATTGCTCTCTGGGCACGAAGGCACAGTCCCAGTGAGTTGTTTTTGCGTACCCTTGCAAGCTGATGAGCCTTGTTGAGAATCTCTGACATCTATTTATATGCAAATTGCTCTTAGGGTAGTTACTCTAAGGGTAATGGGGGAATCCACTTGTGGACCCCTGGATTACAGAAGCATAGAGGGATCAGCTGCACTGCATAGAAGAGGCTTAACAAGGCTGAAATGGCTTGCCTTGTTAACAGAGGAGTTGTCTGGTGTTTTGTGGCTGGACTGTCATTTTGGCAGGACCTGTATGATTTCCTTCAGAATATTTGTCCTCTGTGTATGGCATTTGTGAGCTAAAAAAGATTGCATATTGGGCTTGAGAATGCAGTCCCAGTGAGCTTTTTGAATACCCTGGCAAGTGCATGAGCCTAGTTGAGCATCTCTGATTTCTTTCTATATGCAAATTGCTCTTAGGGTTAATCACTGTAAGGGTAATGGGGGAATCCAGACATGGACTCCTTGCTCACAGGTGCCTAGAGAGATCAACTGCACTTCAACAATGAGACTCAAGAAGGCTGAAATGTACATTTCGGGGTTAGCTGTTTCCTTTATTCAGAGAGGAGTTGTCTGGCATTTTATGGCTGGACTGTCATTTTGGCAGCACCTTTATGATATGCTGCAGAATATTTCTTCTCTGTGTATGGCATTTGTGAGCTAAAAGAGATTGTATCCTGGGTGCAAGCATACAGTCCCAGTGGCTTTTTTGCAAACTCTTGCAAGCTCGTTAGCCTAGTTGAGCATCTCTGACTTGCTCACACCTTGCTCACAGTTGTCTAGAGGGATCAACTGCAACTCACCGACCGGCTCCAACAAGACTGAAATGTATGTTTAAGGTTAGCTGTTTCTTTGTTCAGAGAAGAATTGGTTTGCTTTTTGTGGCTGGATTCTCATTTTGACAGGACTTGTATGATTTCCTTCAGAATATTTGTTCTCTGCATATGGCATTTTTGAGCTAAAAACGATTGCACCATGGGCGAGTACACAGTCACAGTGAACTTTTGGCATACCCTTGCAAGTGCATGAGCCTTGTTGAACATCTCTCAGTTCTTCTATCTATATGCAAATTGCTCTTAGGTTTAGTCACCCTAAGATTAATGGGGGAATCCAGACGTGGACCCCTTGCTCACAGGTGCATAGATTTAGCAGCTACACTTAAATGAGTAGGCAAGGAAAGTTGAAATGTTTGTTTGGTGATAGGGTGGGTGGGTGTTGTTCATAGAGGAGCTGTCTGGCATTTTGTGGATGAACAATCATTTTGGCAGAACCTGTATGATCTGCTTCAGAATATTTCTTTTTCTGTGTATGGTATTTGTGAGCTAAAAAAAGATTGTACCCTGGGCGTGAGGGCACGGTCCCATGGAGCTTTTTTGTATACCCTTGCAAGCCGATGAGCATTTCTGAATTATTCTCTGTAAATGCAAATTGCCTGTAGGGTTAATCACTCTAAGGATAATGGCGGATTACAGGTGCCTACAGGGATCAGCTGCACCTCACTGACGAGGCTCAACAAGGCTTAAACATACATCTGGGGTCTGCTGTTTGCTTTGTTTAGAGTGGTATTGGCTGGCATTTTATAGCTGGGTTGTCATTTTTACATGACCTGTATGATATGCTTCAGGATAATTCTTCTCTTTGTGTGGCATTTGTGAGCTAAAAGAGATTGCTCTCTGGGCAGGAAGGCACAGTCCCAGTGAGCTTTTTGCATACCCTTGCAAACTCGTGAGCCTTGTTTAGAATCTCTCACTTCCATGGGCGGATTGTCCTATCGGGGGATCGGGCATCCCCCGGTGGGCCGCTATATCGCGAGCCACTTTTTTATTGAGTGCAGACTCTCTCTATCCCCCTCCGGTGCGCACTGAAAGAACTGCAATTAAAACAGAAGTGCTGTACAGCGCTGGTCATCTCTCTCCCCCTCCGCTTCACTGTGTCTTGAGTGGATCGGAGGGGGAGAGAAACGGGCAGCGTTAGTTGTCTTGCAGTTCTTTCAGTGCGCACCGGAGTGTGTGTGTGTGTGTGTGTGTGGGGGGAGCCCGGGCTGGTATTCCCCTACAATCCGCCCCTGCTCACTTCATCTACTTATATGCAAATTGCTCTTAGGGTAGTCACCCTACGGTTAATGGGGGAATGCACCTGTGAACCCCTGGATTACAGGTGCTTAGAGAGATAAGCTGTGCTTCACTGACAAGTCTCAACAAAACATATTTCTGGGGTTAGCTGTTTCCCTTGTTCAGAGAGCAATTGCCTTGTCTTTTATGGCTGGACTGTCATTATAGCAGGACCTGTATGATATGCTTAAGAATAGTTCTTCTCTGTGTATGGCATTTATGAACTATAAAATATTGCACCCTGGGCATGAGGACACAGTCACAGTGAGCTATTTGCATACCTTTGCAAGCTTATGAGCCTAGTTGAGAATCTCTGGCTTCTTCTATTTATATGCAAATTGCTCTTAGGGTAGTCACCCTAAGGGTAATAGGGGAATGCACCTGTGTCTAGAGGGATGAGCTGCACTGGGCCCAACAAGGCTGAAATGTATGTCCAGGGTTAGCTGTTTCCTTTGCTAAAAGAGGAGTCTTCTTGCATTTTGTGTCTGGACTGCAATTTTGATAGGACCTGTATGATTTCCTCCTGAATCTTTGACCTCTGTGTATGGCATTTGAAAGCTAAAAAAGATTGCACCTTGGGCTTGAGAACACAGTCCCAGTGAGCTTTTTGAATACCTTTGCAAGTGCATGAGTCTAGTTGAGCATCTTTTACTTCTTCTAGCTATATGCAAATTGCTCTTAGGTTTAGTCTCCCTAAGGGTAATGGGGGAATCCAGACATGGATCCCGTACTCACTGGTGGCTAGAAGAATCAGCTGCACCTCACTGAATAGGCAAAACAAGGCTGAAATGTTTATCTGGGATTAGCTGTTTCCTTTGTTTAGAGAGGAATTGTCTTGTGTTTTGTAGCTGGACTGCTATTTTGGCAGGACCTATATGAGATACTTCAGAATATTTTTTCTTTCTGTATGGCCTTTGTGAACTAGAAGAGATTGCACTCTGGGAGTGAGGATGTAGTCCCAGTGAGCTTTTTGGATAGCCATGAAAGCTTATGAGCCTAGGTGAGAATCACTGACTTAAATCTATATGCAAATTGTTCTTATGGTTAGTCACTCTAAAGATAATGGGGGAATCCAGATGTGGACTCCTTGCTCACAGGTGCCTAGAAGTATCAGCTACACTTCACTGAATAAACCCAACAAAGTTGAAATGATTGTCTGGAGTTAGCTGTTTGACTTGTTCAGAGAGAAATCGTCTGGCATGCTTCAGAATATTTATTCTTTGTGTACGGCATTTGTGAGTTAAAAGAGATTGCACTCTCCACGTGAGGGCACAGTCCCAGTGAGGTTTGTGTATGCCCTTGCAAGCTCATGAGCCTAGCTGAGCATTTCTGATTTCTTATCTGTAAATGTAAATTGCTCTTAGGGTTAGTCACTCTAAGGGAAATGGGAGAATCCAGTTGTGGACCCCTTGCTCACAGGTGTCTAGAGTGATCAGCTGCACCTCACTGACTGGGCCTAACAAGTCCAAAATGTATTTCAGTGGTTAGGTGTTTCTCTTACTCAGTGAGGAATTTTCTGGCGTTTTGCGGCTAGACTGTATTTTTGGGAGGACCTTGTTTGTGTGTGGCATTTGTGAACTAAACAAAATTGCATTCTGGGCATGAGGACAGAGTCACAGTGAGTTTTTTTTTGCATACTCCTAGTTGAGAATCTAGTTGAGAATCTCTGACTTCTATCTATATGCAAATTGCTCTTATGATTAGTCACCTTAAAGGTAATGGGGGAATCCAGACATGGACCTCTTGTTCACAGGTGCTTAGAGGGATCAACTGTGCCTCACTGACAAGGCCCAACAATGCTGAAATATATGTTAGGGGGTTAGCTGTTGTCTGGCTTTTGTGGCTGGACTGTCATTTTGGTAGGACCTATATGATATGCTTCAGAATATTTATTTTCTGTGTATGGTATTTGTGAGCTAAAAGAGATTGCTCCTTGGGTGCAAGGGCACAGTCCCAGTGAGCTTTTTTGCAATCCTCTGCAAGCTGACTTCTTCTGTCTATATGCAAATTGCTCTTAGGGTTAGTTGCCTTAAGGGTAATGGGGGGATGTACCGGAGGACCCCTGGATTACAGATATTTAGAGGGATCTGCTGCACCTAACTGATGAGGTGCAACAAGGCTGAACTATATGTGTGGGGTTTGTGGTTTTCTTTGTTCAGAGAGAAATTGTCTGGCATTTCATGGTTGGGTTGTCATGTTGGCAGGACTTGTATGATTTTCTTCAGAATATATCTTCTCTGTGTATGGCATTTGTAAGCTAAAAGAGCTTGCATGAGGGCACAGTCCCAGTAAGCTTTTTTTTTTTTTTTTTTTTTTTTTTTTTTGCAAGCTCATGAGCCTAGTTGAGCATCACTGACTTCTTCTATCTTTATACAAATTGCATTAAGGTTTAGGTACCCTAAGGGCAATGGGGGAATCCAGACATGGACCCCTTGCTCACATGTGTATAGAGGGATCAGCTGCAACTCAATGATTGGGTCCAACAAGGCTGAAATGTATATTTAAGGTTAGTTGTTTCTTTGCTAATAGAAGAATTGTCTTACATTTTGTGGCTGGATTCTCATTTTGGTATAATTTCCTTCAGAATATTTGTCCTCTTCATATGGCATTTGTGAGCTAAAAGAGATTGTGCTCTTTGTGCTCTCGGAATGAGGACACAGTCCCAGTGAGCTTTTTGCATACCCTTGCAAGCGCATGAGCCTAGTTGAGCATCTCTGACTTCTTCTATCTATATGCAAATTACTGTTAGGTTTAGTCACCCTAAAGGTAATGGGGGAATCCAGACATGGACTGCACGCTCTCAGCTGCACATCACTGTCGAGGTTCAATAAGGCTGAAATATATGTTTGTAGGTAGGTGTTGTCTTTGCTTAGTGAGGAATTGTCTGACATTTTGTGGCTGGACTGTCATTTTGGCAGGACCTTTTTGATATGCTTCAGAATATTTCTTCTATTTGTATGGCATTTATGAAATAAAAGAGATTGTACTCTGGGGGGTGAAAACACAGTCCCAGTGAGGTGTTTTTTTTTATTTTTATTTTATTTTTATTTTTTTTTTGCATACCTTTGAAAAGCTCATGAGCCTAGTTGAGAATCTCTGACTTCTTCTAGCTAGATGCAAATTGTTCTTTGGGTTAGTCACCCTAAGGGTAATGTGGGAATGCACCCGTGGACCCCTGGATTACAGAACCCTAGAGGTATCAGCTGCATCTTAGTGGTTTCCTTTGTTCAGAGAAGAATTGTCTGGTATTTCATGGCTGGTTTGTCATCCTGGCAAAACCTATATGATTTCCAGGGGAGGATTAGCAACTTGTGGCCCAGGGGGCAAATACATTGTGGCCCATTTCTATTATCATTCAAGCCCACTGTTCCAGCCCACACCCTTTTGCTAATTTTAAAATTGGCATTAATGTTGTGATGTAAGTCACGTGATACCACATAGCTTACAGATGAAATGGGGCTACACTAGTGCGCTACTACAAAGCTTAATTTAAGTAAAGCTTACCTAGAGATACTATAAAGCTTACAAGGGAAATGGTTTATGCTACTAGTTTAGCTCCATTTGGATTGTACCTCCGTGGTATCATTTATGTAGCACCATTTCAATTGTAAGCTCTGTGGTATCACTAGTGTAGCTCCATTTACAGCATCAGTCAGGAGATTTAGTGAGGTGCAGTGACCCACCAGCCCAAACATATGACCAGCCCAGGAGGCAATTGCCCCCCTGCCCCCAAGGCCAGCCCTCCCCTGATGATTTCCTTCAGAATATTTGTCCTCTGCTTACGGCATTTGTGAGCTAAAAGACATTGTGCACTGGGATCGAGGGCACAGTCCAAGTGAGCTTTTTGCATACCCTTGCAAGCTCATGAGCCTAGTTAAGCATATCTGACTTATTCTATCTACATGCAAACTGCTCTTAGGTTTAGTCATCCTAAGGGTAATGGAGGAATCCCAGTGAGGACCCCTTGCTCACAGGTGCCTAGAGTCATCAGTAGTGATGAGCGAGCGTGCTCGGCCGATGCTCGGATCGGCTCGAGCATCGCTCTGCTCGGCACATGGCGGTACTCGTCGAGTACCGCCATGTTCGGGTGGCGGGGATCTGTGCCGGAAGAGGCACAGATCCGAAGACGCTCCGCTGGACCACCAGGGACTGGAGGTACGGGGGCATTGCGGAGATGAAGGGGGCATTGCGGAGATGAAGGGGGACATTGTGGAAGAGGGGCATAGACTCTATGCCCCTCTTCCACAATGTCCCCCTTCATCTCCGCTATGCCCGTCTTCCACAATGTCCCCCTTCATCTCCGCTATGCCCCTCTTCCACAATGTGCCCCTTCATCTCCGCTATGCCCCTCTTCCACAATGTCCCCCTTCATCTCCTCTATGCCATAGAGGAGATGAAGGGGGACATTGTGGAAGAGGGGCATAGCGGAGATGAAGGGGCACATTGTGGAAGAGGGGCATAGCGGAGATGAAGGGGCACATTGTGGAAGAGGGGCATAGCGGAGATGAAGGGGGACATTGTGGAAGAGGGGCATAGCGGAGATGAAGGGGGACATTGCGGAGATGAAGGGGGCATTCGGAGATGAAGGGGGCATAGCGGAGATGAAGGGGGCATTGACCAGGCACCCTCCCCTCATCAGAGCAGGGGGTGCCTGGTGTCGCCCCATTCATTTCAGTGGGGCTCGGGTGCTCGGCCGAGCACTCGAGCCTCAGGGGGTGCTCGGTCAGAGCACCCGAGCACCCGAGCATCGGGGTGCTCGCTCAACACTAGTCATCAGCTGTATCTCACCAACAATGTCCGAGAATGCTGAAACTTATGTCTGGGGCTAGCTGTTTCACTTGTTCAAAGAAGAACTGTCATTTTGGCTGGACCTGTATGAACTGCTTAATTTTTTTTTAGGGTTTTTTAGGGTTAGTCACCCTGTTGAGATATCACTGAAGGTGCTCTCACAGTGCTGTAGCCTATATTATACATTGAATGGTTGCTAGAAGTGTAAGTAAAGTTATTTTTGTTGTCAACTTCCCCTTCCTGCTGCAACAGGAAGAAAAGAAATGAGCATTTTTTTTCTTTCTCAGATAAAGACACAGAAGCTAGAAGTACCTGTGTGTGTTTTCCCTCCATGTTTATATAACTTGTTTATATACCCATTTATCCTATCCTAATAATAAAAATGGCAACACACTCTAAGGGTAATGGGGGAATCCATGTGGACCCCTTGCTCACAGGTGTCTGGAGGGGGCAGCTGGACATCACTGACTGGTCTCAATAAGGCTGAAACATATGTTTGGGGTTAGGTGTTTCTTTGTTCAGAGAAGAATTGGCTTGCATTTTGTGGCTGGATTCTCATTTTGACAGAACTTGTATGTTTTCCTTCAGAACATTTGTTCTCTGTGTATGGTATTTGTGAGCTAAAAGAGATTGCACCTTGAATGTGAGGTCAGAGTCTTTTTTTTTTTTTTTTTGCTTTTGCACAACCTTGCAAGCACATGAGCCTAGTTGAGCATTTATGACTTCTTCTATCTAAATGCAAGTTGCTCTTTGGTTTAGTCACCCTAAGGGTAATGGGGGAATCCAGATGTGGACCCTGTGTTCACAACGCCTAGTGGGACCAGCTGCACTGCACCAATGAGGTCCAGTAAAGCTGAAACATATGTTTGTGGTTAGGAGTTTCTTTTGCACAGTGAGGTATTGTCTGGCATTTTGTGGCTGCATTTTGGCAGGACCTGTTTGATATGCTTCAGAATCTCTCTTCTCTCTGTATGCCATTTGTGAACTAAAAGAGATTGTGCTCTGGGCTCGAGGACACAGTCCAAGTGAGCTTTTTACTTCTTCTAGCTATATGCAAATTGCTCTTAGGTTTAGTCTCCCTAAGGGTAATGGGGGAATCCAGACATGGATCCCGTACTCACTGGTGGCTAGAAGAATCAGCTGCACCTCACTGAATAGGCAAAACAAGGCTGAAATGTTTATCTGGGATTAGCTGTTTCCTTTGTTTAGAGAGGAATTGTCTTGTGTTTTGTAGCTGGACTGCTATTTTGGCAGGACCTATATGAGATACTTCAGAATATTTTTTCTTTCTGTATGGCCTTTGTGAACTAGAAGAGATTGCACTCTGGGAGTGAGGATGTAGTCCCAGTGAGCTTTTTGGATAGCCATGAAAGCTTATGAGCCTAGGTGAGAATCACTGACTTAAATCTATATGCAAATTGTTCTTATGGTTAGTCACTCTAAAGATAATGGGGGAATCCAGATGTGGACTCCTTGCTCACAGGTGCCTAGAAGTATCAGCTACACTTCACTGAATAAACCCAACAAAGTTGAAATGATTGTCTGGAGTTAGCTGTTTGAC
This sequence comes from Rhinophrynus dorsalis, assembly GCA_037306005.1. Classification (NCBI taxonomy): domain Eukaryota; kingdom Metazoa; phylum Chordata; class Amphibia; order Anura; family Rhinophrynidae; genus Rhinophrynus; species Rhinophrynus dorsalis. Next base: position 73,964,939 of record CM074721.1, on the reverse strand, counting down.
TTGTTCAGAGAGAAATCGTCTGGCATGCTTCAGAATATTTATTCTTTGTGTACGGCATTTGTGAGTTAAAAGAGATTGCACTCTCCACGTGAGGGCACAGTCCCAGTGAGGTTTGTGTATGCCCTTGCAAGCTCATGAGCCTAGCTGAGCATTTCTGATTTCTTATCTGTAAATGTAAATTGCTCTTAGGGTTAGTCACTCTAAGGGAAATGGGAGAATCCAGTTGTGGACCCCTTGCTCACAGGTGTCTAGAGTGATCAGCTGCACCTCACTGACTGGGCCTAACAAGTCCAAAATGTATTTCAGTGGTTAGGTGTTTCTCTTACTCAGTGAGGAATTTTCTGGCGTTTTGCGGCTAGACTGTATTTTTGGGAGGACCTTGTTTGTGTGTGGCATTTGTGAACTAAACAAAATTGCATTCTGGGCATGAGGACAGAGTCACAGTGAGTTTTTTTTTGCATACTCCTAGTTGAGAATCTAGTTGAGAATCTCTGACTTCTATCTATATGCAAATTGCTCTTATGATTAGTCACCTTAAAGGTAATGGGGGAATCCAGACATGGACCTCTTGTTCACAGGTGCTTAGAGGGATCAACTGTGCCTCACTGACAAGGCCCAACAATGCTGAAATATATGTTAGGGGGTTAGCTGTTGTCTGGCTTTTGTGGCTGGACTGTCATTTTGGTAGGACCTATATGATATGCTTCAGAATATTTATTTTCTGTGTATGGTATTTGTGAGCTAAAAGAGATTGCTCCTTGGGTGCAAGGGCACAGTCCCAGTGAGCTTTTTTGCAATCCTCTGCAAGCTGACTTCTTCTGTCTATATGCAAATTGCTCTTAGGGTTAGTTGCCTTAAGGGTAATGGGGGGATGTACCGGAGGACCCCTGGATTACAGATATTTAGAGGGATCTGCTGCACCTAACTGATGAGGTGCAACAAGGCTGAACTATATGTGTGGGGTTTGTGGTTTTCTTTGTTCAGAGAGAAATTGTCTGGCATTTCATGGTTGGGTTGTCATGTTGGCAGGACTTGTATGATTTTCTTCAGAATATATCTTCTCTGTGTATGGCATTTGTAAGCTAAAAGAGCTTGCATGAGGGCACAGTCCCAGTAAGCTTTTTTTTTTTTTTTTTTTTTTTTTTTTTTGCAAGCTCATGAGCCTAGTTGAGCATCACTGACTTCTTCTATCTTTATACAAATTGCATTAAGGTTTAGGTACCCTAAGGGCAATGGGGGAATCCAGACATGGACCCCTTGCTCACATGTGTATAGAGGGATCAGCTGCAACTCAATGATTGGGTCCAACAAGGCTGAAATGTATATTTAAGGTTAGTTGTTTCTTTGCTAATAGAAGAATTGTCTTACATTTTGTGGCTGGATTCTCATTTTGGTATAATTTCCTTCAGAATATTTGTCCTCTTCATATGGCATTTGTGAGCTAAAAGAGATTGTGCTCTTTGTGCTCTCGGAATGAGGACACAGTCCCAGTGAGCTTTTTGCATACCCTTGCAAGCGCATGAGCCTAGTTGAGCATCTCTGACTTCTTCTATCTATATGCAAATTACTGTTAGGTTTAGTCACCCTAAAGGTAATGGGGGAATCCAGACATGGACTGCACGCTCTCAGCTGCACATCACTGTCGAGGTTCAATAAGGCTGAAATATATGTTTGTAGGTAGGTGTTGTCTTTGCTTAGTGAGGAATTGTCTGACATTTTGTGGCTGGACTGTCATTTTGGCAGGACCTTTTTGATATGCTTCAGAATATTTCTTCTATTTGTATGGCATTTATGAAATAAAAGAGATTGTACTCTGGGGGGTGAAAACACAGTCCCAGTGAGGTGTTTTTTTTTATTTTTATTTTATTTTTATTTTTTTTTTTGCATACCTTTGAAAAGCTCATGAGCCTAGTTGAGAATCTCTGACTTCTTCTAGCTAGATGCAAATTGTTCTTTGGGTTAGTCACCCTAAGGGTAATGTGGGAATGCACCCGTGGACCCCTGGATTACAGAACCCTAGAGGTATCAGCTGCATCTTAGTGGTTTCCTTTGTTCAGAGAAGAATTGTCTGGTATTTCATGGCTGGTTTGTCATCCTGGCAAAACCTATATGATTTCCAGGGGAGGATTAGCAACTTGTGGCCCAGGGGGCAAATACATTGTGGCCCATTTCTATTATCATTCAAGCCCACTGTTCCAGCCCACACCCTTTTGCTAATTTTAAAATTGGCATTAATGTTGTGATGTAAGTCACGTGATACCACATAGCTTACAGATGAAATGGGGCTACACTAGTGCGCTACTACAAAGCTTAATTTAAGTAAAGCTTACCTAGAGATACTATAAAGCTTACAAGGGAAATGGTTTATGCTACTAGTTTAGCTCCATTTGGATTGTACCTCCGTGGTATCATTTATGTAGCACCATTTCAATTGTAAGCTCTGTGGTATCACTAGTGTAGCTCCATTTACAGCATCAGTCAGGAGATTTAGTGAGGTGCAGTGACCCACCAGCCCAAACATATGACCAGCCCAGGAGGCAATTGCCCCCCTGCCCCCAAGGCCAGCCCTCCCCTGATGATTTCCTTCAGAATATTTGTCCTCTGCTTACGGCATTTGTGAGCTAAAAGACATTGTGCACTGGGATCGAGGGCACAGTCCAAGTGAGCTTTTTGCATACCCTTGCAAGCTCATGAGCCTAGTTAAGCATATCTGACTTATTCTATCTACATGCAAACTGCTCTTAGGTTTAGTCATCCTAAGGGTAATGGAGGAATCCCAGTGAGGACCCCTTGCTCACAGGTGCCTAGAGTCATCAGTAGTGATGAGCGAGCGTGCTCGGCCGATGCTCGGATCGGCTCGAGCATCGCTCTGCTCGGCACATGGCGGTACTCGTCGAGTACCGCCATGTTCGGGTGGCGGGGATCTGTGCCGGAAGAGGCACAGATCCGAAGACGCTCCGCTGGACCACCAGGGACTGGAGGTACGGGGGCATTGCGGAGATGAAGGGGGCATTGCGGAGATGAAGGGGGACATTGTGGAAGAGGGGCATAGACTCTATGCCCCTCTTCCACAATGTCCCCCTTCATCTCCGCTATGCCCGTCTTCCACAATGTCCCCCTTCATCTCCGCTATGCCCCTCTTCCACAATGTGCCCCTTCATCTCCGCTATGCCCCTCTTCCACAATGTCCCCCTTCATCTCCTCTATGCCATAGAGGAGATGAAGGGGGACATTGTGGAAGAGGGGCATAGCGGAGATGAAGGGGCACATTGTGGAAGAGGGGCATAGCGGAGATGAAGGGGCACATTGTGGAAGAGGGGCATAGCGGAGATGAAGGGGGACATTGTGGAAGAGGGGCATAGCGGAGATGAAGGGGGACATTGCGGAGATGAAGGGGGCATTCGGAGATGAAGGGGGCATAGCGGAGATGAAGGGGGCATTGACCAGGCACCCTCCCCTCATCAGAGCAGGGGGTGCCTGGTGTCGCCCCATTCATTTCAGTGGGGCTCGGGTGCTCGGCCGAGCACTCGAGCCTCAGGGGGTGCTCGGTCAGAGCACCCGAGCACCCGAGCATCGGGGTGCTCGCTCAACACTAGTCATCAGCTGTATCTCACCAACAATGTCCGAGAATGCTGAAACTTATGTCTGGGGCTAGCTGTTTCACTTGTTCAAAGAAGAACTGTCATTTTGGCTGGACCTGTATGAACTGCTTAATTTTTTTTTAGGGTTTTTTAGGGTTAGTCACCCTGTTGAGATATCACTGAAGGTGCTCTCACAGTGCTGTAGCCTATATTATACATTGAATGGTTGCTAGAAGTGTAAGTAAAGTTATTTTTGTTGTCAACTTCCCCTTCCTGCTGCAACAGGAAGAAAAGAAATGAGCATTTTTTTTCTTTCTCAGATAAAGACACAGAAGCTAGAAGTACCTGTGTGTGTTTTCCCTCCATGTTTATATAACTTGTTTATATACCCATTTATCCTATCCTAATAATAAAAATGGCAACACACTCTAAGGGTAATGGGGGAATCCATGTGGACCCCTTGCTCACAGGTGTCTGGAGGGGGCAGCTGGACATCACTGACTGGTCTCAATAAGGCTGAAACATATGTTTGGGGTTAGGTGTTTCTTTGTTCAGAGAAGAATTGGCTTGCATTTTGTGGCTGGATTCTCATTTTGACAGAACTTGTATGTTTTCCTTCAGAACATTTGTTCTCTGTGTATGGTATTTGTGAGCTAAAAGAGATTGCACCTTGAATGTGAGGTCAGAGTCTTTTTTTTTTTTTTTTTGCTTTTGCACAACCTTGCAAGCACATGAGCCTAGTTGAGCATTTATGACTTCTTCTATCTAAATGCAAGTTGCTCTTTGGTTTAGTCACCCTAAGGGTAATGGGGGAATCCAGATGTGGACCCTGTGTTCACAACGCCTAGTGGGACCAGCTGCACTGCACCAATGAGGTCCAGTAAAGCTGAAACATATGTTTGTGGTTAGGAGTTTCTTTTGCACAGTGAGGTATTGTCTGGCATTTTGTGGCTGCATTTTGGCAGGACCTGTTTGATATGCTTCAGAATCTCTCTTCTCTCTGTATGCCATTTGTGAACTAAAAGAGATTGTGCTCTGGGCTCGAGGACACAGTCCAAGTGAGCTTTTTGCATACCCTTGCAAGCTAGTGAGTCTAGTTGAGCATCTCTGACTTCTTCTATCTATATGCAAACTGCTCTTAGGTTACCCTAAGGATAATGGGGGAATCCAGACGAGGACCTCTTGCTCACAAGGCTCAAGAATGTTGCAATGTCTGGGGTTAGCTGTTTCACTTGCACAGTAAGGCATTGCCTGGCATATCGTGGCTGGATTGTCATTTTGGCAGGACCTGTATGATAGACTTAAAAATATTTTTTTTCTGTGTATGACATTTGTGAGCTGAAAGAAATTACACTCTGGTGCGACGACACAATCCTAGTGAACTTTTAGCATACCCTTGCAATCTCATGAATAGGGAGGGGCAAAAATTTCTGCCTCAAACTGAAATCTGAGGAAAATGGCATTTTCCACTTCGCGAAAAATTTCTCATGAAAAGTGCAGATTTTCTGCTTTTTTCGCCTAGCTCATTCCATTGAAATCAATGGGAACATTGAAGTTACACACAACATAAAATAAATATTATTTAACTTCCCAAAGGCGTAATATAAAAGGGGCATGAGGGTGCCTGTGTTGGTGGGGTGTGGGGAAAGAATCAGTTGAACAGGGGATGATTTTTGGGGGGTTGTTTACTGGGATGGGGGGGCAGTTAATAAAGAATAAATCCTAAATAAAATAGACATGTTATAAAGGGGTCTGAGGAGGGTGCCTATGTTGGTGAATGAATGAATCATTTCAACAGGGAATTTGTTTTGGGGGGTTTCTTGACTGCTATTGGGGGGACAGTTAATAAAAAAATAAATAAATAACATAAAATAAGACATTTGTATGTAAAGTGATAGAGACAGGAACCCCCTGACATAAGCTGCCACTGGGGTGGACTGATACTTGACTTGATAGAGTATTTTGTACAGGATGATTAGTTTGATTTGTTGTTAGAGGCCTTTGTTGGACTTAGACTTAAATTAGAGGCCCAAGCCCTAAGTGGTCTGGTGCACCTGAATGACAAGAGTAAGTAAGGATGAAATGTATGTCTGGCATTAGATGTTTCCCTTGTTCAGAGAGAAATTATCTAGCATTTCTTACCTGTGCTATCATTTTGGCAGGGCATATATGATATGCACAAACAGAAAGAATGCAAACAACCAGTGGATATTCTCTCACTTATGGACCAATGTTAAATGAATACTTACAGTTAAAATGTGAAATAGCTGGTATTGAACCCAACCAGCTGGAACAAACAGGGAAATTAGGAATGCCCCATTACACTCAACTCCTCTATGGATAAAAAGAACTGGATCCTTATGGTAGTATCAAATGTATTAAAATTATAGTGCCAAAGAAGATTACAAAGCGTCAATGCTTACAGTAGGCTATTCAGGCCAAAAAGTGATGCGTTTCGGGGCACAGCCCCTTTTTCAAACAATATTGGCATAAATTCGTAATAAAAGCGAAATTTTATGCCGAGTAAATTGACATAATCCTTTACCATCACACTGCAAGCCCCTTAAATGCCAAATGGTCAAGTGATCTCCTCCGGGTAGTCCGACAAAGAAAACCGCAAAAAAAGTGTCATGTGATAAACAAAAGCTCGCAGGAGAAAAGCCAAAGCTTACCTCAATATCGGAACTACAAAAATGCTTAAGTATGTGTTCCACATAACTGGAACGTAAACAACCGGAAAAGAAAACACTACTTGTCATAAAAAAGGGGAGCAGCAGTAAGGTGGCAAAGTAAAAAAAAACCCAATACCCAGCTCAATAAATCACTAAACATTTAAAAGAGGATCCAGATAACAATAAAAATATATAGTTATATCTTACATAACATATATATCTATGCACAAAAAGAAAACATAAACATAATGATACTATAGAATAGTAGAAAAATAAAGTGAAAAGATAAATTTGAATGAAATTAAAAATAATAAAAAAATGAAAATAAATAAAGAATAAAAAATAATTAAATGAATAAATAATAAAAATATAAAATAAAAAATAATAACTAAATAATGCTCCAGAATATTTCTTCTCTGTATATGGCCTTTCGAGCTCAAAGAGATTGCACCCTGGGTGCGAGGACACAGTCCCAGTGAGCTTTTTGCATAGCCTTGCAAGCTCATGAGCCTATTTGAGCATCTCTGACTTCTTCTATCTATAGTTGTAGGCAGTTGCCTACTCTGGCTATTGGGAAATCCAGCATTGCCCAACAGCAAGTTATGTCTGCCTCTTTAGACATGACCTTACCTGTGAACTCTCTGGATCTGCACCGGAGACTCCAGTTTTCAGGCTGTCTGGGGACAGAGTCTGATTCTCTGGCAGTAGTGAGTTTCTTCTCCTTCCCAACCGCCCACTTCTCTTCTTCCTACCATGTTCTGGCCACTTTCCACCTACTTCCTGCCCATTTATAAGCCACATATAATTAAGTCCCACCTACCTAATTAATCCATGTCCTTTTATTATACCAATTGCTTCACTGACATCTTCTGGTGGGCAGCACATGAACCCGCTCAAGGTAATTAAGTTTCCAGCTATGGACATGACATCCTGGACTGACTGAACATTTTATCTCTCAAACCAAATTGCAAGTGAAAAATTTCTATCAGCCATTACGATTCCCTGGTCATGTTAAGGTAAGTGAGCAGTTATTATCAGGAGGAGTTAGTATTCCTTTAAGTTCTATGTCTCTGGGGTCTAAATACCCTATATTCAAATGAAAACTGGTATAATTCTGGTACAGACCTACTGACACATAGATGATAACTGAAACCTCCCCACAATCCCATTGATTCAGATGAGAATTTTGACCCCATGAGTGCTATCAAGGTCTCCAACACATTGATTTGGTTGAAAGCCCCATTTAAATAATTTGGAGTTTTTACATTTCTCCCACCAAGGTGCAGTTGGTTTGCCCCAGAATTGCATCTGTTTTATTTTGCATGTAAGGTTCTAAGCCTCCATCCTCATCTCGAAGAGGTCCCTGTAGCTCCACCAGGTTTTACACCTGCTATAACCCACTTTAGCTCTTTGACAAATTTGTAGTTCATCCCACCCACTTTCCATTCACATCCTCCACCAACTCAAATGAAGTCCCTGAGCCCTATGTGACTCCGATCATGTCATTTCAACCCGACCATCCCCAGGAGATTTTTCAGTGATTGGCATACTTGGGAACTCTCCGGATTTGCCCCGGAGACATTGAAGTCAATTACTGGGTCTTCGAGAACCGAGGTTGATTGTCTGGTGGTGGTGAGTTTTTATGAAACTCTGCCCTCTTCTCCTAGTTCCCACCCTGTTCCTTCCACTTTACTCCCACTTCTCCTCCTTCCTCCCTTTCTGCCCATTTCCCACCTACTTCCCACTCCTCTTTATGTCAAGGTTTGTTAAGCCCCTCCCCTGCCCTTGATTAAGCCCTGCCCATTTGTGACACAAATCCCGTCATTTAAATCCATCAGACGAACCTCTTGTGCCCCCTCCAGGGACAAAAGCAGAGAAAGTTCCCAGGTATGGTGATTGGCCAATGGTCTACTTTATTACAAATGAACACCTATTTATATATATGTGTATATATATACATATATATATATATATATATATATATATATATATACAATCTTAGGTCGTCAATAATAATAGAATTTTGTACTGCAGATCTCAAAAATATATATAGCCTGAGTGCTATTTATTACCTTTAGAATGCGTTTTTTTACTGCAAGGGCTCAAACAGGTAGTCACACCAATTTGATCACTTGCAATTTAAAGAGTGACTGTATACCACCAGAGATCCCCAGGTATAGCTGAACAGATTGCTTAGAATGCGGTTTTACACTACAAGGAGTGCAGACAATTTACTTTCATGGTTAAAACTAGTCAAAAGAACAACTCCAGTAATTTATTTTTAATAGATAATGTGTTTCAAATGTGATATTACCCTAACAAAATACACACTGATGCAGCAGAGTGACTGTATTGACACAAACCCTCAGATCAGTGGAAGCTGCTTGCGCAGTGCTGAACTGAGGGTTTTTCATATCTGTGAAGTGGAATATATATAATCGAGTCAGAATTCTGAATGTTCAACTACCTAGAATTCGGTTTTACACGGAGAAGATTTTTAGAACTATCACAGGGATTAATTTAATTTGTAACTAATAATTGTTCGCCAGCTTAAATAAGCTTAACTATTAGAATCAGTGTGAAAAAAGATCCTGATCAAAGTGAAATTATTTTCTTTGGGATTACAGTAACATTTTATAACTTCAGATGACATCACAGAGAAAACACATGAAATACAAGCACACTGTCTGAATGCATTATTTAGTAGATGCATTCCTACAGACCAACGCCTGCTACAATATTGTTAGTGGAGAGACCACCCACTAAGGTCACTGGGTCGCTTTTAAAATGGCGCATAAAAAAACCGTTGAGTTCCCACACGTCGCATTAGTACACAAATGCCCCGTCTCTTTCTCTCTCCTTCACCCCTCCACCAGGCTATCTCCTTCTCCTTGAGTTCTACATGCGGGCTCCTATCACGGTGCCCGTGCTTTTTCCTGTTTTTCCTGTCAGTCTCTGTGTGTTGCGCTCCCATTGGCAGAGCTTGGTTTGGCCCACCCAGTATGGCCTTTTTATACTGGGCCTCTGGCACCTGTCGGGTGCCCTTTCGTGGTGTTCCTGTACCAGTGCTACTGTGTTACTGTGTTGCTGTGTTCCTGTGTACTGACTTGGCCTGTCTGACTACTCCGCTTCTGGTTCCTGCTCCGTGATTCGACCCGGCCAGGCTGACATTCCAGCTCCGTGACCTGAACCGCCTTGTCTGACGTTCCTGCTCCGTGATTCGACCTGGCCTGGCTGACGTTCCTGCTCCAGGACCTGACCCGGCTTGTCTGACGTTCCTGCGCTGAAATCCGGCCCAGCTATCCAGTTCCTGCTCATCGTGTCGCCTCGTCGACATTCTGACTTCCGCTTAGTCTGGACCTGCCAGACTGAGAACCACTGTTGCCTCCGTTACTGCTGAGCCTCCCGTTTACTCTTGCAGAGCTTGTTGCCTCCGTTACCACTGAGCCTTCTGCTAACTCTTGCAGAGCTTGTTGCCTCCGTTACCACTGAGCCTTCCATTAACTCTTGCAGAGCACTGTTGCCTCCATTACCACTGAGCCTTCCGTTAACTCTTGCAGAGCACTGTTGCCTCTGTTACCACTGAGCCTTCCGTTAACTCCAGCATAGCTATTGTTGCCTCCGTTATTGTTCCGGCAGTGTGTCCGTGGTTGCGTTCCGTTCAGCTCTTGCAGAATACTGCTGCCTACGTTACTGCACTGGCAGGGTGCCATTGGCTCATTTCCATCAGCTCTTGCAGAGTACTGTTGCCTCTGTGACGGCACCAGTTGGGTGTCATTGGCTCAACTTAACTAGCTCTTGCAGAGTATTGTTGCCTCCGTTACTGCACCGGTCGGGTGCCATTGGCTCTACTTATCTAGCTCTTGCAGAGTACTGTTGCCTCCGTTACTGCACCGGTCGGGTGCCCTCGGCTCAAGTCCGTTCAGCTCTAGCAGAGTATTGTGGCCTCCGTTACTGCTACGGCAGAGGGTATAAGTCTCAGCTCTGCTTTGCAGATTTAGGTGCTTGTCTCCATTCTCGCACCACAGTCTCCTGATAGCCATTTACCATCATTCTGGGCGATGCCAAACACACCAAAAGACAGGTCTTGTCAAACTAACTTGATCGCATTTTATGAAAAAGTGAGTAATAATATAGATGCGGGAGCAGCGGTTGATGTGATCTATTTAGACTTTGCCAAGGCATTTGATACAGTTCCACACAAGAGGTTACTGTACAAACTGAATGAAATAGGCTTAGGGGAAAATGTTTGTGTGTGGATTGGAAATTGGCTGAAAGATAGAATGCAAAGAGTGGTAGTAAATGGCAAGTTCTCCAGTTGGATAAATGTGATAAGAGGAGTACCTCAGGGATCTGTCCTGGGTCCTCTTCTTTTTAATTTAATTTATTTATTAATGACCTCCCAGAGGGCATAGGGAGCCATGTATCATGACACAAAATTAAGTAAGGTAATAAAGTCTGAACTGGATGTGTCTTCATTACAAGAGGATTTGGATACATTGAGTAACTGGGCAGGCAAGTGGCAAATGAGATTCAATATAGACAAGTGTAAAGTTATGCATTTTGGGTATAATAATAAAAATGCAACATATAGTTTAAATGTTGTTTCTCTGGGGAAATCTACAAATGAAAAGGATTTGGGAGTAATGGTAGACAATAGACTTAGCAGTAGCATGCAGTGCCAACTGGCAGCTGCAAAGGCCAATAAGATATTGGCATGTATTAAAAGGGGTATTGACTCAAAGGAGGAAGATATAATTATGACTTTTTACAGGTCCATGGTAAGACCCCACTTAGAATATGCTGTTCAATTCTGGGCGCCCTTTCTGAAAAAGGACATTATGGAACTAGAGAAAGTGCAGAGGGGGGCTACAAAACTAGTAAGGGGAATGGAAAGTTTTAGTTATGAAGAAAGGCTACAAAAGTTAAACTTGTACACACTAGAGAAACGGCGTCTTAGAGGGGATATGATAACACTATATAAATATGTTCAGGGCCCATACAAAGAGCTCTCCAAAGCCCTGTTCATTAACAGAACAGTACACAGGACAAGAGGCCACCCGCTTAGACTTGAGGAAAGGAGATTTAATCTACAACAGAGGAAGGGTTTCTTTACAGTAAGGACAATAAAGGTATGGAATTCACTGCCTGAGGAGGTGGTGCTATCGAAAACATTAGATGCCTTTAAAAGGGGCCTGGATACTTATTTAAAAGAGCATAACATAGAGGGCTATGTACGTTAGTATTGGGATGAATATTTAGTTGGGCCTTGTTGATCCAGGGAGGAATCTGATTGCCATTTGGAATCAAGAAGGAATTTTTTTCCCCCCATTCAAGGCAGAATTTTAAATTGCTAATTGAGGGGGGGGGGGGGGGGTTTGCCTTCTTTTGGATCAACGATGGTAAACAGGAATAGGAAAAGGTTGAACTAGATGGACGCAAGTCTTTTTTCAACCTAAATTACTATGTTACTATGTTACACTTCAGACACTGATTTTATTATTTGGACTTTAACCCATGCTGTGCTGAGGTTGCCTTGTTATGCCTGACCTGTAACAGTATCTGTACCATTCTACTTATTGTATACTGGGCCTGTGAGGGCATATGTCTGTGACCTATATTTTCCTGTCTATTCCACTGTGATACGCTATAGCTATATAGGGTATTTTTCATTGTGTCTTTTAATAAAGCTGTGTTTTATTCTAACCTACTGTGTCTGAGAGTCGTACAAACCGTTACAGTACGAAAGGGCCATGACCTCAGACAGTAAAGGTGAAGGTAATTCGCAGAACATCCATTGGAGGATGGATGTACACGAGCAGTGCCTGGACCAGTTGGCACTGGCCTTGCAGATATTACTTGAGCGTACGGTACACCTTGATAAACCCAATCAGAATCCGGTGGTCCCCCCAGTTTTGACACCGGAGAATCATTCCGTGATTCCTACTGCACCGATCAGAGGATTAACGGCGCCGTTACCGCTCAGATATTATGGAGAACCTACCCTATGCAGGGGGTTTATTAATCAGTTAGAGATATTCTTGGAACTAACGCCTCATGCCTTTCCAAACGACCGGAGCAAGGTCGGGTTCATGATATCATTGCTAATGGGCAGAGCCCTGGTGTGGGCCAATCCTCTGTGGGAAAATGCCAAACCCTGCACTCAGGACTTCAGGCAGTTCGTAGGAATGTTCTGGAGAGTGTTTTAGGTCCCTGGAAGAACCGCCTCTGCTGCCAAGAGATTGATGGAGATACAACAGGGTAATCGTACCGTGGGCGATTATGCCATAGAATTTCGTACACTGGCAGCAGAGGTAGGATGGAATAACGAGGCGTTAGTGGCAGCTTTTGCCCAAGGTCTGGCTGACCATATCAAAGATGAAATAGCTGCGAGAGATGTACCCAATGACTTGGACGAATACATTGATTATGTCATGCTAATTGATTCTCGTTTTCGTGAAAGACGCATGGCTAGAGATCGGAGACCGAGGTCTAGAAACTATGGGCAAAGCAGCCTTTTAAACCCACCCATGCCTCCCTCGCCTCCCACGCCTCCAGACCGTTAACCCGAGTCTAGCGAACCAATGCAACTCGGGTTCACCAGACTCACAAGGGAGGAACAGGCACACCGCAGGAGGCAGGATCTATGTTTATACTGTGGCAAGGCTGGGCACCTATTACGCACTTCTACTGTACGGCCGGGAAACGAACACATCTAGGGTACCTTGGGGGACAGGCCCTAGGTGGTGTATAGCAGTCCCTAGACCCAAGTACACAGAAACCCACTATCCAGGTGGTATTTTCATGGGCAGAACAGCCAGTTGAGGGTTTGGCCCTGGTGGATTCTGGCGCAGCCGGTTACTTCATGGATTTTTCATTTGCCGAGTTACATAAAATTCCTCTGGTCAAAAGGGACTCTCCGTTAGCCATTGAAGCCATTGACGGCAGACCATTGGAACCAGCACTGATTACAATGGAAACTATTCCTATTACCATGTCGACTGGGGCCCTCCACAAAGAGGAATTGCGTTTCCAGAAAATTCATTCCCCTTATCATGCGGTCATTCTGGGGTTCCCATGGCTACATCTGCATAATCCTCAGTTTGACTGGCAGAGATGTGAGGTCAGATCGTGGTCTGAGTATTGTATGGAGCACTGTTTGTCGCACCCAGTTAATATTTTATGTACCTCTCCCTCGGTGCCAGCTGAATACCGTGAATTCAGTGACGTATTCAGTAAGGGAGAGGCTAGCGCATTGCCGCAGCACAGACATTATGATTGCGCTATTGATTTGCCTCCGGGCATGGTACCTCCCAGGGGTCGCACGTACCCACTGTCATGCGATGAGAATAAGGCTATGGACGACTACATCGAAGATGCCCTTAAAAGAGGGATTATACGCAAGTCTACTTCTCCGGCTGGCGCCGGTTTCTTTTTTGTGAAAAAGAAAAATGGCGAATTAAGACCTTGTATTACCGCGGACTGAATAAACTCATGTCTAAGAATGCCTACCCCAAACCACTTATTACTGAACTATTTGACAGGTTAAAAGGTTCCTCCATTTTTACGAAACTCAATCTACGGGCCGCTTATAACCTGATCAGAATTAAGGCAGGGGATGAGTGGAAAACGGTATTTAATACCAGGTCTGGGCATTATGAATACCTAGTTATGCCATTTGGCCTCTGTAACGCACCTGCTGTATTTCAAGAATTTATCAATGATATTCTCAGTGACATGCTTCAGTCTTGTGTTGTATTCCTTGATGTCATACTTATACATTCTGCTAACCTAGCCCAACACATCAAGGATGTGTCCGAGGTCTTGCTTCGTTTACGCACAAATAAACTATTTTGTAAATTGGAAAAATGCGAGTTTCACAGGTCCAAAGTGCCTTTCCTGGGTTTCGTGATCTCTAAAGATGGCATTGCCATGGACCAGGAGAAACTCGCAGCTGTGTTGCAATGGCCACGTCCCAAGGGGTTAAAAGTTATTCAACGTTTTCTTGGCTTTGCTAATAATTATAGGAAATTTATCCAGAACTTTTCCACGATTGTTAAACCTCTGTCTGACCTTACGCACAAGGGTGCTAATCCATCTCAATGGTCCGAGGCAGCTGAAAACGCTTTTGAGACATTGAAGTCTGCTTTTGCATCTGCTCCTGTACTGTCCCACCTCAACCCTGCTCTGCCGTTTACATTGGAAGTCGATGCCTCCGAAATAGGGGTAGGGGCAGTACTTTCCCAGCGCCAGTTGCGAGTGGCACCTTGAGACCTTGCGGGTTCTTCTCAAAGAAACTTTCGAGTGCCCAAAGCCATTATGAAATTGGTGACAGAGAACTCCTGGCTATTATTCTCGCATTGAAGGAATGGCATCACCTACTGGAGGTACTAGAACTCCTGTGTTCATTTTAACTGACCACAAGAATCTGACTTATCTCTCAGAAGCGAAAAGGTTGTCCTCCCGCCAGGCTAGATGGGCACTGTTTCTATCCCAATTTAATTTTGTAGTATCCTACCTGCCGGGCTCAAAAAACTTTAGGGCGGATGCCCTGTCTAGACAATTCCGGCCAGAGGTAGAGAAGGATGAGCCTCCCGTGCCTATCATTCAGCCTGATCATGTTCTGGCTACTGTACATACTAGCATCACTTCATCACTGGGGGAAGAGATTTTGGCTACCCAGGCTACGGCACCTCCTGAAACTCCAGTTGGCAAGTGTTTCGTGGATGAGCCATTCTGTACCCGTCTGCTTGAGACATATCACTTGTCTAAGGCTGCTGGGCATATTGGGAGGGATCAATTAATATGGTCTCTCTCACAAGTATTTTGGTGGCCCTCCCTTAGAGCCGATTGCTCCACATTCACTGCAGCCTGTGCCACCTGTGCTCGTGCCAAAACCCCCAGACACCTACCAGTGGGCTTACTTCAACCTGTACCTAATGGCGAACGCCCATGGTCCCACATATCCATTGACTTCCTGGGAGAACTGCCAGTGTCTAGGGGGTATACATCTATCTTGATGGTGGTTGACAGATTCTCTAAGATGGCTCATTTCGTACCCCTCTCTGGTCTTCCTTCAGCTCAGGAACTGGCAGTGGTTTTTGCTAGAGAAGTGTTCCGCTTGCATGGGATTCCCAGAGTTGTGGTGTCTGACCGGGGGAGCCAATTCGTGTCTAGATTCTGGAGGGCATTCTGTAGCCAGATGGGCATCCAATTGTCCTTTTCCTCCGCCTACCATCCCCAGACCAATGGGGCCGCTGAGCGTACCAATCAGGGACTGGAGCAGTTCCTGCGCTGTTTTGTGACTGATCATCACGTCAATTGGGCTGACCTGTTGCCGTGGGCAGAGTTTGCCAGGAATTGTGCAGTTAATTCATCGTCCGGGAGCTCCCCGTTCCTCATCAACTGCAGGTTTCAGCCATGCTTGCTCCCGGACTCATTCCAGTCACAGCAGATTCCAGCTCTGGACGAGCATATTGAGCAACTCCGCTCCACTTGGGCACAGGTTCAAAGGACCCTCAGACAGTCATTTCAACGACATCAGCGACATGCCAATCGTAGACGGCTGCCAGCAGTCTCCTTCCAGGTTGGGGACAGGGTATGGCTTTCCTCCGGGAACCTTCATTTGTAAGTTTCATCCAATAAGTTGGCTCCCCGGTTCATTGGTCCTTTCAGGGTGATCCGCAAAGTTAATCCTGTTTCGTATGCATTGGAACTCCCAGCAACTATGCGCATACATAACGTGTTCCATGTGTCCCTGTTAAAACCTTTGGTATGCAACCGCTACACTACCATTCCGGTGGTCCCTGGGCCTGTGGATGTTCAAGGCCAAGAGGAGTATGAAGTTCAGAGTATAATTGATTCGCGGAGAATTAGAGGAAAATTGCAATATTTGGTCCATTGGAAGGGCTATGGCCCTGAAGAGCGTTCATGGGTCACTAAGAAGGACCTTCATGCCCCTAGGTTATTGCGCAATTTTCACTCTAAATATCCCAACAAACCAGGACCCTCTGCCAGGAGAGGGGGTCTTTGAGAGGGGGGTACTATCACGGTGCCCGTGCTTTTTCCTGTCAGTCTCTGTGTGTTGCGCTCCCATTGGCTGAGCTTTGTTTGGCCCGCCCAGTATGGCCTTTTTATACTGGGCCTCTGGCACCTGTTGGGTGCCCTTTCGTGGTGTTCCTGTACCAGTGCTACTGTGTTGCTGTGTTCCTGTGTATCGACTTGGCCTGTCTGACTACTCCGCTTCTGGTTCCTGCTCCGTGATTCGACCCGGTCTGGCTGACGTTCCTGCTCCATGACCTGAACCGGCATGTCTGACGTTCCTGTCCTGTGATTCGACCCGGCCTGGCTGACGTTCCTGCTCCGTGACCTGACCCGGCTTGTCTGCCGTTCGTGCGCTGAGATCCGGCCCAGCTATCCAGTTCCTGCTCATCGTGTCGCCTCGTCGACATTCTGACTTCCGCTTAGTCTGGCCCTGCGAGAGGGGGCAAGAGGGGAATACTTTGTAATTGAATTAATCTTGAACTACAACTCTGACATAATTTAAATAACACCCTCCAAGGTCCAAATACTATGATGATTAATTAGAGCAGCTTTTATTATGAAACATTGCTATCCCTTTAAACTTCACTAGATGTGTTTTTAATTAGTTGGTGCTGTTAACAGGTCATATAAGGCCCTGCATTCATCCTGCCCACGGATCCAATGCTGAAGGGGTTAATACCCCCAATTCTGGCCTGTATTTCTCCCTGTGTGTATCTGCTATTTGCTTCTCTCTCTCTTACTTTAATAGTAAGAAAGAGAGAGGCAGAGAGCAGTCACAAATTGATTGTGTAAAACACATTGTCTTTGTGACTGAACATGCTGGTACATGTGATTGCTGCTGGAGTGATCACATGTACCGGCAGAACACAGAAGAACTAAGACAGAATGCTTCGGTCCTAGAGTGCTCAGTTTCAGTCTTTAAAGCATGATAGCAGCATGCACTGTGGTGTGCTGCTATCATTTAACCCATGATGTGCCAGAACTGTCACATGTCCTTAGGGGAAGTTTACCCATGATGGTCCTGGCACGTCATTGGTTGTTCAGGATTTACACAGTGTATTAAATCTACATTTTTTTTCTTCTTTGTTTATATTTATTACAAATGAAACAAGTAAACTCTATGGGCAAATAGAGAGGATTTGGCTGAATTACACTCAACTTAAAGGGATAGTAATGTTTCAAAATAAAAGCAGTTCCAGTTAATCTTCATAGTATTTGGGCCATGGAGAGTGTTATTTCAATACTGTCAGAGTTGTAGTTCAAGAGTAATAGAATCATAAAGTATCCCCCTCATGCCCCTTTTACTGATGTAACACTGCTCACCTCAGAGCAGCAAAGTGGTGTCCAGGTAGATCACAGAGAGGGACAATCTTCAATTAGCATAAGTTAAAAACCTGTCAAGGGGGGCAAGGTTTTCATTGTCCTCACAGTAAGAAGACTGTCTCTTGCGGTGAGCTGTCTGGTCAAGTGACCAGATTCCACATCTGAGGGGCGATGGCTTACACTAGGTAAAAGGGTTGGGAGGGGGAACTTTATCATTCAATTACTCTTGAAATACTGCTCTGACAGTATTGAAATAACACTCTCAATGGCTCAAATACTAGGAAGATTAATTGGAGCTGCTGTTTTTGCGAAACATTACTATAGCTTTAATCAAGTTCATACCGTGACTTTATAGATTCTCCTTTTAGTTGATGAATGGGCCATATCCTTGATAGGGAGGAATACACACATTTCAAGATTGATACAATTATTTTGGGAATGTTCTGTTTCTTTTTTTCATCATCTTTTCAACTCTTTATTTGCTTTCTTCATGTTTTTCAATCTTCTTAACCCTTTAAGGACAAGACAGTTTGGCAACACTTTCTTTTATACCACTCTGGTCCTTAACCCTTTGAGCACCAGAGGGGTACGGAACGCATTGCTCTGCAATGCATTCCGTACCCCTCTGGCACTGAAAGGGTTAAAGGTTTACTTATTACAAATTTATAATAAAACTATTTCCTTGCTAAGTAAAACAAGTGTACTTCCACTATTGAGAGATTGTTGATTCAAAGGATATTACATCATAAACTTTTTATTTCAATTAAAAAGCATCATTCTGTTCTGGTCACCAGGTGGTGCTGTTCCTATCACTTAATATACTGTTCCATAGTCCATGACTCAAGCTCTTCCATAGAAAGCATTATTAAAAAAAAGATTTTCCTTTTTGGAACAACTGGGCTAATAATTGTAATTGTTATAATGTTGGACTGACAAATCATTAACCTTGTTATATTCAGCAGTAAAGGCCTTATTAAAAAACATTTTTTCTTTCTTTAGAAAGTTTGATGCTTCTTTAACGCTTTAGGGAACAGAGAGGGGTGCAATGTATATGGCCGTGTGTGTGTGAGATATCTTCATATCATGCCTACTGAATGTGGACATGTTCCAGTTGACTGCAGTACAGCACTACTGAGAATAATGGATTTGTTTGCAACATTGTGAAGTAAACAATGGTTCTGTTTGTAACACACAGCAGTCACACATAGTGGAAAGAGAACTGCCTAAGGCACAGGAAAGCACAATTAAATAAAGGTTTACAAAAACTGAAGTCTTTCCAAACTTCCTCTGTGCTCCGGGCATCGTAACCAACATGTTTTCAGCTCATATCCACTGACTCTTTTAGGTTTATAGCGATGACTGATTACATGTAACGCAATTGTATACAATGTTTTTGTTACCAAGATACCAATGGACGTGACTTCTGTATACAGTGACACATTGCTGATGACTGCGTGAAATTATCTGCCACCCCTGAGGCTATAGAGTAATCCCACCTCCTAATAATAACACCTATTTACCTTAAACTGGCCAGAAAATTCTAATGGCCTCTGTGAATTTTGCCATTGCTGATTGGTTCAAGAGATAAATTCAGTCATGTTCATGGAGGTACAAATATGGTGCAAACTAGCAACACCATGGGGGTAATTGAAAGTTAGCCAATAAAGGTATCATTTTTACTCCCCTATTTTCCTGCATTTTATATGGCTAACACAGTACCATGCTTTACTTCTTTGTAGTAGACCAGATTGTTGTATATATAAATGTATCATGTTGCTCCACAGCAATAAAAATCACATTAATGCTTGTTTGAACTTCACTATATGTATTAACACATTAATCTGTTTAGATAAAATACTTTAGTCTAAAATCAGGTATTAGTTACATAATTGATTTTCAGGGATTTTTTTATTTCAGGTATGGTGCCCATGGACTGGCCTAAAGCAGATGTGGTGCCCATATTTAAAAAGGGATCAAAGTCACAGCCAGGAAATTACATACCTGTAAGCTTGACATCTGTGGTAGGGAAGCTGTTTGAAGGGTTGCTAAAGGAATATATTCAAGAATTCAGCTTGAACAGCAATATCATTAGCAAGAGCCAACATGGCTTTGCGAATGACAGGTCTTGTCAAACTAACTTGATCGCATTTTATGAAAAAGTGAGTAAAATATCCATGTGGGAGAGGAGATTGATGTGATCTATTTAGACTTTGCCAAGGCATTTGATACGGTTCCACACAAGAGGTTACTGTACAAATTGAATGAAATAGGCCTAGGGGGGAAACGTTCGTGTGTGGATTGGAAATTGGCTGAAAGATAGAATGCAAAGAGTGGTACTAAATGGCAAGTTCTCCAATTGGATAAACGTGATAAGTGGAGTACCTCAGGTATCTGTCCTGGGTCCTCTTCTTTTTAATTTGTTTATTAATGACTTCCCAGATGGCATAGGGAGCCATGTATCAGTGTTTGCTGATGACATAAAATTAATTAAGGTAATAAAGTCTGAACTGGATGTGTCTTCAATACAAGAGGATTTGGACAAATTGAGTAACTAGGCAGGCAAATGGCAAATGAGATTCAATATAGACAAGTGTAAAGTTATACATTTTGGGTATAATAATAAAAATGCAACATATAGTTTAAATGATGTTTCTCTGGGGAAATCTACTAATGAAAAGGATTTGGGAGTAATGGTAGACAACAGACTTAGCAGTAGCATGCAGTGCCATCTGGCAGCTGCAAAGGCCAATAAGATATTGGCATGTATTAAAAGGGGCATTGCCTCAAGGAAGGAAGATATTATTATGCCTCTTTACAGGTCCATGGTAAGACTCCACCTAGAATATGCTGTTCAATTCTGGGCACTTTTCTGAAAAAGGACATTATGGAACTAGAAAGAGTGCAGAGGAGGGCTACAAAACTAGTTAGGGGAATGGAATGTTTTAGTTATGAAGAAAGGCTAGAAAAGTTAAACTTGTACACACTAGAAAAACGTCTTAGAGGGAATATGATAACACTATATAAATATGTTCAGGGCCCATACAAAGTGCTCTCCAAAGCCCTGTTCATTAACAGAACAGTACACAGGACAAGAGGCCACCCGCTTAGACTTGAGGAAAGGAGATTTAATCTACAACAGCGGAAGGGTTTCTTTACAGTAAGAACAATAAAGGTATGGAATTTATTACTGTAGAGAGGACCGTGCGGTAACAGACCTCTCCTTCCACACCGGATACTGCTGGACCACCAGGGATGAGGCACCCCCTCCTGAGCCAGCAAAGGTAGGCATGCAGAAGGTGGACAGCGGGGGCCAATGTGGAGGTGGTCAATGGGGGGACAATGTGGAGGTGGTCAGTGGGCGACAATTTGGAGGTGGGCAATGGGGGCATTGTGAAGGTGGACAATGGGGGCAATGTGGAGGTGGCCAGTGTGGAGATGGACAATGGGGGCAATGTGAAGGTGGACAATGGGGGCAATGTGGAGGTTGACAATGGTGGCAATGTGGAGGTGGACAGTGTGGAGGTGGACAATGGGGGAAATGAGTTCTGGGGCCCCATGGCAATTTATTTTTGCATCAGGCCCCAGTAGTTTCTAGTTACGCCTCTGGTTGGGGGAGGTGTACAGCCTTCAGATAGTCAGATCCTCCATGAAAACTCACCTCATCAGGAAGCCTATCAACTACCTCATAACTGTTATGAGCAAGTCCAGATCAACAGCCTGTCCAGCTTCTGCTCATGCTCATTCCCTTCTAAAATCACATTCCTATCTGCAACCCCATCATGACCTCATTATTGACATAGTCTTTTTCTCCCAAACAGAACCACTACTTGCCTGGACAACTGCACTCAAAAGCACTTCTTTCTCCCACCCACTGACAGGCAGGTCATGTGGCAGGAGGAACTTACACCCCATAGCACTTACTCCTTCTGTGCCCCACTTACCTTCTTCTAGACTGTGAGATCTCAGGAGCAGGGGCTTCTGATCCTTTTGTTTTCCATGTTACATTTGTACTATTTAATATCCCTGTATGTCTAGTCCCTATTGTACAGGACTGTGGAATAAGTGGGCACTATATAAATAAAGAATAATGATAATAATAATGTAAGGCCATACATAGTTCTAACAGGGCTTATAATTTTAAGTCCTTTGCTACTAGCCAGACCTGAAAAGTTACTCGCCCCTGCAAGCCATAACATACCCACCAGGGCTGAATTTCTACTCGCCAGGGCTAAATTTTCACTCACCATTGGCTAGTGGCGAGTGGAAATTTTGAGCCCTGGCTCTAATTTAGAGTTGTTCCTCAACTGATGTTTTGACTGAATAAGTTAGGAAGATGCACAGCTGAGCTTGATCCCCCCATAGGTTTATTTTATGTTGGGAAATCAGTGGTGCTGATATCTGGTACTGGGCAGGTAAAGGAGAACTGACACCTTCTAATACTAAACTCCTACTTACCTTATTATGGCTAGAAAATCTCCCCCTTGTGCCCCTTGTGCCACTGGCTGGGCGGGGATGATGGGAGTTGTCATCCCCAACAGCTAGAGGTCCAGCAATTGACTAACCCTGCTTTAACCCCTTACGGACCAGCTATCCAGAGAAGTTACCTTCCCTTAAGGACAGCTTTGATCCTTGCCAACATGCCGGTACATGTGTCCTGCTAAGTGTACCAGCGAGCCGCTAAGAGAGATCGCTCCAGTCTTGAAGCAGTCAATTTTAGGCCCCGTTTTTACTTACAGTGCTCCCGGTAAAGTGCTGTAAGTAAAAGGTACATGACGTGCTATGACCGTCACCGGTCCTTAAGGGTATAAGGACTGTGACGGTCATAGCACATCATCTGGTGCATAAGGGTTTAAAGAAGTAACACCACCTTATAAATAACTCCCCATTTATCTTATTACTAGTTGAAGAGCCCATTACACAGGCCACAGTGCCACTGCCAGCTGGTCGCGGGGCAGTCATACACAGTAGAGACTGCCAACACCGCAGCTGATACAGTGCCAGCCGGTCGAGGTGCAGTCATGCTCAGTAAAGACTGCCCGAGCTGCAGCTGATCTGTATCAGCCTTGTCACTGGCAGTCTCTACTGCGCATGACTGCAGCACACGTTGCAGTCTCTACTGTGCATGACTGCGTTGTTACACACGTTTTAGCAAATTATTATATAGGATGATCAGAAAATCCTAATAGCCCCTATGGAGTTTGCTCTTGTGCCTTTGTTCAAGATGTAACATCTCCAATCAGTCCTGAATGTTCTACCCATGGAGGCAGACATGATAGTTGCTGGCAGCTTTTTCACATGAACGTACTTAACACTGTAAGCTTTTTGAAGCCACCCCTCTGGTCCTTATGGGGATAAGATGACCATGTACAGCAAGCAGTGTTTGAGGTCCTGCTATATATTCCATGGGCATGAATCTAGGGTTAATTGATGATGCTATCTCTTGAACCAAAGCACAAGGACAAATTCATAGGGAACATTAGGATTTTCTAGCCATAGTAAGGTTAATGTGTGTGTTTGTTTAGGGCTTGCACATCCCTCTGGCACTCAAAGAGTTAAACAAAAAAAAGATCAACCTATTCCAAGGGTACATTTCTCCTTTAATTTATAGCCACTTGGTTGAATTGCCAGGGAGCAGTTTTCTCCCTTTAGACTATCAGGTCCTTTGCAGCTGGAAGCTATGACGTACAGCGTGGAATGAAGACCAGGACCTTGGCGTTCTTCTGTGCAGAGAAATATACCAGACTGGCGTACATTTCTCACTAAGAATTCAAGTTTTCTTGGTGTCACCCAAGGTTACAAAACATGTATATTATCTGCATATTTTCCCCTTAGTAATTTGTGGTGTAAAAAAAATAAAAGAGAGAAATAGTTTGATGTAATTTTTTTAGACGTCAAGAGATAAAGCTGCATTAGAGGATCATTGTGTTTCAGAACTGGTCGAGGACACAGACTGAATTAGCGGGCTACAAAAGAAACATACTAGCAAATAACCAGAAGTCATATTTAACAGTTCCAGAAAAATGTACTGTGCTGTCCCATCATTGCACGTTAAGACGTAAGCATTTGAATGCCAGAGTGTTGTGGATTGCATTTTCTGCACCCCCTGGCATTTAAAAGGTTAAATAAAATCAGGAACCCAGACCCTACAATCAATGGGAAATATGCCATCTTAGTGGCTTAACTTAAAACAAAATACTGTATTTATGCAACTAGAGGAAGAATGGAATGTAACTTCCTTCTAAAAATATGAAGTTACACTACCAATTATTTTATTACTCTGTTTGGAATATATGGCCTCATATTTGTTTAACACATTCACTTTTCAAGGTAGGTGTTCATCAAACAACACTCAGATATATCTCTCTAGAAAACAATGCTACTCCTACGGCTGGGAGATGTTTAATTTAAAAGTTGTTTCAGAGCAAACTTATTAGATGTATATTTGTTTTTCAGCATCCTCAACATATGGAATGATAGTAATAATAGTACCTTTCAAATATTTGTATTTCATTATGATCACTAATGCATGTGTTATTAATAATCTATGGGCACTAACTAAGTCAGCTTTTTATAATCCTTTGAGTGCCAGAGTGGTATACTCTGGCAATCAATGGGTTAAACTTAAATTGGATCAGTCACTTTGTTACAAACAGATGATTTTGGAAGAGCTTTCAAAATCACCTATATTTTTGGTAGCCATTTTTCTTTGAAACAATAACAATAGTTTATGAGGCATTTAGCTTCATTTATTTTTCAATTTATGCAAATGAGCTAGCACTTCATGGTAGGAAGTTACAATTGGAATGGGGAGCAGTGTGACAGTACCTGCTAGATTTGCACTAACTTATAATTAAATTAAGATAAATATATCATTTTTTATTTTTTGTTTTAAATAAAAAAAAAAGCTTTTTTCAAAATCACCCATTTGTTTCAAAGTGACAGCTCCATTATAAACTTCATTGAGAGTTTAAGGCTACAAAATAAAAAAGGAGGAAATAGTGATATATACCCGTTCCAGGCAGTTTTCTTGGTTGTATCTGTAAATAATGCATAATGGCAAAGCTGTAATAAAGGCTATAAATCATTAAAGTCTGCTTTTCTGTGTTAACCCCTTAGTGACAGCCGCATGCGTACGCAGCTGTCACTTTAACGCCCATGGTACTTTTTTTTTTTTTTAAACGAGTCCGGAGTCCCCTAGCAGTGTGCAGCCACACGGAGAACCGAACTTCCAGGACTTACCAGGTACATCCTCTGTCACTAAGTGACAGTTTCTGCGTGACGTACCTGGTAAGTAATTTGTCGTTAAGGGGTTAAAATGATAGTAACAGTATGAACAATATATATTGTAGGCCTTAGCCTCATAAGCAAAATAAGGGCACTCCCACTGCTGGGAGGTCTTTTGTTCAAATGTTATTGCAGCTCAAACTTTAATTTTTTCAGGTGCAATATCTCAATGGCCTGGAATTTGGCAGTGGTGCTGTTGCTACACCATCCTATGGACACCTCTACAGTAATAAAAAAAACAGCAGCTCCCATTAATCTTCATAGTATTTGAGCCATAGAGAGTGTTATTTCAATACTGTCAGAGTTGTAGTTCAAGAGTAATTGAATGATAAAGACTCACCCTCCTGCCCCTTTTACCTAGTGTAAGCCACCTCCCCTCAGATGTGGAGTCTGGTCCACAGACTAGACAGCTCACAGCACGGGACAATCTTCTTACTGTGAGAACAATGAAAACCCTTCCACCCTTGACAGGTTTTTCCTCTATCTTAATTGAAGATTGTCCCTCTCTGTGATCCACCTGGACACACCTTGCTGCTCTGAGCTGAGCAGTGTTACATCAGTGAAAGGGGCGGGAGGGCGATACTTTATCATTCAATTACTCTAACTACAACTCTGACAGAACTGAAATAACACGCTCCATGGCCCAAATACTATGAAGATTAATTGGAGATGCTTTTATTGTGAAACATTACTATCCCTTTAACGTCTGCATTCATCAGTTCCCAGCTTATTTATTTATAATATAGGTTTTATAACTTTTTCTTTTTATTTTGTCCATTTTGATCAAATAAATTAACTGTATTAATTTGACTTATAAATGTGAGTGTTGATAGGCAGCTTTGACACTTTTAGTTGTGGTGGTTTATGTTGATAAACAATGGAGGTTTGGCAGCTTGTGGCCCATAGGACAAATACAATCAAGTGGCCTGTTTCTACTAACGTTTGAGCCCGCTGTCCCAGTTTAATGTGTGAAGTAAGGGCAAGTGCTACCATGTAGTTTACATCTGAAGTGGGGCTACACTTCTGATACTACAGAACTTATAAATTAAGCAAAGCTACTCTAATGATACCATAGAGCTTACAAGGGAAATGGGTTATGCTACTAGTGGAGCTCCATTTGGATTGTAGCTCTGCAGTATCATTTCTGTAGCTCCACTTCAATTGTAAGCTCTGTGATATCACTAGTGTAGCTCCATTTACAGCAGAAAGAGGGAGATTGAGTGAGGAGGTGACACATCGGCCCAGACATATGACTGACCCAGGGGGCAATTGCCCCCCCTACCCCCCAGGCCAGCCATCCAATGCTGATAAAGCACTATCAGTACCCTCCATTTCTCCTTGTATCTTTTACATTGTATCAGTGCTGTGTTTAATGATAAAATGCTTCAGTTTTCCTTTGCAGAGAATGCCAGGAGTGATATATTTTCTGTTTAGCAATATTGCTGCATGTGTACTGCCAGACACATCTGGGAGCCAGAGAAAAACAGCCGTGAGCCCCATTTTGCCATTTTGCTGACTTAGTATAACCTAACAGCAGTCTCAAGAGTTTTTAAATTAATTTTTAAAATTTTAATTCATGCAACTTTTGTCATTTCATTAACGTTCTTGTGGTAAAAAAAAAAAGAGTGTCTACATGAAAATTTGGACAGAATAAAATATTTGCACAAAATTTTAATATCCTTCATGTAAGAAAACATTTCCTCATAGGATTAGTCACAAGATGCACAACTCTGCTGGAGATCATATCCACTTAACTTTCCATATTAATAATCACAGTAACAATTCCATAAAAGCCTCGAATGTTCAGTGACAGTAAGACAAACTTTATTTAATTCAATGTCTTGAGCTGTGATGTATTTCTGACAACAGTAATTAACTCTTTGAGTGCCAGAGGGGTACGCAAAGGGAACATAGGACTAAACTATTAGGCTGATATGCATTGGGAAGAGATATCATATAATTATATCTGATAATAGTATTTTCAAAGAATTGACTGGATTATGCCATATATATGTGTATGTTACTTCTCAGTGTGTGCAGTCCTTGGCGTCAGATCCCAATGGATGTTTCAGGCATATATACACACACACTGATAAAATCAACATGTATTACATATACACAGTGTGCCTAATTAAAGAGGTGTTTTTCCTCTCACTTCTTCAGCTTGTCTAAAGGTGTGTCACTCCCAGAAGCCACTGCTGAACATGTAAAAATATAGAGAAGAAGAGGGGTGGGGCATAGACAGAACAAGAAATGCCCTCTAAGTGTAGTAAATGTTAGCAATTAAATCAGACAGATATATAGAAAAAGGTATATATAAACCACTTTCTTTAATTTCAATAAATCATCAAATTAGTATATAGTGATACTCCTATAAATCACAAAGAATGAATGAAGTATCTCGAAAGACAATAAAATAAGCAAAGATTAAATAAAATACATTCCAAAGTATTACTGTAAACACATTAATTAAGTACTATGGATCATGTATAGAACTGCAGTCTGTAGACTGATAAACATTTGATACAGATCCAATATGTCCAGTAATGGACTAGCAAGTCTATTAGAATAACCAGGTGGGAATTTATAGTGACGATAAGGGATAGGTGTATAGAGTGGCCGCTTACAGAAGTATCCTGGGCCAGTATGCACAAAATAATAAATAGAGTAGTTCAATCAAAACAAGTCAACTGAGAAGTGATAACGATGTCTGGTTACTAGACCTCTGCTTGAATTCAACCCATCAAAGTACACAGATCACCATCTCTATCGTTACAACAAACTCCGTTTAACATGCTACTCAGGTTGCAAGCTCAGTAGCATGGTAAATGGAGCTTGCTGTAACAATAGCCCACATAAATGCCCCCACAAAGGGAAGCGTGAATGCGCTCCCTTGGGCAGCCGGGAGGGAGGTGGGAAGTCCTGAGGTGCTGTGCCGCACATACAGTGTTCCACGGAACCCGGAAGTCCCAATCTAACGCTTAAGCTCTTCCATAGTAGGTAAGTAAAATTAAAATAAAAACACAGCTAATCTTGTTGTAGTGGTTGAAACCACTACACAAAAGTTTTTCTTATGTGAATGTTTCCCTTTAAAGGGATAGTAATGTTTCATAATAAAAGCAGCTCTAATTAATCATCATAGTATTTGGACTTTGGAGAGTATTATTTCAATTCTGTAAGAGTTGTAGTTCAAGAGTAATTCAATGACAAAGTATCCCCCTCCCGTCCCTTTTTCTGATGTAACACTGTTCAGCCAGATCAGAATGGAGGTGCCCAGGTAGACTGCATAGAGGGACAATCTTCAATTAAGATAATGGAACAACCTGTAAAACTTGTCAAGGGGGCAGGGCTTTCATTGTTCTCATAGGACAAAGATTGTCCCCTTCTGTTATATGTCTGGTCTATGGACTGCATTCCAAATCTGAGAAGAGATGGCTTACACTAGGTAAAAGGGGCGGGAGGGGAAACTTTGCTTGTGAATATCTCTCAAACCATAAAGGTTTGAGAGATAAGACTTATAAACCCCAAGTGGGTAAAAAAAATCCTTCCTGACTCCAAATGGCAGTCAGACAGTGCCATGGATAAAAAACCTATTTACATTGAAGTAATCTGTCATAATTCTCAACATTGTTCTGTGCTAGGTAGGTATCCATTAATTGTTTGTGGACAAACAAGAGGGAGGATCTAGATTGCACTACCTGTGGATAGAGGGATTAGACTTTTAAATAACACAGCATGAGGGTGCAGTGGTAATAAATACATCTGATACCAAACAAAGTTTCTCCTCATAGATGGGGAGAAACAGAGGTCAGCACATTTGCACACCAAGAATGTTCCTAGTAATAGATCCGAAACATAGATCCATGAGAAATGAAAAAAGAAAAGGATAAATGAATCGTTAAAATAATTCTTTATTGTGAACATTTCTAAAAATACAATTAAATTCCCTCTATAGATTTGAGAGGGGGGTAGTTTTGATACTACTACTCTACTATGTTAATCGTTGTTAATACTTTACGAACAAAAACAAATCCTATATAATAATTCGGTAAAAGTTTGTAACGACACAGTCATGCGCAGTAGACTTCCTGTGACGCAACTGATATGGCGCATGGCTCTCTGAATTCAGACGGCACTCTTGCCCATGTACACGGGCTCTTCAACTAGTCACCTACAATTCTGGTAGAAGGAATAATTCTTCTATGTAAGAGATTCCATGAAAGAGATAAAAATACATATGAAATCCCTCTTAATCGTAGATTAAATTTATAATCCCTCTCCCTCCTTAGTGGGATCAATATTTGTGTCTAGTCTTGGGAATTTATTCGTAATGTTAAGGTGAGAACCAAAGTTTAGTGATCCTTGGATGTGATTATCATTCTGCTCTGATAGTGTGTATTATCAATGGTTAAGTACATATCTGGGCGTTACATAGAGCTTAAAGCGGAACTACCACCTGTTTTAAAGTTTTTGTCATCTAGTTCCCCATCTGGCGATTAGCTGCTCAGTAGTCCTAGTCGCCAGAATAATTACCTGGTTAAATAGAACGAGACCCTGCTCCGAGGTTGACAGGCAGTAGAGCGCGCAGACATCTTGCCATAGTGACGTCTTCGTGCCTGTACTGTCTGTCCCAGCTGGCTCTAGGAGGTGTTGCTAGGAGCTGATCGGCTCCAAAAGGGACTGACAGAGCAGGTGCGAAGACGTCACTATGGCAAGATGTCTGCGCGCTTTACTGCCTGTCAGCCCCGGAGCAGGGTCTCTTTCTATTTAACCAGGTAATTATTCTGGCGGCTAGCACTACTGAGCATCTATTCACCAGATGGGGAATTAGATGACATAAACTTTAAAACAGGTGGTAATTCTGCTTTAAAGTAAAAATATACCTGCTGAAAGTACATCTCCAAGTGGTAAGGAGCACATAGAAACATAGAATCTGACTGCAGATAAGAACCATTTGACCCATCTAGTCTGCCAGTTTTCCTACTGTAAGAACCTCAAACCTTATTTGGTCCTTGGTCTTGTCTTATGTTCAGGACAGCCTTATGCCTATCCCGTTCATGCTTAAATTCCATCACTGTATTAACTTCTACTGCTTCTCCTGGTAGTCTGTTCCACTTATCTACTACCCTCTCAGTTCATGGGATGTAGGGGTTAAATGGCAGAAAGTTTAATTTTGGCTGTAACTCATGCACAGTTTCATAGAAAAGTTAACCCTAAATGCAACCTTCAGAATATCCAAACACAGAGCTGGGCAAGTTATATCACCAAAATAAATTAAATAAAATGTGGTAACTAGGCCCAGTATAATGGCAGAGTAATAGGTTATACCCTGATGTGAGTACCTCTTTTAAATAAATAAGATTATGGATGTGATGAATAGATCAAGTTATGGTTCACACATGTTCCTAACATATTACTTGTCCATACTCATATGGTCAGGGACGTGCACAGACATTTTGTGGGGCAGGGGCTCAAATGAAAAAAAGGGCACTTCTCATAATTATTTATTCAAAATATATATTTAAAAAAGGGCATGAGGGCACTTTGGACAAAAAGGGCAGGTGCTCAAGCCCCCCTTGATGTCTATGTGTGCACGTGCCTGCATATGGTTTCCTGCTGAGTCTCTCAAGAAACAGTGTGGCACCTAGTAACATTGTGTCCTAGAATTGTTAGAACACTGCACTATTCCAACAAGGTAGTCTTCTAATGAATTTCTGTGCTGAACCCAGAAAATATCTGGCTGATTGTGTGAGGGCCAGACTGTTTGTAGGGATGACTGAACAGGAGAACTGGTGGTAAGAAAGGACATGATTGGGTGCATGTTTCCCTTAATATGGTACAGCTTACTATCTCTGTTAAATTGTGAACTTCATTGCGGATGCCCAAACAGAGGAATTCCAGTTAATTATTAGAATGCATTGATTTATATGTGGTTCTGGAATGTTGGTCTAGTGAAGCTGAATCTGTCTACTAATCATTAATATTTACAAGTCAGACAGATGGTGAGCGGTCATTAAGTCTTTAGAAAGTATGCTGCATGTTATATTACAGTTAAATGTTGCTCAGGCTGATTCTTATTTTCCTGTCAACATCAGCTGGACCTACGGGTTCATGATTCAGATTGAGTGGCCTGTCTTATAAAGGTAGCTGAGTATTTCCAGAAAGTATGTTAGTACTGTGAGGCTCAATTGGCCAGGCTAATTAAAGGGATAGTAATGTTTCATAATAAAAGCAGCTCTAATTAATCATCATAGTATTTGGACTTTACAGAGTGTTATTTCAATTCTGTTAGAGTTGTAGTTCAAGAGTAATTCAATGACAAAGTGTCCCCCTCCCGCCTCTTTTACTGATGTAACACTGCTCAGCCAGAGCAGAAGGGAGGTGCCCAGGTAGACTGCAGAGAAGGACAATCTTCAGTTAAGATAAGGGAAAAAAACTGAAAAGCTTGTCAAGGGGGGCAGGGCTTTCATTGTTCTGACAGGAAGAATATTGTCCCTTGCTGTTATCTGTCTGGTCTATGGACTGCATTCCACATCTGAGAAGAGATGGCTTACACTAGGTAAAAGGGGTGGGAGGGGGAAACTTTGCTTGTGAATATCTCTAAAACCATAAAGGTTTGAGAAATAAGACTTACATCATTCTTCATGTTTTTGTGATGCCTACAAAATAAAATAAAGATAAAACAAAGTATTACTATCCCTTTAAGATATAACAGTAATCAGTTCCTAGTGCCTAGCTGGCCCTGTAGAGTCATTATTGGGTAACTCGGGTGGTAGCTAAAAGAGAACACGTAGAAATCAGTAATCCTCAGGATTCAGTTGAGGATTATCTAATCAGTCTCATGTTACTGTCGTAAGTGCATTGCTGGTCTCATAATTTTATTTGAGTCATTCCTTCTTGTTTCACGGTTTTTCAATGCTATTGTTGCGAGAACATTGTTGTATTATTTGGATCATATTAAGGAAGAAGGAGTTAATTCTCTGGAAACTAGCTACACTTTGCACTCTCTAACAAAGCTCTCTAAGGCTATGTAGGAGAAGTTGTTTTGGAAACTCAGTTTATGGCCTGTGGCATATTTTAAAGCAATGCAGCTGTGGATTCAATTATTGATTGCCTAATCACCTTAAACTACTGAATTAATAGGAACATTTTCATGTCGTAGATAATTTTGAGAGGTGAGTTAAATTTTTAGGAGAAAAGCTACACATGGAGCTTTCTAGTAGAGTTCTGTGATGCGCATTTCGCTGTCGCTTCTTCCTAGATGAGTGCCAGCTGATTTGGTGGTACTATTTAAAGGTGAACCTTCTCTTCCACTCAACTGATCTGATGACGTGTGGTAATATACTTTTGATTGGTGGACAGTGGAACACATGTAATCTGTCATCCATTGACTTCAATAAAATGGATTGTATGGATACCAATAGGCTTTAATGTGGCTTAGGACAAACGTGGTTGAATAAAAAACATATAGGGGGAGATTCGCTAAGCGGTGATAAACAGGTGATAAACTGGAGATGACTATGTTATTATATAGAGCCTATTCAGTAAGGTCTCCAAAGATGAAGAAATCTTAGTGCATAGGCTCCATAGAATAACATAGGAATTGGAGAAGTGTTAAACTATCACCTCTTTATCACCGCTTAGTGAATCTCCCCCAATGTGTTCTAAGAAGTGAAAAGTATTGACAAGTATGTTTCTTGAAAAAATAAATAGACAACAACTCTTTGAAAGGACATAAGTTTTTGTGGCAAAGAAAATGTTCTAGTTGCCAGCTAGGTATGTAATCAGTGAAAAAGAAATGGAAGAATAACTGAATAAATGATTTAGAGCAGTGGTTCTCAACCCATGCCCTCAGTGGCTACTGCTACTAACAGGCCAGGATTTGAGAATTTCCTTTTAAGAGCACAGGTGAGTTAATCAATATGACTGAGCCTCTGATCAACACACTTGTGTTCTAGCAGGGAAATTCCTAAGTCCTGGCCTCTTAGTGGCCACTGAGGGCATGGGCTGAGAACCTCTGATTTAGAGCAAGACCAAAATATTTTCTTTGCACAGGCTAGTTTATAAACACATATACTTAACTTTAAACAAATATTAATATGAGTTTTATTGCTGTACATCGATGTGATACACTTCTATACACACCTCACACTCTGATCTCCTAAACAGAGGGACAACAGGGTAGGAAAGAGGAACAGAGGGACTGGGTTTCAAAGAGGGACTGTCCCTCCTAAAGAGGGCCACTTGGGAGGTATGTAGCGGTCTCCAATGCATTGCTCTGCATTCAAGGGGTTAAAGGGATAGTAATACTTAAGTATTACTAATCCCTATAGCAAAATTACTACTTAAAAAAAACGTATTGCCCCCAGTGTCATCTCTCAAACCTTTATGGTCTGAGAGATGAACGCTTCTAAAGTTGCCCTCTCCCTCCCCCTTCCCCGTAGTCAGCATTCTAGCTGACTGAAAGGAAGAGAGTCATATGACTTTCAGGTGGCTCTCCAGCACAGCCGGATCACGTTACTAAAAAAAAAAACTTTCACTGAAATGGACCGTTTTAGTGAAAGTTTAATGCAATCGCGGCTCTGCTGCAGGGCCACCTGATGATCTCTGACCGGATTTCCCTGAGTCAGCTAGAATGCTGACTACGGGGAAAGGGGAGAGGGCGAATTTAGAAGTGATCATCTCTCAGACCATAAAGGTTTTAGAGATGACACTGGGGGCAATATGTTTTTTTAAGTAGCACTTTGCTATAGGGATTAGTAATACTTAAGTATTACTATCCCTTTAACCCCTTGAATGCAGAGCAATGCATTGGAGACCGCTACATACCTCCCAAGTATTAAGTATTACTATCCCTTTAAAAGCCTCACTTGTAAGTTTTATGTTCATCATGTGTTTTAGCATTGCTTCTCTTTTTTGTACATCAGCCACACTGTAATTTTAGGTAGGGCTGCTGTGAAAATCAGCCTGCAGCAGCTGAGTCGGGGCAGCTAAATTTGGAAATGCAAAATATACACAGACCACACAATACATGTTTTTATCAAACACTGAAATGTAGCAACACATGAATAATGTATCACATTTCCAAGGACGCAATAGACCTTTTGTTTTCGTTTCTGCCAGTAATCACTGCTTTGATTTGGGTTCTGCCTAAAGCTGGTACATTTGGTTCCTGGTTTGAATTGTGGCAGGACTTTTCCTTTTTCATTAACAACTAAAATCTAATATGCAGGGGAGGGCTGGCAACATACGGCCCAGGGGGCAAATACAATTAAGTGGCCCATATCTACTATCGTCCAAGCCCATTGTCCTAGCCCACCCCTGTTTCTTTAATTTTAAAATTGTCCTTAATGCTGTGAATTAAAGCAAGTCATACCACAGAGCTTACTGTTCCAATGGTGCTACATTAGTGATAATACAGTGCTTACAATTTAACCCTGCGAGTGCCATAGGGGTACACAACACATTGCTTTTTCAATGCGTTGTGTACCCCTCTGGCAATCAAAGGGTTAAGTAAAGATAGAACAAGGGAAATGGATTATGCTACTAGTGCAACTAAGTTTGGATTGTAGCTCTGCGGTATCACTTGCATATAGATTCATTTCATAAGTTCTGTGGTATCACTAGTGTAGATCCATTTACAGCAGCAAGTGGGAGATTGAGTGAGGCACTGGCCCACCAGCCCAGACACATGGCCAGCCCAGGGGGCAATTGCCCCCCTGCCCCCCAGGCCAGCCCTCCCCTGCTAATATGTGTTTTATTTACTGTTTTTGTTTGTACTCCATGGGAAGGGCGCTGCAGTATCCTATTGAATTGTCGACCATCATAATGGTGCATTTTACCCTTTGAGTGCCAGAGGGTAAATAACGCATTGCAGATCACTGTCCTGTGCGTCCCTCTGGCACTCAATGGATTTTTAAAATGTTGCTTATGTCAAAATGGCTTATTTAAAATGTCGCCTTATTAAAACAGCATCTAATATTATGCCGCCGGGCATCAAATTATTAAGTGCTAGGTTAAAGTTACAGTAGTTAGGGCAGGATAGGGCAGTTTGGGGGTACAGTTGTTTTAACCCCTTAATGACCAGCCGATCCAGCACTGGGCGGCCGTTAAAGGGGATCTATCACCCCTATACAAGTTAGTCTTATTAGTTAGATTATTTAGAGAATATGTTTAAAACTGTATTCATTTTTTTTTTTAAAACTCTATTTAGCCAAAAATTAATGTTTAATGAGTGCCCTGCACCCTACTACTGCTCTGTACCACAGTCTGTCACTCTGCCTCTGCTCCCCTCCCTCTATACAGCCTCCTCCAATGACGAAGGCTTTCTGCCTGTAAGCTGAAGCAATCTTATTGGCTAGATATCGATCTCTGCCAATGAGATCGCTCCATCTTACAGACAGAAAGCCTCCATTATCCGAGGAGGCTGGATAGATGGAGGGGAGTAGAAGCAGAGTGACAGACTGAGGTACAGAGCAGTAGTAGAGCGCAGGGCACTCTTTAAAGGGACAGTAATGTCCCATAAAAACTTTTTATAGTTTTGTAGAGGAGAAGAAATTAAGCTGAAAGGCACAAACCCTGTCTCTCAAACTGCTATGGTTTGAGAGATATAGGCATTGAAAGTTCCACCCTCCCTCCCCTTCTCCTGACGTCAGCGTCTAGCTGGCAGCAGGAGATCCCGGTCCAGGGACCAGCCTGCGGCTCTGCAGAAGAGCCAAAATCACATTATTGCAAAAGAATTGTTTCATTGGAAAGGTCTACAAAGTATGCCTGGTTTTCAAGCACACTTTGTAGACCTTTCCAGTGAAGTAATTCTTTTGCAATAACACGATTTCGGCTCTGCTGCAGACAGCTGACGTCAGGAGAAGGTGAGGGAGGGTGGAACTTTCAGCACGAATATCTCTCAAACCATAGCGACTTGAGAGATAAGGTTTGTGCCACTCAGCTTATTTTCTTCTCCTCTACAAAACTATAAAAAGTTTTTATGGGAAATGACTGTCCCTCTAAACATTAATTTTCACCCAAATAGCATTTTTAAAAAACAAATGAATACAGTTTTAAACATATTCGCTAAATAATCTAATTAATGAGACTAACTTGTATAGAGGTTATAGATCCCCTTTAAGGACTACAGTGCATTTTTTTATTATTGCATAGTATTCTGGGATTGCAGAGAGGTGTGTAGCCGCTCTGCCATCCCAGAATTCTATGACATGCCAGGGCCATCACCGGTCCTTAAATGTTGATCCTCGCATGACATGGGCCCTTAAGGGGTTAAAGTAAGCAACATTTTAAACAATCTATTTTGACATGCTCTCTCACAAATCCGCAACACTCTTAAACTGAACCGGGTGTTACTAGGTACTGGCTGAGGGGGCTAAAGACCCAGTCCATCTGCTGAAAGCCCTGGGTGTTGTTGCCAACTTGGTGCTAATCTGCCTACTAATAATGTTGCAGCTAAGAGCAATGGTTCACTAATTATCATTAGGTTGACTCAAGCTCAGGTTTTGATAGGAATGTGGAAACTTCCCTCTCCAAGGGCCTTCTGTATTATTCTGAAATGGTGCATTTCTGGAGAAAACCTACTTTATCCTGGGGACAAATAAGCATAGCTGGAAACTCTTCGAGTTTGCCCCAGAGACGCCGGTTTTGACCCTGCATTACTGGGTCTTCGGTAGGCTGACCAGACCTCACCTTTAACCGGGGACACATTGGAAAAATGCATACAGGACTGCTTTGATTTCAGTGAAGTACTGAAAAATAGCTATTTCTTATGTGTCCCTGGTTAAAGGTGAGATCTGGTCAGCCTAGTCTTCGGGGCAGAATCTGATTCTCCGGGGTGTGGGCAGTTTCTTAAGAAATTCTGCCCATTGGTCCTCCTTCACTATCTGTTCCACCCACTCCCACCCACTTCTTCTCCTTCCCCAGCCTATCCCCTATACTTTTACACTTTCTGAAACCCCGCCCACATTTATGATTAAGCCACGCCACCTTTTGACACAAATTGCATCATTTGTCTCCATCATCAGCACCACAGGCCTCCACCTTCGGAGAAGCCAGAAGAAAAATTTCCCAGGTATGCAAATTAGGATATCATGTTTTACAAATAATGTTCTATAGTAATGGTGTCCACGTTCAGTCCACAAGGGCCAGCCACAGACCAGGATGTAAGGATTTTCCAGATTAAGCAGTTCATTCTGACTGACTCACCTGTGCTTAATCAGGGAAATCCTTATATCCTGGCCTGTTGGTGGCCCTTGAGGACTGAACTTGGACAGCCCTTTTCCATACCTCCCAACATTTCAAATGGACAAAGAGGGACACTGGTGTTTTAGTAGGTGTTGCTGGGGGTGTGGCAATACGGAGAATTATTAGGTTATCTCATGACCTACTGACGCCTCTTTATGTAACTGAATAAATGATTTAGAACAAGACCAAAGTGTTTTATTTACACAGACTAATTTTTAAACACATATACTAAAATGTAAACAAATACTAATGTGAGTTTTATTGCTGTGGTGCAGTGTGATACACTTATATACACATCACACAGTCTGATCTAAAAAAGAGGGACACCATGGTGGGAAAGGGTGACAGAGGGAGTTGGGTCTTAAAGAGGAACTGTCCCTCCTAAAGTGGGACACTTGGGATCGGGGAGGACTGACAACTTGTGGCCTGGAGGGCAACTACAATCAAGTCACCCGATTTTACTGTCGTTCCAGCCCACTGTCCCAGCCCAACCCCTTTTGTTAAGTTTAAAATTGCCATTAACCCTCTGAGTGCCAGAGAGGTATGCCACGCATTGCTTCGCAATGCGTGGCATACCCCTCTGTCACTCAAAGGGTTAGTGTTGTGAAGTAAGGCAAGCAATACCACAAAGCTTACAATTAAAATGGAGTTACACTGGTGCAACTACAGAGCTTACAATTTAAGTAAAGTTGCACTAGTGATACTATAGAGCTTACAAGAGAAATGGGTTATGCTTCTAGTGTAGCTCTACTTGGATTGTATCTCCATTTCAATTGTAAACTCTGTGGTATCACTAGTATTTGCAGCAACAAGCGGGAGTGGCCCACCAGCCCAGACATAAGAGTGACCCAGGGGGCAATTGTCCCTCTGCCCCCCAGGCCAGCCCTCACCTGCTTGGGATGTATGCTTTTCTATAGGATCAAAACTTTGGGTATTCACTGTGCACTCACAGCCCCATAATGCTTTGGTTAACAATCTAATCCCTATGGCTGGCAGAAAGGCTGGTCCTAGTAAGGGAAGTTATTAGCTTAAACCAGTTTCAAGTAGACATGCATCCCCTGCTAATGTTATATAATGTTTGATTTTTTTTATCCTGCTTAAACATGCCCCTAATCTACCCTCATTTTGTTATTTCTGCTTAAAGGGATAGTAATACCTCATTTAAACAATAGCTCCGAGTATTATTTACAAATTTTTTTAACATGTTGCGCTACATATAGTTACTTACAGATTTGTAGTTCAAACGCTATTGAAGCCAAAAGGACCCCCCACACGTCCCTTTCCCTGCGTCACTGATCCTCTCTGTCTGGTATGGATGGAGAGTGGTGAGGCACAATCTACAGGAAGCAAAAGGAAAATCCTGTCCTCCATCATCAAATGGGGCAGGGTTTCCTTATACTTACTGAGTGGAGATTGCCCCTCGCTGCATCTGTCTGTTCCCAAGACCGGATTCCAAATCTAAGGGGAGGCGGCCAGAAGGGGTGGGAGGGGGATCTTTTCAGCTTCAATAGCGTTTGAACTACACAATCTGTAAGTAACTATATATAACTCAACATGTTAAAAAATTGTAAATAATACTCGGAGCTAAAGTTTAAATGAGGTATTACTATCCTTTTAAAATGCTTGGTAGGTTTTATCTGAGCTAAAGGTCAATCTGATAAAATACAAGCGTCATACGCACAATGAAGAATGTAAAAAAAATTCTGGCATAAACCACCAGCACGACTGCGAGCAGAGTTTTACCTTTGATTTTAATGAAGATTTTAAGGGGGTTGATAGCTAAATGTAAGCACTGTTAACCCTTTGAGGGCCCAAGAGGTGCTAAATGCATTACTTAGCAATGCGTTTGGCATCCCTTGGGCCCTCAAAGGGTTATCAATGAGAATTTCTAGATTGTTTATTCCCTGTGACTGAAGTCCCCCCACATCTTGAATTTCCAACAAGGAACTGTGGCACAGTGAACAATGGGGGTTCTGCCTCCATACCCTCAATGTTTGACCAGTGACCTCATCCTCTGATGATTCCATACACTGTGCTAAGGCTGATAGACGGTGAGTAAGAACTAATATATTCTTATGTCTTTTGGAGGTATTGTGAGTCTGGAGATGCTTGCCCTCGAAGGTGACCACATTTCCTTTCTGCCATTCAGAGACACTGTGGAGATGAGAGCAGCAGAGTACTTGTCTGCAACTCTAGTGCAGCTATGAGGGAGGGATCACTATACATCACTGGACATCATTGTGTATAACCTGCTCTTTCTCCGGGGCAACACAGACTTCTAAACACTAGGGGGAGAACTGCCCATTGATTGCTGTTATAGAAAGTGATGTCTGTGTTGGGCTAGAAGATAATGTACATCACCCCCAAAGCCTTAGACTAGTTTTTCACTGTGAACAAAATTTCACTGCAGTTCCTGTTTGATCCTGGCTCAGCACTCTCTCTTATGTTTAGAGCTCTGTCTGGAATCCACTTTCTATGGCCCAACGGAGGGGTCACTTTATGTTACAGTAGGCAATTGACAGTTCTCTTTCTAGTGTACAGAACTCTGTGCTCTGGAGTCTTCATTCCAGGACTTTGTATTGTCCTAGTAAAGGGCTACCAGGGACATGGGGCACACATTCAAAATCAGGGACTTTACTGGGCAATGCGGGACATGTGGTCACCCTATAATGCCTTTCTCATTGCTATGCAGTTTGACCCAGCCTTACACTATTGCCAAAACACAATACAATGGCTTCATTCTTCCACACTGTTGTTTGGTACAAGAGCAGTGCTTGATGTCAAGTTGGGGGAGGCCTAGACACAGAAATTCAGGAGTTGTAGGTGCCCTTAGCTCCACCCATAGCCACACACCCCACTCCACATATTACCCTGCCCCTCAAACCCATCCATTATTTCCTGCCATAAAAAATACCATTGGCCTATAACAAGCTAGGACAAAATAGCTTTAACCCCTTGGTTGCTAGAGAGATCTCCAACACACTGCAAAGCAATGTACTAGAGATCTCTCTAGCACCCAAGGGGTTAAATAATAACCTGGAAATGTATCTAAATTGGTGCTGAGACATTGCGGGTGATCTGGCCACACCCACAATTAAGAATATGGGCGTGGCCAGCACAGCTGATGCACCCCTTTAAATTTGACTCTCTAAACTTTGCCTTTTGGGAAATCCGGCCCTGTGGAGATCCCTGATGCCTTGTCCTCCACCTACCAAGCACTCTCACAATGCGTCATACTTCCTCTAACATCTGATGGGAGGCTTTGTTATTTTAAAAAGTATAAAGTACTTAAAGTTGGGTAATACATAAAATTAAAGGAACAACACCTAAAGATTATCTAGGGTTATACATACTTAAATACCTTGTACTACATGTTATAAAGATTCTGTGTTGTTTTCTGAAACCTAAAGGCTAGACTTACATATATCTTAGTGGGCTCTCATTCATCTTTTTCCAGGACTCCAAGAGGGGAGATGCATTAAGGCATGTTATTCTATGGAGCCTATGCACTAAGATCGCTCCATCTTTGGACATCTTAGTGTGTAGGGTCAATAGAATAACATAGGAACTGGAGAAGTGATTTCACTTGAGAAGTCATCTCCATTTTCACCTGTTTATCACACCTTATTGCATAACCCCTCTTGACTCCCTTTACCTCTCTTGAAAGGTGTTTTAGAAATGTTTTATTTTCTGCAAAAGGACTAAGATAATGTACAAACCTTTCTGAATAGAAGAGCACTTGGCATTAAATTAACATTACTTCTGCACAAACACAATTAATCAAATTATGTCTATAAATGATAATCTACATGTGCATTACAATGCAAAACCCCTTGACGTGCCAGGACAGTCATGTCGGTTCGGGCACTTAAGGACCGGAATCCATTAAATAAAAAAAAGGACCCGTAGTCCTTAACAGACGTCCATGCACTGCATGCATATGCTAGATGGGAGTACATGATATTTATAATATTATAATAACCCAATGTAACTTTTAGGTGTCAGTGTTTCTTTAAAGGGATAGTAATGCTTTATTTTCACCATCCCCCATATTGTAGATATTTGCAAAATAATTTAATAGCCTCCAGGTTAATCTCTCAAACCTTTATAGTTTGAGAGATAAACAAAGGCAAAGTTCCCCCTCCCCCTCCCTCCCCCTTCCCTGAAGTCAGCTTTGTACTGACTGCAGGGGAAGTCTGTCGTATGACAGGCTTGCGGCTCTGCAGCAAAGCCGAGATTGCGTTAGTGAAAAATAATTATTTCACTGAAAAGGTCTTCTACATGTGCTTGGTTTGTAGTGTGCTTGGTTTGCAGTGTGCTTGGTTTGCAAGCACATGTAGAAGTCCGTTTCAGTGAAATATTTTTTTTTACTAACGCGATAGCGGCTCTGCTGCATAGCCACCTGATGAAAGTCAGACCGGATATCCCTGCACTCAGCTGACTTCATGGAAGGGGGAGGGAGGGGTAACTTTGCCTTCGGTTATCTCTTAAACCATAAAGGTTTGAGAGATGAACCTGGGGGCTATTAAATTATTTTGCAAATATCTACAATATGGGGGATGGTAATAATAAAGCATTACTATCCCTTTAAAGCACATTACATGGGCTGGAATACAATGTGATTGTTTGGGGGAGATAGGTATGAATATCCTTTTGAAACTGATTTAAGTTTTAAAGGGATAGTAATACTTAAAATGTAAAAAAAAATATGTTGTAGGGTTTATCCCCCTGAGTAAAACAAGAGTACTCCCACTGCTGAAAGGTGTTTCATTCAAAAGTTATTAATTTTCAAAGTTGAATTTTTTAGGTGCAATATCACAATGGCCTGAAATTGTACAGTGGCGCTGTTGCTACACGATCCTATGGACAGCTCTGGTCAATTGACCATAAATCTCCATAGGATGGTGTAGCAACAGCGCCACTGTACAATTTCAGGCCACTGTGATATTGCACCTAAAAAATTCAACTTTGAAAATTAATAACTTTTGAATGAAACGCCTTTCAGCAGTGGGAGTACTCTTGTTTTACTCAGGGGGATAAACCCTACAACATATTTTTTTTTACATTTTAAGTATTACTATCCCTTTAAGAAGTGAAACAGAAAATACTTGGATCTCACTAAAATTCAGACTCTTCATCCATCAGCATGTGCAAGTGTATCTTATTTGAGGATACGAATATATTTCATTTTCAGTGTTTACATACCACAATGGACAACACATAACTCAAGACCGGATCACTGGGAAAACAGTTACAACATTAACCAAACTGTTGTCTACTGGAAGTATTTTATAAAACCTGCCAGATTTATTTTCCTCTTATGTAATCTAGCCTTGAGCGATCAATGTATATTTATACTGCAAACATTTGCAATTTTCTTTTTCAAAAATATATATTTTTTTATTGTATTTTATTTTATTATCTCAACAACATATAACAATATTGTCACTTAATAGTGGCAAGGTCTTGCAATGGCAACATTGAGCAGAGATTGTTCTGGGATGGTAGCGTACTCCTCCTACGCACCTAATTGGGAACACTGCCAGAAGGATGCATAATGTATTGTTTAACAATATGTTTCACACACCATTGGTCCTTAAAGGGATAGTATTGCTTACATTGAACTAATTTTAATATTGTGGAGATTAAAAATATGACTAGAATGAGGTATGTCCCATCTCTCAAGCATCTAACGGTCCCATTTCACAAGCAGTCTGCCATCTACCTGAGAGAAGCAGATTCTGGTCCCGGGACCATTCTGCGGCTTTTCAGCAAAGCTGAAATAGCGCAGTATAGAAATACTTAATTGGAACAGTCTACAAAGTGTGTTTGCAAACCAATTTAAGCAATACTATCCCTTTAAAGGGTCTAGAAGTCTTCATTAGAAGTAGCATGAGGCCTTGATGCCCAGCCCCCAAAACCCATGTCTGCCTCTGTGAACATGTTGTCAAGTACTAATTAAAGATTCATTTTGTGGAACCATTTGCCTCAGAATTAATTCATACTGGAAATTAGGATTTTCTGCCCAGATTAAAGGAGCAGTGAACATTTTTTTGACAAAAAGAAGAATATAGGGCTTTTTCTACTGAGTAAAATAAGGGTACTCCTGTTACTGGGAGATATTTCATTCAACAATTACTATAGCTTAAACTACTAACAGCAGAGCCAACTGGTGTCCAAAGAGTATTTTAATATAATGCCACCTATGGGGGAACTTGAGTCTTTGACTACAGTTCTTCATAGGAAGTGACAGAATTGGTGCCACCTGGTTACCACAAAAGAAAATTAACAGAGAAAATCAAGAAACCCATCTGATGAAACGGCTGGAGCAAGGAAACTCTTTGTGCAGAAAGGAGTAATTTACTTGAGTTTTTGTGATCATTTAATTTTACTTTCTGCAATGGAAATATATTTTATAGTAGCACATGTTTCACGACATTGTCCGTGGGATTACAGAGTATGTAATGTGCATGTTTTGGTTGAACATGGAGCTTTGTTGGTGTGAGCAGCTCTCTAGGTGGAGCTTCATGGGCAGAGAGCTCCGTATTCATTTGTGGTGCACATCAGGACATCCATAGGGAGGAGGTAAGAGTGAACTCTGAATTAAGAGGCATTAAGAGGGGCATTAGAGGTGATATGGGGGTAGGGCAGGACCCTGTAGTGATTTTGACAGGAGTGGCTGGTGAGGTGCCACTCTTCTCAAAATAACTGCCTTGTGGCAATTAGCTGCTATGCGGTCAAACTCCGCCACCCAAGAGAAGGGGCAGACAGCAAACCAGAAACAGTTAGATTTTTATATATATACTAGCAGTTTGGGACGGCGTTGCCCGTCATGTTATGCAGGAAATGTTTCTTTTTTTTTTAAATAAATGTTATGATAGTGAATTATAGCGTAGGGTGTACGTGTCAGAAAGGTACACACAGTGATAGACAGAGACACATGCAACACACACATATACACACACATGCACTGACAACACAAACAGTGGCACACAGCTGCAAATCAGAACATAAATACATACAGTGTGAGCAGTGTAAGTAACATACCTCCCAACATTTCATATGGCCAAAGAGGGACACTTGTGTTTTCGGTGGTGTTACTGGGGGCGTGGCTGGTGGTGTATTTTAGAGAATTTTTAACCCTTTGAGTGCCAGGGGGTAAGCAATGCATTGCATCCCCTCTGGCATTGAAATGGTTAAGTTACTCTTTC
Organism: Rhinophrynus dorsalis; assembly: GCA_037306005.1. NCBI lineage: Eukaryota > Metazoa > Chordata > Amphibia > Anura > Rhinophrynidae > Rhinophrynus > Rhinophrynus dorsalis. The sequence goes on along the minus strand of CM074721.1, from coordinate 73,920,575 downwards.
TGTAAGTGAATGATTTAGAAGAAGATGAAAGTATTTTTTTTACACAGACTAATTTAACAGATATATACAGAAGTTTATACCCACATTACTGTGGGTTTTATTGATGTGGAGCAATCTGATACACTGGTATATACACCACACAATGTGATCTCCTAAATAGAGGAGCAGAGGGATTTGGGTGTCAAACAGGGACTGTCCCTCCTATACTGTATAGTGCCAGTCCTTATACACAGACACATGCAGACTGTATACTATACAGCAGAGGTTCTCAGCCCATGCCCTCAGTGGCCACTAACAGGCCAGGACTTAGGAATTTCACTGCTAGAACACAAGTGTGTTGATCAGAGGCTCAGTCATATTGATTAACTCACCTGTGCTCTTAAAAGGAAATTCTAAAATCCTGGCCTGTTAATAGCCACTGAGGGCACAGATTGAGAACCACTGCTATACAGTGCCAGACCATTGTAGAGAATTTTTAACCCTTTGAGTGCCAGGGGGTAAGCAATGCATTGCATCTCCTCTGGCACTGAAATGGTTAAGTTACTCTTTCTGTAAGTGAATGATTTAGAAGAAGATGAAAGTATTTTTTTACACAGATTAATTTAACAGATATATACAGAAGTTTATACCCACATTACCGTGGGTTTTACTGATGTGGAGCAATCTGATACACTTGTACATTAGGCTGACCAGACCTCACCTTTAACCAGTGACACATATGAAAAATGCATACTGCAGGGCTGCTTTGATTTTGGTGCACTCCTGAAATATGCTTATTTCCTATGTGTCCCCGGTTAAAGGTAAGGTCTGGTCAGCCTACTGTATATACACCACACCGTGTGATCTCCTAAATAGAGGAGCAGAGGGATTTGGGTGTCAAACAGGGACTGTCCCTCCTATACTGTATAGTGCCAGTCCTTATACACAGACTGTATACTATACAATGCCAGACCATATATAAATAGTTTGTCATACATGCTATACAGTGAGCTATGTACAGCATGGAGATGATTGCAGGAACTGGCACCTCTACTTACAGACAGACTGACAAACAACCTGCTCTCTTTCTCTCTCTTTGTGCAATATATAAATACAGTCACATCCATGTCTCTGCCATTTACCAGCTCAGCTGAAGCCTTGCTCTGCACTGCCTGATCACCTCTCTGCCGTTGTTTCCACTTTCTCAGCAAGCCAGTATCCTCCTGCTGATTGTTTAGAAATCAGCTCACTTGTAGTAATTAGCAGAGCTGTGTAGGCTCAAAGACAGGGAATGAAGAAGCTGCATAATACAGATTGGACCATGGCCTTCCAGCTGTAGCTTGAACATTGTTCCCATCATCCTCAGTGTGCGTGTGTGTATATGTGTGTATGTGTCTGCTAGTGTGTGTGTGGGAGGGCATGTGCATGTGTCTGTGGTGTAGGAGTGTGTGGCAGCCATTTTTTTTTTCAGCCTTAGATAGTGGTGGGCGGGCTGGATAGTGGGGGCAGGCCAAAAATCACACTCCCACAGAATCACCCAATGGCAGCAGTAATCCTTTTTACTGCCGCCCCTGGGTGTGTTTTGCCAGGCACAAAGTCTTCTTTTATATATATAGATTACATTTTAAAAAATGAACCCCTTACCGCCTGAAGACGTACATGTATGTCCTGGAAGTCATTTAATAAAATGAAGAAAAAAAGTTTGGCGGGCGCTAAGTGCCGGCCGCGTGTGCGCATGGCCGTTCGCTAAGGGGGTTAAAGGGGGAACTTTTACCTCCAAGAAAGTAAACATTATTTTATTCTGTGTCCCCAATACAGCTTGGATTCCTTTTTTTCCCATATCGGTAATTTCAGTAAGATATATGGTTAGAAAGTGATACCAGTTGACGTCACTGCTTGTTTTGCCACGGTACAACTATGTACCACACTGCTGACAATCTTGTCCTCTTTTTCTCCCCTGTTGTGCCTCATTCCCTCCTCCTTATCTGATGCACGACTCTCCATGTGACCTGGCGCTCATTGACCTGCATTGGCAAGAGAGTGGGCCAAGTCACATGGAGATCTGTGCGTCAGACAAGGGGGAGGGAATGAGGCACAAGAGGGGAGGAGAAAATTAACATCCTGTGGCACAGAGCTGTACCGCAGTGAGACAACCAGTGATGTCATGCAGTAACAATTTCTAAGCTCATATGTCACTGAAATTACAGATTTAGAGGGAAAAAATGGTATTCAAGCTGTATTGGGGACACAGAATAAAATAATGATTACTTTATAAGAGTTGAAAGTTCCCCTTTAAGCTTGCTACGGAAAGGTGCCCCTAGGAAGTGAAGAGCTGAGTGAAGATAACCACTTATGAACGTATAACGCAATACAGAAATCTCAGTTGAGCGCAACTGATTTTGTCTGTTTGCTATATGTCATGAGGCAACGTGGAGCGTAACAGATAGCTGCCACTGAATTAACACCTGGATCAGGATCAAAAGGTTGCATGATGTCAGAGGAATCCTTCTCAAGCAGGATCTGTCACTTATTAATCCAACATGTGAATTATTCACAGTGAATAGGCTGATGAAATAATATACAAGAGGAAGTCAAACTGAATGTTTAAACACAGCAGTGCCCACCCATATCTTTTTCTTGAAAAAAGAAAATTGCAGTTTAATGTATGAAAACTAAATTAGACCTGAATCAAAATTTCTCCCAGCAGTGGAAGTGTGCTTGTTTTACTCAGCAGAAACATATATATAACATACAGTTTATCAAAACAAAAGTTTACTGTTGTGTTCAAATAAATATTTTTTGGGTGTGATCAGGGGAGGGCTGGCCCCCAGGGCTGGCCATGTGTCTGGGCTGGTGGGCCAGTGCCTCACTCAATCTCCCACTTGCTGCTGTAAATGGCGCTACACTAGTGACACCACAGAACTTATGAAATGAATCTATATGCAAGTGATACCGCAGAGCTACAATCCAAACTTAGCTGCACTAGTAGCATAATCCATTTCCCTTGCAAGCTCTATGGCATCACTATTCTGTCTTTACTTAACCCTTTGAGTGCCATAGGGGTACACAACGCATTGAAAAAGCAATGTGTTGTATACCCCTATGGCACTCACAGGGTTAAACTGTAAGCACTGTAGTATCACTAATGTAGCCCCATTTTAACAGTAAGCTCTGTGGTATCACTTGCTTTAATTCACAGCATTAAGGTCAATTTTAAAATTAAAGAAACAGGGGTGGGCTGGGACAATGGGCTTGGACGATAGTAGATATGGGCCACTTAATTGTATTTGCCCCCTGGGCCGTATGTTGCCAGCCCTCCCCTGGGTGTGATTTAACAGTGATAAATTTGGTTCTCTTCCAGTAAAACTATCCTCTTGCTAAATGTTATTTTAAAGAATCAGAAATATTATTCATTAGTTACTGTTAGGATTTATTTGATGTTTCTAACTTATTCTTGTGAAGTTTTATTTTAGCTTGTGTTTGATGTTTGTATACTTGACACACCAAGGAACTGTTAATTACTTCAAAAAAAATCCTTCATACATATCTGACAAATTGCTTCTCTATGTACTTTTTTAGATGTCTGATGACTTTCTGAAACCTGAATGTGCCCAAAGCACGAGTGTATTCAAGTTGTAACATTCTGTATTAGGGTATGTTACATTAAAGGGATAGTAATACTTAAAATGTAAAAAAAAATATTTTGTAGGGTTTACCTCCCTGAGTAAAAAAAGGGTACTCCCACTGCTATATAATTAAAACTTATAACAGCTCAAACTTGAAGTTTTTAGGTGCAATATCATAGTGGTCTGAAATTGTATAGTGGCGCTGTTGCTACACCATCCTATGGACAGCTCTGGTCCAGGGACCATAAATCTCCATAGGATGGTGCAGAAACAGCGCCACTGTACAATTTCAGGCCATTGTGATACTGCACCTAGAAAATTCAACTTTGAGCTGTAATAACTTTTCAATAAAACACCTTTCAGTAGTGGGAGTACCCTTGTTTTACTCAGGGGGATAAACCATACAACATATTTGTTTTTACATTTTAAGTATTACTATCCCTTTAAGCAATAATTGCCCATGTGAGCAGCATCCTTGGGGTCAGAGATAGAAAGAAAAACAAAGTGCAAGTAGTAATTCTACCAAAGAATGCTTGGATAAAGAGATAAATGGAAAACGTAATTGATACTCACAGGGTTAATCCCACCGGTGTGCACTCCCCACCTGTGTTATAAAACACTTAAAGGGATATAGTTAGCATATCCCTGCTCACTCAGCCACAAGTAGCTCCGTAAAATCTTCCAGATGGAAAAAACGATCCAGCGAGTTTGCATCTAAATACTATATTTATTTAAAAAGGAACAAAAGAGCCTCATATGATATTTATATTAGCGATATGCACATACCTAGATTTATTTTCAAGAATAATCGCAGCATTAAACAAAAATAGAACCTTCTAGGCCGACAGGCACCAGAGAACAAAGCAGACATTTTGCAGAGCCAGCATCTCTGTCTGCACTGTCCATCCCCTTCAGCTCCACCATTGGTGAGTTGAATGCCTTTGTGCCGAAAGGCACTGGAAGGGACTGACAGCGCAGTTGCAGAAAGTTCCTACAGCAAGATTCCAGTAGATGCCTTAAATCTCCGGGGTCTCTCTTCCCTTCTCTGAGTGTTCCGCTCTGTCAATCTCCACGCAGAGAAGGGGTAAGAGAGCCCAAAGCAGTGCTCATCAACATTGGGATCAGGGTATTGCTAGATTACCGGAGTTAAAGGAATCTATACTACCATGTTTGGGGCTTATCAAAGTATGAAGTCATGGCATTTTAAAATAATGATAATTATAAGAGGCTGCTTTGTGGCGTTTCATGGCAACTTGAGAATCTCGTGCTTTCATGCAGTGTGAGAGTCTCATGTCGCCATTTTTTTCATGGTTAATGCGTCTTTTAAAAGTGATCCGCTGGATATCATGTCTGAGGATGGATTCATCTGAAAAGAGTTAGCTGATGTGAGGTAGGTCTCCCTGTTACCTGTGTTTTAAATGTTTGCACCATAAATAAAATCACTCTTTTCAAATTTGATGTACCCAGGGAATGGTCATTTATTGTTTCTTAATTGCATTTTGTTGGTCTGGAACTCTGCACTTCACTTCCACATTGTACCTTCAATGTCTGCAGGAGGCTTGTTGGTGGCTGAGCTCTGACACTGGATCAATGTTTGTAGCCCAAGAGTATTGTGAGTAATGACGCATGTTTTTGTCCTTATTTAAGCTGGGGATGTCTCCTACACATTTTAGTGCAATCAGGTTTGTAACTAGAACTTGTTGGGCTATGAGCCGAAATTGAGACTAACACATACACACACATACAAGTTAATCAACAAAGATCTTATTTAAAGTCCTGGGGCAAGTTTGGATCATGGATTGACACGGAAAGAAGGTAAAATTCATAACTGGAGGATCTCAGAAGGTCTTTGCATGACTGTATAAGACAGAGTGGACAACCATGACTATTAAATGTTTGGTTTCTAAGGCAGGGAAAAGGACCATTCTCAGATAGGTGCAGGTGAAAGGCCACAGCTTTTAGCCAGTTAATGCTCCATATAAGTTAAACACCAAAACTTAGTATATAGTGCAACTTGGTAATACCACATTTGTTATGTGTATTCAGGTGGGAACGCAACCGTATTTCATCTGCAGAGCAGCAATCGTTTTCTGGAACCACAGAAAAGGTCAACCAAGTGCCAGTTGCCTACCCATACTCCACATACGTGTCACATTATTGAATATCAAGGACCACACAGTGACTTCTCACTGTGACAATATTTAGCAATATTATGATACAATATGCAATACAATAACATTCCTACCTATATAAAAAATTCTGAGTTCCTTCACTGTACCCTTCTAAGTAGGGTACAAGCAAGCCAATAAAACTAATTAGCAATTAGAAATAACAATGCTCATGAAGAACCTGTAATCTAAGAATAGAAAATGTGAGGGATGCAGCTAACATATGTTTGGGCCAACATGGACCCAAATGCAGCCAACCTATCTTTAATAGCCCCAACCCACCTAAACTCTCTCCACTCCAATCAACCAACCCTATCCCACCTTACTGCTAACCCCACCTACAAAACTTTCCTACACTCTCCTACACTAGCAGTCATGCTGACCCCTTCCTTTATTCCTTCCTAGACCAGTCTGTTTTTGGTAGTGCCAGGTAGCTGCCACATCATGATACAGTTGCCAGTTTTAGTGCCAGGGGGTGTAAAACACATTGTTTTGTGTTACTGAAAAAAAGGTGAAGGGGCTCTCCAACACTATCATTTTCTCCCTGGATGGCAGAAGCTGTATATGATGGATGGCAGCAGCTGTATATGATGATAGGAAACACTCTTATTTGAAAGAGTCTCAGGACAGTGCAGAGATGATGAACACCCTTAGATGCCAGATCCTACCACACCTACCTTCGGCACCCCCTGTATTTATGTCCTTGGAAGAAATTGTAGCATTCAAAGGAATTGTATACAGAAAAATACATTCTAGTTGTTTACATTTTAAATCACCAGTTCTAGCCCAGGATCCTTATTTCTAACATTAAAATGTCAGTCCTTTCTCAGTATGATTTCATGACCTATGTTGCCTGCACTCAGTGTGTTTGCTAAAGAAAGTTACACATAGCAAAGTGTACATTGCATAACCAGTAATTACTCAGAGTAATATATCAAGTAGCAGTAACACCTTAACATAAGTGACTCTTATATCAAAGAGCACACTTAGGGCTGTATTCAGAAAAATAAATAGAAGTAATATAAATGAATAAACTGAGTCTTTTCACCCCTTGAATGCAAGAAAGGTACATATGGGTACATATGGGTGCAATTGCATTTGTACATGTGCACAGGGAGAGATGTTTGTATGGTGAAATCCACAGTGAGGATGATGTATTAACCCTTTGCGTGCCAGAGAGGTATCCAAAATGCACTGGATACCTCTTTGGCACTCAAAGGCTTAAGAAGAACTGGTGAATTCTGGAGCAAACCAATTAGGAGACAAAAACAAAAACACATTTCCATTCATTTAAATGGGGTTTTGAACACCATGAATGTTATAGCAAAGTCACCTGCATTGATCTGCAATGTGTTGGAGGCCACTTTCACATTCAAAAGGTCAAAAGATCCATTTAAACTTATAGACAATATTATTTGTCCCGTATGGTGAAGATGATTTTCTCCAGAATTGTTCCAATTCATCTTAGTAAATCAGTATCAATATACTCTGTGGTTCATCCATCCCATTATATATAATCATCTTTATCAAACAAATCTATCTTAACTACTGACATGCCGGAGATGTGTCCAAGGCATTGCAAAGCAACACGTTGGAGAAATCACTGGCATCTAAAGGGTTTGAAGAGGACGGAAAGATTTAATTATACCTTTGCTAATTCTCACTAGTGTAGAAAGCTGCAATCAAATAAAGAAGGGCCAAATCTACCACATATAACGAAAGTAGGAAAAAAAAGCATGCACGGTTTCTTGTTTAAAAAAATATATATATTAAAATCACACGATTTCAAAAAAAGTTAGTAATGTCGATATATTAAAAAATGTCATATTGCAGCTATCAGAAAAATAAACTAAATGACCCCAGTCCCATAAAGGTTTGAGAGATATTGAAGGTTTTCCCTTTTCCCTGATGTTAGCTGTAGAGCTGACAGCAGGAGATTCGAGTCAGCCGCCTCATGGCAGCTCTTCAGCAGAGCTGAAATAGCTCGATGTAAAAAGAAATACTTCATTGAATGGTCTACAAAATGTGTCTGGTTTGCAGGCACACTTTATAGACCCTTCCAATTAAGTATATTTTTTTTTACATTGCGCTGTTTCGGCTCTGCTGAAGAGCCGCCTGCTTGTCCCGGACCAGGATATCCTGCCGTCAGCTTACAGCTGACATCAGGAAAGTGGAGGGAGGGGGGAACTTTAGCCTTCTATATCTCTCAAACTGGGTTGGCATACCGTGTGCCGCCGCGGGTTCACCTTAGGTGTTGATTTTACTATGAAACAGCTTTAGCGTGAATCAGCAATTTTCACTCTGTATCTACAGTATAAAACACCTATTATCATTTGATTAACATATGTACCTTTATCTGTCATTGTGTATGTCATGATAGTGCCACTAAGTTTTTAAATGCACCAATCACTAGCGCTAATTTTGGCGCTAAGTAGGAGCAAGGGGTTTAAATGGGGAAGTTTGTTTGCTTCACGGTTATCCTGAAGAAGGCTGCTGTAATGCACCCGAAACGTTGATACAATAAAAGATCCACTATTTGTCACCTCTTTATTTAAGACTTGTGAGTGTTGTTGTTCAATTTTGGACATTACATATATATATATATACATATATATATCCTATATAATAATTTGCTAAAACGTGTGTAACGCCGCGTCATGCTGCACGTGCTGCAGTCAAGCGCAGTAGAGACTGCCTGCGCCATGGCTGATACAGAGCGTCCAGCTCTGTATCAGCCGCGGCACGGGCAGTCTCTACTGCGCATGACTGCCCCGTGACCGGGTGGCAATGGCACTGTGGCCCGTGTAACAGGCTCTTCAACTAGTATATATATATATTGAAAGAAAGAACTGCAGCACTCACAGGACTTCATAACGAATAGATTTATTCAATAGACTGATCGACATTTCGGCCTAAGCCTGGCCTTCCTCTGGACAGAGAACATGTGAAACCAACATCCGTTATAAACCCTAACATGTGAAGGATGCCAGATTTGGCAGTCGCATGTCATTATGACGTTACGCTTGAGGGCAGAACGCCAGAGTGACAATTTAAATGAACATGATAAAATTATAAATCCAAACAATACCAAAAGTGTATGGATTATAGAAAGAATTTCAAATGTTGCATAAAACTTTCTAAAACAGATGGTTTTGAAGGAAAATAAAGAAAAGGAACAACATCTTATGAGAAAAATTATCCACACGTATATTGTTTTAGCCTGCTGCTACCTGCTATAGTTATAGAACTGGACCATTAAATAAGAGTGTTGGAAATGAAGAACCCCTCAGTCTAGTGTGTGTACCGCTTACTGGGCTCGGCTGTTCAGAGCAGATGGGACTCCAGCGCATTGTAGCGCATCCTGGTACTCATCTCACTACTAGCATCCATAAATAACCCACAGGCTACACATTTCGGACCTGTGGGGTAATGTAGTGTACTACAGTGTGAATAAATGTTCTTGTTTAAGGCTTTGCATTATCCTGGGTTGATCCTGGGTTATATAATATATATGGTGGCACTCCTAGATAAGCTGACATCATGGTATAGCCCACCTACCAGTTTAAGTCCTCATCAGTCAGAACAGTCACTGGTAACCCTCTGTGTCACCAGAGCAGAGCGGTCCCCACGGTCGTGCACACCAGAGTGCCCGATGCCGGGAGGTAGCGCACAACTACTATGGAAACAGTTGGGCGAGCCATGAGCGCCCTCTAGCATAGTGAACAATTCACTAAAGCTTATTAGATTAAAAAAAGGAAACATATAACAAGTTAATCACACAGCCAATCAGATTTGAGTGACTGTGCTTTAAAATGATTGGATGGGATGTGTGTAATCACATCTCAGCCAATGGCTATGAGGGAATTGGATAAGAGACTGCCCATATATAAATGCAGTCTCTGTTCAAATTCCCTCATTGTGGATCGGGCATCTGCCCAAGAGGGAGAGGAGGGGAAACGTGTGGCATATGGAGCTGTCTCCGCTGCCGCCACCTCTGCGGCCGCACGCAGCAGCGGAAACTATTAAGAAAGCTAAGCTAAGCAATATATTATTATTATTTTTTTTTTCTTAAAAATATTATTGGTGCACCTTTTATTAGTATGATGGCTTATGTTCAGACACTTAATGGCGGCATATTTACTTATTCCTGGGCACTGATTACATTGTTTAACCCTTTGAGCCCAGAGAGATCTGCAACGTATTGCTTTGCATTGCGTTGCGTACCCCCTCTGCCACTCAAGGGGTTAAAGAATGTAATAGTTTATTCCTTCTATTAATACTTATACTTATTTTTACAGCAAAGAAGGAAGAAGAATGAAGAGAGGACTGAAGACAAGGACAGAAGTAGAAGGACAGTTGATGACAGGTAAGTGTAACAGATTAGGTAAAGATTAAAGATGAGCGAGCACCCCGATGCTCGGGTGCTCGGGTGCTCTGACCGAGCACCCCCTGATGCTCGAGTGCTCGGCCGAGCACCCGAGCCCCATTCAAATGAATGGGAGCACTCGAGCATTAAACCAGGCACCCCCTGCTCTGATGAGCGGAGGGTGCCTGGTCAATGTCCCCCTTCATCTCCGCTATGCCCCTCTTCCACAATGTCCCCCTTCATCTCCTATGCCATAGCGGAGATGAAGGGGGACATTGTGGAAGAGGGGCATAGCGGAGATGAAGGGGGACATTGTGGAAGAGGGGCATAGACTCTATGCCCCTCTTCCACAATGTCCCCCTTCATCTCCGCTATGCCCCTCTTCCACAATGTCCCCCTTCATCTCCTCTATGGCATAGGAGATGAAGGGGGACATTGTGGAAGAGGGGCATAGCGGAGATGAAGGGGCACATTGTGGAAGACGGGCATAGCGGAGATGAAGGGGGACATTGTGGAAGAGGGGCATAGAGTCTATGCCCCTCTTCCATAATGTCCCCCTTCATCTCCGCAATGCCCCCTTCATCTCCGCAATGCCCCCGTACCTCCATTCCCTGGTGGTCCAGCGGAGCGTCTTCGGATCTGTGCCTCTTCCGGCACAGATCCTCTTCACCCGAGCATGTCGGGCGAGCACATGGCGGTACTCGTACGAGTACCGCCATGTGCAGAGCAGAGCGATGCTCGAGCCGATCCGAGCATCGGCCGAGCACGCTCGCTCAACACTAGTAAAGATCGGTGCTTAGTAGTATGTCAGGCACCAATCGATAGCGGCGTTTTTGGAACTTAACACACCAAACAGCTGTTTGGCCACAAGACCATTTTTGTGGCCTAACATCCGTTGTGTTTTTAGCCGGTAGGACATTTGGATACCAACCAAGACATTTTCTTTTGTCGGTCGGTATCCATTTTTCCCTACTGGCATTTTTATCGTCAACATTTGGATCGAGCCCTGAATCCATCCAAAATCTGCAAACCCGCACTGGACCAATGTGGCAGATTATGGTAAATTCCCTCAACATGGTTTCACAAAAAAAAAAAAAAGTCCCTTATTCTCTGGAGGCTTGAAAGCTGCTACTTACTTCAGTGGGAAGACCAGCTCAAGGGCAGAGGGTGCTAATAATCACCGGTTTTACCTGGCTGCCTTTGGTCTTTAGATATTGGAACACTTAACATTTGTTCAATGAGTACAGTTTCACGCTTAGAGGAACTAGAACAAGAACTGAATGACATCAATTGGGACATTTTTGGCTTATGTTAGACCCATAAAAAGACGAAGATTTAGTCAGATTAGAAGATGGATATTGCCTGTACTAAAAAGGAACCAGTGATGAATGATGTGGAGGAATCAGATTCTTGATTAACAAAAGACTGACAGACTCAGTCATAAAAATAAAAAGTATTTCTGAAAGAATTGCTTCCTGTACCATCAGTTACTATATTCTTCCAACCATTCAAGTTTGTGCCCCTACAAGCAGCCACAGTTATGATGAAATGTTATGATTATTTTTTACGCCTCTACCAACAGGACAACTACCACTACAAATTTATAATGGGGGATTTCAATGTGAGAATTGGAAAGATCCAAAATGGTGAAAAATCGATCGGCTCACATGGAACTGGAAAAAGAGACAATAGAGGCAACCAACTGAATTTGCAGCAGAACAGAATTTGTACATCATAAATTAATTTTACAGGAAAAAAGGCCTAGAGAAAGTGGACATGGAAAAGCCCTAATGCTAATACAAGCAAAATAAACTTCATATTTACAAATAACAAAATAATATTCAATGACTGCACAGTCTTAAGGGACCATCGTCTATAGTGGGAGCAAAAATCAAAAAAGAAAGAAAGAAAGAAAGAAAGAAAGAAAGAAAGAAAGAAGAAAATGATTAATGAACAAAAGTGGAGATTAACAACACTAGCCAGGTATTGAAAAATCATAAGAATTTTGAGGTAGTACTGTCATATTGCTTCAGTGTGCTGCAAGACCTTCCATACACAGACACTTCAACCCTCAATAAAAACGTTATTGAGACTATCATAGACACTGTCCATGCTCTTGCACCTACTGTAAAAAAAAAAAATCAACCTGAATATCAAAAGAATAGGTTGTCATGATGATAAAGTGATGCAAAATTATGCAAAATGGTAATAATATAAATAGGGTAGAATATGTAGAAATGCATCAAAAAACCATAAGGAAGCACATAAAAGAAGAAACATGCAAGTTCAAAGTTGATATCATAAAAAGGACACTGGAAGAAAACCAAGGGCTAAAGAAAGCAAAATGGAAGATGACCACACATAGTAGCCAAATGTTTGCATTAAACTTGAAGATGGTACAACTGTAAGAATTCAACAACAAACAGTAAAACCAGTGGAAGAATTTTTTTCAAATCTTTATAACGATAAAGGACACCAACTGAATGTTGTGCCAAAGCTTGAAGCTGCGCCAGAAGGTTTGGTAGAAGTAGAAGTATCAATAAAATCAATGAAAAAAATGCATAGCAGCTGGACCTGATAAAGTCACCACTGAAGTGTTGAAAGCAGGAGGTCAACCCTAGCTAAACTATTTCAAAATACATACTACTCTGCAATTTGTCTGAAAGATGGATAAATGCAGAAGTCATCCTACTGCTCAAAAAAGGTGATAAGTGGGATCAAAGAAACTACCCACCAATAAGCCTTTTGCCTGTAGTCTGCAAGGTTTTCAAAAAGTACTATCAAAAAGAATGGACACAATGCTTAATGTGGCACAACCTGAAGAACAAACAGGCTTCAGAAGCGGTTTCAGTACAAAGTACCACATCCAGACAGTGCAACAAGTTATAGAGCAGCATAATGAATACAACCTTGCAGTATGCACAGCCTTTATTGACTATGAAAGGACCTTTGACTCAGTGAAAAAGCAAGCAATAATCGATACCCTGATTAACCAAGCAATATCCTCCAATCAATATATGAAAATGCAACTGCATTAATACAAGTCAACAATGATGAAGTCCATATCAAAAGAGAAGAAGACACAATCTCCCCACAGCTATTTTCAGCTAGTTTAGAAGAAATTTTCTGCAAATTAAATTAGGACACAATATGACATAAAATCAATGAAGAATACATAAATTGCTTACATGTTGCAGATGATGTCATACTTTTTGCCAGTATTCCTGAAGAACTGCAAGAACACATTGAAGAGCTACAACATGAAAGCAAAAATTTCGGTCTGAAGATGTATATCAACATAATGTAAGTCACATTTAACAAATTTACCATACCAAGGAAAATAACAATAGATGGACAAGAACTAGAAAAAGTGGACAAGTAAGCTTGTGCATGGGAAAAAAATTAGGTAAAATTTGATTTCGGACTAATTTTTTTTTTCTTATTTGGTCGATCTGAAAATCGGACCGGATCTGTTCGACTTGGACGAAATTCGGAAGGAATTCGAATTATTCGGCCGAATTCACCATGCTTTTAAAAATACAATAAAATCAAAATTTGATAAATAAAAATAAGTGGAACCATTTCCAGGGTCTAAATGAAGACAGTGCAACACAGTAAGGTTGAGCTTTAGCCGTATGGTACTGTAGATGAAGCATGTATGTAGCTTTTCAAAGGAATAAGGAAGACTGAGGATGACTGGTGCAGGGCTGACTCAGGATGACAGAAACACTGTAGATGTAGCCAGCAACAAACCACATAAGACTGGAGCAGGCAGGACTCAGTAGATAAATATACAACTTTTGTTAGAATAGAGTTAGACTACAAAACCAAGGAAGCCTGGAGCAGGCAGGACTCATAGACATATAACTTTTCTTAGATTAGAGTTACACTACAAAACTGAGGAAGCCTGGAGCAGGCAGGACTCAGTAGATAAATATATACGAATTTTCTAAGATTAGAGTTAGACTACAAAACAGAGGAAGCCTGGAGCAGGCAGGACTCAGTAGATAAATATATACGACTTTTCTTAGATTAGAGTTAGACTACAAAACAGAGGAAGCCTGGAGCAGGCAGGACTCTGTAGATAAATATATACGACTTTTCTTAGATTAGAGTTAGACTACAAAACAGAGGAAGCCTGGAGCAGGCAGGACTCAGTAGATAAATATATACGACTTTTCTTAGATTAGAGTTAGACTACAAAACCGAGTAAGCCTGGAGCAGGCAGGACTCATAGACATATGACTTTTCTTAGATTAGAGTTAGACTACAAAATTCAGAAAGCCTGGAGCAGGCCATTTACTGACACTGACACTTGTTTGCTGGAGTGTGAGTTTAGTAGTCAACATGTGGCAAATTACTTTGGGATCCGGTGTTGGGACGATATCTGTTACGGTTTTCTGACACTCAGACACTGATATAATAAAACACAGTTTTATTGAAAATAAAAATGAAAGAACAGCGCCCCTGGGGGCCGAGAATGGTAACTGTGATACAGGCCCAAATATGTCTTACAGAGTAAGAGTACAGATAAGCAAACACAGGGTTAAATGTGGAGAAAATGAACTAGACAAGTTCACTGATTGGCCAACGCCCAGAATAGATATCAGTCTCTTGATGATGAAGAGAAGGGTGTATTGTGTGACTGAACTAATCACTCTCAGAACTTTTGGAAATGAACGCCCAGATTGACCAGCAAATGCCCAGGACCGAGCCTATACCACCTTAGTGGAATAATCTGGAGAGAGCCACTGCAAGGAGATGGACCAGAATCGGAATCACCCTTAACCTTGTCACGGATATAACCCTGCTTATGCCAACGGGAGAAGAGCCGTACACACCCTTTGGGTTCCAGAGCGCATGAATACTGCACAAGTGATAGTGAGCCAACTGGCTTGGCAAGTAAGAATACAGTGTCAGAGATCAGAGGCAACCGGCACAGCAAGGGTTAAAACTGGTCATACACGGGTACTGGTACTGCAGTGTTAAAGGAACAGGCTCGACAACGGCCCAATACTCGAGAGAGGATTAGTCAGAGCAACACAAACACAGTTCCGAATGTCGCCAGCCGGCGACCTGGAACACGCAGGAACACAGGAACAGATGCAGCACTGGATCCCAACCGGAACCGGATCGGTACTTGGAGCTTGAGTTGACAGACAGAGCCGGGTCAATCACGGAGAAGGAACATCAGCCAGATCCGGGTCAATCACGGAGCAGGAACGATGGGATGGTCAGACTAGCCGAGTCGGTAAACCGGAAAGCAGAAACACAGCAACAAGGCGCAGGCTCAGGAACACCACGAAAGGGCAACTGACAAGTGCCCAGAGCCCAGTGTATAAAGGAACATTCTGGGCGGGCCAATCAGCATCCTCCAATGTACAAGCAACCCAGCAAAGATTGACAGGGAAGCACGGGAACCGTGATAGTACCCCCCTCTCAAAGACCCCCTCCCCTGCCGGAGGGTCTCGGTTTCTGAGGATATTTAGAGTGAAAGTTGCGCAGCAATCGTGGAGCATGGAGGTCCTTGTGGTCTATCCAAGAGCGCTCCTCAGGCCCATACCCTTTCCAGTGGACCAAATATTGCAACTTGCCTCTAAATCTCCTGGAGTCAATAATGCTCTGGACTTCGTATTCCTCTTGGCCCTGCACATCCACTGGCCCAGGAACCACCGGAGTGGTAGTATAGCGGTTGCAAACCAAGGGCTTCAGTAATGACACATGGAACACATTGTGAATACGCATAGTATTAGGAAGTTCCAATGCGTATGCCACAGGATTGACCTTGCGAATAATCTTAAATGGCCCAATGAACCGGGGGGGCAGTTTGTTCAAAGGCACTTGCAGGTTGAGATTCCTGGAGGAAAGCCATACCCTGTCCCCAACCTGGAAGGAAACCGCTGGCAACCGCCTGCGATTGGCATAACGCTGATGTCTGTGGAAGGACTGACTGAGGGACCTTTGTACCTGTGCCCAAGTGGAGCAGAGCTGCTCCATGTGCTCATCCAGAGCCGGAATCTGTTGGGACTGAAATGAGTCTGGGAGTAGACAGGGTTGGAACCCATAATTGACAAGGAAAGGAGAGCTCCCAGACGATGAATTAACCGCACAGTTCCTGGCGAACTCCGCCCACGGCAACAGGTCGGCCCAGTTATCATGATGATCAGTCACAAAGCAGCGCAAAAACTGCTCCAGTCCCTGATTGGCACGCTCAGCAGCCCCGTTGGTCTGGGGATGGTAGGCGGAGGAAAATGACAATTGAATGCCCATCTGGCCACAAAAAGCCCTCCAGAATCTCGACACGAATTGACTCCCCCCGGTCAGATACAATCACTCTGGGAACCCCGTGCAAGTGGAATACTTCTCTGGCAAAAATTGTTGCCAATTCCTGGGCCGAAGGAAGGCCAGAGAGGGGCACGAAATGAGCCATCTTAGAAAACCTATCTACCACCATCAGTATAAACGTAAAGCCCTTGGAAGTTGGCAGCTCTCCCAAAAAATCAATAGAGATGTGGGACCACGGACGATCACCATTGGGCACAGGTTGGAGCAGTCCCACTGGGAGATGCCTGGGAGTTTTGGCACGGGCACAGGTGGCACAAGCAGCGGTAAACGCAGAACAGTCAGCCTTCAGGGAAGGCCACCAGAATGTACGGGACAATGACCATGCCAACTGATCCCTGCCAATGTGCCCAGCTGCCTTGGATGAGTGATAGGTCTCGAGTAGCCAGGTATCTGTATCTGTATAACAATCAGTTTTTTGGCCGCAGAGGTGGCTCTCCCAGGCATCTCGAATACTCTGCGGAACTGTATGACAAATTCGTTAAAGCTCAGAGTACATGGTTTAGCCTGCTCCCATAGAGGATTAGCCCATGCCAAGGCTTTGCCAGTTAATAGAGATATCATGAACCCCACCTTGCTACGGTCATTCGGAAAGGCGTGGGGTGTGAGTTCAAGAAATATCTCTAATTGGTTAAGAAAACCTCTGCACAGTGTGGGTTCGCCATCATATCTTAGGGGTAACGTTGCTGCCGCCGTTAAACTTCTCGAGGAAGCCAACATTTGCCCATGGGTACTATCCGGTGTCATAACTGGGGGGACCACCGGATTTTGATCTGGTTTACCAAGGTGTACCGTACGTTCTAGTAAGGTTTGCATGGCCAGTGCCAACTGGTCTAAGCGTTGCTCGTGAACATCCATCCTCCAGTGGAGGTTCTGTGTATTACTGTCACCTTTGCCGTCTGAGGTCATGGCCCTTTCGTACTGTTACGGTTTTCTGACACTCAGACACTGATATAGTAAAACACAGTTTTATTGAAAATAAAAATGAAAGAACAGTGCCCCTGGGGGCCGAGAATGGTAACTGTGATACAGGCCCAAATATGTCTTACAGAGTAAGAGTACAGATAAGCAAACACAGGGTTAAATGTGGAGAAAGTGAACTAGACAAGTTCACTGATTGGCCAACGCCCAGAATAGATATCAGTCTCTTGATGATGAAGAGAAGGGTGTATTGTGTGACTGAACTAATCACTCTCAGAACTTTTGGAAATGAACGCCCAGATTGACCAGCAAATGCCCAGGACCGAGCCTATACCACCTTAGTGGAATAATCTGGAGAGAGCCACTGCAAGGAGATGGACCAGAATCGGAATCGCCCTTAACCTTGTCACGGATATAACCCTGCTTATGCCAACGGGAGAAGAGCCGTACGCACCCCTTGGGTTCCAGAGCGCATGAATACTGCACAAGTGATAGTGAGCCAACGGATGGTAATACGGTAGTAACATAATGAGCGCTAAAGGTGACCTGGACCGGAACACCACACTGGTGTCCAATGGAGCACAAACAGCAAGAGCAAACGGAGGGTCCAACGCCAGCCGGCGTGGTAGCGGTGTAACGGCACCGGAAAGGCTACAGCTCTGCTAGTGCAAATAGGGAGGTCTGGTCAGGTAGGCACATTCAGTGTTAACAGGCTCGAAGGAATACACTGGCTTGGCAAGTAAGAATACAGGCTCAGAGATCAGAGGCAACTGGCACAGCAAGGGTTAAAACTGGTCATACACGGGTACTGGTACTGCAGTGTTAAAGGAACAGGCTCGACAACGGCCCAATACTCGAGAGAGGATTAGTCAGAGCAACACAAGCACAGTTCCGAATGTCGCCAGCCGGCGACCTGGAACACGCAGGAACACAGGAACAGATGCAGCACTGGATCCCAACCGGAACCGGATCGGTACTTGGAGCTTGAGTCGACAGCCAGAGCCGGGTCAAACACGGAGCAGGAACGTCAGCCAGAGCCGGGTCAATCACGGAGCAGGAATGCCAGCCAGAGCCGGGTCAATCACGGAGCAGGAACGTCAGCCAGAGCCGGGTCAATCACGGAGCAGGAACGATGGGATGGTCAGACTAGCCGAGTCGGTAAACCGGAAAGCAGAAACACAGCAACAAGGCGCAGGCTCAGGAACACCAAGAAAGGGCAACTGACAAGTGCCCAGAGCCCAATGTATAAAGGAACATTCTGGGCGGGCCAATCAGCATCCTCCAATGTACAAGCAACTCAGCAAAGATTGACAGGGAAGCACGGGAACCGTGATAATATCGTCTTTGACTTCATCCCGTTTCCACTGAAAAGAAGTACCATTGGATAACAATACAAAAATCATACAGGAAGCCTGGAGCAGGCAGGACTCATAGACATACAACTTTTCTTAGAATAGAGTTAGACTACAAAACTGAGGATGACAGCAACACTGGAGATGTAGCCAAAACTGCAGAACACTGTAGCAGGCAGGACTCAGTCATTAGATGGATACAGCGACTGAGGATGACTGGTGTGAGGCAGACTCAGGATGACAGCAACACAGGAGATGTAGGCAGCAGCAAACTGCAGAACACAGGAGCAGGCAGGACTCAGTAGATGGATACAGCACGGAAAAGCATAAGGACTGTCATTAACTGTTCCATCAGGGCCCAGTCAGCCCTGCCCAGTGTTCTGTTAGTGCGAATGAAATGGTGACATGACATTGCCTGAATTGCCTTTTTCTGCTGCAGGATACACTCTAGCATATCTAAGGTGGAGTTCCACCTGGTCCCATCATCTTGTTTTAGGTGGTGCTCTGGGAGGTCTGCCTTTTTCTGTTCCTCCCTGAGGAGCTGCCTATCTTTGACACTCCGATGGAAGTGGCCAGCAATTTGTCGGCACAAATTCAGAAGTGCTGACAACCTTCCAGTGTTACTGCCATCCTCATGAGCAGCCTTCACTACTAGATGCAGGACATGCGCTGATCAGCGCACACCCACTAATCTGCCATAATGGAGAGCCTTGATCATGTTAACTGCACCATCAGTAACCAGAAACCCCATTTGCGCCTGTGTGCCTGTGTCACGGTTTTCAAGACACTCAGACCAGTAGGTGAAATAAAATGCAATTTTATTAAGAACAAAATAAATGACAGAGAACGCCCCCTATGGGTAGCACTGCGTAATAGCAGAGATGCAATAGTATGAACAGTATACAATATAGTAGAACAGAGTACAGGCAACTGACAGGCACTGAGTACTGATATACAAAGGGTTAATGGAATAATCAGTCCGTCTCTGTTGTCTTGTTTGGCACGCCCAGGGTGTTAAAGGTGGAGAATGGTGGAGAAGACTCAACACCAACAGTCTGTAATACTGAGGAAACTGTCCAGCCAAGAGGAACCTGCCACCCAGAGCCTGCTGTATTTGAATGGTAGCCCCCATGGGAGTATGAACAGAGCGAGTAGACTGCCAGAGCTAGAGCGAATAGCCCCCATGGGCGTAACGGAGACAACTGAGTTACCAGAGCTGGAACCACTAGCCCCCACGGGCAAAGTGGCAGGAACTGGATTGCAAGAGCTTGAACCAATAGCCCCCACGGGCGTAACGGAGACAACTGAGTTACCAGAGCTTGAGCCAATAACCCACACTTGCACAATGGAAGGAGCTGGACTGCAAGAGCTTGAGCCAATAGCCCCCTTGGGCGTAATGGTAGTGACTGAATTGCAAGAGCTTGGACCAATAGCCCCCACGGGCGTAACCACAGAGACGTGCACAGAAGCAGCCAGAGCTGTGCGCCACCGGGAGTGGAAATGAGCTACACCAGACTGCAAGGAGAGGAACGGCTCAGCACAAAGCAACTCTCTGTATAGACTGAAGGCCCAGAACCGGGACACAGCTCTGCACGGGTTAACGGCTCGATAGTTGGAACACAGCCCTGCACTTGTTAACAGCTCGATAGTTGGAGCACAGCTCTGCACGGGTTAACAGCTCGAAAATAGGAACACAGCTCAGCAGGAATCGGCTCAGAGGCAGGAACCAGCACAGCATGGCAACAGCTGTAGCCGCTCAGAACAGCAAGTGGGACAGTCACAATGTCGCTGAGGCGACAGGGCAGACAGGAACGTAGACCGGGCCACAGTAACTGGAACAGGTCACGGAGCAGGAACGTCAGCAAGCCGGGTCGAATCACGGAACAGGTTCTCAGACACGCAGGATCAATATACAAGCAGGAACATCAGCCAGGCCGGGTCGAATCACGGAGCACGTTCTCAGACAAGCAGGATCAAGATACAAGCAGGAACGTCTGCCAGGCCGGGTCGAATCACGGGGCAGGTTCTCAGACAAGCCGGATCAGGAAATGAGCAGGAATGTCAGCCAGGCCGGGTCTAATCACGGAACACGAACACAGGATCGTAGTCCGAGATAGTGTAGTCGGTACACTGGAGATTAGGAATACAGGAACACAGCACAGCAAAACTGGCTCAGGAACACCACGAAAGGGCACCTGACAGGTGCCACTAGCCCAGAATAAAAAGGGTCACCAGGGGTGGGCCAAACAGGCTCAACCAATCGTAGCACAGCACAAGCGAGAGTGACATGAAGGGAAACTGCACCGTGATAGCCTGCCTGCTCCCCTAGCTGCTGTGCCACCATGTTCTGCAGTGCTTTGCAAATGTTATCTGTGGTGTACTGCTGATGCATTACCTCAGCATGGAGGAGGAAAGAACAATGCCCTGCCTGCTTGGCTACTGCACCCGAACTTCTTGTTGCTATCGGCGTGTCTTGCAACACAATGGGCTGCCACCAATGCGCAGTCATTTGGAGCAACGGATGACTCTCGAAGGTGGTGGAGAAGAAGAAACTGAGATGACACTTTCTTCATCTTCACCTGCTGGAGCAACCTCACTTTGCTTTTCCTTTCCTTTCAATCTTAGGAGACTTTGATCCCTCAGATTCTTCTTCTAACGGTTGTAGATTTTGAAAGGAAGAAACATCATCATCGGCAGCAGATTTTGTAGAAACATGCTAAATTCCCTCTTCTGCCTAGTGACTACCGGGAAATGGTAAACTATCTCCCTCAATAATATTTTCTGGAGTAGATATGTTCTCATTGGCAGTGACAGTGGTAGCAGAAAAAATGTTATCCAAATACTGCAATAATTTCTGTTTGGGCTGCTTTCACAGATGATCGCTATAAAAATCCCGCATTGATACTGCCTGCAGTGTCCGACCAGTACTGTTACCAATGCTAGGTGTCCCCAGGTTTATACAACTGGCTGTAGTGGAGGAGGTGACTAAACTGCCAGTGGCACTAGTCATTGTGCAGGTGGTTCTGGGGGGATCATCAACAAACAGCTAACGAGACACGTGAAGGCTGCTTCGTGGTAGTGTACTATAATAATATGACAATTTTACAGCCTGACCACACAACAACTGTCAGACTGGCTGTGTCACTCTGCGAATTATCAAAACAAAATTCTAAGTTGAATTTCCAAATTTAACACTGGAGCACTGATGATTCTCCCTTGAGGTGGAAGTAAGGTAGTTGGCCTCCCAGTCCCTAAACAGCTGTGAGATTCTGTCACTGCAAATTATCCAAACAAAATCCTAAGTTGAAGTTTAAAATTTAACACTGGAGCACTGATGATTCTCCCTTGCGGTGGCAGTAAGGTAGTTGGCCTCCCAGTCCCTACACAATAGTCAGATTCTGTCACTCTGCAAATTATTCAAAGAAAATCCTAAATTGAATTTTAAAATTTACACTGGAGCACTGATGATTCTCCCTTGCGGTGGCAGTAAGATAGTTGGCCTCCCAGTCCCTAAACAACTGTGAGATGGTCACTGCAAATTACTCAAACAAACTCCTAAGTTGAGTTTTTAGATTTAACACTGGAACATTGATGATTCTCCCTTGCGTTTGCAGTAAGGTAGTAGGCCTCCCATTGCCTACACAACTGTGAGATTCTGTCACTCTGCAAATTATTCAAACAAAATCCTAAATTGAATAATAAAATTTAATACTGGAACAATGATGATTATCCCTTGCTGTGGCAGTAAGATAGATGGCCTCCCATTCCCTACACAATTGTGAGATTCTGTCACTCTGCAAAGTATTCAAACAAAATCCTAAATTGAATATTAAAATCTAACACTGGAGCACTGATGATTTTCCCTTGCGGTGGCAGTAAGGTAGTTGGCCTCCCAGTCCCCAAACAACTGTGAGATTCTGTCACTCTGCAAATGATTCAAACAAAATCATAAGTTGAATTTTAAAATTTAACACTTGAGCACTGATGATTCTCCCTTGCAGTGGCAGTAAGGTAGTTGGCCTCTCACTCCTTAAACAACGGTGAGATGGTCACTGCAAATTACTCAAATAAAAACCTAAGTTGAATTTTTAGATTTAACACTGGAACACTAAGGATTCTCCCTTTCTGTGGCAGTAAGATAGTAGGCCTCCCAGTCCCTAAACAACTGTGAGATTGTGTTTGTCAGTCTGCAAATTATTCAAACAAACTCCTAATTTTAATTTTCATATTTTACACATGAACAAAGGTGACTCTCTCTGACCTGGGAGCCATTTTTCAAGGATGATATATAAATTTACCAGTGATAAGAAAGGCACACTTAGGACTTCTGAATACGGTGAAAAAGCGAGAAAGGGTTTATTTGAGCAATGTTTCGTTTATATTACATAGTCTTTCTAAGGACCTGAGGAAGATCATGTAATGTAATGTAATCGAAACATTGATCAAATAAACCCTCTCTCACTCTCTCACAGTATTCAGGGTATCCTTTTAAAACATTGCATTCTAAACAATGCACGGCTACACGCTGCATTCAGCATGTCGTCATAATGAAAAGAGCGACATGAGAATCTCACCCTGCATAAAAACTCGAGATTCTCATGTTGCCTCCTTAAAATGGCGCTTTAACCGAACCAGCAGCATCAGGATGATTCATATGTTATAACTTTGTATTTTAAGCATTTGATTCTTAGAAGAATAATAAAATAGTTGGAACTCTAAAATTGTCCATAATTTGCTTAGCAAATATGGTAGAGATTGCAGTCTAACATGGAGCGGGCAACTTTTGTTAACCCTTTGAGTGCCAGAGGGGTAAGCCTGACCCAACACAAAGCAGGCACAGGTATAAATAATAGTGCTAAATAAAGTCCTACAAATAATAAGGTGTTCCCTTAGACCCCAAATAATACAATAAACCAACTAATAATGGAAAGGAAAAAAAGGGGGAAAAAGGAGACCCATAAAGGGGGTCTCCTCTCCACCTTCCGTCCTCCCCAAACAAAGCAGGGTCTTATCCTAGAGGCACACGAAAAAAGCACTGACAGAGACAGAAATAAATAAATCTTTATTGGCAGTTACAAAATCAGAGATCAACAATCAATTAAAAACTTAAAAACAAGAAAAGGAGCTCTCAGACCCCTGACACACCACATAAGAGATATATCAACATGTATATCTACAGTCACCAAAATCATATATCAACGTCAATGCAGACAAATATCCATATGACATAATAGTCCAGATGAAAATGCCCTATTCTGATGAGAATCGTAATTCACAATTATAATGCAAACAGTATATAATTAACATAAATGCATATTTCGATACCAACACCAAGTGTAAAAGTGACAAAAGAGCCAACGCTCTAAAGAAAATAATAATTATAATATAACCGTGCTGAAAAGTGAAAAAAGATTATACTCCTCTCATATAATACCTGAGCATAATGTCTGCAGTGTGTCCAGGAACGAGGGAGAGCACCTTAACCCACACCCATCCCAACGTGTATTGCCAAAAGCGGCTTCGTCAGGGGATAAATACACAATAACAGATGCTGCTATTTAAAATAACACTTCAGCCAATGGGGAAATCAATAGCTCCGGTCAGGTGACAGCAGATCTCATCGTGAATCTCTCGAGATCTGCCCTATTACCCTATTCTATTATACAAGAATATTAAATCTATTTATATTGAACAAAATCACCTGCCGATCAAATGGTATCTAATTGGTTAATGATTTACAAAAACTTCCCGGTGTTTAAACACCGAAAGACACACGTACACAAGAAATATAAAGAGATCCACAACAAAATGGCGATGCATAATATCCCGATGGCGACCATGTGCGAGTAGTCTTTCAGAATAAAAACACCAACACCCAAATACAAATCAATAGAGGGATCAACAGTAAGGTGCTTCCTATTAGATAAATAATATCACAACAATTGTTGTTTAAGTAGTAATTTCTACAAGAAATAAAGACGCACATATATTTGGAGGTTCTAAATAGGTGACTTCAAAAAGTCTAATCCAGTCAGAATCCCCATTTTATTTAATTCCTCCGGTCATGACCTTAATCACCATATTATTATGTGTTAGTAAAAAAAGGTAAACAACACGAATATAGAAAACGCCGTTTGAATATACAGAAGATGTTAAAAATAAATATATTCTATGTACATACGGCGCAGATGAAATAAATTTACTATAAATAAGCATCCAGTGACCATTACATCACAACAGGTACAGATGTAATATTATACAGCCAACACAGTCATGATCTTAAATAAATCATAGCGGTGAATAGCCAGTACAAAAATATAGAGAATGCCGTATGAATATACAAAAGATGTTAAAAATAAATACTGTGTACATACGGCGCAGATGAAATAAATTTACTATAAATAAGCACCCCGTGACCATTACATCACAACAGGTACAGATGTAATATTATACAGCCAACACAGTCATGATCTTAAATAAATCATAGCGGTGAATAGCCAGTACAAGAATATAGAGAACGCCGTATGAATATACAAAAGATGTTAAAAATAAATACTGTGTACATACGGCGCAGATTAAATAAATTTACTATAAATAAGCACCCAGTGACCATACATCACAACAGGTACAGATGTAATATTATACAGTCAACACAGTCATGACCTTAGATAAATTGTAGCGGTGAATAGCTAGTACTGATCTTACTACTAGTCCCTCGTACAACAGTTAACAAATTGTCTAAAAGCCAAAGACTTTTTCTAGGGTGTGTGTTTATGCTATTCAATGTGCTTGCAATAAATTGTATGTATAGTGGTTCCAGTCTGGATGAGAAGATTAATATAATTTCCATGTGGGAATAAGGAAATTGATAGAATTCTGAACAAGATGGTTCATATATAGTGTTGAGCGAGCACCCCGATGCTCGGGTGCTCGGGTGCTCTGACCGAGCACCGCCGGAGGCTCGAGTGCTCGGCCGAGCACCCGAGCCCCATTGAATTGAATGGGGTGACACGAGCATTACACCAGGCACCCCCTGCTCTGATGAGGGGAGGGTGCCTGGTCAATGCCCCCCTTCATCTCCACAATGCCCCTCTTCCACAATGTCCCCCTTCATCTCCGCAATGTCCCCCTTCATCTCCGCTATGCCCCCTTCATCTCCGCAATGCCCCCTTCATCTCCGCAATGCCCCCTTCATCTCCGCTATGCCCCCTTCATCTCCGCAATGTCCCCCTTCATCTCCGCTATACCCCCTTCATCTCCGCAATGCCCCCTTCATCTCCGCAATTCCCCCCTTCCACAATGTCCCCCTTCATCTCCGCAATGTCCCCCTTCATCTCCGCTATGCCCCCTTCATCTCCGCTATGCCCCCTTCATCTCCGCAATGTCCCCCTTCATCTCCGCTATGCCCCCTTCATCTCCGCTATGCCCCCTTCATCTCCGCAATGTCCCCCTTCATCTCCGCTATGCCCCCTTCATCTCCGCAATGCCCCCTTCATCTCCGCAATGCCCCCTTCATCTCCGCAATGCCCCCTACCTCCAGTCCCTGGTGGTCCAGCGGAGCGTCTTCAGATCTGTGCCTCCTTCGGCACAGATCCCCGCCACCCGAACATGCCGGGCGAGCACATGGCGGTACTCGTACGAGTACCGCCATGTGCCGAGCAGAGCGATGCTCGAGCCGATCCGAGCATCGGCCGAGCATGCTCGCTCAACACTATTCATATGTCTATGAGAGATTATCTCTTTAATGGTGTCGTTTTGGAGTGGAACAATCGTCATTTCCTTACCTGGAGCAGATGAATGGCTATTTCTTTTTGGATTAATGGATAGTCCCTCATAAGGAGTTGAAGAATGGACACATTTTTCTCGGTTCTCTATAGAGACATTTTTCAAATATGGGATAATATTTATGTATTATGTATTTTTGTTTGTAATAATTAGTCATCATGTAAACTGTAAAGGTCAGCATCTAGTATCAGCCAATGGGGATTAAAGCTCGGGTCTTTAGTTGTATAAGTGGAATGGAGCTGATTGATGGTTCTTGGGATATAACCTTGGGGATCTACAAAGGGTATTTTTGGGTATATAATTTGTCAACAATGAATAAGCCATTCTAATAATTTTTTTAGGAGATGTTTAATTGTATATTGGCTTTATGTATACGTGAGTCTCTAATGAGATTTTTTGTTATCAATATATATACTTTGGAGGCTTATGGATTGCACGGGTCTTAATAATATAGGTGTTTACATAATCTTTAGATATATTTTTTACAGTGCTCTAGTAGTAAGATCGGTACTGGCTATTCACCGCTACGATTTATCTAAGGTCATGACTGTGTTGACTGTATAATATTACATCTGTACCTGTTGTGATGTAATGGTCACTGGGTGCTTATTTATAGTAAATTTATTTCATCTGCGCCGTATGTACACAGTATTTATTTTTAACATCTTTTGTATATTCATATGGCGTTCTCTATATTCTTGTACTGGCTATTCACCGCTATGATTTATTTAAGATCATGACTGTGTTGGCTGTATAATATTACATCTGTACCTGTTGTGATGTAATAGCCACTGGGTGCTTATTTATAGTAAATTTATTTCATCTGCGCCGTATGTACATAGTTTATATTTATTTCTGTATATTCAAACGGCGTTTTCTATATTCGTGTTGTTTACCTTTTTTTACTAACACATAATAATATGGTGATTAAGGTCATGACCAGGGTAATTAAATAAAATGGGGATTCTGATTGGATTAGACTTTTTGAAGTCACCTATTTAGAACCTCCAAATATATGTGCGTCTATATTTCTTGTAGAAACTACTACTTAAACAACAATTATTGTGATATTATTTATCTAATAGGAAGCACCTTACTGTTGATCCCTCTACTGTTTTGTATTTGGGTGTTGGTGTTTTTATTCTGAAAGACTACTCGCACATGGTCGCCATTGGGATATTACGCATCGCCATTTTGTTGTGGATCTCTTTATATTTCTTTTGTACGTGTGTCTTTCAGTGTTTAAACACCGGAACTTTTTTGCAAATCATTAACTAATTAGATACCATTTGATCGGCAGGTGAATTTGTTCAATATAAATAGATTTAATATTCTTGTATAATAGAATAGGGTAATAGGGCAGATCTCGAGAGATTCACGATGAGATCTGCTGTCACCTGACCGGAGCTATTGATTTCCCCATTGGCTGATGTGTTATTTTAAATAGCAGCATCTGTTATTGTGTATTTATCCCCTGACGAAGCCGCTTTTGGCGACACATGTTGGGATGGGTGTGGGTTAAGGTGCTCTCCCTCGTTCCTGGACACACTGCAGACATTATGCTCAGCTATTATATGAAATGAGTATAATCTTTTTTCACTTTTCAGCACGGTTATATTATAATTATTATTTTCTTTAGAGCGTTGGCTCTTTTGTCACTTTTACACTTGGTGTTGGTATCGAAATATGCATTTATGTTAATTATATACTGTTTGCATTATAATTGTGAATTACGATTCTCATCAGAATAGGGCATTTTCATCTGCACTATTATGTCATATGGATATTTGTCTGCATTGACGTTGATATATAATTTTGGTGACTGTTGATATACATGTTGATATATCTCTTATGTGGTGTGTCAGGGGTCTGAGAGCTCCTTTTCTTGTTTTTAACTTTTTAATTGATTGTTGATCTCTGATTTTGTAACTGCCAATAAAGATTTATTTATTTCTGTCTCTGTCAGTGCTTTTTTCGTGTGCCTCTAGGATAAGACCCTGCTTTGTTTGGGGAGGACGAAAGGTGGAGAGGAGACCCCCTTTATGGGTCTCCTTTTTCCCCCTTTTTTCCTTTCCATTATTAGTTGGTCCAGAGGGGTAAGCAACACGTTGCTTTGTAGTTGGGGACAGTGGTCTAGCAAGGGGCTATATGTAGTATAGTAGTGTAAAAGCCCGTGTACACGGGCCTAGGATCGGGTGATGTTAACCCTTTGAGTGCCAGAGGGGTACGCAACGCATTGTGTACACTCAAAGGGTTAAGAGGCCAGTCTTGCTCTGCGCCCTGCTGCTGACGCAGCCATGCACTGTAGAGACTGCCCGAAAGCACAGAATGCTCCCAGCACAGAACTCCCAGCACACAACTCCCAGCATTCTGTGTGTTCGGGCAATCTCTACTGCTCATGATGGCTTCTGAAAACATACATTAGCAATTATTATATAGGATATGTGTATGTGTTTTAATCCCTTGAATGCTAGAGAGGTCTTCAGTGCATTGGTTTGCTATGTTCTGGAGACTTCTCTAGCATTCAAGGGGTTGAAAGCCCCATTTAGAGCAGATGAAATTTGAGAAATTGTTATTTCTCCCTTTTAGTGCAGTCAGTTTGCTCCAGAATTGCTTCTAATTTGTATTGTGAATAAGTCTCCTAGTCTGTCATTCCCCACAATATTTACCTGTCCGTTGAACAGCCTCAAGAGATGTTATTTCACAAAAGATCTTCCATCTGCATTCGTGTACAGCTGTGTAAGGTTCCTTTGTGTCTCTGTGCCAGTTCTTCATCTATCGGTGGTTTCAGGATAATGTTACCACAATATTAAACCACAAGCTCTGACTGCTGTCTGCTGTTCTTATAATGCACAAGGAATTACAGATATTTTATGAATGGTGTTACATGGTTTTGAAAAACAATGGTTTTAAAGCACACGCTCATTCCAAGTTATTCGTGCATTCATGTTTGTTTGCCAGGAATTATATTATTTCCATGTAGGGCATGTTTTTATTTGTAAAATGCTAACAATAAGAAAATAAATCATCAATGTCACTTTCTTTTTTTTGGGGAGGGGGTTGTTTGTTTTTTATTACAAACATGAGCAAAAACTGAGCGTTGCAACCAATTTCCTGGAAGAGATTTCTTATTCTGGGATGTCATAAAAATTAGCATTAAGAGGAAGATTGGGGGGTTGAATTCATGGCTAAAATTACCAGCACTGATCATCTTCCAAATAGAGAGGAACAAAACTTCCGTGATTCAAACAGTTGAATCACGTATGCTGAAAAGAATCTGGTTTGGGCCCAAATGAATCAAAATGAATCACAGGTTGTGAAGGGAGAGCAAGAGAAGAGAGAGAGCAAAGGGGAGTGGGAGAGAAAGACAGAGAATTGAATGTATGAGTTCACAGACTTACTATGGAAATGTTGTAGTGGAAATTCCACAGGTCATTATACAGCATGGAAAACATCAATGACCTAAGAATGGTTCCTGCACAATAGATGAGTTTAAAATGTCACTGGGCTCATTATGGTAGTGTAGGGGGTACTTTCTACTGTAGGAGTTTATACATGCATACTGGTGGCATTTGGTATTAACCTCTTGAATGCTAATGAGGTCTCGGAGATCTCTCTGGCATCCAAGGGGTTAATACCGAATGCCACTTATACAGTAACGCATACACCCCTGCTCTACTGTAACGGACCTGACAACATTTTAAACTGAGCTGTTGTGCAGGATCCATTCTTAAGGTGGTGTTTCCTTGAACATGAGGCATGTAAGAGCATCATGCACATAGGATATTGAATTCACCAGTGCAACTTCATTGGCGTTAACCTCCAACTGCAGAGTAAGCTTTACAGAGTATGAATGCTGTATTGTAATAATACCCCCCCCCCCCCCGCCCATTTCACTCACAAGGCTTTTGTTCACAGTAGAGGTAAAGTTGTTTTTTAATTGAATTATACTAAATACATGTTGACAGATTGTAGGCAGATAGGGACTTGCCTGAATCTGGGGTGCCTTGACGGGGTAGACAGGCTTCCCATGCCTTTGGCCAAAAACATGCAACTAAATCCCCACTATTTATAATAAGTCTCAGGTTACTTATTTGTAAAAGTCTGGATTCAATGTGCAGATGCTCCTTTTGTCCTCAGGGTGAAGGGCCAAATTCTTAGGGTGAGTAGAGTCCAATTGTACCTACTATTATCTGCATTATTTAACTGCTTTTTTGGTTTCTAAATTGGTTCAGTTTCTAACAGAAAGTCAGAGGGAATAGTCCTGCTTGTCTTGTTTGTGTTTTAACTGTGAGATCTCAAAATTATAGTATGTTATAGATTGAGGACTAACTGTAGCACCTCTGCATTAGAGCAAGCAAGATATATCACATGTCTATATCTACGTTATGGGGAAGCTATGGGTCATCTCATTTTGAAAATTCCCAGGTATGGTTACGCATGTTCTCAAAGGCCCTCTACTTTAAAGGGGCAGTAATGTCCCCTAATATTTTTTTAAAGATTTGTAGTAGGTAAAAAAGAATCTCATTGCCACAAACCACATCTCTCAAACCGCTTTGATTTGAGAGATATTGGAAATCAAAGTTCCCCCTTCCCTCCCCTTCTCCTGACGTCAGTGTCTAGCTGACAGCAGGCGATCCCAGTCCGGGGACCAGCCGGCGCCTCTGCAGCAGAGCTGAAATCCTGTTATTAGAAAAGAATTACTTCACTGGAAATGTCTACAAAGTGTGCCTGGTTTGCAAGCACACTTTGTAGACCGTTCCCATGAAGTAGTTATTTTCTAATAACGGGATTTCTGCTCTGCTGAAGAGTCTTATCGTGTCGGCCGACACATTTCTCCTTCTGTCAGCTTTACAGATGACATCAAGAGAAGGGGTGGGAAGCGGGAACTTTGATTGCCAATATCTCTCAGATCATAGCGGGTTGATAGATGGGGATTGTGGCAATGAGATTCTTTTTTACTCTCTACAAATCTATAAAAAAAAATGTAATGGGACATTACTCTCCCTTTAAGAAGGAAGAATGACTGTCCAACACAGGTCCCTTTGAACAAGTGAGCGATGTCTGCCTGCCCTGAATTATTAGCATATAAATGGCAGAGAATAATGCCATTCATTTTACAACTTGTTAAATGCAAGCTGGGGATATAAATCTGGCCCTCGGAGGAAGAGAGAGAGAGAGACAGGGGGAGTTAGTGTACTAAGAATAATTGGTATAATTGGGAAGCAAACCAGCTGCACGGCAGGAAAAAAATACCACATTACCATGAATTTTAATAGGCGTTTTAACCTCTTCGCGTCCTGTGACGTACCCGGACCATCACGCTGGTCCGGCACTTAAGGACCAGTGACGGTCCTGGTACGTCACGTACTTTTACTCACCGCGCAGCTGTAGGAGTAATACCGTGGACTGAAATTGATCGCTCCAAGACCGGAGTGATCTCTTTCAGTCCTCCTTTCGATGTGCCGCCCCACGTGATCAGTCACGTGGGACGGCACGTCGAACGTGTCTATCTGGTCCTTAAAGGACCAGACACCGCAGGATCGTCGGACCCTAAGGGGTTAAGCTCTATAATGATAGAGAAGTATCCAGTGCATTGCAATGCATTAGAGACCACTCTAGAATTCAAGGGGGGAGATTCGCTAAGCAATGATAAAGAGGTGACAAACTGGAGATGACTTCTCCAGTTCCTATGTTATTCTATGGCGCCTATACACTAAGATTTCACCAACTCTGGAGATCTTAGTGCATAGCTTGTTTAGAATAACATAGGAACTGGAGAAGTGATACCACTGTAGAAGTTATCTCAGCTTTATACCTTTTTATCACTTCTTAGTGCATTACCCCTGACTTTTCCAGTGATATCACTTCTCCAGTTCCTATGTTATTCTATGAAGCCAATGCACTAAGATTTCACCTGCACTGGAGATCTTAGTGCATAGGCTCCATAGAATAACACAGGAACTGGAGAATTCATCTCCGTTTCATCACCTGTTTATCACACCCTAGCGCAACCGCCCCCCCAGTTCTTCTTAGTAATGGTTTAATCAACCATAGATTCTGAAACTGTTGGGGACAATAACTCCCATCATCCCCAACTAGTCAATGGCCAACAATTGACTACCTCTGTCTTTATACATCAACGTCAGGGTGGAGTAGACAGAGAGAGAGCGAGAGAGGACAGACCCCTTCAGCACTCTGACCTTGCTCATACAATGACTTGCAGTAATCCGTTGAAGCAGTTTTCCCACCACACTCTAGTAGTGACCTGGAGAGAAAGCTATTCATAATGTTGTTGAAGATATGTGGACTTGGCACTTTTTTCTGCACATCACATGATTGCTTTTCTTACTAATTGACTAGAATGGCAAACAACTTAAAAAGATAAACAAACCATCTGTTTTGAAAAACTTGTATTAAGTCTAACAAAAAGGATGGTCTCATGTACACTAAAACATACAGAATTTCTTGCTCATCAGGGGCTGAATTCAAATGCAGGAGATAAGTGTTACCTCCCGTTTTATCAAAAATGATCCTATTGAAGTCTAGGGGGATACCTGGAGATAAAAGCAGATATAAAATTAGTACCTGCATTTGAATCCAGCCCCAGTACTTACAAATGGTGATTTTAATATTATATGATTCATCAGAAATCAGTTATCACTAGTCTAAAAGCCCGGTTACACGGGCCAAGGTCCGGGTAATGTTAACCCTTTGAGTGCCCCTCTGGCACTCAAAGGGTTAAGAGGCCGCTACCGCACTGCTCCATGAGATGCAGTCTTGCGTCGCCTCACTCACACGATGCAATCATGTCCAGTATTGACTGCCCAAACACTGGCAGTCTCTACTGAGCATGACTGCATCGTGACAAACATCCTAGCAAATTATTATATAGGATATTTAGTAAGTACTGTAGGACTGAAAGTTGCATTACATGCATAACTGCTCTCACCGCCATTGTTTAACATAGGTCATTGTTTAACATAGGCTATATGAGACAGAATATGGCAAAAGGTAATAGTGTATTTCAGTGCTATATTCTTTTACTCAATCAATGAGTAAAAATCCACTGATAAATATGTTAACATTTTGAGTGCCAGGGAGGTATCACTGCATACCAAGGTACAGGAATGCCTTTTTGGTTAGAGGAGGGGGCAAACAAACTTTCCATATCTTCCAAGTGTCCCTCTTTAGGAGGGTAGCCCCTCTTTGATACCCATATCCCTCTGTCTCTCTTTCCCACCCCAGTGTCCCTCTTTTTAGGAGATCAGACTGCGTGGTATGTATATAAGTGTATCACATGGCTCCACAGCAATAAAAGTCTCAACGTAACGATTCTTGGTAATGTCCCACGCACCAGTCACTACCCCAGCAACACCACTTAAAGCATAAGTGTCCCTCATTGTCCATTTGAAATGGAGATGAGTCATTTAAAACAATTTGGAATAATGGCACCCACCAAAGCTGGATTCACATCCCAAGCACTCCTAGGCAAGGCACACTATGCATCCTTAGCTCTGCCCATCACCAAACCCCCATTATTCTCATGACACCTCCGCCAGTCCCA
This sequence comes from Rhinophrynus dorsalis, assembly GCA_037306005.1. Taxonomy (NCBI): domain Eukaryota; kingdom Metazoa; phylum Chordata; class Amphibia; order Anura; family Rhinophrynidae; genus Rhinophrynus; species Rhinophrynus dorsalis. The sequence goes on along the minus strand of CM074721.1, from coordinate 73,886,469 downwards.
TCCACTGGCACAGAAAATACCCTTAGCTTATAATAAGCACCAAGAAAGGCAAAGAAAAGCCTTAACCCCTTGTTTGCTAGTGAGATCTCCAATTCATTCCTCTGCAGTGTGTTGGAGATCTTTGCAGCATCCAAGGGGTTATATCATTAACTGTAATGGGGTATATAAACTGGTGCAGGGACATTGAGATTGCTCTGGCCACACCCACAAGTCAGGTGCAGGGGCATTGAGATTTCTCTGGCCACACCCACAAGTCAGGATGTGGGTGTGGCCAGCACAGTTGAGACACCCCTCTAAATCTGGAGCTCTAAGCAGTTGCCTGCTCTGTGAAATAGGAAATTTGGACTTGGTACCCATTAGCTTGCAGTGTTGCTATTACTGTCTACGGAGAGTTTTCAATTCCCAACCAAAACCTCTCCATAAACAGAGATATCAACATATTCACCCAGTATAGAATAAAGAAAATTGCACATAAAAAAAAGAAAAAAGAAAAGAAATTATAAGATTTAACTGCAATATTTTTTAAATGAAGCATCTCTTATTCAAGGATTTAAAAGTTCAATTTAATTCAGTGGGGAACTGCACTTACCCTCTTTACATTGCTTTTGGCGTGACCCACAATTGCTCCAGTTTTGGTTTGTACATCAGCCTCACTGTGAATCCCTATTTTGATAAAAAAGGGGGAGATTTATAAAAGTAGAGTTAAGTGAATTCCATCGTAAAAATGGAGTTAAAAATGCATTTTGTATTTATAAAAATGATAACGCCAGCTTAACGTCATGTAGTTGGTTTTATTGAGAAATGACGTTTGGAATTGTTGAAAAAGTGGCGCAGCGAATTTATAAAAAAATTTTGCTACTTGGGACAGTTTAGCAACAACATTTTCACCAATATTTTAACACTATATCTGACCTGTTCTTATTTGTGTTGTTTCCGACACACATTATAAAAATCATTAAAAATACCAGTACTCTAGCAATAAGGCATAAGTACAATTTTAGAATCCATTCTCAACAACGAACAAGAACTCTCTTTATAAATCTGCCCCAAATTTATTTTCTGATCAGTGCAGCTCAGACTAAATTATGACTAATTCAACCAACATTTAAGTGTCTTACTGAAGTCTGTGATCCTGTTTTCAATTTGGATTTTTTTATATAGTTTATTTCTCTTAACTAAATTAACCAAACTTAGACATAAAATGTAGAAAGTCTTGCCGATTTAGATTATTTGAAGTCGAGAGGCCTAATTTAAATATTTTTAGCTTTTAAGTGAAATGAGCAGCTATAATTCACTCCAAAATCAGACAGGCAAGATTCAGAACAACTTTAAAATGAACTACCCTAATGCTGGTCAGTACCACCTAATATCAGTCTGATTTTAAATTGTATGTACCTCAAAGGAGCAGTACATTTTTATTATTAAACAAAACAGAAAGGCTTTTCCCACTGATTAATAGTAATGTCACTGCACGTAGATGCTTTATTCAAATGTTATTACCATTCAAACTGTTGTTCTTTTATATTTAACTGTTAGCAACAGTACCACCTGGTGTCCAGACAGTTCACAGCTATTCTATTTCATTCTGTGGTAGAGGTAAGCAACTGGCTGTTATAGTAACAGCTCTACCACTGTATGACTGTATTACTGTTTGAACTATAATAACATTTGATTAAAATAACATTGTTTTACCTAATATAGATACCTTACAATATATGTTTTCGAATAATAAATGTTTACTCATCCTGAAATACTCCTTCTCCCTCAATATTGAGAAGATAAATGACAGGTGCACTTAAATACAAATGATTTTGGGGAGTAAAATCTGGATACAAAATGGAACAGTATCAGATGTAATTTTGAAAGAAGGATTTGGGAGAGACAGTATTAGATTAACCTTAAAGAGATAGTAATGTCACAAAATAAATGTACATCCGATTGTTCAATATAATTTTTTATATTGAATGGTATATTCTGAAAATCCTTTACCTTCATATTTGGCTTGAAAATACAATTAAAAGTTCCCCTCTTCTGCCCCTTTTCAACAAGTCATGCAGACTACCCTCAGATCTGAAAGCCAGTTGCTTGCCCGGATGGATGGCATCTACGGACAATAGTGTCTGTGTGTCAGTGTAAGGACACTGTCAGGGTGCCCTCCTTGATAAAGGAGGGCTAGATTTTCTTATGTTGACACAATACTGTCCTTCATCACAATCCTTCAGGACTGGCTTTCTGACCTGAGGGAAGTCAGCATGATGCTCTGAAAAGGGACGGAAGAGGGAAACATTTAATTTGATTTTCAAGCCAGATATGAAGGTAAAGATTTTCAGAACATACTATTCAGAATAGAAAATTAAACTGAACAATCGGATGTACATTCATTTTTTGAAATTACTATCCCTTTAAAAGAAGGATTTGAGAATAATTCTTGACAAAAGACTTTGCAGAAGTACAAAATGTCATTCAGCTGCTCCAAAAGCCAACAAGATATTAGCATGTACAAAAGGGGGTACAGATTCATGAGAACAAAGCACTCATTTTGACTCTGTACAATTCCTTCGTAAGAATTTAAAGTTTTGGATACAAGTCCACAAAAAGACATTTTAGAATTGTTAATGTTTCACAAAATGAATAAAGGGAATGGAAGACTTTAGTTATGAGGAAAGGCTTTCCAAATTGTGATGTTTTTACTCTAAAAAAGAGTCCCTTACAAGGTGATATGATTATACCTTATAAAAATACAAACACAATACAAAGAGCTCTCTGGAGTCCTTTACCTCAGCATATGTTTTCTTTACTACACAAGTTAACTCAGTGCTATACATGGTTTAACAGAGTAATTTTTTAACTTATTTTTACTTATTCATGACAGTTTATTTTTAAGGAGAGAAACAACTTTTCCCAACAATGTCAAGATTATAAGACGGCTATTTTTAAAGCACTTTGAAAGAACAAAAAAAGTCTTAAAGGGATAGTAATACTTAAAATGTAAAAAGAATATATATTGTAGGGTTTATCCCCCCTGACTAAAACAAGGGCACTCCCAATGCTGTGAGATATTTTATTAAAAAATTGTAACAGCTCAAACTTGAATTTTTTTAGGTGCAGTATCACAGTGGTCTGAAAATTTACAGTGGCGCTGTTGCTACACCATCCTATGGACTTCTCTAGTCCATAGGCTATAAATCTCCATAGGATAGTGTAGCAACAGCACCACTGTAAATATTCAGGCCACTGTGATATTGCACCTAAAAAATTCAAGTTTGAGCTGTTATAATTTTTTAACAACATATCTCTCAGCAGTGGGAGTACCCTTGTTTTATTCGGGTACATAAACCCTACAACATATATTTTTTTAAATTTTAAATATTACTATCCCTTTAAAGTCTCACTTACCCTGAGATGAAAGGTATCCTTTTAAAACATTGCACACAAAAGAGCTTGCGACTTAACACCACATTCACCAGGTCGCCTTGATGAAAAGGGCAACATGAGAATCTCGCCCTTCATGAAAAGCACGAGATTCTCATGTCAACGCATTATACCTCGCTGCTGCTTTTGCACACACTGGCCTTGTCCAACCCAGTGCCGGTATAGCCGGGGAGCCCATGTCCATGCCGCTCCATGTACAAGCTGGACTACAATCCCCATCATCCTTAATCAACAGTCGGCTAAATATATTAACAAAGCATACCAAAAATGTCCAAAAGAGCTGTTGAACACTGCGCTGGGCTCTCTCTCCCCTTCTCGGTATGCAAAATGATGGGGGGAGAGTATAACGCAGAGAAGGGGGAGCGAGCCCGATGCAGGATGATGGAGATTGTAGTCCAGCTTGTACATGGCACGGCAGTGACACGGGCTCCCCAGCTATCCCGGCAATGGGTTGGACAAGGCCTTCTTCTTTAATTGTGTGCAGAAGCAGCAGTGATGTTTCATGCAGTGACATGAGAATCTCGTGCTTTTCATGCAGGGTGAAATTCTCATTTTGCCCTTTTCATCAAGGCAACCTGGTGAATTTGGTGTTAATTTGCACACACTTTTGTGTGCAAAGTTTTAAAAGTGAACCAGATTAAATCTGAGGCCCCCCACCCACCACACTCCTTAAATAGTCTGGAGCAAGTCTGAATAATGTGCTCCAACATAGACCTTATTTAACCCTTTGAGTGCCAGAGAGGTATCCAACGCATTTGTGCTTCCAATCCATTGCACTGGATACCTCTCTGGCACTTACAGGGTTAGTGAGATACCACAGAGCTTATAGTTGAAATGGAGCTACACTAGTGACACCACAGAGCTTACAATTGAAAGGGAACAATATTAGTGATACCACAGAGTTCACATTATAAGTAATGCTACACTAGTGATATCATAGACTTTCCAAGGAAAATGTGTTATGTACTCATGTAGCTCCATTAGGGTTGTAGCTTTGTGGCATCACTTGTATAGTTCCATTTCAATTGTAAGCTCTGTAGTATCACTAGTGTAGCTCTATTAACAGAAGTAAGCAGGAGATTGCCTCACCCAATCTCCCACTGGCACAGACATATGACCAGCCCAAGGTGCAATTGATTCCCGACCACCGAGGCCAGCCTTCTCCTGGCCATTTATTCCTATTTGTATACTTTTCCTTTAACTACTGAGTGCCAGAGGGGAGTCCAATGCATTCCATAACCCCCTGGCACTCAAAAGGCTAAAAGATGTAGTCACAAAGAATTTCACCCTATATGGTTTTAGTCTTGTTGAACAAAGAACAAGATACAGCCAGTTAACTCAATGCCATCACACTGATTTTAGTAATTTACTTAAATCTAAGTTAGATCCTTTGTGCTGGAAGACACTGTCATCAATGTTCTTACATTAACCATTCTTTCCTTTTAATCTTTTTCATTAGCAAACGTTAATTAAGAGTCACAATGATTAAAAAACACAAACATTAGATTAACAGGAATGAGTAAATCAAGATATTTTCTTTGCCTGTTTTTCAAAGTGCCAGATAAATTGCAAACACTGGGTTATTATTTATACATTTTTCAACTACATAATTTAATTTTTTTGTCCTTTGAGTTCCAGAAAGGAAAGGTATTGTGTTGCACATCTCTCTGGCACTCAATGGGTTAGGAAATAAAAAACTACTGTGTTTCATAGTAAATAATATATTTCTTTAAAGGGATTGTAATGTTTAACATGTAAAGTGTGTATATATATATATATATATATATATATATATATATATATATATTTATATTTATTTATTTATTTATTTATAAAGATAAAGGTCTTGATAAAGATCCCAGTTGGGATCAAAACATTGACCTTATATATCACTGGATTTATCCCGGTGAGTAAAACAAGGGAGGTGTTTTATTCAGAAGTTATTGCAGCTCAAACTTCCATATTTTGGGTGTAGTTCTTCCATTGCCTGAAATGTTATGGTGATGCTGTTGCTACAGCAGTCTATGGAGAGCTCTGGTCACTTCAACAGGATTCTGTAGCAACAGCACCACCGTAATATTTCATGCAATTGAAGGTACTGCACCTAAAAAAAATGACAGTTTGAGCTACAATATCATCTGAATAAAACATCTCTTAGCAGTGGCTACCAGTGGACAAGGGAACAAGGCTGGGTGCAGCTGGTATTCACAAATCCCAAAGGATGCTGCCTGACCCCTAATCTTGCTCCCTTGGGAGTGTACAACATGTATGAAATATGACACAGAGCAGAGGAGATTATATACTGGTTGCTGTGTACAGAGGTGCACAATGCACATCCCTATGGCACTGAAAGGGTTAAAGGAGTGATTCTGTTTGTGGTGCTGAAAGTATCCTCTCCACTACCCCACTGACCAAGTATGGAAGCAGAGAGAAAGCTCTCAGACTTCAGGGTTGTCTACTGCTGGTGATGTGTGAGGGACAGAATCCCTTCCACATCGACAACAGTTCACAGCCCTCCCTGCTTCTGACTGATTGAGATCTGTTACTGCATAGAAAAGTATAGGGAGATACCAACTTCACCAACCTCAGGTAGGTGAAGCTGAGACTGTGAACTCTGACAGCAGAGCCTGCTATGGGAGTTTAGTGCATGTGGTGAAATGTCACTTTAACGTATAAACACACCCCATTGAATATGATAATGGGTAATTATTCTGCATTTCCATATGGAAATGGTTCATTATGTTGCATTTTAATATGGAAATAGGCAATTGTCAATGTGATATCAACTGTCAATGTGATGAGTTAAAATTCGTAAACCTGTTGAATGCGTAATGAATGGATGTCGATGTAGGCAAATTTTTGCTAGATTGATGGGCATATGATGTTGAAGACACTTTAGTGCATACTGTCAATGTACCTTTGACACTGCTCCAACAGACACTGACATTATGAGCCCTCTTCGACCTTTAGTGCATCTCCCCCAAAGTGTCTTGTTGTAAAACATGGTGGTTTCCCCGTGATGCTACAAGTCATGGTTTTCACTCACATATGCCACTGCAGAGAAGACATTTTCATATCCACATCAGACTGGTCTTGCCTACAGACAGTCCAGCTCCAAAATGTCAGGAATTTTTTTTGTATTTCTCCTAAATGATACATCTCCTGGAATTTTTTTTTAATATGACACACTAGCAGTTTTGAATGAATTTTTCAAATATGTAAAACATATTGAAGGTGATAGTCCACTTTACTTCTCATTTCTTAAACTCTGTGTGTGTGAGATTTACTAAGGGGAGAGGCGCACTTTCTCCTCAACAGTGGAAGTGAAAAATGTCATTCTCTCTCTTCCTCTTTTATGGGATTTACTAAAATCGGTTTCACAGGGGACAGCAATATTTTTTCTAATCATCGTTTGAGTCCCCGTCTCCTGGGAAAAAAAAAACAATGTAAGGTAAGGTAAGGGGAACAGAGCCATCTACCTTTCAAACATTGCAAATGGCCTTCGACACTTAAAGGGATAGTAATGTTTCACAAAACAGCAGGTCCAATTAATCTTCATAGTATTTGAGTCATATAGAGTGGTATTTCAATACTGTCAGGGTTGTAGTTCAAGAGTAATTGAATGATAAAGTATCCCCCTCCCGCCCCTTTTACCTAGTGTAACACTGCTCACCTCAGATGTGGAATCTGGTTGCTTGACCAGACAGATAACAGCAAGGGACAATCTTCTTACAGAGAGAACAATGAAAACCCTGCCCCCCTTGACAGGTTTTTTGTTTTTTTCCATCTTAATTGAAGATTGTCCCTCTCTGTAATATACCTGGGCACGCCTTGCTGCTCTGAGCTGAGCAGTGTAATATCAGTAAAAGGGGTAGGAGAGGGATGCTTTATCATTCAATTACTCTTGAACTACAACTCTGACAAAATTGAAAGAACACTCTCCATGACCCAAATACTATGATGATTAACTAGAGCTGCTTTTATTATGAAACATTACTATCCCTTTAAAGAGATAAAGTATCGGTTATCTCAGACTTTGATCATTTTCATTTCTGGAGTGAATTCTATTACCAGGGAAAATTATATTACTGGTGATATCTTCTTCTGTTTAACTGCTTAAGGACCAGCAGTCAAGGGAAGTTAACTTCACTTAAGGACCGCTTTGAACATGTTACGTGTACCGGCGCACCGAGGGCTAGGGCCTGAGAGAGACCGTTACTGTCTTGGAGTGGTCAATTTCAGACCTGTTTTTACCTACAGCGATCCCACAGGACCACTGTAAGTAAAAATATTGATATACATACAAGGACCTTCACCGGTCCTTAAAGTGTTAGTAATGTCTGAAAAAAACTTTTTTGCATTTAGAAGAGCTTAAAAAGCTTATCTAAATGCAAAGAAACGTATCTCTCACACCGCTACGGTTTAAGAGATACAGGCGTTTAAAGTTTGATTTCTCCTACTGACAGCTGTAAAGCTGTCAGCAGGAGATCCGTGTCGGTTGACACGCTGGCGCTTGAGAAGTGCCGAGATCTCGTTACTTACACGGAATCCCTTCATTGGAATGGTCTAAAACGTATGCCTGCCAGGATCTCGTTACTTACACGGAATCCCTTCATTGGAATGGTCTAAAGTGTGTGCCTAGTGTTCAAGCACACGTTTTAGACCATTCCAATTAAGGGATTCCGTGTAAGTAACGAGATCCCGGCAATTATATTCTAGTATGTCTTAATAAAAAGTCTTTTGACAGCCGCTCTGTGGGGGGCATAAATGTGATCCCCTTGGCTGGCACAGGGCTGGAACACAACCTGGAAGTCTATGGTTCACAACCACAATCTGTGTCTGTTGTGAACGTGTTCCTTTCTGACCATTGGTGTTGGCTTGAAAGCCCTTCATTTGGATGTAACGAGACTGTTCCCCTCTCACCAATGGTGTTGGCTTGAAAGCCCTTCATTTGGATGTAACGAGACTGAACCATGAGACTTCATTGTCTCACAGTTCAGTCTCTTTGGCAAAACCAACAATGGAGCCCCAATTTAGTTTAGACCATTGTTCTGCTTTTACGCTGATTCACTGGTGCAGCCCCATGGGAGTAGATCTGCCGACAGGACACTATCCATGTGATAGCTGTCCTTTAAAGTATGCAGAACTGGTCCAATTCAATACAGATTTTTAATTTATTACCAGTGTATGAAAATGGGTGCGTTTTAATTACTTTTCTTATATTTCAGTTGTGTGCACAGTAGGCATTTAATGGTGATTTAGCAAATCTGATCATAAATTATATATCTATGACTCACAACAAGCATACAGAATGTGAGAGGCTACCGAGGACAAACAACAGCACAATGTCCTGTCCTACGGCTAGTCACCTCTCAAAAGCATCACGTTTGAGCCTTCTAGTGCCATTACAGAGGAGAAATTTCCACGTACATGTTAGACTAGTCCTGCCCAAATGGGCGGTCCAGTTACAAAATGACAGGCAAGTCCCCACTGCACGGGACCACCAGCCAACCCCCAACAATAAGCCTGTGATAAATGTCATAGTAAACTAGTAGACTGAACTACGAGACTTCAAAGTCTCAGACTTCAGTCTCTTCCACAAAACATTGTTCTACTCTCCTACTGAACCATAGACTTGTGCACGGCAAAAAATTTTGGGTAAAATTCGATTTCGGACCAATTTTTTTTTTAAATTCGGAGGATCCTGTTCGACTCGGACGAAATTCGTCGATAGTCCGAATTATTCGCCCGAATTTTGTAAAAATTTTAAATATTCAATAAAAAATTAAAATTAAACAAATAAAAATAAGAAAATACATTAAACTAAATGAATAATAATATTAAATCGCTAATGAGACAGGAAGGGGTATTTTATAAACCCCTACACACTTATATATGTATATGTCACATCAAATTAAAGTCCTTTCTGCCCTTTAAAAAATGGTATATAATATGTGTTTGTGCAATAAATGAGAAAGATAGAAATTATGGTTGAACACCCACATAGCAAAAATGCCAAAATTACTTGTGTCCTTATGTGGTTAATATCTGCACTTTGCATGAACTGTAAAGTGCCAGTTTTACCAGATCTATTTTTAGCAGTATGTCGCAACATTGTAATAGTTTCAGGCAGGAAAGTGCCCTGCCCTCTATTTTTAGTAGCATGTATCAACATTGTAATGGTTTCAGGTGGGAAAGAGCCGTCAGAATTTCCGAAATTTACACTGAAATTTCGGACAAGGTCCGTTTTGGATTCTGATTATTTTTGTGGGCAGACCTTGGCTTTCGGAAGGTCCGAATGATGCAGAATACACCTTATTCGTCCGAATTCCGAAATTAGCCGAACCGAATCGCACAAGTCTACTGAACCACCCACGCAGCTTCAAGGGAGCAGATCTTCCGACAGGATACTGTCCACGTGATAGTTGCCCTTTAAAGCTATGTAGGAGTGATTCAATTCAGTGCATATAGATCATGTTCACAGTTCTATCTGAGGCCAAAGATATTATCGTTGTATGAAAATGAATGCTTTTTAATGACTTTTCTCATACCTCAGTTGTGTGTGTACAGGAGGCATTTAATGGGTGGTTTAGCAAACCTGATCATGAATTATTTATCTTTTACTCACAATAAGTTTGTGATAAGAGTCATATTAAACTATACCTCGGGATAGGAAAACACAGATTTGCCGAAAACAACACATGTATGTGTTTGGCTTCTCATAATGCTTGCCGTCCTTTATCTGATTGGCCTCCATTCAGAGCACACAATAACAGTATGAGCTGCTTGTAACAGTAAACAGGTGTCTTGCATTACAAAAGGTTTGCCATGATTGCTGAGACAAACTAACGGCACCACTGGGGAAAAACAAAAATTCCCATTGACTTAAATGGGAATTTAACCCCTTGAAAGCTAGATAAGTATAAAAACATTGAATCAACTTACATATTTTTTTAACACTTTTAAGTCCCTTACATTGAGCTCCCTGGATCTGTTTCTGGAGAGCTTTCTACAAAGAAATGTGAAAGCAGGGACAGAGATACAGTATAGAAAAAACTGTAGTGGTACAATGTAAAAAAAGACAACCTCCAGTCTATTAAATACAGCTTACAGAGCACTGAATGCAGCAGGGATATTGATACATTGTATCGCTATTCCTAATTTCACAATCACTGATCAAAAAATTATCTAAAACAGAGAACCAGTGAGCTCACTGTCAGGAACATGCAAGAGTATAAAATATGTGAAGATTAAAAAAATAATAATAAAAAGTACAGGCAATTTGACTTTACATAGTATGCACTTGCAGAACAAGTAAAATCAAAATAAAAGGTTATTATCCTAATAATATGCCCATGGCTTACTTTACTATGGATATAAAATCCTAATAGCCCCTATAAATTTTGAATTTGTGCCTCAGTTCAAGAGGTAACATCTTCAATCAGTCCTGGATGTCATATCCATGGAGGAGGACATGACAGTTGTTCGAAGGACCAATGGGCCTTGACCTTTGCTCACAACAAATGGTAATCTTAACTTTTTTAAGGACTAGAATGGAGATACTGGGGTCCACACCTCCGAAATGTGTCACTTTAGGAGATAATATGGGTCCATATCTCCAAAGTGTCCCTCTTTAAGTGATATTATGGGTTCATACCTCCCGAGTGACCCTCTTTAGGAGATATTAGGGATCCATACATCCCAAGTGTCTCTGTTTAGAAGATATTAGGGGTCCTCCCCTCCTATATGAACCTCTTTAGGATATAATAGGGATCCATACCTCCCAAGTGCCCACAAAACTCTAGTATAACCCTTTGAGTGCCTGTGCCCACAAAACTGCAGTGTAAACTAAACAATGTGTAGGTAGCCAAAGTTAAAGAGGTATGGGGGGAGCTATTATATGGGGGGGTGGCCCAAATTGATACCTTGCCTAGGGCCCCATGGAGTGTTAATCCGGCTCTGCTGAGGAGAGAGGCTCTGTCACACGTCATGTCTGTTGGAACTTGGAGTGTCGCCGTGTCGGACACTCCAGTAGTGAGTTCAGGTTAAGCTTGTCAATACGGCCCTTAGTATATCACTATTTATTTTGAATGGGATTGAATTTATTCTTCTCCCAGTGAATGGCGCGATGGTGCCCCTGGGAGGGGGGTTAACTCTTTGAGTGCTGCTATGCTAGAGAGGTATTCAAAGCATTATGGAGGATATTTTTTTATGTTATGAATAGGTTAACCCTTTGAGTGCTACTGTGCTAGAGAGGAATCCAAAGCGTCATGGAGGATATTTTTCATGTTATGGATAGGTTAACCCAGAGCTTTCCAAACTGTGTGTCGCGACACATTAGTGTGTTGGCTGCAGTGTGTAGGTGCGTCATGTGAACATAACTAGAATCCTCTGACTCTATGTGAACTTGCATGCATTTTTACGCAGTAAAGGTGCCGATTAGTATGGTGCACTTGTATATTCCCCTTCTGTCATATCTGTGTATGCACACCGCGGTCGAGGGATCATACAGGTACTGCTCATGTTCAGTATGAGTAATCGGGTTGAAACAGCTGATTCCCCATCACTTCCGGTGATTCGGCTGCACCTGAAGTGACGCGTTTGAGAAATTCCATGGGTCCAGTTTTTGGATAGAACACCTTCTCGGCTGCTGCTCAATCGCCACTCGACAATAACAGACTTAAAGATACTGAAATGTGGAAAATTAAAAATGCTTGATGATGAAATGCGAGTGTCTTTATCTAATATTCCACCGAATATTCAAAAACTGTGTTCATCCCATCAACCTCATACATCTCATTAAAATGGTAAGAAGAAGTTATTGGTGTTGTTCACATTTTTTTAATTCTTCTTACACATATTTACATATTGTTACTCATAAATTACAACAATCTTGGAAATGTATGTTATTATCTTGCAAATCATATATTTTTAAAAATATAAGTGAAAGGTTTTCATGAAATATGTTGTGTCCCCATACATTTTGCTATTACAATTTATGTATGCGTCCGTATCTCGTATAAGGGGTTAGTTTAATCACCGGTTTGCTAGTAAACCTGAAATTAATGTGTCACTAAATTATGCATGTCTAAAAAAGTGTGTCACCAACATGAAAAGTTTGGAAAGCTCTGGGTTAACCCTTTGAGTGCTAATGTGCTAGAGAGGTAGCACAATAGCACACAAAGGGTTACCCTATCCATATCATGAAAAATATCCTCCATAGCTCCATAATACTTTGGATACCTCTGTAGCACATTCTAACTCAAAGGGTTAACCTATCCATAACATGAAAAATATCCTCTATAATGCTTTGGATTCCTCTCTAGCACAGTATCACTCAAATGGTTAACCCCCCAGGGCACAATTATGCCATTCAGTGGGAGAAACAATTAATTCAATTCCAGACCAAGTTAGTGATAGTCAAGTAGTGACTCCTGGTCCAGTACAGAAATTTGTCTTTGAAATGGACCTAGAAATTATTAAAAATGTCCTAGGTTTAGTGAGTATAAAAGCTCTCAAATTCCTGTGTTATGATACAAATGTCTTTTTAGTTATTTTCTAAAATCTCTTCAAATTGACAGTGTCAACAGAATGACGGTCCCCCCCCCCCTTTGAGAGGTCTTTCATGTTTTTAGTACGTCCACGCTAGGTATATTCCTAAACCTGTAAACTACTGTTGGAGAAACCAGAGATGGTCATAATAAAGCACTCATTTGATTCATGATGCTAGTTCTGTAATGTGATATTTAATTGGTTCTCAGACTGGTACATGGAACCCTGAAGAACTTTAAGGGCTTTCAAATTCAGAATTGTATTTATGGCAGAGAGGGGGAAAAGCCTGGATTGGCAGGCAGTGTATTTGTGGTTCTGTGTCTACCAGAGAACATGTGGAAGACTCTAACAATTCACAAAGTGTAATTTTGTATACTGTAAGATTCACCTTATAAAAAGCACTGTAACCTAGCTCCTTATAAGACAAAAGATTAGATACTATTTTCTGATGACGGTATTTACTAGTAGAAACTGTCTTTGAAAGATATTTTGATATTCATACTAGGTCAACAAACCAACAACATACAGGGGAAATAAACATTTCTGTGACTTTTAACCAGTTGCACTTGTTAGAGACCACTCTAATACAATATAAACTTCTCTAGCATTCAAGGGGGTTAAAAGTCCCAGTTAAGTCAGTGGGTATCTTTATTTTCTGCTATGGTGCAGTTGGATTAAATTGCGCTAAGGTAACAATCATGAAAAGAGGTGGGGTATAAGTAGGCGTGGTATAAAGGGGTGGGACCCAAGGGGCGGCAAAATTAGGTTTTGCCTAGGGTGGCAAAAATCCTTGCACCAGCCCTGACAGAGACCTTTCTGTCACTGACAATAACAGCAGATATATTGATATAATATTGTACTATCCCTGTAGACATGCCTGCCTCCACTACTGCATACATGAGAACTCAGGCCTGCAGGGAATAGGAAACATTGTATCACTATCTCTAATTTCATAATCCCTGAAAGAAAGCTCTCTGGAGTCAGAAATTCAGGGAGCTCACTGTCAGCGACATAAAAGGGTAAAAAAATAGAAGATGGAAAAAATAATAAGCATATACGATTTGACAACTTATTATGCACTTAAAGAATATGTGACGTTAAAAAGTAGGTTAACTATCACTGTAAAGGGTTAATTTAATAGCCTTGCAGTACTGAAAGTAAGGGCTAGATTAACATCCTAGGCTCAACTCGAATCATGAGCTTGCAAGGGTATGCAAAAAAGCTCACTGGGACTGTGTCCTTGCCCAGGGTGCAATCTCTTTTAGCTCACAAATGCCATACACAGAGAAGGAATATTCTGAAGCATATCATACAGGTCCTGCCAAAAATGACAGGGCATCCACAAAATGACAGACAATTCCTATCTGAGCAAAGTAAACAGATAACCCCAGATTTATGCATCAGACTTGTTGGGCCTCATGAATGCAGTGCAACTAACCCCTCTACGAAGTTGTTAACAAGGGGTCCACAAATATATTACCTTTAGGGTGACTAACCGTGAGAGCAATTTGCAAATACAGAGAAGTCAGAGATGCTCAGCTCATCTTATAAGCTTGTAAGGGTATGCAAAAAACTTACTGGGACTGTGTCCTCATACCCAGAGGGCAATCACTTTTAGCTCAAAAATGCCATACACAAAGAAGAAATGACAAAATGCCAGTCAATTCCTCTCTGAACAAGGGAACCAGCTAAACTCAGAAGTGCTTTTTGCCCTTATTGGGCCTTGTCAGTGCAGTGCAGCTGATCCCGCCAGGCACTTGGGAGCAAGGGGTCCACATCTGGATTCCCCCATTACCATTAGGGTGACCAACCCTAAAAGCAATTTGCATATACAGAGAAAAAATCAGAGATGCTCAACTGAGCACATGAACTTGCAAGGGTATGAAAAGAAAAGCTCACTGGAACTGTGTCCTCGTTCCCAGGGTACAATCTCTTTTAGCTCATAAATACCAAACACAGAGAAGAAATGTTCTGGAGCATATCATACAGGTCCTGCCAAAATGACAATACAGACAAGAAGCACCAGACTAATCCTCTGTGAACAAGGGAAACAGCTAACCCCAGACATACGTTTTGTCCTTACTGGAACTCATCACTGCAGTGCAGCTGATCCCTCTAAGAACATGTGAACAAGGTGTCCAAGGCTGGATTCCCCCATAACCCTAACAGCAATTTGCACTTACAGAGAAAAAGTCAGAGATGCTCAACTCGGCTCACAAGCTTGCACAGGTATGCAGAAATCTCACTGGAACGGTGTCCTCACGCCCAGGATGCAATCTCCTTTAGCTCACAAATGCCATACACAAAGAAATATTATTCTGAAAAATATCATACAGATCCTGCTAAAATAACAGTCCAGCCACAAAATGCCAGACAACTTCTCTCTTAACAAAGGGAACAGCTAACCCCAAACTTACCTTTTGGCTTTATTGGGCCTCGTCGATGATGTGCAGCTGATCCCACTAGACACTTGTAAGCAAGGAGTCCATGTCTGGATTCCCCCATTACCCTAAGGGTGACTAAACCTTAATGCCTAGATAGAAGAAGTCAGTGATGCTCAACTAGGCTCATGAGCTTGCAAAGGAACGCAAAGAAGAAATAACAGTGCAGCCGCAAAATGCCAGACAATTCCTCTTTGAACAAGGAAACCAGCTAAACCCAGAAGTGCTTTTTGACCTTATTGGTCCTTGTCAGTGCAGTACAGCTGATCCCTCCAGGCACTTGGGAGCAAGGGGTCCACATCTGGATTCCCCCATTACCATTAGGGTGACCAACCCTAAAAGCAATTTGCATATACAGAGAAAAAGTCAGAGATGCTCAACTGAGCACATGAACTTGCAAGGGTATGAAAAGAAAAGCTCACTGGAACTGTGTCCTCGTTCCCAGGGTACAATCTCTTTTAGCTCATAAATACCAAACACAGAGAAGAAATGTTCTGGAGCATATCATACAGGTCCTGCCAAAATGACAATACAGACAAGAAGCACCAGACTAATCCTCTGTGAACAAGGGAAACAGCTAACCCCAGACATACGTTTGTCCTTACTGGAACTCATCACTGCAGTGCAGCTGATCCCTCTAAGAACATCTGAACAAGGTGTCCAAGGCTGGATTCCCCCATAACCCTAACAGCAATTTGCACTTACAGAGAAAAAGTCAGAGATGCTCAACTCGGCTCACAAGCTTGCACAGGTATGCAGAAATCTCACTGGAACGGTATCCTCACGCCCAGGATGCAATCTCCTTTAGCTCACAAATGCCATACACAAAGAAATATTATTCTGAAGCATATCATACAGGTCCTGCTAAAATGACAGTCCAGCCACAAAATTCCAGACAACTTCTCTCTTAACAAAGGGAACAGCTAACTCCAAACTTATCTTTTGGCTTTATTGGGCCTCGTCGATGATGTGCAGCTGATCCCACTAGACACTTGTAAGCAAGGAGTCCATGTCTGGATTCCCCCATTACCCTAAGGGTGACTAAACCTTAATGCCTAGATAGAAGAAGTCAGTGATGCTCAACTAGGCTCATGAGCTTGCGAAGGTACGCAAAGAAGAAATAACAGTGCAGCCGCAAAATGCCAGACAATTCCTCTTTGAACAAGAAAACCAGCTAAACCCAGAAGTGCTTTTTGACCTTATTGGGCCTTGTCAGTGCAGTACAGCTGATCCCTCCAGGCACTTGGGAGCAAGGGGTCCACATCTGGATTCCCCCATTACCATTAGGGTGACCAACCCTAAAAGCAATTTGCATATACAGAGAAAAAGTCAGAGATGCTCAACTGAGCTCATGAACTTGCAAGGGTATGAAAAAAAAAAAGCTCACTGGAACTGTGTCCTCGTTCCCAGGGTACAATCTCTTTTAGCTCATAAATACCAAACACAGAGAAGAAATGTTCTGGAGCATATCATACAGGTCCTGCCAAAATGACAATACAGACAAGAAACACCAGACTAATCCTCTGTGAACAAGGGAAACAGTTAACCCCAGACATACATTTTTGGCTTTACTGAAGCTCATCAGTGCAGTACATCTGATCCCTCTAGGAACATCTGAACAAAGTGTACAAGGCTGGATTCCACCATTACCCTTAGAGTGACTAACCCTAACAGAAATTTGCATTTACAGAGGAAAAGTCAGAGATGCTCAACTTGGCTCACAAGCTTGCAGGGGTATGCAGAAATCTCTCTGGGCCGGTGTTCTCACACCCAGGGTACAATCTCTTTTAGTTTACAAGTGCCATAAATAGAGAAAAACATATTCTTAAGCATATCATACAGGTCCTGAGAAAGGAAAACAGCGAGCCCCAGACATACATTTCAGCCTTATTGGCCTCATAGATGCATTGCAGCTTATCCCTTCAGCTACTTGCGAGCAGGGGTTACACTTCTGGATTCCCCCATTACCTTTAGGGAGACTAAACCTAAGAGCAATCTGCATATATAGAGAAGAAGTCAGAGATGCTCAGCTTGGTGCAGAAGCTTGCAAGGGTATGCAAAAAGCTCACTGGAACTGTGTCCTTGCACCCAAAGTGCAATCTCATTTAGCTCACAAATACCATACACAGAGAAGAAATATTCAGAAGCATAGCATATAGGTCCTGCCAAAATAACAGTCCAGCCACGAAATGCCAGACAAAACCTCTCTGAACAAGGGGAACAGCTAACCCCAGATGTACATTATGAGCTTATTGGGCATTGTCGGTGCATTGCAGCTGATCCCTCTAGGCACTTGTGAGTAAGGGGCCCACGTCTAGATTCTCCATTTACCCTTAGGGTGAATAACCCTAAGAATAATTTGGCTTGCATATAAAGAGAAGTCAGATTTGTACAATCAGGCTCATGAGTTTGCAAGGGTATGAAAGAAGATCACTGCAACTGTATACACATGCCCAGAATGCAACCTCTTTTAGCTCACAAATGCCATACATCAAAAAGAAATATTCTAAAGCATATCATACAGGTCCTGCCAAAACAACAATTCCTCTATGAACTAACCCCAGAAGAGTGATCAGCCTTATTGGGTCTCATTATTGTGGTGCAGCTGACCCTCTGGGCACTTGTGAGCAAGGGGTCCATGTGTGGATTCCCCCATTATCCTTAGGGTGACTAACCCTGACAGCAATTTGTATATACAGAGAAGACATTAGAGATGCTCAACTCATGCGATTGCAAGGGTATGTAAAAAGCTCACTGGGACTATGTCCTCGTGCCCAGGTGCAATTTCTTTTAGCTTACAAATGCCATAAACAGAGAAGAAATATTTTGAAACATACCATACAGATCGTGCCAAAATGACCGATTATTCCTCGCTGAACAAGGGAAACAGCTAACCCCAGACATTCATTTCTGCCTTATAGGGCTTTGTCAGTGCAGTGCCACTAACTCCACCAGGCACTTGTGAGCAAAAGGTCCACGTCTGGATTTCCCCATTACCTTTAGGGTGACTAACATACAGGACCTACCGAAATGAAGTCACAGTAGGAAGCACTCACACTTAACAATGTCAAATGCCTGGGTGCCGTGCTTGAAGGCAAAATCCACGCTATACAGTTGAAGCAAGAACGCACTCTCGGGACTTGCATTGTAAGTCAACAGATGCTAAAATTTATTGATCGACGTTTTGGCTGCGCTCAAGCAGCCTTTCTCAAGATAACGAACAAGTGATCAGTGCTCCCTTTAAAAACCCTGTGAACACCTTTGGCACCAATGCCGGCGTTATCGAGCCGGCGTGACGTCATTACAAAATAAACACATATTTAATACATTTAAATTACATACAAATGCTAGAACATTATGTGCTTAAATTTTAACTCATCAAATATTATGTTAACAGCAAGACTAAAGGACAGGAATCCATTACATTTACAAATAGGAGCAATAATAATTATACAGTGAGGGTCATAGGTCAAAATGATCCCGACCCCTCTATAATTTCCATTATCAAATTACATAAATATTGAAAAATCTCCACTAGAAAAAACATCTAAATAAAGAGACAAAAAATAATGTCACATTACGTTCGCAAAAAGAATATTTAAATATATATAATAGCCATCGATCCAAATCAATCAATATCGTTCAGCCTCATATCAATTGCAAAGCATGTATGCATGTTTAAAAAGTAAACAAAGAAGCGGAGAAATCCAGAACTTGTACCTCAGTAAGTGGTCACCAACAAAGCTGTAATATAAACCTACTACTATTAACGATTGCGTATCAAAAGTCTAGGCATACCTCAATGGATGGTTAAGTCAGTATGAAATATTGTGGCCAGAGGTATCACTATTTTCATAATAAGATGGGAGTCAATATCAGTCCATCATGCAAAATAAATCGACTCCTCTTCCTAAATCTCCCGTTATTCTAACAGGTTTATAATAGCTGCCTAATGACCTAAAACCAAGGCGATTTCTAGGAGATTATTAAGAATCAGACTGTGCCGACTTCCACCATACTTAGTTACCATGTATCAAAGCCTCAAAAGAGATACATCTAATAGCAGAACAGTCTACTGTGTGTAACCTATAAAAAATCCTCATAAATTATCTTTAATGTCGTAATTCTTCACAAAATCACACTGCTCACTATAAAGAAAAAATATTCAGCCTTCACGTGCTAGATTTATATTAGAGCATGCATCCGAATAAAGGAGCAGTTAACCCGTAGTGGTCCAGATTCTCCCTCAATGTTAAATTACATAACAATCTGCTGTACATGGTGGATAGGGTTCCGGCCTATTACGAATGCTAGTTAACAAAGATCATGTGCATTCTGGCTCCAGAACCTACTCATTCCATCTCAACACCATGTTTATTCCAAATTCTCACTGGATGTTATATTATGTAACAATCTATTACGTGTGATAGATAGGGTTCCGGCCTATTATGGATGCTAGTTAACCAAGATCGTATGCATTCTGGCTCCAGAACCTCTTCATTACATCTGAACACAAAGTTCATTCGAAGCTCACAATTGATCAAGTTCCGGCCCATTCTGAATGCTATTTGTTAGTCCTTATATGCATTCTGGCTCCAGAACTCCCTCTTTTTTTATTTGAGCCTTAAAGTTCCGAAGGTAGTCCTCAACGGTCCCATATTCCGGCCTATAACAAATGCTGTTCTCGATATATATTTAGCATTCTGGCTCCAGAACATGTCAATTGCATATCATACTGTTAAAAGTCTTACATACCATGACCTATAACTAAAGGACACACATACTCCCACAAATCCTGGATAAAAATCCAGCTAATAAGTTTAACTATTAATCATAAAAGAACTCCTGTTCTTACTTAAATTCTTCTTAAAAGGATTACATCAGTTGCTGTAATATATATATATATATATATATATATATATATATATATATATATATTTTTTTTTTTTTTTTTTTTTATACTTATTTATTGGGCATTGTTAGTGTAGTGCAGCTAATCCTTCTAGACACTTGTGAGCAAGGGGTCCATGTCTGGATTTCCCCATTACTCTTAGGGTGACTAATCCTAAGAACAATTTGCATATACAGAGAAGAAGTCAGAAATTCTCAGCTCCGCTCATGAGCTTGCAAGGGTATACAAAAAGATCACTGAGACTGTGTATACGTGCCCAGGATGCTATTTCTTTTAGATCACAAATGCTATACACAGAGAAGAAATATTCTGAAGCATATCGTACAGGTCCTGCCAAAATGATAGTCCAGATGCGAATCACAAAATAATTCCTCTCTGAACAAGGGAAACAGCTAACCCCAGACATGCAGATCGGCCTTATTGGGCTTCATCGGTGCAGTGCATATGATCCCTCAAGGACTTATTAGCAAGGAGTCCATGTCTGGATTCCTCCATTACCTCTAGGGTGACTAACCCTAAGAGCAATTAGCATATACAGAGAAGAAGTCAGAGATGGTCAGCTCAGCTCATGAGCTTGCAAGGTATGCAAAAAGCTCACTAAGACTGTGTCCTCGCTCTCATGGTGCAATCTATTTTAGATCACAAATGCCATACACAGAGAAGAAATATTCTTAAGCATATCATAAAGGTCCTGCCAAAATGGCAGTCCAGCCACAAAATGCCAAACAATTCCTTTCTGACCAAGAGAAACAGCTAACCCCAGCTGTACATTTGCCTTATCAGGCCTCGTCAGTGCATTACAGCTAATCCCTTCAGGAACTTGTGAGCAAGGGGTCCACATCTAGATTCCCCCATTGTGCTTAGGGTGGCTAACCCTAAGAGCAATTTGCATATACAGAGAAGAAGTCAGGGGTGCTCAGCTCGGCTCATGCCCTCTCGCAAATGCCATACACAGAGAAGAAATATACTGACGCATATCATATACATCCTGCCAAAATGACAGTCCAGCCACAAAATGCCAGACAACTCCCCTTTGAACAAGGGAAACAGCTAACCCCAGATGGACATTTCTGCCTTACTGGTCCTCATCGATGCATTGCATCTAATGCCTTCAGGCACTTGTGAGCAAGGGTTACACTTCTGGATTCCCCCATGACCTTTAGGGTGACTAACCCTAAGAGCAATTTTCATACACAGAGAAGAAATATTCTGAAGCATATTGTACAGGTTCTACCAAAATAACAGTCTAGGTATGAAACGCCAGAGAGTTTGTTTCTGAGCAAGAAAAACAGCTAGCCCCAGACATGCATCTCAGACTTACTTGGCTTCCTTGGTGCAGTGCATATGATCCCTCAAGGAAATTGTGAGCAAGGGGTCCACATCTGGATTCCCCCATTACCCTTAAGGTGACCAACACTAAGAGCAATTTGCATATACACAGAAGTCAGAGATGCTCAACTCAGCCCATGAGCTTGCAAGGGTATACAAAAAAAACTAAGACGGTGTCCTCCCACCCAATGCGCAATCTCTTTTAGCTTACAAAAGCCATACACAAAGAAATGTTTTGGAGTGTATAACATAGATCCTGCTAAAATGACAGAAAATTGCTCTCTGAACAAGTAAATTGGCTAACCCTAGCTGCATATTTTGGTCTTATTGTGTTTTGTCAGTGACATGCAGCTAATCCTGCTAGGCACTTGTGAAAGAAGTTTGGATTCCATTATTATCTTTAGGGTGACTAACCCTAAGAGCAATTTGCATATTCAGAGGGAAAAAAAAAAAAAAACGCTCAATCTGACTTCTCCTCTGTACATGGAAATTGATTTTAGGGTTGGTCACCCTAAGGACAATGGGGAATCCAGATATGGACCCCTTGCTCACAAGTACCTACCTGGATCAGTTGTACATCACTAGCAAGGCTCAAAGCTGGCTGGCTGGCTGGCTGGCTGGCTGGCTGGCTGGCTGGCTGGCTGGCTGGCAGGCAGGCAGGCAGGCAGGCAGGCTGGCATTTTGGTAGGACCTATGTGATTTGCTTCAAAATATTAATTTTCTGTGTATGACATTTGTGAGCTGAAAGTGATTTTTCTCTGTGTGCAAGGACACAGTGCTAGTGAGCTTTTTGCATGCCCTTGCCAGCTCATGAGGCAAGTTGAGCATCTCTGACTTTTAGGTGATCTTAGCTCCCTCCAGAACCATGCCTCGATATCTCACATGACCTCACCCCCAGTCTCATCCACTGTTTCCTGGTATAGAAAATACCCTTGGGCTATAATAAGCAAGGACAAAAAAGCTCGAACCCTTGTTTGCTAGGGAGATCTCCATCACATTGTAGAGCAAAAAAAGTTAAATAATAGCCATTAAAGTGGTATAAAACTGGTGCAGGGATATTGAGATTGATCTGGCTGCACCACCAATTCAGGATGTTGTTATTGCCATCACAGCTGAGGCAATGCCCTCAAAATTTGGAGGTCTAGGTAGCTGCCTACTCTGCCTACTGGGAAATTCAGCATTTGTCTTGGATGGAGAAAACTAGCGGACGCCACTCACTGCATTGAGTGTTGATATTATATGAGTGCAGATGGGTTACTAAGTTCCCTAAGAAACAGAGATTTAACCCCTTAAGGACCAGTGAAGTGTCAGGACCATCACCGATGTCCTTGCCTAAAGGACTGGTGACGGTCCTGGCACATCACGTATTTTTAATTAACTGCGCTCCTTGGGGAGTGCTGTGAGTAGTAGCGTGGTGTGAAATTGACTGCTCCAAGACTGGATTGGTCACTATCAGACCCACATTCGGCATGCTGGCACACGTGATCAGTCACATGTGCCGGCTCACCGAACATCCTCAATCTGGTCCTTAAAGAGACTTGACCCCCAAGGACCGCTGGTCCTTAAGGGGTTAAAAAAAACAGAAAAACCTAGAGCTTGTGCTAGCCTAATACAACTTGCAACTCAATTGCACCATTACTAGTATTGAGATTAGCACCATTACATGCCCCAAACTAGAAACAAGACATGGGGACTTAAGTATGAGACCTAAAGGTTTATATTACCCTCAACCAGTAACTCACAACACTCCTGGTGGTTTTATCCATCTGGGACCATTTTAACAATAGATAAAATGGGCTCCTGTCCAAGGCTTGCTGGTGGAAGTCCCCCCCCCCCCCCAATTTTTTTTTTTTTTTTCGAGGGGAGGGGACTTCCAACAGCAGGCAAAGGCAACTCTAAATCTCTTGCAAAGCAGTTTAGACCAGGGGGAGTCAATCCTTGGACCTCCAACTGTTGAAAACTACAACTCCCATCATCCCCATACAGGCAATGGAAGTAATTTCCAACAGCTGGAGACTCATAGAGTGACAGCCCCTGGCCTGGATCCTTTACATACCCCTCTCTGAGACAAACTTGAGTACACAATATAGTGACCCATGTGTGAATCCGATAGTGGAAACTCAGCAATGTGTGGAGTTAGCTTGGAATAAGCACTTAGCAGTGTATATGTATGAGAAGACTCCAGGTAAGATAATAGGACTGTAGAAGTGGTGGGTGCTGCGAAGGAACCTCCCTATGAGCTCCAAAATGACAGTATAAATAGTGATGATTTCACATACTACCACCAAACATTCAAGCCAGTCTGTAAATAAAATCAACAACTTTATTGGTGTTAAAAAGTATACCTTCACTATTCTGACAATCAATAAAAATGCTAATGGAGAGACTAGTTAGTGATACATGCAGTCAGAGGTGATCAGATAACATCTCAAACAGATCCACGCGTTTCACATTGAAAATGCTTACTCATAAGTGTTTTCAACGTGAAACGCGTGGATCTGTCTGAGATGTTATCTCATCACATCTGACTGCATATACCTATTGCTAACTATTCTCTCCATTAGCATTTTTGTTGACCTTCACAATTGTGAAAGTAGACTTATTCTTTCCTCAGTGTTCATAAATGGTTTTAAACAGTCATGGATCCACCTAGTCTAGCTTTCTATATCTATTCTAGTTATGGTTATTTCCAGCATGTGTAATTTACTTATTCTATCAGTTGCTAGCATCTCTGCTGAGAAGCAGCACCATGAATCCAGAGTCCTTTCTTTCAATCCGTACATCTTTTCAATTCCTGGATGGAAGAATAATATTGTCACAAGACAGTGAGAAAAATAAAACAAAAGGATTTATAGCATTTCATCTTGTAAGTCTAAATCAGTTTGCTGCATTGCAGGACAAACCACTCTAAACACAGATGGGTTTTCAGGGTGGGTGGAGGGAGGTTAAAGGGATAAAGAGCTTGGAAACAAGATTTGGACCTGGTCATGTATGTTCATTCTGTCCTGAGAAGTAAATTCTCATAAAGGCAGACAGTCAGAATGAAGCTACAAACCACATTAAATCTTGATATGTTTAATTGTATGTTTTTTGTGTGTTGGTACAATGCTAATGGGACACATGCTTAACTTCTCAAACGCTAAAGAGGTATCCAACGCATTGAGTCGCAATCCTTTGAAAACATTCTGGTCACCAAAGGTTCAAAGACAAGTATATAATCAATTTGAAGGCCAGCTACCATACCTCAGAAGAACTAAGAAGGGCTGTGGCTTGTGAGTGTCTAAATGACATGATTTTTGTCTTGATGGTGGCAGGGCATAAAAGGGGTGGGCGGGAATAGGAAGGGAAACAGGTGGGGTTTGTTGTGAAAGTGAGTGGAAACTGGCTGGGTGAGTGGACATGACTATTCAAGAACTCTCTAAGGACTAGATTCTATTACAAGTGCTAATTTTATCACTGCTTTTATCTCCAGTTTTCCCGATTGACTTCAATAAGAAAATGTTTGATAAAGTGGGTGTTAACATTTAGCACCTGCAGTAGAATCTGGCCCTAGGTCTAATGTACGAATACAGTTTTGTGGTAAATCAGGCACTGGAATCAATTTCATGTCCCTATGCCTGTTTAAAGCTAATTCATTATACTACTAACTCTTAAAATTCTCCCCTTAATGCAGGACTTGACAAAACTAAGGTGCCAAGTTGCCATGGCAACTAGAAATTTGTACCTGGCTCATAGACTTCAGAGCAGCATTTTTTAAACCTGCTTCAAACTTCCCCTACCTGTAGGGAAGGAGTTTCCAAACACTGCAGGGAAAGTGTTATCACTTTAAAATATACATGATCACTCAAATCATGTATATAAAAAATGCACATAGCGTGGAACCTCTTGTGCGTATTGAAAATACAATCACACCTTGTGAGGGAGAATTGGGAACCCTCCTGATGCTCCCTAGCATTGATCACCAGTCTGATTGGATAGGTGTTACGATCAGACCGAATCACCCTGTGTTAGCAGCTAGGGAAGCCCTAAAGGGGAGAAAACCCCAGAAGGAATGACAAGCTGCTGTTTCCTCAATGCAGAATAAGTGCAGATAATAACAGATAAAACAGTATAATAACTAGCTGCTATTTGCTCAAAACAGGTAATATATATATATATATATATATATATATATATATATATATATATACACACACATACATATATATATATATATATATATAGAAGATGATAGACAAAACCGTATACCCTCACTGAGTAGGCCCCTGTGAGCCAGAAGCTAGAGGATGCAGAGTAGGGAGCGGTGCTGGCTGTTGGTGGCTGCTCCCAGGGGGCCATGCTGCGGCAGGGGCCGGGTGGGGTAGCAGGTCGCGAAGCCTGATGGTCGGATGACCCCCTAGGTGACACAACTACTCACAGGACAGGAAAAAACTAAAGAAGACCTACCTGTGGTAATACAGTTTTTGTCGAGGAGAACAATCGGAGAAGCTGGATGGATAATTATCACAGCGCCCATGATTTGGGCGACATTCTGTCCATCTCGCGGATACTGCTCTCCTATTGGCTGCTCTGTACTGCTACTCCTAGTGACAGCCTTTTTATACCCTGGGCTGTCACTCTGCCTGTGCCCTTTCATGATGTACCTGATGCCTAGCGCTAGTTCTGTGATTCTGATACCAATGTATGACCCCGGACTGTTTGACCACGCCATTAGTCTTTGTTCCTGATTCTGTGTACCGATTCAGATTGGCTGACGTTCCTGCTTCCTGTTCTGACCTGGCCTGGCTGGGTTTCCTGCTCTGTGTACCGACCCGGCGAGATCGACGTTCCTGCTCTGTGTACCGAGCCGGCGAGATTGACGTTCCTGTTTCCTGCTCCGATTGAGCTTGGCTACGTTCCTGTGCTGTTTACCGAACCGGTTTGGCGGTGGTTCCTGCTCTCAGCTTGCTTGCTGGACTATCTCTGTCAGTTCCGGTTGCTCACAGTGCACGGTTCCCTCAGAGTGTGTCTCACGTCTCCGGTACTCCGGTACCTTGACCGATTCCTCCAGTTGGCTCAGAGTCTCAGTGTGCCAGTATCCTTTCACACCGTGCTGCATCGCTTGGTCATATTTGGGTTCAGTAGGGCGCTTCCCGTGGTTGCCGTTTTCCTGACCATTGCGATTATTAACCCCTTCAGGGGTGTTGCCTCGTATCCACTTGCTATACCAGTGTGGTTGCTTCCTATAGCCTGGGCGTACCGTTTCTGTAGGTCAGTTGGGCGCTTCCGGTTGCCATCCATTTTAATAGGAGCACATTAACCCTTTGGGATATAGCAAGAGCATTGGTGTTGACCGCTCCGTTGGGCCTCCGTTTGGCACAAGCTCTGTCCAGCCTTTGTAGTCCACGGTGGGCATCCACCGTAGTGTAACCGTGCTAGTTACCTTTGCCTCCATTACACTTGTCTAATTGTTGCCTCCTGTGGCATTTGGTGACATTGTCCACAGCTACTGCTAGCCAGTCTGCCCGTGGCCCCACTGTATATTGGACTCATAAACCGTATCACGATATACCTGACCTGTGTCAGTATTGTGTTGTGCACCTTACTGGACCTGTGTGGGTAACCACTTGTAACCTGTCTTGTGTCAGTTGATGCTATATACTGGACCCGTGAGGGTTACATTATTTCTTGTGTGCTTCAATAAAACTGTGTTTTTTACCTAAACCTAACGTGTCTGAGTGTACTGAACCATAGCAGTACGAAAGGGCCATGACCTTAGACGGTAATGGTGACGATAATGCACAGAGTATCCATTGGAGGATGGATCTCCAAGAACAACGATTAGACCAGTTGGCATTGGCTGTTGAAACGATTCTTGAGCACACGGCACACTTGAGTAAACCAGTACCGGCTCCAGTGGTCCCCCCCGTTTTGACACCGGAAGCACAGTCTAGTACTCCAACTAACGCTAATAAAGGGCTGACGGCTACTGCTCCATTACCTCTCAGGTACGATGGCGAACCTAACCTTTGTAGGGGGTTTATTAACCAGTTGGAAATCTTCCTTGAATTAACCCCTCATGCTTTTCCCACTGATCGCAGTAAAGTGGGGTTTATGATATCCTTGCTTACAGGGAGAGCCCTGGCATGGGCAAACCCACTATGGGAGACCGCTAAGCCATGTACTCTTCTCTGAGTTTGTAAGGGCATTTTGTAGAGTATTTGAGGTCCCTTTAAAAGCTGCCTCTGCTGCTAAAAAATTGTTGGAAATCCAACACAGGTCTCACACAGTTGCAGATTATGCAATAGAATTCCATACCCTTGCAGCAGAGGTGGGCTGGAACAATGAGGCGTTGGTATCGGCATTCGCACAAGGTCTGCGTGATTGATTAAAAGATAAGACGGCCACACAAGAATTGCCAACTGACCTTGATGAACTTATCGATTTTGCTATACTAATGAATTCCCGTGTTAGGGAACGGATGGCAACCAAAGACCGCAGGCAGAGGGCGAGAGAAATGGGGTCTGTAAGGTCTAATTTCCCACCCATATCTCCCTCACCTCCCTTACCTCCAACTCCTGCTGGCGAAAGTAGTGAACCTATGCAACTGGGCTTCACTAGACTATCTAAGGAGGAGAGGGCGCACTGCCGCAGACAAGGGCTCTGTTTGTATTGTGGCCAGGCGGGCCATCTATTGCGTTCTTGCCCTACTCGGCCGGGAAACAAACGCACCTAGGGTACCTTGGGGGACAGGCCCTAGGTGGTGTTCAGCAGTCCCTGGACCCAACCAGTCAAAAGCCCACCATTCAGGTGGTAGTCTCCTGGGCAGACCTAGCCATAGATCCCTTGGCACTTGTTGATTCCGGCGCGGCCGGATATTTTATGGATGAGTTATTTGCGGTCGCCCATAATATTCCTATGGTGGTGAACGAGGCTCCGTTAACCATTGAGGCCATCGATGGGAGACCATTGGTACCTGCCCAGATTACCTTGGAGACAGTTCCCTTGAAGTTGCGTATTGGGGCTTTACATTCCGAGATTCAACATTTTCAGATCATCCATTCCCCGTATCATGCTCTCATTTTGGGGTTTCCGTGGTTGCACATGCACAACCCCAGGTTCAACTGGCAAACCTGTGAGATTACGGCTTGGTCTGAGTTTTGTGATAAGCACTGTATCTCCCACCCTACGAGGATAATGTGTGCCTCCCCCTCAGTGCCAGCTGAATATGGGCAATTCAACGACGTATTTAGTAAAGGGGAGGCAAGTGCTTTGCCACCTCATAGAGCTTGTGATTGTGTTATTGATCTGCCTCCTGCTGCAGTTCCTCCTCAGGGTCGTGCTTACCCGGTGTCTTGCGAGGAGAATCAGGCAATGGAGGATTACATTGCGGATGCCCTGCAAAGAGGCATTATTAGGAAGTCTTCCTCGCCCACGGGGACAGGATTCTTTTTCATAAAAAAGAAAAGTGGGGAATTGCGCCCTTGTATCGATTATGGGGTGCTTGAATAAACTTATGCCTAAGAATGCGTACTCCATACCATTCATTATCAAGCTATTTGACTGTTTAAAGGGCTTCTCCATCTTTACTAAACTTGACCTACGTGCCGCCTATAATTTGGTCAGGATAAAAGCCAGTGATGAGTGGAAAACGGCATTCAATACCAGGTCCAGTCACTATGAATACCTGGTAATGCCATTTGGGCTATGTAATGCACCTGCTGTATTCCAAGACTTTATAAACGACATCCTACGTGACATGTTACAGTCTTGTATGGTTGTTTATCTTGATGACATTCTTATCCATTCTGCCAGCTTGTCACAACACATTAAGGATGTCACAGCTGTATAGTGTAGACTCCGTGAGAATAAACTCTTTTGCAAAACCGAGAAATGCGAGTTCCACAAGCCCTAAGGATGGCATCGCTATGGACAGGGACAAGTTGGCAGCAGTCCTCCAGTGGCCACGTCCCAAAGGGCTTAAGGCTATCCAACGCTTTCTCAGTTTTGCCAATTATTATAGGAAATTGATAAAAAAAATTTCTTCCATAGTGAAACCTCTGTCTGACCTAACTCACAAGGGTGCTGATCCATCTCAGTGGTCCCAGGAGACTGAACAGACCTTTATGTCTCTGAAGTCTGCATTCGCTACTGCCCTAGTACTGTCCCACCCTAATCGCTCCCTGCCGTTTACTCTGGAGGTTGATGCCTCAGAATCTGGGGTAGGGGCAGTACTGTCTCAACGCCTGGACCCTGGGAGTGTGCTAAGACCCTGTGGGGTTTTTTTCTAAGGAGTTGACTACTGCTCATAGCCACTACGCGATTGGTGACAGGGAGTTGTTGGCAATCATCCTGGCCCTCAAGGAATGGCGGCATCTGTTAGAGGGCACCCACACCCCAGTACTAATCCTGACTGATCACAAGAATCTTACATATCTCTCTGAAGCTAAGAGATTGTCCTGACAAGAATAAAGCCAGGTGGGCTTTATTCTTGTCACGGTTTAACTTTGTTGTGTCCTATCTGCCTGGATCCAAGAATGTCAGGGCAGATGCATTGTCCAGGCAGTTTAACCCTGACACTGAAAGGGAGGAGGTTTCGGTACCGATTATCCAGCTGGATCGCATTCTGGCCACACTGCGGACCAGTATTACTTCTCCTCTGGGGACTGAGATTCTTGATAATCAGTCTGATGCACCTCCTGAGACCCCAGTGGGTAAATGTTTCATAGCCGAGCCCCTCCGCACCTGTTTCCTTGAGACTTATCATGCTTCTAAGGCCGCTGGGCATGTCGGCAGAAATCAATTAATTTGGTCACTCTCGCAGTTATTTTGGTGGCCTTCCCTGCGTGCTGATTGCATGGCATTTACCACAGCCTGCTGTACCTGTGCCCATGCCAAGTCCCCTAGACACCTTCCTGTGGGGTTACTACAACCAGTACCCAATGGAGAACGTCCGTGGTCTCATGTCTCTATTGATTTCTTGGGGGAGTTACCGGTGTCTAGGGGACATTCGTTTATTCTGATGATTGTTGATAGATTCTCTAAAATGGCACACTTCGTGCCTTTGCCCGGCCTTCCCTCTGCCCAGGAGTTGGCAAGGGTATTTGCCAGGGAGGTGTTTCAATTACACGGTGTACCCAGAGTATTGATGTCTGACCATGGGAGCCAATTTGTGTCAAGGTTCTGGAAGGCTTTCTGTGCGCAGATGGGCATACAGTTATCATTTTCGTCTTCTTATCATCCCCAGACCAACGGAGCCGCTGAGCATGCCAACCAGGGCTTGGAACAATTTCTGCACTGTTTTGTGTCTGACCATCATGATAAATGGGCCGACCTGTTGCCTTGGGCGGAGTTTGCCAGGAATTGTGCGGTTAATTCATCGTCTGGAAGCTCCCTGTTTCTCATCAATTACGGGTTTCAACCTTGTCTGCTTCCAGACTCATTTCAATCAAAACAAATTCCAGCTCTGGATGAGCATATGGAGCAACTCCGTTCCACTTGGGCACAGGTACAAAGGACCCTTAATGCTTCGTTCCAACGGTATCAGCGCCAAGCTAATCGCAGACGGCTGCCAGCAGTCTCTTTCCAGGTTGGGGACAGGGTCTGGCTCTCCTCTAAGAATCTTAACCTTCAAACTATTTGCAATAAGTTGGCTCCCCGGTTCATTGGTCCGTTCAAAGTTATTCGCAAAATTAATCCTGTGTCTTATGCTCTGGACCTCCCACCATCCATGCGTATTCATAATGTGTTCCACGTATCACTGCTGAAACATCTAGTCTGTTATCGTTATACTACCACCCCCGTGGCACCAGGGCCTATTCAAATCCAAGGCCAGGAGGAATATGAGGTGCAAAATATTATTGACTCACACAGATTCAGAGGCAAATTGCAGTATTTGGTCCATTGGAAAGGTTATGGCCCAGAGAAGAGTTCATGGGTGGATTCCAAGGACCTTCATGCTCCCAGATTACAGCGCATGTTCCATACCAAGTACCCCCAGAAGCCTGGTCCCTCTTCTCGGAGGGGGGTCTTTGAGAGGAGGGTACTATCATGGCGCCCGTGATCTGGGCTACATTCTGTCCATCTCGCCGATACTGCTCTCCTATTGGCTGCTCTGTATGCTCCTGCTAGTGCCCTTTCGTGGTGTACCTGATGCCTAGCGCTAGTTCTGTGATTCTGATACCAGTGTATGACCCCGGACTGCTTGACCATGCCATTAGTCTTTGTTCCTGATTCTGTGTACCGATTCGGATTAGCTGACGTTCCTGCTTCCTGTTCTGACGCGGCCTGGCTGACGTTCCTGCTCTGTGTACCGACCCGGCGAGATCGACGTTCCTGCTCCGTGTACCAACCCGGCGAGATTGACGTTCCTGTTTCCTGCTCCGATTGAGCTTGGCTACGTTCCTGTGCTGTTTACCGAACCGGTTTGGCGGTGGTTCCTGCTCTCAGCTTGCTTGCTGGACTATCTCTGTCAGTTCCGGTTGCTCACAGTACACGGTTCCCTCAAAGTGTGTCTCACGTATCCGGTACTCCGGTACCTTGACCGATTCCTCCAGTTGGCTCAGAGTCTCAGTGTGCCAGTATCCTTTCACATCGTGCTGCATCGCTTGGTCATATTTGGGTTCAGTAGGGCGCTTCCCATGGTTGCCGTTATCCTCACCATTTCGATTATTAACCCCTTCAGGGGTGTTGCCTCGTATCCACTTGCTATACAAGTGTGGTTGCTTCCAATACCCTGGGCGTACCGTTTCTGTAGGTCAGTTGGGCGCTTCCGGTTGCCATCCATTTTAATAAGAGCACATTAACCCTTTGGGGTATAGCAAGTGCATTGGTGTTGACCGCTCCGTTGGGCCTCCATTTGGCACAAGCTCTGTCCAGCTTTTGTAGTCCACGGTGGGCGTCCACCGTAGTGGAACCGTGCTAGTTACCTTTGTCTCAGTTACAATTGTCCAATTGTCACCTCCTGTGGCATTTGGCGACATTGTCCACAGCTACTGCTAGCCACTCTGCCCGTGGCCCCACTGTATATTGGACTCATACACTGTATCACGATATACCTGACCTGTGTCAGTATTATGTTGTGCACCTTACTGGACCCGTGTGGGTAACCACTTGTCTTGTGTCAGTTGATGCTATATACTGGACCCGTGAGGGTTACATTATTTCTTGTGTGCTTCAATAAAACTGTGTTTTTTACCTAAACCTAACGTGTCTGAGTGTTCTGAACCGTAACAATAATCGAGACCAGAAGTCGACAAGTATGTGGAAAGCTCAACGGCAAGTCAAAGATAGCAAGGGAAACACTGGGTACCGGGAGTCAACGACACCGAGAGAAGCTCAACGTGGAGTCGAGGGCATAGGATAAGAGGACTGGGCACCAGGGTTCGACAGCAACGTGGGATGCTCCACCCTAAGTCGACCGAAGCAAGTCGACAACGGACAGGAGTCAACAAAACCTGAAGGGGAGACAAGAAGTTGTACAAGCGGGGTCGATAGCCAGTCGAACAAAAGTGGTACCAAATCAATAGACAAGAGAGGAGTCGAGAACAAGCTGGGGTCGGTAACACTGTAACAGAAGCCTAATCTGGAGACAATAGAGGAATCGAGGATAGCCGGGTCGAAAACAGGAATCATTAGAACAGGATCAGAAAGCTCACAGTACTGAACGCTTAGATCGCGCACTGATATGAAGGAATCAGTGTTGAACTAGACAGGGCGGAGACACAACAAGGGAGCCAGAAAATCTGGTGAGGGAACAGAGCAGAACCTAGGAAAACATGACAATAGGTGAGCAATGCTGCAACCAGGAAGGCGATCACCACCTTCCTTTTACCTCCTCAATCAAACATTCTATGTACTTCCAGCATGAGGACCTTTTATACCCACCCATGTGTTATCAAAGTGTGAGTGGGCTTTGATGATCCTCCTACTCAGCCAGGACATTCGTAGAAAGGCAAGTTGAGCAGTACAGTGGTGTAAACCCTGGACTTTGTTTGCCACTCTGACATTCTCATAGGCCAGTGGTTCTCATACTGTTTTTTGTGGCAGAATCCTTTCATTTCAGATTAAATCCCTGTGGAATCCAAACAATCAAATTTATTAACAATTTATTGTAGACCTCTGTAGCACTGAAGACTCCAGTGTTGACTGTTAATTACAGGTCCTCCAGGGACAGAAGCTAGGACTGTAGCTCAGTGAATTCTTCAGTAGCACTCCGTCATTCCACCTATTCCCTGCCCCATTCTGTCTACTCCCCACCTATTTTGTGAAAGCCTCAACTTCTCATGATGTTGAGCCTGCCTACCAGGTTATGTCCAACTCCAGTTATGATGTAAACCACATTATTTTGGTAACTCCCAGCCTAGCCCTTTTGATAATTCCAGGGGCTCCAATAAAGAAGGTCCCCAGGTGTGCCAGAGTGTTAACATAGCATTAGTCCCCAAACGTATTCACCTGTCCTCCGCTGTTTACATTTGTTCTGTAGAACCCCTTTTACTTCTCCAGAGAACCCTGAGATTCCATGGACCAGTCTGAGAATCACTTTTTCATTGTAAGTGTTGGGTAAGGGTGTAAAAATGTTAGATAAGGGTGTAAAACACTTTCCCTCTAAGAGGGATTGTGTCCAGTCTCTGGGATCTGTATTATGAGAGTTCCAAGTCTCACTGTTCATTTCCATCGGAGCATCAGCCAGAAGGCAACTTGGGTCAATTTTCTAACTACTGAATATGCTGTCTAGCTCATGTGTGGGCAGCTTGAGTTTCTCCAGCTGTGGCCGGACTACAAATTGTATTCATCTCAGCCAGCATCTGGCACTTTTCTCCAGGTGTGATGCCTCCTGTTGCTGCTTGCTGCAACTTCTCTTCAGTCATGCAGGAAGATTCAGAAGAGGTAATACACATATCAGCTGATGGAGATGTTACGCAGAAAGTTCATTCTACTAGCTGAACTATTGTAATGCTCTTCTCACCATTCCAATCACTAGCAGTGAATGTTAGTAAATCATATAAGGCAGTCATCTTGCACCCCCCCCCCCCAATTAAATTTCTAGCAGAGCATGGAAAAATGCAGAAAAGTAAACTGGCAGTCAAACATTGCTATATCCAAGCACAATTCAAGTTGCCAGTCTGAACATAGGATCTTATCCACAAAAGAAAAGACATGCAATTCTGGAGCAAACCGGTTGCACCAAAGGGGACTACTAAAACACATTCATTTAAATATGCTTTTTAACCTCTTCTTGAATGCTAGAGAGGTCTTAAGCACATTACAAAGCAATGCATTGGAGATCTCTCTAGTATTTAAGGGTTTGAAAAAGGCCATTTTAATTTAATTTTGGGATTTTTTATTTTTCCCCTATGGTATAGCTGAAATACACCTCTTCTTGTGGATAAGGTCCATGATTTTAAAGGTAAGAAATTGTATAAAAAAAAAAGAATTACATTTGTACACAAACTGGCCCCTTTTGTAGTAAAGGGATTAAGACAAAATGAAAACTTAAAGACTGTGTGTTGTAAAAGCCAGAGATGAAATCCCCCTGAATTATGATTACATTGTAGTGTAGATGACCCCAGTATATCATTTGGAGATATTTTCTTCCAGTGGAGATATTCTTACCCGTCAATAAATCACATTCAGTTTGAATTCTCACTGTGAACTTGGCCTGGGAGCTTGTATATAACGGAATATAAGGATGTGAATAGAACTTCCAGAGAACCACGTGGGCCATGAGTTACCCAGAGGTCAAGTTGGGTGATTGGGACTCACAAAAAGATGGCACTCACATCTGGCTAGTGATTTGATGATTGGCAGAGAATAGATAGGTTGTTTGTGGCTAATACTATGCTGGGCCCTATCTACTATTCATCCTTTGAGTGCCAAAGGGGTTGGCATGTAAGTCAATGTATTGCCCACGCCTATGGTTCTCTAAGAATGAAGGAGAATTGGGACCTCCTAATAATAATCTCCCACTTACTTACAATGTCCTCAAAATCCTAATGGTGGCTCTTTTGAATGTTACATCTGTGCCTTTGTTCAAGTGATAACATCTTCAGGCAGTCATGGATGTCATGTCTGTGCAGTCGGTCTATGATAGGTATACCTGGAAACCTTCTCTTTCATGGTCCCCTGGAGAAACACAAAGGGCTGGGGATGGGAGTGTCTAAACGATGCTATGCATGTCACAATGTGGGAGGGGCTTAATCTGGTGAGATGGGAGTGTCTAATGACTATTCACATCATAATGTGGGAGGGGCTTAATCTGAGTAACAGAGTTGGAGGGCTGAGAGATGGAATTTATGCCTAAATGGGAGGGGCAGTGGGAGGAACAGGTTAGGGTGGGCAGGACAGGTGGTATAGTAGGCGGAGTTACCACTGAACTCACTGAGCCTCTGTCACTGGAGACCCAGTAACTCATTCTGAGAAATGGAGTCTCTGGGGGCAGATTCCCAGGTATGATGCTAGCAGGACTAGAGGACCTCAACCTCTGCTCACTGCACATGGTAATCTTAACCCTTTAAGGACCAGAGGGATGTGCAACGCATTGTAACAACCCCTCTGATCCTTAAAGGATTAAGTTTGAAAATACTGACAGTAATGGTCATATTTGCCTCTGTGGACACGACTTCCAAAACAGGCTGAAAATTTTTCTTTTAAAGGGATAGTAATACTTCATTTTATCTTTATTTTATTTTGTAGGCATTAAAAAAACATGAAGAATAATATAAGTCTTATCTCGCAAACATTTATGGTTTGAGAGATATTCACAAGCAAAGTTTCCCCTCCTGCCCCTTTTTCCTAGTGTAAGCCATCTCTTCTCAGACGTGGAATCCAGTCCATAGACCAGACAGATAACAGAAAGGGACAATCTTCTTCCTATGAGAACAATGAAAGTCCTGCCCCCCTTGCCAAGATTTTCAGGGTTTTCCCTTATCTTAATTGAAGATTGTCCCTCTATGCAATCTACCTGGGCCCCTCCCTTCTGATCTAGATGAACAGTGTTACATCAGTAAAAAGGGGCGGGAGGGGGACACTTTGTCATTGAATTACTCTTGAACTACAACTCTGACAGAATTGAAATAACACTCTCCAAAGTCCAAATACTATGATGATTAATTAGAGCTGCTTTTATTATGAAACATTACTATCCCTTTAAATAAAGAAAAAAGACAAAATTCATAGGGGCCATTAGACATAGACATAGAACGGTAACCATGGGCTAGTATTAGGAGGCATTACTTCTCCTTTCAAATAAAATTTGCACGTCCACATACCTCCCAACATTTCAAATTGCCAAAGAGGGACACTTGTGTTTTAGGGGGTGTTGCTGTGGGCGTGGCTGGTGGGAGGGGCATTACCAGGGATTTTTAGGCTATTTCATGACCTATTGATACCTCTTTGTGTAACCTAATAAATGACTTATAAGAAGACCAGAGTATTTTATTTACACATACTAATTTATAAACACATATACTGACATTTAAACAAACAACAGTGCAAGTTATATTGCTGTGGAACAATATGATACACTTATATACACACCAATAAGTCTGATCTCCTAAAAAGAGTGACATCAGAGTGGGAAAGAGGGACAGAGGGATTTGGGTCTAAAAGAGGGACTGTCCCTCCTAAAGAGGGACACTTGGGAGGTATGCGTCCATATTTCACTCTGTGCATTGCTCTGCCCTATGGCTTTAAAGGGGTGAATAGTGGATACAGGGAAATGCATTGCTCACCACTCAGACACCCAAACAGTTAATAATAGATGCAAGGCAAAACACACAGTGACTTTCCCCTTATATATTTATTTGTGGTTTTTACGGTTGGAACATGAACAGAAATTTTTTGTGTGTAAGCTGCAAGTTCTAAAAATGTAATTTTTTTTGTCTCCAAAATTCCCATTACAGCTGGAAGAAATCTATTTGTTGAAACTTCACATGTCTACTTTTTTGTTAGTCTCAGATTTTCACAGAAAAACTACTTTTCCAATAAGTCTCCCAGAGCTATCCTTATGTAAAAGTCGGAGCTATTTTCAAAGGCCTAAGCACTTAGCAGCTGGTTATTTATGAAACTGTGAGTGTTGGAGCCCATGGGAAAGTAAGTGGCACAGCTTAGAATTTGGGTCTCAGACTAACCTGGTTTCAATCAACAGAGAGCTTCCCATCGCTCCAGATTATGTCTACCACTAGGTCAGAGGTAGAATAACTTTTTATACTATGTCATCTCACCCTCTAGTGGCTGTTTCCACAACTGACACCATTTGAGCACAAACATCAGCACATCTTGTAGAGGCTCAGCTGATACCTAGTATGAATAGTGTAATTCTGGAACCAACTAGTTGCTCAACTCCATAGAGCAAGAAAAAATCCTCACATTGTCACTGATTTAAAAGAAGATTTTAATCCTTTGAATGCTATAGAGGTCAACAATATTTGATGCACAACCAATGGCACCTTAGGGGACATAAGCAGGGCCTGATATTCCAGTAGGCAGAGTAAGTAACTGCCTAGAGGCCCACATTTAAAGGGGCGCCTCAACTGTGCTGGACAAACCAACTTTCTGAATTGTGGGTGTGGCCAGAGCAATCTCAGGGCCCCTGCACCAATTTATATACATGATTGCAGGTTATTATTTAACCCCTTTGGTGCTAAAGAGATCTCCAACATATTGCAGAGCAATGCGTTGGAGATCTCTCAAGCAACCATGGGTTTAAAACGATAGTAATGTTTCATAATAAAAGCAGCTCTAATTAATCATCATAGTATTTAGGCCTTGGAGAGTGTTATTTCAATTCTGTCAGAGTTGTAGTTCAAGAGTAATTCAATGACAAAGTGTCCCCCTCCCGTCCCTTTTACTGATGTAACACTGCTCAGCCAGATCAGAAGGGAGGTGCCCAGGTAAACTGTATAGAGGGACAATCTTCAATTAAGATAAGGGAAAAACCTGAAGAACTTGTCAAGGGGGGCAGGGCTTTCATTGTTCTCATAGGAAGAAGATTGTCCCCTTCTGTTATCTGTCTGGTCTTACAACCAGATTCCACATCTGAGAAGAGATGGCTTACACTAGGTAAAAGGGGTGGGAGGGGAAACTTTGCTTGTGAATATCTCTCAAACCATAAAGGTTTGAGAGATAAGACTTACAACGTTCTTCATGTTTTTTTAATGCCTACAAAATAAAATAAAGATAAAATGAAGTATTACTATACCTTTAAAGCTTTTTTGTCCTTGCTTGTTATAGGCCAAGGGCATTTTCTATGCCAGGAGATACTGAATGGGCCTGGGGGTGGGGTAATGTGATGTGTGGGGTGTCGCTATGGGTGGCGCTAAGGCACCTAGTGGCACCTGGGAAGTAAATCTGTCCTTTCACATCCAATGGGATACTAGTTCTATTTAAATCAATTGGAGGGGGGTAATTTTCCCCAAAGGTACAGTTGATTTGCTTAGAATTACTCCAGTTCTTTTAGGAATTCAGCATCATTATACAAAATACTAGCGACTGGTGCTCATCATTGGCATACGGTTGGGCTGCCCCTGATTT
The DNA here is from genome assembly GCA_037306005.1 of Rhinophrynus dorsalis. NCBI lineage: Eukaryota > Metazoa > Chordata > Amphibia > Anura > Rhinophrynidae > Rhinophrynus > Rhinophrynus dorsalis. Next base: position 73,847,292 of record CM074721.1, on the reverse strand, counting down.
GCAGGCTATATATATATTTTTTAATGTAATATAGTAATATAGTTTAGGAGATATTTAGCTTTAATTATCTGTCAATTTATGCAAATTAGGCAGTACTGGCTGGCACATCCTGGTGTGACAGATAATAACATGCCACTCTCCCTCCCAACTGCCATTTCCTACCAAGAAGCACTGGCTAAATTGCATGAACTTATGTTCACAGTATATAGAGGAGCGCAGGATTGTCTTTTTTGTATGTGTTTTCACTTTTGGGTTTAGGCCTAGGGACTGGAGAACCCTCTCATTCCTTGCTGCTATCTATATTTCAAACTTTATTCTTATATTAAATTATAATATTATATGGATATTTTATGGTGAGTAAGCGCTGTGAGCTTTCTTCTTTTTTCTGCTTTTGACAATTAAGTAATGCTAAATATCTCGTAAACTATTAATTTAAGTAAAGATTGGATAACATAAATACAGGGCCGGATTTACATCTCAGGAGCCTGTAGGCACAGAAATCTAAAACGCCCCCCCCCCATTGGCCATCTCCACTGGACACCTCCACAATGCTCCTAATGTCCACATTGCCCCCATCATTTCTTTATTGCCCCATCAGCTCCAACTTGCCCCCATCAGCTCCACATTTCCCCCACCATCTCCATATTGTCCTCACATTGCCCCCATCAGCTCCAACTTGCCCCCATCGGCTCCATGCTACCTCACATTGCCCTCTATCAGCTCCACATTACCCCCACCATCTCTAAATTGCCCCACATCAGCTCCAAATTGCCCCCATCAGCTCCAAATTGGCCCCGCCATATCCATGCTGCCTCCCCATCAGCTCCAACTTGCCCCCCATCAGCTCCAAATTGTCCTCACAATGCCCCCCTTCGGGTCCAACTTGCCCCCACCATCTCCATGTTTCCCTCACATTGCCTGCCTCCCTCCCATTGTCAGTTTCCTACTTCCCTGGCAGGAGATCTGTTGTCTGTGCCTCCTTTGGTACAGTCAGTCCTGTGGTTGCTGAAGCTCCCGCGCGATCTCCTATTCAGTAATGCAGAGCGCTGGGAGATGATGTCATCTCCCAGCGCTCTGCATTCCTACAGGGCCGACAAGGGAGCTTCAACAACCACAGGGCTGACTGTACCAAAGGAGGCACAGACAACAGATCTCCTGCCAGGGAGGTAGGAAACGGACAGATCTCCTGCCAGGGGGGTGCAATGTTAGGGAGTGGGTGCCAATGCAGCCAGCGCGGTGGCCATTTTTTTTTTTTTTATCTTTTCAAAGAATAAAAAAAAAAGTATACCATTGGCAGGCGCCCCTCAGTGGTGTGCGCCTGTAGGCAGGTGCCTACTTTGCCTTATGGCAAATCCGGCCCTGCATAAATATAAGTAATTTTGAAAGCTCTTTCAAGATCACCCATCATTATAAAGTTTTAGTTCCACTTTAAATTGGGCTTTTAACCCTTTGAGTGCCAGAGAGTTATCCAAAACATTGCATTGCAATGTACTGGATAACGCTCTGGCACTCAAAGGTTAAATCCCTTGTATGCGTTGAAGGTTCAAAGGGGTTAAAGGATCAGTAGTTGTTTTTCTTTAACCCCTTAATGTCCAGCGGTCCTGGGACGTTTCCGTCCCATAAGGACCGCATTGAACCACGTGGACGCGCCGGTACACTTGACCCGTTGCGTGTATCGGCGCATCACTATGGGGCCTGATAGAGATCGCTCCGATCTTGGAGCGGTCAATTTCAGGCCCTATTTTTACTTACAGCGCTCCCGGTATGTGACGTACTATGACCGTCATCAGTCCTTGAGTATTTCAAGGACCATGACGGTCATAGTACGGCACATGTCGTTAAGGGGTTAAGGACTAGAGAGGGGTAGCATAACCCTCTGGTCCTAAAAGGGATATGAGCATATGTAATAGAAGTGCTGCTCAATGTTTCTACCCGTGAAAACGTGTTAGTTACATTGTAATAATATTTTGACGTTGATCCCTCCCTCCCCATTCCCCGGTAGCAAGCCACCTCCCCTTAGATCTGTTAACTTGTCACGGGACCGGATCACAACCAGGGACAATCTTCCCTCATCCAGTATAAGGAAAACTCTGCCTTCCTTGACAAAGTAGGGCAGGTTTTTCCTAATACTGCATGAAGATTGTCCCTGGTGATCTCTGGTCAGATCTGGGAGAATATTGCTCACATCAGAAAATGAGGAGGGAGGGATCAACTTCAAAATGTTATTACAATGTAACTAGCACGTTTTCACGCGTAGGAGCATCTCACAGCACTTCTATTACATATGCTCAACCTTCTGAGCCAAACATTACATGAAGCAATACTATCCCTTTACCAACAGCAACGATACATGTAAGACTACCTCTCGATTGTGTGATTTATCATTTCCTATAGATGACAAGCAGTCTAGTTTCATACTCTGTTCCTTATTTAAAGAGATAGTAATGTTTTAAAATAAAAGCAGCTCCAATTAATCTTCATAGTATTTGGGCCATGGAGAGTGTTATTTCAATACTGTCAGAGTTGTAGTTCAAGAGTAAATGAATGATAAAGTATCCCCCTCCCGCCACTTTTACTGATGAAACACTGCTCACCTCAGAGCAGCAAGACTGTCCGGATGGATCACAGAGAGGTACAATCTTCAGTGAGCATAAGGAAAAACCTGAAAACTGTCAAGGAGGGCAAGGTTTTCCTTGTGCTCACACTAAGAAGATTGTCCCTTGCTGTAACCTGTCCGGTCAAGGGACCAAATTCCACATCTGAGGGGAGGTGGCTTACACTAGGTAAAAGGGAAGGGAAGAGATACGTTATCATTCAATTACTCTTGTACTACAACTCTGACAGTATTGAAATAACACTCTCTATGGCCCAAATACTATGAAGATTGATTGAAGCTGCTGTTTTTGTGAAACATTACTATCCCTTTAAAATCGGTTTGGCTTAAAAGATGAGGAGGTCATGTATACAGTGACCATATATCTCTTTACATGCAGGACAATTATGAAAACGTAATTGTGCTGGACTTTGCAGAAATAAGTGCAACCCTGCAATGTGTGTTTTGGGGTTTTTTGTACTTTTTTTTTTTTTTTTAACATCCTGCATTTAAAGGAATATCTGGCCATCTTAATGATGGGCAGCTCTAATTAAGTGCTCCAATCCTGTAATGTTACTGAGGCTGATGTACTAAATAATAGTGTGGCAATTCTGGACCAAACCAACTGCACCATGGGGAGTGCAAAAAAAGATCTAAGTACATTGATTTAAATGGGGTGTTTAACCCATTGCATGCTAGAAAGGTCACAAAATCATTGCTTCACAAAGGATTAAAAGACCCATTTGAATCAACATGAGCTTCTATCTGTTCCCTATAATACAGATGGTTTGCGCCAGAATAAAAAGAAAACAGCTTGAGATTGAATTACTTTTGAATGAAGCAGCTTACAGCAGTATGAGAAATAGGGCTCGAGTTTCCGATAGGCAGAGTAGGCAACTGTCTAGAGCAGCTAGTTTTGAGGCGGGGTGCCTTAGCTTTGCTGGCCACTCCCACATTCTGAATTGTGGTTGTAATGTCCCTGCAATAGTTTTATATCCCTTTACAAGCTATTATTTAACCACTTGGGCATGGGAGGGCTGGCCTGGGGGGCAGGGGGGCAATTGCCCCCTGGGCCAGTCATATGTCTGGGCTGGTGGGCCACTTGTTGCTGCAAATGTAGCTACAGTAGTGATACCACAGAGCTCACAACTGAAATGGAGCTACAATCCAAGTAGATCTACAATAGTAGCATATTCTATTAGATGGTATCATTAGTGTAGCTCTACTTAAATTGTAAGCTGTGTAGTTGCACCAGTGTAACCCCATTTCAGTTGTAAGCTTTGTGGTATTGCTTGCCTTACTTCACAACACTAACCCTTTGAGTGCCAGAGGGGTACTCCACACATTGCTTTGCAATGTGTGGCATACCCTTCTGGCACTCAAAGGGTTAATGACAATTATAAAATTAACAAAAGTGGGTGGACTAGAACAGTGGGTTGAAACAAGAATCGGGCCACTTGATTGTAGTTGCCCTCCAGGCCACAAGTTGCCAGCCCTCCCCTGCACTTGGGTTCTACAGAGAGATCTCCAACATTGTGGAGCAATGCTTCAGAAATATCTTTAGCATCCAAGTTGTTAAAGTTTCTTTCACTCTTTTTTCTTATAAGCCAGGGGTATCTTCTGTGCCAGATAACAGTGGATGGGACTGGGGGAGGAGTCATGTGAGGAGTGGGGGTGTGGCCATGACCAGGACTAAGACACCTGGGATGTAAATCCAGACCAGCCCTGATAATCACTCTTGATTTACTCAGCAGCAAAAGCCCTTTCATTTTTTTTCCATAATGAAAGTTTACTAATCCTTTAATGCTACTAATTAAAACATGCTTTTCTGTGAATTAAACACGAAATTAACAATGTAACCAAACTAAAACAAGCTGAACTCTAATTTAACCCTTTAATGCTTCACAATGCGTTGGAAATATATTTTGCTTCCTTGGGGTTAATGCTCTTGATTGCAATGCATGTTTATTTTTTAGTACAGTGTAATATTAGTTACTGTAATTATGAAAGCAACATCTATCCACTTGTAATACCTGTTCACCCAGTTTAAGGAAGTTGCAGAATTACAGTCACAGAAGGAAACATTCTAACATCAAAGGCTGAGACTATGCCAGGAATTCTACTTACCAGTCACTAATAAAGTATCAAGCCTAGATCAGGACTTTCCAATGGGAGGACTGCTGCCAGTGATGGTCTTGATACGTCATGGAATTCTGCATGCCACTCGGGGACCCTGTAATTCATTGCAAAAAAAAAACAAAAAAAACCCATGTTCATTAACTGCACGGCTGGTCGTTAAGGGGTTAAATGTTTCTTTTAACCCCTTGAATGTTAAAGAAGTCTCCAACGCATTGTGACGCAATACGTTGGAGACATCTCTAATGTTCAAGAGGTTAAAAGCCACATTCAAAGGGATAGTAATGTTTCAAAATAAAAGCAGCTCCAATTAATCTTCATAGTATTTGGGCCATGGAGAGCGATATTTCAATAATGTTGGAGTTGTAGTTCAAGAGTAATTGAATGATAAAGTATCCCCTTCCCGCCTCTATTACTGATGTAACACTGCTCACCTCAGAACAGAAAGGTGGTTTCCAGATGGCTTGCAGAGATGGACAATCTTCAATTAGCATAAGGGAAAAACCTGGCAAGGGGGGCAGGGTTTTTCTTATGCTCACAGTAAGAAGATTGTCCCTTGCTGTGAGCTGTCTGGTCTATGGACCAGATTCCACATCTGAGGGGAAGTGGCTTACACTAGGTAAAAGGGGCTGGAGGGGGATACTTTATCATTCAATTACTCTTGAACTACAACTGACAATATTGAAATAACACTCATCATGGATCAAATACTATGAAGATTAATTAGAGCTGATTTTATTTTGAAACATTACTATCCCTTTAAATCAGTAAAAATGTATAATTTTTCCCCCTATGGTGAAGTTTAGAGTTTTACTTCTTTTTAACCACTTGGGTGCTATAGAAGTATCTAATGTCCTTTGCATAAGAAGTTCCAGCCCAGCTGGTTGATCATAATGGGAGATGTAGTTCAGTAATACGTTGAAGGTTCCTGGTGGCCCATAGATTCAAATAACGTCAGTACTGTGATGAGTGGAATTAGCACTAACGCCACCTAGTGTCAGATTCATTATTGGTCAGCAGCAATTTTGGAGTAAATCATGCCCTGTAACATTGCAATTGATAACTTTAGCAAACATTTTATCTACAAATGTGTCCATAGCCCAAAATGGAAAACTATGAGCGTTAACTATTGATAGTACTTACCAACTGCAATGTAATCTAGGTCAGGAAGCGCTCCTCCAAAGTCTAATTTTAATGGAACACTAACACTTCCTAATAAAGTCCCACTTATTTTAATCCAGAGGAATATCCTCATGGCCTTCATGAAATCAGTTCAGTTTGGATTGGTTCCCCAAAATAAGTCTTTAATCTCTGAATGCCAGAGGCATCCAACACATTGTGTTGCAAGGTGTTGGATACCTCTCTGGCACTAAAAGGGTTAAAGAAACATTAACGCGTCCTAATATAAACCCTGCTTACCTTAATCTGGCCAGAAAATCAGCATGGACAAACAAAATGGCTGCTTGGAAATTCTGAATTTAAAGTGACATTTAACCTCCTTTTTGACCTAACAGATTTTGCAAGAGAATAATATATGTGAATAATAAGTCAGATTGCACACATTTTATTTTATTTATTTTTTTATCGTCACATATTTTTTAAATGATATATTCCTGACAGTGACCTCCCTGAATCTGTGTTTCCAGAGAGCTTTCTGTTGGAGACTGCAAAAGCAGGGATAGTGCAACAATGTAATGCTATCTCAGCAACACTTAATGTTCTATATATGCTTTAGAGCAGTAGTTCTCAACTCCTGTCCTCAGGACCCACTAACAGGCCGGGATTTGATGATTTCCTTGTTAGAGCACAGGTGAGTTAATCAATGTGAATGAGCCTCTGATCACCACACTTGTGTTCTAGCAGAGAAATCCCTAAGTCCTGGCCTGTTAGTGGGTCCTGAGGACAGGAGTTGAGAACCACTGCTTTAGAGGCAGGCTTTTGCACTATCCCTTCTGTAACTGTCCTTAACAAAAAGCTGAAAACAGATTCAAAGTGCCCTCGTCAGGGACATAAAAGTGTAAAAATAAATATATGTGATGACAAATAAAAAATACATATAGCCAGTTTGACATTTCATGTACTTGCAGAATACATAACATGAAAAAGGAGGTTGGCTGTCACTTTAAAGTAAGTTTTAACATCACTTTATCTTTAGAATAGAATGTTAGCACCACTATATCATAAAACAGTATTTATACAGAAGGCTTGAAGAGATACTAACACATAATATCTAAAAAAAATTACGTTGTAGGGTTTATCCTCCTTCAACCGCTGGGAGGTGTTTTATTCAAAAGCTGTTGCAGCTCAAACTAGATTTTTTTAGGATTATTATCTTAATAGCTTGAAATTGTATAGCGGTGCTGTTGCTACACCATCCTATGGACAGCTCTGGTCAGCTGAGCATAAACCTTCATAGGATGGTGTAACAACAGCGCCACTGTAAACTGTCAGGGCATTGGGATATTGCACATCAAAAATTCAAGTTTGGGCTGCAATAACTTTTGAATAAAACACCTCTCAGCAGTGGGAGTGTCCTTGTTTTGCTCAGGAGGATAAAATAAAATATGATACCAAATATGATGTAAGCTTGTTTAGTTTAATGCTTTGCCATACACATGAAGAAAGGCAATGCATACCTGAGAACCTATTTGTCCCAAGCACCTGGAGGTCTGGGGAAAGATACAGTAAAGGGTAGTAAGGGGGCAGGATGTAGATATGATGTTGTATTTGATTTGATTACATTTTGATATATGCACTAACATGTCTTCTCCATCCCTGTGTATCCGACTCAAATACACCGACATTGTCCTGAATCCAACAACTTTACAATTTTGTAGCTACCACTTCGACAATGGTTCATTTGCATATAATAATACAGAATAATGAGTAATTGTCATTAGGGCCAGATTTCCCAATAGTTAGACTGGGCAACTGCCTAGAGCTCCAATTTTTGATGGGCTCCTCGGCTGTGCTCGCCATGCCCACAGTCTATGTTGTGAGTGTGGCCAGAGTAACATCCACATCCCTGCACCAGTTTTATACCCCATTACAGACTATATTTAACCCCTTAGATGCTCGAGAGATTTCCAATGCATTGTGAGTAATGAGTTGGATATCTCTCTAGAAACAAAGCGGTTAAAGCCTTTTTTGGTTCTTGCTTGTCATAGGCCAAGGGTATTTTCTGAGTCTGGAAACAGTGGATGGTATAGGGGCATGGTTATGACAGGAGTGGGGATGTGACCATGGGAGGAGAAAAGAGAGCCTTGCCTAGAGGCACCTGGGATGTAAATGCAGTCCTGATTGTCATATTGCTTTGCAGTGTGTTGCCTACCTCACTGCCACTGAAAAGGTTAAAGGGATAGTAATACTTAAAATGTAAAAAGAAATGTTGTAGGGTTTATCCCCCTGAGTAAAACAAGAGTACTCCCACTGCTGAAAGGTGTTTCATTCAAAAGTTATTAAATTTCAAAGTTGAATTTTTTAGGTGCAATATCACAGTGGCCTGAAATTGTACAGTGGCGCTGTTGCTACACCATCCTAAGGAGATTTATGGTCCTGGGACCAGAGCTGTTCATAGGATCATTGCACCTAAAAAATTCAACTTTGAAAATTAATAACTTTTGAATGAAACACCTTTCAGCAGTGAGATTACTCTTGTTTTACTCAGAGGGCTAAACCTTACAACATATTTTTTTTTTACATTTTAAGTATTACTATCCCTTTAAAGAACTCTTTGCCCTTGTTCCTGTATACAGTTTGTGGAACCAGCTTTTGATCATGTCTTCAATACTGAGGCAGATACCAAGAACAACGAGAGCAATTCTGGGCAAATCAGCCACACTATTAGGGACAAATAAAAATAAATGTGTATTTAAATGGAGCTTTAAAACCCTTTGATTGCAGGGAGGTATCCAACTCATTGCATTGCTATGAGTTGGATACCTCTCTCTGGTACTCCATGAATGCCAGAGAGGTCTCCAACAGATTGCACCACAAAATACATTGGAGACGTCTTTGCCATTCAAAGGGTTAAAAGCCTAATTTAATTCAATGTGAATTCAAGACATTTCTGTCTTCTCCCTAATGGTGCAGATTTGCCCCATTGGCTAATATACTAAGTAAAAGTAGTGCAATTCTTGGGCAAAACAACTCCACCACAGGGATGAAATAAACAGTTTAGTTGATTTAATCCTTTGAATGCCAGAGAGGTATCCAACGCAGTGCATTGGGACTCTTAACCCCTTGAATGCTAGAGGGGTCTCCAACACATTGCACATCATTGAATGGTGTTAAAATCCCCACTGAATTCTATGGAAATCTGTATTTGTATCTAGCATCAAAGGGTGTTCAAATCCCCATTTAACCCTCTGAGTGCCAGAGAAGTATCCAACACCTTGCAAAGTAACACACTGGGTACCCTTCTGGCACTCAGAGGGTTAATTCAGTGGAAATGTTGACTTATTTGAATCAGTTGGTTTGCTCCTGAATTGCACCAATATTGCACTTTTGCACCACTATTTCTTAGTATACCAGCCTCAGTCTGAGTCACAGGTAATATAACTCCTGTTAATCATCTGCACATTGACAGTTTAAACTCCATAACATGCTACTTCCCCTCTCACATTGTGACAAAAGGCATCACAATATTTAAATACACAGAATTGTTTCCAGCATTGTCCATCATACTGCAATTGTGGAAATTTTAATACAAAAGCCCCATCAGTAAAAGTTTCCCATTGCCTGCCCAGTAATTGATCTCACTAGGTACATACTGATTCTCAAACGTAGCCTGAGGCTACTGGACAGGAGTTTCCTAAACACACTGGTGACGTCAGTAAACAACCTCTAACCTATATTTTAATATGCATACTTCCTAGTGAAAGGCCACAAACTCATATTAACTACCACAGTGTTTCTCAGATTGATCCAAGGTACCACAAGGTTCCATGAAGATATACAAGATGTTCCCTTAAAGCAGTATTAGTAAAGACAGACATAGCCGGGGTGACAGACAGTTTATGTGTGATTCTATGACTACCAGTGGATAGTCAGTGGAACAAGGCTGTGGGTCACAGACAGTGTGTGTGTGTGCTGTACTGCGACTACCAGTACATAGTGGAATAAGGCTGGACTATCAGCCAGTGTGTGATTCTGGAGTTAGCAGTGACAGTGGTACAAGGCTGGGAAGTCAGACAATGTATGTGTGATTCTATGACTACCAGTGGACAGTCAGTGGAACAAGGCTGTGAGTGTTAGACAGTTTGTGTGCTGTACTGTGATTTCCATTTCATATGTGGAACAAGACTGGCATGTCAGAGAATGTATGTGTGGCTCTGTGACTACCAGTGACAGTGGTACAAGGTTGGACTGTCGGCCATAAAAGTGTGGTTCTGTAATTACCAGTGATGGTGGTACAAGGCTGGGAGTCTGACAGAGTATGTGGGGTTCTGTGACTACCAGTGGACAGTGGGAAAAGAATTGGCTATCAGCCAGTATATGTGTGGTTCTGTAACTACCAGCGACAGTTGTACAAGGATGGTGTCTCGGTTTTCAGGCAAATGACAGACACGAATATAAAATATAAATCCACCTCTATTTAATAAGTACAGTAATAATAGTATAGCCCACACAACCCCAGAACACAGGAGGATAGGACCAAGGCTCCTACCTGGAGCTGCGCACTGCACTACTGCGAGGTACCGGAGACTAAGACCGAGGTGCGGGTGGAACACCAGAGGAGACGGTAACTGAGGCAGCAGTCTCCACCCTGGGTCACGCGACCAGAAACAACAGGGAGCGAGAGCAGGCCTGAACCATGAAACACTGAGGCTGATGGTCAAGCAAGTTCGGAGAGTACAGAGCAAGTAATCAGCCAGAGCCACAGGTCAGACAAGTCAGGCACTATACAGAGCAATAGGCAGCAAGAGCCAGAGGTCAGACAAACCGGGGACTACAGGGAGCGAGTTAGTCAGCCAGAGCCAAAGGTCAGAACCGATGTGGGTAGTCAGACAAGCTGGGGTCATACAAGGAACGGGTTAGTCAGCCAGAGCCGCAGGTCAGAACCGATGTGGGTAGTCAACAAGCCGGGGTCATACATGTAGAGAGAAAGTCAGCCAGAGCCACAGGTCAGAACCGATATGGGTAGTCAGACAAGCCGGGGTCATACACGGAGCGGATTCTCAAGAGACCACTGGTCACAACGGAGCGCAAGAGACAATATCAGAAACACGACATAAGGCCAATGACTCCCAGGCCCAGGGAGGATTATAAAGGAGCAGGAGAAGACGGGCCCCAATTAGGCCACACAGAATAGGCCCATAAACAGGCGTCCTAGCCAGTGCCTGTTTCATGATGTCAGCAATGCAGAAGTGGCCGCAACTATGCCGGCCGATACACCACAGAGGAAGGAAGCATAGGATAACTAGGACTCTAAGGTAGACTGTGATAGTACCCGCCCCTTAACTACCTCTCCCTCGTGGAAGAGGACCAACACTAGAGATGGTGCGGGAGTTGAACTCACATAGAACCCCCACTTGGACAGGTCTGGAATGGACAAGAGCAGTAGTGTATCTGTTACAGACCAATGGTTTCAGTAGCAATACATGGAACGCATTAGAAATGCGCATGTTATCGGGGAGGTCGAGGGCATAAGTTACAGGGTTAATCTTGCAGAGAACCCAAAAGGGACCCACAAATTGGGGAGCCAGCTTTTTACAAGGCACCTGGAGATGGAGATTGCGTGAGGACAACCATACTCTCTCCCACCTGGAACACTGGAGCTGGTAGATGCCTATGGTCTGCTTGTCTCTTATAGCGCATTGTGGAACTCTGCAGGGATCTCGGAACCCGTACCCATGTGGAGAGGAGAGCCCTCAAGTGCTCCTCCAGAGCAGGAATATTTTGCGCCTCGGACTCAGGCAGGAGAGAAAGTTGGAACCCATAATTAATTAGAAAGGGAGAGTACCAAGAGGAGGAATTAACCACACTACTTTTGGCAAGCTCTGTCCACGGTAACAGGGTCACCTAATTGTCATGATGGCCAGAGATAAAACAATGGAGAAACTGTTCCAGCGCCTGATTAGACCTCTCTGCAGTACCATTAGACTGTGGATGTTAAGCAGAGGAGAACGAGAGCTGGATCCCCATCTGACCGCAAAAGGCTCTCCAAAAATACGACATAAACTTGCTCCCATGAGTCTGGTTATAGACCATATCACTTGGTTTCTACCAATGTGCCCTGCAGCCTTCGAGGAATGGTACATCTCCAGCAGTCTGGTATGGAGGGATTCAGGCAAAAAACACTTCCCATTAGGCCACTCAGTTGGGGCAGAAGCCTGAGCAGCCAAAATCTCCTCACCCAACGGAGATGTAATACTGGTACGTACCGTAGCTAAGATGCGTTTAGGAGGAATAAAAGGAACTGGTGGAGACTTTTCCTGGGACTCGGCCCCAAATTGTTGAGAAAGAGCATCTGCTCTAGTATTTTTTGTACCAGGGAGGTAGGAGACCACAGAATTAAACCTTTAGAGGAATACAGCCTATCTGGCCTCTTCTCCTCAGACAAGTATGTGAGGTTCTTGTTAGCAGTCAATATTAGGACTGGAACAGTGGTCCCCTCCAACAGATATCACCATTCTTTTAAGGCAAGGATGGTGGTGAGTAGTTCACGATCACCCACATCATATAAACTCTTAGGCTTAGACAATTTCTTAGAAACAAAACCCCATGGGAGCAACAATTTCCTAGGGCCGCGCGCTGGGACAGCAAGAGCCTACACCAGGGTGAAGGGTAGTGTGGGATTTGGGTGGGACAATATTGGGGCCTTCACAAATGCAGACTTCAAGTCCTCAAATGCTTTCAAGGCTTCTGGTGCCCAGTCTAAAGGGTTAGCCCCGCTATGGTTTTGAGAGATTTAGGGATTCAAAGTTCCCCCCTCCCTCCCCTTCTCCTGATGTCAGCTGTAAAGCAGCAGCTCGTTACTGCAAAAGTATTCATTCATTGGAATGGTCTACAACGTGTGCCTGGTTTGCAAGCACACTTTGTAGACCTTTCAAATGAATTAATTCTTTTTAAGTAAAGCGATTTGGGCTCTTCTGCAGAGCCGCCTGCTGGTCCCCGGACTGGGATCTCCTGTTGTCAGCTAGACGCTGACAACCGGAGAAGGGGAGGGAGGGGGGAACTTTGAATCCCTCTATCTCTCAAACCATAGTGGATTGAGATAGGGTTGGGAGCATATTGATTTTTATTTTAAACTCTACAAAACTGGAAATTTTTTGGGGGGACATTAATGTCCCTTTATTGATGTGGTGGATTGCTCTGGCATACAATTGTGTATCACATTACAAAATAAAAACAAGGTCCTGGGTCATTGACTTGGCATTATCTGACTAAAAATCAGCTCTGGCCTCAGCATTTATGAATATGAACCCTTTTCTATTTCTTGGTTTTGATGTACGTTCAAGTTGTGTGGATAATGAGTCTGTTCATTCTGGACAGACAAGTGATATTTAATATATATATATATATATATATATATATATATATATATATGTGTATGAGAAATAATTATTTTTGCTTTTGGAAAAAGGGATGTCGGTACTGTTTAATGAATACTCCCACAAAAAAAGACCTTTGTATAGGTAATTATTATTGAAATACTAGATGGTGAGAACTTCTTATTTATACCATAAGTGTACATACATTTTAGTCTGGACAGATGTCCCAGAGTAGGTAACTGCCTAGAGCTCCATATTTTGAGGGGTGGTGCCTCAGCTGTGCTGGCCACACCCACATCATAAAATGAGGATGAGACCAGAGCAATCTCAATGTACCTGCACCAGTTTATATACCCATTTACAGTCTATTATTTAACCCATTATTGTAGAGATCTGCAACATATTGCAAAGCAATACACTGGAGATCTCACAAGCAGCTACCAAAGGATTAAAGCTTTTTTTGTCCTTGTTTGTTATAGCTCGAAGGTAATTTCTGTGCCAGAAAACATTGCATTGGACTGGGGGCGGGGTCAAATAAGGAGTGAGGGTGTGGCCATGGAGTATTTAAGGGTGCTTGGCTTGCTTGCCAAGTGGCACCTGTAAATCCAGCCCTGGTTTCTGCTGGAAACCATAACGGTTTGAGAGAGAGGATTAAGCATGTTAAATGTTTTTTTTAATGCAGCTACGATTTAGATCATAGTTTTTTTGGGACTTTACTATCCCTTTAAGGTGAATAAAACACTTTGAACTGATTGTATGCATGGGTAATTAAGGAGCTTAGTTCAGTTATAGCAAGGCAATTATGCTTAATATTCAATGATTCACTTTCATACAGCAGATGGAGCACCATTACTGAAAAATCTAGGACTGCTGCAGTGGGTAAAATATTATAAGGATTATTAACTAACAGTTCATGCCATGTCCAGATTAAAGGGATAGTAATACTTTAAAATTACTAATCCCCATAGTGTAGCTCTTTAAAAAATAATTCAATTGCCCCCAGGTTAATCTCTCAAACCAAAACCATAAGCAAAGATCCCTCCCCTCCCTCCCCCTTCCCTGAAGTCAGCGTTGTACTGACTGCAGGGATATCCGGTTTTATTTTTCATCAGGCGGCCCTGCAGCAGAGCCGCGATCGAGTTAGTAAAAAAAAAATAATTCACTGATTAAGTGACCGCTGTGTGCGTGCGCGGCTGGTTCTTAAGGGGTTAAAGAGCTACACTATGGGGACTAGTAATATTAAAGTATTACTATCCCTTTAAAGAGAGGAGCAAAGGATAGAAGAAGAGGAAGAAATAAATAGTAGATGAGAAAAGTAGAAAAATAAATAAATAGATTGGTAGTAACCTTACCTGATCGCCCTTATGTTAAACTCCGAACAAAAGATGTGTACAATTTAGCATGTATAATATAGACTAAAAATGATCAAAGCTGGTATGTAAAAGAGATCCACTGTTTGCACATATCCAGGAATTTATAAACATACAGTATGTATCAGATTTCTATATTAACCTTTCCATAATCATTGTATGACATATTTTTTTTCCCCAGTCTGCTACAGAGGGGACACCTTGGGTTTTCCAAAAAATTGGAAAGCAATACTTAGTTGCGTTCAGAAAATGGATAAACAAATAGCCACTCTTGGTATGCCTATGTAAATTCTTATGATTTAAGTTGATTTGCATGTATATAGTGGTTGTCTAGGTATATGTATCTGAGTTACTCATTTAACCTTTAAGAGAATCTGATTCTAAAACTTTGTGATTTGAGGGTATGACCTCCATATGTGTATCATTGTCCCTTGTCCATGCCCACATCTCCAACAAAATGGATAAAGGGATGGATATATGGATTGTAATAGAACTGGTGTTCTGCACCACCTTGTTACTATTTTATAGTTCATTCCAACAGCTAAAGTATTCTAAGATATTGCTAGTGAGGTGTTTAGGATTTGCTGTCATTCCTGGGTAGTAATAGACTTGGACAACTCAATTTCCCATTACATCTTCTGGAGGAATGGGACCTATTTGTCTCAAAGTATGTCATGAGGTGTAGAACAAAGGAGTTCAAATTCCATCGAGAGTCAAATTAAACCATGTCTATCTCTATGAGTGGAAAGAGAAAGTAGTAGTAGTTTTTCATGTATCAATTCATCATTGGAATGCAGTCCTAATTAGGAAGGAATTTTTGACCTACATTGATTTTAATTGGATATGGCTTCAATGGGGAAGTATATTTTCTTCCTCTGCATCAAGAAAGGTGAAATGACATGGGCGGAACATAATTGATACATGCCTTTTTTCGGCCTCATCAACTTATATAATTATATTACTATGTAAATTGCACTTTTAACATCTTGAATGCAATTGAGGTCATCAATGCATTGCATTGGAGGCCTCTTCCCATTTAAATCAAAATGTAATTTTGGGAAATTATACTCCTCTTCGTGCCGCTGTTTTTCTCCAGAATTCCTCCACTTTTCTTTTAACTCTTTCAGTTCAACACAATGTGTTGGACACCTCTTTGCATATCTGGGGACATATGCTTCTTGTGTCCCAGGAGAGGGCTCATACGAGTGCGTTTGGGAAATATAAATGATGGGATTTGTGTCAAAAAGTAGGAGAGAAGTGGGTAGATTGGGGTGGGAATGAGGAGAAGTGAGTGGGATAGTAAGAGGAACAGGGTGAAAAGGAGAAGTGCACAAAGTTTTGAAAGAAACTCCCCACCACTACAGCGTCAGCCTCGGTCCCCGGAGACCCAGTAATTAAGGGCAAAAAATGGAGTCTCCAGGACAGATCCAAAGAGTTCCCATGTATACCTCTCTCACATTCAAAGGGTTAAACATAAGGCCTTTGGTATTAGAATAAGCAATGATAGAACAACTGATTCTCTCTCAGTTTTACCCGCAGAGCTACGTGATCTGAAGGTGATGTCAGTGTTTTACACTATTGTTATGGAGATGGTAGTAACATCGCTCTATCTTCTCCACTGATATGGGATTCTAATGAGAGAACAGAAATCACCCAGAAGTATTGACATTACTTGCCCTGCAGATCTGTACAGCAAATTGAGAGACAATGGCAGAGTTTTAAGAGTTTAAGATATGAGAAGTGTTTTCATAGTGGTCAGGTTATGCCTATAGTTAAAAAAGTTAGTTACCCTGTCCCCTTACAGCTGATTTTCCCCTTTAACAACAAGGAAAGTGTGCAATGCGTGACACAAACTTTGATTTCAATACTGTCCTGTTATATCCAGAATGCAGAAGCTGGGATTATCCTTATAAGAGAAGCTACAGAAGCCCAGAAAACACCTGACGTTCACCCATTGTGGCCTGTCAGGGTAGACATAAAATGAAATATAATTCTCCTCCTGCAAGGTGATTTCTTTAGTGAAAAGCATTTCCCCATTTCAGGTCGATACTGTGGCAACAGTGCGAGAGGAAACAAAGTATTTTTTCACAGAATGAAACATAGAGGAAGTGAGAGGAGACATTGTCAGTTTTAGAACAACATTTCACAATTCCCTTTTGGTCTCTAGTAAGGTTCTGTCATGTGAAAACAGGACCAACAAGCACTTTCTTTTCTTGATATCTGTGACTGCAACCATTGACCAAAAGGTGGAATAGAAGAAACCAGAGGTAGACATGTGAAGTAGTGCTCAGAATTAGAACAAGGAAAGTGAGAGAGCAGATTAACACCAGAGGAAAATCGATAGATAGATAGATAGACTCCAACTGAAAGATAAATAGATAGATAGATAGATAGATAGATAGATAGATAGATAGATAGACACCGACTGACAGAACGATAGACATAGACAGATAGACATAGACAGAGAGATGGACAGAGAGATGGACAGAGAGATGGACAGAGAGATAGACATAGACAGATAGACATAGACAGATAGATGGTCATAGACATAGATAGATAGATGGTGATAGACATAGATAGATAGATGGCCATAGACATAGATAGACATAGACATAGACATAGATAGACATAGATAGACATAGACATAGATAGACATAGACATAGATAGACATAGACATACATAGACATAGATAGACATAGACATAGATAGACACAGACATAGATATAGACATAGACAGATAGTCATAGACATAGATAGATAGTCATAGTCATAGACATAGATAGACACAGACATAGATAGATAGATAGACATAGACATAGACATAGATAGACATAGACATAGATAGATAGATAGATTTGATTTTCATACTCTATGTAAATAAGTCAGTACATACATACACATTGGTATACAAGTTACCTAGAATGACAATGATTATTAATAATTTTAAGGGTTCTTAATTCACTGCCTGCCTAACCCCATGAAGGCAAGGTGTGTGATCAGCAGCAGGCATAAATCAGGGGTGGCGATTTTGACAGGTGTGGGCATGGGGGCTTCACCACCATGCCCTCTCCTGTGAAAATCGCTGCAGCGAGACTCACCACTGCAGCGGTCCAGCATGTCTCCGAACTGCACTATGTACCCAATCGTACTGGCGAGCCATGCACCATCGCTAGTGATATTATAAAATGTTTGAATCCTTGTAGTGCCTTGATTTCTATTTCCCAATGCAAGGACATACATCGTTCATAACACTTTACTTCCAATAAAAATATTGCAAAGGTTAGTTAGATTTTAGTCTATGGAACAAATGCAGAAGTAAAATTCCCACTAGCACAAACTGTATTTGTATTTGTGCATTAAAGGAGAACTAAGCTCCTAACAATAACACCCCACTTACCTTACTATTGCAAGTAAATCCTAATGGCCCCTATGAATTCAGCCCTTGAGCCCTTCAATCAGTCCTGGATGTCATGTCCATTGAGGCAGACATAACAGGTGCTAACAGGGACACAGGACCTCAAACTCTGCACTTAGTAATTTAACCCTTTGAATATACCTTTGGTCCTTAAAGAGTTCAGTAGGCTCCTGTACCAGTTTGAAAAACCTGCCAGCAACTGTCATGTCCACCTCCATGGACCTGACATCAAGGACTGATTGATGTTATCTGTTGAACAAAGATACAATGCAAACTTCATAGGTGTCATTTCAATTTTCTGGCCACAATAAGGATTGCAGGAGCTTATTATTTTGAGGTGTTTATTTTCTTTTAAGACTATACTTAAAGTGATAGTAAAGTCCGATTTTATTAAATTGTGATAGTCTAGGTATCACAATAATAAACTAAGTGATAAAAGTTCCATCTCGCCCTTATGGTTTGAGATGAGCTATAAAGCTGTTAGATGGTGATTCTGGTCATGCGACCAGACGGAGGCTCTTCAGCAGAGCCGAAATAGCGAAATCTAGAAACAAATACTTCATTGTAACAGTCTACAAAGTGCGCCTGGTTTGCAGGCACACTTTGTAGATCGTTCCAATTAAGTATTTGCTTCTAGATTCCACTATTTCGGCTTTGCAGAAGAGCCTCCGTTTGCTCCCGGGACCAGGATATCCTGCAACCGGCTTTGCAGGTGACGTCAGGGAAAGGGGAGGGACGGGGGAACTTTATCTTCCTATATCTCTCAAACCATAAAGATTTTAGAGATGGAACTTTTATCGCTTAGTTTATTATTGTAATAGCTACACTATCAGTTTAATTAAATCGGACTTTACTATCCCTTTAAGTGAACCTATCATCTTGATTCAGATTTGCACATTTGAAAACATAATTAAAAACTGCCTATATGTCATATTAGTCAAATGACCAGTAAATATACAGTTAACCTATTAAGGATGACCGATCGCACATGTGGTTGTCACTTAAGGACCATGGATCATTTTTTTTGTTGCATCTGGTTCAGGGCTCCCCAAACGGTGAACAAAAATGGTCAGCGGAAGGGATGTTCAGTTACCTGATAGATATGGGAACTGGACTCCCAAAGTTTACACAGGACTTGTCACCTTTCCAAATCTTCCTGTCAGTGGGAGTTTCCACCATGAATGGATTTGCATGATTATTCCTCAGTATTAATTTATTCCACCCCCCTGGTTCTAGCACCTTATGAAGGTGAAGAGAGGCGATTTTATGGACATGTAAGCAATTCATTATGTGGCTTTATTACACAGATCAGAGAACCAAGCTCTGCTGAGATTGGATTCCCCATAACTATGTTAAAAATCTCTATAATTATTAAACTACATGAAAATTAAAAAAGCACAAAGCATACGCAGTATGAATAAATACATTTACTGAGACTAACAGCTTTATATTTGCTAGATCCACCCTCTGTGATGTCTGTAAAATACAGGGCTGGGTGATGTGTTAATTCAGATGAAACAACATCACTAACTTATTCAATGACGTCCTGTGTCACAGAAATTGCAGACAATGGACTTCAATGGAGAGGACAGAAATCTTCTAGAAGTTCAGAGGAAGCAGTGATGTCCCTTCATAACATGATGATCTACAGGGTGAATGGATAGAGACTGGCAGAAATTCTCATAGCTAACAGTTAATTACCTACCCTTTACTTTCTCTTTTAATATGCAAAAATATATTTATCTCTGTTTTTTAAGTAAGTCCACATGCTGCACCCCCACATCCCAAGCCATCTGGTATGGGGACTCCTCCTGACCACATTGCCCCCATTGGGCATCTCCACATTGCCCCCCAATGTCCACCTCTCCACACATTGTGTGTCCACCTCCTATCGTCCTAGTGGTCCAGCGTCATGGCAGGAGAGGTCTGTGCCTTCTTCTGCACAGACCTCTGTTAGCCGCTGGAGCTCTAGCATGGTCCTCTCTCCAGTAATGCAGAGCGTTGCAGGATGATGTAATCTCCCAGCGCTCTGCATTACTAGAGTGCCGAAGACAGAGAGGGCACTCAGCTGCTACTAGAGGTCTGTGCCAAAGAAGGCACAGGCCTCAGCTAGCTGCAGGCACCAGGTGGGAGGGTTGCAGGGGCTGCCAGGCGCCTGGAGTGATGGGCCCAGTCGCAGTTGCTAACCCTGAGACCCCTATTGTTACTCCACTGCTCACTTGACCTATGAGCCCTCACCTTAGTCAATGGGCCAGAAAAGTAAAAATAATCCCTTTTTTAACCCTTTCAGTGTCAGAGGGGTATGCAATGCATTGCAAAGCAATACATTGTGTACCCCTTTGGCACTGGAAGGGTTAAATGTTTTTATTTATCCAACTCTACAGAGGTAATGTTCTGGAGACTTCTCTAGCAACAAAGGGCTTTACTAGTATAAAAGCCTGTGTACGTGGGCCAGCATTCTGTGCGTTTCGGCATCGGCAGTCTCTACTGTGCATGACTGCATAGGACAAACATACATCTAGCCTTTTATATTATAGTATTGGTGCTTGTATTTTATAGGATAAGGGTATTTTGTGTGCGAGGCAACAGTGAAAGGAGAAGGGGATGATGTCAGATGAGAACTGGGTTGGATCTAAGGACGCTTAGAATGCCTTTTCTATGTGTGAGATGTAAATCCAACATTGGCCAATGCAAAGAGCAGATAGTTTGAATGTTTGCTATTTTGAATAACATGGATACTCCTGTGAACTGGTTTGATCTCATTAATGCTTATTTCCTAACTGCAGTAATGATCAAACTGTGACTTAACAGAACATAAGAGCAGCAAGTTCGTAGCCTGCACAGACATGGCAATGGTGATACAGCATAGTCTCTGTAGAATCTCTATTCAAGGCAAGCAGTTCCCTGTTCAATGGTTTAGCTTCCTATGTCAATGTGACCACAAATGTCTATAGCAATAAGGTGTCTAGTAGTAAAATTACTAAGAGGAAGCATTTGAAAAAACTCAGATAAACATAGACATTTCTATTTTCATCAGATCTGTTACTAGAAATTAACATCTTTGTAACTTGGAGAAGCTGAGCATCTTATAACACTGTGTTTGTGTCTAAAGTGTTCAGCAGGATTTTTTTTTCTTTCCTTTTTAAGAACTTTATTGAGATCTTCAATAGAACAGACAAAGAGTAGATACAATACAGATACATGACCAGCTGGACAAAACCAATGGTACAAGTCAGAAACATATAGAATAAGGGGACTACCAGCTGGAACAGAGAACCTCAGCTGAAGTAAAACTGGGCCTCTGAAGCCAAGGAAAGACGTAATGAGAAGTAGTAAAAGAGAAAGGAGG
The DNA here is from genome assembly GCA_037306005.1 of Rhinophrynus dorsalis. NCBI lineage: Eukaryota > Metazoa > Chordata > Amphibia > Anura > Rhinophrynidae > Rhinophrynus > Rhinophrynus dorsalis. The sequence continues at coordinate 73,825,933 of CM074721.1, read as the reverse complement.
AAAGAAAGAGAACAGAATGAAGAAAAGGGCAAAGGCCAAGAGATTTCCCACGTGGGAGAGGCCCAGAGCCAGTGAAGAGCAACATCCTAGTATAGCAGTAAGTCATGCAGGGTGCACCGAGCTGTGCCAGGTTGACCAAACAAGCCAGGTGGGCAAACGCATCCCACAGCAGCTACGAACCATCTGATCACACAAGCCCTCACAACTCACCCTAGGAGACCCATCAGGGCCCAAGACCCAAGGAGGTGCCATACAAAAGCCAAAGATTCCAGATATGTAGGAAAGAGTCCAGTCTGGCCTGCCACCAAGTGTAGGAGCGCTCAAGTCATAACCTGCAGGTCTCTGTCATTCCACTCGTGCAAAGTGGGGATTTGTGGCATTTTCCAGTGAAATGGAATAAAGGACCAAGCCACAGTTAAGAGAGAGTAGTAAACGTAGTTGAGGTGACCGCAGATGGACTATGGGTGGAGAGGCTCCAAAAAGAAAAAAAGAGGGAACCACTGGAATCAGAAGAGACAGAATTGGGATAATAGCAGCGGTAATGGAAATCAAAAACAGGCAAAGAGAATTACAGGATCACCAAATATGCAACATGGTGCCTTCCTCAGTGGAGCAGCGCTAGCAGACAGAGTCCGTTGTCAAAAACATGTTAGCTAGTCAGGTGCTTCAGAAACTTGTTTAGAAAAACCTTGTCTCAGAATGAGGAGGACCCTGATATGAACAGAGATGGACCATGAAATAAAATCAAACTATATAGTTTAGAGAGGGGATGCTTCAGAAATGTACCTTTGTGAAGAACCTGCACAACAGTAGTAAGGGAGCGCGGGAGAAGACCCAGAGAAGTAACTCTCAGATGGAAATGCAGGAATTGTCAATATTTCCACTCATGGGATACTGGAATATCGCAGTTACAGACAAGATGTTCAAAGGGGGGGTGTAACGGAAGCTGAGAAGGGACCGCGTTCACCTTCCGCCGTCGTTCCCGGGGCTCTCCTTCTCAACGCCGGACTGGCGCCGTTGGATGCACAGGTCGAGCAAATCAACGTTCCGGTGGTCAACTCAAAGTGCCGTTGAACCCCGGGATGACCGACTCTATCTCGAAGGATGCAGATACCAGAGGGGTCACGGCTCTCGAACGATCGAACTCCGCGGAACCAGAGCAGGGAAAAGTGATGCAGGAACCCAAAGTAACTGTAGTCAAGATGTTCAAGCACTCTGGTGCTCGAATCAAAGGCTTTAGCTGGAACAGGAAAACTACAAGGCAGAGTCCACATTGCCGCCTGACAGGATCCGAAGTCCGGTAGCGGGATCCTGGCAGCAGACGGACGAATGATACAGGAACCAGAGTGGCCACTTTAACCGTAAGAACATAAAGGACTCCAGGACTCTGGTTCACTCCAAACATGACACACTTTATTGAACGAATCCACATCTTTTATGTCGTACAATACAATACTACAATGGGGACAGGAGGGGACAGGTATTCTAATAGTGGCTTGGCCCAGGGACCAATCAAACACAATAGGTATATGACACAGGGGACAAAAGGGCCAATGGTAGGTGAAAACAAAGGGCCAATAGCAACTGGGGAAAAAGTCAACTCACTGCCTCCGGTTTTCCGCGTTCGAGGCGGCATACACTTCTTTAGATGGCCTGGATACTATTGCGGATTCTCTGACCCCGGATGCTAAAGTCAAACCCATTTTGGAGCTTCTGCCTCATCGGCCACATACGCCTCTTGATTGTTTTCAACATACCCAATTGAGCTACTTTGAGAGATCTTTACCTGGTAGACACAACTTCTTGCGTCCGACCACTCCCTTTGAGGGTCTATGTCGGGGCGTGTTGTTACCTCCGCGGGGCATATCCTTCTTGTGCAACTTTCTACTCTCTCAGGCAGACACCTCCCTACCGACCTTTGTGAAGAAGTGGGAATCTGCTTTGCAAATTTCCTTCAGTGACTCGTAATAGGAGAAGATCTTTCTCTTAACCCATAAGTGCTCCTTAAGTAACAAGACGCAGGAAATGTCCTAAAATTACTAACCCTATGGTATCGGATGCCAGATTTGATACACCGCTTCTCTCCAGATGTGTCAGATGTGTTGGAGGTGTAAATCCAAGCCTGGTACTTTGCTCCACATCTGGTGGGATTGCTCTATTCATACTCCGTTCTGGTCGCACATCCATTCGCTTGTATGCAGGTTTTCAGATGCTCCAGCTCCCTTTCTGCCTGCGCCTCTACTTTTACATCATACTTCTGCGCCTCTCTCATTATAAGAGGTCGATTGTTAAGCGCTTGCTGAATGAGGCCAAGGCACTTATTCCCTTGCATTGGGGTGAGTCCTTGTGACGGAACTGTGGCGACCATGGGAGATATTGGTGTGTTAGAGATATGGGATCTCATGTCTTCAGACTATTTCTCCCCAAAAGACAAACACCCATAGACTGAGCTTAGCCATAGTTGATTCCAGTACATTGCTGGAGTGCAGAGATAGTGGGGGGTTGGGCTTTGATTCCACTGTACTCCAGGCCTGTGCTAAGGAATGTTAATTGATTCCTGCTGTGCTTCCTTGACCAATCAGAGGCGGTTATTGATGAGCCAGTTAAGAATGTATGATTTCAAGTCTTAATCTGCATTCTTATCCTGATAAGGATGCTAGTGGCTGATTGGTCAAGCATAGAAACACTGTCCCAAGTATTCGTTTGCATGCTGATCTAGATAAGAGTCTCTGTAGTGTATATAAGCTGTGTGTTAGAGTCAATAAAAGAGAGTTCTTCCCTTCATCAAGTCTCGGCTGATGTTTGGGAACAGGAGGGTCAGTTTACTATTGGAGTGTTATTCTGAGGGAGAAAGGAACTATAAAAGAGGTATCCAGCTTATGATACAAGGCGTCACGTTACAACTGGTGGCAAGCGGCGGGATTCGGCTTATCCCAAGGAACTGAAACTGAAACAGGGGGAGATATATAGCCGCTGGCTTGACCCCGGTCTCAGCAACGCAGAGAGCAGTGGATGGAGCAACAGTGAAACTGAGACCAGCATTCAGGGGGAGATATAGCCGCTGGCTTGACCCCGGTCTCAGCAACGCAGTGAGCAGTGGATGGAGCAACAGCGAAACTGAGACCAGAATCCAGGGGGAGATATAGCCACTTGCTTGACCCCGGTCTCAGGAACGCAGCGAGCAGTGGATAGAGCGTAGGTTCACCTGAACCGGAGGAAGCAGTATTGCGGCGGGCTTAGCGAAGCCCTGGAGGATCTGCTGAAGTCCAGAGTGCAAGGGGGCCCCAACCTGTGGATGGCCAAAGCAACTTGAATATCCTAGAACTTGGAGTACTAGTATCCAGTGCATTGGGAGGTACCTGGGATCCTGCCTGTGGAACATGGCAAATCTAGGACCAATGGGAGCTGTTAAGTCCAACTGGAGACGAATTGAGAAGCTGGTGGCATTGCGATGGCCGCTTCTGGGAGACAATCCTCTGCTGGATTGGGAGGACAGCATGGACTGCTTTGTGAAGGTGGAAAGTAAGCTACAGGATCAGTATATCGCCCTGTACCGGAAAGCAGAGCAGAAGTATTACAGCAGGATCCGCCCCTCTTGTTCTGCTGCAGGCTATGGATACAATGGCCCAGGAGTAGGATGGGAGTCCATCTGTGTCGACCCCAACTTTGGCAGCAAGGAGGAGAGTAGGTTTTGGGAAATCAGGGATGCCCGGGAGGAGATGATGGGATTCCAGAATATCCCTGAGCTAGCAGAGGAGCTGGAGGACCTGGTGGAGCAAGAGTGGCATCTGGAGCGAGCTTACCAAGGCCTTATCCGGAAAGTTGCGAGGCATAAGGGGGAGGGACCATGGGCAGCCCCCCCATATACTATACCGCAGGAAGACGTGGCCTGGCTGGCCAACCCGCCCTGGGATGGAGGCTCCGACCTTGGAACCGAACAGTCCTTTGAGTCCTGCGACCCGGTGGGGTGGAGAATGAGGAATCTACTGCCCCACCTAGGACCCAATCCATCGGAAGAGACAGTTGCCCAACTTAAACTGTCGGTCGAGCAACAGTACTTTCAAGACATCCAGAGCCCCTGGGTTGCCCCATGCTGGGGGAGTGAGACAGTGATACGCACCAGCCCCTTTGTTACCCCGGACCTGAGGAGTGGGAATTCGCTGCTCCTCAGCCCCAAGAATGCCCCTGTACCAGGGGGTGGGACAACCACCCCCCCGGTGGACATCTGGCCCCTTCCCCTGTTTTTCTTACTGTTGTGAGTGAGAGAGAGCTCACCAGCAGCCCCAAGAAGATGCTCCCTTTGTTAACGGACACTGCCCTGGAGAAGGAGCAATGTGTTCTCTCCAGGGGCACGGTTGATACGACCCTGAGGAATGGGACTGCGGTCTTCCTCAAGGCAGAGAATGGCCCTGCGGTTTGTGGCCTGAAAGAAGAGGACCCCAGCAGACTGAAGGAGAACAGTGCTGCTGGCCCTCTTGTTGATCCTATGGACTGTGAACTGGTGGGTGGGAATGCGTTCCCCACCAGCCCCCCTGTGAACCCTGGCCTGGTGAGTAGGAGTGAGCTCCACAGGGCCTGGGAAACCCCTGTTGCTGTGGATGAGACGCAGGTCCCCACCAGCAGCCCCTGTCCTTCCCCTTTATTATTGGATACTGCCCTGGAGAAAGAGAAATGTGTGCTCTCCAGGGGCGCAGATGTTATGGCCCTGAGGAATGGGACTGCGGTCTTCCTCAAGGCAGAGAATGGCCTTGGAGTTTGTTGCCTGGAAGAAGAGGACCCCAGCCGACTGAAGGAGAAAAGTGCTGCTGATCCTCTTGTTGACCCTATGGACTGTGAACTGGTGGGTGGGAATGCGTTCCCCACCAGCCCCCCTGTGAACCCTGGCCTGGTGAGTAGAAGTGTGCTCCCCAGGGCCTGGGAAACCCCTGTTGCTGTGGATGAGACGCAGGTCCCCACCAGCAGCCCCTGTCCTTCCCCTTTGTTATTGGATACTGCCCTGGAGAAAGAGAAATGTGTGCTCTCCAGGGGTGCGGATGTTATGGCCCTGAGGAATGGGACTGCGGTCTTCCTCAAGGCAGAGAATGGCCTTGGAGTTTGTGGCCTGAAAGAAGAGGACCCCAGCAGACTGAAGGAGATGAAGGAGAACAGTGCTGCTGACCCTCTTGTTGACCCTATGGACTGTGAACTGGTGGGTGGGAATGCGTTCCCCACCAGCCCCCCTGTGAACCCTGGCCTGGTGAGTAGGAGCAAGCTCCCCAGGGCCTGGGAAACCCCTGTTGCTGTGGATGAGACTCAGGTCCCCACCAGTAGCCCCTGTCCTTCCCCTTTGTTATTGGATACTGCCCTGGAGAAAGAGAAATGTGTGCTCTCCAGGGGCGCGGATGTTATGGCCCTGAGGAATGGGACTGTGGTCTTCCTCAAGGCAGAGAATGGCCCTGGAGTTTGTTGCCTAGAAGAAGAGGACCCCAGCAGACGGAAAGAGAACAGTGCTGCTGACCCTCTTGCTGTACATGTGGACTGTGAACTGGTGGGTGGAAGCGAGCCCACCAGCCCCTATGTGACCCCTGGCCTGGTGGTTGGGAGCGAGCCCACCAGGCCCTGTGAAACCTTGGCTGTGATGAGTGGGACAACAGTCCTCATCAGCAGTCCAAAGCCTGTTGCCCCTTTTCATGATACCCCAGCCTTGGTGAGTGGGACCACGGTCCTCACCAGGGATGCCCTTGTTGCCCCTGGATCTGTTGACCCCAGCCTAGTGGGTGGGACGTCATTCCCCACCAGGCCAACTGTTGATCCAGCCCGAGGGAGGGGGACCACCATGCTCCCTAAGGAAGTTGGGAGTTGCCCCAGTTTTGCCAGCAGCCCACAGTCTGTTTGTCCTGGATTGGTGAGTGGGACTGCGCTCCTCACCGGTCCTCTGGATGCCCCTACCCTGAGCAAAAGAGTCCCCAGTGTTTCCAGTAGCCCTTTGGATGTTGCCTCAGCCCAGGAGAGTAGGAGCAGCATCCTCTCCTGTTCCCGTGGGGTACTTGCCCAACCAAAAGGGGGAGATGTCCCCAGCGTCCACCAAGGTGACCCCCAGGCCATTGGGAACCCAGAGACACTGTTGCCAAAAGGAGGTCCATCTTATAGACTGGCTATGGACCCTGAGCCACTGGACCCAGACCCAGGAGGGTCTGACCCCAGCTCTGCCTGGAGCCTGGCCCAGGAGAGGCCTCCCAACTTAGTGACAGCCAGGACCAAGAGGTACACGTTTCACTGGCCCAGGATCAAGGACCCCAGTTTTACTTCTGGCCCCGGACACGGGGCTCGTTTATTCTTTCCAGACCCCAGGACTGTAGGGGCTGGCTGGGGACAAGACTTTTGGGACAAGTACTGTTGTGGACATGGCACTACCAGATTATGTGTCCACTCCGGACAGCAGCGAGCTGACCCATGTGGATCATGCTGTGGCTGTCGGAGGTGGACAAGGGGGAGATATGTGACGGAACTGTGGCGACCATGGGAGATATTGGTGTGTTAGAGATATGGGATCTCATGTCTTCAGACTATTTCTCCCCAAAAGACAAACACCCATAGACTGAGCTTAGCCATAGTTGATTCCAGTACATTGCTGGAGTGCAGAGATAGTGGGGGGTTGGGCTTTGATTCCACTCTACTCCAGGCCTGTGCTAAGGAATGTTAATTGATTCCTGCTGTGCTTCCTTGACCAATCAGAGGCGGTTATTGATGAGCCAGTTAAGAATGTATGATTTCAAGTCTTAATCTGCATTCTTATCCTGATAAGGATGCTGGTGGCTGATTGGTCAAGCATAGAAACACTGTCCCAAGTATTCGTTTGCATACTGATCTAGATAAGAGTCTCTGTAGTGTATATAAGCTGTGTGTTTGAGTCAATAATAGAGAGTTCTTCCCTTCATCAAGTCTCGGCTGATGTTTGGGAACAGGAGGGTCAGTTTACTATTGGAGTGTTATTCTGAGGGAGAAAGGAACTATAAAAGAGGTATCCAGCTTACGATACAAGGCGTCACGTTACAGTCCTCACCCCCTACTGTGCGAGAGTGGGTCCAACGGGTGGAGAGGGCTTGATCTATGGAGGAGCTTGTCTCCCGAGCAGACCTACAAGGTGACAGCTATCGCGACACCTGGTTTTCATGGATGCAATTCCTGGAGGACCCGCAGACGCAATCACTCTTGGTTGAGGCTACTCCTTAACTGAGCTAGAGCTCCCCCTTTTCCCTATGCGTTCCTCCCTTCTTAGCCCCCCCCCCCCCGTTTTTGGATGTGATTTTTTTTTTTTCCGTGTATTTTCCTCTTCCCTTCTTTTCTTTCCCTTTTCTTGTGTGATGCTGTCTTGTCTCTGTATCTGTATATTTCCTTTGCTGGTTATTGATTGATTAAATTGCACCTTTTGCTTGTTTCACTGTTATGATTTTACTCCTGCCCACAATGGTGCCTTATGATATGTTTCCGAATTTATACGACTTTGATTTGTTGGCTTGCTATTTACTGCATGTTTTGTATTCGCTCTTTTGACGACCATCCCTCTTGGCACAAATGCAATGCATTTAACACAGGTTTATCCATGCTACTTATTTCCCTTTACCTTGTGTACTCAGTTTTCGTATCTTCTGTATTGTTATGTATTGCAAAAATTTCAGATAAAAACTCAATAAAACTTGAATTTATAAAAAAAAAAAAAAAAAAAAAAAAAAGAAGAAAGAAAATAATATTAGGGGTATTATGCTGTCAGAAACCAAAGAGGAAATTTAGTTTGGGAGAAATTAATGACTTAAAGTTAGGCATTCAATGTAACAAAGCAGCAATGAATGCAAGTAGGGTGCTGGGTTGTATAGCTAGGGGCATTAGTAGCAGAAAAAGGAAAGTGGTCATGTCACTCTACTGATCTCTGGTTACACGTCACCTAGAGTATTGTGTGCAGTTCTGGAGACATTATCTCCATCTGAAGTATATAGATACTGTAGAGCAGGGCTCAAAATTTCCACTCGCCACTAGCCAATGGCGAGTTAAAATTTAGCCCAGGCAAGTAGAAATTCAGCCCTGGTGGGTATGCTATGGCTTACAGTGGCAAGTAACTTTTCAGGTCTGGCTAGTTGCAAAGGACTTCATATTTTAAGCCCTGCTCTAGAGAGAATTCATAGAAGGGCTACTAAAATGGTGAATGGCTTACAAGGAAAGAAATATCAGGATAGACTAAAGGATCTATACATGTGTTGCTTGGAGAAGAGAAGAGATAGAGACCTAGGGGATATGACAGAAACATTCAAATACATGAAGGGATTCAACAAAGTGCAGGAGGGAAGTACATTACAAAGGAGTCAAAATTGTTAGGACAAGAGGCCATAGTCTAAAACTAGAGTGATAGAGGTTTAGATGTAACATAAGAAAGTTTTAATTCACTGAGAGGGTAGTAGATAAGTGGAATTGCCTACTAGCAGATGTGGTAGGGGGTTAATACAGTGACGGAATGTAAGCATGCATAAGGCTGTCCTGAACATAAGACAAAATAAGACCAAATATGGTTTTAAGTTTTTACAGTAGAGAAAAATGGGCTGAATGGTACTTATCTGCCGTCAAATTATGTTTTTGTCTTTTTTTCAAAGCTTTATTGAAAGATTAGTACCAAATACAAGTAATCGAATAAGCGTATAGAAGAAATCAAACGTTAGCATAGTATCGCATTACAAAGATGCATAAACCTACCAGGACTATACACATAAGAAGTGAACAAAACACATCGTTAATGTTTGCATTGATTTCAAGAGATTTAGCTTTAAATTATTAGGTAGACCAAACTGTTATATACGTACTTCAAAAACATACAGAGTGTAATCTAACAGTAGCATGAGTATGCAAACCTATGCTAAATAGAAGCATGATAAAGTCTCCAAAAGTTGCATATTACATAGATGTACACACTTCTTATACATACAGCAATAGGCGAGAGGTGAAAAAGAAGAGAGAGAGAGAATGCGAGAGTTCAGAGCACAGATTTAACTCGTAGGCATTCAAGGTACCAAAGGGTATATAATCCAATAAAGAGAGACTCAAAATACTGTGTCTAGAACTGAAGCAGGCAGTCAAGGCCTAAAGCTGAATGAGAAGCATAACAAGCATATGTATAATCATAGGGAAAGGCTGATAACAGCTATATATGTGTTGCAAAAACCATATAAAATATCTCAAAAAGAAACCAGAGGCAGTAGGCCTGAGATAAGGAGAAATAAGAAAGTGAACTCCACAGACTGTCGGACCAAGACTTGGAAGCCAGTTCCTGTGCAGGCATAAGTAGAAGAAAAGAGAGAAATAGATATATAAAAGAAAAGCTCAGGTAATAGAACAGACAGATGAGCGCTAGAATGCCAAAGGATAGGAAAGACAGAAAAGAGTCCAAAAGAGTTTATGCGTGGACAGAGTATTGGGTTAAATAACCCACACCCTGCCTGAATATCACGCAGGGAACCTCAAGGAGGTCGAGGGGGAGGGGAATATATAAAAACTTGGACATGAAAAATACCAAAGATACAGACATAGCCTGGGATCAAAATAAGAGCAATTACTTTTTTTTTTTGTATTATAATTTACCCTTACAAATTATTCATAGCAAAAAACATTAGATAGATAACCAGTCAGTAATCATAACCTAATAATATTGGACTAACAAACTCTCAAGAAGGTGAAATAGCCTTTGGGACAAAACGACCTCCCCACCCTTATTACAATCGGCCAAAGATGTTCTATAATATAACTGTATACCACACAAGTTTATAGTGAAAACAGTTGATCCCCCCCGGGCCCTAGGGGGGATCGTGCACAGTCCCAGAGTAGCCAGACCCCTCCAGATAGGTACAGAGACCTTTAGATTCACGTAAAGTCAGCCAGTCCAACCAAAATAAAATCAGCAAACAGGACGATGAAATTAGGCAGCACGTCCAGATTAATAACGGATAGTTCCATCCTCCAAATTGACACACAGAGAGCCGCTCCGACCGATGCTCCTGAACAAAGACATTAGGGCTTGATCCTCAGAGGGTCTCAGCAGAAAAAGGCCTTGAATCCATGGATCCCACGTAGAAGCCTCCCGATCCATTTCAGCACATTCCACAGTGTGTAGCATAAGGGGATAGCCCCCGACAATCCACCTCCATCCAGAAACAGCAGATCCAAGCTTGTACTCAGTGCCTTCCCGGCATCATCATTATAAAAAAAAATAGGCTCTTAGATGATCAACACACCACATACATTCAGCCTGCTCTTGGGAAACTGTAGAATATTCCTCCACAACAGACTGTGTGGATAACTGCGTCTGCAAAGTTTCCTGTAGCCGTGGCATGGCCTCTCCATCCTTCCCCTCCATTAGGGCACGAGAGTCCTGGATTCCAATAGCGCCACGCAGGTTGGCAAATTCCTCCCTTATTGTGAGCAAAATGTCAACCCTGAAAGCTTTAAAATCCGTTTTTGACGATAACTGGAAGAGATCATCCCCTGAGTGACATTCTTGAGACCAGGGACACGCCGCCATCTTGGCCAGCCGCAGAGGTCAAGCCCGCTAGCGTGGTGTGAAAAAATAGCAGATCCTGAGGCCAGGGGAAATTCCGTAAATTGCAGCCAACAGAAAGGTTCAAGCAGCGCTACCTCACTATAGAGAGTAAAATAATACAAAAATAAGAAGCTAAAGGGTAAAATTAGGATCCCAAATTACATAGCACAAAAACACACGTCCATCCTGCTAGGCGGTCGCTCCGCCCCCCCCCCCCAATTATATGTTTCTAAGTCACTTTCTTCTTTGATATCCTTTTACATTTCTGCTCTTATCTCTCGCTACACTCCTTCCAGTCAGCTCTGTTCTTCTCAATGTTTTTTCTGTCCTCTCGCCAGTCATCCACACTCATCACTATCAAGCATCTCCTAAAAACCCACCTGCTCATGGAGGCATTTCAGTAACAATATCCTTGTGCACACTGATAGTCACAACAGAATCATTCTGCACTTCCATTACTGAATCCTACCTTGTACTTGCACTAATGATCCTCCTCCTACTGTCTCTGTATGTCAGCATGACTACTAATTAGATTGTAAACTCCTTGGGGCAGGGTACCCTGATGCCCTTAACCCAGTTCTGCATTTTTGCATTGTCCTATTACTATTTCTGTAAAGTGCTGTTTACATGTATGGCACTATATAAATAAAGATACATACATAGATGCAAATTGGTCATTTTTTTTCTCTTTAAAATGAGCTAAATCTATCTTAAAGTGACAAGTCTAACTTAATTTAAAAAAGGTTAAAAAAGAAAAGGTTCTTAACATTGATATTGATTTGGCTAATTGGCACATGGAAAAATAAAAATTGAAGCGGCGCTATTTATATATATAAGCACAAGATTCCTGATTATTCAATGAAAGTAATGATTCTGCCCAAACAAACTATAATACTCCAATAGTCCACCTCACAAAATATATAAATATATACACACATACAATGTATACACGATTCAGGCGATTCCAAACTTCACATTGATTCCAGGATATAATGGAGCAGTGATATACTGTTTCACAGAGTCCGTTATTAACCACTTGTTTGTAGTAATCTTGTGTATCTTATCGCTCCGTATTATACATATAAAAACAAAGGAAAATGTCCAATTAATCCTCCTTTACACAGTGACCACAGAAGAATAAAATATCCACTTACAATTAAGTAGCTATTATCTCACTTCCACCGATCCCGTGGTATTGTCTAATCCTCCTTGTGGTTCTGCTCCGTATGTGAAAGCGTTATTCAAATGTCGGACGGGTCCCGCCTCTCATTCCTCATTGCCACATTTCGGAACACATCCACTTCATCTCACGTCGACACGTGGAAGATGATATATATAAGTCAAAGATTAGGGTTGGGATATTGAAACGAGTCCCCTGACCCTCAAATATCTACTCACACTAATAGTGTTGTCTCTCCAGCGATATCCCGTCAATTCAGTGGATCATCACATTGGAGGATCTAAAATTCAAAGCTGTTTGCAAGATGACTACCGGAGTTTTTCAAATATATTAGGTTTATTATATGTCTTCTCAAAATATACAAAACTAAAAATACATATATATTACACTCCAGTATAGGAAAATCTATCAATCTCTGTCCTTTCACCAGATTGTCTTAAAATAAAATGTATAGCGTCCCGCACTATGACATATAAACTATAATATGACTGTAAAAATTCTCACAGCCATACAAAGTATGCTACAACACCTGGTGTAAAGTCAGATATACCCTTCCTATGCCCAACGCGTTTCGTACAAACAGTACTTCGTCAGGGGCTATCAAACAGTTCAAACTCACAAACAGCTATTTAAATGTTGTTGCATCTATGACATCACAAATCACCATTTTGATTTCCAAAACTTTATAAATTAAACAAAGACACTTTGTATCTATTGTTCTTCTCTTAAAGGGATAACCCCCATTTTTCAAAATCTTCAATCACCAAGTAATATTAGCAAATTTAATAAATTCAACCTTAACATAAATCATTTTTACACTTTTAAAAACAGTTAAGATCAATATTAATGTTCAAACCATTGGGGGTTAATGTTTTTAAACGATAAATCCATTCTGTCTCCTTCCTGGATATCTTATTGATCATATCTTCCCCTCTCCAATTGCCTTTTACTTGTTCAATTCCCAAAAATGTTAATACTGTGGGGTCCTTATTATGTTTTTTTAAAAAATGTTCTGGGATACTATGTGTTTCCATCCCTTTCTTGATGTTCCTGATGTGTTCAGCTATACGAATATGTAGACATCTTGATGTTCTTCCCACATATTGGATGCCACATGGGCATTCTAATAAATAAACTACATTTTTGCTATTGCAGAATATTGCATCTTTTATTTCAAACTCCTTATTGGTTTGATTGCTTTTAAACTTGGTTTGATTCCTCAGATTGTTTTTTGAGGTTCTACATGCTATACATCTATTACACCTGTAGAATCCTTTCAGATCCCTTCTAAAGTATGATGTTGTGGTCTTTTTATAATTAATAAAACTAGGTACCAAATGTTGTTTAAGATTTTGGGGTCTTTTGTAAATTATCCTTGGTTTTTCTGGTAAAATAGTTTTTAATTGTGGGTCTTTCATTAAAATTGGCCAATATCTTTTAAAAATGGATTCCACTCCTCTATAATCAACATTGTACTGTGTAATGAAGTTTGGACATTCACCTTTAATAGATTTATTCTTAGAGATCTTATTAATATTTACTGATTTAGTTTCTTCTAAAACTACCCTCCTTGCTTCCCTTAAATTCTTTTCATCATATCCCTTACTTAAGAATAGCTTTTCTAATTTATCTATTTGTTCTACACATATATCCTTATCAGTGCAATTTCTTTGAACTCTTTTATATTCTCCCCGTGGAATATTATTTATCCACGGACGAAAATGACAGCTACTTGGATTAATATAGCTATTACTATCAGTCGATTTCCTATATGTGCACGTTTTCAAAATGTTGTCCTCAATGTAAATCTTCAAATCCAAAAAATGAATATATTCCTTACTTACAGTAGATGTAAATTTGAGACCTCTATCATTCTCATTAATAAAGTTTAAAAATATATCCAATGACTGATCAGTACCCTTCCAAATACATAAACAGTCATCGATATAACGTTTCCAAAAAACAATCCCCTCATTTTGAGTTTGTGGACTATATATGAATTCTTCCTCCCATTCTCCCATAAAAATATTAGCGAAACTAGGGGCAAATCTACTCCCCATTGCTGTCCCAAGGAGTTGGAGGTAGAACTCTCCTTCCACCCAAAAGTAATTTTTGGTCAGAATGAAGTCTATACATTGTATTAGAAACTCTATCTGTTCTATTCTGAGGGTATTTTGTTTTATCAAAGCAGATTTTACAGCTTCTTTACCTTTCTCGTGATCTATTACTGTATATAGGGAAGTGACATCACTAGTTATTAAGTAATAGCCCTCTTCCCACTTCACTGATTCCAAAAACTTAATAGTTTCTCCTGTATCCTTTAGATAAGAAGGTAGGGATTTCACTACATCCTGAAGAAAAATATCTACATACTGTGAGATGTCCGATGTTAGAGACTTGATTGAATGTAGCGAAAGAAAAGGGAATATTGAATGAAAAAGAATATCAATTTTTAAATGTAGATAATTCGAGAATACCTGTTTTTTATATACTCCCAAAAATTCATAAAGATAAAGAAAATCCTCCTGGGAGACCAATAGTGTCAGGAATCAAGTCTCTAACATCGAACATCTCACAGTATGTAGATATTTTTCTTCAGGATGTAGTGAAATCCCTACCTTCTTATCTAAAGGATACAGGAGAAACTATTAAATTTTTGGAATCAGTGAAGTGGGAAGAGGGCTATTACTTAATAACTAGTGATGTCACTTCCCTATATACAGTAATAGATCACGAGAAAGGTAAAGAAGCTGTAAAATCTGCTTTGATAAAACAAAATACCCTCAGAATAGAACAGATAGAGTTTCTAATACAATGTATAGACTTCATTCTGACCAAAAATTACTTTTGGGTGGAAGGAGAGTTCTACCTCCAACTCCTTGGGACAGAAATGGGGAGTAGATTTGCCCCTAGTTTCGCTAATATTTTTATGGGAGAATGGGAGGAAGAATTCATATATAGTCCACAAACTCAAAATGAGGGGATTGTTTTTTGGAAACGTTATATCGATGACTGTTTATGTATTTGGAAGGGTACTGATCAGTCATTGGATATATTTTTAAACTTTATTAATGAGAATGATAGAGGTCTCAAATTTACATCTACTGTAAGTAAGGAATATATTCATTTTTTGGATTTGAAGATTTACATTGAGGACAACATTTTGAAAACGTGCACATATAGGAAATCGACTGATAGTAATAGCTATATTAATCCAAGTAGCTGTCATTTTCGTCCGTGGATAAATAATATTCCACGGGGAGAATATAAAAGAGTTCAAAGAAATTGCACTGATAAGGATATATGTGTAGAACAAATAGATAAATTAGAAAAGCTATTCTTAAGTAAGGGATATGATGAAAAGAATTTAAGGGAAGCAAGGAGGGTAGTTTTAGAAGAAACTAAATCAGTAAATATTAATAAGATCTCTAAGAATAAATCTATTAAAGGTGAATGTCCAAACTTCATTACACAGTACAATGTTGATTATAGAGGAGTGGAATCCATTTTTAAAAGATATTGGCCAATTTTAATGAAAGACCCACAATTAAAAACTATTTTACCAGAAAAACCAAGGATAATTTACAAAAGACCCCAAAATCTTAAACAACATTTGGTACCTAGTTTTATTAATTATAAAAAGACCACAACATCATACTTTAGAAGGGATCTGAAAGGATTCTACAGGTGTAATAGATGTATAGCATGTAGAACCTCAAAAAACAATCTGAGGAATCAAACCAAGTTTAAAAGCAATCAAACCAATAAGGAGTTTGAAATAAAAGATGCAATATTCTGCAATAGCAAAAATGTAGTTTATTTATTAGAATGCCCATGTGGCATCCAATATGTGGGAAGAACATCAAGATGTCTACATATTCGTATAGCTGAACACATCAGGAACATCAAGAAAGGGATGGAAACACATAGTATCCCAGAACATTTTTTAAAAAAACATAATAAGGACCCCACAGTATTAACATTTTTGGGAATTGAACAAGTAAAGGGCAATTGGAGAGGGGAAGATATGATCAATAAGATATCCAGGAAGGAGACAGAATGGATTTATCGTTTAAAAACATTAACCCCCAATGGTTTGAACATTAATATTGATCTTAACTGTTTTTAAAAGTGTAAAAATGATTTATGTTAAGGTTGAATTTATTAAATTTGCTAATATTACTTGGTGATTGAAGATTTTGAAAAATGGGGGTTATCCCTTTAAGAGAAGAACAATAGATACAAAGTGTCTTTGTTTAATTTATAAAGTTTTGGAAATCAAAATGGTGATTTGTGATGTCAAAGATGCAACAACATTTAAATAGCTGTTTGTGAGTTTGAACTGTTTGATAGCCCCTGACGAAGTACTGTTTGTACGAAACGCGTTGGGCATAGGAAGGGTATATCTGACTTTACACCAGGTGTTGTAGCATACTTTGTATGGCTGTGAGAATTTTTACAGTCATATTATAGTTTATATGTCATAGTGCGGGACGCTATACATTTTATTTTAAGACAATCTGGTGAAAGGACAGAGATTGATAGATTTTCCTATACTGGAGTGTAATATATATGTATTTTTAGTTTTGTATATTTTGAGAAGACATATAATAAACCTAACATATTTGAAAAACTCCGGTAGTCATCTTGCAAACAGCTTTGAATTTTAGATCCTCCAATGTGATGATCCACTGAATTGACGGGATATCGCTGGAGAGACAACACTATTAGTGTGAGTAGATATTTGAGGGTCAGGGGACTCATTTCAATATCCCAACCCTAATCTTTGACTTATATATATCATCTTCCACGTGTCGACGTGAGATGAAGTGGATGTGTTCCGAAATGTGGCAATGAGGAATGAGAGGCGGGACCCGTCCGACATTTGAATAACGCTTTCACATACGGAGCAGAACCACAAGGAGGATTAGACAATACCACGGGATCGGTGGAAGTGAGATAATAGCTACTTAATTGTAAGTGGATATTTTATTCTTCTGTGGTCACTGTGTAAAGGAGGATTAATTGGACATTTTCCTTTGTTTTTATATGTATAATACGGAGCGATAAGATACACAAGATTACTACAAACAAGTGGTTAATAACGGACTCTGTGAAACAGTATATCACTGCTCCATTATATCCTGGAATCAATGTGAAGTTTGGAATCGCCTGAATCGTGTATACATTGTATGTGTGTATATATTTATATATTTTGTAATTGGCACATGGGCCTGTTTGAACATACGGAACAAGCAGAACAAGTGGTTGGCTGGTTAAGGATGATGGATTTTGTAGTGCTCAACAGCTGGAGGTGACTACCTCTGCTTTACATTTAATGTACTTTTTAAATCTCTATTTAAACTTTTTAGCTGTAATGTGTGTCCTTTGGGGAACTTGAGGGCCATAGCTACAGTGAATCTGGTTGCCAGTCCCTGTTGTAGAACTGTTCACCAGTGGAAAAAAGAGGAAGGCAGACAAAACCGGACACGAGAAGAACCTTTGCAAATATCATACATATTTCATGTGAACGTTAATCTGTAGCCACAAGTTATTGTACCTTATTCTGAGTTAAAGGGAAATAGTCATTGCTTGAAACCAACAGAAAGTGTATTCTTCCTGATAAAACACTTTCTAAATAAATGAATAAATAAGCTTATATTCTATATTATTTTTTTTTTTTTTTGCAATAATTTTATTGCTAAATAATGGATGATTTCATTCCTTATAACTGTTTAAGCCTGCTTTCTTATGGCAACCCTATGGCAAACACCTACCTGTCATCTTGATGTCCACACATGGGGACTTTGTCTTCTTGCTCACCAGAGCAGTTCCATTGGCATTAGCCTCTGATATGATCCATATGATTGCTTTAATGCATACTGGCACATACACTCCTCTGTCATTATGACTTTAATACCAACAACTGCTCCCTGCCTGCTCCAACATAAAAATGAAGTACAGCCCAGTCAGAACCGGATTTACATCCCAGGCTCCCATAGACAAGGCACTGTAGGCGCCCTTAGCTCTACCCATGGCCACTCCCTCACTCACATGACCCCGACCCCAGTCCCATCCACTGTTTCTTGGCACAGAAAATACCCTTGGCCTATAACAAACAAGAACAAAAGAAAGGCTTTAACTCCTTGGTTGCTAGAGAGATCTCCAACGCATTGATCTGCAATGCATTGAAGATGTCTAGAACCCAAGGGGTTAAATAATAGCCTGTAATGTGGTATAAAACTGGTGCAGGGACACTGAATTTACTCTGGCCACACCCAAAACAGAAAATGGCTGAGGTGCCTCTCAAAATATGGAACTCTATTTGGAAATCCGGCCTTGAACCGGCATTAAGTTGCACTATTTACTCTATGCCTTGTTTAATACATGGCATTAAGAGTTCCTTGTGGACCTGCTGGAACAGGCAGGATCACATTACCTAGAATCTATGTTCTGGGGAACTTTTTAAAAATTGGACATGTCCGTCTCCATAGACATGACATCCAGGACCAATTGAAGATGTTGTCACTTGAACAAAAGGCATTAGGTTAAAATTCATAGGGGCAATTAGTATTTCTGGCAACAGAAAAGCATACCTCACAGCATTTCAAATGCCCAAAGAGGGACAATTTTGTCTTAGGTAGTGTTGCTGGGCACATGGCTGGTGAGAACTTATAGGTTATTTTATCACTTACTGACAACTCTTTGGTTAACAGAATAAATGATTTAGAGAAAGACCAAAGTATTTTATTCACAGATTAATTTATAAATATGTGCTTAGGTTTAAAGGGGATGTATCACCAAAAAAAAAAATGTCCATTGGTTTGGATGCAAAAGTATTAGTAGGAAACTGATTGCTTGTTTTTGTTTTTTTTATGTAACTTGTTTTGCAAATATTTACTGTGCTGTGCTGTGTACTTCTGCATAATGTGCACAGCACAGCTTGTCTTCTCCTCCCACTTCCTGCCCAGCTTCCCCAGGAGAATGTTCAGGCCTCCCTTCGGTATGCTGTGAATGGTTTCTAGGGTTGCAATCAAGCTATGGTTAGCATTAGTAGTATAATACTTACCAGAGCTTGGTGTAATGCTAGAAGCCGTTCTCAGCACACCGAAGGGAAGCACGTATGTGCCCCCTGGGGCAGCTGGGAGGGAGGTGAAATAGGCAGTCAGATAGAGCTGTGCCGGTCAGCATAATGCAGTATGCTGATTCTTTGGCACAATTCTAACTGACTTAAGAGTACAATATCTGCAAAAAAAATAGCTTTCCTAGTAATACTATAGTAACCAAACCAATGGGCAATATTTTGTTTTGGTGATACAACCCCTGTAAACAAACATTAATGTGAGTTTTATTGCTGTGGAGCAATGTGATACACTTATATACACCACATAGTCTGATCTCCTAAACAGAGGGACACCAGTGCGGGAAAGAGGGATGGAGGGATTTGGGTCTCAAAGAGAGAATGTCCCTCCTAAAAAGGACTCTTGGGAGGTATGGAAAAGCTATTGTAAACTATTATTAGGCTGTGTTAGAATCTCTAATTGCACAGAGACATAACAAGCAAAATGACTGACTCACTGATTACCCACCTGGGATATCCCGAGTTGATGATTTGTCCTAAAAAATAACTTAGAAAATTACTGGTCCACACAATTATTTGAAGCAAAGGTGGCTGTCATAAGGAGGAAACAAAACAATTTACCATCTTGTGGTGCTAGTGATGGGGGGAGAGTCTATTTTCATAAAATACATTTAACCTGTATTGTCTTCCTCCTAAAATTCCCTTTTAACTTTTAACCACTGGCTTTTTCAATGACACCACATAAGCAATTAAAGGGAAGTGATCACAGTTAAGGTTATCTCAAATGAGCAATAAAACACTTAAAGCTAGAATCTATCACAAGTGAAAGAGCTATCGCTGGGTTGCACTTCAGCTTTTCCTATTGTAATTTATGGGGTAATTTAGAGATAAAGTAAAGTTTGTGTGCTAATTTTAGCATAGGAAATAAAAATCCAGGGGCCTTTCAGCTCCCATTATCCTTGTGGTTCTTTCATACAGGCAGAAACTTTTGTAGCACAAAAGTTGACTTCTAAGGGGTGATATGATTACCATTGACCTAGGGTGACCAGGCCTCACCTTTAAATGGGGACACGTATGTAAAATACATACTGCAGAGCTTCTTTGATTTCAGTGCAGTCCTGAAATAGAAAAATATATAGCTGTGTGCTTACTAGTGTAGTAATAATAATAATAAATAAATAGATAGGGCTTACCAGGAATGTGGTTCTGCTTCCTTCCAATGGGATTTCACAGTCACAGTCCCAAATACAGGTTTTCACATAATCTAGAAAGGCAAGAAAGACAGAGAGGAACCCTTAGGGGGTACTATCAAGGGACTTTCTTTTCTACATATTAATACTACACTTAGAGGAATTGTGGTTGCGCTTTCTTTCTGTCTTTCTTGCAGTCCTGAAATAGGCCTATTTCCTATGTGTCCCCGGTTAAAGGTGAGATCTAGTCAGCCTACATTAACCAATACATTCAATATCAATAAAAGAACTCTCCAATGAACTATTTACTCCAAGAGCTGAGCAAAAAACAAGAGGTCATCCATTAAGACTAAAGAAAAGCGTGCTTTCAATTAAAACAAAGGCAGAGATTTTTTTACAGTAAGGGTGGTAAAGCTATAGAATTCTTTGCCTCGGGATGCTGTGCTTGCATATACTGTAGTTGTTTTAGAAAAGTAATGGCTATCTATCTAGCTCAGAACAATATTGAGAAATATGAAAGTTGGCTTGATAGCAGATAGTATGTTGATTTAGAAAAATATCTGACTGCCACTTGGAGTCAGGAAGACATTTTTTGCCCACTTGGGTTTAACTGGAAATGGCTTCAATAGTTTTTTTTTTTTTTTCTGGATCAACAGGGATGATTTGGCATGGGCTGAACCTGATGTAAGCATGTATTGTTTCAGCCTCATCAACTATGTTACTATATTGCTTGACTTTTTTTATTGCGACAGTGTGCAAGGGCCTGTTGTCAGCCCCAATCCAGACTCCATCCAGGGTGCTGAATATGGTCTTACCATGGCCAGCGACGTAGGAAGTGGGGAGGTGACATATGGAGACACTAGGATACTGGAGACAATCTAGCAGTGGGGAGCAGAGCACTGGGCTTGACCTTTATTTAATAGGTGCCCTGCTCTGACTTACATACCAGAGTCTGATCCAAAGGTTGTCCTTAATGAACCGGATATAGCCTCATAACACAGTTCCTTCAAAGTGTGTAGACTACTGTTCCTCCTGCCGTGAAAGTCTATCTGAATTATGATGTGTCTTCCCCATCCATAGTCTGTGATGAAGTTAAAAGGATGCAGGGTCAGGATCTCCAATAACAACCGACCATTGTTCCTGGCCAGGTCAGCAAGTTATCATTGTTTACAGCAGTGACATTCCAGCCATTTAGGTTTGCAGTTTCTTAAGCACCTGTGTCATGCCCTTGATAAAATTGTACTAATGAAAAACATTGGCCATTTTATTTGAAAACTTTTGACATTTTATCACTTCTATTGATAATAATAATAGTAAGCTCAGGTATTATTTAAGTTCGGTGAGAGAACATTTGACTATGTGCTTACAAACCATGAGACTGTTTAAGTACTCATCAGAAGGGGCTCAGCAGTTGGAATCTTGTCAAGTGATGCTTTTGCTCTGGTAATTCTTATGCTTTTGTCTTTTGACCCATGCTATGACTAGGCATTCCATTTCTACAGTAGTGTACACCACTTCTCTGTCCAACAGTTTCCAACTCAAGTAGTTTTCTGGGTGCTTCTCTCTTTAGTCCAATTTTTGGATGAGAACAGAGCCTCCCACAACCTTCACACTACCCCAAAATGCCCCAGTTCCTAACCTACTGCTCCTGCCTTCCTATCCCCTTCATGCCCACTACTCCTGAGTTTCACTCTGCTCCGGGGGTCCATTTACAGGGCATCGTCAAGTCATCTATCTCTTTTCCAATACCCCACACACACACACTTTAAACACACAAACACCTAGGATGGGTTGAAAAGTTCACAGCATTTATTACCAAGATAAAACAATACTTAAGGAAACGTGTTCAATGTATTATCAAATTAAACTGAATACATAACCCGTAAACTTAAAGGGATAGTAATGTTTCATAATAAAAGCAGCTCTAATTAATCATCATAGTATTTGGACTTTGGAGAGTGTTACTGCAATTCTGTCACCGTTGTAGTTCAAGAGTAATTCAATGACAAAGTATCCCCCTCCTCGCCCCTTTTACTGATGTAACACTGCTCAGCCAGAGCAGAAGGGAGGTGCCCAGGTAGATTGCAGAGAGGGACAATCTACAATTAAGATAATGGAAAAATCTGAAAAACTTGTCAAGGAGGCAAGGGCTTTCATTGTTCTCATAGGAAGAAGATTGTCCTATGTCTGGTCAATGGACTGCATTCCACATCTGAGAAGAGATGGCATAGACTAGGTAAAAGGGGTGGGAGGGGAAACTTTGCTTGTGAATATCTCTCAAACCATAAAGGTTTGAGAGATAAGGCTTATATCGTTCTTCATGTTTTTTTTAATGCCTACAAAATAAAATAAAGATAAAATGAAGTATTACTATCCCTTTAAACCTGCTAGTGCTTGCTAATACATAGCAATTACTTGACATTAGCCACATAATACCCACACTTTATTAACACTGCTTGACTGGGGGCCATGCCTCCATCCACCATGAACTATTTTAATATGGCAAGTGTTAGCCCAACAGCCATACCTATGACTCTTAAGACCAAGCCAAAGAGCCATGATCCTGTACCATCACCACAAGGCCCCATGCTTTGCCCAGCAAGCACCCCACCAAGGCACAGCCACTTGTAACCTTAAGCTGGCTGTGCCCAGCCACCCACCTAGGAGAAGCCAGTTCAACACCATCCAAAAGCCCACCAAGGAAAAATGCCCCGCCCAAAATTAGTGAGTTAGACAACATTCCAATGAAATGGCCTAGGTGCACCCTTGAACCCTACACGTCCAGGTGTCAGACCTTCACACCTCACAACTAGCTACCTCCTTAGTCACCGACCTCCATCACCCCTCAATTGCCACCTGCAAACTCACGCCAACACAAACACGGAGCAATCCTGGAGCAAACGACAAGCTAATCCTTGCACAAACTCCTGACCACATCAAAGTCCACTCAAAAGAAAGAAACCCCAACCCGGCCACCCTGGGGGACAGAATCTCATCTGAAGTCTGCAATCCAGAACAGGAAGACAAAGCCAAAACACATGTAACCAAAGCACCAGCACACACAGACTAACCAAACTGAGGAAACATCCAACAGCCCAAACAACAATCCCCGAGTAATACCTCTACCAGTGTGCAGAACCATAAAGAATGAGCACCAAACCCAACAGCCAATAAACCCAAGTGCAACAACCCACCTGGCAACCACCCAGGATCAACCAAGAGAGAGAGACAATGTAAACCCCACCACTTGAAGTAGGAAAGCTAGCACCTCCAGGTGGGCAGACCTCCAGAAAAGCCAACACACAGCCCTCCCAATATTCTGGAAAATCCGCCACCAACAGGGAAAGGCAGTCCCAAAGCACTTAGAACAGACAGACCCCAAAATCCAGTAAAAGGCTACTTAAGGTCATCTGAGATACCAGCCCATCCGAGTCTCCTAAAATGTTAACCCGAGACAAATCCTCCAGTGCCCCTTTGACAAAAAACTTTGTAGCCTCCGCCTGCCTGTAACCCCAAAGAAACAAGAGGGCCAAAGACAACAAGTACTGAGCATCTGACATCCTGGACCAACCTACCCACAAAGCATAAGCCCTACCCCATGGGACCACCAACCAACTCCAGTCAAAGCACTAAAACCCCTGATCGGCCAACCAAGATAAACTAAGCCAGCCAACAGAGTGGCACATGGCCCAGGTCCGTCACCACACTGACCGACCCATCAACAGCCTCCACATAGTAAAAAGGTGCAGCCAACAGATGGTCCAAGTGAAAACTGTACCCACTGCCACCAGCATCACCACCCTGAAACAGGAATGAACTGAACTATAAATGAGGCAAGCAGTTACAACCTAGGAACTAGATACAAAGCTCCACCCTATACCACCCGGACAAGGCCAGAACTCAAAAAAGAAAACCCAGCAAACTGAGCAAGCCGATCCTAGGAGGACAGGATGTGGTTACCAAAGGACACAACTAGCAAAGACCAGGGTGTCAAACGAAACAAACCCACCTGCACACAACCCATCCACCCCATGAAAAACCCCACAAGCACCAGAAAAAACAGGAAGGCGAGGTCCTGAGCCACTCAAACACACAGCAGGCTGCCTGTTCCACCCTTACAAAAGGCATGAGGTTGCGTAACTCCTGCCCACCCTGACAACAGCTGACAACCAAAAGAACACACGCTTGGGCATAAAGTGACAAGCAAAATTCGGTTTGCCCTGAACTACCATACCTAAAGCCAAGGATCTGTCCAGGAGGCCTGTACCAAAGCCTCCCTCTCCCCCAAGGCTGTAAAACTTAAATGCCAGCACCCGAAGCTCCATCACCACAAAGGAATCCATAACCCACACACAAAAAGACATCCACCAAGGAGTTGAACCCTACATCTGAAAAACAGCCTAGAGCACCCAGTATCCGCAGGTCATCACCCAACCTGGTGCTTTCCAGGCCGGATGTGACGGTAACCAATAGAAATGAGAACAAGACACAGGTACAGTATGGTGAACACCACCTTTATTAATAGTAGCACAACCAAAGAGGCACTTCCCCACAAATCCCCAGAATACAGGCGTAAGGACAGCGCTACAGTCCACTACCCAGGAGCTGTACACTAAGCTAAGGCCTGCACTACCCGGTACCCAACGGAGACTAGAGATAGGGATTGAACCTAGCCTACGGTCCAATCTGGACTGGTAGTCAGCAGACCTTCCAGAGAGAGTGAGATAAGTATGCAAGGCCTGAGAACCCAGGAGCCCTAGAATGCTAGGGCCAGAGGCCACATGGAGCGGTAGTCAGCCAGAACCACACAACAGCACCTATGTGGGTAGTCAGTCAAGCCAGGAATCATACACGGAGCAGGTAGTCAGCGAGAGCCACATGTCAGTACCGATGTGGGTAGTCAGACAAGCCAGGAGTCAAACACAGAGCAGGTAGTCAGCCAGAGCCACAGGTCAGTACCAATGTGGGTAGACAGACAAAGCCAGGGAACCAGACACGGAAGAGGATCGGAAGCCAAGCAAGGGTCACAACGAGACTCAGACAGGACACAAGGAGCTACAGCACTGAAACACCACGTAAGGGCGACTAAGCCCAGACTCCAGGCAGTTTATATAGTATCCAGGAAGCAGTAAGCAAATAGGCCAATCGCACAGAGCCCTACAAGAGCAAGCGCCACGTCACTGTCTACCTATCTGTTAACTCGAGCCTACTCACAGAAGACCACACAGGAATGAGAAAGCAGCCGGTACCTAGCTGCCGGCCACCCGCATGGATGGTGCAAGGATGGAGGACAAGGAAGTGGACAGCTATCCCATCAGCTGCCGTAGGTACACCGTAATACCGGAGCCTGCTGTAATTTCAAGTTTGAACAGGTATGGGCATTGTCTGACTCCTATGGTCATTTTCCCACCAAACCACCCACTCGGGGAAACCATCCCATATAAGCAAAACACCCACCAGTAGGCGGAACGCTGCTACACCAACAGCAAGGCTGGGGCAAAAGACCAGGATGGAACAGAACAATTCTGTGGCCCGACAGCCTGTGTCTACGATTACTGTTTGAGCATGACCAACAAGGAGTCAAACGATATGACCACCAGCTACCAACTCGGGCACAACGACCCCAAAGGTAAACCTCCCCAAGTGCACTAGAAAAGGGAAGAAAAATGCCTCTGTCTTCCTACCCAGAGACCCTGCCTCCCCAACTGCAACTATGTCTGAGCATACCCAGGAGCATTCATGTGGAAAGTGGCAGGCCGTACCCCCTGTGCACAGGTTGCAGATAACAAATCCAGCAACCACCTCCGGCATGCCCAGCCAGAGCAACACAGCGGTGCCCCCCAGAGATGATACCACCTAAATTGCATCACCAAAGGATGTACCCATGGCTCCACTGTATAGGGGGATGCGCCATCTTCCATCGAAGAATGTGCTCATGGCAGTGCCACTACCCATGCCCATCGTAGGTCAAAGACCAACTCCAATGTTAGGCAAACTAGCAAAGAAGTCAGTGTGTGTGAATGGGGGGAGGGCAAGCATCACTCCCCTGCCCGGTCGTGCAAACCACCATAAATGCCCGACAACCCCAGCCACGCCCAAAGGCCTCACGCAAGCGTCAATACTGCACCAACACCCCATCTTACTACAAAATCCATGCCAAATCCCCCTCACTGCCATGCAAGCTCCTAATCAGGCAACAGCCCACTGTTAAGTGAACCTGCCCGGCCCAGCTTGCCCTTCACCTCCACCAGTAGACTGTCCCCTAGCGACACCACAAAATTATATAGAAAAACCCTCCCACTGCCGACGCCACAACCACAAATCCTAACAAGTGCCAGCCTTGACTGCTATCAGAGCTCAAGAAGACGTAAGTGCACTCCCTTGTGATCTGGGGGCCACCCAGGAATACTGTGCTGAAGCCACCTGTGACGCCATTACTACCAACACCTCCCAATGCCCTAGGAACTGTAGAAGCCCCCCTAAGAAATCCCTGTAACCTATATGGATCTGGAACAACCATACAGAAGAACTACAAGAAAAACCCACCAGAGACTCCAGAGAAGGCCACTGAGATGAAAAATCCTGCTGCAGGGACTCCATGGAGACCAGGCGCCGTCATAATCAAACTCAGAACACAGCCTCTAACAGGCACTTGAGGACAACCAAGTATAGGCAAAATTAATATTTTTTTGTTTGTTTTTTACCCAGTACAGTGCTTCGCTTTGTCAATTTATTATGTTTTGTTTTTATTTTTTTATCGTATTAATTTTTCATTTTCAGTGATATGTCTTGTAGGTACAGATTTTATTTCTTTTTTTTTTTTTTTAATGTGGAATGTTCGCCCTGCCTTATTAATGTCCCCGTTAATGTGTATTATGTTTAACTGTTAAATCAATTGCGTGGCGCCGTATGCATAAGACCAGGGGCTATAGACCCACAGGCTGTCTCCAACTTCCCGCAACTCCGTTCCACACCGCTGAGTCCCTGAACCCTGCAATCACTAGTTTGGCCTGAAAACCGGTTCCTCCGACCCCCCGGGCTGTAGAAAACTGCAGGCAAAGGCTGCTCCTCCTCGGAAGCACCAGCAGTCACACTGGTCCGGAAGACCACTCTCGGGATGTGGGCGAGTTGGGTCCTGTGCCATGGCAGCACAATTGCCAACCTACCCAGTTCAATGCTTGGCAGAGACAGGCGTGGCTGAGTCCCGAAGAAGGCACAAGGGCTGGAAGGGGTACACACACAAAAAAGAAAAGATGAGGGAAAGGCCCACACCTGCAAGTGCCAACCCGATAGAATAGGTGGATCAGTGTGGCTCTCCTTCATAAATGAATACACAAGGTGCATTTGCTGCTTGATGAAGGTCGGCAAGCTCCTCACTCAAGCTCCTTACTGTTCTGCTGTCTCCTTCATCAATGGCTTTGAGATTCATAACCCCCGCAGCCTTCACTTCATGTGCCTCCCACAACCTTCACTCTATCCCAAACTGCCCCACTTCCTGTTCTACTGCCGTCTTCCTTCCTAGCCTCATCAAGCACCCTCCTCCTGAGTTTCACTCTGCTCCGGGGGTCCCATGAACTGTGACCAGGCATTTTCTCAGTATGTGGGAAGCTGTCCAACACTTTGCACTGCATTGCGTTGGATACCTCTTTGGCACTCTAAGGTTTAATATCTCCCCTCTGGCAGAGAATTGAAATCTTTGACAGTGACCCTGACTCCAGTCCAGAGAAGAGCTACTCGTCCATCTGGGGAAGTGTCCCGCTGGCTCTTTGACTGTGACTGGCATTTGACCCTCATCACTCCTGTTGCAGTTATTCCATGGAGAACTCCATGGCCTGTCTTTTGTCCTCATAGGTAGAGCTCTCTCTCCCAGGATATCCAGATGGCCCTAGAGCCAGTCATTCAGACTCCAGGTGTAGCCGGAGAGAACAGAATGCCTTCTGGGTGCTATGAAGGTATTATCGCAATGCATAGGGGAACTCTCTTGCAATCAAGGGGTCAAAAGCCCTATTTGTGTCAACAGAAATATGTTTGACCCCCGTTATGCAGTTGGCATCATTGGCAATTAGAGATACCAAACATTGAGTGATACATTGTAAGGGATGTTTTTTTTTTGGTGATCTCCTCATGGTTAGTTGGGGGTTAATTCTCTGCAGTTTGGGCTGGCAACAGCAGAGGGGCAAGCGATGCTAGCTTACTTAGTGTTTATGAGAGACAGGTAGTGATGTCTCCAATATTCAGCCTTCTGTAACCAAGCACATACGCATGCGTAGTTTAGACATCCAAGGGCGTAGTCTGTATTTCACCCTTTACTCAACACAACAGAGCTCAGAGCCATTTTGGAGACTTAGGGAGTGTGTACCTGGTCTCAAGTCTGAGAGGTAGAGATTGTACCTCATCCTGTGTGTTGCTGTTTAGCCATTTGGGACGTCAGGTCTGTGTGGTTGTTCACCTGTGTAACGATACTACGGAGTTTAGTGTGGACGGCTCTCCCACACTGATGTGCAGCTCCCCGTAGCTATCTTTTAAGTTCTCTTTTAAGTTCTCTTTTTATATCCCAGAGTTGGTATGTCTCTCATATTTCTGTGAACTCTGGCAGAAAGTTCTCTTTTTATATCCCAGAGTTGGTATGGTAACATTTGGTACCAGAAGCGGGGTTGGAATTTCACTGAAGATAAGGAGTGTGCAGTGAAGGAATGTTTAGCAAACTGAAGAAATTAACCCATTCGGGGTGTGGGTGCAAGAGGGCACCATTGTTAATATGGGCAGAGAGGGGACCGTGGTTACCAAGTGCCCAAGAATTATATAAAAATGTTGATGGGCACCAGCTGTTGGATTTATCTAGATATGCTGCAGCTGAGCAGACAGCTGCCTTACACGTATTACAGAAGGAATTTGAACTGTACAGGATGAATGTATTATGATGCAATAAAAGAGACTAGATCAAATGGGGGACAGTGTTGCTTCGTGTGTGGTAAGTGCTGGAAAGGAGAGAAGGAGGCTACGAAGGAAAAAAAAGGGTGATGTCTCCCCAAAGCACTGTCCACATACGAACATTGGTAGCAGAGGATGATTGGGATGCAATTTATCAATGGGATGGGCTGTCTGATGAGGAAAGTGAATCAGACTGTCACACAGATGTCCCAATGTATGGGGCACAACCTATTGTTGCTGAGCGGCAGCAGAACTATGTGACAAATTGCACGCAAACCCCTCAGGCACCAGTGGCTGAAGGGGATGAGGTTGCTTTTGCAATGCATGTAAATTTGCTGGTTTTGATTCAAGTGGTCTCAATCCTTTGAGTGCCACAGGGGTACTCAATACAGTGCTCCACAATGCTTTGTGTACCCATACAACACTAAAAGGGTTAAATGTATATTCATCATGCGTTTTTTGTTTTTCCATTAGTTTAATAGTTGGGGAACCTAAGCTCGACATAGCTTTATTATGTAAACTTGCTGATAAAGTTGCATAACTAATTTCCCACATGTCCAGAAAATCACCTCCATCCACCTTTGCAGGTGGCGCAGGATTTACATCCCAGGCGCCCCTAGGCAAGGCACTCTATGAGCTCTTAGCTACACTCATGACCATGTGTTACAAAGTTGTTTTTAGGTCATTGGATACATTTAAAGGGGAAACCTCACCTCCTGTAAAAGTCCTTCTTATTTAAATCTTACTTACCAATTAATGTTAAATCCAGTTTTGTTTTTATTTTAAAGGCTCTATTGACGGAGATATAGGCTTCAACATCTAACCTTGTGACATCACTTCAGGACACAGTGCAGTACAGCTCTGTACCACAGCCTGTCAAGCTTTGCCTCTTCCCCTCCCCAGTTGTTCCTCGTTACCTCCTCCTCCTTTGACTGAGGAATCCAGCATGTGAGCTGGAGTGATCTCATTGGCAAGCAAGCACATCAGGTCACGTACTGGATTCCTCTGTCAGAGAAGAAGAAGGTGGTAACGAGGGACAATTGAGGAGGGGAAGAGGTGAAGATTGAGAGGCTGCGGTACAGAGCTGTACCGCAGCTTATCCTGAAGTGACGTTGTGCGGTCACATTTTAATTAAAGCCTATATCTCTGTGAAGAGTGTTTAAAATAAAAACATAACTGGATTTAACATTTATTGGTAACCAAGGTTCAAATAACGAGGACTTTACAGAAGGTGAGAGTTCTCCTTTAAGTGAACATAACCTCAGATTATGTTGAAAACTTTTTCATAATCGCATATTTGTTGGAAAAATAACAGTTCCATTTTAACCCTTTGAGTGGCAGAGAGGTATCCAACGTACCTCTCTGTCACTCAAAGGGTTCAGTGGCGTAACAATAGGGGTCGCACCTGTGACCGGGCCCGTCACTCCTGGGGCCCGGCCGCCCCCTGCGACCCCCTCGCCCGCAGCAACTACCACTATATATATATATATATATATATATATATATATATATATATATATATATATATACCATCTGTATTTGCAGAATGAATATTTATTAAGTGTGTATTATAAAACATACTTGTACATCCCATTATCACAGATGCATATTTATTCATTCATTGACCATTCATAGATAGCATGAGTGCCCATTCTGCAGGGACACAGAGCCCACCTGTCCACAAACAAGCTGACCCCTGTCATTATGGCAGTAAGAGAAAATAGATCTGCATCTCAGCATGCCTGTGGGCCACATGTCCCAGAACAAGCTGCCCACTGATTGTTGTATAAAATGCAGACATATCTATCGATCTATCTATCTATCTATCTATCTACTGTATTGGTATAACAACAACATCTGTTTACATGAAATGGAGATATTACACAAGCAATAACCCATCTGGAAACAATGAGTACCCACTGTATTCTGAAAGTATATTTCCTGTTCTCTGACCATTCACAGACAATCCTGGACTGTCAAAACTGTTATGTTATGAAGTCAAGAAGCCCTGCAAAATAAATGAATGTGTGATTATATATTAAGCTACATTTTAAGGGATAAAATGAAATAAATAATATTTTTTACAGATGCTAGTATAGGATATTAAAAGTACAGAGTATTTATAGGGACCCAATCACCTAAAATCAACTATGGAAGCATCTCCAAAATCCCCTATATATATTGTATTAGACTTTTTTTTCTTAAATTTAGGAAACTAATTTGAGTTATTTAACCTGTTGTGAACCAGAGGGGTACCCAACACATTGCTTCTCAATGCATTGAATGCCTCTCGCACTCAAAGGGTTAAGATTCAAATAGATTATGCCAATGAAGGCATAAAGTGCAGGTACTTCCTGTCTTAACCCCATATTACCTCTGTGATGGATATCCGAACTCACACTGAGTATCTCCGCCAAAACTGTGCTTCCTTAGCCCAGGGCGACTCTCAGGAATTCCACCAGCAAGGAACCAGGATCATAGCTCCAGTCACCCAGTCACTTAGGCAAGACTCAATGTAGGATAAACACACTTTGGATATAGCAAGCTTACCCCAAGCACCAGGCAACACCAGTGTAGGGGTAACACAAGAACTGTTTATTGCAGAACACACAGGATTTCTATACACACATATCTGCATTATCAACACATCTTGGAATGCAATAGGATACCATCCACTGCAACCAACGTATGGGAGTATACACAAGGAATACAATGGGGCCGTGGGTGGAGAGGCACATAATACAAAGAGGCACAATGGGAACAATACACAAGTCATACAATGGGAGCCTCAGGGGGACTGTAAACAACAAAAGGCATTTCAACATGATTACATCAAACATAATCACCTCAACCACATAATTAAAGGACCACACCACACAAGAGCATACTAACACAATGTCCTGTTCCTGTGACAGCTCCCCCAAGTTGGGCAGTCTGTAGGGAGGAGGCTGGCCTCCAGGCCCCTCCAGGAGCCCTGGGCATGGAGGCTTCCATGACAACCTCCCCCACTCACTGACACTTAACACTTTCAGGGATTGTGTTGATGGGCAATGTAATGATGAGCAGTGTCAATGAGTGGAAGATTTAATGTGGGACTAAGACAGGAAGTGCCTGCACAGCATTCATTAGAATAATATATAAATCTAAACATCTAAAAACATTATTAACAAAAAATCTCTAATACAAATTATAGGTGATTTTAAAAGCTCTTTCAAAATTATCAATATTGTTTTTAGGTCGGGCATCCCACGTGCGGCCCGTGGCCGAAATACAGTCAGCCTGTTTCCAGGGTGTGACCTGTCTGAGATTTTTAAAAACTATTTTTATCCCTAATTAACTAGCACACGTACGAACCCGTAGACCAATAAGACCTAATCCCCTGCTGCTAGTTCCACACAGTTCAAGTACACATAAAAATAAACATTGATTTACATGAGATTTATAATCTATTGAATGCTAGATAGATCTCCAAAGTATTGCCTCTATGGTGCAGTTGCTTTGCCCCAGAATCACTCCAGTTTGCTTTAACCCCTTAAAGACTTATGACGTACATGTACGTCACGAGGTGGATGTCCCTAAAGGACCTAGGACGTACATGTACGTCATGGAATTCCGGGCTCCCCGTGTGGTTGCACTCCATTCTGGGAGTCCTGAATCGGATCAGCTAACAAAAGAAAATGCTCTGTAATCCTTAAGTGACGCCCTCATGCGTGCGCGTCCAGTCCTTAAGGGGTTAAAAGGTTAGTAATGTTTACAAGCAGCTCAGATCGTTTGTCATAGTGAATAGTACTGAAGTCTGAGGCTCTCTAAACTACTTGGAAGCCACCTCCCCGCAGATCTGAAATCCAGTCGCTTGACCAGACAGATCACAACAAGGGACAATCTTCCCTCAGTCAGTTTAAGAAAAACCCTGCCCTCCTTGGTGAAGGAGGGCAGGTTTTTCTTAATACTGACTGAAGATTGCCCCTCGTGGTCCGCTCTCGGATCTGATCGAGATTTGCTGACATCGGGAAAAGGGGCAGGAGTGGTAAAATTAATCATACGATTACAACACAGGTAGCAAGTTATGAACTTTGAGAACCTCAGACATCGGTACTATTCACTATGACAAACGATCTGCGCTGCTTGTGTTTGTAAACATTACTATCCCTTTAACCCCTTTAGGACCATTGACGTGGCAGGACCGTCACGCTGGTCCTGCACTTAAGGACCATTGACGGTCCTGGCATGTCAAGGGTTAACTCTCCCATCACCGCCGCTGTGCGCGATGGGAGAGACGCGGGCTGACTATTACTAGGTGCTCCAATATCGGAGCATCTAGTTTCGGCCAATGCCCTGTTTGTTTGTACATGTGATTTGCTGTTTTAGCGAATCACATGTATTACCCCTCATATGACAGAAGCAGTGTTTTCAAAACACTGCTTCTGTCATATCTCTCTCTCTCTCCTCCTCAGACACAAATCTGAGGACAAGAGAGCGAGAGAGATCGTTGCTGAAGTGTTCCAGTGTTGCAGGCTTGCAACAAAGTTAAAAAAAAAAAAAAAAAGAAGAAGAAAAATAGCTTTTTTTTTTTTCAATTGATCACTATAATACAGTGATCAATTGCCCCTCCTTGATCACTCAGTTTAGTGATCAAGTGCTGCAGATCAGCTTCTTCTGATCTATTTTTTTTTTGCCCCCCCCCATTGAAATCCCTTTTTTTTAATAAAAATTGATTATTTTTTTTTTAATTTTTAGGTAGTTTAATAGGTTAGTTAGGTAATTTTAGTGGGGCTAGGTAGGTTTAGAGGGTACGTGGGTTAGGGTAAGTTTAGTGTTGAATTTAGGTCACATTTAGGTTTAGGGAATTATTATTATTTATTTTTTTTAATAAAAATTGTATTTATTAAAATATTTAGGGTTTTTAGGTAGTTTAGATAGGTATGTTTAGTGCGGCTAGGTAGGTTTAGAGTGTATGTGGGTTAGGATAAGATTTAGTATAGAATTTAGGTTTAAAGATTAGGGTTTCGTAAAAAAAAAATATATATATATATATATACAAAATCCATTGGTGGAAAGCACTCACTCTCAAATATAATTACTGCCATTAGATACAAACAGTATAGGAAGAGGGCAGCATCCGTGGGACTTATTCAAAAGGCTTTAATTTAATTCAGCAAAGATGTTTTTTTTGTTGCTGAATTAAATTAAAGCCTTTTGAATAAGTCCCACGGGTGCTGCCCTCTTCCTTTACTGTTTATATATATATATATATATATATATATATATATATATATATATATAGATAGTTTTATTGTAGGAATAGTAACTATACGTAGGATTAGGGTTGACGTGGGTTAGGTTAAGGTTTAGGGTTAGAGTTAGGCACAGAAGAAAAAAAACAAACCCCACCCCCCAAAAAAAAATATATAGTTTTATTGAAGGAATAGTGACTGTTTGGGTTAAGTTAGGTAGGATTAGGGCTGACGTGGGTTAGGGTAAGGTTTAGGGTAAGATTTAGGGTTAGAGTTAGGCACAGAAGAAAAAAAAGAAAAAAAATATATTATATTATATTATCTATATATATAAAAGAAGACTTTGTGCCTGGCAAAAAACACCCAGGGGCGGCAGTAAAAAGGATTACTGCTGCCATTGGGTGATTCTGTGGGAGTGTGATTTTTGGCCTGCCCCCACTATCCAGCCCGCCCACCACTATCTAAGGCTGAAAAAAAAAATGGCTGCCACACACTCCTACACCACAGACACATGCACATGCCCTCCCACACACACACTAGCAGACACATACACACATATACACACACGCACGCTGAGGATGATGGGAACAATGTTCAAGCTACAGCTGGAAGGCCATGGTCCAATCTGTATTATGCAGCTTCTTCATTCCCTGTCTTTGAGCCTACACAGCTCTGCTAATTACTACAAGTGAGCTGATTTCTAAACAATCAGCAGGAGGATACTGGCTTGCTGAGAAAGTGGAAACAACGGCAGAGAGGTGATCAGGCAGTGCAGAGCAAGGCTTCAGCTGAGCTGGTAAATGGCAGAGACATGGATGTGACTGTATTTATATATTGCACAAAGAGAGAGAAAGAGAGCAGGTTGTTTGTCAGTCTGTCTGTAAGTAGAGGTGCCAGTTCCTGCAATCATCTCCATGCTGTACATAGCTCACTGTATAGCATGTATGACAAACTATTTATATATGGTCTGGCATTGTATAGTATACAGTCTGTGTATAAGGACTGGCACTATACAGTATAGGAGGGACAGTCCCTGTTTGACACCCAAATCCCTCTGCTCCTCTATTTAGGAGATCACACGGTGTGGTGTATATACAGTAGGCTGACCAGACCTTACCTTTAACCGGGGACACATAGGAAATAAGCATATTTCAGGAGTGCACCAAAATCAAAGCAGCCCTGCAGTATGCATTTTTCATATGTGTCACTGGTTAAAGGTGAGGTCTGGTCAGCCTAATGTACAAGTGTATCAGATTGCTCCACATCAGTAAAACCCACGGTAATGTGGGTATAAACTTCTGTATATATCTGTTAAATTAGTCTGTGTAAAAAAATACTTTCATCTTCTTCTAAATCATTCACTTACAGAAAGAGTAACTTAACCATTTCAGTGCCAGAGGAGATGCAATGCATTGCTTACCCCCTGGCACTCAAAGGGTTAAAAATTCTCTACAATGGTCTGGCACTGTATAGCAGTGGTTCTCAATCTGTGCCCTCAGTGGCTATTAACAGGCCAGGATTTTAGAATTTCCTTTTAAGAGCACAGGTGAGTTAATCAATATGACTGAGCCTCTGATCAACACACTTGTGTTCTAGCAGTGAAATTCCTAAGTCCTGGCCTGTTAGTGGTCGCTGAGGGCATGGGTTGAGAACCTCTGCTGTATAGTATACAGTCTGCATGTGTCTGTGTATAAGGACTGGCACTATACAGTATAGGAGGGACAGTCCCTGTTTGACACCCAAATCCCTCTGCTCCTCTATTTAGGAGATCACATTGTGTGGTGTATATACCAGTGTATCAGATTGCTCCACATCAATAAAACCCACAGTAATGTGGGAATAAACTTCTGTATATATCTGTTAAATTAGTCTGTGTAAAAAAAATACTTTCATCTTCTTCTAAATCATTCACTTACAGAAAGAGTAACTTAACCATTTCAATGCCAGAGGGGATGCAATGCATTGCTTACCCCCTGGCACTCAAAGGGTTAAAAATTCTCTAAAATACACCACCAGCCACGCCCCCAGTAACACCACCGAAAACACAAGTGTCCCTCTTTGGCCATATGAAATGTTGGGAGGTATGTTACTTACACTGCTCACACTGTATGTATTTATGTTCTGATTTGCAGCTGTGTGTCACTGTTTGTGTTGTCAGTGCATGTGTGTGTATATGTGTGTGTTGCATGTGTCTCTGTCTATCACTGTGTGTACCTTTCTGACACGTACACCCTACGCTATAATTCACTATCATAACATTTATTTTAAAAAAAAGAAACATTTCCTGCATAACATGACGGGCAACGCCGTCCCAAACTGCTAGTTATATATATATATATATAATATAATATATATATATATATATATATATATATATATATAATATAATATAATATAATATATTTTTTTTATTTTTTTTCTTCTGTGCCTAACTCTAACCCTAAATCTTACCCTAAACCTTACCCTAACCCACGTCAGCCCTAATCCTACCTAACTTAACCCAAACAGTCACTATTCCTACAATAAAACTATATTTATATATATACATATATACATGGTCTTGATAATGGTCCGAAATGGGACCGAAACGTTGACCCTGTATGTAAACAGTTGCCTAATAAATTTCTTATATCACAAGACCCACTGGTGCTGCCTCCTAGTTTTTCTATTCATATCCATATTTTAGAGGACTGTGCACCTGGGCAATTTACTTAAATAGAGTGAGTGCCTCCAACCTATGTTTTGACTGTATATGTATATATATATATATATATATACTAGCAGTTTGGGACGGCGTTGCCGTCATGTTATGCAGGAAATGTTTCTTTTTTTTTAAATAAATGTTATGATAGTGAATTATAGCGTAGGGTGTACGTGTCAGAAAGGTACACACAGTGATAGACAGAGACACATGCAACACACACATATACACACACATGCACTGACAACACAAACAGTGACACACAGCTGCAAATCAGAACATAAATACATACAGTGTGAGCAGTGTAAGTAACATACCTCCCAACATTTCATATGGCCAAAGAGGGACACTTGTGTTTTCGGTGGTGTTACTGGGGGCGTGGCTGGTGGTGTATTTTAGAGAATTTTTAACCCTTTGAGTGCCAGGGGGTAAGCAATGCATTGCATCCCCTCTGGCATTGAAATGGTTAAGTTACTCTTTCTGTAAGTGAATGATTTAGAAGAAGATGAAAGTATTTTTTTTACACAGACTAATTTAACAGATATATACAGAAGTTTATTCCCACATTACTGTGGGTTTTATTGATGTGGAGCAATCTGATACACTGGTATATACACCACACAATGTGATCTCCTAAATAGAGGAGCAGAGGGATTTGGGTGTCAAACAGGGACTGTCCCTCCTATACTGTATAGTGCCAGTCCTTATACACAGACACATGCAGACTGTATACTATACAGCGGAGGTTCTCAGCCCATGCCCTCAGTGGCCACTAACAGGCCAGGACTTAGGAATTTCACTGCTAGAACACAAGTGTGTTGATCAGAGGCTCAGTCATATTGATTAACTCACCTGTGCTCTTAAAAGGAAATTCTAAAATCCTGGCCTGTTAATAGCCACTGAGGGCACAGATTGAGAACCACTGCTATACAGTGCCAGACCATTGTAGAGAATTTTTAACCCTTTGAGTGCCAGGGGGTAAGCAATGCATTGCATCTCCTCTGGCACTGAAATGGTTAAGTTACTCTTTCTGTAAGTGAATGATTTAGAAGAAGATGAAAGTATTTTTTTACACAGACTAATTTAACAGATATATACAGAAGTTTATACCCACATTACCGTGGGTTTTACTGATGTGGAGCAATCTGATACACTTGTACATTAGGCTGACCAGACCTCACCTTTAACCAGTGACACATATGAAAAATGCATACTGCAGGGCTGCTTTGATTTTGGTGCACTCCTGAAATATGCTTATTTCCTATGTGTCCCCGGTTAAAGGTGAGGTCTGGTCAGCCTACTGTATATACACCACACCGTGTGATCTCCTAAATAGAGGAGCAGAGGGATTTGGGTGTCAAACAGGGACTGTCCCTCCTATACTGTATAGTGCCAGTCCTTATACACAGACTGTATACTATACAATGCCAGACCATATATAAATAGTTTGCCATACATGCTATACAGTGAGCTATGTACAGCATGGAGATGATTGCAGGAACTGGCACCTCTACTTACAGACAGACTGACAAACAACCTGCTCTCTTTCTCTCTCTTTGTGCAATATATAAATACAGTCACATCCATGTCTCTGCCATTTACCAGCTCAGCTGAAGCCTTGCTCTGCACTGCCTGATCACCTCTCTGCCGTTGTTTCCACTTTCTCAGCAAGCCAGTATCCTCCTGCTGATTGTTTAGAAATCAGCTCACTTGTAGTAATTAGCAGAGCTGTGTAGGCTCAAAGACAGGGAATGAAGAAGCTGCATAATACAGATTGGACCATGGCCTTCCAGCTGTAGCTTGAACATTGTTCCCATCATCCTCAGCGTGCGTGTGTGTATATGTGTGTATGTGTCTGCTAGTGTGTGTGTGTGGGAGGGCATGTGCATGTGTCTGTGGTGTAGGAGTGTGTGGCAGCCATTTTTTTTTTCAGCCTTAGATAGTGGTGGGCGGGCTGGATAGTGGGGGCAGGCCAAAAATCACACTCCCACAGAATCACCCAATGGCAGCAGTAATCCTTTTTACTGCCGCCCCTGGGTGTGTTTTGCCAGGCACAAAGTCTTCTTTTATATATATAGATATATATATATATAATATATATATATAATACTAGCAATGTGGGACGGCGTTGCCCGTCAGGATATGTAGGGAATTAATGCACACACACGGATGCGAGACAAACACAGAGACACACACGCAAATGCACACGCATGCACCGAGATGCTTAAAGAGCGACAGTCATACACACATACATGCAGACACATAGAGTGTGATACAGACATGAAACACACAGGCACACACAGAGACACACACACACACACACACACACACACACACACAGAAGTGAGTCATAAAGGGTTGACTTATGTGTCATTGTAATGAGTTTTTGTTTGTAATTATGCCTCCACTGTGGCATTCATTCATATAGTTGAAACACGTGGTAATTGCACATACTATGGTGGAAGGTGGATCATGCTGGCTCCCAGGATGTGAGTGACTGGCATTCATTCATGTAATTGAAATGCGTGTGGTAATTGCACATACTATGGTGGAAGGTGGATCATGCTGGCTCCCGGGGTGTGAGTGACAGTGAGACTATGGTGGAAGGTGGATCGTGCTGGCTCCTGGGGTGTGATTACATGTGAGTGATTGCGTTGGAGTGCGAGATTGAGTGATTGCATGTGAGTGATTGAGGGAGTGTGTTAGTGAGTGTGTGTGATTGAATGAGAGTGTGTATAATAGTGAGAGGGTGTGAGTGAAAGGGTGTGAGTGTGATTGAGGGTGAGAGTGTGATTGAGTGTGAGTGTGATTGAGTGTGATTGAGTGTGAGTGTGATTGTGATTGAGTGTGACTGCGAGACTGTAAGTGTGAGAATGTGATTGAGTGTGAGACTGTAAGAGCGTGAGACTGAGAGTGTGATTGAGTGATTGAGTGTGAGAGTGAGACTGTGTGAGTGTGTGAGTATGACTGAGTGAGACTGTGAGAGTGTGATTGAGTGAGACTGTGTGAGTGTGATTGAGTGAGACTGTGTGAGTGTGATTGAGTGATTGGGTGTGAGTGTGAGAGAGACTGTGTGAGACTGTGAGACTGAGAGTGTGAGAATGTGAGTGTGAGAGAGACTTTGTGAGTGTGAGAGAGACTGTGAGAGTGTGAGAGAGACTGAGAGAGACTGTGAGACAGAGTGTGAGAGACTGTGAGAGTGTGAGAGACTGTGAGAGTGTGAGAGACTGTGAGACAGAGTGTGAGAGACTGTGAGAGTGTGAGAGACTGTGAGAGTGTGAGAGACTGTGAGAGTGTGAGAGACTGTGAGACAGAGTGTGAGAGACTGTGAGACAGAGTGTGAGAGACTGTGAGACAGAGTGTGAGACTGCGTGAGACTGTAAGACAGAGTGTGAGACTGCGTGAGACTGTGAGACAGAGTGTGAGACTGCGTGAGACTGTGAGACAGAGTGTGAGACTGCGTGAGACTGTGAGAGTGTGAGACTGCGTGAGACTGAGAGTGTGAGAGAGAGACTGTGAGTGTGAGAGAGAGACTGTGAGTGTGAGTGTGAGACTGTGAGTGTGAGACTGTGAGTGTGAGACTGTGTGTGAGACTGTGTGAGTGTGAGACAGAGAGTGTGTGTGAGAGTGTGAGACTGTGTGTGAGAGTGTGAGACTGTGTGTGAGAGTGTGAGAGAGAAAGACTGTGTGAGAGAGAAAGACTGTGTGAGAGAGAGAGACTGTGTGAGAGAGAGAGACTGTGTGAGAGAGAGAGACTGTGTGAGAGAGAGAGACTGTGTGAGACTGTGTGAGACTGAGTGTGAGAGAGACTGTGTGTGAGAGTGAGAGAGTGTGACACTGTGACGCTGTGTGACACTGTGTGACACTGTGAGAGAGTGTGAGAGAGTGTGAGACTGTGTGAGAGTGTGAGACTGTGTGAGAGTGTGAGACTGTGTGAGAGTGTGTGAGAGTGTGAGACTGTGTGTGTGAGAGTGTGAGACTGTGTGTGTGAGAGTGTGAGACTGTGTGAGAGTGAGAGACTGTGTGACACTGTGTGAGAGTGTGTGTGAGTGTGTGTGAGTGTGTGTGAGTGTGTGTGAGTGTGAGACTGTGTGACACTGTGTGAGAGTGTGACACTGTGTGAGAGTGTGAGACTGTGTGAGAGTGTGAGACTGTGTGACTGTGTGTGTGAGAGTGTGAGACTGTGTGTGTGAGAGTGTGAGACTGTGTGTGTGAGAGTGTGAGAGTGAGAGACTGTGTGAGAGTGAGAGACTGTGTGAGAGTGAGAGACTGTGTGAGAGTGAGAGACTGTGAGAGAGTGTGAGAGAGTGTGACACAGTGTGAGAGAGTGTGAGAGAGTGTGAGAGATTGTGAGACTGTGTGTGAGAGTGTGAGACTGTGTGTGTGAGAGTGTGAGACTGTGTGTGTGAGAGTGTGAGACTGTGTGTGAGAGAGAAAGAGACTGTGTGTGAGAGAGAGAGAGAGAGAGACTGTGTGAGAGTGAGAGAGAGAGACTGTGAGAGAGAGACTGTGAGAAAGAGAGTGTGACACTGTGTGAGAGTGTGACACTGTGTGAGAGTGTGACACTGTGTGAGAGTGTGACACTGTGTGACTGTGTGTGTGAAAGTGTGAGACTGTGTGTGTGAGAGTGTGAGACTGTGTGTGTGAGAGTGTGAGACTGTGAGAGTGTGAGACTGTGAGAGTGAGAGACTGTGTGAGAGTGAGAGACTGTGAGAGACTGTGAGAGAGTGTGACACAGTGTGAGAGAGTGTGAGAGAGTGTGAGAGAGTGTGAGACTGTGTGTGTGAGAGTGTGAGACTGTGTGTGTGAGACTGTGTGTGTGAGACTGTGTGTGTGAGACTGTGATAGTGTGAGACTGTGATAGTGTGAGACTGAGAGTGTGAGACTGTGATAGTGTGAGACTGAGAGTGTGAGACTGAGAGTGTGAGAGACAGAGAGTGTGTGAGACTGAGAGTATGTGAGTGTGTGAGACTGAGAGTGTGAGATTGAGAGTGTGAGACTGAGAGTGTGAGAGTGAGAGACCGTGAGAGAGTGTGAGACTGTGTGTGAGTGTGAGAGTGTGAGACAGACTGTGTGTGAGAGTGTGAGAGTGTCAGAGTGTCAGAGTGTGAGTGTGAGAATGTGAGAGTGTGAGACTGAGAGAGAGACTGTGTGAGAGAGAGAGAGACTGTGAGAGTGAGAGAGTGTGACACTGTGTGAGACTGTGTGTGTGAGAGTGTGAGACTGTGTGTGTGAGAGACTGTGTGAGACTGAGTGTGAGAGAGACTGTGTGTGAGAGTGAGAGAGTGTGAGAGTGAGAGAGTGTGACACTGTGTGACACTGTGAGAGAGTGTGAGAGTGTCAGAGTGTGAGAGTGTCAGAGTGTCAGAGTGTCAGAGTGTGAGAGTGTGTGAGACTGTGTGAGACTGTGTGTGTGAGACTGTGTGTGTGAGAGTGTGAGACTGTGTGTGTGAGAGTGTGAGAGTGTCAGACTGAGAGAGAGAGACTGTGTGAGAGAGAGACTGTGAGAGTGAGAGAATGTGACAATGTGTGAGACTGTGTGTGTGAGAGTGTGAGACTGTGTGTGTGAGAGACTGTGTGAGACTGTGTGAGACTGAGTGTGAGAGAGACTGTGTGTGAGAGTGTGAGAGTGAGAGAGTGTGACACTGTGTGACACTGTGAGAGAGTGTGAGAGAGTGTGAGACTGTGTGAGACTGTGTGAGACTGTGTGAGACTGTGTGAGAGTGTGAGACTGTGTGAGTGTGAGAGAGAGAGTGTGAGACTGTGTGTGTGAGAGTGAGAGACTGTGTGAGAGTGTGACACTGTGTGACACTGTGTGAGAGTGTGAGAGAGTGTGAGAGAGTGTGACACTGTGTGACACTGTGTGACACTGTGTGAGAGAGTGTGAGAGAGTGTGACACTGTGTGACACTGTGTGACACTGTGTGAGAGAGTGTGACACTGTGTGAGAGAGTGTGAGAGACTGTGTGAGAGTGTGAGACTGTGTGTGAGACTGTGTGTGAGAGAGAGAGAGTGTGAGACTGTGTGTGTGAGAGTGTGACTGTGTGTGTGAGAGTGTGACACTGTGTGTGAGAGTGAGAGACTGTGACACTGTGTGACACTGTGTGAGAGTGTGTGACACTGTGTGAGAGTGTGAGAGAGTGTGTGACACTGTGTGAGAGTGTGAGAGAGTGTGAGAGAGTGTGAGAGAGTGTGAGACTGTGTGACACTGTGTGACACTGTGAGAGAGTGTGAGACTGTGTGAGACTGTGTGAGACTGTGTGAGACTGTGTGAGACTGTGTGAGAGTGTGAGACTGTGTGAGTGTGAGAGAGAGAGTGTGAGACTGTGTGTGTGAGAGTGAGAGACTGTGAGAGAGTGTGACACTGTGTGACACTGTGTGAGAGTGTGAGAGAGTGTGAGAGAGTGTGAGAGAGTGTGAGAGACTGTGTGAGAGTGTGAGACTGTGTGTGAGACT
Source organism: Rhinophrynus dorsalis (assembly GCA_037306005.1). Classification (NCBI taxonomy): domain Eukaryota; kingdom Metazoa; phylum Chordata; class Amphibia; order Anura; family Rhinophrynidae; genus Rhinophrynus; species Rhinophrynus dorsalis. The sequence goes on along the minus strand of CM074721.1, from coordinate 73,782,603 downwards.
GTGTGAGAGAGAGAGAGAGTATGAGACTGTGTGTGTGAGAGTGTGACTGTGTGTGTGAGAGTGTGACACTGTGTGTGAGAGTGAGAGACTGTGACACTGTGTGACACTGTGTGAGAGTGTGTGACACTGTGTGAGAGTGTGAGAGAGTGTGTGACACTGTGTGAGAGAGTGTGAGAGAGTGTGAGAGAGTGTGAGAGAGTGTGAAACTGTGTGAAAGAGTGTGAGACTGTGTGAGAGAGTGTGAGACTGTGTGTGAGAGACTGTGTGTGAGAGTGTGAGACTGTGTGTGAGACTGTGAGACTGTGTGTGAGAGTGTGAGACTGTGTGTGTGAGAGTGTGAGACTGTGTGTGTGAGAGTGTGAGAGTGTGAGACTGTGAGAGTGTGAGACTGTGTGAGAGTGTGAGACTGTGTGAGAGTGAGAGACTGTGTGAGAGACTGTGTGAGAGTGTGAGACTGTGTGAGAGTGAGAGACTGTGTGAGAGACTGTGTGAGAGTGTGAGACTGTGTGAGAGTGTGAGACTGTGTGAGAGTGAGACTGTGTGTGAGTGAGACTGTGTGTGTGTGTGAGACTGTGTGTGTGTGAGAGACTGTGTGTGAGTGAGAGACTGTGTGTGCGTGAGAGACTGTGAGAGAGTGTGAGACAGAGTGTGAGAGAGACTGTGTGTGAGAGAGAGAGAGACTGAGTGAGAGAGTGTGACACTGTGTGAGACTGTGAGACTGTGTGTGTGAGACTGTGTGAGACTGTGAGAGACTGTGTGAGACTGTGAGAGACTGTGAGAGACTGTGTGAGACTGTGAGAGACTGTGAGAGAGTGTGAGACAGAGTGTGAGAGAGACTGTGTGTGAGAGAGAGAGAGACTGAGTGAGAGAGTGTGACACTGTGTGAGACTGTGAGACTGTGTGTGTGAGACTGTGTGAGACTGTGTGAGACTGTGAGAGACTGTGTGAGACTGTGAGAGACAGTGAGAGACTGTGTGAGACTGTGTGAGAGTGTGTGAGACTGAGAGTGTGAGAAAGACTGTGTGTGAGAGAGACTGTGAGAGTGTGAGAGAGAGTGTGAGAGAGAGTGTGAGAGAGAGTGTGAGACTGTGTGTGAGACTGTGTGTGAGTGTGTGAGACTGAGAGAGTGTGTGTGAGAGTGTGAGACTGAGAGAGTGTGAGAGTGTGAGACAGAGAGTGTGAGAGTGTGTGTGAGTGTGAGACTGAGAGAGAGTGTGAGACTGAGAGAGAGTGTGAGACTGAGAGAGAGTGTGAGACAGAGAGTGTGAGACAGAGAGTTTGAGACAGAGAGTGTGAGACTGAGTGTGAGAGTGTGAGACTGAGAGAGTGTGAGACTGAGAGAGTGTGAGACTGAGAGTGTGTGAGACTGAGAGTGTGTGAGACTGTGTGTGAGAGTGTGAGAGTGTGAGAGAGAGTGTGAGACTGTGTGAGAGTGTGAGACTGAGAGAGTGTGAGACTGAGAGAGTGTGAGAGAGAGTGTGAGACTGAGAGAGTGTGAGAGTGTGTGTGAGAGTGTGAGACTGAGAGAGTGTGAGAGTGTGAGACAGAGAGTGTGAGAGTGTGAGACAGAGAGTGTGTGAGTGTGAGACTGAGAGAGTGTGAGAGTGTGTGTGAGTGTGAGACTGAGAGAGAGTGTGAGACTGAGAGAGTGTGAGACTGAGAGTGTGTGAGACTGTGTGTGAGACTGTGTGTGAGAGTGTGTGTGAGAGTGTGTGTGAGAGAGAGTGTGAGACTGAGAGTGTGTGAGACTGTGTGTGAGAGTGTGTGTGAGAGAGAGTGTGAGACTGTGTGAGAGTGTGAGACTGAGAGAGTGTGAGACTGAGAGTGTGTGAGACTGTGAGAGTGTGAGAGAGAGTGTGAGAGTGTGAGAGAGAGTGTGAGACTGAGAGAGTGTGAGACTGAGAGAGTGTGTGAGTGTGAGACTGAGAGAGTGTGTGAGTGTGAGACTGAGAGAGTGTGAGACTGTGAGACAGAGAGTGTGAGACAGAGAGTGTGAGACAGAGAGTGTGAGACAGAGAGTGTGAGAGTGTGAGACAGAGAGTGTGAGAGTGTGAGACAGAGAGTGTGAGAGTGTGAGACTGTGTGTGTGAGAGTGTGAGACTTTGTGTGTGAGACTGTGTGACTGTGAGAGAGACTGTGAGAGAGAGACTGAGAGTGTGAGACTGAGAGTTTGAGACTGACTGTGTGAGACTGACTGTGTGAGACTGACTGTGTGAGACTGACTGTGTGAGAAAGAGTGTGAGAGACTGAGAGTGTGAGAGACTGAGAGTGTGAGAGACTGAGAGTGTGAGAGACTGAGAGTGTGAGAGACTGTGAGGGACTGTGTGAGGGACTGTGTGAGACTGTGTGAGGGACTGTGTGAGACTGTGTGAGACTGTGTGAGACTGTGAGAGACTGCGAGAGTGTGAGACTGTGTGAAAGTGTGAGAGACTGTGAGACTGAGAGAGACTGTGTGAGACTGCGAGAGAGACTGTGAAAGACTGTGAGAGTGTGAGACTGAGAGTGTGAGACAGAGAGTGTGAGAGTGTGACACTGTGTGTGTGAGAGTGTGACACTGTGTGTGTGAGAGTGTGACACTGTGTGTGTGAGAGTGTGAGAGAGAGACTGTGAGAGAGAGACTGTGAGAGAGAAACTGTGAGAGAGAGACTGAGAGTGTGAGACTGAGAGTGTGAGACTGACTGTGTGAGAAAGAGTGTGAGAGACTGAGAGTGTGAGAGAGAGTGTGAGAGACTGAGAGTGTGAGGGACTGTGAGAGTGTGAGGGACTGTGAGACTGTGAGGGACTGTGTGAGACTGTGAGGGACTGTGTGAGACTGTGAGGGACTGTGTGAGACTGTGAGAGACTGCGAGAGACTGCGAGAGTGTGAGACTGTGTGAAAGTGTGAGAGACTGTGAGACTGAGAGAGACTGTGTGAGACTGCGAGAGAGACTGTGAAAGACTGTGAGAGTGTGAGACTGAGAGTGTGAGACTGTGTGACAGTGTGAGAGACTGAGAGACTGTGAGACTGAGAGTGTGAGAGACTGAGAGTGTGAGAGACTGAGAGTGTGAGAGACTGAGAGTGTGAGAGTGTAAGAGACTGTGAGAGTGTGATGGACTGTGTGAGACTGCGAGAGTGTGATGGACTGTGTGAAAGTGTGAGAGACTGTGAGACTGTGTGAGACTGTGAGACTGAGAGTGTAAGAGACTGTGAGAGTGTAAGAGACTGTGAGAGTGTGAGGGACTGTGAGAGTGTGAGGGACTGTGAGAGTGTGAGGGACTGTGTGAGACTGCGAGAGAGACTGTGTGAGACTGCGAGAGAGACTGTGTGAGACTGCGAGAGAGAATGTGTGAGATTGCGAGAGAGACTGTGAAAGACTGTGAGAGTGTGAGTCTGTGTGACAGTGTGAGAGACTGAGAGTGTGAGAGACTGTGAGACTGAGAGTGTGAGAGACTGTGAGACTGAGAGTGTAAGAGACTGTGAGAGTGTAAGAGACTGTGAGAGTGTGATGGACTGTGTGAGACTGCGAGAGAGACTGTGTGAGACTGCAAGAGAGACTGTGAGAGTGTGAGACTGAGAGTGTGAGACTGTGTGAGAGACTGTGAGAGTATGAGGGACTGTGAGAGTGTGAGGGACTGTGTGAGACTGCGAGAGAGACTGTGTGAGACTGCGAGAGAGACTGTGTGAGACTGCAAGAGAGACTGTGAGAGTGTGAGTCTGTGTGACAGTGTGAGAGACTGAGAGTGTGAGAGACTGTGAGACTGAGAGTGTGAGAGACTGTGAGACTGGGAGTGTAAGAGACTGTGAGAGTGTAAGAGACTGTGAGAGTGTGATGGACTGTGTGAGACTGCGAGAGAGACTGTGTGAGACTGCAAGAGAGACTGTGAGAGTGTGAGACTGAGAGTGTGAGACTGTGTGAGAGACTGTGAGAGTATGAGGGACTGTGAGAGTGTGAGGGACTGTGTGAGACTGCGAGAGAGACTGTGTGAGACTGCGAGAGAGACTGTGTGAGACTGCGAGAGAGACTGTGTGAGACTGTAAGAGAGACTGTGAGAGAGACTGTGAAAGACTGTGAGAGTGTGAGACTGAGAGTGTGAGTCTGTGTGACAGTGTGAGAGACTGTGAGAGTGTGAGAGACTGTGAGACTGAGAGTGTAAGAGACTGTGAGAGTGTAAGAGACTGTGAGAGTGTGATGGACTGTGAGAGACTGCGAGAGAGACTGTGAGAGACTGCGAGAGAGACTGAGAGTGCGAGACTGAGAGTGTGAGACTGTGTGAAAGTGTGAGAGACTGTGAGACTGAGAGTGTGTGAGACTGTGAGAGAGACTGTGAGACTGTGTGAGAGACTGTGAGACTGTGTGAGAGACTGTGAGAGTGTGTGAGAGACTGTGAGAGTGTGAGAGACTGCGTGACTGAGAGTGTGAGACTGTGTGAGAGAGACTGTGAGAGTGTGAGACAGAATGTGTGCTTTGCAATGCGTTGCTTACCCCTCTGGCACTCAAAGGGTTAAGTTGAGCTAACATAGCAATATAACACACGGTGGCTCTTCAGTTGAGGCAACGTAGCAATATGCTGAGGGTTCAAATAGAAAGTGGTGTTTAAGGAGAAAGGGTGGGAAGCAGGAAGCAGGAAGTGGAGGAGTGACAGTTGAGACAGTGAGGTGACTGAAGAGATGATGAGTTAAATAAGAGTTGCTATTAAGTTTATCCCTGAGTTTGTATTTTATGGGAACATTACACCCTCGTACTGAAACAGAGTGTATGAAGGGTTACATTTATCTGTGGGAGGTGAAACAGTGTGTTTGTGAGGTCATGATCCTGAGTGAGAGTGTGAGTGGACCAGGAGAAGTTACTGATATCCTTACCTCAGGAGCGAGTGGCAGTTATATATTTTTTTTTTGTCAGTTGGATACTGGTGGGCGGGCTGGAGGGGGCGGGCCAACTCCCTGTATGATAAACACGCCCCCATTGAATCACCCAATGAGAGCAGTAAAGTCCCCATTCAATCACCCAATAGGAGTTGTGTCTCCTAATGAGACATAAATTATGTAATTAGACATTCTGTTCAATGCGAGTTTCTTTTCTGAGGAGACATAAATTATGTTCTGTGTGTGGGGTACCATAAATTATGCAATGAGGCTTATTCTTTTATATATATAGATATATATTATAGTATTTACATAGGAATAGGGACTTGGGTGGGTGGGTAGCTATTTAGAAAAAAATAGGGTAGGTAGGTTTAGTTAGAAGCTATTTAGAAAAATTAGGGGAGGTAGTTTAAGATGCAGTGTTTATACTCTGCTGAAGAGGCTTACACCTTTTTGACTTCTGATTCAGAAGCCACGGACACTGACTCTGATTTTGATATCTCACAGTTCACAGAGAGCGACAGTGATAGCTCCAGTAATCTTGCTGGGCCATCTTCTAAGAACAGGCGTACTGCCCCAAGAGTTGCCCTAGAAGCAGCCAGAAAAATGCCCCAGAAGCAGCCAAAAAAATGCCCCAGATGCAGCCCCAAGGTGACATGCCCCAGAAGCAGCCAAAAAAATGCCCCAGATGCAGTCCCAAGACAACATGCCCCAGAAGCAGCCCCAAGACGACATGCCTCAGTAGCAGCCCCAAGACATGCTCAAAGACCTGCCACAAGGCCTGTCCCTCATCCAGAGTCTAGGGAATGGGTACCACCAGTGGGATTAAGTCCAGCAATACCCAATTTCACAGACAGCCCAGGAATAAATGCAGATGTGGCCGGTTTTAACCAGGAGCAGTTTTTTAATTTATTTTTGGGGAAAGACATTTTGGGGGAGATTTAGCACAAACAAATATTTATGCAGCCCAATACATTGCAGCCAATTCCACACGCTATGTTTCCAAGCAGCAATCCTGCTACCCCATAGATGTTGCTGAATTCAAGATATTCTGGGCCCTAAATATGGCTATGGAGATAATTAAAAAGCCAAGCATCAAGTCATACTGGAGCAAAAATCCTGTATGCAATACCCCCATTTTCAGGCAAAAAATGATCAGGAGATGCTATGAAATGCTTTTGCGCTTCATGCATTTCAACAATAACACCCTGTGCCTCCCCAAAGATTACCCCCAGTAGGACAGGCTGTATAAAATTCGCCCCCTTATAACTCATTTGCAAAAAAAATTTTCTGAAAACTATACCCCCCAAAAAACAAATATCTGTTGATGAGTCCTTAATGAAATATAAGGGAAGGTTGGGCTTTAAACAATATATCCCCTCCAAGCGCTCCAAGTTTGGCATCAAATTTTATAAGTTGTGCGAAAGCGCCACAGGATACACTTATGCTTTTCGCATTTATGAGGGCAAGGACAGCCAGCTTGATCCTCCTGGTTGCCCTGAATATCTGGGAACCAATGGCAAAATTGTTTGGGATCTCATTTCCCTCCTATTAAATAAAGGATACCAGTTATATGTAGATAACTATTATACAAGCCCCCTTTTATTCAAATCCCTTTTTTATTTTGACACTGTGGCCTGTGGCACTGTTAGGAGAAATTGTAAGGAGATGCCCAAACAAATGATAAACTGCAAGCTACAAAAGGCAACGCCCTTAGCTTTGTGCCAAGAGGAGCTGCTGGCAGTCAAGTTTAGAGACAAAAATGACATGTACATGCTGACAACTATGCATGATGAGGGAACTGTGCCAGTCTTTGTCCATGGCACAGTCCTCCGGAAACCAGTCTGCATCAGAGACTACAATAAACACATGGGGGGTGTTGATCCTTGTGATCAACTCATGCAGCCTTACCTCACCATGAGGAAATCTAGGGTCTGGTATAAGAAGGTTGCTATTTTCCTGATGCAGACTACAGTTTATAAGTCCTATATAATTTTTCAACTGGCAAACCCCACTCAAAAAATCACTTTTTTACAATTCCAAATGCATGTCATTTCCAGTTTTTTGTTTGAAGGGGCAACAGCAGTTTTACAAAAGAGACCCCGTTTAGGACACTTTGCATTTAAAATCCCCCCAACCCCCCAAAAGAGTAACCCACATAAACGCTGCAGGGTGTGCTACGCCAATGGCAAATGGACAGAAACCACCTTCTACTGTCCTGATTGCCCTACAAAACCTGGGCTCTGCATTGGTGACTGTTTCAAACAGTATCACTTACGTGCAATGCAGTAATTCTGTAATTGAATTATTTGGCCGCACATTCCCCCTGAAATATCCTATTTTTTTTTCTCCAAAACACATCCCTCCTTAGATCTAACACTATGAAAATATAATGGGAACAACCCTGCTTTTTCCATGTCTGAAAATGAAAACGTGCATGTTCTCATCTGAACCCAGTAAATCCCCCAAACCCTGACAAACCTATGCATATGGGGCATTGCCATACTCAGAACATGTAGTTGAATTGTGGACAATGCATTTTTACAAATATCCAAATATCCTGTGCTTGAAATCCACAGCAACACAGAAATATAGGTGTGAAAATACAGGGTTTTCTTTTTCTTACTGCAGGTTTTGGGAGGGATTGGTGGTAAAATGACTGAGAAAAAATTGCCAAAATGCACCTAGACGAAAACCCAGGGTTGTATTCCTTACTAAAAATATATTTTGGGGGTAAAATATTAATTGCAACATTGCTTAACACCCCAAATAATACAAAAGGCACCAGTTAAGCGAGCTGTAAAAATGCCACGTCTGACAATGGAACGAGCTTGTTACCAACTGGGCTCAGTAGATTCCCCAACCCCTGACAAACCTATGCATATGGGGTGTTGCTGTACTCAGAAAAAGCAACTGAACATTAATCAGTGCAGGTTTTTAAATGTTGACCTATCCTGTGCTTGAAATCCATACCAACATTGAACCCAAGTGTGAAAAACGCTGAATTTTTAATTTAAGTAAAGTTTTACAAGGGATTGGTGGTAAAATGGCTGCGTAACAATATTTGAAAACATGCCTAAAATGAGAGCCTGGGGTGTCTACTTTCCAAAAATATACATTTTTGTGGGGGAAATCTTAGAGTGGAGCACTGTTACATAGCCCCAAATGAGACATGGCACCAGTGATGCAAGCTGTGAAAATTCAAAGTGGGCCCCGTAGCTCCCCCAAACCTTGATAAACCTATGAATATGGGGCATTTCCATACTCAGAAGAATGAGCTGAACACTAAACAATGCATTTTTAAAAATCTTCACCTATCCTGTGCTTGAAATTCACATCAACATTGAAATTTAAGTGCGAAAAACGCTGAATTTGTTACTTACATCAAGTTTTACGAAGGATTGTTAAAATGGATGCGTAAAAAATTTGAAAACATGCCTAAAATGAAAGCCTGGGTTGTCTACTTTACAAAAATATACACTTTTGGGGGGAAATTTTACAATGGAGCACTGTTACACAGCTCCAAAATGAGACATGGCACCAGTTATGCAAACTGTGAAAATTCAATGTTTGTTCAAAAGTTGTCCTGTAGCTCCCCCAAACCATGAGAAAACTATACAAATGGGGTATTGCCGTACTCAGAAGAAGCAACTGAACACTAATCAATGCATTTTAAAAAATCTTCTCCTATCCTGTGCTTGAAATTCACATCAACATTGACATTTAAGTGCGAAAAAAGCTGAATTTGTTACTTACATCAAGTTTTACGAAGGATTGATGGTAAAATGGCTGCGTAAAAAATTTGAAAACATACATAAAATGAAAGCCTAGGGTGTCTACTTTCCAAAAATATACACTTTTGGGGAGAAAATTTTAAAGTGGAGCACTGGTACACAGCCCTAAATGAGACATGGCACCAGTGATACAAGCTGTGAAAATTCAAAGTGTGAAACTGGAAACGCGTATGTTCGAATTTGGGCCCCGTAGCTCCCCCAAACCTTGGGAAACCTATGAATATGGGGTATTGCCGTACTCAGAAGAAGGAGCTGAACACTAAACAATGCATTTTTAAAAATCCTCACCTATCATGTGCTTGAAATTCACATCAACATTGAAACCTAAGTGTGAAAAACGCTGAATTTTTTTACTTACATCATGATTTACGAAGGATTCGTGATAAAATGGCTGCGTAAAAAATTTGAAAACATACATAAAATGAAAGCCTGGGGTGTCTACTGTCCAAAAATATACACTTTTGGGGGGGAATCTTAGAATGGAGCACTGTTACACAGCCCCAAATGAGACATGGCACCAGTGATACAAACTGTGAAAATTAAGTGTGAAACTGGAAACGCGCATGTTCCAATTTGGGCCCCATAGCTCCCCCAAACCTTGGGAAACCTATGAATATGGGGTATTGCCATACTCAGAAGAAGAAGCTGAACACTAAACAATGCATTTTTAAAAATCTTCACCTATCCCGTGCTTGATATCAACAGTAATATTGAAATGTAAGCGTGAAAACTGCCAAAAAAAATTAACACAATTTTGGAACATATTTCTGGAAAAATAGCTACATAAAAAACTCCAAAATTCTACTGATTATTTACCTTATATTATCTGCTTTTCAGAAACATGTACCTTTGTGGGGCATTTTTGGGTTCTGGCACCGTCAACTAAGCTATGATTCTCACATGCCAATTGTTGAAAAATTACAGGTTGTTAATAATGGTAGCCATCTTGTAACATTTACCTTGTAAATGTGAGAAAGGGATTGAAATACCAGGCATATGGGGTATTCTCATATTCAGGAGAAGCAAATTAATATATTTAGGGGTATTTTTTTGTAATTAACTTATAGTATACAAATCCTGACAGGAAAATGTAAGCAAAATGTTGTTGTTTTTTTATTTTTTTCCTCTTTTTTTCTTTTTTAATCAAATTAAACGAAGAGGTATTCATATAATTGTGGTATCAAAAGAAAGCCCTACTTGTGCTTAAAAAAACAGTACATCATTTGCGTGGGCGTATTAAAGGAATTAAAGAAAAAATATGCTTGAACAAAGACATAGTCAAAAAGTCAAAATTGCTCTGGTCCTTAAGTGAAATCCACCTCAGATTTGCCAGTCCTTAAGGGGTTAATACATAAGTTTCAATTCCTTTTAAAGACCCATGTAAAATGAATACATATTTTCATCTCCTATGATGTAGCTGATTCAAAATTGCTCCATTTTCTTGTATGCATATGGTCACCATTGCTTATCTCTTAGCAGTTTTGTATATTTTGAACTCTGGCCAAACTTCCGTGTCAAATGTAAATACCTATAGCAACAGCAATGTGACTGTACAAAAAAAAAAGGATGAGGAAAAGATTACAAACGACTCCGTTGAATGAAACTTCATAGCTTCCTCATTGAATTGTACAGTGTGAACTGTTCAGAAAACTTCCCTTATTTATCTGCCGTGTGATGCACATAGTAATGACATCACCAAAAAGAAAATGCCATTGGACCGATGATGTAATTTTGTGAACAGATATATAAAGATAGGCTCACAACCAGCATCAGAAGATTCTATAACAACAATTGTGAAGAAGCGGCATCATTCAGAAAAAGAAGCAGCAACTGATTATCAAGGCAAACACTTCTGAGAGATATTGGACACCTACAAAGAGGTAAGACATTAAAGTGATTTTAAAAGACAGCCAACAACCTTCTAATAAACATACTTACCTAACTTACTTTACATGGATAGTAAACACTTATTAGGAAAGAAAAAAAAAATATATATATATATTATATATATATATATATATATATATATATATATATATGGGGGTTTTTTCACCTTTCTCCATCTCTATTGGGAGGCGCTTCAATCAAAAGTTTTTTCATCTCAAACTTTTCTAAAATTTTGATTCAGTCAAAATATACTTTGTTTATTTTTGTTTGTTCTTGTTTTGTTTTTTTATAATGTACTTCATGACAGAGCTTGAGTCATAGAATAAAGTGCGCCATAGTAACTGATAAAAACAGCACCACCTCTGAAATAGAGTACCAATGCAGAAATCAAAGGTTCTTGAACATTGCTTTTATAATTATGTTTTGTACATTGTAACATGTGCTTCAGGTATTCAATTTTCAAGTATTTTGACTGGGTGTCCAAAAGACAAGTGGTATGACGGGTGTCCAAACTACAAGCCTGTTTCTTTGTTTTTTTATTTGCTTTTTTGTTGTTTTTTTTTTTGCTCTTTTCATAATGCACATTATGGAAGAACTTGAGTAATAGACTACAGCTCACTAGAGTAAGTGAAAGAAACAGCGCCACCTCCCAAGCAAAGTGGCAATGCAGAAAGCAAAAGGCTAGCAATTCTGTAGGAAATCAACAGTACCGTAAGGATGAAATTAAAATCCCTATTGATTTAAATGGGACCTTTAACACTTTAAATACTAGAGAGGTCTCCAAAGCATTGTGAAGCAGCAATCAAGAGAATAAAGCCTCATTTTAATTAAACAACACCTATCGAGATAAAGCAAAATCCATTTGAGAAATTTTTATTTGTCCCCTATTGTGTCCCTGTTGGTTCCAGAATTGCTTATCGTTTGCTTTCCTCTATATGGTGCAGCTGTTGGTTCCAGAATTGTTTATCGTTTGCTTTCGTTGTTATAGTGTAGCTGTTGGTTCCAGAATTGCTTATCGTTTGCTTTCGTTGTTATGGTTTAACTGTTGCTTATGGTTTGCTTTCCTCATAAGATGAGTGTCAGAGACCAGAGCTCTCCATAAACGACAATAACTGCAGAGCCCGGATAAAATGGAATGGTCACACACAATATTAAACTCGATGCTCTGTAATAACTTTTAAGCTAAACATCTCCTAATGAAGGGTGTGCCCTTGTTTTACATTATAGGATACTGTAGATATCTAGAGAATATTCTAGATGTGATATAAAAAGGTAACAAAGTGGATATCTACTTATATTCTTCAGTATTCTGTACGTGCCAAAGACTGGTGTTGTTCTCCTCAAAGGTTTAATAACTAAGAGTGCCAGAAGGGTGAGTAACTTATTTCAAAGCAATATATTTTTGCTGAACCTTGTGACACTCAGGTGGAACATTTTCCCTGTGGGCCTGTAGGTGGCTGTCAAGGAGGAGAGGGTGGGGACTGAGGGCTAGCGAGGGAAGACAGGCTGGATGGACAGGACTGGTAAAGGTGAAGAGGGTTGCAGAACTCTGACATTCAAATGGTAAATGAACTGTTGAAGATCTATTCTTACATCACAGCTATCTGTATACACAGATATTACTGTATATTACAGTGAGAGCCCATGATTTAAATGTTGCAGGCTGTCACCAAGGAAGTTTCAACCCTTCAGAAAATTTAACCCTATGTGTAAAAGAGGAGTGTGTTGAGAACCCTTTTGACACCAAAGGTTTAAACCTGAATGCTTACTACAATTACCTTTGATCACAATTCGCCCTTGCCTCTTCACCCCACCCACTCCTATGTAAATTGCTGCAGCGAGACTCATCAATGCAGAGGTCCGCCAGGTCCCTGACGTGCAGGGTGTGTCCAATTGCATGTGCAATGCTCTGCTCCATTCGCTAGGTTTAATAAAGTTATACTGGAACATCATTAACAGAGCAGCCATTTGTCATCTGCCTGGATGAGTGGAGAGAGTGGAAGATCTCCGCCTGCACATTTGTCACGTTTTCTGACCAACTGAATTTAAGAGTGTATTCAGCATTTAATAATTGTGATTGTTTGACAATACTTTAAAATTGGGCACCATCTTTTTTCTTCTTCATAATGTAAAGTAATCTTTTCATTTTTAATTAACAGACTAAAGTTTTCATAACCCTTTGAGTGCCATAGGGGTACTGAACACATTGCTTTGCTGTACCCAAAAGTGCGGATTTGCTCTTACTGACTTGTGAATTAAAGTGTTAGTAATGTCCAAGAAAAGCTATTTATAGTTTTGTAGTGCTTAAAAAGTTCCCACTAAATGCAACAAATCCTATCTCTCAAACCGCTATGGTTTGAGAGATATTCCTATTGAAAGTTCCCCCCTCCCTCCCCTTTCCCTCACGTCAGTACTGTTCTGACTGCAGGAGAATCCTGTCTGGGGACCAACCGGGGGCTCTGCAGCAGAGCCGCAATCGCATTATTTAAAAAGAATGACTATATTGGAAAGGTCTACAAAGTGTGCCTGGTTTGCAAGCACACTTTGTAGACCATTCCAATGATGTAATTTGTTTTAAATAATGCAGTTGCAGCTCTGTTAAAGAGCCTCCTCGTGTCGGCCCAAACATCAAACTTTGAATGTAAATATCTCTCAAACCATAGCGGTATGAGAGATAGGATTTGTTGCATTTAGTGGAACTTTTTAAGCACTACAAATCTATAAATAGTTTTCTTTGGACATTACTACCACTGGTTTCACACAGCAGTGCAGTCAACCTCCCCACCTTGATATGTTCCCTTCTGACAGTCTTATTTCAATAAAAAATATAAATACCCTTTGACAATATTCAGTTCATACAGTTTATATTCTGTTTATTGCTGAGGAAAGACCTCACCTGCAGCTAAAACTATTCTTAGAGTGAGATGTTCAAAATGTTGTGGCATCTGAAATTGTCTGTAATCAGAATGGTAAAGATCTTATGCCATAGTCCATCAGTTCTCACACATATTACTGTTATATTTTGCACCCAATTCCGCCATCTCTGTCAAAGGGAAAAATAATCCTTAAAGGGATAGTAATTTTTCACAAAAACAGCAGCTCCAATTAATCTTCATAGTATTTGGGCCATAGAGAGTGTTATTTCAATACTGTCAGAGTTGTGGTTCAAGAGTAACTGAAGGATAAAGTTTCCCCCTCCCATCCCTTTTACCTAGTGTAAACCATCTCTTCTCAGGTATGGAATCTGTTTGTAAGACCGATAACAGATAACAGCAGGGGACAATCTTCTTCCTATGAGAACAATGAAAGCCCTGCCCCCCTTGAAAAGTTTTTCAGGTTTTTCCCTTTTCTTAACTGAAGATTGTCCCTCTCTGCAATCTACCTGGGCACCTCCCTTCTGCTCTGGCTGAGCAGTGTTACATCAATAAAAGGGGTGGGAGAGGGATACTCTGTCATTGAATTACTCTTGAACTACAACTCTGACAGAATTGAAATAACACTCTCCAAAGTCCAAATACTATGATGATTAATTAAAGTTGCTTTTATTATGAAACATTACTATCCCTTTAAAAGTAGACATGGTTTAATCTACAGTCATATTTTAAGGTATTCTTAGAAAAAATATTATTTTAGCTGTCACTTTTTGTCTGACTTTTTTCCTGACAAAATAAAAATGGGCTAAACTTGGTAAGGGGGAGAAGCAGTATTATGGAGTTCACTGATCAAAAATAAGTATTTGTTTTCTGAAAATGTGTAGATTTATAGATAAAAATGTCTTTGTTTCTTCAAAAAATTTTATTTCAAAGACAAAATTAAAGACATTATTAACATCAGAATTTTTAAGGGCAATATTCATCAAGATCCTCTTACTATCATTTTTAATTCTTTACAAAACATTTTAAAACGTGATGATTTACTTCTGAAAATATTGAAAATATTGTCCTTCTTTAACCACCATCTCATGATCTGACAATTTGTTTTATTATGATGACATTTTGAACATTGTACCCTAAATGTATGTTTAAGAATTGCAACAACATGTCATATTTATAAAGAAGTAAATTAACATTTATAAATATATCTATCTGAGAATATTATGAAAAAATTTGCAGAAAATGTACTAATGAGAATTTTTTATGCACGCATAGCCTACACTATCGCAATATACTTCCATTAAGAACAGGTCAGAACTGGTTTAATTACTAAAATTGCCAGTATTTTTGGCACAATTAGAGAATTTCTACATACTTGCAACACAATTCTTATTTAGACATTTCAACACCACTTCAAAAAAGTTGACTGAGTGTAGTTAGACATTTATATACATATATTAGCCAGATAGATAGCTAGGCTAGGCTAGATAGCTAGCTGGGATAGATAGATAGATAGATAGATAGATAGATAGATAGATAGATAGTAGTGATGAGCGAGCACCCCAATGCTCGGGTGTTCGGGTGCTCTAACCGAGCACCCCCTGAGGCTCGAGTGCTCGGCCGAGCACCCGAGCCCCATTGAAGTCAATGGGAGGACTCGAGCATTACACCAGGCACCCCCTGCTCTGATGAGGGGAGGGTGCCTGGTCCATAGGAAAAGGGCAGAAAAGGATGGAAACACCACAGAAATGGTTCAGGGACAGCATAGGGAGGATGTCTGGATGCATCTTGGACTCCAACATCGCTGCTGGGAACGATCTTTCGCCCGTAGTACGCCATTTTTACAGACTGACCATAAAACACACAAAAAGGAAAATAAAAACGACTTTAGGCGAAAAATTGTTACCAAACAATATTTGCTGTATATTTACTTGTATATCATCTGCAAATTCTCCCAAAAATTTCCTTGGTTTTCGGAAGTGAGGCCATGATTAAGAGGGAAACGTGCGCAGAGGCAAATTCTCCCAAAAATTTCCTTGATTTTCAGAACTGAGGCCATGATTAAGAGGGAAACGTGCACAGAGGCAAATTCTCCCAAAAATTTCCTTGATTTTATTGAACTGAGGCCATGATTAAGAGGGAAACGTGCGCTGAGCCGACCATCTAAAACATTATGGGTGAGGGTCTGCTGCAGAGCTAACCATCCTAAACATTATATGCGAAGGCCCGCTAGTGAGCTGACGCTATAAAACATTATATGAGAGGGCCCGCTAGAGAGCTGACCCAATAAAACATTATATGAGAAGGCCCGCTGGTGAGCTGACCTATATAAAAATTGTCAAACAGGGCCCGCTGGTGAGCTGGCCCTATATAAAAATTATATCACAGGGCCCGCTGGTGAGCTGGCCCTATATAAAAATTATATCCCAGGGCATATGGAAGAGGAGGAGGAGGATGAGAAGATTAAGAGTCAACCATATACCCGTTTTTTGGGTGGAAGGGGTGAATGGGAATACAGAGTATTCCCATCATTGTAAATAACATATATAAAGTGAGTTTATGTTCCCCCGGGGCTTTCCTCCAGTGGAGTGGAGAAGTCAGGGGAAATCCAGGCCTTGTTCATTTTTATAAGTGTCAACCTATCAGCATTGTCGGTGGAAAGGCGGATACGCTTATCTGTTATGATGCCACCAGCAGCACTAAATACCCGCTCAGACAGAACGCTGGCGGCAGGGCAGGCCAGCACCTCCAAGGCATATAGTGCCAGTTCATACCACGTGTCCAGCTTGGACACCCAGTAGTTGTAAGGCACAGAGGGATCATTGAGGACGCTGACACGGTCTGCTACGTACTCCTTCACCATCTTCCAAAACTTTTCCCTCCTTGTGACACTAGGCTGCGCATCAGGGTGAGGGTGCTGGCGGGGTGTCATGAAGGTGTCCCACGCCTTGGAGAGTGTTGCCCTGCCTTTCTCGGAACTGCTGTGTGCTCCCCTTTTCTCCCCTTCTCGGTTGGCCAAGGTAGCACGTACTCTGCCGCCAGCGTTGTCAGATGGAAAATTTTGGAGCAATTTTTCAACAAGAACCTTCTGGTATTGCACCATTTTGCTTGTCCTCTCCACCGGAGGAATGAGAGATGAGAAATTCTCTTTGTAGCGGGGGTCCAGAAGGGTGAACACCCAGTAATCCGTGTTGTCTAAAATGCGTGTAACGCGTGGGTCACGGGAAAGGCAGCCTAACATAAAGTCAGCCATGTGTGCCAGAGTACCAACAGGCAAGATTTCGCTGTCCTCACCAGGAGGATGACTCTCAATCTCCTCATCCTCTTCCTCCTCTTCTGCCCACCCACGCTGAAGAGATGGAACTAAAGTTCCATGGCTACCCTCTGTAGCGGAGACAACCGTGTCTTCCTCCTCCTCCTCCTCCTCCTCCGCCTCCTCCAATTGTCGCTGAGAAGACGAAGTGAGGGTGCTCTGGCTATCACCTTGTGTAAGCTCTTCCTCCCCCATTTCCACCTCTTCCACATGCAAAGCGTCGGTTTTAATTGTGAGCAGCGAGCGTTTCAGTAGACACAGAAGTGGGATGGTTACACTGATAATAGCGTTATCGCCGCTCACCATCTGTGTCGATTCCTCAAAATTGCGTAAAACCTCACAGAGGTCTGACATCCATTCCCACTCCTCACTTCTGATTACAGGAAGTTGAACGGAGAGGCGACGACCGTGTAACAGCTGGTACTCCACTACTGCCCTCTGCTGCTCACAAAGCCGGGCCAACATGTGGAAGGTGGAGTTCCAGCGCGTGCTCACGTCACACAGCAGCCGGTGAGCTGGCAATTGTAAGCGCTGCTGCAGTTTCAACAGGCCGGCTGAAGCTGTTGATGACTTACGGAAATGTGCACACACGCGGCGCACCTTGGTCAAGAGATCATGCACATTGGGGTAGGTTTTTAGAAATCGCTGCACCACTAAATTAAATACATGCGCTAGGCATGGTACGTGTGTGAGCTTGCCGAGCTCCAAAGCCGCCACCAAGTTACGCCCATTATCACACACAACCATGCCTGGTTGCAGGTTGAGTGGCGAGAGCCACTGCTCGGTCTGGTGACTAATCCCCTGCAACAGCTCTGAGGCCGTGTGCTGTTTGTCCCCAAGGCAGATCAGCTTCAGCACGGCCTGTTGACGCTGCTACACTGCTTCCAGCTACTGGCTGATGGGGGAGTGGCGGTGTGTGTAGAGAATTCGGAGGTGGAAACGGAGGAGGAGGAGCCAATAACGTAGGTGCTGGTGGAAACCCTGATGGAGGTAGGGCCCGCAATCCTCGGCGTGGGTAGCACCCGTGCCATCCCAGGGTCCGAGTCGCTCCCAGCCTCCACGACATTCACCCAGTGTGCCGTCAGGGAAATGTAGCGTCCCTGGCCACAAGCACTTGTCCATGTGTCAGTCGTTAAGTGGACCTTCCCAGTAACTGCGTTGGTCAGGGCACGGGTGATGTTACGGGACACATGGTGGTGTAATGCGGGGATGGCACACCGGGAAAAGTAGTGGCGGCTGGGGACCGCGTACCGAGGGACAGCTGCTGCCATCAGGCTGCGGAAGGACTCAGTGTCCACAAGCCTAAATGGCAGCATTTCGATGGCCAGTAATTTGGAAAGGTGTGAGGTTAGTGCTATGGCCTGTGGGTGGGTGGCTGGGTACTTTCTCTTGCGCTCAAATGCCTGGGGTAACGACATTTGGACGCTGTGCTGGGACAGGGAAGTGGATGTGGTCGCTGATGGTGCTTCAGATGCTACAGGTGCAGGGCGGGAGGTATGCGGGCCTGCGCCTTCGACAGGCGATTGGCCGGCACCGAAAACAGGGGAAGAGGAGGCAGTGGTGTGGCCTGCAGACACAGATGGGCGATCCAGGCGTTCCTCCCACTTACTACGGTGCTTGGATGCCATGTGTCGGATCATGCTGGTGGTGGTGAGGTTTCTAGTGTTCATGCCTCGGCTCATTCTGGTGTGGCACAGGTTGCAAACTACAATTCTTTTGTCGTCCGCACTTTCCTTAAAAAAACGCCATACCGCGGAACACCTACCCCTTGGCAAGGTAGATTTACGCAAGGGGGTGCTCCGTGGAACATTTGCGGGCCGGTTTGGTGCGGTCCGCCTTCTTTCTGTAGCCACACCACTGCCTCTTCCAGCCTGTTGCGGTGCTGCAGATGGCTCACCCTCAGGACTGCTGTCATCGCTCGGCTCTACACCTTCCCAGGTGGGGTCAGTCACCTCATCGTCCACCAAGTCCTCCTCCACTTCCTCACTCTGATCATCCTCCTCAAGTCTTGATCCCACCACATACTCAGTCATTGACAACTGTATAACATTCTCCTCAACAAGGTCTTGAGACGGAAATAGTGGTTGATTTAATGGCAACTGTGTCTCATCATCATCATCATCATCCACTACTTCCTTTGACCTTAAATGCCGTTCACATCTGTCATCTTCTTGAGATTGGGTAGCCTCTAGAGGTTGTGAATCAGGGCACAAGATGTCATGTTCCTCTGCAAGCGTGCTTGGAGAGAGGGTCAAATGAAGGATTGGTGATGAGACGAGCTCCTCACTATATCCCAGTGTGGGATCACTTCTTTGACCAGACCGTGTATGGTGGGAGGAAGGATGATCAGAGTGAGGATTATGTTGACCAGACTCTTGGCTACTGAGAGTGGACTTGGTGGAAGACAGGGTGGTGCTTAACCGACTGGAAGCAGTATCAGCTGTCATCCAACCGACCACCTGTTCGCAGTGGTCGGACCTCGAGAGTGATGTCCTGCGACGCCCTGTAAAATTACACATGAAGCTAGGTATGGTGGATGTCTTTCTTTCTTGTGCTCTGGCACCAGGCACAGTTTCTCCGAGTCCTGACCCGCGCCCTGAACTTTCAGGATCACGTCCACTTCCCCGTCCCTTTTTACCCGCCTTCTTCATCTTACACAGAATATGTGACTTTAATATTTGAGTTTGAAAACTTAACAGTATTTCTTATTATTCTGCAACTCTGCAGAGTACACAGAATAGGCTGCTAAACTGCGGTGAAACACACTGAATGGAATATGTGAGTTTAATATTTGAGTTTGAAAACTTAACAGTATTTCTTATTATTCTGCAACTGTACAGAGTACACAGAATAGGCTGTTAAACTGCGGTGAAACACACTGAATGGAATATGTGAGTTTAATATTTGAGTTTGAAAACTTAACAGTATTTCTTATTATTCTGCAACTGTACAGAGTACACAGAATAGGCTGCTAAACTGCGGTGAAACACACTGAATGGAATATGTGACTTTAATATTTGAGTTTGAAAACTTAACAGTATTTCTTATTATTCTGCAACTGTACAGAGTACACAGAATAGGCTGTTAAACGGCGGTGAAACACACTGAATGGAATATGTGACTTTAATATTTGAGTTTGAAAACTTAACAGTATTTCTTATTATTCTGCAACTGTACAGAGTACACAGAATAGGCTGTTAAACGGCGGTGAAACACACTGAATGGAATATGTGACTTTAATATTTGAGTTTGAAAACTTAACAGTATTTCTTATTATTCTGCAACTGTACAGAGTACACAGAATAGGCTGTTAAACGGCGGTGAAACACACTGAATGGAATATGTGACTTTAATATTTGAGTTTGAAAACTTAACAGTATTTCTTATTATTCTGCAACTGTACAGAGTACACAGAATAGGCTGCTAAACTGCGGTGAAACACACTGAATGGAATATGTGACTTTAATATTTGAGTTTGAAAACTTAACAGTATTTCTTATTATTCTGCAACTCTGCACAGTACACAGAATAGGCTGCTAAACGGCGGTGAAACACACTGAATGGAATATGTGACTTTGATATTTTAGTTTGAAGACTTAACAGTATTTCTTCCTATTCTGCAACTCTGCACAGTACACAGAATAGGCTGCTAAACTGCGGCGAAGCACACTGAATGGAATATGTGACTTTGATATTTTAGTTTGAAGACTTAACAGTATTTCTTCCTATTCTGCAACTCTGCACAGTACACAGAATAGGCTGCTAAACTGCGGCGAAGCACACTGAATGGAATATGTGACTTTGATATTTTAGTTTGAAGACTTAACAGTATTTCTTCCTATTCTGCAACTCTGCACAGTACACAGAATGTGCTGCTAAACTGCGGCGAAGCACACTGAATGGAATATGTGACTTTGATATTTTAGTTTGAAGACTTAACAGTATTTCTTCCTATTCTGCAACTCTGCACAGTACTCAGAATGTGCTGCTAAACTGCGGCGACGCACACTGAATGGAATACGTGACTTTGATATTTTAGTTTGAAGACTTAACAGAATGTGCTCTAATCTGCAACTTTGCACACTAAACAGAATGTGCTCTAATCTGCAACTTTGCACACTAAACAGAATGTGCTCTAATCTGCAACTTTGCACACTAAACAGAATGTGCTCTAATCTGCAACTGTGCACACTAAACAGAATGTGCTCTAATCTGCAACTTTTCACACTAAACAGAATATTTTTTTTTTTTTTTTTTTTTTTTTTTTCCCCACACACACAATATAACCTGCTGCCCCCACACACAGTAGTCCTAAAAAGGACTTTTGGTTCTTTTTTGTCACAATTTTTGTTTTTTCCTCCCTACACTGCCTTTCCCTTCCTATCCTCAGCTCTCCCTGGCTCAGACTGAGCCGAACTCGATGGTCAGGTGCTATACAGCACCTGACCACGGGTTCTGGCCAGCCAATCAGTGTAATGCCAGCAGCCAACATGGCTGCTGGCATTACACCGATGTCAGAGCCTCCCTGCACGTTTATTGGCTGCGCAGCAGCCGCAAAACGTGCGGGGAGGAGACCCGAACATGGCGGGCGAGCACATGCGGTACTCGTACGAGTACCGCCATGTGCCGAGCAGAGCGATGCTCGAGCCGATCCGAGCATCGGCCGAGCATGCTCGCTCAACACTAATAGATAGATAGATAGATAGATAGATAGAATTTGTGAGTGTATTTTCAGCGTTTAATAATTGTGATTAATTTTTAATTAACAGACTAAAGTTTTCTTAACCCTTTGATTGCCAAAGGGGTATGGAACACATTGCTTTGCTGTACCCAAAAGTGCAGATTTGCAAATACTGACCTGTGCATTAAGCATCTCACAGAAGAGGGAGTACCACTGGTTTCACACAGCAGTGCAGTCAACCTCCCCACCTTAATATGTTGCCTTCTGCCTATCTTATTTCAATAGAAAATATAAATACACTTTGACAATATTCACTTCGTACAGTTTAGATAGATAGATAGATAGATAAAAGATAGAAGGATGGATACATAGATATATGATAGATAGAAGATGGATGGAGAGATATATAGATAGATAGATAGATAGATAGATAGATAGATAGATAGATAGATAGATAGATAGATAGATAGATATGTATCTATGATAGGAGATGGCTAGATAAATAGATCTTTATTTTTGACAATTTTACGGACACTTTCTTTATTACTCCAGTTCTATACATCCCTCTTAATAAGCCTTATGTATAAAAATAAACTGCAGCAATTCTGGTCTCCATAGTATTGCTTTGCAATGCAGTGGCAAACTCTCTAGCAATGAAAGGGTTAAAATCCCTATTTAAATCAAGAATACTTTTTATTTCTCCCCTATGATGCGGTTGGTCTGCCCCTGTATTACACCACAATTCTTTGATATGTTCACAGACGGTGATTGCAAACAGAGATATATATAATATATATATATAGGGGTTCATTTCTTAATTCTGATCTAGTTGTTTTAACCCTTTGAATGCTATATCTTTAAACAGAAGCTACAAAAAAATTGATGCTGTTTTGAAGGCAAAGGGTGGTCACACCAAATATTGATTGGACTTAGGTTTTTCTTCACTATCATTTTGTTAACTGATAAAAAAATAAACTAGTAACGTCTATTTTTGAACCCTTTCAGTGCCAGATGGGTACGCAATGCATTGCTTTGCAATGTGTTGCGTGGCCACTCTGGCACTGAAAGGATTAAAGCATTCTCACTTTACAGCATTTTGTTTCACACCTGCCTAAAACTTTTGCACAGTGCTGTATGTGAAAAATATCCCCATTGATTTGGATACTTCTCTAGCACTCAAGGGGTTAAAAGCCCCAAGCACCGACTCTAGGTGTTGGGAATGGAGAGGGGGATCCAGACGCAGCTTGCATACCATCTTGAGTCTATCTGGCCGTTGGGTTGGGGCTGGGGGGGGCCTGGTCTCTGTAGGGGCGTGCACATATTTTGTTTTGCTTTGTTTTCCTTCTTTTTATTTGCTACTGGTTGAAGAGCTCGTGTACACAGGCCACAGTGCCACCCAGCAATGGCCGCTGTGCATTCATGCACAGTAGAGACTGCCCGTTCCGCGGCTGATATGGAGTGCTCCGAATTCAGACCATAGTCCTCTCTGCGCACCAAAGGTGCATTATCAGCCACGGCGCGGACAGTCTGTAGTGCTCATGACTGCAATGAGCGCACCTGTCTCTACTGCGTATGACGGCTTCTGACAAACATACATTTAGTGTATTATTATCTTATATAATAATTCAATAAGGATGTTTGTCAGAACCCGTCATTCGCAGTAGAGACTGCTCGCGCCGCAGCTGATACGGAGAGGGGTGCTCCGAATTCAGACCAGAGTCCTCTCTGCACACCTTCCTGGGACAGCTTGGTCCCAGAAAGGTGCACAGAGAAGACTATGGTCTGATTTCGGAGCGCCCGCTCCGTATCAGCTGCAGCGCGGGCAGTTTCTACTGTGTATGACTGCAGCGAGGCTAGTGACAAGACAGAAACTGGCCGGTTGCTGGGTGGCACTGTGGCCCGTGTAAACTGGCTTTTCAACTCGTATAGGATATTGGGATGCTTATTATTTTGGACATGTTCCATGTGAAGTGGTTCTGCTGGGCTCCTTGATGGTCGTGTGGTAAATCACCTGTACATGGTTCCTCTGTTGCTTCTCATATACTCCTCTCAAAATCCTCAAATATTATCCTTGGTAACGTAGGTGTTTGACGTTATGTTCAGATACTGGAGGCGGTATGTTATGTCTCGCCTGTACACTGGGCTACTCATGTTTGTTTTGACAATATTCTTACATGCAATTTGTCTGATATACATGTCATGCTGTATCATATTATTTGTTTCTACAATAAAAAGTATTAACCCTTTGAGTGCCAAAGGGGTACGGAACGCTTTGCTTTGCAATGCGTTCTGTACCCATCTGGTACTCAAAGGGTTAAAAAACAAACAAACAAACAAAAAAAAGCCCCAAGCAAATCAATGAGCATTTTATGAATGTGTTTTTCCCCTATGGTGCAGTGATCTTGCTCCGGTTTTTTCTAAGTGCATCAGCCTCAGAAATTATCAGCACCATCTGAGCACAACAATGACTCTCAATCTGCAGCTATTTGCTAACAGGCACAATAGCTTTCATTCATAGCTGTGAAGTGAAAGGACTGTTTCATATAAGAAATCTGTCCACATAGATTTTTTTGTTATTTGCTGAGAAAACTCTAGTCTGAAGAACTTCTCAAATTCCTGTGTTTAGCATTTAATGGGCTGGATGCCATTGCATGTGATACATGTCATCACTGGTTTTATCTTACACATTTCTGTTGAGGTCTATGGGAAATTTGGAGGAAAAACAAGACCTCAGTTTATCATATGCAATGGAATCCACCAGTTCTAACACCAAATTTCCCCAGTGCCTTCAGAAGTGAGGTAAAACATGTATCACATGCAATGGAATCCAGAACTCTATATGCTACACACAGGGTATATCTGAAGAAATCCCTTTGAAGTACACAAGTTTGTCTTCCTCTTTTGCTTTTGTTGTATTAAAATGAAAAGCCAAATTTACTTATACTTATATTTTTCATCTGCACCCATTTTTTATACAGTGTTGCACTATCGCTGCAGCAGAAACGCCTGCCTTCAGCACAGCATACTAAGCACTTGGTGCTGCAGGGATAGTGTAACATTGTATCTGTATGCATGCTTTCACAGTCCCTAACATATACACAAATTCAGTGAGCTCCCTATCAGAGACATACATATATAAATATAAAATTAGGTGAAGATGGTAAAAAAAAATTAAAAATAAACTATAAGCAATTTTACCTTACATTTTATGCACTTGCCAAATATATAAACTCAAAAAAGAGATTTACTGTCACATTAAAGGAGCAGTAAACATTTTTACACACACACATATCACCCCTCCACACAGACACCCCACATATGCACACAGGAGCCACACACACAGACACTGCACAGACACAGACGCTTCACCATGCATATACACACACAGCACCCACACACAAACACACACAGACCCCCCCACACACACAAAAACAGACCCTCACACACACAGACACCCCCCAAACACACACATACATCCCTCCAAACACACACATATACACCCCTCCAAACACAAACACACACACATACATACACCCCTCCAAACACACACACTCACACAACTATATTCTGCAGATGTGCACTTTTTTCTATCTGGAACATTCTTTTTCACTAATGCGATCTTGGCTCAGCTGCAGAGTCGCAAGCCTGTCGTACGACAGACTTCACCTGCAGTCAGTACCACTTAACTTTGCTTATGGTTATCTCTCAAACCATAAAGATTTGAGAGATGAACCTGGGGGCAATTGAATATTTTTTTAATAGCTACAATATGGGGAATAGTAATATTAAAGTATTACTATCCCTTTAAGCCTTGTTTAGTTTGTTTAGTAATTTAGTTTGTTTAGTTGTTTGAGCATTGCAAGCTGAACTGCATACTTTTCTGTAAAATAAATATATTTGCAGAAATTAACCTTCATTTCTTGGTGACACAGTGGACTGCTTTCTTTACAGATGTCGTCCCTGACACCCACCATCCTTTTTCTGATCCTATTTGTGAATCCTCTACGAGGCGCTTGGGACTTAACACTGAAGAAAAACAGTAAGTTTCAGGGCAAACCCAGAAGTTCCCAAAAAGGGTTTGTGAAAAATATATTCATTAAATAAAATAAATATGAAATAAAAACAATGCCTACAATTTGTACCTGAGCATAGACTTTCATCCCTGCAGCTGTAGTTAGACTATAGTTTCCATTCTCTACGGGCAGCCTATGGCTTCTTTGCAGATTTATTACAGTTGAAATAATTTTTTTGTATATTAACAGTGTCTTCTGATGGTTAGATTTCAAATAGTTAATGGGCTAGATGTACTAAAGGTCGACGAGGGCTATGACTGTCGATGTTCTGTCAGAGCAATGTCGTAGGCACATCCACAGTATTCACCAAAGTGTCTACAACATTAGATCACCAGCACTCCGACAAAAAGATGCCCACATCGACATCCATCTGACTGGTTTATGAATTTTCAGTCATCGCATCAACAATGGCCTATTTCCATATGGAAATGAAGCATAATGACTCATTTCCATATGGAAATGCTGAATAATGAGACACATTCGTATGCAAGGGGGTGTGTTGATATGATAATGTGGCACTTTGACTCATTCAGTAAACTCCGATAGCAGCCTCTGCTGTCGGAATTCACAGTCTCCACTTCACCTAATTCAGGCTGTCGTAGTTGGGATCTCCCCTATGGAGTAACAGCAGGGAGGGCTACGACAATTCTGAACAGCATTCTCTGTGCTTCCTTACCTAGCCAGTAGGGGAATAAAGAGAAGGCTTTTAGCACCAAGGCAGTTCCTGAGGTGAAAGTCGAATGGAGTTAGTATGTCGAATATATGCAAAATATGTCGACATACTAAGGGGAGGGGGATATGTCAAAGGAGGGGAATATTGTGTAGTGCTTTGTGTACTAGTTTTGTTTACTGTAACCCTTTGAATGTCACAGGGCTGAGCAATGCTGAAAGCCTTCTTTTTATTCCCGTACTGGCTAGGTAGGGAAGCACAGAGAATGCTGTCCAGAATTCTCGTAGTGTTGGTGATGTGTGGGAGGAGATCCCTTCCACACTTACAATACTTCAGAAATCCGGTATGCTAATAGGGACCTTCTACAACCTTCCCCTTCCATCCGACAATTTTGGTGAATATGTCGATGTGTGTGCAGATCGAATTGTCGGAGTGATTCAAAAACATCGACAATATCATATTGACACCACATCGACTTTTAGTGCATCTAGGCCAATATGTATCATTCTATTAGACAGATGAGTCACTGACAGTTTTAGCATTCAGGAAGTAGTGATTCTTTTACTCATTTCTTGACCATCTGAATAGGTATAACTTTTAAATAAAATAATTGCCTGTGGTGGGAGTGCCCTCATTTTACTCTGCAGGAAAAGTAAATTTCTGGCACAAAAATTAGGCAGAAAAATGTCAATATATCTTAAAGTTCTCAAGCAAGGAAACATACACTTGTTTGTGTACATTTTAAGAGGTTTTGATAACATAGGTTTTCACTAAAACACAGTTAACTGGTCCTTTAAATAGGAAACATTCTGGTGCAAACTAACTATATTACAGGACACATATAAATGTCCCAAAATGCCCATTCATTTAAATAGGACTTTTAACCCATTGGATAGCTAGAGAGGTTTCCAGCGTATTGCTTTTGCAATGCTTTAGATACATCTTTTGCATTCAAGGGATTAAAAACCCAACTGAAATAAATGGAAATGTTTAATTGTCCCCTATGGTTCAGCTGGTTTGCACCAGAATTGCTTGAGTTCTTCTTAATACATCAGCCTCAATAATGCTCTAGATTCCAGACATAGTAGAACATTATTTATTACCTCTGCCTCTCACACTAACATAACTATTGTTATCCCTCAGCCATTGTTGTAGACCTGAATGACTCCGTGAATTTGAGGTCTATACATTTGGAGTGTCCAGTGGACAAAGATACAAAAGTCACATGGCATAACAGTGGCTCTCAGCTCAATGGTAGAACATTGATCAAATATGTGATGGAAAATAGAGATGGAGGAAACTACACCTGCTTACTGGAGGATGGAACCGTTGTTGACTATAAGGTGGTGTTGGTACACGATCATGGAGCAAAGCTGTACCAAAAAATTGTGTCAGGTTCGTACTACTTTCTTCCAATCTTCCTACTATCATTCATTTGTATGATACAATAGGGATTATTTGCCTGATTGACATACTTCATTAATTATTTCCGCTTTCTACTTTCTTCCTGCAGGGTGCGCTGCATGTGACTGCAGCTTGCAGGCAACCCAGGCAGATGCAGGCTATGCTTTTTATTTGGGGGAATACTGCATCAGCATTGCTGTGAAATGCTTTGGCGTGCCGCTGAAGTTTCCCCTGGGCGACATTTTGATGACTCCCTTTTTATGCGGGTGACATTCTGATATCACCCCTTTTGACTGTCGCCCTTTTGAGGGTCACCATGTAGAAGGCAACATTTAAAGTAAACCATTTTACTTAGGGTGTTTTATAAATGCTGCTATGGTTAATGTTTAGTTAACCCTTTTGTCACTACATTAAAAGCAAACTTGCTTTTTGGGGGGGTTTGTTATATTCAACACTTGATTGGTATTCCTGGGAACTTTCTGGATCTGCCAAGAAAAATCCGGTTTTCAGACTCCGGGTCTCCTGGGACAGAGGCTGATGCTCCGGCGGTGGTGATTTTCTTCTCCTCCCCACTCTGTTCCTCCCACTTCTCCTCCTTCCCACCCTGTTCCTCACATTCCAACCTACTTCTCCTCCTTTCCACTATGTTCTGCCCACTTCCATAAAGGTTTGAGAGATGAACCTGGGGGCTATTAACTTATTTTGCAAATATCTACAATATGAGAGATAGTAATAATAAAGTATTCCTATCCCTTTAAAATCCTTCCACTTGAAGAGCCATTCATTTTGTAATATCTTGTTTTTTCTTCAACGTGTTTTGGGGCGATTATGTCCCCTTCCTCAGGAACTCCAATAGTTTTGAAAAAGGCGACAAACGGGAGTTCGGTACAGAGGCGTAACTAGAAGCCACCAGGCCCTGGTGCAAGAATTGCCTTGGGGCCCCCCCCCCGCCCACATTGCCCCCTTCATCTCCACAATGCCCCTTCCACAATGCTCCCTTCATCTCCACAATGCCCCTTCCACAATGCCCCCTTCATCTCCACAATGCCCCTTCCACAATGCCCCCCTTCATCTCCACAATGCCCCCTTCCACAATGTCCCCTTCATCTCCACAATGCCCCCTTCCACAATGCCCCCTTCATCTCCACAATGCCCCCATCTTCACATTTCCCCTACCTCCAGTCCCTGGTGGTCTAGCGGAGTGTCTTTACAGATCTGTGCCTCCTTTGGCACAGATCTCTGCAACCGGAGCTCCCGCGCGCCGCTGTAGTAATGCAGAGGCTGGGAGATGATGTCATTTCCCAGCGCTCTGTATTACTACAGCGGCGCACCGAGTGGGAGATCAGGTAAGTGACTGCTGCGGGCGAGGGGGTCGCAGGCGGTGGCCGGGCCCCTGGAGTGACGGGCCCTGTCGCAGGTGCGATCGCTGCGACCCCTATTGTTACGCCACTGGTTCGATATTTAAAAGGCTGACAGTCTATAATAGACTGAGTTTGTGACACATATTAAGAAAAATCTAATTACAGAAACATTTTAAAAAAAAAATTATTAAGGACATGAAAATATAAATAATTATCAACCTATTATTTTCCATTCTGTAGAGATATTATAGGTGTAAAGCACTATTGCTAGAATTCTTAAGCATACATGAGAAGAATACAGATCTGATACTTAGAGTTCATATATATGAACGTGGAGGTGTAGGATCAAGGGATACTGAATTCATACACCTGTTAAGCCAGAGCCTAGAAATGTGTTCTCGAAATATAGACTGAGTTTGACATGTATATATTTATGTAATGTGATATACTAGTGGTCCATTAGTAATAGACCTGTATATCAGTAGTTTAGAAATAGCTACATCTATAAACACTACTGAATTCATACACCTGTTAAGCCAGAGCCTATAAAGGTGTTCTCCAAATATAGACTGATTCTGACATGTATTTATTTATATAATGTGATATACTAGGGGTCCATTGGTAATAGACCTGTATATCAGTGGTTTAGAAATAGCTACATTTATAAACAACATTGTGAAAATCTGGCAAAGGAGTATGAATATTCAGTGGGAGTATTAGATATTAATATTATTAATCAAAGGAACAGAAAATATTCTACAATATTAACAGAAATGAGTTTGGAATTCAGACAAATATTAATAAAAAGCTCTAATGAGACTTAGATGGGAAATAGATCTTATACTAATGGATAAGAATATCTATTAATCCTATGATATGTAGATGGAAACCAGGGGTATGAACTGGGAGTAAATATTCTAAATATAATTGTGATCAGATGAACTGGCATTAAATAGTCTAAATGTAAGTACGATCAGATGTATATAATGTACTGACCTGTAGTCTAAATTGGTGTGAGTACTATAATGTTAAATGCACCATGAAGGAATGATCATAAAAAAAGGGGGCTCAGCTGACTACTTGTGTAAAAATGGTGAAAATAGTGTATATAGTGGAACCAGAGAAGGAACCATGGGAAATGAGAACATGAAGAATGGTGTATTGGTCTTGAACCGCATAAGCACCGCAGAGCTAATTCTTCATACATCCCTTCTGGTTGTATGGTGTGTAGTTTAAAAATCCAAAAAGTTTTCTTGCCTTGCTAGAAATTTAAATCGGTCACCTCCTCTGGTTGTAGTATTGAAGTGTTCGATTCCCATGACGGATATATCTTCCATTGTTTTAAAGCTGATATAGTCATTACAATGTCTTGAGACTGTATGTTTCCTATTATTTTTTAAGATGTTCCTGTGCTTGAGGAACCTTTTCTTTAATGGTCTGAAGGACCTTCACATCACATATTACCGGTAACACATATCCTGTCAACACTTCATTAAGTGTAATGCTAATTATATCATACTAGTTGAAGAGCTCGTGTACACGGGCCACAGTGCCACCCAGCAACAGCCGTGGAGCAGTCATGCACAGTAGAGACTGCCCGAGCCGTGGCTGATACGGAACGGGGCGCTCCAAATTCAGACCGTAGTTCTCTCTGTGCACCTTTGGTGTGCAGAGAGGACTAAGGTCTGAATTCGGTGCAGCCTGCTCCGTTATCAGCCACGGCGCGGGCAGTCTGTACTGAGCATGACTGCAGCGCACGCATCCGACTGTACTGCGCATGACAGCTTCTGACAAACATATATTTAGCAAATTATTATACAGGATATTTATTAGAGTGCAAATAATTGTGGTAATTTAATAGCAATTGGCCATTATAATGAGACTTGATACCCACACCTGGGAAATCTCAGTGTTTGTCACTAAGATTTGGGGGTTTTGAACCACATCGCAGGGTCTCAGGGAAGAGGTCCAAATTCTCAGGATAAGAAACTCCATTGTTTCTTACTATATGTATTCCACCTTGTTGCTTATATAAAGGGATAGTAATACTTCGTTTTATCTGTATTTTATTTTGTAGGCATTAAAAAACATGAAGAACGATATAAGTCTTATCTCTCAAACCTTTATGGTTTGAGAGATATTCACAAGCAAAGTTTCCCCTCCCGCCCATTTTACCTAGAGTAAGAGATCTCTTCTCAGATGTGGAATCCAGTCCATAGACCAGACAGATAACAGAAGGGGACAATCTTCTTCCTATGAGAACAATGAAGGCCCTGCCCCCCTTGACAAGTTTTTCAGGTTTTTCCCTTATCTTAATTGAAGATTGTCCCTCTCTGCAGTCTACCTGGACACTCCCCTCTTCTCTGGCTGAGCAGTGTTACATCAGTAAAAGGGGCAGGAGGGGGATACTTTGTCATTGAATTACTCTTGAACTACAACTCTGACAGTATTGAAATGACACTCTCCAAGGTCTAAATACTATGATGATTAATTACAGTTGTTTTTATTATGAAACATTACTATCCCTTTAATATACAAATTAGTGGCATTTCTAGCAAAAAGGCAGAGGGCGAAGTCCTGCTTGTCTTATGAGTGAATAAGAAGTAAAATATCAGAACTGAAGAATGTTAAAGGTTCCTTGAGGACTGACTGGATCATCATTGGTTTACAGCAAACATTGACAAAGAACTTAGAATCTACTTTCTCGGAAGCGTTAAAGGTTAATACTGCAAAGATCTCAGGGTGAGATAATTTCAAAATTTCAAAGGTATGTTGATAGCTGACAGTGTTGATTTTATTTCCATAGAGTCACGGAAACCAATAACCTGTGAGGCTAAGAACTACACGGGACAGTTTAGCTGCTCATGGAAAGCAGCAAAGAGCCATGATGAGTTTATCTTTGAAGCCCACAGAGGGTAAGTCTACAGCATTGTTTTAATGACAACAGCCACTTTGTGCCTTATGGGCAAAAGCAGCAATTCTGGGGCAAACAAACTGTAAAACAAGGGACAAATTAACATTCCCCAAATTCCCATTCATTTAAATTAGACTTGTAACACCTTAAATGTGCTTTCCAACGCATTGTAGACCTCTCCAGGATCCAAAGGTTTAAACGATTAATTTAAATAAGTGGGGGCAGGGGCTGATTTTCTGGCTTGGTGAGTTCCCTGAAAAACCAACCCACCTCCCCTTACTCTCCCACCTACTTCAGAGCACACCCTACCTTCTCATCTCAAACCCCTCCTACCTCAGTTAAGCCCTACCCACATTATGATGTAAACACTGTCATTGGGACACTCCAACCCCCCCAGCCCTTCTTTGTACTCCATGAACTGAGATCAAGAAGATTCCCAGGTATGGTAATACCCGTTTCATGAACAAGTGCAACTCTAAGGACAAATCCACCAGTGCAAATTAATTAGCGCTGGCCTTCACCTCATTCTGCTGTATTTTGGGGTAAAGAGTATGATCACGCTAGTGTATACCATCACACACACTCTGCCATTGTTAGACATAGACACCTCCACTATAGCATATGCAGGGAAATTGACAGGCACCAGACTGTAACCTAATGGGTCCTGATTCACCACTGGAGGATCTCAGACCTTCGCATCACAAGGAGAGAGAGAGGAAACATCTGTTTGTCTGCAGTGCCAAGGAGCTGCTGGTTCAGGATTCATCACCAACATTCTGACAACATATTTCTGGAAGGGTGTCCAGTGCATTGCTATTAAATGCATTTGACACATCTCTGGTGTTGAAGGGGTTAACAAAGGGAAGGTGTGTAAAGGTTACCAGCCAAGGTAAAAAACAGCATACCTGGGAATTTGCTCTGGATCTGCCCCAGTACATTGATTTAAACAAGAAGCAAAAGAAATAGGAAACCCTAAAATAGCCATAGCCATACCAGGTAAATCTCAGGATTTGACCCTCAAATCTCAGGTTAAAGTGCAAATTCTCAGGGTGAGAGAGCCCAGTGTTAAATACCATCACCTCTACATGCTACCATTTCTATGAGAAAGACAGAGGGATACATTGTTCTTCTCTTCTTTATGTTCAGGCATGGAAAACTCTAAATTACAGCATGTTACGGGTTCCTTGAGGACTGATAAGAACACCTCATTTTGAATGTTCCCAGCGATGGCCATAGCTTCCCCAGCAGTGTTCACTAAGCTGAGCAGGAGCTAGAGACCCAGCACTGAGTTAAAAGACCAATTAAAACAGTGCAAGGCTTTATGGTGCACCTGTTATTCCAGTACTGCACTGCAGAAACAGCCATCTTTAACTCTTTCAGGACTGCGTTGCTCATCTGTACACACCACAGAGAGAACACTGTTCCCTACCTCCAGAATCATATTAGTAAGCCCCCCCTTCTATGTCAAAAGAAAACAGAAGTAATTCTTTAGACAAGCCAACTGCACCATAGGAGACAATTTCAAATTCACATAATGCCCATTGATTGGGACTTTAAAGGGATAGTAATACTTAAAATGTAAAAAAAAAATGTTGTAGGGTTTATCCCCCTGAGTAAAACAAGGGTACTCCCACTGCTGAAAGGTGTTTAATTCAAAAGTTATTACAGCTCAAACTTGAATTTTTTAGGTGCAATATGACAGTGGCCTGAAATTGTACAGTGGCGCTGTTGCTACACCATCCTATGGAGATTTATGGTCCCGGGACCAGAGCTGTCCATAAGATCGTGTAGCAACAGCGCCACTGTACAATTTCAGGCCACTGTGATATTAAACCTAAAACATTCAACTTTGAGTTATAATAACTTTTGAATTAAACACCTTTCAGCAGTGGGAGTACCCTTGTTTTACTCAGGGGGATAAACACTACAACTTTTTTTTACATTTTAAGTATTACTAGCACTTTAATTTTGAAGACATTCAAAAAATATTAACAACGATGGTTTGAGAGATAATCCTTCCTAAAGTTGCCTCGTGAGAGGAGTCAGCAATGTAGCTGACAGCTGCAGAATCTGGTCATTTGACCGGATGGAGGCTCTTCAGCAGAGCCGAAATCGCACAATCTAAACATAAATACTTCATTGGAATGGTCTACAAAGTGTGCCTGGTTTGCAAGCACACTTTGTAGACCATTCCTTTGAAGTATTTATGTTTTGATTGCACTAGGGTGACCACACTTCCATTCTGCCATTCCGGGACATGTGGTCACTCTAGTCCCGCGGCTGAGGCTCCCGCCGGCGCTGACCATCTTTCTGAGGCTGACATAGAGTAAGAGTTCGCTGACCATCTTTCTGAGGCTGACACAGAGTAAGAGTTCCCAGTGGGAACTCTTACTCTGTGTCAGCCTCAGAAAGATGGTCAGTGCCGGCGGGAGTCTCACTTACAATGCCAGCATACCTGCTCTATCCCAGCTGTCTCGCACGCTCCAGTCCAGCTGAGCCAGCCAATGAGGACCATATGGCAAATACATTTCATTGGCTGGCTAGACTGGTGCGTGTTGCTCCATTCCGTGACCAACATATTTTATTACAGACTAATTTTAAACCCATAGAATGAAGTTTAAACATACATTAATGTGAGTTGTATTGCTGTGGAGCAATGTGATTCACTTATATCCACACCACACAGTCTGATCTCCTAAAAAGAGGCAGACCAGGGTGGGAAAGAGGGACAGATGGATATGGGTATGAAAGAGGGGTTGTCCCTCCTAATGAGGGTCACTTGGGAGGAATGTAATGTGGCTGCCATGAGGAATTTGTAAAAAATGTTTACTAGTGCAGAATATTATCTAAAAAAATAAAAACTGATCTTTCTTCACAATTCATCTTTTCAGTTCTTACCCAATAACCTGCGACCAGCCAACCAGACACGGTTCTACGTATGCAGTAAACTGCCATGACACACAGTCCTGCAATTATGCAGAAGAGGACCAAAACATTGTGGTAGTGCTGCATGCGATCGCATCAAAGAACTATGAGAACCACACTCACAGTTTCCTGCTGAGAGATATCAGTGAGTTCTAGTAAATGCAGAAAATGGGCAACATTAATGCACTAAGGGGATAACATATTGGATGCCAGGTGCAATTGAGACATATCTGGCATCCAAGAGGTTAAGTTTCAAGCCACTTTGTACACTATTTCTGCCTCCCTCTGCCCTCCATTCTCATTCGGTTTCATCCACCTCTCTCTTTCCCCGCTTCCATTAAAGCAGAACTACCACCCCACAAAATCTTTAGCTTCACTAATTCCCCATCTGGTGACTAGCTGCTTAGTAGCGCTAGTCGCCAGAATAATTACCTTATTTAATAGATTTCTGCTGTCTTCCATGGCTGACAGGCAGTACGGAGCGCGGACATCTTGCCATTGTGATGTCCGCACGCCTGCGCTGTCAGTCCCAGCCGGCTCTAATAGGCGTTACTAGGAGCCATTTGGCTCCGGCTGGGACTGACAGCGCAGGCACACGGACGTCACAATGGCAAGATGTCCGCGCTCCGTCCTGCCTGTCAGCCATGGAAGATAGCAAAAATCTATTAAATAAGGTAATTATTCTGGCGACTAGCTGCTTAGTAGCGCTGGGGACTTAGTGAAGCAAAAGATTGTGTCGGGTGGTAGTTCCGCTTTAACATTTGCATACCGAAGGGGTGAACAACACACTGAGAAGCAATGAGTTGGACACTTCTCTGACACCCTGTTTCCCCATGTATTTCTTCCTTAATCCCCCTAATTCACCATTCTAATTCCTCTTGCTCCCACTTCTTTTCTCTCCTCTGTGCATTTCTGTCTTAAAGGAGCAGTCAACTTTTATCAAATGTCATGGGGCTTTTCCTGTTGAGTAATACAAGAATATTCTGACTGCTGAGAGATTATTGATTCAAAAGTTATTACAGATTTTTTTTTTTTTTAAATTAAACGGCAATATTTTATTCAAACTAAAAGATTTGCCATGGGCCTTTCACTACATGTAGCTTTTACTAATAGCCAGTTTCATGGCTGATCCCACTCTGTATAAAGACTAGGGGGGACGCAGTCTTCTGCTTCTGACTTTGATCAATCACTGGAGAAATGGGGCTGGGACTGACTCTCAAGTCCCCATAGAACCAAGGTGCATCTTTACTGCAGAAATCACTAGCAATTTGGGCTCTGAACAAGTGCACTGGTTCAATGGGTTGGGCTTGAGATACCAGTACCTGCTACAATAGCACCAGTCGCCAATTATAAGCAGAAGTGAAGGCTGCAACCCCCTAGTCATAGTTGGGAACTCTGTGGATCCGCCCCAGAGATTCTGATTTTTGAAGTAAATTACCAGGTCTCTGAGGACTAAGGCTAATTCTCAGGTGGTGAGTTTCCTATGAAATTCTGCCCACTTCCTCCTTCCCACCCTGTTCTGCCCATTTCTGACCCACTTCATGGCAAATTCTGCTAAGCCCTGCCCCATCTGTGATTAAGTCCCGCCCATTTGTGACAAAAATCGCCTCATTTATATCCCCCAGGCATACCT
Source organism: Rhinophrynus dorsalis (assembly GCA_037306005.1). Classification (NCBI taxonomy): domain Eukaryota; kingdom Metazoa; phylum Chordata; class Amphibia; order Anura; family Rhinophrynidae; genus Rhinophrynus; species Rhinophrynus dorsalis. Next base: position 73,746,232 of record CM074721.1, on the reverse strand, counting down.
CATGAGCCCGCCCTTGGTATGTGCTTCAGACTATACTGCAATATAAGCCATGTAACTGGTTATTACCCCCTGAGCTACAGAAGCATGTTGGTAGCGGCCAGGGGAGCTTTCCCAATATTTTAGATAGATTAGGATTTTTAGAGTTTATCGTTCCTTCAGGTGGGGTTTTATTATGAGGAGGTGCTGGCATTCCTTTAAATCAAGGGAGAGCAACATGAGGCTTTCCAGCTGCTTTTGGACTACAATGTAATCAAACTACATCTGGAGGGCCGCTGGATTACAACCCACAACTTAAAGAGCTTCTGAAAAACTAGCCCTTTGAGTGCCAGAGGGGTATGGAACACATTGCAGAGCACTGCGTTGTGCACCTCTCTGGCACTCAGAGAATTAAAGAAATACCATTCAATAGTCTTCCTAAAAACATTATTTTTTCAAATATATTTTCATGTTTCCTAGTTACATCAATCATGAGGTTAACATGAGTCTATCAAGTGAAACCTTTGCCAGATCTCTCTTGTGATCCCTAGGAGCATTTGAACATAAACATTTGTATCCTGATTCTATTTTATTTTATATTTCTAGCAAAGCCAGATCCACCTAATGATCTTGGAAAATTAATAAACAACACAGGAGTTTTCATAAAATGGAAGTACCCGAAGACTTGGTGTAACGTACACTCGTTTTTCCCACTTATCTTCAATGTGAATGTAACAGACATAAACAAAGGACATTCTGAGGTATGGAATAAAGTTTACTAATGAAAATAGTGAGAGGACAGAAAAATCATCACATTGAGGGTGAGGTGCGAGGAAGAGGGGAGAGATGCACTAAGAGGAAGAGGGGAGAGATGCACTAAGAGGAACAGGGGAGAGATGCACTAAGAGGAACAGGGGAGAGATGCACTAAGGTTGGATAAGAGTCCTGTTTGGCAATATTGTGGCAAATTTGACCCAACTCTATCTCACTGAATGCACTAAAGAGTCTTCTTCATTTTATCCCTGTGATTACGACTCCGTTACACCATCAGGGCCATATTTCCCAATAGGTACAGTAGACAACTGCCTAGAGCTCCACATTTTGAGGGCGACCTCCTCTGTGCTGGCAACACCCACATTCTTAATTGTGGTTATAGCTAAAGCAAGCTCAGTGTCCCTGCACAAGTTTTTTACTCCAGTACAGGCTATGCTAGCGAAATGTCCAATGCGTTGCTAAGCAATGTGTTGGAAATCTCTTTGGCAACCAAGGTTGTTAAAACTTTTTTTTTCTTGCTTGTTATGGGTCAAGGATATTTTCTGTGCCAGGAAATAGTGGGTGGGGTCATGTGAGGAATGGAGGTCTGGCCATGGATGGAGCTAAGGGCATCTAGAGTACCTTGCCTAGGGGCACCTGGGATGTGAATCCAGCCCTGTATGCCATACTGCCCAAGGGTCCCTCTTTAGGAGGGACAGTCCCTATTTCTGACCCAAATCCCTCTGTCCCTCTTTCCCACCCTGGTGCAGGGGCAGATTGCCCTATCGGGGGATCAGGCATCCCCTGGTGGGCCACTCAGTTATGGGCCAGTGGGGAGATCAGATGATCTCACCTCTCCAGCCCACAACTTTATGGACAAGGCACAACTCACTAACCAGAGCCCTGCAGCAGTGAAGACCAGGTCCTGTTCTCTGTACCTGTCCTGCCCCCAAGGCTGACTTAGCTGGCCCTGCTCTGCCTGCAGTGTGTGTCCTGGTGCAGTGCATGATTGATTAGAACTTCTGGGACCTAACTACCTAGCAGATTAAATAGGTATTATTTAATTATTTTAACTAATTGTACTGATTGTTAAAGAGGCTTAATTTATTTTCTGTTAACCCTTTAACCCACTGTATGCCATACCTCACAAGTGTCCCTTTTTAGGAGGGACAGTCCCTCTTTTAGACCCAAATCCCCCTGCCCCCCTTTCCCACCCTGATGTCCCTCTTTTTAGGAGATCAGACTGTGTGTTGTGTATATAAGTGTATCATATTACTCTACAGCAATACAACTCACATTGTTTGTTTAAACGTCAGTATATGTGTTTATAAATTAGTCTGTGTAAATATTTTGGTCTTGTTATAAGTCATTTATTAGGTTACACAAGGGGGTATCAAAAGGTCATGAAATAGTCTAAAAATTCTCGGTAATGCCACACCTCCAGCAACACCCCATAAAACACAAGTGTCCCTCTTTGTCAATTTGAAATGTTGGGAGGTATGGTATGCTTTAGAGAGTTATAGCTCAGTTATTAACCCTTTGCATACCAGACAGGATTACCGCAATATTATATTCTGTTATTAACCAGTTGAATTCCTCATAGGTGCAGTACCTCGTCAATTAACCCCTTGTATGCTAGAGGCATAATTCATCAGTAATCAACCCCTTGTATTCCAGAAAGGTGAGTAAAGTTGGTAATTACTGATGAATTATGCCTCTTTTGTACACAAGGGGTTATTCATTGAGGTACATATTCCTGTGCAATGTGTTGTGCACTAATGAGACATTCAATGGATTAATCACAGAACACATTTCCGTACACCTCTCTGGCATGCAGGGGGTTAATAACTGATAATTTATTGCATACAGTATGTTAAGGGGTTAATAGCTAACCATTTATGCCTCTTTAGCAATGCATACAGTGGGTTAGGTTAACCCTTTGAGTGCCAGAGGGGTAAACAACGCATTGCACAGCCATACTTTACATGCCCCCTCTAGCACCCCAAGGGTTTTAATATATGCATACAGATTAGAATACCAGCTAGTGGGCCAGTTAAATAAAAAAACTCCCCCGAGCTGGTACTGCACCACAATCTGCCCCTGCCCTGGTGTCCCTCTGTTTAGGAGATTAGACTGTGTGGGGTGTATATAATGTATCACATTGCTCCACAGCAATAAAACTCGCATTAATGTTTGTGTAAAAGTCACTATATATATATGCTTGATTAAAGTTTACTTCTCCTTTAATTTTTAAATGTGTCAAAAGTCCCATTTAAATTCACTTTGTAACAAACAGAAGGGGAATTTGCTAGACCTAGCAAAATCACCTATATTTGTTAGCCATTTTCTGTTTCAAAAATTGTTTCAGATATTTAGGTTTACTTATATGTCATTTTATGAAAATGAACCAAATGGGGCTGGTAGCATGTGCAGGCGGGATGGAAAGCACAGTGGAATGTTGGTGTGTAGCTGGCATGTTGGCCAGTATTGTCAATTTGCATAAACTGATGCTTAAATATAGCTAAACTAGTGTTAAAGCCCGTGTACATGGGCCAAGGTCCGGGTGATGTTAACCCTTTGAGTGCAAGAGGGGTACACAAGGCATTGCTTTGCAATGCGTTGAGCACCCCTCTGGCACTCAGAGGGTTAAGAGGCCGTTCCTGCTCTGCGTCCTGCCGCCAACGCAGTCATGCACTGTAGAGACTGCCTGAAAGCACAAAATGCTCCCATCACAGAACTCCCAGCATTCCTACACCTCTCGGCATTCTGTACATTCAGGCAGTCTCTACTGCGCATGACTGCTTCTGACAAACCTCTTAGCGAATTATTATATAGGGTATTTCATAAATTATCATTTTAACCCTCTGAGTGCCATAGAGGTACAATGGATACCCCCTGGCTCTCAAAAAAGGGTTAAATAAATAATGGCTAACAAATTTAAAAATCGCCTATTTGTTACAAAATAGCAGTTCTATTTTATAGCTATAAGCAACTGTTTTATTTGTTTCCCAAGGTACAATTGGTTTGTTCCAGAATCGCTCCACTTTTTTTTTGTGTCTGTAGTCATTACAGTGGCAGAAATATGCGCAAAGCATTGCAGATCAATGAGTTGCGCACACTCTCTGGCACTCAAAGAGTTAAGAGAAAAATCTGCGGCTGGCGGGAAAACAAACAGGCGGATGTTGATTCTTATCCCACATTTAACTGGAATGCAAAATTGCGTAATTCAGTGTTGTGTATTAACACAGATTCACAGCTCTGGAGTGATTTGATGAACATTCTGTTTACAGTTTAACCATTAGCTGTATCACTGACGGACTGGCACGGCCAGGCAAGTGCCTAATAGGAAAGCCTATCCTGGGCACAGGCTCAAACACTTGCCTTGTATCTGCACCATCCTGGCACACATATACAAAAACCCACACTTGGCAACAACTATCTCAGGAATCTTAAAGGAAAAGTAAACTTTTAGCAGGAAAAGCTGTTACTTTCACATTCTATAGAGAACTGTTGTCAATACCTCACTTCTCCCATAGAATGCAACAGAATATCTGAAATCTGACCACTAGAGGGCACTAGTAATGTAAATAAACAACTAATCCTAATGCTTAACCCCTTAAGAACCGCGGACTGCTCTGGTCCGTAGACCATAAATCTCCATAGGATGGTGTAGCAACAGCTCCACTGTAAATTTTCAGGCCACTGTGATATTGCATCTAAACAATTCAATTTTTTAATAAAATATCTCTCAGCAGTGGGAATACCCTTGTTTTATTCGGGGACATAAACCCTACAATATATACTTTTTTTATATCTTAAGTATTACTATCCCTTTAAAGGACTATTATCAGAAATGAAGTTTGTACAGCTCCACATGTCATCTTTCTGCAATTTTCAACACTTTAAAACATTTTCAATGACAGATTTACTTCTGAAAATAATGCCCTCTGTTTCCCTATCCAATATGTTTTCATTACAATCACTTTTTAAACATTCAGGCCCACTGTAATTGCAACAGTAGTGTGCTGTGCTGTATATGAAACCGTTTATAGGTATTCTACTAGTAAACAAGGATCCAGAAATGCAATTGAGTAACATTGTCAGGGAATTGTCATGCTAAGTTTTATTGAGGTAAACACACAACAATTTCTCTTACCAGCAGGAGACTGGTAAGACTACCAGTCTCCTGCTTCTTCTATGGCTAACGCAGTACGTCTTTTACCTATTTTACCAGCAGATGGCAGCAAAACATCATTACTGGAAAAAAAGAGTTTTGAGGGAGTTGAAGTGATTCCAACCTTCTGTCTCTGCCATGCAGGTGGAAACACCAGTTTATATAACATGCATGAGAAATACACTTGACTCTGATCACTATCTATGTCCTGGATTCCATTGCAGTTAGTAGCTTTATCAAGGATTTTATCTGCAGATTTCTCCATAACCTTCAACAGGAATTTTAGATCTAGATTACATTGCAGGTGATAAGTAGTTATCCCCAAGGCTGATTCTAGGCAATTTACATCCCAGTGTGAAACTGCAAAATGTGTCTCCTCCCCATATTATTATTTATTTTTTGCACAGCAACACTTTTTGTGCAGACACCACAAACCCTCACATAGTGTGTCCTCTCACACACAATATCCATAGATACAGAATTTCCTCTTACATCCACACTCATCCACACAGGTCCCACATACTTTCACCTACACACACACACACACACACACACACACTGGCACTTATCAGCCACCACACACAAATACAGCAGCCTCACTGAGATATCACACAAGTCCTATTAAAAGACACTGTGGACCAACAATCATACACTGATATTAACATAGCCATGGAGACACACAAAAATAACTAACTGCTCGCCAATGTACACACAAACATATTGAGTGAACCTAATTGACCCACACAACACACACACACAATTTGGCCCACACACACACAAACATTCATCTATACAGAGAGGTTCGACAAACATATAGTAGGCACACACACACTCACTTCACCAGTACACACTCAGCAATGTAACATACTATTACATGAGGCTAGCAAATTGTTACTTGTGATCAGCAGGACAATACACCATTGAATTAGAGTAACAAAATATTACATGGGACCACCAGGGCAAAATTCAAGAAAATTGGGCTAGCAGGGCAATACACAATTAAATGGGTATAGCAGAATATTACATGTGACCAGCAGAGTATAACAAAGTTACATGAGGCTAGCAGAGTATTGCATGTGACTAGAAGGGTAAAACATAATTACATTTGTAGCATATGCGACTAGAGTTGCACTATACCATTATATGGGTGTAGCAGTGTATTACATGTGACCAGCAGAGCAATGCAATATTACATGAGGCTAGCAAGGCAGTACAGCATTTTATGAGACTATCAGGGCAAAAAACAATCCCATGAGGCCAGCAGGGCAAAACACCATTACATGAGGCCAGCAGCACAAAACACTGTTAAACAAGGTAAACAGAGTATTGCAAGAGAGTAGCAGAGCAACATACCATTGCATGTGACCAGCAGGACAAAACACTATTGCAGGAGAACAGCTGAGAAAACACAATTACATGAAACCAGCAGGGCGAAACACCATTGCATGAGACAAGCAGGTAAAAATGCCATTACGCAATTCCAGAAGGGCAAAAAACCCTTATATGAGATCTCATGTCAGAAAACACTGTTATATGAAACAAGCATAGTATTACAGGTGACCAGCAGAACAGTGAACAATTACATAAGACTAGCAATGTAATACTATTGCCAGGGACCAGCAGTACAACAAACCATGACTTGATTCTAACAAAGTCTTACATTAGATCAGTGGGTAATTCTACACTTACATGAGACCAGCAGGACAATACACAATTACATGATAATAACGGCTCATTAAGGAATTACATGAAAGTAGCATAACAAAATACAGTTACATTAAACCAGCAGAGTAATGAATTTAACCAACAGACACTATACAGGTATATGAATTGCAAGAGGGTGGAAGAGGAATAAGGAGTGAGAGAGGGTAAAAAGGGAGTGAGAAGAAAGAAGTGAGGAAAAGGGGAGGGTGAAGATGGAGGGAGGAGAGGAAGAGATTAAGGAGATGAGCATAGAGGGTGAAGGGGAGAGGATGGAAGGGGGAGACGTGGGAGTAAGGGAAGGAGAAGAAGGAGTAAAGGAAAAAAGAGGGAGTAAAAGGAGAGGGGCAGAAATAGAGAGGTAAAAGATGGGGAACAAGAAGGGGAGAGAGGGAGGGAGAGTGTGAGAAAAGAAGGAAGAAGATGGAGGTAGAGAGGCAGACGATGGAGGAGAAGAGATAGGGAAAAGCTAAGTAGATCGTGGTAGAAGAGGGTGGAGAGATAAGAGGATGAGAGAGAAGTTGTAGGGAGAACCTGGAAGGAGGGAGGGATGTGATGGAGAAAGAAGCAAAATCTTTAAGCCAAAGGGTGAGTAATGCATTGCTCTGCAATGTGACGCCTACCCCACAGGCATTCAAGAGATTATTTGCCCTTTCCCTTCCGCCTCCTTTTAGCTTCTCCCGTCCATATTATTCCTCTATTCCTCCAGCCTCCTTCTTTCCCCTCTTTCTCTACCCTACTTCTCCCTCCCTCAAAGGCTTAAAGGAAATTAATGTGTGCACATGGAATTAATATTGATTATTCTTTTTTATAATGAACTGTATCTTTCTAAGTGTCCATAACATTGTAGTCATCATTTTATTTTAAAGTGCCCCCCCCTTTTTCTGTACGTCACACTGCCTTCCTTCAGAGCAGAAAGTCGGTGCTGATGATTGTGATGAGGGACAGTCTTGTGTGAACATAACCCTGCCCTCCTTCTTCTGCCCTCTACTGATAGACACAATATTGTCCCTTGTTTCGATCTGTCTGGTCAAGCAACTGGCTTTCAGATCTAAAGGAAGTCAGTGTGACGTACAGAAAAGGGGAGGGGGGAATATTTTAAAATAACATAAAACAAAGAATACAACGTTATGGACACTTAGAAAGGTCCAGATCGTTATAAAAAGTATAATGAATAATCAACCATTACTATCTTTTTGAAATACATTCTGTATTGTTACCTGTTTTTTTGAGCCATCCAGGTCCCCAGCACTCAATCCAACTTCTGTACTTGGTACTGCATTGCTCCTTCATCATCTATTCATCTATACCCTCATCATCACAGAGTTCCCACATGATAAAAGCAGGTGACAGTTCTGGTGCCGAGGACAACTAAAAGGACAAGTAGTTTGCATAGCTGTCCCTGTCATGTGGTGGACCGCCAGTTGGACAGCATTGTAAGCTGCATACACCCTGGCCCCCGGATCACTTTTTTTTTTTTTCCTCTGGAGCCCGAGCCAGCTCTATCCCTTGATGGCAGCCCTTCTTATTATCTACCCACTTCCCAGACAGTTCATGCCCCCGCACAGTTAATATCTCACCTTCTCCCAGTGCTTCCTTCACAACTCAGTGGGAGTGGTAAAGGAAGGATATAGTTTGGTCCCATCAGTGGTATGAGGAAGGGCATGTGGCTCCAGCCACTCTCTCTGAAGAGGGAGTAGGAGGGAAGATGCTTTGTGGGAGGAAAGTGTAAAGGGTTAGCAAGGCACCAAGGACACGTACAAATGTTTTTGTTGCGGGATGCTGGTGCATCCATCAAGGTGGGACCCTGAACTCACTTCACTGTCATAGAAACAGCCTTGATTGAATTCTATGGAGAAATTTGTGAATAAAATGCTTGATAAATTTATCAGCTGGAACGGAATCCATGCCACAGAGGAAACTAAAACAAAAAACCCCAAAAAAATAAAGAATAGAGTGACCACTCCATACTTTAGGTATAAGTCCTAAGAACATATAATTGACTGATCCTAAGTGTGAACACACATGCATTTTATAAAGTTTATCTAACATTGGACTGAAATCTTCTATAGAAGAATAATTCCTATTTGAAACAGCAGTGAACTCTTTTAATTAAAAAAAATATATGTCGTAGGAGGATAATATAAATATATGTTGTAGGAGTGCTCCCACTGCTGGTAGGATTTGTTTCATGCAAAGGTTATTACAACTCAACCTTTTCTTTTTTTTTAAGAAACAGTGCCATCCAGTGTCCAAGAAGAAAATGTTGTTTTATAATGCACTGTATTGTAGAGACTGAGTCATTGACTATGGCTCTCTGTAGTAAGTGCTAGCAACAGCACCATCTGGTGACCACAATAGAAAATCGTACTTTCATTTTAAAAAGTTTGAGTTGTAATAACTATTGAATAAAAATAAATTCCCAGCAGTAAGAGTACTGTTGTCTTATTCAGCAGGAAAATAATTACAATAAATGTATTTTCATTAAAAATGTTAACAGTCCCTTTAACCTCTTTATGTCAATGCCCACCCCACTGGTCCTCAAGGGGTTAAAATAATTAACACTAAACTAGCAGAATGTAAAGGCCATGTTTTCATGACTATAGCTCAGAAGTAAATATTTACACCATCCTGCACTGATTTCTGCAGTGACAGTTGAAGGTTTGCCTTTCTGACATCTTGCTTGGTAATATGGAGTCTGAGCAGGGACAAACTTTCTCCCTGCTCAAACCCAATATTGTTGTTATTGCTGATCAGAGCTGAAATCCATTCTTTGCTGGCTTACACTAGTCATAGTTGCCTACTCCAGTTTTATAAAGATATAGATGTAATCTTACAATTCCTCCTTGTCTTTTTAGCACCATCCACATGTAGAGAGCACAGAAGTTTCAACAACACTCACGGGGAAGTTTAGCTTCTGTGTTCAAGCAAGAGACATGTACTACAAATCATCATGGAGTGACTGGTCTTGTTACATGTAGGTAAACCATAGGTAAGCAGATTACAGAAAGGTCCATTGTAGGGACTAAAATCCCTGTTTAACATTTTGAGTGCCAGAGTGGTGTCCAGTGCATTGAGCTGCAATGCACTGGATACCTCACTGGTACTCAAAGGGTTAAAGGAGCGGTATATTGTTATCGAATATTGTAAAGCTTTTCCTGGTGAGTAAAACAAGGTCTATTCTCACTGTTGGTTGATATATCATTCAGTAGTTATTACAGTTCAATCTGTCATAAATAAGAGGAACTGACCCTATCACATTCTATGGCAAGATGTAGTCTAACATTCATCTCTACCATAAATCACAATTAAACAAAATGTCATTCAGGCACTAGGTAATACTGTTTGTGACAGTTAAACTTAGAAAAACAACAGTTTGAGCTGTAATAACTATTGATTCAAGTATCTCTCAGCAATGAGTATACCTTGTTTTACATAGCAGGAAAAGCCGTACTACATAACTTTTTTTTTCTTCAATAAAAAACAGCTTGTGTGATTTGTATAAACTGCAAAGTGGAAAACGTGTTTATTAGAATAGTTAGCATTTCTGTGCCCACTGTCACCTTCCACAAGACAATGGTCATCTAAACACTGACTGTTCCAATAAATACTTTTTTCCCACTTTGCAGCTTACATAAGTCCAGCAAGTGCTGCTTTTTTATTGAACTCTATAATTGTCTTCAATGTGCACTATGACATCTGATCAGTTTTATCATGAGTGATTTCTTTTATGCTGAATATATAATTTTATTCTGTAGTAAAAGATTACTACTCTTATAATTAAGTGTCATTGGAAATTGTATTACCGTAATGCCCTGAAGTGCAGTTGGCTTGCCTCAGAACATCAATTTTTTTGTCTTCCTGCACACGGCCAATTTACTTAATTGATAGGCTAGTAGATAAGTGGAATGGCTTACCAGCATAAGTGGTAGGGGTTAATACAGTGACGGAATGTAAGCATGCAATAAATAAGGTTTGAGGTTTACAGTAGGAAAATGGGCAGACTAGATGGGCCAAATGGTTCTTATCTGCCGTCAAATTCTATGTTTCCATTGGAGACCTGTCTAGCATTCATGGTTTTAAAAATCCCTGTTTACGTCAGTGGGGAGTTTTTATGTGTCCCTGTACAGTGTGGATGGTTTATCCCAGAATTGTACCACTTTACTTTTATACATATGGCCCAGTGTGTGTCATTAGAGTAGTACACTGCACCCCAAAAAAGGAACAACTGAGAAATGCTGCATTTCACACAATACATTGGAGTCCTCGCTAGCATTCAATGGGATAACCCTTTGAGTGCCAGAGGGGTATACAGCACATTGCACGGTAATGCATTGCATACCCCTCTGGCACTCAAAGGGTTAAAAAGATCTTTTCAAATACTTAGGAATTTGTATTTGTCCCTTATGGTGCCGTTGGTTTATGCCAGAATAACTCCAGTTTGCTTTTATAAATTTAGGCCTATGTTCTTTGATTTAACCCTTTGAGTGCCAGAGGGTTACGGAATGCAATGCATTCCATACCCCTCTGGCACTCAAAGGGTTAAATGGGGCTTTGAACCAGGGGTCACCGTCACATTTCTTTGACAAACTTTTGAACACTTAAAGGAGCAGTAAACTTTTTTTATGAAAACCTATATGTTATAAAACTTTTAATGCTGAGTAAAACAAGGTCACTCCCACCGCTGTCAGTTGTTTTAGTCAAATTTTATAACAGTTCAAATAACCAGGAAATTAATTTACTGTGTTTACTTCCTGATAGTTCTAACTGACAGGAAGTGACTCGGCAGTTTCTTTCACATTCTATGGAGAACTGTATGTCTCTGACTTTCTTCTTCATTAAAATGTAACAGAATAACGAATTGGAATTTGACCACTAGAGGGCCTGCTAATGTAAAAAAAACACAGGTTTAAACAGTAATACCTCTGGAAATATGCATCTATCAGCAGTAGGAGTACACTTATTTTACTCAAAAGGAAACAATACATATTTTTTCATAAAAAAGTATACAACTCATTTAAATGCTGGAGGGGTCTCCAATACCCCATTTAGTCAGTAGGCATACGTAGACATTTTATTTGTCTCCTCTGATGCAATTGCCTTTCCTTAGAATTGTTCCAGTTCTGCTTAGTACATGTGTAGATGGCTACCCTTTGGGTGCCAGGGAGGTGCGCAATGAATTGCTTTGCAATAGGTTGTGCTCCTCCCTGGCACTCAGAGGGTTAAAGAAGAGCTAACACCTCCTACTAATAACCCCCCACTTAATTTACTATGGCCAGAAAAGCTTAACTCCTTAAGGACCACACGGGTGGGAGTTGGCTGCTCTAAAGGACCATGGCACTTTTTTTTTTTTTTTTTTTTTTTAACAGCGATGCATTCTGGGATCGCTAAGCATCAGCCAGCCGTGATGGTCCTGGCCCCTATGGATTTTCCCCTTCCTCTTTGGTTCAAGAGATAATGTTTTCAATGAGTCCTGATAACGGTGCAGGCCGCTCCGAATTCAGACCGTAGTCCTCTCTGCGCACCTAAGGTCTGAATTCGGAGTGGCCTGCTCTGTTATCAGCCGCGCCACGGGTAGTCTCTACTGCACATGACTGCAGCGCGCGCAGTCAACTGTACTGCTCATGACTGCTTCTGACAAACTTTAGCGAATTATTATATAGGATATTGGGTTGTAGCCAACCTCCATGATTTGTATAAACATGTTGATCTTCTAGGGTGAAGCCGAGCACTGAACCAGCTAAAGACTTGCCCTGCCAAGGCTTTGAGTGCCAGAGAGGTAACCAATGAATTTCTTTGCAATGTGTTGCTTACCCCACTGGCACTCAGAGGGTTGAGTGAGGGTTGCCGCTGTTCTTGGTGCTGAAGTCTCGCTTCATCCTCTCTGCTCTCCCTTCCCTCCTGTACACACTGATACCTTTACACCAGAGTGATATGCTGATGATCAGTCTTTCCCCCCTTCACTTGAATCCCTAATTCTTGGTGAATTTGGAGTGTGTCTCTATTGCTAAGGCGATGTGCGCACCACACATTGACAGACACACATCGCCATAACACACATCAGCCTTTAGTGCATCTGGTTCTTTTAATATATCAGACTCAGTGTGTCTTTGTATTCCACAGAATGTCAGAAAAACCAAAGAAGAGAAACAAGAAGAAAAAGAAAAGGCACCATGATCAGTAGTGGGAACCGGAAGTCTTCTCTAGTAGATGACATTCACTACAGCTGACAAGCACCTCTTGTCCATCCAGTGTACCCTCTGTGAGGTCTTTTCATCCTTGAAGGAATGTGTTTTTTTTTTCATTGTTAAAAAGCTCTTTATTTATTATAATTATTTTTAATATTATTATTATTGTTTTACATTATGCCATGGGTAATAAACTCTCTGGATCTCCAGCTATCAGGACTGCAACTCCCATCATCCTCTCCACCTACCAAGATGATGAGATTTGCAATATCCAACATCTGGAGGTGACGAACCCTGTGTTATTCTGTCTTGTTAAAGGTTATAATGAAAAAAAATATAGATAGATAGATGGTAAAACAAGGTTACACCTATTACTGTGAGACACTTCTCACAAAAGTTATTACAGAATCGCAATAGCAACTATGCCCCCATAAAATGAAGAGGCCATGAATATACTGCATCCAAAAAGGTTTATATTTCACTGACCAGAGCTGTCTATAGGATGATGTAGCAACAGCGCCATTGTAAAATTTCAGGCCATTGAAATACTGCACCTAAAAGTTCAAGTTTGGGCTGCAGTAACTTTTGTATAAAACACCTCTCTGCAGTGGAGGTATCCTTGTTTTAGTCAGGAGGATAAACCCTACAATATACATTTTTTTACATAGTAATGTATCTATTGCTTTACTGCATAACTTCCCTGAAGGAATATGCACTAAGGTGATATACTGGAACGATAAACTATCTAATCCCATGTAATTCTATGGAATCTATTTTTCAAGTTGAATGAAACAATCTTAGTGCAGAGGTAAGCATTATTTACCTCTCTAGCTGTCAGAGACTACAACTTTCTGATGGGAACTGAGAACTAACGGAAATTGTAATCCACCCAATGGCTGGAGAGCCACATGCTTCCAACCTCCATATTAGTGCATAGGTTCCAAAAAATATCATGAATTCAATATTTTTTCTTGCTGGAGAGTGTATTTCAACTTTATTTAACCTTAAGGGATAGTAATACTCCAACTGCTGAAATATGTTTTATTCAAAAGTTATTACAGCTTAAACGTGAATTTTTTAGGTGCAGTATCACAGTGGCCTGAAATTGTACAGTGGTGCTGTTGCTACACCATCCTATGGCGATCTATGGTTAACTGACCAGAGCTGTCCATAAGATGGTGTAGCAACAGTGCCACTGTACAATTTCAGGCCACTGTGGTACTGCACCTAAAAAAATTCAAGTTTGAGCTTTAATAACTTTTGAATAAAACACTGTTCAGCAGTTGGAGTACCCTTGTTTATTCAGGGGGATAAACACTACAATATATATTTTTTACATATTAAGCATTACTAACCCTTTAATGTATCTCCCCCAATTTATGGGCAACCTACAGCCATTCAACTATTGTTCGATTACAACTCCCACCATCATCAGATAGCCATTGGCTATAGTCCAGCAGTGGCTGTAGAATCATGGGTTAAACATAAACGGATGCAACCGCACTCAAAAGACTTGAAAGACAAACACTTGTGAATGCAGAAATAGGTTAAAATGTCTTCTTTATTCATACAATTAAAATGTAACATCAACATGGAAGGGCAAGGGTGAAGCAAGACATAGTTGGAGGATATTGGGTGCCGCAACACCATCTAACGCGTTTCACACTTTTGAGCACTTAATCATAGACACCATAGAATTATGGGTTGTCCACTCCTGACCTTATCAGTACCTAATATCTAACTAAGACTTTCATATTTATATTGTGCAAATACAGTTGTCTTTTCTTTTATATAACCAAAACATGTAAAACTTCATTTTAGTCATTTTGTTGTGTACTTCACAGGTTTTACATTTTTTTAGAAACATCTTCAAAATGTAATTAATAAAAAATAAGAGCAAAATCTACGTTGCATTTCTACTCCTTGACATTTTTACATACTGTAAATCAGTTTAACCCCTTCACAACAAGTGGTCTGGGGAAGTGAACTTCCCTTAAGGACAGCTTTGATCTTGGTTGGCTCTCTGGCACACAAGACTGATGACATGTACCAGAGCACAAAACAGGGATCTGAGAGACCGCTCTTGTTTTGGAACGGTCAATTTAAGCCCCTGCTACCGCAGGAGCACTGTAAGCACAAAATACATGACATTCCAGGACCATCACCAGTCCTTTAGGCAAAAAAAACAGTGATGGTCCTAACACATCACCAGTTATTAAGGGGTCAAAGGAGCAGTAAACTTTTATTTTGAACAATAGATGTTTTAGAACTTTTCCTGATGAGCAAAGCATGGAGGGTAGCCCCATTGTTGGGAGATCTTTCATTCAAACATTTTAGAAGAATTAATTATGTTTCTTTTATTCAACAACGCCAACTTGTGTCCAAAATAGATTTGTATTATAATACACTTAATGATAGAGTTTGAATCACCGACTGTGGACTGTGGCTCTCCATTGTAAGTGATAGGAACAGCACCAGGCAGTATGACTATGAAAATGGCTGTTTTTACCATTTGAGGGACAGAGGAAGCCAAAGCATTGAGCGGCAATCCTCTGGCTACCCTTCTGTCACTCAAAGGGTTAATGAAACACAAACATATTTGAGGCATCATACCTTTTGAATGAAAACACTTCCAGCAGTGAGATGGATTACCTTTGTTTTTCTCAGGAAGAAAAGCCCTATAACTTATGTGGGTTTCATAAACCCTTTGAGTTCCAGAAAGGCATTCAATACATTGTGCTGCAATGCACTAGATGCCTCTCTGGCAATCAAAGGGTTAAAAAAGTGTGCTTCCCCTTTAACCCTTTGAGAGCCAAAAGGGTAGGCAACACATTGCTTTGCAATGCATTGCGTACCCCTCTGTCACTCAAAGGGTTAAAAATGTGCAATACACCATTATAGCCAGAAGAGAACTAGTGCAAATGAACATTTCATTCCCCAATGCTGACACATAAAGGGTTTTATGTTTAAAAATGGTTTCATTGTAGAGCAAACCAGGTGCGGAGAATTAAAGATCACCATTCATTTACATGGGGGGTTAACCCCTTGAATGCTAGAGACGTCTCGAAAGCATTGTTTTATAATCCATTGGAAACCTCTGTGGCATTCAAGGGGTTAAAGTCCCTTTTAAAACAATGGAAATGTGGGGGCTGTTTATTTGTCCCCTATGGGGCAGTTGGTTTTGCCTCATAATTAATCCAGTTTTCCTTTTGAACATGGGAACCAAAGAAAAAAAAAGGAGACTTTTAGATGATGATAAAAGTCTCCTTGTATAAAATAAAATAGTCAACAGGGGATTCTACAATCCAAATTAAAAATAAACTCACAGGATTTTTTTTTTTTTCGGGGGGGGGGGTATATGGGGGGGTATCCAAATCTACTCCTCCCAGTATATAAATCCCTCCATGGGTTTGGACACTTTGAGTGTCCACTCACACTGAGGGCTGTATGTTCAAATAAAAAGTGGAGCAAACCATTTGCACTATAGGGGAGAACTTAAAATTCCTAACATTCCAAAATAGTTCTCTCCTATAATGCAAATGGTTTGCCCTAAAATTCCTCAGTAGGTGGTGTGTATGTGTTGTAGGGCTTTTCCTACTGAGTAAAACAAGGGTAATCCAGTCTTGGGAGATGCTTCTTTCAAAAGTTATTAACGAGCAAACAAACTTTGTTGATAGCTTGAGCTGAAGTTGTTTTGCTGCCCGCTGGAACTGTTGCTTCCTCCACCTATGTAAAGTTGGTGTCTGCGAAAAAAATAACGAACTCAAAAAAACTCAAATTTGGTCTGTTATATCTTTTGAGTGAAGCAACTTGCAGTAGATTTACTTGACAGGAAGAGCCTTACAATACTTATTTTTCAAAATAAGGGTTACTGCCCCTTTTAAGTTTTAACCACTTGATTGTTAGAGACATCTCCAATGCATTCTATCACTAGCATCCAAGGGGTTAATTGGCAGTAGAAGCAGAGTTATCCTGACTCCTGCAGCGCCTGTTTTCCGATCCTATAAGCTTCTGAGTGTTTGTGAAAGTGCCAGGGTAAGGGTCAGCGGTAATTGGGTGAGAAGTTGTAAGCTGTCTGAATTTCTTTCCCTGGTGTATATGAACTCCCCTGGCGAGCTGATAAATCTATAACTCCCCATTTCTCGCCTCACAGAGCGGCTCCTGTCACAGAAACATTACAGTAAATAATTTTTTGCAGAGAGAGTTCTGACCTCCCTGTTCCTGTAATGGGTGTAGAAAGATTCACTGGAATTCAGCTATATTTCAACAGAAAGGACCTGTTAAAGTGGACCTGTCACCATGAATTCAATTTGTATAATGGGAAATTGTCATTCAAAACTGCCTTTGCATCATGTGAGCCAGCAGATACAGAGGGCAGAATGCAAGACACCTATGGGGTGCCGTTTGTAAACCATTCATTTGATTGACATTCTGTGCACTGAATTCATTTGTTGAGATAATGTCTTCATTTGGCGAATTGATTGACATTTTCTGTTCACAGAGTAAACAACAATGTACTTGATGAAATATATACAAACATTCAGTGGACAACATGACTTTGGTGGCCTAACTGCTGCAATTTTGTCGACAAAATGAATGGTTTACAATCGGCACCCCATAGAAACTGGTGCAATTGTTTTTTACAGTGTACTTTTGATGGCAAAATGATTAGCACCAAAATGTTAATGAACAGCAAATGTTTTCTCTGAATTAGCAAATGCGTTTCAAAAAGTAGGCGTGGCTAAAATATGTACCAATTTGTGAAAAGATTAGCAATTGCACCTAATTCAGCAAAGCAATTAGCACATATTTTCATGCTTCTGGCTAACTTTGACGTTAATTTAGAAGCATTCGCTAACTTCGCTGTTAAAGGGATAGTAGTAATTAAAATGTAAAAAAAATATGTTGTAAGGTTTATCCCCCTGAGTAAAACAAGAGTACTCTCATTGCTGAAAGGTGTTTCATTCAAAAGTTATTAATTTTCAAAGTTGAATTTTTTAGGTGCAATATCACAGTGGCCTGAAATTGTACAGTGGCGCTGTTGCTACACGATCCTATGGACAGCTCTGGTCCCGGGACCATAAATCTCCATAGGATGGTGTAACAACAGCGCCACTGTACAATTTCAGGCCACTGTGATATTGCACCTAAAAAATTAAACTTTGAAAATTAATAACTTTTGAATGAAACATCTTTCAGCAGTGGGAGGACCCTTGTTTTACTCAGGCGGATAAACCCTACAACATATTTTTTTTTACATTTTAAGTATTACAATCCCTTTAAAATAGGAGCATCAAAACCTAAGCAATCACAAATAGCAGATAAATTTACTTTAAAAAATAGTGAATGCTCCACTTTCTTGCATTGTGCCCATAGTTCTGAAAATATTAATTCTTATATCGTTGAAAAGTGAAAGTGAAAGTCTCTTTCAGTGCAGCAGTGTACATAGCTGGGAACTCTCTGGTTTGCCCTGGAGACTACAGTTTTCACTCTGCATTACCAGGTCTCCGGGACAGAGGCTGATTCTCCGGATGTGGGGAGTTTATTCTTAAACTCTGCCCACATCCGTTCCTTCCCAGTCTGTTTCTCCAATGTAATCTCTTCCCTGGCGTATTCATCACAGACTTTTCAGGTCCATGAAGCCCTGCCCTCACTCCTGATTAAGTTCTGCCCCCTTTTTGAAGCGAATCGCGTTACCTATCTTCCACAAGGGCACCAAAGGAGTCCCCCTCCGGGGAGAGCAAAATGAGAAGTTCCCAGGTATGGCAATGTATGCTTAGTAAGGACTGTGCTGCACTGAGAACCTAATTAGATTAATATTTAGAAATGAATGTATAAATCTCTTCTCAACTATGCATCTTCCTGTATTTTGGGTAAATGATACATTGGCAGTTATCAGTAAACGTTACAGTTAATGACATAGGCTTGACGTCCAAGGAGCTCAGCACTATGGCGGAACCCCTTTCAATCATACCAGTTTGTTATCTTGACTGGAAGCAGCTAACGTCATCACACACACAGCTGCTGCCAGCCAGTAAGATAAGAATAGCATTGTTGAGCCACTTCTTTTTTTGCTGATTAACAAGTTGAGCACCAGAGATGTGCTGAATTCATTCCAAAGAAATGTATTGGACATACCTCTGGCACAAAAAGGGATAACTGTCAGCTTGTGGATCGAATCCTGATACATTAGCTCACTGGTTCTGAAACTAAATAGAATTTCTTCTCTCTCTTTCTCCGTCATATGAAGACCTTCATGACATCCTCCTGTGTTGAATTACACGTTGGGCCTGTGTCAATGCGTGATTCAATCTTGCACTTGGACATTAAATATGGTCTGTGTCTACACATTGTTCAAACTTTCCCGAGACATTGGTGGGACAACCTCATATCTGATACAAGGCCCAGTAGGTTCTAGTCACACCCCAGTTAGTAAGTAAACTTTCCACCATAACCAGGTACGGTTGTCTGCTACAGGGAGATTTGGACTGAGCTGAACATGTCCAAAATTATATCAAAATATTGGAGTTATCAGAACACTTGAGACTCCCCACAAAATGTGCAATTCAAGGCAGTTGTCTACATTGCCTAATGGGAAACCTGGCTCAGATTGCCAATTCGGAAAAGTAGACAACTATCTAGTAGTGTGGCTATATGTAGCGTATGTCCGTTCCAGTATACTACCAGGTCCAGGAATAAAGACTCCAGAGTTCTAAACACTAGAGAGAGAGAACTGCCCAATAACTACTGTGCTAGAAAGTGAAATCTTGTGTTGGGCTATAAGAAAATGGCCTCCGCATAGAATTATAAACACCAGAGAGGAAACTGCTAATGGCTACTGTGATAGGAAGTAATGCCTCTGCACAGAGTTCTAATGCCCAGTGACTACTCTGACAGAAAGCTATGCCTGTTCTGTTATACACGAAAATGGCTTGAACACAGCATTGTAAACCAGCGAGACAGAGAAACAACTTGCCCAATGACTACTTTGATAGCAACTGATATGTATGCTGGGTCACAAGAAAATGGCCTCTGTACAGCATTGTAAACACTACAGGGGAAATTGAGCCCTCTGTTTTGACATTAAACAAGAGCTGCAACTGTTTACATACTTTTTCTTATGGCCATGAACCAGTATAACTTTCTATCACAGCTGTGAATGGGCGGTTATAGTGTTTAGAACTCGGTGGTGTTCCAGTGAAAGTACAGTTTGAGCACTTATATCCAGTGATGGCATATGACCCCGCCCACAAAGCCACACATGATTGGAGGAGAAAAACCTAGCCATTCTCATATCAACAGTGTCTCTGAATGGCAGAAAAGAAATGTGATTAACTTATGTCCTAAGGCTGTATAAACTCTGCTGACCACTGCCACCATATGGAATAGCGGATGACGATTTCACAGACACCTGATCCTTGTTTATTTACCAGTTCATATATTTCTATAATTATCAATTTATATAATTTGGACATTATTAGTACCTTGGAATCTAGAGGGATTTTCAACATATTGCTACATAAAGGGTTAAGGGTTTTATTGTGTTTATATGATATAGGATAAAAGTATTTTCTGCACCAGGTTACAGTAGATGGCGACTGGACACAGTCATATAAGGAATGGAGGTGTGGTCATGGGCAGGACTAAGAGTGCTTAGGGTTTGCCTAGGGAGATGTAATTCCAGCCCTAGTGGGGAGCCAGAAAGTAGAAAGTTCTAGAGAGGACCAGGAAGTGATCCAAAGACAACTGTACCATAGGGAACAAATACAATTTTCCATTGGTTTAAATTGAGATTTCAACCCTATGAATGCAGGAGAGGTCTCCAATGCATTGCTTTGCATTCAAATGGTGAAAAGGTCTATTTCAAAGGGAGGTTTTGCTTTATCCCCAACGCTGAAGTTGGTTTGCCCTAAAATGCTGCACTTTAGCTTGGTGTATTAGGCTCCAAATCCATATCAGGCATAATCCATAAAAGATAACAGGGCACTGCGGGCAAGATGCAGAAAAGGTCAATAAAGGGCCAGTTTGGCTATGTTGTGTCGTATTGGTATCGATGACATATCGACAGTCTGCACTAAGATGTCTTCACCAACCTATCCCTGTTAATATGCCACAAATATGGCAACATCACAATAAATCTGCCATGCCTTCAATATGTTTACAGTTTTGCACTGACTTCTTCAGCAAAAGCTCATATGCATATTAAAATTCTGTTAAATAGCTATTGTCACAATCATGTATTTTAATGTGGCACATCTCCAAGTGCTAAGCTCCAATAGCTGGCTGGCCCGTGTTGTCAGTGTTCACGGTCCCTACATCACCAGCCTGAGGATGGAAAAGCTGAGATCTCCCTGTAGCTTTCTATGCGTCCACAGAAATGTTTTCCTGGGGTGGAGGGGAGACATAATATGCCCCCAGGCCAGCCCCATGTTTGTCCTTTTACCCCTCTGCAGACACCCATGGCTAAAGCCATGGTCACAAACCCCTGTTAAACCTCTGAGTGCCAGTGGGGTAAACAACACATTTCAGGGCAATGCAGTGGATACTTCTCTGGCACTCAAATGGTTAATATAATGATAAAAAGAAAGCAGGACCTATTGAAAGCAGACAAAACCTGATGAACATTCCTCCTTCTCTGTGTGTGAGTCTGTGTGTGAGAGAGTGACCCATACACTTGCTATACAGTTTTGTTAACGCTTATATTCCATTTGTCACAATATCACAGCTGTAAAGTCAAGATATGGAAACAAAACACTGAGACTTAACTGAAAGAAGCAATGAAAAGAGCAGTTGAAAACTGATGACATAAATGTCTTTTTTTAACTCAGTTATATTTAATTTAGGGATGGCCATTGCAAAGATCATGAACAATATTTAGGAGATACAAATGTATGACCCAAAAATAAAAAAAAGACTAAAGGCCGTATTCAGGGGGGTAAATATGAGCAATTCTGTTGCAAACCATTTGCAACTTACAGAACAATGAAAATTCCCATTTACACCAATGAAAATTTGGGAAATTATTATGTCCCCTATTGTGAAGTTGATTTGCTCTGGAACTGCACTACTTTCTTAAAGCATCAGCCTCACTGTCTTGGTATCAACTTTATTGATGACATATTATCTTTTAATATCAATGCGGCTCAGCTTTAAATATGACTAATGCAAGGGAGAACTCTTTGTCATTCAAAGTGTAAAAAAATATAAAAATAACAAAAATAAATAAAAGTCTGAATTAACCCTCTGAGTGCCAGCGAGTGTACAACGCATTGTGTAAACCTCTGGCATTCAGTGGTTTAAAGGGATAATAATGTTTCATAATAAAAGCAGCTCTAATTAATCATCATAGTATTTGGACTTTGGAGAGTGTTATTTCAATTCTGTCAGAGTTGTAGTTCAAGAGTAATTCAATGACAAAGTATCCCCCTCCCGCCCCTTTTACTGATGTAACACTGCTCAGCCAGAGCAGAAGGAAGGTACCCAGGTAGACTGCAGAGAGGACAATCTTCAATTAAGATAAGGGAAAAACATGAAAAACTTGTCAAGGGGGGCAGGGCCTTCATTGTTCTCATAGGAAGAAGATTGTCCCCTTCTGTTATCTGTCTAGTCTTACAACCAGATTCCACATCTGAGAAGAGATGTCTTACACTAGGTAAAAGGGGTGGGAGGGGAAACTTTGCTTGTGAATATCTCTCAAACCATAAAGGTTTGAGAGATAAGACTTATATCGTTCTTCATGTTTTTTTAATGCCTACAAAATAAAATAAATATAAAACGAAGTATTACTATCCCTTTAAGTCAATGGGAAAATTGGGAATTGTTATTTGCATCCTATGGTTCAGCTGCGTTGCTGAAGAATTATACCTCTTCACTTTCCTGAATACGGCCAAAATTACTATAAAGTGAAAATGTATCTTTATAACATTTTAATGCTCCAATCTCTCTTTCTCTATCTTTGGCCTCTTTCCAACATATTTGGGGCTGGCAAAAAAAAAAAAGAGAGTTTAAGAAAACACATGATTTTAAAATGGCTGAGTGTGGTGTGGGAGGGGCTGAAGAAGGACAGCTGTTGAAATTCTCTTCTTTTCAGGAGAGCAGCAATCACAACACACACACAGAGCATTGAGTAACCGACTGAGGATCTACATCCCAGAAGTAGCACTAAC
Source organism: Rhinophrynus dorsalis (assembly GCA_037306005.1). Lineage (NCBI taxonomy): Eukaryota > Metazoa > Chordata > Amphibia > Anura > Rhinophrynidae > Rhinophrynus > Rhinophrynus dorsalis. The sequence goes on along the minus strand of CM074721.1, from coordinate 73,723,274 downwards.
TGGACTCAGGAAAAGGTAAACTCTTTCTTGTTCACTACCTGTATTGGTCCAAAAAGTGCCAAACCTGTGTTCTGTGGCATCACAGGCTTCCAGTAAATGTTTATTGGGCAAATATGAAAGTGTTATCATCTTAAACTCAATTTTAATTGGTGTCATATAATTCATTACATCCTAGAAATTCAGCAAGATTTTTTGGATGATTCTGCTTATATGTTAACAGTTGTTTAATGGGAACAATGCCCTAGAAGTAACTAATTCTTAATCTGTTTAACAATGATTTACCCAGGTAGGTTCCCTCTGTAGACCAGTCAGCTATATCTATTTATTTTTGCATTGCATCTGCAGTTTCCTCTATATATTGAAACCTGCCTGTAGATCACACCGCATCACAACAATGGGCTTCTCCAGTCCTGAATGACTTGTGAGGGACATTATTCTTTATCAGCTAGTAAACTGAAACGGTAGAGAACTACAAGACAAATATAAGAACACAAAATAAACAAACAAAAAAGTATATAGATACATCTTACTCTTGTCTGAAGGATACCTACCTAGGTAAGTCATTCTTTTAAATAAATGTAATGTATTGCTAAGGCAAATTTCCCCTTTAAAAGGTAAAAAAAAAAGATTTAATTACAAATATTCATAATTAGCTGTATGTTTATTAATGTATTTTGCAATACACAAATGTAACACTGTCTATGCTAGAGTGTATTGGATAGTCCACTGGCACTCATACAGTGTTATTAATGGTTAAAGAGAGTTACTTTAAAGAGACAGTGAAGCACTGGCGATGTCTCTGGCATCTAAGGGGTTAAAATGAATACGCTTGTTGTATCTCTTTATTGTCTTTTAAAATAAAAACCCTTTCTTTAACTTCTACCCTATACTTTAAGAGATTTTAACTTTTTATCTTGAGTTTACATATTCTGTAACTGTGTAATACACAAAGTAAACCTGACTACACATTATTATTACTTTTTAGATCCTCTGTTTAATTTTACACTTTTATTCCCCTGACAGTGCGTTCACTAGATTTACTGGTCAGTGACTGTAAAAGCAGAGATTGTGGCACAATGTAACACCATTCCTGCAGCACTGAGTGCTCTATGTGCTGTATCTAGCAGATTGAAAGCAGGCTTTTCTACATTCTATCATTATCCCGCTTTCACAGACTCTGACAGAAAGCTCTCTTGAATCAGATCCAGGAAGCTCTCTGGATATTAAACTGTAAAAGAACAGATAAAGGTGAAGAGACATAACAGAATAATATACAGAATAGGTAATTTTAGGTAGTATGCACTTGCAGAATATGTAAAGTCAAAATAAAAGGTTACCATGTCATAAATTAATCCTCTGAGTGTCTTTGGACACCTCTCTGGTACTCAAAGGGTTAAGAAAAGGTTAACACTTGGAACACATTTTACCCTGACTTTACAGTATTTTGTTTGTTTGGAGTAAACCAACTGCAGCATTGGGGAGAAATAAAAAATATTCCCTATATTGTCATTAATTTAAGTGGGACTTTTTGTACGTTGAATGCTAAATAAGTCTCCAGCATGTTCAATAAAGCTGAGCTAATTTATTTTATTTTATTTATTTATTTATTTTTTTTTTTGCTAAAGGGTATCGTTAGAAGTGTTGGATATGAGACTATTATTATTATTATTATTGTTATCATCTCCATTTATTTACAAAGCACCCACAAATTCCACAGTACTATACAACAATGGGAATTAAAAAGCTGCCCTATACATTACTGTACACTTTGTTTAATTATGCCTCCAGCTGACAGAGCAATGAAAAGAGCGTAATACATTACTTAACCCTGAAGGGCGGGCAACATTTTTAGAAACAATTTTCTGACATCCCAGTGGTCCTTAAAGGGTTAAATCGCACCCTGTTATTAACCTATGGAATGCTAGAGAGTTCTCCAAGATATTGAAAAGTGTTGGACAATTTACGCAGATGAAAATTAATGGAGGTTCAGCATTCTAACATTCAAGGGGTTAATGGTGGCTAACATAAAAGGGAATTGGTTTGAAATCATAAATGATCTATATGACAGATAGATAGATAGATAGATAGATAGATAGATAGATAGATAGATAGATAGATAGATAGTAGATGGGCAGATAGTAGATAGATAGATAGATAGATAGATAGATAGATAGATAGATAGATAGATAGACAGATAGAAAGTAGATAGGTGGAAAGATAGATAGATAGATAGATAGATAGATAGATAGATAGATAGTAGATAGATAGATAGATAGATAGATAGATAGATAGATAGATAGTAGATGGGCAGATAGAAAGTAGATAGATGGATAAATAGATTAGATAGATAGATAGATAGATAGATAGATAGATAGATAGATAGATAGATAGTAGATGGACAGATAGAAAGTAGATGGATAGATAGATAGATAGATAGATAGATAGATAGATAGATGATGGACAGATAGAAAGTAGATAGGTGGAAAGATAGATAGATAGATAGATAGATAGATAGATAGATAGATAGATAGATAGATAGATAGATAGTCAGACACAGATAGATAGATAGTAGATAGATAGATAGATAGATAGATAGATAGATAGATAGATAGTAGATGGACAGATAGAAAGTAGATGGATAGATAGATAGATAGATAGATAGATAGATAGATAGATAGATAGACAGATAGAAAGTACATAGATAGATAGATGGATGCATACCTCCCAAGTGTCCCTCTTTAGGAGGGACAGTCTCTCTTTTAGACCCAAATCCCTCTGTCCCTCTTTCCCACTCTGATGTCCCTCTTTTAAGAAGCTCAGATTCTGTGGTGTGTATATATAAGTGTATCCCATTGCTCTACAGCAAATAAAATCACATTATTGTTTGTTTAAACGTCCATATATGTGTTTATAAATTAGTCTGTGTAAATAAAACACTTTGGTCTTGATAAAAGTCATTTATTAGGTTACACAAGGAGGTGTCAATAGGTCATGCAATAGGATAAAATTTATCGGTAATGCCCCATTTACCAGCCACACCTCCAGCAACGCTCCCTAAAACACAAGTGTCCCTCTTTGGCAATTTGAAATGTTGGGAGGTATGTGGATGGATAGATAGATAGATAGATAGATAGATAGATAGATAGATAGATAGATAGATAGATAGATATTTGATTTCCATACTCTATGTAAATAAGTCAGTACGCCATACATGTTGGTATACATGTGCATAGAATGACATTGATTCAATATTCCCATCAATATGAATCATTTACATGATGATCAGTTTACAACTCTTACAAATTTTAAACACCAGCAAAAGTAGTGGCGTTAAGTGGAGTTTTTTTAAAGGAGCAATAGAGATGTAATATGCTCTTTAACCCTTTGAGTGTCAGAGGGGTACACAATGCATTGCTCTTGTACCCCTCCGGCACTAAAAGGGTTAATATGCAAATATACTTGCAACCTTTTACTGCCCCTTGCAAAAACCTATAATTAATCTCTACCTATTTTTAACAGTTCAAATAAAAAAGGTCCCTGTGCCTCCTCCTTTCTCTGTCTCCCTGTTGCTCTCCCACTCTCTCACTATATTTATTTACATGCATCTCCACTCCCCTTCAGTACCATGGAATTGAACAAAGCAGGAATACATTTGGTTTTCTGTGATACTTAACTCCTTGTGAACCACTTATAAAGAAACCGCTTCTATAGAAAATGAACCATGAGGAAACAATATGTTGAAGATGTCTCTAGCATGTACCAAGATAAAGGGACCTGTCAACTAAAAATAATATGGGTGATTTTGAAAGAGCTTTAAAATGTGTATATGTTATATTATCCATTGTTAGTTAGAAAACTAGTTTTTCAGTTATCTAGACGTATAGTTTATGCTAATTAAGCTATGCCATGCAGGCACTTACTGCCTGAGGCTTACATTACTTTCCCTACTCATTGACCCTTAATCCTTTCAGTACTAGGTGAGCTGGGTAATACATTGCCGAGCAGTGTCAGTGAGTGGGGACTGTAATGTAGTTCTAAAACAGGAAGTGCCTGTACAGCATTTCTTCATAACTCAAAACTAGTATTCTAAATAAAAAAATGGCCATGACATCATATAGGTGATTTTGAAAGTTAATTCAGAATCTCCAAAGTTGACTTTTGGTGACAGGGTCTCTTTAAAGGGACAGTGTGACTGATGTACATAAAATAACTTGAGTAATTCTGGAGTACACCAATTGATCCATAAGGGAGAAATAAAAATTCCCATTGATTTATGTGAGACTTTTAACCCCTTGAATGTCTGAGAGGTCACCAGTGTATTGCTTTGCAATGTGTTGGAGACCCCTGTCGCATTCCACGGAGGTAGAAACTCCATTTAAATCAATAAGTATTTTTGGGAGCAGTTATTTGTGCCTTATGCTGCATTTGGTTTACTTCAGAATCACTCCAGTTATCACCTAAACATGAAATGGGTCCATTATGTAACTAGGCTGCATTTGTACAGACTATGCCCAGTGCTCCCTCTAAGGTGAGAAGAGGTGAACAACCCAGCACTTAAAGTAAAACAGGACTGTTTCTGCAGGGCTGCCTTCGAATAATGGATGTATCCTGCAGCCCTGCCCGGAGAGGCAGCCATGCCTATCTGGCACTCCAAGGGGTTAATTACTCATTTAACTCTTTTAGCACTTGGTTGCTTACCGTTGCTCTCCTTGTTGGGAACATTGATTTTGTCTCTGGTGCTTGAGCCCAAAAATGTGGGATAAACTTTTTCTTCCTATGGATGTAGGACTTGTTGGGGGCAGATTCACTAAGAGGTGATAAACGTGATAAGCTGAATTTCCCAGTTTATCACTTCTCCAGTTCCAGTGTTATTCTATGGAGCCTATTCACTAAGATTTCTTCAACTTTGGAGATCTTAGCACATAGGCTCTATAGAATAACATAGGAACAGGAGAGGTGATAAACTGGAGAAGTTATCTCCACTTCATCACCTCTTTATCAACGCTTAGTGAATGTCCACCTAGTATCTTGTGAAACACTACATAAAACAAAGCCATAATTAAAACATAAATTCAACTCAAAAAAATATATTGCACAATTGGAAGTATATCAGAAAATTCGGAAAATTCATAACATATATAAAACACTTAAAGTGTTAGTAATGTCCCAAACATTTTTTTAATAGATTTGTAGAGGCTAAAAAAAAATCTCATTGCCACAAACCCCTTCTCTCAAACTGATTTGGTTTGAGAGATATTTGCAATCAAAGTCCCCCCTTCCCTCCCCTTCGCTTGATGTCAGCAGTAAAGCTGACAGAAGGAGATCCGTGTTGGCCAACATGATAAGCCTTTTCAGTAGAGCCGAAATCCCGTTATTAGAAAATAACTACTTCATGGGAACGGTCTACAAAGTGTGCTTGCAAACCAGGCACACTTTGTAGACCTTTCCAATGAAGTAATTCTTTTCTAATAGCGGGATTTCAGCTCTGCTGCAGAGCCGCCTGCTGATCACCGGACTGGCATCTCCTGCTGTCAGCTAGACACTGACGCCAGGAGAAAGGAAGGTAAGGGGGAACTTTGATTACAAATATCTATCAAACTGTAAAGGTTTGAGAGATGGGGTTTGTGGCAATTCTTTTTTTTATCCTCTACAAATCTATTAAAACATTTTTGGGGACATTTCTAACACTTTAAAAAGAGACCCATATACACAAAGTAATAATATTGGAAGTATAAAAAATATATAGGTGAATTTACCTAAAATATTCTCTACCCTTAACAGGAAGCATGTCTGCTATTCCATAAATCGAAAATAATCTTATTAAATAGGTGCTTAACCCTTTGAGTGCCAGAGTGGCACGCAACGTATTGCAAAGCAATGCGTTGCGTACCACTCTGGCACTCAATGGGTTAAACACAAGCACCATAATATTAACCATATTAGTACCAACATTTATATTATATGGCTATTGTCTAAAACTTTTGATAAAAAAATGTGTTTATTTAAAAAATGTTTTACCAGGAAGAATACATTGAGATTTCCCAGAGAGTTTTCAGTAAAGGGTTACATATTTACATAAATAGAGAATCATCATCTATACATACACACATAAATATACATACATACATACACATTAAAATGATATACAGTTACACATTGTTTTTAGATCTAAAGAAGCGTTTACTTTTAAGGAGTTTAGACTGGGAGAAGATCTGATTATTTTTATAAACATCTGCTTGGTGGAAGAAAATATAATATATACTTTGCTGGAGAGCCTTTAATAATAATCCTAAAAAAACATTAAAACTATAGTAAAAAAGTGGTTTAAGATATAACAAGGCCCTGATCCACTGTACCAAAATGTCCCTATTATTTATATTAAATATCTAAAATAGTGAATTGGACAATGGATTCATTAGTCTATAAATACTGCACGAGCTATATGTACGTTAAGGCCGAGAGAGCCTACTATTGCATCCCTTTAGTTAGGCACACAACAAATGCTGTACCAGAGATTCACACACCAGCCTTACAGGGGATAGGGGTGTTCAATTGCTACAAGTGGGAAGGGACCTATTATTGTGTGCTGTGTCTATCTAACGCCTGTGTCAGTCTTACTGGGAGTCCTCGAGGCATACCAACAAGTCAGATATCCCTGCTTAGAGACATATGTTAAAAAGAAAACTAGAGTAATTCTAGGACATATCAACTCCACCATGGAGTAGAAATGAAAAATGCCCCAAAAAATTGTCATGTCTATCTCCATGCACATGACATCCAAGACTGACTGAAGATCTTACCTCTTGAGCAAGAGTAAAGTTCATAGGGGTCATTAGGAGTTTCTGTCCAGAGTAAGGTAAGTGGGGTTTATTAACAGGAGGTGGTATTTCTCATGTGTGTGTGTATGTAGGTGTGTGTTTGTGTGTGTGTAGGTGTGTGTATGTGTATGAAGTTATGTGTTATGTGTGTGTGTTTGTGTGTAGGTGTGTACATACCTCCCAACATTTCAAATTGCCAAAGAGGGACACTTGTTTTCTAGGGGGTGTGGCTGGGGGTGGGGATGGTGGGCGGGGCATTAGCGAGAATTTTTAGGCTATTTCATGACCTATTGACACCTCCTTGTGTAACCTAATAAATGACTTATAACAAGAGCAAAGTATTTTATTTACACAGAGTTATTTATAGACACATAAACTGATGTTTACACAAACATTAATGTGAGTTTTATTGTTATAGAGCAATGTGATACACATATGTACACACCATGCAGTCGGATCTCCTAAAAAGAGGGACATCAGGTTGGGAAAGAGGGACAGAGGGATTTGGGTCTAAAAGAGGGACTGTCCATCCTAAAGAGGGACACTTGGGAGGTATGGGTGTGTATATGTATGAAGGTATGTGTTTATGCGTGTGTGTTTGTGTGTAGGTGTGTGTACAGGGGTGTGTGTGGGTGTAAGTATAGGTGTGTAGGTGTGTGTGCAGGTGTGTGCGTGGGTGTAAGTATAGGTGTGTGTGTGTGTGTGTGTGTGTGTGTGTGCATAGGTGTAGGTGTGTGTGCAGGTGTGTGGGTGGGTGTAAGTGTGTGTGTGTGTGTGTGTGTGTGTGCAGGTGTATGAGTGTTAGTATATGTGTGTAGGTATGTGTATGTAGGTGTGTGTTTATGTGTGTGTTTGTGTGTGTGCAGGTGCGTGCGTGGGTGTAATCATAGGTTTGTGGTTGTGTGTAAGTGTAGGTGTTTGTGTGTGTAAGTGAAGGTGTGTGTGTGTTGGCTGGTGTGTGGGTGGGTGTTACTGTCTGTGTAGGTGTATGTGTGGATGGGTGTTACTGTATGTGTATGCAGGTTTGTGGGTGGGTGTAAGTGTATGTGTGGGTGGGTGTAAGTGTGTTTGTGTATAGGCATGTATGTGGGTGTTGGTGTGTATGTATGTATGTGTGTGGCACGCACTGGTATGCACTAAAAGCTTTACACATAAGACAAGCTCATCAAATGCGCTGCACTTGAGTATTTTGTATATTCCCCTGAATGTACTTGCAAATGGTATCCTTTTAAAACGTTGCATTGAAAACATTGTGCGGCTGCACACCGCATAAAGCATGTCGCCGTGATAAAAACGGCACCATGAGAATCTCGCCCTGTATGAAAGAGCAAGATTCTCATGTTGTGTCCTTAAACGGTGCATCAACTTAACCCGCAGGATTACTTGCATACTTAAGGAAAGACAAGCAACATTGGACATTATAATTGTAGCATGGTTAACCCTTTTAGTGCTAGAGAGGTCCCCAATCATTGGGAACCTTTCTGGCACTCAGAGGGTTAAGCTACATATCGAACAAACATATTTTAAATTTTTAGTCCTTTGTTCAATATGTGGCTTAACCCTTTGAGTTCCAGAGAGGTTCTCAATGATTGGGGACCTCTCTGGCACTGAAAGGGTTTACCATGCTACAATTCTAATGTCCATTTTTGCTTGTCATGCCTTAAGTATGCTGCGGGTAGAGTTGTGGCTCCGTTTAAGGATGAGACATGAGAATCTTGCGCTTCTATGCAGGACGAGATACTCATGTTGTCCTTTTCATTAAGGCAACATGCTTAATGTGGCGTTTAGCCATTCAATGTTTGAAATGCAACGTTTTAAAAGTAAACCCTTGCAAATCAACCCTTTGCATGTCAGAGAGGTACACAACACATTGCTTCGCAATAGATTGTGCAGCCGTCTGGAACATAAAGGGTTAAAAATCTGTCTAATCTGCCATACAATAATACATACCTCCCAAGTGTCCCTCTTTAGGAGGGACAGTCCCTCTTTTTGACCCAAATCCCTCTGTTCCTCTTTCCCACCCTGATGTCCCTCTTTTTAGGAAACCAGATTGTGTGGTGTGTATATAAGGGTTTCACATTGCTCCACAGCAATAAAACTCATATTATTGTTTGTTTAAACATCAGTATATGTGTTTATAAATTAGTCTGTGTACATAAAATACTTTGGTCTTTTTAGAAGTCATTTATTAGGTTACACAAGGAGGTGTCAATAGGTCATGAAATAGTCTAAAAATTCTTGCTAATGCCCCGCCCACCAGCCACACCTCCAGCCACTCCCCCTAAAACACAAGTGTCCCTCTTTAGCAATTTGAAATGTTGGGAGGTATGATAATAAATATATATAACAGATTTTTTTATTTTGTTCATTTAACGTTTTGACTTTGGATCTAGGCATGGTCTCCCATCTCTGTGAAAGATTGGCTGACCAGATCTCACCTTTAACCGGGGACACATAGGAAATAGGCATATTTCAGTAATTCACCAAAATCAAAGCAGTCCTGCAGTATGCATTTTTCCTATGAATCCCCCGGTTAAAGGTGAGGTCTGGTCAGCCTAGAAAAAGACCTCAAAGAATCCCATCCACTAAGCAATTTAATAGGATACTTTATATAGTTCAGTCTTCCTGCTGCCTCGCTGAGGCTGATGTACCAAAAAAATAGTAGAACAATTTTGAAGCAAACCAACTGCATCGGTACCATATGGGACAAATAAACAATTACATTTATTTAATTTGGTCATTTAACACTTTAAATGTTCGAGAGGTTTCCAGTGCTTCTCAATGTGTTTGAGAACTCTCTAGTATTCAAATAGTTAAAGTGAAAGTAAATCATCTTTTTTGACTTAACATAATCTGCAAGTGCTTAATGTGTAAAATCAAATTGCCTATACGTTTAATACATTTTTTTGCATCTACACACACATATATATATATATATATATATATATATATATATATATATATTTAACCTCCAGCCAGAGGCACTCCCAACACTTGTAGACGAATGCCTGGGTGCCGATAATCCAGTATTACAATTGTTTCAGTAAATCAGCACACTCAGTACTGCTCTTTGGTGTGATGTTTCTTTATTATTAGATCAACGTTTCGATCCCTAGCTGGGATCTTTGTCAAGATATATATATAAACTTAATTAGTGTTGGGTAGTTCTGTTGGTGTATAAACAGCACACACGGGATCTTTTTCTAGACGCAAAGCAGGTTTCATTTTATTAAATCATGAATTATGAAACACTATCCCTTAAGCAGAAAATGCTTGCTCCAGTGTATTAACCCCTTGAGTGATAGAGGGGTATGTAATGCGTTGCTGAGCGATGTGTCGCGCACCTCTTAGGCTCTCAAGGGGTTAAGTTCAGCGTGCAGTGGCTGGATAGTCACATTATTTCCTGGCCCCTTCATTCTGATGCCAAGGTGTCAGACAGTGTATGGCTCTGACACTACTAAAGTACAATATAAAAAGGCTGGGGTATAAACCAGTATAAATGCGGCTCTGTGACTACCACCTGACAGTGAAACAATGTTGGTGGCATCAGTGTATGTGATGGTCTGTGAGTACCAGTGGACTCTGGAACAAGACTGTGGTGTCAGACAGTGTATGTGAGGCTTTGTGAGTACTAGGGTGACCACATGTCCTGGATTGCCCAGGACAGTCCCGGATTTTAGATGTTTGTCCCTTGTCCCGGGCAGCCCCCTTCTGGTACAGTACAATGTCCCGGAATTAAGTTTCCTGAACTCAGAGGCCTAAACACCAGAAGAACTGCCCATAGACTACTGTCACAAAGTGACATCTCTGCTGGGCTACAGGAAAAATGGCTTCCGGACAGAGCTCTAAACACTAGAGTGAGAAATGAGCCTTGATAATGACATCAATCAAGACCTGCAGAGTAATTTTGTTGTAGTGTAATGCTAATCTAAGGCTCTGGGCTTGACGTACATTATCTTGTAGCCCACCACAGATACTGTTTTTTGTCACAGCAGTCAATGGGCAGTTCTCTCTCCAGTGTTTAGAACTCTGAGGTGTGTTCTTCTCTCTGCAGTGTCTCTGAATTGTAGAATTGAAATGTGGTCACCCTAGTGAGTACCAGTGAACCCTGGAACAGGGCTGTTTTGTCAGACAGTGTAGGTGTCATTCTGTGACTACTAGTGAATAGTGGTACAAGTCTAGGGCATTAGAAAGTGCATGTGTCATTCTCTGGCTACAGTGGAAGAAGGCTGATGTGTCAGACAGCATATGAGTGACTCTGTGACCACTACTGAGACAGTGAATCAAGTCTGAAGTACTGAATCTGTATAAAAAATATATATATTTTCAATATATTCTTATTTTTGAAAGCCCTCCCTTCGTAATTGCCTTGGTGTCTCAAAATGTCTTAAAACAGCCCTGCTGTAATGTCACTCACTGTAATATTCTTCATTTTACCTGCGCATTCTAAAAATGAAAATGAAAATTTTATAAGTAAATCTGTGTTATAATTAAAAGGTGGTATCATGTTAGCCGTGGAAAAAGCAGGAGACAGAGTAAGGTGATGCCTTTATTGGCTGAGTAGCTTTAGAGTGCAGGTTTCAAGACAACCTAGGCCTCTCCATCAGGAATGTTATATAACATGCCTTATAATGACACCTATGTTATCTTGAAAGCTTTCACTCTGAAGTTACTCATTAAAGGTATCACTTTTACTCTACCAGCCTCCTAAATCTGTGTTGAAAGTGTAGAGATTAAAGTCTGCAGTAGAGAGATAACAGTAATGCATAAAGGAATGTAGGAGCAGGGGGAGTCGTTGCATATTCATATATTTTTGTTAATATAGCCATATATGTTTTATCTTGAAAATACTTGGAAAGCATAAGTAGAAAATATGCCATCATAAGATAACATGTTGTTATTTGTGCATAAAACTGTCAAGTGTGGACTTCAAATATAGCTGTATATGTTTTGTTTAATCCTTGTAATCCCTTGGGTGCTAGAAAGCAGGTAGCAATAGGCAGATAGGGAAGCAGCCCAGGACCCGCTGGTGGAAGGGGCCCCCCACACTCAGTGAGAAACTCTTCCTGACAACACAGCATGACTCCCAACATTTCAAATCGTCTGAGAGGGACACTTGTGATTTAGGGAGTGTTGTTGGGGGAGTGGCTGGTGAGCAGGGCATTACCGAGCATTTTGAGGCTATTTCATGATCTATTGACATCACCTTGTGTAACCTAATAAATGACTTATAACAAGACCAAGGTATTTTGTTTACATATACTAAATTATAAACACAATACTGACATTTAAACAAACATCCATGTGAGTTTTATTGCTATAGAGCAGTATCATGCATTTAGATATACACCACACAATCTGATTTCCTAAAAAGAGGGACATCAGGGTGGGAAAGAGGGACATGGGTCTAAAAGAGGGACTGTCCCTCCTAAAGAGGGACACTTGGGAAGTATAACACAGTATGGAACTTTCTGGATCTCCATCTCCCTGATGATCTGGGTATACAATACAAAGGCTGATTTTTTAAGAAGAACCAGAGCAATTCTGGAGCAAACCAACTGCACTTTAGGAGAAAAAAAAAAGACCATGGATTCTAAGGGTGTTTTATCGCCATGAGTGGTAGCAAGGTCTTAATACATTGCAAAACAATGCTTTGCAGACCTCCCTATCATTCAAGGGAATTTAGAAAAATGAGAAATTTGAGGGATTCTTTATCTGTTCCCTGTGGTATAGTTGGCTTACTCTAGGGGGTTATGCATTAAGCGGTGGTAAAGAGATTATAAACGGCAGATAACTTCTCAAGTTCCTATGTTATACTATTGAGCCTATGCGCTAACATTTCTCCATCTTTGGAGCTCTTAGCACATAGGCTCTATAGAATAACATAGGGACTGGAGAAGTGATATCACTGGAGAAGTTATCGCCACTTTATCACCTCTTTATCAATCCTTAGTGCGTCATAAATATATGTCCCTTGTCCCAGGCAACTCCCTTCTTGAACAATGCAAAGTCCCAGAAAGAAGACTTCAGAGCACAGAGTTCTAAACAACAGAAGGAGAAAGGCCGGTAAACCACAATGCCAGAAAGTGATGTCTCTGCTGGGCTACAATAAAATGGCTTCCAGACAGAGCTTTAAACACTAGAGAAGGAACAGTCTGGAGCTTCAGTGCATTTGTTCTGTAGTGTAATGCTAGTGTAAGGCTTTGAACTTGATGTATATTTTCTTGTAGGCCACCACAGGAGTGTCTTTCGGTCACAATAGTCATTGAGGAGTTCTCCCTCCAATGTTTAGAACTATGTTTTGTGCTCTTTGCTCCGCAGTGTTCCTGAATGGCAGAATTGAAATGTGGTCAGCCTACATTGCAATCAGTGACTCAGCATCCGCCATCAAATGCATTATAAAACATGCCTTTTGTAAACCAGTTGATGCTGTTGATAACAGTTTGATTTAAAACAGAGATAAACAATATTTATGAAAAATAGATGTGATATGGATTTTCCTGCTGAGTAATACACTGGAGACTTCTCTAGCAAGCCAAGGGTAATATCAGCATGTAATTCAACAGGAATTTGGTGAAACTGTATTTTTTCCCTATGGTGCGATTCTGGAGCAAACAAACTGCACCATTAGGGTGACCACATTTCCATTCTGCCATTCCGGGACATGTGGTCACTAGTGATGAGCGAGCACCCCAATGCTCGGGTGTTCGGGTGCTCTGACCGAGCACCCCCGGAGGCTCGAGTGCTCGGCCGAGCACCCGAGCCCCATTGAAGTCAATGGGAGGACTTGAGCATTACACCAGGCACCCCCTGCTCTGATGAGGGGAGGGTGCCTGGTCCATAGGAAAAGGGCAGAAAAAGATGGAAACACCACAGAAATGGTTCAGGGACAGCATAGGGAGGATGTCTGGATGCATCTTGGACTCCAACATCGCTGCTGGGAACGATGTTTCGCCCGTAGTACGCCATTTTTACAGACTGACCGTAAAACACACAAAAAGGCAGATAAAAACGACTTTAGGCGAAAAATTGTTACCAAACAGTATTTGCTGTATATTTACTTGTATATCATCTGCAAATTCTCCCAAAAATTTCCTCGATTTTTCTGAACTGAGGCCATGATTAAGAGGGAAACGTGCGCAGAGGCAAATTCTCCCAAAAATTTCCTTGATTTTTCTGAACTGAGGCCATGATTAAGAGGGAAACGTGCGCAAAGGCAAATTCTCCCAAAAATGTCCTCGATTTTTCTGAACTGGGGCCATGATTAAGAGGGAAACGTGCGCTGAGCCGACCATCTAAAACATTATGGGTGAGGGTCTGCTGCGGAGCTGACCATCCTAAACATTATATGCGAAGGCCCGCTAGTGAGCTGACGCTATAAAACATTATATGAGAGGGCCCGCTAGAGAGCTGACCCAATAAAACATTATATGAGAAGGCCCGCTGGTGAGCTGACCTATACAAAAATTGTCAAACTGCGCCCGCTGGTGAGCTGGCCCTAGATAAAAATTATATCACAGGGCCCGCTGGTGAGCTGGCCCTATATAAAAATTATATCACTGGGCCCGCTGGTGAGCTGGCCCTATATAAAAATTATATCCCAGGGTATATGGAAGAGAGTCAACCATATACCCATTTTTTGGGTGAAAGGGGTTAATGGGAATACAGAGTATTCCCATCATTGTAAATAACATATATAAAGTGAGTTTATGTTCCCCCGGGGCTTTCCTCCAGTGGAGTGGAGAAGTCAGGGGAAATCCAGGCCTTGTTCATTTTTATAAGTGTCAACCTATCAGCATTGTCGGTGGAAAGGCGGATACGCTTATCTGTTATGATGCCACCAGCAGCACTAAATACCCGCTCAGACAGAACGCTGGCGGCAGGGCAGGCCAGCACCTCCAAGGCGTAGAGTGCCAGTTCATACCACGTGTCCAGCTTGGACACCCAGTAGTTGTAAGGCACAGAAGGATCATTGAGGACGCTGACACGGTCTGCTACGTACTCCTTCACCATCTTCCAAAACTTTTCCCTCCTTGTGACACTAGGCTGCGCATCAGGGTGAGGGTGCTGGCGGGGTGTCATGAAGGTGTCCCACGCCTTGGAGAGTGTTGCCCTGCCTTTGTCGGAACTGCTGTGTGCTCCCCTTTTCTCCCCTTCTCGGTTGGCCAAGGTAGCACGTACTCTGCCGCCAGCGTTGTCAGATGGAAAATTTTGGAGCAATTTTTCAACAAGAACCTTCTGGTATTGCACCATTTTGCTTGTCCTCTCCACCGGAGGAATGAGAGATGAGAAATTCTCTTTGTAGCGGGGGTCCAGAAGGGTGAACACCCAGTAATCCGTGTTGTCTAAAATGCGTATAACGCGTGGGTCACGGGAAAGGCAGCCTAACATAAAGTCAGCCATGTGTGCCAGAGTACCAACAGTCAAGATTTCGCTGTCCTCACCAGGAGGATGACTCTCAATCTCCTCATCCTCTTCCTCCTCTTCTGCCCACCCACGCTGAAGAGATGGAACTAAAGTTCCATGGCTACCCTCTGTAGCGGAGGCAACCGTGTCTTCCTCCTCCTCCTCCTCCTCCTCCGCCTCCTCCAATTGTCGCTGAGAAGACGAAGTGAGGGTGCTCTGGCTATCACCTTGTGTAAGCTCTTCCTCCCGCATTTCCACCTCTTCCACATGCAAAGCGTCAGTTTTAATTGTGAGCAGCGAGCGTTTCAGTAGACACAGAAGTGGGATGGTTACACTGATAATAGCATTATCGCCGCTCACCATCTGTGTCGATTCCTCAAAATTGCGTAAAACCTCACAGAGGTCTGACATCCATTCCCACTCCTCACTTCTGATTACAGGAAGTTGAACGGAGAGGCGACGACCGTGTAACAGCTGGTACTCCACTACTGCCCTCTGCTGCTCACAAAGCCGGGCCAACATGTGGAAGGTGGAGTTCCAGCGCGTGCTCACGTCACACAGCAGCCGGTGAGCTGGCAATTGTAAGCGCTGCTGCAGCTTCAACAGGCCGGCTGAAGCTGTAGATGACTTACGGAAATGTGCACACACGCGGCGCACCTTGGTCAAGAGATCATGCACATTGGGGTAGGTTTTTAGAAATCGCTGAACCACTAAATTAAATACATGCGCTAGGCATGGTACGTGTGTGAGCTTGCCGAGCTCCAAAGCCGCCACCAAGTTACGCCCATTATCACACACAACCATGCCTGGTTGCAGGTTGAGTGGCGAGAGCCACTGCTCGGTCTGGTGACTAATCCCCTGCAACAGCTCTGAGGCCGTGTGCTGTTTGTCCCCAAGGCAGATCAGCTTCAGCACGGCCTGTTGACGCTTCCCCACTGCAGTGCTACACTGCTTCCAGCTACCGGCTGATGAGGGAGTGGCGCTGCGTGCAGAAAATTCGGAGGTGGAAACGGAGGAGGAGGAGCCAATAACGTAGGTGCTGGCGGAAACCCTGATGGAGGTAGGGCCCGCAATCCTCGGCGTGGGTAGCACCCGTGCCATCCCAGGGTCCGAGTCGCTCCCAGCCTCCACGACATTCACCCAGTGTGCCGTCAGGGAAATGTAGCGTCCCTGGCCACAAGCACTTGTCCATGTGTCAGTCGTTAAGTGGACCTTCCCAGTAACTGCGTTGGTCAGGGCACGGGTGATGTTACGGGACACATGGTGGTGTAATGCAGGGATGGCACACCGGGAAAAGTAGTGGCGGCTGGGGACCGCGTACCGAGGGACAGCTGCTGCCATCAGGCTGCGGAAGGACTCAGTCTCCACAAGCCTAAATGGCAGCATTTCGATGGCCAGTAATTTGGAAAGGTGTGAGGTTAGTGCTATGGCCTGTGGGTGGGTGGCTGGGTATTTTCGCTTGCGCTCAAATGCCTGGGGTAACGACATTTGGATGCTGCGCTGGGACAGGGAAGTGGATGTGGTCGCTGATGGTGCTTCAGATGGTACAGGTGCAGGGCGGGAGGTATGCGGGCCTGCGCCTTCGACAGGCGATTGGCCGGCACCGAAAACAGGGGAAGAGGAGGCAGTGGTGTGGCCTGCAGACACAGATGGGCGATCCAGGCGTTCCTCCCACTTATTACGGTGCTTGGATGCCATGTGTCGGATCATGCTGGTGGTGGTGAGGTTTCTAGTGTTCATGCCTCGGCTCATTCTGGTGTGGCACAGGTTGCAAACTACAATTCTTTTGTCGTCCGCACTTTCCTTAAAAAAACGCCATACCGCGGAACACCTACCCCTTGGCAAGGTAGATTTACGCAAGGGGGTGCTCCGTGGAACATTTGCGGGCCGGTTTGGTGCGGTCCGCCTTCTTTCTGTAGCCACACCACTGCCTCTTCCAGCCTGTTGCGGTGCTGCAGATGGCTCACCCTCAGGACTGCTGTCATCGCTCGGCTCTACACCTTCCCAGGTGGGGTCAGTCACCTCATCGTCCACCAAGTCCTCCTCCACTTCCTCACTCTGATCATCCTCCTCATGTCTTGATCCCACCACATACTCAGTCATTGACAACTGTATATCATCCTCCTCAACAAGGTCTTGAGACAGTAATAGTGGTTGATTTAATGGCAACTGTGTCTCATCATCATCATCATCATCATCTACTACTTCCTTTGACCTTAAATGCCGTTCACATCTGTCATCTTCTTGTGATTGGGTACCCTCTAGAGGTTGTGAATCAGGGCACAAGATGTCATGTTCCTCTGCAAGCGTGCTTGGAGAGAGGGTCAAATGAAGGATTGGTGATGAGACGAGCTCCTCACTATATCCCAGTGTGGGATCACTTCTTTGACCAGACCGTCTATGGTGGGAGGAAGGATGATCAGAGTGAGGATTATGTTGACCAGACTCTTGGCTACTGAGAGTGGACTTGGTGGAAGACAGGGTGGTGCTTAACCGACTGGAAGCAGTATCAGCTGACATCCAACCGACCACCTGTTCGCAGTGGTCGGACCTCGAGAGTGATGTCCTGCGACGCCCTGTAAAATGAGACATGAAGCTAGGTATGGTGGATGTCTTTCTTTCTTGTGCTCTGGCACCAGGCACACTTTCTACGCGTCCTGACCCGCACTCTGAACTATCAGGATCACGTCCACTTCCCCGTCCCTTTTTACCCGCCTTCTTCATATTACACGGAATATGTGCTGCAAATCTGCAACTTTGCACAGTACACAGAATGTGCTGCTAAACTGCGGCGACGCACACTGAATGGAATATGTGACTTTGATATTTTACAGTTTGAAGACTTAACAGTATTTCTTCCTATTCTGCAACTGTGCACAGTACACAGAATGTGCTGCTAAACTGCGGCGACGCACACTGAATGGAATATGTGACTTTGATATTTTACAGTTTGAAGACTTAACAGTATTTCTTCCTATTCTGCAACTGTGCACAGTACACAGAATATGCTGCTAAACTGCAGCGACGCACACTGAATGGAATATGTGACTTTGATATTTTACAGTTTGAAGACTTAACAGTATTTCTTCCTATTCTGCAACTGTGCACAGTACACAGAATGTGCTGCTAAACTGCGACGACGCACACTGAATGGAATATGTGACTTTGATATTTTACAGTTTGAAGACTTAACAGTATTTCTTCCTATTCTGCAACTGTGCACAGTACACAGAATGTGCTGCTAAACTGCGGCGACGCACACTGAATGGAATATGTGACTTTGATATTTTACAGTTTGAAGACTTAACAGTATTTCTTCCTATTCTGCAACTGTGCACAGTACACAGAATGTGCTGCTAAACTGCGGCGACGCACACTGAATGGAATATGTGACTTTGATATTTTACAGTTTGAACACTTAACAGTATTTCTTCCTATTCTGCAACTGTGCACAGTACACAGAATGTGCTGCTAAACTGCGGCGACGCACACTGAATGGAATATGTGACTTTGATATTTTACAGTTTGAAGACTTAACAGTATTTCTTCCTATTCTGCAACTGTGCACAGTACACAGAATGTGCTGCTAAACTGCGGCGACGCACACTGAATGGAATATGTGACTTGATATTTTACAGTTTGAAGACTTAACAGTATTTCTTCCTATTCTGCAACTGTGCACAGTACACAGAATGTGCTGCTAAACTGTGGCGACGCACACTGAATGGAATATGTGACTTTGATATTTTACAGTTTGAACACTTAACAGTATTTCTTCCTATTCTGCAACTGTGCACAGTACACAGAATGTGCTGCTAAACTGCGGCGACGCACACTGAATGGAATATGTGACTTTGATATTTTACAGTTTGAACACTTAACAGAATGTGCTCTAATCTGCAACTTTGCACACTAAACAAAATGTGCTCTAATCTGCAACTTTGCACACTAAACAGAATGTGCTCTAATCTGCAACTTTGCACACTAAACAGAATATATGAATTTTTTTTTTTTTTGTTTTTTTTCCCCACACACAAAATAAACTGCTGCCCCCACACACAGTAGTCCTAAAAAGGACTTTTGGGTCTTTTTTTGTACAAATTTGCTTGTCTTCTCCCTACACTGACTTTCCCTTCCTATCCTCATCTCTCCCTGGCTAAGACTGAGCCGAACTCGCTGGTCAGGTGCTATACAGCACCCGACCACGGGTTCTGGCCAGCCAATCAGTGTAATGCCAGCAGCCAACATGGCTGCTGGCATTACACTGATGTCAGAGCCTCCCTGCACGTTTATTGGCTGCGCAGCAGCCGCGAAACGTGCGGGGAGGAGACCCGAACATGGCGGGCGAGCACATGCGGTACTCGTACGAGTACCGCCATGTGCCGAGCAGAGCGATGCTCGAGCCGATCCGAGCATCGGCCGAGCATGCTCGCTCAACACTAGTGGTCACCCTAGTCCCGCAGCTGAGGCTCCCGCCGGCGCTGACCATCTTTCTGAGGATGACAGAGTAAGAGTTCCCAGTGGGAACTCTTACTCTGTGCCAGCTTCAGAAAGATGGCCAGCGCCGGCGGGAGCCTCAGCTGCGGGTCTCACTTGCAGCGCCAGCATACCTGCTCCACCCCAGCTGTCTCGCACGTACCAGTCCAGCCAGCCAATGAAATGTATTATCTATATGGTCTTCATTGGCTGGCTCAGCCAGCCAATGAGGACCATTTAGCAAATACATTTCATTGGCTGGCTGGATTGGCGCGTGTTGCTCAATTCCGGGACTCTTAGTTGTCCCGGTGGGGGGGTGACCCGGGACACGGTGGGGGGTGACTGGCAGGCTGGTAAAAAAATTGGCTTCTGTCCAATGTTATGTCTATGGAGGGAATGCCACGGCCGGTATTTTTTTGAAGAAAAGGTGGCAACCCTAGTGGTCACCCTATGCACCATAAGGGCACAAATAAAATTCCCATTGATTTAAATGGGGCTCTTAATACCTTGAACACTTCCCAGGTCTCCATCCCATTGCTTTCCAATGCACTGGAGATCCCTCTAGCATTCAGTGGGTTAAAGGCCAATTTAAAGTGATAATGGGCTAGATTCTGTTGCAGGTGCTAAATGTTAACACCCATTTTATCAAACATTTTCCTATTGAAGTCTATGGGGAAAACTGGAGATAAAAGCAGTGATAAAATTAGCACCTGTAATAGAATTCAGCCCAATAACATTTAATATGGAAAAAAACATATATTACAGGGTTTATCCTGCTGTATAAAACAATGGTACTCCCACTTCTGAGTGATTTCTTATTCAAAGGTTATTGCATCCCAAAGTTGAATTTTTTTTGGTACAGTACTTTCATGACCTGAAATTTTATGGTGGAGCTGTTGCTACAGCAGTCTATATACAGCTCTGACCCGTTAACTATAGACCTCCATAGGATGATGTATCAACAGCGCCACTGTAAACCTTCAGGACATGGAGGTATTGCACCCAAAAAATTCAAGTCTGAGCTGCATTATCCTTTGAATAAAACATCTCCCAGCAGTGGGCTACCCTTGTTTTACTCAACAGGATAAACCCTGCAATATATATGGTGCCCGGAGCCTCTCTGCTCACTGCCCGCACTGCAGTCATGCGCAGTACAGAATGCGCGACAGCTGATACGGAGCGGGGCGCTCTGAATTTGCACTGTAGTCCTTTATGCGCACCTTCCTGGGACCAAGTGAAGGTTTGCTACTCTGTTCCTAATTCGGAGCGCCCCGCTCTACAGCAGCCGCTGCACTTTGGGCAGTCTGTACTGCGCATAACTGCAGCGCACGCAGTCTCTACTTTGCATGACGGCTTCTCACAAACATCCTAGTGAATTATATATATATATATATATATATCACAATATTAAACATTACTATTAGTGTATAGCCAGTGAGATGGCTGGTTAATGTACCAGCTGTAGAACCTGTTCAGGCCACAAGGTCAGCTCAGCCTTTCACCCCTCTTAGGTAGATACGTGTAAGTCAATGAGGATTTGGGGAATTTATATTCTCCCCTGTGGTGCAGTTGGTTTGCCCCAGAATTGCACTTTTATTGATTATAGAATCTGGCGCTATATCCCTTCTGTGCCTCTCTGCCACTCAGAGGGTTATAGAATAGTAAAACAAAGAGATCACAACTAGTTCTGGGTGCCAGAGATGGATACCTTTTATGGCACTCAAAAGGTTAATACCCATCTATTTTTCTTATTAGATATGGAAGTAGAAGTGACCCACAGGTTACAGTACAGATACAGACTGCAAAATAAAGATTAAGACTGAATGACAGAGCTTGAACCCTCAAAGTCTGAAATCTATAGAAATGACACACCAAGGGGGAGATTCACTAAGCAGTGATAAGGCGGAGATGACTTCTCTAATGATATCACTTCTCCAGTTCCTATGTTATTCTAGGGCGCCTATACGCTAAGATATCCAAAGTGGAAGAGATCTTAGTTCATAGGCTCCATAGAATAACATAGGAATTGGAGAAGTGATATCACTGGAGAAGTCATCTCTGCTTTATCACCTCTTTATCACTGCTTAGTGAATCTGCCCCCAATTCTGTTATAGTAGCCCTTAAATGCATTGGATACCTTTCTGGTACTCAAAAGGTTAAGACCCATCTCTTTTTCTTATTAGATATTGTAGATAATAAATTCAAGCATATCTTCTTCCTGTCTCTCTGCCTTCTATCTCAGTGAAGACAAGCAGCACCGTTTCCACCTACGTTTCTTAATTTCTGGGTGGGACTGAAGTGAAACAGATGAGTAGTTACATTGACAGCTGCATTCCTTTTCTACAGTAAATTCTGGGTTATATTGAACATTAAGTCAAAGGAGAATACAGGTAGACGAATAGCTCACAACTTGGCTGTATGCACTGTACTTGCCTGTTAGTGGATTTAGTTTATAAGTTGTTAGTAGTACACGTTGTATCACATATGCCAGGGACACATTTATTTTGTTAGCATACCCATGTTGTTTGTGGCCAAGAGAGCTTATAACCAACAGTGAAGTGACCTACAGTTTACAGTACAGATACAGACTGCCAAATAAAGTTTAGTACTGAATCACAGAGCTTGCAATCAGCTGTGACACTAAATCCCCAGAGTCTGAAATCCAAGAAAATGACCTACAAAATCTGTAGATAAAATACACACTAAATGACAGAACTTGCAGTCAACACAGTGAAACATGAACAATCACAATCTACAGATACTTACTGGTCCACAGATCTTACAGTTAACAGAAGGACAATGGACCTGCATAATTTATAATGTTCACTCAGTGGGTCAGTTCTCACATAAATTTTGAGGTCCAAGGATCTGTTTAAGAGTTGTAAGAGCTAACAATCAACAGTGAAGCATACAGGGCTGGATTTCTTGTAAGGCAGAGTAGGCATCTGCCTACAGGCGCACCCCACAGAGCGGCGCCTGTCATTGGGACCCGTTTTTTTTTAACTTATTTTTATATATATATATATATATTTTTAATGATCCTAACCCCCTACTCAGTCAGGGCTGCGCCTACTTCGGCACAGACCTGTAGCTGTTGATCTCCCTCGTGAGCTCTTTAGTAATGCAGAGCGATGGGAGATGACATAATCTCCTGGCGCTCTGCATTACTGAACAGAAGACCGCGCGAGAGCTTCAGCAGTTACAGGTCTGTGCCGAAGGAGGCGCAGACCTGTCCTGCCACGCCGCTGGACCACCAGGGAGGAGGTAGGAAACGGGGGTGGGCACAACGTGAGGGTAATATGGAGCTGATTGGGGGGTGAGGGCAAAATGGAGCTGATGTGGGCAATGTGAGGTCAATATGGAGCTGATTGGGGGCAATAAGGAGCTGATGGCTGGCAATGTGAGGGCAATATGGAGCTGATGAGGGCAATATGGAACTGATGGACGGCAAGTTGTAGCTGATGGGGGCCAAGTTGTAGCTGATGGGGGCAATATGGAGCGGATGGGGCAATGTGAAGATGATAGGGGCAATGAGAGGGCAATATGGAGCTGATGGGGGCAAGTTGGAGCTGATGGGAGAAATATGGAACTGATGGGGGGCAATGTGAGGGTAATATGGAGATGATGGGGCAGTGTGAAGATTAGGAGCATTGTGGAGGTGTCCAGTGGAGATGGTCAGTGGGGGGAGCGCTTCAGATTCCTGTGCCTACATGCTCCTGAGATGTAAATCCGGCCCTGGAAGCATACCTCAGTCTGTATGCAATGCCCAATCCATCCTACACCTAAGAGTTTTGATGATTTGATTAGCTGATCAACATGGCCTCTGATCTGTTGGTAGCTCCCAGCCAATCAATAGCCAAGTCCTGTTATCTGATTGGCCAGATGAAACAGCAATTGATTGGCTGGTTGCCACTGGATATTATGAGGCCATGAAAGTCAAATAAAAAATAGATCCAGGGTGTAGATGAAACATTCTGGAACAGTTGGACAGCTGGGGCATATATATACTTCAGCATGTGTTTCTGATTGTAATATTTTAGCTAGGGAAATGGTTAGACTGGATGGGCCAAATGGTTCTTTTCTTCCATCAAAATCTATGTATCTGTCAGCAGTGCATTGGTTTTCAATTTGTTGGAGACCTCTGAAGCATACCAGAGAGACAGAAGAAACATCCCTGTAGGCCAGTTTGGGGGACAGGAAGCTGACCCAGAAGCTGTTTGGGTGGCTGAAATAACTGAAGTTCTGGGCTTTATCAATTAATTTCAATTGTTGCAATGCAGCTCACATGAAGGGCAACTGCTGGGCCTCTTCAGACTCAATTGCTGCCTATGTTGGCTCCCTCATATCCTCTGGAAGCTAACGCCAAGATCCTCAGTCAATCTGGGGGTCACACGTGCAGTGTTTGAAATTAATCTGGTTGTCAATCACTGGTTTATCCTTATGAATGTCAGAGGGTTTGCAAACCTACTACACTATGGGGGGGGGACATAGTCCTCAAGTTCCCATTGATTGAATCTCATTGAATAATAGAAAAGTCTCAGATGCATTGCTTTGTAATGCCTTGCAGAGTTCTCTAGCATTGAAGCTGTTAAAAAGACCCATTTAAAAGGATAGTATTACTTCAAAATTACTATCCCTCATATTGTAGCCCTTAATAAACTGAGTTAAATGACACCAGAGGCATCTCTCAAACCTTTATGGTGTAAGAGATAGCCGCTTTCAAAGTTTCCTCTCCCCTTCTGTCAGCGTTCTGCTGCCAGCAGGAGAATCCGGTGTCTGAATCAAGAGGAGGCTCTTCAGCAGAGCCGATATCTCGTTATGGAAGGAAAAATGATCAATTGAAACCGTCTTCTACATGTGCTTGGTAACCAAGCACACGTAGAAGACTATTTCAATGAATCATTTTTCCTTCCATAACGAGATATCAGCTCTGTTTAAGAGCCTCCGCCTGTCCCGGGACCGGATTCTCCTGCTGGCAGCAGAACGCTGACAGCAGGGGAGAGGAAACTTTGAAAGCGGCTATCTCTTAAACCATAAAGGTTTGAGAGATGCCGCTGGTGTCATTTAACTCAGTTTATTAAGGGCTACAATATGAGGGATAGTAATTTTGAAGTAATACTATCCCTTTAAGTCGCTGGTAATTCTCATTTGTCTCCTATGGTACATTTGGCTTGCTAAAGACTTGCTCCTTTTTATCTACCTGAATGTGGCCCATACTGCTCTGTTATATAGGAGCAAGCTGCATTTTAACTCCTTAAGGACTAAGAGGTATGCCCCACTGGCCCTTAAGGAGTTAACAAAACAGTTTGTTTGCAAAGATGCAAACAGCACATAGGCTGAGATTCATCAAGTCCCGGGAAGAGCAGCAGATCCGATTCCCAGTTCTTTGCCGCTATCATTGATGGATATCTTCAGGTGTGGATATACCTTTATTGATGGATACCTTTAGGTACGGATGTACTTTCAATGAAGGACACCTTCAAGTATGGATATAACTTCATTAATGGATACCTTCAGGTATGGACACCTTCAGATATTTATCAATAACTGATCTTATTTTGCTGCTTTACATAAAAAGATGACTTAAATGCAGCCATTCTGGTGATCCACACACACACATATGCATATGGTGTATGTGTGTGTCCACCCCAATA
Source organism: Rhinophrynus dorsalis (assembly GCA_037306005.1). NCBI lineage: Eukaryota > Metazoa > Chordata > Amphibia > Anura > Rhinophrynidae > Rhinophrynus > Rhinophrynus dorsalis. The sequence continues at coordinate 73,697,920 of CM074721.1, read as the reverse complement.
ACATTACGTGGGATCTGCCAACCTGAATCTGGCAAATGGAATTGCCCAATCTATCATACGGAAAAATAAACGCATGTGTAGCATCACTCTATTTTACCTATGCAGTGTGCCAGTAAATATAACAGATATGTCATCTAAAGATTATCTAAGTTTATCTATCTAAACTGCCCTGCACATAAATCAAATGTGTTTTCAGATGCAGCTAATTGACAGGTTCACAGGCACATGTTCAAATTACTCTCTAAACTTCTTCATTTGTTCACAGAGCAAGAGGCCAATCTGGTATTTTTTCTTCGAAAATCACTGTTTGTTTAAATAATCTTTATCTTGGATCTTGTCTAAGATGAGTTATACTGTTCTGGTATAAAAACATTAGTTTCAGCCAAGCTTTTCACTGGTGGAAATGTAATATTTAAGGGCAAAGATTTGGACTATTTCACTATAAGTGTTATGGATTATTGTAAGGTCAATTTGTTTTAAAGGAAAACTATTATTTCATTATTTATAGTTTTATTTTTTCAGCAAAAACTAATTTCAATGTACGAGGCTATGTTACTAAGTAAAAGTGATGGAATTCTTCTAATTCTACTATTGCTTTAAATGGATCTTTTATTTCTTGAAACACTAGAGATGTCAGAGTCTTCTGTAGCAATCCAGGATTTAAAAGCCCCATTTAGACCAATAGGGATTTGTGACATTTGTATTTGATCCTTATGTTAATATCTGGGAACTTTTTCTTGTAAACTCCCCAGAGAGGGGAGTCCTGTGGTGCCGCTGGTGGAGATCAATGATGCAATTTGTGTCAAAAATGGGTGGGGCTTAATAACAAGTGGGGGCGGTACTTAGAGAACTTAAAAAAATGTTTGAGGAATATGTGGGGGAAGGAGGAGAAGTGGGGGGAAATGAGAGGAACAGACTGGGAAGGAGCAGAAGTAGGCAGTTTCATTAGAAACTCTCCACATCCGGAGAATCAGCCTCTGCCTCGGAAACCTGGTAATTAGCAGCAAAAACCAGAGTCTCCGGGGCAAATCCAGAGAGTTCCCAGCTATGCTTACAGTGACCCATAGATTTGGGGGGCATGGTGTATGTATATACATACATACATGCAAAAGATGCCATGACAAAAGTTCAGATAGCTAATACTACAAATAATGTTTTTCAACCGGCTGGGGAAGTAATGTTTCTTTGCACACTATACTTCCTGGTCAGAAGCATTGTATTTGAAAACAGATAAGGACCATTTCGCCAGTCTAGTCTGCCTGATTCCTATGTACTAGATGAGAGTTGGTACCGTGTTAGCCGTAGAAATACAGGATTCAAAATTTTTTGTAAAGTTGATACCTTTATTGGCTAACTAACATGTTTAGTTAGCCAATAAAGATATCAACTTTACAAAACATTTTTCATCCTAGATTCCTATGTAGTTAGCTCAGAATTATTTTATTCTTAGAAGAACCATATGTCTAGCCCAGGGGTCTCCAACTTTTTCTTTAAAGGGATAGTAATGTCAAAAAAAATATATTAACTATATGGTAGATACAATTAAAAGAGAGTACTTGCACTTATTCGTATCTCTCAAACCATTATAGTTTGAGAGATATAGGAAAATAAAGTTCTCCGCTCCCTCCCCTTTCTCATACGTCAGCTGTATAGCTGACGGCATGAGATACTGGTTCCTGAATCAGATGGCGGCTCTTCAGCAGCACCGACATAGCGATACCTTAAAATAAATACTTCATAGGAACGGTCTACAACGTGTGCCTGGTTTGCAAGCACACTTTGTAGACCATTCCGGTGAAGTATTTATCTTTAGATAATGTCATAACGTCTCTGCTGAAGAGCCACGTCTGGTCAAGCGACCGGAATCTGCTTCTAACAGCTTGACAGCTCATCAAGCAGAAAGGGGAGGGACCTTTTCCTATATCTCTCAAACCATAACGGTGTGAGAGATATGAACAAGTGCAAGTACTCTCTTTTAATTATATCTACCATATAGTTAATACTTTTTTCTGACATTACTATCCCTTTAACAAGAGGTACTTTTAATCGATTAAACATCTACTGAACTACTCTAAAACATATTTTGAAAATATCTGAATTTATAATTGTACATAATAAACCATCTCCAAAGCTGTTCTTTCCTACTCTTTGTTCACCCTACCCCTTCCAATAACAAAGTGATACACAGAAAACAAGTGACCTTCTTAACAGCTTCAAGGTGATAAAATCCTGGTACCAGATATATAATTTTTAGCAGTAAAAAAACATATTCACTATATGTGAGCCACATATTTTCTGATTGATAATGTCTTTCCATCCTTAACAACACTGCGCCATATTACTGTGCATGTTTACAGTTATTAGAGTAGTTTATTGAAACATTTAATTAATGTAACAGAAAGCTGGCAAGGTTTGTTATTTTTTTTAAAACTTACATTTTTCTTTAGTTTACAATAGAAACATAAAAACTATAACTAAAATAACATTACATTAAAATACAATAAGGGATGAGTACAATAATAAAGTTAGTTTTAAAGTGGAAGTATTATATAACAAGACAAAATAAGAAGATAATGCTAAAGATATTAATTATCTAAGCAGATAGAAAATGCTTAAATCTATACCCCTATACAAGGGTGTGTTAAAGTGTTAGTAATGTCTAAAAAAAAGTTTTTTTGCATTTAGAAGAGCTTAAAAATCTGATCTGAATGCAAAAAAACGTATCTCTCAAACCGCTATGGTTTAAGAGATACAGGCGTTTAAAGTTTGATTTCGCAGGAGTGTGCCTGAACACCAGGCACACGTTTTAGACTATTCCAATGAAGGGATTCCTTGTAAGTAACAAGATCCCGGCACTTCTCAAGCACCTCCGTGTCAAACAACACGAATCTCCTGCTGACAGCTTTACAGCTGTCAGTAGGAAACAGCAAACTTTAAATGCCTGTATCTCTTAAACCATAGTGGTTTGAGAGATACGTTTTTTTGCATTTAGCTCAGCTTTTTAAGCTCTTCTAAATGAAAAAAAATGTTTTTAGATATTACTAACACTTTAAATGTTAGGTTATATATTGACTAGGTGGATTTCTTTATTAATTTTCTTTTAATGCTATTTGGCCAAAACTTAAGGTTTAAACAGTGCACTTACAGATAGGCTGCTGTTACTTGCTTTGTACCACAGTCTGTTACTCTTCCTCTGCTCTAGTCCCTCTGTTCAGCCTCCTCTGATGACGGAGGCTTTCTGTCTGTAAGTTGGAAGAATCTCATTGGTAGAGATTGATCCAGCTTACAGACAGAAAGCCTCCATCATTGGAGGAGGCTGCATAGAGGGAGGGGTGCAGAGGAAGAGTGACAGACTGCGGTAGAGAGCAGGTAACTGCAGCCTGTCTGGAAGTGCACTCTTTAAACATCAATTTTTGGCCAAATAGCGTTAAAAAAATTAATAAAGAAATCCACCTAGTCGCTATATAATCACTTCCATATCTACTGTCTATCCGCGGAGACCAAATGTTTAGAAAGACTTGATACTTTTCCAATTATATTGAGGATAAGAAATATTTGTTTATACAAATACATTTTATCTTATTAAGAATCATGTGCCATGGGACAACGGATTTTTCCACTGAGCCGCGAGACATATTCTAGTAGCAAGACAAAAGTCTACTATGTTTACCCTTTTCCCCAGTAGGGCTTCTCATATTCCAATCTTTATTTTCTTTTATTAAAATATATGACAGGATATCCTCTCATTTTTTCCAAACTGTTGATATACTCTTGCAAGACCACCAAATGTTCTTAAAGCGGAACGTTCACATTCTATAAAGTTGCCCTCCAATAATTAAGCATATGGCCACTACCTTCATAATAGTTCTGTTAGCTCTCAAAAGTACCCAATTCTGAAGTAATCCTTAATCTTCGGAGACTGGAAGCCAGGCATCAGCGCAGAAATCTTGTCTGCTCTGTTAGTCCTGGTCTCCTCTAGGAGGCATTGCACTGTGCCGAAAGGCACCGGAGGGGACTGTCACCGCAGGCACACAGACGGCACTAACCTGGCCCTCAGTCTCCAAAGGTTAAGGATTACTTCAAAATCGGTTTCTTCTGAGAGCTAATAGAAATATTATGAAGCTAGTTACCATATGCTTAAAGGAGCAGTAAACTTTTTTATGAAAAAATACATATTGTAGGGATTTCCTATTGAGTAAAATAAGGGTACTCCCACTGCAGAGAGATTTATATTGCCAGAGTTATTACAGTTTAAACCCATGTTTTTTTACATTAGCGGTGCCCTCTAGTGGTCAAATTCTAATTAGATTTCCTGTTAGATTCTAATGGAGAGGAAAGTCAGAAAAGTCAGATACATACAGTTCTCCATAGAATGTGATAGAAACTGCCTGTCACTTCCTGTCAGTTAGAACTATCAGGAAGTAAACACAGTAAATTCACTTCCTGATAATTTAAACTGCTATAATTTTTGAATAAAACATCTGACAGTGATAGGAGTTCCCTTGTTTTATTCAGTAGGAAATGCTCTATAAAATATGTGTTTTCATAAAAAAAAGTTTACTGCTCCTTTAATTATTGGAGAGCGACTTTATAGAAGGTGAAAGTTCCACTTTAAATGTGTCTTTTTTCGCCCACATCCTCTGAAAACATAAAACAGAAGCTTCTTTAAACAGTAAAGCTATTTTTACTGGAACTAGGTATGTTAAATGCAACATCTTTAAGTGGAACTTTCATCCACTATAAAGTAGCCCTGTTATAATTAAGCAGGTAGCGACTAACTTTAGAATATATATTTTACCTCTGAAATTCATGCCATTCTAAAGAAATCCTTCATTGTAGGAGGCTGACAGCCAGGTTAGCGCAGTCTGCACACCTGCGCCGTCAGTCCCTTCCGGTTACCATGTGGTAACTGCAATGCTTCTCAAAGGAGATGAGGACTGTCGGTGCAGGTGTGCAGACAAGATGTCTACGCTGTAGCCTGGGTTCCAGTCTCCTACAATGAAGGATTTCTTTAGAATGGCATAAATTTCAGAGGTAATAGATATATTCTAAAGCTAGTCACTACCTGCTTAATTATAGCAGGGCAACTTTATAGCGGATGAAAGTTCTGCTTTAAAAGCTTGTTCAATTAAATTAATGTTAATTTCTAGCCAGCTTTGTTCATCTAAAACTTCCTCTATAATTTCCTCCAACTGGTCCTGACAGGTCAGTTTATCATTTCCCCCAGTAACATCTCATAGAGTGGAAAAATCGTTCTAGTTAATGGGTTCCACTGTTTCAAAAGTATCTCAGATTTTGTTAGCGGAATCTTAAAGGGATAGTAATACTTGAAAATAATTTTATTTTATAGTGTAGCCCTTAAAAAAACATTAAAAATGATATAAGTCTTATCTCCCAAACCTTTATGGTTTGGGAGATATTAGCAAGTAAAGTTTCCCCTGGAGTGACGTCACTGCTCAAGCCTTCAGATTTGGAATCCAGTCCGCGGACCGGCCGTGGCTCTTCAGCAGTGCTGAGATCACAATCTTTAAAAAGAATTTCTTCATTGGAATGGTCTACAAAGTGTGCTTGCAAGCCAGACACACTTTGTAGACAGTTCCAATGAAGTAGTTCTTTTTAAAGATCATAATCTCTGCACTGCTAAAGAGCTGCCGGCTGATCTGTGGACCGGATTCCAAAACTGTCCACTAGATGTCAGACTTGACTACAACAGCCAGGAAAAGGGAAGTTTACTTTTATTATTATTAACTTTACTTGCTAATATCTCCCAAACCATAAAGGTTTGGGAGATAAGACTTATATCATTTTTAATGTTTTTTTAAGGGCTACGATATAAAATAAAATTATTTTCAAGTATTACTATCCCTTTAATATAATTTCCTAAACATCTGTTCAATTTCTCCTGCACCACGTGTAGAATTTTCTCATTTCTTCATTCTCCCCTAGCTTCCCTTTCATATCCCACCCCCCCCAAGATAATAAAGAATCCCTAAAAGTCAGATCTCTTATTGCTTCAAATCCTTTATCCTGGATGTTATCTGTTAAGGTCTGTTCATGCTCTATCAAGCCAAATTCAATTTAATTACTTATTGGAAGCATTTTTTGATCTAAATTCCATTAGTTTCACCATTTTACTAAGGGAACGCTTGTTATGATGGGTAAGTGGATATGGAGTCAATCTGTGGCACTTATGCACTTTACACCACATATTTCAAATTCAGAAAAATCTGTAAGCAGCTATTATGGCAGTGGGCAGGAAAGCCATGAAAATACTGAGAGTCACTCTATCTGAATTACTATCAGCTCTCTGATTGACCACTGCTGGGTACCACAGATTAAAGCTGTGCAGGGAGTGTACATCAACTACTGGACCTGTCTGTGGCAGGCCAGATAGATTGATACTTGACTGGAGAGAGCTACTCATAGGTAGCCAAAGAGCTACCAGTAGCTCGTGAGCTACTTGATGGAGACCCCTGTGGGGGGATTCACTGAGTGGTGATAGAGGTGATAAAGTGGAGATGACTTCTCCAGTTCCTGAGTTATTCTATACAGCCTATGCACTAAGATCTCCAAAGTTGAATACATCTTAGTGCATAGGCTCCATAAAATAACATAGGAACTGGAGAAGTGAGATCACTAGAGAAGTCATCTCCACTTTATCACCACTTTATCACCTCTTTATCACCGCTTAGTGAATCTCCCTCCTGGTCTATCCCAAGAATTCTTATATTCATTTCATGCTTTATTCTCAACCACTTCTGCTGGTAAACTATTCCATGTATCTATTGCTCTTTGTGTAAAGTAGTTTTTTTCTTAGGCTTTCTCTTATTTTTCCTTCCTCAAGTTTTAAGGCATGCCCTTTTGTTATAGTATTACATATATACTGAACAAATACATTAAATCCTTTAATATAGTTGAAGGTTTCAGTCATATCACTCCTCTTCTTTCTATGCTTCATGCTATACATATTAAGGAGCATTTACTGATATGTTTTGTTATTTAATAACTGCAACATTTAGTAACCCTTGATTGAATACTCTAATTTATTCATGTCCTTCTGTAATGAGGTCTCCTGAACTGAATACCATAATCTAGATGATGCCAAACTAATGATCTGTAATATGGCATTACATCCTCACATTTTCTGCTGTTAATGCCTCTTCCTATCCGACCTAGTATCTCATTGGCTTTTCCCATGGTATTGCTACATTGCTTGCCTAGTTTTAATTCACCATGCTTCAGTCCTGTGAAATCTTGTGAAAAGAGCAATGACATTTGCTTTCTCTGGCCTGTTGAAACGGTTATGATGATACTGAAACATTTGCACATATATATGTCAATTTTGTACATTATTTTAATGCACTATGTCAATGTTTCTCTACCTTTTTTGAGCACGGCAACCAAAACAATCAATTTGGAATTTTCAGGATAGCCTTCATACTTTCTATGTAATTTCTCAAGGACTTAATGAAGGAAACAATACATAAATATTTAGTTATTCTTACGTTTCAGAGTTGGAATGACTGGCTGTACAACTGTCAGTGTACAGTGATTAAATGAGTTTTCACCAATTGCATTATTCTCCGGTGCTTATGTTATTTCACCTTGTGCTAGTTCATTACTGATGTTGAATTGACGTTGGTCCCTTGCTCTCAGTGCCTAGGGAATTCATCTGCACCTTATTGATGAGGCCCAACAAGGCTGAAAAGTATGTCTGGGGTAAGCTGGTGTACTCGTGCAGATTGGACTTGCCCAATATTTTGGAATTAGACCACCCTTTTGGAGTGAGATTAGTCTAATACGTATGTGGAAATTTCTCCTCTGTAATGGCACTAGAGAGCAAAACGTGATGCTTCTGAGTGGTGACTAGCCATAGAACAGGCCATTTTGCTGTTTGTTCATCCGTAGAGCCTCTCATATTTTGTATTTGTATTGTGATGTTGAATTGAGCCAGCATCAGATTACCAGCACAGTACATTTCAGTGTCTGTAAGTAATATAGGCAACTTGATTGAAGCAACATCGCTGTTCAGTTCATGTCATTCATGTGAACATATTCTCGGTGCTGAGTTTACATTCTAGGGCAGTGAGTGGTTCTCAATTCCAGGCCTTTGCAGTCTGTCACAACTGAGAATTTTATTGTATTATCAGAAGTGTTCAGGCGGATCAGTCAGTGAATGAGTCATTGTGATTGAATCACCTGTGCAAATGGTAATCATCTGAAATCAGCAGAGGAGATCATTAAAGTCTCCACTAATTCCACCAAATGCTCCCTAGGGGTTTTTACCCTTTTGCCTTTGTTCAAGAAATAACATCTTCAATCAGCCCTGAATGTTACTTCCATGGAGGTGGACATGATAGTTGTTAGCAGGACTGCAGTAGGGTAACCACATTTCCATTCCTCCATTCAGGGACACTGTGGAGATAACAGCAGAGTACTTGTTCTCAGCTCTAGGGCAGCTATACGGGAGAAATCACTGGACATCAGGGTGCAGCCTTCTCTTTCTCCAGCACACCACAGAGTTCTAAACACTAGAGAGAGAACTGCACATTGACTGTTGTGACAGAAGGCGATGCCTGTGGTGGGCTAAAAGATTATGTATTTTATGCCCAAAGCCTTAGACTAGCATTATATTACCACAATACTGCACTGCAGCTCATGCTTGATGTCAGGATTAAGGCTCAGGTCTGTCTCTAGTGTTTAGAGCTATGTCTGGAAGCCATTTTCTTGTCACAGCAGGAAATGGACAGTTCTCCTAGTATTTAGAACTCTTTGTTCTGGAGTCTTCATTCCGGGACTTTGTATTGTCCCTGAATGGGGCTGCCAGGGACATGGGACACACATTTAAAATCAGGGACTGTCCTGGACAATCAGGGACATGTGGTCACCCTAGACTGCAGGATACAAACTCTGCCTACTACAGATGATAACAAGGCCAGATTTCCCAATAGGCAGAGGTAGGCAACTGTTACAAATCTGACGGGAGCTGCAGCTGTGCTGGCCACACCCACATTCTGAATTGTAGGTGTGGCCAGGGCAAACACAATGCCCCTGCAACAGTTTAAAATCCCTCTGCTGGCTATTATTTAACCCTTTGAATGCTAGTGAGATCTCCAATGCATTGTGAGGCAATGCATTGAAGATCTTTCTAGCAACAAAGGGGTTAAAGTTGATTTATTTTAATTTTTTTTGTTCTTGCTTGTTATAAGGCAAGGGCATAATGGATGGAACTGGGGGTGGAGCCATGTGAGGAATAGGGGTGTGGCCATGGTTGGAACTAAGAACTCCAAGGGGTGATAAAGTGGAGATGACTTCTCCAGTGATATCACTTATCCAGCGCCTATGTTATTCTATGGAGCCCATGCACTAAGAATTCTTCAACTTTGGATATCATAGTGAATAGGCTCCATTGAATAACATAGGAACAGAGATGGATTAAGGATCCATGGGGCCCTAAGCAAGGTACCAATCTGGGGCCCCATATCTATTGAGCCAACATAAGATATTAGTGACAGCAACAGCAGGGCCTCTATCTATGGCCCATCACTTATAGCTAGGGCTCCTCATATTGCTATGGGCCCTAGGCAGTAGCCTAGGTTGCCATAATGGATGATCGGGCTCTGCATAGGAACTAGAAGAGTCATCTCCATGGGTGGAACTAAGGACTCCAAGGGGGAGATTCACTAAGCGGTGATAAAGAGGCGATGCAGTAGAGATGACTTCTTCAGTGATATCACTTCTCCAGTTCCTATACTATTTATGGAGCCCATGCACTAAGATTGCTTCAACTTTGGAGATCTTAGTGCAAAGGATCCATAGAATAACATAGGAACTTGGAAAGTGATATCACTGGAGAAGTCATCTCCACTTTATCACCTCTTTATCACTGCTTAGTGAATCTTTCCCCTAGAATGTCGATACGGACCTGGATGGTAATCTTAACTCTTTAAGTACCAGAAGGGTGTGCATTGGAAGACACTTTGCTTTTCAAGAGACTAAAGTAGAAGAATGAAGTCTCACAGTTCTGTAACTGTCCTCAGCAATGCAAATCCCCATGGACCCTCCGTATCAGAATGACAACCCATTCTATGGAGATTGACCAAGCAACCCAGTAGTTTGTAGCTGAGAGACACATATTTGCAGGCTGTGTTCCAGCTGAGGGGGCCTGTTTTCTGCACCCGCCCGAATGGGTGATAGGAGCTGTTTTGTTGCAGCTCTGGATGTTTTTCTAAGTCTGCTCCCATAGGAACAAACTTATTAAAATGTGATAACTGCCCTTTAAACAAGTTCCGTTTCAAGTTCAATTTAAATATTAATAAAGGTGTGTGTATATATACATATATATGTAATTCTACCCTAAATCTCCTGTGTGTGCTTAATGTACGGGAAAAGTATGAAAAGCCAGTGGGAGAGCACACACGCTCTGCTGGGCATGGGATATCCTATGACACACACAGACGATAAATTGCATATCTCATCACAATCTAATCTGCCGCTTGACAAAAACTCTTCCTGTGGTGGCTGGTTTCTGGTAAAACCCTGTTTCTGATTAACATGTTGGCATTCCATAAGTCTCCTTTCCCTTCTTCTTTCACAGATACCAAAAGAAATATTTATAAGCTTCAGCTAACAGGACATCACCTGCTGTTTTGCAGAGTACTGATTCAGAGCTAATGGAGATGGAGTCAGGACCAAGGAGTTTAATCACAGGCGATGGAAATGGTTGGCCAGTTGTGCCCAACTTTATGAGTCACTCAGAGCCAATGTTCCCTCTAATTCAAGGGTGGGAAACCTGCAGTCTCTAGCTGTTGTTGGACAACAATGTCCATAATCCTCAGCCAGCTGGCTGGGGATGGTGACACTTGTAGTACAACAACAGTTGGAGTAATTCTGGTTGCTACCCATGTTCTAAACTATTGGGTGAACCATTTAAGTTTGCCATTTATTTCTGCCAAATGTCCTGCAGATATCTAGCTTTGGGGACACTGATACTTTTATTTCTGAAAAAGTAAAAGTGAAAGTCTCCCACTGCAGCACAGAGCTAAACTAACATTTAAAAATACACCAGTAAACTTCATTAGCATACATTAGCATACTGTACCACATGGAGAGCACACAATAAGATATCAACAGTTCCTAAACTGTGCATCTGTTGGTCTTTTGGCTAACATCATATATAAACAGTTTTCATTAAGTTTTCAAATATACAGGAGCTGTTTGGCTTGTTTTGCTCCAACCAATTGCATTGCAATGTGTAGGATACCTCTCTGGCACTCAAAGTGTTAAAGGAAATCTAACGCCTCCTAATAATAAATCTTCAAGTACCTTAATCTGGGCAGAAAAGCCTAAATCAATATTAAGCCAGCAGAGGGCACTTTTATATTTGTATATAAAAAAAAGCCAATCACAATCAGACAGAAAAGCAAAACTAGTTGGGTGCAACATTGTATATCTAGGCTACTCCCAAATTCTAACCCAGTGCATAGTATCACAAGAAACAGACAAAATGGACTCCAAACAAATGTAGTATGCTAAAATGATTTTTATATATTGTGTATATCATCAGATAGAGTATGTATTTTTTTACTACATAGAGGGGTTCTCACCACCATATTTTGAAATGTTGATTATATTGTAATAGGCAATCAACTGTTATATATATATATATATATATATATATATATATATATATATATATATAGTATAAAAACAACAATTTATGCATACTGATATATGTGCATGGAGTGCATTTGTGGCAATTTCTTTTGATTTCAGATAATCCTGATGACCACAATGAATAAATTGGTTCTCTAAAATTAATTCTTAATTGATACTTGTTAGAATGCTCACTGAAGCAAACATGATTCTTTCTGCTGGACTTCAAGATTCCAAACTCTTACAATCGCAGTGTTCTAGGAAGCCACCAGTGGGAGGAGTTTGGAGCCTCCAGGAGTCCTGCAACAAAGCATCATGTCTGACTCCATAGACATGATATCAGTACCAAATAAAGACTTATTTTGTAGCCCCAATGCATTGTGGCCATTAAGATTTACACCTCTTTTTTGGCGGGGGTGGTCAGTGATATATTTTTTTCTTTATTGTTATAATAAACAGTTGATACTATTTTATTTTTCTTTCGTTTTTGCTATCTTTATTGAATGGATATATACTACTGAGTGCTCAATAGGTTCTTCTTCTTTGTTCCTTTTTTGATTTCAGCATACGCCTTGGATCTGAGCATCCTATGCTAGTTGTGAGCACAGTTATGTAGTAGATATTAATAAAGTGTGCTCTAAAGTTTTATATTTTATATGCATTAGGAATTTCTGCCCAGACTAAAATAAACAAGGGGTTATTTATTGGGATGTGCTTTTGTTCTTTTAACACTTAACCCTTTGTGATGCAATGTGTTGGATTCCTCTCAGGAACTCAAAGAGTTGTCAAAGCAATAGAGTGGGCGAGCAAGGTATTGTGTTGTTCAATGCACCTGGCATTCAAACGATACAGTATTTTGCCATAGTTGTTGAAACCTAGAAGAAAACAGCCAGTAGCTGACATTCCTAGTTGTGGTTTGATTTGCAGGATGGTTACAAGGAATGATTTGTTACACTGCGAATCGTGTTTTCTGTTCATGCCCAGAACAGGTCCTTCCTAGAGCAGACATAGATCAGTCAAGCTTTTTTTTTTTTCATCACTGGTCTGTCAAACTGTCCATTTATTTACAAAACTTTCGAGCTAGGAAGAGGTAGTGCAACCCTCCTCCCAACACACATTGGTCTGCCAAACAATCTGTGTACACAAAACAGATAGCGCTTTGGCAGCAATGCAATGTGTCATATGCACAAATGCAAAGAGGAGCAAATCTGGGACAAATAAATGAATTATATGGATAAAAAATACTATTGATTTAGAGAGTTAATTAAAGGGATAGTAATACTTATAATAAAGTGCAGCTCAGAGTCTTCTTTGTTCTATATGTAGCACGTAGCGCTATATTTCGATACTAACAGGCTTGTAGTTCAACAGCAATTCAATCAGAAAGGATCCCCTGCCCGTCCCTTCTGGCCGCCTCCCATTAGTTGTGGAATCCGGTCATGGGACTGGACAGTGCGCAGTGAGGGACAATCTTCACTCGGTAAGTATAAGGAAACCCTGCCCCCCTTGAGGAAGGATTTTCCTTATGTTTACTGAAGATTGTCCCTTGCCACACTCCATCCAGACCAGAATGAGAGGCAGCAGAGGCGTAACTAGAAGCCTCCGGACCCTGTTACAAGAAGTGCCACGGGCCCCACCACCACCACCACATTGGACCCCTCCCACCACATTGGCCCCCCTGACCACATTGACTCCCTCCACAATGTCCCCATCTCCTACCTTCTACCTGGAGCTCCCGTGTGGTCCTCTTAGTAATGCAAAGCGCTGGGAGATGATGTCATCTCCCAGCGCTCTTCATTACTAGAGCGCCGGCGGGAGATTGCAGGTGCCAGGCGGAGGGGTCGCAGGGGGAGGCCGGGCCCCTGGATTTCACAGGTTTCACCTCTGCGACCCCTATAGTTACGCCACTGAGAGGCAGAGTGACACAAGGGAAAGGGGTGGGAGGGGGATCCTTTCTGATTCAATTGCGGTTGAACTACAAGCCTGTTAGTATTGCAGTACAGTGCTGTGTGGGACAAATAGAATAAAGAAGACTTGGAGCGGCATTTGTTTTACAAGTATTACTATCCCTTTAAGGAAAAACTATATACATTTTAGGCTTTCCCTGCTGAGTAGAACAAAGGTACGCTGAACCATAGATTGTTCTAAAGTTATTGCAGCTCAGATTGCAGAGTTTTATATTCAACTGTTAGCAATAAATAAACAAATGTGTGAATATGCCAGTGCAGAACTACTGAGGTTAGCCTCTACCACCAGTGGCTGTACTTCTGGATTTGCATTAGAGCATGTGATCTCTTTAGTGCATGCTGGCAGACACTCTGCTGTTGTTGAGGCTTTAAAGGAGAGTAATACCTCAAACAAAGTGCAGCTCTGATTCTTCTTCATACTATTTGTCCCATGTAGTGCTGTATTTCAGTACTATTAGTCTTGCAGTTCAGCAGTAACTGAATGAGAAAGTAGCCCCCTCCCACCCCTTAAAAGCCGCCAATTTCGATATTTGAGTCAATTTTGCGACAGAATATTCGCCAGAATCTTAACACCAGGTATATGCTGTCATAAAGCATTCCAGGTGTTAAAGTAATACTTAAAATGTAAAAAAATATATGTTGTAGAGTTTATCCCCTGAGTAAAACAAGGGTACTCCCACTGCTGAGAGATATTTTATTAAAAAATTATAACAGCTCAAACTTTAATTTTTAGGTGCAATATCACAGTGGCCTGAAGATTTACAGTGTCGCTATTATTACTCTCTTCTATGGACAGCTCTGGTCTGTAGACCATAGGATGGTGTAGCAACAGTGCCATTGTAAATTTTAGATACTGTATCTAAAATAATTAAAGTTTGAGCTGTTATAATTTTTTTAATAAAATATCTCTCAGCAGTGGGTGTACTCTTGTTTTACTCAGGGGGATAAACCCTACAACATACATTTTTTTACATTTTAAGTATTACTATCCCTTTAACACTTGGAATGCTTTATGACAGCATATACCTGGCGTTAAGATTCTGATGAATATTCTCTCAGCAGTGGGAGTACCCTTGTTTTATTCGAGGGACATAAACCCTACAACATATATTTTTTTAGATCTTAAGTATTACTATCCCTTTAAAGGGATAGTAATACTTTCAAATTACTAAACCCCATATTGTAGCTTTGTTAAAAAGAAACTTATTGCCCCCAGTGTCATCTCTCAAACCCTTATGGGATTCTCCCCTCTCTCCCCCTTCCCTGACTGATCGGTGACTGCAGGGGAAGCTGTCGAACGACAGTCTTATGTGCATCAGGCGGCTCTACAGCTGAGCCAAGATCGCGTTTATAAAAAATAATTCTTTCACTGAAACGGTCTTCTATATGTGCTTGGTTTGCAAGCACATGTAGAAGACCGTTTTAGTGAAAGATTTCTTTTTTATAAACACGATCTTGGCAATGCTGCAGAGGCGCCTGATGCACATAAGACTGTTGTACGACAGCTTCCCCTGCAGTCAGCGTTCAGCGTTCAGTCAGGGAAGGGGGAGGGAGGGGGAACTTTGAGCGCTATCATCTCTCAAACCATAAGGGTTTGAGAGATGACACTGGGGCAATACGTTTCTTTTTTACAAAGCTACAATATGGGCATTAGAATTTGCAAGTATTACTATCCCTTTAACATAATGCCATATTTCTATAAATGCCTTTAATAATTTATAAATCAGCTCTGACATTATCTCTAGTTGCCATGACTTAAGGACAGTCCCTTAAAAAGTACTAATAATGTTTTTTATAAATCTCCCTCATAGTATCTTGACTATGGGGCTCCTGGGATATCAATTCTTTTCCGCTCATGCACAGCAAAATGGTCTTCTTCTGGGCCTTGTTTAATAATTGTGATTAAACAAGCAGTAGAGCAAAGAAATTCCTTGAAACAACAGTAGACATCCCCATTGCCCTTCCACTGGCACAAGCAGTGTTAAGAGGATAATGTTATCTGTAAGTAGCTTAGTGAATTGGCATTAGGCAGGCTTAGAACTACAAAAGTGATTTTACCCAAGATTTAGTACAGAATCAAATTCATACATTTATCCCAGTGTCCCCCAGGGACCAGACGGTTGATCTATTTCTTTGTATGGGACAGGTGAGTCATTGGCTACAGTTCTCCATACGGTGTGATAGTAACAGCTTCACCTCTGCATGACAGTTTGAACTGCTATAACATTTGAATAGAATTACCACCATTGAAAGGACCTTTGCATGATTCCAACATTACGGTGCACTACTAAAGTGAAAGTTGATGTATTGCCAGACTTGTGTTATGTAATGGGGCTATACACTGCTGCACTTGTGTAATACCCTGCTGGTCTTAGGTAGTGTTATATTGCCCTGCTGGTATGTAACATTCAGCTGATCTCATATTACATAGAGAAGATATAAACTACTCTCTGACGTATAACTTCACTGCTTCTGAGAGAAAAGAGAGGGTATACATCACAAAGGAGTTTTGGAGGTTCCCATTCACTTCTACAGAATGATGAGTCACGTGCAGGGACTCATTATGTTTTTAGGTCTGTGCCAGCCTCAGAGTGGGCTGGCAATTGGAGTAGTTAGATATGTGGGGGCAGGTTCCCTACATGTCTAACTATGCCTGTTGGGAGAGGGAATTTCTTTACTCCTATGTCCTAACCTTCTCCCCAGTGTCCTGCCCACTCCACATTTCCTTGTGTCCTGCTTAATTCATACCCGGTTCCTGCCCAATCCACACCTTGTTCTCACCTCTGTAATTATACCTTCATGCAGGACAGAGATCTGGGGTGCAGGCACGGTAGGGAAGATATCCTGGGGTGGAGGAAGGCCTGGACAGTTGAACAAGCCTGTAATACAGGTAATGTGTGATTCTCTGGCTACCAGTGGACAGTAGAGCAAGACTGGATCCTGAGACGAGTGTATGTATGTTTCTGTGACTACCAGTGGAACAAAGCTAGGGCTGTCAGACAGTGCATGTGTGAATCTGTGAAATCTAGTGGAACAAAGCTAGGGCTGTCAGACAGTGCATGTGTGAATCTGTGAAATCTAGTGGAACAAAGCTAGGGGTGTCAGACAGTGCATGTGTGAATCTGTGAAATCTAGTGGAACAAAGCTAGGGCTGTCAGACAGTGCATGTGTGAATCTGTGAAATCTAGTGGATCAAAGCTAAGGGTGTCAGACAGTGCATGTGTGAATCTGTGAAATCCAGTGGAACAAAGCTAGGGGTGTCGGACAGTGTATGTGTGAATCTGTGAAATCCAATGGAACAAAACTAGGGGTGTCAGACAGTGCATGTGTGAATCTGTGAAATCCAGTGGAACAAGGCTAGGGGTGTCGGACAGTGTATGTGTGAATCTGTGAAATCCAGTGGAACAAAGCTAGGGGTGTTGGACAGTGTATGTGTGAATCTGTGAAATCCAATGGAACAAAACTAGGGGTGTCAGACAGTGCACGTGTGAATCTGTGAAATCCAATGGAACAAAGCTAGGGGTGTCGGACAGTGTATGTGTGAATCTGTGAAATCCAATGGAACAAAACTAGGGGTGTCAGACAGTGCATATGTGAATCTGTGAAATCCAATGGAACAAAGCTAGGGGTGTCAGACAGTGCACGTGTGAATCTGTGAAATCCAGTGGAACAAACCTAGGGGTGTCAGACAGTGCACGTGTGAATCTGTGAAATCTAGTGGATCAAAGCTAGGGCTGTCAGACAGTGCACGTGTGAATCTATGAAATCCAATGGAACAAAGCTAGGGGTGTCAGACAGTGCATGTATGAATCTTTGAAATCCAGTGGAACAAACCTAGGGGTGTCAGACAGTGCACGTGTCATTCTTTGGCTACTTAAAAATAAGTTTTATGTATCTTTAAATCTTGTAATAAAACCTGACCCATCACTGGGAGTAATATCATCATTGCTAGTGGGGTTTTTATCACTGAAGTATGTTGGGGTTTTTTTTACTTATGATTCATGAATTCCTAACTACAGTTCTTTACTTCAGATCTCAGTGGTGGCATGTGAACTTAAACTGTGTTTAATGTGATAAAAAAGTTAAGTCTGAGATGTACACATAAGAAATGATGAAAAAACAAGAGTGGCCTATTTCCTCCAATGATCTTAACAAATAACTTGAATTCTGTTTTATGTAACTGTGAGTACCAGGGAAGTTACATGGTGTACTTAGATACTACAGGAAAATATGTTCAAAAGAAAATCAATGTATTAAAATGGCTTTATTAAACCTTTGAGTGCCAGTGCGTACCAGTGCGTTGCGTACCCCTCTGGCACTTACAGGGTTAACGTCAACGTAAAAAAAATATATACAAATTTTTAAGGAGATTAAGGTAGTTATTTACTAGTTAAAGCCATGAAAGAGAGTATTAAACAAACATTATTTACAAATACGATGGTAATTCTGAACGTAACCCTTTGAGTGCCAGAGGGGTACGCAACGCATTGCAAAGCAATGCGTTGCGTACCCCTCTGGCTCTCAAAGGGTTAAAATGTCATCTTTCTGAGGCTGACACAGAGGAGCTCCCACTGGGAACTGTTTGTCAGCCTCAGAAAGATGGTCAGCTCCGGCGGGAGCCTCAGCCCCGGGACTAGGGTGACCACATGTCCCTGAATGGCAGAATGGAAATGTGGTCACCCTACCTTTGAGTGTCAGAGGGGTACAAAATGCATTGCTTTAGAATGTGTTGTGTACCCTTCTGGCATTCAAAGGGTTAACATCCAAGGTATCGCAAAAAGTATCATAAACAAACATATTGTTGCTTTTGAGTATTCACATTTGAATTGTTCACTCAAACTTCTGCATTTCTTCCTCAGGCTCATAAAGAACCTTTTCTGAAAAGAAGAAGAAATTCTGACGCTATCTGTACATTGCAGACAAGACAAAGTATCCAACTCTCTTGCAAGTAAAGAGATCACGTTAATTACCATTAGCACCATTGACTTCTCTAATGCTGTTCTTATCAAAACAGAACAGAAGCAGGTACCACTGGGATGGAGCACACTGATCGTCCAAGAACAGCATCATTCACAGCTACACTTATCTGCCTGTTGCTGATATCAGAGTGGGCAGACTCAGAAAGAATCTTCCACAACAGAGATCACTCGGATATCGAGGTGCAGAACCTTCAGCATGCAGATGCTATACTCAGTCCGGAGGCTGCACAGGTATTGACAGCACTGGTGGGAAAATTATATCATACCTCCTAACAATTCCAATGGCCAAAAAGGGACATTTATTTTAGATGACGTTGCTAGGTGCAAGCAGGTGGGTGGCACATTACAGGGACTTTTTAGGTTATATCATGGCCTATTGACACCCGTTTGTGTAACTGAATTGCATTTTGTATTGCTGTGGAGCAATGTAATACACTTATATATACTGCACAGTCTGATTTCCTAAACTGAGGGACACTAGGGTGGGAAAGAGGGACACAGGGGTTTGGGTCTCAAGGAGGGATTGTCCCTCCTAAAGAGGGACACTTGGGAGGTAAGGAGCCCTAATATCTCCTAAAAAGGGACACTGGTGAGGTATGGACCCCTAACATCTTCTAAAGAGCCAATTGGATGGTATGGAGCCCTAGTACTTCCTAAAGAGAGACACTTTGGAGGTATTGACCCCTAATATCTCTTAAAGAGGGATACTTGGGAGGTAGGGAGCCCTAATATTTCTTAAAAAGGGACTCTTGGGATGTATGGACCCCTAATGTATCTTATAGAGGGATACTTGGGAGGTATGGACCCTTAATAATTCTTAAAGAGGGACACTTGGGAGGCAAGGAGCCCTAATATCTCCTAAAGAGGGACACTTGGGTGGTATGGAGTCCTAATATTTCCTAAACATGGACATTTGTGAGGTACAGACCCCTAATGTCTCCTAAAGAGAGACACTTTGGAGGTATGGAGCCCTAATATCTCCTAAAGAGGGACACTTGGGTGGTGCAGACCCCTAATATCTCCTAAAGATGGACATTTGTGAGGTACAGACCCCTAATATCTCCTAAAGAGGGACACTTGGGAGGTATGGAGCCCTAATATCTCCTAAAGAGGGACACTAGGGTTGTACGGACCCCTAATATCTCCTAAAAAGAAACACTTGGGAGGTATGGTGCCCCAATTTCCACTAAAGAGGGACACTTGGCAGGTATAGAGCCCTAATATTTCCTAAAGAGGGACTCTTGGGATGTATGGAACCCTAATATTTCCTAAAGAGGGACACTTGGGAGGTATGGAACCTAATATCTCCTAAAGAGGGACACTTGGGAGGTATGGAACCTAATATCTCCTAAACAAGGACACTTGGGAGGTATGGACCCCTAATATCTAATAAAGAGAAACATTTGGGAGGTATGCACCCTAATATCTACTAAAGAGAGACACTTGGGATATATGGAGCCCTAATATTTCTTAAAGATGGACATTTGTGAGGTACAGACCCCTAATATCTCCTAAAGAAGGACACTTGGGAGGTATGGAGCCATAATATCTCCTAAAGAGAGACATTTGGAAGGTATGGTGCCCTAATATCTACTAAAGAGGGACACTTGGGAGGTGTGGAGCCTAATATTTCCTAAAGAGGGTCACTTGGGCTCTATGGAGCCCTAATATTTCCTAAAGAGGTACAGTTGGGAGATATGGAGCCCTAATATCTCCTAAAGAGGGACACTTGGGAGGTATGGAACCTAATGTCTCCTAAATAAGGACACTTGGGAGGTATGGACTTCTATTATCTACTAAAGCGGGACACTTGAAAGGTATGGACCCCTAATACCTCCTAAAGATGGACACTTAGGAAATATGTAATAGTCTTATTTTTGTCTGCCCCCCTTCCTTCCCTCCCACCTCTGCTCTTCCACCATGATCCATCCATATAGTCCTGTACATTGTCTGCACACAGGGAACCTTATTATTCAAGCTAAAGATGTGCAGTCCTGGAGCAAAGTAACTGTACCAGAGGTTTGACATGAAAACCCCACAAATGACCATGATTTAAATGGGGCTTTTAAGCAATGGAATGCTAGAAAGGTATCCAAGTATTGATTTGTAATGATCTAGAAACGGGTTAAAAGTCCCATTTAAATCAATGCCAACTTAAAATGACACCCTCCTTATGGTGCAGTTGGTTTGTTCTAGAATTGTAGTTCTTTAGCTTGATGTCATAAACTCTATGCGTGCTAGAGGGCTATCCAACGCATTGCTTCCATCCAAGCTTGATTGGCAGGTTTGGTCCAAGTGGACCAGAACTGCCAACAGGTAGTTATCTGATGACAAATGCTCTTTAGATGATACATTTCTAGTTTCCATATCGTAATGTGCTGCATTGCATTGAAGACCTTTCTACTGTCCAAACAATTGGTCCTTTGGCTGCTAGAGAGACCTTACATTTATTGAACGGTGATGCACAGGAAAAGTCTACAACAGCCAAGGGCTTCAAAATTGAAATATGCCAAACTTTGATCATGAACATGTGCTGGCAGTACATGTATATTCCATGACATTTCTCAAACACTGAGTATATATTAAGGAGAAGGACTGTTGTCAGATTTGGATTAAATTAAATTTGGGCCAAACATGTGAAAAAGAAAAGCTGAGTAATTTTAGAGCAAACCAATTGCACCATAGGGAAGAAATGATTTCTGAAATTCCCATTGATTTAAATGGTGGTTTTCACCTCTGGGATGCTGGAAGACCTCTCTAGCATTCAAAGGGTGAAAAGCCCAATTCAATTCAATGAGGAATTCCCAAAACTGATCATCTTTTGCTTTCTGCCTAAGACCCTTGGTATTTTCTTGATCGAAACCATTTGTGTTCTGATTCCCTTTTCTCCTGGTTTTATTGTTTTCCCCAACAGCAATACCTTGTGAAATATGGCTGGGTGGCCCCTGTCAACTGGGAGGAACAGGCATTTGTAGAATTCCCTACACATGACCAGGCCCCATTGGATGTTTCCCAGATGATATCTGAAGGAGAATCCGAGGAGAGGCCTAAAATCAACGCTAATAAAACTGAGATAGAGAAATCCTTTGTGGAATCCTTGAAAAGGTTTCAGGAGGCCAGTGGGCTGAACGCCACAGGAGTTCTTGATGCTGCTACAAAGGTAGCCATGAACAAGCCCCGCTGTGGTGTCCCTGACCACAAAGTCCCTTCAAGGCGTAGGAATGGAACCTTGACCTCTGCTGTCCTGGACAGGGAAGCCAATCACAATATCTCACAAGGGGAGGGTACACAACGGCAGAAGAGAAGTTTCCTGTCCAAGATGGTTGAACACTACAGAAGGAAAAGAGATAACACCATTGGAAACAGAGATTCATTGAGTTTCTCTAAAAACACCCTGAAATGGAGGCTGATGGGTGAAGGGTATAGTATGCAGCTGAGTATTCAGCAGCAGCGGAGAATACTCGCCCTGGCTTTCCGCATGTGGAGTGAGGTGGTCCCACTGCAGTTTGAAGAGGATCTCACAGGAAACAACATAGACATCCGCATTGGCTTTGGCACAGGTAGGTGACATATGAAATCCTTTCCAAACAGGAAAAGACTATTAATGGTACTGAAACATCTCTTAACAATAACCCCTCACTTACCTTACTGTGACAAGAAAATCCTGATGGCCTCTATGAATTTTTTCAGTGCACCTTGCTTCAATTAGTGTTAGATGTAATGTCTACGTAGGTGGACATGACTTTTGATGGCCAGACTCCCAGACCCCAAACACCACCCACTGTAAAGCCTCATTCATATTATAGAGTGATACTCTTCATCCCTTGGATAGTAGAGACATCTACAAAGCATAAATACACTGGAGACATCTCTAGCATCCAAGAAGTTATTGACGTTCACTGAGACTGATGTACTAAGAAAAGTGGTACAATCTTGGGGCAAACCAACTGACCTATAGGGAACAAATACAAATTTCTATTGAGTTAAATTGGGCTTTTAACACTATGAGTGCCAGAGGGGTATGCAACATATTGTAAAGGGTTAATTAACCTCTAGTTCTTAAAAGGTTTAGATCATCATGAGCAGTGAGTAGAATATGAGGTTTTGTGGTCCTGCCAGCAACTGTTACATCCCCTCCAGAACATGACATCCAGGACTAATTAAAGACGTTATTTCTTGATTAACAACACAATGGCAAAACCCATAGAGGCCACAATTAATTAAGTTGCAGGTTATTATTAAGAGACTTTCCTTCTCCTTTCCTTCCTGTAAACCTGTATATCTTGTTTTCATAACCCTTTAACGACCGCCCGATCAGGAATGTGGGCAGCCATTAAAGGGATAGTAACACTTCAGTATTACTAATCCCTATTTTGTAGCCCATAAAAAAAGAATAAAAAAATGCCGCCAGCGTCATGTCTCAAACCCTTATGGTTTGAGAGATAACCTCTTAGAAAGTTCGCCCCTGTCTGACATCAGCGTTCTAGCTGACAGCAGGGAAATCCGGTACCAGGACTGTCGGAGGCTCTGCAGCAGAGCCGAGATAGAGTTAATGAAAAAGAAATTCTTCACTGAAAAGATCTTCTATGTGTGCTTGGTTTGCAAGTAAATGGTTATCTCTCAAACCATAAGGGCTTGAGAGATGACACTGGGGGCATTTTTGTTCTTTTTTTAAGGTGTACAAAATAGGGATTAGTAATATACTGAAGTGTTACTATTACTTTAAGGACCACAGAGCCTTTTTTTTTTTGTCATTGAATTCTGGGATATCAGAGTGGTGTGCATCCACACTATCATCCCAGAATTCCATGACGTGCCTGGACTATTACTGGTAATTATTTGCGGGGACCAGCATGATGGTCCTGGCATGTCATGGTTCCTTAAGGGGTTAAACTTGGAGTCCAAACATTTTTTTTTATATTTTGACTGTATCTGCCACCTCCTCAATACATACCTCCCAACATTTCAAATGGCCAAAGAGGGACACTTTTGTTGTAGGTGGTGTTTCTGTGGGCGTGGCTAGTGGTCGGGGCATTAGATTATTTCATTACCTACTGACACCTCTTTGTGTAACTGAATAAATTATATAGAACAATACTAAAGTATTTTATTTGCACAGACTAATTTATAAAAACATATACTGAATATTAACTAAACATTATGTGAGTGTTAGTGCTGTGGAGCAATGTAATAAACACTACTCATTCTGATCTCCACAAAGATAGACAAAAGGGTAGAAAAGAGGAACAAAGGGATTTGGGTCTCAAAGAGGGACTGCCCCCCCTAAAGACACTTGGGCGGTATGTCAGTAGTATCAGACAAACTTTGCCCTCTCTTGGTAGTATATACCATATCTTTACTGCTCTAACTGTATAGAACCCTTTCCCTTGCAGAAGGTGAAATCTCCTTTGAACAAATCTCATTGGATGACCTCTTATTTACACTAGATGTCAAAAGTTTTAGAACACCTCAATTTTTGCTACTTTTAGTTACTGCCATATAACTTGATAAAAACATTAGAAAAGCATGTAAACATCGGGTACTTCTAAAATGAAGACAAATATTATAATCTATTTAGCAGGGTTTTTTTTAGCATTTGTAGATGTGTAAAAGATTTTTTGTGCAAAAGCTAATGAAAAAGTGCATATGTTACATCATATTTTATAAATATTTTTACAGGAATTTTGATGAAAATAATGGTATCATTTCTACTGTGTTTGTGTTTAGCTGCCATTTTCCTCTTACTCATTTAATGTACCCACATCCTATATAATAATTAGCTAAAACGTGTGTAACAGCGAAGTCATGTGCAGCAGAGACTGCTGCACATGCTGCAGTCATGCAAGTAGAGACTGTCCCCGCTGCAGCTGATACAGAGCTGCCAGCTCTGTATCAGCCACGGTGTGGGCAGTCTCCACTGTGCATGACTGCCCCGCAACCGGCTGGCAGTGGCAATGTGGCCCGTGTAGCGGGCTCTTCAACTAGTATATTATATACTGTTTTTCTTGCCATAAGATGGGCTTTCTAAAGATACCATTATTTTCATCAAATTCCCTGTAAAAATATTTATAAAATATGAAGAAACAAATGTAACAAATGCACTTTTTTTAGCTTTTGTACAAAAAATCTTTTACACATCTACAAACGCTAAAAAACACGTGCTAAATAGATTATATTATTATTATTTGTCTTGATTTTAGAAATACCAAATGTTTACATGTTTTTCTAATGTTTTTGTCAAGTTATATGGCAATAACTAAAAGCAGCAAAAATGGAGGTGTTCTAAAACTTTTGACCGCTAATGTAGATAGTCCTATATAGGGATATCTATGTACACAGTAAACACATTGGCCCATATTAATAAAAACAAACAAGCTATTCTGGAGTAAACCAACTGCATCATAGGGGACAACTAAAAATTAATGTACAATTAAACTGGACTTTTAACCACTTGAATGCTAGAGAGGTCTCCAATGCATTGCAAAGCAATGCAGTGGAGATGTCTCTGACATTCAAGGGGTTAAAAACTTCTATTCAAGTGCATGGGTATTTAGGAATTTGTATGGATCCCCTATGGTACAGTTGACTACTCCAGAATAACTCCAGTTTGCTTTTATAGTCCCTTAAGCACCTCTTTTCCAGGGTAAACATGTTGGAAAGCCCTTTCTTGTTTCTAACATCTCCTGATCCCTTTATTTGTTTTGCGGCCCATTTCTGAACTATTTCCATTTCTAGATTGTTCTTTTGTGGATTGGTGCCCGCAACTGTAATGCAGTGTATTGCCAGGGTTTCTTTTGAATGTAGGACTCTTAGGCATGATTCAGAGGCGTAAGTAGAAGCCTCCGGGTCCTGGTACAAGAAGTGCCATGGGCCCCCACCACCACATTGGCCTTCCTGACCACACTGGCCCTAGGGTTGCCACCTTTTCTTCAAAAAAATACCAGCAATGGCATTCCCTCCATAGAATTAACATTGGAAAGAAGCCAATTTTTTACCGGCCTGCCGGTAAAATACCGGCTGGGTGGCAACCCTAATTGGCCCCCTCCACAATGCCCCCATCTCCTACCTGGAGCTCCCGCACGGTCCTCTTAGTAATGCAAAGCGCTGGGAGATGATGTCATCTCCCAGCGCTCTGCATTACTAGAGTGCTGGCGGGAGATTGCGGGCAGCAGGCAGAGGGGTCACAGGGGGAGGCCGGGCCCCTGGAGTGCACGGGCCCGGTCGCAGGTGCGACCTCTAAAATTACGCCACTGGCATGATTATAATGTGATTGCTTAGAGGGGATGTGCCTTAATTAACAACATTTGTTATTTGCAAACAGAAAACAATGACTAATCCGTACTCCCTTATAGGTCAGCACCTCGGCTGCTCCCAGGCGTTTGATGGAGTTGGACAGCAGTTTGCCCATGCCTGGTACCTGGGAGATATTCATTTTGATGATGATGAACACTTTGTTGGGCCAAGTAGTGAACAAGGAATCAGTCTTTTGAAGGTTAGTGTGGTCTGATCTATTTGTGAATAGAGTGCCAGAGGGGTACACAGTGCTTTGCAATGCACTGCATACCCCTCCAGCACTTAAAGGGTTAAACTGCAAATGTGAGCTGTAATATTTTTTTGAACGAAGCATATCATAGTTGTTGGGATGCTACTGTTTTATTCAGCAAAAAAAAGTTTACAAAATATTAATTTTCCATATCATACGATACTTGTATTTTTCAATAGAAGGGTCTAGTTTAAAGGGATAGTATTGACATTTTTTTACAAACTGGAATCTTGTAAGCATTAAACAATTATACTAAATTTCCCCAGTCCCATCTCTCAAAACTTTATGGTTTGAGAGATATTTGGCATCAAAGTTCCCCCCTCCCTCCCCTTTCCTGACGTCAGCACTCCAGCTGACTGCAGGGGAATCCAGTCCTGAGACCGTGGTAGGCTCTTCAGAAGAGCCGAGATCGCAATCTTGAAAGAGAGCTACTTAATTGGAACGGTCTACAAAGTTTGCTTGCAAACCGTGGGCTGGTATGAGGCTCTCGGGTCCCAGTCTTCTGCAGGTTGTGTGCATTCCATAGACCCTCTATGTCAGACATTGTAGCCTGACACAGATGGTCTGCAGGGACTGTCATGTAGCACAAGACTGTGAAACTTCAATCTTACAATTCAGCCTCTTCTCAATACACTAGAGACCAAACCTGGGCGTCTCTTCCAGACCAGTCCCCCAGTGGCCTGTCCTGGCTGACAATACAGACCTCACTTCATTGGCCGGTCTGCTCCCAGAGGAGCAGATCTGCAGATATGGAATTATTCAGATGATGGTTGTCATATAAGGTACCAAAACATTTACATATACAGTAGTCCATAGGGAAGAAACAATGGATGCACTCGCCCAATTCAAAATCGATTTGTTCAATCCAGAAGCTCATGTCCAAACACAGATAAAGTATTATGGAGGCAGAGGAGAATGTAAGTTTGGTTTCCACATGTATACAGTCATACTGGTGCTAGGGATGTGTTTTTGTATACTGCTTATGCACAAAACATTTTACTCCAAAGAAAAAAAATATGATTTGTGCATCTGACTCCAAGGGCAGGAGGGAATGGGCATTTTGTGGAGTTCTGTACTCTAGTTCACAGAGGAAATCAGCTGTAAACTTAATACGTATACTAGAGGAGTGTCATTTGGGATTGCTAGCATTAGAGGCATGCTAGCAAACCCAAATGCGTTGTGTGGATTTACAAATAAAATAAATAAATAAACACACTTACAGGAGATGAATCTTCAAACTGACTAGTAAGTACAGCAAATGGGCTGTTCTGGCGGATTTGTAAATTCCCCTGAGAATATGTCTGAATGTTATAAACATGTCCTTTCTGTATGATAGTAAGTTGCATTTTGACATTATAGTTCTTATAAAATATAACTTAAAGGGATAGTAATACTTAAAATGTAAAACAAAATATGTTGTAAGGTTTATCCCCCTGAGTAAAACAATGGTACTCCCACTACTGGAAGGTGTTTTATTCAAAAGTTATTAGAGCTCAATCTTGAATTTTCTAGGTGCAGTATCACAATGGCCTGAAATTGTACAGTGGCGCTGTTGCTACACCATCCTGTGGAGATTTATGGTCAGCTGACCAGAGCTGTCTACAGGATGGTGTAGCAACAGCACCACTGTAAATTTAAGGCCACTGTGATATTTTGAGCTCTAATAACTTTTGAATAAAACATCTTTCAGCAGTGGGATTCGCCTTGTTTTACTCAGGAGGATAAACCCTACAAAATATGTTTGTACATTTGAAGTATTGTTATCCCTTTAAAAACTTTTGTATCAGACAATAGGTTATACACATATTACAAATCTTTAGCCATTTGAGTGCCAGTGAGGTATCTAACACTTGGCACTCAGTGTTAAAGCTTTTTGTCATGTAGAAATTTGCCTCTAAGAAGCAAGTTTATTTGCAGGTTGCTGTACATGAGATTGGTCATGCATTGGGCCTGACCCACATTAACCGTCTGGGATCTGTGATGCAGCCAAATTATATTCCTCAGGAACGTAACTTCGAGCTTGACTGGGAAGACAGAAAAGCGGTTCAGGAAAAATATGGTAACTTGGTCTGTGAAAATACATGTGGAATGAATGAACAAAGTGAATGGATGGATGTATGAATGAATTAATGATTGAGTGAGTGATTGTGGAATGAATAAATGAATGTAGAGATGGATGAATACATTTATCTATATAGCACCAAATGTGTATTCAGTTCAGTAAGTCAGACATTCATAGAACAGAGAGAAGCCATTAAAGTCTTTGAGTATCAGAAGGATTTGTAATACATTGCTCTACACAACTCTGGAGCTTAAAGGGATAGCATTACTACTAATAAAGTACAGTCCCGACTCTTCTTTATTTTTTTTTAGCACGTAGCACTATAGTTCAATATTAACAGTTTCGTAGTTCAAGCCCTATTGGATCTGAAAGGATCCCTCTCCTGCCCCTTCTGGCTGCCTCCCATCAGTTGTGGAATCCGGTCATGGGACAGGTCGGATTGCAGAGATGGACAATCTTCACTCAGTAACTATAAGGAAAACCCTGCCCCCCCCTTGACGAAGGAGTGTAGGATTTTCGTTTTGCTTGCTGAAGATTGTCCCTCGCTGCTCTCCATCCAGGCAAGACTGAGAGGCTAAGTGATGCAGGGAAAGTATTGAAATATAGCGCTACATACTCACAATAGAATAAAGAAGACTTGGATCTGTACTTTATTAGAGGTATATCTATCCCTTTAAATATTTGTATTAGGAGTTATTAACTATTTATCTTTTCAGCTATAGTCAGAATACATTGGCTGGCTGAAGCTGATTAGAGCATTAATTCAACAACAACCAGACAGACAAGGATTGTCTATCCCTTGTTTTAAAGGGATAGTAATACTTTATTATTACTATCCCCCATATTGTAGATATTTGTAAAATAATGTAATAGCCCCCAGGTTCATCTCTCAAACCTTTATGGTTTGAGAGATAACGGAAGGCAAAGTTCCCTCCTCCCTCCCCCTTCCCTGAAGACAGAGTTGTACTGACTGCAGGGGAACTCTGTACGACAGGCTTGCGGCTCTGCAGCTGAGCTGAGATCCCGTTAGTGAAAAAGAATTATTTCACTGAAACGGTCTTCTAATGTGCTTGGTTTGCAAGCACATGTAGAAGACCTTTTCAGTGAAATAATTATTTTTCACTAACGCATTCGCAGCTCTGCTGCAGAGCCGCATGATGAAAGTCAGACCAGATATCCCTGCAGTCAGCACAACTCTGACTTCAGGGAGGGGGGAACTTTGCCTTCGGTTATCTCTCAAACCATAAAGGTTTGAGAGATGAACCTGGGGACTATTAGTTTATTTGGCAAATATGTACAATATGGGGGATATTGTAGTAATAAAATATCACTATCCCTTTAAAGAAGGTATGGACAGTATTGGGCATTCCACCTTTTGCAGATTACAACTGCCATCATCCCCAACCAGCCCATGGCGAAAAAGGAGAAAAGAGAAGGCGACATAGAGAGGGGGTGGAGAGAGAGGAGAGAGTGACCAACACTATGACTGACCAAAGTCACTCTCTGGACTTAATCATATCACACTGCAGAACCATGAAAAAAAAGAAAAATATAATGTGAAAGTACTAATTTTTGTACTATTGATGACTTCCAATGCAAAAAAAAAAAGCAGACATATCCGTTTATTCTACTAATCTACTATTAGATTAGTCTTTCTGTTAACCCCTTGGATGCCAGAGAGGTCTCCACTCAATGTGATGAAGACCTCTCTGGCATCCAAGGGATTAAATTATGAACCAAATATTTAACCCTTTGTGTGTCAAAGGGGCATGCAATGCATTGCAAGGCCATGTGTGGGATTTCCCTCTGGCACTCAATGGGTCAATTATTCTGAGTAGTGGATGTCTGACAGTCATATGAGTGAACTCTCCCCTCTTACCAGGTTCCTGTGATGGGAGCTTCAGCACAGTTTTTGACTGGGTGAGAAGAGAACGGACTCCACGCGGAGATATCATTTATCGATTCAACACTTACTTCTTTAAGACAAGTTGGTATTGGATGTACGAGAACAAGAGTAATCGCACGCGATTCGGGGACCCACTCCCAATCAGAGCAGGATGGCATGGGCTGCCAAGCCAAGATATTGATGCCTTTGTTCATGTCTGGACATGGAACATTGACGCACAGTATTTTTTTAAAGGTATAAGATGAAGTGTTATATATATTAAGACTAATGTACTAAGAAGAGTTTGATTGAATTGGGGGCAAATCATCTGCACCACAGGGGTCAGTAAAATACCCAAATTATTATTGATTTAAATGGAGCTATTAACCCATTGAAGGCTACAGTCATCTCCAATGTGAGGCGTATCCAATGATGTACTGTTTGGGAGAAGTATCTACAAACAACATAATATGCAGCTATAACACAAAACAAAGACTGCTGATGGTGATGCATTTAACAGATTACACTTTAATCTTTTTAGGGGAACATACAAGATAGAGTTTAACCCCTCCAAAATGCATCAGGGGCCTTGCTAGTATCCAAAGGGTTAAAGAAACACTAACTCTGAAATACAAGCTACTTTTAAATGAAAGAGAATGATATATGACAGAACTTTAGATATATGACATTGCATGCGCTGTTTTTCAGCAGGTTGGGGGAAGTCATTTTAATTTGTTACCTCACTTTCCTGCTTAGGAAGCTTCACTCTGCTATGTAAGATAAAGCAGGAAGTGAGAAGCTAAAAAGAATATTATTCTCACATACTTCTGTAAAATAGCACATGGCTGCAAGGGTTGACACCCTAGGTAAAATATGACTTTGGTGCTCCCTATACCATCTTCTTCTGTGCCACCACCACTCCTTTCACTACAGAGAAAAATGAGAAGACTAGAATCAAATTAACTTTTACCAACAGACATTAATCAATTTCAAACTAAGGAAATGACATGGCAGAAGAGCGTCAGAGCATCATCTCATGTTACTAGCATAGAATTACCCCATTACATGAGCGTAACAGTAACGTTTAGGGTTCTCTTAATCAGCCATTTTAAATTTATGGCAAATACATACTGCAGGGCTGCAGTACTTAAAATGCATCCCCGAGATTTGTATTTTTCATCAGTGTCTCCAATAGAATAACAGATTACGAGAGGGATCTGGCATTATTAGAAGAAACTGGTAGCTCTAAGGCCCATTACATGAGACCAGCGGAACACACACATACACACACATAAATACACACATATACGTTCATATACACATACATAAACACATATATACATATATATATATATATATATATATATATATATATATATATATATATATAGTGGTAGATACAATGTTAAACAAAAATTTGACACACCAGTCAAGCCATGAGACTTGCTTTTCCCACAGAAATCTCCAACTTGCAGTGTTGTTACTACTGCAAGGGATTCTGGGTAGGCATATGCAAATAAGTTTAACAAGGAATCACCTTTTTGCCTCAGATTCCACTTTATAAATGGATTCCTTAGAGTGTGTGTATGCTGAGCAACAGCTTTAAGACACAATTCAGGAAGAGATGCAAAGCCAGTGAACCACTCATGGACAGCCGTTTCATTGTCAATGCAACTCATCAGCATGAGGTTGGTTTTACTGGCTTGCTGTTGAGGCTGGGTGTACTTGTGGAGCATAAACTAAAAAGGTTATGGTGGGAAAAAAAGTGAATGAAAACCCCTTCCACCTCAATTTGGTGGGTGGTAGATACAATGTTATACAAAATTTTGACACACCAGTCAAGCCATAAGACTTAAACTTTAAGTTAAACTTATTTGCATATGCCTACCCAGAATCCCTTGCAGTAGTAACAACACACTGCAAATTGGAGATTTCTGTGGGAAAAGCAAGTCTTATGGCTTGACTGGTGTGTCAAATTTTTGTTTAACATTGTATCTACCACCCACCAAATTCAGGTGGAAGGAGTTTTCATTCACTTTTTCCCCACTATAACCCACACACACTCACACACTCACTCACTCACTCACACTATGACACATCTAATGGGGAGGACATGTTTTACCACAATATTCAAGGCCAATACAAAGAACCTTCTGGGAAACGCTTTACTCAAGGAGCTAAGCAAAACAGTAAAGGGGCATCCATTAAGACTGGAGTAAAGGGGCTTT
Source organism: Rhinophrynus dorsalis (assembly GCA_037306005.1). Taxonomy (NCBI): domain Eukaryota; kingdom Metazoa; phylum Chordata; class Amphibia; order Anura; family Rhinophrynidae; genus Rhinophrynus; species Rhinophrynus dorsalis. Next base: position 73,665,601 of record CM074721.1, on the reverse strand, counting down.
TGATTTAAACAAAGATAGTTTGTGTTTTACAATAACTGCAAGAAGGATGTAGAATTCTTACCTGGATAGACTGTATTGGCAGACACAGCAGATACTTTCACAATGGAAGTACAGGATTGCATTTAGTTCAAGAATGGATAATAATTACAGTTAGTTTCAGTGCAGGTTGGATGTTGATCCAGGGAAAAAACTGGCTGATCCGTGGAAAATCCAAGGAGGAATTGTTTTACCCATTTGGGCATAACTGGAATGGCTCCCATGTTGCTTTTTGTGTGTGTGTGATGATGGTGGTGATGGGGGGGTCCTTCCTTTGAATCAACTAAGGAGATAAAACAAAATTTACATTTGAAGTATTTATGTTTTTATTCTTATATGTTACACATATAAGAAAACCCCACTTCTGACAAATACATATGTCAGGACTGCACTGCTTAAAATGCATCCTTGAGTTGTATTTTTCATTGTCTTCATTAAAATAGCAGATTATGTGTGGGATCTAGCAGTGTCTAGCTATTGTCCATTACATGAGAGTAGTGGCATACACACACACACACACACACACATGATACACACACACGCTCTATGGGGGCATCTAAGGAGTGATATGATTACCATTTACATAAATATTCTGTACCAATACAAAGAACGTTCTGGGGAGCTCTGCTTTACTTTTTAGAATTTTTGAATAAATTGGGGCATAATTGGGAATGGTCTCCACATTTTTTTTGTTTTTTTTTTTTGTTTTTTTACCTTCTTTGGGATAAACAAAAGAGATATGGCAAAGGCTGAATTTCAAGGACACATATCTTTTTTTAACCTAATTAACAATGTTACACAAATAAACACTCGCCCAAAGGCAGTGGACAAAATAAAGAGGTTGCAAATGGCAATGAAGAGAGGCAGAGGATGGCAAAATGGGCAAGAATGGAGACAAGATATGGAGCTATGGTGAAGAAGAGAGTCATGGAACTGGGCGATGTAGAAAAGAGAGGCAGGGGATGGAGTGATGGAAAGTAGGCAGGAGATGGGAGACATAGGAAAGGAGGCCAGGAGTTTAGGTGATGAGTGAAAGGGCAAGAGGGCAAGGTGAAGGTAGATAGTAGCAAAGAAAGGCAGAAATTGTGGTGATGAAATATATGAAGAATGGGAATGAGTTGATGAAAGAGAAAAAAGACAAGGTAGGTTGAGTGAGAGGCAGAGGAATGGTGAGAGAGAAAAAGAGAGAGCTTGGGTTCTGGTAAGAATGAGGCAGGATTAGGGTAAGAGAGAGAAAGGCATGAGTAAAATGAGGAGGTGAGGATGTGTTGAAAGAAGAGATGCAGGGTTAGGGAGAGAGAGAGAGAGGATGAGATGTGCTTATAAGGTGAGAAAGAGGAGGTGAAGGCCTGAAGTCCACATGGCCAGACAGCACATACAGCTATCTGTGGGAGTGGCGGAGGAGGATACATTGAGGAACCCCATATATTCCTTCTGTTATGGCCAATGGATATATCTATTCTCCATGAAGAAGACCATGGGGATTGGTGGGAGGAAAGAAACAAGTTTGGCAACAGGTGGATGATATGGCGAACAGTGTGTCCAACCATGGATGATATAGCTGATCCAAGAAGCACTGTAAATGGAAAGTGAAGAAAAAGAAGGCTCTTCATGCTAGAGCTATTGGGCATACGTGACCTTCAATGGCTTGGAGGAGATGCGCCAATAGAATCTATCAGTGACATCGGCGTCAGGGATCCAACTTAGCTGTGACACTGGAGATGACAGCACCCTAAAATATCCTGGTAAGCAACAAAATATATTCCCTAGCATTTGTTCCTGTCCACTTACTACAATACACTATTTGCTAGTGTTGTACATCACAGTATCAGCTTAACCGATATCAATCATCTAGGAATACATACATACACATATATCTCAGAAATATCCATGGACATGTCCATTTATACTTGTTAAAAATGAATATCGCTGCACAGCATTCTGTGTACATTGCACAGTTTGCTAATCTGTATCTATATTTCCTTTACAGCAACTATGCCTACACAACAGCAGGATGAGTCTTAGGGGGTGCTCTCTCCACCACATTCAGCCACAACCATCCAGGAACTAATACAAAGCAGTATCTAGATGCAGCAACCGAGACACAGCCATTTGGATGCCACCACCCCTGCTCAGCCAAGGATTTCACCATCACCACCTCCTTCACACAGCAGTACAGCTTCTATGGGCCATCACCCTCACCATCTGATGCAAGATAGATGCCACCATCACTGCAGTCTCATCCCAAATGGGAAACAACATCACTACAGTGGAATCAATACCTACTGTGGCCACTAGACTAGCCACACTACGGGCTGATGGGTGAGGCACAGAGGCCACAGTCACAAACATGCTTCACAACACCACCAAGCCAGAAACCTTAGTACAGACATCACTGGTAGCACAAAACGTGGCAAGTAGTGAGATTATATACATGGGGGCACTCTTATAATCTATCCAACTATTCCCTCCCATGATGCTGGAAGAGATACAAAAACAAAACAGAAGATGTCTCTGCACCCTACAAGACATATGTTGTGCAAAGATTGTTTAACCAGGTCAATGCGACTACCTGAAATGCAACTAAAACCCATAAAACAACAGTAGCTATGTTATTTATTGACTATTCTGAGTGATATATCAGAGAGTGATGTGATTACCATTTACAATATATTCAAGGTCAATGCAAAAAACTCTCTAAGGAACTATTTACTCAGAGCTGAGCAAAAAACAAGAGGTCATACATTAAAGCGGAACTTTTACCCTTTATAAAGTCACCCTACAATAATTAGGCATATAACAACTAGCTTCTTATTAGTGCTATTAGCACTCATAATTACCCAGTTCTGAAGCAATCCTTATTCTTCAGGAACTGATGGCCAGGCTTCTTGCTTTAGTGCTGTCTGCGCTCCTGCACCATCAGTCCCTTCCGGTGCCTTAAGGCACTATGCAATTCCATCCTGGAGGAGTACGGAACTGACAGCGCAGGCACGCAGATGTCTCCAAGACAAGATGTCTGCGCCGAAGCCTGACTTCCGGTCTCCGAAGACTAAGGATTACTTCAGAATCTGGTACTTATGAGAGCTAATAGAACTATTATGAAGCTAGTCACCATATGCCTAATTATTGGAGGGCCACTTTATAGAGAGTGAAAGTTGCGCTTTAAGACTAGAGGAAAAACACTTTTGACTAAAACAAAGGCAGGGATTTTTTTTCCTCTAGCATTTAATGGACAAAAGTCTACTTTGAAATCATTGTAGTGCAGCTGGTTTGCACCAGAAGTGCTCCTCTTTAGCTTACTGAGTACAGCTCAGAGTATTTATACAACAAGTTTTCATGGCAGAGACTGGGAAATAAACACTATTGAAATGTGATCAGGTCGCACAGATAACCTCTGTATGCATCTTCCTTATGCATCAGTACTGGCTGATAACGATATATGTAAGAAAACAAACATCAATCATATTTGTAACGTTCTCTTTTTGAAGGAAGATATGCTATGTATCGGTAATGTCAATGTTAACACGGAAATTTCAAAATTACACATCAGTTCAATTTACAAGGTTACTTGATGCCATCCATTTCATGGCATCTGGATCCTTTCAATCCACTAAAGGTTCTATATCAGGGATATCCCATCCTGCATGTTACAGGATAGTGGGTGAGGTTGTGACAACCTTACAAAGAAAGTCCAGGAGGTACATTCAAGTGGAAGTTCTACACCCTAGAAGGATATCATAATGCAATGTGAAAAAGGTGGTTTATGAAATTTCTGAAGCAGAATGGAGATCTCATGGTGTTAAATGAGTTGAGGTGGTTTCATACATTATACTTACAATAGGCAGAGAAGGCAACTGCCTAGAGCTCCAGATTTAGAAGGGTGCCTCAGCTGTGCTAGCCACACCCACATTCTGAATTGTGGGTGTGGCCAAAACAATCAGTTTCTCTGCATCAGTTTTATACTCCTTTACTGGCTATAATTTAACCCCTTGGTTGCTAGAGAGATCTCCAGTGCATTGCAAACAAGGGGTTGAAGCTTTTTTTTTTGTCCTTGCTTGTTGTGGGCCAAGGGTATTTTTTGTGCCAGGAAACAGTGAATGAGACTTGGGGTGGGGTCATGTGAAGAGTGCAGGTGTGGCCATGGGTGGAGCTAACGGCACTTAGATTGCCATGCCTATGCAAATCCAGCTCTGGTCACGTATGAATCTGTCACATGTCTCTGTACTCCTCATTGTCTCCTGCTCTAATGCCTGTGTCACAGGGACCACATCAAATGGTCCTGGATCAATGTCCCCTAATAGATGAGAGTCCACTGCACTGTTACATGAGGGCCAAAGAAGAGTTCACTCACATACCTTTTCCTTATGTGAGCCAAATTGTATGTGCTGGGAGAGTGTTTGAAGATTTGCAACAGGCTGGATGAGGATGGTGGGAATTGTAGTCCTTCGCAGCTGGAGCCTACTCATGATTTGTAATAACTACATATGCTGTGTTAGATATTTATTTATAGTAAAGTTGTTTTAGTTATTGATTTGATCTGTGGAATAAGTGTATGCTAACTGTGCTGCATGCATGGCTGAAAACATCTCTCCTATGGTGGGATGCAGGAAAAATGCACAATTACTATTTCCAGTGTGAAAACCACTAGGGAATAGGTTTGCACTTGATTTTGTTGAATTGCGCATGAAAAATCAAGATTAGCTAACAGCTGCTCATATTCATTTTTTTGTGGGCGTAGCCAGGATTAACAAATCTGTGTGAGTGGAATAGTGAATGCGCCTAATGCAGGACGTGCTATTGCAAACAAATTTATACATCTGTATAGTGTTGTCGTAAAAAAAAAAATTTTATGCACAATTCAAGAAGCTTTCGGTAAATGGCTTCCTGGATTCGAACATGAGCAAAATCTATCGGCGCACAAAAACGTCTTTAGCAGATGTGCACATTTCTTGCATCCCACCATTAGTCTCTATGTAACCCCCCTTTGTACTCCTCTCCCTTCTACTATCAATAACACATTAATTTCTTTGGTACACAAAACTGATTTAGCCATAAGCACAGGAAGAGAGAGGGACCCACTGATCCCCCTCTCTATTTTGTACAGTTTAAAGGAGTGTTTTCAATGAAAAATATATGCACTGTATCATGGGTAGCCAAGCCTTGTCCCCAGCAGTGCATGTTTTCGGGATATCCTCGCTGGAGCCCAGGTGGACAAATTAGTGACTGGGTCATTTTAATTGTATTAATTCAGGGATATCATGAAACATGCATTTTTGGTAGCTCTTGGGGACCAGGGTTGTCTACCCCAGCTAGTGTTTCTCAATATTTTTTTGCTCAAGGAACGCCCTAACATGCACTCTGGGATGTTCAGTGGTCAAACCAGCCTCCTGAAAATTTCAGGGCACTAGGTATTTTGTTGCGGTCGTAATGAAGGGGCAAAACATAGATATATTTTTATTACTGGGTGTTTCAGAATGACAAAAACAAGCATGTTATGCATAATAATTTCCATAGATGGTTAAAACGAAAATATTCTTTTTCCAAAGTCTTTGAAGAAAATGTGTGGCTCCCTAAACTGGTTTCAAGGACAGGCCAAAGTCCTGTGGCAACCCTGGCTGAGCACAACTGCTATGGGGGTTTTATGCTGATAAAACCAAGAGTACTCCCACTTCTGGGCAAAACACTACTAACTAATGTAATAGTATGAAATGAGAGATTACAGCCACTACTCATAGATACAATAGGTAGGTAGGCTAAGGTGACCTTACAAATTGCTACATAAGTTTACAATCCAAGCATTAACTGTTTGAGTGCCAAAGGGGTGCGCAGTGCATGGCACTAAAAGTATTATTCGTCTTCCTGACTGCTAAAGGGTCACGTAAGAATTATTATGTGTTTTTTTAGCAGGTCATGTTTTTATTATTTAATAGAATTTGCCTGAAGGCCCAAATTGTCCATGCTGAAGGGCCACAAATGGCTCCCCTGACCCTTGTTTGGACATCTTTGCCCTACAACATGCATTTTTTTTTTTATTTAAAAAGATTACTGCTCTTTTAACACAATGGGGGTTTCCATTTGCAAAAATTGTTCAGACAATGTGAATGGGAGGTTCCTTCCATGCATTTCCATGCAAATTTGATCTTCATACATCTCTAGCATAGAAAAGGTTAATTTATTAAACCAGTTTGGAGGATGTATTATTGGGTGGGCTATGAGTGTTTTACTGTGTTGTGGGAATTTCTAGTGTTACCATGGTTACACAACAACAGCAGTAAATCATGTGGAAAAAGAAGCTTTCTACATGTTTTTCTATGCATAATGGCTCAATTTGTCATTTTACATCAAAACCAGACTCGTGGGAAGTGCTGCTCTGCATGTCAAGCTGCTTGAAAACAGGTGAATTCATTAAAATGACTGCACCCCTGATTAGCTCATCTAAATCACGGGTAATTAATTGTTGGCTCTCCAGCTCTTGCGAATTCCAGCTGTAGTCTCCAACAACATGGGGGTAGGGTAGATTCAATAAGCAGTGATAAAGAGGTGATAAAGTGGATATCACTTCTCCAGTTCCTATGTTATTCTATAGAGCCAGTGCACTAAGATTTCTTCAACTTTGGAGATCTTAGTGAATAGGCTTCATAGAATAACATAGGGACTGGAGAAATGATATCACTGGAGAAGTCATCTTACCGCCTAGTAAATCCCTGCACCCTGACATCCAAAAACTATTTAAATGGCTTTCTTGACCATTGCTCAAACAATGGGTTTAACATAATGTATGGCCCCTTTAGGGACTCGAGGGCCGCATATTCAGCCCACAGAGTAAAACTGTTGCCTCTGATTAGTATAGAGTAATTCATTAACCCTTTGAGCACCAGAGGGGCACGCAAGGCATTGCTTGCAATGCCTTGCTTACCTCTCTGGCATTCAGATGGTTAGTGTTAGAAAACCTCCTGCTTTTGAACATTGTTGAGGGTCATTAATCAATTCCCCAAGCAGAACAGAGGGTCTTAGAATTCCCCATTTATAAAACGTGGCTGTGCTAATGATGCGATTTAATGTATCACAAAGTTTTTCATTAAACTGCAAAACTGCTGATCGCATGGAAACTCGGTTCAGTGATTACAAAGTAACTGCAACCGATTGCTTTTATCAGCCATGATAATTTAGCAAATGGGTTTGAACATTTACCTGTTTCAGTTACTCTTCAAAATGTTTTCTGAGGATACCAAGGCTAAATGAGGATGAGGTGCTACGATTTCTGGGGCAAACTAACTGTACAATGAGAGAAAAATAAAAGTTCCCAATTGATTTAACCCTTTGAGTGCCAATGTTCCCAGGTTTAAAGAGGGCATCTAATAGACACTCACCTCAATTCTTCTTGCAGAAAATGGTGATGCAATGGGCCTTCTGGTGGGAATTCCAGCAGGAGGAGATATGACCTACTGTCTGCAGAATCCCTTCCTGGCACTTGTTTAGCCATATGCACAGATACAGAAGAGGAGAAAACCAACTACACCATTGAGTCAAATAAAAATTGTCATTGATTTTTCATATGGTGTTTTACCTCTTAAAGGGATAGTAATACTTAAAATGTAAAAAAAAATATGTTGTAGGGTTTATCCCCCTGAGTAAAACAAGAGTACTCCCCCTTCTGAAAGGTGTTTCATTCAAAAGTTATTAATTTTCAAAGTTGAATTTTTTAGGTGCAATATCGTAGTGGCCTGAAATTGTACAGTGGCGCTGTTGCTACAACATCCTATGGAGATTTATGGTGCCGGGACCAGAGCTGTCCATAGGATCATGTAGCAACAGCGCGACTGTACAATTTCAGGCCACTGTGATATTGCACCTAAAAAATTCAACTTTGAAAATTAATAACTTTTGAATGAAACAACTTACAGCAGTGGGAGTACTCTTGTTTTACTCAGGGGGGATAAACCCTACAACATTTTTTTTACATTTTAAGTATTACTATCCCTTTAAAGTGGAATTTTCACATATTAGTAAGTCTCCCTTCCATCATTAAACATATGGTGACTAGTTTGATAATTCATGTATTACCTATCAAAAGTGGCAGATTCTAAAGAAATCTTTAATCTTCAGAGACCGAAAGCCACACATCAGTGCAGACATCTTGTCTGCGCGCCTGCATTGTCAGCCCTAGTCTCTGTAAGAAGCATTGCACTGTGCCACAAGGTAACCAGAAGGGACTGACGGAGCAAGCGCACAGACTGCACTATCCTGGCCGTCAGTCTCTGAAGATTAAAGATTTCTTTAGAATCTGCCACTTCTGAGAGGTAATACAAGTATTATCAAGGTAGTCGCCATATATTTAATGATTGAAGGGTGACTTATTAATATGTGAAAGTTGTAGCTTTCAACAGTTTACTTACATCAATGGGAATATGTCTTATGTGGTACGGTGGCGTGCCCCAGAATTGGATGTCTGAATTTTATATGCATGTGTGTGTACGTGTGTATATATATATATATATATATATATATATATATATATATATATATATATATATATATATATATTATATATTTGTCATTCGCTGTTCCTCTGCCTTGGGAGGCAGAGATCAACCACATGTGGTGAATCTGGGGCAGTGATTTTCACAAGAGTAGGCAGGAAAGCCACCCGACCACTCCTGTGAAAATTGCTGCAGCGAGTCCCCAATCAAACAGGCAATGCTGTCCACCATTTGCTAGTGTGTATGTGTTTTGTATGTGTATGTATTTTTTTTTGTGGGCGGACCTTAGCTTTCGGAAGGTCCAAATGATGCCGAATACGCCTTATTCGTCTGAATTCTGAAATTGGCCGAACCGAATCGAACAAGTCTAGTTCCTATCAGAACTCAATGACCAACACCAAACCCCGCATTTTTAATACCTCTGTGCCCGGGCTCCGCAGTGTTACCCCATGCAATGGTGTCCAACAAGTTGTCCAAGCCAGACCAATAAAGAGCAAATCCGTACTCAGTTTTGACTAGGTTAATACCACATCCCTACAGTAGCTGGCATGTACAGAATTTGTTTTTGTCATGTTGTGTGCTTGTAAGATGGGCATCCCAGTGGCATCCACGGCACCTATTCCCTTCTTAGAGTTGCACCACAAGGAGCTATGGTGATCACATTTCCATTTTGCCATTCAGGGACACTGTAGAAATGAGAGCAGCAGAATACTTGTCCAGAGCATCTATACGGGAGGGGTCACTATACACCAATGGACATCATGGAGCAACCCTCTCTTTTACCACATAGTTCTAAACATTAGTGGGAGAATTGCCTATTGACTGCTATGACAGAAAGTCACACAACAAAGCATTATACTTCAACAAAATTGCACTGCAGCTCCTGTTTGATGTCAGGATCAAAGTTCAGGTCTCTGAACTCTGTCTGGAAGTCATTTTCTTGTAGCCCAGCAGAGGCATCACTTCCTGTCACAGTAGGCAATGGGCAGTTCTCCTTCTAGTGTTTAGAACTCTGTGCTCTGGAGTCTGCATTCAGGGACTTTGTATTGTCTCAGAAGGGGGCTGCCAAGGACATGGGACACACATTAAAAATCAGGGACAAGTGGTCACACCCTACAAGGCGCCCACAAAGCCCCAACCCTAGTGGGGAGACCCATGAGCTGCCCTCGCTCCCCAGCACCCCCGGAGGCTCCTCATATGATAGGTCCAACCAACTATTTCAGATGGTCCACCCTATGAAAACCACATAACTATACTTCAAAATATAAACATGCTGGGGATACAGAGAAAAGAAAAAGTAGTGAGTAAACCTCAAAATCAAATACTCCTAATCCTGCCCTCCTTGCTGCATCTATCCCCCAGGCTTGTAGCATGAGGCACCATGAATCCTGTGGGACTTAGCAGGGTATTATTGTTGTGATGATGCTTCAGCCCTCAACTCCTTAGAGGTCATCCTGCTGATGTATCGGTAACTGGTGTAAAAGTGTGTTCTACGGCTAACACGGTACCAACTCTCATATGTTATCAAAGCGAGTTTGAGCATCCTTTGATAACATTTTTATTAATGGTTCCCAGGCCAACATGAACCACTCCACCTCTATTTGTTTTGTTCAGTGTGGCCAACAGCCAAAAAAACTTTGGTAAAATGGACTGTCCTATCTATCCATTGTTTGAGACTGGGAGATTACATGGACCTCTTAGCCCTTTGATTGAAAGAGAAGTCCCAGGTGCATTGAGATACAATGTGTTGGCAACCTCTCCACCATTCAAAAGGTTACATCACTGCGAATTTGGGGGAATTTTAATTTTTTCCCATATGGTGCAGTTGGTTTGCTCCAGATTTACTCAGGTTTTCTCTTGAACATAAGGCCCTTTGAAAGGTAATCCTTTGAGTACATGAGGGGGTGCCCATCACATTGCTTTGCAATGCATTGGTCACCCCTCTGACACACAAAGGGTTGAAGGTCATTTGAGTGAATCCAAACTTGCCTGTGCTAATCTTGCGGTATTTACATCCCCAATATATGTTTTATGATTTAAAGGTACGCAAGTCTGGCGTTATGATCCCGACAAAGACAAGGCATATACAGAGGACTGGAAGCGGAACAAGTACCCACAACTTATCACTGAGGCATTCCCAGGAGCGCCAAGCCCCGTGGATGCCGCATTCTTTGACAAGAGAGAACGTTTCATCTACTTCTTCAGAGAAAATAATGTGAGTGAGCACCTTAGCATTCCTCCCAACATTTCAAATGGTCAAACGGGGACACTTGTGATTTAGGGGGTGTTGCTAGAAGCATGGCTGGTGGGTGGGGGATTACCAAGAATTTTTAGGTTATTTCATGACCTACAGACACTTCTTTGTGTAACTGAATAAATTATTAATATCAAGACCAGAGTATTTTAATTACACAGACTAATTTATAAACACATATAGTGATGTTTAAACAAACATTGATGTGAGTTTTACTGATGTGGAGTCTGATTTCCTAAAAAAAGAGGGGTGCCAGGGTGAGAAAAAGGGATTTTGGGTCTCAGAAAAAGGGACTGTGCCTCCTAAGCGGAACACTTGGGAGGTTTGCCTTTGGCAATTCATGTGTACTGACAGAGTTAAATTTGAGGGTGCACAGAAGACAGCCGCTAACCAGTTAGGATTTCAGAACGCCTCTATCTGACCACAGAATGGTCAATTAAAATAAATGACGCAATGACTGACTCATTTGTACTGAGAAAAGGCTGGACTGTTAATGTGACATGCATTCTGGACTTCATCCACCATGGGTAACAGCAGGGGTTGGCAAGTTGAGGCAAGTTTTTGAACTATAACGCCCATCATCTTCAGCCGGCCAATGGCATAAAACTATTGTCACTTCTCCCCAGTAGTATAGGTTTTCTGGATACCCTCACATGAACACAGGTGGGTTGTTAATTATATTTGCCTATATTCAGCTGACGATATCCTGAAACAGTGCAATGGTGGTGTGTCTGTGGACACAATTTAGTTCTTCCGCACTAAATAATCACTGTTTGTACACATTGTATAAAACAGTAGCTTGTCAATTAAGATTGTGACTGATTTCATTTGCACTCCTAAAAAATCTATATTTTTTAGTATTTGTAAGTTTTAACCCTTTGAGTGCCAGAGGGGTATAGAAAGCATTGCTTTTCAATGCTTTCTGTACCCCTCTGGCATGCAAATGGTTAATATACCCTTCTTAACTACTGTAAGAAATGTTAGCTGTTTCTCTCAGGAAGGGGTAGGCTAGTTGACTGTCTGCTGGAACTTGGGTTACCATGTGTCTGAGTGCTGTAAACTAGTTTTGAGCACTAGATACAATATAGCTAGTGCTCAGAGTCAGGGCTTACTTACAAAACTTACAAAATACTTGTTTTGAGAAGTAGATTTCCTCTAGTTAAAACAATAGTACACTCAGGGGAGGGCTGGCCTAGGAGGCAGAGGGGCAATTGCCCCCTGGGCCGGTCATAGGTCTGGGCTGGTGGGCCACTGCCTCACTCAATCTCATTCTTGCTGCTGTAAATGGAGCTACACTAGTGATACCACAGAGCTTACAATTGAAATGGAGCTACATTAGTGAGACCACAGAGCATACAACTGAAATGGAGCTGCACTAGTGATACCACAGAGCTTACAACTTAAACTGAGCTGCACTAGTGATACCATGGAGCTAGTGGTACCTCTAGTAGCATAAATCATTGCCATTGTAAGCTCTATGGTATCACTAGTGTAGCTTCCATTCAATTGTAAGCTGTATGTTATCTCTAATGTAACTCCATTTGAACTGTATGCTCTGTATTATCACTAGTGTAGCCCCATTCCAGTTGTAAGCTCTGTGGTATCATTTGCCTTACTTCACAGCATTAAAGGGATAGTATTACTTCAAAATTACTATTCCTCATATTGTAGCCCAATACTATCCCTTTAATAACAAGTTTAAAATGAACAAAAGAAGATGGGCTGGGACAGTGGGCTGGAACAATAGTTGAAATAGACCACTTGATTGTATTTGCCCCCCAGGTCACAAGTTGCCAGCCCTCCCCTGAGTACACTTTTATTTAAAAAATAAATATAAATAAAAAAAAGTATACACACACACAGAAAGAGAGAGAATAATTAATCCAGTATATGCCACTGCTGGGTGATGCTTTAATCAAAGTTACTACAGTTCAATCATTCACATTAGTTCTCTACACAAATCAATTAGCAACTGCACCACCTACTGGTGACCTTCTATAAAATGAATTTTGATTTAAAAAAAAAATTGATCTGCATTAACCTCCGAAGTAGCTACTTGCAGACGTTGGTTGATATTTCTACTCACATGCAATATGAATTAGATCCCATAGTCTTTTAACCTGTGGTGTTACACCTGTCAGTTATACAACATGCACATTAATATTGTTTCAGATCTTGAAAAGGTGAATTAATGTTGATAAGACAGTATCCTTGCTTGTGTTTGCATGACTTGACATCGCTCTCTTGCCATTCACAATTGTTCTAGGTAACTGCTTTTAGCATTGAAAGGAATAGAAAAGTGGAAAGCTTCCCAAAGCGTATCATTGACGTATTCCCTCCTGTGGATCCCAGTGATTACCCCATGGGGTACATCGATGCTGTCTATTTTTCATACGCCTATCAAGCTACTTTCTTCATCAAAGACAGGTTCTACTGGAAAATGGTCAGTGATCAAGACAGACAACTCAATGCATCACTTCCTCTCAATGGACTATGGCCACGAAAGAAAATCAACTCAAAGTGGTTTGATATTTGCGATGTCCATCCTTCTGTCCTCAACCTCACCACGTAAACAGAAATGGTCTTGTCCTGTCTTGAAAGGCTTTAATGGGAAAACGAGTTTCAACACAGAGGGCCTTATGTGTAAAGTGGATCAATGGGGAAGCAAGCCAACTGTGCTACAGACAAATAAAAGTCCCTGTTTATTTAAATTGTGCTTTTAACACGTAAAGTGCTAGAGGTCTCCAGCACATTGTTTCACAATGCATTGAAGACCTCTCTAGCATTCGAGAGGTTAAAAGTCCCATTTAAGTCAGACTGTCTCCTCTAGTAGAGTTAGTTGGCTTGCTTCACTTTGTGTTATATAATGGGATGTATAGATTAAACATTTTAAGGAATAGAGGGGTGTATAACGCTCTGCAATGCGTTGCACACCCCTCTACTCCTTAACCCTTTGAATGCCAGAAGGGTACACAACGTATTGCAAAGCAATGCGTTGCGTACCCCTCTGGCACTCAAAGGGTTAAAAGGTTATTATGGGGGGGGGGGGGAATCTATTTCAGGGTTTATGCTGCAGAGTAAAACAAGGATTCTATCACTGCTGAGATGTTTTACTCCACCGGTTTCCAACCTTCTCTAAGGGGAGCCTAACAGGTCATGTCTTTAGGATTTTCCTGCTTGTGCACAGGTAAGTTAATCACAGGCTGTCATCTAATTAAGTCATCTGTGCACAAGGACGGAAATATTAAAAACATAGCTTGTTAGGCATCTCTGATGAGAAGACTAGGAACCATTGTTTTATTCAAAAGTGATTACATCTTTAACTTGCATTTTTGGGTGCAGTACCTCCATGGCCTAAAATGTTATAATGGAGCTGTTATGCCAGTCTATGTACAGCTATTGTCAGCGACAGTGACATCATCGTTATTACATTTCAAGCCACAAGGAACCACGCCTCAAAAATAGAAGTTTGAGCTACAATAACTTATAAAATATATCTCAACAGTGGGAATTGTATTCCGCAGGATAAACCCTGCAATATAGATTTTTTTTCATATTATAATATCACTTTAAGGCTTGATGCATAGGAACGCAGTAAAGCCACTTTTCCACAAAAATGCTGATTTACAATGTCTACTGTGCAAAAATGATCAGGAATTTCAGCCATCATGTGTTATTGAAATTTGTGATCAGTAATGGTATATGAAAAAGTGTTTTCATAGGACATATATATCTTAAAGGGTTTGTTTACTCCTTTCACAACTTTGCTTAAATCTCTTCCTTAGCAATAATAAATAATGGAAAGTGTATCCTTCAAAAAAAAAAAAAAAATCAGCCAGTTTGGAGAAATTCAAAGATTAAATATAGCTCTGTACCTTCTTCTGGCAGACAGTGCTGACCGGATCTGTACCGTACTCTGAGCTTCTATCCATCCTCCTCAGATGACGGAGGCTGTCTGTCTCTAAGCTGAAGCGCTCTCATTGGCCAGAAGTCAATCTCTGCCAATGAGATCGCTCCAGCTTAGAGACAGACAGCCTCCGTCATCGTAGGAGGCAGGATAGAAGTTCAGACTACGGTACAGATCCAGTCAGCACTGTCTGCCGGAAGTAGGTAGAGAGCTATATTTAATCTTTGAATTTCTCCAAACTGGCTGATTTTTTTTTTTAAAAAAGGATACACTTTCCATTAGTTATGATTGCTAAGGAAAAGATTTAAGCAAAGTTGTGAAGGGGGTAAACATCCCCTTTAAATATTAATCACCAAATAGAGATGAATGGTACACAAGTGAAATCATAATTTTGATTTTACTAGTGCTTTAATTCAGTTATTTGTTAAAGCCATTACATGGTATTGAGCAAAAAAGTTAAGTTGAAAACCATGATTGAATATGTGCTGCTGATAACAATGAACAGGGAAGTTGATAGGTATACAAAATACCTGGGGCTTGGAAAAGACCAATGCATTATTAGGGTACTGTGCATCCTGATTCCACCTTTACTAGAGGGATATTAGCACCATTAGATGCCTCAAACCGTCAACAAGGCTTAGCAACTCCTGTGACTGTAAGTAGACATAACTTCTATCAAGGAAATTTCACTTCATACAGTTAATTTTGACGTTTTAACTGACCGCTACCTGAAGCAACTTCTTTTTTTTCTGAAAATAGAGACCAAAATCTTTAAAATACCTAAAAAAAGTTTAATTTTACAAAAATAATAATCAAATGTTTGCATTCTTAATAAACAGTTACTGTGATGGCCCCGTACCTTGGAAGTAAACCGATGCTGCTAAAAGTTGAACATTTAAAGGAGCAGGAAAGTTTTATTATGAATATATATATATATATTATTCTAGGGGCTTCCCCACTGAGTAAAACAATGGAGAGCCTGCTGTTGGGAGACACGCCATTACAACATTATTACAGTTCGTGCAGTCACAATGAGGCTGAGCTGTTTCTTTTACATTTCCCGGAGAGCTGTTGCCCCAGGATTACTCACTCCCATAGGATGAACTAGAAACACAGTTTTATTTTTGTCCAGAAAACAGGGGTT
Organism: Rhinophrynus dorsalis; assembly: GCA_037306005.1. Classification (NCBI taxonomy): domain Eukaryota; kingdom Metazoa; phylum Chordata; class Amphibia; order Anura; family Rhinophrynidae; genus Rhinophrynus; species Rhinophrynus dorsalis. The sequence continues at coordinate 73,649,780 of CM074721.1, read as the reverse complement.
TATATACTAAGGTTTGATAAAGAGGTGACAAAGTGGAGATGACTCCTTCCATGTCTAAATTCTTAATTTATGTTATTCTATGAAGCCTATGCATTAACCCTTTGAGTGCCAGAGGGGTACAGAAAGCTTTGCTTTGCAATGCGTTCCGTACCCTTCTGGCACTCAAAGGGTTAAGATCTCTAAAGTTAAATCTTATTGCATTGGCTCCATAGAATAACATAGGCATTGGATATGTGATACAAGTAGAGAAGTCATCTCCACTTTACCACCTCTTTATCACGCCTTAGTGCACCTCCCCCAGGTGACACTTCATTTTAACCCCTCAGTGACCAATGATGTGCCAGGACCGCCAATGGTGCATGTGCGTAAAGGACCGGTGACAATCCTGCACATCACTCTGGGAACCCAGAATGCATCGGCATAAAGAAAAAAAAGTGCTGTGGTCCTAGAGTCACCCACTGCCAGATGGCTCGGTCATTAAGATGTTAAAAAGAAAAGACAGTTTGAGTTGTAAAATCTTTTGAATGGAGCCTCTACCAGCAGTGGGTGTACCCTTGGTTTACTCATGAGAAAAATGCCTACTATATATATATATATATATATATATATATATATATATATATATATATATACAGGGCTCAAAATTTCCACTCTCCACTAGCCAATGGCGAGTTAAAATTTAGCCCTGGCGAGTAGAAATTCAGCCCTGGTGGGTATCTTATGTCTTGCAGTGGCGAGTAACTTTTTAGGTGTGGCTAGTAGCAATGGACTTCATATTTTAAGCCCTGTATATACATATATATATATATATATATATATATATATATATATATATATATATTAATTTGCAATAAAAGTTTACTGCTCTTTTAAACCTTTGAGTGCCAGAAAGGAGAGCAATAAGTTACTCACCCCTCTGGCACTCAAAGGGTTAAGTATCAAGAAAACAAAACAAAAAAAATATGTAACTATTTATCCATTTTGCAACTATTTATGTTGTATAAGCCTCTATTTTTGATAACTGTGAGGACAGTAAGATAAATATACTCTCACATTTGCTCTTTTAACATTATGTTGACTATTACAATACTCAGTAATATGATAAACCTATGACAAGGACACATTTTCCTCTTCTCGTTGTTCTGGAAAAAGGGCTAGTTTGGTGGAGGATTTATGTGTCGCCTAGGATGCTGGAAAAAACAAAGATGATATCCTCTTTGTTGATTTAATGATGATATATATTTACAATTTGATACGTTGAAACTCATCAACTATTAGAATGAAAAGTGCCTTATTTTGTATTATATTATTCAACATTGTCAGTGCTTGGATTTTGTATTTTTGCAACAGGGGTCTAAAGTGCTTTAGGTTGTCTAACAGGTTAACACGACACAAGTTAAGGAAAACATTGCTTAACCCTTTGAATGCCAGATATGTATCCATCACATTGCAAAGCAATGCTTTGGATACCTCTATGGCACTCAAAGGGTTAAGCACAGCCTTTTAATTATTTTTCAATTAACATGCAAGAGAAGTTGCCAAGTCATATTCTGGATAGTTCTCTAGCATCCAAATAATTAATTGACAGTCATATACTGAAGCAGTTGAGCCTGTTATGGACTATTGGTGGTAGAAGTGGGATAGATACCCCTAAATTAAACATTACACTGAACTCATTTATGCAATCCATTGCCTTAAGTAAGCTGTTGAACTTCCTGTATGACAAGATATGCTCACAATATTTCTGTGTCAAATCTGATCTTTGAAATGTAGAAGTGTTCCATGTAAACAACAATATGCTCACTGTAAATGAAACTGAGCGTTGCTAAATAAAAAGTATGCTAATTTTGCATGTAACTGTATTTTAAACACCTCCTTAAGGGATTGTAGACATTCTCAACAGCTATTGAGGATAAATCACTGTTTAACGTACTCCCTTTGGAGTTAAAAAAAGCTTTGTTAGCCTCTGGCACTTAAATGTTTTGCTAACATTCAATAAATTCAATAAATATAGAATTGTCATCACTGTATCTGTTAATGTTAATTTCCAAGAGCAATATATGTTTTAAGTGAAGTGAGGCTGAGTGAGATAGAGTGAATGAGCGTGTGTGTATATATGCGTGTGTGTGTTGTGTGTGTTGTGAACATCAAAGCTTTAAGGATTCCTTTTAGAACATTGTGCAGGTTTTTGATATAGCCCTGATATTGCACAGGGGTTGCATACATTAGCTCATCTAGGGCTCGATTCTATTACCAGCGCTAAAAAAAACAAAACAGACGCTATTTTTTTTTAAGTCAGTTTTTGGTACCCAACTTGTGAAAACAAAATGAGCGGTCATTACACACACCGCCAGTCAAAAAAAGCCCATTGGAAATAATCAAAAACAACGTGCGAGTAGTATCCCGTTACCCACGCTCAGTATTACCGCCTGTTTTGTTTATACAAGTTAAGTTGGAAATTCTGCGCCTCAGAGGTTGAGGCGTAGAAGACATAATGACAGTTTCAAAACCATCGTTGTTCGACCAAAAGCAGTGTAGAATACAGTATACAGCATACAAATCCGACAGAGTGCCCTCCTTCGACATATTAACCCCCCTTTTAAAAGTTGACTACAGTGATTTTCTTTTGCCACATTAATTCGACAAATATTGTACTCAACACTTTAACCCCCCTTCCCCCCTTTAAAATTCGACTTACAGTGCTCCCATTACTTTCTTTCACCATTTATATCCGACATTTTTCTTCTCCTTTTTTTTTTTTTTGGACATGCGCTCGTATTTTGTATTGCAAGATTAACCCTATGAGTACCAGAGAGGTAGCAACACATTGCAATGTGTTTGCTACCTTTCTGGCACTCAAAGGGTTAATAGAATTAGTGGAAACAGTGCTCCTCAATATTAAATAAGCCCATAGCTTGATTCTTTTTTTTTTTTTTTTTTTTTTATAGTCCTGTAAGAAGTTTATTGTAACATTAAATAGCGGTTATATAGTGATATAGTTATAAAGCAAATATACATAACATAAATAATCAATATCTGCACAGGTGTTGTTAGAACCTTTAAGTCCTCATAAAAAATGATGTATTGAGCTGACCGACATTATATTGGAGATACTGGTCATGTTGAGGAGGTTCTTCTATGAGACAGGATATGTTTAAACTTCAAGTCATTATCTACAAAACTCTGTTTTATTAGATCAGCTCTTCTAACTTCCGTTATCCCTATGAGCCACCCTTACACTGCTGGTCCTTTGTGAGCCCTAAGCTGTAGAAGCCTCAGATTTCTCACAGCCAGCCTGTATGTATGGCTTGCTGCCAAAAGCCAACAATAAGTCCCAATCAGCGCTTGCAACAAAGTATTCTTGAGCACACTGACCAAATACTTTGTTGCAAGAGCTGATTGTCGGCTTTTGGCAGCAAGCCATGCATACAGGCTGGCTGTGAGAACTCTGAGGCTTCTACAGCAGTGATTCTCAAGGGATTTTTTCTGGTGGCCGTCACTAAGGCCACAGCCATGTCATAGTGGCCACACTATAACATTACAGGCACAAATGGTATAAGGGGATTAAGACATACAAAAATTGCATATAAATATGCTCAACAACAATAAGTTTACATCATATTACAAATTAAACATTCCAGAAATCACAGTATTAAAAAGTACCCCATAAAAGGGTCTTAAAACTTCATTTCACATTGTCTACCCACACTGTCCTGTCCACCTCACACTCTGTCCACCCACATTGTCCCCCACCTACATTGCCTACCTCACATTCTATACCTCACACTGTCCTCCACACACTGCCCACCTCACACTGTCCCCTCACATTGCCCACCAACACATATTTTATACATGAGCATCCAGTGCTTGGACCTCACTTGATGATATCAAGCCTGCACAGATTATATAAGCCCTACACCCGATATACTGATAGATCCCTACTCAGTCTAGCTGTATTAAGGGAACTGCAATTAGACTGCTTGATGTCATACTCTTCCGGTAAAAAAAAAACGCCTTCTGACTGAAAGCCTTTACGATTCAGAAGAGACCTATTCTGTCTCTTTCACCAAAAATCCGAACACGTTGCATATTACACTACAACTCCCATCATCCTTACGGAGGATGATTTTCTCCTTGAGTACACAAGAATATCATGTATTCAACAGGGCTTTCTTTAGCTTGATCAGAGAATAAAGGTAGAAATTAGGACCTTACCATTAAACTGGGAAACATCCAATCTATTTATTGGCGAATTAACCCTTTACTAGCCGGCTTCAGACCTGCATAAATTGTGACCCACAGTTTTTCCTCTGACACACTACCTCTCTTCAGTATACACTTGACAACCCGGTCTGTCCCTGCTTACTTGTTTGCCAACCTCCAGAGTTACCTCCTCTTCGGCCTGAGAATCATCCCTAGAGACACTCACAGACGATCTCCTCAATGATCATAACAATGTCCTAAGCTTAAATCAAACCATTTTGATTTCCTTGAAAGTAAGCTAGTGGACCTGGAAGATAGGTCTCGTAGAAATATTCTGCAGCTATGAGGAGGACATTTACAAATTTCATCTGCTGCACTTCGTGCTACAATACATGACATCACTTCTGCCAGATACTGATGTGGATCTTTTAATGATGGACAAAGCCCAAAGGGTCCTGAATCCAATGCATCTCAGTGACGATACCCTGAGAGATGGGTGGTCAGGGCTTGTTACTGCCCCCTTATTTTTTCCACCCTGGTGATGCGGCTCGCTGTCTCACCCACAGCCCGTGGAACCCTGTGCATCTCTAGTCCTTGTGTGGTGATGAGGAATCCTTGAATATTGTTTGTGGAATTTTAGGAGGTCTGTGGCAATTCTAAGAGAGAAAGAGTGTGTATGTGTGTGTGTCTGTGGGTGGGAAGGGGAAAGGCCATAATAATGCCTTCAGGTAGTTTAGCAACTAGGTATTCATAGAAGGGGTGCTTTGGGTTTCTTTACCACTCATAGAACCTGCCAAAGCCCCATTGGCCTACCCGAGTTTTCCTGACACTAATAATGATTTACCACAAGTTTACACAGTACTGATCAAGCTCAGCAAGTTTCTTTACCATACATCAATGGATCATCTCTAGATTGGATGTATTTACACTCTTACATAAATTAACACACAAAGGGAATATTACGTACCATTAAGCATCCCACTATTAAAGATCCTGACCTACTCCATTATACAGGCTTGTTTTCTCTGCACACCATCCACTCAAAGGGTTAAGCTGACCGCCAGCCGCCAACGATCACTCCTCTACACTGCCAAAGTTCTTCTGCATGCTTGTCCACAGAGGCACTCGTTCTTACGGAGCTGTGGCTAGGGTGGGCTGAAAAATCATTGGTTAGCTGAGCGGGAAGCCAGTCAGATGCAGCATTTCTAACAAAATCTCTGCACAGTAACAGTGCAGCAAAGGCAAATTAAACACTTGTACGCTGCCGCAGCCACCAATTCCGCATTTTTCATGGTGGACACATGAGGCCACAGTAGCCGCATTTAAGAATCCCTGTTCTACAGCCTAGAGCTCACAAGGGACCAGCAGTGTAAGGGTGGCTCATAGGGATAATGGAACTTAGAAGAGCTGATCTAATAAAATACAGTTTTGTTGATAATGACTTGAAGTTTAAACATATCCTGTCTCATAGAAGATATGAATCTCCTCAACATGACCAGTATCTCCAATATAATGTCGGTCAGCTCAATACATCATTTTATATGAGGATTTAAAGGTTCTAACAACACCTGTGCAGATATTGATTATTTATGTTATGTATATTTGCTTTATAACTATATCACTATATAACCGCTATTTAATGTTACAATAAATTTCTTACAGGACTATAAAAAAATAAGGAATCAAGGTATGGGTTTATTTAATATTGAGGAGCATTGTTTCCACTAATTCTTTTAACCCTTTGCGTACCAGAGGGGTAGCAAACACATTGCAATGTGTTGCTACCTCTCTGGTACTCATAGGGTTAATCTTGCAATACAAAATACGAGGGCATGTCCAAAAACAAAAGGAGAAGAAAAATGTCGGATATAAATGGTGAAAGAAAGTCATGGGAGAACTGTAAGTCAAATTTTAAAGGGGGGAGGGGGGTTAAAGTGTCGAGTACAATATTTGTCAAATGATTGTGGTGAAAGAAAATCACTGTAGTTAACTTTTAAAAAGGGGGTTAATATGTTGAAGGGGGGCACTCTATGTCTGATTTTGTTATGTGGGGAACACATCTAACACTAAACTTTATCTTTCTGTCGTCAAAGGTACGCCTATTTCATTAGACTTTGACATTTTGCGCGTTTTTTGTAGGCGGTAGTCGAATAAAAGCAGACAGCGGCAATTTTGTTAGTACTCTGAAATGTGCTGTGTACGCCAGTTCTGTTTTACTCTGGTTCTGCAATAGAATACCGACGTTACACATGTTTGCAAAATTCACGCTACTTGTTTTTCTTGTAACATCGGTTTTAGCGCTGGAAATAGAATCGAGCCCCCAGTCTGTAAAACTTCTGAAAATCAGGACTATCCCAAAAACCTGTATAAGAATCTTGGTCTCTATGAAGGCCGTTTAAGACTACTGCTTTAGAACAAGAGAAGGCTGGTGTCATCTCTTTTACAAAATGGTATATCCTCTGCAATACCTGTCAAAGAGAAGAGTAGATGAAATATCAGCCATGGGATAGCTTAACAAGGTCATAGGCCTGGGGTACCCACGCCATGCTTTTAAACCTTTAAAACCAGAGAGCTGTACACATATTTCATAGCAATGTGTTACCTTCTCCTCTGGCCTTAAACCTATGACTGCCAGAGGTATCAAACGCAATGCAATGGATACTCCTGGTACTCAACAGGCTTTAAAGAGTTAATATTGTCCACTCATGAAAAATGTAAACTACTGGACTGTTTATGCAGTGTGACCAAACCTTCCCTTTAAAGTGGAACTATCATGCACTCATAAGTTATCCACAATTAATTGATAATCATGGAAATAGCATAATAAGTTTCTTAAATGCTGGCATGAGTTGGAATCACAACTTTGTATGAAACTTACATCAATAGGACAGAGCAGACATCTTGGCAAAGAGGGATCTGTGTGCCTGCACTGTCTGACTCTGTTTCGTCACTGATTTGGCCAAAGGGGGAGTTCCATTATACCACATGATAAAGACAGGGATGGACAGCAGGCGCACAGATCTCTCTTTGCCAAGATGTCTGTGCTGTTGTATTGAAGTAAGTTTCATACGAAGTTATGATTGCAACTCATGCCGGCACTTAAGAAACTTTATTGTGCTATTTCCATGATTAACAAGGTACTAATGATAAATTGCGGATAACTCATGTCTGCACGATAGTCCAGCTTTAATGCAGGAGTCATATGAAAAGCACACAATGCAGGGCTACACTCATTCGTGCACAGACCTCCAGAATGGAATTTTCATAAGCATCCTGCATGGAAGGGAGACACGCTCACCTTATGCATAGGAACTATCGCTGCTCAAGAACTAGGGTGGACATCCATTGTATTTCCAGATGTTGCTGTACTACAATTCATCCTTAGTTGGCTATTCGCCTTTTACCTGTTGTTGGATTACTACTTCCTTCATCTTTAAACAAGAATTTGAGTTTATATCCTGGACTGGTAAGAGATCCACCTGTAACCAGAGGTTCTGTTGCAGATGGATCAATCACTAATTGCACCCAAGGGATCACATGTATTAATGTCCTGGTGGGTGAAGCAAATCAGGGGTTATTTACCAAGCAATCACAGTTTGTTCTTTCATTATTCCACATACAAAATACAGTATTTGCAAGGCTCTCCTCCATAAAAATTTTTTATACACGAATATGTCCCTGTGTCTGTTACAGTGACCCAATAAACTGAAAAAAAGTTTTCATATTTGTGAAGGGGAAGCAAATACCTTCTATAATATATCCTAGTGACCCTTATAAATTTTGCCTTTCTGCCTTATTTCAAAAGATAACCTCTTCAATCAGCCCTGGAGTTCATGTCCATGGAGGCGGACATGACAGTTATTGGCAGGGCTTATGCAAAATGTCTACTACAAATATTAATTTTAACCCTTTGTGCAATGTGTTGCACGCCCCTCTGATTCTTAACCCTTTGAGTGCATTTCGTAAGGCATTTCACACCGCTCTGGCAATCAAATGGTTAAGCAGATTCATGCACTCAGTCTGCTTCCATTTGTAAAAACTACACCAGCAGCTCTTGTGACTGACTCCATGGACATCACATCAGGACTGAATTAAGATGTTTTCAAAGGCACATGGGCAAAAGTCATAAGGAACATTAAGATTTTCTGGTCATATTGAGTTAAGTGAGAAGCTATTATCAGGATATATGACTTCTGCTTGAATCTATATTAAAAGGATAGCGATAGTTAAAGAGGAACTGACGCCAACCGTAAACCCCTCTCCCCCAAATCAATTACAAATATATTACATAATCAAAAATGGCCCGTTTTAATTGCTATGTAACTTTATTATAGGACTAGCAATATGGGATGGTGTTACACTTCATTGTATTAGGATATGTGTTATGTAGCATGTTTTGTATGAAATGTTGTAGGTGGTGTGTTGAAGGAATTTCGTAAGAATTTTTTTTTATGTTTGTATTGTATATTTGATTTAGCTGTATTGGCTGATGTTTGTGTACTGGCTGAAGCAGAAAGAAAAATATTGCACACATACATATTATCATACATACATAGACACACACAGTTACTCACACATTCATACATATATAGACACACACACATATACAAACATTGATACATACATAGACATGTACATACAGTAAATGCATGCATGGGAAGGAGAGTGGGAGTAATATCTTACTACTGCTGCCTGTTTCCACCCAATGTTCTGCCTTGATGGTATGCTTATGAGAATCTCCTCCTTCTGATGAGCGACCCTTAAGGCCGTGACATGACAATCTCGCCCTTTTGACGCGGGCGAGATACTCATATCACCTTTTTCAAACCGGCGACATATTTAATGCACCGTTTACTCGGTTGCCCAATATTGGGCGACATTTGAAAAGGATACCCCTACCACCAAGCTACAACTCTCATCATTCCAGCAGGGGAAAGATGGGAATTGTAGTCTGACAGCATCTGGAAGGCTTCATGCTGCCCACCCTTGATTTATAACCTCTCGTTTCATGTCATGGCATGTTCTTGTCTTTATATTATTTATTTGTATTTGGCACTCATTTCGTTGTTTTTCCTTTTTTTTTTCACAATCTGGCCCTTGAGAGAAAAGGTTTAGACATCCTTGCTTTATAGCATGTTGGCAATTATATAGGGAGCTTTAACAGAGGTAGTAATACTTAAAATGTTAAAAAATATGTCCTAGTGTTTATCCCCCCTGAGTAAAACAATTGTACTCCCACTGCTGAAAGTTGTTTTATTCAAAAGATATTACAGCTCAAACTTGGATTTTTTTTTTTAGGTGCAGTATCACAGTAGCCTGACATTGTCTAGTGACACTGTTGCTATACCATCTTACGGTCAAGTAATCAGAGCTGTCCATAAAATGGTGTAGCAACAGCGCCACTGTACAGTTTCAGTTCACTGAGATACTGCACCTAAAAATGTTCAGCAGGGGGAGTACAATTGTTTTACTCAGGCGGATAAATACTGCAGTATATATTTTTTACATATTAAAGTGGAACTATCATCTATTTACTTCTTGCTCCCATATGAAAATGGAAGCAAAAACAACGCTAAGAAGTTATGTAATTTTTGTTTTAAAATTGCTCCAGTTTTGAGAAAATAAACTTACCATATGCAAATGTGACTTCATCATGCAGCTAGCATGAGGCACAAGCGGTGCCATAGGCATGTAACTGTAATACAGGCAGTCCCCCTGTGGCATTATATGCCTGCCAACCACTTTCCCATTTTGTGAATGGAGTGTGTCTAAACAGCTGCCTGCAGGCATCAGCGACATGAAGGAGCAAGGTGGGCAATAAATACACAGTAAAAAAGCAACGTCCTGCCCTGCGACTGACTGGCAGTGGCACTGTGGTCCATGTAACAGGTTCTTCAACTAGTTAATATATAAAAGAAGACTTCTGTGTGCCTGGCAAACACACCTAGGGGCGGAAGTAAGGAGGAGTTACTGCTCCTATTGGGTGATTCAATGGGGGCGTAATTTTCACACCAGCCACTACAATTGGTGTGAAAATCATGTAGGGAGTTGTACCTCCCCCACTATCCAAAAAATGGCTGCCACTTACTCCTGTACCACAGACACATACACTCACAAGCCCCACTCACAAGACAGCCATTTGCTCCTTCACCACAGACACACACACACACTCACAAGCCCCACTCACAAGACAGCCATTTGCTCCTGCACCAGAGACACACACAAGCTCCACTCACAAGACAGCCATTTGCTCCTGCACCACAGACACACACAAGTCCCACTCACAAGGCATCCATTTGCTCCTGCACCACAGACACACACAAGCCCCAATCACAAGACACACAGACTCACACACACACCAGCATCTCTGCCACACATTACCCCAGAGTAGCTTGGCGAGGTCCCACGTACTTCTACCTTATCTTTGATGGCAACTTTATTAGCCCTCTCAGCATACTATGCAGGGCCTGACTGGCTTCCTGGGAAAATCCCCATATGCACTGGGCTTCCCAGGGCCCTGGCAGGGCTGCCTGCCTCTTAAATAAACATGCACCAATTTCATTTATTCGCAGCTGCAAGGTGACAGGACCGCGGTCTGATCTCATGAACCACCAGCGCCGGGAAGCATCTACTGAGTGGGAGCAGGGTGGGTCTACACCCACTGCGTCTGCTGTGCACCGGGTAGGCCGGCCGGCAGCCGCACCTAACATAAACACTATTGCAGAGATAAGAGAGAGCTGAGCAGATAGAGAGAGACAGTGATATGTAAGATCTGTGTCCTGCCCGCTCACTTCTCAATGCGCTGTGTGGGGGTAGGGCTGGCCACAGGCTGGGGGCCCAGATTTTAGGGACATGGGATCTACCAGTTCACCAGGACCTGTCAACATGTAAAGTGTGTGTATGCACTTGATGCCCACTGTCAAGATATATAAAGTTTCTGCATTTGCCATCCATTCAGTGATAATCTAAGTAAGCACGGAGAGGGGAAGAGACCACAAAGGGATGCTATGGAAGGGGAAAGACACACACAGGGGGATCACACACAGAGACACAGAGAGAGGCTGTCGGGGACAAAGAGAGAGGCTGTCGGGGACATTTATAATTGCCCCCCTACTTTTGTCCCTGGCCCCCCATGTGCCCCCCCTAAATATTAATGCTGGAGTCACCACTGAATGAAAGCCCTGCCCCCCTTGACGAGTTTTTCAGGTTTTTCCCTTATCTTAATTGAAGATTGTCCCTCTCTGCAATCTACCTGGGCACCTCACTTCTGCTTTGGCTGAGCAGTGTTACATCAGTAAAAGAGGAGGGATGGGGATACTTTGTCATTGAATTACTCTTGAACGACAACTCTGACAGAATTGTAATAACACTCTCCAAGGTCCAACTGCTTTTATTATGAAACATTACTATCCCTTTAAAGATCTTTTTACTAGAACACATTCAAAATAAGCAGGACTTCTCCCTCTTCTCTCCTAGAAGAAATGGCACCAACGTAGATGCTAAAGAAGCAGTTAATTGGTGCAACCCTTAGAGTAGGAAACACTGGACTTTTACCCTGAGAACTGGGCCCTCAGGGTTAAACACTCCTATTCCCAGTCCTATGAGTTTCTCCACGGGCCCAGTACATAAAGGTTCCTAGGTGTGCTAGAATTGTTCCTTGTTTTCTTCTGTGCATAAAGTCCACTACTGTATGCAGTCTGTACCTAGGATAAGGAGTGATCATTTTTTGCTGCATATATTTACATAGGTAGGCATTATAGTTTAGTATCACAGTGGGCCCTATTTAATGATTTAAAGGAGCAGTAAACTTTTTTATGAAAACCTATATGTTATAGAGCTTATCCTGTCGAGTAAAACAAAGTCACTCCCACTGCTGTCAGTTGTTTTATTTAAACTTTATAACAGTTCAAAATGTTTACTTCCTGATAGTTCTGACAGGATGTGACAGGCAGTTTCTATCACATTCTATGGAGAACTGTTAGAATGTAACAAAATAACTATTTGGAATTTGAACACTACATGGCACTGCAAATGTAAAACAAAAAAAAACAAAAAACCCACAGGTTTAAATGGTAACTTTGGAAATATGCATCTCTCAGCAGTGGGAGCAACCATATTTTACTCAATAGGAAATGTCCTACAATATATATTTTTTTCATTAAAAAAAAAAGTTTACTGCTCCTTTAATTAAGTTTGCTTGGGTGGGGGGGCAGGTGGACTGACCCTGTATGAGGGCCACTAATGACCTCAGGGCCTTAGTTTAGGTATCTCTGCTATTAATGGTTTGGTTTAAAATATACACACACAGAATTCTCAGTGCTAAATGCAAGAGAAAATATATCCACAGATATTAATAAAATCAGAAAAATAAAATCACATGACCTGTAAAAGTCCTTTTGATTCCTTAATTTGTCCTTTACTCAGCAGTGCAGCTTATTTCTCAAAGACTTCCGGCAAACAAAGTCCTCACTGCACGTACATAGCACCACCAAAAAGAGAGCATATGAGTGTAGACTGAAAATAACTTGTTCTCTTGAACCCTTCTCTGAGTGAACTTTAATGTTTTCACCTCCTCCACCGTGGGAATCAGCTTGAGGTTGAAACAGGTGTTGAACTCACCTTTAAAAGAGGCAATCCAGCCTCTTGGTGTGATCTCTTTCACTGGATAACCACCTTTGATTACTCATGTGCACTTGAGTTCCAGGTTCCTATACATTGTACTCCAGTAGGGTTCTAAGATTAGTTATAGGTTACAGAGGGTCCTAGACAGAGGACTGATATATTCATATCTAACCTGCAAGAGAATAGTCTGGAAGGACACTAAAGCACTAGAAGTGGGCAGGTGATAGGAGCCGACATAAAGGTACCGACACTTGGGGTTATCCAGTGAAATCGATCACACCAAGAGGCTGGGTTGCCTCTAAGATGAATTCAACACCTATTTAAACCTCAAGGTGATTCCCACAGTGGAGGAGGTGAAAACATTAAAGTTCACTTGGTGAAGGGTTCAAGAGAGATCACAGAAGTTATTTGCAGTCTACAGTCAGATTGTGTTCGCTCTTTTTCTTTTTAGGTGGTGCTATGGAGGTTGGTTTAAAATATATTGATGTGCAAGATTTTATCTGTGCAATCCTTGCGGTGATGTCATTTGCCGTATCTGGCACTCTATGAAAAGAAGATTATTTACATATAGTGCCAGGTAGAGAAGGGAAATTACATCACCACAAAGGGATATTTGCTAGAATTGTGGTTAGTACAATGTATAGACAGTTATTACCCCTTTGAGGACCAAAGTGGTGTGCAATTAATTGCTTTGCAATGATTTCCACACCCTTTTGGTCTCAAAGAGTTGAAGATTTAAAAAAAAAATGCAAACAGGTATGGGAGACAGGTTCACTTTAACCCCCTGGATACTGGTATCCAAGGGGATTAAAAAAAGATAATGATTAACCCCTTGAGGACCATGGGGGAAGCAATGCATTGCACACCCCTCTGGTGTTCATGGGGCTACAATGCAACCATTTACTTTTACCTGTAAGTATCAGTTATTCAGTATCAACAACTCAATATATATTTCTTCTGTTTCAGCTCCTATGAGTAAATAGAGGCAGGGGCATAAGTACAGGGGGGTGCAGCTGTAACTGGGCCCAACAACTAAGTGGGTCTTTGAGCTCTGTACTATCAATTATGTACCATGAAGTGGGGGTAGACCTCATGAGAGAGAGAAAGAGAGAAATAGAGAGCGAGAGAGAGAGAGAAAGAGAGAGAGAGAAAGAAAGATATATATATATATATACACACACACACACACACACACACTACGGGCTTTACTCAAATGTGGGAAATCTCTGGATCTGCCCTGAAGACTACGGTTTTTAGTGTTAATAACCAGGCGTCCAGGGACAGAGGCTGTGGTGAGTTTCCTGAGAATCTCTGCCCACTTTTCCTCCCCAGCCCAGTCCTGTTTAAGCCCTGCCCACACAATAAAGTCCCACCTATTGCATAACAAAAATCACATCACACCATACGCCTGTTTGCAGCCCATAAGCATAGCTGGGCACTCTCCCGATTTGCCCCAGAGACTCTCGTTTTGACTCTGAATTACTGGATCTCCTGGGGCAGAGTCTGATTCTCCAGGTGTGGGGAGTTTCTTATGAAACTCTGCCTCCATCTGCTCCTTCCTACCCTGTTCCTCCCATGCTGCGGCCTTTTCTCCACCTTCCCCAGTCTATTCTAGGTATTTTTCTTTTTTTTTTAATTTTTTTGTTTTGTTTTTTTTTGTCCTGCTCCCCCCACCCACAATTAAGCCTCACCCATTTTTAGTACAGGAATCACATCATTTTTCTGCCTTTAGCAACATCACAGGGCTTCCCTCTGGTGGGGCCATTCAAAGAAGTTCCCAGGAATGCCCATAAGCTCTCCCCGGGGGCAGGGCCAGATTTCTCATAAGGCAGAGTAGGCATCTGCCTACTGGCACACCCCACAGAGGGGTGCCTGTTATTGGGACCCGTTTTTGTTTGTTTGTTTTTTAATTCATTTTTTTTTTTTTTTAATTATTCTTGCCACGGGCAGTGCAGGCACTAACCTCCCCACATGGTCAGGTCTACCGTCAGCACCTCCGTCGACACAGACCTTTAGCTATGGAGCTCCATCGTGAGCTCTTTAGTAATGTAGAGAGCTGGGTGATGACATTATCTCCCAGCACTCTGCATTACTGAACAGAAGACCATGCGGGAGCTCCAGCAGCTAAAGGTCTGTGTAGAAGGAGGCACAGACCTGTCCTGCCACGCCAATGGACCACCAGGGAGGAGGTAGGAACCGGGGGTGGGAGCAATGTGAAGGTAATATGGAGCTGATGGGGGGCAGTGTAAGGGCAAAGTGGAGAACAAATGCAAAAGAAGTCACAGCCAATGTGGTTAACTGCACATGTAAAGAAGGAAATGGCAAGGAAAAAAAATGCATTCAAATTATATAAGTCTGAAGGAACTGAACAATCTCTCTCTTAAAATACAGGGAGTGCAACAAAGATTGCAAAAAGGTAATTAGGGTAGCAAAAATAGATAATGAAACTCGAACTACAAGGGAAAGCAAGACTAATCCTAAAAAGTTTTTCAAATATATAAATAGCAAAAAAAAACTTAAGAGGGAGTGCACTGGACCGTTCAAAAATTAGATGGGTGGGTTGGTTAGTGAGGATAAGCAAAAGGCCGATGTTTTAAACACTTTCTTTGCATCATTATATACAAGGGAGCAAGGAATGGTAGAAAAGCCTCCGCAAGTAACAAATAAAACAAAATAATTATCAGATATTGGGTTAACTCAAGAAGATGTCATGGGAAGACTGAACAAAATTAAGACCGACAAAGCACCGGGTCCTGATGGTATACATCCAAGGGTTCTTCAGGAACTTAGTGCAGTGTTAGCAAAACCCCTATATTTACTCTTTAAATATTCTATTACCACAGGCTCAGTGCCACAGGATTGGCGAAGAGCTAATATAGTGCCTCTATTTAAGAAGGGAACTAAAACAGAACCTGGGAATTATAGACCAGTGAGTTTGACCTCTGTAGTGGGAAAACTGCTAGAAGGGATAATGAGGGACTATATTCAGGATTACAACACAAAAAATAAAATCATTAACACTAATCATCATGGTTTTATGAAGAATAGATCATGCCAAACTAATCTTTTCAGCTTCTATGAGGAGGTAAGCAGCAACCTTGACAATGGCAAGGCAGTAGATGTAGAATATCTAGACTTTGCAAAGGCATTTGATACAGTGTCACACAGAAGGCTGGTGTATAAAATAAGGAAATTGGGGCTAGGAGATAACCTTTGCAATTGGATACAAAACTGGATGAAGGATAGGGAACAGTGTGTGGTTGTAAATGGAAAATTCTCCAATACAGTTAAAGTGGAGAGCGGAGTACCTCAGGGTTCAGTATTAGGTTCACTGCTTTTTAACATGTTTATAAATGACATGGAAATAGATATAGAAAGCAAAATCTCAATATTTGCAGATGATACTAAATTATGCAAGGTCATTAATTCAGAACAGGATATTTTCTCTCTACAGAGGGACTTACATACAATGTTAGATTGGGCAAACATATATAATATGAAGTTTAATGTGGGGAAGTGTAAAGTCATGCATTTGGGAGGAAACAATCCCAAGGCTACTTATAAACTTAATGGAATCATTTTAGGGGACTCATTGCTAGAGAAAGACCTGGGTATCCTTGTCAACTACAAACTCGGAAACACTGACCACTGTCAAAAAGCAGTAGCAAAGGCAAACAAAATCCTGTCTTGCATAAAAAGAGGTATTGAAGCAAGAGTGGATAACATTATTTTGCCATTATACAAATCACTGTTAAGACCTCACCTTCAGTATGCAGTGCAATTTTGGGCACCGGTTATGAAAAAGGATATACTAGAACTAGAGAGGGTACAGCGGAGAGCAACAAAATTAATTAAGGGAATGGAGGACTTGACATATGAGGAACAACTAAACAAACTTGGTTTATTTACTCTAGAGAAAAAGCAACTAAGAGGAGACCTTATCACTTTGTACAAGTATATGAGAGGTCAATACAAGGATCTCTGCGGTGAGCTATTTATTCCAAGGCCTGATCAGGTGACCAGGGAACACCCCTTGAGATTAGAGGAAAGGAGGTTTAAACTTCAGCAGAGGGTTTTTTTAGGGTAAGGTCCGTTAAATTGTGGAATTCATTGCCCAGGGAGATGGTTATGGCAGATACAATGGATAAATTTACGAGAAGATTAGATACATTTCTTTCAAAAGGGAACATACAGAGTTATACTGTTTATCAGTAGGCTGATCAGGAAGGTCTGATAAAGACTAATTTAATTGGTAGCAGGAAAGCTATAAAATTCTCAGTTACTGAGGTATGAGGGGAAGGTTGAACTTGATGGACTTGTGTCTTTATTAACCCTAATTTACTATGTTACTATGATGGAGGCAGTGTGAGGGCAATATGGAGTTGATGGGGGCAGTGTGTGGGCAATATGGAGGTAATGGAGGCAGTATGGAGATGATGGGGGCAGTGTGAGAGCAAGTTGTAGCTGAAGAGGGCAATATGGAGCTGATGGCTGGCAACATGAGGGCATAGCTGGGAACTCTCCGGTTTTGCCCCGGAGATTCCGGATTTAACACTGTATTACCGGGTCTCCGGGGCACAGTCTAATTTGCCGGATGTGGAGAGTTTCCCTTGAAACTCTACCCACTTGTGCTCCATCCCGCCCCGTTTCTCCAACTCCCCACCCCATTCTCCTACTTCCCCAGGCTTTTCTGTATTTTTTTTCTTTTTCTGTGGTTTTTTTCTTCTGTTCTACAACCCCCCCCTCCCTTCGCGATTAAGCCCCGCCCCTTTTTAATGACGCGAATCGCGTCATAGAGCTCACCCGGCGGCTACCCTCCGGGTTGCACCTTATGTAAAGTTCCCAGGTATGCATGAGGGCAATATGGAGATGATGGGGGCAATGTGAGAGCAATAAGGAGATGGGGCAATGTGAGGGCAACATGGAGATGGTGGGGCAATATGGAGCTGATGGGGGACAATATGGAGATGATGGGGAGCAGTGTGGAGATTAGGAGAATTGTGGAGGTGTCCAATGGAGATGGCCAATTGGGGGGGTGTTCAGATTTGTGTGCCTACAGGCTCCTGAGATGTAAATCTGGCCCTGCCCGGGGGCACCACAGGAGGTAATTCTGAGGCAAACCAACTGCACTATGGGAGCAAATGAAAAATATAAGAACAAAGTGCAGAAAGTAAACCAATAGTAGCAACAAACCAACCTTTAATAGTTCTGAGTGGGCATAACTTGTTAAGTGATAGATACTAAAGGGTAGGGGAGTCAGAGACAAACTAAAGATAAAACCTAACCTTTACTGTAATATGTTAAAAACTATCTGGCTAATTTAAAAACAATGATACTGTCCCTAATGATTGTTCAAAGTTTCAGTGCATTGAATTAATGTTAAAGGAATAGTAATGTTTCATAATAAAAGCAGCTCTAATTAATCATCATAGTATTTGGACTTTAGAGAGTGTTATTTCAATTCTGTCAGAGTTATAGTACAAGAGTAATTCAATGACAAAGTATCCCCCTCCCGCCCCTTTTACTGATGTCACACTGTTCAACCTGAGCAGAAGGGAGGTGCCCAGGTAGACTGCAGAGAGGGACAATCTTCAATTAAGATAAGGGAAAAGCCTGAAAAGCTTGTCAAGGGGGGCAGGGATTTCATTGTTTTCATAGGAATAAGAGTGTCCCCTGATGTTATCTGTCCAGTCCATGGACTGCATTCCACATCTGAGAAGAGATTGTTTACAATAGGTAAAAGGGGCGGGAGGGGGAAACTTTGCTTGTGAATATCTCATACACCATAAAGGTTTGAGAGATAAGACATATCATTCTTCATGTTTTTTTAATGCCTACAAAATAAAACGAAGTATTACTATCCCTTTAAAGGGATAGTAATGTTTCATAATAAAAGCAGCTCTAATTAATCATCATAGTATTTGGGCTTTGGAGAGTTATTTCAGTTCTGTCACAGTTGTAGTTCCAGAGTAATTGAATGACAAAGTGTCCCCCTTCTGCCCCTTATACTGATGTAACACTGCTCAGCCAAAGCAGAAGGGAGGTGCCCAGGTAGACTGCAGAGAGGGACAATCTTCAATTAAGATAAGGGGAAAAACCTGAAAAGCTTGTCAAGGGGGGGCAGGGATTTCATTGTTTTCATAGGAATAAGAGTGTCCCCTTCTGTTATCTGTCTGGTTTTACAACTAGATTCACATCTGAGAAGAGATGGCTTACACTAGGTAAAAGGGGCGGGAGGGGGAAACGCTGCTTGTGAATATCTCTCAAACCATTAAGGTTTGAGAGATAAGACTTATATCATTCTTCATGTTTTTTTAATGCCTACAAAATAAAATGAAGTATTACTATCCCTTTAAACACTTAATCAGTAATAGTGTGTAATATAAATGTCCACATCTAAGCAGGATGAGAGATGTGCGTGAACTAGATCCTTTCCTATTATTATTATATATTTATATGGGATGTGCAAAGTCTGTGCATCTGAGTTAGGGATATGGCGTCCTCTGTTATTTCACCCTAGCACATTCCCTTTGGCCATAATTGCACTTTATACACCATATAATTGGTGGTGCACCAAATAATTTTTGAACTAGCAAATTAAAAATCCCTTTGCTTTTCCATTGAATCTCTCTAACATTAAAAATCCCATTTAAATAAACGGGTTAGGGGAATATTTATTTGTTCCCTGAAGTGCAGTTGGTTGGTCCCAGAAGGCGGCCAGATGTCCCAATAGGTAGAGTAGACAACTTCCTGGAGCTCAAAATTTTGAGGGGCTCAGCTGCACTGGGCACTCCCACTTTCTGAATTGTGTGTGGGCCAGAACAATCTCAATGTCTCTATAACATTTTTATATCCCTTTACAGTCTATTATTTAACCCCTCTCTGCAGCACATTGTGAAACAATGCTTTGGTTATCTTTAAAACAACCAAAGGGTCAATGGTTTTCCTTTCTTGTGAGTTATATCCAAAGGTATTTCTGTGCCAGGAAATGGTGTATGGGACTGGGGCTGAGGTCATGTGAGATGTGAACTGTGTGGCCATGGGCAGAGCTAAGGGTGCCAAGAGTGCCTTGCCTAGTGGAGCCTGGACTGTAAATACAGCCCGGCTCCAGAATTACACCAATTTTCTTTGGTAAATAAGGCTGCCTGGTCCTGATGTATACAGCAAAAAATAAGAAAAGTCCAGTGAGATGAGTTTGTGGTCCCTTTAAAAATAACTTCTGCCTCAATCAACATGCAGTCCCAGTTCTCAGGAAGTTTTGAGTGGGTGGGAGGAGTTTGGGTGTCACAGGGTTCTACAAGCAAGAATTAGGCACCCCACATGGACTTGATACAGTACTAATTAAAGATAAATTCTAGGGAACCAATCCATGCACATTTGATTGAACATGGCTGTTATGTTTTTCTATCAGATTAAACCTTTGAGTGCCAGAGAGGTGTGCAACACAATGTGTTGCATCCCTCTCGGGCACCCAGAGGGTTAAGATAAGGGTATATTATTCACAGATGTTAGTGTGCCTTGAATCCTTCTGCAAGGTTATATTTCTCTCTAATCCTAGTAGGCACTCAGTCTTATATGAAAGACAGGGGATCACTCACAGACATGTCAAACGAAGATGCTCCCACGTGCACACATCTTTCGGGTTACTAAGCAACTAAACAGACACCAAAAATCACAAACACATAAATAATATACTGAAGAACACCCGAGATGTTGCTAATGCAAAGCAAATGTTTAACAAGGCACTAATGCTTAAAGATTAAGTGTCTTTTATTTGAAAAAGTACCTTTTGACAAGGTCAAATATTTAAAAACCTGAAGTGTATTCATCTTGCATGTAAATGCTAGAAGTTTTAACTTTTGATTAAGAAGCTGAATATACTCTGTAATAGAATCACAGTAGCTGCTTTATTTTAAAGTTACCATGGGGTGATATCCATCTTACCCCATAACAATCTGGAGTTCTTAGGATCTCCCAGAGACCTGGGCTTGGACCAACCTAATGCATTATTAGTGTACAGTGCAGTAATCGCCCTGCTAGGGAGATCAGCATCATTACATGCTCCAAGCTGGCAACCAGACCAATGGCGAGATGCCAGTGAGGAAAACTCTCCAATCCCTTTGTTATTCTGTGGAGTCAATGCACTAAGGTTTCTCCACATTAAGAGGTCTTAGTGCATATGCTCCACAGAACAACACACGACTTGGAGAGTTGATAACACTGGAAAAGTAATCTTCTTTTTCACACCTTAGTGCATAACCCCACAGGGGTTTTAGGCATGACAGGACTCAAGACAGGACTCAAAAGAAGAGGATTTTAGTGTGATCTGTTAAATCATTTTCTCTTAGCCCATATTGTATTGTAGTGTATATTTTATTTATATAGCGCCAGCCACTGTTCTTGGTGCTTTACAGTTTACATTTGATATAGAAGGGGTACATATGACATACAGGTACCATGGGGAGCTCCTCCCATTAGGCTAGAACATTTCTAGAAAAAAGCTGTGGGTGGAGCCTCCCCTCCTCCTTATCAGGCTATCCTCGAGCCCTGCTTTCTAGTTAGACTTGAGACAAGCTCACTAACAGGAGCAAGAAAGAAGAAAGGCAAGCTCTTGTGAGTAACAGACCCAAAAGGACTCTCAAGGCCAGCAAAGTGAGACCAAGCGAGGTCCCTTTCACTGGGTGGGAGACCTGTATGTCATATGGACTAAAATAATAATAATAATAATCCTTTATTTATATAGCGCACACAGATTCCGCAGCGCTTTACACTCATATTGGTTCCTGTCCCCATTGGGGCTCACAATCTAAATTCACCTATCAGTATGTTTTTGGAGTGTGGGAGGAAACCGGAGTACCCGGAGGAAACCCACGCAAACACAGTGAGAACATACAAACTCATTGCAGATGTTGTCCTTGGTGGGATTTGAACCCAGGACCCCAGTGCTGCAAGGCAACAGTGCTAACCACTGAGCCACTGTGCTCAGTGGCTCAGTGGTTTTAACAGGTAAGACTAAAATACTGTTTTCTCTGTCATCCAATAGGACATACAGGTACCATGGGGATATACCAACATTAACCTCCCAGGGTAGGAAGAAAAATGAAAGGACCAAGCGCCACTCCCCATGAGATCAGAGTTCCCTAGGACTATCCAGGACCAGTTACAGCCCAAACAGAACTGTCAATGGACAATGAACAGCACAGCACACAAGAACAAGAGCCAACCTGGCTCAAACAGTTAAAAAACAGTAAGGCACAGGAATGGGAAGGTCCTTAGACAGGCAGAGCTGCCTGGAGGACCTTCCTGCCAAAGCTGGCTTCAGTCAAAGCCAGGACATCAACACAATAGTGTTTGGGAAAGGTGTGCACAGAGGACCAAGTCACCTCACTTCACAGTTGAGCAACAGAGGCCTGATTCTTATAGGCCCAGGAGGAGGCCCCAACAGACCTGGTGGAGTGTGCAGTTATACACAAGGGAACTGGCACTCTGAGTTAGTAAGCCTTGCAAATGGTAGACTTAATCCAGGATGCAATAGTGACCTTGGATGCACCCATACCTGCCCTAGGACCCCCAGGGATGACAAACAAAGCATCAGTCTTACATGAAGACAGTGGTGCACATAGAACTTGAGGTAGTGCACCACATCCAACAAGTGGAGATCCCTCTCCTTGTCAGATTTGGGGTCAACACAAATTGAAGGCACAACAATCTCCCAATTGATGTGAAACTCAGAGACGACCTTATGAAGGAATTCCTGGGAGGTACGAGCAGCAGCCTTATTCTGCTGAAACACCAGGAAACACGGTTTGCAAGACAAGGCCTGCAATTCAGCAACTCTGCGGACAGAGACCAAAGTCAAAGAAGGGCCATCTTCCAAGTCAGAAAATGCAGAGGAATGGAAGCCAAAGACTCAAAGGGAGGATGCTGCAAGACTCCCAACACTAGTTTAAGGTCCCACTGTGGAGTAGGAGCCTTAAAGGCAGAGAAGGCATGTGCAACACCCTGAAAGAAGACCCTGACATCTGGCAAGGTGGCAATGCGTCTGTGGAAAAAGACAGAGAGCTGAAGTCTGAACTTTCAAAGAGTTAAGACTGAGTTGTTTGTTCACTCCATCCATTAAAAATGAGAGGACCACTGGGAAATCAAACTCCTAAAAAGGCAGATACCTGTCTGCACACCAAAACTGAAAAATTGACCAAACCCTATGTTAAGCCTTGGAAGAAACCAGTTTCCTAGCCTGGATCATATTGGAGACCACCTCAGGAGAGAAACCCTTCCTCCTTAGGATGGAGGCTTCAACAGCCATGTCGTCAAGGCCATGCACTCTATGTCCTCCTTCCATAGGTACCCCTGAAGAACGAGATCCAGTCTGAGTGGCAGTGGAAAAGGATTCCGAATGGAGAGGGCAACAAGTTCTGGGAACCGCAACCTCCTGATCCAATAGAGGGCACTCATGATGACAGCCAGTCTGTTCATTCAAATCTTCCACAGAACCCTGGGGATTAGAGGAATCGGAAGGAAGATGTAAGCCAGATGAAAGCACCATAGAATCGCCATTGCGTCCACAGTGAAGGACAAAGGATCCCCCCCAACGGGAACAAAACATCTGAACTTTCCTGTTGTCCCTGGTGACCATCGGTTCTGTCTGAGGAAGACCCCACTGTTGTACCAACAGGTCGAAAACATCTGGATGGAGTTCCCACTCTCTAGGGTCCATCTGTTGGCAGCTGAGAAAGCCAGTCCGGACATTCTCAGCCCCTGGAATGAGCACAGCGGAAATGGCCAGAACATGATTTTCTACCCAGGCCAAAATAGACATGACCTCTGACCAATTGGGAGCTCTTCTTGTGCCTCCTTGCTTGTTGATCTACCCCACAGCCATGGTGTTATCCAACTAGACTCGAACTGGACAACCCCTCAACTGAAGGGACCAGTACTCCAGAGCATACTGGATCACCCTGTGTTCTAGAACATTTATGGACTGAAGGGACTCCTCCAAGGTCCACCTGCCCTGGACACGCAGGTGACCCAACACTGCTCCGCAGCCCCACAGGCTGGTGTCCATCATCACAAAGATCCAATCCTGGATCACAAAGGGTTTCCCCTTCTCCAGGTTGTACCTGTCCAGCCTGACATCCAGAGGAAGAGACAACCTGAGATCCAAGAGGTCTGGGTTCCCATGCCAAAAGCAGACAGTGAATCTCTGGAGCTCCCTGGTGTGGGCCATGGAGTACAGAACCGCCTCCATGGTGGACACCATGCGACTCGCAAGAGTCGTGAACTTGTGAACCAGAGCAGAAGGCCACTCCTGAGCTTGGGACACCAGATGCATGGTTTTCTGAATGGAATCCTCCATCAGAAAAGCCTTCCCCGATGGGTACCAAACCTGAATCCAAGGAAGACCAGGACCTAAGAGTGGACCGAAGCAGATTTCTCCATGCTGAGAATCCACCCATGGTGGAGGAGAATCTGGGCACAGTACTGGACATGCTGGTCCAGGAGTTCCCTGGATGGAGCCTTCAGCAGAAGGTCATCCATACAGGAAGTCACCTGACTCCCCTGGGTGTGCAGGAAAGCAATCAATGCCCCTAGGACCCTGGCAAACACCAGAGGAGCGGAGGTAAGCCCAAAGGGCAGAGCAGTAAACTGGAAGCGCCCCAAGTCTCAAGCGAAACGGAGGTTCTTCTGACTGTCCGGATGAATCAGGACATGTAAGTAAGCATCATGCAGATTCCAGGAACTCTCCTGGATACACAGCCGCTATGATCGAGCACAAGTACTCCATTTTGAAGCATGCAGTCTCCACAAAAGAACTGAGGTCCAAGATAAGATGACTTCCACCGTCCCTCTTGGCCACCACAAACAGGTTTGAATAGAAACCTGAACCGCTCTCTTGAGGAGGAACTGGAATTAGAACTCCCTTGTCCAAGAGAGCTTGAACCTTTACTTGGCCCAGATTTTACTTGGCCCAGAGGAGTCCTGGACTGGAAGAATCTGTAGGGAGACAGGGATTTTAAGGTAATCTTATACCCTTCCGAAACCACCCACAGAACCCACTGGTCCACCACTGAAGCTGCCCAGTCAGTTGAAAAATAGTACAGGCACCCAGTGACAGGAAGCTGCGAATCATGAAGAGGAAGACTTGCCAGACTTGGGCTTGGCGGTGGCGTGCTTAAAGTGTCACTACTGTCTAAGCTTGGTGGGTGGGTGTCGGGTGCCAGTTTGAGACATGGTCGGTTTTGGCATTTGCTCCTCATATGGCAGGGATGAAAAATATGCTGTTTTTTCACCATATTAGGGAGCTTGGA
Source organism: Rhinophrynus dorsalis (assembly GCA_037306005.1). Lineage (NCBI taxonomy): Eukaryota > Metazoa > Chordata > Amphibia > Anura > Rhinophrynidae > Rhinophrynus > Rhinophrynus dorsalis. The sequence continues at coordinate 73,624,647 of CM074721.1, read as the reverse complement.
GACTTGAAGCAAGAGTGCTCTTGCCCCCAGTGGCCTCACATTATTCTCTCCACAGAGCTGCAAGGCTCCACAACAGCACCTGTTAGCTGGACAATCCTCTTAATGGGGGGATTGTGACACCCCATATCTAATTTAGTAAGTAATAAAGAACTCTAAAAAATTTAAGCAGAAACGTTCTCAGCCTTCACACAGGTTGTGGAACAAGTTGGAAGGAGGGTCTAGGGGATAGCCTGATAAGGAGGGGAGGCTCCACCCACTTTTTAAGAAATATTCCAGCCTGCTGGGACGAGCTGTCACCTCCCCATGGTACCTGTATGTCATATTGGAAGACAGAGAAATATATTTTCTTCCACTCTTTCATTATTTACTAAGACTGCTTTACCATGAACCAGAGATGTTTTCCATATGTAGCGTTCACATCTATGTACTTGGTGAAAACCATATACATAGCTGGCTTTCACCAAGGTATGAAGTGAGTGCACATTACACCAGGTGGAGATGGAGGCTCCACTGCATTTTCTACACACGTATCAGACAGAAAATATTTATATTTACTTTTTAATGAACAAGACCCTTCTTCACTGCCATTTACGTATGCAGAGCAGAGGAAATACACCCAGGGTTACTTTTCCAGTTTAGTAAATCCTGGCCAATAGCACAGAACAAACCAACATCTTGATAATCTATCAAACTATGCAAGATCAGTAATGGTTTATACGCACGTCTGTAAGGGGTCTTTTTATCAAGAAGTGAACTTAGTACACAAGGAAATACACTAATTTTTTCCATATTAGCCAATTACATATGTATGAATGACCAGTCTGTAAGCTGAATTCCCACATTTATTCAGGAGCAAATCCAAGCGGACATCAAGAAAATACACCATTTCCTGATGCATTTTGGTTTGTGTATTCCGTTCATCAATGGAGAATTCCCTGCAGAAGCTGTCAAGCTATAGGGGGATTACAACTTCCATCATACCAAATATGCCCCTTTGGCTGGTTGGAGATAACAAGAGAAAACGAGAGAGGAGAGAGAGATTTTGTAACATAAACCAGTTTTACTAGGATTTTTTTTGCCTTTTGAACCCCTTAGCTGCTAGAGACCTTTTTTCAAATGTACAGTAACTGGTTATACTATACACTAACCTTTATGCAAGACTTTTTGGTCCTTATGCGAAAAAAGCAAGATGAACAGTTCTGAAGAAAACCAGCACCACCATGGGGTACAAATAGAAACTGCAATTGATATGAGGATTTTAAGACCTTGCATGCTAATCTCTAGCTTTCAAAGTAGCCCCATTTAAATGACCGAGACTGTGTAGTGCATTTGGATTGTTGCACAAATATTTTTCTGCATGAGGCACTTTATGTTTTAATTAACCCTTTTCAGTACGAGGGAGGTATCCAACACATTGCAATGCATTGGGTAGCTCTCTGTCACTCAAAGGGTTTTCAGCACACTTTTTGGAGAGGTCATTTGATTTCTCAGCCTGACATACAGTGTCAGGCAGCGAGACAAAGTAACCTCTTTAGCAACCAAGGAAAATCCCCAGCAACTTTAGATGGGACATTTGCATTATCCTTTTGATAGTCAGTGACTAACTGATCAAGCCCTTCATCGTCAGGAAAAATAACAGCAGATATCTTTTTACAAAAAAGATGTTGCTGATGATTTAGAGGATTGGTCATCTGAAACTTACAGGACATCTAAGATAGTTTTAAATTACACAATCCATGGATTCTGAATCTGAGTCCTCTAATATGGAACCTCCTCTAATGGATGAGGGGCACTCCGAACTGTCACTAGGCAATACACCATCATCAGAGGAATCTGAGGGTGAATAGAGAAAGTGTTTGGTTTTTTTTTTGAGGGTTTTGGTTTGTGATCTTTTTAACTGGTGCAGGAGGTGTGTCTGTTAACCATCTGTCCAAAAACTCAGTCTTGGCCCACTCTGGTTCAAGCACAGAGGGTGAATCTGCTGATGTGGAAGCCCTATTAGTCTCTAGGTCCATACATTTAGAACACACTGACATATTGTTTGTGACTTTAGAATTGTATTTTAATACAGGAGTTAGAATTACTTTTATGGCTCTTTGTTTTCTTCTCCTTGGTCTGCCATAATGTAGTAAATAAGGAAGAGAATTAAAGAAACAAGTCCCAATTGTCTAGTAATATTGATATTAACCCCTTAACGACTGATGTCACGGTCACATAAGGACCACGGAGCATTTTTTTCTGTAATTTCTGGTTCCGGACACCCCGAACGGCGTGCAGCCGCCGGGGGAGCCCAGAATTCCATGATGTCATGGGTCATTAACTGACCGTCAAGGGTCGTTAAGGGGATAAAGTTCAGCTTCCTTCAAACTAATCACAATTATTAATGTGCAAACATCCCAAAAGGACTAGCATAAACATGAAACAATTGTAATTCACAACCATATAAATATGGTGTATCCCCAAAGGGATGACCACAGTGATTTTAATAAATGGAAAGGCTTGAATCCCACAAAGTATAACCAAAACAGCTATAAAAAAAAAAAAAACCTTTGCTCCAGAGGAGCTGGCAATGCAAGGGTTATCAATGTTATTAAAATAACAGAATAACTCTGCTCCGACACAGTAACAGTGGCCTATTTAACTCTTTGATATATGTAGAGAGTGCCCTGCTCCTATAGAGCTAGAGGGCAACCAACTTTGTCCCAATCGAAGAAAAGCTAGTTCTGGGATGAGATCCAGAACTGCAATGTTAAGAATGGCTGCCGCTTTATGAGGTAAAATGCGTGTGCAAGCGCTTTAAGCTTCAAATTTAAAGGAGAAGAAGCAAATCGGCAAGAAGTACTGTATAGTGCTGTATGTGGAGAACTCAGAACACTATACAGGATAGTACATTAAGTAATAAATAAAGAATAAATAAATATTCAAGTAAAGAAAAACATGTATTTTTCTAACTAAATAATATCAAGTAAATAATAAAGAAAAATTAATAAACCATAAATAAACCTGTATATGTCCCACAAAGATCACTTACAAAGGCTGATCTTTGGTCTCTGTTTCAGATTGTAAACTATTCCAAATGAAGGAAGCTGGGAATCAAAGAGTTAAATAAGAGGACTCTCCTAACAAACGGAGGGCCCAAGGAGCAAAGTAAAATAATAAAAAAGCTAACTAATGAAGTTCTCTCAGGAGAAAAGTTGCCCAGGACTTCCTTTCAGGACACTCTAAAAAAATGAAGGTAGCTGGGCAGGGGGAGGGGTTAGCAGCTAGAACCTAAGATGGCAATGTGTGAATTCCACTCATGGGCATGGTGGCTCAGAGAAACTAACACTGTGATATGTGTTACAATAAGCGGTGACAGGTTCAGCATTGTGGTTGGCAATAGTGATTGAGGGATAAAAGGTGGCTAATTTTCAGCAATCGGCCATGAGGTTCAGCGAACAACCACTCTACCGTTCCTAGCATGGTGTAATTAAATATATCTAGGTAGGCAGTGGTAACATACTCCTTATAGTGCTCTCAGACTTCTGCATATCTGAATGCTCATACTAGATCTCGATTAATGGTGCAGGCGGCTGATACGAATTCAACTGCGGCGGAATAGTTAGTGCAGTGATTTAAGCTGATTAGCTAGCAGGATATATACTATAGTCGGTGCTCTAGTTTTACGCTCTCGCCGTATCAGATTGGGGGTAGGAATTGATTCAGACAGATACAATAAGACATTATCTGTGCTATACACCCCAGCCTGTATGGTTAACTAATGTTGAACGATTTCGGAGAAGCAGTATATGCATATAGGAATCTGCTGATTACACGTGATACTGAGATACGTGATCTTTTCAGCAGAAACTCGATTAGTTTTTAGAGACTCGACTCCCCTGTCTAGCGGTATATGGGTTTTATCACTGTTGATTAAAACTATGTAAACATTAAGGCTTACATCCTTCTATCCCCATTTAAGTATTCACGCATTGCCGTCCTAGGTATCTGTCCCAGTAACTCTGCGCACTTACTTAAGTGTTTACTTTTACCAGTGTATGCTTTTTTAAATGCAATAATTAAAAGCTAAGTATTAACGACCTTAGAATCTTGCTCAATAACTTTTACTGACTTTAAACTGGTCACTTATGAGATTGGGATGGTGTAGACCATAAACAATGATGGTCTATCGTTCCCCATTCTTATTTTCTCTTTTTGTATATATTAGATATTGTGACCTGTGAAGTCAACCAGAAATTACTGATACTCAATGGTCCTTCAATCAATGTATATAGTGCAAAAATAAATCCAGGCAACTAGGTAAATATTTCTCATATTCACAAGCTCCCCATTTAAGGCTTTGACTTTCAGTTTATTGAAGTTTTCCGTTACATTTTACATTAAATCTTTAAGGGTTTGTTCTTGCCCATCTTTACAGCAAATTATAAGTAAACCTTTAGATGTTAGACAAGTCTCAGACACATTTTGAGATGTGTTAAGCATCCAAGGGTTTAACCTACTCAGTGCCAGAGAAGTATCTAACTCATTGGATACCTCTCTGGCAATCAAAAGGTTAAAATCATGTGCATTTCACAACAAACAAATAAAAAAAAAAAAAAAAAAAAAAAAAAAAGTCTGAAAAGATAAGCACAACACTGTTCTCGCAGAAGCATACAAATAAATTGGAGGCTGGACACAAAATCATTACATTTACTGAACTCTCAGTATAGAAAATATAAATAAAATAAAAATATTCAGAATTATCAAAACAAAAATCAAGATTTGGTCACAAACAGTATTTCGCTCCACATTTTGCATTTGGCAAATTATTTAACCCTTTGAGTGCCAGAAGGATGAGCAACACATTGCTCTGCAATGCATTATGGAGGTATCTCTAATGCACAGAGAAGCAATGTGATGGAGACATCTTTAGCATCCAAGGGGATAACTAGTAAAAGCTGACAAAGTCTCAAGACAAGTATGAAGGTATAACCTAGTATGGAGTTTCTCAACCACAGTACTCAAGTCCCCCTAACAGTGCAGAGTTTCTGGATTATATGCCTCAGAATTTTATTTGGATTACCTGTGATCAGCCACGGAAACCCAGAAAACCTGCAAGTATCAAGGGATAGATACTTAAGGAATACAGTTCAAAAGCTCTGATTTAGGATATGTGAAGTGCTACAGGAAAGCACCACCTAGATGCCTGTCCCTTTCACAAGTCCTAGTACTAGCATTAAAGGGTTAGTAATGGCTTAAAAGAATAAAAATTAATATCTTATATAATAATTCGCTAAATGTGTGTTTGTCAGAAGTCGTCATGCGCAGTAGAGATGGCTGCGCGTGCTGCAGTCATGTGCACTAGAGACTGCCTGCTCTGCGGCTGAAATGGAGCATGGCTCCGAATTCAGACCGTAGTCCTCTCTGCGGACTATGGTCTGAATTCGGAGCGCCCCGCTACGTATCAGCCACGGCGCGGGCAGTCTACTGTGTATGACTGCACCACTGCCGTTGCTGGGTGGCACTGTGGCCCGTGTACACTGGCTCTTCAAAAAGAAATCATATATGTGCAAGACCCATCTCTGAAACCTTTATGGTTTAACATTTTAAAGTTCTCCTCTCCCTCCCCTTTCTCTGGCGTCAGCGTCTAGCTGACAGCAGGAGATCCTAGCCCGGGGACAGTCAGGCGGCTCTTCAGCAGAGCCGAGATACAGAAATCTAAAATTAACTACTTAATTGGAATGGTCTACAAAGTGTGCTTGCAAACCAGGCACACTTTGTAGACTGTTCCAATGAAGTATTTCTTTTTAAATTTTGGCATCTAGGCTCTGCTGAAGAGCCGCTTCGAGTTGGCAGATTGAAATCTCCTGCTGTCAGCTTTACAGCTGACAGCAAGGAGAGACGAACTTTAAAAAGCTCTCTCTCAAACCATAAAGGTTTGAGAGATAGGACTTGCACCGATCAATTTCTTTTTTTCCTTATCTACAAAAGTACTTATTATTCTTTTAAGCCACTACTATCCCTTTAAAGGGGAAACTTATCTCTGGAATAAGTGGTTCTTAATTAGTTCAACAGAAGGACTTACCTAGGCAGGTGACATTCACACAGTAGTCAATTATATGTATTATTTTGTGTGTCTTTTTCTGTATTTAAATTTCTGTAGTCTAACAGAATGGGGACATTTTACAATAGGAGATGGATAATAAATACAAAGAATCACTGGAGGGTGGGCTGGCTAGACCCAGAGAGAGCCCCTGCCCCTAGAACTACAGAAAAAAAGCCCTACCCTTTAGAATCATGGGTGTCTCGATTGAGCGACAGAGAAAGCACCACCCTTTAGAATCATGGGTGGGGCTCACTAGAGCTACAGAGAAAGCACCACCCTTTAGAATCATGGGTGGGTCTGGCTAGAGCCAGAGAACCCCACCCATAATTCTAAAGGCTCCTGAATACATTTTCAAGAAAGTGAAATGTCTCTCATCGGCAGAGATCGATATATAGCCAAAGAGATCGCTTCAGCTTACAGGCAAAAAGCCTCCGTCATCGGAGGAGGCTTGATATAGAGGGAGGGGAGCAGAGGCAGAGTTACAGACTGCAGGTACAGAGCTTTACCCGCAGTCTATCCGGAAGAAGGGTCGGGCAATATTTATTCCTTCTATTTTGCCCAAATAGCATTTTAAAAAAGGAAATTAATGCAATACTCTAAATAATCGCTATATAACATATCATTTAAGAGCAACTTGTATAGGGGTGATGTATCCCCTTTAATAAAAATCACTTCATTTTCAGCTCAGGAAGATAATTTCTTATCTCATGATTTCTTATCACACGATTCTGCTATCAAACTACTGGCTAACGCTTACCACTGTTTCTTAGACAGTGCAATTAAACCATTGGATGTTACAGATGTCTCCAAACCATTCCAAAGCCATGGGCTGGAGAGGTCTGTAGCATCCAGGAGGTAAAAGGAACAATAACAGATAATAAAGGCCTACTTATCTTATCCCTTTGAGTTCCAGAGGGTTATGCAACATATTGCACTGCGATGCGTTTGATTCTTCTCTAGCACTCGAAGGGTCTGGGCAGAAATTCCTATATTTCAATTGTGTAATGTTTCTCAAAATTAAAGCGGAACCATCATGATACTAACATTGCCCCCCAATACATTACTAACCTAGTGATATGCAAAGCCATACTGTCCTTAAAGGAGATGTATCACCTTATAACATTTTTTTACCATCGCTTTTGTTAATAATGTAGTAATATAAAAGCTGTGTGTTTTTTTTTTCTTAAACATAAGTACTTTAAAAGATATTGCTTGTTGAAGCAAAGCTCTTCTCGACTGCCTAATCTCCTCCCAGCTGCCCCAGGGAGTGCATTCACGCTTCTCTTGTGTGTGTTGTGAACGGCTTCTATCGTTATATCAAGCTTCGGTTAGCATTATATGCACCATCAGTATGATGCTAACTGGAGCTTAAAGGGATAGTAATACTTCGTTTTAACTTTATTTTATAGGCATTAAAAAAACACGAAGAATGATATAAGTCTTATCTCTCAAACCTTTATGGTTTACGAGGTATTCACAAGCAAAGTTTCCCCTCCCGCCCCTTTTACCTAGTGTAAGCCATCTCTTCTCAGATGTGGAATGCAGTCCATAGACTGGACAGATAACAGAAGGGGACACTCTTATTCCTATGAAAACAATGAAATCCCTGCCCCCCTTGACAAGCTTTTCAGGTTTTTCCCTTATCTTAATTGAAGATTGTCCCTCTCTGCAGTCTACCTGGGCACCTCCCTTCTGATCTGGCTGAACAGTGTGACATCAGTAAAAGGGGAGGGAGGGGGCACTTTGTCATTGAATTACTCTGGAACTACAACTTTGACAGAATTGAAATAACACTCTCCAAATTCCAAATACTATGATGATTAATTAGAGCTGTTTTTATTATGAAACATTACTATCCCTTTAATATAACGACAGACGCTCTTCACAGCACACCGAAGGAAAGCATGAACGCGCTCCCTGGGGCAGCTGGGAGGAAAGTGGGAGAAGAAGAGGAGCTGTGCTGTGCACATTATGTGCAAGTGCACAGCACAGAACATAAAATATCTTTGAAAGTACTTACATTTAAAAAAACTTTCCTATTACTACGTTATTAACAAAAGCTATGGTTTAAAAAAAAAAAAAAAAAGCTTTCCTATTACTACGTTATTAACAAAAGCTATGGTTTAAAAAAAAAAAAAAAAAAAAAAAAAAAAAAAAAAAAAAAAAGTTATACATCCCCTTTAAGCTCGGTAAGTCAGCATATTTGCAGAAAAAAACTTTCGGACAACAGCGCAGACCTCTTAGAGGAAATGTACCTATGAGTCTGCTCTGTCTGTCCCATTCACTGCCAGCATTGATGAGTGATGTTAGTTGGTTACCTTGAGGTAACGGAGGTTCCTGACCGCGAAGGAGCACAGAGCTTCTTTTGTAAGCACTGTGCAGCCCGATGCCTGCCAATGACTTTTTTCTGCAATAACGCTTTGCATATTGCTAGGTCAGTAATGTATTGGGGGGGGGGCAATGTTATCATCATGACTATTCCACTTTAATGCCAGAGAGGTATCCCATGCAATGCAAAAGGGTTAATTAAGACTGACTGTCAAATCCACAGAAGTAGTCAGGATTCTTTGTTGCTGGACTCTAGGACCTCAACCGCTTTTCCACTGAAGTCTTCCTAGGAAGGACATTTTTAATGGGAAGAGCTTGGAGTCCTGCAGTCTGACAAAAAAAGAATCACGTACATCCCCATCCAGATTCATTCTGGAGAAACAATGAATGCAGAATTAGTACACAGTGGCCATTAAGATTCACTGGCCTTTTTTAAGGTGAGTGGGGAATATTATTATTAGAAGGCAATAGTATTCCTTTAAACCAGTATATTTCAATATTCTAGAGAAGATGCACTAAAAGTGTAGTTTTCTGCCATATTAGCAAATCAAGCATGTTCAGATGAAGAAAAAGAAAAAAAAATCTTTATAAACCAAAGAAAGAGCGCAAGCAAGTTTGGGTTTCCCCAAGCTTCCATGCTGGGCCCAGGTAAGATAACTGAAAATATAAATGAATAAAACAAAAGCTAGTCTTTTTAACTAATGAGCTTTCATTATTGGCCTTGTTTCTTCGAAAGATACCTGCAAAGAAAAAAAAAAAAAAAAAAAAAAAAAAAAAGATATATTTTAGTTCAAATGGGCCTTGAAGTTTTCATACTTACTAATATCAAAGCAGCCTATACGCCATGTTAACTAGAAGGTCAGCAGAAAAAAATAATAATGTAATTTTGGAGATAGAACACAGATAAAAATCCCAAATCACTACCAATTTAAATAGGGTATAGAACACATATAAAAATCCCAAATCGCTACCAATTTAAATGGGGTATAGAACATAGATAAAAATCCTAAATCACTACCAATTTAAATAGGGTATAGAACACAGATAATAATCCCAAATCGCTACCAATTTAAATGGGGTATAGAACACAGATAAAAATCCCAAATCACTACCAATTTAAATAGGGTATAGAACACAGATAAAAATCCCAAATCACAATAGGGTATAGAACACAGATAAAAATCCCAAATCACTAGCAATTTAAATGGGGTATAGAACACAGATAATAATCCCAAATCACTACCAATTTAAATGGGGTTTTTAACTTTTAATGTTGGAGGTCTCCAGCGCATTGCAAAGCAATGCGCAGGAGACCTCACTAGCATTCAGTAAGTTAAAAGCATCATTTAAAATCAACGGGGATTTTTATTTGTTCCTTATGATGTAGTTGCTTTGCCCCAAAATTGTGCCACTTTTACTGGGCTTTTGGAAGAGGTCGATTTTAACATTCCGAACACTAAAATTACCTACAGGTCAACCATCATCAGTTACTTAAACCCTTGGACGCATGAGACTTTTTCAATGCATTGGAGGGATCTATAGGATCCAAAAGGTAAAATCAGATTTAAAAAATATGTAAGATTGCAAGAGGTAACCTTGTATTTTGATAGTTGTTGACTACAACTCCAGTCATCCACAACCAGCCTGTTGAGGATGATGGGAGTTGTTACCTGAACAGCTGGAGGGCCAACAATTGACTACGCCTGGATTTTTAGATGGTCTCTCTAGTACAGTGATCTCAAACCGTATTCTAAGAGGGCAGACAGCAGTGCAGGTTTTAGGGATGTCACTACACTGTGTGCACAATTATTAGGCAAGTTGTATTTTTGAGGATTAATTTTATTATTGAACAACTACAGTGCTCTCCATCAAACCAAAATGTTAAGAAACCTTAAACCTGAATATTTAAGAAAGTAAAAGTGAAAGGGACAGGCTTCTTCCTCAGCTCATAAGCCTTACGAATAGTGGACTTGATCCAAGAAGCAATAGTCACTTTGGATGCAGGTCTTTCTGCCCTAGGACCCTCAGGAATGATGAACAACGCGTCAGATTGCCTGATAGACTCAGTGCGATGTACATAAAACTTGAGACAACGCACCATGTCTAACGAGTGGAGATCCCTCTCCTTTTCAGAGGTGGGGTCAGGGCAGAAAGAGGGCAACACAATCTCCTGATTGATGTGGAACTCCGAAACCACCTTTGCGAGAAACTCCTGAGAGGTGTGAAGCACCACCTTGTCCTTGTGAAACACCAAATAAGGTGGTTTACAGTACAGAGAATGTAACTCCTCTACATGGCGGACAGACACAATCGTCAGGAGAAAAGCCATTTTCCATGTCAACAGGCGTAGAGGAATAGTAGCCATAGACTCAAATGGAAAGTGCTGAAGAACGCCCAAAACCAAGTTAAGATCCCACGGAAGAGCAGGAATCTTGAAGGCAGGACAAGTATGAGCAACGCCCTGGAAGAAAACCCTGACAGCAGGAAGGATGGCAATGCATTTCTGAAAGAAAACAGAGAGAGCAGACATCTGAACTTTAAGGGAACTTTAACTGAGGCCCTTACCCACACCGTCCTGCAAAAAGGCCAGGACCGCAGGAAGATAAAATTCCTGAGACAGGTCCTTATCGGCACCCCAAGATAGGAAGGTCGACCAGGCACGATGGTAGATCTTGGAAGAAAGAGGTTTTCGGGAACTGAGCATAGTAGCCACCACACCGGAAGAAAACCCTTTCTTCTTCAATATTGAGGATTCAATTTCCAAGCTGTCAAGGCTAGACGATGAACATCCTCCTTCCACAGATAACACTGTAGAAGAAGATCCAGAAGGCAAGGGAGCCAGAATGGCTCCGCCACTGACAGATCCAGAAGCTCCAGAAACCAAGCCTGGCAAGGCCAGTACGGAGCAATCAGAATGACTGGACAAAGCTCCAGTTGTAATTTCCGTAACACCCTGTGCAACATGGGGAGGGAAGGAAAGATGTAGGCCAGAGGGAATAACCAAGGAATGGACATTGCATCCACTGCCAGAGCTAGAGGGTCCCTCCATCGAGAGCAGAACCTTGGAACCTTTCTGTTGTGTCTTGTCACCATCAGGTCGATGTAAGGAAGACCCCACTTCTGAACAATGAGGGTGAACAACTCTGGGTGCAGTTCCCACTCTCCGCTGTCTACTGTGTGTCGACTGAGGAAGTCCGTCATGACGTTGTCTACACCAGGAATATGCACTGCGGATATGGCAGGAACGTGTTCTTCTGCCCAAGACAAAATAGCCTTGACCTATAACCAAGCAGCAAGACTTCTTGTTCCACCCTGCTTCTTGATGTAAGCCACGGCCGTGGCATTGTCGGACTGTACCCGGACTGGACAGTCTTCCAGCTGAGATGTCCAATGACGAAGGGCATGAAATATCAACTGAAGCTCCAATATGTTGATGGAAAGGAGAGATTTCTCAGGAGACCACCGACCCTGAGCACTCAGGCGACCCAGGACTGCTCCCCATCCAGAAAGGCTGGCATCTGTCGTCACCACGGTCCAGAAGGATACCAGGAAGGACCTGCCCTTCAGCAGATTGGAGAGGTCGAGTCACCATTATAAACTCAGTTCCACATGAAGAGGGAGGGACACTGACATCTTCAGAAGGTCCGGCTGACCCCTGCACACCTGCTGGAGTTCCCTGGTGTGCGCCATGGCAAACGGTACCGCTTCTATGGTGGAAATAAATTTCCCCACGAGAGATGACAGCTTCTTGGCTGTCTTGGATCTTGAGCCAGGATCACAGAAACCCTGTGGACGATCTGGTGAGCTACCTCGTCCCTGAGAAACACCATCTTGTTCTGGGTGTCGAAGAGGAGGCCCAGGAAGACCAGATGTTGGGATGGGACAAGATCTGATTTGTCCAAGTTGATGATCCACCCGTGATGGGTGAGAGCATGAATGCACTGCTGAACCTGCTGATGAAGTTCCGCAGAAGGGTCTTTCAGAAGCAAGTCGTCCATGTATGGAGTAACTCTGATGCCATCTCGGTGGAGGACGAACACTAAGGCTCCCAGGACACTGTTCAAGACCTGAGTAGCTGTTGTCAGACCAAAGGGAAGAGCTGAAAACTGAAAATGTCCCCGGTCGCAAGCAAATCGGAGGTACTGAATGGCAATGTGTAAGTACACGTCCTGAAGATCCAGAGATGCAAGGAATTCCCCCGGAGACATGGCAGCAATCACCGTTAGTAGAGACTCCTGCTGATAATGAGTCCGGATCACAAAGGAATTGAGATCCTTTAAATCCAAAATGGGATGACAACCGCCGTCCTTCTTGGAGACCACAAAGAGGTTTGAGTAAAAACCCATACCCCTGTGCTGAACTGGAACCGGCTCTAGAACATCCTTGCCCAGAATAGCCTGAATAGCGCAGAACAGACTGCGTTTCTCTGAGCTCTGAGGCGTATGAGAAGGAAAGAAGCAAAAGGGAAGAAGAGAGATGAAAGGGATCCTGTACCCTTCCATCACCACCTGTAAAACCCATGGGTCCGCCACTGAATCCTCCCAAATGCGTGACAGTGACGCAGACAACCACCCACAGCACAGTGTGGGTTCGGCGAGTCATGCCGAAGGAGGCTTGGAGGAGACCTTGGGCTTCCGTTGCTGTCTGAGCTTGGAGGAGGTATGTGGAGCTGAGGGAACCATCTGGTTCGCTGGACGTCTCTCATTCTGAAAGGAACGAAAGTACCGGTTATGCTTAAGAGGTGTTTTCGTCCTAGAAACCAAGGGTAGAAGTGTACTCTTACCCCTTGTGGTCTCACTGATCAGATCCTTAAGATGTAGCCCAAACAAAGAAGTTCCTTGAAAAGGTAAGGAGAGCAATGATTTCTTGGAAGCAGTGTCAGTAGACTAGATCTTGAGCCAAAGTGCCCATCTGGCAACCACAGACATAGTGGAAACCCTAGCCACCAAACAGATGGCTTCAAATAAGGCAGCAGAAACATAGTGCTGTGCCTCAAAAATGTTGGCATGGAGACGCAACACATCTGAAGTAGGAGCACCCTGACGGACAGGAAGGGTGAGCTGATCAGTCCAGACCACAATGGCCCGGTTTACCCATGCAGCAGTGAATGATGGACACATGGCAGTACCAGCAGTAGCAAAGATGGACTTGAGGGAGACCTCAAGTTTCTTGTCAGTCCAGTCTTTTAGAGCAGATGTGTCAGACACTGGCAAGGCAGTAGACTTGGATAGCCTGAAGATAGGAGCATCCACTTTAGGAGGATGAACCCACTGAGCAAGCGCAGCCTCAAAGAAGGGATAAAGTTGGCAAATTTCTTGGAGACAGAAGATTTCCTGTCCGGAGACTTCCACTCAGACACAAGGCAGTGGGATTAGGTTGAAAGCAAGTAAATGGCTTTTTAGGCTCCTGAAATACATCAGAAGGAACCTCCTGCACTAAGGGAATGTTTAGGGTATTTAAAAACAGCCCTGATCAGGCCCTCAGCCGAGGGCTCAGGATCAGCCACAAAAGGGTCCCCAAAAAACTGAGAGGAGCCCACTGCAGAACATTCCTCAATATCAGAATACTCCAGCAGTTCCTCCTCAGAGGAATCTGACACATCAGGTACACCCTGATGTTTTGGCAGGGAAGATTTGATGGAGGAGGGGGTCTGCCAAGAATGGAAGACCCCCTGTAACTGAGATGGAAAGAGTTGCAATGTGGACTTAAGGTCTCTAGTAGCAGCCTTCAACTGTTGCACCCAAACTGGTTGTAATGCATGGCTGGAGGTTGGAAGACTCTCAGGGACATCAGAACATGCTGGGCATGAATGACCTGAGAATTCTCTAGGTAACCCCGAATGACAGGAAAAGCAATGCGCAATGGGATACAGAGACCCCAGCATCCTTAGTCTTAGTTCTGGCCCCAAGTTCCAACTGTATAGACATTTTCACAGTGTCAATAACCTTACTGTATAAGAAATCACCCAATTACAGTGTGTAGGATTAAAGCTTCACCGCAGAAATCACTAATTTAGAGTTATCTGGCAGGCGAAGGGTTAATCAGCAGAGGAGAGAAGGAGAGTCCAAGCCCTGCGAAGGATACTCGTTCTGGAAATAGCATAAAATGCTGCCGTGGCGGGAGCTAATCAGAAACGAGCGCACAAAGCAAGCGCTCATGACAAATGTAGTTTTCCCAGAAAAAGTACCCAAACGGTGTCCGAAGCCCCCTGAGCCCCCCAACACACTGGAAACATGAACCAGATGATAGAGCAAGGGCAGACAAGAAGAATGAGCAATCTCTGAAGTCGCTAGTTTAAACGGTTGCAGAGAGAAGTCCCAAACTGTACAGTCCCATAGGAGTGAATGGAGCAATGGCACCAATGGTAGCTTCATGTTTATTTTTTTCTCAAATTTCTGGCAGATAATTTACGTCTTTTTTTCTCAACACATTTCTTGCGACCCTGTTGACTATTTGCAATAAAACATTTGATGTTCTGTGATCACGACCCAATATCTTAGCAATTTCAAGAGTGCTGCATCCCTCTGAATGACTTTTTAGAATTTTTGACTTTTCAGAGTAAGTTATCTCTCTTTTTCTGCCCATTTTAGCAGAGGAAATGAAGCTGCCTAATAATTATGCACTCCTTGACATAGGGTGTTCATCTCCTTAGGCCACACCCTCTCTCATTACATAAATACACATCACCTGATATGCTTCAATCCAATAAGCATTCAAGTTTATACAGCTTGGAGTTGGAAAATATGCATAAAAATTATGATGATATGGTCAAAATTCTCACTTGCCTAATAATTGTGCACACAGTGTAGTTGTACAGGTGTCAATCATTTGCTCAGTACATTTCAAAGACTGACCTGTGGAAAAGGTTATGACTAAAGCCTGTGCTGTCTCAGCCCTCTAGGAAAGCAGTTTATTGCCTTTACTATAGCAAAGTGGCTCCCGACCCTTTCCTTCCTGGCCCCCCTAATGTGCCATGTCTAATTTTTCCCTGCATGTACACATGTGAGTAAATTAAATGACTGATTAACTCTTTGATTGCAGAAAGGCAATCTCACTGGCACTCAAAGTGTTAAAGAAGAAGCATCCTCCTAATAGCCCGCAAACCCTAACGGCTCCTATAAGTCTGGCCTTTGTGCAGGAAGTCCGGGATGCCATGTCCATGGAGGCAGACAGTTGCTAGTCATTTTTCCCCTATCTAAAGCCTGCAAAAATGCATGAGCCTACTTAAACCCTGAAGAAATTAACTGTACAACCCTCTGGTCCTTAAAGTGATAGTAATGTCTCATAATAAAAGCAGCTCTAATTAATCTTCATGGTATTTGAGCCATGGAGAGTGTTATTTCAATTCTGTCAGTTGTAGATCAGGAGTAATTCAATGATTAAGTATCCCCCTCCCGCCCCTTTTACTAATGTAACACTGCTCAGCCAGAGCAGAAGGGAGGTGCCCAGGTAGACTGCAGAGAGGGACAATCTTCAATTAAGATAAGGGAAAAACTTGTCAAGGGGGGCAGTGATTTCATTGTTCTCATAGGAAGAAGATTGTCCCCTACTGTTATCTGTCTGGTCTATGGACTGCATTCCACATCTGAGAAGAGATGGCTTACACTAGGTAAAAAGGGGCAGGAGGGGGTATAATTTGCTTGTGAATATCTCTTAAACCATAAAGGTTTGAGAGATAAGACTTATATTGTTCTTCATGTTTTTTTAATACCTACAAAATAAAATAAAGATAAAACAAAGTATTACTATCCCTTTAATGGGTTAAGACTGCCAAGTGCAATGAGTTGAGTTTGAGGTCTTGTGGTTCTGTTGGGCACCATCATGTCCACCTCCATGAACATGACATTCAGGATTGACGAAGTCTAGTGCATGTTTATAGAGCCATAGTAAGGCAAGTGGGAGTGTATTATTTGAAGAAGGCATGTCTCCTATAACTTACCGGTGCACAAGCAGGGAAATCCTAAAGAAATGGCCTGTCAGGTGACCCCTGAGAATAGGGAGGAGCAAAGGAAGCCAGAACCAAAATAAAGCGAATAAAGTCTGGAACAAACAAACTGAGCAACAAATAAAAATACAACTTCCCTGTTGATTTAAATGACTCTTAACCTCTTAAAGGGATAGTAATGTCAGAAAAAAATATTTACTATATGGTAGATACAATTAAAAGACAGTACTTGCATTTATTCGTATCTCTCAAACAGTTATGGTTTGAGAGATATAGGAAAATAAAGTTCTCTGGTCCCTCCCCTTTTTGCTTGACGAGCTGTAAAGCTGTCAGATGCAGATTCTGGTCGCTTGACCAGATGCAGCTCTTCAGCAGCGCTGATATAATGATAGCTAAAGATAAATACTTCATTGTAATGGTCTACAATTTGTGTTTGAAAACCAGGCTCAAGTTGTAGACTGTTCCGATTAAGTATTTATTTTTAGGTATTGCAATGTTGGCGCTGCTGAACAGCCGCCGTTTGATTTAGGAATCAGAATCTGCTTCTGACAGCTTTACAACTCATCAGGCAGAAAGGGGAGGGAGCGGAGAACTTTATTTTCCTATATCTCTCAAACCATAACGGTTTGAGAGATACGAATAAGTGCAAGTACTCTCTTATAATTGCATCTACCATATAGTTAATACTTTTTTTTTTCTGACATTACTATCCTTTTAAATTCTAGAAGTCTCCAATGCATTTCTAAGAAAAAGATTGCATTTCAGGAAACATACATCACATGTTATCCTTACCTTTCCCAGTGTTTATGATTTAGCTCTGACAAGTCATCTAATTTAGCTATTTCTTTAAGGTACTGGGACAACTTCAAAAGTTCTTTGTCTTTGTCACGGTTTAGATGTGCTTTCATGAATGGCCTGATCTGTTCAAAACAATAAAACACACCCCAAGGGAAGTGATGCAAACAGCTGTAAATTAAAATATCTACATACATAATCTAGACGAGTGGTTTACAAACTATGCTCCATGGAACTCCAAGGTTGCCAGAGGAAGAATAAGGGGTTCCATGGATCAAGTATCAGGAATGTGTGGTTCTGTGACTACCAACAGACAGAAGAACAAGGGTTGAGTGTCACTGTGTATGTTATTCTGTGACTACTGGTGGACAGTAGCACAAGGCAGGAATATCAGACAGTGTATGGTTCCATGACTACCAGTGGTCCGTGGTACAAGGCTGGAGTGTCTGACAGTGTATGAGTGGTTCTGTGACTACCAGTGGAACAAGACTTGGGGGGGGGGCAGATAGTAATCCCAGAATACACACACTAACAGACAGAAGAACAAGGGTGGATAATTTTTGTGTGGTTTTGTGACTACAAATGGACAGTGGAACAAGGCTGGGTTTGTCAGACAGTGTATGTTTGATTATGCCACTGCCTTTCTATGTTTGTAAGATTCAAACATATTAGAAAAAAAGAACCGGTGTTTTTATTAGATTTATGTTGTAAAACCTATAAGCTACACAAAATTCTTAAATACAATTAACTGGTAGTATTTTAGTCCAAAAAGCTATGGGTACTTACTAGCACCAAATCACTGTTTTGATATGGATACTATGTTAACTCCTAGACTGTTCTCCATAGCACTGCGAAGAAACATTTTGGAGACCTCAAGTGCTTGAGCGGTTAAAGTGGACCTGTCACCCCCTACACAACCCTGGCCCATTAGATAGTTCAATGAGAACTGCCTACATGTTATATTACCCGTTTGTTGTTACAAGCTATACTTTCAAGATATCCTACTTTGAAACTTTTACCTGACTTCATTTGTGACTTTACCTGCGGTCCCCACATGCGAATATGTGGTACCACATATTAAATGACCACTGTCTTGCCATCCTCTATAACTTTCCTGTCTTTCCCCTTGATGAAGAGCTTACTATGCTTTTGCAGTGTTTGTGGCAGGGAGCACATCCATGGGCCCCTAGAAAAATTTTGTAAAGTGAGAAAGCAGTCTTGTGATCACCCTCTCACCTACATAGCAGCACAGAGTGAGAGGCATAGCTTTCCCCCATGACGGTTTAGTATTGGTGATCATCAAAAGGGCTAGTTCATAACATCGCCCGCAAAAAAGGGCTGAAATTCTGATGCTGCACTCTTAAGGGTCGCCAAATAGAGGCCGACATTTCAGTAATAAACCACAGCCTGATGTTGCCAAAAGTATTCAGCTTTTTTCAGTATGGAACGTTATGTTACTCCCAAAACTCCAACTGTCTTGTCTGTGAAATTATCTTGTTGCAGAGTAGGACAGTATTATTATTCAGCAAAATATGCTCCTCTTACATCACAGTACTGCAGACACAGCATGGAAGTGAAGCTGGTGCTGGGAGACAAGTCCCGGTGGAGGAGGTCCCAGCCAGGCGTGCGTTATGTGGAGACATGGAGAGCAGTGCTCATAGGCGTGCATTATATGAAGTTAACCCATTTGATTGCCAGAAGGGTGTCCCACACATTGCTCAGCAATGTGTTGGTCACCTTACTGGCTCTCAAGGGGTTAACAATTTTTAGCCGAGACCAGCTGTAATCACTTTCCCATAAAAACACTGCTCTCCCTGTCTTCATATAATGCAAGCCTGGCTGGGACCGCCTCCACCAGGAATTCTCTGTGGTTTATTATTGAAATGTCGCCATCTATTTGGTGACCCTTAAGCGTGCAACATCTGAATGTCGCCCTTTTGATGCAGACAACATTCTGATGTAGGCAACTACATTTCCGATGAAACCGCATGGAGTGCTACAAAACGTGTATATAGTAGGATTATATTCTGTGTATATTTTATGTGAATAAAAGAGGATTTTAGTCTTACCTGTTAAATCCTTTTCTCTTAGTCCATACAGGTTACTGGCAACTTTGGGTGGCGATCTACCCCTTTAAGTAGGCAGGAAGAATTCTAGAAATGTCTGTTGGGGGTGGAGCGTACCTTCCCTCCTTGCCTGCAGCTAGCCAACCAGCTCCAGAAAGATTTGCGACACTAATTATGACTAGATAGTGGAAGGAAAGAAGACTCCTGCGAGTTTGACCCCGAACGACCCCCATGGTCTGCCACAGGACAACCAAATATGGTCTCTTGACAGGGTGGGAGACCAGTAACCTGTATGGGCTAAGATAAAAGGATTTAACAGGTAAGACTAAAATCCTCTTTTCTCTGTTGTCCATTACAGGTTATTGGTAACTTTGGGATGTCCAACCATTGAGTTTCCCAGAGGTGGGAAGTAAGGCAAGGACCAGGCGCAAGGCCCCCAAAGTCACCAGTGCGTAAATGAACCATCAGATCAGAGATAGATCAACAACAATAAAGTGTCAGTGGATACTGAACAGGGGTAACACCCCAAACTGTTACACAGCACACTGAACTAGATCCAGCAGGGCTCAAAAGAGAAGAAAGCACCAAGAACCGAAGAAGATCCTAGACAGGCAAAACTGCCTCCAGGATTTTCCTCTCAAAGCTGGCATCAGCCGACGCCAACACAACAAAGTAGTGCTTTGAAACGGTGTGCACAGATGATCAGGTGGCAGCCTTGCACAACTGATTAGCAGAGGCCTGATTCTTGTAAGCCCATGAGGCCTCAATAGATTGAGTAGAATGAGCCATGACCCTGAAAGGGACAGGCTTCTCCCTCAGCTCATAAGCCTTACGAACAGTGGACTTGATCCAAGAAGCAATAGTCACTTTGGATGCAGGTCTCTTTGCCCTGGGACCTTCAGGAATTACTAACAGCGCATCTGATTGCCTGATAGACTCAGTGCGATCTATATTAAACTTGAAACAATGCACCACGTCTAACAATTGGAGATCCCTCTCCTTGTCAGAGGTGGGGTCAGGGTAGAAAGAGGGCACCACAATCTCCTGATTGATAAGGAACTCCGAAACCACCTTGGGAAGGAACTCCTGAGAGGTGCGAAACACCATCTTGTCCTTGTGAAACACCAAAAAAGGTGGTCTACAGGTCAGAGTATGCAACTCCGCAACACAGCAAACCAGACACGAACGCCAGGAGAAAGGCCATTTTCCACATCAGAAGGCATAGAGGAATAGTAGCCAAGGACTCAAAGGGAGGGCGCTGAAGGACACCAAGAACCAGATTAAGATCCCACAGAGGAGCACGAGCCTTAAAGACAGGGCGAGTAAGCCAGAGGAAATAACCAAGGAATAGACATGGCATCCACCGCTAGAGCTAGAGGACCCCTCCAGCGACAGCAGAACATCGGAACCTCCCGGTTGTGTCTTGCCACCATCAGGTCGATGCAAGGAAGACCCCACTTCTGAACAATGAGGTTGAACACCTCTGGATGCAGCTTCAGCTCTCTGCTGTCCACTGTGTGTCGACTGAGGAAGTCCGCCATGATGTTGCCTACACCTGGAATGTGCACTGCGAATATGGCAGGAAAGCGTTCTTCTGCCCAGGACAAAAAAGCCTTGACCTCTAGCCAAGCGGCAAGACTTCTTGTTCCGCCCCGCTTGTTGATATAAGCCACAGATGTGGTGTTGCCGGACTGAACCCGGACTGGGCATTCCTCCAGCTTGGCCGCCCAGTGCCGAAAGGCATGAAATATCACCCGAAGTTCCAATGGAAGGAGCGATTCCTCTGGAGACCACCTTCCACGAGCACGCAGGCGACCCAGGACCGCTCCCCAGCCAGAGAGGCTGGCATCCGTCCTCACCGTGGTCCAAAAGAATATCAGGAAGGACTTGCCCTTCAGGAGATTGGAGAGGTCAAGCCACCATGACAAACTCAGTTCCACATGAAAAGGGAGGGATACGGACATCTGCAGAAGGTCCGGCTGACCCTTGCATACCTGGATCACAAACCGCTGGTGCTCCCTGGTGTGAGCCATGGCAAAGGGGACTGCTTCCATGGTAGAAATCAATTTCCCCACCAGAAAGGATAGCTTCTTGGCTGGAATTGGATCTTGAGCTACAACAGCCGAAACCCTGTGTGCGATCTGGTGAGCCACTTCCTCCGTGAGAAACACCACACTCTGATGAGTGTCGAAGAGAAGGCCTAGGAAGGCCAGACGCTGGGCCCTGGAAGACCAGACGCTGGGCCCTGGAAGACCAGACGCTGAGCTAGCCACATCTAAGGGCATTGTCAGTTATGGTAATCCGCCTGATGGTGGTATTCCATATCTAAAAGAAAAATAAAAAAAGTTTCTATACCTATAGCAGAACTGTTCTGTTGCCTGTGTTATCTTCACCAAGGAACAAATCTTTCTGGGGCTGGTTGGCTAGCTGCAGCCAAGGAGGGCAGGTAGGCTCCACCCCCTGCAGTCATTTCTAGAATTGTTCCTGCCTACTTAAAGGGATGGATCGCCTACCCAAAAGTTACCAGTAACCTGTATTGGACGACAGAGAAATATATTTTTCTATCTGGACATTTCTGGAGCGGATTTTTTACCTTTCCCTGGATCTTCTACGGACAAGAGGTTCTAGTGATTGACCTGCATATACCGAACAGGGACGGAAAAAAATTCCCAGTATGCTATCTATGCTGTATATGTACATATGTATTTATGTAGCCATGTATACATGTGAGTGCAATATGTTTAAGATTTTGTACACCATTACATTGCGTGTTTGATAAGACACTACTGGCGCCTCCTATTTTCTTTTCCTTTTTGGTTCCATATATGTTCCTTCGTGAGCTGTGGTTAATGGAGAGCTGTATGGAAGAAGGTCCATATAGCTGGATAAGGGACAGCTTTGTTAACCCCTGAGTTTCTGTTCTGGGATTCACTTTAAGTGTCTGTCCAGCCTATCCTTTTGTGAGTACCATTTTATTGGTGGTGGTGAGGTGTCGGCACTTTTACACTGAAGATATCACACAAGAGGAAGCTCCTCTTTGTCCTTAGTTTTTTTTTTTTTTAGCTTTGTTTGTTCTCTTTGTAATGAAAGAAGAGGAAAAAAAATCTGTAAATACTGAGAACAGTACCCACTGCTCTCATTTTGAGGAAGGCTATTACCTCATGCCATTTACAGACAATCCTGGGCAATCACTTCAGATTGTTGTGGAAGTGGGAGCCCAGGAAAAGGCAAGAAAGGCTTCACCCTCAGATCATATGCAATACTAGATGTTAGGTTTTAGAAAACAGAAACGTTTAACATATGCTAGCATGGAGACATTGTATTTAACCCTTTGAGTGCCAGGGGGTAACCAATGCACTGCAAAGCAATATGTTGGATATCCATCTGGCACTCAAAGAGTTATGATTATATGAGCCCAGTTCATGTTTAGGTGCTCATGTACATTAACCCTTTGAATGCCAAGTGTAAAGCATCCCTCCGGCACTCAAATGGTTAATAGTCAAAAATGGGGATGGGATAAAGATAAAAAAAAAATAACCCCTTGGATGTTAGGTCTTCAATGTATTGCTTTGCAATGGATTGGAGACCTCTCTAGCACCCATGTGATTAAGATGGAACAGGGCAAGTGCATCACAGAACAGACTGGGGACTGCAGGAGAAGACCGAGTGGTGAATAAGGCCACAGGGCTTCCTGATGCTCATCAATGGTTTAGTGCATCTGTACCTCTTTTGTGTAATCGTTACCCAATTCTTACATGATCATGGCTGCAGTGACTAACACATGATCAATCATTTAAAAGACAGAGAAAAAAAATAAATCCCAAATACACAGAGATAGTCAGTTTTCCACAACGTGTTTACCTTTAGTCCGTTTTGAGGATTCATTAAGAAATTCCTCCCAATATCGTCAAACATTATAGTATTTTTTTTATTGTAGAACTCTGAATATTTTCCCCAAATCACGCCAAGAGGTTTCACCTACAAAATAGAAAAATTAGATACTGCAGATAGTCCAATATGCACAAAGGAAATGTTTGGCAATTCTGGGGCAACCTCGCTGTACCACAAGGGACAAAAAAAATAAAATAAAAATTCCCCCTAGTTTTAAACTTGGGGTTTAACCCTTTGAGTGCCAGAGGGGTATGCAACACATTGTTTTGCAATGGATTGCATACTCCTCTGGCACTCAAACGGTTAACCAGGTAGAGAGATTTCCATTATACTGCAAACCAATAAGTTGGAGGCATCTTCAGTATTCAAGGAGTTTAAAGAACATGTGCCCATATGGTGCAGCCACTGTGCGCCACCTTTTCTTTGGGTGTACAGCCCACAGTATGGGCAGTAAAAGATTCCATGAAAATTAAATGAAGAAAAAGGCTGGTTTCAACATGGGACTGCCACAAGACTTTAAAGGGATAGTAATGGCTAGGTATTAAGGCAAGACCAATTCTTTTACATTTTTTTTTTATATAAAGATTTGTACATTTGTAACAGTCCATAACGTTGTCATTTGTTGTTTATTTTATACTGAAGTATCCCCCTCCCGCTTCTTTGTCACTTGTTGCGATCTGTCCAGTCCAGATCTGAGGGGAGGCAATCTTCTGCCCATCAGTATAAGGAAAACCCTGCCTGCCTTGACGAAGGAGGACAGGCTTTTCCTTAGGTTGACAGAAGATTGTCCCTCTTCGTGATCCATCCGGACCAGCTTGCCCCTCTTAGGGGATGCACTGTGAAGTATGGACAGGAGGATGGAGGGGGACAGTTTAATATAAAACAAAAAAATGAAAACCACAATGCTATGGACTGTTACAAAGGTGCACATCGTTATTATAAAAAAAAAAAAAAAAAAGTATGTAGAAGAACCGTTTATCTTAATAAATAACTGTTACTATCCCTTAAACCCCTTGAGCACCAGAATGGTGTGCAACACACTGTGAGGCACCATTTTGCACACCAATGGTTTAAACATCTGAAAACCACAGGTAAGTAGGAAATCTGTTTCTCTTCTGTTGTTGTTGATGGACTACAACTCCTATCCACAGCTGGCAAATGTCAACCTGAGGATGATGGGAAAGGCAATGAGAAAACAGCTGGAGATATAAAGACTACCTTCATCCAGCATGTTGTTATGAAAGGGGGGGGGGGGTCAGTGGAACCTTGGGGTCCCTAGAGCTAATGTAAGTAATGGTGAACAGGAATCCGGCAGCGTAGGTGTGACTCTGTGACAAGCAGTGGACAGTAGGACAAGGTTGAGATGAAAAACAGTAGGTGTGGTTCTGAGACTACCTGCAGACATGTGGAAGATAGAATGCTTTTACGCCGTACTCTTCTGAGAAATCAGATTGATATCATTAGATACATTTATGTGGCGTCTTACCAAATACACTTCAACTGAACAGTTTAGTCTTAAAGTTACTGGTACCAACTTGTGCCCGGATACATTTAACCCTTTGAGTGCCAAAGATGTATCCAACGCATGGTGTTGCAATGCGTTGGATACCTCTCTGGCACTCAAAGGGTTAACCCCTTAAGAACAGCACAGTCAGGGGGCGGAGCGCTCTAGTGGACCTCGCATCTTATTTTCCCAGAAATGTGCTCTGTTCAACTTCAAAGTGATCACAAACTGCCGTGACGTGCCAGGACTGCCACCGTTCCTTAATGTTTGGACACGTGCAGTCCTGGCAAGTCACGTGTCCTTAAAGGGTTAATAGTGATACTATGTTAACCCCCTTAAGCCACGTGTTAGAGAGCTCACAAGAATACAGGGGTTAAAGTGATTGATTCTAAGGGTTCCGCAGCGATTTTATTTGAAACAAAAGAGTTCCGCCACTGCAAAAAAAAAGTCTGAGGACCGCTGCATCAAGCTAAAGAGGTGTAATTCTAGAGCAAACCACTTGCATCATAGACTTGTTATTGAAAATTTTGGTAAATTTTCAATTATTTAAAATAACGTGAGATAGGTTTCCAAATTCTTGCAAGCAATGCACTGGAGACCACTTTAGCATTAAAGAGGTTAAATGAGAATTTGCAGAATTTTCATTTCAGCACTATGATGAAGTTGGTTTGCTTCCGAATTGCACCTCTTTAGCTCGATGAATAAGGCACAAAAAAACCTCTTACATCAATGAGGCCTCTTCTGGGAGTGTGGACAGTAATCATGGCCGCACTGTCCAACATGAACGTTATCTTGTAGTTGGCATTTGTGCTGACACCCAACTCCTAAGGAAAAACACATAGCAGAAAATTAGGAATTGCTACCCTGATTGCCACCATTTCATCAAAATGCAATGTAAAATGTTTATTTATATATCTATAAAAGAAGAACTGCATCACACTCAGGGACGGCATTTTGTTTTTCCCATAAGTCCGTGAATGGAGCTAAGCCCCTCCTGCCCAGTTTGCAAGAACATTTTGTAGACCGTTCCAGTGCACTATTTCTTTTTCAAGACTGCGATCCCGCCGATCCCGGATTCCCCTGCAGTCAGCTAGAGTGCTGACGTCAGGGAAAGGGGGGACTTTAATAGCGAATATCTCTCAAACCATAAAGGTTTGAGAGATGGGACTGGGGGCATTTAGTATAATTTTTCAATAACTACAATATAGATTTTTTTTTTATATATATTTTGACAATCCTATCCCTTTAATCTATTTTATCTTAAGATATCACTGGATAGACATGATGACTCTCATCCACGTTACCAGGACCTAGCTGTTTATTGCAGTTACTGTAGTACATGCATCAAAAGGCAAAGGGACGGCTGTATATAACATTTTTTTATTTTAATTTTGTATTTATTTATTTTTTGCACTGATCCCTGTGGCAACATTTCTAACTCACCTTCATTTTAGCTTCAATCCACTTCATACTTGTTGCAGCTAAAATAAAAAAAACACGCAAAACATATATATTTTAAATTAAGTAAATAAATAAAATAGTGAGCACAACATTATTGGTTGTATTGAGTAAGCAAAAGTGGTGCAGTTCTGGAGAAAACCAACTGTGTCATAGAGGAAAAATTATAATGCTTATTGAGTTAAATGGGGCCTTAACCCCTTGAAAGCTAGAGGTCATCAACACATTGCTTCGCAACTGAATGAAAACCTATATAGCATTCAAGGGGTTAAAATGTCCATTGATGGAGGCGTGCCTGGCAGCCATACTGGATGGTCGTGTTCTGTTGTTGCTCTGTGCCTTCACCTGACAATCTGCGACCATCTAGCTTTCTACCTGTTTTCTCTGCCTCGCTGGTGTGCAGATCTCTCTCCCCTGCATCCTGTGCTTCCAGCTGTTACCTTTGGAGAGTCTTTCCTATCTTTGACAGCTGCTCCGGACCGGAGAGGGCCTAGGCCACGTAGTTGCGGCCTCATGTGCCAGTTCCGGTGGACAGGGCGGCAGGCCTGTGCTCTTCTGTGCCCTCCTCAATGGACTTCTATACCGTGGGGATAGCAGTTGGGAGACCCTTCCTACTACTGCAATGGAGGTGGTGCATTAGGAGGCGCCTGGTTGCGGCTGGGCTTGCTGGCTTCACCTACATAGCAGCCCGTGTTACAGCAGGTATTGCCGCATCACTGACAGGGAGGGCGGTTGTTCCAGTATCCCTCAACTACTACTCTACAGCTCCTATTAGGCTCTGCCTGCTCATGGATTCTACCATCAAGGCATCATTAACAAACCTGTTGGCGACCCCTGGCTTGGCTAGAGACTGGAGAGCCACTGATTGTAGCCACCGTACCTGCTCTCTTTTGGGTGTCTCGCTGCCCTGCCGAGGCTTGTAATCATACTCTCTACGTGGAGATCTAGCCCTGCCAGCCCAGCCAAGGCCCACTTTCCAGCCTCCCTCTGTTCCCCCTTTTTAGCTCTCCACCCCTTTGTTGTTTTTGTCCCAATACCCTATTCCCTCCATTAGGCTTTTTTCTTTTTTTCCTGTTCACTACTTATTCCATCTGGGATACATTCAGTCCGGGAATCTATATCGCTCATAAAGGACGGTTCCACATCCCTTCATTTACTCATCCCCTTGTTTGTTCTTTTCCTATATTTGTGCCCCACATCTGCCCATCTGTATAATTGAAGACCTGTGGTATATCCTCTTGACATCAGGTCCTGTTTTACTGCGATCTGTGCTTCTGGATATAGACAGAGCCCAGGAATTGTCCCCCTCTAACCCTCTGTATACGCACAGTGGATGAAGCTGGAGAGCCTACCTTTGCTTAATTTAGTCAGATTCTGTCCTGCTGCAGAGTACACCTGGCACTCTACTGTGAGCTCAGCGTTAGTTATCTCTGCCAGAGTAAACCACCTGTGGTCCTGTCGCTATCTAGGTTCTCAGCGTACTTCTGTTACATACCTGAGTATATACCTCATTATTTATCATTGTTACAGCTCTGTGGGGCTCTCTTTTGATTCAAAGACGTCCACGTCTGGCTATTGGGACACTACTGATGCCCCCAAATGATTGCCCTGTTTGTTATTTTCCCCTTTATGCCCCCTGCCTCTCCCATATATGCTTTTTTAACATATCTCTGCAATGTTAATTCACAGGATAGCCCCTCTTCAAATCTGGCTTAATAACGTCACAATTGTGTTCTGCAGGATATCCACTACCATGTGAACTACCCCCTTTATCCTGTGGACTTCCCAGTCACTTATTTGGAGCATATACAAAAGTAATATTCCTGCCTTGAATCCCCCCAGCCTCCTTCTCCAACAGTGATACCCATCGTTGTTTTGTCTGATACACTGCACACTTATTTAGCTTTACGGCTGTCATCATGGAATGTTTTGTTCAGTCTGCCGATCAAACTAAAACACCGCGCCCTCAGCGCAGAGACAAAAAGCAAGACAAAACTAAAAACACTCAGATCTCCCTTGCTGAGGAACCCGCAAAAAGCTCCTCCGCTACTGCTACAACTATTCTGCCATCTACGATTGCTGAAGACACTGCCAAGGCAGTTCTTGCATTGCTTACACCGGTTCTGGATACTAAACTGGATGCACTCCAGTCTTCAATTCATTGTATCCTAAGTGAAGTAAAGACTCATGGTGAGCAGATCACGGGTCTTATACAATGTGCAGGTGATTGCGAGACACTAGTGGATGATCTCCATGTTCCTATTCACAACTTGGAGGCTAAGGCTACTGCTCTTACAGATAACATTGATGATCTCGAAAATCGCAGTCGTCGAAACAATCTTCTCATCATTGGTCTACCCCAGACGCTTCGAGCCAAGGATCTGACACGTTTTCTGAATTACCAATACTTTTGAAAATGGAGGAGTATAGTGCCCCATTGGTCATCGAAAGGGCTCATCGGCTGGGACAAGCTACCCAGTCAGAGGGAGGTCGCCCTTGGCCAGTCATTTTCAAACTCTTGCATTACAAGGATCGGCAACGACTGCTCATTGTCTATAGACAAACAGGCAGAGTCAAATATCTCAACTCCTACCATTTCAGGACTTTTCAGTCAAGGTTTCCCCAAAACGGCGTGGTTTCTCAGAAATCTGCAGCAAACTTTTCAAGAACAACATCAAATTTGCTCTGTTGTACCCTACACACCTTGAGGTTCTGGATGGATCATCTACCCACTGGTTTGATTCACCCACAGAGGCTCGAAATTTCTATGAGAGTTTGTCACCAAGTATTAGCAAAAGAAGAGCTGGGGGTCATTGCTAATTCTGTAGCCCTCCACTTAATCGGTCCATGACTCTGAGTCCCTCTGAACCTATGGAACTTGCCCTGAGGAATCTGGTCTACATGCAGAGGCTTCCTATGTCTTATTTAGCCTCTTCCATGGTCACTCTCCTTGGGTCATCTGAGTGGGCATCTGACTCCTTGGGTCTCCTGGTGGACATACCTGCTGCTTTCATGGACATGTCTGGGATGGTTTATTGATATCTAGGTCCTCTCATCATATCTGGCAGGAGTCTCCTGAGTGACTGATTACTTTAACGCTGTACCACATCTCCTACACCTGAATCTTTGCACTACACAAGCTTCTTTTATTGGTTTATTTGCCTGCCTTAATGCTGTTTCATTGTGCTCCCCCGCCCCCCCTTTTTTTTAATCGCAACCCCCATTTTCTCTTTCTTCCTTCCAGGTTCTAGGGTCATGTTCTCTGTCGGTCTTTATCCCGGGTCCTGCCTGGTTTGTCGAGGAATCAGACCGATAGGGATTTATATGTTCTACCAGAAATTTGATGCCTGGAGGTGTGGAGATGATGATGGGATGGGTGTTCTTTAGGGCAGTTCTGTTGCAGGCCGAGGTTAATGGGTGGCGGATAACTTTGGGAGTGGATTGGGGTTGGGCGGTACCCTCGTGGGGCCCTTTTCGGCGGCGCAGGGGTGCCAGGCTTCCTCTCTCCTTCCCTTCAGTGATGGGGGGGGGCATCTTACTCAATTAGCTGGACTGTTACTGAAATCTTTCTCACTCCATTGATGACACTTCTACCGTTTATCCCTTATACTTGAAATTTTTGCATTGCCTATACTTCTCTTTGTTTTCTAATTTAATTGTTATTCAATTGTTAATCATTGTGCTTGCCCTTGCTGTTACTGCTGGCTCTCACTGTCTGTCTTTCTTACAGATTGTGAGACCCTCTTCTCTGTCTGGCTCTCCCCCTAGTTCAAATACAGATTTATTCCGGGTCCTACCGGACTGCTCGGAAGTCAGCCAGATAGCGAATCTCTCTGCAGGGCTGAAGTCTGTGTGTTTTGGGATTTGTGGGATAGTGATTGGTTGGGTTCTTCCTACAGTGGTTATAAGTCCACTGTTGTTAAGGAGTGGGAGTGTTTCTGGTTGTGAACTGGAGATGGGCGGTATGGGCTTCTTTTTGCTATGGGTTGCATAACATATATTTTGAGAGAATGCAATGCCGTGGCGGAGATCAATTTGTGGTCTGTCTTGGCGCTGGGCTCCATGGTTATCTATTATGGCACTATTGTTTTCTTCGTTGCATTGCTCAACAGCTTCATAAGAACTTATGTTCTTTAATATGTTACGAAGTCCGTTATGGACCATGTTCTTTCTGTTGATGTCGTCTGTGTTTTTTGGTTTTGTCGGTGCATGCCTCCGGGTGATTTGATCTATGGTCATCCTGCCCCACTCCCCTTCTTCTTTGTTGAACTGGCATCTCCTCGCTGGGAGAGGTGTTGGTTCTATTCACTTATGCTCATCTTTTCTAGTTTCTCTGTCACTAGTTGCCTCCATAGCAGATTCTTCCTGCTAAACTAGATCTACTCCTCATTCTCTCTGCTTCACCTCCTGGAATGTTGGGGGCGTGCATAGTCCCATTAAAACGCAAGCAAATTTTAGGCCATTTACGCTGGATACACTCTCAAGTTGCCCTGCTGCAGGAAACTCCTCTAACGGATGAGGAACATGCTAAACTTAAAAGAGAATGGGTGGGGCATTGCATTTCTGCTTCCTATTCCAGCAAAAAAAAAACAGGGATCGCAAATTCTTCTTATTCACAAGTCTCTTGCTTTTGTGCCTTTACAGACTATTCGTGATCAAAAACCTTTTGTTATTTGTAATGTGTACACCCCCAATGATCCTAATTACTCTTTTTTCGCATCTCTCCTTCCACACTTACTGCCGCACACTACCGGAAATGTTCTGCTAGGTGGAGATTTCAATATCATTTTAAACCAGCATTTAGATAGAGGTGGACACCCTACCGTTTCCGAGACTTCTTCATTCAATCTCTTGCAATGTTTTCTAGATCAAGTCCCTCTTACTGACATTTGGCTCCATCTTCATCCTACAGACCGACAGTATAGCTATTTCTATCATCCCCATGGTACTTTTAGAAGATTAGACTATTTCCTAGGTTCAGCAACCATTCTTCCTTTGGTCACCGAATGTCAAATTCACAACATTCTTATCTCAGACCATGCTCCTGTCACCCTACATCTATACTTCTGCCCTCCTGTGCATTCCTCCTTTTACTGGCCTATGCCCTCTTTTCTAATCCAATCCCCTGAATTTTGTACTAGTTTATGGAATGCATGGCTTGCGTTTAAATCTGATAATTCTCTTCATTCTTCTGACCCCATTCTGTTTTGGCCAGCAGCTAAAGCTGTTTTGACTGGTTATATTATTTCCTATGCTACTAAGCTATGGAAGGAGATGGCAACCAAATGTTTGCAGCTGCAACTCACGCTTACTGCCCGTTACTCTGCCTATCTTGCTGTAGGCTCGGCTCTGAACCGTTCTAAGTATCTAGATACCAAAAATGTGTATGAAACGGTGTTATCCACAGCTGCGCAATTCCAACTATCTAAACGTTCAGAGCATTTCTATCGTAATGCTAATTTACGAGGTAGTTTTATAACTCACCTAACCAAGCTTACACGTGGCCCCAATCTTATTCATTCCATACAACTGCAAAACTCGAAGTCACTACAGACCCGACGAATATCAATGTGGCTTTTGTTGAGTACTTTTCCAATCTCTATGGTCCTGAACCAGACAATTCTTCTGCTCGGTCGGAGTTTTTGAGGCGTCTGTCTTTACCCACACTTACGCATTATCAGCACTCACTTTTGGAGGCACCTATCACTGCCGACGAATTAGAGCTTGTGCTTAAATCCTTACATAATGCCAAATCTCCAGGCCCGGATGGTCTTCCTGCTGAGTTCTATAAAATTTTGCGGGAGGACATTTTTCCCACATTGTTATCTCTTTAGAATACTATATTCGACTTGCATGTTATGCCCTCCTTTTTCACCCTTGCTAGAATTATCCTACTGCCTAAGCCTGGAAAGGATCCTACCCGAGTTGAATCCTATCGACCAATATCACTTGAATACAGATTATAAGATCCTCAGCAAGATTATGGCGAAAAGACTCAATCAATTACTGCCCCGGCTCATTACGCCAGAACAGATGGGCTTTATTCCAGGTCGGTACTCGGTGACTAGTATTCGTACTGCAATAGAAGCCCTTATTAAATCCTCAGATTTTCCTTGTAATAATAATAATCTACTTATAAACCTTGATGGTGAAAAGGCTTTTGACAAAATTCTTTGGCCTCATCTATTCCAGGTTTTGGAAATCCAGAGCTTTGGCCCTCTATTCCGTGCTCTAATTGGACAGTTTTACACTAAACCTCAAGCCACAATTTCCTCTAATTCTGTCAATTTCACCCTTTTTCAACTTTTCAGGGGTACTAGACAGGGTTGCTCCCTCTCTCCACTTCTTTTTAATCTCGCACTGGATCCTCTTCTTCGTACGTTATTAGCATTACAAGATTTTCAGGGTATTAGAGTAGGAGCTGTGGAAAACAAACTTGCTGTATATGCAGACGATCTGCTGCATTTATCCGTAAGCCACACTCCGCTCTTCCTTCCATTATGCAAGTATTTGAGATCTTCCGCACGGTGGCAGGGTTTAAGATCAATTTTGGTAAGTCTGAAGCAATGTGGCTTTCCCCACAACATCCTCCTCCCCTGCCATTTTCTTGCCCCTTACAATGGTCCACTCATCATCTTAAATTTCTGGGTATTCTTTTACCTAGGGATATCTCTACACTTCACCTGACCAATTTTGGCCCCTTGCTGACCAAACTGACTGCCGACTTTCTTGCTTGGAAGGCTTTACCTCTCACATTTATTGGTCGCATTAATGTAATTAAAATGATAGTCTTTCCACGCATCTTATATTTACTACATATGCTCCCATTATATCTCTCAGCGCTGGACATTCAGTCACTTAATCGCCGCTTTCAAGGATTCATCTGGGGTGGCAAACACCCCAGGCTGAGTCTAGCCAAACTGACTCAGCCTAAATGGTCTGGGGGGTTTAATTTTCTGCATTTACTGTTCTATAATGTAGCATGCCTTCTTCGGTATGCGAAGGACTGGCTGGATGGCACCACGGTTTATACAGACTCTGATAGAGACCAGTATTTTTGTCCGACACTTAGCCTCCCTTATATTCTCCATGCTCCTTTGTCCGCTCTTCCCCATCCCTGTGTGGCAAATCCTCTGCTGGCATCTACTGTGAAGGGCTGGCAATACATTAGATATCTTTTCAAATCGCGTTCTGTTTCAGTCTACCTTTCACTCGCAATTCCTCCTTTCGAGGGGGGTTAGCTGACGCTCTGTTTCTTCATTGGGCCTCTTGGGTTATAACATCGGTGGGTCACCCTTAACTCAACAGATATACTCATTTTCAAATCTGAAATCGTAGTATACTCTGCCTTCCAGCCATCTCTTTGCTTTCTTACAGGCTAAACATTACGTACAGTCTCTTCTACCAATTTTATCCGTATCATTCGAAACTTCCCGTATTTATAGAACTATCTTTTCCATGGCTCACAGGGAATCAAATCTCTTAGGCTCCTCCGGCTGCTTGGCAGATATACCCACACTAATGGCAGACATGTTAGAATCCAGCTTTTTGCGCAGATTTCGATGTTCTCCGTCTGACTATTTTCATGACCTTTCTAATAGGTTATTGCATAGGGTTTACGTGACCCCCTTAGTAGCTCTCTGCATTGGCCTTATTCCAGTTTCCTCTTGTCCTAAATGTCAGTCTCCCGGTGTAACTTTACTCCACATGTTATATTCATGTCCAGAAGTGTATTCTTTCTGGACCAAGGTATTTTTTTATATCACGTCAAAAATCGGGATCCCCATTGACTTTGCTTCTCCAGCTTTTTCTCCTTGGGGTATATAATTCTTCCTCCCAGTTGACGACTTGCCAAACTAAATTAGTTGATTCTGCGGTTATGGCAACGTTGAAATGTATTCTGGCGCTTTGGTTATCACCTCTATCCCCTCTGCTTCGACACTGGACGCTTAAATGATTTCACTTCAGACTGCATTGGACGCTTGCCCTTTCAGATAAAGAGAAGCTGGTTGCTCGCTTCATCACTCTCTGGGAACCCTTTATAATATCTTTACCTATCGCTTGTCAAAAGGACTTTTACCGTTGTTTGCAGCATACTTCATGGAGGGAGGAGAGACTTCTGACGGATAGTACCTTTGGACACCTGCTAGAGATGGAAGGGGAGGAGGGTGATCCCTTGTTTCCCTGTCTGGATGCTGGGGAGGAGGGCCTGGGAGTGCCTGGCATTCAGGGGAGGGCTGGCCTGGGGGGCAATTGCCCCCTAGGCCAGTCATATGTCTGGGCTGGTGGGCCACTCCCGCTTGTTGCTGCAAATGTAGCTACAGTAGTGATACCACAGAGCTTACAACTGACAGGGTGCTACAATCCAAGTAGATCTACAATAGTAGCATATTCTATTAGATGGTATCATTAGTGTAGCTCTACTTAAATTGCAAGATCCGTAGTTGCACCAGTGTAAACCAATTTCAATTGTAAGCTTTGTGGTATTGCTTGCCTTACTTCACAACACTAACCCTTTGAGTGCCAGAGGGGTACTCCACACATTGCTTTGCCATGCGTGGCATACCCCTCTGGCACTCAAAGGGTTAATGGCAATTATAAAATTAACAAAAGTGGGTGGGCTGGGACAGTGGGCTGGTACAATAGTAGAATCGGGCCACTTGATTGTAGTTGCCCTCCAGGCCACAAGCTGACAGCCCTCCCCTGCTGGCATTTCTCTATTACTTTAATCTTCCTTTTTTTCCTGTGAGATTGGAGGGGAGCGATTGGGCCCCCTCTAGAGGCGTGCATCTGTTTCTTGTATTCTGTTTTATGTTGTTTGTGTTATCTGGAGTTCTAACTAGGACATCAGCTATCTGGATGGTTTTGCTGGGTACCCTGGAGGTCGCAGCACTCCACACGAACTGTTCATTGTTTAACCCCTTAACGACCCTTGACGGTCATAGTACGTCATGGGTAAATCTGACTGAACGACCCATGACGTACTATGACCGTCATGGAATTCCGGGCTCCCCCCGCGGCTGCACGTCATTCTGGGAGTCTGGAATCAGATTCTTAAAAAAAAAAAAAAAAAAAAAAAATGCTCTGTGGTCCTTTAGTGACCGCCTCAAGCCTGCGCGGCCGGTCGTTAAGGGGTTAACATACTCTATACCCTTCTCAGTCTTCTTGAAATCACTGGTCCAGTCAGTGTGAGACATACCCTGCTATTATGGGTAGGGATTTTCATGTTGTATACGTAACACACTGGTGTTGGGTTCTCGTCATACTAATCATTGTTTACGATGTCTACTGTTCTCATTTTGCAAATATGCTTGTATTTGTTTTTCCAAAATGTCAATAAAAAGTTTATAAAAAAAGTCCATTGATTTAAATGGGGCTTTTATAGCACAGTTAGTTCGCTCCAGAATTGGTGTACTTTTTATCCACAAGGTCCAATGACAAAATCTGATTTTATAAAAGAAGGAAAAAAGAAATGTATATGCATAAAATTGAATAGAAAAGAGAAACTGGCTGGCATGGGGTGATGGTAACAGCAGTTCTGGACAGCTGGAGGGCTGCAAGTTGTCCAGCCTAGTCTTAGAAATATACTTACACCAGATAACAATGTCGTAGTCTTCATACGCAGATGTCAGGAATTCATGCAAGTACGGCCTCATGAGCTCCAGCCCAGTTTCTGCACACGACCGATGGTCTGAAATAAATCTGAGACATTTAATTTGCAGCCAGTTAACAGAATGAATTGCCTCATGCAGATTTATTCTTAACCCTTTAAAGGGCCAGAGGGATGTGCAATGCACCCCCCACACACACACTCCAAGTCTTTAAAGTGGAACTAACAGCTTATAACAATTTAGGTTCACGTGTAAGAACTTTCAAAATGACAATTTCAGGGCTTATAATTTGAAGTCCTTTGCTACTAGCCAGACCTGAAAAGTTACTCGCCACTGCAAGCCATAACATACCCACCAGGTCTGAATTTCTACTCGCCAGGGCTAGTGGAAATTTTGAGCCCTGCCATTATTATATTTGCCATTTTTAACATAACAATACTTTAACCCTTTGTGTACCAGAGGGGTATCCAACGCATTGCTTTGCAATGTGTTGGACACCGCTCTGGCACTCAAAGGATTAAGGTATTTAACTTTGTCAGATTGTGCTAATTAGAAGGCAGTGTTGTACTAGTCATTCTTCTGTAAAATTGTTTGAGAAATGAACTTGTGGTACTTTATTCCAATTCCATACACAGTATACTAATTACTTCTGTTCAAAGACAAAGTTATTACTCATAGGGCTACTAGAAATGCTTTCACTGTCTGGGCTTTGTCTATATTAATTAGCGTCACATTGCATGAGAATATGGGCCCGGCATAGAAATTAATTACGAACTCAAGACACAAATACTAGGTGATTAATTGGTGCAATTTATACATAAATCTCTCACTACTCTAGGAATATACTGGCAGATGAAACTAGTCATAAAATCAAAATTGCATATTAGTACAGAACACCCTGAACATTCCCTACAAATTTCACCTAGCAGTGTCTCCACCTTTGCCCAAACAGGTACAAGATGCACTTATAGAGAAAATGTCTACACATAAAAATTACTGGAATGATGTCCTTGACATAACTGCCAAAATATTCTGCATACCTAACCTCATAGGTCCACTGGATGTACTTCTAAATCAGTGTCTGATCTCCCTATCTAAAGTCTCCTCATCGAGGTTTGTACAGACTCTTACTTAAAAGGGACCCCCTTCCAGATCCATCCCCAAACAAAGACATTGCATTAACCCTTTCAGTGCCGGAGGCTCGGGCCATTTCCTGTACCCTGCAGGCCAGACACATTTTCAGCATTTTTGCTATCCTTCTGTTTACGCTTGATTTCCTCTTGGGATTTTTAGTTAAATATGGAAAACTATATATTGTTTTTTTTCAGAACGAATTGCGCTTTCTCATGGTACCTTACATGAACAGAATTTTGCATCGTGCAAAAATCTATGATGTCATAATGACAAAAAAAAGTGAAAATTTACTAATTTTGCTAAAATCACATACTATGTATCAAAAACATTTACCTTGATTGAAAAAGTTTCAATTATTTGAAAAAGCCCTGAGTCCCCCGAGTAAAAAAATACCAAATTTGTATAGTTTTACCTACGTCCATGGCTAGCGTAGAGCCCTAAACACCAGCAGCGCAAAATGACATTTTCAACTTTATAAACTAAAATGCTCATTCTAGGGTTTTTGTGGTAAAACTACCCTAAAACAGTGGAATAACTATATAAACCTATATATTTCTGAAAAGTAGACAACCTGCCGCATCTAATGAGGGGTAACTTACCTTCTTGCCCCAAGCCTGTTGTGCACAAATGCTTCCAGAAGGTGGCACTATAGGAAAAAAATGGCATTTTCTTACGTTTCTGCCCCTTCATCTGTATGGAAATCTGTGAAAACCATGGAATTTCCAACTGTATTCATTAGCTAGTGCTCTTAGGAGAAAAATGACACCTCATTGGTATGAGTTCCCCTACCTTAGTGGGCGCTACAAGTACCAAACTACACCTATTGCAACCACTAATTTTTCTAACATTTTCTCAAACATTACTTGTCTGTACAAAAATGGTTATAACAACTAGAGAAGTGAAGAAAGGTTACACAAACCATACCATTTTGGAAAGAAGACAACCTGCCGCATCTAATGAGGGGTGACTTGCCTTCTTACCCCAAGTCTGGTGTGCACAAATGCCTCCAGAAGGTGGCGCTAATGAAAAAAAAAGGCATTTTCTTACATTTCTGCCCCTTCAAATGTACTGAAATCTGTAAAAACCATGGAATTTCCAGCAGTATCCATTAGCTAGTGCTCTTAGGAGAAAAATGACACCCCATTGGCATGAGTTGACCTACCTCAGGGGGCGCTATAAGTGCAAAACGACACCTACTACAACTTCTAATTTTTCTAACATTTTCTCAAACATTACTTGTCTATACAAAAATGGTTCTAACAACTACAGAAGTGAAGAAAGGGTACACAAACCATACCATTTTGGAAAGAAGACAACCTACCGCATCTAATGAGGGGTGACTTGCCTTCTTACCCCAAGTCTGGTGTGCACAAAGGCCTCCAGAAGGGGGCGCTAATGAAAAAAAAAGGCATTTTCTTACATTTTTGCCCCTTCAAATGTACTGAAATCTGTGAAAACCATTGATTTTTCAAATGTATTCTTTAGCTATGGCTCGTAGGAGAAAAGTGACACCTCATTCGTACGAGTACACATACCTTAGGGGGCGCTACAAGTACAAAACTACACCAACCTCTAATTTTTCTAACATTTTCTCAAACATTACTTCTCTATAGAAAAATGGTTATAAGAACTAGAGAAGTGAAGAAAGGGTACACAAACGATACCATTTTGGAAAGAAGACAACCTGCCGCATCTAGTGAGGGGTGACTTGCCTTCTTACCCCAAGCCTGGAGTGCACAAATGCCTCCAGAAGGTGGTGCTAATGAAAAAAAAGGCATTTTCTTACATTTCTGCCCCTTCAAATGTATTGAAATCTGTAAAAACCATGGAATTTCCAACTGTATCCATTAGCTATTGCTCTTAGGAGAAAAATGACACCCCATTGGTATGAACTGACCTACCTTAGGGGGCGCTACAAGTACAAAACTACTACTGCTACAACCTCCTGATTTCTCTAACATTTTCTCAAACATTCTTGCGTGTATGAAAATGGTTATAACAGCTATAGAAGTGAAGAAAATGTAGCGAAACCATACCATTTTGGAAAGAAGATAACCTGCCGCATCTAATGAGGGGTCACTTGCCTTTCTACCCTTAAGTTAGTGTGCACAACTATTTCCAGAATGTGGTGCTACAGAGAAAAAAAAAAAAAAAAAAAAAAAAAAAAAAAAAAGTTTTTTTTTTTTTTAACAAATCATTCACTTCAAAGATACGAAAATGGTTCAACACCATGGGATTTCCTAGGAGGACCTCCTGCCAGCCTACGATAAATGGTACCCCACTGCTGTGGGATGACATACCATATTGGGTGCCAGGAGTGTAGCTACCAGTTGAACAAGGATGGGGAAGCAAACAGCGTATGTATGATTCTATGGCTATCAGTGGTCAGTCAGTGTACGTGAGGACCTGTGACTGTCAGTGAAACCAGGTGGGGGGAGGGACGAGGGGTCAGGCAGTGTATGTGGGTATATCTACCACTGGGCAGAGCGCAAGTATGGCAGTGGTGGTGGGGGAGGTAAGGTAGTACATATGGGGGATCTGTGACTACCACTGTGCACTGTAAGTCCCCCACATACACTGTTTGATTTCCAGCCTGAATCCAGTGCGTATTGGCACTTGGGTCTACCAGTAGGCAGTGGAACCAGGCTAGGGGGGTCAAACTGTGGGAATGGGACTGCCAGTAGGCTGTGTAACTGGGCTGGTGGGTAGGGTACGGGGGGGGATTGAGTCATTTTGTGTGCATGCCACAGGGATGTCCGATGCATTGCAAAGCAATGCAATTGACCCCCTGTCGCACACAGAGGGTTCTTTTTAAAAAAAAAAAAAAAAATTCTTCTTTATTCATAGCTTGTTGGGTGGCCTTAGGGCCCCCCAACAAGCTTTGAATGTAAAGCAATAGTAAAAAAAAAAAAAGTCCTGTGTGTGCCACAGGAGGGGGTCTAAAATGAACCCCCTCCCCTGTGGCACTCAGAGGGTTAATTTTTTTTTTTGTCTGTTTTTTATAGACCTCATTGGGGGGCTTCAGGACCCTTCCTTATGTCCCCCAATGAGGTCTTAGTAAAAAAAAATATGGGCTAAAAGAATTGACCCTGTGAGTGTCACAGGGTTCTCCAGCACATTGCAAAGCAATGTGCTGGGGACCACTGCGGCACTCACAGAGTTAATTTTTTTAAAATTTTTTTTTTTAATTATTATCAGACCTTGTGGGGGGACATCAGGAATTCTCCTGATGTCCCCCCAACAATCTCTGATTATAAAATACTAAAAAATATTCCTATGTCTGCCACAGGAGGGGGGGCTCTGCAATGAACCCCCTCCCCTGTGGCACACACAGGGTTAATTTTTTTTTTTCTATTTTTTATAGACCTCATTGGGGGGCTTCAGGACCCTTCCTTATGTCCCCCAATGAGGTCTTAGTAAAAAAAAAAAAAATATGGGCTAAAAGAACTGACCCTGTGAGTGTCACAGGGTTCTCCAGCACATTGCAAAGCAATGTGCTGGGGACCACTGTGGCACTCACAGAGTTAATTTTTTTTAATTTTTTTTTTAAATTATTATCAGACCTTGTGGGGGGACATCAGGAATTCTCCTGATGTCCCCCCAACAATCTCTGATTATAAAATACTAAAAAATATTCCTATGTCTGCCACAGGAGGGGGGCTCTGCAATGAACCCCCTCCCCTGTGGCACACACAGGGTTAATTTTTTTTTTTTTTCTATTTTTTATAGACCTCATTGGGGGGCTTCAGGACCCTTCCTGAAGCCCCCCAATGAGGTCTCTGTAAAAAAAAATACGGGCTGCAACAACTGACCCTGTGAGTGCCACAGGGATCCCCAGTGCATTGCAAAGCAATGCACTGGGGAACCCTGCAGCACTCACAGGGTTCATTTTTATATTTGTTTTTTTTTTTTATTTATAATTTTTATTTTCAGACCTCGTTGGGGCACATCAGGACCCCTCCTGATGTGCACCCAGTTATTGATCTCCCAGCCGATTGGGCTGGGAGCTCAATATGGCGACAGAAGGAGAGCAAAAGCTCTCCTTTTGTTCACTCCTACCTCCGGTAGGAGTGATCTCCATCGGGGAAAGCCTTGTAACGTCATCGGTGACTATGTCACCGATGACGTTGGGAGGCTTCCCCCGGTCCCGCCCACTCCTACCCGGAAGTTCGGGTAGGAGAGGAGGGATAGGAGAAGCTCCGCTTCTCCTTAGTAAATATTGATCTCCCAGCACGATCGGCTGGGAGATCAATACCTGGGGGGACATGAGGAGTAATCCTCATGTCCCCCCACGAGTGCCAGGCAATTGTTTTTTTTAAATGCGGCCACTGCATGCCGGTTATACCGGCCTATGCAGTGACCGCATTTAAGCTGTACAACGTACGAGCTTGGCACAGCAGGTACAGCTGTCCTCACTCGTACGTTGTACCCACTTGGCACTCTAGGGGTTAAAGCACATTATGCAAAAAATGTTGCGCAATTCCAGAACAAACTAACTGCATAATGGTGTGTGGGGGTGGGGGGGGGACAGAATAAAATATTCTGATTTAAGCAGCGCTTATAACTCCTTAAATGCTAAAGGTCTCCAATAAATTGTGTTAAAAGTCCTATTTACCCATTTGAGTGCCAGATAGGTAGGCAAAGCACTTCAAAGCAATGCGATGAATACCCCTCTGGGACTCAAATGATTAAATCAACAGAGGTGTGTATTCATGCCTTGTGGTGCATTTGCTTTGCTCCAGAACTGTTCAACTTTTTGTTTCTGTTTAAAGCCCACGATTTGCTGTAACACAATGCTTTTCCTTTTTGTTTTTATTTTTTAATTGCCTGCAATTGCCTCCCTGCAAGTTGCTGGACTTCTTAGCTGCATCACAATTCTTTAGTGTGATCCTGTGGATGATGTAAGTGGGATTGAGAGGCTGCAGTGAACGCCAGGCACCACCTCTGCCCCCACGAGGATGTCACACACAGCCCTCTGACAGAACGTGGGAGTGCAAGCAATTCTGACATGGTTTCAATGCAGTTTAAGAATGAGGCAGTGTGTCCCAGCCTCATACTATGCCGATACAGGATAAGAACTGTTGGTTGTCCATGCATTGCTGCATACTGGTGCATGACAACACACAGGAGGCAGCACCTCCCTCCAAGAAAACATTAGTGCTGGTACAGAGGTATTCCCTCTATATGCATTTAAAGGGGAATTAAAACATCTTAATAATAGACCCACTTACCTTACTACAGTCAAACAAATCCAAACGGCTCTTATGAAATTTGCTCTTTTGCCATTGTTCAAAAGATAACATCTTCAATCAGTCCTGGATATCATGCCCACGGAGGCTGACATGACAATTTTTCAAACTGAAGCAGGCAGAGTGCAAGAGCCAACTTAACACTTTCAGGACCACAGTGGTGCAGAATGCATTGTGAAAGAATGCACAGCACAACCCTCTGCTCTTAAAATGGTTATGATTACCATGTGAAGTGAGCCAGTGGTCCTGACAGCAAGTGTCATGTCCTCCACCATGGACATGGCATCCAGAACGGTTTGAATATGTTCTCTTGAACAAAAACAAAACTCACAAGGGCCATTATAAGGTGTGTGTGGGGGGGTTATTATGAGGTTGTGTTACTTACTCCCTTTATGATAAAACAAGTAGCCCATTTCATAACCCTAGCAGATATGGATTACATGTGGAAACGTTGTCTTCAATACTTCCTTTGTCAACAAATCACTGAATTAGATCAG
This sequence comes from Rhinophrynus dorsalis, assembly GCA_037306005.1. Taxonomy (NCBI): domain Eukaryota; kingdom Metazoa; phylum Chordata; class Amphibia; order Anura; family Rhinophrynidae; genus Rhinophrynus; species Rhinophrynus dorsalis. Next base: position 73,582,084 of record CM074721.1, on the reverse strand, counting down.
GGGTCGGCAGATTTTTTCCAGCAAAAGGCGTAAAAAAAAAAAAAAAATAGTTTACTTTCTCTGATCAAATCTGCATGAATGAATTTCTAAGACAGCACACTCACCAAATAGTGTGTAATCAACATCAAGAACTAGCAGCTTCTTCCCTTCCCTCGGCGCATTTAGAACTTCCACTTTATAGTCTTTAACGCGCCGTGAAATTTTGGCCAAGTTTTCTTCTCTAGAGAGGGGAGGAAAAAAAAAATTGGCATGTGTGTAAAAGCAAATGGGGTCCAATTCTGGGACAAACCAACCATCAAAGGGGAGAAATAAAAACACGCAATTAATAAAATATGGCTTTCAAATGGACATTATTATCACAAAAAAAAATTTCTATCTTGGATTTGAAGATTCATTTGAAAATATCCTGTCTATGTTATTAGAATTAAAATTATTTTTGGTGAAGTTCAATTTGAGCTGTATAAATTTTGAAAAATGTGAGTTTGATGTGCCGTGTAGTGATGAGCGAGCATGCTCAGCCGAAGCTCGGTTCGGCTCGAGCATCGCTCTGCTCGGCACATGGCGGTACTCGTACGAGTACCGCATGTGCTCGCCCGCCATTTTCGGGTCTCATCCCCGCACAAGGCGCCTGCCTAGGGCCCGGCCAAATGAGGGGGGCCCGGAAAGCCTCATTCAACTTGAATGAGGCTTTCCGGGCCCCCCTCATTTGGCCGGGAGATTCAACCCCCACACCCGCATCTTACCTGATCTCTCACTCATCTCGCCGCTCTAGTAATACAGAGCGCTGGGCGATGACATCATCTCCCAGCCTCTGCATTACTACAGCGGCGCCGGGAGCTTCAGTCAAAGAGATCTGTGCCGAAGGAGGCACAGATCTGTCAAGTACACCGCTAGACCACCAGGGGAAATGTGAAGATGAAGGTGCAATGTGGAGGTGAAGTGGAGATGGGGGCATTGCGGAGATGAAGGGGGCATTGTGGAAGGGGCATTGCGGAGATGAAGGGGGCATTGTGGAAGGGGCATTGCGGAGATGAAGGGGGCATTGTGGAAGGGGCATTGTGGAAGGGGCATCGTGGAGATGGAGATGAAGGGGGCATTGTGGAGATGGAAGGGGCAGTGTGGAAGCGGCAGTGTGGAGATGGAAGGGGCAGTGTGGAGAAGGTGGCATTGTGGAAGGGGCAGTGTGGAGATGAAGGGGCAGTGTGGAGATGGAAGGGGCAGTGTGGAGATGGAAGGGGCATGGTGGAGATGGAAGGGGCATGGTGGAGATGGAAGGGGCATGGTGGAGATGAAGGGGGGCATTGTGGAGATGAAGGGGCAATTGTGGAAGGGGCAGTGTGGAGATGAAGGGGACATTGTGGAGATGAAGGGGGCAATGTGGTGATGAAGGGGCAGTGTGGAGATGAAGGGGCAGTGTGGAAGGGGCATTGTGGAGATGAAGGGGGCATTGTGGAGATGAAGGGGGCATTGAGGAAGGGGCAATGTGCATCCAGACATCCTCCCTATGCTGTCCCTGAACCATTTCTGTGGTGTTTCCATCATTTTCTGACCTTTTCCTATGAACCAGGCACCCTCCCCTCATCAGAGCAGGGGGTGCCTGGTGTAATGCTCGAGTCCTCCCATTGACTTCAATGGGGCTCGGGTGCTCGGCCGAGCACTCGAGCCTCCGGGGGCGCTCGGCCAGAGCACCCGAACACCCGAGCATCGGGGTGCTCGATCATCACTAGTGCCGTGCACTCTCTTAGTAATGACCAGCCAGAAAACAATGCAAGAGGGAGTGGAGGTATTTTATAGCTTTGATGCACCATTACTACCAATGAACTTACTCTCCCTGCAGGTCACAGCACGGCTTCACTATGGGTGTGTCAAATAGTAACAAAAATTGGCCCAATAGGCTATAACAGTGCAACTAGAAGATCAGCTTAAACCTTTCAGTGTGTTTCCCACCCCTCCAGCATGTAGTATTGCATTTCAGAGCAATCTGATGGTTTGTGTAGTTCATTTTAACCAGTGGCCTGCACAGTTCCTGACACTTTGGCTTAATGTCACCATGTCTCAGTTTCTAGCTGCTCTCTGAAGGCTTCAGTTGCTAAGTGGATGTGTTAATGTCTTGCTTGCCTTGCTCATACCACCAGCGCAGCTACAGGGGTCCCACCACTGCTGATGCAAACATACGAATCCCATCTCTGCAAGCACAGCTCTGAGGGGGAAAAGGCTACACATTAACCCTTTCAGTGACTCTGCCAATTTATAGGAGGTTCAATACCATAGACTGATGGAACTGGTGGAAGTGGGGCTGTGGTGTTTGAACTGATGGTATGAGCAAAGGAAGTAAGACACTAACACCGCCACTAATCAGCTGTTGTCTGCAGGAGTGACCATTACCAGTATCTCTGTAAAATAAACCTCAACTCCCTGCTGCCAGCCTTCTATCAAACATGCCAGCACATTATCCATTTGAGTGCCAGATGGGCATGAAATGCATTGCTAAGCAGTGCTTTGCCCATCCCACTGGCATTCAAAGAGTTAAGCTACTCTATCATTTGCATGGATATAGCTTATTTGGCTATTTCCCATGAAGCAGCAGCAGTGTGACTTGCATGGAGAGTAGTAAGTGTACTGGTAGTGAGGCAAAGCAATATAAACTACCTCCTCTTCCTCTTGCAGCCACTCTTCCATAGTTGCTCTTTCCACTGAGGAACTTCAGCAGATCAAACACATGGGTAGGGATTCCAGAAAGCACTAGGGCTGGATTTCTGGGCAACTTTCACATTTTTCAAATTTAGCTTGGGGGGGGGGGGGGGGGGGACAAAAGAGGTTTTCAGACATACATTCATATTGTTTTTTTGTGTGATCATGTCCCTTTAACTCCTTGAATGTGAGAGGTCTCTACTATCTTACAATTCAGTTGATCCAGGCCCCACTTCCTTTTAAGGTACTGTACCAAGATTCAACCCGTATAAAACACCCAAATTCTGCATATGGTGCATTCAGGATCTTATCATGAAGAAATTCCCCAAAGGAGTCAGCTGCTGAGAACTAAATACTTTCCGGATGCATTCCACCTGAGGGGGTTGGTTTCTTAACTCCCCTATCATCTGATAGGAACATTATGGGTACCGTACAGTGAACCTACTGCATTTTACATCTGCTCCCATTGTAAAATGTGATATTTGCCCTTTAACTTGTTTAAAACGACAGTAAAGGGGCTTTCTAACTATAGGTTAGAAATATGAACAGAACTCCCTATGCTTAAAACGTTCCCATCTTTCTCAATTTACCTTGCAGATCTCCATGAAATGCAGAGTTAGAGACATCAGCACTTCTCTTTTTCTGTGAAAGGAAGCAACATTTCTATTCTTGCCACTAAAGTCCTGTGTGGGCAAATTCTCAGAAAGTGTGCCTGATTGGAGAGAACAGAAACCTCCCATAAAGGGCCAAATTATGTGGTGATGTTACCAGCCTGCAAATCACGGAAATCTGAGGGGCAAAAGGAGAAAAAGAGAAAATGCAAGAGTTTTAAGGTATGGAACTTGGTTCCCAAAGCTGTCAGGTAACTGCCTACAGTTAGAAATCCCCTTCCCCTGACCCTTTTTTACTGCCCTTTTAAAATGACAACTATTACCTGATGTTGCGCTCTCAGCAGGCCTGCTCCTCTGGAATAGACCTGCTGAAGAAGCCAGATCTGCATTGCAAGCCCTGGCAGATCAGCTGGGGAGCCAAAAAAGGAGCCTGAAAAATGACCTCCAGTGGTCTCCGGTTGGTCCCACAGGAGAAACTGAATTGCTAGATTTTGAAGTCTGACAGTTCAGTCTTGCCAGTTGTGTGTGGAGTCCTATGTTGAAAAGAAAAAGGTGAAATTTACTCACAGATCTTTTGTTTTCCTCTGTGTCCTTCCACGGCTATAACCAAGTGTTAGCTCTGCATTCCAGCTGGTAGGACCAAATCAAATTTCTAAATACCCAGTTCATCCTCCTCAGTTATACTATTGTCCAAGCTGTAAAATACCACAGCTTAGAAACCAGAAAGTGCAAATTAACTAACACATCTTAAAGCATAGGAACACCGTATACTAAGATACTACAGACTAAGACAGGAAAGATACTTTACAGTGTACCCTAGGGAGGGGTGCCATGGAAGGACACAGAGGAAAACAAAATAATTGATGAGAAAATGTCACCTTTTCCACTGTGTCCAATCAACGGCAATGACTGTGGGACTTACTAAAGCAGTGCCCCAGCATATAGGGAGAGAACAATACATACCCTTTCCTGTCAAATCTGGCATCTGCTGAGGCCAGGAGAACCAGTTTATAATGCTTAATAAAAGGTGGATACTGACGACCCAGTAGCGGCTTTGCAGATTTCATTAGGCGTAGCTACTGCTGTTTGTGCCCAGGTCTTTGATATAGCTCTTGTAGAACGTGCTTTGATCTTTACAGGAGGAGTCTGGTTTGCTGATGTATAAGCCAGGTTAATGCACTCCCCAAAATCATCTAGCGATAGAAGGTTTGGATGCTGTAATTTCTTTGAATTTCCCAGAGAAATGCACAAACAAGGCATCTGTTTTACTTATTGCTCTGGTTCTGTCTAAATAGATCAACAGACATCTGACGATATCAAGATTATGCAAGGATCTTTCTTTGTCATGAGTTGGAGTAGCGTAGAATGATGGAAGGATAATCTCTTGGTGGAGATGGAATTCTGACACTACCTTGGAACGAAAAGATGGTTGAGGTCAAAGAACAATTTTGTCCTGATGAAACACACAGGAAAGCCTGAAGTTCACAAACTCTTCGAGCAAATGTAACTGCTGTGAGCAGAACAGTCTTGAAGGTTAAGTGTTTCATTAAGACTTCCGCCAAATAAACATGTAGAAGCATAACTGTTTTAACACCAAGTTTAGGTCCCTTGGAGGAATTAATCCCCTGATGGGGGGTTTAATCTTTGTAATTGCAGAAATGTATCTCTTGATAACATAAGAGACTGCAACAGGAGTACAGACACAGCTGATAAGACAGAGAGCGGAACCTTCAAAGATTTAGGTTTCAATCCCTTCTGGAAAACCTCCTGCAGAAAGTCTAAAACAACTGGGATACAACAAGATGTCTATCCCTGTACCATCTGGAGAATATAGACCACATTCTGTAGTAAATCTTTGTTCTGGAGGGGAGACAGCCGGCGAGGATAGTGTATATATAACTTGTTCTGATAAGCCTTTAAGCTTTAAAAGAGCTCCTCTCAGCCTCTAAGTTGCCAGCTTCAAGAATGCAGAATCGGGGTAGAACAGAGGGCCCTGTGATGATAGGTCCGGAATGACTGGTAATGGAATTGGAGGAAGTATGGGCACCCTCTTGAGATCGGCGGACCACATCTTTCGTAGCCAGTCTGGAGTGATCCAGCCTGGCTTGATTGTATGAGCAAATGGTGCGTTAACGGCTACACACTGAAAACGCACCGTTTACATGCGAGATTGTGGTACCAGTATTGCAGAGGCTCCTTAATGCGGCTTGCATCACGAATCCTTACGGGAGAAGTAAGCTTACTCAATGAACAGTAATTTATTTAATACTGGGCCCAGTGCGAACCTCCACTGGCAGAGGATATTCGGGTCAGATGGGAGAACTAATATACTTCACGTCAGTTGGTGCAGTATATAACTGTACAAATAATAAATCTTTTAGAGATGTATGGTAATACCTCCGTCTTTCCAGCTTGGTAGGAACAAAATAACTGAGGAGTAGGAGGAGGATAAACCGGATATTTATAAATCTGATTCAGTCCTACCAGCTGGAAGGGGAGCTAACACCCACAGTCATTGCCGTGGATTGGACACAAAGAAAATGGAGTAATTGAAGGGCAAACCAACTGTAGCATACATCTGGAAATAAAAATTCACACTTTTTTTTTTTAATTAGACTAGTAACCCCTCAAGCGCACTAGTAAGCACTGGGGGCCAGCATTGAAGGTGTAGTGAACCAGTCACCTTGATTCACGTTTGCATATTTTAAAACTTCATTAAAAATTGCCTTTGTGTGATGTTAGCCAAAATACCAGCAAATGCAAAGTTAAGGAGATATTCATGCATCTGCCATATACTAATTGTGGTACCAACTGTCACCCCCCCATGTGAGCTAGGGAACTGTGTGCTCTGCATGAAACCCCAATCGAAAGCAAGTTTGCTACGAGTATGTGCAAGAGGCTCAAATATACTCTGAACAGAAGACAGAATATAGTTTGGATGCTAAATAACAGGATGAAAGGCCATTATATTTATATTATATATATATATATATATATATATATATATATATATATATATATATATAGAGAGAGAGAGAGAGAGAGAGAGAGAGAGAGAGAGAGAGAGAGTGATAGCAGATAAACACACACACACACATATATATATCAGATAAAAACACACATACATATTATATATACACATAAGGAAGGGTACCTCTGAGGTTCACAGGGAGCCGAACAAGAGCCAGCGAACTGGAACAGATCAGGGCAGGCAGCCCCAGGAAGGAAGCCTCAGTCCACAGGACAAAGCAGAGAGAGCAAGGAGCAGAGTCTAAGTTCCAAGCCAGAGGTCAGAGCAGGCAGCTTAAGGTGCAGAGTCAAACGAAGCAAAAGGTCCGGTACACAGTGGGAGCAGAAGAGGAGTCAAGAGGCAAACTGAAGGTCTGGTACACAGGAGAGCAATAATCCAGGCAAACAGGAACCGATAACCACAGGGAGACTCGAAGAACTGAGCGCCGGATCAGCCGCCTCACTGCCTTATATATAGGAGGCCGCTGATGTCACGTCGGCGCGACATAGAGAAGCGTCTGGACGCCGGCAAGATAACCTAGCAACGTGCTGCCTGACGGATAGGAGCGCTGAAGCCGGCACACGCGGACGCCTACATGGTAACCCCGCAGCACCCCACCAGGACGGATTGGAGCGCTGAAGCCGACACCAATGACATTTCATAGGCTAATTAAGCTCTGTGCTGCACCAGGAGACTTTCACTTTCTTAGAAATAAAAGTGAACACTAACCCTGCAGGACTAGCAATCTAAGCAAGCTCACCCTCCTGAATAGCTGCATGTCAGGACAACAATGTAGAATATAAAACAACTTTTAATGGTATTAATAAAAGAATTACAAGTGTCCTGACTTGTCCTGACATGCAGATTGTCAGGACATGCAGATATTCAGGAGGGATAGCTTGGTTAGAGTGGTAGTCCTGCAAGGTTATCTTTTCCCTTTCATTATTCTACTCCCCTGTAGCACCTATATACTAGCCCCCATTTCCTGTTAATAATATGTATGTAGTCTATTTGGGATTTATTAGTGTGCGTGGGTACTGTTCCCATTTTCTTTTTTCTTCCAGAAATAAAAGTGTGAATATTTCCTAAACTATACATCTGTGGACTTTTGGTTAACATGATACATAGGACGTTTTGAATTAAGTTTTCAAATATGTATTAAAAAAAATATATATATAAATAAAATGTCAAGGTGACAGGTCAACTTTGACCCATTGAGTGCCAGAGGGGTATCCAACGCATTGAAGAGAAATGCGTTGCGTACCCCTCTGGAACTCAAAGGGTTAAGTCAATGGATTTGGAGAATGTTACTTTCTACTCAATGGTGAAGTGCTTATGCTACAGAATTGCTGTTCTTGTTTTTTTCTGCTTTAGGCCCTAACAACAGCAGAATGCACACAGAGTGCAAAGCAGTGTCAGTAAGTGCAGGAGTATTTATACGGTTGATGAAATTAACATTAAATCAACTGAATTACCTGTTTTCCACCTCTACAACTTCCTCTTCAATATCAAAGTCATTCACAACGTCATCATTATCAGGTGGTGGCCCCATCACCTCCTCCTGGCAGAGCAAACCAATAAACAATTAAACAGGCAATTTCCAAATGAAGGCAGTCTTTACCTCTTGAGGACCAGATAGGTTCACAATGCCTTTACGAACCAATGCGTCGCACTCAGGGCCGGATTTACAACTCAGGAGCCTGTAGGCACAGAAATCTGAAGCACCCCTCCCCCATGGGCCATCTGCACTGGACACCTCCACAATGCTCCTAATCTCCACATTGCCCCCCATCATCTCCATATTGCCCTCATATTGCCCCCCATTAGCTCCAACTTGCCACCATCATCTCCATATTGGCCTCACATTGCCCCCATCATCTCCATATACCATACTGCCCTCACATTGCCCCCATCATCTCCATATACCATATTAACTTCACATTGCCCCCATCAGCTGCACATTTCCCTCACAATGCCCCCATCAGCTCCACATTGCCCTCACAATGCCCCCATCAGCTCCACATTGCCCTCACAATGCCCCCATCAGCTCCACATTGCCCCCATCAGCTCAATATTGCCCTCACATTGCCCCCATCATCTCCATATTACCCTCACATTGCCCCAGTGTCCGTTTCCTACCTCATCCCTGGTGGTCCAGCGGCAAGAGAGCTCTGTGCCTCCTCCTCCTTCTGCACAGAGCTGTAGCTGCTATAGCTCCCACGCGTTCTTCAGTAATGCAGAGCGCTGAGAGATGATGTCATCTCCCGGCTCTCCGTATTACTAAAAACCAGACACATGATCCCAGTGACAGGCGCCCCTCTGTTGGGTGCGCCTGTAGGCAGATGCCTACTCTGCCTAATTCTAAATCCGGCCCTGGTCGCACACCCCTCTGTTCCTTAAGGGGTTGAAATTGCAGCCTTGTAAGCAACCCTCTGGCCCTTAAGGGGTTAATTATGCACATTCACTTAATAAGGACTGGGCAACCTGCAGCTCTCCAGCTGCTGCTAGCCTACAACTCAGGATAACAGCTGATAGATGCAGGTTGCCCAGCTCTGCACTAGACTGTGCATATATAACTGCCACAGCGTGTACGTAAATTACTTTTGTGAGAGATCATATTCTGGAAGCTATAGGGGGAAAATGAAAATCCCCAATTATTTAAGTGGGGGATTACTAAATGTGGCCAATAGGAATTATCAGCTACTGATTTGAAGGTCACTATATATATTCAAGAGTTACAATTTTACATGTGGAGATTATTCCCTCAAAGACTATATACTTACTGAGGTGTGGACTTTGTTTACTAATTAGGAGAAATGTAATTGAAATGGTGGGGGGACTTTTTCTCAATTTTGTTGTGGGAAATTTAGATGTCACGCATTTTAGAGGCACTGATACTAAAATCATCATACACTTTATAAAAAGAGAATTTGACAAATTAACACATTTAGTGCTAGTTGTGTCTCCTGCGTATTGTTTTGAAGTGACTTATCCAGTTTATAACGTCTCCAGTTCCTATGTTATTCTATGGAGCCTATGTGCTAAGATCTCCAGAACTGAATAAACCATAGTGAATAGGCTCCATAGAATAACAGATATTGGAGAAGTGATAAACTGGATAAGCCATCTCCACTTTACCACTACTTAGTGAATCTGCCCCTGGAGTTAAAGCGGAAATACCACCTGTTTTATGTCATCTAATTCCCCATCTGGTGACTAGCTGCTCAGTAGTCCTAGTTGCCAGAATAATTATCTGGTTAAACAGAACAAGACCCTGCTCCGGGGCTGACAGGCAGTAGAGCGCGCAGACATCTTGCCATAGTGACATCTTTGCGCCTGCGCTGTCAGTCCCTTTTGGAGCCGAACAGCTCCTAGCAACATCTCCTAGTGCTGGCTAGGAATGACAGAGCGGTCTCGAAGACGTCACTAAAGCAGTAGAGCACGCAGACATCTTGCCAATCAACCCCGGTGCAGGGTCTCGTTCTATTTAACCAGGTAATTATTCTGGAGACTAGCACTCCTGAGCTGCTAGTCTCCAGATTAGGAATTAGATGACAAACTTTAAAACATGTGGTAGTTCCACTTTAAAGTATACAACATCGGACCATACGTTATAAACAAAAAATATAAGTGAGTCACTCTGAACCATATATACAAAGTTAAAATTAGAGCAATTCTGGGGCAAACCAACTGTACCATATAGTACAAATAATAATAATTTCCACTGATATCAATATTTAAATGGCACTTTTAACCCCTTTCAGTACCAGAGACATATAAAACCCATTGCTTCACAATGCGTTGCATACCCTCTGGAACTCAGAAAATTAACCTCCTGACTGCTAAAAAGTTCTTCAATGCATTGCAATTGAATGCCTTGCACACCACTCTGGTCCTCATGGGGTTAAGTAAATGGGAATTTGCACTTAATCCTTATGACGCATTTGGTTTGCCCCAGAACTGCACATCTTTTTCCCCTGTAATTTTGAGCCACTGCATTGCTTAGCAGGTGTTTGTGAAACAAATGTTGACAGAGAAGAGAAATTGGATTACCAAGCTTTCCTCACGTGTTCCCATCATCATTATCTTAGTATTTGGTTTGAGTTTGAGAACTCCGAGTTTTACATTGTTGTCTGCTGGTTTACCTGGCAAACACATATAAAGAGGGTGTCAGAGAATCACAACATTTTATAATTAGAACAGCGGGCAATATAAGAGTATTTTCAAAAACATTCATACACCCTAACTAGACAGAATACTTGGCACTGTATTCCAGAAGCCAACAGAGAACAATTCTGAAGTAAATCAATTGCACCGTAGGGAACAAACAAAACTTGCCATTGATTTTAAATGGGACTTTCAACCCAGTGAGTGGTAGAGGTCTCCAACACACTTAACCGTTATGCGTTGGAGCACTCTAGCATAATAGAAATTAAAGGCATTTAAATTAATGTCAATTTCTATTTGTCTCCTATGGTGCAGTTGGGTTGCTCTAAAATTAATCCAAGCAATGTGTTGGAGACCTGTGTAGCATTCAAGGGGTTGATGGCCCCTTTTAAATCAATGGGTATTTCAAGGATTTCATGTCTCTTTCAGTGCAGTTGGGATGCCCCACAATTGTGCCACTTTAAACCGTTAAGCCCATGATGTTTTATCCCTTTGAGTGCCACAGTGCTATGCATTGGATACCTCTCTGGTACTCAAAGGGTTAATAAGTTTGCTCCAAAAGGCAATGCCGACTTTGTAAATGCTAAAACGATTAAAAAAAAAAAAAAAAAAAAAAAAAAAAAAAGAATGCATGACTTCAGTCTTCGGGGTCATTATGAGTTGTAGATTGCAAATGGTTAAATCAGTGGTTTCTTACCTTATTTTGATTGCTGCACTTGTAATAAATCAGAAGTGTCTTTATTCCCTAGATTTGACACATGTATTCTAGATGAAGGCTCCCCATATCCATGAGGATATACCATCAGTTTAACCTGACTTTTTACTCATGTTCAACCCTGCAAGGATTAATAATTCCTTGCACATCCCTCTGGTCCTTAAAGGGTTAACACAGAATTGGAGCTATAATCATTTTCAGAAGAAGCAGCTTGCCTGGGTGAGAGACTGTAGTGTAATAATAAAGGACACTCAATACCACCTCTTCACTGCAGACATCAGTGGGTCTTATGCAAAAAAAAAAAATATATATGGTCAATTCTGTAGCAAGCAAACCAACTGCACTGCATGGGACAAATCAATTTGATATGTGGGAATATTTATTATTAAATGGCATTTTAACTTCATGATTGCTAGAGTTGTCTATAAAGACCTCTCCAGCATTCAATGGTTTCAACCGTCCCTTTTAAATCATTGGGATGTTTCCCCTATGGTGCAGATGATTTACTTTAGGATTACTCTACTTTTCTTTTGCACGAGGCCCAGTGATATATAGCCTGCAGCTCCTCTTTGGATATAGAGTTGTATCACTGATCTGCATCATCAAATATCAGCTGGTTTCCCATTAATGTTGGTGTCACCTAAACTGTAATTTGCAAAAAAAGAACAGTGACTTTCAGCCCTCCATACTAAGATGTTCTTAAGCAGATGTAGTTGCCCTTGGGTAGTGTTTTAGTAGATTTTTCCACCAAATTCTGCCTATCTGTTTCAGCGGCAGTGAGGCCGATATACTAAAAGTAGTGCAATTCTGAGGCAAACCAACTTCTCCATGAGGGAAAAAAACCCATCCCATTGATTTAAATTAGACTATTGATCTCTTGAATGCAAGAGAGATCCCCAGGTACAGCAATGCATTATTAATTCCAGAAGGTGCACTACTTTTCCTTAGTGTTATACCTCCCAACATTTTAGATATATATATGGAGGGACATTTGTTTGAGTTGGTAATGGGGGAGCCATGGCTGGTGAGCCAGGCATTACTGAGAATTTACAGGTTATTTCATGACCTACAGACACCTCTTTGAGTAACTGAATAAATGATTTAGAGCAATACCAAAGTATTTTATTCACATAGACTAATAGTGATTTATACAACACATATACTGAAGTTTAAACAAACATTAGGTGAGTTTTACTGCTGTGCAGCAATGTAATACACACCACGGTCTGATGTTCTAAATAAGGACACCAGAGTGGGAAACAAGGATTTGGGAATCAAAGAGGAACATTTGGAGATATGAAGTACGTGTGAAGCATGCCTGGCTTTTAAACCAGTATCAGTTACTTAGCCTAAATGGGACAGTAAGTGACAAGCCCCAACAACTCAATGGGAGCCGCTTACCCCCACTCACCCTTATATTTGAGGCCCAACAGTTTCTGTCGCTCAGGCAGCACCCCGGTCAGGCTCTTCAGTGAATGCTTGAGATCCATCACCGTGTCCTCCTCGGACAAGGCGGATAAAGGAAACTCCTGTCCACCCCATTTGATAATGAGGGACAGGGTCATGTCCTTACCGGCCGTGTGTCCAGCCATGCAGGGGTTTGAGGAGTCACAAACCAGCAGGGGTCACTTCCATGAAGTGCCGGCGACACAAGAGCTGAAAGGTACCACAACACAAGCAAGCAGACAGGAAGTGACGCGTAGGTGACGACTGAAAACGTCAGATGGCCTCGTGTTACGTATCCACGGCAATACTTCCTGAAACTGTGGTGCATTGATGAGGCAAATGTTTGTCATTGTCTCTTAATGCTGGCTCATATCTAGAAAATCAAACTGGAGTTCTGTATTAAACCAACTGCACCATAGGGGACAAATGAAATAAATATATTAAATATTGCTTTTAACCCCTTGACTGTTGGAGAGGATTGGAGGCATCTCTAGCATTCAAGGGGTTAAAAAGCTCTATTCAAGTACATAGGCGTTTAGGAGTGTGTATGTGTCCACTATGAGACAGATGGTTTATATTAATCCAGTTTGCTATTATACATTTGGGTCATTTAATGTTCATCTGATTTAGGTGCATCAGAAGTTGGATTGGAAACACATTGCTCACCTGCTCTTGCTACATTACAATACATGTCATCTTGAGCTGGCTTTTGAGCTGCTGAGGATTATGGTAGTTGTAGTGGCATAACTCCCAACATTACAAATTGCCAAAGAGGGACGCTTGTGTTTTAGGGGGTGTTGCTGGGGGCATGACTGGTGGGTGGGCCATTACTGAAAATTTTTAGGCTATTGTATAATCTATTGACACCTCCTTGTTTAACCTAATACATGACTTATAACAAGACTGACGTATTTTCTTACACAGACTAATTTATAAACACATATACTGAGGTTTATACAAACATTAATGTGAGTTTTATTGCTGTGGAGCAATGTGATACCATTATATACACACCACACAGTCTGATCTCCTAAAAAGAGTGACATCAGGGTAGGAAAGAGGGACAGAGGGATTTGGGTCTAAAAGAGGGACTGTCCCTCCTAAAAAGGGACACTTGGGAGGTATGTAGTGGTGTTGTACTTAAGTAGCTACTGAAACACATTTTCCACTGTACTGATATACTGGATATATATATATATATATATATATATATATATATATATATATATATATATATATATATATATATATATATATATATATATATATATATATATATATATATATATATATAATGGTTCTCAGTCTTTTTTTATTGCTACAGGCAGTCTGGGCTTTTCAGGGGCTAGTGCATCCCTAACATTTTACAGGTCAATTGTCATGGATAAAATTTGCAGTACAAACATATAGATATATATTCTTATGTGCCACAACCATAATGGCAAAAAGATGCATACTGTGCATAATCATTTCTATAAACATCATACACTTGCCACTCAACAAACATTTTTGTTGTCAAAGTCTTCGGAAGAATAAAAAAAATCAGCTCTCTCTTCTTATGTCCATTACCATGACACCCTGGTTGAGAAACACTTTACTAGACACTAATGACAAAACCAACAAGCACATTGCAAGTAAGAGCAAGCTGGAAGCTATTTAAAGAAATACTACTGTTGAAGTAAAATGTGGTATTATATGAAAGAAAATATTTGGCTATTTACACACCATGTCAGATGTACTGTTCCATACCTCCCAAGTGTCCCTCTTTAGGAGAGACAGCCCTCTTTTAGACCCAAATCCCTCTTTCCCATCCTGATGTCCCTCTTTTTAGGAGATCACACTGTGTGTTTGTGTAAAAGTGTATCATGTTGCTCTACAGCAATAAAACTCAAATGATTGTTTGTTTAAACATCTGTATATGTGTTGATAAAGTAGTCTATGTAAATGAAGTACTTTGGTTTTGTTATAAGTCATTAATTAGATTACACAAGAAGATGTCAATAGGTCATGAAATAGAATAAAAATTATCGGTAATGCCCCGGCCACCAGCCACACACCCAGCAACACCCCCTAAAGCACAAGTGTCTCCCTTTGGCTATTTGAAATGTTGGGAGGTATGCTGTTAGGTGACCAGATAGCTCTTTAAAATCAGAATACACTGGAAAAGGTCATTCTCCAGGTTTGTACCGGAATCAGTGCAACCCTGCACTGGGTTTTACATACAGGCATTTAAGGGCATATCTCTGGTCATCACCTTACTGAGATGTTCTGGAGCAAATCATCTGAATCACGGTGGACAAATACAAAGTTCCCACATCCTATTAATTTAAATGCATCAGAAGTGTCCCTCTTTAGGAAGGACATTATTTAATTGAGACCCAAGTATTTCTGTCCCGCTTTACCACCATTGTGTTCCTCTTTTTAGGGGATCAGACTGTGTGATGTGTATATAAGTGTATCACGTCATACCACCCAAGTGTCCCTCTTTAGGAGGGACAGTCCCTCTTTTAGACCCAAATCCCTCTGTCCCTCTTTCCCACACTGGTGTCCCTCTTTTTAGGAGATCAGACCATGTGGTGTGGTTATAAGTGCATCATTTTGCTCTACAGCAATAAAACTCACATTATTGTTTGTTTAAAGTCAGTATATGTGTTTATAAATTAGCCTGTGTAAATAAATACTTTGGTCTTATTATAAGTCATTCATTAGGTTACACAAGGAGGTGTCAATAGGTCATAAAATAGCTTAAAAATTCTCAGTAATGCCCTGCACACCAGCCACGCCCTCAACAACACCCCCTAAACACAAGTGTCCCTCTTTGGCAATTTGAAATGTTGGGAGATATGTCACGTTGCTCTACAGCAGTAAAACTCACTTTAATGTTTGGTTATACATCAGTATGTATGCTTATAAATTAGTCTAAATAAAATACTTAATTTATTCAGTTACACAAAGAGGTTGCAGTAGGTCATGAAATAACATAAATATTCTTGGAAATGCCCCGCCCACCAGCCACACCCAGAGCAACACTACCTAAAACACAAGTGTCCCTTTATAGCCACTTGAAATGTTGGAAGGTGGACATTCAAGTTTGTTTAAACTTCAAGCAGAACTTTCATATATTACTAAGTCGCCATGCATTCATTAAGCACATGGCGACTAGCATGGAAATCCATGTCTTACCTTTAAAAAATAGCAGATTCTAAAGAAATCCTTGCCTTTTGGAGACCAGAACCCAGGCTACAGCGCAGACATCTTGTCTGTGCACCTGCGCTGTCAGTCCCGGTCTCCAATGAGTAGTACTGCAGTGACCACAACGTAACCGAAGGGACTGATGGCGCAGCTACTTGAGTGGTTATATAACAATCCAAGAATTAATTTTTAACACTACTAGCACATTTTTTTCTAAAAATTAAAAAGAACATTTTCCTGTATGATATACAAATGTTATATAGGTCAGTACCCAGGCAACTTTCTAAGGAAAAAAGCCCTACTCGGTACATATAACTAGTTATCACAAACTCACAGGCCATTTGCTCAAAGAATGTAGAGTAACTCTGGAACAAATTGTATCATAGAGGGAAATAAAAATTCACATTGATTTAAATGAAGCTTTTACCCCCTTACATG
This sequence comes from Rhinophrynus dorsalis, assembly GCA_037306005.1. Lineage (NCBI taxonomy): Eukaryota > Metazoa > Chordata > Amphibia > Anura > Rhinophrynidae > Rhinophrynus > Rhinophrynus dorsalis. Next base: position 73,565,814 of record CM074721.1, on the reverse strand, counting down.
GCAGAGAAGTCTGCAAACCTGTATTATTCAATGGATTAAAAGCTCCATTTAAATCAAAGTGAACATTGTGAATCTTTATGTATTCTGTACAACGTTTGCATCATGCAAGTCTCACTCACTCACACACACACACTCACTCGCTCTCAGTGGGCATACCTTGTAACTTTCAGAATGTGCTGACCCTGAAGTCTTGTAAATATTAACCATTAATGTTCATATAATAGTCAGTGATAATTTCTTACTAATTTTTATCAAGAGGTGCTCAAATCAATCCTTAAAGAACCATTAACATGCAACAGCTTAAAAATTTCACTGCATGAACACACACACAAGATAAGCAGGACTTTTCCCTGTGTCTTCCTGATACAAGTAACACCAATTAAAAAAGCAGTTAATTGTAGTATATTAGACAATAGCATTGGGATCTCTCACCCTGACAATTTGGTCAAAACCCTGGGTCTCAGGGTCAAATCCTGAGAGTTCCCAGGTATATCAATGGGTCATATGCACGGTGAAATTCAGATTCAAATTAGTTGCACATTAAGGAACAAATTAAAAATGGCAATATTTCCATTGAATTAAACATTAAAGGGATAGTAATACTTAGTTTTAACTTTATTTTATTTTGTAGGCATTAAAAAAAACACAAAGAATGATATAAGTCTTATCTCTCAAACATTTATGGTTTAAGAGATATTCACAAGCAAAGTGAATGTGAATCTGGTTGTAAGACCAGACAGATAACAGCAGGGGACATTCTTCTTCTTATGAGAACAATGAAAGCCCTTCCCCCCTTGACAAGTTTTTCAGCTTTTTCCCTTATCTTAATTGAAGATTGTCCCTCTCTGCAATCTACCTGGGTACCTCCCTTCTGATCTGGCTGAACGGGTGGGGGGGGACTCTGCTTGTGAATATCTCTTAAACCATAAAGGTTTGAGAGATAAGACTTATATCGTTCTTCATGTTTTTTTAATGCCTACAAAATAAAATAAAGATAAAACGAAGTATTACTATCCCTTTAAATCCGTGTGCAGTGACAGCCACCAACCTCAGTGGCACATGCATCAGTAGCGAACCCCTACATTAACAGACACAGTGTCCCACAAAAATACACAAAGGCTCAGAGAGAAAAAATAATGGCCCACACAGTTACACCCCACCCCCTTTCCAGTCATCCAGTGATCCACATAAGCCACACCTCCACACATGCAATTACTGAACCCCCAACATACTCTCAGAGATTACCAGGTAGCCAGGAATTTTATAACAGCCGCATTGCGTAACCCCTCCTGTGAATTACATGCCACTGTACGAGTGAGGTCATTGAACAGAACTGCACTAAAGAAGATGGAGCGGGCCTAGGCTCATCCTGTCTCTGGATTGGCTTGTGGGATAAGCCTATTTTAGACTTAACTCTTGTTATTAGCAATTAGTTGAATTCCTCTGGCATTCAAGTAGTTAAAACAGGGATGTATCTTAACCCCTTGGCATACTGCCTAACATTTCAAATGGCCAAAGAGGGACACTTGTGTTTTAGGAGGTGTTGCTGGGCTCATGGCTAGGTAATTACCAAAAATGTTTAGGTTATTTCCTGACCTATTCACACATCTTTTTGTAACTGAATTAATGATGTAGAACAAGACCAAAGTATTTTATTTATATAGTCTAATTTATAAACACATATACTAAGTTTAAACAAACAACAATGTGAGTTTTATTACTGTGGAGCGATGTGATACACTTATATACACACCACACAATCTAGTCTCCTAAAAAGAGGGACACCAGGTTGGTAAAGAGGGACATCGGGATTTTGGTCTCAAAGAGGGACTGTTCCTACTAAACAGGGACACTTGGGAGGTATGTCTTGGAACAATTACTTTCACTCATGCCCACAAGCTATTTACTTGAGGAGACAGTAGAGCTGTTAAGGCAGGGGTGGGGAATGTAAGGCTCCCAACTGCGTATGTGGACTTTGTTTTATGATTGTATTTTATACTGTTTTTAAATTATTGTATTAAGAATAGTTTATTTAAGTATGCAGGTAATACAATGCATGAACAAAAATCAGGAGACAAAGAAGATTGCAGATACATATCAATTACTCAATCATTTTCAAGAGCATGCTGATTATACCTATAGGAGTTTTTCTTGAATGAGCAGACGTAAACTTATTAGAAGCCATGTAGATATTGAGAGCATAACCACTCATAACTGAGACAAGAGGAAGTGAGTGTATAGGTGGTATGTTCCAGCACTGATCAGAAGAGAAAGAGAGAAATGTGAGGAAGGGGAAGATAGATACAGTGTAAAAAGACATGGAATAAGAATAGGAAAATGTCAGCATCTGTACCATCAAGACCTCAAGCTGCTCAACAGAAGTGGGCAATGAGAACTAGATAAGTCTTTTGCCATATGAAGCAGTGAAGCCAATGAAGTTTACACTCAAAGAAGGGCTTATATGTGGGTAGGTATGTACACTTAAAAAGGGGTTAAATCCTTTATCTCTGTACTGCAACCATTTATACTATTTACTGAGAAAGAGAGGCATGGGATTCATGGAAATAGCATGGCGTTTTTCCAGAGATATGAAGGCATCTGTAATGGAGCATAGTCCGTTACTAGAGCCCTTGTCTGGGCCTGGAACTGTTATCACAAGAACTCCAGAGACTGTGGACATTTCTGGGCTCAAAGAGACTGACAACCATGGACTGCTGGCTTGCTTCCAAGGAAATGGGCAGTAAGGGTTAATTATTTGAGATTGAGCAAAGTTACTTCCAATGTGTATTCTAGCCACTCAAGCCAGTGTATTGTGGACTGTACTGAGACCCCATGCCGTGTGTTAATTCATTCACACCCCTCAAGTCTTTGTGTGCACTGCCTGAGTTCATCAACCCTTTTGTATTAGTAAGGCAATCATGTCTGTGCCATTGTAATTGCTTGGACCATTTCCTGTTGGTCCTTTTTCTTGTATGTTGTGATTATATTATCCTTGTGGCTCATCTATTGTATCCTGTTCGCTCATGTATTGCAATGTGGTTTCTGTGTATAAATATGTGTGGTTTGGTTGAATAAAGTCCGTCTTATTCTGAGTGAACAAGGAGTCCTGGAGTCTTGTATTGCTTATGGTCTAAAGTGTCCATTCTGATACCCATCTGCGCCAAGTAGCCTGAATCGTCGACCGCCTGCTGCCAGCTTCCTGCGACCCGACTTCATATGCTGTCAGGCGGCGACGTGGACTCTATCTTCTCTTTCCTGTGTTCCAGAGATCCTGCAACTGCGATCTACAGTCAGGTCGAAGACATTCGACCTTCCACAGTTCCTGCTACATTTTCCTGTTATCCGTTCAACCGTGAGTAGAGACCTCACTCTCGACGGCCCGTGGTACCAGTTTGTGACCCAGCTCTGGCTGTGCGTCCCTTCGAGTCCTTCCCTGTTCGCCTGGCTTCTCTCTGACTCCGAGACAAAGTTGACACCACTACCACTTTGCCGACTTGGATACGGAGTTTGCGACACCACGGTGTTCGACCAGGTAGTCCATTTGCTCGACCGGTGCATCCGACAGCACCAGTCCAGCGTCAAGAGGGAGAAACCTCGGAACGACGGCGGAAGGCGATGCGGTCCCTTCTTGCTTCCGTTACAGCATCTACTTTAGAAAGCCAAAGAGAAATAGGTAGCGTGCTCTGACTTCCCCCAGAATAGAGGAAATACAGCTTTAGCAACATTAAGAAGTGTTTGAAAGCATATCCAATCTTTGGAGGGAAGGGAAGGAGATAGATGATGTTGATAAGAAAATATGCATACAAGAGGGTCTAGAGGGATAAACAGACATAGGTAAGAATGAATATATTGTAGGATTAAGAACCAAGACAAAATAATAAAATGTATTGTATACCTTTTAATAAAAGTTTTCTACTAAATCGGAAGGTGGGAAACAGCCATCATTTTGCTCCAATGCACTAGGTTCTTGAATGGAGACAGATTATCTCCATAAGATAGCTTGTCAGTTTCTGGACATATTCTTGTTCTGGCCAACGTAAAATGTGAGTGCTATTTTATCTTTTTATTGGGGATTCAGTTGTTAAATGATATGGCATGATCGAGCACCTTCTTTCTTTTCTTGCTTCTTATAAATGTGCCACTTTTGGAGAGTGTGACTTGGAGAGGTGCTGCCCTTATGTCAACATTGAAGTACTTTTACACAGTCCTATTGAGCAAGGGTTCTAATCATAACGTGTTTGTGCTGAGGATGACATAAGTGATACCTCAGTCATAATCCTTGTGAGTATCTAATCGAGAAGTGTTGCCTGATGGTGACTGTACAGTGGATTTATGGTTTTGCATTGGGGCGCACCCTTTCTTCTTCTTTTGATTTTCTGCACTCTGACAGCATAGCCAGATATCAATGCTTAGGGTAGGGTGACCACAGCCAGCCAATGAGGACCATACAGCAAATACATTTCATTGGCTGGCTGGACTGGTGCGTGTTGCTCCATTCCGGGACTCTTTGTTGTCCCGGTGGGGGGTGACCCGGGACGCGGGACACAGACCCCCAATTAAAGACAGTCCTGGGCATTCCGGGATGTGTGGTCACCCTAGCTTAGGGCACATTCACATATAAACACACCTAAAGGAATGCCATAAGCTACATTTCAATACTCAAATTAGCCACTATAGAAGTAAACACTGCAAAATCGTAAACCTGCTGAAAACATGGTGATGTCGGTGTGTTTGTTGCTTATTCACATTGAGATGATGGCAAAGACATATAATGTGAGGGAATCTGAAAAAAATGCATTATAAACCAATATTAATTATTTTCATAGTGGTATATTTTCCTTGTTCAATAACCAGTTTTGTTCTATCTTAGCACAGGGTTATAGCTTACACATGTTGAATAATTTATGTAGCTTCTATTAATATTGCTGGATTAAAGGGATAGTAATCCTTCATTTTATCTTTATTTTATTTTGTAGACATTAAAAAAACATGAAGAATGATATGTCTTTCCCCTCCCGCCCCTTTTACCTAGTGTAAGCCATCTCTTCTCAGATGTGGAATCTGGTTGTAAGACTAAACAGATAACAGAAGGGGACAATGAAGACCCTGCCCCCCTTGACAAGTTTTTCAGGTTTTTCCCTTATCTTAATTGAAGATTGTCCCTCTCTGTAGTCTACCTGGGCACCTCCCTTCTGATCTGGCTGAACAGTGTTGCATCAGTAAAAGGGGCGGGAGGGGATACTTTGTCATTGAATTTCTCTTGAATTACAACTCTGACAGAATTGAAATAATACTCTCCAAAGTACAAATACTATGATGATTAATTAGAACTGCTTTTATTATGAAACATTACTATCCCTTTGAAGGGATAGTAATACTTAAAATGTAAAAAAATATATGTTGTAGGGTTTATCCACTTGAGTAAAACAAGGGTGCTCCCACTGCTGAGAAATATTTTATTAAAATCCTATGGAGATTTATGGTTTACGGACCAGAGCAGTCCATATGATGGTGTAGCAACAGCACCACTGTAAATTTTCAGACACTGTGATATTGCACCTAAACAATTCAAGTTTGAGCTGTTAGAATTTTTTAATAAAATATTTCTCAGCAGTGGGAGTACCCTTGTTTTACTCAGGGGGATAAACCCTACAACATATATTTTTTTACATTTTAAATATTACTATCCCTTTAAAATCTATTCTCTCTACAGCATGCATAGCTAGTGATATCCATACCTGGGAACCTTTTATTGTTGTCTCCCCAGAAGGAAGTCCTCTGCTGCCATGGGTGGTGTGAAGAATGACGTGTATTGCATCAAAAAGGGGTGGGTCTTAATACGAGTGTCGGGGGAGGGCTTAAAAGAAGGCTGGGGAGAAGGAGCTACACCGGGGGAAAAAGTGGAAGTGGGTAGAGTTTCAATAGACTCAGCCTCTGCCCCGGAGACCCGGTAAAGCAATGCCAAAACCGGAGTCTCCGGGGCAAATCCGGAGAGTTCCCAAGTATGCTGATATCATCATCATCACACTTCCCCAGCATTTGTGTGCGCAGCCAGCCAGCTTGCCCAGGTGTAAGTGATGGGTTGCTTGGGGGAGGAGGGGCCCTGACATCTTTTTGTCCCCAAGGGTGGGACTCTCACCTCTTTTTTTGTCAGTCTGTTCCTGGGCCTGCAGCTGCTTTGACCTCTTGGATACGAGAGGGCTTCAACTAATTGCTAAGCAATGTGATAAGACAACTTTAGTTTACATGCCATCTGTCCCAGATTTCCAGGGACACTCCCTGGTTTTGTTCCCTGTTCCTGAATCCTGCTGTCCCTGGATTTAACATTTAATTTTAACCACATATTCTATGTGCTCATCATTAACAAGGTAATCAGGTACAAGCTTCCATGTGTTCTTATTGCTTATTTATATAATTTGAAGTGGAACTAACACCGCTAAGAAACTTTGTTTGTAATAATTCCCTATCTGGCGACTAGCCGCTTAGTAGCGCTAGTCGCCAGAATTATTACCTCTTTTTGGAGAAATATGCAGTCATCCTCGGCTGACAGGCAGGACGGAGCGCAGACATCCTGCCCTAATGACGTCCGCGCGCCTGCTCTGTCAGTCCCTTCCGGAGCCGAATGGCTCCTAGCAACGCCTCCTACAGCCATCTGGGACTGAGAGAGCAGGAGCGTGGACGTCACTAGGGCAAGACGTCCGCGCACCTTCCTGCCTGTCAGCCGAGGATGACTGCATATTTCTCCATAAAGAGGTAATAATTCTGGCGACTAGCGCTACTAAGCAGCTAGTCGCCAGATAGGGAATTATTACAAAGTTTCTTAGCTGTGTTAGTTCCACTTTAATGTAGTACTTAGGTGTGGGTAACACATGATTTGCTGTAGGAGTGCACATTTTGATCATCTGCTGTAGAAGTTAATCTGCTGGTGTCATGATGTATAATACTGTGGACCATTAGTAATGCTCTGTACTATGACCTACTGTCCAGGGGAAAAGTGTCCCTGAAAATTATTTCGAAGTGTTCACAAGTATGCAACATCTGGAGCCCCTATGTGTGACTATCCCTTCTTTATACCTCCCAACATTTCAAATGGCCATAGAGTGACACTTTTGTTTAGGTGATGTTGCCGGGGGAGTGGCTGGTGGACGGAGCATAGCCGAGAATGTTTAGGATATTGCAAATGGCCAAGAAGCAAGGACCTTTTTTGGAGGGTGGTGGTCCTCGGACACTACTAGTGGGAAGACTTTAGTTCTAAATAAGACCACCCAGTTTTGTTCTTTCAGTTAAAACACTAAGCAACTGCTACCCTTCAAGAACGTGCCAGCGCCCCCACATTATTATGTCTCACGCATGTGCACTGCCAGCACATACTGACTCGCAAACTCCAAAGCGCAGGCGCTGATGAGTTCTCGCGGCTGCTAGTAAGTGGGCAGTCCGAAGTTTGCGCATGCGCAGAGTTTCATGCCGTTTGTTATTGTGGGCGGGTTGCGGGTTGTAAACTACTCGAGTGGCCTGAGGGCCGGAAATCCGTGAGAGCGACCGGTAGAATCTGTCCATCTAGGGGCTCAGGCAGAGACGAGTTTTCGTGAAGGAAAAGCTTCCGCAGGAGGGTAGTGGGCTGTGCGCCGAGAAGAGTGAGGGGCGGAGGCCTGGACATGGATCTTGGGAGGCTCTGAGGAGAGATTTACCAGCAGGTAGAGTAGGAAGCATAAAGAGGGGATGGTGGCAATGATGACAGAGAATGAAAAGGGTACTTGGGCTTGCAATCCGGCGATAAACTGTGACAGGCATCCATATTCACTTCATGGGCCGCATATGTGGCCCTCACGTTGACCAAATGGGCTGCTGATTATGGTTAAAAAGATTAACCCTGTTGATGTTGGAGACCACTCTAGCATCCATGTGCCTACCTCCCAAGTGTCCCTCTTTCCCAACATGATGTCCCTCTTTTTAGTAGTTCAGATTGTGTGGTGTGTATATAAGTCTTTCATATTGCTCTACAGCAACAAACTCACATTTTTTGTTTGTTTAAATGTCAGTATATGTGTATCTAAATTAGTCTGTGTAAATAAAATACGTTGGTCGTGTTATAAGTCATTTTGTTAGATTACACGAGTAAGTATAATAGGTCATTAAATAAACACATTTCTGAGTAATGCCCCGCCCATCAGTCACGCCCCCAGCAGCACCCCATAAAACACAAGGTCCCACTATGGCAACTTGAAATGTTGGAAGGTATTCATGTCATTAAGACAGACGAACTGTAATGGAAATTAGGATCTGAAAAAAGAATGGTTTGTGCTTTTTGTGGTGAAAATAGTGTGTGGTTGAGAGAGAGATGCTTTAATGGGAAATTATCTTCCTACTCTACCAGAGAACAGACTGGCCTTCTGTTTCCCCACTTTTATGTTATGGAAAATTGGTGGGGTGATTGTTGCATTCTGTTGGGGGGGGGTTGACTATCATATGGAAAGGCGGTTATTTATGCAAGTTGGAACATTTTGTACTCTCTGGCAGGTTATAAAGACTGGTATACAAGACTATCAAAGTATGATTACAAGGGGAAATGGCCTGTATTCTGTGCTTGGGGAAAGGGCTAAAGCATAAGTCATTTGACAGCTGTTGCTTCTCCCTGCTCTGTTCTTTAGAATGGGGGTTGCATCTGTGTCCTAGGGGAGTGACATATTCTGAAAATGGGTAACACCTGGAACTTGTGGACAAGACTCTTGTCTACATTACACAAGTGAAGGGCATACTCTACTTCATGAATATGAGGAGCATAGTCTTGCTTATTGCACATGTTGAAGTTTTGTTTGCCTTGTGTGGTAAGGTAGCATGCCTTATGTATGCAGTATGCAAGTGGCACATATTAAACTTGAATTATCTTCAGAGAATTCTGCTTTGGCATGTCAGCTGTCAGAGAGCTGCTGGAGTTCTAGGGGCTTTGTTTTGTAATGTGACACCTAATGTGACTGCGCTTTGCGGTTCTTCCTTTGCAGAGCAACATAAGTCTAAGACTTTGGAGTTTCTGACTTCAGTTGCAGAGGCTGTGTACAGGCCTCCACTCCCCATAGACAGCTGGAGACTGTCAAACCTCAACACTTTATGATTGTGTGATTTACATTGTTGAAAAGCAGTGTTCATAACTTAAATCTTTGACTTTACTCATTAAAGTGATCGTGAGGTCTATTTAAAATTATTTGACCAAGTCTTCTGTATAATAAATGGAACATATTGCGCTATGTCTAAGCGCTTCTTTGTAGTTCAAAAGTTATTGAGCAGTGAAGATCCACTGGCTGCCCTTTCTTCCCACGTCACTCTGAAGCTTCAGTCTGGTTCAGATGGCTGCAGCGAGGGACCAACTTCGGTAAGCAAAGGGAAATCCTGCACTCCTTCGTCAGGCAGGATTTCCTTTATACTTACTGAAGTTTGTCCCTCGCTGCAGCCATTGAATCGCACAGCCTGATCTCAGATTCCGTGGGAGGTGGATAGAAAGGGGCAGGCGGTGGATCTTCAGTGCTTGGTAACTTTTGAACTACAAAGAAGAAATCTCTTAGACATAGCACAATATGTTCCTTTTACTATACAGAAGACTCGGGCAAATAATTTTATATAGGCATTACTAGCACGTTAACCCTTTGAGTTCCAGAGGGGTACACAAAGCAATGCATTGCATACCCCTCTGGCACTCAAAGGGTTAAAGCTAGCTTCCTTAGTCAACCACAAGGGTTGACTTTTTGACCTCCAAAACTGTTTTGGGTTGCACAGCTTTGCTTGAACTATTAAAGGTACAGTAAGGGATAGTAATGTTTCACAAAAACAGCAGCTCCAATTAACCTTCATAGTATTTGGGCCATAGAGAGTGTTATTTCAATACTGTCAGAGTTGTAGTTCAAGAGTAATTGAATGATAAAGTATCCCCTCCCGTTTTACTTAGTGTAAAACGGGATGTGGAATCTGGTCTCTTGACTGGACAGGTCACAGCAAGGGACAATATTCTCACTGCCCCTCCTGACAGTTTTTTCAGGTTTTCCCTTATGTTCACTGAAGATTGTCCCTCTCTGCAATCCATCCGGACAGTCTTGCTGCTCTGAGGTGAGCAGTGTTACATCAGTAAAAGGGGCGGGAGGGGATACTTTATCATTCAATTACTCTTGAACTACACCTCTGACAGTGTTGATATAACACTCTCTGTGGCCCAAATACTATGAAGATTAATTGGAGCTGCTTTTGTTGTGAAACATTACTATTCCTTTAATGCCAGTCTCTGTAAAAACTGTTTTTAGGTCTAAAATCTACTTTAACATACACTGTGTGGATGTTCTATTTCTGTTTTTTTTTTTTTTTTTTTTTTGTATTCCAGTTATCATAGCAGTCTTTATAGGCTATTAAAAAAGTGATTGTAAATGGACTGAGGCCACTGAGATATTGCACCTTAAAAATTCAACTTTGAAAATTAATAACTTTTGAATGAAATGCCTTTCAGCAGTGGGAGTACTCTTGTTTTACTCGGGGGGGTTAACCCTACAACATTTTTTTTTTTTTTTTTTTTTTTTTACATTGTAAGTATTACTATCCCTTTAACCATAGAATAGACTACCAGTTTAGAACTAGAGTTTTGGGTTCTAACATAAAATAACATTTTACAGGTGCTAGCTGGAAGTACATGAGTTATAAAATAACCTGATGTTATTTTTAGCTGTTGTCCCTTTAACCTTAGACTTGGTAAAACATAATTGTTCCTCTTTAAAGTGGATGTGTCACCTATTTATAATATAGCCTAAATAGGCTACATATCGAATACTTCTAAAATGTTTAATTTTTATTTTTTTTTATTTTTTTTTTTTTTTTAGCAGAACTACCACCTTTAAACAACTTTAGCTTCAATAACTCCCCATCTGGTGACTAGCTGTTTAGTAGCTCTAACCGCCAGAATTATCACCTTGTTTAATAGATTTATCAATTCTTCCGGGGCTGACAGGCAGGACGGACCATAGACATCTTGCCATAGTGACCTCCACGCGCCTGCTCTGTCGGTCCCATTGGCTCTAAGAGGTGTTGCTAGGAGCCGTTCGGCTCCGGAAGGGACTGACAGAGCAGGAGCGCGGACATCATTATTGCAAGATGTCTGCGATCCATCCTGCCTGTCAGCCCCGGAAGAATTGATAAATCTATTAAACAAGGTAATAATCTATCTATTGAGCTGGAGTGGTCTCATTGGCAGAGATCGATATCTGTTGGCTTATGGACAGAAGCCTCTGTCAATGGAGGAGGGAGGAGAGCAGAGGCAGAGCAGTCTATGCGGAAGTAGCTGGGGGACAGACTTTCTAAGTTAAATTTAAACTAAATAAAACTTAAAAAATAAAATGAAGTTTTAGAAATATTCAATATGTAGCCTAAATAGTTAGGCTATGTTATAAATAGGTGACACATTCACTTTAAGAATAGTGGGAAGAGAAATTATAACATTTTTGGGACTTTAGAAAAGCATGGTATGTCTCTGTGTGTACTTCAACTGATTTCACCATATGCACTAAGAATTATGTATGCATGGGGGTGGGGGACACTGTAATCATTGGTTGGCATAATGCTGGCAATGTGTTGAGCAGGACAAGCTGAGAGGATGGTCTCAGACTTCATCACCAAGGACAGCAGTCCACCCCCTCAACCATTTTTGGCAATGGGGTAAGCCACACATTGCAGAGCGATGCAATGCTCACCCATGTGGCACTCAAAGGGTTAAGGAAGAGAGGAACGAGTGAGGCCTACAGAGACTGACCCATCAATATACTCATGTCTGCTCAAAAACATTGTAGGTTTTTAATATTGCAGCAGGAAATACTATTGCTCATAAATATCAGATTTCCATTTCTAAGTTTTCAGAGCATTTTTGTCTTGAAAACAAAAAAAAATCTACCCCTTGAGGGATGTACAACTCATTGCTATAAGAGAGTAGGTCTTCACTATGATGTTCCTAAGAAGCCAGCCGCTGAACAGCGGACTGAAGTAGACAGACACTCACACATTTAGCTGTTATAATTGATTTGACTTGCTGAATTGATTTGCCATGCTGAGTAGCACTGGTGGCTTTGCGAAGTGTATGTGTGTCTGTTTACTTCAGTCAGCTGTTTGGCAGTTGGCTTCTTAGGAACAGCGCAGTAGAGACCCACTCTTTCTTATAATCCTTTGAATTGCTAGAGGGGTGTGCAAAACATTGCAAAGAATTGAGGTGCACATCCCTATGGCACTCAAGAGGTTAAAGTTTATCTGTTTGCCATTTCCATGTCTTCAGATCCTTTTGTTCTTGCAATCTGATATTTATGAGAAATAATATTTCCTGGTGCAGTATTTACAAACCAACAATGTTTGGGACTAGATACGGGTATGCTAATGGGGCAGTGTTCTGACGCTCCTTCCTCTTCCACTGATGTTCAGAGCAGACAGGAAGCACCTTAACCCTGTGCCACTGTGTTGAGCAATGAGTTGCTTTGCAATGTGTTGCTTACCCCTGGCACTCAAAGAGATAAGGGAGGGCTGTGGCTGCATAAAAAGATGTGAGGAGATCCCAGCTTAACAATGTCTGGTCAGTGACGTTTGGACTGTGAACTGTGACACCATAGGCAGCTATAAAAACTTAGTGCATGTGGTAAAACAACACATTAACACACAAACGCACCCATGGGACAACAACAATGGCTAATTGAGCTGCATTTCAGTACACAAATGAACCATTGTCAAAGTAGTCCCTCAATAATTGTAATCCTGATGATTGCATGGCAGATTCATGGTGATGTTGGCACATTTGCTGCATATTTACATTCATATGATGGCAGAGACACAAGGGTGTCCGCTAATTTTACCACATGACAGGAGGCTTCATATTTTGCATTACTTTCTTTACTTAAACTCCTTAGCAGTGCAGAATAGAGGAAAAAAAAAACTGACCAATCAGCATACACTGAAGAGGTAGTATAAGGCCCAACCTAGCTAAACCACTCCTCTTTCTTTGCTGTTCCACAAGCAGGACAGGTCAGACTATTTTGGTTCTTCATGTTTGTTTTACTGATGTGTTGAGGTCTTTTTTCACATATTGCTATTTGTTAATTGTGCAAAAGCTGTTTTTCTACAGAGTGATAAGGGGTTAGCTGAGTCTGTTTTGGCTTTCAGGGTTACTGTGGTTGCTTACAGTTTTTCCATTTTTTTCATATTACTGGGCTTGTCTTACTCTGTGGTATCCTTAGTATGTCTAAGCTAGGTTAAAGTGTGTCAGATTCATTACTGATTGCTGTCTTCCTGTTACTTCGGCGTGCCTGGGCATTGCAGCCTCACCGGACTGTCTTATTGTGTGGAGGGCCTCTGGCGTCATGGGGACAGCTTTTTGCTGTCGTGGCAGCGCAGAGTTTTCCCTCCGCCTCTGTGGTTATCCGGTGTGGCTGCATGTGAATGTTGCCCTGGTTCAGGCTATAGTGTGTTTGGTGCTTTGCGGGGGTCCACGGGAGTTGTTCCGTTGAACCGCTGTGCGCGTCAGTCATCTTGGATCTCGTGAGAGCGTGAGATCCACAGTGGCCATCTTTTGTTCTGGTTACTCTTGAGGCCTTGCATGTAGGGGCATTCCTCCACGTGTCCGGTTAGAGCCTTGAGGATCCCTGTTGGGTCTTGAGCTTTGGTTTGCGGGACACGCGGATTCGGTTGATTACTGTAATTTCGGATTACTAGCAAGTTTAATTGTTGTTTGTTTAATGAAGTCTGTGTACACTGTGCTAATCCTGGGTTAGTCCCTGCTACACAATTGGGGTGAGACTCCTTGTGAGTCTCAGGATTGTGTTTTCCCTGCGTTGTGTGCTGTCACGTGACTTGGGTGGTCACTCTGTGTTTGACCTTACATATTGGAGGTGAGCCCTCCTATGGTGTTGGGGTGAGCCCTCAGCGTTTTGCATGGTGGGGAGAGCCCCCTGTATATACTTCTTGTCTTCTTGAGGCCCATTGCTCATTCATGTGAGCAGTTTATGCTCTGTTTTAAAAGGGATATATATATATATAGGAGCTGATTTTGATGTCTCCTCTGCGCAGCTGGCGAAGGAAGATTTGTACAATACACAGGGTAATCGCCTCTTTGATCCTAGAGCAATTAACCATCCTTGGTCACCAGAGTGGAGTCTGCCGGAACATTTGGAGAGGTTTGTGCATTTCTGGATAAGGAAACCACTTAATCGAGAGGTCAGAGGTCGACTGAGAGCCGAATGCCCTTGCCCCCTGCTTCCTGATAAAGTGGCTTTGACCTGAATTTGATCCGAATGTCTTGTTGTTTGTCTAGTACTGGCAGAAATCCACGTTATGGCATCAATAATGGTCTCAGGTCTGCTCAAGACAAACTCCTGGATGTTCTTGGTCCTCTGATACAGATGTTATTCTTTGCAGATCAGTCACTTTCTCAGGATTCCAAGTTAGACGCTAATGCTGTTTGTGAATGGGCGCTCCAACTGTTGTGATCTGCTACATATGGACAATATATTAGCGGTCCAGTACATCAACCTTTTGGGCGGTGCCAGGTCTATTGATTTTGCTTTCAGCGCAACATTACTCTCAAGCCAAATATCTTCCAGGAGTCTCCAGCATGACAGCAGATTTGGTTTTCTCGACATTGGAGGGACATCAGCGATTGGAAGCTGAACGAGGCAGGCTTTCACAGATTGATGGAGATCAGGGGTCCTCTGGTGGTGGACCTGTTTGCATCCCGGACCAGCCATCAACTTCGTGACTATTACAGTTGGCTGCCGGACCTGTCTTGCAAAGCATTTGATACTTTCCTGCAGCAATGGCTGATGGTGGGGGCATATGCTTTCCCTCCGTTTGCCATGTTGTCCAGGGTGATTCATCCCGTACGGAGGCAAGGAGTGTTTTTGCTTCTGATTGCCCCCTTGTGGCCGAGTCAACCATGGTTCCCGGATCTTCTAGAGTTGTCAATCCAGGATCCACTGCTGATTCTGTTATTCCCTCTTCTCCTGACGGATCCCCAGGGTGCTCCACATCCGTTGCTGCTACAAAATCATCTCCATCTGGTGGCTTGGATGATTTCCGGGGAGCTTGGTCAGTTGAAGGCTTATTGCAGGCTACGAGGAACATTTTGTGGGACTCCTGGGCATCTTGTACGAGAAGATGTTATAGGTCAGCATTGCACTCTTGGTCTGGCTGGTGTGTGGAGAGAGGTTGCGATCCCTTTATGGCACCTGTTCCTATGATATTGAATTTCCTTTCTCATCTTTTTTCTTTGGGCTGTTTCTGTTCCACCAATGTGATGCGTTCGGCTATTTCTGCAGCTCATGTACCAGAGTCGGGTTTTCAGGTTGGCAGGGACCCGGTGGTGTGTCAGTTGCTGAGAGGGATTAAGCTGTTTCGCTCTCCTGGGTGCCTTGGGATGTTGAGGTGGTACTTCAGTTTTTACGTAATTGGCCGTCGTATGAGGCGCTATCTTTACGTCAGCTGTCGGCTAAACTCACATTATTACTTTGGTGTCTTTTCGGAGAGTTTCCTGTGTTTGTGCTTTTGATGCTGATAGGTTTGCAGTGCTCCCGGAGGGGGTCTCTTTTTTTTTTTTTTTTTTTTTTATATTGCGAGACGTACTAAGTCTGATTCGGTGGTGGTTTGTTATCCATTTTTTCGGGAAGAGCCTCAACTTTGTGTGGTAGAGACTTTAACATGTGTCGGTCATGGCCCATTTATGGGCAGCCCAGTCGGGCCAACTGCTTGTTTCGTATGTTAAGCTTCCACAAGGCAGTCACTTCCACTACACTAGCACATTCAATGGCTTTTGGCTCTGGCAGGCGTGGAATTGTTTATTGGTGCCCATTCGGTCAGGGATGCGGCGGCTGCTAGCACTTTTTCAGCAGGTGCTTCTTTGTCGGATATTTTACATGCTGCGGGTTGGTGTTGTGAACATACTTTCCGAGTTTATTTCTGTCCAGTTGTTCACGTGTCTTTTTCTTTGCTTCCGCAGCATTAAAAATGCAAAATATGACGCCTCCTCTCGTGGTAAAATTAAGATTATAGGTACACTACAATAGCATAATCTAGTTATGCTTGGTGGATGTTGGTCTGTGATGGCAAGGGGAACATAGCTAAGTGACACAGGCAACAACATCACTGCTGGGCTTGTCACCTGTCGGGTAGGCAAACTTTAACACTCCAGCTGTTGGAGACTACTGTTCCAGCTGCTCGGGAATAGGAGGACCAGTTAAAGTGCAATCGGTTGCTATGCTGCTGTTCTGTTATTGGCTACTGTATTCTGGCTTGATTTGGATTTCTTTGCTATTCTTTTTTTTTTTTTTTTTTTTCTTTTATCATTCAGCTAAAAGCTTAATCTTATTCACCATAGCATTCTAATGATGGAGTGTGGCATTTTTTTTTCCTTTATAAGTGTAATATGAGGGTAATATCCAGCGTTCTCTCCGTAGTGTAGAACATCTAATGCCAGTGCCTCTAGGAAGTAAGTGAGGGTATGCAAAGAACAACTGAAGACCAGAAGGATGCCCTGACATGGATGTAAAGGTTTATTAGCATTACTTACTAATGTCATATAAGATAAACAGGGTGACTAAAAATCATATTTATAAAATTCTTTGTGACAAGAGGGCATCTAATGTTTTAATTAAAATAACAACAACAATAAATCCTCAAGAATTCTCATTCTATAATATGAGATTAAAGTGGAACTATCACTCCAAATAATTATTCATATTGCGATAAGCATAGAAATAGTAGTATTATACAGAATAAGTCCAGCGTTATGAAGAAATCCTACTTGATCTGAGACTGATGGGCAGGCTTCTTACGTTAGAGGCGCCATCAGTCTCTCCCCGTATTTTAAGGTATAATGCAACGCCTCCTCACCAATCCTGGTGGAGACTGGAACGGATAGTGCAGGCGCACAGATGTGTCTATTGTCTAGGATCAAGTAGGATTTCTTAAAGGGGATACATCCTATATAGTAATTTGCTAGAAGTAAGTTTGTCAGAAGCAGTCATGCGCAGTAGAGACTGCTTCTCGTCCTGCAGTAATGCTCATTAGAGACTGCCCCTACTCGCCGCAGCTGATAACTGAGTGTGGTGCTCCGAATTCAGTCCGTAGTCCTCTCTGTGTACCTTCTTGGTCCCAGGAAGGTGCTCAGAGAGGGCCACGGTCTGAATTGGGAGCGGCCCACTCCGTTATCAGCTGCGTTGCGTTCGGGCAGTTCGTACTGCACATGACTGCAGCTCCACCTTTGTTGACCCGTGTACATGGGCTTTAAAACTAGTCACCTTATAAAAAGGTTTTACCATCTGCTTTTGTTAATGAGTTATTCTAGGAAAAAAAAAAATCTAACTACATATAAGGGTACTGCATCTTCAATTGCAGAAGAGCTTATCGAAGAATCAGCATGCCCCATTATGCTCACTGGCAAAGCTCTTCTGCACATCCTGTTTCTCCTCCCATCTGCCTCAGGGAGCACGTTCATGCTTCCCTTCGGTGTGCTGTGAACGGCACCTAGCATTACAGCAAGTTCCGGTAAGCATTATAGTGAGGTTGCAACCTTTATATCTTTATAAGTAGTTATAAGTAGTTAATATTTGTCATTTGTAAAGTGGAGCCTTTACCTGTCCAGTTCCTCACCCTATTGGAAGCATCCATCTTTATGGTATTTGCATGACTGTCAGTTTATGCTCATTCAGTAGAACTGGATGAGAGAGAGAGTAGTGTGCAGTGTTAGTACTGGCTGGCATACCAGCAGATGCATTCTAATTTGCGTAAACTGTCAAAGCTAAATATGTCAAACATTTTCAGTGGCCTGAAAATTTAGCGGTGCTGTTGCTGCACCATCCTATGGAGATTTATGGTCTACAGACCAGAGCAATCCATAGGATGGTGTAGCAACAGCGCCACTGTGATATTGCACTTAAAAATTTCAAGTTTGAGCTATTATAATTTTTTAATAAAATATCTCTCAGCAGTGGGAGTACCCTTGTTTTTACTCGGTGGGATAAACCCTACAACATACCTTTAATGTTTAACCTTTTGAGTTTCAGATTGTTCACCTTCCTTTGTCTTCATAAATATCTGCTTTAGTTAAAGCTGAACTATCATGAATATAAAAGTGCCCCCCCTCCCCAATTTTTACCATAACGTTAAGCATATCAGTACTTTTATTATCATTAGTAAGTCCGACATTATTTAGAAATCTAACTTCTTCGCAGACTCACCAACAGGCATCTTGCCGTATAGGCATCTCTGCGCCTGCACTGACCATCCCTGTCTGTATCTTAAAGGGATAGTAATACATCATATTTAAAAATCGGCATCTTGTAGCCATTAAAAAAATAAACGAAATGCCCGCAGTCCCATCCCTCAAACCTTTATGGTTTGAGAGATAATTGTAGTTAAACCCCCCCCCCCCATCTCCTTTCCTTTACGTTCTAGCTGACTGCAGGGGAATCCAGTCCCGGAGCAGAGCTGAGATCGCGTTATTGGAAAAGAAATCCATCACTGGAATGATCTCCTAAGTGCGCTTGCTTAAAGGCTTGAGAGGTGGGACTGGGGCATTTCATTTATTTTTTTTTTTTTTTATGGCAACAAAAGGCTGATTTTTTAAATATGATGTATTACTATCCCTTTAAGGTACAATGCAACTCCCCCTTGCCAATCATTGAGGAGACAGGGATGAACAGCACAGGCACACAGATGCCTCTTTAGTAAGATATCTGTGCTGTTGTCTGCCGGGGAGCCTTCAAAGAAGTTAGATTTCTAAATAATGCCAGACTTAACCCCTTAACGACCCTTGACGGTCATAGTACATCAAGGGTCGATTTAACTGAACGACCCATGACGTACTATGACCGTCATGGAGTTCCGGGCTCCCCCCGCGGCTGCACGCCGTTCGGGGAGTCTGGAACCAGAAAATGAAAAAAAAAAAAAAAAAAATGCTCCACGGACGTTCAGTCGCGTCCCGGCGCAGATTCCCCGGTCGTTAAGGGGTTAATAAAGGATAATAAAAGTATTGATATGCTTAACGCTATGGTAAAAATTAATTGGTGGGGGGGGCACTTTAATATGCATGATTGTTTAGTTATGTTATTTCATTTCAAGAGAAACTGTCATTTATCTTTTGGTTTATACCTGTAAATCAGAGACAGGTGTAGGTCTCATTTTTAGAAGGAACACACAATATATTTTTAAACAACTATTTACAGGGGTAAGCTGGGTATGATACAAGAAAGTGGAGAGGACTTCTCCAGTTCCTATATTATTGTATAGGCTTCATAGAATAACATAGGAACTGGAAAAGTCCTCTCCACTTTATCACCTCTTTATCACACCTTGGTGAATCTCACGCCTTGTGTACTATGATCTATTCATGTGTATCAAAAACTATTGTTTGTTATAAGGAGGTATAACTAAGTGGCAGACTTGATTATAGATCTGGAAACTGCATGTATATTGCCAAAAATAGATATGACTGCTTTGCAAAGGACATCTACCTGAGTTTAATCAGCTAAACAAAATAAGAGCCACATTTAATTGTTTTGTTATTATAAGCTATCTTTATTATTTAAAGGGTGGGAGAGAACTACACCCAAGAAAAAGCAGCTCTTGATTGATTTTTTTTTTTTTATATAGGATTTATCTGTGTGTATGACTTTTAAAGACATATGAACATCTAAAATTGGGTTATATAAACTTAAAGGGATAGTAATACTTGAAAATAATTTTATTTTATATTGTAGCCCTTAAAAAAAACATGAAAAATGATGTCTGGTTTGGGAGATATTCAGAAGTAAAGTTTCCCCTGGAGTGACGTCATTCCTCCACCCTTCAGATTTGGAATCTGGTCCCCGGACCGGCCGTGCCTCTCCAGAAGTGCTGAGATCACCATCTTTAAAAAGAATTTCTTAATTGGAATGGTCTATAAAGTGTGCTTTCAAGCCAGGCACACTTTGTACACAGTTCCAATTAAGTAGTTCTTTTCAAAGATCATGATCTCGGCACTGCTAAAGAGCTGCCTGTTGCCCTGTGGACCGAATTCCACATCTGTCCACTAGATGGCAGACTTGGCTGAAACAGCCAGGAAAAGAGAACTTTACTATATTTTACATGTGAATATCTCCCAAACCATAAAGGTTTGGGAGATGAGACTTGTATCATTTTTCATGTTTTTTTAAGGGCTACAATATATAAAAATTATTTTCAAGTATTGCTATCCCTTTAAATATTATGTACTTCCAGCTAGCACCTGTAAAATGTCTTTATTTTGTTAGATCCCTAAAATGTAAGACTAAACTTGCATTTAACCCTTGAGTGCCAGAGAGCTATCCAGTGCATTGCAGCACAATGCTTTGGATAAAACTCTGGTGCTGGAAGGGTTAATGCATGTGTAGAATATATATACTGCTAAACTATTGGGATGAGTACAAACTACTTTTTTTATTCAGGCTGTTTTACATTCTCAGTGCCACATGCAGACAAAAATAAAAATTTCTGCAAGACCTGTCAAGTTTACTACTGTAATGGGAGCCCTCACAAAACACGCATAAGACTAGATTATAAGCCTGAGAAAACAAATATATATATAATTTTTTTTTTTTTTTTTTTTTTTTTTTTTTTACAGAGGCTAGCATTGAGTAAAAGGTATTTGTATGTATTACTCCATATTGTTTTGTAGATGTTAATGTTCCTTTAATCCTGCAGACAAAATTATTATATACTGTTGGCAGTTACCTGTATAGCAGATTAAAAAAAAAAAAAAAAAAAAAAAAAAAAAATCCCTTTATTTCGATTGACATAATTAGGTTTTTAAACCCCTTGAATGCTAGAGGTCTCCAATGCATCGTAGCCCAAAAATGTTTTCCCCTTCTTTGGGGTAATTCACATGAATGACTGACTGACCCACTGACAGTCGGTTATGCATGCAGCAGTTTTGTTGTAACTGGTGGTGCCAGTGAGTTGCAACTTGTCTAACATCCGCATGATAATTTATGGCTCCAGCATGTATATGCACATATCCATGTGGACAATTGGATTGTTGCAAGGCTTGCCTTCTCATCCATGGTCTGTGGACTCTCTAGGAAATCAGCCAGTTATTTCTGGCTGATATTTTGTGTGCTGTTTTAACTCCTTGAATGCTAATGAGTCCAATGTTTGAGAACATTGAAGGTGTTAAACATGTAATGATTAAACATCGTGATAAGACTACTATGCATCCAAGGGATATTAAGACTCATTTATAAGAATGGGAATGTTTGTAACATATGGGGAGGTTGGCTTGCCCCAGAATGATACCATGTTTGCATTTATACATATGCTTCTTTCTGTCTTATGTACTTTCAAATATGATAAACTTAGAATTATTTGTAATGCAATTTGTTACATCGCTACTGACCTTTAGTGAGTCAGGCCCATCTGGCCCTGTTTGATCTTTGTTTCCCCTCCTACGTGATCTTGCAAGAGACTGTAGTTTCATCACTTCTTGAGAGGCTCTATGAATTTTGTTCCACAAACCTGTATTTTATACCTTATCGAGCCCTATATCTTTATTGATGTACATTTTAACAGGAGACCAGACGTGTTTCACATTAACAAAAAATTAATGACCTCACAGGGCACTAAACTTTTATCTCTGTACAGATAAGATTATTGTTTGATAGCAACTTTTTTTTTTTTTTTTTTTTTTTTTTTGTAGTTTGACCCGATTTTACAGAAAAGTGAACGGTATGGGGGCAAAGGAAAAATTGGAAGCCATGTTAAACGTGGCCCTACGTGTCCCGAGCATCATGCTGTTAGATGTCCTGTATCGATGGGATGTTAGCTCCTTCTTCCAGCAAATCCAAAGAAGTAACCTAAACAACAACCCACTCTTCCAGTTCAAGTACTTGGCACTCAACATGCATTATGTCGGTATGTCATTTCTTTGTTGTTAAAGGTATTAAAAAAGTGCCAGGACTACTGATCCTTTTCTCTGTCTATGGAGTTGTACATTGCAATCCCCTCTTGAAACTAGACTTGTTTAAATCTATAGTAGTGCTTAAAAATAACGTGATATAAATCTGTTGTACCTCATTTTAAAGGAGCAGTAAATTTTTTATAGGGGGAAAAATTATTAAAAAAAAAAAAAAAATTATATATATATATATATATATATATATATATATATATATATATATATATCTCCTATATAATAATTCGCTAAGTTGTGTGTAACGCCCGACATGCGCAGTAGACACTGCTGCGCGTGCGACAGTCATGCGCAGTACAGACTGCCCGCGCCACGGCTGATGCAGCTCTGTATCAGCAGTGGTGCGGGCAGTCTCTACTGCGCGTGACTGCCCCGCGACCGGCTGCCAGAGGCACTGTGGCCCGTGTAACGGGCTGTTTAACTAGTGTATATATATATATATATATATATATATATATATATATATATATATATATATATATATATATATATATATATATATATAAATTTTTTTTTTTTTTTTTTAATTTTTAGGTGGTTTTGAAATAAAATGCTGTAAAGTGTGCTTTCAAAAATAGATCTGTTAATCATATAATATAAAAGGCCAGATGAATGTTTGTACGATGCAGTCATGTACATCAGAGACTGCCCAAATGCAGATGTTTGTCCAATACAGTCCTACTCAGTAGACACAGCCTGAACGCACAGAATGCTGGGAGCTGTAGTTCTGAGGTTTTACTCACTTTGGCCTGTGTATACGGGCTTTTACACTAGTAGGTTATATTTATCGATTAACAAAATACTTAGTGAGCGAACAGAAGAAAGTTCTAAATCAAGTCAATATCTGGTGTGACCACCCTTTGCCTTTAAAACAGCATCAGTTCTTCTAGTACACTTACACGCAGTTTTTTAAGGAACTCGGCAGGTAGGTTGTTCCAAACATCTTTGAGAACTAACCACCGTTCTTCTGGGGATTTAGGAAGCTTCATTTGATTCTCTCTCTTTATGTAATCCCAGACAGACTCGACGATGTTGAGACCAGGGCTCTGTGGGGGCCATACCATCACTTCCAGAACTCCTTGTTCTTCGCTAAGCTGAAGATAGTTGTTAATGACTTTGGCTGTATGTTTGGAGTAGCATTGAGGATACCATTAATTCTGACCAAATCCTTAAATCCATTTTCAGAAATGCTGCCCAAACTTGCATGGAACCTCCACCATGCTTCACTGTTGCCTGCAGACACTCATTCTTGTACTGCTCTCCAGCCCTTTGGCAAACAAACTGCCTTCTGCTGCAGCCAAATATTTTGACTCATCAGTCCAGAGCGCCTTCTGCCATTTTTCTGCTCCTCAGTACATATTTTTTTATTCATAGTTGAGTCTCTTGGCCTTGTTTCCACATCGGAGGTGTGACTTTTTGGCCACAAGTCTTCCATGAAGACCACTTCTGACCAGACTTCTCCGGACAGTAGATCGGTGTACCAGTGCCCCACTGTTTTCTCCCAATTCTGAGCTGATGGCACTGCTGGACATCTTCCAGTTGTGAAGGAAAGGAAGCATGACGTGTCTTTCCTTGACTGACCACTGCATCTGTGGTCCTCAGCATTGCTTATTTCTTTGTGCCTCTTCAAAAGAGCTTGGACAGCACATCTGGAAACCTCTGTCTGCCTTGAAAGTTCTGCCAGGGAGAGACCTTGCTGATGCAGTATAACTACCTTGTGTCTTGTTGCTGTGCTCGGTCTTCTGTCTTCAGCAACCTCACCTTGTTAGCTGAGTTTGGCTCTTCCTTATCCAGTTTTATTCCCTCTACACAGCTGTTTCTGTTTCAGTTAATATTGATTTGATTTAGATTTTTCTTCTGTTTACTCACTATGCATTTTGTCAATTGATAATGTCTATTTCTCTGTCATCCAATACAGGTTACTGGTAACGTTAGGTAGGCGATCAGCCCCTTTAATGGGCAGGAACAATTCTGAGAAGTGACTGCTGGGTGGAGCGTACCGCCTCTCTTTAGCTTGCAACTAGCCAATCCCCAACCAGTAAGATTTGTTCCTTGGTCAAGACAAGCAAGAGAACAGTTCTGCTATAGTTTTAGCTTTTTTTATTATTTTTCTGTTAGTTATGGAATACCACCATTAGGCGGATTACCATCACTGACAATTCTCATCACCCAAATGTGGATAGCTCAGTTTACGAGGTGCTTTTGTGGACCTAAGCCCTGGGGGAAAATCTTGGCTGCAGGTGCTTTCCCCAGGAGTTGCCCACTGAGGCTTCTTGATAAATGCTAATCTGAAGACAGAAGATCTGCTGAAAAAGGTGAGCACCCTTTGAGTGTTGAGGTCTACATGTCCCATGCTTCCCCTCCGCACAGGGGTCTCATTTGGAGTTCCTATTACATACTCATGCGCTCATTGGGTTTATTCTGTATGTATGTGAGGTGTTTGCAGCAAGTTTTTGTGGTAACTTAACCCTTTTGTTGCTGGTTAGCACCTTTTGAGGGGGCTTTCGACACTTTCCCTACTGGGTCCAGTGTTTATTGGGTCTACTGTTTAATTCTAGTGGGCTTTTGAGTGGTTTTACTTTTTGTATTCACATCGTTAACTTTATGTTCCGTTTACCACATAGACGCCATTGCTCTATTCACTTCTATGGGACTTTACAGCTCCACGTAGCGAGGTCAGAGATGGCTCATTTTGTGGGTTTACCCTTGTTCTGTCATCCGGGCAATGTTCTGGGGACGTTGGGGACTTTAGGAGGCTTTGGGCACTGTTTGGGTACTCTTTCAAAGAAACTACGTTTCCCATGAGCGCC
This sequence comes from Rhinophrynus dorsalis, assembly GCA_037306005.1. Lineage (NCBI taxonomy): Eukaryota > Metazoa > Chordata > Amphibia > Anura > Rhinophrynidae > Rhinophrynus > Rhinophrynus dorsalis. The sequence goes on along the minus strand of CM074721.1, from coordinate 73,541,025 downwards.
TGCTTCGCGCCCTCGTTTCCGATTGGCTCCTGTTGTGGCAGCCATTCTGTGTATTCGCAGATCGAGTATTCTATGCAGGACTTGGACTCTCCTTCTCTCTTCTGCAGTTTAACCCTTCGCCTACCAGTCTTATTTAGCGTTTCCTGGGTGAATTTATTTATCATACACATTATTTTGTGGGTGTTTTGAGACTTTGACCGCTTGACTCTGTGAGAATGTCTACTCCGTTAAACTCTGGGGCTAAGACTAAGGATACTGGGGTGTCTGTGTCCCCCATTTCTCCTCATGTCACTTAGGGGTTACCTAGAGAATACTTGGATCATGTTTGCCCAGCATGCGCTGCTGCACCTGAATCACCTGCAGGGGCCTCCAGCCATGCACTAGAGCCATTATGGATGCAAGAGTTTAAGGCTACTACCAGGTGTACCTGATGTGTCTGACTCCTCTGAGGAGGAGTTGTTGGTGGAATCTGATGATGACGACTGTTCAGCTGTTCCTTCATCTCAGTTTTCTGGGGACCCCTTTGAGGTAGACCCCATCCCCTCGGCTGAAGGCCTGATCAGGGCTGTGTTCTTACCCCTCTGATGTTTTTCAGGAGCCTGTTAGGCCCCATGCTTGCTTTCCACCTAACCCCACCCTTGACCGCTTGGTGTCAGAGGAGTGGAAATTTCCAGACACAAAACCATCTGTGTCTAGGAAGTTTGCTAAACTTGACCCGTTTTCTGAAACTGCCCTCATGCCATGGGTTCATCCCCCCAAAGTGGATGCCCCAGTTTCCAGGCTTTCTAAGTCCATTTCTTTGCCGGTGGCTGACGCCTCTGCTCTCAAAGACTGGACTGATAAGAAGCTTGAGACTTCTCAAGGCTATTTTTGCGATGGCGGGCTCTGCCCTTCGCCCTACCTTTGCTGCATGGGTAAATAGGGCTGTGGCTGTTTGGACTGAACAGCTCAATTCTGCTGTACGTCAGGGGGCCCCTACTTCTGACATGTTGCGACTTCTCGCTAACATTGCTGAGGCTTAGCATTATGTCTCTGCTGCCCTGTTTGACGTTGTGCCTATAGTACCCAGGGCATCTACCATGTCTGGTAGCCAGACGTTCTCTTTGGCTCAAGATCTGGTTTGCTGACATGGCCTCCAAGAAAGCTGTTCTGTCTTTGCCTTTTCAGGGATCCTCCCTGTTTGGGCCTGAGCTCAAGGATCTCATCAATGAGGCCACTGGATGGAAGGGTACTAATCTACCGGTGGTCCTGAGGAAGAAGGTGCCTGTCAAAAGGAATCAGCTTTTTCGTCCCTTTCAAGCAGACTCGCTCCAAGCGACCCAGACAGTTCCTCAGGCTCCACGCTCCTCATCCAAGCCTAAGCAGCAATGGAGAGGCAAATCCTCCATGAAGCCCAAGGCTTCCAAACCTCCTTCTGCATGACTCGCTGAACCCGGGTCCCCACCCACAGGTAGGTAGCCGCCTATGCCACTACCTTTTGGCTTTGCAGGCCTCTGTGGTGGACCCATGGGTTTTACGAGTGGTGGCCTTGGGATACAGGATTCCCTTCACCTCTCTTCCTCCTGCCAGGACCTTTGTTTCTCGTTCTTCCTTGAGAGCAGAAAAGCGATGCATTTTTCAAGGAAGCTATACAGGCCCTTCTGGACAAGGCGGTCCTGGAGCCAGTTCCCCCTCAGGAGAGGGGCTTGGGATTCTACTCCAACATCTTTGTGGCTTCCAAGAAGGACGGGGCTGTCGTCCCGTTTTTGATCTGAAGGATCTCAACTCCTTTGTGGTCAGGTCCCAATACCGTCAGGAGTCTCTGCACACAGTGATGGCGGCCATGTATCCTGGGGAATTTCTGGCATCTCTGGATCTTCAAGATGCCTATCTGCGCATTACCATTCATCCAGAGAGTCTGCAGTATCTCCACTTTGCCTGTGACCAAGGGCATTTCCAGTTTTCTACCCTCCCATTTGGCCTGACCACGTCTTCTCAAGTCATCAACAGAGTCCTAGGAGCGTTGATCTCCGTCGTACATCGGAACGGCATCAGGGTGACGCCGTATATGGACAACCTCCTTCTGAAGGCCCCTTCTCCGGAACTCCTTCACCAGCAGGTGTAGGACTGCATTCATGCTCTATCCCATCACTGGTAGATCATCAACTTGGACAAGTCAGACCTTGTTCCTTCCCAGAGGATGGTCTTTCTGGGCCTCCTCTTCGACTCTCAGAAGAGAATGTTGTTTCTCATGGGCGAAGTGGCTTGTCAGATAGCACTGAAGGTCCAGGCTATGCTGTCTCAGGATCCACTTCCAGCCAATAAGTTGTCATCCTTGGTGGGGAAGTTCATTTCCACCATAGAAGCAGTCCCGTTTGCCATGGCTCAAACCAGGGGACTTCAGAGGTTTCTATTCTGGCATGTAGGGGCCATCCAGATCTCCTGGAAAGATCCCTATCTCTCCCTCTTCAGGTGGAACAGAGCCTTTTGTGGTGGCTCAACCTGAACAATATCTGAAAGGCAGACCCTTCCTGGTGCCCTTCTGGACCACAGTGACAACGGACGCCAGCCTCTCCGGATGGGGAGCCATGCTGGGGCACTTGAGTGTTCAGGGCCAGTGATCTCAGGAGGAATCTCTCCTTCCCATCAATGTCTTGGTGCTTCGGGCGATATTTCATGCCCTGCATCACTGGACACAGCAACTGGAGGATTGCCCAGTCAGGGTACAGTCGGACAATGCCACAGCGGTAGCCTACATCAACAAGCAAGGCTTCACAAGAAGTCTCGCAGTTTGGCTAGAGGTCAAGGCTATTTTATCATGGGCAGTGGAGCATGTCCCTGCCATTTCCTCAGTTCATATTTCTGGCATAGACAACATTCTGGCAGACTTCCACAGTCGGAACACGGTGGACATCGGAGATTGGGAACTACATCCAGAGGTGTTCAACCTCATCATCCAGCAGTTGGGTCTTCCTTGCATCGACCTGATGGCAACCAGGCACAACAGGAAGGTGCCAATGTTCTGCTCTCACTGGGTGGATAACCTGGCTCTGGCAGTGGATTCCTTGTCGATCCCATGGACATTTCTGGCATACATCTTTCCTCCTGTTCCCCTGTTGAACAGAGTACTTCGGAAGCTGAGACTGGGGTACTTTCCGACTTTCCCCCCCGTCCGGACCTTCTTCTATAGGGTTACCTCTGGAAGGAAGATGTTCATCGTCTGGCTTTGATGGCATGGAGATTAAATCCTCAATTTTAAGAGAGGTTTTTCTTCTGGTATGGTGGCTACTATGCTTAGTGCCTGTAAGCCTGTTTTCTGTAAGGCCTACCATCGTGTTTGTGAGCAAACCAAGATAGAAAGGTAGACCAAATACCTGTCTCGGGATTTTACCTTCATACAGTTCTTTCCTTCGTCCAGGATGGTGTAGATAAGGGTCTAAGTCTGAGTTCTCTTAAGGTTCAGACTTCTGCGCTCTCTGTCTTCTTTCAGAGGCATCTTGCTATCATTCCTGGTTTTCTTCCAGGGTGTTGCTCATACCCGTCCGGTGTTTAAGTTCCCTGCTCCTCAGTGGGATCTTACCCTGGTCTTGGTAGTACTTTAGCGTCCTCCTTTTGAGTCTTTGGCTACCATTCCTCTACGTATGCTGACTTGGAAGATGGCCTTTCTCCTGGTGATTGTTTCTGTTCACCGAGTTGCGGAACTGCATGCCATGTCTTGTAGACCACCCTTTTTGGTCTTTCACAAGGACAAGGCGGTGCTTCGCACCTCACAAGAGTTTCTCCTGAAGGTGGTGTCTGACTTTCACATTAATCAGGAGATTGTGGTCCCTTCCTTCTGTCGTAACCCTACTTCTGACAAAGAGAGGGATCTTCATCTGTTAGATATTGTGCATTGTCTCAAGTTCTTTGTGCATCGCACTGAGTCCTTGACGCAGTCTGACACTGTTTGTCATTCCTGAAGGTCCTAGGGCAGGGAAGCCTGCTTCCAAGGTTACTATTGCTTCTTGGATCAAGTCCACGATTCGTAAGGCTTATTCTGCAAGGTCTGTTAGGGCTTCTTGGGCCTACAAGAACCAGGCCTCAGCTGATCAGTTGTGCAAGGCGACCACTTGGTCGTCTGTGCATACTTTTCTAAACACTACCGTGTGGATGTGCTGGCATTGGCTGATGCCAATTTTGTGAGGAAGATCCTGGAGGCAGCCTTGCCTGTCTAGGTTCTCTTTAGTCTCTCCGTATTCTTTCACTTTTGAGCACTGTTGGCTCTAGTTCAGTATGCTGTGCAAGAGTTCATGGGGTTTGTTTTTACCCCTGTTCAGTGTCCGTTGACACTTCATTTGTTATTGTTGGGCTATCTCTGATCTGATGGTTCATATATGTTCTGGTGACTTTGGGGGCCCTGCTCCTGGTCCTTGTCTTTCTTCCCGCCCTGGGAAACTCGATGGTTGGACATCCCAAGGTTACCAGTAATCTATATTGGATGACAGAGAAAAGAGGTTTTTAGTCTTGCCTGTTAAATCCTTTTCTCTTAGTCCATACAGGTTACTGGTCTCCCATCCTGTCAAGGGACCATGCTTGGCTCTCCTGTGGCAGACAGTGGGGGTCCTTCGGGGTCATGCTCACAGGAGTCTTCTTTCCCTTCTACTATCTAGTCAATAGTTAGTGTCTAAAATCTTACTGGAGCTGATTGGCTAGCTGCAGCCAAGGAGGGAAGGTAGGCTCCACCCCCTGCATTCCCTTTTAGAATTGTTCCTGCCTGCCTAGTTAAAAGGGTGGATCGCCTACCCAGAGTTACCAGTAACCTGTATGGACTAAGAGAAAAGGATTTAACAGGTAAGACTAAAATCCTATTTTATTTTATTTATTTATTTATTTTTTAAAGCATTCTTACTTTACAGCTTTTTTTCATACCCGCCTAAAACGTTTGCACTATTCTCCCTCTCTCTAACCCACTCTCCTCTCCCTCTCTCCTCTCCCTCTCCCTACTACTGGGTAGGAGTGGGCAGGATCGGAAAACCTTTGTCAGTGAGGGAGACTTTCCACTCATTGACATGAAAGGGTTTCCTAGTCCTGCCAGGTTGGGAACAGGGGAGCTTTCTTGCTCTCCTGTGTCACCTCTATTAATCTTCCAGCTGAACTGGCTGGGAGAACAGTAGCTGGGGCATCAGAAGGGGTCCTTACAAAAGTCAGCCAGCTACTGATCTCCTCGATGAAGCTACATTTAAGTCATCATGAAATTGTATTCGTACCACCCCCATGTTGCAGATATTTTTCTCTAGAATTAGTAATTCATTTAAATGGGGCTTTTAACCTCTTGAATGTTAGAGAGGTCTTTAATGATTTGCTTCTCAATGCATTGGACACTTCAATCATTCAAAGGGTTCAAAGTCCCATTTGGGGAATTTTTATTTGTCTTTTAGGTGCAGATGGCTTGCTCAAGTATTTTCTTCTCTTCTGTACATAAAGCTCTATAGTATCATGTTGCTGTTCTTTTAACCCCTTAAGGACAACATGATGTGCTATGACCGTCACATGTTTTTTTTGCCTTAAGGACCAGTGACTGTCATAGCACGTCACGTACATTTTACCTACAGTGCTCCTCCGAGAGCTCTGTAAGTAAACAATGGGGTCTGAAATTGACTGCTCCAAGACTGGAGCAGTCTCTCAGACCCCAACACGGCGCGCTGGTACACATAACTGGGTCACGTGTCCTGACATGTCAGAGTGGATCACATCGGTTCTTAAAACGGAACTTTCACGTATCTACATGTTACCCCCAATAGATGTCCACTGCTTAGTAAGGCATTAAAAATGTTAGTGTCCATAATCACAAGACGTTTATAAAACTACCTCTGTAGCAGTGGGATCTATGCAAGGAGAATGCTGCCGTGTTTGTCATGTATTCCGATGATTGGCATCACTCTCCCGTTACGTAGTGCTTTTAAATACAGCTCCCTTTTCTTTTGTCCAGCCGTGAAGAGAGATCGCTTCAATTAGAGGACTGGCTGTATGAGCATAGGGGAGGGACAGCTAAGCTGTGCAGTACAGCCTGTACCGAGCAGAGCAGCCAACAAGAATAAAGTCTTTATTAAATATATGTTTCACGATGTCGAAATGGGGGGGGGGGGGGGCGGAAGTGTGTTTAGGTCATCGCTCGATTTGCAACCTGTCAATGAAAACTTTGTTAGAGGTGATTGTGCAGCTTTAATGGAAGGACCGCCGGTGCTTAAGGGGTTAAATAGTTTCCATGTTCCTCACACAGCTGTGTTTTGTACCATAAAACAGAATACAGAAGATGAAAATTCAATTGCGTGTGTGTGTGTGTGCGCGCGCGTGTGTGAGCGAGTATATATACATATATGTAATATTAAACAATATGTGTATATATAGCTCAAAGGATTGGCACTCAACAGTAACAATTACAAACACATTTATTATGCAGCATATCAACATTTAGGCTCTAACTTGATAAAGGCTCATGTTAGAGACGAAACTTTGATATGCTGCTTGACCCCTTAAGGACCCATAACTGTCCTGGACCGTCATGGAATTCCAGGCTGCACACAGTTTGGGGAGTCCGGAATTGGATTAAAAAAAAAAAAAAAAGTCTGTGGTCCTTAAGTGACGCCGGTCCTTAAAGGGTTAATAAATGTGTGTATCAGTGCACCTTACACAGGCTTTTAAGGGCAGATTGCAGGCTCTTCCAGATAGGGAGCTCCCAATGAGTGGCCGAGGGACTTGCTAGGGGGTCAGCCCTTTCCTTTCCCTGTCCCTAGACCATATCACTGCACACAAAGCAGGTTACCTACTCATGACATACCTTTAATGCATAGAAAAATTAGAATTCGACAGGAGATAAAAACCATTCAGCCCATCTAGTCTGCCTGTTTTCCTGCTGTAAAAACCTCAAACCTTATTTGGTCCTTGGTGTTGTCTTATGTTCAGGACAGCCTTATGCCTATCTCAATTCCATCACTGTATTAACGTCTACCACTTTTGCTGATAGGGTACTCCACTTATCTACTACCTTCTCAGTGAAGTAAAACTTTCTTACATTACGTCTAAACCTGTGTGTGTCTTGTCCTGACGTTTTTACTTTGTTGAATTTTGCACTTTGTTGAATCCTTTCGTGTATTTGAATGTTTCTATCATATCCCTCTGTCCCTTCTCTCCTCTAAGCTATACATGTTCAGATCATTTAGTCTGTCCTGATATTTCTTTTCCTGTAAACCAGTCACCATTTTAGTAGCCCTTCTGAATTTTCTTTAGCGTATCTATATCCTTCTGGAGATGGAGTCTCCAGTACTGTACACAATACTCTAGGTGAGGTCTAACCAGAGATCTGTAGAGTGGCATGACCACTTCCCTTTTTCTGCTACTAATGCCCCCAGCTATACAACCCAGCACCCTGCATCCATTCCCCACTGCTACATAAAATAGGATTTTTTTTTTTCAATTATCTCTTGCAGGTTACATCCTGAGTGTTGTTCTTCTGACATTACCTCGACAACATCTCGCTAAGCTATACCTGTATTTTGTGACTGCCCTGCTGCTGTATACCGGGCACCAAATCTCCAGGTATGTTCCACCTCATGCGCATTAATTCTGTAGACCAGTGATGAGCAACGTATGACTTTCCAGCTGATGGGGTCTGAAACTCACCATCATTCCCATTCAGCCAATGGCTGCTTCGGGATGATGGGAGTTGTAGTCCCCCAACAGCTGGATAGACAAGTTTCCTTCCCTTTGTTTAGATCAAATCCCTAAATTAACCATTTGGATGCCAGAGGGTTACTGTTAATGCAGTGGCTGTAATTCCAGGAGCCTGGTTCCACCTACATTTGTGGTATTTTTTATATATCTATGTACATCCATTCAAACCCCGTATTGCTGCAGAGTTTTTATATTTATGCCCACCCTGTGCTAATGTAATAGGCACTCTGCATGTACCTACTCATTCTGTCAAACCCCCCGCATATTATATGAAGCATGTGATATTTTTCCACTTCTATCTGCTACTGATTCTTTGTCTTGATTGCTGATCATCCAGTCTGACGAGTATTCTGCTTTCATTATAAACTGAATAACTCTGCCTTAGTATCAAAGATGATGCAAGGAATGTTGTAAACAAATTTTACTGCCAAATGACTCCCTCTGATACCAGGAGGATTAGAAGGTAGCGATTTAACCCTTTGAGTGCCAGAAGGGCACGCAACACATTGCAAAGCAATACGTTGTGTACCCCTCTGGCACTCAAAGGGTTAACACCTGGGCTGTTAGAAATGGCTACAGTGCATTGCATCGCAAGACACTGGAGATCTCTGGCAACCAAGGGGTTAAAATAGTGCATCCCAACAGGTGTCATCGCTCACTCATGTTTCTCAGCACCAAGCTTAATCTATCACACTTTCCCTCCAAAATTGATGATCTTTTATCCTGCTCAATTTGTCACAGCATTTATTTTTTCTCAGATGCCATAACTTTTTTTTTTAATTTAATAAGTGTCCTGCTTAACCCTTTGAGTGCCAGAGTAGTATGCATTTGCACTCAAAGGGTTGAAAATGGTTAGGAACCACAGTGTTAAAGGGACCCTGTCACCTTAAAAAACAACAAACTTGAGTTTTTGAAAAGGCTTTCAAAGTCCATTTATGTTGCACGGGCTATTTGTATCCATAGTTTTTGAGTTTAGATTATGCTAAATAAGGCATGCCGTGCAAATCCTGTCCTAGCCCTCCATTAACACCCCACTCATGGACTGCTCAGTAATGCGTTTCCCTCCTTCCCAAGGACGGAAAGAATTATGTGTCAATGATTGCAAAGGTAATATAGCATTAAAGGGATAGTAATGGTTCATTTTAAGTTGATTTAATATTGTAGACATTAAAAAAAGATTATCAGTGTAAGTCTTATCTCTCAAACCTTTATGGTTTGAGCGATATAACTTGCTAAAGTTACCTTTTCCTGGCTCTTTTACTCAAGTCTGCCAACTAGCTGACAGCTGCAGATTCCAGTCATTTGACCAGACAGAGGCTTTTCAGCAGAGCTGAAATCATGCTATTTAGAAATAAATACTTAATTGGAACGGTCTACAAAGTGTGCTTGCAAGCCAGGCACACTTTGTAGACCATTCCAAATTAAGTATTTATCTTTAGATATCGTTATATCTGCACTGCTGAAAAGCCACATCTGGTCAACCGACTAGTATCTGCTTCTGACAGCTTTACAGCTCGTCAAGCAGAAAGGGGAGGGACCAGACAACTTTATTTTCTTATATCTCTCAAACCATAGCGGTTTGAGAGATACGAATAAGTGCAAGTACTCTTTTAATTGTATATACCATATAGTTAATACTTTTTTTCTGACACTACTATCACTTTAAGACAGGAAGTGCCTACATAGCATAATTTGACATAATGTATAAATCTAAGTAACACATAGACTAGTTTTCTAAATAAAAATGGCTAATACAACTTTGTTTTTTGTTTTTTTCCTCTCAAAATTATTTTTATCTCATGGGGTCTTTTTGAAAACTTGCACTTTTAACCCCTTAACGACCCTTGACGGTCATAGCACGTCATGGATTGTTATGACTTAATGACCCATGATGTGCTATGACTGTCATGGAATTCCGGGCTCCCCCTGCGGGCATGCCATTCAGGGAGTCTGGAATCCAAATTGGCAAAAAAAAAAAAAAAAAGCTCAGTGATCCTTTGATCCTTTAGTGACCACAGCGTGCCTGTGCGGCCAGTCGTTAAGGGGTTAAAGAAGGCATAGGTAACCTACAGCTCTCTAGCTGTTGCTAGGCAACAACTATCATTAGTCACTGGCTGATGTAATATCGGGAGTTGTAGTCCAATAACAGCTGAAATGCCTCAAGTTGACCATCACTCAGGTAATAGTTGGCTATATCCTCAGTATAGGGAATAAACAGATTCAAATCCATGTAATTTTCCTTGTGTTCAGTCCCTATGAAATGGTGTGTATGAAATCATCACAGCTGTACAGTGTGATAGGATAGCTACAGATTAACAAGCTCTTCCTTTGTTATGATGGATTTAGGTTCTCTGTGTGGGTGAAATGTTAATTTCTTCACAGAAATTGTTACAAGTAATCCCTCGTCAATCTGCTATGGCAGTGATTCTCAAATTTGTTTCCGTGTTCCCTGAAGAATTCTAATGTTTTCTGTAGAACAAATGTCTGTAATTGTGGATAAGGGATTAAGGCTAGTGTGGCTCACCGTGAATCTGAGTTTATGTAACTTTGTGGTAATTGTTACCTGAAAAATGTAGTATACCGCAAGATATTGGGTATAATGTGCACACTTTATGTGAATGGGGGGGGGGGTGTATTTTACACAAAAGAAAAATAAATATATCCTTGTCTCCCCCCCCCCCCCCCCCCAAGCAAGGACATTTGCAGCTGACAGCATAGTTACATTTGCCTCCCACCCCGCATCCCCCTGTGAGGACCTGCATTCATTCAAGGTAATGGTAGTCCTTGCAGGGCACTACTGTAGTTTAATTGCATAGTCCTCTGCGCATTGAAACTACAGTAGTGCCCTGCAAGGACCTTCAGGTCTTCAGAGGAGCAATACTATTATCTTGAATTAATCCAGGTCCTCTTAATATGTTGCGGGAAGAGCGAGGCAAATGTAAGCTTGCTGCCCGCTGAGCAGATGTTCTTGGCTCCCTCCGGACGGGGTGAGTAGAGTGAGGGTAAGGTGTGGACAGAGGAAAGCAGACGAGAAACATATTTTTTTTTTTTTGGGGGGGGGTAGAAGGACAGAAAACAAGGGTGTGTATAATGTATAGGCACTTTTTGTTTTCCCATAGCATGTTGGGTATAATTTACACCTACGTAGAATACACAGGTGCGTATTATACACAAGATTTTACGGTAATGTCACCTTAATTTACAAACCAGCATTCCAGTACATTTTAATATTGATATTATGTTAACCCCTGGCATATTAGACTATAATGCAATGTGTTTTAGACCTATCCATCATCCAGGGGGTTAAAGGGTTTGAGTGTTGGAGTTCCACAGAGATTGTGTGAAATCAAAGGGTTCCACCTTCAAATGTATTTTTTTTTTCTTTACATTTTTATTTTAAACCATGCAATAGAATAAATGTACACCACTCTTCTTTCACTGTCCTTCATATACATTCCCTAACAGTATTCTTCATAGAGGTTTTTGTATCTCAGGGACTATGTCCGGAGTGAACTGGAATCTGGGTACGAAGGACCCATGCACCTTGAGCCATTGTCTATGAATCGCTTTATCACTGCTCTAGTAGGTGAGTTGCACGTGATTGGATATCACTGGGATGATTTTCATGCTGTATGGTTTTTTTTTTTTTTTTTTTTTTTTAATAATAATTGGTATGCATAGTTATTTTCGTTCATAGTTTTGGGCATTGGAAATCTCAAGCATTCAGTGGGTTAAAGTGTAACTTTCATGCACATATAAGTTATCCCCAATTAATTGTTAGTATCCTGGTAATCCTGGAAATAGCGTTTTAATGCTTAAGTGCTGGCATGATTTGCAATCATAATTTTACAACAGCACAGACATCTGGGTGAAGTGGGATCTGTGTGCCTGCACTGTCCATCCCTATCTCATCACTGATGGCAGAGTTGCATTGTAACCGTATAGTACAGGTAGTAACTGACAGCGCAGGCGCACAGATCCCAGTTTCACCAAGATGTCTGGTCTGTACTATTGATGGAAGTCCCATACGAAGTTATGGTTGCAGATCATGCTGGCACTTAACAAACTTTAACCCTTTGAGTGCCAGAGGGGTACGGAACACCCCCTTTGGCACTCACAGGGTTAATACACTATTTCTATAATTACCAAGATACTAACAATTGGGTGTTTCTATGTGCATGAAAGTTCCGATTTAACCCTTTGAGTGCCCCCATTGACAGGTTTTTCCCTTATGTTAATTGAAGATTGTCCCTCTCTGCAATCCACTTGGACACCACCCTGCTGCTCTGAGGTGAGAGCAGTGTTTTATCAGTAAAAGGGGCAGGAGGGGGATACTTTTATCATTCAGTTACTTTTGAACTGCAACTCTGAAAATAACTCTCCATGGCCCAAATACTACAACCAGTGGAAACTATCTCCTGGCAGTCTAATGAACTGTAGGACCAATTAAAATGAAATAAACAATAGGTAATAAATTAATGGAAACATGACCTTTTTGATAAGTATAACGCATAAAGAAGTAAAATATACTCATTTATTGGGATACACAAAGGGAACAGTTCTGCATAATGAAAACCCATAACAATTCAGATACAAACATAAATCACCTCTTAACTATCATCTGTCTCCCCATGAACAGTATTATATATTTATGTATATATATATATATATATATATATATATATATATATATGTATATATATATATATATATATATATAAAATATGAAACGTTGGTGAACCAATACATGATAACATGTACAGCAAAATAATTCCTGGTGTTTTTACTGTCACTGGGTACTACCTCAGCGATATCATTATTTGCTGCTGAGTGACACCTGAGTCTGTGCCAGGTGACACACATGGAGCGTGCATGGAGTGGGGGAGGTGTAATTGTATGGAGACTTGCTACTGAGAAGCCTGTTTAAAAGGACAGTAATGTAAAAAAAAAAAAAAAAAAAAAAAGCAAGCAACTGCGATCAATCTTGATAGTGTTTGGGCCATGGAGAGTTTATTTCAATACTGTCAGAGTTGCAGTTCGAGTGATTGAATGATAAAGTGAGTCGGAGCAGAAAGACTGTCCGGATGGATCACAGAGAGGAACCATCTTCGTTGAGCACAACGAAAAACTTCAAAAACCTGTCAGAGGTGGGACAGGGTTTGCCTTACGCACACAGTAAGAAGATTGTCGCTTGCTGTGATCTGTCAAGTTAAGGGACCAGATTCTACATCTAAGGGGAGGCTACTTAAACTAGGTAAAAGGGATGGGAGGGGAAACTTTATCATTCAATTACTCTTGAACTACAACGCTAACAGTATTGAAATAACACTCTCTGTGCCCCAGATTAATCTGATGTGCTTCTTTGTGACACATTAGTATCACTTTAAGTAACTGCAACCTGGTATGCGAGAACTGAGGTACCACAGTGACAGAACACACTGTGGATGAGATTGTACTTGTTACTTGAATTAACCGTATGTGAACTTGACACTTGTTCCTGATATCCCTTGTGATAATTAGCACATGGGATGCTGTCTAAACTGTCTGCATAGGACCATTTAAGGTGGTGTGTATATGTAACATCATCACAGTGTCCAACTTATAGCAGACACATTACGGATTACTTTTTATTGGCCTCTCTGTCGCTTGGGGGGTTGTCTCTCTGTCTCTCTGTGTGTCTGTCTCTCTGTGTGTCTGTCTCTCGCTGTGTCTGTCTCTCTGTGTGTCTGTCTCTCGCTGTGTCTGTCTCTCGCTGTGTCTGTCTCTCGCTGTGTCTGTCTCTCGCTGTGTCTGTCTCTCGCTGTGTCTGTCTCTCGCTGTGTCTGTCTCTCGCTGTGTCTGTCTCTCGCTGTGTCTGTCTCTCGCTGTGTCTGTCTCTCGCTGTGTCTGTCTCTCGCTGTGTCTGTCTCTCGCTGTGTCTGTCTCTCGCTGTGTCTGTCTCTCGCTGTGTCTGTCTCTCGCTGTGTCTGTCTCTCGCTGTGTCTGTCTCTCGCTGTGTCTGTCTCTCGCTGTGTCTGTCTCTCGCTGTGTCTGTCTCTCGCTGTGTCTGTCTCTCGCTGTGTCTGTCTCTCGCTGTGTCTGTCTCTCGCTGTGTCTGTCTCTCGCTGTGTCTGTCTCTCGCTGTCTCTGTCTCTCGCTGTCTCTGTCTCTCGCTGTCTCTGTCTCTCGCTGTCTCTGTCTCTCGCTGTCTCTGTCTCTCGCTGTCTCTGTCTCTCGCTGTCTGTCTCTCGCTGTGTCTCTTCACCCCCTCCTCCAAATTAACCCATCTGTCTCTTAATGAGTGTACATTGCATCACTATCCAGTCTTCTTAATATGTATCATACATCAAGTACTGTATAGCACTGAAAAGTTTAATTATTCATTTTATATAATGTTCATCCATACTCTCTAGTTTATGGCTTAATAAGTACACCAATATTTGATATTTGGTCATTCATTAATCTTATTAGGGTCTGATATTTTTTTTCTTAGCACTTTATTATATTGGGTCACCACAGTTTCACTCATCTTTGTCATATTTATATATGCATATAATGCTCAGGAATTCATTATATTGTTCATATAGAGGTCAATTACAGTATAGTGGCAATTTTTACTTGTGCATTGTCTATAGCTAGGGGTACCCATGTGGTGATAATATATTTAGTGTATCACTCTGTACTTCCTAGTTAAGTGATTTAAATTTCCACTAATAAATTATCTATTTCTCTTCATCTTCTCTTTTCAGCAGAGCTATTTATTAGACTAATTATAGGGTTCTTGTTTAAAAAAAAAAAAAAAAAATAATAATAATAATTTTGTTGCATTAATTGGCGTTTGGTATGAAATGATCAGCCACACGTCTCCTGATCATGCCAGTTAACAGACAAAAGCATAAACCAAATGGATAAAGTTCAGTCATCGTTATTCATAATCAGGCCAGGCTTAGGACATTTTAATTTACGTTTTGAGGGCTTGAGTTTAAATAACTGACTTTGAAGTCAAGACATTGACAATGGGAAAGGAAAACCTGATTGAACTCCTGTCTCAGCTACATGTTCCTTTAGCCCAATCAGTATATACCTGTGCCTCAGGCATCAAAAATACTTGCAACTTAAAGGGTTAGTAATGTTTCATAATAAAAGTAGTTCCAATTAACACTCTCCATGGCCCAAATACTATGAAGATTATTTTAATACTGCCAGAGTTCAAGAGTAATTGAATGATAAAGTATCCCCTTCCTGCCCCTTTTACTGATGTAACACTGCTCACTTCAGAGCAGCAAAGTCGTTGGGGGCAGGGCTTTCATTGTTCTCACAGTAAGAAGATTGTCCCCTTGCTGTGAGCTGTCTGGTCTGTGGACCAGATTCCACATCTAAGGGGAGGTGGCTTACACTAGGTAAAAGAGGCGGAAGGGCAAATTTT
Organism: Rhinophrynus dorsalis; assembly: GCA_037306005.1. NCBI lineage: Eukaryota > Metazoa > Chordata > Amphibia > Anura > Rhinophrynidae > Rhinophrynus > Rhinophrynus dorsalis. The sequence goes on along the minus strand of CM074721.1, from coordinate 73,525,931 downwards.
ATCATTCAGTTACTCTTGAACTACAACTCTGACTATTGAAATAACACTCTCTATGCCTCAAATACTATGACAATCAATTGGAGCTGCTGTTTTTGTGAAACATTACTATCCCTTTAAGTTCTATGTAGCAGAGACTCTCTGTACCTGGAAACTTTGCTATATCGTGCTGTATACAAATTGGTTTGTGCTATTTAAAAATAAAGATATCAATTAATATTTTGTGTTGAACATCTTCTATTGTTTAATCACTTACCATAGCTTTAGTGCTCCATCTAGTGACCAGTTTTGGTATGAAATGTATTACAGGCCAGATGGTGGTGTGCACACTCTGCTCCTGTGTGATGAAGACCAAGCAGATCTGGCTGTTCTCTGCGCATATGCTCCCCCTGCTGGCTCGTCTCTGCCTTGTCCCAATTGAGACAATTGTTGTCATTAACAAATTTGCCATGATTTTCACTGGCCTTGAAGTATTATATTTCTTGGCATCTAACCTTCTAGTGCCCTTCAATCTCGCCAAGTCTGCATACCGGGAGCTTGTCCAGGTAAGGAATCAACAGATTAATCTTGGCATTCAATTTTTTAAATTTCTTATGGGGGGGGGATCTCAACTTGGCAACCCTTGGAAAGCTAGGGGAATCTTCCAGGTTTAATTTAACACTTTAGAGTCTAGAAAGTTATCCAGCTTGGATCCAAATCTGATATTCAAGATTATGGAAGTCTTGTCACATGTAAACATTAGTATGAGGTAGGTGTGGGCAATCTGATGGTCTCTACCTGTTCTTGAACTAAACTCCCCTCATTTTTGGCTGGATGAGCATAGTGGAAATTGGGCATCAACAGCTGGAGAGCAACAGTTTACCCACCCCAGTCTAATTTTGAGATGGGCAAACTTTGCAGTGGAAGACAGAGGACCGCCAGGGTAGACTTGCCGTCTGATCCTGCAAAACCTTTCTACAAGAGTCTGTAGGTTAGTTTGCCTGGAAGACAGAATGACTTCTTTTGGCTTTCTGAGGAAGACCACAGGTTTGAACCCTGGCTGAAAGCTCTCTAGAACTGACAGCTTTAAAGTGTTAGTAATGTCCAAAAAAAAGTTTTTTGCATTTAGAAGAGCTTAAAAAGCTGAGCTAAATGCAAAAAAAGTATCTCTCAAACAGCTATGGTTTAAGAGATACAGGCGTTTAAAGTTCGCTGTCTGCTACTGACAGCTGTAAAGCAGGAGATTTGTGTCGGTTGACACGGAGGCACTTGAGAAGTGCCGGGATCTCGTTACTTACAAGGAATCCCTTCATTGGAATGGTCTAAAACGTGTGCCTGAGCAGGTGGAGTTGCGCGAAAGTGATGAGTGTGGATGATTGGCGAATGGTGATAGGGAGCACAATCCAAAGTTGAGGGGAGCCAGGGAGAGAGCTTGTAGCAGAGAGATGGTTCGAGTGTAGGGAGAGGACAGGAAGATGACAAAAAGGAGCAGAAACCAATACAGTTTTCTTGTGTGTACTCCCCGTCACAAGGAAGTATGGGATCTATCTCCTTCCTCCAGCTGGTAGGACTGTCTAAATTAATTTAAATAGTAGGCTCCCCCACTCTCTTCAGTTTTCTTTGGTCCTAGCCAGCTGGAGGATAGGAGGCGGGTGCCTCCTTGAGTCGGGAGAAATACAGAGCGCAACATACCTTTTATTTGGCGGATGACTTGCCCGGTGCAGCGGCTATATGATACTGCTGCTATTCAGCGGGTATGTGGCCAGGCCGGTTGTCCATGTTACCGCCATAGCGCGGGTCCCAGAAGAGCGTTTCACATGCTGTCATTGCCCTCCTCCTGCTTCCTAAAGTTCAGGAGCGGCGAATCCTCCTCACTCTGCCCACTAACCCTAGGGCTTCAGGAAAAACTTGTACGGCGTGCGTTCCAAGTTGAAACGCACGCTTCTGAGCATGCGCGGCCACAACGGGAAGTCATACGGACAGCAAGAAGCAGTGACAGAAGGAAGTTTTTTTTTATCTACTCGACCAGTCTGGCTGAACGGGGAGGTGCTTTCCAGGCGTGGAACGCACGCTGTATATAAGACAAGTGGCGGCTTGCAAGGTAAGGATTTATGCTTTCTAGTTAGGTTTTAACCAGTTTATTAATAAAGTATAGTAGTTTTAAATAGTCAGCATGTCTGCTTCCAAGTCTTCAGGGAGTGAGAAAGCTGACTCTGCCCCCCCCCCCCCCCAAGGAGGAGAAACAGAAACATAGATCCTGTACTAATTGTTATAAGAAGATGCAGGGGTCAGATAAGTCTAATTTCTGTCCAGATGGAAAACAAGCAGGGCATTGGGCCAGGATGCTCTGAAACATTCTTGGATTTTCTCTCTGGCGTACATTTTTCCCCCTATTCCTTTAATCAGGGAGGTACTCAGGAAAGTGAAGACAGACAGAGCAGAGGTCATCTTAATTGCCCCCAGGTGGCCCAGGCGCTCATGGTATTCGGAGCTGGTCAACATGTCAGTTCAGGATCCCTGGCCATTACCGAATAGAGTGGACCTTCTATCACAGGGGCCTCTGCTTCATCCTCATCTGAATTTTTTTCATCTGACAGCCTGGAGACTGAGTGGCAAAACTTAAAGCAACAGGGCATCTCTAGAAGGGTGGCTGATACCATCATTTCAGGGCGTAAGAAATCTACCCTCAGGATAAATGACAGGGTGTGGAAGACCTTCAGAAGATGGTGCATAAAGAACAACATTCACAGGGATTAAGTTACAGCTCCTGTTCTGTTGGATTTTTTTGCAATGTGGCTTTGATTTGGGACTAAGTCAGGCATCTCTGAAAGTGCAGATCTCTGCCCTCTCGGCTGTCCTATCCAGGCACTGGGCAGAGGAGGACTTAATCAAGAGATTCGTTAAGGCCATAGAGAAGGTTCGTCCTAGAATAAGAGAAGTTATTCCGGCATGGGATCTCAATATTGTCCTGTCTCAACTAGTGGATTCCCCTTTATTTGAGCCTTTAGAATCAATTTCTCTAAGACATCTTTCATGGAAAACTGGTCTTCTTAACAGCCATCACTGCTAGAAGGGTCAGTGAGTTACAGTCCCTTTCTTGTAAGGCCCCTTACTTATCTTTTCATCAGGATAAGGTTGTCCTTAGACTGAAGCCCTCCTTTAGAGGGAAAGTTATCTCAGATTTTCATTTAAATCAGGAGATAGTATTACCTTCTTTTTGCTCTTCCCCTAAGTCTGAGAAAGAAAAGAGGCTCCATTCTTTGGATCCAGTCAGGTGTATTTCTATTTACCTGAATAGAACACATGAATTTAGGAAATCAGATAACTTGTTTATCCAATTCCTAGGTAAAAGAAAGGGTTTGTCAGCTTCTAGACAGTCGGTAGCCAGATGGATTAGGCAATGTATCATTATAGCCTATAAAGATGAAAAACTTGAACCTCCACTCAAAGTGAAGGCTCATTCAACTAGAGCCATGGCAACTTCTTGGGCTACTAAAGCAAATGCCTCTCCAGAGGAAATCTGCAGAGCAGCGACATGGACTTCTATTTCCACATTTATAAAGCAATATAGACTGGATGTCAATGCCTCTACTGATGCTAGATTTGGACGTGGAGTGCTCCAAGCAATAATCCCTTAGTAACGGGTAGGATACTCCTTTGTTGTCTACATATATGTAATTTCAACTCTGGTTTATTATATAAATTTGCAGTTAGACTCTTTTCATATGTTCTATGTGTTTTTGACATTTTTCTTGATTTATGTGGATTTCCCACCCTAGTTTGACTTGGGAAGTTCCCATACTTCCTTGTGACGGGGAGTACACAGAAGAAAGAGAGAAATTTACTAACCAATATTTCCTTTTCTTCTGTGTATCTCCACGTCACACCCACCCTTAACGTTATAGTATTTTTTTCTTATATTTTGCAGCTTGGACAAAAGTGCAACTGAAGAGAGTGGGGGGAGCCTACTATTTAAATTAATTTAGACGGTCCTACCAGCTGGAGGAAGGAGATAAATCCCATACTTCCTTGTGACTTGGCAATACACAGAAGAAAAGGAAATATCGGTTAGTAAATTTCTCTCTTTCTACTTGGCTATCCTGGAACAATCTTATGATGTGGCAGGAAAGGATGCAGGTGAGGAGTACTAGTTCCTTGGTGCTATGCACTCAGAGGTTAGGTGTCAAACTGACTCCTAGGCTCTGGCTTCTGGAACAGTTCTCACCAGCTTTCCCAGGCTGTGTCTTTAGTTGCAAGTGCTGCCCCTCACCAGCCCACTTTACCTGCCCTGAATAGCCCTTTTTCCTTCACCCTAGCAGCAAAAGAGAGAAAGGGAACTGGTCTTTTGCCCACCAAAACAAAGAAACTAGTGGGTCTGTAAAATGGTTACCTGGTAGTCTGTACCTAGTCTGTTTAGGACATAGGAATACTAAAGTGGTTGCAAAAGTGTCTCAACTTTACTCCATGTATTGGACGCAGGTTTGTCACAACATTGCTGCGACTTTACCTGTGTCCACAACAACAAGGAAGTGGTTTCTTTTTTTTTTTCTTCTAAACAAGAAAATGGTGACCATGCTTAGTTTAATTTTTTGTGTAATGTATTCCTAACAATAAGGATAAGTTATGGGTCTCTGTACTTAACAGGGTCCTATTTATGAGCAACAAAATGGTTTTAGATTGTACTGTGGCTGTGCTACAAGTGAATCATCAGATGTGTTCAAACACTCTCAGTGCCTGTGTGAAGGACAAATGGTTCATAAGGGGCATCTGCTTGTGGTATATTACAAAACGAACATGCATAGTTTGGCCTTTGACTATCACTGAGAGGGATGACATAGTCTTGAGTATGGGCCTTGTATGAGAGAAAGTAGTGGAGTCTTAGGCAGCAGGTTTGATGTTGCATAGAGAACCTAAATACAGGATCCTGATGGGACAAGTAGAATCGAATCCTGCTGCTAACCTGGTGGGAGAGTTTGTCACTTCAGTTACCTGTAGGAGACAGACTTTCTCAGGTGACTGGGAAAAATGACAAATTCTGTCTAATACATACTTATGATAAGACATGCGTTATTGAAAACAAGAGACAATGGCACTGCTTGAGAGTGAGTCCCAGATAAATTGCATGAAATCATGAATCACTCACCGCCTTAAAAGGTTTTCATATCGTGGTGCAGGTCCCAAGCCCTAAAGAAGCATCAAATAAATAGAAGAAAAGGGCTGCACTCCAATGTAGTATCCAAAAAACACTTTAATTACAGAATAACAAGGTTCAGACACTACACACACTGTTATAGTCTCACGCGTTTCACACCTGGGTGCTTAATCATAGACTATAATTACGCGTGAGACTATCACAGTGTGTGTAGCGTCTGAACCTTTTCATTCTGTGAAAAAAGACGTGCGTCCATCAAGTCCAGCCCATGCCAAAAACACCCTTGTTGATCCAGAGGAAGGCAAAAAGAAAGCCATATGGTGCAATTTCCAATTAAGCCCCAAGTGGGTAAAATCCTTCCTTACTCTAAATGGCAGTCAGATAGTTCCCTGGACCAGTGGTTCTCAAAATGTTTACGTTTCTGACCCTAGCAAGCAAACAGCTTTTTACTTCCTTGGATGCTAGAGAGGAGTTCACATAGTCTCCATATAAAATGTACTGGAATACCTGTTTGTAATGGAATTCTAGTTTATAACTTGAGCCTAAATTAATGTACTAAAATCTGAGAGAACCATTAGGAACACAGACCTTTGCATGAACTGACATGTCATCTTTGTTCCATTGTCCATTAGTACAGTTTGTTCTGTGGAACTAAGTTTACTACTTTGGGAACCCTGGCATTCCAGAGAACACACTTTTAAGAGTTACTGTACTAAACCAAGCATAATTATTCATTTATATAACCTGATGATACATATGCAGATTTCACTGAAAGGCACACTTCAACTCCTTTGGTGCTAGAGTCTTCTCCAGTACCTTGAAAAGCAGGACCTGGAAGATGTGTCTAGCATCGAAGGTGTAAAAATCTGCTCATGAGCAAGACAAAAAAAAAAAATAACTAATTCATGGTCCACATACTGCAAAGTAATGTAGGGGCAGTAAAAACAGGCATGCACCAAATAACATGATACAGACTGCTTTATGCATTCCACAGCTAAATTAACAAGCCACCTTATGTTTTGCGGGATACATTTACATAATAAGCTGTACATATGCAGGACTGCTAAAAATCAGGGGAGGATTATGTTTCACAGTAGTTCACATACTCCTTATTTAATAAAGCTTGTATGAGCGATGGCCATGTATGAGAGAGGCAGATGGCCCCTAGCATTAGTTTGAATGTACCTGCTCTAAGACCCTGCAGTCTAAAATTAAATTGAAAAACGACAGCTATTCTTAACTTCTGCAGCACCCAGTTTGTTCTCTGGTATGGAATGAAAAGGAAATATTTCTGTCTACCACAATACACACGCTTTCATACTTACACTTCCTTACTAACATCTTGGATACCAGGGAGGTCTCCAGCTATGTGTTGGACACCTCGTTGGCATCAAAGATGTTAAATACCTTTTTTTTTAACCCTTTGAATGCCAGCAATGCATTCCAAACCCCTCTGGTGCTCAAAGGGTTAAGCCCTGTTTAGCATTTTTAAACATGATTTGCGGCCCTTGGGTGCACGTGAGGTACACATGTAGCCCTTGGGGTCAATCTACTTGCATGTCACTGGTGTAAACCATCACACTTTTTTTTTTTTTGTACATACATTACAGGTCGTGGAAGTGTATGGCCTTCTTGCTCTGGGGATGTCTCTCTGGAATCAGCTTGTGGTCCCAGTCTTGTTCATGGTGTTCTGGTTGGTTCTGTTTGCACTTCAAATCTACACTTACTTCAGCACCCGTGACCAGCCAACCTCCCGCGAGCGACTTCTCTTTCTCTTTCTTACAAGGTATATGATCACTTACAAAAATGCATCATAGAGTAAAACTTAAAAGTCCCGAGGTCACACCTGCTTGTTGCGTGTATGGCTGTGATGTATGATTGATGCGTGACATTGTGTATGAACCCTGTACATACTGGGATCTTGTGAAACTGCTTGCTGGTGGGCAGATGGGGGGGGGGGGGTGCTGCGTGTTCATTTGGCTCCGGAAGGGACTGACAGAGCAGGCGCCCGGACGTCACTAGGGCAAGGTGTCCGCGCTCCGTCCTGCCTGTCAGCTGAGGATCACTTCAGATTTCTTCATGAAGAGGTAATAATTCTGGCGACTAGCGCTACTAAGCAGCTAGTCGCCAGATAGGGAATTATTAAAGACAAGGTTTGTTAGCGGTGTTAGTTCCGCTTTAAAGTATTGAAGTTGACTTGATAAGAAAAAACTGCCACAATGTTGTTAGCATTTTGTTTGTAATGTACCCTTTATTTGTTGGTGACACAGCATTGATTTATGCTAAATATTCATGTGTTGAGTCTCTTAACACACCCTGTGCTATGAATGAATATAGAGAGAGAGCCCACACACTGGGAACATTTGTAAAAGTATAGTGGAGTATGCTAAAGTGACTCACTGTGCTATCAAAATCTAAATTTCTCAAACTACTCCTTTTACAGGAAAATTGCTAGTACAAGATGTGGACCGATTTTTAATTTTCTGTCGAACAAAGTAAACTTGCCTTAAAGGGTTAGTAATGCCCAACGAGAAATTTATTTTGTGTTGTAGATTTAAAAAAAAATAAATTATGTGGAGCAAATCCCATATGGTTTGAGAGATATTCTCCGCTAAAGTTTCCCCCTCACTCCCCTTCTCCTGATGTCAGCTGTAAAGCTGACAGCAGGAGATTGGAGTCGGCTGACTTGAGGCGGCTCGTCAGCAGAGCCAAAATAGCTATGTTTACAAAGAAGTACTACATAGAAACGGTCTACAAAATGTGCTTGCAAACCAGGCACACTTTGTAGACCGTTCCAATGAAGGAATTCTTTTTAAATATAGCTATTTCGGCTTTGCTGAAGAGCTACTGGCTGGGCCTGGGATCTCCCGGGATCAGTAGAGCGCTGATAGCGGCGAATATCTCTCAAACCATAAAGGTTTGAGAGATGGGATTTGCTCCACAAAATAAAATTCTCGTTGGGCATTACTAACCCTTTAAGGCAGGGGAACTCAATTGCTTGACCGATAGCTGTTGGGGACTACAACTCCCATCATCCATTGGCTGGTTGAGGGTGATGAGAGTTGTAGTCCCCGAAAGCTGGAGGTCCAGCAATTTGACTACCCTGCCTTAAGGTGACTGCCCCATTTTAAAGCTACTTCTTTTTAAGGGGTAAAAAAACATGATAAAGCTTTCCCATGACTCCAGCTGTTGACCCGCTAGTCTCCTTATGGCTTTACTTTGTAACATGTCTGTTATCAGGGGAAATGGTAGATGAGATGCTTTGTGTATCTGTTGCTAAGGAGAGGATGATGAATAGCTGATAAAGAACCTGATGTGTCAGTAGCAGAACTGTCTATTACTGGGGTGGAATGTTTGAGTTTAATAATAATTGACTTGGGTGATTTATCACATTCCTGAGATAATGTTGATGTGAAGATACACTGGATGTTTCTTCTAAGAATGAAGAGTTCATGAAGTTGTCAGCAATTCCCTTCAAAAAGTGCTCAGAGAACAGTTAATATTTTACAGCCTTATTCCTAAAGAACAGAGGGCTGTATGGAGGAAGTGAAAGAGGAGCAAACCAGCTGCACACACAATGGGAGCAAAATATTTTTAATTAGTTGGGACTTCAACTTTTAATGTTGTATTAAACAAAAATATAGGCTGCACACTGGGGCAGTTCTGATATGTGAGAAAAAAGTTTGACCTCTAACAGAACTACTGCTGTGGGCAGTTGGCCTATAACAGAACTACTGCAGTGCAGGGCACTTGGCCTGTATCACAAGGGTATCTTTTTAAAATGTTGTACACAAAACAGTGTGTGACATAAAGGCACAGTAATCAGGTCACCATGATGAAAAGTGCCACATGAGAATCTTGCTCTTCATCAAAAGCGCAAGATTCTCATGTTGCAACTTTTAAACATTGCTTATATTGCATTGCATTGCACTGGTCTCGGCTGAGATACCGGCATGGCCATAGAAATTCAATGTAGAAAAGCTGGACAACAACTCCCAGAATGCGGTAACTCCCTACGGCTACAGCCACCTTGCAACTCAGAATTTTGGCACCCACGTGAAATCTTTAAAAATGTACCTCTATCTGCACCGGCCTCTCTCTCCACTTTTCTGCGTGCAGAATGACAGGGCAGAGCACACAGAGAAGGGGAGAGAGTCCGGCGCAGATAGAGGTGCATTTTTAAAAAAGACTCCATAATCACCCTTAAAGATTTTCAAAGTGAACCCAAAGGAACAGAGCTGACAAACTTCCAGGGTTAGTACTGTTTAGTTCTGCTATGTAACGTGAAAGTCAGTTTATTGGTTTGGAAGCTGACCACACTGGCTGGCCACATAGATATAGAGCAACTAATTTTCCAAAGTTCAGGAACAGAGGGTGTCTTCTCTGCCCCCATCGACAGCATGCAATAAAAGCAGTGATTAAAGCGGCGACATGAGAATCTCACGCTTTTAATGCAGGACGAGATTCTCATGTCGCCCTTTTCATCATGGCGACCTTCTTAATGTGCTTTTATGACGCACGCTGTTGTGCGTGCGATATTTTAAAAGTGAACCAACAGAAGTATTGCATTGCTGGGCACTTGGCCTCTAACGGACGTGCTAAAGCGCAGGGCACTTGGCCTCTAACGGACGTGCTAAAGTGCAGGGCACTTGGCCTCTAACGGACGTGCTAAAGTGCAGGGCACTTGGCCTCTAACGGACGTGCTAAAGTGCAGGGCACTTGGCCTCTAACGGACGTGCTAAAGTGCAGGGCACTTGGCCTCTAACGGACGTGCTAAAGTGCAGGGCACTTGGCCTCTAACGGACGTGCTAAAGTGCAGGGCACTTGGCCTCTAACAGACGTGCTAAAGTGCAGGGCACTTGGCCTCTAACGGACGTGCTAAAGTGCAGGGCACTTGGCCTCTAACAGACGTGCTAAAGTGCAGGGCACTTGGCCTCTAACAACGCCAATGTCAACAACAACCATCCAGTGCCACACTGTGCCATTGAATCCTAACTATATTTCTCAAACTATTTCACAATAAATGACAAAATAAACTTGTCTTAGGGTGACTGGTCCCATTGAAATCCAAGGTCATTTGGTAATTATTGTATTCTATGGAGCAGCTGGTTGTCCAGAATTGTTAATCTTTGGCTTACTGTATATGACCCTGAAAATGAACACCAAGACATCATTTAGTTATTTTTAGAAAATGTTCCCTATGTTGTATTAGCCATTTGTTTGTAATATCGTTTTTGAGAAATGAACCTTTGTTGGTGGCAAAGTTTGTCACTTTATTCTATATATATATTATGTGCTGGGCTTATATTCCTACACATTTTGCTCTGAATGCATCTAGATGGAGCCCACACACTGTGCTGTAATACTCCCAAAGAGCTTAAAGTATATGATAGAAATTAAATAATTATGCAGATTTTCTGCACTTTTTTTTTTTTAATGCCGTACGATGCCAGCAAAATACGTATTTTTCTCAAATATTTGACAGAAGAATGTGTAGCACAACAAGCAGAGTTAAAGCAGAACTACCACCTCCACTAAAGTAATCCTGCAATACTTAGGCAGGTGGTGACTAGCTTTGTAAACATTATTTTACCTCTCAAAAGTGCCCATGAATAACCTTATCCTTAAGGTTCCGAGACGGACTGCCAGGTTACTGCAGCCTGTGCACCTGCGCCGTCGGTCTCTTCCAGAGCAGTCTGGGCCAGTGCAATGCCTGTGGAGGGTGAAGAGGACTGACAGCACAGGCTCGCATTCAAGATATCCACGGTGATGCCTGGCTTCTGATCTCGGAAGCTTAATGATAACTTTATTCGTGGGCACTTTTGAGAGGTAAAATAATGATTATTAAGCTAGTCACCACCTGCCTAAGTATTTCAGGGCGACTTTGGTGCAGGTGGTAGTTCCGCTTTAAACTTTCTGTAAAATAAACTGTACTTGTGAGGGTGACAAGTTGGACACCCCTCTGGCACTCAAAGGGTTTAATAATCTTTCAAGCAGCTATGAAGATATATATATTTGCAGGTTACTTGTATGTTATTACATCAGTTTTTATTTTTTTTATCTGTTTCTTTTGCTCTATCTCTGGAGAATGAGCTCACGGCCAATTTCTTCAGTAAAAACGAAAGTATGGGGAACCACCAAAGAAGAAATCAAAAGACTTCTCCGCTTATCTTATCAAAATATTTATTTATTAACTGTGTCAAAGGAATTGCCAAAAAGATGCTTTCTGTTGAAAATAAAAATTCTTGCAGTACATTACAGTTGATCTGAACTGATGATCAGTTGAAATCATTTTGGGAATTCTTGAAGTATATGGTAAATCATTTGAGAGCTGTTTAGTGGCAGAGGTAAATTTGCGCAAAGAAAGAGTGGAGCAGTTCTCCACTCTCCATTAAGAACATATTCAAATTCCCAAAATCCAAATGCAGTTAGAGGTTTTTGGGCAACGCTCTGCATATACCTCTCCTTGCTCTCAATCAATGCATTTCGTATATAAAACACTCATGATTGCTATTTGAGGATAATTATGCTTTAGATCGAAGAGTCTGTAAGTTGTATTAAATTACCCTCCTCCTGCTACAATTTATGAATACATAGCTTGAATAATCAAACTTCCCTTAATTTCTGGCACCTACCAACCACCTAGTAACCCTGCACAGTCCATCTTGGACATAAACCCTCTTCTCGGCGTGCTCCCTTTAAAACAATAAAAATGATCTCTTGGTTCTTGTATATGTTAATGTAAATTGACTGGACCAAAAAAAAAAAAAAAAAAGGCAAATTCAGTTCATTAAGACAGTAATTCTTGGCTCTGTCCTTGGGGCCCACTAACAGGTCAGGTTTTAAGGGCATCCCAGATTAAGCACTGATGGAGAAATTACATTGATCCACTGATTACTCCACCTGTTAACAAGCTGGGGATATCTTGAAAATCTTCACTGTCAGTGTTTCCTGGGGACTTATGTTGAGAAACACTGAATTCGGGCATACTGTTTAGAATAACACCAAATTATGGACCAAAGTTATAGGTCCAAGAAATGTATTCTCTATTATTTCCTACATGATTTGAGCAATTGCCCATGGTATAAAATAAACTTAATACCTGACCAGCTATTTTAGCTTTGAGCTCTTTCAGGTCTACAATACCCATGCCCCACTAAGGAAGGTCAGGGGGCCCATCTCCTCTGAGTGTCAGTAACCACCTTGATTTGTACCAATTACGAGTTTCCTTATGGACACATTTTAGCAGACTGGCTCTGTGTATGATCACACTGTCTACAGACAGTTGTGATAAAACATGTTTTATAGCGGAACTGTCACCATCATAATATTTCCACAAAATCCACAATAATATAGTGATAGGCAAAATCATATTTCTGTTATGCTGAATAAGACCGCGTTCTAAACCAGCTTCATCGGGCAGCCACCGGTGGACAACAGCGCAGACATCTTAGAGGAAAGTTACCTCTGAGTCTGTGCTGTCTGTCCCTTCACTGCCCCGGATTGGTGGTGACGCTCATTATTTACCATAAGGTAACAGAAGTTGCTGAAGGTGCAGGAGCACAGAGAGTCTCTTGTAAGCTCTGTGCAGCAGATGCCTGCAGAAGAAGTTGACTTTCTTCAATAACTTGGATTTATTCAACATAATAGAAGTATGCCTTTGCCTGTCGCTATATTAGTAACTAGTTGAACAGCCCGTTACACGGGCCACAGTGCCTCTGGCAGCCGGTCGCGGGGCAGTCACGTGCAGTACAGACTGCCCGCGCCACTGCTGATACAGAGCTGGACACTCCTTCGGAGCGCCCACCTCTGTATCAGCCGCGGCGTGGGCAGTCTCTACTGTGCATGACTGCAGCACGCTCAGCAGTGTCTACTGTGCATGTCGCGGCGTTACACACGATTTAGCGAATTATTATATAGGATGGATTGTGGGGCAATATTATGAGGTTGGTGATAGTTCAGCTTTAAATAAATACGCTTCCTAGAACAGCATAGGAACAGGGAGTTGATCACATTGGAGAGTTTCTCTTGGTACATCTAACCCAAATGTACTGTTGCTAACAGTTTGACCCTTTCAGTGCCAGAGGTATATAATGCAATGCATTTGGTACCTCTCTGGCAGTCAGAGGGTTAATAATAAAAACAAGAGTTTGTGCTGTAATAATTTTGAAATAATTCCTAGCAGCGGGGGAAAATTTCTGTTGAGATAAAGCACTGTGATACGTTTTGTAATTTAAAGGAGCAGTAAACTTTTTTATGAAAAAATATATATTGTAGGGATTTTCCTACTGAGTAAAATAAGGGTACTCCCACTGCTGAGAGATTTATATTTCCAGAGTTATTACAGTTTAAACCCATGTTTTTTTACATTACCGGTGCCCTCTAGTGGGCAAATTCTAATTAGATTTCCTGTTAGATTCTAATGGAGAGGAAAGTCAGAAAAGTCAGAGACATACAGTTCTCCATAGAATGTGTTAGAAACTGCCTGTCACTTCCTGTTAGTTAGAACTATCAGGAAGTAAACACAGTAAATTCACTTCCTGATTATTTAAACTGCTATAAATTTTGAATAAAACATCTGACAGCAATGGGAGTGGCCTTGTTTTATTCAGCAGGAAATGATCTGCAAAATGTGTTTTCATAAAAAAAAGTTTACTGCTCCTTTAAAGTATACTGCTCCTTTAAGCACTTTTATTCTGATTTTCATCCAGTTATTTGCGTCTGATTTTTACATCACAAGACTTCACAGAACCTTATCTTAGATGTAAATGATAAGGCTGCTCTTGTGATAAATCTTTTTCAGAGCATTCACAGGGGGAAAAAACTGTTGTGGAGTGGGCAGGCTAATAGCTGACGAACATCAAAGATTATCGTGCTTACCCTGCGTCATGCTTTTTGGCTAATTTTTAGAAAAAGTAGAAATAACAGCTGGAACCAATATCTTGTAAATTAAAATATTTCATAAAAGGCTATGAGACATCATAGCAACGCCCCATAAACATGACAGTGATGTAAATTAAATTTGTAGTCGGTGCTTCAAAAAATAAATGTGTGGAGCAAAGTAACAGAAGTTGGCATTGTCTTGATCAAAAATCTGTTTTGTCAATCCGTATACCCTGGCAATAAGAGGGACTTCACTTTATTCACATACCTATGTAGAGGTCCTTCATGCAGAAGTCAGGTATATTTATTTGGCTTGTTTATTTTTTTATATTTTTTGCATTAAAGGGTGATCTATCATCCCTACACAACTTTGTCTAAATCGTTCTGTTATATATCGAATATAATGAAAAGTGCATTCATTTTTATTTTTAAAATGCTTGTTTGACTAAATTAAAAGAAGAAATACAGCTCTGCACCTACTTCCGGGCACACTGCGGATAGCTGATCTGTACCGCAGTCTGCCTCTCTAGCCAGCCTCCTCCAATGACGGAGGCCTTCTATCTGTAAGCTGGAGCTCTCTCATTTGCAGAGATTGATTTCTGGCCAGTGAGAGAGCTCCAGCTTACAGATAGGCCTCCGTCATTGGAGGAGGCTGGCTAGAGTGAGGCAGAGTGGCAGACTGTGGGACAGATCAGCTATCCGCAGTGTGCCCGGAAGTAGGTGCAGAGCTGTATTTCTTTTAATTTCATCAAACAAGCATTAAAAAAAAAAAAAAAAAAATGTAATGCACTTTTCATTGTATTCAATATATAACCGAACGATTTAGACAAAGTTGTGTAGTGATGTTAAATCCCCTTTTAAACCTGCAATTTCCTGCATATGGCGATTTCTATTCAAGTCCTGGGAAAGCACATTTTTTCAAACTGCCAGGTCTGTTTAACCTTTTGAGTGCCACGTGTACAATGCATTGCTTTGCAACATGTTGAATACCTTTCTGGCATTCAAAGGGTTAGAATATTTTCAGAGGACCATAGTAGTATTGCAACTCCAAACAAAATAAAATCGATTAGTGCTCAAAGAATAAAAATCATACACACAAACACTGCCTAATACCTTTGTTCCACTAGTACTACCCTTCCATGATAATAAATAGAAAGAGTGGACCGAGTAATATCTGGCTATCTGGTCAGACTGTGAATTGACACTTTGTGCATAAGGAATGTATCAGTTCTGCACCTTTACTCTGGTTGACTGAAACAGTGTATCAGTATAATAATTTGTGATAAAATGCATCATTCTCTTTGCAGAGAAAGCCAGAAGTGATATTTTCCTGTCTAGTTTTACTGCTGTGTGTGTTCCTCAAGCCAGACATTTAAAGTGGAACTTTTACCTTTAACACACTGTGTCTCCTATGATTAGTGTAGTAAAATGGTTTGTAGTTTGCAGAGTTTTTTTCTGTAAACCCAAACTTTAGGAGATATTAATTCTCAAAATTAGACTTAATGTAGCCACTTCCAAATTCTGCAGCACAGGATAACATCAGCACAGTGAAGTAGGACACCCGGTCCTCAAATTCTCCTCCCACCTCCATATGACAAACAGAGCTTGCTTTACAATAGATGTGATTCACATGAATACAAAAGGAAGCGTGAATGCACTCCCAGGAAGAGCTGGGAGGGAGGTGGGAATTGGAGGCCTTGGGATGTCCTGCACCACTCTGCCAACGTTACCCTGTGCCGCAGAATGCGGAAGTGGCTACATGAAGTCTAATTTTGAGAGCGAATAGCTCATAAAGTATGGGCTTGCAGAAAACCGCCGTGCTGCATTCTACAAACCATTTTACTACAGTAATCATAGGAGGCACGGTGCATTAAAAGTGCAAGTTCCAGTTTAAAGATCTGTCTGTGGATCGTATTTTGGCCACCTGTGTTCAGTGTCACACCTCACAGCAAATAATGGGCTTGAATAGATCTGGAAGGATTGTAAGTGGCACTAGTCTTTATCAGATTGTAATTAGAAAAAAATTACAAAAGAGATGATTTGCATAAAAACATAGATGTACCTGACTGCTATGAAGGAAACTTAACTTGGGCAATCATTCTGTTCCACCTTATTTGGATTTTACATATTATGCACTTTTGGAATATACATGTAAATTGCTTATACTTTTTCATCTTGTTATTTTTATACTTTTAGTATAGTCTTCAGGGCTTTTCGTTCCAGATCGGCGTTTCTCAAATGGGGCCACCAAGAAAAATGCGGTCATGGTGGCTGCACTCCTAGAATTTAATTGTGCTTTTTTCTGATCCTAACTGGACTGGCTTAGTCTTCCCACGTAATGTTGCCTCAGCCAGCCAATCCATAATCAACCCACTGCAGCTGCTTAGTGCAGCTCTGTTGTCTTGCTTACTATAAGTGGACCACAAGAAGGCAATGCGCTCACTATGCAGGCTATGTTTGGCAGAGGGGTACAGCTAACATCGTATGTGCGGTTCTGTTGCTACTTTGGGACAAGGATGGGGACATGTGGGTGCGCACATGCGGTGGTGGTGAGGGGTTAGTATGTGTATAGATATCCGTGCATTGGAAAAAGACTGAGGAGTCATTATATGTATGGTTCAGTGGCTACCATTGCAAATGCACAAGATTGAAGCCCTGAATGAATGGCCTGTTTCTCTGCAATCGCACGTTGCTAGTGCCTGGATCCTTTTAAAATGAAATGACCCAGTAACCATGTCACCATAGTAAAAATGGTGACATGATAATCTCACGCAGTGCAGACTGAGTGGTCATATCCCAGTGCATCAATAACCTCTTCAGTTAGTCTGTGCTGTCTGTGGAGATGGTCACGTACGTTGCAGTCAGCAGCTGCTTATGCAGTGAGTAAGGTGGGCACTGGCAATAGCATAACTACAGAGGGTATGGATGCTGTTTCCATTTATTTATTTATTTTTTGGTTCTTAAAGGGTTAATTGTATAGGAGTTTAGGAATGTGGTGCTGTTTGTTTGTTTGTCCAAGAAATTCACCTTTTTAACCTGATGTGTATGACCCTACATGTTTCTGTATTACATATAGACACGGCCATTCGATGCATGTACAGGGCTGCATATACAGGAGAATCGCTCCTCCCCCCCCCCCCCCAAACATATCCCGCGCCTTGGAAGATTTTTGGTGGTTTGAGAGCCAATATCAGATCTGGGGTCCCGCAGGCGGCATCCAACTGCACCGGCAAAGGAAATTGTACATGAACTTGGCCCCTTCCTCTGCCAAAGTGGGCTGCAACACAGATACGGCAGTGAGAAAGTCTGGAGATGACTGCAGTAGACAGGGCAGGGAGACCGCAGACTTCTGTTCCCAAGAACAAGGCAGAAAACAGACAGAGGTTTAATGAAGGCAAAAGAACAACAGAGCAGGCAGAGAGGTCATCAACTCTTTCTTGGCTAAGATTAAGCTGAAATGAGCACTGTGCTGCTCCGGGCTCCATCTCCCTCTCTCTGTGTGCAGACTGACAAAGTGGAGTCCGGAGCAGCGCTCATCAAGTGGCAGACTCAAGATACAGATCCGAGGCTCTGCCTGCTGCTGGATGAGCTGGCAAGAAACAAGGCAGGGTATACGATTGGGAACAAAGAAGGGGTGGTGGGATGAAAGTACAATAGGGTTATGGCAGAATGAGAGAGAAGAAGGGGTGGAGGAGACATCGAAGAGAGAGAGAAATTGTATGACCAAAAGAGGCAATATAGCATAATCTGAGGAAACCCCTCTTCTCCCACCACTCATTGATACAGGGTTATATATTCTTTGTAGAGCTTAACCCTTTGAGTGCCAGAGTGGTACGCAACGTGTTGCGTACCCCTCTGGCACTCAGAGGGTCAATGTATTAGTTGATGCACTGTCATGCTGGTCTGTCATTTCACACATTAAAATAGCTACAATATTCAAATATGCTCTTCTTTGTGCACTGATAAACGGCATAAATTAGTATGACACTGCAGCAATTTATACATTGAGCTCTGCAAAGAATAACTGATGAGACTGCTGATCCATTTCAATAACAGAGCCAGCGATTTTGGCGAGGCATTATCATTCTCTTCACCCAAACCAGAGCGGGGTGTGTCAGTGCACAAAGCGGGCAGTACAAGTAACATGAAGTACACGGCATTTAAAGAGGCGACATGAGAATGTCGCTCTTATATGCAGCGCGCCATTCTCATGTGGCCATTTTAATCCAGGTGACATGTTTAGCGTGGCTTGCAGCCATGCAATATTTTAAATGCGACCATTCAGAAGGATACTTTTAAGCACCAGGGTCCAACTCCTGCAATGCATTGACCCTTTGAGAGTCAGGAAGGTAGTGCAACTGGCAAACCCCTCTGGCACTCAAAGGGTTAACTGTAGTGCTGTAACACCAGCACCACATATACACTGTACAGACACAGACTATTCCATAGAGAACTTGAGATGGGTGGAGTTAAAGGCGCTGATATCGGTGGGGCTAGGCAGGGAAACTGGTGGCGAGTAACTTTTCTGGCCTGGCTAGTAGCTCAGGACTTGAAAATTTGAGCCCAGTTTATATGCAATTTTTTAATTTTTTTTAAATCACATGTAAGTTGCTAGTATGGCTACAGAAAAATGCTGTTGTCACATTAGCAGCCATCAGAAAAAATCCTTGGAGAACCACTGCTCTAGATGTCTTTAGAGTGAGGAGCCCTGCTCCAGTCACCTCTGGTCAGAAAAGCAGGGATCGTGAAACATTGTATTCTCCCTGCTAAATGGCATTTATATCATTAAAACACACACCTCTTCAATGAAGTCTTAAATACGTTAATCTTTTGCGTTCCAAAGGGGTTTACTTAACCCTCTTACCCTCAGAGGGTTTTAGTTTATAGTATCCAAACGTGGATGCAGCACAGTGCTAATGCCGCAGTATAATGCTAATAACAGAGCAGTCCATCATCCTCAAGCAAGGTGTGTGTGTGTGTGTATCACACTAATATGGGAGTGATCGGATGTTGGCTGTGCACTTTAGATTAATATAGAGATCATTAGAATTTAAAAAAAAAAAATGTACATATAGCGCTCTATATAGGTAGGGGATCTATATTTAAATAAAATCTTCAGAGGCACTTACCAAGTGGTTTCTTTTTTATTTGCTGCCGTCTAATGTGGACCTCACAGTCCACGTCACAATGTCAATGTACAACAAGAAAGAACAAAGACAGCGCAAATAAAATGTGCCTCTAAGTGTAGTATTCCAGATAGTTTCATAACATTCCCTTCCCCTTTATATAATGTACTCACATGTATAAGAGGCTATCCTGCCTCTTGGTAAAAGATCCTGCACTGGCTTCTTGCGCTTCACCCCAGGCTGGTGACTACTCGCGCTCCATTGTAGTTTGTTATTAAAATATTTAAATGTCGTTCCCAGTCCTCACCACATGTTTGTGTCACAATGTGTGGACTGAACCTGGAACTTTTTATTTTATTAAACAAAAACTTAAAATCTATAAGGAGTATGAAAAACACCCTTAAAGGATGTTATTGGATATAGGGGTAAAAGAAAAATCTAAATAAAACTATCCGCTATTGAACATATAAAAAAAGACTATGACTTCGCCTGCAAAATCTTTAAAGACACAGTATATTATATACCAGCACTAGATATCCTATGCCACAAGGAAATACTGTGCCATTAGTAATAGTTTGCGTGTAAACTTATTCCATAGCTACACACTTATTAGAAAACAAATGTCCTAAAACAATACTGAATTTGCTCAACGTGTTTCGTGACCCCCTTTTTCTAGTCACTTCATCAGGAGAAATGTATTCTTTTGTACTAACTAACCATCAGATGGACTTTCTAAACTGTTTTTTTTTGTTTTTGTTTTTCACCATATTAGTTTTATACCAGTAGCTACTGGTTGTATTTTATTTATTTACTAGTTTTAAAGCCCTAGAACTTTATCATATACTACACTTAGAGGAGATTGTCTGCGCCTTTCTTTTTGTTTTATTCTTTCTACAGTTGTTGTGTTTGGGTGGGAACCCAACCCACCAAGAGTGAGCTGCGGCAAATACTGAAGATTGTGAACTATATAAGTGTCTTTTGGGACTTATGAATCTGGTACATATATATCCAAATATCCCAATAATTTTATTTTATTCAAGCTTCCTATTGTTATTTCATAATTTAATTCCCTTTTGTGACAAAAGAGGTGTGATTGCATTAAGAGATCCTGTGGTTTATCTTGAGGAGGGGTGCAGGGAGAGAGTGGGATTTGTATACAAAAGGTTTTTTTGGGTTGTATGTTTTTTTTATATTTAAATTAATTGTATTTTGAGCAATAAACATGGCATGTAATGCTATTTTGTTAAGGGAAAAGAGAGAGAGGGAGTTAAGTGTATACTTTAAAAAGAACAAGGGCATATCAGAAACTATAGCTGAAGAAGAAACTGAAGATAAAATAGTGAAGAAATTATTTAATAAGATGGAAACTTCACTTAGCACAGAGCTAAGAAATTGGTGGGATTGTCTCTTGTGAGAGCAGTACCTGGAGAAGGATATTGTCCCTAGAGGACTTAGGATTGTTAAGAACTCTCCCTTTCCAGATGCTGATTTTCTTATGATTTTTTTATGGAATAATACTTTGGAAAATTGTTTGAAGGTATTAATGAGACAAATCATTTACTATAGAGAAAGCTGTTTAAGAAAAAGTTGAGAAAGAAATAGAGGATATAAACATCTCCCTAAAAAAAATAAAAAAAAAAAGCCTTTATTCTCTGATCTTGATAAACGTGTTCAAAGTAATATTAACACATTGGAGAAAAATCTAAAAAAAAAAAAAAAAAAAAAAAAAAAAAAAAAAAAAAAAATTGGACAGCGACATGAATGAGTATAGGATCAGAGAAAATGGAAGGCCTAATGATCAAAGGAGATTTAACAACAATAGATATAAATTTTTTGGTGAACAATACAGGAACAAAAATCGTTATAATGGGAAGCATCATGAATTATATGATTTGAAGGATTATAAAAATAAAATGAAGGATTAGAGTGCTAAAATTCAAGAGGTAGGGAATAAGGAACAGGAAGTTAGTAAGAATATTGAAAAAGTGGAAATGGTACCTTTTTAAAGAACAGATATACAGTTTTAACAGAAGAAATAGCAGTTTTAGATAAAGAAATTACAAAGTTAAAGGAATTGGGAGCTAAGCCTAAACAAAAGAGATTGGAAGCAAAGATGTGTTTGTTGTGTGTTGTACGTGGGACACTTTGTTTTGTTTGCGCATTTGTGGACACTCTTTCCGTGCAATCCATTAAGGGACGATTCACTGTTCCATTTATGAGGTAACTGCGCATGTACTGCTTGTCTGAATGGGAAGAGAGATTCACATGTGCCTTTTAAGATTGATTTGCGTTCCAGAGTGAAAAGCTTAATGTTTGTACCATAGAGCTGGTCACATGTGCACGGGATATGACGGAACAACGGGGAGTGTACCGCGTGAGTAATTGACACAGTTGTTGGGACTCTGTTAATTGTTTGCGCGATATATAAACACCTAATGATGGAACAGGCTTTTTATGATTATTTGGCTATTCAGAAAGGGGCAGCTTGCCATGAAACACGTCTAGCCTTATTTTTGTAATTTCTTAATGTTTATTTTAAGATTTGTTTATTGTAGAGGTATATTGGAGCCCTCTTTTTAATACCCACCAGTTGGGAATTTTTTAGAATAAATATTAGATATAGTATATCTGTGACTTAACATATTTTATTACATTGATACTGAAGAATTCACTGGCCTCAGTGAAAGATCTATATTTATGAACTCACTGATTTTGGTGAGAGATCTTATTCCAAGAACACCTATGAGTGTCAGTAAATGGAAAAGTTGGCCAATGGGTGTAGTGTTATAAAACCTTACGCTAACCCGACCCTACCATACATGCTAAGGAAGGAGTGAGAGCCAGCTGAAGATCCTGTGCATTGCTTGAAAGACACTGTACTGGGGTGAGAGCCAGTGAATGCCTGTTCATCTGGAGGCAGGGTATTTCCTCTGAAGAATGTGAGTAGATCCTTTGAAAAAATCTTTTATTTGGCGTTGGTGAAGAATTGAGAACTTTATCATATACTACACTTAGAGGAGATCGCCTGCGCCTTTCTTTTTGTTTTGTTCTTTTTGGTAAGCTATTCTAGTCGAGCAATATGTCGGTAAGGAAATTGTCATTGTAATATCTAACACTATCAAGGGCCAACATTGCAGTCACCAAGTCATGAAATCAACTGGGAAGGACTTCGGACAGTGCTTCATATCCCAGATGTGGAACTAATGCTTTTTGTGTTATATGGATTACTGTAATGTTTATAAACTGTGAGAAAGTCATTCATTTGAAAATACATGTGACAGTTACTCCCCTGGCTCAGTGGGGTTAAAGAGATATTTGAATTTGAAACCCCTCTTTAGTAACTAGCATTTCATTGCACTTTTGTAGACTTTTTATCTAAAATATATGCACTCTTTAGATTTTTTTTATTTTGCAGGCTTTTGATAATTAACATTTCTCTTGCATCCTGTGGGGGACATGAGTACCATGAGGTATAGTTATATCCACCAGGGTCAGGGCAAACATTTAGTTCTGATTTTCAATTTAACTTTCTCCCAATCCATTGCCCTACTTTATCCCAGAGGCTTTGTCCACTCATCTGTTTTTTTTGAGTGCTGTGAATGGTGACAAAAGGGCAGATTCTCCTTTTTGTTTGCTTTCTTCATTATTTTTACACTGTATAGGTGATCCATTTGGCATATACCCTAGCATATTTGTATTACTCTGCTGACCATGATTCCAATGGTCATGACAAACTTCAGATGGGATTAAGATAATGTCATCCTTATGGCGCAGCACAGATATGATGAGTGTACTTCCATTCTCTAGTAAATCTTTTAATAGCAAAAGAGTGGCACTTCCATTGTCATGGAGCCTTTTCACTCAAGTCCCACCCCCATATCATCCAATTACACCCAACTTTATAACACCTCCGTCTTAAGGCTCAACGGTTTGTTTGAAAATGCCATCCAGTCCATGCTGAAACTGTTTTCCTCTAAGATTTCTCAGAGTTTGTAGAAATCATTTAAACACTTGTGAACACTTTTTTTTTTTCCTCTTGATCAATTTATCTTTGTTTTTCCATTTCCTTCGAGTGGGACTAGAGAGAGTTCTACAGTGCATCACTGTAAAGGTCAAGTTTTTTGCCTCCGCCATACTCTTTCAACGTAAGCGTTCAGATTCCTGTGCTACAGACCTCTATGCAAGAGGTGGCACATATGGTTCCTCTAACAAAATCCAACTGCTTTTTGGGAACTGAATTTGGTTCTTAAGGTTTGTCTATTGCTCCTGTTGATCTCTTATGCCCCATCCTCTCTGCAACACTTTACTTGTTAGACTGTCGAACTGCAGTGTCTTCCTTTATAGAAGATTGTCAGAACTTGTGTTATCTCCTACAAATATCCTCATCTTACTCAAGTTAAAGCAGTTCTGTTGACTCTTGTAGACTTCCCGCCCAATGTGGTATGTGTCTTTCAATTAATCAAGGATTTAGCTTATGTTTTCTGTGTTCTAAAATGAACAACATGAAGGAGAAATATTTAAACACATTAGATGTAGTTGGGTAGAACATTATGTCCTTTCGACAAGCTGGGGTCTGAAGAAAAATAAACAAAACAAAAAAAAAAACCCTGGTGCTCCTTCTCCGGTCCAGCAAGATGGAGTCAGCTGAGAAATGGAGATTTTGCAGTTGTCTTTTTAACCCTATCAACATTGTTCATGATGCTAAAAGAGGTGCAGCTCTGGAACAAACCAACTGCACCACAGGGGCGAAAAGAAAAATGATCACTAATTTTAAATGGTGCTTTGACCCTTTGAGTTCCAGAGAGGTATCCAGCGCATTTCTTTGCAAGGCATTGGTGTCCACTCTTTAGCATCATGTGGTTAAAAGCCCCATTTAGATCTGTGAGAATCCGCAGGATGTTTTATTTCCCCCCTTCTGATGCAGTTGGTTTGTTCCAGAATCATACCCCTTTTGTGTCTATAAGGGGTGCATACGCAACCCACAATGTTTGTCTTTGAGACAGCCTTTTGGTTTGTGTCCCAGCACATTGGCAGGCCAGTTTTTCAATAGGAGAAAACTTTATGAAACTTAATAATCACTCTTGAATACTAGAGAGATCTGCAATGTA
The DNA here is from genome assembly GCA_037306005.1 of Rhinophrynus dorsalis. NCBI lineage: Eukaryota > Metazoa > Chordata > Amphibia > Anura > Rhinophrynidae > Rhinophrynus > Rhinophrynus dorsalis. Next base: position 73,501,686 of record CM074721.1, on the reverse strand, counting down.
TTTGCTTTGCAGCGTGTTGAGGATCACTAGCATTCAAGGAGCCAAAACTCCAAATTAATTCAACAGGGAATTTTATTTGTTCACTATGGCTTAATTGGCGTGTCCCAAAATCCCTCCTCATATGGCGCTACCTTCTTATTCAGATGGGTCTGCTGCATTGTACTGCTTTCTATTAACCCTTTACATCCAGAGGGGTACTCTGCTCTTTGCGGAGCAATGCATTGCCATCCCCTTTGCTACACGTTAATACATTGTTTATCCTGTTCTATCAAAGTTTGTGACTTCTTTCTAATGAAATTATTATTCTAAATATACCATTTGTTTCCTCTGTGTTTTTAGCATTGCCGAATGCTGTAGCACACCGTATTCTCTTCTGGGTTTAGTGTTTACAGTTTCCTTTGTGGCTCTTGGTGTGCTGACCCTCTGTAAATTCTACCTTCAGGGATACCGAGCTTTCATGAATGACCCAGCTATGAACAGGTAAGTGGACACTTTGCAAAATGCAAGAACAACACAATAATGACTTCCCATCAGTCAGCCAGCAGGAAAACAATATATACCAGGACATTGTCCATAGTTTGTAATTGTCAAACATATTTTGCCTCAAATTCATTTAGTACGCCCACAATACTATGTATTATATATCTTTTTTTGTATTTAAAGGGATACTATTAACAAAGTTTAATAGTGTAGCTATTAAAAATATAAATTCAATGACCTACCTCCCATCTCTCAAACATGTATAGTTTGAGAGCGAAAAGCTGCTAAAGTTCCCACCCTCACCCCTTTCACTAACGTCAGTGCTCTAGTTGACAGAAAGAGATTCTGGTCCTGGGACCTGCCGGCTGCTCTTCAGCAGTGCAATCTAAAAGAAATACTTCCTTGGAACGGCCTACAAAGTGTGCTTGCAAACCAGCACACTTTGTAGACCGTTCCAATGAAGTATTTCTTTTTAGATATCTCTATTTCGGCTCAGTTGAAGAGCTGCCGGTTGGTCCTGGGTCACAGGATCTCCTTCTGTCATCTAGAGCACTGACGTTAGTGAAAGGGATGGGAGGGGGGAACTTTAGCAGCTTATATCTCTCAAGCTATACATGTTTGAGAGATGGGAGGTAGGTAATTGCATTTATATTTTTAATAGCTACACTATTAAACTTTGTTGTTAATCAATACTAGCCCTGTAAGGGATAAGTACATGCATACATTGCCTTTGCTATGTGGCTCCACTGACACGTGATCTCTGTAGCAGCAATCGCATGTGCGGTGCCACTGGGGGAAAGGCTGAAACTGACTGCTCCAGTCCAGGAGCAGTCAATAACAGCCTCCCCACAATTATCACAAAGTGACCTGAGGCGCTCTGTGATCATTAACCTATGACGTGCTTGGACTATCATTGGTCCTCAAAGAACGAATTATGTGATGGTCCTGGCACATCATTGGTCCTTTAGGGGTTAAAACTTCATGTTTCAATTAGAACAAATACATTTCACTGTAGTCAGGAAGTTAGACAATTCTGGAGCAAACCAAGTGCCTCACTGGGGAACAAGAAGATTTCCCTAATGACTTAAATGGGGCTTTTAACCCATTTAATGCTAGAGTGGTCTTGGGACCTCTCCTAGTATTAAAGGGAATATAAACCCCATTTAAATTAATAGGAATTTGCTTTTGTCCCCTCAGAGCAGTTGTTTTGTTTTGGAATTGCTCCTCTTTATCAGTAAGACTACTGTGTAGAACTTAACTGTTTGAGTGCCAGAGGGTTATGCAACGCGTTGCTTTGCATACCCCTCTAGCACTCAAAGGGTTAAAAGAAAACTAATGTAAAGAAATAGCCCGTACAAACGGGAAAAGGGAACAGCGCTACAGTCTATCAATAGTAAAATATTTATCAAATATACGTATATATGTATCATCACAAAGGACAGGAGTGGATATAGACATCTGGTAAGGCCGGTATCACCGGCAACTGTCTTTTTACATCTATCCCAGCAGTATAAACATGTGAGCCAGCTATTTATATGCCCCATATACTGTATTCCCTATACGGATATTCCACAGTACTTGAAGGGCATTCTGTCGATATACCAGATATTAGCACAATTATTATTTTAATATTGTATATCATTGTTTTTATATTGTTTGTTTACTATACACAGTTAGATACTTATGTATAGCTCATGAGGGTACCCTCTAGATTGTATACGTATATTTAATAAATATTTTACTATTGAGACTGTAGCTTGTATGGGCTATCTTTTTTTTTTTTTTTTTTTTTTTTTTTTTTTTTTTTTTACATTAGCTTGTTTCTTTTAGTGGATTGCATGCATCCACCTATAGGGAATAGTAGCGCCACAGTTTCACCTTATTTTTAGTAATATTTTTTTTTATTATATTCCACATCCTTTCTTTCCATATTCTTTTTTTAATTTTGTTCCTAGGGGATAGAGAGCGCAGCCTATATTCTCCCCTTGTTTTGGGGGGATTATCCTTTTTAAAAGAAAACTAATACCTAAAAATGAACTGGCGTTATATACATGTAAATACCCTATAATTGATGCTATCATTGTAAAAATCATGTTTTCTGAGGCCTACAGTCTAGTCTTGCATATGTTCTGAAGGATCATATACTCCTGCATTTTCCAGGGCTCCCATTGGTTTCCAGTATAATCTATAAATGGGCCGAGAAGATAAAATATATTTTGAATACAAAAGCAGTAGGCACTAATGGCAGTTGAGTAAATTAATTTTAGATCTCTTCTCTCAATACAAAAAGCACAAACAACCTGTTTATTTACACACATCTTAACCCTTTGAGTACCAGAGAGGTACCTAACACATTGCAAAGTAATGCTTTGCCATACCCCTCTGGCAATCAAAGGGTTAAAAGGAAGTTTAGGATTAGAGTTCAGGGATAGAACATAAGAACTTTTATATATGCTAGCTGTAAGTTTTGGATATTTTAAGTTATATCAACCCTTTCAATTTATTTTGATGTTAGTGTTCTTTTCTGGTGTCTGTAAGGGATCATATTACCTGTTTGCATGTCATGAATTGGAACTGTACTTCCCAAATGAGTTGATGGTAATGGTCTCCTGTCTCAAGGGGGATGACTGAGGGTGTGACGCTACTAATCCTGGCGGTGCAGACGGGGCTGATTGAGCTTCAAGTTGTCCACAGAGCCTTCCTCCTCAGTATCATTCTGTTCATTGTTGTGGCTTCCATCTTGCAGTCTATGCTGGAGATAGCAGATCCCATTGTTCTGGCTCTTGGTGCTTCACGGGACAAGTAAGTAACATATCTAAAGACTTTGGGTATATTTTTCAAGCTGAAAGTGGAGCAGTTCTTGAGCAGAACTACATGATATGTATCAAAAACTCCCAGTACTCTCCATTATCTGTTTCTGGTTCTCTGTCCACTCCTCCTCAGGGCAGGGGGACGCAGTTCACCTGCCCATCATCGAATAGCCATGGGGTAGTGATTTTGATAGGAGTGTCCAAGCCATGCCTGTCAGAATTGCTGCAGAGATATTCACAGGGATGATGATTTGGAGAGGAGTGCCCCCCCCCCCCCGGTGACTCCTGTCCAAATCACTGCAGTCACATTGACCGCCATTAACCTGCAGTGCCCACTGACATTCACAGGGGCTGAATCCCACTGGCAATGCCATGCAGTATGTGCGTGTGTGTATTATATATAGCTCCCCTTTTGCGTTGATAAATGTGGCCTATTGATATAGAGGTACTAAGAAGAACTGGAGGAAACCAAAAGCGTGATAATCAATAAAAATGACTTACATTTTCATTAGTTTAAATCTGGTTTATCAGGTCTTCCAAAACAGTGTTTTAAAATGTGTGGGAGACCTTTCTAGCACTGATTAAGTTAAAGGGATAGTAATACTTCATTTTAACTTTATTTTATTTTGTAAAAAACATGAAGAATGATACAAGTCTTATCTCTGAAACCTTTATGGTTTAAGAGATATTCACAAACAAAGTATCCCCCCCCTGTTCAACCAGATCAGAAGGGAGGTTCCCAGGTAGACTGCAGAGAGGGACAATCTTCAATTAAGATAATGGAAAAAGCTGAAAAACTTGTCAAGGGGGGAAGGGCTTTCATTGTTTTCATACAAAGAAAATTGTCCCCTTCTGTTATCTGTCCTGTCATACAACCAGACTCACATCTGAGAAGAGATGGCTTACACTAGGTAAAAGGGGCGGGGAGGGGAACTTTGCTTGTGAATATCTCATAAACCATAAAGGATTTAGAGATAAGACTTATATCATTCTTCATGTTTTTTTAATGCCTACAAAATAAAATAAAGTTAAAACGAAGTATTACTATCCCTTTAAAAGGCCAATTTTTATCAATGGTCATTTGTGTTTGTGCTATATAGTGTATATCATTTGCTCCTGGTATTATTAGATTGTCCACTTTGAGTAGCAGTGGGATGTGCGCAAGGTTGAATTTCCCATTTTAGATGAGATGAGCACAGGGATATACTTCCCTTTAGGCCAAGTAGCCAGCCTTCAAGGGCAGTGGTTCTCAATCTTTATTGCAGCCCCCTAACATATGTAATGTATTTTATTAAGGACATAATGAAGGGTATGATACATAAATATACAGTTATTATTAGGTCTTACTATCGTAATAACAAAACTAAACATATTGTGCATAACAATTTCTATAAATCTATACATAAGTCAATTAGACTTAATAGAAAACATGAGGCACTTTAAGTGGATGTTGTGGCACACCAAAATGCCATAGCACCCTGGTTGAGAATCACTGTTCCAGTGGATTGTACATGTGATGGCCATGTTATCTCTGCTCTCCACTCCTACCTCTCCAATTCTTATGATGATATGTTGAGCCTAAAACGAAGATCTCTCAACCTGAAAACGAGACTCCATAGAGTAACTTAAACTGAGAGATCTGTCACTAGATTGATTTCCATACCTGGAACTCTCCGGATTTGCCCCGGAGACTCCGGTTCTGACAGAACTTTACCGGGTCTCCGGAGCAAAGGCTGATTCCTCCGGATGTGGAGAGTTTCTATTGAAACTCTGCCACATCCGCTTTTTCTCCCGCTGTTCCTCGGTCCCCAGCCTTCTGTGTGACACCTTTAACCCTCTGAGTGCCAGAGTGGTAAGGAATGCATTGCTTTGCAATGCATTCCGTACCACTCTGGCACTCAAAGGGTGAAGTCCCCCCTCACTCGCGGCAAGCCCCGCCCCTTTTTGACGCGATTAGCGTAATTTTTGTCACCCCCTGGTGAACAGAGGACTACCCTCCGGGTAGCCCTCAACTGGAAGTTCCCAGGTATGTTGATTTCTCTCTGTGTCACTCCACAACCTCTTCCCCATATGCATGGCATTGTGTTCAAAATCAGTCCACAGGGGGAGCTCTGTGACACCAATCCAGCAAATGAACAACTTTGAAAAAAAAAATTACCACTGGGACATGAGTGGTACTTGGTGCAACTGCCCACACAGGCAACACTGATGCACAAAGGTGGGGGTAACATGGACTCTGGGCTGTCTGGCAAAGGTGCATACTGAATTAGTGTTTCAAACAACCTTAGGAAATGTAAAGTTTTTTTTAAAAAAAAAATTAATTTCCAGATGATGCATTATCTTTAAGAGAAAAACACTTATTTCTCTAGCATCATTGAGGGATGCAGGAACCATGGGGGTTAAGCAGTGTGCCTGTAGGAGGCAGGGCACGCTAAACAAAAACTCCTTCCACTTCCTACCTAAGCCCTTCACTTGCCTAACTGCCTTCAGTTTTTAAGAGTCTCCCTCAAGGAGGTCCAGGGCTACATTTCCCCTAACCAAATTATTAGACTTTTTTGTTTTGTTTTTTTAATCCTAAAGGCTTCTGTGGACCCTCACTATGCGAGGAGAGTCCCCATAACCAATCTCTATAATTATCAGCTTCTTTCCTTAGGCATACTTAACATTTACGTATTAATTTCATTCATTTATGTACTCATCCTATATAATTGCTAAAACATGTGTAACGACAAAGTCATGTGCAGTAGAGACTGCCAGCTCCGCGGCTGATATATCCAGAGCTGGACGCTCCTCTTTATCAGCCGCGGCTCTGGCAGTCTCTACCGCGCATGACTGCCCCACGACCGGCTGGCAGTGGCACTGTGGCCCGTTTAACGGGCTCTTCAACTAGTTTATTTATAATTCATTTATTCATAATTTTCAATATTTACTTTTCTGTTTATTCAAAAAAACGCTGAAACACAGGAACTTTTCCGGACTAAAGCTTTTCTTCTTTCCTTCAAGTACTAACTTCCACTAGCTCCGTAGGAACAGGGCACATTATTTCCCAAAGGAGGTTTATTTTTTAAGACCATATTGTTTAATTGATAGCTCTGTACGAGCAGTTATATTCTAGGCTCAGTTTACTATACATATTACAGCATACTAGCTCCTTTGAAGCAGTTGATTTGTTTGTTTAGCACAGTGTATATGTGATATTGGGGAAGCAAATCTGGTACAATTGCAATTGTCTATCTTTATCCTTGTCAGTCCCTTTGGGACATTCCCAATATCCACAATGAAAGTTGTGCAAATTAAAATTAAGCAAATTATATCTGTCAATTTAATTTTTGTCAGTCTCTTTGGGACATTGCACAGCTTATTTTATTGTGAATATTGGGAGAAATAATTATTTTGGTCAGATTCCCTTCTGAGTCTCTTTGGGACTTTCCTCACTAATGTATTGTCTTGTTAATTACTGGCAATATGGCAAAATCTGAGGAGAAGAAAACTAGCGGCGATAAAAGTCCATATGCCACATGCAAAACTTGTAATGCTAATGTGGCTGTATGTACTAAATGTTTGGATTTACAGGCTAGCAGGGCTACCCCATCTATAGAAATAACACCGATTCTTGAACCAGAGTGAACTAAGGCTTTACGTGGTTCAATTGTCAAATTGTAGAGCGTTTTGGATAGATGGCACCTTGTGTACCCAAAAAAAACCCTCTAAAGACTCTCTTAATTCTCTACCAGATTCATCGGGCGATGAAGGTGAATTATCCAGTTATATTAGTGAACCCCCTCTTGTCTGTAGTAGAGGGGTCCACACTTGATGACTGATACAGAATCTGTGGACTCCCTAATTAAAGCTAACCTAGTCCTTCAGGAATCGGATGACTGCATCTCTAATCCTTCAGCCAAATTTTTTTAAACTTAAAAGGAAATCTGTCACGTTTCCTGCCTAGGAGGCGATTGACCAGATCGTAACAGATGAGTGGGAGGCTCCAGATAAGTCTGTGGTTATACCAAAGAAATTTGAAGGTACTTACCCTTTTCCTAAAGACAAGGTAGACATTTGGTCTATGCCACTATACCTATTCAAACTACAGCAGCTCTCAATGATCCTCCTGACAAAAAGGTTGGTACAGACTGTTTGCAGGACTTGGAGCTATCATCCAAGTTTCATTTGCTTCAGCATGGGCTTGCAGAGCTGCCGAGGCTTGGCAAACGCAAATTATTCAAGCCACGGAAAACGATGTGCCACATGACTATATTCTCCCTGTCATGGGCTACCTCCAAGAAACTACCACCTATATTGGTGAGGCTGTCTTGGAGGTAGCTAAAATAGCATATAGATGTTCAGCTACAATGGTTACAACATGATGTACCTTGTGGTTGAAGATTTGGAATGCAGACTCTGCTTCTAAGAAAGTTTTAGTATATTTACCATTTAAAGGATCTCTTCTATTCGGTGTAGAGCTGGACAAAATTGTCAGCCATGCCACTGGAGGTAAAAGTACCTTTTTACCTCATAATAAACCTAAAAGGTTTGATTTGAAGAAAGAAAATCCTTCACTTACAGAGGGAAAAGCTCTTCCAGACAAACTACACCTCACTTATGTGGAGGTTCCTTTTATTTCTACAAAGCAAAATCCTACCTGGGTACAAAAGAAAAACATACTCAAGGCATCAGATTCCAAACCCGCCACAGCATAAAGTTTGGAGTATGGAGTCCCCCCACAAATCTTCCACTGGGGGAAAACTCTGACACTTCATTCAACAATGGAGGATGTCCATTTCAGACGAGTTGGTACTTCATGTCATTCAAGAAGGGTACAGAATGTATTTCACAACTCTACCACCTCCTCGTTTTTTCATGTCCAGGGTACCAAAAGAAAAGATTTTACAGGAAGCCTTTCATCAGGTGATTCTACGTTTCCTAGACAATTAATTGATAATTTCAGTACAAAAAGAGCAAAAGTTCAAAGGCTTTTACTGCAATCTTTTTATGGTATCCAAAAAAGATGGAGGATTCCATCCTATCCTGGACCTGAAAAAGCTGAAGTAGTTTCTCAGAGTTCCCAAGTTCAAGATGGAATCTATGAAATCTGTGATAGCAGCCATGGAACCAGATGAATTTCTGACATCTTTAGGCATCCAAGATGCCTGCCTATATATTCCAATATGGCCCAAACACTGGAAATATCTCAGGTTTGCATACCAAAATCCAACACTTTCAGTTTGTTGCTCTGCCTTTCAGTCTAGCTACAGCATCAAGGGTATTTACCAAGGTAATGGCTCCTCTCATAGCTCACCTCATATCCACTGGAGTAGACCTGACTCCATATTTGGACAATCTGCTACTAAAGGATCCATCCCAAGAACTGGTTCAACATAATCTTCATCTATCGCTGCTAACTATGAAGAATTATGATTGAACCATCAACCTTAACAAGTCTCAGCTGGTACAGTCTCAGAATATTCTATTCATTGGACTGGTATTCAATACCAAAATTCAGAAGGTGAAATTATCTCCAGAGAAACATTGGATATTCAGAACAGAGTCCAGTCTTACACATTTTGGAGTTACATAGAATTTACAATGCACTATTGGCATGAACTTCAATATTGAAGAATCTTCCTATTTGCATTCAGTCAGTCAACACCACAGCAGTGGCCAACATAAAATAATCAAGGAGGAACAATCAGAAAAGCTGCTTGGATGGAAGCAGAGAAAATCAGAGAATACTCTTCCAGCATTGTCAGCCATCTACATACCCAGAATAGAGAATCGGTAAGAGTAGTACCTCAGCCGTCAGACAGTAGACCCAAGGGAATGGGAACTAAATAGGGAAATATTCCTTCAGATAGCACATTGATGGCATTAAGATGAAACTGAAAACACCACCGTTCTGTTCAACAGCAAGGGATCCACAAGCAATAGCTGTGGGTACCCTAACAATTCCATGGAATTAGACTAGTGTATGTTTTCCCTCCACTAGCTATGATTCCCAGAATACTTTGAGAAGTAAAGGAAGAGAAGGTGCACACCATTCTCCTAGCTCCTTTTTGGCCCAGGGGATCTTGGTTTCGCCACCTCAAAGACATGTCTTTGACAGAGCCATGGCATCTACCTCAGATTCCAGACCTCCTCTCTCACGGACCAGTTCTTAACTACAAAGTATGCAATCTTGCTTTGACAGCGTGGTATTTGAGACCCAGATATTGAAGAACAAAGGATTCAGTTCTCCAGTAATTCAAACAGTGCTTCAGGCTTGCAAACCAGTGTCGGCCAAAATATACCACTGCGTTTGGAGTATTTGTTTTTCTTTCTGTGCTAGGAAAGACTTTGATCATTTCTCCTTTTATTTCCCATCTCGTCTAGAGTTCCTGCAAGCAGACCTAGACAAAGGTCTAAGGGTTAACTTGCTAAAAGTTTGAGTTTCAGTAGTATCTGTTGTATTCCAGAAGAATATTGTTTCTATACCTGAAATCCAAACGTTTCTTCAAGGGGTCAACAGAATAGTTCGCCCATACAGAAATCCCATTCCAACCATGGAACATAAATTTAGTGCTTGAGGCTCTTCAATCCTTTCAATTTTAGCCATTGTCATTGGGCTCTATCAAAGCTCTCCCCTTCATAACAGTGTTCCTCAGGTGAATGTATCTGCAGGAAGTTTCAAAACTTGATGCCCTATCTTGTTTGCCTCTGTATCTTATCTTTCATCAAGACAAAATGATTTAAAGGGCTGTTCCAGAGTCCCAACATAAAATGGTTTCATCTTTCCACATAAACCAAGAAGTGGTTCTCCCTTCATTGTATCCTAACCCATCTAACTCTGGCTCTTTAGATGTATTGAGATGTTTAAGACAATAGGTCCAAGTTACACAATCCTTTAGGACATCGGACACCATGTTCGTGTTTCCAGAAAGCCCTAAGAAGGGCAGACCAGCATCCATGATGACTGTTGCCACATGACTCAAACAGATTATCAGACCAGCATACAGTCAAAAGTCTGATCCAGTACCTTTCAGAATCATAACTTATTCTACTAGGACCATCAGTACTTCATGGGCCTTGAAGAACCAAGCAAAGCAGCTACATGGTCATCTGTTCATTTGTTCACAAAGTTGTACAAAGTTAACATTTTTGTATCTCAAGATGCTAGTTTTGGCTGCAAAATTTGAGGCCATTGATCATTAGTTTTCTTCCCTCACGCTATTTTTTTGGACTCCTTTGGTGCGTACCCATGGTCCCTGCATCTCTTAAAAGAGAAAATGAGATTTTTTTTACTTACCAAATCTTTTTCTCTTAGTCCATTGAGAGATGCAGGGCATCCAGCCCACAGAAAACTTTTTGGGTGAAGATGCACTGCCGTTATTGACGGATCTGTTTTTATTGCTACTCCCTTCTTGATTCCACTAGATGAATACTGAAGGCAGCTAGGCAGGTGTAGGGGTTAGTAAGGAAGTTGGAGGAGTTTTTGTTTAAAGTTCCCTACCTCATACAGGCACGTTGCTTAACTCCTATGGTCCCTGCATCCCAAAATGGACTAAGAGTAAAGGATTTATCTGTAAGTAAAAAAAAAAAAAAAAAAAAATCCATATATATATATATATTTTTTTCTTCTTACTATTGGAGGGGAAAATTAAAAAAAAAACAAAAAAAACAGCCATATTTATTTTAGCATGTCTACATTGTAGTCATGAGCAATTCTGATGTTAAAGGGTTAAGATACCTTTTGGCACATTTTGAGTACCAGCGGGGAATATAGTGCTTTTGCAATGTGTTGGATACCCCTGACACTCAATGGGTTATAGTATTTAATAATCTGTGTACATTCTATAAAGTTTTTGAAATATATTTTTTTTTCTTGTTTGTTGTAGGAGCCTGTGGAAACATTTCCGTGCTGTCAGTCTCTGCTTATTCTTGCTGGTTTTCCCGTCCTATATGGCCTACATGATCTGCCAGTTCTTCCACATGGACTTCTGGCTCTTAATCATCATATCTAGTAGTATCCTCACCTCCCTGCAGGTACGGACTGCTACAACAAGTGCAATAGTTGTACATAGCTGCTCCAGATGGGTCTATTCATTTCTTCTCTGCATTGAGCATCCACTTCTGAACCATTTTTTTCCTCTTGATTACAACAGCTTTATTTGGCTGTTTTCAGATGACACTCATGGCAAATATCTGATCACACTTTAAAATCTGGGCCAGAAGAGACCCTGTAGTCCAAAACAGAGCAGCTGAGAGTCCTAGGTTCCCTCTAAGTTAAGCAACCCAGCAATTAAAGAGTTAAGAGGAATAAAAAAGAAACCTGCAATGTGCAGTTGTTCCAGTGTAGCCCTGCACCATCCATTTTTTTTGCCCACTGTCTGTGGTCCTTAAAGGCTCAATGAACAATCCTCTCTACCTCTGTCACATATAGGTTGCTCACCTTAGAGCACGGTGGGCAAGCTGAGGCCTCCAGCAATTGAGTGCTGCAGTCCCGCCATCCCCATCCTTGCTGAGAATGGTGAGAATTGCAATCCTCAACTATTGGAGAAGTACAGCTTGGCCACGCGTGACTTGCAGAGAACACTGGCCTAGACTAGGACATTGAAAGTGACTTAAAGCGGAACGTTCACCTAAAATAAAATTGAGCATGTTTTTTTTTTTTTTTTTTTTTTTTTTTAAATAAAGTCTGCTAGTGGAGATATGTAGAATTTAAAATCGGGCACTTCCGCATTCTACGGGACCCTGTACCATCTCAGGACTTCCCAGCTGCCCCAGGGAGCGCATTCAAGCTCCCCTTCATAGCTGTTTTTCTGTGGGCTAACATTACAGCAGGCTCCTTTTACAATGCTACTGAGGTTGCAACCTCAGTAGCATTGTAAACGGAGCCTGCTGTAACGTTAGCCCACAGAAATGAAACTACGAAGGGGAGTGTGAACGCACTCACTGGGGCAGCTGGGAAGTCCTGAGGCGTCGTGCGGGACATACAGGGTCCCACAGAACACAGAAGTGCCCGATTTTAAAGTGTAAATACCTCCACTCGCAAACTATTAAAAATAAATAAATAAAAAAAAACCGCTCTAATCTAAGTTTCTGTATTAAAACACATGCTCAATTTTATTTTAGGTGAACGTTCCGCTTTAAGTGAACAATGGAATGGAAATGTGTGAAGAATTTTAATTGGTTTTGACTAAATAGACTATTTATTAATGAGGGCGATTTGAAAATAATCCCATGGACATATGAATAAGACATATCATACTATGACAAATTTCACAATAACCTCTATATTTACTTCTGAACCCTGAACAGGAAATTCTAGACCTTGCCCGAAATCCCTTGAAATGTGGTTCTTTTTAAAGCTACTCTGCTTTTTAGTCATGTTCCATATTTCATAGTATTAGGGCTTTACAGTCCTCTATTCAGACTTGGCAGCACATAGCACTTCCTTGGCAGTTGTGGTCTTTCAGTACCACTGTTTTTTTCACTTTGTGCCTGCAAAGCATTTTCTTGGTGGGTGAGTTCAGTTTGCAGCACGTAGGTGCTGTGGCTTTGTCTAGGTTAGAAAATGGGTCTAAAAGGGGTGGGGCCAAATGCAGCTCTCCAGTCCAGGGTACGAAACACAGTCTAATACAGTGGGTCTCAGTCTGTATTCTGTTGAGCCCAGGCATACCTAAAGAAGTAAAAGGTGTTCCACAGAACACATTTAAAGGGATAGTAATACTTAAAATGTAAAAAAAAATTATGTTGTAGGGTTTATCCCTCTGAGTAAAACAAGGGTACTCCCACTGCTGAAAGGTGTTTCATTCTATGAAGAATCCTATGAAGATTTATGGTCCCGGGACCAGAGCTGTTCATAGGATCATGTAGCAACAGTGCCACTGTACAATTTCAGGCCACTGTGATATTACACCTAAAAAATTCAACTTTGAAAATTAATAACTTTTGAATGAAACACCTTTCAGCAGTGGGAGTACTCTTGTTTTACTCATGGGGATAAACCCTACAACATATTTTTTTTTTATATATTTTTTTTTTTTTTTTTACATTTTAAATATTACTATCCCTTTAAGTAATGGTATGTATAAGACTGAACCATTTCGCACCGCACAATTCTGTTTCCTGCCCTGAGGTGGATTTCACTTAACCCCTTAAGGACCAGCGGTCCCAGGGTGTGTGGTCCTTTACGGACCAGATAGGGAAGTTCGACGTGCCGCCCCACGTGACTGATCACCTGTGCCGGCAAGCCGAACGAGAGACTGAAAGAGATCGCTCTGGTCTTGTAGCTATCAACTTCAGTCCCCGGTATAACTGAGCGCGGTGAGTAAAAGTACATGATGTACCAGGACCGTCACTGGTCCTTAAGTGCCGGACCAGCGTGATGGTCTGGATATGTCATCGGACGCAAAGGGGTTAAGGACCAAAGCAATTCTGACCGTCCTTGACTGTCTTTGTTCAACAGTATTGCCTCTCTAAGGCTTTTATTCCATCCACATAAATTATATACAGTTGTTTTTTTTTTGTTTTTGTTTTTTTTTAAACGCACAAATAGTGCTTTCTTTTGATAAAACTTTTACATGAATAACCTACCATTTACTTTATTAAAATTAAATAAAACTAAAAAAAAAAAAAAAAAAAAAAAAAAGTTGGCATTATTTGGGTGCAGTGGGTTACATTCTTATGGAGACTGAAAGGTATGACAAGTCACTTATATCTACAAAATGATAAGTTTTAAGTGGGCACTGTTCCCCCGGGTGAAAATCCCCATGTCCCTCTTTCACTCCCTATTTTTCCACTTTTTCATTTATGATTTGGCGGTGTGTATAACTGTATTACATGGTTCCACAACAATCACATTGCCATAATTTTTTTTTTTTTTTTTTTACTCTTAAAATATTTATTTTATTAATACAATTCCCGGAGCGCTCAGTTTCAACCTGAAAAGAATGATAGCAGTGTGCACGGAGGTGTTCTGCTATCATTTAACCCATTATGTGCCAGGACTGTTATAGGTCCTTAAGAGAAGTTTACCCATGAATGCCCTGGCACGTCATGGGTCACGAAGGGGTTAAGTGCCCATCAGGGAATCATTCATGCATACAATCTGTGGATGATAGATGGCAATCTCAGAATCATTTTTAAATGAGTTTGGCAAGTTATATAAAACATAATAGAGGTAATAATATTGTATAATGTGCAAAGCCTAAGGAAAATGTATAGTAAATAGGTTAGTGGTTCTCACTATAAATATAGTGGCATCTATCATCCACAGAACTGTGTACATGAACGATTCTCTGATGTGTACCCAGGTCACATGAAGTATAATTATATTGAGGTTGTATCACCAACCTATTTACTATACGTTTTCCTTAGGCTTTGCACCCTGGATATTCTATAATACAAGGCTAATCTAAACGTCTTCATTGTAGGTTTTTGCATGCAGGGTCCTCTCCACCATGTGTGTCTGTCATGTGTTTGTAATGAGTTTTGTAATCTTACAGAGCTGCAGAATATGCTTGTACTTTATAAATGAATGATAATAATACATTTTAATCGCAGGTTCTGGGAACACTCTTCATCTATGTTCTTTTTATGATCGAAGAGTTTCGTAAGGAGCCAGTTGAAAATATGGATGATGTTATCTATTACGTGAACGGCACTTACCGACTGCTGGAGTTCCTGGTGGCCCTGTGTGTTGTGGCATATGGAGTCTCCGAAACAGTATTTGGAGAATGGACAGTGATGGGTTCAATGATTATCTTCATCCACTCATACTACAATGTCTGGCTGCGGGCTCAGCTCGGCTGGAAAAGCTTCCTTCTACGCAGAGATGCGGTGAACAAGATCAAATCACTACCGACCGCTACCAAAGAGCAACTCGAACAGCATAATGACATTTGTTCCATCTGTTACCAGGTACATAAAATACTTTTTTGTTCCAATTGTTAGCGTGTAGGTTGAATACAGAATTTTGGGATTGCGGAGAGAGAGTCCCAGTGCTAGAGGGTTTCAACCCGTGCCCTCGGTGGCTTCTAACTGGCCAGGATTTGAGAATTTCCTTTCAAGAGCACAGGTGAGTTAATCAATATAACTGAGTCTCTGATCAACACACTTGTGTTCTAGTAGGGAAATTCCTAAGTTCTGGCCTGTTAGTGGCCACTGAAGGCACGGGTTGAGAACCTCTGTTCTAGAGACCTCACCAACATGTTGCTTGGCAATGTGATGGAGAAGTCTTCAAGTGTTCAAACAATATATATGACTTTTGATGTGCACGGATGGAATTGTCAGAGGGGTATTTGCGGTATAAAAGAAAACAAAAAAAGTAATCAGACTTATTTTCTGATTATTACCAGAAGTGTGTGCAACATATAGCAGAGTAATGCATCGCACACCCCTTTGGTCTGTAACTAACGCCTCATATCAGTGTAGGTGATTTTGAAAGCGCTTTTAAAATTACTTATAATTTAGTGTTTATTATAGAAAGCAACGGTTTGAGATACTTAACTTTGTGTGTTTATGAAAATTTGGCTGTACTGGCTGGCATGCCTGCCTGGCATTAACCCTTCGAATGCCAGGGAGGGTCCAATGATTGCAACGGAATGCATTGGATTCCTCTGGCACTCAATGGGTTAAAATTCTATGCTGCTGTCCCTGCTTGCTCATACTACCCAATTTGCATAAACTGACAAAAAAAAAAAAAAAAGTCTTATTTCAACCCCTTAGTGACGTGCCAGGACTGTCACCACAGTCCCCGCGTTAAGGACCGGTGATGGCCCTGACACGTCATTACTTTTTGGTCACCGAGAGAGTCTAAAACTGACTGCTCCAAGATCTGATTGCTCACGCGTACCAGCACTTCAAACAAAGGGGGGGGGGGGAGCCTTGGTCTTCCAGTGCGCCCTGGACCCCGCAATACTTAACTCTTTGAGTGGCAGAGGGGTACACAATGCATTGTACTGGCACTCAAAGGGTTAAGGGATTAAATAAAAATGAGCTTACATAACATATAGGTGGTTCTGAAAGCTGTTTATATGTTATAAGAAGTTACAAATTAAAGACCCTTTTTTTTGCCCCTGCTGGTGCAGTTGGTTTGCTCCAGAATTACTCCTCTAAATAAAGTCCTAAAAGACGTAATCATTTCCAGGTCTGGACATTTTCACTGGCTTATGTCTACTGAAGGGGGTAAAAAGTAGACCAGTAAGATATGATGCTGTTATGGAAGTGACATTTTTTCCTCCCTGACTGGGTTACCTCCAGATATTTTTTCTAGCCATACTCATTTAAAGGGATAGTAATGTCTTAATTATATAAAAAGTAATATTGTAGACCATAAAATAAGAAATCCATCAATGCAATTCCTATCTCTCATTTATTGTTTGAGAGATAAAGTGGTCTAACGATCCCCCTCCCTGATGTCAGCTGTAAAGCTGACAGAAGGAGATCTGTGTTTGCTGACACGAGGGTTAACACCATGTTGGTTCATGTCCCTTTTGCATCCATGCACCATAGTGGAAGTCTGTATAAGGACTATAGATTTCACTTTAATAGAAAGAGAAGATTGCAATTCCACAGGGAGATACTATGCACCATACAGGAAAATTAAACATTCCTGTTGATTTCATTCTGCCTTTTAACCCCTTGAATGTTAGATGTCTCAAGCACATTGAAAAGTGAAACAAAACTGGGTCTTCATTAAATAATTTTAATTCCTCAAGAGCCAGTAATAGGCTAGATTTTAATGGATCTCACTGATGGAGCACATGCATAGCAATTCGGGTGATTTGAACTGGTCCGCTTGTGGTTATCCTCTTGAGGACCAGACAGTGTGCAACACATTGCTTTTTCAATGTGGTACACACCCCTATGGTCCTCAATGGGATAAGCAGGAATATCTCAAAAGTCTGCATACTTTGCTCCTTTTGAAGTCAGGACTTGTCTACTCCTATATGTGTAAGAGTTACTCCTGAATTTGTGATCACCTATATATAAAAAAAAAAAAAAAAGTATTAGTTGAATTGATCTTAATGTCTTGCCCCACTACCTTCTCCCACCTCTTTTGTTGCAGGACATGAACTCGGCTGTCATCACTCCCTGCAGCCATTTTTTCCATGCTGGATGCCTTAAGAAATGGCTGTACGTACAGGAGACTTGCCCTCTGTGCCACTGCCAGCTCAAGTCTCTATCTCAACAGCCGGTACCAGAGTCCACCGGCGCTCCTACAAATCCTGTAGTGGAACAAAACACACACAATCCCCAGCCTGAATGTGTTACCAGGGGAGAAGCCATAGCAGATGCCTCAGGCAATGGGCAGCAACACACTGTCATGGCACCCGTACCCAAAACAGACACTCTGCCTCCTGAATCACTGGTTTCCAGTGTAAGTTCCACAGGCAACAGTGCCACAGAACCTGAGACTCTGACAGAAACTTTACCTGCTGAATCACCGAATTGCAGAGCAGAGACCTCAGGCAATGTGCCTCACCACACTGCCATGGAACCTCAACCCACAACAGACCCTTTTCCTACTCTATCACTGGAGAGAAGGAAAGAACATCTGAAAGATAATGTGCATCAAGATGCAGAAGGATTAAATAAGACTGATTTGCTTGTGGAGCTAACCACTGCAGGCAAGGCGCCACCTGGAGACTTAAATATGAAGTGCGTTCCTCATGCAAGTGAGGTTTTTGCGGGAATCTGATATTTCTCCTGGGACAAGTCATTTCAATGCCTAACCCCCTATCCTACCACATGCAGCATTCTTCCATTCTGATGGAGAATATGAACATTGGAGCTGATTAAAGTGTATGCAAAAAAAATTTTCTTTCCCCAGGTGGATTTTATTGTTCATGTTTTGGCGCTGACAATGAAGATAATTTAGTCAGCAAAACAATCCATTATATTCGCTGCCTGTCACTGTCGATGGACATTGATAACTGCTTAACCCTTACAGGTCTAAGAGGTATGTGCAGTACATTGAGAAGCAACGATTTGGACACTCCTCTGGTCCTTAACTCTTTGAGTGGCAGAGGGATACACAACACATTGCTTTGCAATGCGTTGCATACCCCTCTGCCACTCAAAGGGTTAAAAGCGATAATCTTTAAAGAAACTGACAAGTGTGGTAAAATATGTTTTTTTATTATTTATTTGTTTCCTCCTTTCTTGAAGAGCTAACAGACGGAAGTTGATGATATGCGAATTAACAAATCCATCACACAAGTGGCAGGCAAATCTGTGACGCTCCAGTTGCTGGATTATCACAGATTGTCCTCAGATGACCTGCTGAGGGCGATTTGGTGTTTTAGTTCAACAGTTCATGAGCGATAGATCTCTATACCACTGTACTATACAGATGATACAACTTTTTTTTTTTCCGTCTGAAAATACTGAAGCATGGAGGTGAATTTTTATTCCCGCCAGCGTGATCACATAAAGATCCTGCATGCTTGCATGCACACTTGCTCGCACTGAAGTATATACACGTAGGAGGGATTTTCAGGGTGGGAGGGGCATCATCTCAATTTAAGACAAGAAAAAAAAAATGATGGGATCTGCAGCCTCAAATAATGATCACTTAACTTTTTCTTACATTTTGGTAGTGTTGAATTGCTGTTTCCCTCTGCTCCTGTATGAAGTATAATGGAAGTTCAAGTGACCACTTTCTGCTCCGTCATGAAGTGGGATGAACTTCTTTGCACAGAAGGGGTTAGAGTGTGAAATTATTGCAGTATGGTTAAAATAAAAATACAGTGTTAAACTAATGGCAGTATTTGCACTCTTTGGAAATGAGTACATAAACCTGTGTATGATCAATCTCCGCAAATGCCATTTTAAGGCTGTTGGTAGTGCTAGCACTTTCTCTCTATAATATATATATATATATATATATATATATATATATATATAAATATAATAAAATAAATAATGGTATTTTCTTTTTTTTCCTCCAAAGAGGTTGTTGTGTTGATATTTTTACATTGATCATGGCTTTAGGTGGAAAAGAAAAAAAACAAAACAAAAAATTTTATATGTGAATTTTGATATGAAAAAATATGAAAAGAAAATCATTAATTTATACAAGTATACATTGGCTGTAAAGGGAAAAAAGGTTGGAAGATTCAACCTTCCTAATGTAAAATGTGACCTTTTATTTTAGATACCAATATAATTTTCTTTTTTTCTTTTTTTTTTTTTTTTGTATATTTGGATGTAGACTGACAGACATAGCTGAATGTCTTAATAAATTATATTTGAACATGTACTGGCTCTGGTAATCTTATTGAGTACTAAGCAATGGTGCACGTTGTTACCTGCATGATTAGGCACGCCGTGCAGTTCGTGTTGTCGCTGGACTTCTGCTGAGGTGAGTCTCACTGCAGTGAATTTCACAGGAGCGAGAGGGGGAGAAGCCCCCTGGCCACTCCTGAGGAAATTGATGCCCCTGATTCGCTGCCTGCCGACGAATTCAGTCACGAGGTGGGGCAGACAGCAAAGCGAATCAGGAACCCTTAGACTTTTATATGTATATTTAATGTATACATGCACCACACAATACTGAAAACTGTTTGATTTATGACCTGTGATTAACTCCTTGGATGCTAGACACATATCTAATACATTACTTTGCAATGCATTGAATATCTCTTAAGCAACCGGGGTGTAATAAAAACGAAAAAAAATAATATATATATATATATTTTTTTTTTTCCTCCAACAGGTGTACAGCATCTTCCCTTTTTTTTTTTTTAATTTTATTTTATTTTATTAAACACCTCATTATAATTACACCCCCCCATATTAAATGGCAGATAGTACCCCAGCTGGCAGATCTGCTCCTCTGGGAGAAGTCCTGTCAGTGAAGATAGTGCTGCATTTGTGAGCCCTTTTGGATCTACAGAGAAGCAAAATAGAGGGTCTGAAATGTGACACCTGGTGTCTCAATGCTGCAGTTTCACGTACTGCCTGACACCTATATGCACTGTATCAGGATAGAAAGCCTGACACTGTGGGTCTGTGGGGGGGGGGGGGGACTGCACATGCAAGCCATGAGCTTGTGGCTGAAAGGCAAAGAGTTTCTATCCGTTCTAACGGAACCTCAGACAGACTTCATTTTGGGCTGCACAGTACAGCCACAGTTATTTTTGTAACTGTGCTCCCATAGGAGCCTTTTACCAGGCTTTATTATTTTCCTACTGGTCACATGAATCAATTCTGCTGAGATTTGTTCCCCAAAAATATTTAATTATTACCAGATGTCATATAGGTTTCTTTTTTGCTGGACTGCAGGAACATAATCCTCTCATTGAAGTCTTCATTCTTGAGGAGTTCTGGAGTCCTGTCTGCCTCCATGTACATGATTACTCTTGCAGGATTGGCCATTAGAATTTTCTGCCCACATCAGAGCAATGGTATAATCATCTGTGTGTGTGTGTCAGCATTGTCAATCCACTACAGGGTGAAGGCCTTCACAGCAAGCCAAGCTGAGGATATATGAGGGTATAGATCATAAGGTCCAGAGCGGGTAGGCAGATGTAACCATGCCGGGGACTAGAACCTGTGACCCATCTGAACGCTCCTTCCTCCTCCTTGTGCTCTCTTCTCCTTCTCTTGTACTCTCTCTCTTCTTGTCGTTCCCTCTTTCTCTCTCATATGGCCATTCCTGTTCAGATTACTTTCCACGCTCCCATTGGCTGCAGTAACCTCACCTCCTAGCCATTCAGTATCTAGCTGGTGGTAGCTAGCTGCCCACAACGTCATCCCTCCAGCTAGCCAATCATTGGATAGGAGATGAGGTTACTGCAAGACATGTTTAGTGCCCTGCGTAACTCACAATCTTAGCCAGTGGGAGCGTGGCAATTAATTGGAACAGGGATGGCCAATTCTTGTTACATTTTTTTTTTTCTCCTTCTAGCTCGGGCAACAGCCAGAGCAGGATTGAAAGGGGATGGGGTTACTTTGTATAGGCAGCTGCCTGGAGATAGTGGGGTTTTAGGTTTTCTCTGTTGTCCAATACAGGTTACTGGTAACTCTGGTTAGCTGATCCGCTCCTTTAAGTAGGCAGGAACAATTCTAGAATTGTATGCAGGGGTGGAGCCTACCTTCCCTCCTTGGCTGCAGCTAGCCAACCAGCTCCAGAAAGATTTGTTCCTTGGTGAAGATAACACACAGGCAAGAGAACAGTTCTGCTATAGTTTTAGAAACTTTTTTATTTTTCTGTTAGATATGGAATACCACCATTAGGTGGATTACCATCACTGACAATGCCCTTAGATGTGGATAGCTCAGTATCCAGGTGTTTTTTGTGGACCTTAAGCGCTGAGGGGAAAAATCTTGATTCCAAGTGCTTCCCCAGGAGTTACCCACTGAGGTTACTTCTTACTACATTGTAATCTGAAGACAGAAGATCTGCAGGAAAGGTGTGCAACCCTTTGAGTGCTGCAGGTCCATTTGTCCCACAGTGCCCCTCCACACAGGGGTGTCTTCCTGTTGCACTCTCCTGCACTCGTTGGGTCTACCTGTATGAATGTTGGGTGTTTTGGAGCAGGTTTATGTGGTAACTTAACCCTTTAGATGCTGGATTTGGGAGGGGGGTTTCTAACACTTTTCCTACTAGTTTAGTGTTTTTTGGGTGTCCTCACATGTTCTAATACTGTTTTACACAGGTATTACACTCTTAATTTTGTAAAATTTGAGTTATGCGCCTTTAAGGCGCGCTTTACCGCATAGACGCCATTGCTCCATTCACTTCTGTGGGACTGTAGTGTTTGGGATATATCTCTTCAGCCATTTAACCTAGCGGCTTCAACGATGGCTCATTTTACTTGTCTGCCCTTGCTCTATCATCCGGTTCATGTTTCTAGTGTGTTGGGGGCTCAGGGGGCTTCGGGCACTGTTTATGGTACTTTTCTGGGAAAACTACATTTCCCATGAGCACTTGCTTTGCGCGTTCGTTTGATTTGGCTCCTGCCGCGGCAGCCATTTTGTCATCTTTCCAGAGCGAGTATCCTATGCAGGGCTTGGACTCTCCTTCTCTCATCTGCTGATTAACCATTCGCCTGCCAGATAAGTCTATTTTAGCGATTTCTGGGGTGAAACTCTAATCTTACTGTAATTGGGTTATTTCTTATACAGTAAGGTTATTTGACACTGTGAGAATGTCTATACCGCTGGAGCTTGGGGCCAGACCTAAGACTAAGGAGGCTGGGGTCTCTATATCCCCCATTGCGCATTGCTCTTCCTGTCACTCAGGGCTACCTAGAGAATTCTCAGGTCATTTATGGCCAGCATGTTCTGATGTCCCTGACAGCATTTCAGGAACCTCCAGCTTGGATGCAAGAGTTCAAGGCTGCTACTAGGGACCTTAGGCCCACATTGCAACTCTTTCCATCCCAGTTACAGGGGGTCTTTCAGTCTTGGCAGGCCTCCTTCTCCGTCAAGTCTTCCCTGCCCAAACCTCAGGGAGCACCTGACGTTTCAGATTCCTCTGAGGAGGAACTGCTGGTGGATTCAGATGTTGAGGAATGTTATGTGTTGGGCTCCTCTCAGTTTTTTGGGGACCCTTTTGAGGCTGATCCTGAACCCTCTGCTGAGGGCCTGATCAGGGCTGTCTTAACTACTCTTAACATTCCCTTAGTTCAGGAGGTTCCTTTTAACCCCCTCTGATTTGTTCCAGGAGCCTAAAAAGCCCCTTCCACCTAACCCTGCTCTTGACCGCCTTGTGTCTGAGGAGTGGAAATTCACTCAAGTCCATTTTTGCCACTGCTGTCTTTGCTATGCGCCCAGCGTTCGTAGCAGCATGGGTGAACCGGGCCATTGAGGTCTGGACTGAACAGCTCACCCGGGCTGTCTGTCAGGATGTGCCTACTTTGGATAAGTTACTCCTTCTTGCCAACATTTCTGAGGTACAGCACTATGTATGTTCTGCCTTATTTGATGCCATCTGTTTGGTGGCTAGGGTTTCCACCATGTCTGTGGTGGCCAGACCAGCTCTTTGGCTCAAGATCTGATCTGGCAACACTGCTTCAAAGATAATTGCTCTCCCTACCCTTTCAGGGTACCTCTTTGTTTGGGCCAGATCTTAAGGATCTGATCAATGAGGCCACAGGGGGTAAGAGTACTCTTCTACCTTTGGTTCCCAGGAAGAAATTGCAGCTTAAACGTAATTGGTATTTTCGTTCCTTTCAGAATCAGACACGTCCGGCGAACCAGATGGTTCCCTCAGCTCCGTGTACCTCCTCCAAGCCTAAACAACGATGGAAGCCCAAGGTCTCCTCCAAGCCCAAGTCTTCCAAGCCTCCTTTGGCATGGCTCGCCAAACCCGGGTCCGCACTCTGCTGTGGGTGGTCGTCTGCAACACTATCACAGCATTGGGGAGGGTTCAGTGGCGGACCCATGGGTTTTACAGGTGGTGACGGAAGGATACAGGATCCCTTTAATCTCTCTTCCTCCCTTTCGTATTCGTCCTTCTCACATGCCTCAGGGTGCAGAGAAACGCAGTCTGTTTGACAGTGCTGTTCAGGCTCTTCTGGACAAGGATGTTCTAGAGCCGGTGCCAGTTCAGGACAGGGGTATGAGTTTTTACTCAAACCTCTTTGTGGTCTCCAAGAAGGATGGCAGTTGTCATCCCATTTTGGACTTGAAGGATCTCAATTCCTTTGTGAACCGGACTCATTATCAAGAGGAGTCTCTACGGACGGTGATTGCTGCCATGTCCCCGGGGGCATTCCTTCTCTGGATCTTCAGGACACGTTCTTAGACATTGCCATTCATCCAGAGAGCTGGCAGTACCTCCGGTTTGCCTGCGACAGGGGACATTTTCAGTTCTCAGCTCTTCCATTTGGTCTGACGACCGCTCCTCAGGTCTGCAACCGTGTCCTGGGAGCCTTGGTATCCGTCCTCCACCTGGAACGGCGTCAGAGTTACTCCATACATGGATGACTTGCTTCTGAAAGCCCCGTCTGTGGAACATCATCAGCAGGTTCAGCAATGCATTCATGCTCTCACCCATCACGGGTGGATCATCATCTTGGATAAGTCAGATCTTATCCCATCTCAGTGTCTGGTCTTCCTGGGCCTTCTCTTCGACACTTGGAAGAGCATGGTGTTCCTCACGGACGAGGTGGCTCACCAGATAGCCCACAGGATTTCTGCGTTTCTGGCTCAGGTTCCAGTCCAGAAGCTATCCTCTCTAGTGGGAAAATTCATCTCCACCATAGAAGCGGTCCCGTTTGCCATGGCGCACATCAGGGAGCTCCAGAGGTTCCTGATCCAGGTGTGCAAGGGTCAACCTTCTGAAGACGTCAGTTTCTCTTCCTCTTCATGCGGAACTGAGTTTGTCATGGTGGCTCGTCCTTTCCAATCTGCTGAGGGGCAAGTCCTTCCTGGTACCCTTCTGGACCAAGGTGCCAACGGATGCCAGCCTCTCTGGCTGGGGAGCAGTCCTGGGTTGCTTGAGCGCTCAGGGTCGGTGGTCTCTAGAGGAATCCCTCCTTCCGATCAATATATTGGAGCTTCGGGCGATATTTCATGCCCTTCAACATTGGACATCTCAGTTGAAAGACTGTCTGGTCCGAGTAGAGTCCGACAACGCCACGGCCATGGCTTACATCAACAAGCAAGGCGGAACAAGAAGCCTTGCTGCTTGGTTAGAGTTCGATGCTATTTTGTCCTGGGCAGAAGAACACATTCCTGCTATATCCACAATGCACATTCCTGGTGTAGTCAACGTCATGGTGGACTTCCTCTGTCAACACACAGTGGACAGTGGAGAGTGGGAGCTACACCCAGAGGTGTTCAACCTCATTGTTCAGAAATGGGGTCCTCCTTACATCAACCTGATGGCGACGAGACACAACAGGAAGGTCCCGTGGTTCTGCTCTCGATGGAGAGACCCTCTGGCTCTGGCAGCAGATGTGATGTCCATTCCTTGGTTATTCCCTCTGGCCTACATCTTTCCTCCCCTCCCAATGTTGCACAGGGTGTTATTGAAATTGCGACTGGAGCATTGTCCAGTCATTGTGATTGCTCCGTACTGGCCTCGTCAGTCTTGGTTTCCGGAGCTTCTGGATCTGTCAGTGGCGGAGCCATTCCGGCTCCCTTACCGTCCGGACCTTCATCTACAGGGTTACTTGTGGAAAGAGGACATTCATTGGCTAGCTTTGACGGCTTGGAAATTGAATCCTCAATATTGAAGAAGAAAGGGTTCTCTTCTGGTCTGGTGGCTACTATGCTCAGTGCCCGCAAACCTGTTTCTGCCTAGATCTAACATCGTGTCTGGTTGACCTTTCTGTCTTGGTGTGCTGATAAGGCCCTGATCTGCCTACGGTCCTGGCCGCCTTGCAGGACGGTGTGGATAAGGGACTCAGTTTGAGTTCCCTTAAGGTTCTGCGCTTTCTGTTTTCTTTCAGAGGCGCATTTCCATCCTTCCCGATGTCAGGGTTTTCTTCCAGGACATTGCTCAGGCTCGTTCTGCCTTTAAGATTCCTGCTTCTCAGTGGGATCTTAACTTTGTTCTGGGTGTCCTTCAGCACCCCCCATTTGACTCTCTGGCTACTATTCCTCTATGCCTCTTGACATGGAAAATGGCTTTTCTCCTGGAGATTGTGTCTGTCCGCCATGTCGCAGAGTTACATGTTCTGTTCTGTAAACCACCCTATTTGGTGTTTCAGAAGGACAAGGCGGTGCTTTGCACTTCTCAGGAGTTTCTCCTGAAGGTGATCTCTGAGTTCCACATCAGTCAGGAGATCGTGGTGCCCTCTTTCTGCCTGAACCCCACTTCTGACAAGGAGAGGGATCTCCACTTGTTAGACGTGGTGCCTTTTCTCAAGTTTTATGTACATCGCACTGAGTCTATCAGGAAATCAGATGCACTGTTCATCATTCCTGAGGGTCCTAGGGCAGGAAGACTTGCATCCAAAGTGACTATTGCTTCTTGGATCAAGTCCACTTGGATCAAGCCTGTCCCTTTCAGGGTAGGGTCACAGCTCATTCTACAAGATCTATTGGGGCCTCTTGGGCCTACAAGAATCAGGCCTCTGCTGATCAGTTGTGCAAGGTGGCCAAAAGGTCGTCTGTGCAAACCTTTTCGAAGCACTACTGTGCTGATGTGCTGGCATCAGCTGACGCCAGCTTTGGGAGGAAAATCCTGGAGGCAGTCTTGCCTGTCTAGGATTTCCTTCGGTTCTTGGTACTTCCTTCACTTTTGAACCCTGTTGGCTCTAGTTTAGTGTGCTGTGTAACAGTTCCTGGGGTGGTGTTACCCCCGTTCAGTGTCCGTTGACACTTCAGTTGTTTTTGTTGGGCTATCTCTGATCTGATAGTTCATATCTGCACTGGTGACTTTGGTGGCCTTGCGCCTGGTCCTTGCCTTCTTCCCGCCTCTGAGAAACTTAATGGTTGGACATCCCAGAGTTACCAGTAACCTGTATTGGACGACAGAGAAAAGAGGATTTTAGTCTTACCTGTTAAATCCTTTTCTCTTAGTCCATACAGGTTACTGGTCTCCCACCCTGTCAAGAGACCATGCTTGGCTGTCCTGTGGCAGACTGTGGGGGTCCTTCAGGGTCATGCTGACAGGAGTCTTCCTTCCCTTCCACTATCTATTCAATAGTGTCTCAAATCGTTGTCTCAAATCTTTCTGGAGCTGGTTGGCTAGCTGCAGCCAAGGAGGGAAGGTAGGCTCCACCCCTGCACACAGTTCTAGAATTGTTCCTGCCTACAATTAAAGGGGTAGATCTCCTACCCAGAGTTACCAGTAACCTGTATGGACTAAGAGAAAAGGATTTAACAGGTAAGACTAAAAATCCTCTTTTCTTGAGGTTTTTTTTTTGTTTATTTTTTATTTTTTGACAAACGCACAGGCGTCCCACTGTGTCAGACACCTATGGACCACCTCCGACATAAAGCGAAGTGTAATAAGTGTTACAAATGGTGTAACCATGTGAATTCATGGGTTTGACAGAGTGCTGAATGTACTGTCCGTGTTTGTGGAGATACTTGTTCCATTCCATTTGTTACTCGTTTAAATCTGAATGTATCCAAACACGTAATTTTGCATTCCTTGCAAAAGGAGCTCACTAGCCTACTGTGGATTACTCGCCTTTTGTCAGTGTTCTACCAAGTGACTAAGACCTAGAAATACTGACATTGGTGCACTAAGACAGCAGCAATTCTGGGACAATCCAGCTACTCCAATTCTTTATTGCAGTGCAGATAGAATGTTAACTCTTTGAGTGCCGGGTGGGGTATGCAACACATTATTTAGCAATGTGTTTGATATCCCGCTCACGAACACACACAAAATGCTAATTCAGGGTGATAACCCAACTGTCGTTTGGGGGTCAGAAAAGGTTTTTTTTTTTTTTTTTTTTTTTTTTTTTTCTTCTGGATCAGCCATAGGTGATGGATCAACAAACGGTGATATGTCAAAGGTTGAACTTGATGGATATAACTTTTTATTACCCAGCTGTGTTCTTTGTATATCTGCTTCATTGGATGAAGGTGGTCAAAAAAAAAAAAGTGTGACTGCTACATCTAGCTGCTGATAACTAGCATGTCCATTCTCTAAAGCTCCTACTCTTAGAGCTGTTCGCAGCTAAACTGAGCTGTTAACGGTTTCTCTTAGGAATGTGTACCATGGAAGTGTTTTGTTTTTGACAATTTTTGGGAATCCTTTATTTAACTTTTTCAGAACCACAGGGGTGTGCAGAGCAAAGCATTGTGCAGCTCTCTGGTCTTTAACCCCTTAAGGACCAGATGATGTGCTATGACCGTCTCAGTCCTTACACCCTTAAGGACTGGTGACGGTCATAGCATGTTGCATACTTTTTACTTACAGCTCTCTACCAGGAGTGCTGTAAGTAAAAACGGGGCCTAAAATTGACAGCTCCAAGACTGGAGTGATCTCTCTTAGACCCCAAAGTGGTGCACCGGTACGTGTAACAGGTAATGTGTACTGTGCGTCTGCAAGGATTAAATCGGTCCTTAAGGGAAGATAACTTCTCTGGACCGCTGGTCCTTAAGGGCTTAAAACTATTTAATGTGGACCTGATGCCATAAGGTGTTTTTGGAGTGGGGTCCCATTTTTAGTCACAAAAAAAAATAAAATAAAATGCCTATATATAGTGCTAGCTGTTTGTAATACACACAGTTTTTGAGTAATTAACCTTTTTTGTTGCAAAGTCTGGCATTTTATGCTAATTAGTTTGTGCTTGGCCAATAGTCACAAATTTCTAATACCACCGGGGAGCTGTTTAGTCTCGATGATGACTATCTTACTCTGCAGAGAATTGGTATACTCTGCCACCAAATCATACAGATTTGTTTCTCAAAAACTATTTATTTTACAGAAAAACAGCAATTACATCATATAGGTAGATTTTAATTCTCTGTAAAACAAACTAAACTTCTCTAAACTGCAATCCCTTGCATATCCCTTTGGCACTCAAAGTGTTAAGGGGTTAACCAGACTAATATGAATATGAAGTATTCCAATACATATCTGTCTAGAAACTCCCTACATCTAGAGAATCGGCCTCTTCCCCAGAGATTAGCAGCAAAAACTGGAGTCTCCGGGGCAAATCGGGAGAGTTCCCAGCTATGATTATTGCCTCATTTCATACATGTGGCACAACAGGCTACAAAACAGGACTACTTCATGTCGTGACTGCCATTTCTCCTAAAATAAGACTCTGGCAGAGCTGATACAATTTGTAACAGAAACATCACTAATCAATAATTAATGTGACTCAGGGGAGTTGGGGGAGTAGGAATTGATTGGGGGATGGAAGGGACAAATCCCCCTCCCATATTCTAGAGGTCTAGTATAGCTTCTTTCCACCTTTTCTAGTGGATATAAGCTATCTCGTGTTTATAGATCTAGGTCTGTTGTACAGTGATTTCTGCTGGTGTCACAATACACTGTACTGTGGACTACTGGTGACACTCTTTAAAGGGAGAGTGGGTTCAATTAATCTCCATAGCATTTGGGCCATGTAGAATGTTATTTCAGTACCGTCAAAGTTGTAGAATTTCAGTGATAAAGTATCCCCCACCTGCCCCTTTTACTAATGTAACACTGCTCACTTCAGAGCAGCAAGACTGTGTGGATGGATCACAGAGAGGGACAATCTTCAGTGAGCGTAAGAAAAAACCTTTTAAGGGGGCAGGGTTTTCCTTATGCTCACAGTAAGAAGATTGTCCCTTGCTGAGATGTTAGCTGTCCGATTGAGTGACCACATTCCACATCTGAGGGGAGGTGGCTTAAACTAGGTAAAAGGGGTGGAAGGGGGATACTTTTTCATTCAATTACTCTTGAATTACAACTCTGACAGTGTTGAAATAACACTCTCCTTGTCCCAAAATACTATGAAAATTAATCAGAGCTGCTTTTTTTGAGAAACATTACTATACCTTTAATAGTGTTGCCTAGTGGAAAGGATACATCAAAAATGTTTTTGAATATTAGTAAGTATGCAACTGCTGAGCTACAGGTTGTCTTCCTCTGCATTTAACCCTTTGAATGCCAGAGGGGTATGTAACGTTTTACAAAGCAATGTGTTGCGTACCCCTCTGGCACTCAAAAGGTTAAAGAGAAAATTGATCCCAGGCTACAGTGCTTTTTGAGTTATTCGCCCATTGAAGCATCCCCTACAGAATAATGTTTTTTTTTAAAACCTCTCTTAACCCTTTGTGTGCCAGAGGGGTATGCAGCAGCAATGCATTGCATAACCCTCTGGCATTTGAAAGGTTAACCCTTTGAGTGGCAGAAATATCACAATGCAATGGATTCCTCTCTGGCACACATAGGGTTAATTCTTCATGCTTTTAGTGTTTGACAGACGAGTATGAGAAAAATGCATTCTGTAGGCCTAAGGATCACATCTTATTGATGGGGGTGGGCAACCTGAGACCCTCTGTATCCTATTGAACTGCTAGTCCCATCATCTTAAGTCAGTGTTTTTTCCTTCGGGAAGTAGCCCTTCTACATACTGCCTCCCTTGCTACACTCATTTGAACTGTTGGTAAAGGGCCATACTGTGTTAGGTATAGTAAAAACAATAGACTGAGTAAAAGTGATACCTTTATTGGCCAATTAAGTGGCTCTAGGATGCAAGATTTCAAGACAACTTAAGTCTCTTCTTCAGGCATTTCTTCCTGTATTTGAACTGTGACATAGTCACATTGGGGTGAATGTTCGCATTTGCCAGTACTTCTTCTCTGGTGTTCGCATCTAATGCCAGCGGCTGTGCTTCAGGGTATGCGTTAGTGTATGAGCACTGCAGTGCATGCCTGCTGAAAATCTTTGCTATTGTTAAGACTTTAATGGCAACAAGCACTGTACACTTGCCACATAGCATGCAGAGAAATGGTTTACACTCATGCAATTTCCTTTATGTAATTTTTAATAGTTATACAAGACTTAGAGGAAAGAAGTTTCTTTGGTGCTAGAGGGAGGAATTTTAGTGTGGGGTTTAGAAATTGATAGGGTGTGTTTGCAACAAGATCCCCATCTCTTTCTTGAAAAGTATACCCTTAGGTTTTGGAGCTCCCTAAGCCCATGATGTGATCCCACCACTTACTGCATTTCCATTAGTGCAATGTCACTGGATGATTGGCCAGACTAGGATGATGGAGATGATGGGAGAAGGTGGTGCAATTGGGGAGGGTGGGGTGGAGATGAGGGGAGAAGGTGGTGCGATTGGGGAGTGGAGACGAGGGGAGTAGGTGGTGCGATTGGGGGGTTGGGGTGGAGACGAGTGGAGAAGGTGGTGCGATTGGGGAGAGGTGGAGACGAGGGGAGAAGGTGGTGCGATTGGGGGGGTGGAGACAAGGGGAAATGGTGGTGCAATTTTGTGGGGGGTAGGGACGAGGAGAGCAGGTGGTGCGATTGGGGGATGGGGTGGAGATGAGGGGAGTAGGTGGTGCGATTGGGGGGAGAAATGTGTATGAAGTGGATAAAGGGTCTTTGCCTCCCAGCATGGCTCCTGTGAAAATCACACCCCATGTACAGTGGAATCTCTGCAACTCCTTGCAGAGACTTTGAGAGGAGTGGCCAGGGTAGCTATGCCCCCATGGCCACTCCTGTCAGAATCCTGCCCCACGGACCAATGGGAGAGGCAGTAAGGAGGAATTTTGCATAACTCCTCCTTACTTCCACCCCTGGGTGTGTGCGATGCAGAATTTTGGTCACATGATGCTTCTTCTTTATGCACACCTCCACTGCACTACCCTAGAATTCAAGGGTCTAAAAGCCCAATTTAAATCAAGTGGGACTGTTTATTTGCCTCCAATGGGAAAATTGGTATGGTCAAAACTTGCCCATGAATTAATGAATAAATGCTTATTTATATAGCGCCACAAGTGTACGCAGCACTTTACAAATTAAGGGTTTGGACAATACAGGGTGAAAGTGCTTTTGCAGATGAAACACTGGAAATGAGGTCTCTGCCTGAAAGCTTACAATCCAAAGTGTTATAGGGAGACGTACAGAAAACATATGCGTTAAGTGTGTTGTTCAGAAAGCAAAAAAAATTACAGTTATGAGGCATATCAACTAAATTAAAACTCTCCACATTCCCTTCAAGTTAAAGGGTTTTTGTTTTTAACCCTTTGAATGCTAAATAGGTTTGGAATTGATTTTATTGCAGTGTGTAGATCTCTCTACAATTCCTAAAATCACTTCAGCGGGAGGTTTTATTTCTGATATGTACACTCTTCTTTTGCTTCAGAATTTAAAGGGATAGTGATACTTTATTATTATCCCCAACATTGTACATATTTGTTAAATAATGTAATAGCCCCCAGGTTCACCTCTCAAACTTTTATGGTTTAAGAGATAACCGAAGGAAAAGTTCCCCATTCCCTGAAGTCAGCGTTGTACTAACTGCAGGGATATCCGGTCTGACGTTAATCATGTGGCTCTGCAGTAGAGACCCAATCACGTTAGTGACAAAGAATTATTTCAGTGAAACGGTCTTTTACATGTGCTTGCAAACCAAACACGTGTAGAAGACGATTTCAGTGAAATAGTTATTTTTCACTAACACGATTTCGGCTCAGCTGCAGAGCCGCAAGCCTGTCATACGACAGACTTCCCCTGAAGTCAGTACAACGCTGACTTCAGGGAAGGGGGAGGGAGGGGGGAATTTTGCCTTCGGTTATCTCTCAAACCATAAAGGTTTGAGAGATGAACCTGGGGGCTATTAAATTATTTTACAAATATGTACAATATGGGGGATTGTAATAATAAAGCATTATTATCCCTTTAAAGGGATAGTAATACTTCGTTTTAACTTTATTTTATTTTGTAGGCATTAAAAAAACACGAAAAATGATATAAGTCTTATCTCTCAAACCTTTATGGTTTATGAGATATTCAAAAGCAAAGTTTCCCCCTCCCGCCCCTTTTACCTACTGTAAACAATCTCTTCTCAGATGTGGAATACAGTCCATAGACTGGACAGATAACAGAAGAGGACAATCTTCTTCCTATGAAAACAATGAAATCGCTGCCCCCCTTGACAAGTTTTTCAGGTTTTTCCCTTATCTTAATTGAAGATTGTCCCTCTCTGCAGTCTACCTGGGCAGCTCCCTTCTGCCCTGGCTGAAAAGTGTTACATCAGTAAAAGGGGCGGGAAGGGGGTACTTTGCTTGTGAATATCTCTTAAACTATAAAGGTTTGAGAGATAAGACTTATATCATTCTTCATGGTTTTTTTAATGCCTACAAAATAAAATAAAGTTAAAACGAAGTATTACTGTCCCTTTAAGGTGAAATATCTCTTTACATGCATGTCTATAAAAGTTCCATTCTACAGGACTACACGAGAATCAATGTAACCCTGCACTGTGTGTTTCCATAAGTGTCCTGCACTTTATCCTTTGATTGCCAGAGGGGTCTCAAATGCATTGAAAAGCAATACATTCATTCATTCATATGTTTAAAGGGAGATCTGATCACCTTAACCCTTTGAGTGCCATAGAGGTACACAGTGCAATGTGTTGCATACCACTCTGGCATTCAGTGTTAAAGTGTATCCTCTCTCCTTTTCTGAATAAACCCTATAATTACTTTAAATATCTTCCCAGTGAAAGCAGTTAATGTAGATGCAGGAATGGGGTTGGTTATACCCCTAAGATTAACCCCTTGGATGTTAGAGATAGCTCAAATGCATTGCCTACCAATGCTTTGGAGTTACCTCTAGCATTCAAGGGGTTAAATTAGTGAGTTTTTAGGTTAAAAAAATGTTTGGGCATAGAAGATATAGGTACTGATTGTTATTTTCCCAGATATTATGTATATTTTGTCCAACAAAACACCTTCCATCTAATCCAGTTTACCTCCTAATAATAGACCTCTGCTTTTGTATGGCCAGAAAAATCATGATCACCCTTTTGATTTTCCTTTGCTCCTTCATTCAAGAGACCATTTCTTCGGGTCAGTCCTGGAGGCCGTACCCATGTGATTGGCTAGAATGACCACAAGACAATCTCTACACATGCTAGTCTTAACCCATTAAGAACCAGAATGGTGTGGAACACGTTGCTTCACAATTTCTTCTGTCTTCTTGTGCAGCTCTCTGATCTTTAAAGAATCAAGTAGTCTCATGTATTTTGCCTGCTTCAGTCTGAAAAAAAAAAAAAAAACCTGTCAGCATCTGTCATGGCCGTCTCCATGGACATGACATCCAAGATGGACTGAAAAGGACCAAGGAGAAAGAATAATATTGACAAGGGTCATTAGTATTTTCTGGCCATAGGAAGTTAAGTGGAGGGGTATCATTAGGACGTTAGTCTTCAATTTAAAATCTCACTTCAGTAGCCATGCACATCTAGATTGTTTTGGAGTGTAAAACAATATGAGGTTCCCTTTCAATGGTGTGCAAGGGGGTGGTACAAGTGCTAATAAAACTGTAAAAGAAGATACTGGTTTCCCATAAAATCTGAGCACCTGCCCTGAAATTATAAAAATGCAGTGCCTTAGTATAGCCACTAGATGGTGATGCTGCCTTTCGCAAAGTCCAGGCAAGTTGCTGCGCATTTTCCTTAGCATTTTATGGACTTGTAGCCTAATTTGTAAAACACTGATTTCTGGAAATCATTTAAAGTGAATTAAAATTTATAGGTAAATGATCACCTTATAAGTTGTTCTGGTTCTCAGTTATAATAATAATAAAAAAAATAAAATAAATATTAAATGATCAGTAAATACTTGTTATCCAAAAACAACCTTCATTCAAAGTTTATAATAACTGAAATGTATTTCTTTAAATAAAAAAATATTTTCAACAGCTCATGCTATGACCCAGAATCCATTTTTCCTTATAATGTACTCAAAGGGAGAGCCTCAGCTTGTATCTCCCAGAATGTAAAGTGTTGCAATATACAATAGGATACAAAAGTTATTGAGTCCATCCAGAGCAGTATAGTAGGTTATAACTTTTCAACATAACAAGGCAAAAAGGAGAAAAACCTGTTCACAGTATATAAGGGCTTCTATAACTTGTTTAGCTTATTATGAATGTCTTTAAACACAGACCCAAAATAAGCAAAAAGATAGCACTGTCTTAATGTAGCGGTATGTATCCTAACAGAGAGAATCCGTAATGGTAAAACCAAGTTAGCTTAATTGAGAAACAAATGGCGCAATGCAAGAAATGTTCGCATCAGATAAAGGCATTTTTGCGCACAGATAGATTTTGTGCATGTTCTAATCCAGGAATCTAATTACCGAACTCTTCTTGAATTGCGCATGAAAAATTCCATTTTAGGACAACAGTACACAAACATATAAATTCATTCGCAATAGCAGTTCTTGCATTAGACGCATTCGCTATTCCACTCACACAGATTCGTTAATCTTAGCCGCGCCCACAAAAAAAATATACGCACCCGTTCGCTAATCTTGAATTTTCATGCGCAATTCAACAAAATCATGTGCAAACCTGTTACCTAGTGGTTTTCATATGGGAAATAGCGATTTTGCACGTTTTCTGGATCGCACCAAAAGTTGCAAAAGTTCATACCTACTACATGCCACACATTAGAACACACCGAGGGGAGACTGACAGAGTGGCTAGGTGACGGGCGGTGCAGATGTTGATCAACGTGTTTCACACCCTAGAGGTGCTTAATCATGACCAAACATTGATCATGATTTGGTACTTCTAGGGTGTGAAAAGATTTGATTTAAATATCCGCACTGCTTGCATACCTCCCAACATTTCAAATGGCCAAAGAGGGACACTTTTGTTTTAGGTGTTGTTGCTGGGGGTGTGGTTGGTGGGTGGGGCATTACCAAGAATTATTAAGTTATTCCAAGACCTTTTGTTTACTGAATACATTATTTAGAGCAATTTTTTTTTACACAGACTGATTTATAAACACGTATACTGAAGTTTAAATAAAAATGAATGTGATGTGTATGGCTGTGGAGCAATGTAAAGCACTTAGACACACACCACACAGTCTGATCTCTCAACCCCATCCTGACAATGGACGTAAATGTACATCCCACAGAAACTGCCACTTAGTGACAGAGGACGTACATGTATGTCCAGGAAGTCATTGGAAGTAAAGGGGAGAAAAGTTCGGCGGGTGTTAAGTGCCGGCTGCGTGCGCGCGGGGCCGGTCACTAAGGGGTTAAGAAGAGGGACACCAGGGTGGGAAAGAGGGGCAGAGGGATTTGGGTCTAAAAGAGGGACTGTCCCTCCTAAAGAGGGACACTTGGGTGCTATGCGCTTTTCACCTAGCCACTCCATCTGCAGCCACCACTGGTTCTTTTTGGCCAAATAAGCACTTGCATGAGCCTGCTGATCTCTTTAAAGAGCAGAGGGATAGACCTTTTAGGATTACCATGTGAAGTAGCGGGGTATGAGGTTCAGTGGTCAACACATTCAGGCCTGAGTGAAGATGTTGGAGGGGATCATGTCCTGGTGATCCACCGGATAATGGCATCTCTGTTCTCACCTCAAACCTGGCTGTGCCTGAGGCAGACAGGTAGCGGTAGTAAGGTACAGTATGTTTAAATCATCAGCACGTGTCTGCACTCGGGTGCATTTCTAATGGTTAAACATTGTAGAGAAATAAGGTGATCTATAGGCCTGTTAGTCTACTAGAGTTCAGGCAGGGGAAACTGGGGCGGGGGTGCGCTTGACCCTTCCTGTAGCCATGCCTAAACCCTGTATCCCCTAGTGTCCCAAAACACACACACCCTCCTTAATCCCTTCACTGCCATGTGAGTTTGCAATGCTTTGCAAACTCATTGGCAACAGAGGGGTTATTGTACATTAGTTTTTTTTTTTCTTTTATATAAAAAAAAAAAAAAAACCTTATAAACTATCCCCACCCCCAATATATTCTTTGCATGATGTACTCATATTCGCCAAACTGGCAACCGAAGGTTTAATAGTAAAAAATAAATATTTAAGGCCAAGATGTCCTTAAATAATAATATCACTTTCATTTCTCCTATAGGGAAGGAGAGATTGGGGGCATGAGACCCACTGTCCCATTGCCACTGTCGCTGAAACTAAAACCAAAACACCTTTGGCTTGGGCAATTGCCTAAGTCACTGCTTTTACACAGCCAATCCCTGTTCAAATTTGTTCCTATTGGCTGTGAGGTGGAGATCTGAAAAGCACAGAACGTGCCCTGGATTAACCTTACCTCTCAGCCAATTACACTGTAGAAGATGGTGTCAAGCATGCGCAATATGTAGCCTCTTCCTCTAGCCAATGATTGGCTACATGAAGGGATCATGACTCATGCATGTGTGACCCATTATTCTAGCCAATTAGCTGAGAGGTCAGGTTACTGTAGGGCACATTTTGTGCTCTGCTTAACCTCTTCTCCCAACAAATAGGATAATGGGAACACATTTAAAGAGGGATTGGCTGTATAAAAACCAAATCCTTCTTTACTTTTTCCCCATAGTAGCCTGGGCAGGATGGTGGTAGACATGTTTGATTTGTTCAGCTTTTTCTTTATTGAAAAAAAATAAATAAATAGCAGTGACTGTGGCAGTGGGTTTTTAGGGACCTTTTTTATTTCTGGAAAAGGATTGCAAGAGAGGACCAGGGCATCACAAACACAGCTGGACCTTTGAAAAAACAGGTAAGTTTTACTAATTGAAAAACACGTCTGGGGGGGGGGGGTTTGACTAAAAAAAAGGTTTCTAAATGGCAAACACGGGGGGGGTGGGCTGTCAATGGGACAACTCAAAAGGCAGTGAAAGGGGCTTGCAAAGAGGGTTTTTAAAGGTGAGCACTGGCATAAGGGGAGGGGGCACTCCGCTGAGGATATTTGAGGTATCAAAGAGGCACGAAGTGAGGGGGCACTCTATGTGGTTTATTATGGTTATCAATGTGGGGTTCTTTACTAGTGGCACAGAAGAACATGTTGGAGGTGTCAGTATATGTGGGGATCTTTGGATATTAGTGACACAATGGAACAAGGTGGAGGTGTATGTGGAGGTCTTTGGCTATTGATGGCACAGTGGAACAAGGTGGAGGTGTCAGTGTATGTGTGGGTCTTTAGATATTAGTGGTATAGTGGAATAAGATGTGGGAGTCATGTAGATGGCGAATATTTGGCTATTAGTGGGACAAGGTGGAGATCTTTGGCTATGAATGACACAGTGGAACAAGGTGAAGGTGTCAGTGAATGTTGGGACTTTGGCTATTAGTGGAGCAGTTGAACAAGGTGATGTCAGTGTATGTGGAGGCCTTTGGCTATTGGTGGCACAGTAGAACAAGGTGAAGTTGTCAGTGTATGTGGGGGTCTTTGGCTACTAGTGGCACAGAAAAACAGGCTGGAGGTGTCAGTGTATGTGCTGGTCTTTGGCTATTGGTGGCACAGTGGAACAAGGTGGAAGTGTCAATGTATGTGTGGGTCTTTGGATATTAGTGGAACAAGGTGTAGATGTCAGTGCATGTGGAGGAATTTGGCAATTGGTGGGACAGTGGAACGAGGTGTAGATGTCAATGTATGTGGGGGGTCTTTGGCTATGGGTGACACAATGGAACAAGGTGGAGGTGTCAGTGCATATGGGGGTCTTTGGCTATTAGTGGCACAATGGAACAAGGTGGAGGTGTCAGTGCATATGGGGGTCTTTGGCTATTAGGGGCACAGTGGGTAAAGGTTGGAGTGTGTCACACGGTGTATGTAGGTGAAGGGGGAGGTCCCAGACACCTTCTTTGTACACTTGGTAAAAGACCATTTATGTCCTTGGTTGTTTTCCAGTAGCTGTGAAAAATGCATTTCCATTTCTCCAAACAACCCCCTTTGTGCTTCAGTTTGCCTTAGAGATCACGATGACCTGCAGAGCAGGGTGAAGTCTGCATCTTACGTGGAGGTCATGGGAGATTGGTTTCCTGACTACAGAAACCCATTGAAGGGGACTTTGCTGACATAGTGCTTCTATAGTAAGCAGAGCAATCTTGTATGAGCACCAAGTGAGGCACTGATGTTACCTAGACCTGCAGATTACCTTGGCCTGTAAGGCAAATTAGAGCACAACAGAGCAGTTTTGACCTATGGGAACTCAGTGTACATATGAGCTGTGGTCAGTTGACCATATACCGCCACAAGAGGCACAGTTTTTCAGTGTTAAGGTTTACTGTCACTTTAAGTCAATGGGTATGTTTATTATTTCCCTGTGCATACTTCACAAAATTTCAAATAGTCAAAGAGGGAGACTTGTATTTTAGGGAGTGTTGCTGGGGGTGTGACCTACTAACACCTCTTTATGTAACTGAATAAATTATTTAGAGCAACACTAAAGTATATTATTTACACAGACTAATCTATAAACACATATACTGAAGTTTAAACAAACATTAATGCTGTGAAGCAATGTGGTACACTTATATACACACACACACCACATGGTCTGATCTCCTAAAAAGAGGGACCCTAGGGTGGGAAAGACAGAGAGTGGGATTTGGGTCTCAAAAGAGGGACACTTGGGAGGTATGTGAAAGACACATACCTAAGTAAATCCTATTGCTAAACAAATGGTGAGCCAGTTATTCTTAGGGTATAGTTCCCTTTGAATCAGAAATTATAAGGGGGTGCTACTGGAATAGATTTTTGTTTTCCTTACTGTAGACCAGGGTGGACTTCCTGTTCCTGGACAGAGGTATTTGGATCTCAGAGAGGGGCTGTCCCTCCTAAAGTGGGACACTTGGGACCATAGAGGGAACTCTCCGGGAACTAACTGGAGGCTCAGCTTTTTGTAGCTGATTCACTGGTCACCTGGGACAGTGGCTAATTCTTCCGTGGTGGGGAGTTTCTGATGAAACTCTGCCCACTTCTACTCCTTCCCCACCCAGTTCCTCCTACTTACTGCCTACTTCGTGACACTCCCAATAAGCACCGCCCCCACTCTTGAGTAAGCCCTGCCCATTTTTGACACAGATCGCAACATTTTTTATCCCCCAACGGCACAATAGGAGTCCCCTCAGGGGACTCCAGTACACAAAGTTCCAGGTATGCTTGGGAGGTATGCCAGTGGCATTATTGTTTTGCCCCAGAACTGTTCCTTTTTGCATCTATATATATGTCCCAAGCATTAGAGAGTTCTCTAGCATTTAAGGGGTTAAAAGTCAAATTTAAAGCAAAAACAATGTTTCTGGTTTCTCATTTTGCAGCTGGATTGCTGCAGTTGCTCCACTCTTGTTCTTTGTACATGTGGCCAATGCATTTTCTCCAGAGATTATTTAAAGGGGAACTATCACCCCGCAAAAACGTCATCCTAATTAAGTCTTCATCTGGTGACTAGCTGCTTAGTAGCGCTAGTCTCCAGAAATATTGCCTGGTTTGAAAGATTTTCTACTTTTTCGGAGGCTGACAGTAGCAGGAAGCACGGACATCTTGTCATAGTGACGTCCGTGCGCCTGCGCTGTCAGTCCCTTCCTGCTACTGTACGCCTCCGAAAAAGTAGAAAATCTTTCAACCCAGGTAATATTTCTGGAGACTAGCACTACTAAGCAGCTAGTCACCAGATGAAGACTTAATTAGGATGACGTTTTTGCGGGGTGGTAGTTCCCCTTTAAACTGACAGTAAACCTTCTTTTTGATGTTACATATTGTGCAAGTGTTTAATATGTAAAGTCAATTTGCCTATACTTTTTATTTTACTTGATGCATGCTTTATTTACTTTATGTATGCATTGCATACCCCACTGGTGTTCAAATGGTTAATGTTCTCATATATATATATATATATATATATATATATATATATATATATATATATATATATATATATATATATATTTAAACTTTTATATCCCTGACAGGAAGCTTTCTGAATGTGTTTCCAGGAAGCTTTCTGTTCGGGACTGTGAAAGCAGAGTGAGTGTGACAATGTAAAAAATATATAATGTAAAAAAGATATTGAAACAATGTAAAAAAAAAGTCTTCCTCTACAGCAAGGCTGGACAACTTGAGGCCCTCCTGCTGTTGAGGACTACAACTCCCATTATTCCCTGAAAGCCATTTACTGGCAGGGGATGATGAGAATCCCCAACAGCTGGAGGCTTCAGGTCACCCAGGCCAGCTCTACAGTAGCGTTTCTCAACCACCAATCCCTTGAGCCTTTCCCTGGTAATATCAGTGTTGTTTCCTGTAATTGAATGATAAAGTATCCCCGTTTTACCTAGTGTAAGCCACCTCCCCTCAGATGTGGAATCTGGTTTCCTGACCAGACAGCTCAAAGAAAGAGACAATCTTCTTACTGTGAGCATAAGGAAAACCCTGCCCCCCTCCCCACTGTTTTTTCCCTTAGGCTAATTGGAGACTGTAACTCTGAGATCTATCTGGACGGTCTTGCTGCTCTGAGGTGAGCAGTGTTAAATCAGTAAAAGGGACAGGAGGGGGATACTATAATTCAATACTCTTGAACTACAACTCTGGCAGTATTGAAATAACGCTCTCCATGACCCAAATACTATGAAGATTAATTAGAGCTGCTTTTTTGTGAAACCTTACAATCCCTGTAATTTCTTTACACTCATTAATTCTCTTATTGGCTTTTTTCCTCTCGTCCCCTTCCTCGGATTGTACATAAAGAAAGAACAATTTTATTTCTTTCCCTTAACAATGTAACAGTTTGCAATCTCTATTAAATACTTGTTCAATGATTTCTAAAGAGGCGGATAAAAATAGAAGTGATTTAATCTAAGTGCTTGCGCTGCTGTGTTGCCTTTTTTATTACAAGGAGCTATGAAAACATTTATAAGAGAGGGGAAGGGTCCATTTAGCAGTTTAGGGGAATCCGCTTATCCATGGAGACCTTTTAAGTCTACAGCTTAACCATCTGAGTGCCAGAGGGGAGTCTATCTCATTGCTTTGCAATGTGTTGGTCACCCCCTGGCACTCAGATGTTTAAACATTGCTAAATAAATACCATTTTTTAGTAATATAAATTACTTAACCCTTTGAGTGCCAGAGAGGTATCCAACAATTGCGTTGCAGTACGTTGGATAGCTCTCTGACACTCGAGTTAAGGGGCAGTAAACTTTTTTTTTTTTTTAACACCGTATGTTATAAAGATTGTCCTGTTCAATAAAATAAACATTGTCTTGTGCTAGGATATTTTTCATTCAAAAGATATTCCAGCTCAAATATATTAATATATGTTTTTCTTAAATAGAATAAATGTTACAGTGCCATCTAGTGTACCAAAAGGCATTCTTTTTTAAACAATGCACTCTCTGGGAGAAATTAAGTCATAGACTATGGATCTTCCTGATGAGTGATAAGCATACTTGGGAACCTTCCTGTTGAAAGCCTTCGAAGGTCCACTGTGCTCCGGGGGTAATAGTGTCCATTTCATCATTAAATGGGCAGGGTTTCACTGGGGTGTTGGGATTAGGAGGGAGGTGGAGTTTTCCCTTACAATGGGCTGAGAGTGGGAAGACCAGCGCATAGAAAAACCAGACCTGGCTGTGAAGTGGGTGGAGTTACAAAGAAACTCATTGACATAGTTGGGAACTCTTTGGTTTCACCCCGGAGACTCCGGTTTTGAATCTGCATTATTGTGTCTACGGGGTAGAGGCTGATTCTCTGGATATGGGGAGTTTATTATGAAACTCTGCCCACATCTGCTTCTTCCCTGTCTGTTCCTCCCACTCCCCACCCACTTCTCCTCCTTCCCCAGCGTATTCATTTCACTTATTCCAGGTCCAGGTTATTCCCGCCCCCTTTTAAACACGAATCACATAACCTATCTCCCCCAGCGGGACCAAAGGAGTCCCCCATCTGTAAAGTGCAAAAGAAAAAGTTCCCAGGTATACTCATTGAACCCTGAGAATCAGCCTCCTCAGAGACCCGTAATTATATATAAGAACCTGAGTCTCCAGTTCAGATCTGGAGAATTCCCAGATATAGCGATAGGAACCGCATCATCTGATCATCTCAATTAAAAATTGTAGCTTAATTTAAAATAAATAAACACAATTGAGCTATAATAATATCTGAATAAAAAAAATCCTCGCGATATAATGATCTTTATATTACTCAGAAGAAAAAAAAGCAGATTTCATATATTTTTATAGAAAAATATATATATATTGTTCCTTTAGAGAAAAAAGTATGCTACAAGAAAACGTGGTTTTATGTGAAAAAGCATATTGTAACTTTGGCTGATTCCTATGTAAAGTTGCCGTGATGTAATAGAATATGAGCTATAGGGCTTTTCAGCAGACTTGTGGGAAGCTGTTTTCCTTTGCACTCTTTTCTTCCTGTTGTGTCTTAGACAGTACAGTAACGCCTCCTCCACTCAGATGCAGCAGGAAGTGAGGAGTGCATCGAAAATCACTTCCCCCCAATCAACTCAGAAACCACTGCAAATTTAAATCAAAAGTATAATTTGGAAAAAATAGAGACAAAATAAAAGTTTATAGATACTGTATAACTTAAAGGGATAGTAATACTATTTATTTTATTTCGTAGGCATTAAAAAAACATGAAGAACGATATAAGTCTTATCTCTCAAACCTTTATGGTTTAAGAGATATTCACAAGCAAAGTTTCCCCCTCCCGCCCCTTTTACCTAGTGTAAGCCATCTCTTCTCAGATGTGGAATCCAGTCCATAGACCAGACAGATAACAGAAGGGG
This sequence comes from Rhinophrynus dorsalis, assembly GCA_037306005.1. Classification (NCBI taxonomy): domain Eukaryota; kingdom Metazoa; phylum Chordata; class Amphibia; order Anura; family Rhinophrynidae; genus Rhinophrynus; species Rhinophrynus dorsalis. The sequence goes on along the minus strand of CM074721.1, from coordinate 73,458,295 downwards.
ACAATCTTCTTCCTATGAGAACAATGAAAGCCCTGCCCCCCTTGACAAGTTTTTCAGGTTTTTCCCTTATCTTAAATGAAGATTTTCCTTCTCTGCAATCTACCAGGGCACCTCCCTCTGCTCTGGCTGAACAGTGTTACTTCAGTAAAAGGGTCAGGAGGGGGATACTTTGTCATTCAATTACTCTTGAACTACAACTCTGACAGAATTGAAATAACACTCTCCAAAGTCCAAATACTATGATGATTAATTAGAGCTGCTTTTATTATGAAACATTACCATCCTTTTAAAGGGGATCTGTCACCCCTATATGTGTTGGTCTCAATAGTTAGTTTATGTAGCTACTAGCTGGTAAAATGTTTTCATTTTTTTAATAAAATCGCTATTTTGCTGAATTTAATCAATTAAATAGTGCACTGCACCCTACTTCCGGACAGACTGCAGTTACTTGCTCTGTACCACAGTCTGTCACTCTGCCTCTGCTCTCCTCCCTCAATCCAGCCTCCTCTGATAACAGAGGCTTTCTGCATGTAAGCTGGTGCACTCTCTGGCCAATGAAAATGGCCAGAGAGTGCACCAGCTTACATAAACTATCTATTGAGACCAACATGTATAGGGGTGATAGATCCCCTTTAAAGGGTTAGTAATAGCTTAAAATAATAAAAAGTAGTATTGTAGATAAGGAAAAATAGAAATCCATCGGTGCAAGTTCTATCTCTCAATCCTTTACGGTTTGAGAGATAGAACATTTTTAAAATTCTCCTCTCCCTCCCCTTTCCCTGATGTCCGTATCTAGCTGACATCAGGAGATCCTGGTCCGGGGCCCATCAGGTGGCTCTGATACCAAAATGTAAAAAGAACTACTTCACTGGAACGGTCTACAAACCAGGCACAGTTTGTAGACTGTTACAATGAAGTAATTCTTTTTAGATTTCTGTATCACGGCTCTGCTGAAGAGCCACTTTGAGTCAGCCAACTCAAATCTCCTGCTGTCAGCTTTACATCTGACAGAAGGGAGATGGGAACTTTAAAACGTTCTATCTCTCAAACCGTAAAGGTTTGAGAGAAAGGACTTGCACCAGTGGATTTCTTTTCGGTAGCTACAATACTACTTGTTATTAGAGGCATTACTATCCCTTTAAGGAAATAAAATGGAACACATTTAGCCACCTATTCCTAAGGTATGGTTCCCCTTTAAATCTCTTGGATGATAGAGATTAGAGACATACAATGTTAAAGAGAAATGATATACTTGGTATAATTATAATTAATAATTAATTCTTATGCATAAATATAAACTGGAGCGATTCTTCTGCAAACCAACTGCACCAGAGACAGACAATCATTCTCATCAATTTGAATGGGGCTTTTAACCCCATGAATGCTTGAGTAGTCTTCAATGTATTGCTCTGCCCCATTTAAAGCAAATGGAATTGAGAGAGTCTTTGTTGGTCCCCTAACCAAGTGTCATCCATACAACAATCTAGTAGAACTATTTACTACTTTTTATTTATTTTTTTATGGATTTATTTGTTTTGCATTAATCTATAGCAGAACAAGAACATTTTACTATCTTAGGAATCTTTAAATATTCCTTTAGAATCCTGGATGTGGCTCTTTATCTCTATGGCTTTAGTGAGTTTCACATATGATTCAAAAGGGCCATGTCAACATTCTCAAGTTAATAAAATGTAATTGTTAGGTTATAGATTACAGCAGAATTAAAATCTTAGATAAATCTGGTTACCTGTATGCAGAGCCATATTTAGGTCCTATGACCTGGAGCTGAAAAGTATGACGGGCGTATTCCAATGGAAGTGTGTTCAATGTTCTGTACATACAGTGTAGAAGATGGCAAAATATTATAAAGAGGTTGGTGATTTTGAAAGATCTTTCAAAAGTACCTAATGTTATTCTATCCATTCTTTATTTAAAATGATGGCGTATTTGAGATTTAGCTTTATTATTTGTCATTTTATATGGATTAGCCAGTATTTCCTGGTAAGAAGTGGTAGTTGGGAGGGAGAGTGGAATGTTACAATCTGATAACACGAGGCTGTGCCAGCCACTACTGCCTAATTTGCATAAAACGGACAAGTAAATAAAATATCTTTATACCTATAGTTTTAAATAATGAATGGCATATATGTAATATATGTACACACACACACATACAATATGTATAAGCTCAAACCTTTGGCGCTGTTTTTGTATTTTGTGTGTATGTGGCGGGGGGTGGAAGTTGTGTTGTTTGGTGGTCCTGGTAAATACTGAAACCTTTACACCAATACATTAAAGTACACATGCTGGTGATGAAGAACTGTGAGTGCTTACCTCTCCTTTTTATGCTGTAAATGAGTCTCCAAACAGATTCTGCATAAGGCATTAGCTTCACTTTAAATATGAATTCATTTTTATTTAGAGTCAGTATTAAGCAGTAAAGCTGCATCTTTCCTTTTGGGCAGCATAGAAGCCTAATGTGTCTCAGTTACTTCTGATGAGGATGAGCCTATTATTTAATTGGGCCTGGAGCTGTAACTTCATCAGCTGTCTTGTTAATCATGTCGTGCCTGTATTTGATGATACCTCCCCTTGTAAGTCCTTCTCTTAAATTAGAAGCCGCTTGTTCCAAGGGTACAATTCCCCTTTAAATGATGGCAGTGACTCACAAAGGAAATGTCCTTATATATAAAAATTGAGGCACAAGACAGAAAGCAATAAACCTAGCTAACTAAACATCCATGAAGAATCTCATAATCCCGGCTCATAAAATATTAAGGAAACAAGTATACTGTATGTCATTGGTTGTACTATCAGCAATTCCATTTTAAATGCCCTAGTAATCAAGAGAGGATTGATGACATTAGTATCTGCTTCCACAATTCATACAGAAAACTAGCAAATTCTGATTCTTTTTCAGTTTTGTGTGTATACTGCTTTATCACTATCAATTACATTAGAATCTTTAGAGTTCAGAGAATTGATCACTTATTTGTATTTTGATTTCTCCCTAACACTTACATTAGAACCTTTAGGGTTCTGACTATTGAACACTGTAAACAGGCTTTTACTTAAATTTTATTGTAAGATACAAAATAAAACATGCAAAATACCTTAAAAGAAGATTTTCATGTGTTCATTCACTATGTGGAGAGACTTAAATCATGGAGCCACATACCAGTACATGTAACTATGTAACCTCACACCGGTCAACGAGTTCCACCCATTATGAGCTTATTCCTCATCATTAAAGGGATAGTAATACTTAAAAATTACTATCCCCCATCTTGTAGCCCTTCAAAAACTGAGTAAAATGAGCCCAGTGGCATCTCTCAAATTTTTATGGTTTGAGAGATATCCGCTTTCAAAGTTCCCTCTCCCCTGACGTCAGCATTCCAGCTGACAGCAGGGGAATCCGGTCCTGGGACCAGCGGAGGCTCTGCAGCAGAGCCGAGATAGCGGTAATAAAAAAGACATCCTTAACTTAAAAGGTCTTCTATGTGTGCCTGCAAACCAAGCACACATAGAAGACCTTTTTAGTGAAGGATTTCTTTTTTATTACCGCGATCTCAGCACTGATGCAAAGCCGCCGGCTGATCCCAGGAGAGGATTCCCCTGCTGTCAGCTAGAATGCTGACGTCAGGGGAAAGGCAAGAGAGATGCCGCTGGGCTCATTTTACTCAGTTTTTGAAGGGCTACACGATGGGGGATAGTAATATTTAAGTATTAATATCCCTTTAAGAGCATAATGTGTGAAATGCATTGATCAGTGTGATGTTATGTAGTTACAAGGTATTTTGCATGTCTTATTTTGTATCGTACAATAAAAGTTTTTTTTATACTTGTGGACAATATTATGGATGTGCGTTTTTTTTTTTTATGTATTACAAATTTGAGATTTAGAGCTCACGGGGAAAGCTCTTACACATACACCCATATTGTGATTCCACTATGAAAGGTTACTACACATGTTGAAGTAATAGTTTATGAAGATGGCTGTCTTGATTTGAGATCTGGCTTCAACATGTTCCATTAAATGGAAGTAAGAGCTACTGATTGCTGTGTGGTTTAAATCTAATCTCTGCCCATGGTCACACCCCTAGGCACACGTTTTAGACCATTACAATGAAGGGATTCCGTGTAAGTAACGAGATCCTGGCACTTCTCAAGCGCCAGCGTGTCTACCGACATGGATCTCCTGCTGACAGCTTTACAGCTGTCAGTAGGAGAAATCAAACTTTAAACGCCCATATCTCTTAAACCATAGTGGTTTGAGAGATACGTTTTTTTGCATTTAGATCAGCTTTTTAAGCTCTTCTAAATGCAAAAAAAGTTTTTTCCCGACATTACTAACACTTTAAGCAGCTTAGTAGTTTATGTGGGCAACTTCTTATTAAAAAAAAAAATTGGTACCTTAAACTCTTTGAGCTCCAGAGGGGGAAGCAATGCATTGCAGAGCAATACATCGTACACCCCTCTGGCATTCAAAGGATTAAATGCCCCCATCTGACACTTTGGTATACTCTGCCAAAAACCCTGGTATTAAAGGCTCTGATCCCCACGGATGTTTGATTCATATTTAGATTGTGGCACTAGGCCTTTTAAACATCTTTGATTCCAACTGTCCCATTACACAATTGTTTTGTCCTGCTTTCCTAATATGGAAATTCAGATTTGTAACAGTATTTGTTTTTATGACCTCTTCTGACCCCCAACTTCCTCCCTGTGTAATAATTAGGACAGTTAAGAAAGAGATGGCTCTTATTTGATCTTAATTTACTTTGGACTATCTGGGGGTTGAAAGAAAACATTGAAGAGGAGTTTTTTGTAACTTGGCCAGGGAAACAGAGAGATTACATTCCAGTAGGATGGCTTGGATTTGTCATCTTATGCCTTAAAGAGAAAGGAGCATATATTATCAAAAATAAATAAATTTTACCTCCTTCCCACTTACTATAATATATATATATATATATATATATATATATATATATATACTATAAAAGAGAAAGAAGAGCCGGCACACTCAGGACTTATCAATCAAAATGATGTTTTACTTTGTGTCAACGTTTCGATGTGAGATGCCACATCTTCATCAGGACAAAGAAAATGACCCCATCCCCCTTCTATATATACATAATTACAACCAAAAAACCTGCAAAGTCTCTTAGTCGTACGTCATATATGACGTCATTGCGTGTCCTCTATTCATCACCTTAGTAGTATTTCATTCATACTTATATGTGTGCACATAGGTTCACCTAAAAAACATAGTGAACTCAAAATTGTGTTATATATATATATATATATATATATACATACATACATATACAGCTGCACGTTCAGAGGTGACATGCAGTCTTAACCAAGGTGTGATGCGTGCAAAACCAGACTTTAACGATCTTCACCCTAATTGGGGATATCTCCCCTTCCTCAAGGTGTTGTTGTATGTCCAGTGTCTCACACACCACACACTTAATCGATAACACTGCCATTTTGCTGAGTATCACATCCATTCATCAGACATTAACGATATCGCAGGACTCCCTCACATTGCAAAGCATGCTGCTGTACCTTAATTTGTCAGGATAACACACTTTTGAGTCCACTATGTTTTTTAGCTGAACCTATGTGCACACATATATGTATGAATGAAATACCACTAAGGTGATGAATAGAGGACACGCGATGATGTCATATATGTCGTACAACTAAGAGACTTGGCGGGTTTTTTGGTTGTAATTATGGGGATGGGGTCACTTTCTTTGTCCTGATGAAGATGTGGCATCTTACATCGAAACGTTGACACGAAGTACAACATCATTTTGATTGATAAGTCCTGAGTGTGCCGGCTCTTCTTTCTCTTTTATAGTTTGTATGGACTCCCATGGTGACCTGGCACCTGGGCATTTTGTCATCAGAGTGAGAGTGCTTCCCTACTGGACATATATATAATATTGTGTGGCTTTTCCCACTGAGTAAAACAAGGCGCGTTCACTTCTTGGAGTTGCTCTATTTTTAAAATAAACTGCAATTTCCTTTTGCGGTTGCTTGGTGGTGCTGTTCTATTTCTGTATAGAGATTTAGTCTAATACAGGGGTTAGTCAACTGCTGGACCTCCAGCTGTTGGGAACAGTGACTTTTATCATCATCTGTTGGCTGGTTAGAAATAATGGGAGTTTTAATCCCCAAAAGCTGGATTTCCAACAATTGACTAATTATTGTTAGTATTACAAGCTTCTCCATAGACAGCAATAGACACATGCAACTTTGCCCTCTGGTCACTAGTAAGTATTATTGCGAACAGTTTGATTTAAAGGGATAGTAATGTTTCATTCTACACCAGCTCAGTACAGTCATCACAGCTAATAGTACAGACGTCTGATGCTCTTACAGTTCCAAACTTGCTAGGTAAGCTGTAATTATATAGTGAAGTTTACCCCTCCCTCCCCTTTTCACAGTCCTAAGCCACCTCCCCATTGGTCTGAAAACTAGTCATCAGAAAGGACAGATAACAAACAGGGACAATCTTCCCTGATGAAAGAGGGCAGGTTTTTCCTAATACTGACTGAAGATTGTTCCTCGTTGTGATCCGCTGTCAGATCTGAGACAGCAACGCTGATGTCAGGAAAAGGGGCGGGAGGGGGTAAACTTCATCATATAATTACAGAGTAACTAGCAAGTTTTGAACAGTAAGAACATCAGACATCAGTATTATTAACTATGATGAGCATTCTCAGGTGCTTGTAGAAATGAAATATAACTAACCCTTTAAAGAAAACACGTGAGTCTTGATAACTTTTGAATGATGCACTCCCCCAGAAGTGTGACAGGAAATTTCCCACAATATATGTTGAGCTGGAGACCTCTCTAGCTTCCAAGGGATTAAGAAATGCAGCTTCACACCTGATAAACCAGCCAATACAGAGGGGTAACTAGAGGCCACCGGGCCCTGGTGCAAAAATTGCCATGACCCCCCCACAACATTGCCCCCCCATTGGCCATCTCCGCATTGCTCCCAATAATTTATCCACCTCCACATTGCCTCTATTGACCCCCAGTGTCCATCTCCTACCTCCCTCTTGGTCCAGCAGCGTGGCAGGAGAGGTCTGTGCCTCCTTCAGCACAGACGTCTATTTGCAGTTGGAACTCCAGTGCTCTGCATTAGTGGATTGCAGAAGACAGAGAGGCAGCTCAGCTGCTAATAGAGGGCTGTGCCAAAGAAGAAGGCACATACCTCAGATTGTTGTGGGCGCCAGATGGGGGGGTCTCAGGGGGGACGGGCCCCTGGAGTGACGGGCCCTATCGCAGTTGCTACCCCTGCGACCCCTAGTTCCATTGTTCAAAAATGGGGCAAGATTCAAGCCAAGAAATTATAGACCTGTGGGTTTGACTTCTATAGTGGGTAAGATATTAGAAGGGTTACTTACTGACAGTATTCAGAACTATTTGAAGACAAACAATATCCTTAGTAGGAATCAGCATGGTTTCATGAAGAACAGATCATGTCATACTAATTTACTTGCATTTTATGAAAGAGTGAGTAGTAATTTGGACAGGGGAATTGCTGTTGATGTAGTATACTTGGATTTTGCAAAAGCCTTTGATACATTGCCTCACAACAGGTTACTGCATAAATTAAAAGGCATCTGTACATGGATTGAGAACTAGTTAAATGATAGATGGCAGAGAGTTGCTATAAATGGAACCTTTCCAAGTTGGTCTAAAGTTGTAAGTGGGGTGCCCCAGGGTTCAGTCCTGGTCCCAATGCTTTTTAATTTGTTTATTAAAGTGATAGTATTGTTTCACAAAAAACAGCAGCTCCGATTAATCTTCCTAGTATTTGAGTCATAGAGAGTGTTATTTCATTACTGTGAGCGTTGTAGTTCAAGAGTAATTGAATTATAAAATTCCCCCCTCCCGCCCCTTTTACCTAATGTAAGCCCCCACTCCTCAGATGTGGAATCCAGTCCATAGACCAGACAGCTCACATCAAGGGTCTAAATTCTTACTGTGAGAACAATGAAAACCCTGCCCCCCTTTGACAGGTTTTTCAGCTCTTTCCCTAATCTTAATTGAAGATTGTCCCTCTCTGCAATCTACCTGGACCCTCCCTACTGCTCTAAGCTGAGCAGTGTTACATCAGTAGAAGGGGCGGGAGGGGGATACTTTATCATTCAATTACTCTTTAACTACAACTGACAGAACTGAAATAACACTCTCCAAGGCCCAAATACTATGAAGATTAATTAGAGCTGCTTTTATTATGAAACATTACTATCCCTTTAATGATCTAGAAGTGGGAATTTAAAGTAGTGTCTCAATCTTTTCTGCTGACACTAAGCTGTATAAGGAAATACATACAGGGCTGGATGTTTTTTTTTCTCTGAATGCTTTAAATAAACTGAGTGAATGGGAAGAAAAGTGGCAGATGACATTTAATGTAGATAAATGTAAGGTTATGCATTTGGGCTGTAGTGACAAACATGCTACATATACTCTAAATGGGAAACAACTTGGGGAATCTTCATTAGAGAAAGATTTAGGAGTACTGATAGATGATATACTTCACGGCAGTGTGCAGAGTCACTCAGCTGCTGCAAGAGCAAATAGAGTACTAGCCTGCATAAAAAGAGGTGTAGACGCAAAGGATTCTAATATTATCCTACCTCTATATAAATCCTTGGTTAGGCCTCATCTAGAATATGAAGTTCAGTTTTGGGCACCAGTTCTTAAAAAATACATTACTGAACTGGAAAAATGCAGAGTTGTGCAAAAAAACTGATAAAGGGGTTGGAGGAACTGAGTTATAAAGAGAGAGACTAGCCAAACTGGGTTTGCTTACATTAGAGGAGAGACGTCTAAGGGGTGATAGGATTACCATTTACAAATATATTCAAGATCAATACAAAAAACTATCCAATTGTCTCCACGGGGGGGGGGGGGGGTAAGGACCTGTGTGGTGCCGGCACTGGTTCAGCAGCTAGAGAGCAATGCTGGGGAGCGAGGCTTGAGATCGTTGATGGCATTCCAGGTACTCCATTGCTGCAGCTGAAGCTGAGTAAAGGTGCTGGTCGCGAAACCAGACTGTTCCACCCCAGTTGATCCGGGGTGCAACCAGGGTACCATTAAGAACCAGGCCGACTGGACAGGCTGGAAACTGGACGGAAGGCACGCACGACTCAGACTAGCAGGAGGTGTAGAAGAGAGGCCAGGAGACAAGACAAGTCAGGTAAGGCAAGCCGTAGTCAGGAACAGAGCCAAGAGTCAAGCCAGGGACTGGAGACAAGCTGTAGTCAGGAACAGAGCCAAGGGTCAAGCCAGGGACTGGAGACAAGCCGTAGTCAGGAACAGAGCCAAGGGTCAAGCCAGGGAATGGAGACAAGCCATAGTCTGGAATAAAGCCAAGGGTCAAGCCAAGAACTGGAGACAAGCCGTAGTGAGGAGCAGAGCCAAAGGTCAAGTCAGGGACTGGAGATAAGTCATAGTCAGCAACAGAGCAAAGGGTCAATAGCAAGCTAGAGCAGGATCCCAATAAAGCACAATAGAAGCTCGAGCAACAGGCACCCCATGCCTTGGTTAGCCTGTTTAAATATAGAAGGCAGCCAATGGAAGAGGCAGAGAAGGTGGGCTTGCCTGGGAGCTGTGCGGGATAGGGAAAGCCTGCCCAATAGAGTGCCAGGCTGGGTGCATGCGCAGCCACCCACCTGAAAGGCAGCCATGTGCTGCGCATGCACGGCCGGACCACCATCGAAACCCAGAAGAGGCGCCTGCCGCGAGAGAGATGTGACCAGGCGGAAACGGAGGTGACTGGTGACCCAAATTAATTATTTATGCAAAGAACTGAGCTAAGAATGAGAGGTCATCCATTAGAGGAAGGGTGCTTTCAACTAAAACAAAGGCAGGGATTTTTTACAGTAAGGGCAGTAAAGTTATGGAATTTTTTGCCTCTGGATGCTTTCAGATAATGTAACTGCTTTTAAAAAGCAATGGATACCTACCTAGCACAGAACACTATTGAGAATTATGACTGATGGCTTCAATGCAGATATGGAAATGCAAACAAAAAGACAGGAAGGGCGCCCAATAGTGTATTATCGTCTTTGACAGATTGCATCTTCTGACAACAATAAGAGTGGGTACTCACAATTCTGGTGGTCAGTTCGAGATTAACTGACTAACTTGCATTTGGAGAAATACGTGTCTCCAACTGGGAAACACTCAAGTACAGGAAAATCAGCACGGCTCCAGTGGTACAAAGTATACATTTTAATAAAGAATAAAAATATAATACATATTCATATAAATATTACCAATCTCATAAAAAATGTCGTATAAAATCAAAATGAACCCAGTACTATTGCTCTAACGCATTTCGTGGCACTCAACGTCACTTTATCAAAGATAAAGTTTGAATCTGGGGTATAAAGAAAGGAGCTGGCAAACTCACTGATGTTAATATCACATTGGTCTAAAGGAACGGGGCTGGATATGTTGATGATCCTATAAATGATGTCTCTTAGTCTAGCCTCCTACACGTTGGAGGATGATGGTCTTCGTAAACCAATGGTTTAATCGTTCCTGTAGTCACATGTTCACTCTCGTAGAGTGGCCACAATGCTACTAACAGACAGGACAATCAATAATGCAATAATGCAAATATCAAAGTAAAGCAAATTAGAAAGACTGGAAATTTACTCACAAATGATGCAGTCAGGTCAGGAATATTCCCAAACAACTGACAATAAACCCTCACAGAGAAAATATACCACCTTCTTTTGGAACCTGCAAGTATCCGTGCCAGAGAGGCGGCTGCTCATCCATGGTGTAATCTACACAATTAATATTTATTTAAAATGAAAAAGTTAAAATTAGTAAAATACAGACCCTTTCTTACGCATTTCACAACTCCATTTTCTCAAAGATAATGGTTGGTACGTGGTCTATGGATTCCATTTCTGGCCATAATCTTTGAGAAAGTAGCGTTGCTGATCCACAAAACGTGTAAGAAAGGGCCTGTGCTGTGTTTTACTTATTTTAACTTGTTTTGTTACATATTCTTTTAAAATAAATATTTAGTTTGGCGATTGCACCATGGATGAGCAGCCGTCTCTCTTCAGCTGGTGTGGACACTTGCAAGTCCCGAAATGGAGAGGGGAGATTTTCTCCATGAGTGCTTATTGTCAGTTGTTTAGGAATAGTTCTGACCTGACTCCATTGTCTTTGTGTACATTACCAATCTTCCTAATTTACTTTAGTTTGATATTTGCATTATTGCACTTTTGGGCTCCCTTTCTTCTGGGGAGTGGTATAGTTAGTCAGTGGGGTTGATTTTGAGGGTTCTGCTGGGCAGTAGAGGAAGGAGAAATTGTAGTCGAGTTGGTTGGGATAGGAACTATGTAGTGTTTCAGGACAGCGGTGTACAAGAGATGAAGGCCAGGGGGCAGGGCAGGTGGTGGTACTGGAGCAGAGCAGGGGCATGAGGCAGAGAATGATTGGGGCTATGGTTTTAGGTTTGCAATTGGTCCCAGATTTTCTGTTGGAAGACCTGACTATCACCACTTCAGTCCATCATGACTGCTGCTATTGAGTTCATTCATCTCACTTGCTGCACTTTGTCTGCAGCCCCTTTCTGTCAGTCACTTCTCCGGGTCCCTTTATCATCAAAGGTGACATTTAAAATTTTATCACTCCCCTACAGAGCCCTCCACAAAACCACTCCTTCATACATATCCTTACTTATGTCTAAATACCCTGTAACAGCTCCTTACTGTCAGTAAATGATTAACTTTGCCACCCCCCACACACATACATATACTACCACCTTTCACTCGACTCCAACGTTACTCCAGAGCAGCCCCCTTCTCTGGAACTTTCTACCGCACTCCATTACACCGTCCCCTATATTTCACTTGATTCTAGTGCGCCATCACAACCCTCGTCAAACAAGGTTCCCACAGTACTGCTAACTGGCCCAAAACTACTATGACAACAATACATTGTCCTGTCCTTTTCCAAACAACCTTAGGGACCAACCCTGAAGCTGGCCCAAACCTTTCCTTCATTCTAACTAAATGGAACCCCATCTACACTGTTCTCCTTTCCTTTCTATATTGTAAGCTCTCATGAGCCAGTACCCCTTAACTATTTTTGTCCATTTGTTAAAAGAGCAGTTATTTATTATAATATATATATATATATATATATATATATATATATATATATATATATATATATATATATATACTACTATGAAAGCCTGTATACACGGGCTAAAGTGCACCCAGTGGCCCTGGGCTGCTGCCCTGGAGCCGGGATCAGAGACAGGCGGTGAGCCATCGGGAGCTCCCTGCTCCAGATCAGCGAGTTCAGCGAGTCTCTACTGCGCATGACTGCAGTCATGCACAGTAGAGACTCGCCAAACTCCCTGATCCTTAGTGGGGAGCTCCGGATGGCTCACAACGAAGTTCCCTGTGTGCAAAACCACACATGTACAGTAGAGACTACTGGAACAGCAGTCCCTACTGCGCATGTGCGGGTATGCTCACAGGGAGTGACACATTCTACCACTTTATGTTATAGGATATATCCTATATAATAATTTGCTAAAATGTGTGTAACGCCACAACCATGCGCAGTAGAGACTGCTGCGCGTGCTGCAGTCATGCACAGTAGAGACTGCCCATGATGAGACTGATACAGAGCGGGGCTCTCCGAAAGAGCTTCCTGCTCTGTATCAGCCGCAGAGCGGGTAGTCTCTACTGAGCATGAGTGCACTGCGACCGGCTGGCACTGTATCAGCCGCGGCGTGGGCAGTCTCTACTGTGCATGACTGCCCCACATCCAGCTGGCAGTGGCACTGTGGCCCGTGTAACGAGCTGTTCAACTAGTGTGTGTGTGTGTGTATGTATGTATATATATATATATATATATATATATATATATATATATATATATATATGTGTGTATATATATATATATATATATATATATATATATATTTAGTAGGGTTACACATATGTGAGCTCTACTTTACTTATGAATAATGTTCAACATAGTTACACATATGGGTGTAGTTGAGAGAGTAGAATACACTATATTTTGGCTACAGAGGTAAACAAGAGGTAGAGTCCGCACATCAAAGCCTAACCATTATCAACATGTGTTGTCCTTTTTTTCCATTGGAGTAAAAACAAGAGTATTCACGTTGCTGGCAGTTGCTTTGTTCAAAAGTTAAAACTATTCAAAGTGTCAAAAAGTGATGAAGCTGTTACTATCACATTCTGTGGAGACTTTTAGCCAGAGGATCTCATCTCTCACAGAATACAACAGAATAACTAATGGAAAACAAAGGGTGAGATGCACCAAAGTGTGATAAAGAGGTGATAAAGCAGAGATGACTTCTCCAGTGATATCACTTCTCCAGTTCCTATGTCATTCTATAGACTCAATGCACTAACATCTATCCCACTTGAGAAATGTTAGTGTATTGGCTTCGCAGAATAACATAGGACCTAGAGAAGTGATGTCACCATACCTCCCAAGATTTCAAGTTGCCAAAGAGGGACACTTGCATTTTAGGGGGCTTTGCTGGGGGCATGGCTGGTAGGTGGGGCATTACCGAGAAATTTTTATCCTATTGCATGATCTACTGACACCTCCTTGTGTAACCTAATAAATGACTTTTATCAAGACCAAAGTGTTTTATTTACACAGACTAATTTATAAACACATATATGGACGTTTAAGCAAACAATAATGTGAATTTTATTGCTGTAGAGCAATGGGATACACTTATATATACACCACAGAATCTGAGCTTCTTAAAAGAGGGGCATCAGAGTGGGAAAGAGGGACAGAGGGATTTGGGTCTAAAAGAGGGACTGTCCCTCCTAAAGAGGGACACTTGGGAGGTATGTGTCACTGGAGAAGGTATCTCACCTTAGTGCATCTCCCCAGTGGTGTACTGCAGGTGAACTCTCTGGGCAACAGAGGGCACTGTTAATGTAAAAATAAAAGACCATAAGCATTTAATGCGTATGTAATGCATTCCCAAAATGTACAGCGCTGCAGAATATGCTGGCACTTTATAAATGAAAAATAATAATAAAATAACATTTTTTTGTATCTGTTACTGCTGGATAAGCATTTCTACATAGCCCCAGCAGAGTTATTATAGCCATCACACTATAGATTCACCATGCAGGAAAGACATAGCACACTCCAGAATCCAGCCACACACATGTACATGTGATACAGTAACACATAAAGGCCATTCTGGAGATTTCCAAACATAGCTATCATGCAGCTCCTTAATAATATTAATATTAACAGCTGGTGAATGATAGGAGCTGTAGTCCACAACAACTGGAGCATGAAGGGAGTTTTAGTCCCTAACAGCTGGAGAGCCAACAATTGACAGCTCCTGCGCAAAGATGAGATAAACTCTCTCATTTCCTATGTGCGGAGCCTCTTTTTCAAGTTGCAGAGATGTTAGCTCATAGGCTCCATACGATAATATGAATTTTTTTTTCTCACCGGGGTGTTTATTTCACCTTCCACAAACCTTAGTGTATCTTCTAACAGGACTCCTAACTCCTCCCACTGAAATATTCATCCTAAGAAGACATCAGCTGCAGAAACTACCCAACACTAAGTAATCCATCCTTTCATGTCCTATACATGATTTAACCCTTCCAGTGCAAGAGGATGAGCACGCATTGTTTTGCATAACCCTCTGACACTCAAAAGGTTCAAGGAACAGAGATGTTTTACTCTAAAGCAGCCATCAACTGATATTAAGATACTTATAATGTATGGATTTTTTTTTCTGTTGAGTAAAACAAGGGCAATTCCACTTCTGGGAAATGCTTCAGTCAAAAGTTATTATGGAGCAAACATGCAGATTTTTTGGGAGAGTTTGAATTTTTGCAGCTAGGTGGCACTGTTGTTGTTACTGCCTGTGAAGAGATGGTTGTCACAAGACACAAACATTCCTTTGATGGGTGTAGCTTCAGAGCTACTTGGAACGAAAACATCTAGAACGGAATCTATCGGAAAAATGCATCGTAGCTCTGTAATAACATTTGAAACCAGCATCTCCTAGCTTTGGGAATACACTTGTTTTACTCAACTGAAAAAGCCCTACAACAAACGCACATGTTTAGTGCAACTTTAGCTTTTGTCTTTTATTAACATGTTAATATAGTTCACCTTCTGACTTTCTTTTTGCTTCGTAATGCTTACATAGGTTGAATTTATTAATTCAGGTTTATTCTTCCTTCTTCTTCTTTCAGGGATATGGATGCCCACTCCATGCAGTCTGTAAAATGAGTCTATGGGGGAGATGCACTAAAGTGTGATAAAGCACTGATGACTTCTTCAGTAATATCACATCTCCAAGTCCTATGTTATTCTATGGAGCCAAAACACAAATATTTCTTCAGCTTTGGAGACCTTGGGCTGAATTCAAATGCAGGTGCTAATTTTATTGCTGCTTTTATCTTCAGGTATCCCCATAGACTTCAATAGGAACATTTTTGATAAAATGGGAGGTAACATTTATCTCCTGCATTTGATCCAGCACCTTAGCGCATAGACTCCATAGAATAGCTTAGGAACTGGAGAAGCGATAAAGTGATATCATTGGAGAAGTCATCTCCGCTTTATCACCTCTTTATCACACCTTAGTGCACAACCCCCTATGACTCAAGAACTCAACCTATGTGTTTGTGTCTCTTTTTATCTCTGTCCCTCTATTTAAGTGCCCTGGACAGGGATAATCAGTTGCTGGGTCTCCAGGTGTTGAGGATGATCGGAGTTGATGGGAACTGTAGTGCCAACAGCTGGAGGTCCAACAATTGACAAACTCTGGACGTAATTATTTAGCTGAACAGAGAACAGTGAGTGGCTCACAAATAGGCATGTACACTTCTGATACATACCAGACATCGACACCCTTTTTGCAGACTGCAGATAGAGGGTGCTCACATCACTGAAAGAGTAAGGTAAGGAAGATATGAACTAAGGCAGTGTTTCTCAACCAGGGTTCTGTGGTACTTTGGTGTGCCACAGACAGGGGAGGGCTGGCCTGGGGGGCAGTTGGCCCCTGGGCCAGTCATGTGTCTGGGCTGGTGGGCCACTGCTCCTCAATAAATCTCCCAATTGCTGCTGTAAATGGAGCTACGCTAGTGATACCAGAGAGCTTACAATTGAAATGGAGCTACACAAATCACACCACAGAGGAACAATCCAAATGGAGCTAAACTAGTAGCATAAACCATTTCCCTTGTAAGCTCCATAGTAGTGGGCTTGAATGATATAGAAATGGGCCACCTGAATGTATTTGCCTCCTGGGCCATAAGTTGCCAGTCCTCCCCTGGCCACAGACATCCACTTAGGGCGCCCCATTGAATCTATAAAGCTTTGACAAAAACGTGAATGTAGACTTCCAACTGTATATGTAAGGATATTACTGTGTACATTATGTTTTAGTTGTGAGGTCTAACGATAACTCTATATTTATGTATTTGTAGCTTTCATTACACCCTTGACAAATTACATAAAATGACAGGGTGCCCTCGAAACTGCGAGACTGCTTGTTAGGTGTGTCTTAGGCAAAAAAAGCTTGAGAACCACTGAACTAGGTAAATCAAGGTAAGAATACAAAATTAAAAGAAAGAAAAGCAAATCAGCAGGTAACTATATTTTTGTTATTATTAATAAAAATTCATAAAGTGCAAACATATTCCATAGCACTGTACAACTAGGAAATTCATTACAAATAGAACACACATGTAAGAGTAATAATTTGCTTTTACTTTTATTTTAATAGTATATATCTTAATGTATTCATGATGGCTTCCTTTTTATATCAGTACCTCCCTTGAATCACCCATTTCAGTTTTCCTCTCCCTTCTACAGTAAGTGATATGAGCTCCCTCTACCTGCAGTATGTAAAAAGAGTCATTGACTCAACTGACAGTTGAGATGTGGACTACGTGTGAAAGCAAGAGGAGGAATTATATAAGTGATTCAAGTTAAGTATGCAGAATGGAAAAAAATAGCTGATAGAATGAATGTATAGATACTACTGAAATAATAACATTTAACAGGAAATTATTTTTTTCCTTTTATGCTTTTGCTGCCAATGCGTTGCATACCCCCTATGGCACTCAAACGATTAATGCTGATGCATTGAGGATCTGCAGCTATTTAATATACCATGGCACTGGCACTTTCCCCAATTTCTCTTTCATTAGCACTTTTGTTTTTGCCAATCTGATTTAATTAACATTTATTTCCTAGCAAGCAGTTAGAGGAATGGGGACTCGCGGAAAGCTCTGGGAGTTATTAAAGCGTATTGATTTTGAAGTCTCAATACTGAAATCGAGCATTCCTGCTTTCTGGATGACATCATCCAGTTAAATTGTGTGTAAATCCCTTCTGTGGTCCCTTCTGCAGATACATCATTCCTAATGGGGGCCTGGCAGCAGCCTAAGGATAAAGCAGCAATCTTCAGTGTCACCTCCCTGGGGAAGGCTTGTCAGAGAGATTGTAAGCTGGCCTTGAGCCAGTGCTACCCCCTACATTGAATAGGAAAACAGACCTGGCTGTCCCTGACCTATCTCCATTGTTATTATTTGTGTGTGGGGAGGAAGGTATACATTGCTGTCAGGGTCCATTGCTTGGGCTGGCTCAGTGTAGTGGTCAAGGCCAATAGGCACTAAGTCAAAAGTGGAGCCATTCTGGAACACAGACAGCAGCTACACTGTAGGGGATCAATAAAAATTCCAGTTGGGTTAAATGGTATTTTTAACACCTTGAAAACTAAAGGTCTCTTGTATACTGCTTTGCAATGAATTGGGTATTTTTCTAGGATTCAGTAAACTCTTAGTCTTAAAGTGGGCATGGTCAGACAGCAGCGGTCCTACCAGCTGCATTGTGCAGATCATTTAGGGCATTTAAACCCCTTTAATGATAAAGTGTCAACAACCAAAACTAATATCAGGGCACAGACCAAGTCATATCATCTCAGTTGCTTATTTACCAGCGTCTAGTCAGTTTCGCAACTGTTCTCCTCTATCTACAATTAATGCACAAACCCAAAAGGAGCGGAAAACGGACCCTGAATTCTGTAGATTTTATGAGGGCACATAATGATTCCTGGTGTAAATATGTACTAGTAGTAGTGAAGTAAGATGTTAGGAGAAAGTTTGTAAAATGTAACTTTTATTAACAACCCAAATAAATTAAAACATAATAATAAAGTTCAAATTTGTGCCACTTGTTAGATATTTCCGAAGCCCCACCATTGAAGTTTAAAAAAAGGAAATGATGTATACTTCTCTCAAACTCAGGTCTGTACAGTCTGAAAAGTCCTACAATAGTGTAAGGCAGAGATCTTGTGTATGGAATAGAAAATATTCCCGCTACTGTGTTCTAACAATCGTATATGACCCATTCCATCCACACAACGAGTTAATGAAATGTTTCACCAACAAGGACATTAAAGGGATAGCAATACTTCTATTAAAGTGTTAGTAATGTCCATAAACATTTTTTTGCATTTAGAAAGGCTTAAAAAGCTGAGCTAAATGCAAAAAAAAGTATCTCTCAAACCGCTATGGTTTACGAGATACAGGCGTTTAAAGTTTGATCTCTCTTACCGACAGCTGTAAAGCTGTCAGCAGGAGATCTGTGTCGGTCAACACGGAGGTGCTTGAGAAGTGCCGCGATCTCGTTATTTACCACAAATCCCTTCATTGGAATGGTCTAAAACGTGTGCCTGGTTTTCAAACACACGTTTTAGACCATTCCAGTGAAGGGATTCTGTGTAAATAACGAGATCTCGGCACTTCTCAAGCGCCAGCGTGTCAACCGACACGGATCTCCTGCTGACAGCTTTACAGCTGTCGGTAAGAGAGATCAAACTTTAAACGCCTGTATCTCTTAAACCATAGCGGTTTGAGAGATACTTTTTTTGCATTATCTCAACTTTTTAAGCTCTTCTAAATGCAAAAAACTTTTTTGTGGACATTACTAACACTTTAAAGTGGAGGTCTGAGTCTTCTATATATTTTTCACATGTATTGCTATATGTCATTACTTACAGTTTTGTATTTCAAGTGTTATTCAAGCTGAAAGGATGCCCCTTCTGGCCGCCTCCCATCAGATCTGGAATCCGGTTGTGGGACCGGACAGATGCAGTGAGGGCCAATTTTCACTCAGTACGTATAAGGAAAACGCTGCCCCCCCCCTTGACAAAGGAGGGCAGGATTTTCTTTTTGCTTACTGAAGATTGTCCCTTGCCGCACTCCAACAGGACCAGATTGAGAGTGATGCAGTGAAAAGAGCTTGAACTATAAAACTGTAAGTAATGAAATATAGAGCTACATGTTGAAAAAAGAATAAAGAAGTCTAGGACTATCACTTTAATAGTTGTATTACTATCCCTTTAAAACTATATGATACTGTCTTATCTTGTATTGTCAATTAACATCGCTGTCTATTCTTACATGGTATGTAAGAGACTGTGTTAGTTGTGAACCACAATCTTACAGTTTATCTCCTCAAAAACTCCCTAGGGCAGTGATTCTCAACCAGGGTGCCGTGGCACTTTGGTGTGCCACGAACATCAGCTTAGGGTACCCCATGTTTTCTATGAAGATTAAAGGGGAACTACCACCCCGCAATAAGTTCACATTATTCAATTCTTCATCTGGCGACTAGCTGCTTAGTAGCGCTAGTCGCCAGAAATATTACCTGGTTTACAAGATATTCCACTTTTTCGGAGGCTCCAAAAGGGACTGACAGCGCAGGCGCACGGACGTCACTATGACGAGATGTCCATGCTTCCTGCTACTGTCAGCCTCCGAATAAGTGGAATATCTTGTAAACCGGGTAATATTTCTGGCGACTAGCGCTACTAAGCAGCTAGTCGCCAGATGAAGAATTGAATAATGTGAACTTATTGCGGGGTGGTAGTTCCCCTTTAACAAAAATTGACTTTTAAACAAAGATTTATAGGAATTGTTATGCATAATATGTTTAGTTTCATTATTAAGATTATAAAACCTTATAATAACTGTATATTTATGTATCGTACCCTTCTTATGCCCTTGATAAAGTACATTAAATATGTTAGGGGTGCCCCAAATGTTCTAGATTGTGTGTTAGGGGTGCCCCGAACAAAAAAAGATTGAGAACCACTGCCCTAGGGGTTCTTTTCAGTTCACTAATTGTCATACCTGGGAACTTCATGGTTGGGGCTGCCCAGTGGAAAGCTCTCTGATGTCGATGGGGGGAGAGAAATGACGCGATTCGCATCATAAAAGGGGCAGGGCTTAATCGCAAGTGGGGGCTGGTACTTAAAAAACAGGAAAAATAGCTCCATAGACTGGGGAAGGAGGAGAAGAGGGTTAGGAGTGGGAGGAACAGGGTAGGATTGAGCACAAGTGGGCAGAGTTTCATCAGACACTCCTGACGTACAGAGAATCAGACTCTGCCCCAGAGACCCGATAATTCAGTGTGAAAACCAGAGTCTCCAGGGCAAAACCGGAGACTTCACAGCTATGCTAATTGCCAAGCAAAAGTGGTAGGAGTCAAAACAGTAAATGAATGTAAGGTCTATTAGAACAGATATCAGATTATTCTAATGATTAAAGGATCTGAGCTTTTTAACTCCATGGCACTAGAGATGACTCCACCCAATGCGTTGGTAGGTAAATGGAAACACTAGTTTGTCCAACTGATTCTTATCTGACGTTGGAATCTATGGGCTGTATTTAGAGAGGTGTAACACATTGCAAATCAATGCATTATACACCTCTCTGGTCATTAAAGAGTTAAGACAAAAGTGAAGCACTTCTGGGACAAACCCACTATATTATATGGAACAAATACAGATTTTATGGGACGTATTTAGAGACGTGTGAAATGCATTGTGATCAATGACACTCAAAAAGTTAAAAGCTCTGTTTAAATCAACAGGAATTTTTTTTTTTTTTTTACCCCAACAGCGGAGTTGGTTTGTCCCCAAATTCCATTAGTTCTAACTACAGAGTCATCATTATCCTTTATATACTGTGTGCCAGCAGTGCTGTACAATGGGGTGACAGAAAATAAAGACAGTAACACTGGTAGCAAGTAATTAGGCAAGCAAAAAACAAGATGTAAAGAGGACCCTGCCCAAATGAGCCTTTATACATTTGTCCCATAGTTTTGATACAGTGGAGACCTATCAAGCATCCTAAGGGTTACATTTCAGAGGAATGATTGTTCAGCTACAGTGCATCTCACTATATTGTAATATATTTACATTCACCACATCCATACCTGCCAACTCTCCCTGATTTCCCGGGACACTAAACAGTTCTGGCTCCCTGTTCCTGGATCCTGTTGTCCCTGTTTTTGTCCCAGTTTTATAACTAAAGTGGAACTACCACCCTATAAAAAGTCGGTCCCCAATAATTTGGCATATGGAGATTAGCTTCTTAATACTGCTACTATCTTCCACAAGTACCACATTTTGAAGTACCGTAAAATCTCAGGTATAATACGCACCTGTGTATAATACGCAGGTGCAAATTATACCCAAGATTTTGGCCAAATTTGTAGTTCCTATGTACAATACGCAACTCCTACTTGCCTGCAAATCCCCCATCTGGAGGCAGCGGACCTACCATAAGTTCAATGCGTGCACGCATGTGCATTGAATGTATGGTAGGTCCTGACAGGGCTGCTCAGAGGAATTCGGGGAGAGGAAGAAGCGGGCGGCTAGTGCAAGAATGCCGCCCACTGTACCTATTTGACGGCTGTCTATAAGTACAGAGAGGGAATCCTGGTTATCGAGGTGGGCATTTAATGTTTTTTTATGCACTATTGCTGCACAGAGGAAGCGGGCAGTGAGCGCAGGGATGCCGCCCGCTGCCTCCAGACGGGGGTTGCCGGACTTAATATTTTGGTTTAATTTTTTACCCGTGTATAATACCCCCCCCCCCCACTTCACATAAGGTGAAATAGGGTAAAAATGTGCGTATTATACCCGAGAATTTACAGTAATCTTGTTTCTTCAGAGACTGATGGCCAGGCTTCTTGCTGTAGAGCCATCTGCGTGCCTGCGCCGTCAGTCCCTTCCGGTGCCTTTCGGCTCCATGCAATGCTTCCTAGATGAGACCGGGACGGCCAGCGCAGGCGCCATAGGCGTGCGCAGCCAATTGCATTAGGGTGTGCACCCAAAAGCACAAACACACACGTGCGTGCGCGTATGTAATATATATGTGTCTGTGCTATCTAAATAAATGATTGCCCCCATCTGCTCCATATTGCCCCCATCAGCTCCAACGTATCCCCCATTAACTCCATATTGCCCTCACATTGCCCCCATCAGCTCCAACTTGCCCTAACATTGCCCCCATAATCTCCACATTGCCCTCAGCTCCGACTTGCCCCCATCAGCTCCAACTTGCCCTCATCAGCTCCAACTTGCCCTAACGTTGCCCCCATCAGCTCTAACTTGCCCTCAGCTCCAACTTGCCCCCATCAGCTCCAACTTGCCCTAACATTGTCCCCATAATCTCCACATTGCCCTCAACTCTGACTTGCCCCCATCACCTCCAACTTGCCCTCATCACCTCCAACTTGCCCTAACATTGCCCCCATCAGCTCTAACTTGCCCTCAGCTCCAACTTGCCCCCATCAGCTCCAACTTGCCCTCACATTGACATCAGCTCCAACTTGCCCCCATCATCTTCACATTGCCCCCTTCCATAATGCCCCTTCATCTCCACAATGCCACATTCATCTACACAATACCCCCTCCATCCCCTACCTTCAGTCCCTGGTGGTCTAGAGGTGTGTCATAAGAGAGCTCTGTGCCTCCTTCGGCACAGAGCTGAAGCTCCCGAGCGCTGCTCTCAGTAATGCAGAGCGCTGGGAGATGATGTCATCTCCCAGCGCTCTGTATTACTACAGAGCCTGGGTCTCGCTGCGGCTTGTCACATAGATGCCGCGAGGGAGCGCTTGGTAGTTTAAACCAGCGCTCCCTCGCGGCAGATATATTAAAAAAAAAAAAAAAAAAAAAAAAAAGAATAAAAAAATCCCCAGCTTCCGGGCCGGTGCGCACGGGGCCGATTAGGGTGTGCCTGGGCACACCCTGTGCGCACGCCTATGGCAGGCGCGCAGATGTCTCTGAGAAAGATTTCTGCGTCCAAGCCTGGCTGCCAGTCTCTGAAGTAACAGGATTACTTCAAAACATGGTACTTGTGGAAGATAATAGACTATTAAGAAGCTAGTCACCATATGCCAAATTATTGGGTGGCGACTTTTTATAGGGTGGTAGTTCTGCTTTAAGTCTCAACCACATATTCTGTGTTCTTGTCATTAAAAGGTTAACAGGTTATAAGCTTCCTTGCATATTAATATTGCCTTTTTATATTTTTTAATGTCATTTTTATGTATTGATGTTTATTTTGCTGTACACGTGCTGTTTTAAAGTGTTTGTCATGTCCAACAAAAGTTTTCTGCATATAGAAGAGATTAAAAAGCTGAGCTATATGCAAAAAACGTGTCTCTTAAACCGCTATGGTTTAAGAGATACAGGCGTTTAAAGTTCGCTGTCTCCTACTGACAGCTGGAAAGCTGTCAGCAGGAAATCCGTGTCGGTCGACACGGAGGCGCTTGAGAAGTGCCGCGATCATGTTACTTACAAGGAATCCCTTCATTGGAATGGTCTAAAACGTGTGCTTGAAAACCAGGCACACATTTTAGACCATTCCAATGAAGAGATTCGTGGTAAATAACAAGATCGCAGCACTTCTCAAGAGCCTCAGTGTCGACCGACACAGATCTTCTGCTGACAGCTTTACAGCTGTCAGTAGGAGACAGCGAACTTTAAACGCCTGTATCTCTTAAACCATAGCGGTTTGAGAGATACGGTTTTTTGCATATAGCTCAGCTTTTTAAGTTCTTCTATATGCAAAAAAACTTTTTGTTGGACATTACTAACACTTTAAGTCTGTTGTGTAAAGTTTTCTGTTGACATTGCGTTGTGCAGACCATTAATGACACTCTGTCATGTGACTGCTCAGGGGAGTGGTCCCTGGAATTTTTTTTTTTTTTTTTAATGTTGTCAAGTATGCATCTTGCATTAATATCCTTTTTATAAATGATTAATTCAAGTAGCTGGAATATGATTTAATGCACATCTTCCTCAATAGGTTTTGCAGCAGCTGAGACCGTGCTAAGATTTCCTCTGCTGCATTCTGCCACAGAAGCTGATGTACTAAAAATTGTGGTGCAATACTGCAGCTGACCAATTGTACCATAGGCAACAAATAAACATTCTCAACACTCCTACTGATTTAAATGGAGCTTTTAACCCTTCAAATACTAGAGAGATCTCACGCTGGAGACCTCTCTAGTATTCAAGGGCTTAAAATTCACATTTGGATGTATGGGCATTTGGGACATTTTTATTTGTTCACTACGGTGCAGTTGGTTTGTCCTAGAATTTCTCCATTTTACCTTCTACATTAGCCTCACTCATTCTGTCCTTATACTCACCCAAACCTATAGTCGTCTGCTGTAATCCCATCCTGATATGCTGCTGGGACTGAACTGTAACATTATACATGATGCAGTCCATGATTCTCTGAAAGCTGTTATGTGGCCACCAGGTCTTCTGTTTTGAATCTAGTGGAGAAAGCATATAATTAAATTAGTTGGGTTCAATATAAAGTACAGCATGGCTACAGAAATCCCACTTATGTATCTGCAAACAATCCATAGAATGTAAAATAAATAAATGAATAAAAATAAAGACATTAAACAAAAAATCTATATTACAACACTCAGCCGCGGACACCACTCAGAGAATACAGCACAGCAGTCAAAGCATTAAAGAGATAGTCAGAAAAAAAGTATTAACTATATGGTATATACAATTAAAAGAGTACTTGCACTTATTTGTATCTCTCAAACCGTTATGGTTTGAGAGATATAGGAAAGTAAAGTTCTCTGGTCCCTCCCCTTTCTGCTTGACGAGCTGTAAAGCAGTCAGAAGCAGATTCTGGTCACTTGACCAGATGTGGCTCTTCAGCAGCGCTGATATAACAATATCTAAAGACAAATACTTAATTTGGAATGGTCTACAAAGTGCGCCTGGCTTGCAAGCACACTGTATAGACCGTTCCAATGAAGTATTTATTTCTAAATAGCGTGCTTTCAGCTCTGCTGAAGAGCCTCTGTCTGGTGAAATGACTGGAATCTGCAGCTGTCAGCTAGATGGCAGACTTGAGTAAAACAGCCAGGAAAAGGTAAGTTTAGCAAGTTATATCTCTCAAACCATAAAGGTTTGAGAGATAAGACTTACATTGACGTTAATCTTTTTTTAATGTCTACAATATTAAATCAACGTAAAATTCATTTCTTTTATAGTTTTTTTATAAACCTTACAATTAAAATGGTAGTATTGTCAGTAATATAAAGAGTTGAATACTATGACAATGTATTTAAATGTATCTCATGGTTTAAGATACTATGTATTGTATGGTTATAACGTATTACAATGTATGTTAGGTTTCAATGTATGTTCAGTTTAATGGCCGTGATCGCATGGTACTCCACGGGTTAAAGCTGCTTTTTAGCAGACGGGTGGTTTTATTGCGTGGGAGCGGTCAGTGAGCTGGAGTAAACCAACAGTAGTAATGGCCACAAGGTTTAATGGAGTAAACCAGCGTCCGCACGCTGGAACCAACAGTAGTATGAACAAACAGGTTTAATGGAGTAAACTAGCGTCCGCACGCTGGAACCAACAATAGTATAAGCCACCAAGTTTAATGGAGTAAATTGTCCGAGCGCTGGCTGATTTAAATAGCTGCTTTTTGCCAGCGTTCGGGTTTCATTTTATGTATAGCCTGCATTACTGATGAAGCAGCGTTGTAGAGCTGCGAAACGCGTTTTTTAGTGGGTATTTTATATATTTTTGACAATAGTTTTGTGAATATTTGTCATTTTTGCAAATAAATCTTTATTTTTGGATTTTTACTTGAACGGCTATTTTTATATATATATTTTATTCGTGATTGAAAGTGGACAGTGGATCCGGTGAGATCTGATGAAAGAATACCGAGCAAGGGCGGTAAGATATCCCTGCAAGTGTATTTAGCTGTGTGTGTATATAAGTATACATACAGCCATTGTTAAATGTGAGTTCAATTTATCTTGACCTGTTATTGACACTTTGTCTATCAGTTATAAGCACTATTGGCGCCCTATATGTGCGTATCCGGTTCCTTCATGAGTGGAGCTGAAGAGTGGCAGCCATACTCTGAGGTGGAGAGAGCTGGTTAAGGGACAGCTTAAATATCCCTGGGCCTTATTGCTGGTTTGCACATAAGTGTATCTCCAGCATACAGTTTTGTGAGTACCATTTCATAGGTGGTGGTGAGGTGTCCATCAATTACAAGGATATTACACCAGGAAGCGCTTCTTGTTTCTTTCTTTTTGTGCTTTCAGCTCTGCTGAAGAGCCTCTGTCTGGTGAAATGACTGGAATCTGCAGCTGTCAGCTAGATGGCAGACTTGAGTAAAACAGCCAGGAAAAGGTAAGTTTAGCAAGTTATATCTCTCAAACCATAAAGGTTTGAGAGATAAGACTTACATTGATGTTAATCTTTTTTTAATGTCTACAATATTAAATCAACTTAAAATTAACCATTACTATCCCTTTAAGGCTGACGTACCAAAAACAAATTGGGTGGTTCAGCAGCAAGCCAACGGCACCTATGCTGAACATAAAAACTCCTGAAATTCCCATAGATTTAAATGTGATTTTTAGCCACTTCAGTGGTCTCCAACATATGCTCTACATAGACCTTTGTATCAGAAGCACCAGTATCACATTTCAAGCTATGGAAGTTCTGCACCTAAAAAATGCAATTTTGAGCTGTAATAACTTTTGTCGTCATCTTCAGGAGTACCCTGATTTTACTCAGCAGGAAAAAAACAGCAATCTGTATTTTTCCAGATTATGCAATACTTTAAGTTAAATATATTGAAGCCCGACTTTTATACCTACCTCTTTCAACTGCAATATCATGGCTTCTGTTGCTGTTTGCTGCACCCTCACTTTATAGCTCTGACATTGAAGGGTTTAAACCTTTTTGTGCCTGATGGGTATCCAACCTGGCACTCAGAGGGTTAATTAATTATTAATAGAAAAATGGGGGGATTATGTCAGCAAATGATGGAGTAAAATAAAATTATAATAAATACCCCTGCTTATTTTAAGTAAGTAATACTTATTAAAGGAACATTAACACATCTAATAATAAATCCCCACTTACTAGATCTGGGCAGGAACTTTTAATGGCCCTTATGAATCTACTCTGCATAGATTAGTTCTCCAAAATGAATCTGTAATTAGTACCAGATATCATTCTTATAGAGGCAGACATGATCCTTTGATGCAGGACTCCATGGGAGAGATGCACTTAGGTGTGTTAACCAGGTGAGAAAGGGTCGTATGTTCAAAAGAAAAATGGAGGACTTCTGGGGCAAACCATTAATACTATGGGAGAGAACTAAAAATTTAAAACGTTTACATTGATTTGAATGGGGATTTTAACAATGCGTTGGAGACCTCTCTAGCATGCAAGTGGTTAAAATACCCATTTAAATTAATGGGAATTTTTAGTTCTCCTTATAGTGAAAATGGTTTAACCCAGAATTCCTTAACTTTTGTTTTGAACATACAGCCCAAAGAGGCGATCACTTCTCCATTGTGATAATTTCTTTAATTGCAGTGTTATTCCATGGAGCCTATACACTCCAGCATGATAGATCTTAGTACATTGGTTCCCACCCAGGGTAATGTGGCACTTTGGGGTGCCAGGGGTGTAACTACAGGGGTGTAGTTGTACAGAGGCCCAACAGAGAGGGACACAGTGTAATATGCCATGTGTTGCTGTTCATTTGAGGTTGTATTTACCTAATTTTTAGACCTGCTAAGGAACAGATGATTGTTATTATGTCCTGATATGTAAACCCATAGAGTTCAAAGAGGGTGTACTTTCTTTTTCACACGACTGTATATACACATTTGCAAGTTATTATTTAAAGGAGCAGTAACCTTTTTTAAAGAAAAAATGTAGGGATTTTCCTACTGAGTAAAATCAGGGTACTCTCATTGTGGAGAGATTTATATTTCCAGAGTTATTACAGTTTAAACCCATGTTTTTTTACAGTAGCAGTGCCCTCAAGTGGTCAAATTCTAATTAGATTTTCTGTTAGATTCTAATGGAGAGGAAAGTCAGAAAAGTCAGAGACATACAGTTCTCCATAGAATGTGATAGAAACTTCCCGTCACTTCCTGTCAGTTAGAACTATCAGGAAGTAAACACAGTAAATTCACTTCCTGATTATAATTTTTGAATAAAACATCTGACAGTAGTGGGTGTGACCTTGTTTTATTCAGCAGGAAAAGCTCTATAAAATATGTGTTTTCATAAAAATAAGTTTACTGTTCTTTTAATTCATTGGGTGCCAGAGAGATATGTTGCAGATCCCTCTAATAACCAATGGGGTTACAGCTTGTTTGTTACAGAAATAATCTCCACAGAATCGCAACACACGCTTCACCTTTGTTCTCATGGTGCTCAAGGCTCGAGTATAGTATCAAGATCATACACAGAAAATAAGCCAAGAGCCCTCTGGTCCTTTAAGACTTCACTTTATTTAAAACACCTATTTAAAACTGCATACTGTCGGCAATTGTCCGAAGTTTCAGTCCACATTGGGACTTTCATCAGGGACTACAACATTACAGACTACCAGATATGCGTCTATTTACGTCAACCCTTCTAGAATTTGGCGCCAGATCAGCGCATGTACGGTTGCCTTGGCAACCCAATACTCTGACCCATTGTCAACATAAACACTATTCGGAACAACCTTCAAGTTGCATGTTATGAAATAAAAACATTTAAACGTCTAAGAGCAGTGTATAAATACAGCAAACATCAATTATTTCAAATTCAGTTAATCAAACTAAACTGTTCATTGGGCCCATGTGGTGATAGAGTCCATAATGTATATATCCAGAACAACTCCCTCCTGGAGAGTCTGGTCTCTCTATCACCCCTCTGTGGAGCTTGCCTAACTACTTCAAACGTTTCAATTTAATTAAGTGTCTGGCTACTGGGGATCTCTTCAATCTCTTCAAAGCTCATTCAAAGTATTGTTTAGTCCTCTAGTGATCATGGACCTTTGCTCTCTCATCCGTTCTATCAATGGTCTGCTGGTCTTTCCGACATAGCACATATCGCATGGGCACAGTAATAATAAACCATGAATGATGTAGTACACGTAATTTAATCTCTAACTCTAAGCTTATATTCAATTTTGGGAAACTCGAAGCAGAATCCAACAATCATATGGGAACATGTACATTTATATACTCCCTTCTTTTTATATTTATCAAACGGATCAGATCATACCAATTCGTCCCGTATGTTTCTACTTCTCTTATATCCAAACATCGGGGGCTGTTTGAACATGTGCCCTATCTCGGGATCTCCAGATAGAAGTTTCAAATGCTTTAGAGTTGTATCCTTAAATCTTTTTGGTACATCCGTTTATAACGTAGTAATGGTCATCTGGTCTGCACCAGATGTTTCATGATGTCCCGGGCGTATTAACAATGTGTGCCTGTCCATTTCCGCCACTTCCCTTATGCACTCTAGGACATCCTTCTCCCTGTATTCTCTCTCCTTAAACTTGGCTCCCATCATATTCAACTGGGCCTAAGATTCATCTGATTCAGACTTTATGCGTTTTACTCGTATCAGTTGTGACATAGGCAATCCTTGTTTTAATGATGTGGGATGCTGGCTTCTTGCATAGAGTAATGTGTTCCTGTATGTGGGTTTCACAAATAAAGAGGTCTGGATTCCTGTAGCTGTTCTCTGTATTATGACATCCAGATAATTTATCGCTGAAGTTCAATGTTAATTTTATCTGTAACTCTAAGTTTTAAGTAATCAAAAAACTCCAGCAATTCAGAATCACCTCCTGACCACACCAAGAATAGGTCGTTAATGAACCTAGCATAAAATCTAATGTGTGTCCAGTATTTCGATCGCATAATGTGGGTCCTTTCATTCTGCCACATGGATGGATTAGCATATGATGGTGCCATGGGGGACCCCATCATAGTACCTGCTGACTGGATGTAGATTCTATCTTCAAATTTAAAATAGTTATGTGTCAAAATCAGGTCAATCATTCCAGTAATGTAATCCATCTCTTCAATGGTATATTCATTGCTATCCTCCAGTATTTGCCGCACTGATGCTTTATTCCCTCATGGGGTATGTACGTATATAAACTTGTGACATCCATTGTAGCCAAAAGGATGTCACCAGTACCCCAATCTACCTCATTCAACAGATTTAAAAAAATGAGTGGTATCTTTAATAAATGTGGAGGTATGTTGGATGTGTGGTTGCAAAATGCTGTCAGCCTCTCGTGGACACTATGGGCCTTCCTGGTGGATTGTCTAGTGTCTTGTAGATTTGGATATGTTTGTTGCGCTCAAATGCAGATCTTTATAGCATGATGCATCTCCCAGTTGCCTCCTTACCTTTTGCCTGTACTTGCTGTAGTCTTGTATGACAATCCCCCCTCCTTTGTCCACAGGGTGTATGACAATGTATCTGTTGTCTTTCAGACCTCTGATGGTCCTCCTTTCTGCTGGAAGAATGTTGGAATATCTCGTCTTGCTGTTTTCCATCATATCCATTACAACCTGATGTATCACCAGCTGAAGGTTTTGATAGATGCATTATTGGTGTCTGGATCAAAAAGGCTTTTGACCTTAAATGGATTGTCCTTAAATTCTGCGACGTGGGAGAAATCCTTGAAGTAATCCCTCAAGTGTAGTTTGCGCTGCAGATGGTATAACTCAACCTCCGTATTGAATTTGTTGAGCCGTTGAGTGGGTATAAAATATATTCCTTTATTCAAAACTTTGATTTCATCTGGAGTAAGCTCATAACTTGATAAATTTAATATTATTTCTTTTGTTGGACTGGTGCAAGTGGAGGTTTTGTTTCTTTTGCTCCTTTTGCCTTTCCTCTTCCCTCTCCGTGTCTGCCTTTTGTGGTTTTGCTCCTGGTCGTAACCCCTAAAAAACAGGGAGCACTGGATGTTTCAGCATTGCTTGTTACTTCAGCATTCTCTGTTTCACCCTCTGATCCAGAGCTGAAAATATTCCTCAACCCATGCCGGGGCTTCCAGGTTCTTCTCCTCCTATATGCTGGACAGCCTCCCAAAGGGTCAGGTCTGTCTGTAGTCCACTTGTACACCATAGATTCCTCATAATCATGGGTGATCTGTTGTAGTCCTTGATGAAAGTCCCAGTGTGGACTGAAACATCAAACAAATGCAGACAGTATGCAGTTTTAAACTAATGTTTTAAATAAAGGGAAGTCTTAAATAACCAGAGGGTTCTTGGCTTATTCTCTGTATATGATCTTGATACTATACTGTTTTCCATTCGAAGTAGTTAGGTAAGCTCCACAGAGGGGTGATAGAGTGACCAGACTCTTCAGGAGTCAGAACAGTTTAGTTTGATGAACTGCATTTGATATAATTATTATTCTTTATTATTCTTTATTTATATAGCGCCAACTAATTCCGTAGCGTATAATTGATGTTTGCTGTATTTATACACTGCTCTTAGACGTTTAAATGTTTTTATTTCATAACATACAACTTGAAGGATGTTCTGAATATTGTTTATGATGACAATGGGTCAGCGTATTGAGTTGCCAAGGCAACCGTACACGAGCTGAACCGGCACCAGATTCAAGAAGGGTTGACATATATATAGACGCATACCCGGTAGTCTGTAATGTTGTAGTCCCTGATGAAAGTCCCAATGTGGACTGAAACGTCAGACAGATGCTGACACTATGCAGTTTTAAACAGATGTTTTAAATAAAGTGAAGTCATACAGGACTAGAGGGCTCTTGGCTTATTCTCTGTATATGATCTTGTTTATTATAGAACAAGTATATTTTCTATCCCAACAAACAGTGGATGGCACTGGGGGGGCGGCGTCATGTGATAACTGGGTGTGGCCATGGGTGGAGCTAAGGGCACCTTGCCTACAGGGTGCCTGGGATAAAAATCTGGCCATGTATTGGTACCAGTTCAGGGTGCTAAGGGTGTTTTTCCTATGAAGACTGATTGAGTATTGAAATTCATATGTAATTATGGAAATTGTTATGCACTATATGTTGGTTTTGTCATTCCAATCAAAAGACCTAAAAATAACTATATACTTATACAGTATATTTGTACCCTTTTTTACGTCCTTGACAAATCACCTATGAAATTTTAGGGGTTTCCCAAAAATTCTAAAATCCATTTTAGGTGTGACTTGTGCATAAGGGGTAGGCTGCATAGAATAGCGTAGAAATTTGGAGATTTTCTCTCCTTAGTGCATCAAACATTCAAATTAACCCTTTGTACTCCAGAGGTGTATGCTTAGCAATGCACTGCATACCCCTCTGGCACTTAAAGGGATAGTAATACTTAAAATGTAAAAAAAAATATGTTGTAGGGTTTATCCCCCTGAATAAAACAAGAGTACTCCCACTGCTGAGAGGTGTTTTATTCAAAAGTTATTCATTTTCAAAGTTTAATTTTTTAGGTGCAATATCACAGTGGCTTGAAATTGTACAGTGGCGCTGTTGCTACACGATCTTATGGACAGCTCTGGTCCCGGGACCATAAATCTCCAGAGGATGGTGTAGCAACAGCGCCACTGTACAATTTCAGGCCACTGTGATATTGCACCTAAAAAATTTAACTTTGAAAATGAATAACTTTTGAATTAAACACCTTTCAGCAGTGGGAGTACTCTTGTTTTACTCAGGGGGATAAACCCTACAACATATTTTTTTTTACATTTTAAGTATTACTGTCTCTTTAAAGGGTTAAAATACATATTTAAATCAATGACAATTTATATTTATCCGCTATTGTGCTCATGGTCTGAACCACAGTTGTACATATGGCTATTTGTCTGAATGTTTATTACTGATTTCTTCTTGCTGCAGGTTTTGAGGTCTTGAAATGTTTGGTGTGTGCATTTTGCACGTTTTATGGCTGCTTTGTGATCCTGGGCATTTAATTTATAGATACACTCCAGCTGAATAAAAAAAAATCTATCGTCATCTACTAGAGATTTACAGTTTTTTTCCTCCATTTAATTTATGGGATTTTTTTACACTTTTACTGGGCTCGAATTATGTGCTGCAGGAGTTAAGATGTGTTTGCAACAGCAGAGTGTCACATCCAGGTCTGCAAGATATATTGCAAATCCATAGGAAAGGTCCTGTTTATTGAGGATACAGTGAAGTATTTGCTTTCTTTCTGGCAATGATGCAGAATAGCACCGCTATCCAGGCAGGAGCTTATCAAGCAGACTTCCTTCACAATTTCTTTGTTTGGATAGTCGTGTTATCCTTTTATGCAGCCACATGTTTAACCCTTTCGATGCTAGAGACATCTTCTGCTGCTCCTTTAGTGAGAACTAACACCTCTTAATAATGAACCCCCCACTTAATTTACTATGAACAGAAAATCCCAATGGCCCTTCTGAATTTTGCCTGTGTTTGAGAAATAATATGTTTAATCACTCCTGGATGCCATGTCCATTGATGGCATGTTTCTCAAACTGGATTGCACATAGTATATAAGCCTGCTTTAAGGAGCAGTAAACTTTTTTATGAAAAATATATATTGTAGGGATTTTCCTATTGAG
Source organism: Rhinophrynus dorsalis (assembly GCA_037306005.1). NCBI lineage: Eukaryota > Metazoa > Chordata > Amphibia > Anura > Rhinophrynidae > Rhinophrynus > Rhinophrynus dorsalis. The sequence continues at coordinate 73,424,461 of CM074721.1, read as the reverse complement.
TAAAATAAGGGTACTCCCACTGCCGAGAGATTTATATTTCCAGAGTTATTACAGTTTAAACCCATGTTTTTTTACATTAGCAGTGCCCTCTAGTGGTCAAATTGTAATTAGATTTCTTGTTAGATTCTAATGGAGAGGGAAGTCAGAAAAGTCAGAGACATACAGTTCTCCATAGAATGTGATAGAAACTGCCTGTCACTTCCTGTCAGTTAGAACTATCAGGAAGTAAACACAGTAAATTCACTTCCTGATTATTTAAACTGCTATAAATTTTAAATAAAACACCTGACAGTGATGGGAGTGACATTGTTTTATTCAGCAGGAAATGCTCTATAAAATATGCGTTTTCATAAAAAAAAGATTACTGCTCCTTTAATTACTTATTCCATTAACATACCTGGGAACTCTCTGGATCTGCCCCGGACACTCCTGTTCTCAGACTTAGTCTCTGCGGACAGAAACTGATTCTCCTTCCCGCCCTGTTCATCCCACTTCCCGCCCACTTCTCCTCCTTCCCACCCTGTTCCTCCCACTTCCTGCCTCCTTTATGTCTCAAATATGATTAAGCCCCACCTATATGATTAAGCCCCACCCCCATTATGACAAGAATTCTGTAATTCAAATCCTCTGGTCAGCAACAGATGAGCTGTCTCTGAGGGCTCAAGGTGAGCAAGTTCCCAGGTGTATGCTAATTAAGGACCAGAGGGGTGTACAATGCATTATGAAGCAATAGTTGCATACTTCTCTGGTCCTTAAAGGGTTAAGATTACAGTTTAGCAGAGTTTGAGGCCCTGTGGTCCTGCTAGAATCTGTCATGTCCGTCTCCATGAAAATAACATCCAGGACTACATGAAGATGTTTTCTCTTGAACAAGGCAATGCATCCAAGTGGTTAATATAAATTGGGTGGCAAACCAAACTTGTCTTCTATAACTATACCCCTATTACTATGCCAGCATCTCTTTTTGCTTTCCTGAAAATCTCGCTCCACTGCCAGCAATGTCTCCCTTTCACAGAAAAATGAAAACATTATTAATGTTTTCAAGGGCATTATTTTGAGGATTAATGGATCTGAATGTGCTGATTTTGTGTTCGTGGAGTTAAAAATTATGAATACCATTACAATAGAGTAAAACCATCCTGCATACTAATCTTTATATATTCCTCTTTATGAACCATAAACATATATTCAGCAAGACATAATCTGCTCCGTTACGAGACAATAAACTTCACAATACTAATGGATGGCATAAGCAGGAATTTGCCACAAAGAGTAAAAAAAAAAGTAATGTTTGCAATTTGTTTTCCTCTGAATACACAAGCACAGAAATTCACAGACTGTTCAACCTTAGATTTTTCTCTCTGAATCTCAAGTTAACAGTCTGAGAGACAAGAGGCAAAACTCATGTTTGCTTTAAAGGGATAGTAATACTTGTATAAAAGTTGAGGTCCGAGTATTCTTTCATTATTTTTTGAACACATAGAGCTATATTTGAATACTTACAGTTTTGTAGTTCAAGCACTATTCAATCCAAAAGGATCCCCTCCTGCCCCTTTCCCTGTGGCATGCTGCCTCTCATTCTGGTGCGGATGGAGCGTGGCGAGGGACAATCTTCAGTAAGCAAAAAGAAAATCCTGCCCTCCTTCCTAAAGGGGGCAGGGTTTTCCTTATGCTTACTGAGTGTAGATTGTCCTTCGTTGTGATCCGTCCGGTCCTGCGACCGGATTCCAGATCTGAAGAGAGGTGGCTAGAAGGGGTGGGAGGGGGATCCTTTCAGACTGAAAAACGTTTGAACTACATAACTATAGGTAATGAAATATAGCACTACGTGTTAAAAAATATAAAGAAGACTATCACGGTGCCTGTGATCTTCTTTGCCAGCGACATTGCTACTTCCTGTTATATTCCTGCTGGGCTCTTATTGGCCGCTGGGTTCTGTCCTGCCCAGCGTTAGCTTTTTTACCTCTGTCCTGTCATTACTTTGGCACCCTTTCGTGGTGTTCCTGTTCCTGGCGTTTGTACTGCTGTTGGTTCCTGCTCCGTGTATGATCCGGTTTTGCCTGACCTTGCTCCTGTCTCTTCTGCCCCGTGATTCCGTTGCTGACTAGGACTGGCTGACTACCGCTCTGTGTACGGATCCTGGCTGTGGCTTACTACCGCTCTGTGTACCGATCCTGGCTGTGGCTTACTACCGCTCTGTGTACCGATCCTGGCTGTGGCTGACTACCCAATCCGTTGCTGACTAGGACTGGCTGACTACCGCTCTGTGTACCGATCCTGGCTGTGGCTGACTACCCAATTCGTTGCTGACTAGTGTCTTGTCAGTGCCTGTCAGTGTTGTCTCCGGTTACCCTAGTCTCCTGGGACTAATGCCTTGCCAGTGCCTGTCAGTGTTGCCTCCGGTTACCCTAGTCTCCTGGGACTAATGCCTTGCCAGGGCCTGACAGGGTTGCCTCTGGTTACCCTAGTCTCCTGGGACTAGTGCCTTGCCAGTGCCTGTCAGTGTTGCCTCCGGTTACTCTAGTCTCCTGAGACTATTGTCTTGTCAATGCCTGTCAGTGTTGCCTCTGGTTACCCTAATCTCCTGGAATTAGTGCCTTGCCAGTGCCTGTCAGTGTTGCCTCCGGTTACCCTAGTCTCCTGGGATAATGCCTTGCCAGTGCCTGTCAGTGTTGCCTCCGGTTACCCTAGTCTCCTGGGACTAATGCCTTGCCAGGGCCTGACAGGGTTGCCTCTGGTTACCCTAGTCTCCTGGGACTAGTGCCTTGCCAGTGCCTGTCAGTGTTGCCTCCGGTTACTCTAGTCTCCTGAGACTATTGTCTTGTCAATGCCTGTCAGTGTTGCCTCTGGTTACCCTAATCTCCTGGAATTAGTGCCTTGCCAGTGCCTGTCAGTGTTGCCTCCGGTTACCCTAGTCTCCTGGGATAATGCCTTGCCAGTGCCTGTCATTGTTGCCTCCGGTTACCCTAGTCTCCTGGGACTAATGCCTTGCCAGGGCCTGACAGGGTTGCCTCTGGTTACCCTAGTCTCCTGGGACTAATGCTTTGCCAGTGCCTGTCATTGTTGCCTCTGGTTACCCTAGTCTCCTGGGACTAGTGCCTTGCCAGTGCCTGTCAGTGTTGCCTCCGGTTACTCTAGTCTCCTGAGACTATTGTCTTGTCAATGCCTGTCAGTGTTGCCTCTGGTTACCCTAATCTCCTGGAATTAGTGCCTTGCCAGTGCCTGTCAATGTGGCCTCCGGTTACTCTAGTCTCCTGGGACTAGTGCCTTGCCAGTGCCTGTCAGTGTTGCCTCCGGTTACCCTAGCTTGCTAGGGATCTGGTCACTTTCTGTGTCCAGTGTTGTAGCCTCCTTCTATTCAGTCCTCTGAGATTTGGGCACTTGTGGTGACCATTTCCATTCCTCCGTTACCCCTACTTTTCTAGGCCAGGTCACTCTACAGTGTCCTGGCTTGCTGTCATTCTATCCCTATCCTTCTAGGGATTCTGCCCTGCAGTCACCTACCGTCTCGCTAGTTGGGTACGCTTCCTAGGTTTGGTACTGCTGAGGTTCTGTTCCTGGTTCCTGTCGTCTGATCCAGCCTGCTGTATTACTGTTTTGTTTTGCTATTCTCTTGCACCCTGACCTGTGTCAGATTTGGGAAATGCCACTGTACTGTCCAGATCTGGACCTGTGATGGTAACCTTGTGCACTATATTATTCTTAATAAAGCTGATTTTACCTTACTAACTTGTATGAGTGTTCTTACAAACCGTGACAAAGACTCGGACTTCAAGTTTAATACAAGTATTACTATCCCTTTAATAGTCTGGATTAAAGGAACACCACCATCCCTTAAAATTAACCCCCAATTTACCATCATAACTGGGGATTCTCCGTATATGCCCCGGGACTTTGGTTTTCTGATTTAACACTTTGAATGCCAGAGAGGTTTCCAACGCATTGCGGTCCAATGCTTTGGATAACTCTCTGGAACTCAATGGGTTAATTACTGTGTCTCAGGGGATAAAGGGTGATTCACTGGGTATGCAGGATCTGTCATTTAGTTTAGCTAAACTACAACAAACATGATCAAATGGTGGTTTCCACCTATCCAATATTAGGCTTTACAATGCAGCAAGCCTGCTGTGATACGCAAGAGACTGGATAACACATAACTCAACCTTTACAGACATGGACGGAGACTAATCCTTTACCCCCACACTAAGTTTATCCTACCTTCTTCATGCTTTTAGATGTCAACTACCACTTCACTGTAAACTCAACCCCCTACTTTTTGACACTATAAAGGCATTGCAATTTACCAGAAAACACCTCTTTCCTGTGACTTCAGTGTCCTATTTTCTCCTCTTTGTTGGCAACCTGGTCTTTCAGGATGGCCAACCAGACCCTTGCTTCACCCTTTGGGCCCGTAAGGGACTCAAATATGTAGGCCAACTGATTGACCCTGTTAACTTCAGTGCCACTCTTTCGACACACTCCAACACAAATACCATCTCCCAAGGCACCTTTTCCCTTATCTCCAGGTTAGGCATTATCTACTCTCTTCACCCAGCTATTACTCCCCTCACCCTTCAACACTCCCTTTGACAATCTTCTCCGACAAACTGCACTACCACGTATTAATAACTCACACTACTATAGCCACCTACTTACCTCACTGGACTACTCCCCTGAGGCCCCTGTTACTGGCTTTCAGACTTCCCCCATCTTAACCTCCTAGACATCTTTGCAGCATTCAAGAGATGGCTGAACAATACTTCTGCAGTGTCCTATAAAGAGCTCCTATACTGACTGCTACACCAATCCTACATTCCACCTTCTCAAGCACAACTCATGGGCATGGACATCCGCAGAAATTTTTCCAGTGTGTGGGGGGGAATGTTATCCCTATCCACACTCCGCCCAATTCTGCTGATGTCACAAAGGGGGGAGGCATAGGTAGAATAGGGTGGAGCATGGGCTGGTTAATGAATGGCTGGACATTGAGACATGGCTAACATGTCCCTCTCACAAACAAATCCAGACTCTAGAAACTATGTTTAGTGTTAGCAACAACAAATTAAAGATGAGATAGACTTGACCAATACTTAGGGGTAACCCTGAACTGAGTGGGAGCTAGGGAGGAATGAGACAGGGAGGGATGAAACAGACTTGGTCAAAACTGCAGAGCTAACCGTGCACTGATTGGGAGCTAGAGTGGGATGAGATTTGGCCATTATTGCTTTGGGTGAGCAAATCATCGTGGGCCATTCAGGGGAAATCCTCTGATCTCCCCAACTGGCCGATGACTACACAGCCCACTGGGTGATACCCAATCCCCCAAAAGGAAGATCTGCCCTTGGTTTGTTCTGGCACTCCTCCACTTGCCTGTGTCTTCAAGGGATAGTAATACTTAAAATGTAAAAAAAAATATGTTGTAGGGTTTATCCCCCTGAGTAAAACAAGGGTACTCCCACTGCTGAAAGGTGTTTCATTCAAAAGTTATTAATTTTCAAATTTTCAGAGATTTATGGTCAACTGACCAGAGCTGTCCATAGGATGGTGTAGCAACAGCACCACTGTACAATTTCAGGCCACTGTGATATTGCACCTAAAAAATTCAACTTTGAAAATTAATAACTTTTGAATGAAACACCTTTCAGCAGTGGGAGTACCCTTGTTTTACTCAGGGGGATAAACTCTACAACATATTTTTTTTTACATTTTAAGTATTACTATCCCTTTCAGTCAGGGACGCCATTAGAAATGAAAGGGCACCGGACAAGTGCAAGAGGCAGGGACGCTGCAATAGGTACAATGCCCTGCTCATTCTCTCTTATATTCAAATAGGGCTTTTAAAGGGATAGTAATACTTAAAATGTAAAAAAAAAATATGTTGTAGGGTTTATCCCTCACAGTGGCCTGAAATTGTACAGTGGCGCTGTTGCTACATGATCCTATGGACAGCTCTGGTCCCGGGACCATAAATCTCCATAGGATGGAGTAGCAACAGCGCCACTGTACAATTTCAGGCCACTGTGATATTGCACCTAAAAAATTCAACTTTGAAAATTAATAACTTTTGAATGAAACACCTTTCAGCAGTGGGAGCACCCTTGTTTTACTCGGGGGGATAAACCCTACAACATATTTGTTTTTACATTTTAAGTATTACTATCCCTTTAACCCCTAGAATGCTAGATGGGTCTCCAAAGCTTTGTGCAGCTAAATGTTGGAAAACTTGCTAGCATTCTAGAGGTTAAACATCTTATTTAACTCAGTGTGTATTTTGGACATTTTTATTTTCCCTGCTTCATTTGGTTTGCTCCAAAATTGATGGGCCTTGTGTATAAAGGCAAAGTGACACAATTAAAGGTAAAACTAACTGCACAATAGGGTAAACATAACAAGACCTCTGTAGAATTATATGGGTTAGAAGCACAGTTTAAATAAATGTGAATTTTGGAAGTATTAATTTGACTACCACATTGCAGATGGTTTGCTCCAGATTTGCACAACTTTGACTTTAAGCCTTTGAGTGCCAATGAGGAGAAAAACACATTGCTTTGCAATGCATTGAGCATCTGGCACTCAAAGGGTTAAGGCCATTTGGTCTATACTGCTGACAGCAAGGTCACAAGACCTTTGAAACCAATGTGTTTTGCAATGTGCACCCCTCTGGCACGCAAAGGGTTAAAGTCAATGCTGTGCACTTCTGGAGCAAACCATCTGAACCATGGGGGACAAATTTATATTTTGAAAATTCACAATGATGCCAATAGGGCTTTTAACCCCTAGAATGCTAGAGCGGTGTTTTACTCCACTTTGCCTTTATACACAACATTGAGATGAGCATAGGGGAGAAGCATGGGCACAATGGGGAAAAGGCATTGGGGAGCAAAGATAGGCAACAGAGTGGCATATGGGGCAATTCACTGGCAATATAGGAGAAACTGAAACACAGAAAGGACAATGGGAGATCAGAGAGTTAAATGTGGTGCAAAGGAGATGTACCAGAGAACAGAATGGAGGGTAAAGAGCAGAGTGGTGGCAAAATAGAACAAGGGAGAAGATGACATAATAATCACACTACCTGTTCTGAGAGGCAGCACTTACTGGAGTGGAGGCTTAGAGGACAGTAACAAAGCATGTTTGCTGTCAGTTCCTCACCAGGTCACCTGACTCACAGCAGGGGATCCTCCTACTGGGGATCCAGGCAACTGGGGCAGGAATTGGAAAGGCAAGGAAATCTAAGCAGTGCTCAGCAGCCCTCAACTCACCACTGAACAGGCAGCTAAACAGTGAGTCCAGGCAGCACTGCAGCATATCAAATGCTTGACACAGCTGCCTGCTCTTTAACTGAGGTGAGGTCTTCTCCAGTGCCTGCGTCTCCCCTTTCATTACCTGCGCTCTGCACTTCCCCATTTCCACCTCTCCCCATTCACTTAATATCTTTTGTTTTAGAAAGTGTCCTGCTCACTGTGCAGGCAGCTCTCCGCTCAGTTCTTCTGTGCTAGCAAATACAGAGAAGGGAGCTGCTGGTGCAAATGCTCTACTAATACACAGACAGCAGCATACTAGTACCTTTCTCTATCTGGAATTCATCTAGACCAGCGGAATTCTTCTGCTCCTCCTCTGCCCTGCTGGAGTGAGTGCTCACGCTGCTCCCTATCTGTTCCCCATGTGATGGCTTGGCTGTCAGAGGTCCCAATCCGAATCAGACTGCGGGACCTGCTTTTCACCCCACCATCACGTGCTTCCTCTCTCCTGTCACATTCAACTTGTGTCCGTGGGCATCCGGGGGGGGGGGGGGCACTTGCCCCCCCTACCATTACCCCCTATAGATAAACCAGTGGTTCTCAAGCTTTTTTGCTCAAGGCACACCTAACACACAGTCTGGCATTTTGGGGCACCCTTATAATTTAATGTAATTTATCAATGGTGTAAAGAATGTTGCAAATACATAAATATAGTTATTGTTAGACCTCACAACTAAAATAAACATATTGCGCATAGTAATACCCTTAAATATATAGTTGTAAGTCTACATTCACATTTTTGTCAAAGTATTATAGATTCAATGGGGCACCCTAAGTGGATGTCCGTGGCAGACTGAAGTGCCACACCACCCTGGTTGAGAAACACTGATATAAACTAGAGGGCTGGATAGGCTGGCCTGGGGGTCATATTATGGCTTTGCCCCCCCTGGAATTTCTATGGACACCACTGCTGGTGTCCTTCCGAGGAGGAGGGGAGGCAAGTGCCCCGTCTTGACCCCCGCGCGGGCGCGCCTTCTCCAGCAGATCATTGTCCCAATTGTTCAGAACCGGGAACCACTCTGCTCCATATGTGATACACATGCTTCCATAAACAGCTATTCTGACAACAAGTTCTGCTCTTTCTCAGACACCAAATTCAGATACTGTTTTCCTCATCTGAGGCATCTTTCCTTCTAGGTTACTATACATTTGAGGCCTGCACCACCAACCTTCGTGTTCATCTACTTGGTATAATTACCTTCCTGCTATCAAATGTATACTGACAATGTGGACAGAACCCTCCTGATGGTGACAGACAAACTCCTCCACAGTGCTAGGCTGCACTGGATCAATGCACTTCAGAACAGGGAATTAGATGGGGAGATATTTTACAAAACAGCAATACTTTTTACTTGCTTTCAAGTACACTACTTGGCTGGATAGTAGAAACATTGGGACCTTACACTCCCCTTTACAAAGCCCCCCACTCCCTGCACTAGGCTGACCACTAATCATTAACCCCTCAACACTGCTTGCCTCTGACACATACTGGGCACCCATGAAGTGCAGGAGTGTTCTAGCTGACAGCAGGGAAATCCGGTCCCTGAGCAAGCAGAGGCTGTTCAGCAGAGCCGAGATCGCGTTATGGAAGAAGAAATCCTTCACTGAAACATGTGCTTGGTTTGCACATGTAGAAAATCATTTCAGTGAAGCATTTCTTCTTCTTCCATTACACGATCTCGGCTCTGCTGAAGAGCCTCCGTTTGCTCAGGGACCGGACTCCCCTGCTGCCAGCTAGAATTCTGATGTCAGGGGAAAAGGCAAAAAGAGGGAACTTTGAAAGCGGATATATCTCAAACCATAAATGTTTGAGAGATGTCGCTTGGCTCATTTAACTCAGTTTTTTACTGGCTACAAGATGGGGGATAGTAATGTGTAAGTATTACTATCCCTTCAAGGGGCCCATCACCCACAGTGACCAATATTTTCTGGATTTGCCCACTGGAGCGTATTTTTGTTTTAGGGGAGCAAAAAAATTGTTTGCACCGATGTCTTCCAATGACTAATTAATTATGCCACTGAGTCCAATGACAGCTGGAGATCCACAGGTTGCCTGCATCTGCTTAGAGGACATTTTAGAGGCTGGCTACTGGAACACAGATCCTGTTTTAGCATCGCTGGACATGGCTATTTCTTCCTAAAAAGACATCAGCCTATGACTAAAGCCTTGTTCACACATGTGATCCCAATACTGTGACATCGACAAATTGGTATTGTATGTTTTTTGGGTGCTATGCCCCTCCTGCGAGTCAAACACAGAGGGAGCCATGCACTTAAATCATCTAATCCACACAGGTGTCAGTATTATCTGACTGGCTGATACTCGCCCTGACCAGCCTGAGGATGGATATCTGCAAAAAGCATAGCAACAACCGAATCATTTATGCGAGTGGTCTTCACAGTGGCCTCATAGGCTGACCTTGCAGACCATTGGTTCGCAATATATTTTTGTTCTTGGCACCTCGAACACAAAAAACAGAATTGTAGGGTCTAATGAAGAGTACAAATGCTATATAAAAATTTGCTAGGATGTTTGTCAGAAGCCATCATGCTCAGTAGAGACTGCCTGAATGCACAGAATGCTGGGAGTTCTGTGCTGGGAGCATTCTGTGCTTTCAGGCAGTCTCTACAGTGCATGACTGCATCGGCGGCAGGACGCAGAGCAGGACTGGTCTCTTAACCCTTTGAGTGCCAGTGGGGTAAGCAATGCATTGCAAAGCAATGCGTTGTGTTCCCCTCTGGCACTCAAAGGGTTAACATCACCCGGACCTTGGCCCGTGTACACGGGCTTTTACACTAGTAAATAATATATGGTTAGTCTTATGTCTCACAATCAGAATAACACAAAGTAAAAAATTGTACATAACAATTTCCATAGAAATATATATCTTAAGCCTTTGAGTGCCAGAGTGGTATGGAATGCTTTGCAAAGCAATGCATTCCGTACCACTCTGGCACTCAAAGGGTTAAATTAATGTTCAAACTATTGCCAAAGTCTTTGTTGAAAACAAGGTGCGCCCTAATTGAATGTCGGTGGCAGCACCCTAGTTTAGTACCACTGTTGAAGACCTTCACAGCTGCAACTGTTGCCAATCACTAGCTGCAGAGGAATAACAACACTCTGTATTCAGGTCGTCCATCACTGTCATGTCAACGTTGTGTCTGTGGAGCCCCATAAGGTGTAAGGCACCTTATTTTAGGACCACTGTACTTGGCAATGGAGTTGCCATGACACAGTCAGCCATCTGAACAAGTCCCAAATTAGAATCCAATAAATAAATAAAGATTCAAATCTTGGATTTGATTAATCCTTCATGTTTTATACATCTTTGTATGTCATAACAGTTTCCCCTTGCGTTTGATTCAGCTGACAGTTTGATGCACGTTTCTCTGCTTTGTGTCTCCCCACTTGTGCCTCTCTCTATGCATCAGGGCCAGCGTGCTCGATCTGCTGAAAAGAAATTAGAAGTGTTTTTCACATACCTTTAGGTGATGAAAGCTTTTAATCGATTGGTATATCTGTCTAGCAAAGTGTTCTGTTGCATAAGCTATTAACAGCACAAAGGTCCCTTAATCAGATGTCAAAAAATATTTATTAAAATTGTAATTACTGTGTAGTCATTACAAGAGATGAAAAAATTAGTGTCATATTCTGGAATCTTAACAGACGCAATTCGGGATAAACCAATTGTACCACTGGGAAAATTCGTATTAATGTTTATGGGGATTTTAACCCCTTGTATGCAAGAGAGGTCTCCATTGAATTTCTACGCAAAGCATTGGATACCTCACTCACATTCTGGGGATTAAAAGCTCGATTTAAACAAATGGAATTTGGAGAATTTATATTTTTCCCCTATTGTGCAGTTGATTTGCATGAGAACTGCATATCTTTGCTCCCTGAATATGACCCTTATTACCCAAGCAATTTATTATAAAACTAGTGTAAAAGCCCATGTACACGGGCCAAGGTCTGGGTAATGTTAACCCTTTGAGTGCCAGAGGGGCTTTGCAATGCGTAGCGTACCTCTCTGGCACTCAAAAAAGTTAAGCGGCCACTACCTCACTGCTCCACGCGATGCAGTTTTGCGTTGCCTCACTCACGCGATGCAATCATGTGCAGTAGAGACTGCCCGAATGCAGCCAGTCTCTACTGTGCATGACTGCATCGTGACAAACATCCTAGAGAATTATTATATAGGATTTTGACACTAGGCAAAGCAAATCTGCTATTCTTTTCATCAATTATGGCACTTAAAAGAAGTATTTCTTTTACGCAATAGCACAAAGTTAATTATACTTTTTATAGTATAAAATGTTAGTAATAAAACGTATACACTTTGCATCTATGGATAAATATTTAACTTTTCATATTATATAATCTTTAATACCTTGGACACACTGCAAGGCTTTGGAAACTTCTCAGTCATACAGGGGTTACATCTGTAATTATGATTTTCTATGTATTTGTAATATATGGGATTGCAGTGATTGTGAACATCTGTGTGTAATAGCTGATTGAATGGTGCTAGTGTAATGTCTCTTCTGATGAAGTAACCAATCAGGCCTTGAGAACGCATCAGGAGGGAGCATCACTATCATCCAGCAAAAAAGGTCACACATCTGTACGTTTGTTAATTTTTTTTATGATGTAATTATATACTGTAGAGCAAAGCTTTACTGAGCTTGTGAGGATTTAAGGGCAGTTATTATGTCTTAGTAAGTCTGCTCAAATTGGCTGAAAAGCAAACAAGAAATTTATGTCTCCCAGCTTTAAACGCCTGTGTTGTGTGCATAGTTCCCATAGACCTGCTGTGTTCGTCTTTCAAGCTTGATATGTGAGGCCTATGGGGAGCTGCTTCACACAGGACAGGAAACGTTCATGTGAGATGCAGCAAAGATACCCTGGAGGAGCACTGGGGATTTCCTTTTAAACACACACCCCTCGCTGGTGTTCCCTAGAGCTCACAATCTAGCCCTGGCTTAATCAGCAAGGCTTCTCCCTATCTGATCAACTATCTAAAGATAATTGCCCTTTAAAGGGATAGTAATGTTTTACAATAAAAGCAGCTCCAATTAATCTTCATAGTATTTGGGCCATGGAGAGTGTTATTTCAATACTGTCAGAGTTGTAGTTCAAAAGTAATTGAATGATAAAGTATCCCCCTCCCTCCCCTTTTACTGGTGAAACACTGCTCATCTCAGTGCAGCAAGACTGTCCGGATAGATCACAGAGAGGGACAATCTTCAGTGAGCATAAGGAAAAACCTATCAAGGGTGGCAGGATTTTCCTTGTGCTCACAGTAAGAAGATTGTGTCTTGCTGTGAGCTGTCTGGTCAAGGGACCAGATTCCACATCTGAGGGAAGGTGGCTTACACTAGGTAAAAGGGGTGGGAGGGGGATACTTTATCATTCAATTACTCTTGAATTACAACTCTGACGGTATTGAAATAACACTCTCCATGGCCCAAATACAATGAAGATTAATAGGAGTTGCTGATTTTGTGAAACATTACTATCCCTTTAAGCTTTCCACTCTATATCTAAATTAAAATTTTCCCTTAAGCCAGCCTTACATTTCTCACTTGTGCAATTAAAAGCATGCAAAACTGCAGATGAAGCTTGAAGAACATTAACTCTCCCTTGTCCCTGTGCTGTGTTGATATCATAATACATAACATGAGAATGCACAGCCTTCATGCAAAGCACAGAGAGGGCATAGAGTTTATATTCTTGGAACTTTATCCATGAATTTTCACTCAGTTTATCATCTGACTGAAACCACTGACATTGGCTGTAACAAAAGATTTTGCTTTTCATTTCCACGGTTACTTTTTTAATCCGATCAAGCATGCTTCACTTGTTGATTATTATGTTTTTTTGAGTTTGATCAAGCTTGATTACCAAGTCTGATAAATCCAAAAAAAAATGTGTATATTGTTTAGATCATTTTTTTTTAATGTTTTTGGAATGATCAAAATCACTTTGTACATTTTATTTTTTTTGTTTGATTTGTTTGGAACAATCAAATGAGAGAGAAGAATTGTTTGATTTATATTTATTTAGTTTTGGTTGATTGATAGATTTCTCAATGATATACAGTTTTATTGGTATTGTTTGATCAATCTTGAAAGGTTAACCCTTCAAGTGCCAAAGGGGTATCCAGTACATTGTAAAGCAATTTGTTGGATACCCATCTGGCACTCAAAGGGTTTAGGGTAAGTCCCCTAAATGGGTTTTTTTCTGTTTTTGTCAGATCAATTCATGCGTTTGATTGACTGATTGTAATATGGATCAATCAAACAAACTTCACAAGCCTGATCCAAATGTATATAAAAAAAACTAAGTATGTAAATTAGAGTGCACAACGCTGAGCCTGTCAAATACAATGTGCATAGCAAAAAGGCTCCCCTTCAGCTGAATACATGTAAACCTTTCAATATGCGAGCTGCACCCTTTAAATGAGACAGGTCTGCAATGTAATTAATAAAAGCAAGTCCAATTCATTCATAACATCCGTTAAAAGTTCAATACAAAATCAAAACACTCATAAGACTTCCATGGACACAAGGGCAAATTTCTCATCCCATCAACGCGTTTCGCTTCAATTACACTTATTCATGATGGTAAGGTCTCTGCTGCTGGAGCTCCCAGATTTAAAAACACATTGTCCAATCAATTCATCAGCATCATCACCATTACACCAGATGAACTCCGGAGCTGCAGCAGTAACCCTTTCAGAAAATTCCCCTGTGATTTCCAATTAGGCAGAGGAGGAATCTACAAAGGTTACCATATTATGAGGAGCATCTCAGTCATGCTGGCCACACCCACCATTAGGGATGGGCTAAAAGTCCCATTGATTTTGTACTGAATTTTTAAAGGATGTTATGAATAAATTGGACTTGCTTTTATTAATTACATCGCCGGAACTGTCTCATTTAAGAAACTCCGAAGGGCCATATTAATTTTGCTGTCTTTGTTGAAGAGATAACATCTTCAGTCAGTCCTGGTGTCATATGCATACCTGGGAACTTTACAACATGTACTACCTGGAGGGTAGCTACCGGGTGAACTCTATGGCGCGTTTTGCGTCATAAAAAGGGGCGGGGCTTAATCACAACGGGGGGTTAGAAAAAAATACACAAAAATAAAAAAATAGGCAGAATAGCCCTGGGAAAGTAGGAGAATAGGATGAGGAAAGGGGCGGGATGGAGCACAAGTGCGCAGAGTTTCAATAGAAACTCCCCACATCCGGCAAATGGTCATATGCATGGAGGCAGACATGATAGTTACTAGTAGGACCACACATGGTAATCTTAACCCTGCAAATCAATGTGTTGCACAACCCTCTGGTCATTAAAAGGTTAAGTAGCCTCATGCACCCTGCCTGCATTAGTTTGAAAAAACTGAATCAACTGTCATGTCCTCCTCTATGTACAAGACATCCAGAACTTTCTGAAGATGAACAAAGGCACAAGGACTAATTTCATAGGGGCAATTAGGATTTTATGGACATAGTAAGGCAGATGGGAATTAATATTCAGAGGGATTACTGCTCCCTTACAAATGGCAGAGTTTGTGCAAAGGGATGCACTAAAACGATCATACACACAGGCAAAAGCATAGTCGTTAGCCCTTTAAGTGCCAATGCAATGCGTTGGATACCTCTCTGGCACTCAAATGGTTAAGCTAATGTATAAGAGCATTGCCCCCCCCCCTTTTCTTTGACTATTCCTTTTTCCATTCATGTAGCAAAATAGGTTGCACGTTTGCACCCCAGCGTCGCTCAAACGGTTAATAAAAACCCACAGAACACAAATCACTCATGTAACAGTCACTAGCATTGCACAGTGCATCATTGCATTGCCATTTTATGTCTATATGAGGTAGTCATTCCTATATTTACAAGGTACTCATGTAATGATTTAAAGTAAGGATGTGGGTTTTATGGAACAGGTGCTGCTATATTGTTAGCAAACTCCTTCAGTGGTTTCCTTTCTTAAGGGAACTATTATTATTTATGACTTTAGTGTATTTTTTTTTTCCAAATATAGGAGCTGGGCTGAGATTTTGTGCACTCTCCATGTGGTGATTTTTGTGACAGTAAGCAGGGGGTGAGGTGCACTAGGAGGCACAGGGGAGGCTGGTGGCATTTTAACCCCTTGTGAGCCAGTGGAGTGTATGCATTGCTTTGCAATGCATTACATACCCATCTGGCACTCAAGAAGTTAAGGATTTAGGTTTGATCACATTCAGGAAACTTCTGGAGCTGATTTTCAGCCAAGTCATTCCAGGTCAGGACCCCTTTACATGTTTTCAATGACCTTACCTTTTGTCAGTGACTTTGCACTTTGCTTTTACACTTTGTTCACCAAGAATAAGATGCCTTGGCACCTTTTTTTTCCAAAAATCCCCCCTGGTGATCTTCCATTAGGCAGAGAAGGAATCTGCCAAGGTTACCATATTATGTGGAGCTCCTAAATCATTCTGGCCACACTCACAATTAGGGATGGGCGAAAAGTCACATTTTTTCCCATGGGAATTTTGGTGAAACATGGCAACTTGATACATTCTTGGAACATTCCCATGCCTACAACCCCCCCCCCCCCAAACGTCCTCTTTTCATTAACTTCAGGAAGGTTTAATGTTTGGTACCTGAAGAAGTAAGAGGGTGCATCATGAAATGCGTAGAGCATTTTTATTTGTTTTCTAATGGTTTTAACTGCATCTGGTATATGTACAATCATTTTGCCCTTATCTGATATTCAGTGGTGTGTGTAGTACCTTGATTCTAATTAAATAGTACTTTTTTACCTTTACGTTTTGAGATCTTCATTTTTCTTGTGGAGACATTTATTGGTCCATATAGCCCCTATAGTCTGTAGTGCAGTGGCTCAGGTGTATTGGGTAAGTTTTTGTAGTTGACACAGATGGGTGATATTTCCTTCAGCGTGACTACTATCTAACCTCATATGAACATCAAGCACCTGGAGGCTGTGCGCGGAATGCTGGCGAGGAGGACAAGTAAACCAATCCCTGGGTATATACTAGGGAGGCTCTTGATTCTTGGAGGCAAAACAAAATAGGGTGACCACATTTAATTTCTGCCATTCAGGGACACACCTTTTATGAACATTTAGAATTGTTATGTTTTTTCCTGGTGGCTGCTAAATGTCTTACACAGGCTGTCACTCACAGTAGTACTTCCCCCTCCTGCCCTTTCCTTTTTCATGTTGTGTGGCCGCTCCCAGACACCACACCTGCCATCTCAATCATGAACCAGCCAGCCAATGAGAGAGGAGCATCAACACTACGCACCTCTCATTGGCAGCTGGTGCAGTTTGTGTAGTGTCAGTAGTTTAAGTGCCGGTGGGCCTGTGTTTGCCTTGACTCTGCTACCTCACTGCCCATGAGCCTCTGACAAGAGTGAGGTAGCAGCCAGCATCACAGCACTGGGAGGCTGGCTCTACGTGCATACCTCTCAAGTGTCCCTCTTTAGGAGGGACAGTCCCTCTTTTGGACCCAAATCCCTCTGTCCCTCTTTCCTACCCTGATGTCCCTCTTTTTAGGATATCAGATTGCATGGCATGTATATAAGTGTATCATATTGATCTACAGCAATAATACTTACATTAATGCTTGTTTAAAAGTCAGTATATGTGTTTATAAATTAGTTTGTGTAAATAAAATACTTTGATCTTGTTATAAGTCATTTATTAGGTTACACAAGGAGGTGTCAATAGGTCATGAAATATCCTAAAAATTCTTGGTAACATCCCGCCTACCAACCACGCCCAAGGCAACACCCCCTAAAACACAATTGCCCCTCTTTGGCAATTTGAAATGTTGGGAGGTATGTACGTGTGAGTCAGAGAGTGGCAGGCTACAGCTTCATTCCGGGACCGTTAATTGTTCCAGTGGGGGTTGGGTCGGGACGCGGGACTGAAACATAAATTAAAGGGATAACAATACTTCGTTTTAACTTTATTTTATTTTGTAGGCATTAAAAAAACATGAAGAATGATATGTCTTATCTCTCAAACAAGCAAATTTTCCCCTCCCGCCCCTTTTACCTAGTATAAACCATCTCTTCTCAGATGTGGAATCTGGTTGTAAGACCAGACTGATAACAGCAGGGGACAATCTTCTTCCTATGAAAACAATGAAAGCCCTGCCCCCTTGACAAGCTTTTCAGGTTTTCCCCTTATCTTAATTGAAGATTGTCCCTCTCTGCAATCTACCTGGGCACCTCCCTTCTGATCTGACTGAGCAGTGTTACATCAGTAAAAGGGGCGGGAGGGGGACACTTTGTCATTGAATTACTCTTTAATTACAACTCTGACAGAATTGAAATAACACTCTCCAAAGTCCAAATACTATGATGATTAATTAGAGCTGCTTTTATTATGAAACATTTCTATCCTTTTAAGGGACTGTCCCGGGTATTCCGGGACGTGGTCACCCTAGAACAAAAGCCTCATGTGAAAGTGAATATAATACCTTGAGAGAACAAGGGTGAAGGTCAAATGAAGTGTAATGGGACAGGCTGGGGGTTGTGGTGAAAACCCCCCAGAAAAACATCACTTTCCATAGTAATTCATGCAGAAGTTGAAAAGGGCTGTTTTTCTCCCATCTCTACCCACCATGCTGATTTGTTATCATGGCCAGTATAATCTCAGCCCCCTGCAGCAAACACCCTTTCCTGGTTTAAGCTGTCCGGTTTATTTACTAATTAGTAAGTTGTTCTAGTGTCCAGTTTAACTACTAATTCGTTCAGTGTATGTAACAATTTATTTTCCCCTGTACTGACTGTAAAGGGTGTTTTATATGTCAGGAAATTTTCAGTGTGTCTGGGGGTTGGGTCATGTAATGATTGGATGTGTGGCCATGGACAGGTCTAGGGTCACCAAGGGTGAGTTGCTTATGGGAACCAGAGATTTACATCTGGTCCTGGTCACTTGACCTAGTAGATTGGACACCTGACAAGCTAACAATCTTTTTTTTCTGGAAGTGTGTGCTCTTTACATTGGCTTCAAGTTCAATTTGTTTTATTAGTCTGACAGTAAATTACTGGAAGGCAGTATCCTTAGATATACATAAAAAAATAGAGGTTTCCAATAGTGCCTTATCAATAAGAACACATACTATAACAGCTCATGATCAATATGCACTCACTTGATTATGTGTTTGAAAGCAGCATATGCCATCCTCCAACAAATGTCAGCAAAAAGTGATAGTAGACCCGTCTCTGCTCGGCTATAACCCTGGACTGCAGACACTCTCCACATCTCCACTAGGCGGACATTAAATATTTATTCAAATAAAATCTTAAAAACAATGATAATAGGCTGGACTATGTGTTTCACACCTTGCTTTATCAAGACCAAACAGCCACGTGGGGCAGTTTCCAATTCCTACATGTAAAGTGTATACTTTCTATTATGCATGAAAAACAAATATTACACAAAGAAAAGATGGACCACATGACAAGTAATAAATGTACCACGTGTATAAGATCATCCCATTACTTTCAATTACTTTTTCTATGATAGATATGGTGCCCCAAATTTTCCACTTTTGTTTTGATGAATATGTCCCGGTATTTGCACACAGGCACTATTATTCTGGAACCAGTTGTCCCAGACTACTTTACATTGCCCCTCTGGAATCTGCTTGTTGTAGATTTCTGGTGAATGGCTATGATCACTTTGTGAAGTGTTAAGGACTACCTTGTTGTTATGCACATTGGATTGCTGAGATGCACATAACAAAGTCCAATCTCTGCAGGCAACAGATGGACGTCAACCAGTCAGTTCTTTCTAATATCCTGGCCCCGCCCTCTTCAGTTTTCCATGAGACTGCACAAATGGAAAAGAAAAGAATAGGGTCGTTGGTAAGCTGCACAGTAATATCAGAGTTGATCATAGGTACACCAGCTGTTCAGGACTACAGTTCCAATGACCAGCTAGGGATGATGGAATTGTCACCCTGAACTGCTGGGAGGTCTTAATTCTGCCCACCACTTGGCTGGGGGAGGGGGTCTGCTGACTTATATATCCAGTATATATACATTCACTACCATTCAAAAGTTTGGGGTCACTTAGAAATGTCCTTGTTTTCTATCAAATGAGTTGCAAAATGAATAGGAAACACAGTGAAGACGTTGAAAAGGATAGAAATAATGATTTTTAATTTAAATAATAATTGTGTCCTTCAAACTTTCAAAGAAGAATCCTCCATTTGCAGGAATTACTGCCTTGCAGACCTTTGGCATTCTAGTTATCAACTTGTTGAGGTAAGGTGAAGAGAGTTCACCCCATGCTTCCTTAAGTACCTCCCACAATCTGGATTGGCTTTATGAGCAGTTCTTACATACCATACGGTCAAGCTGCTCCCATAACAGAAACAAGGAAATTTCTAAGTGAATATATATATATATATAGAGAGAGAGAGAGAGAGAGAGAGAGAGAGAGAGAAAGAACTCAATTACGAGAACGCTTTTAAGATCAAATAAGTTGACACTTTATTATATAGAAAAGACACTTATTAAATGAATATCACAACAAATATCATAAAAATTACACAATAGTTATGGTACCATAAACTTAAAACATCTTAAAACAAAATTTAAATTTTAAATTAAAGGAAAACAGCTCTTATATACTGAAAGAATAAAGGACTTGTTGTTGTATATTCAGAATACTGTTGATGTCAGTGTATGATAGAGGGAATAAATATCACTGGAAATAAAGATGTATCCAAACTCCAATCTTATATCTTATTAGAAAGAGTTCACCCTTCTTTCACAGTGTTATAAATCGGTTAATAGGGAACTTTACGTTCAATGCAACCTTTGCGGGAACTCAGTCACTAAAAAATAGGAATAATCCGTAACTTTATAACTCTCTGTGATTTATTCGGATGTATCAGTGTGTTTGGCAACAACTGTTTCAACTCACCCGTCTTTTACCAATATTCGCGGACAGAGTTCACCTCTCCCGTCTCTTATGCACTTCCGCGGGCAGAGTGTGTTTTCAGGGGTGTTGATTCCCTCAAATCAAGCCTTTTTAAAGGACAGTAAATAAAAATGTATACATACTGGTAACTCGTTTCATTTAAGAACATCCAACAACCCTTTGAGTGCCAGAGAGGTATGGTGCAATGTGTTGGATACTTCTCTGGTACTCAAAGGGTTACACCATTTTTAATTAGAAGTAAGCACGCTGAACGCAGGATCCCACCAGCCCATATAAAGCATCATAAGCACATGAAGGGTTAAGCTTGAAATAAAGCCAAATAATCCTGTTTAAAAGACACCCATCAGGATACATGTAAACATATACATTTATTAAGTATTACTAGTGGAGCCCCATTTCAAGCGTAAGCACTGTGGCATCACTTGTGTAACACCATCTTAAATGTAAGCACTGTGGCATCACTTGTGTAACACCATCTTAACTGTAAGCACTGTGGCATCACTTGTGTAACACCATCTTAATTGTAAGCACTGTGGCATCACTTGTGTAACACCATCTTAACTGTAAGCACTGTGGCATCACTTGTGTAACACCATCTTAATTGTAAGCACTGTGGCATCACTTGTGTAACACCATCTTAACTGTAAGCACTGTGGCATCACTTGTGTAACACCATCTTAATTGTAAGCACTGTGGCATCACTTGTGTAACACCATCTTAACTGTAAGCACTGTGGCATCACTTGTGTAACACCATCTTAATTGTAAGCACTGTGGCATTACTTGTGTAACACCATCTTAATTGTAAGCACTGTGGCATCACTTGTGTAACACCATCTTAACTGTAAGCACTGTGGCATCACTTGTGTAACACCATCTTAATTGTAAGCACTGTGGCATCACTTGTGTAACACCATCTTAACTGTAAGCACTGTGGCATCACTTGTGTAACACCATCTTAATTGTAAGCACTGTGGCATTACTTGTGTAGACACATCTCAGTTGTAAGCTCTGTGGTATCATTTTTGTAGCCCCATTTCAATTGTAAGTTCTGTCTAATCACTTGTGTAGCACCATTTCAGTTATGAGCTCTGTGGAACATTTCTAATATTTTTAACTACTTGGATGCCAGGGAGGTACCCAGTGCATTGCTATGCAATGCTTTGGTGACGTCTGGCATTCAAGAGGTTTATTAAGTTGGTACCACACGAACAATAGTCAAACTGAAAGGTTTGCATTGGCGTGGGGGGTCTTAATCCAGTTCTGGTTGGGGAGGCCCCATGGCAGTTTTCACACCAGGGACCAGTGGTTTCTAGTTACGCCTCTGATTGCAGAGGAATAAGTTGTGTACCACTCTGGTAATCAAAAGGTTAACAGGAAATTCTGTTAAACAGACTAACACACATCATGGAGTCGGGAAGGATTATGTAATTCTCATTTTCTGTAGCAAAGGTTGAACTTGATGGATGTGTCTTTTTCAACCAAATTTACTATGTAACTGCAATAACAACTGAAAGAAAAAACTCAGTTTAGAGAAAGTACTTGTGTTTTACTGTGTAAGAAAAGTTCTATAACATATTTTTCATTACAACGTTTGTTGTTCCTTTAAGATATCAGCAGTAGTACAGCACTTTTAACCAATTGAATGCCAGTGAGTGTGCAACAAATTATGAAGCAATGTGTTGCACACCCCCTTTGGCACTCATAGGTTTAAAGGATATATATATATATATATATATATATATATATATTTTTTTTTTTTTTTTTTTTTTAATAAAAAACATGCATTGTAGTTTTTTCAGTGCTAACCAAATTAATTTAAATCTACACTGAGACAGTTCATTGAAAACGTATTATAGCTCAAACAGAGTTATTTGAGTCAACTACTGTCCAAGACATTTTTTATAAGGCCTTTATAAGAGCTTGAATCATTGACTCTTGCCTATTTCCTTTAAAAAAACGAATAAAAAGTGACCACTAGGTGGTGCTGTTTTATTAGTTTCTATGGAAACTTTCTGTTGATAGACTTAACAGGCATTATCTTGACCTGTTATAGCTTTTGAATAAATAATCTCCCAGCGGTGTGAGTATCCATGTTTTTATTAATACTTTTATTAAAGCTTTTTTGAATAGAGATGATGGGTGCACAGACTCCACATGTTTATTCAGTTGGAATATCCAAATTAATTTCTGACATCTGACTTTGAGAATCACAAAAACAGGATTAAAGGAGAATGAACACCTCTTAATAAAAACCCACATTAACTTTATCAGCAAATCCTAATAACCACTATGAATTTTGAAGCTGTGCCTTTGTTGAAGAGATAACATATTCAATAAGTCCTGAATGTCATGTCCATAGAGGCAGACATGACAGTTGCTTGGAGTTTTTGTTAAACTGAAATAGAGAGAGAGAGAGAGAGAGACTATGCCTACTTAAGATTACCATGTGTAGTGGGTAGAATTCTTGTCTTGGGTTTCTGCTAGCAACTGTCATGGCTACCTCCATGGAAATTACATACAGGACTGACTGACAATGTTATCTTTTGAATCAAGGAGCAAGGAAAACATTCAGAGGGAGCATTAGGATTTTCTGAACATAGTAAAGTGATTGTTATTGTTAGGAGGTGTATTCCCCATTTAAAGGAGCAGTAAACTTTTTTATGAAAACACATATTTTACAGAGCATTTCCTGCTGAATATAACAAGTGTACTCCCAGCGCTGTCAGATAATTTATTCAAAGTTTATAGCAGTTTAAATAATCAGGAAGTGAATTTACTGTGTTTACTTCCTGGTAGTTCTAACTGACAGGAAGTGACAGGCAGTTTCTATCACATTCTATGGAGAACTGTATATCTCTGACTTTTATGACTTTCCTCTCCATTAGAATCTAACAGGAAATCTAATTAGAATTTGACCACTAGAGGGCACTGCTAATATATAAAAACATGGGTTTATACTGTAATAATTCTGGAAATATAAATCTCTGGGCAGTGGGAGTACCCTTATTTTACTCAATAGGAAAACCCCTACAATATATATTTTTTCATTAAAAAAAAATGTTTACGGCTCCTTTAAGACAATAAGAACTGAAGAAGTTCTAACACTCATGCAAAAACTTGTAGATGTAGAATCAATGGGCATCCACACCATAATGAAGCACAATACCTCCAGTCAACCACAAGATGGAAACAAACATCTCTATATATAAAAACCTAAGGGGTTTCTGGTTTGCAGGTGGGTAGAGATTATCCGCATACATCGCTTCAGGGGCAGTGATTCCCCCCTGTCCACTCCTGTGAAAATCATTGCAACAAGACTCATAGCTGCAGCGGTTCACCAGGTCCCTGATGTACATGGGTTGCCGAATAGCACGGACAATCGCATGGACAAGTGTTATATTGTAGATATTAAAAAAATAAGTTCATTGATGTTATTCTGGTATCTCAAACTTGTATAGTTTGAGAGATATCCGATTATAAACTTTCCCTCTCCCTCCCCTTTCACAGACGTCAGCTGTCATGCTCTCATCATGATATTCGAGTCATGTGACTCGAGGCGGCTCTTCAGCAGAGCCGAAATAGCGATATCTAAAAATAAATACTTAATTGGAACTGTCTACAAAGTGTTCCTGTTTTGCAAGCACACTTTGTAGACAGTTCCAATGAAGTATTTCTTTTTACATAGTGCTATTTCGACTCTGCTGAAGAGCCACCGGCTGGTCCCGGGACCAGGATCTCATGATGTCAGGTAGAGGCTGACGTCTGTGGAAGGGGAGGGACGTCTTGGATCCTAGAGACATCTCCATCGCATTGCGATGCAATCCGTTGGAGACATAGCTAGCATCCAAGTGATTAAAGTGATCAAACCTTTCTGTGTCAGGAGGGTGTTTAATGCTATACTAATTGATCAGTAGAATAGTAAACGGAGCTCGCTGTCACGTTAGCCCAGAAAAATGCAGCTCTGAAGATAAGCGCGAACGCGTGCCCCAGAGGCTGCTGGGAGGGAGGTGGGAAGTCCTGCCACTCATACATGGTTCCCCAGAATGCAGAAGTGCCACATTTCAACAATTAATATCTCCGCTCTTAGGCAGTGGAGAAAATAAATAAAGACAGCGCTAATATTGTTTTATAATTTAAAACCAATGGTGAAAATTTTTGGGGATGTGAATGTTCCCCTTTAAGGATAACTTTATTTGTGGGCACTTTTGAGAGGTAAAACAATGATTACTAAGCTAGTTGCCACTTGCATAAGTATTTCAGGGTGACTTTAGTGGAGGTGGTAGTTCTGCTTTAAATATTTTGAAAGAATGTAAGTGAAGAGTGAAATGTTGAAACACATGGGAAGGATGCTGTATGGTTGAGCTCTTTTAGTTTATTGCAATTCCATGTGTTCAGCCGTGGGACTGCAAGTATGATGTCAACTCTTGCTGCCAGACTGGCCTTTTTTTTTCTGTTTTCACATATGACAAACAAAGCTATTGTAACTGGCCTGAAATCCGGTGGGGCCCGCTACAGGATAATCTATTATTAACTGAACTTTTACATAATACTGTCCATTTGAATTGGGGTACCTTGTAGTGGCAATTAAGCTTTAACTTATTTTGGCCAAAAAATACAACCAAAATGAAATTGTTTTAACCCCTTAACGACTGCCTGATCCTGCACACGGGCAGTCATTAAAGGGGAACATTCACCTCTTAAAAAGTTTTTTGCCATATGTTTAGTTAGTAAAGTAGTATTAGGAAAAGTGTTGTTTTTATTTTTAAGTTACATACTTTTAAAGATATTTAATCTTCAAGCTGTGCACCTTCCTCTTTATGCAGCACCCTGAATCTTCGGCACAGCTCTTCATGACTTCTCAGTGCTACTTATTTGTTTCAGCAAGTTCCAGTTAGCATTATACTGAGGTTGCAAGCTCAGTATAATGATGACCAGAGTTTGCTTTAACGATACAAGCGGTTCACACCACACCGAAGGGAAGCATGAACACGCTCCCTGGGGAAGCTGGGAGAGAGGTGGGAGAAGAATTAAGTAGCACTGGGAAGTCATGAAGAGCTGTGCCGAAGATTTAGGGTGCCGCATTATGCGGAAGTGCACCGCTTGAAGATTAAGTGTCTTTAAAAGTACGTAAATTTAAAAAAAACAAAAAAAAACCCACATTTCCTAATACTACTTTAAAGGGATAGTAATACTTCGTTTTAACGTTATTTTATTTTGTAGGCATTAAAAAAACATGAAGAATGATATAAGTCTTATCTCTCAAACCTTTATGGTTTATGAGATATTCACAAGCAAAGTTCCCCTCCCCGCCCCTTTTACCTAGTGTAAGCCATCTCTTCTCAGATGTGAGTCTGGTTGTATGACAGTACAAATAACAGAAGGGGACAATTTTCTTTGTATGAAAACAATGAAAGCCCTTCCCCCCTTGACAAGTTTTTCAGCTTTTTCCATTATCTTAATTGAAGATTGTCCCTCTCTGCAGTCTACCTGGGCATCTCCCTTCTGATCTGGTTGAACAGGGGGGGGATACTTTGTTTGTGAATATCTCTTAAACCATAAAGGTTTGAGAGATAAGACTTATATCATTCTTCATGTTTTTTTAATGCCTACAAAATAAAATAAAGTTAAAATGAAGTATTACTATCCCTTTAATAACGGAATATATGGTTAAAAACTGTTTAAAAGGTGAATGTTCCCCTTTAAGGACCACAAGGCATTTTTTTTTTTTTGCTTAAAGGATTCTGGGGTGACCGTGCGGCGTGAAGCCGTGTGGCGATCTCAAAATTCCATGAAGTCACCAGTACTTAAGTGCTGGAACCGGAGTGACGGTCCTGGCACTTCAAGGGTCGTTAAGGGGTTAAAGAGGATATTTACTCTAGAAAAAAGTGGAATTTAATTTGTTTCATAGTTTGACTTACCTAGGTAGGTGTTTATACTGCAGTCAAGTATATCTATTAAAGGAGAAGTAACACCTCTTAATGAGCACATCATTTACCTTACAATGTTCAGAAAATCCTAATGGAGCCTATAAATTTTGAGCTTACTGCTGTATTTAAGGGATACAATTTTTAATCATTCCCGAATGGCAAATCCATAGAGGAGGACATGACAGATGCTTGCAGAGTTTATAAGCTTACTTACCCCTTTAAGGGTCAGAGAAATACATGAAGCATTAAAAAGCAATGCGTTGCTCACTAGTGTTGAGCGAGCATGCTCGGCCGATGCTCGGTTCGGCTCGAGCATCGCTCTGCTCGGCACATGGCGGTACTCGTACGAGTACCGCATGTGCTCGCCCGCCATGTTCGGGTCTCCTCCCCGCACGTTTCGCGGCTGCTGCGCAGCCAATAAACGTGCAGGGAGGCTCTGACATCAGTGTAATGCCAGCAGCCATGTTGGCTGCTGGCATTACACTGATTGGCTGGCCAGAACCCGTGATCGGGTGCTGTATAGCACCTGACCAGCGAGTTCGGCTCAGTCTTAGCCAGGGAGAGATGAGGATAGGAAGGGAAAGTCAGTGTAGGGAGAAGAAAAGCAAATTTGTAAAAAAAAAAGACCCAAAAGTCCTTTTTAGGACTACTGTGTGTGGGGGCAGCAGTTTATTTTGTGTGGGGGGAAAAAAACAAAAAAAAAAAACTTCATATATTCTGTTTAGTGTGCAAAGTTGCAGATTAGAGCACATTCTGTTTAGTGTGCAACATTGCAGATTAGAGCACATTCTGTTCAGTGTGCAAAGTTGCAGATTAGCAGCACATTCTTTTTAGTGTGCAAAGTTGCAGATTAGAGCACATTCTGTTTAGTGTGCAAAGTTGCAGATTAGAGCACATTCTGTTTAGTGTGCAAAGTTGCAGATTAGAGCACATTCTGTTTAGTGTGCAAAGTTGCAGATTAGAGCACATTCTGTTAAGTCTTCAAACTGTAAAATATCAAAGTCACATATTCCATTCACTGTGCGTCGCCGCAGTTTAGCAGCACATTCTGTTGACTGTGCACAGTTTCAGAATAGGAAAAAATTCTGTTAAGTCTTCAAACTGTAAAATATCAAAGTCACATATTCCATTCACTGTGCGTCGCCGCAGTTTAGCAGCACATTCTGTGTACTGTGCACAGTTTCAGAATAGGAAAAAATACTGTTAAGTCTTCAAACTGTAAAATATCAAAGTCACATATTCCATTCACTGTGCGTCGCCGCAGTTTAGCAGCACATTCTGTGTACTGTGCACAGTTTCAGAATAGGAAAAAATACTGTTAAGTCTTCAAAATGTAAAATATCAAAGTCACATATTCCATTCACTGTGCGTCGCCGCAGTTAAGAAGCAAATTCTGTGTACTGTGCACAGTTTCAGAATAGGAAAAAATACTGTTAAGTCTTCAAACTGTAAAATATCAAAGTCACATATTCCATTCACTGTGCGTCGCCGCAGTTTAGCAGCACATTCTGTTGACTGTGCACAGTTTCAGAATAGGAAAAAATTCTGTTAAGTCTTCAAACTGTAAAATATCAAAGTCACATATTCCATTCACTGTGCGTCGCCGCAGTGTAGCAGCACATTCTGTTGACTGTGCACAGTTTCAGTATAGGAAAAAATTCTGTTAAGTCTTCAAACTGTAAAATATCAAAGTCACATATTCCATTCACTGTGCGTCGCAGCAGTTTAGCAGCACATTCTGTTGACTGTGCACAGTTTCAGAATAGGAAAAAATTCTGTTAAGTCTTCAAACTGTAAAATATCAAAGTCACATATTCCATTCACTGTGCGTCGCCGCAGTTTAGCAGCACATTCTGTGTACTGTGCACAGTTTCAGAATAGGAAAAAATACTGTTAAGTCTTCAAACTGTAAAATATCAAAGTCACATATTCCATTCACTGTGCGTCGCCGCAGTTAAGAAGAAAATTCTGTGTACTGTGCACAGTTTCAGAATAGGAAAAAATACTGTTAAGTCTTCAAACTGTAAAATATCAAAGTCACATATTCCATTCACTGTGCGTCGCCGCAGTTTAGCAGCACATTCTGTGTACTGTGCACAGTTTCAGAATAGGAAAAAATTCTGTTAAGTCTTCAAACTGTAAAATATCAAAGTCACATATTCCATTCACTGTGCGTCGCCGCAGTTTAGCAGCACATTCTGTTGACTGTGCACAGTTTCAGATTTGCAGCACATATTCCGTGTAATATGAAGAAGGCGGGTAAAAAGGGACGGGGAAGTGGACGTGATCCTGATAGTTCAGGGCGCGGGTCAGGACGCGTAGAAACTGCGCCTGGTGCCAGAGCACAAGACAGAAAGACATCCACCATACCTAGCTTCATGTCTCATTTTACAGGGCGTCGCAGGACATCACTCTCGAGGTCCGACCACTGCGAACAGGTGGTCGGTTGGATGTCAGCTGATACTGCTTCCAGTCGGTTAAGCACCACCCTGTCTTCCACCAAGTCCACTCTCAGTAGCCAAGAGTCTGGTCAACATAATCCTCACTCTGATCATCCTTCCTCCCACCATAGAGGGTCTGGTCAAAGAAGTGATCCCACACTGGGATATAGTGAGGAGCTCGTCTCATCACCAATCCTTCATTTGACCCTCTCTCCAAGCACGCTTGCAGAGGAACATGACATCTTGTGCCCTGATTCACAACCTCTAGAGGGTACCCAATCACAAGAAGATGACAGATGTGAACGGCATTTAAGGTCAAAGGAAGTGGATGATGATGATGATGAGACACAGTTGCCATTAAATCAACCACTATTACTGTCTCAAGACCTTGATGAGGAGGATGATATACAGTTGTCAATGACTGAGTATGTGGTGGGATCAAGACATGAGGAGGATGATCAGAGTGAGGAAGTGGAGGAGGACTTGGTGGACGATGAGGTGACTGACCCCACCTGGGAAGGTGGAGAGCCGAGCGATGACAGCAGTCCCGAGGGTGAGCCATCTGCAGCACCGCAACAGGCTGGAAGAGGCAGTGGTGTGGCTACAGAAAGAAGGCGGACCGCACCAAACCGGCCCGCAAATGTTCCACGGAGCACCCCCTTGCGTAAATCTCCCTTGCCAAGGGGTAGGTGTTCCGCGGTATGGCGTTTTTTTAAGGAAAGTGCGGACGACAAAAGAATTGTAGTTTGCAACCTGTGCCACACCAGAATGAGCCGAGGCATGAACACTAGAAACCTCACCACCACCAGCATGATCCGACACATGGCATCCAAGCACCGTAATAAGTGGGAGGAACGCCTGGATCGCCCATCTGTGTCTGCAGGCCACACCACTGCCTCCTCTTCCCCTGTTTTCGGTGCCGGCCAATCGCCTGTCGAAGGCGCAGGCCCGCATACCTCCCGCCCTGCACCTGTACCATCTGAAGCACCATCAGCGACCACATCCACTTCCCTGTCCCAGCACAGCGTCCAAATGTCGTTACCCCAGGCATTTGAGCGCAAGCGAAAATACCCAGCCACCCATCCACAGGCCATAGCACTAACCTCACACCTTTCCAAATTACTGGCCATCGAAATGCTGCCATTTAGGCTTGTGGAGACTGAGTCCTTCCGCAGCCTGATGGCAGCAGCTGTCCCTCGGTACGCGGTCCCCAGCCGCCACTACTTTTCCCGGTGTGCCATCCCCGCATAACACCACCATGTGTCCCGTAACATCACCCGTGCCCTGACCAACGCAGTTACTGGGAAGGTCCACTTAACGACTGACACATGGACAAGTGCTTGTGGCCAGGGACGCTACATTTCCCTGACGGCACACTGGGTGAATGTCGTGGAGGCTGGGAGCGACTCGGACCCTGGGATGGCACAGGTGCTACCCACGCCGAGGATTGCGGGCCCTACCTCCATCAGGGTTTCCGCCAGCACCTACGTTATTGGCTCCTCCTCCTCCGTTTCCACCTCCGAATTCTCTGCACGCAGCGCCACTCACCCATCAGCCGGTAGCTGGAAGCAGTGTAGCACTGCAGTGGGGAAGCGTCAACAGGCCGTGCTGAAGCTGATCTGCCTTGGGGACAAACAGCACACGGCCTCAGAGCTGTTGCAGGGGATTAGTCACCAGACCGAGCAGTGGCTCTCGCCACTCAACCTGCAACCAGGCATGGTTGTGTGTGATAATGGGCGTAACTTGGTGGCGGCTTTGGAGCTCGGCAAGCTCACACACGTACCATGCCTAGCGCATGTATTTAATTTAGTGGTTCAGCGATTTCTAAAAACCTACCCCAATTTGCATGATCTCTTGACCAAGGTGCGCTGCGTGTGTGCACATTTCCGTAAGTCATCTACAGCTTCAGCCGGCCTGTTGAAGCTGCAGCAGCGCTTACAATTGCCAGCTCACCGGCTGCTGTGTGACGTGAGCACGCGCTGGAACTCCACCTTCCACATGTTGGCCCGGCTTTGTGAGCAGCAGAGGGCAGTAGTGGAGTACCAGCTGTTACACGGTCGTCGCCTCTCCGTTCAACTTCCTGTAATCAGAAGTGAGGAGTGGGAATGGATGTCAGACCTCTGTGAGGTTTTACGCAATTTTGAGGAATCGACACAGATGGTGAGCGGCGATAACGCTATTATCAGTGTAACCATCCCACTTCTGTGTCTACTGAAACGCTCGCTGCTCACAATTAAAACTGACGCTTTGCATGTGGAAGAGGTGGAAATGCGGGAGGAAGAGCTTACACAAGGTGATAGCCAGAGCACCCTCACTTCGTCTTCTCAGCGACAATTGGAGGAGGCGGAGGAGGAGGAGGAGGAGGAGGAAGACACGGTTGCCTCCGCTACAGAGGGTAGCCATGGAACTTTAGTTCCATCTCTTCAGCGTGGGTGGGCAGAAGAGGAGGAAGAGGATGAGGAGATTGAGAGTCATCCTCCTGGTGAGGACAGCGAAATCTTGCCTGTTGG
Organism: Rhinophrynus dorsalis; assembly: GCA_037306005.1. NCBI lineage: Eukaryota > Metazoa > Chordata > Amphibia > Anura > Rhinophrynidae > Rhinophrynus > Rhinophrynus dorsalis. Next base: position 73,393,299 of record CM074721.1, on the reverse strand, counting down.
TACTCTGGCACACATGGCTGACTTTATGTTAGGCTGCCTTTCCCGTGACCCACGCGTTACACGCATTTTAGACAACACGGATTACTGGGTGTTCACCCTTCTGGACCCCCGCTACAAAGAGAATTTCTCATCTCTCATTCCTCCGGTGGAGAGGACAAGCAAAATGGTGCAATACCAGAAGGTTCTTGTTGAAAAATTGCTCCAAAATTTTCCATCTGACAACGCTGGCGGCAGAGTACGTGCTACCTTGGCCAACCGAGAAGGGGAGAAAAGGGGAGCACACAGCAGTTCCGACAAAGGCAGGGCAACACTCTCCAAGGCGTGGGACACCTTCATGACACCCCGCCAGCACCCTCACCCTGATGCGCAGCCTAGTGTCACAAGGAGGGAAAAGTTTTGGAAGATGGTGAAGGAGTACGTAGCAGACCGTGTCAGCGTCCTCAATGATCCCTCTGTGCCTTACAACTACTGGGTGTCCAAGCTGGACACGTGGTATGAACTGGCACTCTACGCCTTGGAGGTGCTGGCCTGCCCTGCCGCCAGCGTTCTGTCTGAGCGGGTATTTAGTGCTGCTGGTGGCATCATAACAGATAAGCGTATCCGCCTTTCCACCGACAATGCTGATAGGTTGACACTTATAAAAATGAACAAGGCCTGGATTTCCCCTGACTTCTCCACTCCACTGGAGGAAAGCCCCGGGGGAACATAAACTCACTTTATATATGTTATTTACAATGATGGGAATACTCTGTATTCCCATTCACCCCTTCCACCCAAAAAATGGGTATATGGTTGACTCTCTTCCATATACCCTGGGATATAATTTTTATATAGGGCCAGCTCACCAGCGGGCCCTGTGATATAATTTTTATATAGGGCCAGCTCACCAGCGGGCGCAGTTTGACAATTTTTGTATAGGTCAGCTCACCAGTGGGCCTTCTCATATAATGTTTTATTGGGTCAGCTCTCTAGCAGGCCCTCTCATATAATGTTTTATAGCGTCAGCTCACTAGCGGGCCTTCGCATATAATGTTTAGGATGGTCAGCTCCGCAGCAGACCCTCACCCATAATGTTTTGGATGGTCGGCTCAGCGCACGTTTCCCTCTTAATCATGGCCCCAGTTCAGAAAAATCGAGGAAATTTTTGGGAGAATTTGCCTCTGCGCACGTTTCCCTCTTAATCATGGCCTCAGTTCAGAAAAATCGAGGAAATTTTTTGCAGAATTTGCAGATGATATACAAGTAAATATACAGCAAATACTGTTTGGTAACAATTTTTCGCCTAAAGTCGTTTTTATCTGCCTTTTTGTGTGTTTTATGGTCAGTCTGTAAAAATGGCGTACTACGGGCGAAAGATCGTTCCCAGCAGCGATGTTGGAGTCCAAGATGCATCCAGACATCCTCCCTATGCTGTCCCTGAACCATTTCTGTGGTGTTTCCATCATTTTCTGCCCTTTTCCTATGGACCAGGCACCCTCCCCTCATCAGAGCAGGGGGTGCCTGGTGTAATGCTCGAGTCCTCCCATTGACTTCAATGGGGCTCGGGTGCTCGGCCGAGCACTCGAGCCTCCGGGGGTGCTCGGTCAGAGCACCCGAACACCCGAGCATTGGGGTGCTCGCTCATCACTATTGCTCACTCCTCTGGACCATAAAGATTTAAGATTACCACGTGCAGTAGGAGGAGTTTATATCCTGTGGTCCTGATAGCACTGTCATGTCTGCCTCCCTGGACTTGACATCCAGGACTGACTGAAGACATTATCTCTTGAAAAGGCACTAGGGGTAAATTCATAGGGGACATTAGTATTTTCTGGTCATAGTAACATAAGTGGCTGGTTATTATTAGGAGGTGTTGATTCTCCTTTAATATATATTTTTGTCATGAATCCACATTTTCCTGTATATAGTGATTGCTGATGAGTACAGCCTTTAATTCACAACTCATCACAACAAACAATGGGCTTCAAAAACATGCACAGCGCATAAGGGTCAGTTGTCTTTTTTAGCCTACTGCTCTCCAGATGTTCTTGGACTACAAATCCTATGATAAGAGCAACAAGACGGTGGAGGCTTCAGTGGAAGGAAAAGGAGGAATTCTAGGGCAAACCAATTTCAGCAGAGGGGGGGAAGGAATTACTGATTGATTTAAATGGGGCTTTTAACCCCTTGAATGCTGGAAAGGCCTTCAACGAATTGCGAAGCAATGCGTTGGAGACCTCTAGCATTCAAAGAGTTAAAGCCTCTTTCTCCATCACTGGGGATTTGTAGAATGTGTATTTGTCCCCCTACAGAACAGTAGGTTTAAACCAGAATTATTTCCTTTTTCTTTTGAGCATAAAACCTTATGAACTAGTGTGCTTGTACTTTTCTAGAAAGCGCATCACGCTGACTTGGCTTGATCTAACTAATATTTAATACAATGAGTCCGTGAGACTTCAATACAGCATCCGTGCTGCAAGTCAGTATTTTTCCATTAAAATGCCATTTTGTATTATGACTGAAATGCATGTAGCTTGCTGATTTGTGTCCTAGAAACTTGACATCTCTGACACTGAATGGAATAGTAAATATCACGTTCACCACATGGCGGTAATAGGGGTTACTTGATGTATAAACCTCCAGGGTCATAGAAACAAGACCATATGAGAGGGAAATACCCTTTTGCACTTGTTCTTCTCAATTATAGGTTTGTAATGACCATTCCTGAGTCACCTTTATATCAACATTCATGCTCTTGATAACTTCAGATATATACCATGGCTACAAATTTTCTAATGTAATGTCAAAGTAGATTGAGATAGAGTTATGAGAGTCAATGACCCAAATCTTCAGGGACCAATAACTAGAGAGACCCATACTTGCACGTCAATGACTGTAGTATGTTTTGTGAATGATTTCATCCATTAGTCCTTTGTGACCACAACACAATTTTATTGTCATCTTGTATTGATGAATTTGCCACATTAATATCTCACTCCCACCTCCCACCCTATTAGAGGCTGTCAATACATGTCCTTACATTTCGACTCAAGTCTGCTTGGCCAAATGAGAAAAAAACAACCCAATTTAAAACAGTGTGAATTTGGGCAATTTCATTTTGTCCCCTGTGATGCAGTTGGTGTGCCTTAGAATTACTCCTTGTTTCTTTAATTGTCATTCCCAAGTTCTGTATGTGTATATATATAAAATTATCATTGGCTTTGTGAAAGCGGTTCAGCCGCGAAATGCGTTAGCCACTTTTAATGTATCAGTATTGGATATATTTTTTATCTATGTGTATTTGGTTTAATGACCATTAATTTTTTTGTCATTTTCGGACATACGGATTCTTTGTTCAGTGAAAGAGACTAGCAGCTGACCACAACGTGGATACAACGCGTGGAGATGGTGAAAATTCTTCACCTGCCTGTTTATTGGCTTTGGGTAGTACCTCAGCTGACCACGACAATGCCTGAGTGCATTAAGTGTTATTTATTGTACAAGTGTACCAGCAATATTATACCATTGGGGCTCCCCATCTTTTTTCTTATTTTGTACATATTGGTATTCTTTCCGTATGGGGAGGATGAGTCTGAGGTGGACCACCTTGGTTTTCTATTGAGGATTTTATCATGGTCCTGTGTCTGGGTCAGGAATATCCCAGAGATCCCTTTTTAGCTGCATCTCATATATTAATTTGGCAGCCTATAAATTCTGTGAGTACCCACTTGTGGGGTGTACAAGGTGGTGGATATCAAAACTCAAATTGATCTGCATTGGGGCGCTCCTTTGTGTCTTCTACCCACCCTTCTTGTGTTGTACCATTTTATCTTGCTCTTCTCAGCAGCATAAGCTGGTAGATACAATGTTCTCTTTGAACAATATCACTTGGATGCTAGAGATATCTCCAACACATTGTAAAAGAATATGTCGGAGACGTCTCCAGCACCAAAAGGTTTAAAGAATCCAGTTCCCACCTACACTTCAAAAATTCTCTTTGTGATTGACGGTGGTTGTGTGAGAGTGTGGAAGACTGGAATTAATTTGTAGCAGCCATATTTGCCCCATTTTAGTAATTAAAAGATATCAGTACTTTGGTATTTGGTGATACCTTTTTCATTTGGACTGACGGTTTATATTTTAAAGTGATAGTAATACTTCGATTTAATTTAATTTTATATTTTAGCCATTAAAAAAACATTAAAAACTATATAAGTTTTATCTCTGAGAGATATTTGGAATTAAAGTTTCCCCCTGAGTGACGTCAGAGCTGTAGCTGACAGATTTGGAATCCGGGCCGTAGACCGGCCGGTAGCTCTTCCGCAGAGCCGAGATTGCAAGATATAAAAATAACTACTTCATTGGCATGGTCTAACAAAGTGTGCCTGGTTTGCAAGCATACTTTGTAGATCATTCCAATGAAGTAGTAATTTTTATATCCTGTGATCTCTCCAGCTGGTCTGTGGATCGCATTCCAAAGTCTGTCAGCTGGATGGCAGACTTGACCGATACAGCCAGTCGGGGGGAACTTTACTTGCGCATATCTCTCAAACCTTGCATGTATGTGTTTGTATACATCTCACTTTAATAGGATTTCCTTCAGTTTATGAATCTATGTGGGGGAAAAAAAGTGCATTGAAACGCTGTCACTGAAATAAATTTGCAAAGAAAAAAATCCTGAGAGTGCTGGTATAATCGTTTCTATTGGTATATATATATATATATATATATATATATACAGTGTAAGTTATTAATAGTAATAACCAACGGAAGATCACTCAACAGGATTTTCACAAAAAGGTAACATTTCTTAAGTCAGCGTTTCAGCCCCAAGTGGATCTTCCTCAAGCCAATACAAACATACAATCTATTATCATGAATACCCTACCTCAGCGTTAGGATGTTCAACATGCACGAGGAGATTGACCTGTGACCCTAGGGTAAAGGTCATATTCATGTACATATCTAACATTGATTTATGATTTAACCCCTTAGTGACAGGCCGCACGCCCACGCGGCCGGCACTTAACGCCTGCCAAACTTTTTTCTCCATTACTTAAAATGACTTCCGGGACGTACATGTACGTCCTATGTCCACCTGGGACATCCTCTTGGGACGTACATGTACGTCCTCGGGCGGTAAGGGGTTAAATCTTAAAGTTTATATGCAGGATGCCCTATGATGAATGCCCCTGAGCCGAAGTATCATCTCAAGACAAATTATGCAAAAAGACATTATCAAAAAGATGAAAAGCAAAAAATAAAATTAAAAAGCAAAATTAACCCTCTGGGTACCGGACATCACCACCTCACTCAACTTTCTGAAACGCACCGGGCATCATCGGCACACAACTGAGGTGTATTGGGAAAATTGAGTTGTATCAAATATCCCTCAGGATAGAAAAGATCCCTAACCCGGGATCCTTAAGTGTGTCCCCAACCAAACCCCCGCGTGTCGAACTTGCACAGCAATGAGAGCAGATGCCCGTCCGGCACGTGATCAAGCCAAGAAGAAATAAAGTAGTAAGTCCATGGAGCAAACTGAAGTCAACTCTCGCAGTCTACGATTATACAGAAAAGACACATTGTATCAACCTTGCTGAATGTAAAAAATGAGCATCTACACATTACAGATCATGACAGAGATCAATAGACTTGTAAGGTGCTTAATGCGTGATCTTGGCTCTACGTTTGCTGACTTATAGCAGACAACAAGGAGTCCCATTCTCAGATACGCACAAAAGTGAAGAACATAAAGCTCATATAAAGCAATATACACTCTATTGAAATGGTAATAGATATCACCCCTGGCTCTATGTGGGCTGAAAAGTCAGACAACCACAGAGACCAATACATGGGGGATAGTGGTACACGATCCGCCACTCGGCAGATGAGGTAGATCATAAAACAAAGTCTGGTAAAATTATCATGTAGCAAAGCCATATATATGATAGAGTGAATCGGTGTAACACCACTGGATTTGATAGGTGGTGAGGTAGACCTAAAGGCTCTAATAGAAATTGAGACTATGGTAGTACCGTGTCATGAATTTTATGATCATCAACAAACCCGCAGATTGGACACAAAGAAAAACAACAAATAAAATATAAGGGAAGTGGAACAAGCGATGGACGGTCATGGGCACACCACCAACCAGTGTTGCTGTTATCCCCAGGACCTGTGATTCTTACCAACTCTCACTAAAGTAAATTGCCTCAACCTGCTATATTTAAATGGATCTAAACTCTAAACAAACAACACCATAGGATAATAACACAAAATCTTTATCATAGTGAATTGGACAGCACATAACGGGCTGTTAGGATGGTCACCGTCTAAAGTTAAGACCCCAAACCCACATCATCCCTACACTGTGATAGGACTGGATGGCAGGCTAACACAGACATTCTTGTAAGCCAACCTGTCACCACTGTCATGGGGGCACCAACACATGGACACCTATGTAAACATATACACAAATTCAGCACGAATATAGCAAACAACATAAGGATATATATAATAATGCTATTATTTAAATTGCGGACGAAACTGATTCACTGGTCTCGTGTCCTAACCATAATCTAGTGGGTTAATAACTATACTATATTCTACTGGATGATCAGGAGTCCACAGATAGATATTATTAAATAGCATGTATAGGCAGGACAATGTCTGCCAAAGTCAATAATGGCACATCAATTTAGAATTGTGTCATGTATCTGATACCGTATATAGACAACCTGAAAACGGATTTATCATAAAAAGCGATGCAGGGCTAATTGTTCATTAAGACCCCTAGGGGCTACCGTGTTCAAATAGTAAATCCATCTTGCTTCTTTCTGCAGGAGTATATTCCCTCGGTCACCACCTCTCCTGAGTGGTGGAACCCAATCTATCATCATATATCTTAATGTGGGCAGCGCATGATTCATGGCTGCAAAGTGGATAGCCACCGGTTGATCTTTGATTTTGGACGTTAGTATTGTATTCACATTTGATTTTGCTTCTAGAGCCGCATGAATAGCTGATCTGTGGTTAGACATTCTTCTTTAAAATTACTTGTGGTTTTTCCCACGTACATAAGTCCACATGGGTACAGAATTATATATACCACAAATTGGCTGGAGCAAGTTAGATTGTGTCTAATCGGAATCTTGAATCCTTTATGGGGATGCTTAAAGTTAGTGTCAGTTAATAAGAAATTACAGGTAGTACACGATATGCATTTGTAACATCCTTTGTGTTTTGTTTGTACATCCTTTGTGTAACATTTATATAGATCCGTTTTTACCAGGATATCTTTCAGATTTTGTCCTCGCTTGTAACAAAACATAGGTGGACTGGGATTAATGTTTTGTAATTATGGGCCAATGTCTGTAAACGCTATTCTTAACTTGGCTAGTTGTGACATTGTATGTAGTCTGAATAGTTAGCCTATTATCATTGTCAGAGGTGTAACTAGAAGCCACAGGGCCCTGGTGCAAGAATTGCCATGGGGCCCCCCCCCGACCACATTGGTCCCCTCATCCATATTGTCTCTTCCACAATGCCCCCTTCATCTCCACATTGCCCCTTCCACAATGCCCCCTTCATCTCCACAATGCCCCTTCATCTCCACATTGCCCCTTCCACAATGCCCCCTTCATCTCCACATTGCCCCTTCCACAATGCCCCTGTAACGGTTATTCAGACTCTCAGACCAGAGGTAAAAAATAAAACACAGTTTTATTGAGAATAATATAGGAACACGGCCCCCTAAGGGCAGAGGTAGGTAATGACACGTAACTGAAGGCAATATGGTAATATAGCAGACACAGTATGATAGATAGCAATGACTACAAGCAATAGGACTAAGTAAGGCTAGGGTTAAGTCCAATGCAAATGATCAGTCTCTGTTGTGGTGTATAAGACAACGCCCAGTAGTCCTCAAGGACTGATGATGAAGCAATACCAACACTGGTGCTAGAGCTGGATAATACCAGAGCCAAGGGCACTCTGCCGTGGGTAACTGAATCGTCACACTGCATGAGCAGAAAGGGACCGGAGCCACGATACTCTGCGGTACTGAAAGGGTTAATGACACTGCATGAACTAAATGGAAACTTGAGCCAGTAGCACCCCTTGGTGCGCCACCGGATAATCACACTGCCAGAGCTGAAAGGGACCAGAGCCAGTAGCACCCCGTGATGCGTCAGCGGATACCCTAATACTACTAGAGCCGAATGAGACCAGAACCAGTAGCACCCCACGGTGCGCCAATAAGCGTATGTTGCAAGAGCTACAGTAGATGTTAACGGAAACCCACTGCTCTGCAAATGTAGCGGATGGCTCGGTAACTGAGGCAACAGGCTCTGCAAGGGTTAACGGACAGGCTCGGCAATGGAGGCAATAAGCACAGCAAGTGTAATGGATGGCTCAGAATGGAGGCAACAAGTACAGCAAGTGTCAGAGGAGATGCTCGGTACCGGAGGCAACAAGCTCAGCTAGTGTTAACGGATGCCCAATATCGGAGACTACAAGCACAGCAAGTGTAGACAGGCAGGCTCGGTAACGGAGGCAACAAGCTCAGTAAGTGGAAGGTCAGCTTTAGGATGCACCATCTGACAGTTCACAATGTCGCCAAGCGACATAGACGGAGAGACACTGGAACCGGAACTCAGGATGCAGGATACCAAGCAGGAACGTCAGCAGGCCGGGTCATACACGGAGCAGGAACGTCAGACAAGCCGGATCAATCACAGAGCAGGAGCGTCAGTCAGGCCGGGTCATACATGGAGCAGGAACGTCAGACAAGCCGGATCAAACATGGAGCAGGAGCGTCAGCCAGGCCGGGTCATTCACGGAGCAGGAACCAGAAGAATAGTCAGACAAGCCGAATCGGTACACAGGAACGCAGGAACACAGCAACGGAAGCACTGGTACTGTAACACCACGAAAGGGCACCTCACAGGTGCCAGAGGCCTGGTATAAGAAGGCTGATACTGGGCGGGCATAACAAGGACTGCCAATAGGAACACACCACCGCAGAGAGTGACAGGTAATCACGGGAACTGTGATAGCCCCCTTCATGTCTACAATGCCCCTTCCACAATGCCCCCTTCATCTCCACAATGCCCCTTCCATAATGCCTCCTTCATCTCCACAATGCCCCCATCATCTCCACAATGCCCCTTTCACAATGCCCCCATCGCCACATTTCCCCTTCCACAATGCCCCCATCTTCACATTGCCCCTTCATCTCCACATTTCCCCTTTATCTCCACATTGCCCTTACCTCCAGTCCTGGTGGTCTAGCGGTGTGGCTTAACAGATCTGTGCCTCCTTTGGCACAGATCTCTAGAGCTGAAGCTCCCGCACGCCGCTCTAGTAATGCAGAGGCTGGGAGATGATGTCATCTCCCAGCGCTCTGTATTGCTAGAGTAGCGCGCCGAATGGGAGATCTGCTGAGCTGCTGATGCAGGCGAGGGAGTTGCAGGGGGCCGCTGGGCCCCTGGAGTGATGGGCCTGGTCGCAGGTGCGACCGCTGTGACCCCTATTGTTACGCCACTGATCATTTTTTTTGTTTGCTGAATAAAGCTATCCTTCCTTGTGAGTTGGAGTGTCAAGAGTTTGTATTTCTTAATCAGCTCCTCATCATAGCCACGTTGTAGAAATTTTTCACCCATCTTGTTCAACTCTGATGCCAACGTATCATCGTCACTGATAATCCTACGTAGTCTTAACATCTGTGACTTAGGTAAACTACGTTTCAAATGCTTTGGATGATGACTACTAGTGTGTAGGAGGTTATTTTTATCAGTTGGTTTGGTATACAGAGTGGTTTGTTGTGCTAGTTGTGGAGGAGGTGAATCATGAATTAGGAGAGGTAAGAAAAAATATCTCTGATTTTGATTTAAAACATAGTGAAACATTGCTGGTGGATAAGGATAATGATTGGGCCAAAAAATTAGATGAACAGATAGATGTTTATAAAAACAAATTGGCAAAGTACAAAAGGAATAAGTTCAATAAAGTCCTGGATTATTATAAAGAACATAAAGTATATAAGTGGCTTTTTGGTGATACGGTAAAATCAGTGAGACCAACAAGAAGAAGACCCCTTCATCTGCCCCATCTTGTGGGCCTCACTGATAAGGAAGATACATTATCCTCTTCTCAAGATTCAGATATTGATAGCAGTTTCACAGAGGTTCCTTTTTTTTGGGGTCACTACATGGGCACACAAGAGTTTGAGGGGCAACACAAGGGGCCAAGGACGAGGAGGGGGTGAAACAAAAAGAAAACCTTACAACCAAACCTCCTCTACCGAAACCTTAATATATAATTTATCATCCCATGCTCTCACTATGGGTGAACAAAGACTTCTATAAAAAGGCCTCTCTTTTGTTCCTGCAAACTCTTTTTCTAATTTTGATTGGAAGGTAGACTTCCACAAATTTAACCACTCATTGTGCCTGAGGGAATATTTTGCTACAGGAAGCAATAAGAAAGAAGTAGCACCACCATTTAAAGTTAAATCTAACTTTGATCCCCATTAAAACTTTTGGCAGATTGGTTGAACTGGACACATTAGCCCCCCAAAAAACCTAACAATAAAACAGTAGGTAAAACCTTTTCCAATTTAACCAAAATAGAAAAGGATGAAATCAAAACTCTCACAGAAGATAATTCTATAGTCATTTGATCAGCCGATAAGGGAGGGGCTATTGTCCTATTGAACTACACTGACTACAAAAATTAAATTCTGTCTCAATTAAGCAATACTAACACTTATCATCCTCTAACCTTTGATCCAACCACAAAATTAAAAAAATTAATTGATAACCTCATTGGAACCGGACTGGCATCAGGTTGGTTGGACAAAAGAATGGCACAATTTCTCACAGTACAACATCCCATCAGACCTATCCTATATACGCTTCCTAAAATTCACAAATCACTCCAAAATCCACTCAATTATCTCTGCCATAGGCTCACTAACTCATCCAATTGGCCAATTTATCGACCATTATTTACAGCCTTGTGTCCAAAAGCTGCCTTATTATCTCAAAGATACCAACAGCTTCCTTGCTCTTATTAAAGGTTTAAACATTAATACGGAAAACTGCATATTGGACACAATGAATGTTAAATCACTGTATACTGTGATACCTCATTCAGGAGGTTTGGAAGCAGTCTGCACCGTAATCACTACACATCAATCATATGAGGGTCCACCAGTGGAGCATTTTTTTTTTGCTTGAAATTCTTTATTGAAAGTCAGTGGAGTATTTTTTGCTTCTTTTAGAATTCTGTTTGAAAAATAATTTCTTTAAGTTTGAAGATATGTTCTTCTTACAAAAGACAGGAACTACCATGGGGGCCTGTATGGCTCCTGCATATACCAATACATACATGTCAAGATATGAACAAGAAGTCTTGACTTGTCATACAGTGTTCAAAAAATATGCCATGGTGTACACCTGCTATATTGATGATCTATTTATACTGTGGAAAGGCACCTCTGGAGATCTTAGAAAAATGGTCAGTGATGTAAACCTTATTCACCCACATATACAACTTACCTTATCCTATAGTATAGACAAAATTCCATTCCTTGATGTCTTGATTCAAAATAGGGATGGTAAATTACAAACCACCCTATATACTAAACCAACTGATAAAATAACCTCCTACACGCTAGTAGTCATCATCCAGAGCATTTGAAACTTAGTTTACCTAAGTCACAGATGTTAAGACTACGTAGGATTATCAGTGACGATGATATGTTTCATCAGAGTTGGAAAAGATGGGTGAAAAATGTCTACAACGTGGCTATGATGAGGAGCTGATTAAGAAATACAAACTCATGACACTCCAACAGACAAGGAAGGATAGCTTTATTCAGCAAACAAAAAGCAATGATGATAGGCTAACTATTCAGACTACATACAATGTCGCAACTAGCCAAGTTACGAATAGAGTTTACAGACATTGGCCCATAATTACAACTGATACTTCATTACAAAACATTAATCCCAGTCCACCTATGTTTTGATACAAGCGAGGACAAAATCTGAAAGAGATCCTGGTAAAAACGGATCCATATAAATGTTACATGAAGGATGTACAAACAAAACACAAAGGATGTTACAAATGCATATCATGTACTACCTATAATTTCTTATTAACCGGCACTATCTTTAAGCATCCCCATAAAAGGATTCAAGATTCCGATTAGACACAATCTAACTTGCTCCAGCCAATTTGTGCCAGTGGTATACAACATTCTGTACCCATGTGGACTTATGTACATGGGAAAAACCACAAGTACTTTTAAAGAAAGAATGTCTAACCACAGATCAGCTATTCGTGTGGCGCTGGAAGCAAAATCAAATGTGAATACAAGACTAACGTCCAAAATCAAAGATCAACCGGTGGCTATCCACTTTGCAGCCATGAATCATGCGCTGCCCACATTAAGATATATGATGATAGATTGGGTTCCACCACTCAGGAGAGGTGGTGACCGAGGGAATATACTCCTGCAGAAAGAAGCAAGATGGATTTACTATTTGGACACGGTAGCCCCTATGGGTCTTAATGAACAATTAGCCCTGCATCGCTTTTTATGATAAATCCTTTTTCAGGTTGTCTATATACGGTATCAGATACATGACACAATTCTAAATTGATGTGCCATTATTGACTTTGGCAGACATTGTCCTGCCTATACATGCTACTTAATAATATCTATCTGTGGACTCCTGATCATCCAATAGAATATAGTATACATATTAACCGACTAGATTATGGCGCAAGACCAATGAATCCGTTTTGTCCGCAATTTAACTCATAGCATTATTATATATATCCTTATGTTGTTTGCTATATTTGTGCTGAATTTGTGTATATATTTACATAGATGTCCATTTGTTGGTGCTCCCATGACAGTGGTGACAGGTTGGCTCAGAAGAATGTATGTGTCAGCTTGCCATCCTGTCCTATCACAGTGTAGGGATGATGTGGGTTTGGGGTCTTAACTTTAGATGGTGACCATCCTAATAGCCCGTTATGTGCTGTCCAATTCATGACACGGTACTACCATAGTCTCAATTTCTATTAGAGCCTTTAGGTCTACCTCACCGCCTATCAAATCCAGTGGTGTTACACCGATTCACTCTATCATATATATGGCTTTGCTACATGATAATTTTTACCAGACTTTGTTTTATGATCTACCTCATCTGCCGAGTGGCGGATCGTGTACCACTATCCCCCATGCATTGGTCTCTGCGGTTGTCTGACTTTTCAGCCCACATAGAGCCAGGGGTGATATCTATTACCATTTCAATAGAGTGTATATTGCTTTATATGAGCTTTATGTTCTTCACTTTTGTGCGTATCTGAGAATGGGACTCCATTTCTTGGCCCGATCACGTGCCAGATGGGCATATGCTCACATTGCTGTGCAAGTTCGACACATGAGGGGGGGGTTAAAAAACAGGGATGGCAGAGTTGGGGGGATGGTTGGGGACACACTTTAGGATCCCGGGTTAGGGATCTTTTCTATCCTGAGGGACATGTGATACAACTCAGTTTCCCCATTACACCTCTGTTGAGTGCGGCGGTGATCTCCGGTAACCTGAGGGTTAATTTTGCTTTTTAATTTTATTATTTGCTTTTCATTTTTTTGATAATATCTTTTTGTTTAATTTGACTTGAGATGATACTTCGGCTCAGGAGCATTCACCATAGGACATCCTGCATATAAACTTTAAAATTTAAATCATATGTACATCAATATGACCTTTACCCTAGGGTCCTAGGTCAATCTCCTCGTGCACGTTGAAAGTCCTAAAGCTGAGGTAGGGTATTTATGATCACAGATTGTATATGTTTGTACGGTCTTGAGGAAGGCCCGTTTGGGGCTGAAACATCAACTTAATAAATGTTACTTTTTTTTGAAAATCCTGTTGAGTGCTCTTCCCTTAGTTATTACTATTAATAACTTACACTGCATATAATTATTTAAGTAGCACCCATGTCCTTTTTTTATTATGATTAAGGAGTGGAGCATGCTCTCTCTCTCTCTCTCTCTCTCTCTCTCTCTCTCTCTCTATATATATATATATATATATATATATATATATATTTTTTTTTTTTAAATTAAATATATATATATATATATATATATATATATATATACACGCACTTTCACACAACTCACACACACACACACGTTCGATAGTTGTTCATTTGTGACATCGTTATTTTTAAGCACTTTTCTTACTCTTATTTTGGTTATGATCAATATGTTATGTTTCTGCCCACTGTATACAGTCAGGGGTGACGTAATTTCTTGCAGCCAACCTCCCGACTCCTGGCGTCTGGATTCTATTTAACATCTGGGTCAGTGTATCTCTGGTTGTCTTGCTAAAGGTCCCTGTGTGAACCAAAATGTTGACCTTATGACCAAAAAAAATGTACTTATTCATTATCAAAAAGTCTTACAGGTGCTGCCCTCATCATTTCTATTATCTTATCTTTTGGGATTGTGCACCTGAGCTCCAAACCACAGTGAGTGCTTTCACCTAGAACAGTTTTTCTCTCTGTATATATATATATATATATATATATATATATATATATATGTATATGTGAATCTTGTCATGGGTTGTGGTTGGAAAGTGCTTATTGATTGAGGAGGCAGGGAGCTCAACCAACCACCACTGCGTCTCTATTTAAAAGAAAAAACTGTTGCCCAGTTGCTTAGGAGGAGCCCCCTGCCTCCTCAGCCAATCTCTTAAAAAAAAAAAAAAAAAAAATATATATATATCTATATATATAAAAGAAGACTTTGTGCCTGCCAAAACACACCCAGGGGAGGCATAAAGCAGGAGTTACTATTCCTATTGGGTGATTCAGTCATGCAGGGAGTTGGCCCGCCCCCACTATGCAGCCCGCCCACCACTAGCAAAGTCAGAAAAAAACAACATGGCCGCCACTTGCTCCTACACCACAGACAAACACACATGCCTCACTCATACAGCACCAAACTCACACACATGCCTCACTCACACAGCACCACACAAACACACACACATGCCCCACTCACACACACAGACCACCACACACAATGCCCCACTCACACAGCACCAAACACACATGCCCCCACTCACACACACACAGCACCACATACACACACAAAGCCAGAAATAAATATGGCTGACACACACACACACACTCACTCACCCTGACTCCCAGTGGCCTCAGCAGGACCTGTAGTGCAGCACCAGAAGAACAAAATGGCACTCAAAGGGTTAAGGTAGGTCCTCATTGCTCAATTATCTCTTCACTGTCATCATTTGCCATGCAAGACACAGGACAGACAGCCATCAGATTCACACTTAACTCACTGACTGCCACAGGGTTGTGTATCAAGTTTTAGCCCTCAGGGAGTGTGTTCAAACCCCTCACATTGTAAACTTGCATTTCCCTCCCACTTTTCCTCCTTCCCCAGCCTATTACTAACACTTTTCCATATTTATGTTAAGCCCCGCCCCCTACTCGCGATTAAGCCCCGCCCCCTTTTAACCCAGATTGCCCCATTTGTCTCTCCACATCAGCACCACATTAGTCCCCTCTAGGGACTACACAAGTCAAAGTTCCCAGGTATGAACACACTTCCCACTGCTATTTAACTCTGACATGCCTCTCTATATCTTAACCCTTTAACTGCCAGAGGGGTGCACAACTCATGAGTGCATGTGTTTCTGCTCATATATGTTGCATGTGTGTTTGTGTCCATCTCTGTTACATATATGTGTCCATGTGTGCATCTCCAGTGTGTCTGTGTGTGTACATCTGTTACATATGTGTGCATCTCCAGTGAGTCTGTGTGTGTGCGTGTCTTTTGCATGTTTCTGTCGCTCACTGTGTGTATGTGCATACCTCCCAACATTTCACATGGCCAAAGAGGGACACTGTAGTTTTAGGTGATATTGTTGGGGCGTGGCTGGTGGGCAGGGCATTAGTAAGAATTTTTAGGTTATTTCATGACCTATTACTGGCTATTTATGTAACTGAATAAATGATTTAGTGCTAGACCAAAGTATTTTATTTGCACAGACTAATGTATAAGCACATATACTGAAGTTTATTGCTGGAGAGCAAAGTAAAACACGCCACACAGTCAGGGCTGGTGCAAGGATTTTTGCCACCCTAGGCAAAACCTAATTTTGCCGCCCATTTCGCTCCGCCCCTTGTGTCCCACACCTTTATACCCTGCCTACTTATACCCCACCTCTTTTCATGATTGTCCTCTCTCTGCCCCTGGTCTGGAGATGCCTGTAAGAGATGCCCCCTACCAGCTCCAACTTGCCCCTTATCAGCTTCACTTTGGCCCACCAGCTCCACTTTGCCACCATCAGCTCCAACTTGCCACCATCAGCTCCACTTTGCCCCCCATCCACTCCAACTTGCTCCCATCAGCTCCACTTTGCCCCCCCATCCGCTCCAACGTGCCCCCACCAGCTCCACTTTGCCCCCCCATCCGCTCCAACGTGCCCCCACGAGCTCCACTTTGCCCCCCATCTGCTCTAACGTGCCCCCACCAGCTCCACTTTGCCCCCTCAGCTCCACTTTGCCCCCATCAGCTCCACTTTGACCCCCATCCTCTCCAACTTACCCCCATCAGCTCCACTTTGCCCCCCATCCGCTCCAACTTGCCCCCACCAGCTCCAACTTGCCCCCACCAGCTCCACTATGCCCCCATCCGCTCCAACTTGCCCCCCATCTGCTCCACTTTGCCCCCATCTGCTCCACTTTGCCCCCATCCGCTCCAACTTGCCCCCCCTCAGCTCCAACTTGCCCTCCCTCAGCTCCACTTTGACCCTCATCCGCTCCACTTTGCCCCCATCAGCTCCAACTTGCCCCCACCAGCTCCACTATGCCCCCTCAGCTCCAGCTTTCCCCTAACAGCTCCAACTTGCCCCCATCATCTCCACTTTGCCCCACATCCGCTTCAACTTGCCCCCTCAGCTCCACTATGCCCCCTCAGCTCCAACTTGCCCCCCATCACATACCTGTAGCTCCCGCGCAGTCTTCTCTTCAGTAATGCAGAGCGCGGCGGGAGATCATGACTCCCAGCGCTCTCTGCATTACTAAAGATCCGACCAGATGAGGGAGCGCTGTAGCGACACAGACCTGATTGTGTTGTGGTTCCCGGAGTGGTGTGTGCGGGCGCAGCTCTTCTCCGCTGCATGCCCGCGCCCCCAGTACGTGTGCACCCTGGGCCGGCGCCTACGTCGCCTATAGGTGGAGCTGCCCTGCACACAGTCTGACCTCCTAAAAAGAGGGACAACAGGGTGGGAAAGAGGGACAGAGGGATTTTGCCCTCAAAGAGGGACTGTCCCTCCTAAAGAGGGACACTTGGGATGTATGGTATGTGTCTGCCTGTGTGTTGCATATGTCTGTGTTTATCAGTGTTTCTGCATATCACACACGTGCGCCCCACGGTCATGACATGACGGGCAACGCCGTCCCACATTGCTAGTATAAATATAAAAGGACAGACTTTGTGGGGAGAGGGCATCAGGACCCCTCCTGATTCCCCACAGCTACTGATTTGCCAGTTTATTTGACTGAGAGATCAATACAGGAGACCCAGGGAAGCAACATAGCTCCATAGCTTCCATTCTACCCAGAGCCGAGTAGGAGTGGGTGGGATCAGGTAACCCTCTCAGGTCAATGAGAGAGGCTTTCCCTGATTGACGTGAGAGGGTTTCCCATTACCGCCCACTCCTACCCGGATGCACCAGCTAGAATGGAAGCGGAGGAGCTCCCTTGCGTCCCTTCATCACCTGTATTGATCTCCCAGCCAAATCCTTATACCCCACCATGAAGTCTAATGTTTAATACAATTAAACCCTTTGAATGCCACAGAGGTGTCCAACACAATGCACTGGATACCTCTCTGACACTCAAAGGGTTAAAAAAAACATGGTTCACTGCACAGGCAAAGCCATGCCACACACCTTCTAGTGTATGTATATCTCTTTGCAATGTGTTGCCTACCCCTTTGGCACTCAAAGGGTTATATATATGTATATATGTGTATAGATAGATAGATAGATAGATAGATAGATAGATAGATAGATAGAGGGATACAATTTAAGGTCCCTAACTAATGTGTTAAACAAATTAAGAGCTACTTATTTCCTGAGGCAAAGATCCTCTTTAACCCCTTAGAAAAAGTGACATCTTCAGTGTATTGTGAAGCAATACACTGGAAACATGTCCAGAATCCAAGAGGATAAATATGGGCCATGTTGACCCTCATGAAAAGATCCCTCCACAGATGCATATTTTAGCCTGACATCAAGCTAATCCCCAGACCTGCTAATCTGAAGAATTGTTTTATAATATTGTCTCTGGTTAAAATAAAGCATAGAAATCCGTATTCAGGAAGCTACAGGCCGCATTACTGGAGGATACCAACTGCACAATGAAGGTGGGGGGATCAAATTCCTATTGACTGAAATAGGGCTCTTATAACCTCTTAACCCTTTGAGATTCAGGGAGTACCCTTGTTTTACATTTAAAGTATTACTGTCCCTTTAAGAGCCTTAGGCCAATAGTAAAAGATGTTCAATTCAGGAGCAAGCCATTTGGACTCTAGGGGGTCAGGTACAAATTTCCACTGATTTAAATGGAGCTTTTAACATCTTGAATACTGGAAAGAATTCAAACACATTGCAAAGCACATCTCTCTGCCATTCCGGTGTATAAAAGAGCAATTTAAGTCAATAGGGATTTTTATTTTACCCCTACGATGCAGCTGGTTTGTCTCAGAATTGCTTTTGGCATAAGGCCAGTATTAAAGTGTTAGTAATGTCCAAAAAAAAGTTTTTTACATTTAGAAGAGCTTAAAAAGTTGAGCTAAATGCAAAAAAAACATATCTCTCAAACCGCTATGGTTTAAGAGATACAGGTGTTTAAATTTTGCTGTTTCCTACTGACAGCTGTAAAGCTGTCAGCAGGAGATTTGTGTCGGTCGACCCGGAGGCGCTTGAGAAGTGCCGAGATCTCGTTACTTACAAGGAGTCCCTTCATTGGAATGGTCTAAAACGTGTGCCTGAACACCAGCGAAATTTAAACGCCTGTATCTCTTAAACCATAGCAGTTTGAGAGATACGTTTTTTTGCTTTTAGCTCAGCTTTTTAAGCTCTTCTAAATGCAAAAAACTTTTTTTGGACATTACTTACACATTAACTTACCCAGCTATATTTGGCAAAGACGGCGGTTTGTTGGCAAAAACGCGTTCGGCCCCACATATTTATTTGATGTATGCACTGTTTAACCCCTTAACGACATGTGACATACTATGACCGTCACGGTCCTTGAAATACTCAAGGACCGATGAGGGTCATGGTACGTCACGTACTTTTTACTTACAGCGCTCTACCGGGAGCGCTGTAAGTAAAAATAGGGCCTGAAATTGACCGCTCCAACATCGGAGCGATCTCTATCAGGCCCCATAGTGACGCGCCCATACATGTGACAGGTCACGTGTACCGGTGCGTCCACGTGGTTCTATGCGGTCCTTATGGGACGGAAACGTCCCAGGACCGCCGGTTGTTAAGGGGTTAATGTTCTGGTCCCAGCCCCATGTCCCCTGTGAGTTTTTCCCCTGTGTTTAACTTTGAATACCCCTGCACCAATTTGGTGTTAGTTTCTGTTCTCCTTCAAATTATTTATCCTGGACAAGTTTTTTGAGCGACCCATAGATTGGAGTGTGGTACACACACCACTCAGGAGTGCAGCTCATCTTACCAGTGATATGAGAGGGATACCATCAGCAATTTACAGGAATGAGGACATCAGGGATTCAAAACTTCAGGAGAACACTGCAACGAGACTATTAGGGGGCATAGGGACCCCGAGATGCTCCTATCCCTTTTGTGTTCTTGTAAGTGCATTATTGTTTCCTTGCTTACTAATGCTGAATTAACCCTTTGAGTGCCAGAGTGGTAGGGAATGCATTGCTTTGCAATGCACTCTGTACAACTCTGGCACTCAAAGAGTTAAACATATTACACTTAGTTGTGTTTTTTTATTTATTTTTTATATATGCTGGGTGACCTGTGAGTTGGCTCCCCTCCTGAGCGCAATCATCTGCCTTCTTCTCAGTTATAGTCATACCAGGTATTTTTCAGAAGGAGCTGACCCTGATGTCTATGAAATAATAACCCTTAGCGCTACCCATGACATAGATTGGAGGGGTATGTACCTGCTTGATGTACAACAAGGGAGCTCTTATCAGTCCTCAATTAACCTACAACATGCTATAACTTACAGATATCACCGCATGCACACACACATAATGCAGGCAAGACTTTTCCCTCTGATGCTTTTGGTACAAATTACACCAATTTGGAGTATAAAGAAGCAGATAATTAATGCAGATTATATAATAGGAAACACTGGATTTGCTCACCCTGAGAATTTGGCACTTCATCCAGAGACCCTAAAATCTGGGTCAGAAACCTAATTCTCAGAGTTCCCAGTTATGGTTATATTGAATGTATGGAATTTATCATTGGATGGAATTGCATATTACTGATGATCTCCTAGCCATTCCCCTCTGTTCTTTCTGTAACAGCCGCCCCCATTTTGAAAAATCAATAAAAAGAAATCTTGAAAAAAACAAAACGGAAATACAGACCATGTCTTTTTATGAATCTCTGTTGGTATCTGGACTATGTGAAAGAATGCACACAATTAAATTGCACTAAATGATTATGCACTTATAATCCTCCTCCTACTGTCTCTGTCTTCATGAATTCTAATTAGATTGTAAGCTCCTTGGGACAGGGTTCCTTTCCCAGTCTATGATTCCCTTGGTGCACTTTCCCCTACAAATAATGAAATGATCACACTTAAGCTTAATGCTCTTAACCCAGTTCTGTATTTTTGTATTATATTATTTCAACTTTTTTTAAAGGGATAGTAATACTTTTTATCTTTATTTAATTTTGTAGGCATTAAAAAAACATGAAGAATGATATAAGTCTTATCCCTCAAACCTTTATGGTTTGAGAGATATTCACAAGCAAAGTTTCCCCTCCCGCCCCTTTTACCTAGTGTAAGTCATCTCTTCTCAAATGTGAATCTGGTTGTAAGACCAGACAGATAACAGAAGGGGACAATCTTCTTCCTATGCGAACAATGAAGGCCCTGCCCCCCTTGACAAGTTTTTCAGGTTTTTCCCTTATCTTAATTGAAGATTGTCCCTCTCTGCAGTCTACCTGGGCACCTCCCTTCTGATCTGGCTGAACAGTGTTACATCAGTAAAAGGGGCAGGAGGGGGATACTTTGTCATTGAATTACTCTTGAACTACAACTCTGACAGAATTGAAATAACACTCTCCAAAGTCCAAATATTATGATGATTAATTAGAGCTGCTTTCATTATGAAACATTACTATCCCTTTAAGCGCTGTGTACATATATAGCTCTACATAAATAAAGATACATATATACAAACATACATTATCATCCTACATAATAATTCGCTAAATGTGTGTTTCTCAGAAGCCGTTATGCTCAGTAAAGACGGCTGTGCGCGCTGCAGTCATGCACACTACAGACCGAATTCAGACCGTAGCACCTTCAGTGCGCAGAGAGGACTACAGTCTGAATTCGGAGTGCCCCGCTCCGTATCAGCCACGGCGCGGGCAGTGTCTACTGTGCATGACTGCACCGCAGCCGTTGCTGGGTAGCATTGTGGCCCAAGTACACGGGCTGTTCAACTAGTTCATTTATAAAGCTCCAGTGTATTGATCAACACTGTAGAATTGGGGAATTCATTGAGAACACATGATGCAATTAACAAACAGATACAATTGGTGGACAGGACCCTGCTCATAAGAGCTTACATTAAAGTGTTAGTAATGTCCAACAAAAAGTTTTTTTGCATTTAGAAGAGCTTAAAAAGCTGAGCTAAATGAAAAATAGTATCTCTCAAACCACTATGGTTTAAGAGATACAGGCATTTAAAGTTCGATGTCTCCTCCTGACAGCTGTAAAGCTGTCAGCAGGAGATCCATGTCGGTCGACACGGAGACGCTTGAGCAGAGCCGTAATCTCGTTACTTACAAGGAATCACTTCATTGGAATGGTCTAAAGCATGTGCCTGGTTTGCAAGCACATGTTTTAGACCATTCCAATGAAGGAATTCCTTGTAAGTAACGAAATTGCGGCTCTGCTCAAGCGCCTCCGTGTCAACCTACACGGATCTCCTGCTGACAGCTTTACAGCTGTCAGGAGGAGACATCAAACTTTAAATGCCTGTATCTCTTAAACCATAGTGGTTTGAAAGATACTTTTTTTTGCATTTAGCGCAGCTTTTTAAGCTCTTCTAAATGCAAAAAACTTTTTGTTGGGCATTACTAACACTTTAACTAATGTCTTGTTAAGTGATCGCCTTAGTCAATTTGTAGTTTTTGCTAAAGCTGAGTGCGTGCTTATGTACAAATAATTTAGTACATAACAGTGAACAAGTCCTCCAGTGTACACCTCCTATGCAAACAAGTCCTGAGCACCACCCCTATAGTTACGTTAAGGAAGATTAATAATGTTGCACTCATTTTTTTGCATGTAACCTGCGTACAGAGGAACTTCACCCCCTGAAAAACTCACACACTCCCAATCCCACCCTGCTCACCCCTTCATACCTCCCAAGTGTCCCTCTTTAAGATATATTAGGGCTCCATACCTCCTAAGTGTCCCTTTTTAGGAAGGAGAGTTCCTCTTTGAGACCCAAATCCTGCTGTCTCTCTTTCCCACCCTGATGTCCCTCTTTTTAGGAGATCAGTCTGTGTGGTGTGTATATAAGTGTATCACATTGCTCCACGGTAATAAAACTCACATTAAAGGGACAGTAATGTCCCATATGAAATGCTCAGAATTTTCGTGGAGATTAAAAAAATAAACAATATGCCACCGTTAAAGTCCCCCACTCCCTCCCCTTCTGCTGACGTCAGCTGTAAGCTGACAGCAGGAGTTCCTGGTCCGGGGACCGACAGGCGGCTCTTCAGCAAAGCCAAAATAGCATGATTTAAAAAGAAATACTTCTTTGGAACTGTCTAAAAAGTGTGGTTGCAAACCAGGCACACTTTGTAGACTGTTCCAAAGAAGTATTTATTTTTAAATTGCACTATTACGGCTCTGCTGAAGAGCTGCTTGTCGGTCCCCGGACCAAGAACTCCAGCTGTCAGCTTACAGCTGATGTCAGGAGAAGGGGAGGGAGTGGGGGACTTTAACAGAGGATATCTCTCAAACCATAGCGGTTTGAGAGATAGGATTTGTGGCATATCGTTTATTTTTTTAAAGGGATAGTAATACTTAAACTGTAAAAAAAAAATATGTTGTAGGGTTTATCCCCCTGAGTAAAACAAGAGTACTCCCACTGCTGAAAGGTGTTTCATTCAAAAGTTATTAATTTTCAAAGTTGAATTTTTTAGGTGCAATATCACAGTGACCTAAAATTGTAGAGTGGCGCTGTTGCTACATGATCCTATGGACAGGTCTGGTCCCTGGACCATAAATCTCCATAGGATGGTGTAGCAACAGCGCCACTGTGCAATTTTAGGTCACTGTGATATTGCACCTAAAAAATTCAACTTTGAAAATTAATAACTTTGGAATGAAACACCTTTCAGCAGTGGGAGTACTCTTGTTTTACTCAGGGGGATAAACCCTACAACATATTTTTTTTTTACAGTTTACAGTTTACAGTTGAACACGGGCTGTTCAACTAGTTCATTTATAAAGCTCCAGTGTATTGCTCAACACTGTAGAATTGGGGAATTCATTGAGAACACATGATGCAATTAACAAACAGATACAATTGGTGGACAGGACCCTGCTCATAAGAGCTTACATTAAAGTGTTAGTAATGTCCAACAAAAAGTTTTTTTGCATTTAGAAGAGCTTAAAAAGCTGAGCTAAATGAAAAATAGTATCTCTCAAACCACTATGGTTTAAGAGATACAGGCATTTAAAGTTCGATGTCTCCTCCTGACAACTGTAAAGCTGTCAGCAGGAGATCCATGTCGGTCGACACGGAGACGCTTGAGCAGAGCCGTAATCTCGTTACTTACAAGGAATCACTTCATTGGAATGGTCTAAAGCATGTGCCTGGTTTGCAAGCACATGTTTTAGACCATTCCAATGAAGGAATTCCTTGTAAGTAACGAAATTGCGGCTCTGCTCAAGCGCCTCCGTGTCAACCTACACGGATCTCCTGCTGACAGCTTTACAGCTGTCAGGAGGAGACATCAAACTTTAAATGCCTGTATCTCTTAAACCATAGTGGTTTGAAAGATACTTTTTTTTGCATTTAGCGCAGCTTTTTAAGCTCTTCTAAATGCAAAAAACTTTTTGTTGGGCATTACTAACACTTTAACTAATGTCTTGTTAAGTGATCGCCTTAGTCAATTTGTAGTTTTTGCTAAAGCTGAGTGCGTGCTTATGTACAAATAATTTAGTACATAACAGTGAACAAGTCCTCCAGTGTACACCTCCTATGCAAACAAGTCCTGAGCACCACCCCTATAGTTACGTTAAGGAAGATTAATAATGTTGCACTCATTTTTTTGCATGTAACCTGCGTACAGAGGACCTTTACCCCCTGAAAAACTCACACACTCCCAATCCCACCCTCCTCACCCCTTCATACCTCCCAAGTGTCCCTCTTTAAGATATATTAGGGCTCCATACCTCCTAAGTGTCCCTTTTTAGGAAGGAGAGTTCCTCTTTGAGACCCAAATCCTGCTGTCTCTCTTTCCCACCCTGATGTCCCTCTTTTTAGGAGATCAGTCTGTGTGGTGTGTATATAAGTGTATCACATTGCTCCACGGTAATAAAACTCACATTAAAGGGACAGTAATGTCCCATATGAAATGCTCAGAATTTTCGTGGAGATTAAAAAAATAAACAATATGCCACCGTTAAAGTCCCCCACTCCCTCCCCTTCTGCTGACGTCAGCTGTAAGCTGACAGCAGGAGTTCCTGGTCCGGGGACCGACAGGCGGCTCTTCAGCAAAGCCAAAATAGCATGATTTAAAAAGAAATACTTCTTTGGAACTGTCTAAAAAGTGTGGTTGCAAACCAGGCACACTTTGTAGACTGTTCCAAAGAAGTATTTATTTTTAAATTGCACTATTGTGGCTCTGCTGAAGAGCTGCTTGTCGGTCCCCGGACCAAGAACTCCAGCTGTCAGCTTACAGCTGATGTCAGGAGAAGGGGAGGGAGTGGGGGACTTTAACAGAGGATATCTCTCAAACCATAGCGGTTTGAGAGATAGGATTTGTGGCATATCGTTTATTTTTTTAAAGGGATAGTAATACTTAAACTGTAAAAAAAAAATATGTTGTAGGGTTTATCCCCCTGAGTAAAACAAGAGTACTCCCACTGCTGAAAGGTGTTTCATTCAAAAGTTATTAATTTTCAAAGTTGAATTTTTTAGGTGCAATATCACAGTGACCTAAAATTGTAGAGTGGCGCTGTTGCTACATGATCCTATGGACAGGTCTGGTCCCTGGACCATAAATCTCCATAGGATGGTGTAGCAACAGCGCCACTGTGCAATTTTAGGTCACTGTGATATTGCACCTAAAAAATTCAACTTTGAAAATTAATAACTTTGGAATGAAACACCTTTCAGCAGTGGGAGTACTCTTGTTTTACTCAGGGGGATAAACCCTACAACATATTTTTTTTTTACAGTTTACAGTTTACAGTTGAACACGGGCTGTTCAACTAGTTCATTTATAAAGCTCCAGTGTATTGCTCAACACTGTAGAATTGGGGAATTCATTGAGAACACATGATGCAATTAACAAACAGATACAATTGGTGGACAGGACCCTGCTCATAAGAGCTTACATTAAAGTGTTAGTAATGTCCAACAAAAAGTTTTTTTGCATTTAGAAGAGCTTAAAAAGCTGAGCTAAATGAAAAATAGTATCTCTCAAACCACTATGGTTTAAGAGATACAGGCATTTAAAGTTCGATGTCTCCTCCTGACAACTGTAAAGCTGTCAGCAGGAGATCCATGTCGGTCGACACGGAGACGCTTGAGCAGAGCCGTAATCTCGTTACTTACAAGGAATCACTTCATTGGAATGGTCTAAAGCATGTGCCTGGTTTGCAAGCACATGTTTTAGACCATTCCAATGAAGGAATTCCTTGTAAGTAACGAAATTGCGGCTCTGCTCAAGCGCCTCCGTGTCAACCTACACGGATCTCCTGCTGACAGCTTTACAGCTGTCAGGAGGAGACATCAAACTTTAAATGCCTGTATCTCTTAAACCATAGTGGTTTGAAAGATACTTTTTTTTGCATTTAGCGCAGCTTTTTAAGCTCTTCTAAATGCAAAAAACTTTTTGTTGGGCATTACTAACACTTTAACTAATGTCTTGTTAAGTGATCGCCTTAGTCAATTTGTAGTTTTTGCTAAAGCTGAGTGCGTGCTTATGTACAAATAATTTAGTACATAACAGTGAACAAGTCCTCCAGTGTACACCTCCTATGCAAACAAGTCCTGAGCACCACCCCTATAGTTACGTTAAGGAAGATTAATAATGTTGCACTCATTTTTTTGCATGTAACCTGCGTACAGAGGACCTTTACCCCCTGAAAAACTCACACACTCCCAATCCCACCCTCCTCACCCCTTCATACCTCCCAAGTGTCCCTCTTTAAGATATATTAGGGCTCCATACCTCCTAAGTGTCCCTTTTTAGGAAGGAGAGTTCCTCTTTGAGACCCAAATCCTGCTGTCTCTCTTTCCCACCCTGATGTCCCTCTTTTTAGGAGATCAGTCTGTGTGGTGTGTATATAAGTGTATCACATTGCTCCACGGTAATAAAACTCACATTAAAGGGACAGTAATGTCCCATATGAAATGCTCAGAATTTTCGTGGAGATTAAAAAAATAAACAATATGCCACCGTTAAAGTCCCCCACTCCCTCCCCTTCTGCTGACGTCAGCTGTAAGCTGACAGCAGGAGTTCCTGGTCCGGGGACCGACAGGCGGCTCTTCAGCAAAGCCAAAATAGCATGATTTAAAAAGAAATACTTCTTTGGAACTGTCTAAAAAGTGTGGTTGCAAACCAGGCACACTTTGTAGACTGTTCCAAAGAAGTATTTATTTTTAAATTGCACTATTACGGCTCTGCTGAAGAGCTGCTTGTCGGTCCCCGGACCAAGAACTCCAGCTGTCAGCTTACAGCTGATGTCAGGAGAAGGGGAGGGAGTGGGGGACTTTAACAGAGGATATCTCTCAAACCATAGCGGTTTGAGAGATAGGATTTGTGGCATATCGTTTATTTTTTTAAAGGGATAGTAATACTTAAAATGTAAAAAAAACCATATGTTGTAGGGTTTATCCCCCTGAGTAAAACAAGAGTACTCCCACTGCTGAAAGGTGTTTCATTCAAAAGTTATTAATTTTCAAAGTTGAATTTTTTAGGTGCAATATCACAGTGACCTAAAATTGTAGAGTGGCGCTGTTGCTACATGATCCTATGGACAGGTCTGGTCCCTGGACCATAAATCTCCATAGGATGGTGTAGCAACAGCACCACTGTGCAATTTTAGGTCACTGTGATATTGCACCTAAAAAATTCAACTTTGAAAATTAATAACTTTTGAACGAAACACCTTTCAGCAGTGGGAGTACTCTTGT
Source organism: Rhinophrynus dorsalis (assembly GCA_037306005.1). Classification (NCBI taxonomy): domain Eukaryota; kingdom Metazoa; phylum Chordata; class Amphibia; order Anura; family Rhinophrynidae; genus Rhinophrynus; species Rhinophrynus dorsalis. The sequence continues at coordinate 73,365,584 of CM074721.1, read as the reverse complement.
TTTACTCAGGGGGATAAACCCTACAACATATTTTTTTTTTTACATTTTAAGTATTACTATCCCTTTAATCTCTACAAAATGCTACCATTTTTTTATGGGACATTACTGTCCCTTTATCCCTTTGAGTGCCAGAGGGGTACCCCCGCTGGCACTCAAATGGTTAATGTTTGTTTAAACGTCAATATATGTGTTTATAAATTATTATGTGTAAATAAAATACTTTGGTTTTGTTCTAAATCATTTATTCAGTTACACAAAGAGGTGTCAATAGGTCATGAAATAACTCACAGTAATGCCCCTCCCACCAACTATGCCTGCAGCAATATCTGTCTAACACAAAAGTGTCCCTCTTTGGCCATTGGAAATATTGGGAGGTATGCCCCTTACAGCGCACTGTACAATACAGCGATTTTATCACTCAAAAAACGTTGTAAATTCAATCTAGACAAGAACATTTCACCCACAAAAAAAAGCTTTTTTGTTTATCTTTGCATACAGTTCCTTTCTATGTGGCTTATTTAACCCTTTAGGAACCAGAGGGGCGTGCAACTCATTGCCATTGCTCTGGTCCTTAAAATGTTATTAAATTAACATTAACCTGGTACCTCATTATGGGTTTACCCATATTGCTGTCTTACCAGTTGGTTGGTAAATACATTTAAGACTGATGCTCTGTGTTCTGCAGAAATGTTTTGTTTTAACTGTTTTGTGCCAAAGGGCTGTGCAATTGATTAAACTCAAACGGTTAAACTAAACAGTTTATATGCCTTTGTATAAAAGCATTCATTATTCCACGCAGACTGTGCTTCACACTATTTTACCTCCCAGACCTCTATAAATGTCTAGTCTGTCATACTCTCCCCTGACAAACTTCAGGGCCATCCTCATTAGCACCGCTGTGTCTTTCCTAACATAAGATTCACTTGGATGCTAATTGCCCTCCACCACCTACAACTAACAATACAAATAATCGTATCCATGTAAGCAAGTGCATGGCCGGGCAGGCCTCCTGAGGAGTGTGCTGTAAGATTAACCTGCACTGCACATGGTACAGACGCTGTTCAACAACTCACAGAATGTGATGTTCAGGACCCAAAATGATAGGCATCAGTGAGAGGAATGGCACAATTTTGGGGTAATCCAATTGCACTGCAGTGAACAAATACAAATCCCCATTCATTTAAATGGGGCTTTTAACCCTTTGAGCACCAGAGTGTTGTGCAACGCATTGTGGACTAATGCATTGCACACACCACTGTCACTTAAGGGATTAACCCCTGGAATGCTACAGAGGCCTGCAGGTGTTGCTTCCCATTGTGTTGGAGATCTCTCTGGCATCCAAGGGGTTAATTTTAAATCAACTGGAACTGAAATCAGTTGGAATTGTTAGAACTGTTATTTATTCACTGTGGTGCACTTGGTGTGCATGGGAATTGCACCATTTTTCCTTAATGCATTAATGTCAGTGAGCTGTCCTGCAAAATAGCATATGCTTACTAGGTAAAGTGGAGTAATTCTAGAGCAAATCTACTGTAGTAAAATCTCCATTGACTAAAATCTATATTTTAATCCCTTGAATGCTAAAGACTCTCCAACACATTGCATATATGTTTAAAGCGGAACTATCACCCCTTACAAACATGGCCCCAAATAATTACCCATCTGGCGACTAGCTGCTCAGTAGCACTAGTTGCCAGAATTATTATTGCGTTAACAAGAATTATCCATTGCTCTTGGGTTGACAGGCAGTAAGGAGCGCAGACATCTTTCCATAGTGACGTCTGCGCACCTGCGCTGCCAGTCCCAGCCTGCTCTAGGAGGCATTGCTAGGAACCATTCGGCTCCAAAAGGGACTGACAGCGCAGGTGTACAGACGTCACTGTGGAAAGATGTCTGCGCTATTTCCTGCCTGTCAGTCTGGAAGCAGTGTATAATTCTCATCAACAAGATAATAATTCTGGCAACTAGCTCTACTGAGCAGCTAGTCACCAGATGGGTAATTATTTGGGGCCATGTTTATAAGGGGTGGTAGTTCCGCTTTAAGTGGAGGTGCACTTGTGGGACAGGCCCAGAGCCAGATTTCCCAACAGGCAGAGTAAGCAAGTTTCTGCAGTACCAAATGTTGAGGGTGGTGTCTTGGCTGTGTTGACCACACCCACATTCTGCATTATGGGTGTGGCCAGAGCAATTTCAGTGTCCTTGTACTGGTTGTATACCCCTTTACAGGCTATTATTTAACCTTTTGGATGTTAGAGACATCAACACATTGTTGGAGCTATATCTAGCAACCAAGAGATTAAGGTGGAACTTTCAACCCCAACAAACATGATCTTATTTGATAGATCTCTTAAAACTGCATATATATATAGTTCAGTAGACGTTGAAATGGAGTGCACAGGATCTTTTTGAATGTAACCTTCTTTGTATGTGCCATTTCTACATCTACTGAACTGTACGTATCGTTCTCTTTTTTATTGGAACACCCAGGCAATATACTGCACAGTGAGTGCAATCCAACACCCATGATATATATATATATATATATATATATATATATATATATATATATATATATATATATATATATATATATATATATATATATATATATATATATATATATATATAATTTAAGTTAATATGTGCTCTGCTAGCCGTCACCTTTAAAGTACCACCAACCAATGCACGCCTCCTTCTCACATCTCCCCCATACTGAGCAGACTACCCCTTCCCATCTCTCCCCGGGACTTCATTGCTAAAGTGGTCTACTTACCGGTGGGGATAAATTATTCCAAATAAATGGGGGGCTTGTTCCTACTTGGATGGGGGGAGGTGGTATGTCAGGTGGTATGAACGTGACAGATTCCCTTTAAAGTTTTTTAGTCTAAGCTTGTTATAGGCCAAGGAACGAAGTGGATGGGACTGGGGGTGAGAACATGTGAGGAGTGGGGTGTGGCCATGTGTGGATCTAAGGATGCCTAGAGTGTCACCCCTATGGGGAGCCTGAGATGTAAATCCAGCCCTGGGAAAGTCATCTGCATCATAACAGCAACTAAAAATGGCCATTGATTTAAGTGGGACTTTACCCCACTGCTAGAAAGGTCTGTAATGCAAAAGCGTTGAAGACAAGTACAACATTCAAAATCCACATTTAAAGGGATAGTAATACTTCATTTTAATTTTATTTTATTTTGTAGGCATTAAAAAAACATGAAGAACGATATAAGTCTTATCTCTCAAACTTTTATGGTTTAAGAGATATTCACAAGTAAACTTCTCCTCCCCGCCCTTTTTACCTAGTGTAAGCCATCTCTTCTCAGATGTGGAATGCAGTCCATAGACCAGACAGATAACAGAAGGGGACAATCTTCTTTCAATGAAAACAATGAAAGCCCTGCCCCCCTTGACAAGTTTTTCAGGGTTTTCCCTTATCTTAATTGAAGATTGTCCCTCTCTGCAGTCTACCTGGGCACCTCCCTTCTGCTCTGGCTGAGCAGTGTTACATCAGTAAAAGGGGTGGGAGGGGGATACTCTGTCATTGAATTACTCCTGAACTACAACTCTGACAGAATTGCAATAACACTCTCCAAAGTCCAAATACTATGATGATTAATTACAGCTGCTTTTATTATGAAACATTACTATCCCTTTAATTCAATGGGACGTTTTACTGACCCAGAATTCCTCCACTTAAGTGGTGCGATTCTGGGGGAAACCAAATGCGCTATAAAGGAGAAATGAAATGTTCCTTTGCGTTAAATAGAGTTTTTAACTCCTTGATAGCCAGAGAGGCCTCCAACACATGGAAAACAAAGTGTGAAGATCTCTCTAACATCCAATTGGCTCAGTGGTGACGCTACCATTTAGGCAGAATAAGCAGCTGCTTAGGGCCCACACTTGGTCAGAGGGCCCCGCAGCATTTACAGTACCATGCCCCATATGAACAAAATCAGATTGCAATCTATTCTTAGAAATGCCAACTCGGGAATAAGGGGTCCCCGTGTGAACGTAGAGACAACCCTCGGTGTGTTAAAAGCTCTAATTTAATTAGTGTGAATTTGGGAATTGTTTGTATTGATCCTCTATGGTGCAGATGTTTTTCCACATATTTGCTCCATTTATAGTTTGTGCATATGACCCGTAACAAGACGCTGAAGCCCTGTAACAATAGTAACAATAGGCATTAGCGAGCTGTCCTCTTACAAAACACAAGCCACTAGCAACTTTCTCAGCCTTCCAGGGAAAGGGCGTGGACGGGGTGGTGGCCTCCAATGGAAGCAGCATGCGATTGGCTAGGACGTGGCTGTATTCAAATAGGCGGGCGTGATTAGTTCAGCCTAAGACGCCCTCTCCCTGTGGGATCTTGTGGGCGCGTGTGTAGCTTTGGGGATAGTTACTCTGGATTCCACAGGGAAGCACAGACAGAGACAAATCCAAGCCAGGAAGGGGGCAGCTGCACATCCAGCATCCTCCACTGCACATCTGTCTGCCCTGATCCTAGGGTAGAAGAGTCTCCCTGGTGTACCAGCTGGCCATCGTCTACCCTCTCTCCATCTACTGCCTGCAAAGTATCCTCACTCCATCTCAAACAGGAGAGATACAGGACTACAGCAAACACCTTCTTGTTATTGTATCCTTGTTACTGTATTTACTTAACAAGGAAAACTGCTGCCGGATCAAGAAGGAAAAGATACACTTTGGTCTTGTCAAAGGGAAAATAAAATGACACTTTATAAACCAAAGCTACCAGCCCAAGTTCGTGCTATTGTTTTATAATCTATTATCAGCTGAATTCCTTGTGGTGTTTTACCTCATTATTCAGCATCTGAAAGGAGCATCATCGTCATCATCATTTCACCCTTCGCTATCCAGGGGCTTTCTGGACCTTTAGCAGCCACAGACCACATCCCAGCCGTAGCCTGCATCCTCTTCCACGTCTCCTCCTGCCTGTGGATTTACTGACACAGCCTCACACATCTCCTCTGTTGCGGCTGCTTGGAGGCTTCTCGCTGCTACATCTGTCAGTTTCTACCTATATAAAGAGAAGGGATCTGGGGGGAACGGGGAGAGTGTAGCCCCCTTTTTGGGAAGCAGGAGAGAAAAGGGGGGTTGGAAAGAGAAAGCCTGTGTTCATGTTTGGGATTCAGGAAAGCATCCAGAGGACCGGGAGCAGCATGAAGGAGGAGCCCCTGAGCAGCGGTATGAATGCTGTCCGGACATGGATGCAGGGAGCCGGCGTTCTTGATGCAAACACTGCCGCGCAGAGGTAGGATGGACCAACGAAGGGCACTGCTCTAGGATCAACCCCTGGGTCACTTCAGTTGGCACCATTAGATCTAGCACATTGTCAGCTCACCTGGATGGGGACACTATTTGCATACCCGTTCCATATAGAAATTTAACCCTTCGTGTTCTAGAGGGGTGTGCAATACCTTAGGCATTGCAAACCCTTCTTGCACCCACAGATTTAACCTCACAGCTATCTAGCCACATAGAAAAATATATATATATATATTATATATATATAATTCATCCTAACATATGTGTCCAATTGATTTACATTTCCTTCTTAAGTCAGAGGTTTGTTTTGGTAGTGGGGGAGATCCTGGTTTGTACTCACACAGCCATAAACTGAGCACTGTATGAAGATTTTAAACTTTTAATGGTGCAAATCATCCCACGTAAAATCAGAGTTAGACAAAAATCAGTAAGTGCTGTTTTATATGCAGCAGAAGTAACGAGGTATACATTATGAGTAGTTTAGTGTAAAGTTCAGTTTAGTAACTAAAATACATAAGTGGGTTTATACACACATATTCCGTGTGTGTGTGTGTTTATATAGACATCAGTACTATGACAGAGTGCGGGTGTTTAGACATATTATATATAATATATATATGCTATATATATATGCTATATATATATGCTATATATATATATATATATATATATATATATATATATATATATAAAGAGATAGATAGATAGATAGATAGATAGATAGATAGATAGATAGATAGATGTGTTTGTGTACAATTTGGTTGTAGAGGATGTTCTATCCTATGTCTATCTATCTATCTATCTATCTATCTATCTATCTATCTATCTATCTGTCTGTCTGTCTGTCTGTCTGTCTGTCTATCTATCTATCTATCTATCTATCTATCTATCTATTTCTATCATCTATATATTTCTTTAAATAGTTCAATTTTAAAAGTCTGTTTAATAACCTTATCTCTTCTCCTTATAATTCTTATAGAACACCCCCTTCAGCTGTGTTAACTTATCCCCTTTATTAAAGCTTTATATTTCGTTTAAAATAACATTGCAGATGTGCAGTAATCTCAGTATTTGGCAGCTCAAATATTTCACTCTTTCTGCTCAAAAAGTAATGACAGATTTAACTAATCAGGGACAAAAATCTGCCTTTTTAACTAAATCTGGCAGGCATATTACTTTGCATTTTGAAATTAGTAATGCTTCACAATTAATTTAAAATTATAGGATTAGCAGTACTGTTTGAAAAATGTGTTTCCAATCAGTTCTTAAACCACAATCCACAAATAAATAAACTTTCATAAACTTGGAAAGAATATGAATTGAGGACAGCTCTACTAGGATAATAGAAGAGTTATATATTTAACCATTTAAAGACCAGAGAGATGTGCAATCTATTGCTTTGCAATACTTCTATGTTCCCTTCTGGCCTTTAAATAATTAAATTACGTTTTATCACCCAACACTGAAAACCATCTGAATGCAGATTCCAAAGTCTGTGTTGTATAAAATGTCATGGTAGAAAACGACAGGGCAAAAATCATACACTAATCCAAATAACTGGTAAATAAAATTGGATTTTCAGATAATATTTTGCATTCAGGGAGTGTAGTATTCATGTTATATATGTATTGCTGAGAGCAAGTATATGAGCATCTTTTATGACAGGGTTTAAATCAACACAGAAGGGAGTAGGTATGAATGAAATATATGATTTTAGATTGTGTGCACACAGTGCAATAAATTAAATCTCTCATGGGTCAGTGAATTGTGAACTGGGATATATGTGGAAGAGAAGGGTCTATCCATTAATTAGTGGAGGTAAATACGTATGGGATTAAAGGGCAAGTATGAAAGTAAATATAGATTAGGAGTAACATTACACCGATTAACACATTGATGGGAGATTAAGTCTTTTTATGACATGTCTATAGGATTAAAAGAGTAAACGTGCGTATGGATTTATGTATGAATTCAGCATTGTGTGAGTTGTCTTTAAGATATATGTTAACCTATTGGATGCTGGAGAAGTCTCAAACGCACTGCAAAGCGATGAGTTTGAGACCTCTATAGCATACAAAGTGGTAATTTTTAATGGAAGAATGAGAAAATGTGGTGTCTTGTTTTACATGCACACCTGTATATACTTTAGATATGAAGGACACACTTTAGTATCTTAAATTCCTTCTAAAATTCAACTTACTGTTATATGAAATGGCGTGTTGTTTGACTGAATTTCTTACATTAATAGAATGTATTGCATGTACCGGGGAAGCAGTTTTCTTTGCACTTCTCATTTCCTGGTTGGTTTTAAATAGTACAGAAGCCTGACCAGGGAGCGGGGAACTTAAAGGAAATTGCTTCCCCCAACCTGCTGAGATACAACACATGGCAACATCTTATGTTCTGAGGAAGTCACAGCAGGAACTGTAGGAAGTGAGACGTGCAAGGGAAAATTGCTTCCCCCTGCCTCTTGAAAAATGCAGACAGCCCAAAATAGCAAAATGCTATATTTAATATCTCTGTCTGTCTGTCTGTCTGTCTGTCTATCTATCTATCTATCTATCTATCTATCTATCTATCTATCTATCAGCTACAGGCAGCTATAGATAGATAGATAGATAGATAGATAGATAGATAGATAGATAGATAGATAGATAGATAGATAGATAGATAGATAGATGTTGATGTACTAGAGTAAGTCTGTGGCAAACCAACTGCACTGCACAGGACCAATAATAATTAACTTTGGTATAAATGGGGTTTTACCCGTTTAATGCTAGAAAGATTTTCAACAAGTTCTGTTTGTCCACATGTTTAAAAGAAACGTGGATCAATTCTGGTGTAAATCAAATGCACTATAGGGTGCAAATGCAAATTGTCATTGAAATAAATTTAATTTTGTAAACCCTTGAATGCTAGGTCTTTAATGCTTCCTGATGGGTTAGAGACTTCTTTAGCATTCAAGAGATTAATATTTGAGTGCTAGAGAGGTAATCAACGCATTGCATCGCAATGCGTTGGCTACTTCTCTAGCACTCATAGTGTTAAAAGTCCACATTTACATCAACATATATTTTATTTGTAACCTAATGTACAATTGGTTTGCTTTACATTTCCCCAAATCTTCTTCTTTATATATATATATATTTGTCAACGGTTCGGCAGATATATATGTGTGGGTTACAGTATAAACTTTCATAGAAGGACAATTTAACTCTTAGGTTCATTGATGCTTGTTAGGTGGGATTGGAGTTCTTGTTGATAACATGGGGGTGCATGGTATGTGGGCTTGTCCCAGGCACCGGTGTCTAACCCTGATTTTCTGGCCGCAGTGGTGTGGGTCTGGCCCGGGCACACTTTGAGAAGCAGCCCCCATCAAATCTCAGAAAGTCCAACTTCTTCCACTTTGTCCTGGCTCTGTATGATCGGCAGGGGCAGCCGGTGGAGATAGAAAGAACCGCTTTTGTGGGCTTCGTGGAAAAAGAAAAGGTGAGAGTGGGAGGCAGGAACTGGTACCATAAAATCGGAATATTGTATTGAAATATTCACCCCACAGCTAGGATCTGTCACATCTGACCTGCCAGTCTCCATGCAAACAACATTCATTTAAAATACAAAAATAATCGTATTAAAATAAAAATCAAGCAACAGTATTTAAAGGTCAATCCCACACCTAAGCTTTATCACATCTGACATGCCAGCCTTCATGTAAATAACATGCATTTAACCCTTTGAGTGCCAGAGAGGTAATTGCAATGAGTTGGATGCCTCTCTGACACTCAAAGGGTTTAGAAAAAAATAAATAAAACACACACACACATATATATATATATATATATATATATATATATATAAGGCCATATCTAGGCTCTATTATATCTCTTACCAGTCTCCATGCATATAACATTCATTTAAAATACAACAAATGTTATAAAACAGCAGTATTTAAATGTCCATAATATATAAAAACTGACACATCTGACCTGCCAGTCTCCTTACAAATAATATCCATTTATAAAACAAAATAATAATAATACTATCAAACAACAGTATTTAAATGTGCACCCAAGCCTATGGACCATTGCATGTTATCTACCAGTGTTCTTGCAATTTAAGTTATAAAAAATGACTTCAAAGATAATTCATTTAAATGTCCACAGACTCCACACCAAACTAAGTACTATCCACCCTGATCCCTCAACAAACTGTAAACACGTTACGGCACAAGTGTGGCAAAATGTTGATACAAAATAGTAGCGATGTATGTACCAAAATACTACTAATGAACTTAAATGGGGATTTATCTTGATTTTTTATATTAATCTCATCTGTTCTGGCATAATCTTTAAATCACACAATTGTGCAATACAAAATCACTGATGTTGGAGTAAACCAGCTGCATCGCAGGGGTCGAAATAAAAGAAAATCCCCAAATCCCCCTTGATTTAAATTGGATCTTTGACCCCTTAAATGCCAGCGAGATCTCCAACAATGCGTTGGAGACATCTCTAGCATTCAAATTCCCCACTTGAATCAAAAGGGGTGAGTTATGTGTCACCTAAACTGCACTTGGTTTGCTTCATTTCAGCTTAACCTTTTGAGCGCCAGAGAGGCATCCAACGCATTGCAAGGCAATGGCAAGGCAATGCGTTGGATGCCTCTCTGGCACTCAAAGGGTTAATAATGTAGCCTCATTATTCTAGTTGCATATTCACCTCAGATAAAAATTCCTACCTATATATGAGCTCTCAATTGTCCTTGCGAACCCCAACATCGATTAACCCTCTGAGTGACAAATGAGGTATGCGCTATGAGCTGGCACTCATAGGATTACAAATACAATACAAACACCATGTAGTTTACCTGTCCTTCCCCAGCCTTAGGATCATCACACATTATTGGGCAATAGGTATAAAGAAAATGGAACAATTCTAGAGTAAACCAAACGCACCCCATATAACACAATAGTCTAAATTCACATTGCTTGAAATTGTGCTTTTTACCCTTTGCAATGCGTTGTGTACCCCTCTGGCACTTAAAGGGTTAAATCTTTGAATGCTAGACAAGTCTCGCAGTGCGTTGATTACGTCTCTTGCTTTGGATGGGTTAATCATTTTGAATGCCAGATAGGTACCCAACGCATTGCGTTGAAATGCGTTGGATACAGCTCTGGCGCTCAATGGGTTAAAAACCCCATATATTTCAATAAGAATTTATGTTTGTCATCTACAGTACTAATAGTTCTTTTCCAGAATTACTCCAACTTTGACTTTATACACAAGATCAGTTGGTCCTGCAAATCGCTCAATTAACCCTTTGAGCGCCAGAGGGGTACGCTTTGCAATGCATTGCGTACCCATTGGCACTCAAACGGTTAAAGATATTTAACTGTTCCACCTAAAAACCACCACATTTAATCTACTGTTTCCTCATGTCAGGGTCAAGATCACAAATTACTATTTACCTCCTTACAAATCTCACAATTTACCCTTATACGTGCCTGGAGTCTGTTCAAAGCATCTTCAATGCGTTTATACCTATTCGGACCTCAAACAGTTAAAAAGAACATTATTTTATTTCCTTTTTTTCTGCCAATCTAAACACCATCTCCTCATATCATACAACCACCCGCATTGTTATTGTAATAAAAGACATTTATTTCATCAACCAGTTCATTTTTTATTATAAATTAAATTACATAAAATTTCACAACACTTCATTTTACTGTGTGAGAACTATATATTTAAAATTAATCCAAACGGTACTTATTTATTATTAAGCCGATCCTGGTAATTTCCTTACTAAAAGTCACTTTTGCCATATTAAAGCATACAATGTAAGTTTATATTGTATTTCCATGCATACACTGCAGTCTTGTATGAAAGGTGAGGAGTTAAACATACAAAGTGAATATGTACACGTATTAACCCGTTGAGTGCCCACGCACTGGATACCTCTCTGGCACTCAAAGGGTTAATGTGTGCTTCTCAGATTATGAGATTAACGTTTTAAGGACCAGCAAAGCATTGCACATCACCCCTGGTCCTTAAAGGGTTATCCCTATGGCACTGAAGGGGTTAAACATATATATATATCGGTTCAGAGATGATTCACAGGAGTACTATGGCAGTTCAGCGATTCTGGATCATACCAGCTACACTGAAGGAGAAAAATACAAATCCCTACAATCCCCTTTGATTTAAATGAGTGCTTTTAACTATTTGTATGTTAGAGGTCACGCATTGCGTCGGAGACTTCTCTAACATTCATGGGGTTAAATGACACATTTAAGTCACTAGTAATTTTAGCGTGTCCCCTGTGGCGCAGATGGTTTGCTCCAGAATTGTCTTCATACATACGGTCTGCTGAATTTGTTTCACACTTGCAACGCCACGTTCAACCCCATGAGGTTAACCCATTGAGTGCCAGATTGGGTGGGCAACACATTGTAGAGCGATACCTAGCCCACACCACTGGCACTCCAAGAGTAATTAAAGGGATAGTTCTAATGTTGTTTATCTCTTTTTCTTTCTTGTTGAAATCAGGAAACCAGCAGTGAGAAGACTAATAATGGGATCCATTACCGCCTGCAGCTCCTCTATAGCAATGGTGAGTACCTGTGGTCTGCATTACAGGCCCAGACTGACAGCACAGCCAGCGGAACCTGTAACCTGGGTGATTAAAGGTCTCACACAGTGGTTAACCCTATGAGTGCCAGGGGTCTGTGTGCAACGCTTTGCAAACCTTTTGTATGTCAAACTAGTTTATGAGGACAATATCTGTATGATTATCTATCTGTCTGTCTGTCTATCTATCTATACACTCAGCTATTACTCTTTCTCTCTCTCTGTATATACATAGATAGATAGATTATTTTTTGTTTTTCATTATTTAATGTAATTGAATATTGTAGGTGCACTTCTATTTGGCCACAGACAGATGTAAAGTGAATATGTTAGTCAGACAATTAACATAACAGACACGATCTGTACAAAAGCAAAAGTTGATCAATTCTTGGAAAGCCAGCTGCACCACAGGGTAAGAGATGAGCACGCCCAGTGCGATAAATACGGCGTTTAACCCCATAAATGCTAGCGAGGTCTCCAACGCAAATTCTTTCGAGACTTCTATGGCATTCCAAGGTTAACTCTTTGAGCGCCAGGGCGGTACGCAATGCATTGCAAAGCAATGTGTTGCGTACCGCTCTGGCACTCAAAGGATTAAGACATCTTTTCAAATCTTTGGGATTGTTAATGTGTAGCCTGTGGTTGCCCAAGGATTGCTACACTGTCGCTTTTGTACGTATTATGCTAAGTATCTGATTGAATCATTTCACTCAGAATTGCTACACTTTTGGCTTTGTACCTAGGGCATCGCTTTGCAGTGCCGCGGATACCCCTCTGGCAATCAAAGGGTTAAACTATTTAAATGCGTTGGAGACCTCTCTAGCATTCCATAGGTTTAAAAAGCCAAGTCTAACCATTTGAAAGCTTAGCAATGCATTGTGTACCCCTCAGGCACTCAAAGGGTTAAATCAATGAGTGCAATTGGTTTTCCCCATAATTACTCCATTTCCCTTTAGTACATCAGCTTCAGTGACGCTGATGTATTAAGATATGGTGCAGTTCTGGGATAAACCAATTGCACTATAGGGGACAAACTGACATTCAGATTGATTCCCTATTTAGATCAATGGGGATTCTCAGAATGTTCTCTACGATACCTGTTCTGCATTTGGATTGCTCCAAAATATCTCCAGTTCTTAATACATCAGCCTCACTGTGCTATTTTTATTAATATGTATAAGGAATTTCACAGCTAGGTTGAGTCCATTAACGCTTTGAGTGCCGAAAGGTATTGCACATCTCGTTGGCACTCAGAGGGTTAAGTGTCACGTTGTTTTTTGTTAATACTCTGCTGGTTCACATATGGCATTCATTGTGTGTTAATAGCACATTAGGGGGATCTATTTTATAAGATAGTGAAACTCATTTTATTGTTTCATTAGATTGTAAGCTGAAGAGGTGCAATTCTGGAGCAAATCATCTGCGTCATAGAGGACATTTAACCCTTTGAGCGCCAGAGGGTTAAACCCCCCCCCCCCCCAAATTCCTGTAGAGTTACACCGGTCTCTTTATCCATTGAGAGCCAGTGGGTCTGGCGATCAAAGGGTTAACCTCTTGGATGATAACGAAATGTCTGACGCATTGGAGACGTCTGTAGCATTCAAGGGTTTACAACCCCCGATTTAAATCAATCTAGATGTTTATCTGCCCGTTATGGTGTAAAATGGCTTGCTACAGAATATAGCTTTTTGAATCCAGCCCATAAAGTCTTCCAAATTATTTAATATCCATATTAAAAACGTGTTGCATTAAACAGAGTCACAGAGATTAGTGCTTGGACTTGTCTCTTATTAAATGTTGGAGAATAAATATTATTGCACAATATATCTACTGTATCCTACCACAATCACCCCTCTGTACTAAGTCATGTTTTCACATCCCCTCATAAGACTGAGATTTTGGTCATATGTATAATAAAATAGTGGCGCAATTCTCAGACATATCAACTACACCATAAATTATACATAATAACTGCTATTGATTTGAATGGGGGATTTAACCCTTTGAGTGCCAGAGGGTAGCGCAACGCATTGCTTTGCAATGCGTTGCGTACCCCCTAAAATACTATAGAGGTTTCCAAAGTATTCAACACGTGAACACCCTTATACTATATAATAATTCGCTAGGATGTTTGTCAGAAGCCGTCATGCGCAGTAGAGACTGCGCGCGTTCGGGCAGTATCTACTGCGTAAGAAGCGGCCGCTTAACCCCTCGAGTGCCAGAGGGGTACGCAGCGCATTGCTGTACCCCTCTGGCGCTCAAAGGGTTAACATTACCCGGACCTTGGCCCGTGTACACGGACTTTTACTCTAGTTACAAATAAATGGCAACTTGTAACGTTACCTGTGTTACAATTGCTTGCCCCAAAAGTGCACCACTGTTTTGTGAATATGGTAATAGGTATGAAATCAAATCAAATCCAAAATAAAACTTAAAACGTGGAAGAGCTGAGTAATATTGTCTAAATATTTAATAGTTTAAGTTTAAAATAAATAACAGTTTGATTTTGCATGTAAGGAAATTGAAAATATAATACGCATAAATGGGATTTGTGTACATAGGATATATTTAATGATGCCAGTCATTAGCATGGAACTGATATAGTTAACATTTAGACGCCCACGTGACAGATGAACCAGGCAGTGTGAGTGTTAACAGCCTGTGCATTTAAAGTGCCAGAAGGGCTGACTCCAACTGCCAACATGTCCAATATCCATGAAATATACAGACATTAGAATACCATAGAAGCATGGAAAAATGGCACAGCACGAAAATCATATTATTTCTAAGGGGACATATTTCATTCCCAGTACCGTTTCATTACCACCAAATGCATTTCAGGGAGAGGAGTATGTTAACCCGTTGAGTCCTTCGCAAATCTCTGGCGCTTCACAAGTCTCTGGCGCTCAACGGGTTAAAATAGTAACATTTCCACCACGCCGCTAACTGATGGACCGTATTGAAGAATTTGTAAGAAGGTAGCACTGCTTTAACCCTTTGAGTGCCAGAGGGGTAGCCAGCGCATTGCTATATCCCTCTGGCACTCAGAGGGTCAACTTTCAAGTACCAAAGTGAATGCAACGTATGGCACACACCCTGGCGCTCAAAGGGTTAACGGGTGCATTTCCACCACTTTACTAAAGGAAGAAAGATCATTAACCCCCCCTGCCCCGTATTGTTAGGTTAAGTGGGTGTTTACCTTTTGTTTACTAGAGGGGTCGGCAACCCATTGCACTGACTGAAAGGGTTAAACCCAAATCTTGGCACAAGGGTCAGATGTCGGGGAGACCACCTTTTTTGCTGCTATAGATCCTAATCCCCACATTCGAAACAGTAACCACAACCCATTTTTAATGTCAAATGTAAACGTCACACATTTTAACCATTGGAGTGCCAAGGCGTATCCCAAGGGTTAATTAACTAAAACATTAAAGTGTTCGGTTGCTCTTACTTTCTGAATAATTGTAAAATAGTTTTAGAACACACCATTGAAAGAATAAAGTATGACACAATAATTATATAATGAACCCTTTCAGTGCCAGAGGGGTACCCAATGCATTGCCTACCCCTCTGGCACTCAAAGGGTTAAAAAACAACAACAACAACAACAACAACAACAACACAAACATTGCGGAGAAATGACGTTTAGAGTCAAAAACTATGATCATTGTCATTGTAAGTAGCGAAAGTAAAACTAAAGGGTTGTTTCTGATGTTAGTCATGTAATGTAACCCTTTATTTAGCAGAGAGGTGTGCGCTGCTCCGCAACCCTTTGATTGCCACTCAAAGGGTTAATAAATTAAGAACATTCGTGATGAGATTATGTACTCACAGATAATCCCAATATTACCATATTGTTTGCTACACTTCATTTATTTCACTGTGTAGCAAGCGAGATTTCTTTTTAAATTTTTAATTTGCTAATACTGTATTAGTTTAGAGATTGCAAAGCAATGCGTTGCGTACCACTCTAGCACTCAAAGGGTTAATTGTAGTCTTAAAATGTCCCTTTTTTATGTGTCTTGATTTAGTCTTTTCTTATATTTTGTAGGGATAAGGACAGAACAGGATTTTTATGTTCGTTTGATAGACTCCATGACCAAGCAGGTAAGTCTCTATCTATCTATCTATCTATCTATCTATCTATCTATCTATCTATCTATCTATCTGTTTTTTTCAATTGCAATGCAAATATCTAGTAAAATGCATTTTTTATGTGTATCCTTTGAGTACCACAGGGGTGTTCATTGCCACTCGCTTGGTACTGAAAGAGTTAAAAGTCAAGAAGACGAATTACCTGGTGAATATTAGATATGTATTTGTTCAGTATATCGATTTTATGAACCTCTACATTTGCGAAATGGAACATTTGGAACAATTGTTTGGAAAGGATAATTACTGTAAAGACGTATTAACCCTTTCAGTGGGGCGGACGTTCACCTTCCTGATTATATATAGATTATATTTATATATGACATATATAGATATTTATTGTCTATATGATTATATGACCGAAACATTTATGGTTAACATA
Source organism: Rhinophrynus dorsalis (assembly GCA_037306005.1). NCBI lineage: Eukaryota > Metazoa > Chordata > Amphibia > Anura > Rhinophrynidae > Rhinophrynus > Rhinophrynus dorsalis. The sequence continues at coordinate 73,349,144 of CM074721.1, read as the reverse complement.
TACGGTGTGTGTATTTAAACGGTTAACTTTATTAATTCGTTAATACTGAATGGAATTGTGCTAAGAACAAATCAGGGCCAAACTTATTGCACCATAGGAAACACATCAATCCCCCATGTACCTAAACTGGGATTTTAGTCTTTAATGTTAAGAGAAGTTTCCAGTGCAATCTATCTGTCTATCTATACATCCTTACCCCGTCCGTCCATCCATCCCTCTATCTGTCTATCTATCTATCTATCTATCTATCTATCTATCTATCTATCTATCTATCTCTGTCTGTCTATCTGTCTATCTCTGTTTATTTGCCTGTCTGTCTGTCTATCTATCTATCTATCTATCTATCTATCTATCTATCTATCTATCATCTATCTATCTATCTATCTATCTATCTATCTATCTATCTTTCTATCATCTCCCCGTCCTCCGTCCTCTCTCTGTCTGTCTCTCCGCATATCTACACACACACCTGTGACATTTTGCTCTGAAATGTGCCCCAGTAAGTATGGGTGACAAGACTAGCTGCTGACAGACTGGCAGAGGAGAGTGGCACAAGATATCCATGATTAGTTGTGTCAGTAGCTGACCTCCTGGCATAATCCTTTGCTAGCAGCTCGATGCTGACATGTATAATAACAGTTTCCAGGAGGGGTTGAGAGGTGCCAACTGGGTAGATTGGCAAAGTTTGGCATGTCCATGATAAATCATCATGGATCTGCTGCTTCCAAGTCTGGTGTCAGAGAGGGGGTCATATCTGTTCTGGTACTGTGTCTATTGTCTGATCTCTTTCCCTTGACGTTGGCACCGATTTGACTGCACTGGATGTTCAGAATTTTTCCAGTATTATTAACCATTGAGTGCCAGAGCGGTATTCAGTGCATTGCAAAACAGTATAATGGCTATTTCTATAGCACTAAAGAGTTAACCCACCGTGTGCCAGGCGATTAAGCTAGAGGATGGCCAATGTCCTCTCCAATCGGTTCAAGAGGGTTCAGGTTATTTTAACAGGGTAACAAAAGTCAAGCGCCTAACTACCTGCTTAACCCTTCAGCTGCCGAGGGAAGATGAAATGCAGTGCGCTGCAGAACCAGCTGGCAGCCAAAGGGTTAACAAAATAAACACTTTGCCTTAAATTCTCAGTTCTTATTACCACTTTGTGTCCCCCAAAGGCAGAGGTGGACAACGTGAGGCCCTTCATCTGTTACCGGGTTACAACTCCCATCATCCTCAATCATCCGGCTGATTTGGATGATGGAAGTTGTAGTCCGGCAACATCTGGGTAGCTTCACTTTGCCCACCCGTGCCCTAAGGGTTAAATACCAAGCTGAATCGGTGATTTCCTTGCAAGGAATTCCCCTTTTGCGTGCTATATAGGGTTAATAACAACCATACAGGGTTAATAGTAACCATTCACTGCCCAATGAGATGCTCCCGTTAACCTTTTGAGCGTCACAGAGGCGTATCCAACGCATTGCTATCCATCTGGCACTCTAAGGGTTAACCCTTTGAGTGCAAGAGGGACATACAATGCAATGCTTTGCAATGCATTTGATTCCTCTATGGCATTTAAATGGTTAAAGTCCCGAGGTCCCCACTCGTCCTTAAATTGTTAAACTGTATAATAACTAGTAGTCTATACAATACTGCGATATATGTACTGCAGTCTCCTTTATAACTCTTCCCTGTCCGGGAGTAACAAGAATAACCCCATCTAAAATACTGCATGCAATTTTAATGGGTTTCCTGCAAGTTCTTTGTAAGGCAGAACATAGAATTAATTCTTTCTGTGCATTTTTTAAAGTAGAATATTTCGTACAGTACCTGTGTCTTAATGTAACCTCCTTCCTTCCTGACAGTGTTATGAATTTTTACATTGTGTTTTTACAGCCATTTATTCCAGCTATTTCCTTTAAAGAAATCTCAATGTAACACAGCAGTTTATTTCCTTATAGCAGACATAATTGTATCCAGGATTGGGCAACCTGAGGCTCTCCAGCTGTTCAGGATTACAAGTCCCATGATCCCCAGCCAAATCATGGGGATTGTAGTCCTGAACAGCTGGAGGGTCTCAGGTTGCCCATCACTGTGTTAAGTAACACATCATCTGTTCAGAACTAATATTACTATGATTCCTTGCCAGCCATTGACTAACTGGGACTCATGGGAACTGCAGTTCTGAACAACTGGAGAACCTCAGATTGCCCAAACCTGGAAGCAGTTATGTCTGTTACCAGGAAATAACCTGTTTGCTGTGTTGCATGGAGATTGTGTTTTTTAAAGGAAATGCCTGGTGTAAGTGTGTATGAAAACTCAGATCCAAAAATACAATGTGATAATTCATAACACTGACAGGAAGGAAGGAGGTTACATTAAGACAGGGAATTGTAGGCCTAAGCAGCTGGAGGGCATCAGGTTGCCATCACTGTGTTAAGTAATAATACATCATTATTGTTAAGTCATAACTACTGCATGAATACGATACTTTTATTGCAGACTTATTTCTGCACTTGAAAATGATTTGCTTGGTTTTATAAAGCAGAAGTGTTAAAGGGATAGTAACACTTAACATGTAAAAATACATATTGTAGGGTTTATCTTCCTGAGTAAAATAAGGCTAATCCCACTGCTCAGTGGTGTTTTATTCAAAAGCTATTGCATCTCGAACCTGATTATTTTGGGTGCAATACCTCAATGGCCTGTACATTTACAGTGTTACTATGGACAGCTCTTTTCATTTGACCATAAACCTCCATAGGATGGTGTTGCAACAGCTCCACTGTAATATTTCAGGCCATTGAAATACTGCACCTAAAAAATTCAAGTTTGAGCTGCAATAAATTTTTGATAACACACCTGTCAGCAGTGTGAGTTCCATCTCACCAAGATAAACTCTACTATATATTTTTTTACATATAATATATTATTATTCCCTTCAAATATTGTAATAAAATATTATAAAAAGGTTGCTTTGTATTAGTTTTATATGTAATTGAAACCTATATTTTTGTGTAATATAGTTTGGGTCTATTTTGCCAAGTTAAAAATACTTCCTAAAATTTATTTTCTTTTTTTGGTATACTATTGTTAAAGCCCGTGTACACGGGCCAAGGTTCGGGTGATGTTAAGAGGCCAGTCCTGCTCTGCGTCCTACCACCAATGCAGTCATGCACTGCAGAGACTGCCTGAAAGGACAGAATGCTCCCAGCACAGACTTCCCAGCATTCTGTGCGTTTGGGCAGTCTGTACTGCGCATGACAGCTTCTGACAAACATCCTAGCGAATTATTATATAGGATAATTATCGTACATACATTGATTTCTTTAGAATGAAGCTCATGTGATCGTAAAGCACAGTTTAAAATGAAGATGATAAAATGGGTTATTGCAAAATTATTATATTTTCTACTTACAGAAAAATATAATTAACTGGTCTCATAATTTCCGAAAATTCTCTATCTGCTCACACACAAACACCCTCTTCTCCACTTCTCATCTACATAGACATTTCTCATTTTAATTTATTCATTATATTAAAAAAAACCTTTTACTTCTTTTTTTAACAATCATTTTTTTCAGTGCATATCATCCTAAGGCAATGCTTGACCTATTGATCTGTGATTATTATCCAACAGTCATAGATTCTTTTGTTAAAAAGAAAGGCGAAATATAGTTTGTTTTAAAAACCTTTAATATGCTACATAATTAAACATGGTTAACAAAGGAAACGGAAAATACATGATATGATTTTCCTCCTTAACCCTTAGCATACCAGAGGGGTGTCAACATTAGAAGGGTTACAAGAAACCAAACAAAGAAAAACAACAAGAAAAAAACAACCTGAAAAACCTTTTAACCCTTTGAGTACCTGAGGGTTATGCCACACATTGCACTGAAAAGTGTTGCATGCACTGCAGGCACTCAAAGGGTTAATTAATGATGAAAAAAAAAAGATAAAAAGTCTTTAAAAAAGTAACGAGAACAACAATCCATGGACACACCTCTCAGGCACCCAAAGGGTTTAAAATGACCATAAAATGAGGAATAAAATTAACCCTTTGAGAGCCAGAGGGGTACAGAACGCATTGCAGAACATTCAAAGGATTACAAAAAAAATGAGAAAAGCAATGTGTTGGACACTCATCTGGCATTCAAGGGGTTTAATAATAATAATGAAACCAAACCCACTTGAAATAACTATTAACCCCCTTATGGATCAGAGAGAGAGAGAGAGACTTGTGCAATGCTGCACACTGTGGCCATCAAGGGGTTAAAAAAAGGAGGGGGAAAAAAATAAGTGGGATACCCCACTAACAAAAAAAAGGTAGGCAAAAAAGAAACCTTTAAACAAGACAAATAAACAAAAAAAAAAAAAAAAAAAGTAAAGGAAAACCAAAATAAAATAAAAGCTAAATATTTATTGAACCCAATGTTAATTTTCTCTTTTTCCCTCATAGAGCAGCAATCTTTTTGTTCATGTCTTTTTTATGAAATCAGTGCCACAGAGAGCTGACAGATGTGTCTACAGCACAATCCAGAGAAAAGCTGTAGCCAGTAATACATATTACATGAGCTAGTAACCTGGAAAGTTATCTGTGCAGAAAGAGAGAGCAGGGAGAAGACTCCAGTGTACTGGGGTCAGCTCATGAAATACATTCCTCTCCCATCAAGAGCAAACACTGGGAATCTGTTTCTAAAAGAGATATGTGACATATTCTGCTCTAACTAATAGGGTTCTTGTTAGGAAGTGTGAAGGTTTATGTGATACATAAACGTATTCAAATGTGACTTTATAATTTATGATCTGTGGTAAATGTGAGCATAGTATCTTTATATGAAACTCAGACTTAAAAGTAATTAAGGACTCTGGATTCTGTGGGAATTCTGTCACAATTTGCTGCAACTATTAAGCAGTGCAGTGTTTTAAGAGTAAGAATAAAAATAATATGCAATATATATATATATATATATATAGAGAGAGAGAGAGAGACAGAGAGAGACAGAGAGAGACAGAGAGAGAGAGAGAAAGAATGCCCATGTGCACAGTCCCAAAATACCAAAATATGTAATAACTAGTTGAAGAGCCCGTTACACGGGCCACAGTGCCACTGCCAGCCGGTCACGGGGCAGTCATGCTCAGTAGAGATTGCCCACGCCGCGGCTGATACAGTGCCAGCCAGTTGCGGTACAGTCATGCTCAGAGACTGCCTGTGCTGCAGCTGATACAGAGCTGGATGCTCCTTCAGAGCTCCCCACTCTGTATCAGCCTCGTCATGGGCAGTCTCTACTGAGCATGACTGTACCACGACTGGCTGGCACTGTATCAGCCGCGGCGTGGTCAGTCTCTACTGCACATGACTGCATTATTACAAACTTTGTAGCTAATTATTATATAGGATATCATCCAGAAGAAAAGGGCAGCACTCATGGGACTTATTAAATTGTCAAAAATGGTTTTATTAAGGTCAATGTTTCGGTCCACAAGGACCTTTAAAAAGGTCCTTGTGGACCGAAACGTTGACCTTAATAAAACCATTTTTGCCAATTTATTAAGCCCCATGGGTTCTGCTCTTTTCTTCTTGATGATATATTTATATCCTATATAATAATTCGCTAAATGTGTGTTTGTCAGAAGCAGTCATGTGCACTACAAACTGCACGCTCTGCGGCTGATAACGGAGTGGGGCTCTGAATTCAGACCGTAGCCTCCATATCAGCTGTGGCACAGGCAGTCTCTACTGTGCATGACTGCACCACGGCCATTGCTGGGTGGCACTGTGGCCCGTGTACACGGGCTCTTCATCTAGTGTATATATATATATATATATATATATATATATATATATATATATATATATATATATATATATATACGCTAGTGACTGATCAGCGCACTTTGGAGAGCAGCTGGAACTTAATAGATGTGAGTCTCTCTGCAGTGATTTTCACAGGAGTGGCTGGGGGGCTTCCCTCCTCTGTCAAAATCACCACCCCATGGAAATTCACTGATTGTGGGTGCAGCGCGCCCCCCTGCAGCCCTAGGGAGGGTCAGACCAAAAACAGTTTTATATATGAATGAGTTTCACAGTATGTGATAATTTACCTTTTTTTTTATTGGACTAACATTCAGCAATACTAAACATCTATATCTATATAGCTCAGTTGGTTAAGGCACCAGGTGTTGAATCTGTTCAAACCTCAGGGCTGCAGGTTCTAGAAGTCCTGGAAAGGACTACTCAGCCTTTCTCCCTTCTGAGGTAGATAAACTGCGTACCCAGGACTTACTTGAAAAGTACAGAAAATATCAGTATATCCTTCCTAGTGAAATTCTTTCATTAAAAAACAAGAAAAAGCATGAGAGTTGCAAAATATGGGTTAAAGGGATAGTAATATCCAGAGGCGTAACTAGAAGCCTCCGGGCCCTGGTACAAGAAGTGTCATGGGCCCCCCCAACCCCCTCCCCCCACCACCACCACATTGACCCCCTCCACAATGCCACCATCTCCTACCTGGAGCTCCCGCTTGGTCCTCTTAATAGTGCAAAGCGCTGGGAGATGATGTCATCTCCCAGCGCTCTGCATTACTAGAGCACCGGTGGGAGATTGAGGGCATCAGGCGGAGGGGTCGCAGGGGGAGGCCTGGCCCCTGGAGTGCACGGGCCTGGTCGCAGGTGTGACCCCTGAGACCACTATAGTTACGCCACTGGTAATATAAAAAAAAAGTATTAACTATACGGTAGACACAATTAAAATAGAGTACTTGCACTTATTCATATCTCTCAAACCATAATGGTTTGAGAGTTATAGGAAAATAAAGTTATCCGCTCCCTCCCCTTTCTGCTTGATGAGCTGTAAAGCTGTCAGAAGCAGATTCTGGTTCCTGGATCAGATGGCAGCTCTTCAGCAGCGCCGACATAGCAATTCCTAAAAATAAATACTTCATCGGAACGGTCTACAACGTGTGCCTGGTTTGCAAGCACACATTGTAGACCATTCCGATGAAGTATGTATCTTTAGATATCGGTATATTGGCGCTTCTGAAGAGCCGCATCTGGTCAAGCGACCAGAATCTGCATCTGACAGCTTTACAGCTCGTCAAGCAGAAAGGGGAGGGACCAGAGAACTTTATTTTCCTATATCTCTCAAACCATAACAGTGTGAGAGATATTAATAAGTGCAAGTACTCTCTTTTAATTGTATCTACCATATAGTTCATATTTTTTTTCTGGCATTACTATCCCTTTAAGAAAACACAAACTGATAAACTATAGGCTACACCAGTTTCTTTATGAAAGGAATGTGGACATATATGTATAGATACTGTGTAACATATGTTGGTGTATATTGACATGTATGTATATATTGATACCATGCAGTATGTGTGTGAGTGTTTGTGTGTATAGATATACAGTCATACATGCCAATAGTCTTTGTTTCCAGGCACAGCCCTTGGTTTTGTCTCTCTGACCCTTTATCCTGCTGTCCATGATTTTTTGTCCCTCTTTTAACCCTTTGAGTTCCAGTGGGGTATGCAAAGCATTGCTTCTTAATACATTGATTACCCCTCTGTCTTTCACAACCCTCTATTTGTCATTAAAATGTTAAAAGAGTATGAGTTTCCCGACATGTTAATTATTCTTATTTATATGATGTCATGCAGTGCTTAGGGTGGGAAATGTCTGTTTTGATGTAGAAGTGGAGTTGTGAGACTGTTGTACAAGGTTTTCTGTTGACATAACGCTGAATCATAGTATGGACCATTAGTGACTCTGTCATGTGACTGCCCAGGGATAAAGTGTCTTTGGAATGTAGTTTGAAATGTTGGCAAGTGTGTGTGTGTGTGTGTCTTGAGGAAGGCCCCGATGAGGGCCGAAACGTCGATGAAATGATTCAATAAAAATATTATTCTTTTGATTTACTAAGTCCCTGTAGTGCTCCTTCCAGATAGTCTTTGGACTACAGATCGTTTGCTGTTAAATTATTGGGAAGCACCCGGGCAATTTGAAATTCAACATATGAATCTGAGTGCCCACCTTCACTTGTGTATATATATATATATATATATATATATATATATATATATATATATAGTCTTATAAGGGTTTGGGATGCACTCTCTGTGACAATATATATCCCGCCTGGATCCTCAAGTCAAGAAAATGTACATACAATTTGTGATGAATGGAGACGGCACTCACAGGAACTTTTGATCAGTGTGAAAACAAGTTACATTTGTTGTAGCGACGTTTTGGCTGACCAGGCAGCCTTCCTCAAGATTGTGTGTGTTTGCGTGTATGTATATAGTACAATAGATATGAGTAGACATACACATAGCTAGGAACTCTCAGTGTCTGGCCCAGAGATTCAAGGTTTTGACCCAAATCTCAGAGTCTCAGGGTGAGAGAGTCCAGTGTTACTCCAATTACATGTTTCTTTAGTCTCTAAATTTATGTCATTTATGGTTTACTATTGAAAGTTGCTTCTACATGTCGACTCTCAAAAGGGTGATGTCAGAATGTCATCTGAGTAAAAAGGGCAACATCAGAATGTTGCCTACATAACAAGGGCCTCATCTAAATGTCTCCCCCACGTACAGGTCGGCCAGGGTAAGCTGCAGAAGCACGCCAGAGCATTGCACAGCAATGCTGGTGCACTGTTCCCCCAATATAAATCATAGCCTGCATCTGCCTGGGAATCTTTAAGGGTTAATATTTCAAATATGTCAGGGTCAGCTCATCTTGAAAGTTCCCAAGCATGGCTATATATATAGTGTATATGAATGTAGACATAGATGGAATATAGTGTGTGTGTGTGTGTGTGTGTGTATGTTTGTGTGTGTGTTATGGAATATAAGGATGGCCCATGACATGAGCATATTGGACCAGAGTCACTGATAGGGCAGGGAAGTAACGGGGGCTAGGAAGGAAGTAATGTTGGAGTTGGGCTGGGTCATGTGGCAGTTTGTACTTAAAGGAGCAGTAAATGTTTTTTATGAAAATGTATGTTATAGAACTTTTCCTGCTCAGTAAAACAAGGCCACTCCCATCACTGTCAGCTGTTGCATTCAAAACTTATAACAGTTCAAATAATCAGGAAGTGGATTTACTGTGTGTTTCCTTCCTGATAGTTCTAACAGACATCAAGTTACAGGCAGTTTCTATCACAGTCTATGGGGGAACTGTATGCCACTGACTTTCCTCTCCATTAGAATGTAACAGAATATCTAATTGGAATTTGACCAGTAGAGGGCACTGCTAATGTAAAAACAAAAGATGGCTTTAAATTGTAATAACTCTGGAAATATGCACCTCTCAGCAGTGGGAGTACCTTTATTTACTCATCAGGCCACACCCTACAATATATATTTTTCTTTAAAAAAAAAAAAAAAAGCTTGCTGCTCCTTTAAGGGAGGTCCATATTAGCCTCTTTTCTCTCTAATCCAGGCATTGCCCCAGGATCACCCTCCCATTTCTGGCCTGTTATTTATTTTGTTTTCTTTCTTTTCTTTTATTCATTCCTTTCTTCCAGGTAACACAATTCATGCAGGTGTGTTTAGTTTTATACTTCTGTGCTAGGCAGTTAGGTGATGTTAGCTGGCTGCATATGTTATACGTGAGATACAACTTCATTTGTAGTCTTTTTTTCTTTTGCAATAAAGCTGTCGTGGAGGGAGGTCAGGTATGTTCCTTGCCAGTTGGTAGTGTAACTCCTCTACAGTGTCTGGGTAGGAAATCAATTCTTGGTTGACTTTTGCTTTATTTCTGGAACATGCTCACTGCTCTGCGGAGACCAGCATGGAGATGTGCTCCTACCTGGCATTGGTAAGCAGGGGTCGGCTCATGCATATATTTTGGGTTTCACCAAGTAATCTGGTTGGTTTAACTGGCAGGCAGTATTGACTGGTCAATGGCTGCAGCCTTTCACCTCCACCTGAGTATGATGTGCTTACTTTAACCTATATATATGTATTACAATGTAGTGTGTGTGTACATATATATTATACAAAAAATGTGTGGGTAGATATATAAGTGTAGACATAGATAGAATGTAGTATGTGTATGTGTTTGTGTGTGTTTTACTTTTTTTAGGTATAAAATGCAAAACATCGAAATGTATTTACGTTTGTATAAATGGAGTTCAATATATATATTCAGCTGAATATTTATGTGGATATACAGTGCACTAATTATGTATGTGGATGTATATTTATGAAGGTTTAGACACAGCGAAGTATATATGGATGTGTATATTCAGTGATGTATGTAGGCATTTTGCTGCCCTAAGTCCATCTAGGTGCATGCATCCCCCTGTATGCCCACTGTTTTTGGGTCTTGATGCCTCTCATACCAGGAAGGCAGAAGGAGAAGTCCTGCTTGTCTTTTGTGTGTTCATGCAGTGATATCTTTAAATTAGGGGATATGAATGGCTCCTTGTGGACTGACTGGAGCACCTCTTGATGACATCAAGCAGAGAATCTATATTACTGGAACTTTAATGGTTAAAGGTTACAAGATCTCAGGATCAGCTCATTTTTAAAGTTCCCAGGTATGGTCCTGGGGTTGAAGGGAGGGATTTGTTTTTAATTGGTTGGTTGGGTTAGTGAAGGGGTTTCACGTGTTGCAAAGGGTGACTACTTCCATTATTTCTGGGTTTTTGTGTCTTTCAGTGAATTATTGTGAATTAAAGGGATAGTAATACTTTTATTAAAGTCGATGTCTGAGTCTTCTTTATTATTTTTTAACATGTAGCTCTATATTTCATTACTTACAGGTTTGTAGTTGAAGCGCTATTCAAGCTGAAAGGATCCCCCCTCCTGCCCCTTCTGGCCGTATCTCATTAGATCTGGATTCCAGTCATGGGACTTGACGGATGCAGTGAGAGACAATCTTCATTCAGGAAGTATAAGGAAAAACCTGCCCCCTTGACAAAGGATGTCAGGATTTTCCTTTTGCTTACTGAAGACTGTCCCTTGCCGAGCTCCATCCGGACCAGATTGAGAGGCTGAGTGATGCAGGGAAAAGGGCCGGAGTGGGATCCTTTCGGCTTGAAAAGCTCTTGAACTACAAACCTGTAAGTAATGAAATATGGCGTTACATGTTAAAAAAAAATAAAGAAAGAAAGAAGATTTGGACCTCAACTTGAATAGATGTATTACTATCCCTTTAATACAGCGATTTAAAAAAAAAAAAAAAAAAGGCATTGGAGACCTTTCTAGCATTCAAGTAGTTAAAATTCTCATTTCAGGGAATTTTTATTTCTTCCCTATTGTGTAGTTGTTTTGTGCCACAATGAGTCCCGTTTTATTTTGAATACGAGGTCTGAACTGAAACCAGAACAGCAGAGGACATTTCACTTGTACCAAAACTGTATCATCTAATTTTGTTTCTTGTTTTCTATTGATAATCTCTTGGGAAAATTGTATTTTTGTGACTTTTTCAAGTGCAGGGAAATATTATCAGAGAAAAAAACAAACTTTGGAATTAGCATGCATGATCAGGACCCGTGTTTGGGAAAATGTAAACTCATCATAGTGGAAAATGTGTTGTTTGGAGTCTGGGGTTGAAAACAAAAGCTGTGGATTTTGGAAAGTCTGCCTTAGCCAGATGGCCTTATGCATCCCCAGTCTGGCAGCCCAACTGCCTCCTGCTGCAGTTTGTATTTGCCATTTGTTCTGGAATATTTAAGCTAGAGCTCTTGCAAATGGGAATGTTTGAACTATCTTAAAAAATGAACATATTAGCAAAGATGGATTTTATTAATCCCACGTTGATGCTCTGATTTCACATAGTGCAGACACTGGTGTGTTCAGTACCATGTTGGGCAAAATGTCAGCATGAAAACCATTTGAGTGCCAGAGGGGTACACGACACATTTCAAAAGCAATGCATTTTGCACCCCTTCGGTGATCAGATGGTTAACCCTTTTAGCTCCAGAAGGGTACGAACCACAAGTAAAGAAAAGAAAAATAAAAAAATAAATAAAAAAGGGAGAAATTATTCAGCAATTGCAGCATAGGAGACAAAAGAATTTCCCATTGATTTAAATGGAGCTTTTAACTCCTTGTATGCTAAAGAGGTTTCCAAGTATTCCATAGCAGTGCTTTGGTGTGTGTGTATATAAATATATCACATTGATAGACAGCAATAAAACTCACCTAAATATTTGTTTAAACTTCAGTATATGTGTTTATAAATTAGTCTGTGTAATAAAATAAAATACTTTGATCTTGCTATCAATCATTTATTCATTTACACAAAGAGGTGCCGATAGGGCATGAAATAACCTAAAAACTCAAGGTAATGCCAGCCATACAAACTAATCCTGTAGGGTCCCTCTGTTGGGCACTTGAAATGTTGGGAGGTATGATATCATTATAAAGGTATTTTTTGTGACAGTAGTTTAAAACTGGGAACTCAGAATGTATGAGCTTCTAATGTATGAGCTTCTGTGCAGACATTGGAAATGTTCCGATATCAAGCTATAACTATATGTAAATGATCTTCAGATCAATAAAAATCCTAATTACTCATATAGTCAATCAAACAGGGCTTATCCATCTTGTACACTTTGTAGGTGCAAAATATGTTGTAAACAGGTTTGTACAGTACAGCTTACTACAATATATTATATAAATATTAGATGGACAGCCCGTTACACGGGCCACAGTGCCTCTGGCAGTTGGTCGCGGGGCAGTCATGCGCAGCAGAGACTGCCCGCGCCACTGCTGATACAGAGCTGGACGCTCCTTCGGAGCACCCAGCTCTGTATCAGCCGCGGCGCGGGCAGTCTGTACTGCGCATGACTGCCGCACGTGCAGCAGTGTCTACTCCGCATGTCGGGCGTTACACACAACTTACCGAAATATTATATAGGATTAGCATTATACATTTTTAGCAATATGTAACCTAAAACTGAATTATAACCCCATATTCTTTGTGCACAATATGCTTGTTATTTAAAGATTAACCCTTTAAAGAGGGTCGTACAATGCATTGCAATGCAAAGCAATGCATTGCACACGTCCTTTGGTCTTTAAAGGGATAATAAGGTCTGATTTTCCCAACTCCCAACATGTGTTAATCACACCCAGCACCACAGAAACAAGTAGGGTTGGAGTTGGGAGTGTTAAAAGACATGACTTATAGCGGAATGTGGGCAGGGGTTTAATATGAGTGGCTGGGATTGGAAAGAGTTAAAACTGGATTTTCTTTCAAAAAAATTGAGCAGAGCAATATAGGAATTGTGTGCACTGGGGTAGGAAGCAGGCAGGGATACCAGAAGGAGAATCACTTTTTGTCCGCAAAGACACAGTAATTAACTAAAAAAAACACAGTCTCTGGGGCATGCCTGGAGAGTTCCCAAGTATAGTGTTACTGTTAATAATATATATGATTTCATGCAGTAACATTTTTGGTATGGATTATGTGTGATCTGCTGTACAAGTGAAGGTCTGAGTCTGTTATATGAGGTTTTCTACTGGCTCTGTGCTATATGGGACTACGGACCACTAGTGATGCTCTGTCATTGACTGCCCAGGAGATCTGTATCGCTGGAACCCAAATGGGTTAGTTTGACCCTGTAACTTTTGCATCTTCTTAGCATTTACTATCCTGGAAATTTAGATAAGGTTTTATTTATTTATTTAGAAAATGTTTTACCTGGAAGAATACGTTGAGACTTCTCTCTTTTCAAGTATGTGCTTGCGATCTTTTACATTAACATGTTACATATCTGCATATTATTCGTCCTCAAAAATACTAATTACCAATGTAGCAGGTAATATTGTACCTATGCCAAAGCTGGAGAAAATTCATGATATGATTTTGTACTGTTTAGGTCCTGTCTTGTGATGCGCAGAGTGTACCACTGAGTTTATTTAGTGCAAACCAGAGCAGTGTGTTGCCATTAAAACTTTAATGACCCGAACAACTTGTAAAAGGCATCCTAAATATTATTTCTCTAGGATGTTGTCAGAAGCCGTCATGCACAATAGAGACTGCCCAAACGCACAGAATGCTGGGAGTTCTGTTCTGGGAGCATTCTGTGGTTTCAGGCAGTCTCTACAGCACATGACTGAGTTGGCGGCAGGATGCAGAGCAGGACCTGCCTCTTAACCCTTTGAGTGCCAGATGGGTACGCAACGCATTGCAAAAGCAATGCATTGCGTACCCCTCTGGCACTCAAAGCTTTAACATCACACGGACCTTGGCCAGTGTACACTGGTCTTTACACTTGTAGGATATAAAGGAAAGACACCACACCATATATGGATTGAACAGGCCAAGCTTTATTAAAATAACTACTACAAATATCCAATTTTACAACGTTTGTGAACTAATATAACATATACCAATCCAAATACCCCCCCCCCTCCCCGCATGGCCAAAATTGAACAGGCTCATGCTTAATTGAACAGGCTTACCACCAATTACCATCAACTTCCCATACAGAGTTAACCAGTTACCCCGACTGTGACAGTCCGCACCAGATCTAACAGGTAACTTAACCACCCGCGACCTAAGTCCGTGGCAAAGCTTCTTTAACCCTTTGAATGCCAGAGTGGTATGCAACGCATTGCTTTGCAATGCATTGCGTACCACTCTGGCACTCAAAGGGTTAAGGTTACTCCCTAAGGACCCATCCTTTACGGTAAATTTTTAAAACACCCCAAAACAAGTCCGTAATATTTCCAACACATCTGTCCATAACAACCCAAAACACAAGAGGGAAGGAGGGAGGGCGGGGATGTCCCACTTCCAATGTTTTCCACACAACTGGCCCCTTGACTTCCTGTTCCACCCCTCTTATCCCCTTCAACTCTCCACCCCAGACCCTTCTTTCCCAACCCTCCCCTTTTACATGCCCCCCTTCTTTATTCTCCGGAGGGTTCTTTACCAGAGGAGTTGCTAGGAGAGAATTTAAGCCAACCTAATGCATTATTAGTACACTGATCAGGTCTATTGCACTTTTACTAATGGGGAGATTAGCACATGCCTGAAACTGGCAAATAGGTCACAGCTTTAACATGCCTGAAGCTGGCAACAAGACCAGGGCTTTAACCCTTTGAGTGCAAGAGGGATGGCCAACACATTGCTTTGCCCACCCCTTTTGCACTCAACGGTTAAACATCAGACATGCAGCTTTAGCCCCCCTCATCCAGTACCTAGCAACGCCCCTGGTTTTCCCCATTTGTACAACACAGAAGAATTTATTGGAACTTTATAAGAGAATTATCCTATATAATAATTCGCTAAAACGTGTGTAACGATGCAGTTATGCGCAGTAGAGACTGCTGCGCCCCGCGACCGGCTGGCAGTGGCACTGTGGCCTGTGTAACGGGCTCTTCAACTAGTAATTATAATATTTGAAACAAGGTCTGGAATCAAGTTGTGAAAATCACATGGGGAAGAGCTCTTGACATGGGGCACTGTACAGGAAAAGTCTTCAGTATAAATCCTGTTTTCCTGGGAAATGTAAATTGAATCCTGCTTTGTGTGCAAAAACTTTTTTCCTATTCCCTACTTTCTAGTCCTCCAGGGGACCTGTTTTTCACACTCTCGCTGCAGTTCTGTATTCCAGCTGGTAATCTGAACCTTTGTTTTCTCTGGAGTAGAGCAGTGTGATAATGCTCAGCGCTTGAGTCCTCTTACACTGAAAGCTTGGCTGGATGATGTAATTGAGATCTGTGCTCAGTATGATATCATCCCGTCAGGCCAGGGAGAGAGAGCTGCAAAACTGTGAGCTGAATCTTATCAAAATAATCATCAGTATATACTGTGGCTTTAATGAAAACCATTGCGGGATGCAACCTAGTGTTTTATGCAGTTTGCATGAACTAATGTTTAGACATTTTTCATTGTAAATTCATTTACATGCGTATATTCTATGAGAATTATGTTCAAAGAAAACTGGAGTAATTCCAAAGGAAACCAAATACACCATAGGGGAGAAATAACTATTTCCATTGATTTAGAGTTGGCCTTTAACCCCTTGAATGTTACAGTGGCTTCCAACACATGCCAAAGCCATGCACTGGCGTCCTATCAGTTGTTCAGTGTGTTATAAGCCCCATCTAATTCAGTGGGGATTGTGGGAAGTTTTACTTGTCTATTGTGGTGCAGTTAGCCTAATCAGGAACCTTGAAGCTTGGAGTAACAGCTGGAGCTGGGGCTGGGAATGTACAAATAATGCAATTTGAGTCATAATGTGGGTGCTGCTTAATGGGAGTGGGCAGGGTTGGGTGGGGAAAATGCTACGTTTGTCCTGGAAAGGGTGAGACAGGACAGAGAGTGGGAGGAATGGGTGGGGGAATGATGATTAACCTCTGTACCCGAAGACAGGGCCAGATTTACATCCCAGGCTCTCCTAGGCAAAGCACTCTAGGTCCCTGTAGCTTCTCCTATGAACACACCCACAGTCCTCACATGACCACACCTCCAGTCCCATCCACTGTTTCCTGGCACGGAAAACAGAAAATACCCTTGGCTTATATAAGCAAGAACAAAAAAAAAAAAAAAAAAAAAGTGCCAGAGGGGTATGCAATGCATTGTACTGCAATGTGTTGCATACCCCTCTGGCACTCAAAGGTTTAACCCCTTTGCTGCTAGGATCTCCAACTCAAAGCTTTGCAGTGATTTTGAGATCTCTCTAGCATCCGGGTGTTAAATAATAGCCTGTAAAGTGATATAAAACTGGTACAGGGACATTGAGATTGCTCTGGCCACACCCACAATTCAGAATGTGGGTGTAACCCAGTACAGCTAAGGTGCCCCTCACAATTTGGAGCTCCAGGCAGTTGCCTTCTCTGTCTAATGGGAAATCTGACCCTGCCCAGAGACCTAGTAATTAATTCAGAAAACTGGAGTCTGTAGGGAAAATCCGATGTATGGCAATAGGTTTGCTCCAGAAATTTTCAAGCTTCCTTTTGGAGCAATTCTTGAGCAAACCAACTTCACTATAGGGGGACAAATAAACATCCTAAAATTCGGATTGGTTGAAGGGAGGCCTCTAATCCCTTGAATTCAAGAGGTCTTCAATGTAATGCATTGGAGACCTCTCTAGCATAAGTCGCATGGAAATCAATGGTAATTTTTATTTGCCCCATGGTGCAGTTAGCATGCCCCATAATTGCTACACTTTTAGCTTAGTGCATTAGCCCTTCGTTTCCTGCCCCGTGGAGCTTGCAGTTAATTTTTCTTGGTGCATGAGGCCAGGGCTGTCTTCAGAAATCCTGATGTCTAGTAAAAACATAAAGCCAGCCCAGCCTCTCCAAACACACACTCCACTCATTTGCACTGCAACCTGGAAGTACATATAAACATGGAGTCTGCTGAACTGCTCCCATCTACGGTATGATATGAAACTCAGGACAGAGTGAGTTCCAGTTCTCTGCTACACTGCCTACAGAATATACTTAAAAAGGGGGCCTGCCAGGAGATCCTGCATAATCTCTGTGGGCCAGTCTGTTTTACTAGGTGCTCTTTTTGACAGAGCCCCGCCCCCCTGCTGGATCATCCGTGTCTGATTTGGGAGGTGGGCAGCACTGCGTGGCAGGGCCACATACGTGAGTGCTTCCTGTAACCCCCTGATGACAGCCCTGCATGAGACTGTAAATTTATAATTTGCTTATGGTCAGAAGGGGCTAATGTAGAAATCAGACCAGGCTTACCTAATCTAGGCTTAGGGTTAACCCACTGAACCATTGCCTCTCCTGGAAGCAGTGAGTAAAGATACTTTCAGTACCTCTTTGAATGGAATGGTGCTTTCCCCACAATTGAATTTAACATTTGTGAGTGGATGTGTTGCACATATTACTCTCTAGTCAACAATCTTGTTGTGATCCTCCAGTCCTCTTCTATTAGGGAGCAATGCGTTGGACTCGCCGTTGGCATCAGAAGGGTTAAAAGAACGCATGCCTGCCAACATTTCAAATCGCCTAAGAGGGGCACTTGTGATTTAGGGGGTGTTGCTGGGGGCATGGCAGGTGGGCGGGGCATTACCGAGCATTTTGAGGCTATTTCATGACCTATTGACATCTCCTTGTGTAACCTAATAAATGACTTATAACAAGACCAAGGTATTTTGTTTACATATACTAACGTATAAACACATATACTGACATTTAAAGAAACATCAATGTGAGTTTTATTGCTATAGAACAGTATGATGCATTTAGATACACACCACACAATCTGATTTCCTAAAAAGAGGAACATCAGGGTGGGAAAGAGGGATTTGGGTCTAAAAGAGGGACTGTCCCTCCTAAAGAGGGACACTTGGGAAGTATGAGAACGCTAAGACCTCCTAATCATAAACTACCATAAACTCCCACTTGTCTTTGTCAACGTCTAATGAAGGATACAAAAACATGGGCTGCAACTCCCATCATCCAGTTGAAGAGGATGGTGGGATGAGACCTCTAACAGCTTGGGAGGGGGGCACATATTATCCATGTCTGCAGCATAATGCCACACAGTTTTAACATTCTGACATCTATACTTCCCAAGAGGTTCTGCAGCATCTCAGCCTCTTTCCTTTGCACAAGCCTTCTTCCATTGCTTTATGTGTAGTGGGACTGTGATTGCGCCTGTTGGCCTGATATTTGGGACAGTGAGAATCATGGCGACTTCAGTTATATAACTGACAACCTGCGTCTGGCTGTCTCCCAACTTCTTAACATAATAATTACAGTAATAACAAGGGATCATTAATTTGCTCTTACTAGACGTATGTCATTACTCTTGTGGATATATCACATTGACAAATTTATTTAACCCCTGGGATTTTAAAAAATTTGTTGGCGACGTCTCTGGCATCCACGGGGTTAATACATTCTTCAGTAGTGGTGTGGTTCTCATTCTTTTAATGTACTGCAACCTCCATCATTCTCAGCCAGCTAGTCGCCAGTTGAGTATGATTAGAACTGTAATCTGATAACAACTGGGGAGCCACAGGTTGTCCATCCATGGTCTACAAAGGGTATATTACATTTCGGCAAAATGAATGTACTTCTTCTTGAAAAACCCACATTCTGAAGTTTGTAACGCTTTGAGTACCAGAAGAGTATGCAACGCATTGCAAAGCAATGCGTTGCGTACCCCTCTGGTACTCAAAGGGTTAAAATAAATTCACTTATTCCTATGGGAATAAAATTCCCCTTTAATTCAAGTGTGATGTTTTGCAGTACGCTGGAGACATTTCTAGCATCCAAAGGGTTAAGAAGTCAGACCCACCTCGAACCAAACTAAATTCATTGTGCAGACTGGACACATGCGTTTAATCGATGTACCATTAAATGCTTGTCAGTGTTGTACAGCAGTCACTGGGAATGGGAGGCTATGGCTCTTATCTCGATCATTCCATCATTTCTCTTATGTTATCACATGTATGTCCTCCTCCCTATCACTTGATTAATAAGAAGGCAATAAGAAGAAAGGGCTTTTAACTGTTTAGGTGCCAGTGTGGTTTCAAATGCTTTGCTTTTGCTATAAATTCTATGAGATGTATGTAATATTCAGTAAGATTTGGTGAAATGTTTTTAATTTACAACAACAAAATCTGTGTTTGGCAAAAATTTGAGATCCAATTAAAAATTTACCAAATCCCCACAGATTTAAATTGGCCTTTTAACCTTCTGAATGCTTTAGAGGTTTCCAAAGTAATGCACAGCAATATGTTGTAGACCGGTCTAGCATTCTGTGAGTTAAAAGCCCAATTTCGATCAATGGAAACTGAAATCAATTAACATTTGTATTTGCCTCCATGGTGCTTAGTTGTCTCTAGAAATGATCCTAGTCCACTTAGTACACCACACTCAATATCTTAGATGAGAGGAATCCAACTGGTGTTAGATTTTGGGGATTTTGGATGACTAGTGGAATTAGAAGAATGAAATAGTCTCTCTATCTGTGGTATGGACGTTTCACAATATGAAGCTATGAAACATAACACATATTTATGAAGTAGCCTTCAGCATTTAGAGCAATAAAAACATACTTGTATCCCTTTTTGAACAAAACTGACATCATCATTTCTAAATTTAACATATTTATTAGATATTTAATGTCTCTGTGTGACTGTGGATTGTTCGCAATTGTAAACAAGACTGAATATCTCTCAGTTGAACGGAGTCCGTCTGGTGTGAGAAGTGGGATTTTGGATGTTTAGAGATTTTGCTGGGAACTCAGTAGTTTTTATATGTAAGTGAGGTCTTTAGCATATAGACTATAAAAAGTACATCCCTCTTTATTGGACTAATGGAACTATAGGAGTGGTAGTCCAACAACAGCTGAAGAGCACCAATTAAAATATGTATTACATATGTAATTGCTATCAGTTGGCTTTGGATTGTTCGTAGAGATGACAGGGCTGAACTGACTTTTTGTATAAATGTAAACTGGAGCAGTCTGCACCGTAGAAAACAAAGAAAAATCCCCATTGATTTAAATGGGGCCCGTTAACCCCTTGAATACCATGGGGGGAGATTCACTAAGGTGTGATAAAGAGGTGATAAAGTTGAGATGACTTCTCCAGTTCCTATGTTATTCTATAGAGACTATGCACCAAGATTTCTACAACTTTTGGAATTCTTAGTGGATAGGCTCTATAGAATTACATAGGAACTGCAGAAGTGATAAACTTTAAGTGATCACCTTTTTATCACCGTTTAGTGGATCTTCCCCAAGGTGTTAAAAGTACCATTTAAATCAGTAGGCATTTTGGGAATGTCTATATTTACCCTATGATGTAGTTGGCTTGGCCCAGAACTGCTCCAGTTTGAGTCTATACATTAGGCCCAATATCTTTTAGTTGGTGTCAGAAAGGGGAATTTGGATGACCAGAGACTTTGGCAGGAACCTCAGGTTTCCCACCCCTAATTTACAAGATAATTTCATGACTCAAATCTTTATTACATGCTAATTGCTCTCAGGTGGCTTTGGATAATTTGCAATGATGAACTGGACTGAATGCAAGGAGTCCAACTGGTGTCAGAAAGGGGATTTTTGATGACCAGAGGTTTTATAAAAACTCAATATTTTCTGTCTATCTATCTATCTATCTATCTATCTATCTATCTATCTATCTATCTATCTATCTATCTATCTTGATACATGCTGGGAATTTTAGTCCTACAAGAGCTGGATAACCCCAGGTTTCCCACCTCTGTTTAGCAATGCACCTTACTAGCATCCCTTTGTGAACTTGACTGACACCATAGTTTCAGGATTTCCTACAATGTAATAAATAATACAAAAAAAGAAGTAGACAGACACATGTCAGCCAGAGGAGGATTGGACCCCAGACATGCTGTAGGTTCATGTTTTACCATGCTCTGATGTGAGAATTGAAAGGAAAATTGCACTTGTCTTGTCTGCATCCCGACGTGGCTCCCTGTTCAGGAGATGAGTGCTCCGGGATGACAGTAATGTCAGAGGCTTCAGTCTCAGACTTCTCCGGAATCATTGTTCTCTAACAACAAATCTTTAATAAGAAGCTTGCAGCCTGTGTAAGCTTTAACACAGCTATCAAATGCCACTCAGTGGTAAGAGAGACTCCAATTATTGTTCAATCCTCTTTTTTAACCCTTTGAGTGCCAGAGGGGTACACAACCCCTTTGGCAATCAAGTGGCTAACCATTTGGATGCTACAGAGGTCACCAGCATTGCAGATCAATGCATTGGAGACATCTCTAGCATGCAAAGGGGTTAACATATTCTGGAGAGTTCTGCAAATAATTTTATTGCTATGCAAACCATAAATATAGGTTATGGTGAGCAAAAGAGTGACAAAAAATCCTTCCTGTATATAATACATGAGTATATTTACATGTCTGAAAAGATCCAAAAACCTGTATATTTATATTCGTTGGAATCTAAAAATTGACTGCACTGTATGCTTTTAGTTGCATTTTGATGCAAGGGATTCTGGGAGTGCAAACAAAACATTGTGAGCTTCGGATTCTTGGCTGGGCATAGGTTTTATGAAATATTTTAAACATGTAAATGTGTATACAAGTGTATTATATGGTTTCACAATGCAAAGAAGCATTGAAATGTTTTCTTAAAGGTTTGGCAATGCGTTATTTTAATGTTTACATTAATCCTTTGAATCCCAGAGAGGTAAAAAACACATTGTGGAGCAATGCATTGCGTACCTCTATTGCACTCAAAGGATTAATTTATTTTATTTACTGGCTTTCGTTTTCTATAATTCTGCTTGTTACCTTCAGCTATTTCACTTTTGAGTGATGTGAATGCCCTGATGTGAATGCCCTCTAGCTGCCATCTGTATAGAGAGTCTGTGGGTCTGGTGTACCAAGAAAGTGGTAACACACTGCACCACAGGGAACAAATAAAGATCACACTGATTTACATTAAGCCCTTGAAAGTGTTGGAGACCTTGACAGCTTTCAGTATGTTAAAAGCCGCATTTAAATCAACGGGACTCTTTGGCCGTTTTTCATATCCCCTTCAGTGCCCTTGGTTTGCTCTAAAATGTCACCACTTTTCTTAGTACATCAGCCAGTGCTGGGTTTACATTCCATGCTTCCACCTAGGCAAGGCATCCTAGGTGACCTTAGAGTCACCCATGGCCACACCCCCACTCCTCACATGACCTCACTCTAAGCCCCATCCACTGTTTTCTGGCACAGCACATACCTAAAACAGGGGCGTCCAAGTTTTTTCAATTGTGGGCCATGTAACCAGAAAGCCTTAAGCATGAGAGACACATTATTTTTTTATATTGATAATGATGATGAATTAAAGCCTGTCAGCTAATCGAAAATATGGATTTATTTATTGATTGATCAAGTCAGTGACAATACTGATATTTAACACATCTATTCTTGAACTGTTAGGCAGGGCATTAGGTCTTACTGGCCTACTACTATATATGTGCTAGTTCATTAGATAAAAAAAAAATATTTAAAAGGTGGATCAAACCCTGGGGTCAGGTGGGCCGTATTTGACCTATAAGAACCAAGCAATGAGCAATGTGTTGAAGATTTCTCTGCCACCCAGGGGCTTAAATTACAGCATAAAACAGGTGCAGAGACATTGAGATTGCTCTTGCCACCCACAATTAAGAATTTATGTGTGGACATCACTACTGAAAATGTGGAGGTCTAGGCAGTTACCTATTCTGCCTATTAGGAAATCCATCCATAACATCAACCTTCTTAAAAAGTATCAGTGAATTCACACACACACACACATTTGAATTTGTGGCAACAGTTGAATCCCATACTCTTTTGAAAGACTGCAAATAGAGGGCATTCATTCTATTCTACTATGATACAGGAGATGTAAGACCTTTCAGGGCCAAGTGTTAAGGAGATGGTTATAGTATATACAAAGGTAGACATTTTGCACTATCCAAATTAAGGGTCTTTAGGAATTTATCTGTATCCATCTGACCTACAAGTTTAGAAATGTCACCCCCCCCCCCTCTATATATATATACATAGCTATTAACTCTCCGGATTTGCCCCAGACACTCTGATTTTGACTCTGCATTACCGGGTCTCTGTGGCAGAGTCTGATTCTCTGGGGTGTGGGCAGTTTCTTAAGAAATTGTGCCCATTGGTCCTCCTTCCCTGTCAATTCCACCCACTCCCCACCCACTTCTCCTCCTTCCCCAGCATATTGCCTATATTTCTAACATGTTTCTGAAGCCGCGCCCCCCAGTCGTGATTAAGCCCTGCCTCAATGGCACCACAGGTCTCCTCCTCCAGGGAGGCCAGAAGAAAAAGTTCCCAGGTATATATACGCACACACATATCTATCTATCTATCTATCTATCTTATCTATCTATCTATCTATCTATCTATCTATCTATCTATCTATCTATCTATCTATGTACATAGTCTTTGAAAAGCCACTCACACTTATAGGAGAGTGTGCCTGGGTGCCATATACAAGGCTCTGAACATAAATAGATAGTAAGACACTCTCAGGGCTTCACGTTAGTGAAAAGAAAAAGTGAGAAAACATTTATTGTGTATTTGTAGCCAGGATCCCTCATTTTGCCATGGGCCCTAGGCTGTAACCTAGGTTGCCATAATGGATGATCTTACATAGTTACATAGTAGTTTAGGTTGAAAAAAGACTTGGGTCCATCAAGTTCAACCCTTTTCCTGTTCACCGCTGTTGGTCTAAGAGAAGGCAAACCCCCCCCCTCAATACAGCAATTTCAAATTCTGCTTTGAATTGAGGGGGGGGAGCGGAATTCCTTCTTGATCTTTCTGTCTCTGTTCGTAGGGTTTTAAATGATCAATGAAGTTATTTTCATTTCTTCCTGTAAATATTATGTGCATTTTCTTAGTATATCTACTGAACATTGGCCCATTTATTTATAAAAGCCAACTGGAGGTATTCTGGCGCAAACCAAGTGCAACATAGGGGAAACATTAAAATTCCTAAATACCCATGCAGCTGAATAGAGCTTTCCAATCCCTGGAATGTTAGAGAGGTAGCCAGTGCATTGGTTTGCAATGTATTGGAGACCTCTCTAGCATTCAAGGGGTCAAAAGCCCAATTTAATTTAATAGAAATTTGTATTTATCCCCCTATGTTGCAGTTGGTTTCCTCCAGAATACCTCTAGTTTTTCTTTTATAAATATGGGCCATTTGGGGAGAGTTATAAAAACTCTGAATTCCCTGAATTCCATGGCGTATATGTACATCAAGGGTCCTTAACCCCTTAACGACCCTTGACGGTCATAGTACGTCAAGGGTCGATCTGACTGAACGACCCATGACGTACTATGACCGTCATGGAGTTCCGGGCTTCCCCTGTGGCTGCACGCCGTTCGGGGAGTCCGGAACCGGAAAAAAAAAAATGCTCTGCGATCCTTAACTCGCATCGCGGAGCCGATCGGCCGGTCGTTAAGGGGTTAATGTAAGTGTTCCCATGATGTATATATACGGCATGGGTCCTTAAGGGTTAAGAACAGATTATACCTAGAGTTACATTTTTGGCGAACATTCTTTTGCTAAATTGTCACAGTTAGCGACATTTCTTTGTAAATTAGCAGCAGCAGAATATTCGCCAACCGTACTGTTACTTGTCCCGAAAATAAAACTAGGGCGCATTAAAGGGGTAGTAATGTCCAAATATAAATTTAGGCAGTATTGTAGATTTAACAAAAATACATTATGGGGAGCAAGTTACATCTCTCATACCTTTATGGTTTGAGAGATATAAGGTTTTAAAGTTCCCCTCTCTTTCCCCTTGCGCTGACATCACACAGAAGGAGATCCCAGTCCCGGGACCAGCTGGCGGCTCTTCAGCAGAGCCAAAATACTGATAGCTAAAAAGAAATACTTCATTGGAACAGTCTACAAAGTGTGCATGCGACACTTTGTAGACCGTTCCAATGAAGTAGTTCTTTGTGGCTATCTGTATTTAGGTTCTACTGAAGAGCCTCCTTGAGTCGGCTGACTCAATCTCCTGATGTCAGCTTTACAGCTGACATCAGGGAGAGGGGAAGTTTAAAACTTTTTATCTCTCAAACCGTAAAGGTTTGAGGGATGGGATTTGTTGCACATAATTTACAATACTGCCTAAATTTCTATCCAAACATTACTAACCCTTTAAAGCTTTCAAAACTGGCATGAGCTTCTTTATAAATGTGAACTTCAGTTTTAGCACAGATTACAGCCATTTCTCTCTCGACTCCACTTTTATAAATCTCCCCAAGTGGTCCTTATTTATAAATGCAAATTACAGCAGTTCTATGGTAAACCAACTGTACTTAGTGAGATATAAAACATTCCCAAAATGTCTATTTAACTTTTTCATGGCCAACTGATCTGGCGCAGGCAGTCGATAAGGACCACAGAGCTTTTTTTTATTTTTTTGCAGATATTATTCTGGGATGGCAGAGCAGAGCACACTGCCATCCCAAAATTCCACGATGTGCCAGGACCGTCACCGTTCCTTAAACCCTTAATGACCCTTGATGTCCTGGCATGTCATTGGTAGATTTGCTTTAAGGACCCTCAAGTGGCTGCACGCCATTCGGGGAGCCCTGAACCAGATGCCGTGCAAAAAAAAAATGGTCCGCAGTCCATAAGTGACGGCTCTATGCGCAATTGGCCGTCCTTAAGGGGTTAAGTGCTGGAACCATTGTGTTTGTCCTGGCACGATATGGGCCCTTAAGGGGTTAAATTGAGGTTCTTAACCTCTTGAATGCTAGAGAAATCTCCAACACATTGTGAAGCAATGCATTTGAGACCTCTTTAGCACTCAGTGGGTTAAAAGCCCCGTTTTTAATCAATGTGGATTTTTATCCATCCACTATCCTGCAGTTGATTTGCTCCAGAATTGCTCTACTTATACATAAAGACCATTGTAACTATTTTATGAGCAAACGAGGCACATGAGAGTCCTACAATAGGAGGTTTTGTATATTAAATCTTCACTGAATAAAATTCCCTGGAGCTGACATTTTAGCTGCCTCGCAGTACTCTTACTTATTATATTATTGTCTCCTCCCCAGGCTATCGTCTATGAAGGACAAGACAAGAATCCTGAAATGTGCCGAGTTTTGCTCACACATGAGATTATGTGCAGGTAAGATATACCTTAAAGGAATAGTAATTCTAAAATTAAAATTGTCATTTTATGAAATCTAATGTTGCAGCAGATGTGTATGTACATGTTTCTGTGCATAAAGGAACTTCAGATAGATCGTCTTCTGCCTGTGCTGTTTTTCAGCAGGAGGAAGCCTTTTTCTCATGCTCCATACTTCCTGCTGTCTACATTCAGAGTGCACCTCCTGATGAGGAAGTGAGGAGTGCATGGGAAAATTGCTTCCCCCAGGCTGCTGGAAAACTACATGTAATATGTTTTAGTAGACATACTGTATATAATGTATATCTCTGTGAATGTTTTAATTTGCTCTTTCATTCATGCCAGTGTAGTCAGTTGTTGGTCCTCCTGTTGTTAGGAACTACCAACTTCCATCATCCGCAACCAACCAACATCTGGTTGGGGATGATGGGGTTTGTAGTCCTGAACAGTTGAATGTCCAACAATTCCCTACCCCTGATGTAAGCACAAGCTGTATTTAAGCATTAGCTTCCTTTAACCTCTTGGTTGCTGGATATGTCTCCAACAAATTCCGAAGCAATGCATTTGAAATTACTCCAGCTTCCAAGGGATTAATTGCACTATATTTGTAGAAATGAAGACTCAATATTATTGAACGATGACTAATATAATTCTTAGTGCAGGTGGTGACATTCAGTGCCATTGTATATCTACCACAAGAGAACATGCATAATTATCAGCAATTCACATGTTGCTGGATGTGATTTGTTTGCAAGGATTTTCCTGAAAGGTGTTGCTTGTAATTTAAATGCAGATATTAACCATTTGAGAGCTATCAGGCTGTGTGTGTGTTTGTGTGTAGGGGATGTGCAGGCATAAGTGTTGGGTATACTCACATCTGACACATATTCATACTTCCTTTCCCACTCACACACGCCTCTTACAGCTGTGTACAAACTTTCACATACTCAGGCATACACTCACACACTTTTGCAAATGGGTACATGCACACACACATTCACACACTCACACACACACGCATATTCTCTCTAGCTCACACTCACACATATGCACATTTTTCTCCCACACACATGCGCATTCTCTCTCTTACACACATACACATTTTTTCTCTCCCTCTCTCTCTCTCATACATACATATAAATTCACATTCTCTCTCTTACACACAAGCACATATTCACACGCATACACATTTTTCTCTCTCACACACTAACATACATACACACACACAACAGAGTACAGTACATTTTCTCATACATTTATTCACATGCAGTAACACATGCTTCCCCACAAACTCCTCCACAACCTCAAATACATTTCTACACACATACACACACACACACACATGCACACTCATGCAAATTCTCCCACACATACCTAGACACCCACTCACACACTATTGCACATTCTCCCTACACATTTATAAAGCTACTGATGTGTTTAAATCCACTAGGTCTGTGTTCTTATTAGTTTCTGGGTTATTGCACTGATTATATAGATTTCTCCTGTTTAGAAACCCCCAGAACACACAGCAGGGGAACATGAGGCCGCTACAGGCAAATGATGTTATTTGTACAATATATTTGAGACAGAAAAGCCATATTTAAAATGTCATGCAGCTAATACCAGAGATTACTATTTTCCTTGCTGCGCACAGACTGGTAAAAGATACTGTTTATTTACTAGACGTCGGCCCAGGAACATTATAAAATGCCTGTCACCAGCTTGTGGATAACGCTCTGATTAGCTTACTCAGTCCCAGAAAAGCCTGCGTATAGGGTAATGAATAAAACACTAACCCTTTGAGTCCCAGAGTGGCATCTAACACATTGCTAAAATACTGTTTATTTGTACATTTTCTTTTTGTCAGGGCATATAATGGTTATAGGAATTATATAATTGTCACAGATCTGGCCATTGTAACTTTTAGCGGGCTTCTCCCACCTTCCCTATAACCCCTCTGGTCCTGAAGGAGTTAAGGAACAGAAGTCCTAGGACAGCATATACAAAGAAAATGGAGCAATTCTGGAGCAAACCAATTGCACCATAAAGAACAGCTAAAAGATCTTATAACAGCTTAGGTGATTTTAAAAGAGCAAGTACAAGATAATTTGCATAAACTGACAAATACCTAAAGCTAAATATCTCATAAAATATAGCTTTAACTATTTTTGTAGGTCAGACAGGTATACAATGCATTGGATACCTCTCTGGCACTCAAAGAGTTAAATAAAGAATGCCTAGCAGAAATATAGGTAATTTTAAAATCCCTTCCCAAACCACCTACATCATTATACAGTGTTAGTTCAACTTTAACCCCTTAAGGACCAGCGGTCCCGGGGTGTCTGGTCCTTTGGACCAGATAGGCGAGTTTGACGTGCCGTCCCACGTGACTGATCACGTGGGGCGGCATGTCGAACGAAGGACTGAGAGAGATCGCTCCGGTCTTGGAGTGATCAATTTCAGTCCCCGTTATTACTCAGGAGCGCGGTGAGTAAAAGTACGTGATACTTAAGGCACTTAAGGACCGGCACTGGTCCTTAAGTGCCGGACCAGCGTGACAGTCCGGGTACGTCACAGGACGCGAATGGGTTAATGGGTGTTAAAAGACACATGTAAACAAATAGGGATTTTTATCATTCCCCTTTGTTGCAGTGGGTATGCTCAGGAGTTGATTCTGTTTTTCTTTGTGGATATGGCTCTTAAAAGGATAGTAATACTTAAAATGTAAAAAAAAATATGTTGTAGGGTTTATCCCCCTGAATAAAACAAGAGTACTCCCACTGCTGAAAGGTGTTTCATTCAAAAGTTATTACTTTTCAAAGTTGAATTTTTTAGGTGCAATATCACAGTGGCCTGAAATTGTACAGTGGCGCTGTTGCTACAAAATCCTATGGACAGCTCTGGTCCCGGGACCATAAATCTCCATAGGATGGTGTAGCAACAGCGCCACAATACAATTTCAGTCCACTGTGATATTGCACCTAAAAAATTCAAATTTGAAAATTAATAACTTTTGAATGAAACACCTTTCAGCAGTGGGAGTACCCTTGTTTTACTCAGGGGGGTAAACCCTACAACATATATTTTTTTACATTTTAAGTATTACTATCCCTTTAAAAATGAACTATGCCCTAGAAAGAAGTGACTCTTAAAGGGATAGTTATGCTTAATAAGGAAATTGAGCTGGAAATTGAATTTCCTTGGCGCAGTACCTCTCAGAGACCTCTCTAGCACTCAAGGGGTTAAAAGCCCAATTTAATTTAACAGGAAGTTTTATCTGTCCCCTACGATGCAGTCTGTTTTCTTGAGAATAACTCCAGTTTGCTTTTATAAATATGGGCCATAGTTCCTAGGGTATAGCCACTTAATCCTAGGGCATAGTTCTCTTTTAATGTCTAATCTCATATTATTAAACGGGGCAACACATTCACACTTCCAGAAACCATCTAGGCACAAAATTAGGAGACAAGTAGATATGCTGATTTTGCAAAGGGGGTACAAATGCAGCTTTGGTTATGAGCATAAAATTAGAGTCTGCTCACCATTAATCAGACCACCTAATTGCTATGCACAGCCATTTGCCATATGGTGTGAGAGACAGCTTGCTTTCCCCGAGATGAAATCCTTTCCACCCAGACATGAAATAGTGACGGCCCTCTGTTTTGAAATAGCTTGTTTTAGAGATTTAATTCCCAAACAACTTTCTGCAGGGCTTTTTGTCAAGACTAACGCACAATAAAGCTTTGCATTTATGTGACAAAAGCAGCAAATTTATGAGGCTCTAAAACAATCCTATAGGTAGCACTGTGAATTCAGATGCGGAGAGGGGAATGCGTGTGATTTCATTGGCTGGTTAAGTTATCACTCACAGGTACTTAGGCACCTTAGGTGGCTGTTGATATTGAGAGATCATTATGATGTCAGCAAGTCAAAGATTAGGGGGTCAGAAGGGAGTTAAGGTTCAAAGTCAAGGTTAAACCCTTGAAAACTAGAAGGATGTGCAATGCATTGCACACCCCTCTGGTGCTCAAGGGGTTAAAAAAAAAAGCAGTAAACGTTTATGACCCTGACAGTGAGCTATGTGGATCTCAGTTTTCAGAGAATTTTCTGGTCAATAGACCATCAAAGCTGGATGTAATACAATGTAGCAAAATCCCTATAGCAATGAATGTTCCATGTGCTTTCTTGCTGCCATTGTTTCTTTTTTATATTGCATTTCTAAGCATGATTTCATGTTACCTGCCAGAAAACTCTCTGCAAATGGATCCAGGGAGCTCATTTTCAGGGACATAAAGAAATGAAACAAAAATTGATGAAGATGAAAAAAAATGTAAAAATGAGAGACAGTTTGATTTTACATATGTTCTTGCAGAATATATAAAGTCAATATAAAAGGCCATTATTTCTATAACCTTTTGAGGACCAGTTAGACCGCACAGTGGATTGAGAAGCAATGCGTTGCACACACCGTTGGTCCTTAAAGGGTTAAGATTATAATTTGCAGTGAGCCTGCTGAGGTCCTGTGGCCCTGCCTGCGGCTGTCATGTCTGCCTCCATGGGCCTGAACTCCAAGACTGACTGAAGATGGTATTTCTTGAAGCAAGGAGCAAAGGAAAATCCATAGGGGACATTAGAATTTTCTAGCTTTAGTATGTTAAATGGGTGTGGGTGGAGGTTATTATTAACCCTTTGAGTGCCAGAGGGGTATGGAACGCGTTGCTTTGCAAGGCATTCCGTACCCCTCTGGCACTCACAGGGTTAAAAGTGGTTCGTTCTAGATTAAATTAGGTTTTTGAGCACTTGAGTGAGAAATTCTGGCGCAAACCATCTGAACTCTATGGGACAGATAAACATTTCCCAAATTTCCATCGATTTAAATCTTTGAGTATCAGAGAGGTATGGAGCAATGCATTGGGTACCCCTCTAGCACTCAAAAGGTTAAATGGGTCTTTTAACCCATTGAATGTTCACTCAACTGTAGTATGATCATCCCAGCCCTGCATCGGTTCATCTTAGTACATCAAGCTCACAGTCCTCAAGTCATTTTTCAAGGTTAGTGAGCATAAAAAAACTTTGTAAAAATAGTCCTAGGACAGAGAGCTTATGTTTTCATCCACAACTTGCTAATAGAGGTCATTGGCCTCTGCTGATATTGCACAAGAGGGGAAAAAATGAATGCTGGTAACCAGCGTGATGCTGTAGACAGGTAAGATGTATATATAGGAGAATGAAAGAAGGGTTTCATTGTATCCATACTAAACTTACAGTGCAACTTCTGTATACAAAGATGAATACACTTACACTGCAATCTGTGTCATTGTTTAACCCTTTGAGTGCCAGATGGTTATCAAATTCATTGCAAAACAATGTGGAAGCCACTCAGATGGTTAAGTAATGCTGCACCTCTTAACACTTTGAATACCATAGAGGTATCCAATGCATTGCCTTGCAATAAAAAGTATCTTGTAAAATTGAAAAAAAAATGATATTTATGATATATATTGCAAGGCTTAAAGGGATAGTAATAGATACGTTTTATACATGTTTATTTTGTAGCTATTGAAAACTTAAACTAAATGCCCCTGGTCTCATCTCTCACACCTTTATGGTTTGAGAGATAATCGTTGTTAAAGTTCCCCTCTCCCTCCCTTTTCCCTGATGTCAGCGCTCTGGCTGACTGCAAGGGAATCCGGTCCCAGGACTAGCCGGCGGCTCTTCAGTAGAGCCGAGATCGAGTTACTGAAAAAGAAATCCTTCACCGGAACGGTCTACAAAGTGTGCTTGCATACCAAGCTCTTGTAGAAGACCGTTCCAGTGAAGGATTTCTTTTCCAACGTGATCTCGGCTCTACTGAAGAGCCTGCGCTGGTACCTGAACCAGATTCCCCAGCAGTTAGCTGGAGCGCTGATGTCAGGGAAAGGGGAGGGAGGGGGAACTTTAACAACGGGGGCATTGGGGCCGGGGGCATTACGTTTCAGTTTTTAATAGCTACAAGATAAACATTTATAAAAGGTATCAATTACTATCCCTTTAACATACAGAGCAAAACAAGGATGCTCTCACTGCTAAGAGATGTTTCAATCAAAACTTATTGCAGCTCAAACGTGAAAAGTGCTGGTGCAGTACCTTCCTGGAATGAAAATTGAAGATGGTGTTGTTGCTACATTACTCTATGGAGGGTTTTTGTCACTGACAATAGATGTCAATAGTGTGCTGTATCAACAGCATCACAATTAGATATCAGTCCATTGAAGTACTGCGCACAAAAAAGTTGCAGATTTGAACTGTAATAACTTTTGAATAAAACAACTCAAAGCAGCGGGAGCAGGGCTGGATTTACGTCCCAGGTGAGACAGTGTAGGTGTCCTTAGTCCCACCAATGGCCACAGCCCCATTCCTCACATGGCCCCGCCTCCAGTCCCATCTGCTATTTCCTGGCACAGGACCTATAATGAGCAAGGACAAAAATTTAATTTTAACCTTTTGGTTGCTAGAGAGCTCTCCAACACATTGCTTTGCAATGCATTGGAGACCTCTCTAGCATCCCAGGTGTTAAATAATAGCCAGTAAATGGGTATAAAACTGGTGCAGGGACATTGAGATTGTTCTGGTCACATTCACAATTCAGAATGTGAGTGTGGCCAACACAGCTGAAGTGCCCCTCAAAATTTGGAGCTCTAGCCAGTTGCCTACTCTGCCTATTGGGAAATCCGGCCCTGAGCATGCAGTACAGAGGGAGTTGCATCTGGGACTGCTGTCCAAAAGGGCATATCAGGATTAGGCCCCAACAGGTTCTAGAGAAAATATTTTTGTATTAGGGGGCCCAAAAATCTTTGCACCGGGACTCTCCAATGACCTCCAATGACTTGTTATGCCACTGATACCCCCTTGTTTTACTCAGCATATGTTTCCATATTATGAGATACTTTCCCTTGAATTCCCTTCAGAATCAGAGAAAAACATTCAAGGAGTTGTCTGCTAACTAATAGCTGATCCACTGCCAGTTTTCTGGTGCTCGGCTTTTCATACATACAAACAAAGAGGGTACTATTTGGACAAATATTGCTATTAGTTATTGCCATCAACAGAGGAGGTGGCAGTGGCCCAACTCTATGTGCCAAATGTAGTGGAACTTTATGTAAATTGGCTACATTGTTTGTATGAGAAGATGCTTGGAATCTTTATAGGCAGGGTTACCTGGGGAGCCTATCTGATACTTGAGGATTTTCTGTTTGACACTTGAGTTGGGTGACCATCAAACCCTCCATAACAATTAGGCAATTCTGTATTCTGTTACAAATGAAAAGTTAACTTTGGATTTAGCCAAATAAATTGATTTTATAGTCCATAAGGAATTGGGAGATAATAGAAGTGACATTTCTCTGTCGTCCAGTACAGGTTATTGGTAACTTTGGGCAGGCGATCCTCCCGTTAGGTAGGCAGGAACAATTGTAGAATTGTATGCAGGGGGTGGAGCCTACCTTCCCTCCTTGGCTGCAGCTAGCCAACCAGCTCCAGAAAGATTTGTTCTTTGGTGAAGATAACACAGGCAAGAAAACATTTCTGCTATAGCTTTAGAAGTTTTTTTATTTTTCTGTTAGAAATGGAATACCACCATTAGGCGGATTACCGTAACTGACAATGCTCTTAGATGTGGCTAGCTCAGTGACCAGGTGCTTTTTGTGGACCTTAAGCCCTGGGGGAAAATCTTGACTACAAGTTCTTCAGGAGTTGCCCACCGAGGCTTCTTCTTTAAACATGGTAATCTGAAGACAGAAGATCTGCAGGAAAGGTGAGCAACCCTTTGAGTGATGCAGGTCCACATGTCTCACAGTGCCCCTCAGCACAGGAGTTTTTAATTTGGAGCTCCTATTGCACACTCCTGCACTCATTGGGTCTATCTGTATGCCTGTTGGGTGTTTGGAGCAGGTTTATGTGGTATTTAACCCTTTAGCTGCTGGTTGGGCATTCATTTGGAGGGTTTTCTGACACTTTTCCTACTGGTTCAGTGTTTTTGGGTATCCTAACATGTTTTAGTGATGTTTCATGTCTTTTAATATTACACCTTCAATTTTGTAAAAATTGAGTTCCGGTGCGCTTTACCACATAGGCTCCATTGCTCCATTCACTCCTATGGGAGTGTACAGTTTGGGACATATCTCTGCAACCGTTTAACCTAGCGACTTCAGAGATGGCTCATTTTACTTGTCTGCCTTTGCGCTATCATCTTGTTCATGTTTCTAGTGTGTTGGGGGCTCAGGGGGCTTCAGGCACTGTTTGGGGTACTTTTCTGGGAAAACTACATTTCCCATAAGTGCTTGCTTTGTGCACTCATTTCTGATGTTGAGGAATGTTCTGTGGTAGGCTCCTCTCAGTTTTTTTGGGACCCTTTTGAGGCTGATCCTGATCAGGGCTCTTTTAAATACCCTAAACATTCCCTTAGTGCAGGAGGTTCATCGTCTAGCCTAGATGGCTTGGAAATTGAATATTCAATATTGAGGAAAAAAGGGTTTTCTTCTGGTGTGGTGGCTACTATGCTCAGTGCCCGCAAACCTGTTTCTTCCAAGATCTACCATTGTGTCTGGTCGACCTTCCTATCTTAGTGTGCCGGTAAGGACCTGTGTCAGGAATTTGATCTGCCTACGGTCATGGGCTTTCTTCAGCGCCCTCCATTTGAATCTTTGGCTACTATTCCTCTACGCCTGTTGACATGGAAAATGGCCTTTCTCCTGGCGATTGTGTCTGTCCGCCGGGTCACAGAGTTACATGCTCTGTCCTGTAAACCACCCTATTTGGTGTTTCACAAGGACAAGATGGTGCTTCGCACCTCTCAGGAGTTTCTCCCGAAGGTGGTTTCAGAGTTCCACATCAATCAGGAGATTGTGGTGCCCACATTCTTCTATGACCCCACCTCTGACAAGGAGAGGGATCTCCACTTGTTAGACATGGTTCGTTGTCTCAAATTTTATGTACATCGCACTGAGTATATCAGGCAATCTAACGCATTGTTTGTCATTCCTGAGGGTCCTAGGGCAGGAAGACCTGCATCCAAAGTGACTATTGCTTCTTGGATCAAGTCCACTATTCGTAAGGCTTATGAGCTGAGGAAGAAGCCTGTTCCCTTCAGGGTCACGGCTCATTCTACACGATCTATTTGGGCCTCTTGGTCTTACAAGAATCAGGTCTCTGCTGATCAGTTGTGCAAGGCTGTCACCTGGTCATCTGTTCACACCTTTTCGAAGCACTACTGTGTTGATATACTGGCATCAGCTGATGCCAGCTTTGGGAGGAAAATCCTAGAGGCAGTTTTGCCTGTCTAGGATTTTCTTGGTTCTTGGTGCTTCCTTCACTTTTGAGCCCC
Source organism: Rhinophrynus dorsalis (assembly GCA_037306005.1). Classification (NCBI taxonomy): domain Eukaryota; kingdom Metazoa; phylum Chordata; class Amphibia; order Anura; family Rhinophrynidae; genus Rhinophrynus; species Rhinophrynus dorsalis. The sequence goes on along the minus strand of CM074721.1, from coordinate 73,313,211 downwards.
GTTGGTTCTAGTTCAGTGTGCTGTGTAACGGTTGGGGTGTTGTTACCCCTATTCAGTGTCCATTGACATTTCATTGTTTTGTTGGGCTAGCTCTGATCTGATGGTTCATATCTGCTCTGGTGACTTTGGGGGCCTTGTGCCTGGTCCTTGCCTTACTTCCCGCCTCAATGGGAAACTCAATGGTTGGACATCCCAAAGTTACCAGTAACCTGTATTGGACGACAGAGAAAAGAAGATTTTAGTCTTACCTGTTAAATCCTTTTCTCTTAGTCCATACAGGTTATTGGTCTCCAACCCTGTCAAGGGACCATGCTTGGCTCTCCTGTGGCAGACTGTGGGGGCCCTTCAGGGTCATGCTCACAGGAGTCTTTTTTTCCTTCTACTATCTAGTCCATCGTTAGTGTCTCAAATGTTTCTGGAGCTGGTTGGCTAGCTGCAGCCAAGGAGGGAAGGTAGGCTCCACCCCCTGCATACAATTCTAGAACTGTTCCTGCCTACTTAAAGGGGCGGATGGCCTACCCAAAGTTACTAGTAACCTGTATGGACTAAGAGAAAAGGATTTAACAGGTAAGACTAAAATCCACTTTTTCACAGGTAAGAAAATCTGCCTCAGTGTGACTGTACTGGGACGAACTGTAGACATTCTGGAGAAAATCAATTTTACTATAGGGGATAAATGCAAAATCCCTATCAACCCACTGAATGGTAGAAGTCTCCAACACATTACCTCTCAAAGCAATGGAAAACTCACTAGCAGTTAAAGAATTAAACCTTTGAGTGCCCAAGGGGTATCCAATGCATTGCACAGCATACCCCTTGGGCACTCAAAGGGTTAAATGCACCATTTAAATCTATATGATTTTTTATTTGTCTCCTGTAGTGCAGTAACTTTATTCCAGAATTGCTTCATTTCTTCTTATTACATAAACCATGATGTCTCATCAAGCCCTACCTACTCCACCACAATCTAAGTCATTAAAGAGAGTGGGAGTTGCTTGTTGATGTAATGTGCATCACTTCTATCAATGGAGAGGCACAATAACATAATGCTAAAACAGATGGGGCCTATTGTCTGTTTTGCACGGGAACTATAGCTAAGGTGACAACATTTCCTTTCTGTCATTCAGGGACACTGCAGAGATGAGAGCAGCTGAGTACTTGTCCTCTGCTGTAGTTCATCTATACGGGAGGGGTCACTATACATTAGTGGACATCATGGAGCAACCCTCTCTTTTACCACATAGTTCTAAACACTAGTGAGAAAACTGCCCATTAACTTCTGTAACAGAAAGAGAAGCCTGTTGTGGCCTACAAGCAAATGTACATCATGACCAAAGCCTTACACTAGCATTACACTTCAACAAAAATGCACTGCAGCTCCTGTTTGATTTCAGGATCAAGGATCAGGTCTCTGAGCTCTGTCTGGAAGCCATTTTCTTGTAGCCCAGCAGTGACATCACTTTCTGTCACAGTAGGCATTGGGCATTTCTCCTTCTAGTGTTTAGAACTCGGTGTTCTGGAGCCTGCATTCAGGACTTTGTATTGTCTCAGAAGGGGACTGCCAGGGACATGGGACACACGTTTACAATCAGGGACTGTCCTGGGCAGTCAGGGGAACGTGCTCACCTTACCTACATAGCTGGGAACTCTCCGGGGTTTTGACTCTGCATTACCGGGTGTCAGGGGCAGAGTCTGATTCTCCAGGGTGTGGGCAGTTTCTTAAGAAACTCTGACCATTGGTGCTCCTTCCCTATTGCTCCACCCACTCCCCGCCCACTTCTCCTTCCCAAACTTATTCCCCAATACTTTTACACTTGTCTGAAGCCCCATCCCCAAGTTGTGATTAAACCCTGTCCACTTTTTGACACAAATTGCGTCATTTGTCTTCCTCAACAGCACCATAGGCCTCCCCCTCCAGGGAGGCCAGAAGAAAAAGTTTCCAGGTATGCCTGCCTATAGCCATTTCAGATAACAGAGATCACCTCTATATTTTACATGGCTCATTTGAGTATCATTCCAGTAAGGCACGGGTGTCCAAGTTTTTTTTTTTATTTGTTTTTTTTTTAAAGCTTTATAGAGAACAGATTTAGTACAACATAGAGAATATGATAGCAAGTGCGCATCATCAGAAATGCATACTTGGGAGGGCTGCGTTCATTTTTCTGTTTATAACAAAAGGGAATTATAAGCTGTTAGCTTTGGATCAAGTCAATGACATTACTGGTATTTAACATACTGTTTTATTATGAAGGACTGTAGAGTGTCCCCATGTGCAATTAACCCCACCCCTTTTGTGATGCGAATTGTCTCATTTATATCCCCCAAACACACTAGATAACCCCTCTCTTGGGGGTGCAAGAAGCAAAAGTTCCCAGGTATGTCCATCAGGCACAGGTATTAGGAACATGTTTTTTAGTTTGGCTTTAGTATTCATTTAATACTAATTATCTGACAGCTACAATAGCAATAACAGCTAATAATTACCATTCGTGGCCCTAACCATTATCCTAACACAGCCCCTCTGTGACTCACAAGTAGGCCGGTTAATGCAGCTGTACTGTTTTCCATCAGTTTGAATCTGCTGTCTTTATAAAGCTGAATTTGTAGTGTAACCGTTATACGAAAATGACTCTCTTGTCTTCCTTCTCTGCAGTCGCTGCTGTGACAAAAAGAGCTGCGGGAATCGAAATGAGACTCCCTCCGACCCAGTGATTATCGACAGGTTGGAATTGTCTTTATTTTATCTTTTATATTTGTTGGTCTATCTGGTGTCATTTGCAGAAGCAGGTATTATAAACAAATGAAAGCAGCAGTGCAACACTTAAAGGAACACAATGTTGCTTATGTAATAAAACATGGGTAGTGAATTGCTGGACCTCCAACAGCTGAGCACTACAACTCCCATCATTCTCAATCAGCCAACAGTTGGATGCAGATGATACAAGTTGTAGTCCCCAAAAGCTGGAGATCCAGCAATGAACTACCCCTGTGTTAACTGGACCAATTCAGAGGTCAAACCAACTTCATCATTGGGACAAATAAAATTATCCCTGAACTCCCATTGGATTAAAAGGGACCTTTAACACCTTGCATTCTAGAAAGGTCTCCAACACATTGCTTTGTAATGTCTTGAAGACCTATCTAGCATTCTTGGGTTTAAACAGCCCCATTTAGCTATTTGTGTCAGAGGGGTGTCCAACGCATTCCAAAGCAATGTGTTGCACATCCCTCTGTCATGCAAATGGCTAAAGCAACGGGAAAATGTTTTTGTCCCCTATGGTGCATCCAGAGTAGATCCAGTTGTCCTATTGTCCTATATCACTTTCTAATAATAAATACCCACTTACCTTAATCAGTGTACATTTCTAATGAACATTATAAATTAAATCTTATGTGAATTGGTTCCTCAAAATGTGTCTTTAATTAGTACTGGATATCATGCTCACATAGGCAAACATAGTTCCTTGTTGCAGGACTCTAGAACCTCAAACCCCTCCCACTTGAAGTTTCCTAAGAAAGTCCAGGAACAAAACAGGCATGTCTGCCTCAATGGGCATGATATCCAGTACTGGGTAAAGCTTACTTTTGGGAGACAATCCATGCAAAATTGATTAATAGCAGTCAGTCATAAGGATTTTTTCCCATGATTAGGGTAACTGGATGTTTATTATTAAGAAGTGTTAGTGTCCCTTTAAATGGAACATCAGCAGAAGTAAAAGAGTTCAGCCATGCCTTTGATACATTGGTTTTATAATACAACACCCCAAGCTTTACTTTGCGTCTTCAACACTAGAGTGAACAGTGCAGGGTTGAATGGAATGTGTGCACATTGAATTTATCTTTTTTTCAATAAGTAAAATTCACAGCAATGTACAGTTTTAAACTCAAAGGGTTTTATTTTGAGTTTCTTTATTATAAATGAATATTTCTTCATTTGAATAACTATAATGCAATTGCATGGATCTGTACGTGTCTACTGCAAGGGACATTCAACAATCACTTTGGTTCAATTACATGCATTGCTGGCACCTCCTGTGTTAAAGACGCAGGTTACAGTTGTCACAGATGCATTTGGGGGCATGCAATTTCCATTTTCCTCCCAGTTCTCCTGCATTTTTTTCTTTTCAAAACCAGTCCACTTCCTGTTTTGATGCCATATAGTGCTCCCAGTGCATTAGGAGTAAGATGGTGTTCTCTGAATAGTCATAGATGCACCAGTGATGTAAAAGGTGGAGTAACAAGCTTTGTTCATATGTTTTTCTTTTCTGAAAAATTACATAATGTGGGTTTTGGAGCATGCAACTTTTCCGTATAAGTTCAAATCATACCTTTTACTCATGTTAGAGAGATTCCAGTAACGACAGTGGATCTCAAACTGGCTTTCAGAATCACCTATATGTTATGTTAGCTCTGTTTTTATTTAAAACAACAGTGTCTGCATTTATTTGTTTATTTGTCATTTTATGCAAATTAGCTAGTACTGGCTGGCAGGTGGGAGGGAGCACAGTGTGGAATGTTAGCATGCAGCTGGCATGCCAGACATTGCTATCTAATTTACATAAACTGACAAATCTAATTATCTCATAAAATATTACAACTGGTTGACACAACATATAGGTGATTCTGAAAGCTCTTTCAAAATCACCTAAGTTGTTATCAGGTGTTAGCTCCCCTTTGAGTACCAGGGCGGAAGCTAATGCATTGCTACCCCTCTGGCACTCAAAGAGTTAAGTCATGGCGGAAGGGAACTATACTGTAATGGCAGGCAACGTGTGTGTGTGTATAGTCCTGTAGAAAACTGTAACATCTAAAAACAATTGCTATCATGCTTCCTCTTGTAAAATGCACTACACAACCCGGTACTCTTTACGAATGAAAAATAATTATCAGATTTAATTACTTGGTAACTATTATAAGGATCTGATTCACAGAAGAAAAGTGGAATAATTCTAGGGCATAAGACTGCATCAAAAGAGGAAAAATACCATTTACTTCATTGGGAATTTTCGAGACCTCTCTAGTATTTAAGTGATTAAAGGGATAGTAACATTTAATATGTAAAAACATATAAATTGTAGGGTTTAGCCTCTTGAGTAAAACAAGGGTACACATACTGCTGAGAGGTATTGTATTTACAAGTTATTGCAGCTCAGACATAAAATTTGTAAGTGCAGTAGTTCAATGGCCTGAAATTCTATAGTGGCGCCGTTGCTACACCATCCTATGGCATTTTATGGTTAACTGACCAGATCTGTCCACAGGATGGTGTAACAACAGAGCCACTGTACAATTTCAGGCAATTGAGATATTGCATCTAAAAAAATTCAAGTCTGAGCCGCAATTACTCTTGAATAAAACACAACTCAGCAGTGGGAGAACCTTGTTTCACTCAGGAGGATAAACCCTGATATATATTTTTTTACATAATAAGCGTTACTATCCCTTTAAAGAGACATTAATGTCCCAAAAAATATTTCCAGTTTTGTAGAGTTTAAAATAATGATCAATATGCTCCAAACCCTATCTCTCAAACTACTATGATTTGAGAGATATAGGGATTCAAAGTTCCCCCCTCCCTCCCCTTCTCCTGATGTCAATGTCTACCTGACAGCAGGAGATCCCGGTCCGGGGACCAGCAGGCGGCTCTGCAGAAGAGCCCAAATTGCGGTACTTAAAATAATTAATTCATTGGAAAGGTCTACAAAGTGTGATTGCAAACCAGGCACACTTTGTAGACCTTTCCAATGAATGAATTATTTTCCAATAACATGATTTCGTCGCTGCTGCACAGCTGACATCAGGAGAAGGGGAGGGAGGGGAAACTTTGAATCCCGATATCTCTCAAACCATAGCGGTCTGAGAGATAGGGTTTGGAGCACATTGATTATTTTTTTAAACTCTACAAAACTGGAAATTTTTTTGGGACATCAATGTTCCTTTAAAAAGCCCAATTTAAATCAGTGGGGATTTGCAGTTGTCCCTTATGGCACCATTGGTTCGCTCCAGATATACTCCACTTTTCTTTTGTGCATAGGGTAACCAGATATCCCTTTAAATGCAGGACCCTTATAAAAATGTCATTCTGCAGGAGTATGCATGATTCTGTTCAACCCTGCAGTGTGTATTATTGATATGTATTCTACTTATGAAGGGATATCTGGTCACTATAACTTAGAGATCTAAGTGATACAAGTACTAGGCTGATACTTTGTTAGTCAGTTGCATACTATAGAGGTTTCCAGTATAGACAAAATGTTTGAAACCTCTCTAGTATTCAAGGGGTTAATGGGTTTAATTGGTTCCACCACAGTAGAAAGTTTGAGAAACACTTTACCACAAAACAATGTACATAATTCAGATACAAGAGCTTTTTATGAAAGGAAAAGTAGGTTTACCCCCCAACCTAAACTAACTAAACGGTTGGCCGTGTGTCCCTGACTACTGCTAAGTAGGTTTGGTAACTCAGGGGTTAACACTTACCGAGTCACGTGGCTTATAAAGTGCTTTCTAACGAAGAGTCGAGAGAAGCAGGCTCTATATATGGTCTCTGATCAGGGCAATGGAATAACTAGTCATTGGAGGGTCAGGTAAATATATTTTTTTACACACCCAATCACAAACATATTTTCAGAGGCATAACTAAAACCTATCGGTTAGGGTGACCAGACCTCACCTTTAACCCCTTAATGACCAGCGGTCCCAGGGAGTGGATTCCCCTTAAGCACCACTTTGATCCGATTCGGTGAGCCAGCACACATGACGGCTCCTTTTAGTTACATTAGGTTTGGGGAGGGGGTACTTTTCCTTTAACCCTTTGAGTGCCAGAGGAATATCCAACGCATTGCAAAGCAATGCCTTAGATACTTCTCTGGCACTCAAAGGGTGTAATCAGTTTCATGCGTGATGTGCCAGGACCGTCATCAGTCTTTTAGGGAAGTTTAACAATGACGGTCCTAGCATGTCACCGGTCACTAAGGGGTTAAAAAATATTTCTCGTTTTAGAGCTCATGTTACATTGTTTTCTTTTATGGGGTTTATGAAACAGTTTTTGGTGTATAAATATTTATATATCTTGTTTCTTGCCTATTCCTGAAGTAGGTGAATATCAGTAAATCTGGATATCTCCTGAATAAGAATGCAGTTAGTCAGCTGAGATTCATTTAAATTGTGTTGTTTTGTTGTAATGTATTTGTGGTATCTTATCCTCATACTTGCATATAAGCGTTTTTAAATGTTTGATATGGTTCTGATGTCTCCTTTTCTGCAAAAATGTTTTTATTTACGTTGCAACCATGCAAAGCTTAAAGAAGAGATAACACTTCCTAATAATAACCACTTACCTTACTGTGACCATAAAATACTAATGACCCCTATTGTCTGCCCTGGAGACTTCGGTTTTCAGACTGAATCACCAGGTCTCTGGGGACAATGGCTGATTCTCTGGTGGCGGTGGTGAGTTTCTTCTCCTGCCCACCTTGTTCCTCACACTTCCTGCCCACCTCTCCTCCTTCCCACCCTGTTCCTCTCACTTCCTGCCTACTTCTGCTTCTCCCACCCTGTTGCTCCCACTTCTTCTCCTTCCCACCCTGTTCTTCCCACCCACTTCTCATCCTTCCCACCCTGTTCTGCCCATTTCCCATTCACTTCCTGCCCATTTTATTACGCAAATCAGATTAAGCCCTGCCCACCCAATTAAGCCCCACCCTTTTATGACTTGATTCACGTCATTGACAGCCTCTCGTTGGCAGCTCATGAGCCCTATACGGGGGCTCAAGATGGGAAAGTTCCCAGTTATAGCCATTGTTCAAAAGATAACTACTTCAATCAGTCCTCAATGTCATGGCCATGGAGGTGGACAGGACATGACAGCAGTTAGTAGGACCGCAGGACATAAACTCCACACACTGCATATGGTAAACCTAATCCTATAGGGACGAGAAGAGTGTGCAGTGTATTGCTTTGCAATGAGTTGCATACTTCTCTGACCCTTAAAGTGTTAAAGGGATAGTAATGTTTCAGTATAACCTAAGGTACAATCATTCCTTTTAGTGTATACTATTGGTGTCTGACATTGGCAATGTTGATATCTTTTTATCTTCTGTGAAATTATATTATAAAGTGTCCCCCTCCTGCCCCTTTTCAGTAATGTAAGCAGTCTCCCCTCAGATCTGAAATGCAGTCATCGGACTGGACAAATCCCACTAAGGGACAATCGTCCTTCTGGCAGTTTAAGGAAAACCCTGCCCCCCTTAACAAAAGAGGGAAGGTCTTTCCTTATACTGACAGACGATTGTCCCTCATTGCAATCCGCTTTCAGTTCTGAAGACAGAAAACTGATGTAAGCAAAAATTAATAATATAATTTCATAGAAAATAGAGAGAAATCATCATTGCCAATGCCAGAGACCAATATTATACACTATAAGGAACAATTGTAGCTAAGGTTACACTGAACGTTACTAACCCTTTAAACAGGCGCATGCACTAATTAAAAAAAAACAAAAAAAAAAACTGCCAGTAATTGTCATGTCCACCTCCATGGATGTGACATCCAGGATGATTGAAGGTGTTATCTCTTGAACCAAGGGGCACAATTCAAATGGGCCATTATGAATTTCTAGCTATAGAAAGTTAAGTGTGTGTGTGGTTCTTATTAGAGGATGTTACTTCTCCTTTATGGAGTGTGTTGACATTTATGTGGTAGCATACAATTGTAAGGTATAGAGTGATCTCACTCAGTGCTTTATTCATTTATAGTGGATACATAAGCTTTGGCTGTCCAGCTGTTGGGAACTACTACATCCATGATTCCCAACCAGCAGGGTGGATTTCTACTAGGCACAGTAGGCAACAGCGCAGAACTCCAGATTTTGATCAGTGCTGGCCACGCCCACATTCTGAATTGTGGGTGTGGTCAGAGCAATCTCTGTGTCCCTACACAAGTTTTCTACTCCTTGATATGCTATTGTTTAACCCCTTGGTGCTAGAGAGATCTCCAACGCATTGCAGAGTAATCTGTTGGGGATCACTCTAGCTATTGAGGTTTAAAGGCTTTTTTTTGTCCTTGCTCTTTGTGGGACAAGGGTAGAGTGCCTTTCTAGGAGCACCTGGGATGTAAATCCGGCCCTGCCAACCAGTTAAAGCCTGGGTGGGGATGATGCGAGTTGTGGTCCCCAACAGCTGGGAGTCCAAAGTTCATCTAGCCCTGCATTATAGTAACAGATGAATACAAGATGAATGTTGCTCAAGATTCTGTGTTTGATATTTTGTGATGTGAGTGGTTCAGAATTTGGTAAAAATCACAAAGAGTGTAACTGCGTTATAGTGATGTTTATGCTTTTCAGCCATGTGGCAGATGCTTGTACCTAATATACACATATCACACAACTCAACCCTTTGAGTGCCAGGGAGATATCCAAAACATTGAGCAATGGATACCTCCCTGACACTCAGAGGGTTACAAGACATGATTTAAATTGAACTACAGAACTTTAAATCTGGCCACATCTATGTTATAATGAGGACCCGTGACAAAGACAAGCAAGGCACAAAACACCCATTAGGTCACTTTATCTTTAACTCTTGATTCAAAAAGAATGGTTTAAATAGCTCCTGGTACTAATAATGACCCTAGACTATATTTTTGGGGCATTTTGTTTGTAGTGTTTTTTAATTTGAAATGTTGAGTGAATGTGTATGTGATTATTGCACGTTAATGGCAAACCCTTACATTCTCAAGAACAAGAATGATTAACAGGAGGAATATGATCTTTATGATGGAAAATCTGATATCCATCTCATTAGATCGCTTGGGCAAATTTAATGACATATGGGAAGATTGGGCTACAAGTGAATATTGTTCATATTTCAGTATTAAGGAACATAAAGCACGAACAGAAATAGGAAAGTTCATGTGACAACCCAGTATAATTAATAGGTATTAACAAACGAGGTACAAAGAATTAATTCTAGGAAGGTAAATGGTTAAAATGGTTGATTAAAGGAAAATGTGTTCTTCTATAATATCCAGTACAAGTAGTCTCAGTATAGTATGACTAGTGAGAAACAAATTTAGCTGTTATGATTCCACATTTGCAACTATCTTCATTCATTTTTTTTTCTGTTAACCGGTAAAAGTTAACTTAAAATAATGTGTAAATGGTGCTAGCAAAGGCCTACCATCACCTATACTATAGTGTCATAGAGATGGCTCTAGCACCAGGCTGGATGAGAGATTGTCCACATTTCTGAATCTTACTGGACAGTTTAATTGTGGTCCTCTAGTGCAAAGGGGCAGCACATTTGACAGGAAGAATACGATTACCATTCCTGCTTTTTTGGATTTTGAAAATATATACTTTGTAGACAGTGTTACTGTTACTTTAAGAACACTAAGCTCCTCCACTTGTATAGCAGTGCACTGATCCTGAGATCTAATTAAAGTCCAACTAATACTGTAAAATGACTTTGGCGACCTTGAAAGGGTTTTCAACATCACCTATATTTATGTTAGACGTCCATTATTCAAAAGTATAGTTTACGAGATATCTTTATTTGTCAGTTTATGAACAGTATCCAGTACTTCCTGATAGGAAGTGGCATTTGGGAGGGAGAGTAAAATGTTTGTATCTGATATGTCAGGCTGTGTATCTGAGAAATATATTGAAAACCCAAAGTTTCATAAAATGTAGTTTTAAATAAGAAGTTGCTAACATAAATGTATATGATTTTGAAAGCTCATTATAAAGTGTTAGTTTCACTTTAATTAGTCTACACAAATTGAACTGCTGCTCCCACCATTGCATTTGTTAAGGCTTTTAACTTTTTTGTTGTATGTCCCCATGCTACCATTAAAATTGACATAATAGTTACTTTATATAAGGTACTCTGATCCAAGATATGGGTCTTCTGTCAGGTATAGTCGATTGAGTTTTCAATATAGAAACATAACTGCTCCCCACTGCACAAATAAGTTAAAATACAGCAGAAAACATTGCTGATAAAGAACAAGAGGTCATCCTAGAGGAAAGGCACTTTCTACTAAAAAAAAAGACAGGGTTTTTTTTATGGTAAGGGCAGTAATGTTATGGACTTCTTTGCCTCGGGATGCTGTGCTTGCAGATACTTCAGCTGCAATGGATACCTATCTAGCAAAGAACAATACTGAGAATTATGACAGCTGGCTTCAAAGTAGATAGGATGTTGATCCAGTGAAATCCAGGGAAATATCCAGTTTTGTCAGGAAGGATTTTTTTACCCACTTGGGACCTAATTGGACATTACTTCTTTTTTTTTTTTTTTTTGATCAACATGGGTGATATGGCATGAGCTGAACTTGATGGACAAATGTCTTTTTCAGATTCACCAACTATGTCTCTATGTTACTAAATTATAAGGAGTAAAAGTACAATAAAGACCAAAGGGACAGTATTGCCTTGAAAAGGGTCTATACCAAAACATCTATGGATAATACTGGCATGAGGCAATACATTTTTTAACCTTTTGAGTGCCAGAGGGGTGTGCAACTCATTGCTTTGCAATGTGTTACACACACTCCTCTGGTACTCAGCGGGTTAAAACGAAACTACCACCTGACACAATCTTTAGCTTCACTAATTCCCCATATGGCGACTAGCTGCTTAGTAGTGCTAGTCGCCAGAATAATTACCTTATTTAATAGATTTCTCCTCTCTTCCATGGGTGACAGTCAGGACGGAGCGCGGACATCTTGCCATTGTGACATCCGCACACCTGCACTGTCAGTACTAACCGGGTCTAGGAAGCATTGCTAGGAGCCATTTGGCTCCGGCTGGGACTGACAGCGCAGGCGCGCGGACGTCACAATGGCAAGATGTCCGCGCTCCGTCCTGACTGTCACCCATGGAAGAGAGGAGAAATCTATTAAATAATGTAATTATTCTGGCGACTAGAGCTACTAAGCAGCTAGTCACCAGATGGGGACTTAGTGAAGCTAAAGATTGTGTCGGGTGGTAGTTCCGCTTTAAATACATTTGAGTGCCATCACTTCTGCTCCTCCAGCTGCTGCCAAACCACAGTTTCCATCATCCTCCACCAACCATTGGGTGTTTTAGTCCCCAACAGCTGGGCAGGCAGAGGTTTCCTACTCCTTCCCTATTCATAAGCAGCTATGCAAGCAGGTTGCTTAGGATTTTAAATACATTAGTAACATTTATGATCATTTCCCCAACTTTGGCCTGGATTCCATTGCAGCAGATAACTTTATCGCTTGTATTTTCTACAGAATCTCCCTACACTTTAATAGGAATCACCAATGATAACAGTTATAGCCTGCAGTGTAACCCAGCCCTTATTTAGACTCAGTGGTACAAATATTTTTGGGCCTTCCAAGAAAAAAATATCCTGAACTTACTGGACCCTGGATGGGTCATACCAGATCTTTCTGGATCTGCCTTGGTTTTCTGTCTTAATGACCTGGTCTCTGGGGACAGAGTATGATTGGCTGGGTAACCCCACCTACTTTTTCATTCCGCCCACTTCCTGCCTGATTCTGCTCATTTTTAGGACAAACTCTTACTTTCCTTCTTCCCAATCCCACTTACTTTGGATGCAGGACCCTGATACATATCACCCCCTGTAGTTATGTCTGTGTTTAGAGGAGCTCAGATTTGTTAGTTTGTGTAGGTTAGGTATTTGCCCATTTTGATTTTAACCCTTTGAGCACTGGAAGGGTGTCCAGCGCTGGATACTATTCTGGCATTGAAAGGGTTAAGACCCTGGATTTACAGTCCCCAACCAATGCATTAACCCTTTGAGTGCCAGAGAGGTATGTAACGCATTGCAAAGCAATGTATTACGTACCCCTCTGGCACTCAAAGGGTTAACAGTCAGATAATGAAACACTGTGAAACTGGTCCTTCCTTGAGGTTGTTGTTGACAATTTTAATTCCTTCTCCAAATAAACACTCAAGAACTAACAGTGTTAAAGCCTGTTTTGTCCTGGGAACACATCTGTTTAAGAAAAAGAAAGTAATAATAAATAAATCCGGAGGGTGGGGAAGTGGCATGGAACCATGAGAACGGGATATTTTAGCAGTTCTGGTGAGAATAGACCTTTCTGTGTCTTGGTGTGTGTGTGTGTGTGTGTGTATATCTATCTATCTATCTATCTATCTATCTATCTATCTATCTATCTATCTATCTATCTATCTATCTATCTATCTGTCTATCTATCTATCTATCTATACACACACACACATACGTCCCCTCCTTCTCCAGGGACAGACTAACATAGGGCTGGCCTTGAGGGGGAAGAATATATTTTAGTAATCAATTTATTGGTGGTGCCCCTGTCTGTCTATGCTTTAAATTTTTCAAAAGATGCTGGGGGCTTCTATTCTCAATTTATGTACTACTAATAGGGCTGTTTTAAGAATCATTGAGGTCCCTGGTGACAATGAGAATGGAGGCCCCTAAATACAGGAGTACATTTAGAATCCTTTTAAGCTTCATGATTGCCTTAAAGGCATAGTAATACTTAATATGTAAAAAAATTATATTGCAGGGTTTATCCCCCTGAGAAAAACAAGGTTACTCTCAGTGCTGAAAGCTGTTTTATTCAAAAGTTATTACAGCCCAAACTTGAATTTCTAGGTGCAATATCACAGTGGCCTGAAGTTGTACAGTGGCACTGTTGCTATACCATACTATGGAGATTTATGGTCAATTGATCAGAGCTGTCCATAGGATTATTATTAGATGATATCTGATGCTATTACACTAACAACTAAAAATTATGTGGGAAGCACTCACATTTAAAGTAGCCAGCTGCCTGGGTGCTACACTTTTGGCTTAACATGTATGTCCAAGAATGTAAGTAAGCACTCGCAGGACTTCAAATGGATGTGATACATCAAGTGTTTAATTGATACAATGTTTCGGCTGCTAAACGCACAGCCTTCGTCAGGACGACGAAGTCCTGCGAGTGCTTACTTACATTCTTGGACATATATATATATATATATGTATTTTATTTGCAAGGCCTAAACTGTAGTCTTACCTATGATCTGAGGGAACAGCCACTCCTGCCTTTTTAGGATTCCAAGTTGCAATTTTGATTGGTGTCTCAGAAATGAGAGTCTGTATTGTCTGTAAATGGACTGGGGTGATGAGTACTAATCTTAATACATTAACTGCCTTAGCTCTTGCCACTCTCATGACTAAAAGTACAGACAAAATTAACAAAATTGTGTCTATAAATATGATAGTCTAAATGTTAGATTGTAGGGATCTAACATAAAATATCTAATTTTTACAGATGCTTCTTACAAAACAATGACATTCAATCATTTGAGGACCATTGGAGTGGAAAACATTGCAAAGGGTCTTGGTCCTTAAAATGTTATAAAACCCAAATTTTAGGTGTTCATGTTCCTTTAATTTACTTGAACAGCAGCTACTGCACACTTGGTTCACGCCATTTGTAATTTCCAGGAATCCAAGGCAAACTGAGTGCAATTACCTTAATATGCTGCATTCACACCGCATATATTGCTTCTACAGCCAAGCATTTCTTGGTTATTAAAGAGAGAACCGGCAGCTTGCGAACAAATTTCCATTTTTCCAGTGACCACTTTGAATTAGATGTTGGCAATTAATTAGCAAACCATTGACACTGACAATTCCCTTCCTAATAAATACATTGTAAATGAGATAGGGCATCTGTATATTCATGTGTGTATATTGAATATATTAGAAACCAAAATGCAGAATAGTGCTGCCTGATTATCTTTGCTTTATTTTTTATTATTTCAGTAGCCTTGCGGGTTTATGGAAACTGTCTGTCATCAAGTGGAAAAGGCCAGTGTGAGCCACTAATCTGTGAAAGGATCCCCTGGGAGAATGGGTCTCAACTTCTCAAAGCAAAACGATTCTATCCCTAGTTGCACTCCCCTAAAAAGATTAATAGGCTTTCCCTCTCTCTACTCATTTTACATGAAACTGAAACACAAACTGACTGATGTATTAAGCCTTTAAGGACCAGAGGGGTGTGCAACATATTGCTTAAAGAGTTAATAAGTGCTGCGTAAACCGGGGGGGGGGGTGTCCAACCTGAGGGTCTCAGGCTGTTGTGGACTACAGCTCCCATAATGCCCTGCAAACCAGTGTTTCCAACATGAGAAATCTTAGTGCAGTGGTTCTCAAACTTTTTCCACCCAAGGCGCCACTAACATGCAGTTTGGAATTTTCAGGGCACCCCCATGATTTTATAGGTCCTTTATGAAGGACCTAATGAACGGTACAAAATGTAAATGTATAGCAATTCTTAAGTTTAACAGTCAGAATGACATTACAAATAATATTTGGGAAAATAATTTCCATAGATATACGTTAGAAACTGAACTTTAAGATTGTTATCAGAGATGTCACAAAAAAAGTGGGGTACCCTAAGCTGGAGTCCAAGGCAGACCAAAGTGCCACGGCACACTGGTTGACAACCACTGTCTTAGTGCATAGGTTCCATAGTAGAATATAGGAACCGGAGTGTTTATTGCACTGGAGAACTTACGTCCTCCTTGTCATACCTTAGTGCATCTCTCTCCAATTCTTCTAAATACACCAGATTCCAGGCACAATTACTACAAATAAAAACTACATATTTTTGACAGTTGTCAGATGATTTACACGTGTGAATTCTAGCTGTAGAAATATTTTTAGTAATTAAAATAGTGGCTTTGTTGATATGTCATCAAACTGTAAAATAATATTTGCAAAATTGCATATTGACAAAGGGTGATCAAGAGGTTAGGATTCTTGTAGATTACCATATTCAGGAATCTAATAATGAACAAGCAAACCATCACAGGAAACAAAAATGCGCAATACGTACGTTGTTTTAAATGGGGCTTTAAGTCAGTGGGAATTTGGGGAACTTTAAAGGGATAGAAACACTTAATCCTTTGATCTCCAGAAGGGTACACAACACATGCACTGCAATGTGTTGTGCACACCACTGGCATTCAAAGGGTTAATATGTAAAACATATATATTATAGGGTTTATCCTCCTGAGTAAAATAAAGGTAATTCACTGCAGAGAGGTGTTTTATTCGAAAGTTATTGCAGCTCAAACCTGTATTTTATTTTAGGTGAAGCATCACAGTGGCCTGAATGTGTATAGTGGCACTGTTGCTACACCATCCCATTGACAGCTCTGGTCAGCTGACCATAAACCTCTATAGGAGGGTGTAGAAACACTGCAACTGTAAAATTTCAGGCCACTGAAGTACTACACCTAAAAAAATTCAAGCTTGAGCTGTAATAACTCTGAATGATAAACCCGACTATATATATATATATATATATATATATATATATATATATATATATATATATATATATACACACACAGAGACAGAGAGAGAGAGATAAAGATAAAGATAAATGTATGTAATGAACTAGCACTCTCATATCCCCCAATAATATAAACATTCCATCCAGGTGCTGTTTAAATATATATATATATATATATATATATATATATATATATATATATATATATATATCCTATATAATAATTTGATAATTCATGTATAACTCCACAGCATGCGCAGTAGACACTGCTGCGTGTGCTGCAGTCATGCTCATTAGAGACTGCCCGTGCAGCCGTGGCGCAGGCAGTTTCCACTGCGCATGACTGCCCCGCGACCGGGTGGCAGTGGCACTGTGGCCCGTGTAGCGGGCTGTTCAACTAGTATATATATATATATATATATATATATATATATATATATATATATATATAGTTTTTTTTATATATATTTACATATTAAGAGTTCTTATCCATTTAATTTCTTCCTTATGGTGAAGTTAGTATGTTTCACAAGTGCTCATATTTTGCTTTCTGCATAGAACCTTATGGGCCTAATTTGGAATGCTACACATGAGTAATTTTGGAACAACCCAACTGTATCATAGGGGAGAAAAATTTTCTATTGGTTACAATGGGAATGTAAATCTCCCTGAAAGCTAGTTGTAGACATCTTTCGCATTCAAGGCGTTAAAAAGCCACACCAAAACCAATGGGAATTGTTATTTGCCCCACGGTGTAGTTGTTTTGCTCCAGAATTGCTAATACTAATTAATTGTTGCTGATAATAATTTATTGCTTTTATTGATATAATAATAATCATAATATAATCTTTTATACCAATTAATTGTTGCTGATAATTGTTACTGTTATTATTATAATAATAATATAATAATATATCATATAAATCTAATATATAATATTGTTTACAAATTAATTGTTGCTGATAATTAATTATTGTTGTTATAATTTTATTAATCATATATATATATATATATATATATATATATATATAAATTAATTGTTGCTGAAAATTGTTTATTATCGTTATTATTTTAATAATACTATATCATATCCTATATAATAATTCGCTAAGTTGTGTGTAACGCCCGACATGCGCAGTAGACACTGCTGCGCGTGCGGCAGTCACACACAGTGGAGACTGCCCGCGCCGCGGCTGATACAGAGCTGGGCGCTCTGAAGGAGCGTCCAGCTCTGTATCAGCCGAGGCGCGGGCAGTCTCCACTGCGTGTGACTGCCCCGCGACCGGCTGCCAGAGGCACTGTGGCCCGTGTAACGGGCTGTTCAACTAGTATAAAAATAATAGATTTTGTACAAATTGTTTATGTTGTTACTAGCTGAATAGCCCATGTACATGGGCCACGGTACCACCCAGCAACAGCTGCGGTGCAGTCATGCACAGTAGAGATTGCCCTCAACACGGATGATACGAATTCAGACCGTAGTCCTCTCTGCTCTGAATTCGGAGCCCCCCTCGGTTACCAGCTGCGGCGCGGGCAGTCTCTACTGTGCAAGACTACAGCGCACGCAGATGTTTCCACTGTGCTTGACGGCTTCTGACAAACACACAGTTATCAAATTATTATATAGGATAATGTGTGTGTGATTATATATATATATATATATATATATAGAGAGAGAGAGAGAGAGAGAGAGAGAGAGAGAGAGAGAGAGAGAGATAAAACCCTGTTTAGATCATTGGGAATTTGGGGAATTTTTATTCCTCCCACATGTTATATCTATCTATCTATCTATCTATCTATAGATAGATATATATGTATATATATTTAATCTTTAATTAATGAAATGTAATGTCTTTGTATTTAGCGCAGGTGAGGAGGTTAAGCATTTGAATGCTTTCCTGGTTTGAAATGGTGTCAGATACACCAAGCAGATATCAGACTAGTGAATATACCATCCTGAAGGCTCACAGTTGGCAGGAGAAACTTGACTCAGCAGAGTAGTGATTAGCTCAGTCCATGATTTAGAAACAGGATTATGTTACCTGCATTGCATTAGTGCTCCTTCTATTGTGTGCTGCTCTGCATCTGTCCCAGTGGACTACTTAAAAACCTCTCTTATTTGGAGGGTTGTGTGAGTGTAAAGAGCTCCAGATGGTTCAAAGACTCCGGGCTCAGTACAAGAGCACTTTTAGGGACTCCTGATAAGGACACTAGTGACATTTAGGGTAGTAAAAAAATAACTTAGTGGTGTCATTTTTAAACCAATCAGCAATTTTCTATATTTTTCCCCAACGCCCCCCCATGTAAAAAAAAAAAGTACAGAAAAGAGAACTTACATGTTTCATTTTTGCGCAACCCTTTGCAATGCAATGCCCAGGTGCCATCAGTAGCCATTTACACAAAACCAAAAGAATGGATGCCTGCTCACAAATTAACCCTTTGAGTGCCAGAGAGGTATCAACGCTTTGTAATGCACTGCCCGTTGCAATGCGTTGGATACTTCTCTGGCACTCAAAGGCTTAACAGAGCAGAGATGTATATGTATTTTGCCGACAACTCTGGTGTAATGCTTCAATCTTCTCTGCAAACCTTGTTTTTTGCACATTGAGGTTAACATTTAAAGAGGATCTAACTTAGTCTTATTATTTAGCGTAGATATATATAGATAATGCTGAAAACTTTACTGATTTTTTTTAAACGCTATTTGGGTTAAAACGATAGCTTATAGAGCACCCCGCACCCTACTTCCGCTTACACGTCTGTTGCTGCAGATTGCCGCACTGCCCCTGCTCCCTTCCCACTAATCAGCCTTCTCCAATAACGGAGGCTTCTGTCTGTAAGCTGGAGCAATCTTATTGTCAGAGATCGATATCTAGCCAATGAGATCCCTCCAGCTTATAGACAGAAAGCCTTGGTCATCGGAGGAGGCTGGGTAGTGGGAAGGGAGCAGGGGCAGTGCAGCAACAGACGTGTATGCGGAAGAAGGGTGCAGGGCACTCTATAAGCTATCGTTTTAACATAAATAGCGTTTTTTGTTTGTTTTTTGTTTTTTTAAATCAATAATGGTTTCAGCATTACGTATATATACTCTACATAGTAAGCCTAACTTTTGCAGGGGTGATAGACCCCCTTTAAATTCTTGGGCAATCTAACTTCACCATAGAGAGAAATAAAATAAATTAATATAGATTGAAATAGGGCTTTTAACACTTTGAATAGTAGGGGATTATCCAGCACATTAAGACAACCATACCTGGGAACTCTCTGAATCATATTGAATTACTGGCTCTCCAGGGACAGAGGCTGATTCTCCAACTGGGTGAGTTTGGTGTTTTCCCCGCCTACATTACAACATGTTCTACCCACTTCCCTGCCCATATCTTGGCAAACCCCACCTCTTAACCATCAACTCCACCCACACAATTAAGCCCCACCCATATTATGACACCAATCAGGTCATCTGGACACTCCCATCCCCAGCCGTGTGTTTCTCCGGGAGAGCCAGAGACAAGAAAGTTCCCAGACATGATGACCGCTTTAATAGTCAAATAGTTAAAACTCTGTTTAGATCAGTAGGAATTTTGTGAAATTTTATTTCTCCTGAATGTGGCTATTTTGTTCCAGAATTGCTCTACTTTTGATCTGAACATAAGTCCTGTTGTTTCTCAACTCTTTGCATGCCTATGATGGATTCCTTTCTGGCGCTCACAGGTTTAACCCTTTGAGTTCCAGAGGGGCGTGCAGTGAATTGCTCTACAATGGCCTAACTAATCATTGGAGAATTTCCGATGCAAACTTTTTTTGGGGGTTCATTAACATTGGAGCCAATGTGAACCCTTGGATACCAGGACCTGTCACAACTGTGCCCCTCTGTAGTTATGACCCCAAATACGTGCTGTACACTACTCCACTCCCTGGCACTTACAGGGTTCAATAACAAGATTATAGGCCATTTTAACCCTTTGGGTGTCAAAGGAGAGTGCAACGCATTGCTTTGCATTGCGTTGCGTACCCCTCTGACACTCACGTTGCGTACCCCTCTATCATTCAAAGGGTTATAGTGCATTTTGTAATGTTATGTTGTTCTGTCATCATATTTATACACTTAGGTTTCTTATCTTTCTTCTTGTCTGCATGTGATCATTTCCCCCTATCCTGTTTCTTGTTTATGGTTGTTATTTTTGTTATTCTTCCGTTCCTTTAATTACTTTTCTCCGTTAATAGATCCTGTATCAGGCCATGCAGTGTTTGCAATTTTTTTTTGTAAGGTAATTGGATATCTCGTCACATTGTTTTGTTCTCATTATGACTCTCTGAGCATAAATCCCTTTAACCTGCAATGCTTTCTGCATCCCACTGGTAATCAAAGTGTTAAAGGGACAGTAATACTTAAAATGTAAAAATAAAATGTTGTCGGGTTTATCTCCCTGAGTAAAACAAGGGTACACTTACTGCTGAAAGGTGTTTTATTCAAAAGGTATTACAGCTCAAACTCGAATTTCTTTAGGTGCAATATCACAGGTACCTGAAATTGTACAGTGGCGGTGTTGCTGCACCATCCTATGGACTGCTCTGGTCAGTTGACCATAAATCTCCATAGGATGGTGTAGCAACAGTGCCACTCTACAATGTCAGGTCACTGTGATAGTGCACCTAAAAATTCAAGTTTGAGTTGTAATAACCTTTGAATAAAACATCTCACAGCAGTGGTAGTATCCTTGTTTTAATCACAGGCATAAACACTATGATATATATATATATATATACACACATTTTAAGTATTACTATCCCTTTAAAGAGACTAGTGCATTAAAACTAAGGCCTTATGCAGAAAGCAAATGAAATATTCTTGAGAAAACCAACTACACAGAGAAAGAGGGAGTTGAATCAAATCCACCAAATTCCTGTTGTTTTTAAATGGAAGGTTTAACCACTTAAATTTTAGAGGGGTTGCCACTGCATTGCTTGAAACCTTTCTTGCACTGATGTGATTAACAATGTCATTTATATGAATGAAAATGTGTATTTGTTCCCTATGGTGTCGTTGGTTTCTCCCAGAATTATTCCATATCACTTAGACATCCTATTTAAAACAACGTGCTTCTACCCCGCCACTTGTCAAAGAAGCCTTCTCAGCGTTCATCTCCGCTCGAGCCGTGCAATTCATTTTTCATTCTGACAGTAACAAAAATTGTCAAGCAGTTTTTGGTCTTTCGTTCTTTGTATATTGATTCTGGCAAATGCAAGTAGATATTTAGCTGAGCAGGATGTTACGGATAAGACTCTGGTGTATACATAAAACTACTATTTTTATTGTGGTGTGAAACAAGGAAGAGATACTTAAACACATCACGTTATAGACAGAGCACAAACAAGACAGACAGAGAGGCAGGCAGTGAAAATAATGAAATAAACACAGCCTCCATCTATATTTCCACCTCTGTTTCCTATTGCAATTAACCCTTTGGGAGCCAGAGAGGTATCCAACGCATTGCAACACAATGCATTGGATACCTCTCTGGCACTCAAAGAGTTAATGGTACTGTGTTTACTTTTTACTCCTAAGTTGCATAGTTAGCATGATCGGCAATGATCTGATTTCACCCTTGGAAAAATAAATATATTATTTTTCCAAAATGTGTTTAACTTTGTGCTTGATCACATGTACTGGACCATCGTTTGCCCCCACCTGATTTCTTCCTTGCTTCTTGATTCAGGAGATAATGGGCTAGGTTCTATTACTGGTGATAATTGTATCTCTGCTTTTACTCCAGTTGTCCCCATAGACTTTAATAGGAAAATGTTTGATAAAACGGGTGTTAACATTTAGCACATGCAATAGAATCTGGCCCAACATCTTCCAGCAGTCCTGGACGTCATGTCCGTGGAGGTGATCATGACAGTTCTATTAGGACCACAGGGACCAATCGCTGCACGCTGCACATTGTAATCTTAAAGGGATAGTACTACTTAAAGGGACAGTAATGCTTAATTTTATGTTTATTTAATATTGTAGGCATTAAAAAAATATTAATAAGGATGTAAGTCTTATCTCTCAAACCTTTATGGTTTGAGAGATATACCTCGCTAAAGTTACTTTTTCTTGGCTGTGTCAGAGAAGGCAGCGCTTTAGCTGACAGCTGCAGAATCCGGTCATTTGACCGGATGGCGGCTCTTCAGCAGAGCCGAAATTGCGCATTCTAAATATTAATACTTCATTGGAACGGTCTATGAAGTGTACTTGAAAACCAGGCACACTTTGGAGACACAGCCAAGAAAAAGTAACTTTAGCGAGGTATATCTCTCAAACCATAAAGGTTTGAGAGATAAGACTTACATCGTTATTAATATTTTTTTAATGCCTACAATATTAAATAAACATAAAATTAAGCATTACTATCCCTTTAATTTTACAAAAGTTGAATATTGTTCATATTAAAAAAAAAATTGTATTATATAAGTCCCATTCCTTAAAGTTTTATAGACAACGCTATTTCGGCTTTGCTGAGGACCCGCCCGTCCCGAGACCAGGATCTCAATCTGTCAGCTAGAGCGGCGATGTCTGTAAAAGGGGCAGGAGGGGGAACTTTATAAGCTTAAAACTCAAAAACTATAAAACTTTAAGGAACTGGACTTTATTTTATTTAATTTTTTTAATATGAACAATATTCAACTTTCATAAAATTAAGTAATACTATCCCTTTAATCTTTTAAAGACCAGAGGGATTGCACACATTAGGATCTTGCTCCCTACCTGTTTTAGTCTGAAAAAAACTGTCACTAAGGGGATAAAGGAGCAGTAACTTTTTTTATGAAAAAAATATATATTGTAGGGCTTTTCCTGTTGAGTAAAATAAGTGAACTCCCACTGCTGAGAGATGTATATTTCCAGAGTTATTACTGTTTAAACCAGTGTTTTTTACATTAGAAATGCCTTCTACTGGTCAAATCCCAGTTAGTTATTCTGTTAGATTCTAATGGAGAGGAAAGTCAGTGATTTACAGTTCTCCATAGAATGTGGTAGGAACTGCCTGTCACTTCCTGTCAGTTAGAATTTCCAGGAAGTAAACATAAAGTAAACATACAGTAAATTCACTTCCTGATTAATTGAACCATTATAAATGTTAAATAAAACAACTGACAGCAGTTAGAGTACCCTGGTTTTACTCAGCAGAAAAGGCTCTATAACATAAATATTTTCATAAAACAAAGTTTTCTGCATCTTTAACCCCTTAAGGACCGGCTGCACAGGCACGTTTCTGTCACTAAAGGACCACTGAGCATTTTTGTTTTGCCGATTCAGATTCCAGACTCCCCGAACGTCATGCAGTCGCAGGGGGAGCCCAGAATTCCATGACGGTCATAGCACGTCATGGGTCGTTAAATCAAAACAACCCATGACGTGCTATGACCGTCAAGTGTTATTAAGGGGTTAAGTTATTGCATGTTAATGGTCTAGAGGACTGTCACGAGCATCTCTCGAATAGATAAGCAGGGACGTATTGCCGGGAATCTATATTATGTGTAACTTTAAGAGCTAATATTTACAAGATCTTAGGGTCATATAATTCTGAAAGTCCCCAGGTGTATATATATATATATATATATATATATATATATATATATATATATATATATATATATATATATATATATATATATATATATATATGGTCTACTGGTCAATCTGGAACCATGGAACCACTCAAAGCCTCCCAATTCCTTACAAATCAAATACCATGTAATGATACCATGATGTCATTTGAAAGCCGCTATTTTCCACGATACAAATTCACTACCCCTATTAAAAGTGAGAAGTTATTCTGAGCAGCAAATCATAGCTCAAGAAGGGGGAGGAGGAAAGTTTAGTTTCTTCTTTTACATTAAGTTCAGGATTGATTTAACATCCGAATTGTAAGTCATATTTGAATTTAAAAGCTTTGCCATAAAATTCCTGTGCTGAAAAGGAATAAATTGTGGTTTTATTACCACAATGGATATCCTTGTGTCCTAACCTTTTTCCTTACAGTTATTTTAGTTCAATAAATAAAACCTCATTAGTCTATTCCGTTTCAAAGAGTTTATTAAATTTTACAGGAGTAATTAGCATAAGCTGTGCTAATTTTTTTTTCTGGAAGACTAATGAGTGAGCTCCCTAATTAGGTTTGCTGTGTAAGTATCAGAAAAGATGGTATTGCTGAAAGCACATCAGAATGAATTCTGCTTTCCGTACATTCCCCGATCGCCCAAAAGCCACTTCTGTTATTTTCCATCAATGAGTGCCGTTCAGATGTAAATTATAAAAGGAAAACAAGTTAACCCTTTGAGTGCCAGAGGGGTGCGGACCCCTCTAGTACTCAAAGGGTTAAAGGTGAGCTGAACCTTTAAATAATAAGCTCACACTTAATTTTTTTTACAAATCTTCATCTTGTAGCTATTAAAAACTTAAACAAAATCCCCCCCCCCCCCCAGTCCCATCTCTCAGACCTTTATGGTTTGAGAGATAATCATAGTTAAAGTTCCCCCTCTCTCCCCTTTCCCTGACTGCAGGGGAATCCAGTCCTGAGACCAGCCAGCAGCTCTGCAGCAGAGCCGAGATTGAGATATTTTCTTTTAAACAAAATAAGAGCCATGAACCCTTAGAGTGCCAGAGGGGTATATAACGCATTGCAATGCAATGTGTTGGATACTTCTCTGGCATTCTTAGGGTTAATTGCAAGGTCATAGTTGCCCTTTAAAACCTAAAAAGGACGATATCTGGTTACCTCATGGGTCTGCAGTATGTTGAAATCACTTTGTTCATATAAAGGGTTAAAACTCTGTGTGCCAGAGAGGTGTGCAGTGCATTGCATTGGATACCGCTCTGGCATTCAAAGAGTCAAAGCATTAAAGTAAAACCCATGCTGTTTGTACTTTATTTTATTTTATTTTTCACATAATTGGAAACAGAGAGTATTTTTTGGTACATAATCACTTTGGTCATACAACCTAATTCCTGACATAATTAAAATCATAACATCCCCATTCCCATGGATGAATGAAAATGGCTGCCAAATTCCTCGCCAATTAGAGATGGATATGAAAAAATATGGTACTTACTCTTGCATATGCATCATTGACGTTGCCAGCTAACAATTGCTGGTTGTGTTTCCAACTTCAGTTTAAGGGCCAAAATGACTTAGATGAGGGATTCTACATTGTTTCTATCTACTATTTCAACTCAGAATGCACTGGGATCAGTGGGCATACGCACAACTCTCTATGTCTGCCCTCACTGTCTAACTAGTGTGTTTGGAGTAGTAGCAGTATGGATAATAGTATTGAAAATTAAAAAAAAAAGTCTTATAAAGCAATATATACTACCATGCACTGTTACTTCAATATCAGTAAAACTGCGTAAAATACATTCATACACAAAAAAAGTAAATTTTAAGATGTAAATATTTGTGTGTAAAGTTGCAAATGTTACCAAACCAATTGTTTCCGAATTGAGTCCCAAGGGGTGGTTTCTCTATAATCTCTGTCACAGGTTTTTTCAGCCCCTTTTTTGACAATGCTGCTCGGTGTATGGTCACCTTGTCTTAAGACCGCCATCACTGCAGCAGAACATAAAAAAGAACATCAGCTCAAAAAGCATATCTAAGAGTAGATTTCTGGATATGAATCCTGCTTGTGGCCCCCTTAACCCTTACAGTGGCAGAGGGGTGCGCAATGCATTTGAAAGTGTAAAGTCTACTTAATGGAAGTAGAGGCTTGACCTGCCTCTGGGTTAGTTTAGACTTACTATGTCTATGTCGTGGTGCTAATAGTGATCGTCAGTACTGCAAAATGGCGCCTTTACAATGTCAGAGTTTAAAATGTCACATGGTCCTTTATGGAAAGATAGGGGGTATGTTCTTCTCACGTTTATGGATAAATACTGGTATAACCCCTTTGATGCTAGAAAGGTCTCATTGTATACCTCTTTAGCATCCAAGGGGTTAAGCTATGTGTAACAATACAACTGTCTTAAAGCTATAGTAATGTCTCAATAGTGATCGTCAGTTATTCATTATATTTTTCTATAATGAAATATACCTTTTTAAGTGTCCTTAAAGGGATAGTAATGCTTTATTATTATTATAACCAATATTATAGATATTTGCAAAATAATTTAATAGTCCCCAGGTTCATCTCTCAGACCTTTATGGTTTGAGAGATTACCGAAGGCAAAGTTCCCCCTCCCTCCCCCTTCCCTGAAGTCAGAGTTGTACTGACTGCAGGGATATCCAGTCTGACTTTCATCAGACGGCTCTGCAGCAGAGCCGCGATCGCATTAGTGACAAAGAATTATTTCACTGAAATGGTCTTCTACGTGTGCTTGCAAATCAATCACATGTAGAAGACCGTTTCAGTGAAATAATTATTTTTCACTAATGCAATCTCGGCTCAGCTGCAGAGCCACAAGCCTGTCGTACGACAGACTTCCCCTTCAGTCAGTACAACGCTGACTTCAGGGAAGGGGGAGGGAGGGGGGAACTTTGCCTTTGGTTATCTCTCAAACCATAAAGGTTTGAGAGATGAACCTGGGGGCTATTAAATTATTTTGCAAATATCTACAATATGGGGTATAGTAATAATAAAGTATTACTATTCCTTTAACGTTGTATTCTTCATTTTATTTCATAGTGTCCCCCTCCCAACCCTTTTCCCTACATCATGTTGACTTCCTTCATAGAAGAAAACAAGTCCGGACGGATCGCACAGAGGGACACTCTTGTGTGAGCATAAGGAAATACTGCCCCACTTCATCAGTAGGGGCAGGGTTTTCCTTACACTGACAGACACATGATTAGCCCTCTCTGGGATCTGTCTTAGAAAGGTACGTTTTGCTATAAAAAAAGTATAATGAATAATCAACGATTACTTAATATTCAGACATTACTATCTTTTAACAATACAAATGTCATAGCTTGCCCCCTTGTATGCTACGCAGATCTCCAACAAGATCTATCTAGCATCCAAGGGGTGCATACCAAATGCCACCAGTATTCATCCATAAACTTGAGTAGAACATACCCCTTATTGTAATGGACCCAGTGACATTTTAAACTCCGCTATTGTAAAGGCGCCATTCTGACACCGGTGACGTTTTGAACCCTCTGTATTGATGCTCGGCATGTAGCTTGCATCATTCCAATAGTGTGCACTCAATATGCAAAGATATACTGCTTCCACGTCCTCACCTTCTATTTCCTCCAGAATATCAATGAGGGAATATGATATTAATAAATTGTCTTCCTTACATTAAAAGCCTCCATTTAATGGCATTTTAATACAATATTTAAAAACAATAAACCAACAGTGGGATGCCAGTCAGTATTTATACTTCATCAGGGAAGAAGTATGAATGTGAAACGCATAGGGCATATCGCTGTTGTTTTATTGTTTTTAAATACTGTATTAAAATACCATTAAATGGAGACTTTTTAATGTAAGTGGTATCAGGATTTGAAAACAAGAGTAAGGCTATTTTATTGTAATGGCATAAAATAGTACTGCTTTTGTTTATAAACAGCTCTCCTTAAAATGATGTCAAGGCTAGGTGAGGCTGGATTTTTCAATTGCTGGCCAGATTATTCAATATATTTTTAGTGTTTGTATGTTATGGAGTCATGTGTGGGGTACGAGCACATAAGATGACTTGTCCGAGGCACCTGTGATGTAAATCTGTCCATAATTATGGCTGGAACTCCCTATCATTATTCACCGTCTTTATAACACTTTAAAGGGATAGTAATGTTTCATAATAAAAGCAGTTCTAATTAATCATCATAGTATTTGCACTCTGGAGAGTGTTATTTCAGTTCTGTCAGTTGTAGTTCAAGAGTAATTCAATGACAAAGTATCCCCCCTGCCTCCCCTTTTACTGATGTAACACTGTTCAGCCAGAGCAGAAGGGAGGTGCCCAGGTAGACTACAGAGAGGGACAATCTTCAATTAAGATAAGTGAAAAACCTGAAAAACTTGTCAAGTGGGGAAGGTTCTTCATTGTTCTCATAGGAAGAAGATTGTCCCCTGCTGTCATCTGTCTGGTCTATTGACTGTATTCAACATCTGATAAGAGATGGCTTACACTAGGTAAAAGGGGCGGGAGGGGAAACTTTGCTTGTGAATATCTCTCGAACCATAAAGGTTTGAGAGATAAGACATATCGTTCTTCATGTTTTTTTAATGCCTACAAAATAAAATAAAGATAAAACGAAGTATTACTATCCCTTTAAGCACCCTTGACACTTAAAGGGTTAATGACACTTTATTACCCTTTTCACCTACATTTATCCCCTTAAGGACCAGAGCGGTGTGCATTGCATTGTGGTTAAACATGTCTCTTGCTATAGTCCTGTTGATATTAATCTGACATATGGACTACGCATTGGCACAAATGGTTGCTTTACGAGCAAAACGAATCTTCTTGCTCATGTTATTCCTGTGCTTGCTGATTCTCTCGTTCATGTCTCATTGCATTAAGGCCATACCTTAACAAACTGATTTTATAAGAATGAGCACGATGTAAAAATCAAAGCAAAAAAGAGAAATCGAGCATCAGAAATATGTTACCATAACTGTTTGAATGCAACAATGTGTTGGAAATCTTTCTAACTTCCAAGAGATAAAATGAAGTATATAAAAAGCACATTCAATTTGATATATCTTAAGTTCTATCAAACTTGGAAACTTTTTCATATATCTGTGAATGTTGTCTTACTCTCTTTGATATAAAAGTTACGTGATTCTTTAAACCTTTGGTTACAAAAGAGGTTGCAGTGGAAGCTTCTCTGTAGCATCAAACAAGTTAAATGTATCCTATCACATAAAAACAGAGCTTTTAAACTAGTGCATGCATTTCCTGTCTTAGATCAACAATACATCCTCCACTCACTGATAATTAACTCTTTCTAGGAGATGAGGGTAACACGCTCCCCCATTGAATGGGAGAGTTAGTGTAAGGCCAAGACAGGAAGCTAAGATACAGTAGTTCAAACTAATGGTCAACAAAGACTATGGGTATTTGCAAAATGGAGAATAATATTGGTGCGGCTGTATGAGTTTTATTTTATTTTTTCCCTGAAACAGGAAGTGTCTGCGCAGCATACCTCAACTAGCAAAATATATAAATCGAAATAACTCAAAGACAGGGCAGTTGCAAAATAGAAACGTGATTTTGACAACTTGCTCAAAATCATCAGTTATTTTAGGTGATAGGATGCTTTAACTTCTTGAGGACATGAGGGGGTATGCAAAGTTTGCTTCGCAATGCATTGCACACATGGATGTTCATGGGGGGAGAAGGGGCACTACCCCCCCCCCACACACATATATGCCCTCCCCCCTGGATAAACATTGCGGATGGATGGGCTGGCCTGGGGGGCATATTATAGCTTTGACCCCCCCTGTCGGAAAAATATCTGTGGGTGCCCATGTGCACACCCCTCTGGTCCTCAAAGGGTTAATTTTTTTCTTTTCCTGCGTCTCTACCACTTCTGTGTTTGAGGATGAATAGGTCTGTAATATAATATGAAAGTAATGGTGTTAGCGGACACGTCCCTAATAAGATATTGTCCAGGCTGTTGCCATATGCTTTAGAGGCTGCTTTTACTGCCTGGCTCCTTTGATTCCTCTCAATAAGATTATTTCAAACACTGTAATCCTGAATCATTGACATGGATACAAAAGCCCAGTGACATCTAATAGATTCCTCTTAGCTCTTGTTCCGATCTTTTTTTTACTTTCTTTCTCTCTTTTTTTCCCCTGACAAAAAAAAAAGCTGTCAGACACTCGGAACCCCCCCATCCCCAAGTAGCAGCATGGGGGGGCGAACCATGGAGTATAATGGATTATAAAAAGCATCTAACACAGGGCTGATAGCTCCAGAGTAAAGCACCATAGATTAAAAGTAAACGCTGCTAATTCCAGCCCACTGTCTACTATCCCCCTAGGTGTTCCATTGCTGCCATTAACTCCTTCACTGCTGTTGTTAGGCGATTCTGTTTTAGCTCCTTGCTGTCAGCAATGCTAGGAGCAGGACTGACTCAGTGAATGTCAGGGGTATGTGCAATCAGCTCCTGATTAACACCTTGAGGACCAGAGGGATACCCCTTTGCTCCTTAAGGGGTTAACAAGAGGGCAGAAAATGCTGAAGGTCTATGACCACTGAAAACAACAGGGTCACTATCAGCAGTAGTGAGCAGAACTGGGAATTCCCAGGATCTGCCACGGAGAGTCTAGTTTTATGAGTGAGTTACCGGATCTCGAGGGCAGAGGGTGATTCTGTAGGTTCCTTGCTAATCACTCTTGCTCCCCTCCTGCCCCACCCACTCCCACTTCATTCTGCCGCTTTTCAGGACAGGCCCCGTTCTCAATCCAATCCCACCCACTTTCATTAAGCCCCGCCCACATTTTGACAAGAATTGTTTCATTTGGACACTTACACCTCCATAGCCGGGAACTCTCCGGATTTCCCCTGGAGACTGCGGTTTTCACACTGCATTACCGGGTATCCGGTGCAGGGGCTGTCTCCGGAGGTGGGGAGTTTCTATTGAAATTCTACCCACTTCTTTTCTTTCTCAGTCTTTCCTCCTACTCCCTGCTGACTTCTCCTTCCTCAGCCTATTTTTTGCTCTTTTTTTTTTTTTTTTCCTGGCCCATTTAGCCACGCCCCCATCCACGGTTAAGCCCCACCCCTTTTTTGCAGCAAATCTCGTCATTTTTCTCCCCCCACAGGACTCCCCTCCGGGGAAAGCACAGAACAAAGTTCCCATGTATGCCTACCCCAGTTGTTACTCTGGGGGCTGTGGACATCTAGGCTCCCAGGTATGGTAGTGATTGAGTCACAGCGGGCCATTATTCGGCCTACAAGGAGAGCTGCAACTTTATTGCTTTTTATTGACACAATCTTTGAAATGGTTTAAAGCACCACATAAAACAATGTTTAGTTGTCCTTTATGATCTATTGACTTGAGCCAGAATCAATCAAATGCCTCCACTTTTTTGTGTATATGGATGCAAGTATGTTCCAAAACTAGCACTCTAAGTAAACTATGATAGTTTCCCTTTAAACCAAAGGGATGTGCATGCTCCACCCTGATCCTTAAAGGTGTAGTACTACTATTAGAAATGAATTGTAGAAATCGATGATTATCCATCTACTTTCTTCCTCTTGCACACATCTTACCATGTTTATCAAAAATGTTGGTGATTTTCAGCCAACCAATGTTTGACAATTAAGGGATAAATCCTCTGAGTGCCAGAGAAGTAGCCGACGCATTGCTTTGCAATGCGTTAACTACCTCTCCGGTAGTCAAAGGGTTAAATGATTTTTAGCAGCCCACGTAACAGAGAGTGCTTTTTGATTTGATCACTGACGGCTTGCAACGTGAAAATCTATATTGTAGATTAGATTCCATTTATTTATTTATCATTTAATTTATTTGTAGATATCTCAGAACACAAGGCCACCTTCTCAATTTAATGGGGGTCATTTTAAAACAAACTTATATATATGTAGTATTTGTCCGTAAGATCTGCCAATTGCCTAAATGATTTCAAGAGAAACTATACCTATAGAAACAATTGCCTTATAATTTGTGAAGCAGAAAGACACGTGACTGTATTCAGTTAGCTAAAGAGGAGTATTCAGGGCTGGATTTCCCATTAGGGTGAGTAGGTATCTGCCTAGAGGATGTGCCTCAGGTGTACTGGCCACATCCATATTGTTGTGGGTGTGGCAAGAGCAATTTCAGTGTCCCTACACCGGTTCTGTACCCCATTACAGGCTACGATTTAACTCCTTGGATGCTAGAGAGATCTGCATTGGAGAACTCTTTAGCAACCAAGGGGTTAAAGCTTTTTTAGTTTTTGCTTATAGGCCAAGATTATTTTCTTTTCCAGTAAACAGTGGATGAGATTGAGGGATGGGGTCATGTGAGCAGTGGAAGTGTGGCCATAGGAGGAGCTAAGAGCTCCTAGAGTGCCTTGCCTAGGGGCGTCTGGGATATAAATCTGGTCCTGGTCCCAAAGTATGATTCTAAGTTTGACATTGAAAACAATTTGTTTTCCTAGGATTTCACAGGAGGGAGCTGCCTGGAGATCCACATCCAAGTGAGGGATCTTCCCTTCTGTAGATGAAGAATCAATAAAGATTGAGGACACTTTGAAGTTAAGCTTCTCTGATGCATTTGTCCCTAATCCTTCCTCTGTACGTGCTACTTATTGATCTTCTATCTGAATGACAAGAGCTCACTCGGGTTCTCAAACTCAACACTCCATTTTTTTATTATAAGTGCGCTGCTGTCAGCTAGTGCTTGGCAGATCTGAGGGTTGATGTGAGTTGTAATACCATTTTGAGATCTTGTAGCCTTGCATTTTGGTATTTCATTAGCCTAATTCAAATGAGCCATTCTGAAAGAAGAATTAACATTTCCTAATAATAACTCATCAATTATCTTACTATGTCCATCTTATCCTAATTACTCCTATGAATTTCACACGTGCTCCTTGATACAGTCATGGAGGTGGACATGACAGGAACATAACAATTCGTTACTCACCACTCCATCCTTTAAAGGGTTAAAGTTACCATGTGCAGTGAGCAGGGTGTAAAGGGTTAACTTACCATGTGCACTGAGCAGGGTTTAACGTTTGAGGCTCAACGCAATGCGTTGGATACCTCTCTGGCACACAAAGGGTTAAGATCTTGTGGTCCTGCTAGCTTCTCTTATGACATGTTGGACTGAGAGAAGATAATATCTCTTGAGCCAAGGAGCAAGAAAAATTAGGATTTTCTCTAAGGTGAGTGGGGGTTATTAATATTATTAATAGGAGGAGTTAGCTTTCTTATAAAAGGGAACTATACCTTAAGAATAAGTCCTATTCATTTGTTTAACAGAAGGTATTGCTTAGATCGATGTACTTCAAACAGCATTCAGTTATATATATATTTAGATAGATGTAACTGACTGCTGTATGAAGGACATCTATTCAGGTAAATCAGTGTATTACAGTAAGAGTCACTAGGGCATATTTCTCTTTTATTCAACTGCCCTGGAAATTAGGATTTTTTGTTTTTCACCCTATGTTGCAGTTACTCCAGAATAAATATAGGCCTAAGTCACTTTTCCCCTATCTTTCACTCTCTCACTGTGGATCCATCCTTCATCATGAGTAGGGTTGCCACCCAGCCGGTATTTTACCGGCAGGCCGGTAAAAAATTGGCTTCTGTCCAATGTTAAGTCTATGGAGGGAATGCCATGACATTCTGGCATTTTCCTGAAGAAAAGGTGGCAACCCTAATCATGAGAAGCTGTCCAATTCTCCTATGTCAAAAATGTGGCTAATTGTCCCATCATTGTTGAGACCTCTCTAGCATTTAAGGGTCTGAAAGACCCATTTAAATCAATGAAGATTTGTAGGATTTGAACATGTTTTTTTTTTGTTTCCTGTGGTGCTGATGATTTTCTCCAAATTGCACTTCTTAGTTTCCCTAATATTGCCAGATCTGTCCTGGAGACTCCATTTTGTAGAGTCAGTTAACGGGTTTTCAGGGATAGAGGCTGTTTCTCTGGTGGTCGTGAGTTTCCTATAAAACTCTCTTTCTCTCCCTGTTCCACCCACTTCCAGCCTACTTCTCCTTTCCACCTTGTTCCTCCCACTTTTCAGTCCAACCCTGTACCTCCTACTTCCTGACCACTTTTCCTCCTTCGCACCCTGTTCCTCCCACTTCTCCTCTTTCCTGCCCTTTTCCACCCACTTCTTCTCCTTCTCACCCTGTTCTGCCTATTTCCTGAGTACCGTGTTGATAAGCCCTGCACACCCAACTATACCCCCAGTGGCACTAGAGGAACCCCCTCCTGGGACTCCAGAAAAGAACGTTCCCAGGTATGAATATGGCACTAAAGCCCATATTTATTAAACTTGATTAAATTGGGATTTTAACCCCTTGGATGCCAGAGAGGTCAATGCATTGGAGACCTATCTAACATTTAAGGGGTTAAGAAGCCCTATTCAACTGCATGGGAAATTAGGAATTTTTATTTTTTGCCCTATGTTGCAGTTACACCAGAATAACTCCAGTTTGCATTTATAAATATGGACTTAAGTCACTTATTCCTGTCATTCACTCACTGTGGATCCATTCTTCATCATGAGAAGCTGTCCAATTCTCATATGTCAGAAATGTGGCTATTGTCCCATGGTTGTTGACAACACTCCCATCATGCACTGCACAGTGCATTCTGTGAGAGTTACAATGCAGATCTACTTTTATATTCACCGTAATGCCCTCATATAACTCTTGTTAAACTGAGCAGATGTTGCTGCTTCTGTAACTATGCATTTCAGCTGTGATATGGATTTGAAGATGTTTTTCCTGACTTTTTTACTAGGTATTCCTGTAAATAATTTTCTCTTACAAGATGCATTCAGACAGCACAGGAGGGAGCAAATAAGATCATTTGCTTATGCCTTAAGTGCTTCTTATTTACAGCTATTACATTACACACACCCTACCATTATACCAGTAAACTTTCATGATCCACATTAGCAAATGACTATGGAATAAATACTGTGTGTGTTAAATTATGATTACACTAATTTTCCCTATTCAAACTCTTAGTAAAAACATTTCACTTTGAATATGCCAAACTTTTGTTGCTGTTGATTTATAATGGATTGTTGATTCCTAATTAAGCCCTTTAAAGTCAGACAGTACAGGAACTTTGCATCTCTTTGCTCTCCTGCCGGGGGAGGGGGCATTTTTTTATAACCCCTTTTGTGCTTAAGCTGTCTGTGATGCAACATAAAATGGTCTAAGTGTTTTACTCCACCAATGAGAATGTATGTGTTGTATTTTCTTGGAAAAACGAGAAACACAAATAAGAGATATACAAACAAAAATAGAGGCTTAGGTAGGGTGATCACATGTCTCTGATTGCCCATGAAATGTGTGTCCTGTATCCTGGACAGCCACCTACTAGGAGAATACAGAGTCATGGAACGAAGCCTCTAGAGGACCAGAACACAGAGTTCTAAACATAAGAAGACAAACTGTCCCTTATCCGCTGTGACAGAAAGTGATGACTACTGAGCTGCAAGAAAATGGCTTCCTCATGGATCTCAAAGTAGTACAGCAGGGTTGGTGAACCTGAGGTACTCCAGCTGTTGTGGACTGTTATTTTTGGCCAGCCAACATCTGGTGATTATGGGAATTGTGGTCCATAACTGCTGGAGGGCTTCAGGCTGTGTCCATTCCTGCACTAGAGGAAGAACTTTCCTAACACCAAACAGGACCTACAAGTCCATTTTCTTGCAGTGTAAGGAATGCTATACTAATGATCAGGACTTGTCATACATTTGTTTGCAGTCACAACAGTTAATGGGAAGTTTTCCCTCTAGTGTTTAGAACTCTGCGGTTCTCTGGAGAAAACACAGGTTGAGCACTAATGTCTCATGGTGACCCCAGCTGCACAACCACACTTGTGCCAAGGAGAAATATTCTACTACTATCGTCTTGGCTGTGTCCGTGAATATCAGTAAGGAAATATAGTCACCATAGCAGTGTTCATCAATGAACCAGCAGTACAAAAAAAATAAATAAATAAAAAATAAAAATAAATAACACGAGGCCAGCAGAGTATTACATGAGCCCAGCAGGGCTATATAACATTACATAAGGTCAACAGTGCAATAAAACACTAAGTGAAAGCAACAGTGCAAAACGCTATTGCAGGAGATCATGCAAACTTAAATGAGCCCAGCAGGGCAATACACCATTACAAGAAATCAGCAGGGTATTATATGAGTCCAGCAGAGGAGTAGACCATTACATGAGCCCAGAAATGCAGTACACCATTACAAGAAACCAGCAGGGCACTACTCCATTACAAAAGACCAGCAGGATAATGCACTATTACCTGAAATCAGCAAGGCCACGAACCGTTACATGAGAATAGCAGAGTATCACATGAGATCAACAGTGCATTGCAGCATTACATGAGCCCAGCAAAGCAATACACAATTAATTGTATTACTGTTAAAGAGACACTGACATAAATGCATAAAGTTTTCCCTGTTACCTGCATTAAAACAAATAAGGATCCTGGAGGATCTTCAAATTCTTTGGGGGTCTCCATGCACCAGATGATCTCATGTTATAACCAGGTAAAAAAAGATGAAGATACCTTGTCATTGACCTGATATGACCTAGTTCAAGATCCACCATTCTGATGCCTCAAGTCAGCCATGACAATATGAAACTTGTGTATAGTGAGAGTGCTGTAACTCATCTGAGCCACCAGTGTCTCTAGAGTTTAACCTTTTCAAAGTCTGATGTCCAAAAATTGATCGATTGAGGTTCCCTTGAGCAGAGAAAGTATAAAAGAAAACAGGTGGTATGTCTCTTTTCCAGGCTTTTATTTTCGCTGCTAACAGTAAAGGAAAAAAAACAGACAGTCACAATACTGTTTTTCATTAAGCAAAATAAATAACTTATAATGGTTAACTGATGTTGCAAGACAGATACAAGATTCTCAGTGTCGTGCACCGGAGTATATTTTTGTACACATTTATTAACCCTTTGTTCTGTATTTATTAAAGCAGCATAACCGTGGTGTAATTCTGGGGTAGATCAACTGCATTAAAGAGAAAAAGTAAACAGTCATTAAGGACCCCTTAAGGGCCAGTGGTCCATGGAAGTTACCTTCCCCTAAGGACAGGGACGGATTTACATCTCAGGAGCCTGTAGGCACAGATATCTGAAGCGCCCCCCCCCACCCATTGGCCATCTCCACAATGCTCCAAATCTCCATATTGCCCTCACATTTCCCCCATCATCTCCACATTGCCTCCCATCAGCTCCACATTGCCCCCATCAGCTCCACATTGACCCCATCAGCTCCACATTGCCCTCATATTGCCCCATCATCGCAAATTGCCCACATCAACTCCATATTGCCCTCACAGTGCCCCCCATCAGCTCCACATTGCCCTATCAACTCCATATTGCCCTCACATTGGCCCCCATCAGCTCCACATTGCTTGCCCCCCCATCATCCCCATATTGCCCTCACAT
The DNA here is from genome assembly GCA_037306005.1 of Rhinophrynus dorsalis. Taxonomy (NCBI): domain Eukaryota; kingdom Metazoa; phylum Chordata; class Amphibia; order Anura; family Rhinophrynidae; genus Rhinophrynus; species Rhinophrynus dorsalis. Next base: position 73,275,776 of record CM074721.1, on the reverse strand, counting down.
TGCCCCCATTATCTCCAAATTAAGCCTCACATTCTCCCCCCCCCATTCATTTCCTACCTCCCTGTTGGTCCAGCAGCAGGAGAGATCTGTGCTTCTGCACAGACCTGCAGCTGCTGGAGCTCCCGCGCGGTCTTCTCTTTAGTAATGCAGAGCGCTGGGAGATGATGTCATCTCCCAGCGCTCTGCATTACTAAAGAGCTGGGAGAGCTCAGCAGCTACAGGTCTGTGAGGCACAGCTTACAATGCGTCGGGCGGCGTGATCGCGGCATACCACGCCACTTTAAAAAAAACAAACAAAAATACAAATATAGGGGGCGCCTGTAGGCAGATGCCTACTCTGCCTTACGGAAAATCCGGCCCTGCCTAAGGACCAATTTGATCCTTGCTGACGCGCTAGCACAAGGGACCTGATACGTGTACCGGCGTGCCAAGAGGGGGTCTGAGAGAGACCACTCCGATCTTGGAGAGGTCAGTTTCAGGCACTGTTTTTACTTACAGCGCTCCTGCAGGAGTGATGTACTGTAAAATCTCAGGTATAATGCACTCAATTTTATGTCTCTTCACCTTATGTGAAGTGGGGGGGTGTGTATTATACACAAGAATTTTTTTGACGCAACAAAAAAAAAAAAATAAAAAGTGGGCTGCCTGATACCTTCCCACCCTCCTCCCAAAGCAGTTCTGCAGGGGGCATGCTTGCATTTGCCGCCCACTTCCTTCAATACGCTGTCAGGACCTTCCACCTAATGTATTACCCTGAGAGGACCTTGAGATCCTCACAGGGCATTAACATTGGCTGGCGGCGGAAGGTCCTGACAGCACATTGAAGGAAGCGGGCGGCAAATGCAAGCATGCCGGCCAAGGGAAGATGTCAACTCCATTGAAAGTAAGCATTATTTTATGCGAGCAGATTGTGCTGGGGGAGGGAAGTTATCTGACAGCCCTCATATTTTTTTTTACTAAGGGGGAAAACAAGGGTACGTATTATACATAGGCACTCTTGTTTTCCCCTAAAATCTTGGGTATAATATACACCTGCGTATTATACACAGGTGCATATTATATCTTAGATTTTAAGGTAAGTAAAAAAGTATGTGATGTGCCAGTACTGTTACCGGTCTGTAAGGGAAAAACAGTGATGGTCCTGACACATCACACGGTCCTTAAAGGGATAGTAATACTTTGTTTTATCTTTATTTTATTTTGTAGGCATTAAAAAAACATGAAGAACGATATAAGTCTTATCTTTCAAACCTTTATGGTTTAAGAGATATTCACAAGCAAAGTTTCCCCCTCCCCTGTTCATACATTGCAGAAGGAGGTGCCCAGGTAGACTGCAGAGAGGGACAATCTTCAATTAAGATAAGGTAAAAATCTGAAAAACTTGTCAAGGGGGGAAGGGCTTTCATTCTTTTCATACAAAGAAGATTGTCCCCTGCTGTTATCTGTCTGGTCTTAGAACCAGATTCACATCTGAGAAGAGATGGCTTACACTAGGAAAAAGGGGCGGGACGGGAAACTTTGCTTGTGAATATCTCTTAAACCATAAAGGTTTGAGACATAAGACTTATATCATTCTTCATGTTTTTTTAATGCCTACAAAATAAAATAAAGTTAAAACGAAGTATTACTATCCCTTTAAGGGGCTAAATCAGACCTTTAACACCTTGAATGCTAGCATTAAAACGGTTATAACCTCCAGTGAAATCAATGTAACATTTTGCATTTCTTCCCTATGCTGCAGTTAGTTTGCAGCAGAATTGTATCACTTTTCTAATTGCAGCAGAATTGTATCACTTTTCTTAGTATATCATCCTTGGCACTTTTTATTGACAAAAATGTGAGCTGAAAAAATAAGTACACAAACACAGCAACAGAAAAAAATAAAGGACACCTATGACGTTCAAAAGTGAACAAGCAGTAAACTTTTTTCATGAAAAAATATATTTTCCTGTTGAGTAAACAAGGCACGTCCGCTTCTGGAGAATTTGTGTGCAACAGTTATTATAGCATAAACTTTTATAAAAGCTGCTGTTTTTGTTATAGTCAAGCTGTTTCATAGAACGTATTATAAAATAAATTGCCTTTTGGACAGCAATTAGAACACAGCTTAAGTTAAAAAAAATAGATGTTTGAGCTGTAATAACTGTTACATGGAAAATCTCCCAGCTGTGTTATAACCATTGTTTTACTGACCAGGAAAATTTTATATTTTATACCTTATATTCATCCTTGAAAAAAAAATTATAGAACTGGAAAAATGTACAGAGACATCCATCAAAACTGATAAGGCGATTGGAAGATTTTAATTATAACAAGAGTCGAGCCAAACTGGATTTGTTTGTGTCAGGGAAAAGGTGTAAAAGGGGTGATACAATTACTATTTACAATTTATATTGAGAAAAAAACAAGAGGGAATCCTTTAATACTAGAGGAAAGGTGCTTTGGATTTAAACAAAGGCAGGGATTTTTTATACTAAGGGCAATGAGGATGTGGAATGCTTTACCTTGGGACTCTGTGCTGTGGATACTTTCGAAAAAGTATTGGATAGTTCTAGCTAAGAATAATATAGGTGCTAATGATCGTTGGTCTCAGTAGAGACTGGATGCTGATCTTGGGAGATATCCAACTGTCTGACATTTTTGTACGCACGTGGGGCATAATAAGAAAGAGCTTAACATTTTGCTTTTCCTCCCTCTGGACCAACAAAAACAAGTATGATACGGCAAAGGCTGTACTTGACGGACACTTATTTTTTCAACCTCCCCAACTATGTTACTATTAAAAAATGTTAATACTCCCTTGGACGTTAGAGATGTCGCCATCACAAGGCCGAGCTCTAGCTTTCCATAAGACTAACAGTCCCATTTAACTCTTTGAGTGTCAGAGAGGTATCCAATGCATTGCATTGCAATGCATTGGATTCCTCTCTGGCACTCAAAGGGTTAAGCGGACACTTTTATTTTCCTCCTATAGTGCAGCTGGCTTGCCCCAGAATTAAACCTGTTTAGCTTCCTGTGTAAGACCCTTTAATGTCAAGTACTGATTTAAAGGAGTACTAACACCTTTTAATAGTACCACTCACACTTACCTTACTGTGACCAGAAAGGGCCCTTATGAATTTTGCTGAAGAGAAAAACCTTTACAATCAAATCTGGATGTTATGTCCATGGAGGGGGACATGGCAGTTTCTGGCAGTTTTTTTCAAACTGAAGCAGGCAGAGAGCATGACCCTACTTAATTAACCCTTTAAGGAACATACGGAGCACACCCTCTGATCTTTTAAGGGTTAAAGGGATAGTAATGTTTCACAAAAACAGCAGCTCCAATTATTTGGGCCATGGAGAGTGTTATTTCAATAATGTCAGAGTTGTCGTTCAAGAGTAATTGAATGATAAAGTATCCCCCTCCCGCCCCTTTTACCTAGTGTAAGCCACTTCCCCTCAGATGTGGAATCTGGTCCCTTGACCAGACAGCTCAAAGCAAGGGACAATCTTCTTACTGTGAGAACAATGCAAACCCTGCCCCCATTGACAGGTTTTTCAATTTTTTCCCTTATGTTAATTGAAGATTGTCCCTCTCAGCAATCCACTTGGACACCACCCTGCTTCCCTGAGCTGAGCAGTGTTACATCAGTAAAAGGGGCGGGAGGGGGAACTTTATCATTCAATTACTCTTGAACTACAACTCTGACAGTATTGAAATAACACTCTCCATGGCCCAAATACTATGAAGATTAATTGGAGCTGCTTTTATTATGAAACATTATTATCCCTTTAAGATTAAATGTTTTGTGAGCGGATTTTGAGGTTCTGTGGTCACCTCCATCAACATGACATTCAGGACTGAAGGAAGATGTTATCTCCTGTACATAGGCACAAGGGCATTATTGAGTCCAATGCGATGTTCTGGCTATTGTATGGTAAGTGTGGGTTATTATTAGGTCAGCTTTCCTTTACTTCCACAAGGCATAACCAATGAACACTTTCAGATCTTCAACAGAATATATTTTACATTGCAATCCCTTCAGCGTGTCTGATTGTCACCTTCTCTGCTCTCTCCATCTCTGCAAGTTTTGTCTTTATTCCCTGATAAGTCACCTCCCATGTGCACTAATCAGTTTAATGGAGGGGCCTCCTGAACAACAATCACTGGGCTGATTCCTCTTTCCTGGCTGAGGCTGATAGTGCAGACAGAAAAATTACACACATTATTAACCCTTTGTCAAGGCCCTCTTGACAGAGACATGCTCCAGATGAATGGAGCTGTTAATAAGAAGAAGATATTATTACAGTGGTTTAACACAGAGAGCAATTTTAGAACACGGTGTCACAGTGCCCGCCTCAATAAGCCAACGAGGATATAATTTGTATTTAAGAGTGTTTCATGTCTTTGTGTACTATACAGTAAAGAAGCAATTGGTGACAGGCACAGCCTCTGCTTAACCCTTTGAGTGCCAGAGGGGTACGCAACGCATTGCAAATGCAATGCACACCTCCCAACACCTCCCAACAATTCAAATGGCCAAAGAGGGACACTTTTGTTTTAGGGGGTGTTGCTGGTGGGTGGGGCATTATCAAGAATTTTTAGGTTATTTCATGACCTACTGACACCTCTTTATGTAACTGAATAAATGATTTAGAGCAAGACCAAAGTATTTGATTTAGAAGGACTAATGTATAAACATATATAATGACATCTAAACAAACATTAATGTGAGTTTTATTGCTGTGGAGCAATGTGATACACTTATATACACACCACACAGTCTGATACCATACAAAAGGGACATCAGGGTGGGGAAAAGAAACAGAGGGATTTGAGTCTCAAAGAGGGGACACTTCGAAGGTATGATAATGGAGTTGTTAGCTTCTGTCTTGTCCATTGTTGTTGGACTACAGCTTCCATCAGACTGGCTGAGGATGATGGAAATTGTAGTCCAACAACGTATGCAAGCGATAGGCTTCCCATCCTATTCTATATAAAAGTGTATGAATCATCCACAGAATCTAAACTTCTGTTCTTATACATTAACAAAACCCCATGAGACTGCACCTATGAGCACATAAATATGTTCATCCTTGTGTAAAAAATTCACAATCTTTAAGACTTTAACCCTTTGAGTGCCAGATGGGTATGCAACATATTGATTTGCTATATATATAGATTTCCTTTGCACCATGTTATTACATAGTGAAAATCTCCCTGTAGAACCCCCATACCCTCACTCACTACCATACTTGTTTCTAGAGGGGACTAGCTGCCTCCCTGTCTACCGAGGGCCACTAAGGCTGAAACGTACATCCGGTGTTTTGCTGTCTGTATCTGCAGATGAGATTTGCCTGCTGTTTTGGTGCTGGACCGTCTATGAGCAGGACCAGATTGATAGGAATGTGGATATTTCTCCTCTGCAGTGGTACAAGGGACTGAGAAATGTGACTAGGCAGCACCTGTAGGGCATTGTCCCCAAGAATAAACTACAAGTTTCATTTGTTCTCAGTGATGTAAATGTACTATAAAGAATTTGAGTAATTGTGGAGCATACCAACAGCACTATAGGGGCAACTGAAAATCCCCCAAATTCCCATTGAATATTAGAGAGGTCGCCACTCTTGAGTTGCCAAACTCTCTAGCCTTCAGTGGGTGAACGGCTTCAATTAATCAATCAATGGGAATTTTTATTTGTTTCCTGTTATGCAGCTAACCTCCTGTTGACACAAGTGCTATAAAGAGAATCATTTTCTCAATGATTTCTGATGAATTATTGTAAGATGGTTTCTGAGGAATTACTGTAAAGTTCATTGGCAATTTATGTTATATAAAGTTCTGCTCTGTATAACCAACATATCCTGATTTCCTTAATCCCCCCCAACCCCCTGATCTTACTTGTTTATTTGTTATCTAAGCAATATCACCGGGAATATATTTATTTATTTTTACTCTAAGTTTAGCCCCCAGAATATAGAGGAATGAATTCAATTATCTCAGCAGCCTTCTTAGCGCTGCGGATCCCTTGTGAAAGCTCTTTCTCAAGGAGAGCTGAGATTATTTTCTTTAGCACTTGCGGGGATCGAATAAAACCGGTCATTTCAAAATGAGAAGCAGCTGTCTGCTCAGAGCTGTCATTTAACAGCAGAGCAGATTTCCCAAAACACACACAGGCCAAGTTATACAATCAACTGTGAGAACCAAATCAGCTTATTCTGGGTCACACACCTCCACACAAGGGGGTGACCCATTAGCATCCTGCATTCAAATCCAGGCTCAGACTGTGCTAGTTTATACCCCTTTGGCAAAGCACAATGCTAATATTTTGAGAGCCAGCCTTGACATTTGGTAAAAGAATTGGCACCCTTTTTTTCATGCAAAATGTAAAGGGTAACTATAACTAAAGGCATAAATGGCTCTTAAAGGAGAACTAACACTTCCTATAATAAACCCCCTCTTACTTTAGTATGGCCATAAGACTCAAATGGTCCCTTTGTTCAAGAGAGAACCTCTACAGTCAGTAATGGGTGTTTTATCCATAGAGGTAGACATGATATTTTCTGGCACTTTTCTCAGACAAAGTGTGCCTGGTTTGTAGACCATTCCAATTAAGTTTTTATTTCTATATCGGGCTACTTCGGCTCTGCTGAAGAGCCGCAGGACGGTCCCGGGACCAGATTCTGCTTCTCTCAGCTAGAGTCTGATATCAGGGAAAGGGAGGGAGGGGGGGACTTTGTAATCATATATCTCTCAAACCATAAAGATATGAGAGATCGGACTGGCCTCAATTACTTTATTTTTTTACTATCTGCAATATTAAAGTTACATAATAAGATCCATTACTATCCCTTTAATTCTCTTTTAATTTGTTTAACAGAAGTGCTTATATAAGTAAGTGTCCTTCTTGTAACACTCCGGGGTATATCTGTTTATATATGATTTTGCATTGTATATATTAGAATGAGTCCATTTTATTTTTTATTAAAATATGTTATTTGACTTTTCCTGCAGATAAAAACTAGAGTACTCCTACTGATGGGAGATTAACCCTTTGAGTGCCAGAGGGGTACGGAACTACCCCTCTGGCACGCAAAGAATAAAAAAAAAATTTGGCCCACTGCTGAAGCCTGAGACGCTCCACTTGCAACTTTAACCCATTGGGTGGCGCTGCAACATGTTGGCTACCTCTCTGGCACCTAAAGGGTTAAACCAACTTAAAAAGGCTTCATTTACAACAAATCTCCTACTTCTACCTTTTATCCAGTTCTCTATCCATGCACACATTTCATCTCCAAAGTCAAAGCCTATAAACCCTTTGAGTGCCAGTGCGGTATGCAACTCATTGCTTTTCAAAAGGGTTAATTTATGCAGTTACCTGTTGTGGGGCACAGAATCAAAGGATTTTGCAAAATCCAAATATTCTACATTAATAGCAATACCATTGTCCATGTTACCACTTACCCTTTCACAGAATGCAAATACATTAGGTTGACGTGATAGATTCTTTATAACACTTTACTGTCTCTTACTAATAAAGTTGTTGATTGGAACATAGTTCAGAATACTGTCTGTTAGTAATCCTCCTAATGTCTTACTTACTACAAAAGTAAAAAACACAGGTCTGTTATTTTTCATTTTAGTAGATTTTGCCCCCTTTTTGAATAATGTTACTGCATCTGTTTTCCGCCAACTACAGGTCACAATACCTGACGAGAGAGAATCAATAAATATTAATTATTAGTGTAAAAGCCCGTGTACACAGGCCAAGGTCCGGGTAATGTTAACCCTTTGAGTGCCAGAGGGGTACGCAATACATTGCTTTGCGATACGTTGCGTACCCCTCTGGCACTAAAAGGGCTAAGCAACCACTACCTCACTGCTCCACATGATGCAGTCTTTTGTCGCCTCACTCACGAGATGCAATCATGTGCAGTAGAGACTGCCCGAACGTTCGCAGTCTCTACTGCACATGACGGCTTCTGACAAACATCCTAGCGAATTATTATATAGGATAATGGTCTTGATATTACCGATTAGTGTTGAGCGAGCGTGCTCGGCCGATGCTCGGATCGGCTCGAGCATCGCTCTGCTCTGCACATGGCGGTACTCGTACGAGTACCGCCATGTGCTCGCCCGACATGCTCGGGTGAAGAGGATCTGTGCCGGAAGAGGCACAGATCCGAAGACGCTCCGCTGGACCACCAGGGAATGGAGGTACGGGGGCATTGCGGAGATGAAGGGGGCATTGCGGAGATGAAGGGGGACATTATGGAAGAGGGGCATAGACTCTATGCCCCTCTTCCACAATGTCCCCCTTCATCTCCGCTATGCCCGTCTTCCACAATGTGCCCCTTCATCTCCGCTATGCCCCTCTTCCACAATGTCCCCCTTCATCTCCTATTCCATAGAGGAGATGAAGGGGGACATTGTGGAAGAGGGGCATAGCGGAGATGAAGGGGGACATTGTGGAAGAGGGGCATAGAGTCTATGCCCCTCTTCCACAATGTCCCCCTTCATCTCCGCTATGCCCCTCTTCCACAATGTCCCCCTTCATCTCCGCTATGGCATAGGAGATGAAGGGGGACATTGTGGAAGAGGGGCATAGCGGAGATGAAGGGGGACATTGACCAGGCACCCTCCGCTCATCAGAGCAGGGGGTGCCTGGTTTAATGCTCGAGTGCTCCCATTCATTTGAATGGGGCTCGGGTGCTCGGCCGAACACTCGAGCATCAGGGGGTGCTCGGTCAGAGCACCCGAGCATCGGGGTGCTCGCTCAACATTATTACCGATCTTAGCTTCTTAGGTACCCTTGGGTGTGTGCCATCAGGTCCAGGTGCATTGTTCACTGTAACCTTTTCCAGTCCTTTTTTGGACTTTGTCTTTAGTAATCTATGCACATGATGGAGGAAATTCTGGGATTCTCCATTTGCCTAAAGCCTAATTTGTTTAACTCTTAAGTACGCATGATGTGCTAGGACAGTCACTCCTGCCTTGATTTTAAGGACCAGGTCTTTTAAAAGTACCATTTAAATCAAAGGTAATCTTGGGGATTGTATTTTTGTTCCGGTTCAGTTAGAGTGCTCTGGGATTTCTCCATTTTCATTTTGTGTATAAAGCTGACTCTGCCTTCTACTCTAGCCTAAATGCTTACTTTTAAATACATTGTATGAGTTTATTTTATTGCCCACCCATCTTGTGGTGATGTCACTTCCCCTATCTGCCTGGAATTGTATGTATTTACATATGGTGCCATGCAGTTAGAGCGGGATTAAGGCTCCATGGGCCCTAGGCAAGAAACCAATCTGGAGCCCAAATATCTTGATCGGGTGCTTTGGATACAGAGTGCTGCTAGAAGGTACTGGCATTGTGGCTCTAACGGAAGTGGGAACAACTGGATGATGCTGATCGCTTTCAACAATAAGAGCTTCTGACACAAGATCTTAGTGATAGCAATAGCAGAGCCCCTGTCTGTGACCCATCTCTTGCAGCTAGAGCCCCTCAAATTTCCATAGGCCGCAGACAGTAGCCTTGGTTGCCATAATGGATGATCTGGCACTGCAAGCAGTGAGGAGAAGTGACACACACACAAAGAGCAGTGCATTAAAATGAAATGTTAATTATCTTTAACACTTTAAGCGGTCCTTCAGTTAAAGGCTAGTGACGGTCCTGGTACATCATGGAATTCTGGGTTTATTGTAATGCATAGACAGTTTTTAATGTAGTTTGAAAACTGGCATATGTGTTGAGATCACGTTAAAACAAGCAGAGAGGTCCTCACTTGTATCTGGGGACACATAGAAATAAGGGCAACACTGAAATCAAAACAGCCCTGCAGTATGTATTTTTCATGTGCGCCCCCTAGCTAAATGGTCTGGTCAGTCTACTTTATGGATAAGCCTTCATTTGGGAAGTGGGCTACTGATCTCAATCCACTGAAAGGACAATGGTGAGCAAACTCAACTTGGGCTTCCTTCGTGCTTTTGCCATTATCTGGACTTAATTCATACTCTAAAATAGAGGTAGTCAATCTGTGGACCTCCAATTATTGGTGACTACAACTCTCATCATCCCCTCCAGCCAACGGCTGGTGACAGATGATGAGAGTTGTATGACCCAACAGATGGTGCTCCAAAGATTGATTACCTATGTTGTAAAGTCTTCTCTTTCTCAAATAAATATAGGAATAAATTATGTGGTATAATCTAAACTAGATGTCCACGTCTCTAGTTAACAGGAACAAATGCATGATTTTTGTGGGATCATGCCAAACTTGACTTTCCAGGTTTAATCTCGCTCTAATAGAATTTTTAAGGTTGGAATTATTTGGGGAAAGACGACCTGAAAACATAACTTTATATATGCCCTATCTCTGTACATTGGGCTGGTATACCACAAACACCTTTATTTATGTTCTTTACATAATACTATCTATTTATGGCAGTTAGACTGCTTCGTAATGCACGATGATCCCCCAAGTTTTGTGGTGCCGTGTGGTCACCCTATCACACAGCCTCACACATATTTCAAATTCTAAGTCAGACTGTACGTGATGAAGCAGAGAGTTCTTTTCAGAATCAGTTTAGTTACAATGTGTCTCTGTAAAGTGGTTTTCCTGTCTGTGTGTGGCCTGGTCTTACTGTCCAATGATGCTTCTTCAGGAATGCTAAGAGCTGCATACCTTGTAATTGTGGGGACTATGTTTTTACAAAGGGATCTTTGTTTGGCTTCTTATGTGTCTATTTCTGTATTTTGCTGGGTAGCTACTGGTGGGCAAACATGTCTATCAAATAGGCGAAAGCATTCTTCTCTGCTGCACATCACTGTTCGGAATCTTACATTTCCCTAGATATTAAGATACAAGAGGGGGAATGTACTAATAAGGCTCTGCTTTTTAACATGTACTGAAACTGATTTCTTAGCCCTACACCTGCCTAACACCAGTTTACTAAGGTACCCATGTAAAATTCTCCCTTAATGCTGCTTATGCAAGTGGAGTGGAGTGTGAGTTTGTATGGGTTTTTCTGTGTGTTCCTTTCTTGTATATCTTATCTATTTCCATGTATTAAATGTTGAGGAAATGGTGTAACTTGACTACATTTTCCTGAGCATGTTATAGGGGAGAAGTTTGGTGCTTTCTACATAAAAGTATTAACGAAGGTGGAGCACGTGCATCTGTATTTACTAAGGTAAATATACATTCTAGTATATAACCCAAAGACACATGGCATCTAATGCATTGGGGCTGTTATTGTATACTTCCTTGCAATTTTATTATGATACTAGTATGAAAGCCCGTGTACTCGGGCTAAAGTGCACCCAGCGGCCCCGGCTACTGCCCCGGAGCAAGGATCACAGACAGGAGGTGAGCCGTCCAGAGCTCCCCATTCTGGATCACCGCGTTTGACCAGTCTCCACTGTGCATGACTGCATCGTTCCAGCAGTCTCTACTTTGCAGGCTAGCGTTTTATATCATTTAGATAGTGCCTCATATTAGAAGCAATCACAGTGGTAGTGAATCTTGCTATAGAGAGGGGCTGTATTTCCCATTAGGCAAAGTGGGCAAATGCTTAGAGTGAGGAGAACCTCAGCTGCACTGACCATGCCTACTATGTAGATTTGTGGTTGTGGCCAGTGAAATCCCAGAGCATCATACACCTGCTTGCTAGATAAGGATAGTTTATTTACCAGTTTAAATATATATTATGTAATGGTTTGTTTATATACCAGTTTACATATTTCTGTAACTGCCAGTTTAGTTACCAGCTTACCGTTTTTTATTGCCCACCTTATTTAACACCTTTAATGCTAGAATGGTCTCCATCACATAGTAAAACAATTAATTGGAGACCTTTCTAACGTTTATGGGGCTAAGAGACTTTTTTGCGTTAATATGTTAACATAAATGTGTAAGAGGCTGAGGGTGGGGTCATGTATGTAGGAGGGGTGTGGTTATAGCGGGGGCTTTGGGTTCCTATGGAGACCTTTTTGCATCTAATATAATCTGATTGCATTGAAATTGATAACTTTATCAAGACTTTGATCTACACATTTCTCTTTAGACTTCAACTGGAATTTGTTAGATGAAGTCCATTGAAACAATTATTACCTAAGGTAGACTACATTGCAGTTGATGTCAAATCACATCACACCATACGACATAACCAGTCCATAATAAAAAATCGAGGGTAGGTTGCATCCATACAACTAACTGCATTCACAATACAAGAATACTTGTTATGAGACCAGTGATAAACAGGTGTCCAACTCTCATCCAAGGACCAATGGGAATTTGCCACATCATCAGTAGAGGACACGATGATTTTGTATTTGTTGTTTTGTAGGGATGGTAACAATAATAAAAAGAAATCCAATAAGTGCTTTTGGAGCAAAGCAAAATCTATTTTTTTCAGTCAATATTTCATTGAATTTCTTTAATTAATGTCAAATCATAATTCAACATCGTGAAAAGATTACTGCAAATTACAGCGATTAGCAGCTGTTACTGAGAAATATGGACTTCCAAGACTGCTAATCTTATTTTGCAATTGATACTTGCAAAGAGTTCCTTTGCTTTGTGCTGTTATAATTCTGGTATATTTTGGGGTTAAATCAGGTTTAATCCAAAGCAAAAATCATATTCTTCAAACAATCATTTAAACCGGTGAGATTGCTCATCTGGTTAATGTATCAGCTTCTTGAATGTGTTCAAACCTCAGGACAGGTCCAAGTCCTGGGAAGGTCAACTCTGCCTCCTGAGAGATAAAATGAGTACCCAGGATATACCTGAAAATGACAGACAATCTCAATATCTTCTGAATTCCTGGTAAAAAAAACATAAAGCTAAGTGTATTAGAAGCAAGCCTGGAAATCTACAGGCATAAATAAAATGTGTTACAAACGGACCACATGACTTAGAAAAGGGGTCATTTCAAGTGCATCATGGGAGATAACTAGGCTGTTGTACTAGTAGAATTGGAGTGATTCTAGGACAAATAATGGTTTGTGTGTGTGTGTGTGGGGGGGTTAATTGCCAAATAAACATTCTCATTGATATAAATGTGGCTTTTAACCCTCTGAGTGGCAGATAGATGTCCAACTCATTTCGTTGCAATGCTTGGATAACTCTCTGGTACTCAAAGGGTTAATCACTTGAATGCTACAGATGCATTGAAGACCTATTTAGGTCACGGAGTTAAAAGCTACATTATTTGTTCCCTACGGTGCATTTGGATTGCTCCAGTACTTTTTAGTACATCAGGCTGAAAGATTAATGAGTGCCACTGGGTTGTGATTGCATTGCGTTGCTCTCTGGCATTCGTAGGGTTAAGAAGAATTTAGGCTATTTTGGGGCAGATCGATTGCACCATAGGGTTTGATGTAAATGAGGCTTTTAATCCCATAAATATTGCAGACATCTAGCAATCAAGAAGTGAATTATGTTTTTTTTTAAATTCTTAGAAAAAAGTAAACAATTTTATTTTTTTAACCATAAAAAAACATAAAATATATATACACTTTCAATTATTTATTTTAATAAGTCAGCAATGTATTATTTTTTTCCTTTAAAAAAAAAAATATTTTATGTTTTGTTTAGAAATACTTGGTCACTGCTCAACAGGACGCACAATTTTTTTTGGCAGGAAATGACTTATTTGCATTGTTATGTAAAATAGAAAAAAAGCTTTATTTTCGTTCTTGTGACATCAGTAACATTTCAGATTGGTTGTGTTGTTAACCCTTAAAGAACCAGAAGTGTTTGTAACACATTGCAAAAGCAAAGTCTTGCACATTTGTGACTCTTAACGTTAGCCAAAGATCAGATAAACTCAGGTTTTTCATTATGGTCATTTTTGTCTTATTTGCACAATGTTTGTGCATGATTGTATCACAAGATAACTGGATATTATTATAATTTATAAACATTAGTGTAGATCGGATTTGTTATTTATAAAATCTTTCTTCAGGATTTTATTATTTATATGCTACTTTTTTTAACAAATAGCGATCATGTTGTTACTCACTAATATTTGGACCAAATTTGACTTCCTGTTCCAAAGGTCAAGAAAAGCTGACCTCACCAGCCGTGTGAAGGCTTCTGCATTATTCATATCATTGACTTTGTGTCAGCTTCCACATTTGTGCAAAAGGATGTTTTATTCATTCATCTCATTTAAGGTCCTTCTCTGCACCTGTTCTGCCATTAAGTACCCTGTAATTTGCATTTGATGCTAATTTAGTTTCATATCAGTCTGCTCCCCCTTGTTAATTTAATTTTCCAAGACCCTTTTCATTACTCTAGAAATGTTTCCTCTTTAAAGTGAACATCTATACAAAGTGATTGTATAAACTGCCTTTTTGCATAGAAGAAGATTCCATAGTTTAGTTTTCTAATTCATGTAATTAGTAGGTTTAATTAATGCTTCAAAGAGTTAAATTAAAATTCAGATAAACAGTTTGTGTTGTGCGGGTAGAATACAATTACCTCAATCTTTTAATATCGTAGATTTATATTTTTCTTTAAAATGTTCAACATTTCAGATAAAATCTGCTGGTGGAAAACATTCTTAAAGGGACACTAACACCATCTAACAATAACAACCCTAATTTGCTTTAATTCTTTGAATGCTAAAAAAGATCTCACAATGTGTTGGAGACCGCTCTAGAATTCAAATAGTTAATCTGTGCATAAAATCCTTAATGACGCTTAATTTATTCTGCATGGATTTGTTCAAATTTGTATAGAGTTAGTTCTGCATATAATATCAATGGAGGCAGACATTCTTTTTAGCAGGACTCAAGGACCCAAAATGCACCCACTGAAAGCTTCTTAAGATAGAAGGGTGGGTCCGTGGGTAGAGTTTGGGATCCATTAACCCAACAAAATCAATCGTGTGCCTTCATGGACATGACTAATTAAAGATATACTTTTTGTGGAAATAATCCACATAAAATTAATTCAGTGGCCTTTAATTTCTGCCCAGATTAAGATAAATTGCAGGTTGTTATTATTAAAACGTGTTACAGTTTCTTTAACTAAGTATCCATGTAACGATATAAAGAACCTTCCTCTAAATATTTACGTTTAACCTAAGAGCTCAAATTGTATATTTTTGAAATGTTGGAATTGATGTACATTGCCAGATTTGAAAACCCCAGTTACTCTCAGATGAACTACAGCTTTAACAAAAACGAGCCATTGAAAACATGGATATTAAGGAATGTTTGAAATTTCAATGACTGTTTTTTTAAAGGATTTCTCAGAAATCATAATATTGGCGCTGAATCAGCCAATCTCCATTTCACCTTATAAAAAGTTTTTCCTGAAGAAATAAAAATAAAAAAGATGTTTCGTATTGTGGAACATTGGAATCACTGTGGAATGCATAAAATAGATTTCAGACCCCTCTTTCCCGACAGAGAAGCCTGCAATCCATTTCAGACAAGGGTTAAACCATTAAGTACCAGAGAGTTGGCAATGCTTTGCTGTGCAAATATATGGCACCCCCCACCGCACTAAAAGGGTTATAGAGCAAATATGTAAAACATGTTTATTTGTTTTAATCAAGCAGATATGCCCTAGTGCTTTAAATAACATCTGTAGCTTTCACCAATATAAACCCAAGACTCAGAGCAGGCCTGACCCGTGGCATGGGTCACAATGAAATAATATGCCTGTGTAATTTTTAGATTCTCAAATTTCAGCCCCCCCCCCTTCAGCTTGCAACTTAGAATGCCAGGCTTGAATGTTGGGGGATAATAACAACGACATTGATGTAGTAGGAGGAACAGCAGTAATTCTGGAGTGATCCAAATTAAATGTAGGGGACAAAAGAAATTCCCCTAAATTTCCATTGATTTAAAGGGGAACTACCACCCCGCAAAAACTGTATCTTAATTAAGTCTTCATCTGGCGACTAGCTGCTTAGTAGTGCTAGTCGCTAGAAATATTACCTGGTTTAAAAGATTTCCAACTTATTCGGAGGCTGACAGTAGCAGGAAGCACGGACATCTTGCCATAGTGACGTCCGTGCGCCTGCGCTCCAAAAGGGACTGACAGCGCAGGCGCATGGACGTCACTATGGCAAGATGTCCGTGCTTCCTGCTACTGTCAGCCTCCAAATAAGTTGAAAATCTTTTAAACCAGGTAATATTTTGGGCAAATTGCTGCTTAGTAGCGCTAGTCGCCAGAAATATTACCTGGTTTAAAAGAAGACTTACTTAACATACAGTTTTTGCGGGGTGGTAGTTCTCCTTTAAAAGGGACATTTAACTCCCTTAAATGCTTGAGAGGTCTCCTATGTATTGCAAAGCATTTAAGGGGTTAAAAGGCCCTTTTAAATCAATAGACGTGTATACTTGTTCTCCATGATACGGAACTACCACTCTATAAAAATTCACCACCCAATAATTAGGCATATCTGGAGCGATGCAGGAAACGTGCGCAATTGCTATTTCCCGTGTGAAAACCACTAAGGAATAGGTTTGCGCATGATTTTGTTGAATTGCGCATGAAAAAATTAAGATTAGCGAACGGCTGCGTATATTTATTTTTTGTGAGTGTGGCTAAGATTAATGAATCTGTGTGAGTGGAATAGCGAATATGCCTAATGCAAGAACTGCTATTGCGAATTAATTTATACGTCTGTGTACTGTTGTCCTAAAATTTAATTTTTTATGCGCAATTCAAGAAGCGTTCGGTATTTAGCTTCCTGGATTAGAACATGTGCAAAATCTATCTACGCACAAAAATGCCTTTATCCGATGCGAGCGTTTCTTGCATCGCAACAATGGTGACTTGCTTCTTAATACTGCTATTATCTTCCACGAGTAGCCGGTTCTGAAGTAATCCTGTTTTTTCAGAGACTGACGGTCAGGTTTCTTCCTGCAGAGCCGTCTGTGCGCCTGTGCCATCAGTCCCTTCTGGTGCCTTGTGGCTCCATGCAATGAGTCCTAGAGGAGACCGGGAAGGACAGCGCAGGCGCGCAGACGAATCTGAGGAAGATGTCTGCATCCAAGCCTGGCTGCCGGTCTCAGGAAACAGGATTACTTCAAAACGTGGTACTTGTGTGAGATAATAACACTATTAACAACTTAACGACCCATGTCATACATGTACGTCACGGGGTGTAGGTCCAAGGACCAAGGACGTAAATTTACATCATGAAATTCAGGACTTCCCGCACGGTTGAACGTTGTTTGGGGAGCCCTGAATCAGACCGCACAAAAAAAAAAAAAAAAGGTCCGGGGTCCTTAAGGGCAGGCCACGTGCACGCGCGGCCGTTCCTTAAGGGTTAAGAAGCTAGTCGCCATATGCCTAATTATTGGGTGGCAACTTTTTATAGAGTGGTAGTTCCGCTTTAATGCAGCTGATTTACCCCACGGGGTGTTAAAAGCCCAGAATTGCTCCAGTTTATCTTAATATATCAACCACAGAGAATCACACAAATTCATTGCAAATTTAGAAAGCAGTTCTTTTGTTCGCACACACAGCTGATCAGGGGATCAACTATCAACCCTGATATACTGAGTTTATATAACTATGAATTCAGCCTTGCTATTTTTTTTTAATTAAAGAGAAATATACCCACAAATCAGTAAAGGGCTATTTACTTGCCAATATTATGTAACCCCTTAAAACATTTTCTTTCTTTCTTTCTTTCTTTCTTTCTTTCTTTCTTTCTTTCTTTCTTTCTCTTTTTTTCATTCTTTCTTTCTTTCTTTCCTTCCATTGATTTGCATCCAAGGGGTTAACAGCCTGATGTGAAAATGGAGTTAAGAATCTAGTGTACAATGCACATCATTCCATCAGCACAGCACAGGTATAGATACACTGCGGCTAGATCAGGCCAAGACTCTTTGCTAAGTGATGCATGTCAGCAGTGAAAGGGTTAAAGTGCTAAGTATTCATCCACGTTACGATGAACAGTATCTATTTGTGTCTCCATAGTGACAAGGAGTGATGAGTCTTCTTTATCTGTTGGTATCTACACCAAATCAATGGCCCATCTCTTTACAGCGGCAGACGCTAAGGGTTATACTCTGGCATTTTTAATGAACCCAGCCAAATCAGCCAATCTTCACTCACTAATGTGAACTCCCCACCATCAGAGGCTCAGAATCCATTTTAATTAAACTTTCACAAGGATGATGAGATGTGCTGTGGACTTGTTGAGGCTGGAGTAATTCTGGGGCAAATCAATTGTACCGTGGTGGTGCTGGGGGTGGTGGTGGGGTGTAAATAAAAATGACCCAAAATCCAGTTGATTTAAATTGTTAAAATGGACTTCACCCACCTCTTTTATAATTTCCATGATTTCTGTAGTATGGTGCCTCTGTGTTACATTGTGGCATAGTGATGACTGGCACAGACTGAAGATCACATAGGTGGATAGAAGGCATACCAATGTTATAACCTTTCGAGTGCCAGAGCAATGTGTTGCTTACCCTCTATGGTTTAACTTTCTGAGTGTTAAAGATGTACTCAGCAAATTGGTTCACAATGCGTTACACACTAGTGTTGAGCGAGCGTGCTCGGCCGATGCTCGGATCGGCTCGAGCATCGCTCTGCTCGGCACATGGCGGTACTCGTCGAGTACCGCCATGTGCTCGCCCGCCATGTTCGGGTGGCGGGGATCTGTGCCGGAAGAGGCACAGATCAGAAGACGCTCCGCTGGACCACCAGGGACTGGAGGTACGGGGGCATTGCGGAGATGAAGGGGGCCATTGTGGAAGAGGGGCATAGCGGAGATGAAGGGGGACATTGTGGAAGAGGGGCATAGCGGAGATGAAGGGGGCATAGCGGAGATGAAGGGGGACATTGCGGAGATGAAGGGGGCATTCGGAGATGAAGGGGGCATAGCGGAGATGAAGGGGGGCATTGACCAGGCACCCTCCCCTCATCAGAGCAGGGGGTGCCTGGTGTAATGCTCGTGTCGCCCCATGCATTTCAATGGGGCTCGGGTGCTCGGCCGAGCACTCGAGCCTCAGGGGGTGCTCGGTCAGAGCACCCGAGCACCCGAGCATCGGGGTGCTCGCTCAACACTATTACACACCCATCTGGCACCCAAAGGGTTAAAAAAAAATTTAAGCGTACATTCAGTAGCATAAAGTTATGGGCAAATGAATGAACAGGCCTTGATTGAAATTGGTGGCCAATGTGTTGGAGAAATCTGTAGCATCTGAGGGATTAATATAGAACTAGAACTCAAGGATTTTGAGTTGGACTTTGCCAAATGAAATCTTTAAACAAAAAAAAATAAAAAATCAGAATTTGGCACAAATACCAAAATGAATAATTTGTTCCATTCACCCCTATTTTGAAGTGATCACATCAACAGTAAGGTGACTACTTTTCCTTTCTGCCATTCAGGGACACTGCTGAGATTACTGGCACAGCACTTCCCTTTAGCCCTTTGCATTGCAGAGCAATGCGTTGCATACCCCTCTGGCACTCAAAGGGCTAAGACTCTAGTGTTACTGTCTTGGCAGGGACCACTGAGACATCACATGACTTCACTGGTCATCAGTGCACAACCAGCCTGTTGTCTGATTTTCCAAACACCAAAGGGAAAATTGGCCATTAACTGTTGTGACAGAAAGTGACACTTGTGCTGGGTTTAAAAAATGATGCCAAAAATGATGCCATAAAAAATATTCTTATTTTGGAGAGGTTAAAAAAATTAATTATGTGGCAAAAATCCTTTATGGTGTGAGAGATATTCGCCTGTAAAGTTTCCTGGCCGACTCGAGGAGGCTCTTCAGCAGAGCTGAAACTGCGTTATTTAAAAATAACTACTTCATTGGAACGGTCTACAAAGTGTGCTTGCAAACCAGGCAAACTTTGTAGACCTTTCCAATTAAGTAATTCTTTTTAAATAACGCGATTCCGGCTCTGCTGCAGAGCCGCCGGCTGGTCCCCGGGCCAGAATCTCCTGCTGTCAGCACAATGCTGACATCAGGAGAAGGGGAGGGAGGAACTTTACATGCAAATATCTCTCAAACAGTAAAGGTTTAAGAGATAGGATTTGTGCAACATAATTTATTTTTTTAACCTCTATAAAAGGAGACTAATTTTTTATGGGTCATTAGTGTTCCTTTAATATATATTTTAAGCTACCATAAAATAGAGTCTTAGCTCATGTCTGGTATAAGGAAATAATGTTCAGCTCACCCCCAAGTGTTTAGAGCTGTCTGCAGAAACCATTTTTTTGTAGCCTAGCACTGGCATAGCTTTCTGTCATTGCGGTTTTGCTTTTGTTGTTTAGAACTCTGTGATCTAGTCTTCTTTCCTGGACTGTGAATTGTCTCAGAGAGGGGCTGCCCAGGAAGTAGGACACATTTAAAATACAGGACTGTCCTGGTCAATCCAGGACACATTGTAACCCAAAGACAATGTATTGACTTTTGGACAAAGAATCCCCAGAAGATTCTCTCATTTTGTCAGGATGAGACACTCTATAAGTGTAGTTAGTGCTGTTCAGCAAATAGACAAGCAATGTCCTTAGGAGACTACACAGTAAATGCAAGTCAACATTAATATCTAGATTGAACCTCAGAGACCTCATAATGTACCACAGATAATCTAGGTTAGACACAACTGACCATCATCTCCCACTTTATTAAGACCTCATCAGTATACTGGAGAATAACTCAGACTTATTTAAATAAAAGGGGAAGTGAGCTTTCTTCTTCCTAACAGAGAAGACTCATTCAGGACATATTAAAGGAGGCCTTCAGCAATGTAAATCTTGCTGATCATAGAGCTACACACATTCTTGAGATTGCTACAGAAACATTGCTACAGCTAATCCTAAAGAGACACAAGTGACCACTGTAGGAACCTGTTGTGACCACAGTGAAACCAGGAGAGACAATATCCATGTGTAGGTAGGAGCCAGCCACTGACTGTGTTAATGGAATCTGAGGTTTGGCTAAGCTGGTAAAAATTAAGTATGCAGAATATTATGTATAAAAAACGTTGGGCAGTATTCAGGAAGATATATAGGAGCAATTCTAGAGCAAACCAACTGCACCTTAGAGGACAAATTAAAGATTATATTTGATTTAAATTGGACTTTTAACCCCTTGAATGTTAAAGAGGTCTCCATAGCATTGTAGGAAACTGCCCAGAGCTCTGTATTTTGAGGGGTGTCTCAGCTGTGCTGGCCACACCCACATTCTGAATTGTGGGTGTGGCCAGAACAATCTCAGTGTCCCTTCACCAGTATTATAACCCTTTATAGGCTATTATTTAACCTTCTGGATGCTAGAAAGATCTCCAAAGCATTGAGAGGCAATGAGCTGATGATCTCTTGAGTGACCAAAGAGTTAAAAAACAATTTGTCTATACTTGTTATAGGCCAGTGGTATTTTCTGTGACAGGAAAAAGTGGATGGGTCTGATGGCAGGGTCATTTGAGGAATGGGGGTGTGGCTATATGTGGAGCTAAGGGCGCCTGCAATGCCTTGCCTAGGGGTGCCTGGGATATAAATATGGCCCCGCAAAGGGATTATATGTCATATTTAAGTCAATGGGGATTTGTTTGTTTTTTTTCTCCTGTAATGCAGCTGGATAGCCGCAGAATTACAACTAATTTCTTTGTCACCTTTTCACATGTTCTACCTACATACCTGGCAACTCCCCGGATCTGCCCCGGAGACTCCGGTTTTAACAGCTAATTACTGGGTCTCCAGGGCAGAGCCTGATTCTCCGGGTTTGGGGAGATCCGTGCATTTCTGGTGTGTTCCTCCCACTCCCCGCCCACTTCTCCTGCTTCCCCAGCCTATTGCTAAATTGTTTTTAAAGATTTGTAAGTCCTGCCCCCACTCATGATTAGGCCTGCCCCTTTTTAGCACAATTTGTGTTTTTTACCTCCCCCACTGGCACCACAGGACTCTCCTCTCTGGGAAGGCCACAACCAAGAGTTTCCAGGTATATCTACCTAACGTTATACCTGGGAACTCTTCGAATCGGCTCCTGAGACTCTGGTTTTTAGACTGAGTTACTGAGTCCCCAGGGACAGAGGTGGATTCTCCAGTTCAGTGAGTTTAGATATAGTCCCACACACTTTACAGCTCATTCAGCCCACTGTTGGCCCATTCTGTCCACTTTTCAACCACGTCGTGGCAAACTCCTCCTTTCAACCACCTACTCAATTAATATGACACAACATTCATCAATTGAATAAACCCATCCTTAGTTGTATAGTGTTACTCCGGGGACTTGAGACAAAGCATTGAGAGATATGTCGTTCTGTGTAAAAAATACATTATCCATCACTCCATGCAAAAAAAACCAAAAACCTTTCTCTGTTAAAGGGATAGTAATACTTAAGTATTACTAATCCCTATAGCAAAGTACTACTTAAAAAAAAGTATTGCCCTCAGTGTCATCTCTCAAACCTTTATGGTTTGAGAGATGAACGATTCTAAAGTTGCCCTCTCCCTCCCCCTTCCCCGTAGTCAGCATTCTAGCTGACTGAAAGGAAGAGAGTCGTACGACTTTCAGGCGGCTCTCCAGCACAGTCGGATCGCGTTAGTAAAAAATAAAACTTTCACTGAAATGGTCTTCTACGTGTGCTTGGCATGCAAGCACACGTAGAAGACCGTTTTAGTGAAAGTTTTTTTTTAGTTAACGCGATCACGGCTCTGCTGCAGAGCTGCTTGATGATCTCTGACCGGTGAACGCTGACTACAGGGAAGGGGGAGGGAGAGGGCAACTTTGGAAGCGTTCATCTCTCAAACCATAAAGGTTTGAGAGATGACACTGGGGGCAATACGTTTTTTTTAAGTAGTACTTTGCTATAGGGATTAATAATACCTAAGTATTACTATCCCTTTAAGGACCTGTTTTTTTTACTAGTGTAAAAGCCCGTGTACATGGGTCAAGGTCCGGGTGATGTTAAGAGGCGGGTCCTGCTCTGCATCCTGCCACCGACGCAGTCATGCACTGTAGACACTGTAGAGACTGCCCGAAAGCACAGAACTCCCAGCATTCTGTGCTCCAAGCATTCCGTGCTTCCAGCATTCTGTGCTCCCAGCATTCTGTGCTTCCAGCATTCCTTGCGTTCGGGCAGTCTCTACTGAGCATGACGGCTTCTGACAAATATTCTAGTGAATTATTATGTAGGATGAGATCATTCCAAATAATGCCAAGCCACAGAAATCAGAATCATTTGATGTAATCAAATAGTTTTAGATTAGAGACTGAAAAAAAAAAAAAAAAATATCTTTTTTCGTTAACCCTTTGCATGCCAGAGGGGTCTCTAGCGCATTGCAGAGCAATTTGTTCGATACCCCTCTGGCACCCAAGGGTTTAAGGGGGAAATTTACTAGGTAGAAGTTATACAGCAGTCTGGTATGTCTGTTTATGTATTTTTTGCATTCTATCTGCAGTTCCCTGTCTTGCACACCCCTCTCTCACTCGAAGGGTTAAACTTTTTTTTTTTTTTTAAAGTTATTTTTATTTATTTATTTTTACTTTTTTTTTGCAAATTGCTCAACAAGTTCCCATGGAATATCATTGCGAATCCCAAAGAGCACAAACTCCTGGGAATGGTTTGGGGCTGTAATGATTGACAGTTCTCCTGTTTATTCAGCCAAACTGGTGGCAGAAAAACTCCCCCCACCTCCCGCAGGCCTGCAGCTGATTAAATCAGAAGCTTCTCCCGATCAATACTATTAGAAATCTCTGCCTTTAGCTCTCCTAGAGTCAGGGAATGTCCCAGCTGGCACGGTTTTTGCTGATTAGACCGTGTTTAGGTATAAGCATTGGTATGGATGAAGGATGGTACGCGTAAATCACTTAAAGGAAAACTATCTTGCAAATAAAGACTATTTTCTAAACATCCTAGATTTATATTAGGCTAGAGTAGTGTTGTAAATAAGTTTTTTTTAAAACTCTTTGAGTGCCAGAGAGGTATAACTGGGAATTCTTCGGATTTGCCCCGGAACGCCATTTTTTACAGTTAATTACCAGGTCTCCAGGGACAGACTCATTCTCTGATAGTGAGTTTCCTCCGAACCTCTGTCCACTTCTTCTCCTTCCCATCCTTTTCCTCCCACTTCCTGTCCACTTCTCCTTCCCACCCTGTTCCTCCCACTTCCTGCCAACTTCTCCTCCTTCACACCCTGTTCCTCCCACTTCCTGTCCACTTCTCCTTCCCACCCTGTTCCTCCCACTTCCTGCCAACTTCTCCTCCTTCACACCCTGTTCCTCCCACTTCCTGTCCACTTCTCCTTCCCACCCTGTTCCTCCCACTTCTCCTTCCCACCCTGTTCCTCCCTTTTCCTGCCTACTTCGCCTCCTTCACACCCTGTTCCTCCCACTTCCCACCTACTTCTCCTCCTTCACACCCTGTTCCTTCCACCTTCTGTTCACTTCTCCTCCTTCTCACCCTGTTCCTTCCCCTTTATGTCAACTTCTCCTCCTTATCACCATGTTCCTCCCATTTCCCTCCCACTTCTCCTCCTTCTCATTCTGCTCCTTCCACTTTCTGCCCACTTCTCCTCCTTCCCACCCTGTTCCTCCCACTTCTAGGAGAAAGCCAGTTGTAAAATAAGGGAGGCATAAAAATCTTCCATTGATTTAAATGGCACATTTTAACCCCTTGCATGCTAGATAGATCTGTAACACATTACAATGCGCTGGAGAGCTATCTAGCATACTTTGGGTTAAAAGCCTTATTTAAATCAATGGCATACCTACCAACTGTCCCTGAGTTTCAGTTTTGGCTTCATTTCCCTAGATCCTCTTGTCTCTGTTTTAAAATTGAGTCTTACCCATGTTCTATGCATAGCTGGGAAAACTCTGGATTTCTCCCGGAGACTACGGTTTTCACTCTGCATTAGTGGGTCTCTGGGACAGAGGCTGATTCCTCCAGATGTGGGGAGTTTCTGTTGAACCCCAACCACTTTTGACACAAATTGCATAATTTATCACCCCCAACAGCACCACAGGACTCCCCCTCCGGGGTGTCCAAAAGAAGAAGTTCCCAGGTATGGTTCTATGTGCTTTTCATTAAAATATGAATAGGTTGTAAGCGTCTACACATGATAATATTGCTTGTTTATATGATTTAAAGTGGTATTTAGGAAGATACTTAGGCAACAATAAGCTCTTGACACTGTGTGGGAACACTTAGGATACTTAGAGTAGTTACTGAACCCCCTCAGCCCAGTGGTGGCGAGGTCCTGTTGTTGTCATACATCTAATTATATTTAAGATACCATTTCTTTGATAGTGCTTGTCTTGCAGTTTGGGAAACTGGGGTCGAGGTACACCATCTTACACTGTGTTTTAGCAGTAATAAAACATTTAAAAAAAGTAGTTTTTTAGCTGTACAGGTGCAGTTTTAATTCTGTTGTGCATGATTTTCTGTTGATATCGAGCTGAGCAGTACTATGGACCATTAGTGATGCTTTATCATATGACTGCTCAGTGGAGGTGACCCTAGAAATGTTTTTGAAATATTGTCAAATATGCAATGAAAAGGTTGATCATTTCTTTTTCTTGTCTATGTGGCAGTTGGTTTGGCTCAGAATTAATCCAGTTTTCTTTTGGACATAAGGACCCTTTGAATTTTGGATAGAAAATTTGTGCTCAATACACAAACCTGGGAACCTTCTTGTCCCAAGCCTCTGAAGGTCAACTAAGATCTTGGTGTGGGAGTATGCAAATTACAGGATCTGTGTTATAAAGTGTCAGGGGTTTGATTTGTAGGCTGGGACTAGAAAAGCCAGGATTTGCCCTTAAAATGGAAGGAGAGTGGGAAGGAAAGGCAGAGAGTGACCAAAGAGACAGCGAAATGGGTGGAGTTACAAGGGAACTCACTGAACCCTAAGAAAGAGCCTTATAAGTATAATAAAACAGTTTCCCTGTCAGATCTGGAGATATCCCAGCATACCAGGGAGCTCTCTGGATCTGCTCCCGAGACTCAGTTTTTTAGACTTAATACTGGGTGTCCAGGGACAGAAGCTGTTTCTCCAGTGGTGGTGACTTCTCCTGTGTCTATACCTTTTCCACCCACATCCCACCAGTTCTCCTCCTTCTCACCCTATTCTACCCACTTCCCTCCTACTTCTCCTCCTTCCCACCCTGTTCTGCCTACTTCCCTCCCACTTCTCCTCCTTCTCACCCTGTTCTGTCCACTTCCCACCCACCTTATGACACAAGGACAATAAGCCCCACCCACCCAATTAGGTCCCACCCCCTTTATGACTTGAATCACATAACTTACAAACCCATGGTCACAGCTCATGAGCCCTCTCCAGGAGCTCAAGAGGATGAAGTTCACAGATATGGTTCTCAGGCATGCCAATACACTGAAACTTTAATTTAATGCAAGAAAAGAACAGAGAGCAGTGAAATAAACATATCCATTAGATTTTAATGGGGTAACGCAGAACATTTGAGACTTCTTTTGCATTCAAGCATTTAAAAGTTCCATTTCAGTCAATGGAAAATTGTAATTGTCCCCTATGCATCTGGTTCACTCCAGAATTGCTCCACGTTTCCATTGTGCATAAGGTCCCTGATCTCATTGATTGGAAAAAAAATTATAGAAGGAACAAAATAGAGGAAAGAAAATGTTTTTATGTAAAAAAATTAATAAATTAGTTTGCTTATTTTGATAAGAACATAAGAACACAAAAAAAAAGAAACAAAAAAAAAAGCCTGAAATAATGTCATAAAAAAATCATATATGAGAATGAAGCCGCATATTTTGTTTTGATTTATGATGGAATTAATTGAGGAAAACTGTATGTGTTGTGAATTTAATGGAGTGTGCAGAAACAGTCGTTGTACAAAGCAGTAAATCACAGGTTAGAATCCAGGCAGAGGGACAACATTGTAAGTGCGCACAGGCCTGCCGTTTTTTCACTCTCAGTAGTGGCATTGTAGGGTAGGCATGAATTAAGTCTTTAGATGCACAGATTCATTGCTATAAATCCCAGTTCGAGCCCCTGTGCATAGTAACAGAGAACAGAGGCAGACGAGAGAGGGGCAGCCTCTGTTTGTGTTGTTGTAAGCCACTTGTAGCAAAGTTCTGCTGAACGGAAAAACTCTGGCTCCACATTGTCGCCAGGGAAAGTAGAAACATGAATCGCACATGTGGTAGAGAGGGGGAGAAAGCCCCCTATTGCCTGTGTGATTTAAAGATGGTTTATTCACTTGTACTGTTAATTTGTGGGAATTGCCAGCTTGGCACACTTGGGAATAAAATAAGCAAAGCCTCTTCATCTCTTAACCTTTTGAGTGCAAGAGTGTAGTAACATAGTAATTTAGGTTGAAAAAAGACTTGCGTCCATCTAGCTCAACCCTTTTCCTATTCCTGTTTACCATCGTTGATCCAAAAGAAGGCAAAAAACCCCCTCAATACAGCAATTTCAAATTCTGCCTTGAATATGGGGAAAAATTCCTTCTTGATTCCAAATGGCAATCAGATTTCTCCTTGGATCAAAGTTTTTGCATACCCCTCTGACACACAAAGGGTTAGAACATTGGTGGGAAACATGTGGCCCTGGGGCCGTATTCGGCCCTCAGATGCTTCTCCTGTGGCCTCCAGTCTTTTCTCTGGTGTGTTGAGAAGAGGTAACAATTTCCTTCTGTATCAGCATAATCCCTATTTCCACCTCCAAAAGACTCATGCCCCATTCTACTACACAACATACTTCCCTCTACACTCATAATGTTTTTTTAACCAATTGGATGTAGGGAGGTCTTCAAGGCTAGGCTGTCTAGCATTCAAGGGCTTAATTTGTTTTTTTTTGTCAACTCCCACTTTGAATTTTAAAGCCATAGTAATATGTTATACGGTTTTATCCCCCTGAGTAAAACATGGGAACTCCCACTGCTGAGGGATGTTTTATTCTAAAGTTATTACAGCTCAAACTTGAATTTTTTAGGAGCAGTATCACAGTGGTCTGAAATGTGGCGCTGTTGCTACACTATCCTGTGGACAGCTCTGGTCAGTTGACCCTAAATCTCCATAGGGTGGTTTAGCAACAGCTCCACTGTACAATTTCAGGCCACTGTGATACTGCATGTAAAACAAATTCAAGTTTGAGCTGTAATAAGGGAATAAACTCTAAAACATATTTATTTTCACATTTTAAGCATTAAAATCCCTTTAAATTGTATGGGGACTCAAGGGCCACATTTGAGATCCATGGAGTAAATCTGGTTGTTTATCAGTGTGATAAAGCATGATGCACTAAGAGTAACTGTAGACATTTTGGGCAAACTAACAGCACCATATTAGACAAATAAACATCCCTCTTGATTTAAATGGGATTTTTAACCACTTGAATTCTAGAGAGGTCTCCAGTTTCTGGTAACTTTCTTGTAGTTTACTTTTGTGCATTCATCTGCACTTAGCAGTTTCAGGTCCTACCTTTTCATCTCCCTTTATTTACTGAGTGCTAACATATTCCGCAGTGCTGTATGATAAGTGAGAGAGGAACTTACATGTACAATGACATACAGACCAAAGCAAATAATAGTGATAGTTTAACCCAGGGCTTATAAAGACCTTTGCTACTAGCCAGACCTGAAAAGTTACTTGCCACTGCAAGCCAAAACATACCCACTAGGTCTGAATTTCTACTCGCCAGGGCTAAATTTTCACTCGCCATTGGCTAGTGGCGAGTGGAAATTTTGAGCCCTGGTTTAATCCCTTGAGGAACAGATGTGTTGCACATCCCTCTGGTCCTCAATGAGTTAAACATACAGTTGAGTCACAGGCAGTTTTTATGCACAGTAGATAGAGGGCACTCTGATCACTGAAAGTGGAAGGAAGAGCTGAAATAGATGATTCCCTTAAAGTAAACAGGGTTAAATAAAAAAAAAAAAAAACAATCAGAATGCTATGTAAACTATTATACAGCTAAAACGATAAATTATGTTTTATAGTAACTTATCTTAACCCCTTGTATGCTAAAAACATGTATGTATCTTTATTTCTATAGCACCATACATGTACACAACCTTTAACCCTTTGAGTGATACTCAAAGGGTTAAAGAAACAGTGGTGATAGGACAATACAAAAATACAAGACAGAAAGGAGCATCACACTAAAGTACGACCATTGTATTAGTAGCATAGCAATGGATTGGACAAGTCTCTAGCATCCAAGGGGTTAAAAAGTAAACCAGCAAAACATTATTTCCAATGATGAATGAAGAAGATCAGAACAATCTGTGAGATGTATATAGATACCATCAGTAAGTTAAATTATATTGAATTATTTCAGCAAAGAGCACATGTAAAGGAATTAATGGGTTCTGCAAGTGTATATTACAGTCATCACAGTTGCTGAAATGTTTTGAACAATAACCTTTCATTTGTAAAATCGAATTAGCTGGGTGAATATTGGAATTCTGGAAGTTAGCAGATCAATTAGAAAAGTGTCCCCAGTAAATAGTTTTATTGGAAATGATCTTGCTATTTTTAAAAAAGGAAAAAAAAAAAAAAAAAAGCTAACAGCTTCATAATGACCAGACATAGAGGTCAAACCAAAATTTTCTTGGATTTAAAGGTATAGTAATGTTTAAAAATAAATGCAGATTTCATTATTCTAAATAGTTTTGGGCCATGTTATTATCATTCTGTACGGTATGTATTTCCAGAGTAACTGAATGATAAAGTATCCCCCTCCCGCCCCTTTTACCTACTGTAAGCCGCCTCCCCTCAGATGTGGAATCCGGTCATCGGACAAGACAGCTCACAGCAAGGGACAATCTTCATGTCGTGAACATAAGGAAAACCCTGTCTCCCTTAACCCCTTAAGGACCGGCGGTCCTGGGACATTTCCGTCCCATAATGACCGCATAGGAGCACTTGGACGCGCCGGTACACGTGACCTGTCGCGTGTTTCGGCGTGTCATTATGGGGTACTGATAGAGATCGCTCCGATCTTGGAGCGGTCAATTTCAGCCCTATTTTTACTTACAGCGCTCCCGGTAGAGCGCTGTAAGTAAAAAGTACGTGACGTACTATGACCGTCATCGGTCCTTGAGTATTTCAAGGACCGTGACGGTCATAGTACGTCACATGTCGTTAAGGGGTTAATGAAGGAGGGCAGGTTTTTCCTTATGCTCCCAGTAGATTGTCCCTCACTGCACTTTATAATTCAGTTATACACATTGTACAGAATGATAATAATGCTTAACATGGCCCAATATCTATTAAGAATCATCCAAGCTCCATTTATTTTGATACATTACTATCCCTTTAAATGGAAATGTTATGCAGTGCATTGCGAAACAGGCTGGGAGATGTGCTAAGGCGTGATAAACAGGTGATAAATTGGAGCTGACTTCATCAGTGTGATAAACTCTCTAATTCCTATGTTATTCTATGGAGCCAGTCTACTAAGATCTATCCCATGTGAGAAATCTTAGTGCATGGGCTTCATAGAATAACATGGGAACTGGAGAAGTGATATCACAGGAGAAGTCATCTCCACGTTATCACCTCTTTATCACCCCTTAGTGTGTGTGTGTGTGTGTGTGTGTATGTATTAGTGTATGTTTGTATTTCAGAGTGTGTGTGTATGTGTGCATGTGTGTATGCGAGTTTGTATGTATGTGTGCATGTGTGTAGGTATTGGTGCACTAGTACTGAAGGCCCATGTACACGGGGCCAAATTGGTAGCTAACGGCCGCGGTTACTGCCTTGGCTGCTGCCCTGGAGCCGGGGGAGCTGGGACGTTTGGAGCGCCACACTCCAGATCAGCAAAGCCGCAAGCCCGCGCGTGATTGCATCATTCCCTACTACGCATGTGCGGTTACACACAGAGGGAGCAACGCATTCTAGCGTTTTATATTTTTTAGATATATGTGTGTGTGTGTGTGTGTGTGAGTTTGTATGTATGTGTGCATGTGTGTATGTGTCTGTGTGTGTGTGGGAGGGTTTTATTATGAGCTGTTAGTTCTGCTTTAACTCAATCAGAGTTTTTACAGAATTTTTATTTGTCCCTTATGGAGCAATTGGTTTGTTCCACAATTACTCAAGTTCTTCCAGAACATCAGCCTCAGAAGGGTAGTTGACATTAACACCTCCTTTTTTCTCAGTATAAATATAATTGCTGTTAAGCCACAGTGAATCCCCTTTAGGCTTGGAAATCACTAGGGTAAAGTAAAATTCCACTAGGAGAAAACTGGACTCTCCACTTAAGAAAATTGGCTAGCAATTATGTGTCACAAGCACTAACATCAGGACTCGGCCTGCTCTGATTATGGAAAAAAAGGAGAAAACCACAAACACAATAATTCTAGACAAGCTGTATATTGTGGGAACTGGGGAGTGGGAGACGATTTTGCAAACATGTCTTGTGAAAGGAAATAGAACAAGTGGTTTATCTTTTAATGCAGCCTTTAAAGAAAGATCTAATGAACTGGGAACAGAGGCAGAAGAAAAAACACTGGAAAAAAACCCTGCGGTATTAAACCTCTTGAATGTCAGATCGTTGTGCAACACATGTATGTATGTGTACGTTTGAGTTTGTGTGTATGTTTGTATATGCATTTGTGTGTGTATGTATATTTTTTGTGTATATGTGTGTGTTTTGTATGAATGTGTGTGTGTGTGTGCATGTATTTATGTGTGTGTGTGTTTAATGCAGTTAATTTATTGAGACTAGTTTCTCACAGGGCTGGCGCTAGCATAAGGCTACTTAAGCAGCCGCCTTAGGGTGCCGCAGTGGAGGGGCTCCGTCAGCTTAGTGTCCCCTCCTCTGACAGCAGCAGGGTATCTTTTTTTTCCCTCTCTGGTTCCTAAACAGTGACAGCATTTTGGTGCCTGCCTACACTCAGCTGATGCCTTTGTCTATCATTGTGACTCCTGCACATGCACATTAGCTCAGGCTCTGCTGTCTTGTGTGGGCCTTCGTACACTGCAACGCTCTGTTATCAGTGGAAAGAAGCAGACAGACTTGGTTTTAATGGGTCAGGCAGGTAAGCTTCGGCAGCGAGAGAGCGTGAACATTGGTTGACCCTACCAGGGTTGGTTATGTCTCTGGGACGTCACAATCTTATATAGACAAATTCACCCTGTGAAGCTAAGGTCCCTCCCTAGGTTAAGACCTTCCCACCTAGTGTCACAAGGTGTGAGGGGTGCTGGCTCTCCGCACTCTCAGTCTCTGCATCGGCCGCATTCTGGAATGGGCACAGGGCATGTGGAGATCAGACATGGGCTTCATCTGGTAGCTGTACCCACGTGACACTGGAGCTAAGTATCTTAATACCGACCTCATACATCCAGCAGTGCACACTAGCACTACATAGATCTCATCGTACATCTCCTCCTATAGCACACACATACAGAGGTGTGGGAGGCCCATGTAAAGGTGTACATAACGGTGTGGCAAATATACTGTATACATACAGTAAGCGACTGTGGGGAGAAAGAAAGAAAAAGAGATAGAGAGTGTGTGGGAGAGAGAGGAAGGCAAAGAGGCATTTATGGGGATGATGGAGTGCTGCAAAGTGGCTTATACCATCATTGGTATCATTCCTGCTTTGGTCACCTTCTGCCACACCTTCATTAAATAATTTTTTTGTGACAGGAGGTTTGGAGAATGCAGGGAAGAGTATTTGAAGTTTTGAGCTGAGCTACATTTTAAGTGTATTAAAACGAATGAAGTCTAACAGTACAGGTTTTTGGGATCTCCCTTGCCGAGCACAGGTGTGTAATTAATGGATATTTCAGGCTGACTTTTTTGTCTGCATACGGGCGGGGGTACCACAAAAAAACCTGCACTGTTAGGAGTACTTGAGGACAGAGTCTGAAAAACCCTGATTTATATCTTAGACTGTGCTTAGTCTAAGAGAGAGAGTGCTTAGTCTGAGAGAAAGAGTGCTTAGTCTGAGAGAGAGTGTTTGTGCTTAGCCTGAGAGAGAGAGAGATAGTGTGCTTAGTCTGAGAGAGAGTGTAGGCTTAATCTGAGAGAGGGTGTGAACTTAGTCTGAGAGAGAGTGTGTGCTTAGTCTGAGAGAGAAAGAGTATGGCTAGCTTGGAAATCCATGTCTTACCTTTAAAGAATCACAGATTCTAAAGAAATTCTTGCTGTCTGGAGACTAACGGGCAGGTTAATGCTGTCTGTTCGCCTGCGCCGTCAGTCCCTTCTGGTTATCTTGCGGTCACTGCAGTGCCACTCAATGGATGCCAGGACTGACAGCACAGGCTCTGTAGCCTGGGTTCCGGTTGCCAAACGGCAAAGATTTTTCTTTAGAATCTGCGAGGTAAGACACGGTTTTCCAAGCTAGTCGCCATGCGCTTAATAAATGCATGGTGACTTGGTAAGATCTGAAAGTTCCACTTTAAAGGGATAGTAATACCTTAAATGTAAAAAAAAATATGTTGTAGGGTTTATCCCCCTGAGTAAAACAATAGTACTCCCACTGCTGAAAGATGTTTCATTCAAAAGTTATTAATTTTCAAAGTTGAATTTTTTAAGTTCAGTATCACAGTGGCCTGAAATTGTACAGTGGCGCTGTTGCTACACGATCCTATGGACAGCTCTGGTCTCAGGACCATAAATCTCCATAGGATGGTGTAGCAACAGCGCCACTGTAAAATTTCAGCCCACTGTGATATTGCACCTAAAAAATTCAACTTTGAAAATTAATAACTTTTGAATGAAACGTCTTTCAGCAGTGGGAGTACTCTTGTTTTACTCAGGGGCATAAACCCTACAACATATATTTTTTACATTTTAGGTATTACTATCCCTTTAAACTCTGTCAATGTATAGAGACTTTTACATATATATCTGTGAATACTTAAGCACTGTATTTCATATTAGTGCAATTTTCTATTATATCATTTGTGAAATATACCCTAGGGCAGGGGTGAGCATCGTCATTCCTGGGAACATTCTTTATTCGAGCCCCTGGAGAAGGCTCATTGGTTGGGAAGGGGCAAGTCTAAATGATGAGAGTTGGGTCATACAGTGGGTGGTGGTTTAATCAGGTGGGTGTGGCTTAATGAGGATTGAGAGGAGGAAAGGTAGGGTTTAGTATTGGAATGGTTGGAAAAGGGTGGAAGTAGACAGAATACATGACAAGTTGGCAGAGTTACCTGGCAAATTCATGAATTAGCCTCTGTTCCTGGAATACCTGGTAATTAACTCTAAAAAATGAAGTATTTGGGGCAAATCCTGAGACTTCCCACGTATGAGCATACTGAGGCCCTCCTGCCGCTTCCAGACTACAACTCCCATCATCCCCTGCCAGCTGCAGGCTGACAGCAGCTGAAAGGCTTCAAGTTACCCAGTTTTGCCATAAGAATAAGTTGCCCCCCAGACAACCCAGAGTCAATACCCGAGTCAATACCCGAACCCAGCTCTGGTCATTTTGCTCCTACCCACTGATATAACTGGATATAAATGGTTACTGTATGAAGGACAACTACCTATGGAAGGGGTTCAGTTAACAAATGAATATCCAATTATTCCAAAGGTATGGATGCACTTAGACCCTGTGAGTTTCAGAGGGGTGTGTAACACATCACGCTACAAAGGATTAAGCCACTTTTTTATCCCATTCCAATATCTATCTATCTATCTATCTATCTATCTATCTATAGATATCTCATATCTATATCTATCTATCTATCTATCTATCTATCTATCTATCTATTTATCTATCTATATCATATCTATCTAGCTATTTATCTATCTTTCTGTCTATCTGTCTATTAGTATAATATGCGCTATTTTATTAAGTCTTTAAAGTCCAGAAGGGTGTGCAACGGATTGCTTTTTGAACCTTAAAGGGTTAATATATTATTATTAATAATAATAATATATTACTATTGACTGAAATGAAATAGCAGCGAGAAATGAGATTTTGTAAGCATTTGAACAATGAAAAAGAACATTAGATAAAAATTTTCAAGTCACACTGTTTATGTGAAGAAAATATTTTTGAAAAAACTTCTTGTGGATTTCAGATGGCAGTAAACCAGTATCAATCACCCAAATTCAGACCCTGTAAACATGTCACTGGTGCTAGGTCATTTTGTTTCTAGAGGGATTTTACCCCTCAGGGCCTGGAAGTCAGGCATTTCATAACCAGCCTGGCCTCCTCCTTTGTGAATTATGAAGCAATGTTATTTATAAGGAGAATATAAATAATGTTACTGTATGATGACCTGTCTTATGGTTTGGACATGCTGCTAAATCATAGCTGAGGATCTATAACGGAGCTAAAAACTGACTGACTAAATGTTTTCCTTCCTTATTACAGTAAATGTGACTATTAGCTTATTTTGTATTGTTTAACCCTTCATATGCTAGAGAGGTTTCTAAAGCACAAGATTACTTTTTTTTGTAATTTGATGTCAGAGGGGATAAAGCAACATATTGTAGAGAACTGCTGGCCTATTAATCGTCATTGAGATTACTAGAGAGGTCTCCAAAGCAGTGTTTACATGGCCCTTTAAAATCATGGATGGGACTGGTTAGAGCCATTGTGAGAGAGAGAGTGCCACACCCATGATTCTTAAAGGTCATGTAAATATTCTCAAGATAGTAAAATACTAATATTCAGTTATAGGCCACAACAGAATATAAATGCAATAACAGTAACCAGATCAAATTAACTGGTGGACGGAGTTCTCAGTTGCCTCCTCAGGTGATCATGGTATGAAAGTGGGTAGAGGGAGGGAAAGCAGGGGGATTTGTACTGAAGCATTTTTTTTATTACATTTTTGTTTTAACATTTTTGGTGCTTCTTACATTCTGAAAAAAAAAAACATTACTTTTTGGCTGTGTCCATGTTTCTGTTTATGATAAATATACCAGCTTAATGGCTAAGCCTTCCTTTCAGAGACCAACAATAAAAGGCCACAATATGGCTATTTGGCGGAATGTTTCCAGTGACCTCAGTGAACAACAAAACGGTTTAATTTTCATTCTGCTGTTCCCTTTATTTGTGTTCTGAAGAAATCGTAGCAATCTATTGCCTTTGTAAATTAGCATTTCCACTTACTGTTTTATTTTTTTATGACATCCTCTTGAGCTGAATAAAGCTATTTTTAACTTAAGGTCCACCCTTCCCCCAGTCCCCAAGATGCTTGTTTACAGTAATTGTGCATGTTTCAGATCTTGTTAACCTACTCTATGCTGCAAAGATCTCTTTAGCATGCTTCCTAAGGTTGTAGGAAATTCAAAATGGCTCCCTAATGCAGAATGTGTGGGTCGACCAACAGAAATCTGCAAAATTACCAGATGGGAGTAGAAGAGAATATGCTGTAGCTTCTGATTGGTGGAGCATATTGTCCAATGCAAGCTTTTGTCACAGCTGAATTATGGAAACAAGGCGCTCTCAAAAGTAAAAAATAAACTGGGTTTGGCCTTGAAGAGTCTCCTACTAATAATCTCAGTTTCCCCTTTAACCCTTTGGAAAGCATTGTATTGTGTACCCCTCTGGCACTCAAAGGGTTAAACTCTAACATTCAGTGGGTTAACTATGTTGTTTTAGCATTGTGTAAACGTATTCTGAAATATATGATCAAGGCAACTGTATTTAAATATTTTCTTAAATGCATAATTAATTGTGCATGGAAAGGGAGATTTGCAGGAGTGGATATCATACATCACTTGATTATTAATGGCAGTGTCTAAATAAAATGCAGATCTTGTCATATTTAATGGATTGCTGTGTGTGTTCTGGTTTAGAACACAAATGGTCTATTTTTTGCATTTAACTTGCCTGCATCATATCAAGGGATCGCAGGACCATCCAGAGTTTTTATTTTTCCACCTTCGTTAACATTTAAAGAGAAAATTTAAACAGAAAAGCACTTTGCCTGTGTGTTTAATAAAACAATGACTGTTTTACTGAATGGCTTGTTGAATTTTCAGTGTTCACCCTTCTTGCTTTTTCAAATGTTTTGGGTCAACATTTAGGTCCACTCCTGGACCTCTCTCATGAGTGGACCAAAGTGTAGACCCAATACATTTTGCTCATTTGATTTGATTTTTGTAGAAGTCCCATAAGTGCTACTCTCTTTGTTGTTATGTACAATAATTAAGGCTTGTGCAACTAGGCATCCATCATTCCAGCTCTCTCTCTGTCTAAAATATATATATATATATATATATATATATATATATATCTAAGTTGGGAGGATGGAAGCACTCACTGTCAAAAGATATGCAAGATCAAAAAAGAGGCAGCAATAGTGGGACTTTCATGAAGAAATAATTCAAAACAAAGTTTATCGTCAGTGTTTTCGTCCAGTCCCTGGACCTTTATCAGGGATTGGACCTAAATGTTGACAATAAATTTTGTTTTTAATTATTTCTTCATAAAAATCCCACTGGTGCTGCCTCTTTTTGATCTTGTGTGTGTAGATATATATATATATATATATATATATATATATATATATATATATATATATATATATATGTGTATATTCACATATATGTTGCTCTATAACTTGTTGCAGTGTCTGGATATGGTCCATTGTACTGAAACCGCTCGTGAAGCCAGCATGTTCCTTAGGTTTTTTGCGTTGTGGCCATTCTTCTTGATAGCACCATTGTGAAAACCTTGCAGACCACTGGCAATAAGCTTATTGGTCGGTAGTTTTTTAGATCATCCTTATCACCTTTTTTGTACAGTAGGGTGACTTCTGCATTTTTCTAAGTTTCAGGCACTTTGCCAAGTAGTAGGTATTTTGAGAATAATTTAACTAGGGCTTTGAATAAGGGCTGACTTCCAGCTTTCAACATTTCAATAATAACTTTATCATTATGCATAACCTTCATTGACTATGAAAAGGCCTTTGACTCAGTGAAAAGGCAAGCAATAATTGATGCCCTGATCAACCAAAGAATAGACAGATCTTACATCAATATCCTCCAATCAATATATGAAAATGCAACCAAATCAATACAGGTAAACAATTATAAAGTACAGATCAATATAGAAAAAGGGGGCCTGATAAGGAGACACAATTTCCCCAAAACTATTTTCAGCTTGTTTAGAAGAAATTTTCTGCCAACTAACATAAAAGCATTTAAGATTGAGAATACCTACATCACATACGTTTTGCAGACAATATCATACTCTTTGCCAGTAGTCCTGAAGAGCTGCAAGAATGCTTTGAAGAACTACAGAAGGAAAGCAAAACTTTGGCCTGAAGATGAATATCAACAAAACAAAAGTCATGTTTAACAAATATACCGTACCAAGGAAAATCACAGTAGATGGACTAGAATCATAAGAAGTGGACATTCATGTCTACGTTGTACAGGAAATGTCAACAGATGGAAACACAGTGATAGAAACTGAGCGATGAATAAAATTGGGATGGCAAGCATTTAGAAAACGTATTAGTTCTGTCTTTAAGACAAATTTACCATTCTGACTCAAGCAAAAGGTTTTTGACCAATGTATCCTCCTAGTTTTTACATATGGCTACGAAAAATGGACGCTGAATGCCAAAGCCATACAAAAACTTAAGGTTACACAGAGAAGTATGGAGCGGCGAATTCTAAGCATAACAAAAAGAGACCAAAAAATCTGTGTGTGGGTTCGTCAGCAAACAAATGTCTATGATGTAATTGAAAGAGTAAAGCTCCTAAAATGGAAACGGGAAGGCCACATAGCAAGAAAATCTGATAGTTGATGGACCAAACAAATTTTGGAATGGATTCCACTTGATACTAAATGCCCAAGAACAAAAACAAGATGGGGAGAAGAAATTAAAGTGGCAACAAGGACCAAAGTTGTTGAAGGATTGCTGAGGAGGCCTTCATCCTGCAGTGATCAACAATGGTTAAAGATGATGAGGTATGTGTGTGTGTGTATATATATATATATATATATATATATATACACACACACAATAGTGAAGAGAGCGCCACTATATTATCGCATATGGACTTTTTTTTAAAGTGATAGTAATACTTTGTTTTATCTTTATTTTATTTTGTAGGCATTAAAAAAAACATAAAGAACGATATAAGTCTTATCTCTCAAACCTTTATGGTTTAAGAGATATTCTCTAGCAAAGTTTCCCCTCCCATCCCTTTTTCCTAGTGTAAGCTATCTCTTCTCAGATGTGGAATGCAGTCCATAGACCACACAGATAACAGCAGGGGACAGTCTTCTTACAATGAAAACAATGAAATCCCTGCCCCCCTTGACAAGCTTTTCAGGTTTTTCCCTTATCTTAATTGAAGATTGTCCCTCTCTGCAGTCTACCTGGGCACCTCCCTTCTGCTCTGGCTGAAAAGTGTTACATCAGTAAAAGGGGTGGGAGGGGGATACTTTGTCATTGAATTACTCTTGATCTACAACTCTGACAGAACTGAAATAACACTCTCCAAAGTCCAAATACTATGATGATTCATTAGAGCTTCTTTTGTTATGAAACATTACTATCCCTTTAAATATTAGTGTTCTTATATATATATGCCATTTGTATGTTTTATTGTAATAAAAAGCATTGTGATATTACAGTATATTGTAGTGCTTTCCGTATAGTATTTTGGTTCATATATTTACTTGTGCAGTCAGTGAAAATTTGGAGTTACACCCACCCCTCATCCCCACACACACATATATGTATTGAAGTAACATATATGAAAAATGTGTCATTTGCTTTTAATTTGTAATTTGCTTTTGAACACATTTCACACCCCAAAAGTCTCGTTGAAGGATAAAAATATTAAGTCAACTTCATCTTTAAGTATTAGTATTGTGTCTTTAACAGATGGATAGAGACACATTGATAATGCAGTAATAATCTTGAAATATGATATAAGTGCTGTATTAATGTACAGGGCCTCCTGTGACTGCCTTGAGTGCTTGCAATAGGTTTGTGTATAATAAAGTGTTTGTTGAGAGACAGGGTTGCTTAGAACTTACTCAGAAGTGATGCTCCCTTTGTAATAATAGGCTACTGACATAGGAATGTGTTGTAATTCCTACTGCAACAACATCTTTTGATGAATGTATTGTCTTTCTTCTGACAGTGGATTATTGTGGTGTTCATGAGCTTGACAGCTAATACATAAAATCCACCGTTATTATAAGATTAGTTTTTTATTCCCTTTGATGCCACTGGGACATATCAAATATTATATTGTAAAAATAAATAAATAAATCTGGCCTCCAAAGCATCAATGAAATTAACCCTTTGGATGCTAGAGAGGTCTCCGCTGCATTGTAAAGCAATGAGGTGCAGATATCTCCAGCATCCATGGGGTTAAACAAGGGATGGGAAATTTGAGGTCCTCTAGCTGTTCAGGACTACAATTCCAATCATCCCCAGGTAGCCTCTGAACAGCTAAAGGGCCTCA
Source organism: Rhinophrynus dorsalis (assembly GCA_037306005.1). Taxonomy (NCBI): domain Eukaryota; kingdom Metazoa; phylum Chordata; class Amphibia; order Anura; family Rhinophrynidae; genus Rhinophrynus; species Rhinophrynus dorsalis. Next base: position 73,235,468 of record CM074721.1, on the reverse strand, counting down.
GATTAGCCAGCACCATGTTAACCCTTTGAGTGCCAGAGGGGTACACAAAATGTGTTGTGTACCACATATGGCAACCAAAGGGTTAAACAAATAAAATACAAATACATTTATAGAAAATAAGATGATGAGATAGATAGATAGACAAACAAACAGACAGGCACAGATAGATAGATAGATAGATAGATAGATAGATAGATAGATAGATAGATAGATAGATAGATATTCCAAAGAAATGGACAGCACCAGGCAAATTCATTGGTCAACGTTTTAGTCCCTTCTTTAGCTTTATCAATACATTTTGATAAAGGTCCAGAGGGGATTGAAACAAATTTCCAGATTAAAGACCCACAGGTTCTGCCAAAGAATATATATATATATATATATATATATATATATATATATATATATATATAGTCTAAAAGTATACTCAGCCCAGGAAACTTCAAGCATCGTACGAGACAGCATTCAGTGAGAAAGGATGAAGAAAAGTCAATTTATTGCATCCATCAAGCCAAACGCTTTCGGACCACACAGGGCCATTTGCCCTGAGGAAGGTCCTGTGAATGGCCCTGAGGAAGGTCCTGTGTGGACCAAAAACGTTTGCTTGATGGATGCAGTAAACTGACTTTTCTTCATCCTTTCTCACTGAGTGCAGTCTTGTAGGATACTTGGAGTTTCCTGGGCTGAGTATACTTTTAATATACTGAGTATACTTTTAATATTATATTGGCTGTTAGCTTCAGTGAATGCTGCTATCTATATGGGTATATATATATATATACTAGTTGAACAGCCCCACAGTGTCACAGCCACCCGGTCGCGGGGCAGTCACGCGCAGTAGAGACTGTCCACGACACTGCTGATACAGAGATGGACGCTTCTTCGGAGTGCCCAGCTCTGTATCAGCCGCGGCGCGGGCAGTCTCTACTGTGCATGACTGCAGCACACGCAGCAGTGTCTACTGCGCATGTTGCGGTGTTACACACGATTTAGCGAATTATTATATAGGATGTATATATACAGGCCAGCAGGCCATGTGAGAAGGAGAGCAGTGTGAAATGTTAGTAACTGGCTAGCAGTAAGTGGCAAGTGGGAAGAAGAGCAGTGCGGAATGTTAGTAACTGGCTAGCAGGAAGTGGCAAGTGGGAAGAAGAGCAGTGCGGAATGTTAGTAACTGGCTAGCAGGAAGTGGCAAGTGGGAAGAAGAGCAGTGCGGAATGTTAGTAACTGGCTAGCAGTAAGTGGCAAGTGGGAAGGAGTGCAATATGGAATGTTGGTATCTGGACCTCACAGAATGTCAGGTAGGAGGAGGAGCAGTGTGGAATGTTAGTATCTGGCAGGCAGGGATTGTCAGGTGGGAATGAGAGCAACATGGAACATTAGTATCTTGTCTTCATTGAGTGGCAAAGGAGATCAAAGTGTAATGTTAGTATCTGGCTGGCAGGGAGTGACATGTGAGATCAGTGTGGAATGTTAGTATCTGGCTGCCATGCCAGCCAGTATTGTCTAATTTACATAAATGAACAAATGATGAAATCAAAATCTCTCACTATTATTTTAAAATAACCCAAGTTGCCATATAGTGTTAGTTCAATTTTAGAAGAGTGTGCATATGATCAATGCATACTAAATGGATGTTGATGCCTTTTTCAAATGGCCGTGCTGATGCTTTCCCTGGTTTTTATTACAGTGTAATATTTATCTTCCGTTGTCATGCTTTATATTAACCTTTTGGCAGTATATAAATATAAATAAATGATAAGTCAATACCTACAATCTCATATCTTTATTGTTTCAAGACACCTCATGTTACCAGCTTGTAAATTAGGAGACAATTGTTATGATATATATATTATTACAGTTTATTTAAAAAGCACTACAACAATCAACCACATACAAATATATGATCTCCCATTTAAAGGAGAATGCTTATAAACATTTATACTGCAGAACTGAGCTCAAATCAAATCAATATGTATTACTAATATACACTCTATTTTATCTCAGAGGACAACATTCACATAGTGTGAAAAGTAACATCAGATGTCATCGTCAATGGACCAATCAATGCAGGATTTAAAGAAACACTACTACTTAAAAAAATAAAATGTAGTTATATATACTGAAATATCCTGTGCTCTATGTTAGCATTTGTAAAAAAATATATATATAGATCCTAAGGCTAAAAATCTAGTCTTACATATGCTCTGTGGGGGCAGACATTCATGCCATATGTTCCATAACAATAGCAATTTTGCCTAGATGTCTCAAAAGTGATAGTGCATGGTTGTTTGTAAATTAGTTTCTAAATACAAGAGTGGAGGGTTCTAATATCATCCGAATATCATCCGAAACAAAATTTGTCAGATTGTTTCTGAATAGGGCAGTGTACACATACATTAAAATATCAAATTATATTGTAATATTTAACATAAAAATTATATATTTTCTGCAGATGGAAGTACATTATATTTAAAGGTATATCAGTTTTATTTCTAGTTATTAATAGTCCTTCTACCTTTTAAGTCCCAGAGGTGTGTGCAACACAGTAAGATGCACTGTATTGCACACACCCCTGATCTTTAAAGTGTTAAAGATATCCCTGCTATTGACTGGGTATTGCAAATATTTCCTCCATAGTTTTTAGTGTTTCTCCTTTGCTAATAGAGTTATCCTTAAATCCTGCACTGTATCTGCCTTGTAGGAATGTGTACTGATATCCCCTGATCAAAAATTACTTTGTACCAGTGTTAAATTTCTGACATGTCATTTTAATTGTTTCTGTGCCAGAATCACTTATAAGTAATCCTTTGTTTCCCCATGGCAAGGAAGTAGATACATTCTAAGACAAACAATAGCTAAGGTATATCGATGATGTAACATGAGTGAGCATTTTAAATGTATCTTTTGCTAATCTGTAAAACAGATTGCTAGATAACATTGATAGTAAAAATATATTTAATCCTAATTGTAGTCTGTGTAGGCTAAGGGTAGGCCACTACTTTTCAGGACAACAAATCCAGCCACTGGTTTGTTTAAATGATAAGAGCTGTACTCTCCAATAACTTGAGTAATAAAAATTGGCTACCCCAGACCGAGACTCTAAAGCTTGTCGTTGTGGACCCTTAACAGGTCTGGATATAAATATATCCTTTCCTGAGGACAGATGGGTCAATTATAATGACAGTGATTGACCCATTTTCTTCTCACATTTGGATATTTAGCAGGTCTCGTCCAGTAATGACCTAACAGAGGTGGAAGTGAATATCAGTTGTCCAGACGCTAAACCAGCTGTTCTCACCACCAGTTCTCAAGAGTCCTTATAGTTAGATTTTAAAGCTATCCCTATTTGAACACAAAAGGGTAAATCACTTCAGTGGCTGGAATACCTGACCTGACCTTGAGAACTGAAGCTGAGAACCACTAGTGTAAATAAAACATCTGGTTCCCACCCCCAACAGTGATGTTTTCCTGCCTCTAAACCGCCCCCCCCCCCAATAAAACACATTTGCAATCTTTCCCGATTTTGTTCTGTCTCCTTCTGCTTCTGACAATAATGCCATCTGGCACAGGAGAGGTTAACAAAACACTCAGAAGGTCTAAAGAATTTTATTCCTGGAATTCAAGCCTTTCACTCTGTTTGTCCTGCAGATAAGGGAGCTTTCCATAAATGAAGACTTAAAAGATTTCCTATGGAAATCCCTTTTCCTGTTTCTTTTTCTGTTGCTGTTTCATGTGTATTTGTATCACTCTTTTTCACATTCGTTATCTTGTTTGATGCAGCAGCCATGAAACCTTCCCTAGGTTAGTTCATACTGGACACTTTTTTGCAGCAACTTTGTTGCAAGACGTTTCACAGACTAGACTAGACTAGGTACTATAATTTTCAGTGTCAATCTTCTGTTGCTGCAACATATTGCAACAAAGTTGCTGCCACCAAGTTGGCAGTGGGAATTTAGCAAGATATTCTAGCACAGGGGTGGTCAATTGTTGAGCCTCCAACATTTGGCGACTACAACTCCCATTTACCCCAACCAGCCTTTAGGGAGCAAAAATTGCAGGGCTGTTTTAACCCTTTTGACTGCCAGAGGGGTACACAATGCATTGCTCTCCATTGCGTTGCGCATCCCTCTGGCACTCAAAGCATTAATAACAATAGGACAAATTGGGCAGCTGTTCCATTGAAGGGAGCCTCTCCCCAGCAATAATCGGAAACTCTCATTCTCAATTTTCAAAGTTTGGAATATTCTGTACCTTCCTCTTTCCTCTAATCTGTATTCATGATAAAGTAGTGTGTAACACTATGAAACGCGTTGATGTGCAGGTAGCAGGTGTATTACGGACATCACATAATCAGTTTTCATGCCATTTGATTGGTTAAAATGGGAAACAAAAGAAATGAATTGAAACACCAGTTTATGTGGTAAACCTCTTGGATCCTTAAAGTGTTAAGAAGTTGTGCTGGGAAAATGGACGCCCTGAACATATCTATCTGTCTATCTGTCTGCCTGTCTGTATATCATATCTGACAGCATAACACCACAATGTAAATAATTTAATATGTTTCTCTCCCCAAATGAACTTTACCAAATGCCTTTGGCTGTGAAGCTATTGTGATACATTCAAAGCCAGAGGGGAATAAGCATCACTACTAGGCTTGCGACTCTTTTTTGGGACATAGGCAGAAATATGTGTGAAAACATAGTAGCTGATTTATTGTGGGAATAGTAGGGTGTTTCAACCCTTTGTGTACCAGATGGGATTTGTTATGCACTGCCCATGCCATAACACTCCAAAAGTTAAATATGAAGTTTTAATAGCTTGCATATTACAGAGTTCACTAATGTATTATTTTGGCCATAGGATCCTTATGGGTAATTTCTGTGGAGGAAACTTGAGTTGGGCACTGGGGATGTGGACATGAGCAGAGCTATGGTCATCTACTCTGGCATTTCATAGGGCATACGAGATTTACATGTAACATTTATGCAAAACACAAAGACAAGGACAGGAGAACACCTCACAGTATCCCAATGCAATTCAGATCAGATATGGAACATGTATATAAAACAATAAAGGAGTACACAAATCCAGCAACCGCCAGTAGATCGATAAGATGGTCAGTAGCCCATGGAGATTAGTGGTTCTGGTCCTTCCAATGACAGGACCCCAACAATACGCACCAGTTGTTGCCCACTAATCAGGAATATCATATAGATGAGCAGAATGTAAAAGGTGATGTAGTAAAAAAAAATCTAACTATGTTTATTCAGCGATTCAAAATATGTATACATGTATATTAACTACCATTAAAGGGTTAGTAATGCCCGAAATAAAGTTTATTCTATATGGTAGATTTTACAGCTGACATCAGCAGAAGGGGAACTTTAGCGGTGGATATCTCAAACCATAAAGCTATGAAAGATAGTACTTTCTCCAAAAACTTTATTTTTGTAAAATCTATAATATAGAATAAACTTTATTTTGGGCATCACTAACCCTTTAAAAATCGCCAATACTTGTTATGATTGATAAGAATATTTGAACAGGACGATATATTCCTTTGCGATGAAATGAGTTTATCTGGTCCTCATGTCCTAAATGGGTTAATTTATTCAATGGATGGACTTGCACAGGTATTGAAACATAGAAGCCTAGAATTTGATGGCAGATAAGAACCATTTGGCTCATCTAGTCTCCCCATTTTCATATATCCTTTCTCGTCTACAAAATGCAGGTTTATAATCTCTTGGAGACCTCTCTATCATCCAAAGGATTAACCCTTTGAGTGCCAGAGCGGTATCAAAGGCATTGCGTTGGATACCTCTCTGGCACTCCAAGGGTTAATCACAAGTACTCCAAAAAAATTTAAATCTGTGTAACATAAAAAAGAACAGTGTTTCACACTGCAAATACAGACACAGTATTTTGCTAATTACTGGAAATAGCAGAGTGTTTGAAAATATATACATTTCCAAATGTGAGGAAAGGGCCATATGTGCAAGTGGAGGTGTTCTGGGGCATGCCAATTGCATTATAGGGAAGAACAAAAAATTCCCATTGATTTAAATGGGGATTTTAACCCATTCAATGTTAGAGAGATCTCCAACACATTGCTTTTCAATAAGCTTGAGAGCTGTCTAGCATTCAAGAGGTTAAAATCCCCATTTCAATCAGTGGGATTTCTTTTACATTTTTAGTTCTCTCCTTCTGTCCAAATGGTCTGCCCCAGAACTCCTCCACCTTTATTTTGAACGTACAGCCCTTAAAGATGTTAACCCTATGTGTGCTGCTTCGTAAACACTAGGGCTCCCGCTGGATTCCACATCAGGCTGAGAAGGGTACAAGGGGATGCATTTTCTGAGAGCTCTAATTTTTAATATGGGTTTTTCCACTTCAAAAAAAAGCTGTTTAAACTTTAACTGTTTAGCTGCCAAAGTGGCCTACAGTTTTTTAACCCTTCGATTGCTAAATATGTCTACAAAGCACTGCAAAGCAATACAACTGCACCACAGGGATAAAATTTAAAAAATCCCCAAATTCAGATTGATTTAAATTGACAAACCTGGTAACGCTCCAGACCTGTGCCTGAGAGTTTGGTTTTTAGTGTTAATTACTGTGTCTCCTGGGTCAGAGGCTGATTTGCTGGCTATGGTGCATTTCCTGGGTAACTCTGCTTACTCCTCCTCCTTCACGCCCTTTTTAGCCCACTAACCGCCTACTTCCCAGCCCAATCCCAGTTAAGCCCTACCTACCCGATTAAGACCTGCCAGTTGTGATGCAAATCGAGACATTAAGATAAGTTTGGTCACAGGCTATTTCCAGGAGCTCCACAGGTGGAAGGTTCCAGGTATGTAAATGGGGATTTAACCCTTTGCGTGCCATAAGGGTTTGCAATGCATTGCCTTACAATGCATTGTAGACCACTTTTGCATCCAAGAGGTTAACTAATATCCAGTAAAGGTATATATATGTATAAACTGGTGCAGGAACATTCAGATTGCACTTTCCACACCCGCAACTCAAACTGTGGGCGTGGCCAGCATAGCTGCGGTGCCCCTAAATATTTGGCTTTCTAGGCAATTGCCTACTTTGCCTAATGAGAAATTCAGCCTGCCTATGGAGCAGTTTGCCCCAGAACTGCTCCAGTTTTGCATACTGCATTGGTCTCGGTATGTACTGCTGTGCAGAGATGGGGAATCCTTGCTGTGCAGAGCTCACAATCTAGTTTCTCTGCCTGACTGCATAAAGTCAGCTCATACTGGGATTACACTGATTTCATATGTGACAGCCCAATGTAAACATTTCTTTATTGGACTTTTCAATCCAAATAACCGTGTTCTTATAGAGGTATTGATGTCATGCTAGTTTACAGTCACACAGCCCTCTGTGAAGGGAGTAGCAGTCTGCCGGTTACAAAACACACAAGGGCCAAGTTTTTACTACAAAGATGGAGGCTGGTTAAAGGAACAGAAATGGTTACTATTCAAAAACGATATATTATAGCATTTATCCTGCTGAGTAAAACAAGCATAGTCCCACTGCTGAGAGGTGTTGGATTCAACTCATTGCCATACCTGGGAACTTCTTTTTGAGCCCATGGAGATGTCAATGCGTCATAAAGGGGAGGGTCTTACACATCTACGTGTCATAAAGTGGGCGGGAAGTAAGAAGGCAGTGGGCAGGGCAGGTGTGAAGGAGTAGAGGGTGGGAAATGGGAGAAACAGGGTGGGAAGGAGGAGAAGTGATGGAGAATGAGAAGACATGGCTGGGAAGTGGTCAGAACAAGGTAGGAAGGAAGAGAAGTGGGTGGGAAGTGGGCAGAACAGGGTGGGAAGCAGAAGCGGGTGGAAAGTGGGAGGAGCGGGGTGGGAAGGAGGAAAATTGGGTGGGAAGTGGGCAGAACAGGGTGGGAAGGAGGAGAAGTGGGTGGGAAGTGGGAGGAACCGATAGTGAAGCAGAGTATGCAGATGGGAAGTAGGAGGAACAGGGCAGGAAGGAAGAGAAGTGGGCGGGAAGTGGGAGGAACAGGGTGGGAAGAAGGATTAGTGGGCGGGAAGTGGGAGGAACAGGGTGGGAAGGAGAAGTGGGTGGAAAGTGGGCAGAACAGGGTGGGAAGGAGGAGAAGTGGGTGGGAAGTGTGTGGAACAGGGTAGGAAGAAGGATAAGTGGGCGGGAAGTGGGAGGAACAGGGTGGGAAGGAGGAGAAATGGCAGGAAGTGGGCAGAACAGGGTGGGAAGGAGAAGTAGGAGGGAAGTGGGAGGAACAGGGTGGGAGAAACTCACCACTACTGGAGAATCAGCCTCTGTCCCCAGGGATCCGGTAATGCTGTTTTAAAACCTGTGTCACTGGGGCAGATCCGAAGAATTCCTAGGTAAGCGCATTGTTCAGCAACGCGTTAGAGACCTCACTAGCATTCAAGGGGTTAAAAGCCCCATTTAAATTAATGGGAATTTGGGGATTTTTCATTTGTCCCTTATAGTTCTTTTGGATGTCCTCAGAATGACTTTGGTTCTTCTTAGTAAATCAGCCTCAATTTCTGCTAATATTCATCTTCGTAGATTGTGCTCAAGTGTCTTCCAGTATATCGTTTTTAGGAATGCTTTGACAGTAGTGATATAAGCCCTCACTCTCTGTAGGAAGGATCATCCAGGTTTTGTTTCCATAATGTAATTTAATTAATGTATTCATTTGTTTTATGAACATTGCACATAACATAGCCTCAGTCATTTTATTAAACACGAGTCAAACAATGGCAGTGTGCACAGACATCTAATTGAATGCATTCACTTAAAAGAATGGTTTTCTTGGAGATTTCCTGTGTGGTACAGATGGAGAATCCAGTATATTAATCATGTAATTTTAATTTAACCCTTTGGACGATAGAGAGACATTTACAATGCACTGTGTTAAAAGTCTGTTTTACAGAAAAGTACTAGATATCTTTGATTGGTGGGTTTGCATTGTTTTGCAATGCGTTGCACACCCCTTTGACAGAGTGTTAGGCGTTAAAGTGGCAGTCAGCCTGCTTTTTAAAAATACTGTCTTTATTCTGCCATTTTATTTTCGTAATATATATTTTTTTTACACTTTATGTCCCTACATTGAACTCCTTGAATTTCTGTTTCCAAAGAGCTTTCTGTTGGACTTTGAAAACCTATAATATGCATCATACAGAGAACTGTATTCACAATCCCTGCTTTCAGTGTCTTGTCTGTTGCATTTTATAAGATGGAGGCAGGCATTTCTGCTGCAGGCAGAGTGTTACACTGTATCACTATCCCTGCTTTCAGTGTTTTGTATGCTGCATTTTATAGGATGAATGCAGGCTTTTCTGCTACTGGGAGAGTGTTACATTGTATCACTATTCATGGTTTCAGTATTTTGTATGTTGCATTTTATAGGATGGAGGCAGGCTTTTCTGCTGCAGGGAGAGTGTTACACTGTATCACTATCCCTGCTTTCAGTGTCTTGTATGCTGCATTTTATAAGATGGAGGCAGGCTTTTCTGCTGCAGGGAGAGCATTACATTGTATCACTATCCCTGTATTCAGTGTCTTGTATGCTGCATTTTATAGGATGGAGGCAGGCTATTCAGCTGCAGAGAGAGCATTGCATTGTACCACTATCCCTGGTCTCAGTGTTTTGTATGCTGCATTTTATAGGATGGAGGCAGGCTTTTCTTCTGCAGGGACAGTGTTTAGTGGCATTATATCACAATTCCTACTTTCACAGTCTCAGACAGAAAGCTCTTTAGAAACAGAAATTCAGGGACATAACAAGTAAAAATAGATTAACATGAAAAAAATAATAAAAGTATAGGTAATTTGACTTTATATAATATGCACTTGCAGAATATGTAAAGTCAAACAGGAGGTTATCTGTCACCTTAATAAATCAGACTTGGCATGTCCTAAAATTATAATTTTCACACCATGTGGGAATCCATATTACAGCCATTGACCTGAATTAACAAATCTGATTGATATTCGTAGTGTAATTTATGCAGAGCTCAAAATTTCCACTCGCCACTAACCAATGACGAAAATTTAGACCTGGCGAGTAGAAATTCAGCCCTGGTGGTTATGTTATGGCCTGCAGTGGCGAGTAACTTTTCAGGTCTGGCTAGTAGCCCTGATTTTATGTTTGTATCATGCTCGATCTAACAGAAAGATTACCATCTCACCCATATTGATAAACATGGTACAGCAGCTAACACTATTACTCATTAGGGTAATGAAGACTGGTCTAGGTGCCTTTCACATGGGCAAGATTGTTGCAGTAAAAGAAAATCATTAAAAAAACAAAAACAAATTAAATGTGAATCATTGTACCCTATGGAGAATTTCACACAGGCTACATGCTCTTCTGTTGTCACAGACCATAATTTTAATCAGATAACACAGCCACAAATTTATATCAATGATTTCCTTAAAATCACATTGAAATTACACAACTGTTGCAGGTAGCTACTTTTTCCCTGCAATATTATCATTTGTGTTGCTACCGAAAAATTGTGCTGCAAATTCATCTGTGTTAACGGGCCCTTATTGCAATGAAAAGCTTAGTAATGTTTCCTAAAAACTGAAGCTACAATTGTTCTTTATAGTTTATACTATGCTTTGCAATGGTGGCATTGTTCATATCTCTTTAGTTGTGATGACATTATATTATAAAGTTTCCCTCGGCCCCTTTTACATAATGGAAGCCGCCTCCCCTCAGTTCTGAAATCTGGAGAGATCACAAGGAGGGCCAATCCTACCTTTGCAAGTATAATGAAAACCCTGTCCTCCTTGACAAAGGTAAAAGGGGGCGGGAGGGATACATTTTATACTATAATTGTATTGCATCTAGAGAGATGAACAGTGCCAACATCGGACATCAGTAGTATAAACTATAAAGAAGAATCATACCTTAAGTTTTCAGGAAACATTACTAACCTTTGAAATTGTTTGGAAAGAAAAGAGATATATTTTCACTGCATTTTTCAAGAGATTTTCTTGCTTTTTACATGCAGTTTAGATGCGACTGGTAGCAAGCTTTTTTTCCTCCCAGCATTCCCTTGTCTTTATACAAATAAGGCTGGATTTACATTCCGAGCTTCCCTAGGCAAGGCATTCTGGGCACCCTTAGCTTCGCCCATGGCCACACCCCACTCCTCACATAACCACGCCACCAATCTGTTTCTTGGCACAGAATACACCTTTGGCCTACAACAAGCAAGGACATAAAAGCTTTAACCCCTTGCCTGCTAGAGAGATCACCAACACAGATGTCACTAGCATCCAAGGAGTTAAATAAAAGCCTGTAAAGAGGTGTATAAGCTACTGCATGGACACAGAGATTGCTTTGGCCCCACCCACAGTTCAGAATGTGGGTGTGGCCAGCACAGCTGAGGCACCCCTCAAAATCTGGAGCTCTAGGCAGGTGCCTACTCTGCCTATTAGGAAATCTAGCCCTGTATACAAACAGTTGCTCAAAACCACACTGGAGACACAGCTACCTGCATTTTTAATGCACTTCTTTTGCATTCCCATTGAATCAATAGGGAAATATGACAGCTGTAAAACTCAGTGATAAGCAGAACTGGAGAAATTATAGCTGCCTTATTGGGGACAAGCTTTTTAACCACATGAAAGCTACCTCAATAGCATTCAAGGGGTTAAAATCACAATTTAATTTAACCTGAATTTGTATTTGCTCCCTAAAGTGCAGTTGGTTTACTGCAGAACAACTCCAGTCAAAGCGGTACGATAAACTTGCCTGCATGAACTTACACTTAGAGCTGTGTGACTGAGACAAATGCAGTCTGGACTCAGACGAATGCATTTTGTAATCTAAAGATTATAGACATTTCTATTTTTTCTTTACCACTCTTCAAAATTGTGGATTTTTATGTGAGAGCAGTTTATTGCTAAATTACCTTGGCAACTAGATTTATGGCTTTTATCTGTGGTTCCAGTAACAGAATAACAGAAAGTGTAATGTGATCCTGGAAATAAATACACTTAGGCAAGTGTTAAAATCCATTTGTACAGAAATGTTATGTACACAAAAGAAAATTCATTTTAAGATCTACCTTGCCAGATGGGGCTGGGGGTAATTGTGAGTTTGTGTAAGAGTGAAGGGGTCCGTCCTGTTTAATGCTGTCTGCAGACCAGTGATGGTCAAACTGCAGCCCTTCCTCTGTCATTGGACCACAGTTATCTGAACTGTAGATTTTATACAATATGCATACCTGGGAACTATCTCTTCTAGAGCCCCCGGAGAGGGCTCATGTAGTGTCACTGGGGGATATAAACGGAGCAATTAGTGTCACAAATGGGTGAGGCTACATTACGGGTAGGAGTGGTGCTTAATTGCCTGTGTCATAAAGTGGGTGGGAAGCGGGGGGAAGTGGGCAGAACAGTGTGGAAAGAAGGAAAAGTGGGAAGAATAAGGTGGGAAGGAGGAGAAGTGGGAGGAACAGGGTGGATAATATTGCAATGAACCAATTGCTGACTGGTCTATGTGGGTATCAGCCAATCGTGTATTGCTACCATCACCATGAACTGGCCCCTTTGTCTCCTGTCCATCATCCTCTGAGATCAACTTGTGGAAGCACAATGCACTGAAAGTAAAGGAATCCTGGCAAGTTGAAAGTGACAATGGCGCCACTCAGGGATTTGCTAGGTTCCCAAAAGACATGAAGCTTTCTCAAAAGACATGTGACTTAGGTCAACCCAATGCATTATGCACAGCCCAATTTCACCATTATTTTAAACAGAGATTGTCATAATGACATGCCCCAAGCTAGCAACAAGACCCATGGCTTTAAGAATGAAGAATGAGACCTGGCACTTTAGGGCAGTAAAGACATACCTAGCTATGCCCTTGGTGCCACCAACCAGTGTGAACATACCCTGAAGTTTAAAGTCTGGACAATTTGTGGTAGAAGTATTCAATAAGAGGGGTTCCTGCTGATCTTAGATTACAATCACTTCACATGACCACAGTTGTAGTCAGGCAGTTGATTGACAGCAACAAGTTCCCAAATCCTGCTTTCGATTGTCATCTTAACCCTTTGAGTGTCAGAGCGGTGCACAACGCAGTTGCTCTGCAATGCGTTGCACACCCCTCTGGCAATCAAAGGGTTAATGATGTCTCATACCCACAAGGGGCTTGCTAAAATGGCACATCTGTAATAACACTGGATTTTTTTTTACAGACCAAAACATGCTGTTTTGTAACTATCCTTTATTTTTTGCATTGTTTCAATACTTATTCTCAACACTATAATTCTGTCATCCGTAGGGAGAAATCTCAAGGTATTGGCAGAAGGACAATTGTAAGGATGTCTTGGACCTGTGTTCTAGCTTAAGACATGGAGAGTTATGTTACAATGAGAGAACAAAAGAGGTCTGCCTGTAGACAATAGGGGGCCTTGTCCCAGCTCTTGCCAGTGTTCATCCTTCGCACCAAGCCTCTCTGTTTCCCCCCAGCGTGATGCACCAGTCAGCCAAGACAGAGTTAATTCAATAAAATAAATATAAACTAGTCTCTGTGGCTGTCAGACAGAGCTGGAAAGGTCAGGGGTCACTGAGCTGCAGCAGAAGGAACAGTAATCGATTAGCTGTCAAGGTGGTGCCTGGGATGTAAGGAGGAGTAGTGAGTGCTGGCTGGGTCCAATTTCCATAATTGCTCACTGCCTCTCGTCTACAACCTTTCAAGAAACACAAAAAAATATATCACTGAACCGTATTGATTAACTATTGGACTGAATAATTCACTTAGTATTTATTAGTAGACCCCAAAAGGTTAAAAAATGCACTAACATGACGTGTGATATATATAATTCATTAATCCGATCCCCAGTTTTATTGTAACACTGTTGGATTAACAGCTGTGGGGCAAGCAGATGTAATTATTTATTTATTAGTGTCCAAGATCCTAAGGCTACATCTAAAAATAAAAAAATGGAGATTTATAGATAACTGGCTAAGATTTCCAAAATAAATAGAATAGTATTCTACATGATATCATGTCTTGGCTGCCTTTGATGGCTATTTTATGTTCCCCCGAAGAACTGCAATCCTGTTCTATTGTAGACCAAAGACGCCCTTTGTTGCCAGTAGAATCTATACATAAAGTTTTCAGAGCTGCCCTCAAACCATTGTCATTTCTATCTCCTTCCCAACCGCTTTGTGTCTTCTTTTCTTTTTTTATTTTTTTACCTCTTTCTTCCCATCTCCTGAAGCTGTACCTGTCATATTAAACACAACTGCAGTGTTAATAAGGGAAAAATGTACACTGCTTCAACAGATACATCAAAGCAAAAAACTTAAAAACTGTCACCGATTCACTGAAACTGAGCATACCCAGAGATTGCCTCTTTGAATCATTGCAGATCCGTCTGACACACACAAAGGGACCTTTTTTCTGCATTTGTAAACATTAAAGACACTATTAAATATTTAATATTATATGTGGTATTATTTACATGTAGCTTTTAGCTACATCTTTTTCTAGACATCATACCTTTGCCATCTGTTGTCATTAAAAGAAAATTTGAAGACACTTTATTTATTTTTGAGATTATTTGTTCTACGATTTATATTTTTTAACCCATTCGATAGAGAAGTCACCAGTGCATCGAGAGGAAATGCATTGGTAATGTCTCCAGCATTCAGGGGGAATATAAAAGCCATTAAAATTTAAAGAGACAAAAACAATATTAGTCAAAAAAAAGATTTATAATACAGGCAATCTCATTTTTGACGTGCAAGAGCATAATATGTAAAATCAAATTGCCTTTTTATTTTATTACTAGTGTAAAAGGCTGTGTACATGGGCCAAGGTCTGGGTGATGTTAACCCTTTGAGTGCCAGAGGGGTACGCAACGAATTGCTTTGCAATGCGTTGTGTACCCCTCTGACATGCAAAGGGTTAAGAGGCCGGTCCTGCTCTGCATCCTGCCGCCAACGCAGTCATGCACTGTAGAGACTGCCCGAAAGCACAGAATGCTCCCAGCATAGAACTCCCAGCATTCTGTGCGTTCGGGCAGTCTCTACCGCGCATTTCTGATTCTGACAACATCCTAGCAAATTATTATATAGGATTTTTCTTTTTTTTTATCGTCACCAGTTTTTTTTTTACTCTTTTATTCCCCTGTCAGCAAGCTCTCTGAATCTATTTCCAAAGAGATTGCTGTTTGGGATTGTGAAAGCAGAAAGAGTGCAACAATTAAAGATACAATATAAAAAAACCAGTGAAACAATGTAGAAAAGCTTGAGCACTCAGTGCAACAGGGGCAGAGTTACATTATTGCGCTGTGAAGGGTTATTATTTGAAAGATTTTCTTTAACGGGATAGTAATGTTTCATAATAAAAGCAGGTCTAATTAATCATCATAGTATTTGGACCTTGGAGAGTGTTATTTCAATTCTGTCAAAGTTGTAGTTCAAGAGTAATTCAATGACAAAGTATCCCCCTCCCGCCCCGTTTACTGATGTAACACTGCTCAGCCAGAGCAGAAGGGAGGTGCCCAGGTAGATTGCAGAGAGGGACAATCTTCAATTAAGATAAGGGAAAAAACTGAAAAACTTGTCAAGGGGGGCAGGGCTTTCATTGTTCTCATAGGAAGAAGATTGTCCTCTTCTGTTATCTATCTGGTCTTACAACCAGATTCCACGTCTGAGATGGCTTACACTGGGTAAAATGGGCAGGAGCGGGAAACTTTATCCTTCAATTACTCTTGAACCACAACTCTGATAGTATTGAAATAACACCGATGGCTCAAATACTATGAAGATTAATTGGAGCTGCTTTTTTGTGAAATATTACTATCCCTTTAATGTATGGGAGCCTAATGCCAACCTTGTAACTCTAGCCTGCTGAATAGGAAATGTGAGGGCAAAAGAAAATTGCTTCTTTCAGCTTGTCAACAAACAGCACATTTTATATCAAATTACTTGTAATTTTGCATGTAGATTAACATATTGGTTCCTTATAGATAATGTCTACAGTTTTTGAATCTACCATCATCAATAAAAGCAGCTGCACCGTGCTACAAAATGGTATCACTACGTACAACCAATTTATGATGAGCATGAAATTAAGCACAGATGTCAAAATTATTAAACAAAAAAAATAAATTATGGGCTAAAAGATCTGAGTGTGGATTTCAAGGTCAGATACGGATCATTAATGATAAAAAGGAATGTTAAGAGAGGCAAAAAAATGAAAGCAAATCATAAAACTTATGAAAGCATCAAATTATCTAAAGATCAGAAGATCTAAATGTCAGCTCTCAGTATTATAAAAAGACTAATCATATTCACCCAGGCAATCACTGGTGATAGGATAGATTGGAGACAAAGTAATATTTGCAGTAACAAGTCTTATTTCACAATAATGCCTTATACCTTATATAATGAGATATGTGAGTGTAAGATTCCTTGGGGGTTTGTAAGGTAAATGTAGAACAATTATTGGCATTTCTTGTACTGCCAGAATGGATGTTACAAGTCACACAAATAGCCAATTTGTGTAGTTGAACACATTTGTCAAATGTTACTGACTAGAGATAACAATTTTATCTGGCGATGATCCATAGTTGGAGTTATTGTACTGATTTAAGTCAATTAGCTTCAGTTAAAGGGACACTTTTATTAAAATAGGAGGTTGTCTTAAATGGAAGAGTATACTGTAGAACTGACAGATACATGTGAAGAAGTTTCCTTACCTTGATAAAACTTAAGATATGTGATGCTACATGTGTTTATTTTCAGTAGACTGGTGGAAGCCATATTCTTTTGCACTCCTTACATCATGCTAGGAGTGAGAACTGCAATATAAATTTGCTTCCCTTAGTAGATAGATAGATAGATAGACAGACAAACAGACAGGCACAGATAGATAGATATATAGATAGATAGACAGACAGATAGATAGAGGCCTGGACTGGGACAAAAAATAGGCATTTAAGGCTGAGCAGCCCATTTTTATTTTTTGAGCAGCCCATGGGGGGGTGGCGGCGGGCGTTCGTTATTTTTTTTTAAACGACCAGACCAGCCCACTGGGAAAATGCCCGGTATGCCCAATGGTCAGTCAGGGCCTGGATAGATAGATAGATAGATAGATAGATAGATAGATAGATAGATAGATAGATACAAAGAAAGATAGATAGATAGCTGGGGAAAATGTTATAAGTGTAGAGGTGAAAATGACTATCACAGAGAGAACAGCATTATTTTTATGTGTCTACTGGATTTTTATTAGACTAGTAGAAATTTGCAGCCATACATAGACAGACAGGCAGGCAAACTGATGGACAGACAGACAGAAGTGAATTTTACAGCTGTAACTGTTTAAATGCACTGGAGACGGCTCTAGTGTGCAAGCTGTAAGTTGCTTCTCTATGGCAGAAAGGATCATGTTGTCTCATAATGGCTTG
This sequence comes from Rhinophrynus dorsalis, assembly GCA_037306005.1. Lineage (NCBI taxonomy): Eukaryota > Metazoa > Chordata > Amphibia > Anura > Rhinophrynidae > Rhinophrynus > Rhinophrynus dorsalis. Next base: position 73,218,033 of record CM074721.1, on the reverse strand, counting down.
GCTTTTGTTGACATTAAACTGTCAGAAAGCAAAGGTCCACCAACAGCAGCCATTGCTCCTTCTCTAATTCCTACACTTCCGTTTCTCTCCTCCCATCCAAACAAAAAGGAGATTTCCTAACTTTGTGTAAAGTCTTTCCTGGCTTTCCTGGCTGCATCCTTCACAAATCTTAATGGTATTGTTTTGTTTTTTTGAAGTCTGATGGAAATAGTGTTCATCCAAGAATAGGAAGAGACGTGTTGAGCGTGGTTGGTTTAGGAGGAAGCGGAGCAGTGATCTCAGCCTTACCTTGTGTTTGTGGATGGAGGCGTTATTTGGTATCCAGGATCTGGGGGTTAGAGGTGGTCTAGTGATGGCAAAGGCCATCGGCTTTGGTACTATGTGTTTGAGCAGCTTGCGTTTCCTTTATTGTTGAATGGAAGGAAAAAGAATCTGTCAAAAACTCAGTTGATTCGTTTTAAGAGGCGCTTTCAAGTTTTGAAAAAGGCGAAAGGTCTTTAGATAACAACGAATGGTAATGCTTTGTTTCAATTTTCTTGTTAGTTTAGCAGTATATATATATCAGTGTATTTATCCTGCTGGCTTCCGTTTTCTTGAATTCTGTGTACATATTTTGAATCAGCATTATCATTTCTTCTCATACTATCATTGTCAGTGCCTTCTAACTGAAGCCTGTAAAATGAATCTGTGACACTAATGCACTAAAGCTAACTGGGGTAATTCTGTGGTAAACTAACCTTACTATAGGGCAGGGCTCAAAATTTCCTCTCGCCACTAGCCAATGGCGAGTGAAAATTTGGCCCTGGCGAGTAGAAATTCAGCCCTGGTGGGTATGATATGGCTTGCAGTGGCGAGTAACTTTTCAGGTCTGGCTAGTAGCAAAGGACTTCAACTTTTAAGCCCTGCAATAGGGTACAAATAAAATTCCAATTGATTTAAATAGAGGCCTTTTTATCAATCACAAGGTTAAAAGCCTCATAATAATCAAATGGAATTCTTGAAATTTGTATTCAGCCCCTCTGGTTTACTCCAGAATTACTTCAGTTCTTCTTACTACATCACTCTAAGTGACTCTTAAAGGATCATTGCTAAGTAATAACTGAGTGGGCCAAAGCATCACGTCTCCTTGGGTCTTGTTTTCAGCTAGGAGCAGGTAATGGTGATAAACTTCCTACTAATAATGGTGCAACTGGGCTACGCTGTGCTCTAATAATGCATTAGGTTGGCCCAAGCCCTGACCATTAGGGAAAATCTCCATGTCTTTTTGGAACATCTCATCTCCCATGGACTCAACTATAAATGTAAACAGTGGTGTAACTATAGGGGTCGCAGGTCCCGTGCACTCCAGGGGCCCAGCCTCCCCCTGCGACCCCTCCGCCTGGCACCCGCAATCTCCCGCTGGCGCTGTAGTAATGCAGAGTGCTGGGAGATGACATCATCTCCCAGTGCTTTGCATTACTAAGAGGACCGCACAGGAGCTACAGGTAGGTGATGAGGGCATTGTGAAGAGGGACAATGTGGTGGGGGGCCCATGGCACTTCTTGTACCAGGGCCCGGAGGCTTCTAGTTATGCCTCTGATTGTAAAGGATCATGAAAGTACTGTCTCCCTCCCTTTCCATTCCCAGTCTCTCTTCTCTGTTCAATTAAACAGTTGGAGAGAGTGAATAAAAGTGAGACACAACCAGAGTTATGTGATCCTTCATATATAATCCCAGACTCTGTTTACAGACTACAGGTAGATGGCGCTCATTGTACTAAAAATATAAGGAAGAGAAGAACTGAAATAGCTGATATTACAAAACAAAATTATCAATGTATACTATTAAAATAACAAAAAAAAGCAAAATATATATATTATTCCTTTTACAAACTGTATTTATTACATACATGTACAGCAGTGTAAGTCGATTGCTTGACCTAAAGCTGTTGGCAGTATCTCTAAATCAGAGGTAGTCAGCTGTTCAGCCTGCATCTATTGAGGACTAAAACTCCCAACATCCCCAACCAGCTGTTGGCTGATTGAGGATACAGGGAGTTGCTGCTAAAATGCAGAGAGTTATAGTTCCATATAGCTAGAAGTCCAACAATTGACTACCCCGATGTACAGTAAATGACTATATACAATTCTACAGAAAAATAGAGAAGGTATTTTTCTCGAGTGCCCTTGACCTTGAATGACTTCCCAAGAGGTGGGATTTTCTGTCACTAATGGGAAACCAAGTGCAGCAAAGACAAGTAATATTAAATTGTAATTGTGGTTGTGGCTCACATTTTATGTTGAAACTACACTGTGAGAGTCATTTTATTTGGTCTCGTGGATATTAAATGTGGGTATCTCACACGGAATTTGAATAAACATTGAACTGCAATGAAATTCACTCACTGAAAGGCTTTGTTCACGCGGGTGTTTTCAATGCACTATATTTTTGCTGTACGACAATTGTGTGATCAGATACATGTGTTTAAATAAAACACTTTTCTAGTGGGGGGTTTGTGCACATACTTTGCAGTGTGGGCTAGGACAGGACATGGAATGTAGCTTCTATCATAAGTATGGTGAGCCTAAGCCAGGGCTCAAAATTTCCACTGGCCACTAGCCAATGGCGAGTGAAAATTTAGCCCTGGAGAGTAGAAATTCAGCCCTGGTGGGTATGTAATGGCTTGCAGTGGCGAGTAACTTTTCAGGTCTGGCTAGTAGCAAAGGACTTCAAATTTTAAGCCCTGGCTTAAGCATCAAAGTACAAAATCTTCAGAAAGCTTTATTGGTCTACATAGCACACTCTGATTAATACTTGTCTGAACAGCTTCATTGGATAGAATGCAGTCTATTTCATATGTTTTTTGTAGCGCTGAAAATGTGTACTAGGCCTTAGGTGAAAACATGGATCTTGTCTCAGCCTCTCAGATTCTAAAGGGGTCTCCAATGCATTGTGATTAGTCTGCTGGGATATCAATGGGCGCTTACTAGTGTTCCTCCAATTCTGGAAGTAGACATGATTCTCTGTTGCAGCACTCTAGGACCCCAGACTCCTCCTTCTAGGGGGAGTCCAAGAAGACTTCAGTGGCAGGAGTTTGGGCACCGAGAGTCCTGCAATAAGAATCATGTCTGCCTCCCATGAATATGATATCAGTGCTGAATAATGATTATGTGTGAGTGCCAATCCACTCAAAATGTATTCGTAGGGACCATTAGGATTTTCCCTCCAGATTAAGATAATTGTTAGGAGATCCTTTAACCTTCTGAGTGCCCAAGTATGTGCAACACATTGCAGAGCAATGCGTTGCTCACTCCTTTAGCACTCAAAGAGTTAAAATGATCTATACATGTATACTTTCAGAAAAAAAAAATCTTCATTTATATTATAGCATCATATCTGGGAACCTATTTTTCCCAAGCCTCTGCAGGTCCGCTAAGGTTTGGAGGTGGGAGTGTCCAAATGTCGTGATTCACATAATAAAGTGGGTGGGGCTTGACTGGGGTAGGAGGGATCGGGAGGAGTTAAGGCAGGATTTCCCTTAAAATGGGTGGAGAATGGAAAGAACAGGTCTGAGAGTGAGTGGACAGTGAAATGTGCAGAGTCACAAGGGAACTCACTGAGCCCTGAGAATCAGGCCTTGTCTCTCGAAGACCTGGCAATTAACCCTTTGAATGCCAGAGGGGTACGCAACGCATTGCTTTGCAATGTGTTGTGTACTCCTCTGGCACTCAAAGGGTTAACTATTAAAAAAAGAAAACGAAAACGCCAGGAGAGTTCCCAGGTATGCACAACATTAACCCTTTGAATGCCAGAGGGGTATGAAACGCATTGCCTTGCAATGGGTTGCGCACCCCTCTGGCATTCAGAGGTTAATGATCTAAATCTAAATTAATTATCTGAGGTGGAAATTAAGGACACCCCCTTCCCTACCAAAAATAAATCCATTTGTGGCTGAATTTAAACACACTCGATATTTTGAAATGTGTTTATTTGTCGTTTAGAAAATAACTTATAATACTATGACCTGGAAAATTAAATATTTTTTTTCTGCAGGATTATACAAATGTAAAGCAAGAGAGAGAAAGAAAGAAATAAGACAATTTTTGTATGTTTCCAAGTTAAAATACACCAAGATTTTCCAGTGGTTCTATTTATATCAATTGAAAGGTTTCGCACAGGGTCAGAGCTAGGCTCTGTGTGGGAAAATCGTTATACTGCCAGAACAAGAGAAGCATCTCTGCTGGGCTGCGGTTTTCTCAATTGACGTTCCAGTCATTGCTGCATTGGTGAGAGTGGAAAGGAACAGCAGAGCCGGAGTGGGGATAAGAAGGCAATAATGAGATTCAGGGCAATGTACAAATAGAATTCTGCTTAAAAATACACACCAAGGGCCGTATATTCAAAAGGAAAGAGAAGAATTTTGGGGCAAACCCAGTACACTGCAGGGGAGATATAAAAATCCCCACTGATTTAAATGGGGGATTTTCACTCTTTGAATGCTAGAGAAGTCTTCAACACATTAACCCTTTAATGTCCAAGGATGTACATGTATGTCATGGATTTCAGGGCTCAATGAGCGGCCGCACGTCGTTTGGGGAGCCCTGAATCGGATTCCGAAAAAAAAACCTCCGCGGTCCTTAAGTGATGATCTTGTGCGTGCATGCTGGTCCTTAAGGTGTCAAAAACTGCCTATGTGTCATGTTAGCCAAAATACCAGCAAATGCACCGTTAAGGAGATATTTGTATGGTAATGTACCCGTGTGGTACCAGTGACATTTCATATGCTAAGTCAGGTTCACAGTGAATTTTCATATGCTAATTAAGTTGTTTCAGTGATGTGTCATATGCTAATGAAGGTTTTCAGGGATGCTTCATATACTATTAAGCACAGTCCTGTGCCAGGAGACTTTCACTTTTACCAGAAATAAAAGCGTGAATATCTCATATCTATACTATACATCTGCTGGACTTTTGGTTAACATGACACATAGGCAGTTTTTGAAATCAGTTTTCAATTATGTAAAAAAAAATTCAAGGTGACACGTCCACTTTAAATCAGTGGGAATTTGTATAATTTTTTTTTTTTTTTTTTTACCCTACTGTGCAATTATTTTGACATCAGAATTCCTCCACGTTTATTTTAAAGCTACTGCTCAAATATGTGTTTATTTGCACTGAGGGGTCCTGAACTTGCTTAGCCCCATGTACAAAGCTTTTAATGCCACAAACTGCCATCTTTGCTCCATGTGCTGTGCACCAACTGTTGGGCAGTGTGGGAGCATTTTAGGGTTTATTTACTGCAGCTTTTGCTATGTACAAACTGGGCATAGAGCAGAGGTGTCCACGTTTTTTTAGTCATGAGCCACATGATTTGAAAGCCATAAGCATACTTGGGAACTTCTTTGTGTGGAGCCCTCAGCCAGGGGGATATCAATGTCTTGATTTATGTCATAAAAGGGACTGGGCTTAATCTGGGTTGGGGTGGAGCTTAATCAGCTTTGAGGAACAGGGTGTAAAAGAGGAGAAGTGGGAAGGAAGTGGTAGGAACAGGGTGGGAAGGAGGAGAAGTGGGCAGGAAGTGTGAGGAACAGGGAAGGAAGAAGGAGAAGAGGCCTGTGCTGTCAGTCCCAGCTGGCTCTAGGAGCTGTTGCTAGGAGCTGTTTGGCTCTGGAAGGGACTGACAGCACAGGCACGGAGACGTCACTATGGAAAGATGTCTGCTGTCCTTCCTATCTGTCAGCCCCGGAGTAGTGGCTCATTCTCATGAACACGGTAATAATTCTGGCAACTAGCGTTACTGAGCAGCTAGTCACCAGATGGGGAATTATTTGGAAAAATGTTTTGTAAGGGTGGTAGTCCCGCTTTAAATCAATGTAAATGTTTTTTGTGCACTTTGGGACAATGACTTTAACCTCTTGATGACCAGGAGGGGGCACAAAGCTCTGCACTCCGCTCTGGTCCTCAAGGAGTTAAAAGACACAAGCGAAAATAAAACTGGATGGCAGGGCAAGAACAATTTATTTTCCATACCTTTATGGGACATAAATATATAGTAGCAAAGTACTTGGTTGACGTTAATATATATTTATTAAGCATTAGGCCATATGCAGGTTCAAAAATTGAGCAGTTCTAGGGCAAATCAAACTATCTGGAGACAAATGAAAATTATAATTGTGGTTCCACAAGTCTCCCTTTTTGTTTACTGAATATGGCCCATTATATTTATCCTGCCTACCTACATGATTTGCAAGTAATCACAAATGTGTCAATTCTTTGGCAAAACTCATTTCATTTTATTGATGACAGTGGAAATTCTAGCTGCAGGTGCTGTATAAACAGTCTGTAACATCTTCCATGGTGAACGTTCTTGTTTCTAATGATACATTGTTTTGATACATTGTTCTGGGTATAGTTCTAAGCATGCATTACTCCAATTCCTAGTTGTGTCTAAAATGGATCCAGAATAAATTAAACAACATACATGTTACTCTACAATTTCCATATTTTATATTCTGAAATACATTTGTATTCTAGAGTTAGTTTTCCTTTAAAAGGGAAGTAACAATTCATGGAAATAACCTTGACTTACATTGATATGACCAGAAAATTCAAACGGGCCCTATGAATTTTCTGCTTGTGCTTTGTTCAAAAGATGACATCTTAACCTGTTAAGAACCAGTGACTGTCCTGACACATCAAAGTGTCTATGCCTTAATCCCTTAAGGACCTTCAATGTGCCAGGACAGTCACATCTGGTTCAGCACTTAACGACCATTGATGGTCCTGGCACACCATTGAATTCCGTGGTTGCAGTGCGGCTGCATGCCACTCGGCAATCCTGGAAACCATTGAACAAAAATAAAAATTATGCTCTGCTCACCATGTCGGCTAGTGGTTAAGGGGTTAAGCACCGGTGACAGTCCCAGCATATCATGGGTTTTGTGTTTACATTGCTCCAACACCGGATAGGTCAGTTTCAGACTCTCTTTCTGCGAGCAAGTAAACATGGGCCGGCTCACTGAATTTCGTCTATGCAGTCCTTAAGGGTTATCCAACCACAGGACCCCTGGGCATTAAGAGGTTAAAATTGTCCTGGCGGCAAACATGAAAGCTGGTGACAATTTGTTTTTCCAAGTGAAGCAGGCAGAGTGCGTGAGCAGAGCTTAGTGAATATGGAGCTTGTTTTGTAACATTGCCCACAATGAAACTGATGTGTTATTAAGTTGCCAAATCAGGCTTCACTTTCATTCTAGGAAACTGTTTCTTATTAGTATTATTAACATTTGTTTCAAGCATAAACTTGTGCCAAAATAAACAAGAATGTAAGATATTTTTTTGCCCTAATAATATATGTCCACATGTGGTTTTTGAACTCTAGAATAATAATGTGTTCCCTTCTCGAGGGTAAAAGTTTTTTTTTTTTTAAGAAATAGTAATGTTTAACCCCTTGGATGTTAGAGATGTCTCCAGCCCATTGCCAAGCAATGTTTTGAAGACATATCCAGCAACCAAAGGGTTAAAAACAAGTTGTGATGTAATGTGATAATTAGGTAACCACATATCCTTTTACTCCTTTGAGCGCCAGAGAGAGAGCCATTGTCCAAAGAATTGTGTTGCAGTAACCCCAGAATGTTATAGAATGTGATTGCTGCAACATACCAGTTTCAACAAGGTCATGTTTAACCCTTTCAGGACCAGAAGGAGAATGAGTGCATTGCACTCCCCCCTGGTTCTTAAAGTGATAGTTTTGTTTCACAAAAACAACAGCTCCAATTAATCTTCATAGTATTTGGGCCATGGAGAGTGTTATTTCAATACTGTCAGAGTTGTAGTTCAAGAGTAATTGAATGATAAAGTTTCCCCCTCCTGCCCCTTTTACCTAGTGTAAGCCCCCACTCCTCAGATGTGGAATCCAGTCCATAGACCAGACAGCTCACATCAAAGGTCAATCTTCTTACTGTGAGAACAATGAAAACCCTGCCCCCCTTGACAGGTTTTTCAGCTTTTCCTTTATCTTAACTGAAGATTGTCCCTCTCTGCAATCTACCTGGACACACCCTGCTGCTCTGCGCTGAGCAGTGTTATATCAGTAAAAGGGGCGGGAAGGGGAGACTTTATCATTCAATTACTCTTGAACTACAACACTCTCCATGGCCCAAATACTATGATGATTAATTAGAGCTGCTTTTATTATGAAACATTACTATCCCTTTAAAGGGTTAAACGTTTGAGTGCCACAGTGCAGCGCAATGCGTGGGATACTTTTCTGGCACTCACAGAGTAGAGTGGAAAATGCTGGGTGTTTTTCGCCTGATGCAATAACAGGCTCATTTCTTGTTAAATAGTTATAAAATCTTGAAATAATCGCATTTTGTTGTAACAATCTCTGGGTATAGACCAAGCCGAAATAAATGCAGGTGGCAACTGTATGCAGGTGGCAACTGTATGCATACTCTGAAACTCTCAGGGACTGACCCACATCCATATACCACCCAGCATTTCAAATGGACAAAGAGGAATACATTTGTTTAAACCTTTGCGTGTCAGAGGGGTATGCAACTCATTGCAGAGCAATGCGTTGCGTACCCCTCTGGCACTCAAAGAGTTAAAGTGGTATTGCACCAATGGCCAAAGAGGGACACTTGTGTTTTAGGGGTGTGGCTGGGGGGGGTGTCTGGTGAGCGGGGCATTACCGAGTTTATTTATGTTATTTCATGACCTATTGACCTACTGACACCTCTTTCTATAACTGAATACATTATTTAGGGCAAGACCAAAGTATTTTATGTACACAGACTAATGTATAAACATTTATACTGAAATTTAAACAAACATTAATATGAGTTTTATTGCTGTAGAGCAGTGCGATACACTTATATATACATCACACAGTCTGATCTCCTTAAAAGAGGGACACCAGGGTGGGAAGGAGGGACAGAGAAGTTTTAAAGAGGGACTATCACTCTTAAAGAGGGACACTTGAGAGGTATGTTGCTGGGGGTGTGGCTATTGGGCAGGGCATTTTCAAGAATGTTTCAGTTATTTCATGACCTATTGACAGCTCTTAGTGTAACTGAATAAATTATTCAGAACAAGACCAAAGCATTTTATTTACACATACTCATTTATAAACATATGTACTGACAGTTAAACAAACATTAATGTGTAAACACAAGTTTACACCGTACATTTTTACATTGTATCTCTCTAGTCCTGCTTTCATGTTCATGGAAGGATAACTCTCTGCAAACAGATCCAGGGAGCTCACTGTCATTGTCAGGCTCATAAAAGTATAAAAAAAATGGTGAAGAAAAAAATAGAAAAATGAATTGAAACGGTCTACAAAGTGTGCTTGCAAACCAGGTGCACTTTGTAGACCGTTCCAGTGAAGTATTTCTTTCTATATATCGCTATTCCGGCTCTACTGAAGAGCCTTTGCCGGTCCCGGGACCAGGATCAGCTTATGTAATCTAGTGTGCTGACATCTCTGAAAGGGGGGGGGACTTTAGATGCTTCGATCGCTCAAACTATAAAGGTCTGAGACATAGGACGTGGCGCATTCTATTCCTATTTTTAATGTCTACAAGATTAAAATGGGTTAAAAAGAACAATTACTATCCATTTAATCTTTTGAATGTTAAAAGTATTGGTCTGTTTTGTGTAGTCCTCAAAATATCTTCTATTGTCCACTGAAGTAGTGAGAAGCACCCAGTGGGTTTCATGTCTATTTCCCTTTAAATTCAGTGGGGTTCGTGTCTGTTTCCCTTTAAAAGAATAGTAATCCTTTATTTTGACTTTACATATGCTAGAAGTGTATAATATGTAAAATCTAAGTACCTATACTTAGATTTTACATATTATACACATAAACTGGAGTTATTCTGGAGCAAACCAACTGCACCATAGGAGGCAAATAAAACCCCCTAAATCCACAGGCATTTGAATAGAGCTTTTTAACCCTTTAAATGCTAGAGAGGTCTCCAATGCAATGGTTCCATTCAAGGTGTTAAAAGCCCAGTTTAGCAGGAATTTTTATTTGTCCCCTATGGTGCATTTTATTTACTGCAGAATAACTTGTTTGCTTTTATAAATACGCTCCATAGGACCCTAATAAGAGGAACGTGCATGCCTGGTGACTAAATATCACTAAAGAGTGAGAGGGGGCAGCTGGCTGTGACCTCACGGGTGGTGCTTTAAAGGGCAGCTATTAGTTCCATGTCAGTTTTCCTGTTAATCCCAGTAGAGTAATGGAGGATGTTAACTTGATGGGATCCTGCAAAGGCTAACAAGGTTAAGAGGGACGTAGGCAGTAGAAATATAAATTCCCAATTCAATAAATAAATGAAACCACCTTATTTACACAGTTTGGTCAGACCTCCCTCCACGAGTATCATGGAGGTTGGGTTACCACATCATCCCTATAAAACCAGACACATGGAAAACTGCCTGCTGCAGTGGTTATTAACCTTTTTGCCAGAGTGGTGTGCAGTGCATTGTACTACAGTATGTTACACACCCCTCTGGCATTCAAAAGTTTAATCAGTTGCAATAACGACCTTGTATACCAGGAATAGGTATTTTTAATGCGCCCAGTTTTAAAGGGATAGTAATAATTCAAATGTAAAAAAAAATATGTTGTAGGGTTTATCTCCCTGAGTAAAACAAGAGTACTCCCACTGCTGAAAGGTGTTTTATTCAAAAGTTATTATAGCTCAAAGTTGAATTTTGTAGGTGCAATATCACAGTGGCCTGAAATTGTACAGTGGTGCTGTTGCTACACCATCCTATGGAGATTTATGGTCTATGGACCAAAGCTGTCCATAGGATGGTGTAACAACAGCGCCACTGTACAATTTCAGGCCACTGTGATATTGCACCTAAAAAATTCAACTTTGAGCTGTAATAACTTTTCAATAAAACACCTTTCAGCAGTGGGAGTACCCTTGTTTTTACTCAGGGGGATAAACACTACAATATATATTTTTTTACATATTAAATTTTACTATCCCTTTAAAGTTGTGATCTGGCAACGATACATCCAGGACAGGACTCCACTCCTACCAGTTAATTCCCTAAACCAGTTAATTATATGCCCTCTGGCTGTTGGGGACTGCAACTACCAGCATCCTCATCCTACCAGTGGCTGTATAAGGATGATGGGAGTTGTAGTCAATAACAGATGGCGGTCCAACAATTGACTAGACCTGCCCTAAACAACTGTCTAACACTTAAGCAGTTCAGAACTCAGCTGAGGATACCTGTGAAATATGCATGTTTCAGGGTTGAACTGAGGTCGAAGTAGCCCTACAAAATGCATGTTTCCCATTTAAAAGAGAGGTCTAAGGACCATATGCAGAAAGACCAACATGCTGCAATTCTGGAGCAAACCAGCTGCACTACTGCAGACAAAACCCTGGCACTCAAAGGGTTAAATGAGGAATTTAACCCTTTGAATGTTAAGGAGGTCTCAAATGCATGGCATGATTTCCTCCACGATTGCACACGCCTCTGGAATCATAGGGTTAACCTCTTAAGGGCCAATGCATTGTTCACCCCTCTGGTCCTTAAAGGGATAGTAACAGATCATTTTTTCAAAATTGCATTTTGTAGCTATTAAAATAAGAAATTAAATGCCCCCTCCCTCCCCTTTCCCTGACGTCAGTGTTCTAGCTGACTGCTGGGGAGTCCGGTCCTGGGACCAGCCGGCGGCTCTACAGCAGAGCCGAGGTCAAGATATTGAAAAAGAAATCCCTCACTGGAACGGTCTACAAAGTGTGCTTGGTTTGCAAGCACACTTTGTAGGCCATTCTAGGGAAGGATTTTATTTTAAATAACGCAATCTCAGTTCTGCAGGAGAGCCTCCGCCGGTCCCGGGACCGGATTCCCCTGCAGTCAGCTAGAACACTGATGTCAGGGAAAGGGGAGGGAGGGGGGAACTTTAAATACGATTATCTCTCAAACCATAAAGGTTTGAGAGATGGCACTGGGGGCATTTCATTTCTTATTTATATAGCCACAAAATGCAAGTTTGAAAAAAATGATCTGTAACTATCCCTTTAAGGGGTTAAGATTACCCAAAAGGCAGTAACGTAGAATTCACAATATTGAGAGATTCCAAAAAAACCCAATAAAAGTTATCTGATTTAATACAGTGAAGCTGACTTACTAAGAAACTAGAGCAATTCTGGGACAAACCAAGTACACCATAGGGGGTGAATCGAAATTCCCATATGGAGCTTTTTAACCCCTTGGATGCTAGAATGGTAGCCAGTGCATTGTGAAACAATATGGCTGAACTATAGGGAGCAAATAAAAATTCCCATTCATCTGAAATAGGCTTTTAACCCTTTCTATGCCACATTGTGCTATAATGCATTACAAAGTTGATCTGGGGAATTTTTTTTATCCCCTATGGTGCAGTTGGTTTGCTCCAGTCATTCTGGAATGTGTTGAAACATACAAAAGCAAAAGACTCTGTAGGTAATACTTGCTGTACAATTAAGCTCATTTGTGGTTGTAGGGGTTGGGGGTTGACGGACTCATTCAGCTTCCACAATAGCTGTGTTGTGTTACTGAGGCCTGTTATGCTTTCAGGAGCCAGGGTAGGAGTGGAATTTGTCTGTGATGGTGCGTAAGACAAGTGGTGTGTGATAGCCAGGCACATCTTGCTGCTGGATGGACAAGGCTGCTCCATGTAATTGATTGCTCACTGGAGCCTGCCCAAGTGCTTCACCCGCGGGCCTGTTCTTTCACCATACGTCTGGTGTCAAAAATATGACACCAGCTGGTCTGTCACAGTTTGTGCTTGCCGTCAGAAATCATCCCCCTCCCCATCTAATTTCCCCGCGCAAGACTTTCCATATAACTTACACTACCTTAGCTCGAATGTCCTGCAATAAGTTTGTTGGGTTTTGGAAAATAAATTATTTCTAGACTTAAAAGAGGGCAAAGCAAAGCATACCTTCCAAGTGTCCCTTTTTAGGAGGGACAGTCCGTTTTTTCGATCCAAATTACTCTGTCGCTCTTTCCCACCCTGATGTCCCTCTTTTTAGCGGATCAGACTATGTAGTGTATATATAAGTGTATCATATTGCTCTACAGCAATAAAACTCACATTATTGTTTGTATAAACATCAGTATATGGTGTTAATAAATTAGTCTAAGTAAATAAATACTTTGGTCTTGTTATAAGTAATTTATTAGGTTATACAAGGAGGTGTCAGTAGGTCATGAAATAGCCTAAAAATTCTTGGTAATGCCCCGCCCACCAGCCACACCCACTAAATCACAAGTGTCCCTCTTTGGTGATTTGAAATGTTGGGAGGTACGGCAAAGCAATGTGTTGAACAACCCACTGCCATGCAAAAGAGTTAACCCTTTGAGTGCCAGAGGGGTATACACGCATTGCTTCACACACACTGTCACTCAAAGGGTTAAAGGATCACTTATATGAAAATACAAGCTACTATTACATGAAAGAGTATTTTTATAAAAGTCCCAGATGTACTATCATTCAAGCTCACTGTCCCAGTCCGCCCTCTTTTGTTAATTGTAAAATTGGATTGATGTGTGAAGTAAACCAACTGATACCACGTAACCTACAGTTGAAATGTGGCTACTCTACTGATACTGCAAAGCTTATAATATACGTAAAGCTACACTAGTGATACCATAGAGCTTACAATTGAAATGGGTTATGCAGCTAGTAGAGCTTCATTTGGATCTCAGCTTTGTGGTATCATTTGTGTAGCTCAATTTCAGCTGTAAGTTCTGTGGTATCATTCGTGTAGCTCCATTTACAGCAGCAAGAGGGAGACTGACTGAGGCAATTGCACACCTGTCCTCGCAATTGCCTCCCTGGTCCCCAGGTCAGCCCTCCTCTGCAAATGCAGGTAAAAGTTTCCATACTTCAACAGAACTTGATATATTTGAAATTGCATATGCTGCTTTTCAGCAGGCTGGGGAAAGCAACTTGTCCTTGTACTTCTCATTTCTTTCTTTGCTTTGACACAACAGAGGACGGCCTACTTGACCAGGGTGTAGAGAACAAAGGAAAATTGCTTCCCCAAGCCTAATCAAATCAGCCCTTGCAATGTGAAACACACACTACTAAAGGTATATACTTGTGTGTAGTTATGTACAGCTCTGCTGAATACGTTGGCACTATATAACTAAAGAATAATAATAATAATATTTATTTATTTTAGCAGCAGTGGTGGTGGGGGGGTAGGCTCAGATCTTAATGTTTGATTGAAAGTCAGCAACCTTTGGACCATATAAACAAAGATAATAGGAGGGATTCCAACTGTACCAGAGCAGGGGTGGACAAAAATATACAAATATTTGGAGCCAGATACATTTCATAGGTGCAAGCTAGGAGCTTTAGGAGCCAAGAAAAAGTATGAATGTACAAAGATGTATATAAAATACACCCATAAGTAACATTTCAGGAGCCCTAGCTCCCAGGGTGTATCTACTTACATAATTAGTATAAGTGTGCATTTCCTTTTATCTCTCTGATTGCACTATTTCACGAGACATGTAATGGGGAAATTTATATTGATGACACTGTTGTGGCCACTGCTAGTTTGCCAAAATAGCTGCCATGTTATATGGGGAGAGATGCAAAAATGCAGGGTCAGATTTACATCCCAGGCACCCATAAATAAGACACTCTAAGATCTCTTAGCTCCACCCATGGCCATAACACAAACATGACCCCACCCCCAGTCCCATCCACTGTTTCTTGGCACAGAAATTACCCTTGGGCTATAACATGCAAGGACCAAAAGCTTTATGCCCTTAGTTGCTGAAATAATAGATGTTATCATAAATTATTGATTAGCAACAATTTTTGTAGTAAAGTAAAACAACGTTCTGGCAAATTGCATTTGTTAAGACAAAGTCTTATTTTAGATAAAACTATGATATCACAAGATGATGTAGACTTGTTATGGTCCAAATTCACCAAACTCTTATTTTTAGAGAAAATTATGATGTTACAACATGATGTAAACTTGATTTGCTCCAGAGTTATGAAGTTGGTAAAACCCGCTCCACTTTATAGGGCCAGAAAAGGATACCATGGGGGAGATGCACTAAGGGGTGATAAAGTGCAGATGACTGCTCCAGTGATATCACTTCTATAAGTCCTATGTTATTATATGGAGCCAATGCACTAAGATCTCTTCAACTTTGGAGATGTTAGTACATATGCTCCATAGGATAACACAGAAACTGGAGAAGTGATATCACTGAGCAATGATCTCTGCTATATGACCACTTTATAACACCTTTGTGCATAACTCCCCAAGGAGTAATTGGCATTGTCACTAACCTTTGGAAGCAAATTGTAGCCTTTATGATGTAAATTGTGATACTTATGGATTAACAAACACATTAAGTGAATTTAACAAGTTGAAACATCTTGAAAGGTGCAAACACAA
This sequence comes from Rhinophrynus dorsalis, assembly GCA_037306005.1. NCBI lineage: Eukaryota > Metazoa > Chordata > Amphibia > Anura > Rhinophrynidae > Rhinophrynus > Rhinophrynus dorsalis. Next base: position 73,202,608 of record CM074721.1, on the reverse strand, counting down.
ATTAGGATGCATTTAGTGCCTCCATTTTAGCAACTTCTGATGCAGAGTGCTGCAATTCTTGCAAGGTTTCCTGAGCCAGTGGGATTCTGCCACATCATTTAGTTGCAGTCAATATTTTGCAAATGGAAAAAACAGCATTAGAAAAAAATATTCAAACTGCTCTATAACATAAAAAATGATAATTTAGCATATTTTATGGTTGCTATAGAAACCCTTTAGCTCTTACTTGCGCTAATTAGCTGGATTTTACACATTTTATATTTGGAAATGCAAATCAGGTTTCCATGAATTATTACTTATTTTCTCCTTTATATTTACAGTACTCTTACCTTGGCCCTTACTGAGGGAGGCAGAGATATTAATTAATGAGCAGCATAGATGAATGTGGCATTTATGTTCCCAAGGTACCAGAGAAGGGGACTATTTAAAGATACCAGCGCCATGCAGTTCTGCATTGGAAAATGGGGCAAGGCATGTGCAGTGCTCCAAATTGAGATTTTAGTGTATTTTTGGTCCCGCTTAACAGCTGCTAAGCTATGTGACAGTTCTGCAATCTTTAACTTGACCCAGTTCTTTAACATTTCACTTAAAAAAAGTTAAACTATAAAAAAAAGTGCTTAACAGCTTCACTGAATTTAAATTGGTTCTCATCACTAAGGACAAAAATAGGATTCTAGAATGCATGTAAATAAAAGGAGATATATGACTTAGGTGAGGATCATGGGGTTGTTTAACCCCTTCAGGGCCAGAGGGGTGGGTAACACATTGCAAAGCAATGTGTTGCCCACCCCTGTAGTTCTCAAGGGGTTAAGCACTGGACACTAGAGATGTCCCAATGCGTTGCTTCACAATATTTGGGAGACTGGTCTAGCATCCAAAGGGGTAATAAAGTTTATTGGCTGCAATTCAATTATAAAAATAGCTAAAAAAAATAATACCATGAGATTTATCGGAGAAATAATCTCACGAAAAGCAATTTGAGATTTTCTGTTTGATATATACTTTGCAGGGTTGGATTGATACAGCTAATCAACTGGTGGACCACCGGGTGGGGTGGTTATGCACTAAGGTGTGATGTGAAGGTGATAAAGTGGAGATGACTTCTCCAATCCCTATGATATTCTAGGGAGCATATGTGCTAAGATCTCCAAGGCACTCTAAGTGCCCTTAGCTCCACCCATGGCCACACCCCTATTCCACACAAAGCCATGCTCGAGTTCCATCCACTGTTTCTTGGCAGAAATTACCCTCGGCGTATGACAAGCAAGAACAAAAGAAGCTGTAAGCTTTAACCTGTTGGTTGCTAGAGAGATTTCCAATGCATTGCAGAGATCTCTCTGGCATTCAAGGAGTTAAACAATAGCCTGTAACTGGTGCTGGGACATTGACATTGCTCTGGAGACACATACAATTCAGAATGTGGGTGTAGCCAGCACATATGAGACATCCCTGAAAATTTGGAGCTCTGGGTAATTGCATAATCTGCCTATTGGGAAATCCAGCCCTCAAGTTGGAGAAATGTTAGTGCATTGTCTCTGTAGTATTAGATAGGATTTGGAGACGTGACATCACTGAAGAAATTATCTCCACTTTATCCCCTCTTTATCATTCCTTAGTCCCCCCACCCAGGTGTTAGAGGCTAAAACTCCCATCATCCCCAACCAGCCATTGCCCCAGAATTGCTCAACTTTCTTTCTGGTTATGGCCTTTTTTTTAAAGGCCTTTTTAACCCTTTGAGTACCTCGTTGGCTACCTCTCTTATGCTGTTAGGTTTGAGGGGGACACAGCATAACGCTATGCAAAAGCTGCCTTGTCTAACTCCAAAACTAACAAACAAAAAGGTTTCACCTGTCCTTAGACCAAGGAAAAAGTCCTCCTGGTTTGGCCGCGCTATCCCAGCCACGCAAAGTTTCCGGGCAGCCAGCTAAGAAAAATATACTCAGAGCGGATACAGCCCAGGGAGAGGGGAGCCTGTCACAGCAGAGAGTTGCGTCTCAGAGCTTCCGTTCCAAAGCACCACGCCGACATCTGCCACAATGTTCCTATGAGATAGAGAGGTTGATGTTCCAAGTAAAATTGGAGTAATCCAACTGTACAAGTTCCCCAAATACCCATTGATGTAAATGGGGTTTTTAACATCTTGAACGCTAGAGAGGTTAGAGACAGAGAGGCAGATGTACTAAGGATAGTATGAGTAATTTTGGAGAAAGCCAAAGGCACTATAGTAAACAAATAAAAAGTTGCCAAATTCCCATTGGATGCTAGAGTAGAAGGACTTACTTGTGCAGGTGTCATCCTTTAAGCAGTCAGGTATATCTTGGTACTGTTCTTTTGTATTTAACCCTTTGAGTGTCAAGGAGGTATTCAACGCATTACAACACAATGCGTTGGATACCTCCCTGGCTCTCAAAGGATTAAAATTGTGTTGTCTGTAACTGCATGGGGACATCTTATTGCCCTGAGAAAACATCTCCTAAAGAGGGGCACTTGGAAGGTATGGACCCCTAATGTCTCCTAATCAGGGGCACTTGGGAGGTATGGACCCCTAATATCTCCTAATCAGGGGCACTTGGGAGGTAGGTATCATAATATCTCCTAAAGAGGGGCACTTGGGAGGTAGGTATCATAATATCTCCTAAAGGGGGGCATTTGGGAGGTATGGACCCCTAATATCTCCTAATCAGGGGCACTTGGGAGGTAGGTACCATAATATCTCCTAAAGAAGGGCAATTGGGAAGTAGGTTTCATAATATCTCCTAAAGAGGGGCACTTAGGATATATGGATCCCTAATATTTCCTAAAGAGGGGCATTTGAGAGGCATGGACCCCTAATATCTCCTTAAAAGGGATACTTGGGGGGTATGGACCCCTAAAATCTCCTAAAGAGGGACACTAGGGAGGTAGGTATCATAATATCTCCTAAAGAGAGACACTTGGGAGGTATGGACCCCTAATGTCTCCTATAGAGGTGCGCTTCTGAAGTATGGAGCTCTAATATCTCCTAATGAAGGACACTTGGGAGGTATGGAGTCATAATATCTCCTAAAGAGGGGCACTTGGGAGGTATGTCATGTTTACGTAGCCTCTTAGAACCATGGGAGGGGCTTTTTCTATCTTTGATCTAGTCATTAACAAGATATTAAATGTTTATTTTCTTTAGACTATAGACTATATCAGAGTTTAAATGCCCCCCCCCCCAAAAAAAAATACACAAAACAACAATTAATAGATATTCCTGACTGCTGTATGGAAGACACCTATGTAGGTAAATGATTCTGTTAAAAAATGTAAGAGATACTTAAACAGTGACCAGATTTCTTAAATTCAATCTGACGATTTTTTTTTCAGGCAGATGGAAAAACACATTTTATGAGGATCTTTTCTCTGGTCCTGAAAGAATCACATTTACCATGTGCTGTGAGTGGACTTTGCATCCTGTGGTCCTGCTTGCAACTGGCATGTCTGCCTCAATGGACATGACATCCAGAACTTATTGACAGTGTTATCTCATGAACATACCTGGGAACTCTCTAGATTTGCCCTGGAGACTCTGCTTTAAGAATGAGTTACAGTTTTTTTCTGGCTGATTCTTCAGTGGTGATGAGTTCCCTGTGAAACTCTGCCCACTTCTCCTCCTTCTCACTATGTTCCTCCCACTTCCCAACCACTTCTCCTTCTTCCCATCCTGTTCTTCCCAATTCCCGCCCACTTCTCCTCCTTCCCACCCTGTCCCATCCTACTTTCCACCCACTTTTTCTTCCCATCCTGTTCTGCCCACTTCCCATCCACTTCTCTTCCTTCCAACCTTGTTCTGCTTGCTTCCCCCCTACTTTATGACACAAGGACAATTAGACCCACCCACCTGATTAAGCCACACCCCTTTATGATGCAAAGCACATCCCCCAATCCTAGTTAAGCACACCCACCCAATTAAGCCCTTCCCACACTGTTCCTCCCACTTTACACCCACTTCTACTCCTTCCCACCCTGTTCTGCTCACTTCCTGCCCATTTATCCTCCTTTCCACCCTGTTCTGTCCACTTCCCACCCACATCCTCCCACTTTATGGTACAAATATGTGTAAGCCCCACCCTATTTGTGCCACAAATCCCATCATTGACATCCTCTTGTCTTCAGCACATAAACCCTCTCTGGGGGCTCAAGATGAGCAAGTTCCCAGGTATGCTTATGAATCAAAGACAAAAATCATAGGGGCCTTTAGGATTTTCTGAACATAGTGTGGTAAGTCAGGGTTATGCTTAGCAGATGTAATCTCTTCTATAACTTGGGAGTGGACACATCCTTATGCTGGTTTTATGTAAGTTATGCACTTTCAGGGACAAACAAAAAGTTCCAGTGATTTAAAGATGAACTTTACCATTGCCCATAGTAATATTAACTATTTCAGGACCAGAGGGATATGCAACTCATTGCTTTGCAATGTAGTATGCACCTCTCTGATCCTTAAAGGGTTAAGTAAGCACATTCACTATGACTGTTTCAGTTTAAGAAAAAACTTCCGCCAACTGTCATGTCTGCCTCCGTGGTCACGACATCAAAGATGCAAGAGCAAAATGCGTAAGAGTCATTGTTATTTTCTCACTTAGTAAGAAAAGAGAGTGGTTATTATAAGGAGACGTTACTTCTGCTTTAAAAAGAAATGATCCCATACCCTTCCTGAATTGAATTAATCTTTTTATGCAGTTTACCCCCTCCCCTTTTGATTGCCTATAGGACAGGGCTTTGCCTATGTTTGACAGAGAACCTGCTTGGCTTCCCCCCCTCCCTTTCATCGGGGTCAGCTAATCTCCTCTCCTAAGTGGGATAGATGCAAATCCAACTCTCTCGCTGAGCTTCCTTACTAATTTAATTCTCTTTAGAGCTTTCCTGCTTAAACCTTGTAATGGATCAAATGTAGCAGGGGCTGAGAGGTGGCTATTTCAGTGAAATGATCATGGACATTACATACAGATCACAGTGAGGCTGATGTGCTAAACCAGTGTTTTCAGTATTCATCCATGGGGCATATCAACAGCTTACATTTTTCCGATATTCTTACTTGATGACAGGTTGATTTTCAGTGGTTCAGTCATTTTGATTGAGCTACCTGTGTTTAATTAAGGATATTCTTGAAGTGGATCTCTCCCCTTAATTGAAGTTTGCATATTTGAAATGTTATGTTAGCAAATAGACCAGCAACTGTATTGTTAATGTATTCATATGCTAATTTATGCAAATTACGGTACCCATGCAGTACCAGTAACATTTCATATGCTAGTTAAGCTTGTTAGTGGCATTCCATATGCTAATTAACATTTTCAGTGACATGCCATATGCTAATGAAGATTTCAATTATGTGTCATATGCTAATGAAGCTCTGTGCAGTACCAGGATATGTTCACTTTCACTTTGCCCACAAATAAAAGTGTGTATATCTCCTAAACAATACAATTGCTAGACTTTTGGCGAACATGACATATAGCCAGTTTTTAATGCAGTTTTCAAATATGCAAACTTGAATTAAGGTGAAAGTTCCACTTTAATACCTAAATACAACATCTTCCTGTTCTAAGATAGAATCTATAGCATTTATTCAGCGGTTTTACATTTTTTTTATCAGTTTTTTTCAGGACATAAGAACAGCTGTATAGAACTCTGGAACTAAATGTATTTGTATTACATGTTCTATGTAAATCAAGCTGTGCCATGTACAGAATATAAGATGTCTTTTGGCTTACTCTACAGTGCATTTCAATTGGGAAGCTGTCCCCTCCCACACACAGTCACTTAAAGGAACTCTGACACCTCCTGATAATAAACCCCCCTTTAATATGGGCAAAAAATTGTAATGGCCACTGTCAGGGCCGGATTTCCCAATAGGCAGAGTAAGCAACTGTCTAGAGCTCCATGGCCCAGCTGACCACATCCATTGTGGGTGAGGCCAGAGCAATCTCAATGACCCTGCATCAGTTTTATGCCCATTTACAGGAGATTATTTAACTCCTTGGATGCTAGAAAGATCTGGACATATCTCTAGCAACCAAGGGGTTAAAATGCTCTTTGTTCTTGCTTGTTATAGACCAAGGGTGCTTTCTGCTCCAAGAAGCAGTGGATGGAACTGCGGGTGGGGTCATGTGAGGGAAATGGGGAGTGGCCATAGGTGGAGCTAGGAGCACTTAGAGTGCCCTGCCTAGGGGTCTGAGATTATATCCATCCCTGGCCCTGTGTATTGCTCACCCTTCTGGTGATCATAGGCTAAAAACTGAATGGAGCATCTGTGGATTAGAGCAAGCAGGGACCTGTCGTTGAGAATCAATATTATGGAGAACTTTAAGGGTTAATATTTTCAAGCTGTCTGGGTCAGCTCATTTTGAAAGTTGCCAGGTATGGTCCCAGTATTGCAGTCTTAAACAGCATTGCCGGCTAGCAGCTAAAACCGTGGCCTGAGCTGTCATTTTAACAGGAAAACATCCATCATCTTCCCGCGAGCTCTCAATAATCACCTCCTATTACAGGCAGATTGAATCTTCAACCTGTGGCACAGAGCCAGCCCTCCCTACCGTTCCCCTGTTTCCTGCTCTGTGCACTGGTATTCAAAACACTTCGGAGTCCAACCCAATAAACTGGGCTTTCAAACGTAGCCTCGTCTCCTTATCCATCTCCTACCGGGAAAGCATGTTCTAGGCAACGCTGAGACAGAGCTAAATGGCCTCATGTCAGGGAACTATTTAAAAGGAAAATAATATGTGGAAAAAAACAGGGCTCTATGCAGAGAGACAAAAGTGGAACAATTCTTGGGCAAACCAAATACCCCATAAGGAACAAATAATATTACCATTCAAATGGGCATTTTAACCCTTTGAACCCCACTAGAGAGGTCTCCATCACATTTCTACAACTTATTTTTTTGTTGTTTAACCCTTTGAGTGTCAGAGATATCCAAATATGTTGCATACTTCTCTGGCACACAAAAGATTAACACTGACCACATGGAAGTTGCAGTACAGGGGACAGGCATGTTAACCTATAAGACTTCTGTGCAGATCGTTCCCATGTACAGCTTGGAGGCTGCAATGCTCAGCCACAATGCAACGTCCATGGGGAAGCATAAACAAGTATCAAACAATTGGTCATCCTTTAAGACTAGAGGAAAGGCACTCTCAACTAAACAAAGACAGGGATTTGTTACAGTAAGGGCAGTAAAGTCATGGAATTCTTTGCCTCGGGATACCGTGCTTGCAGATACTCTAGTTGCTTTAAAAAGTAATGGATACCTATTGTAGCTCACAAAAATATTGAGAATTATGACAGTTAGTTTCAAAGCATATAGAGAAATACCTGACTGCCTTTGGAGTCAGGAAGGAATATGTTTTTACCCATTCTTAATTAAAGGGATAAATTTCCCCCCTCTAGGCTGTTTCAGACAAGTCTGCCATCTAGTGGACATCTGGAGATTCTTGTCCCGGGACCAGCCTGTGGCTCTTCAGCAGAGTAGAGCCGCCATCCAGTGAAATGACCGGACTCTGCTGTTGTCCCATAGGGCGCTGAAACAGCCTGGAGGGGGGATCTTTAGCCAGTTATATCGCTCAGACCATAAAGGTTTGAGAGATAAGACTTACATTGTTGTACTTATATTTTTAATGCCTAAAATACTAAATAAACTTAAATGTAAACATTACTATCCCTTTAAAGAAGACTCCAACAATGGTATTTTGCCTTTGTGTGGATCAACAGGGATGATGTAGCATGAACTGTACATGATGGATGAATGCCTTTTCTCAGCCTCATCAGCTATGATACTATGTTACTGTGGAGGTCTCTCTAGCTTTCAATACGTTAAAAGCCCTATACAAATCAATGTAAATGTTTATTATTACGATATGCTTAATGTCAGCATCCGGGGGGGGGGGGGGCAAAATATGACCCTCGGGCCAGCCTGCTCAGACATCATGTTTTTCTGGAAGGGGAAGTGTGTATGTGTGTGTGTGTGTGGGGGGGGGGGGGTAGTGCCCCCACCTTGTCCCCCCCGGAACGTCCATGGGTGTCTCTCAGAACCGATCCACTTGTGACTTAATGGACATGACCCCATGGGCCTTATTCCTCAAGCTAAAGAAGTGCAATTCTGCATCAAACAAATTGCACAACAGAACTAAAAATGAAAATCTGCAAATTTCCATTGATTTAACTCTCTGAGTGCTGGAGGTGTGCTCAGTGCCTGGCAAAGCCAGGAGTTGACCACCCCTCTTCCACTGAAAGGGTTCAGTGAGACTTTCAACCCATTGAATGACAAAAAGGTAGCCAATAAATTCCTCTGCAGAATTCATTGGGTTAAAAGCCGCATTTAATCTAGTGAGGATTTTAAATTATTCTATATGGTACAGTAGGTTTGCTCCAGAATTGCACCACTTTGTTTGATGAATAAGGCCCTATGAGTCTTTGAGTTTACATTCAGTATTAATGTATTCATCTCTGTGTCCATCCATTATCTGATCTGTCCATAAATCTGCTCTGTACCCCTTCCCCCTTGTTTTAAGCTGTGGCTGTCTTTCCTTGTGAGGAAGTAATTCATTTTCCTGATAAGAAAATGTTCTTACACATTCACAAAATAATTCCTTTCTGAATGTGAGTGCCCTCTCTTTTATCCTGTCCCCAGCCGCAGGCTGCCCTCTGCTTAGGCCTGTACTTGTGTATGTGAGTGCCCTGTCTTCTTTCCTACCCCCCCCCCCCCTCGGTCTTCTCTCTGCATACACTCTGTACTTGTGTATGTGAGTGCCCTCCTCCCACCTTACCAGGTCTCCTCTCTGCTTACACTCTGTATTTGCGTATGTAAGTGTCCTCTCTTCTCTCACCCCTTCCCCCCAGGCTCCTCTCTGCTTACACGCTGTACTTGTGTATGTGAGTGCCCTCTCTTCTCCCACCCACCTCCCGGGCTCCTCTCTGCTTATACTCTCTACTTGTGTATGTGAGTGCCCTCTCTTCTCCCCCCCCTCGGCTTCTCTGTGCTTACACTCTGTACCTGTGTATGTGAGTGCCCTCTCTTGTCTTCTAGCCCTCCTTCCCCAGGCTTCTCTCTGTTTAAACTCTGTACTTGTGCATGTGAGTGCCCTATCTTCTCTCCTGCACCCCTCCCCCTACCCAGGTTCCTCTTTGCTTAGACGCTGTACTGTTTATGTGAGTGCCCTATCTTCTCCCCCCCACTTCCCAGGCTCCTCTCTGCTTACACTCTGTACTGTGTATGTGAGTGCCCTACATTTTCTCTTTTAACACCCCCCCCCCGCCCGCAGCTTCCTCTTTTTTAGACTCTGTATTGAGTATGAGAATGCACTGCCCTGGAAACTGTAAAACCATTAATCTATAGATACATTCCTTATGGCAGTGAAAGAGTGAACCCATTGGCGCTAGAGGGATGTGGGTTTGGGTTCACTTACAGCACCCAAAGGTTTAAATTATTAACAAGCTTGGATAATTGATAATATATATATATATATTTTTGCAGTACTTTGCAGACCCCTCTTACGTACACACACATTCCTGTCCTACTCACTGATGTTTCAGTCCAAGACAAACATTAACAGTTCTGTAAAGACCAGAGCGGAGTGCAACTCATTGTGAAGCAAGTCATTACAAAGCCTTATGGGCTGTTGGTGTGTGTATATACGTATGTATATGTAGGTTTATGTGCGTGTGTGTATATGTATGTGTGTGTGTAATACGTGTGTGTATATGTACATATGTGTATGTGTACGAGTGTGGGTAACAGATTTTATACATAGTATTTTGTTAGGACAATTAGTAAGCCTGTCTCTTGAAGTCCCTTGCAGCCTCGCCACAGTATAAAATAAATTCATTTTGCTGAAGGCGCACGATACGACAGAGCAAGCTCATTGTCCCCTCCACCTGCTCCCCTTACATATTGCCTATGTATTTAGGAAATCTAATTCCCTGCCTTTAGGAAGCAAAGGACATGATTTTCTGCTTCAGGAGAAGTTTCCCTCTTGCAGCTGCTCGAAGCAGAGGTGGGACAGAGGAAATAATACTCTGTGGATAGAAAGGGTGGGGTCTCTCTTTGTTTCTTTTTATATTACTTCAGGAAAAGCTGACAATCGCCCCATATTAATGAACAACACCATCAATCAGGGGGCTGACAATGAGCGGAAAAGAGAGGTATATGTCAGGCGGATGGCAGATTGATTTTTTTTCAGCTGGGGAAAGGCTGTTTATAGCATTTTTTTCATTGGCAAAACTGACACCAGGGCCAGAAATAGATTTAAGTACCATTAGGAACATGGCCTAGAAAGGGGGTGAATTTAGCCTAATGTAGGGGAGTTGCTAGGTTCCAGAAAGACCTACGACCTAGACCAACCTAAGCATTATTAGTGCACTGTGCATCCCAATTTCACCATTGTTTTAACCCTATGAGTGCCAGGGTACCCCTCTGGCACTCAAAGGGTTAAGGGAGATTGGCACAATGATGCCTCAAGCTGGCAACAGGAACTTGGGGTTTAACCCTTAGAAAACCAGAGGGGTATCCAGCACATTGCTTTGCATACCCCTCTGGCACTCTAAGGGTTAAGCATAAGACCTAGAGCTTTAGCCACTTAGAACAGTACCTAGCGATGCCCATGGTCTTATGCATAAAATCAAACTGGAGTATAAAAAATAGGAACTGTGCCTTTAAGTTTCCTTCTCTGTTTCTTATTCTGGCAAAAGCAGGGCCCCAACTACAATCTATGGAATGTTCAGAGGGAGCAATTCTGGGGCAAAACAACTACACCATTGGGGGCAATAAGTTTGAATCCTTATCCTCTCTAGCGTTCAAGGGATTTATATCCCCACTGAAATCAATGGAGGATTTTATTTGTTCCCTGCGCGGCAATTGATTAGCCTCAGAATTGTTTCAGTTTTCTCATTAAGTCAGCCTTTCTCACATAGCCTACAACAGTTCTCAGAACACACCAGAAGGTTAGGATTTATGGGTAATCCCTAATGAGGCACAAATAAGTCAGTTACAATGACCATACCTGGGAACTCTCCGAATTTTCCCCTGAGACTCCGGTTTTGAGACTGCATTACCGGGTTTCCGCTGCAGAAGATGATTACCTGGATGTGGGGAGTTTGCTTTAAATCTCTGCCTATTTCTGCTCCTTCCCACCCGGTTCCTCCCACTTTTCTGCCTTCCCCACCCACTTCCCTCCCACTTGTGTGATGCAATAGAAGGCCCCGCCCCCCACTCACAGGTAAACCCCGCCCCTTCCCCCGTGATTTGCAGCAATTATACTCCTCAGCGGCATCAGAGGAAACCCCTCCAGGGACTCCACAAATGAAAGTTCCCAGGTATGACAGTGACTGAGCCACTGATTACCTACCTGTGATCAAGCAGGGTTTTCCATAAAACCTGAACCGTGAGTGTGTGCAGAGGACTAACGTGAGAAACACATAACTGAATGTTCAGGTGATACAAGTAATACATTTTTTTTTTTTTTTTTAAATGCAGGCTTGAGCTGTAATTATTTTTAATACAGCATCTCCTGCCAGTGTTGGTACCATTGTTTTACTAAGCAACAAAAACCCTGATATATATATCTATATATATAAAAGAATAAGCCTCATTGCATAATTTATGGTACCTCACACACAGAACATAATTTATGTATCCTCAGAAAACAAACACACATTGAACAGAATGCCTCATTACATAATTTATGTCTCATTAGGAGACACAACTCCCATTGGGTGATTCAATGGGGACATTACTGCTCCCATTGGGTGATTCAATGGGGGCGTGTTTATCATACAGGGAGTTGGCCCGCTCCCTCCAGCCTGCCCACCACTATCCAACTGACAAAAAAATATATATAACTGTCACTCGCTCCTGAAGTAGGGGATATCAGTAACTTCTCCTGGTCCGCACACACTCTCACTCAGGATCATGACCCCACAAACACACTGTTTCACCTCCCACAGATAATTGTAACTTCCCATACACTCTGTTTCAGTAGGAGGGTGTAATGTTTCCATAAAATACAAACGGTCAGGGATAAACTTAATAGCAACTGTTTTATTTACCTCTTTTCATCTCTTCAGTCACCTCACTAAATGTCTGTTTTCAACTGTCACTCCTCCACTTCCTACTTCCTGATTCCCGCCCTTTCTCCTTAAAGGGAGAGAGATGCTTTGCTGTATGTTACAGAGGGCAAGCCTCAAACACCACTTTCTATTTGTTCCCTCAGCATACTGCTAGGGTTGCCACCTTTTCGTACAAAAATACCGGCCAAGGCGGACATAGCATTCTCTCCATAGACTTAGCATTCTCTCCATAGACTTAACATTGGACAGAAGCCAATTTTTTTACCGGCCTGCCGGTAAAATACCGGCTGGGTGGCAACCCTACATACTGCTACATTGCCTCAACTGACAAGAGCCACCGTGTGTTATACCGCTATGTTACCATAACTTAACCCTTTGAGTGCCAGAGGGGTACGCAACGCATTGCAAAGCAATGCGTTGCGTACCCCTCTGGCACTCAAAGGGTTAAGTAAGGAGGAGTTACTGCTTCCATTGGGTGATTCAATGGGGGAGTGATTTAAATCATGCAGGGAGTTGCCCTGCCCCCACTATCCAACCCGCCCACCACTATCCAAGTAACTGAAAAAACAAAATGGCTGCCACTCGCTCCTACACCACAGACACAAACACATCAGCCAAAAACACACACACACACTCGATCAAACACACTCAATCACACACTCACACTTTCACTCACACTCAATCATACACACTCAATCATACACACTCACAATAATTCACACACTCACACTCTCTCACACTCTCACTCACACATTCGCTCACACTCAATCACACACACTCTCACTCATACACTCTCACTCACACACTCACACTCTCTTTCTCACACTCTCTCACTCACTCTCATACACCCTCTCACTCACACACTCACTTGCACTCACACACTTTCACACACACTCAAACACATTCACTAACACACTCACACAATCACTCACATGCAATCACTCACATACAATCACTCACGAGCAATAACTCACTTTTGCACTCACACGCACTCACTCACACTCACTCACTCACAGCCCGGGAGCCAGCACGATCCACCTTCCACCATAGTCTCACTCATACTCACTCACACCCAGGGACCAGCACGATCCACCTTCTACTATAGTATGTGCAATTACCACAAGCATTTCAACTATATGTGTAATCAGAAAGGACTGGTAAATGTAAATGTTCAACTCTGGGACATTACATATGAATGAATGCCACTCACTCACACACACTGACACCCCGGGAGCCAGCACGATCCACGTTCCACCATAGTATGTGCAATTACCACATGCATTTCAACTACATGAATGAATGTCACAGTGGAGGCATAAGTACAAACACAAACTCATTACAATGACACATAAATCACCCCCATATGACTCACTTCTGTGTGTGTGTGTGTGTCTCTGTGTGTGCCTGTATGTTCCTCACTGTGTGCGTTAAATGTCTGTATCACACTCTGTGTGTCTTCATGTTGTGCATTGCATGTATGTGTGTATGACTGTGTCACACTTTATGCATCTCAGTGCATGCGTGTGCATTTGCGCGTGTGTCTCTTTGTGTGTTTGTCTTGCATCCATGTGTGTGCATTAATTCCCTATATATCCTGACGGGCAGCGCCGTCCCACATTGCTAGTATATATATATATATATATATATATATATATATATATATAATATTCCATGTTATGCAATACTTTTCCTTTAATGTTTTGCAGTTTTCCTTACAAATCCACTACTTAATTAAGAATGGTATAGAATCAGCCTAGGAGAAATTAACCCTTTGAGTGCCAGAGGGGTACACAACGCTCGATGCGTTACATCCCTTCTGGCGTTCAAAGGGTTAAAGGGATAGTAACATTTACTAATGAAAAAAAAATGTATAGTGCATGGCTTATCCTGCTGAGTAATACAAGCAAAGTCCCACTGCTGTGAAATGCTTCATGTAAAAATTATTGCAGATCAAACTTGCAATTGTTGGGTGCAATACTGCCACTGCTTGAAATTATACAGTGGCACTGTTGTTACAGAATCCTATAGATTCTTATAGTTTACTGACCAGAGCTACAGCACCACTGTAAAATTTCAGGCCAGAGAAGTACTGCACACCCAAAAAATGCAACTTTGAGTTGCAACAGCTTTTAAATAAAACATCTTTCAGAAGCGGGCGTACCCCTTTTTACTCATCAGTATAAACTTTGATATATATATATATATATATATATATATATATATATTTTTTTTTTTTTTTTTTTTTTTTTTTTTATTATTATTATTATTTTTTCTGTATTAAGCATTACTGTCCCTTTAAAGGGCAATTATTAGTAGGACAGCACCCTATCAGGACATCAGACCTGCCGAAGAAGCTAGGGATACATTGCAGGCCTTGACAGATCAAGGAGGGATCACAAGGAGGGATTTCTGAACAGAGATTCCCAGAACACCCCTGTTGGTCCCTGGAAGAGACTGAAATGTGAGACTGAAGTCTAAGAGTTCTGTTTCCTGTCCTGTGCTATACAGTTCCCTTCATGCCCTCTGTTTTAGGCTTGAAATCCCAACACAGCCGATCAACAAGGACTGCTGATGCAACCCATTTGTTTGTGGCTGAGACCACAGACATCCTCACTGCATTCCACCCAAAAGGGTTGCACGGTGTAGCCACTGCTATAGACTTGCTCCCATAAGAACAGGCTTAGAAATACATGCCACTTTCCCTTTAAGTTCCAGGTTCTAATCCCACTGATTCCATACAGAATGTGCCTTTGATTGTGGCATTCATATGAGTAATATAGGTTGTGCATGTTTGACCTCTAGACTTTAGGATGTTTCAGCAGTAGCTAGTGGACAGTAATTACACACAAATCATTGCTCCTTTCTTGTTGTGTTTTAGTTATTTCAGTAAAGGTGACTCAAGCAGAAAGTAGAATCCATTCATTGTAATTTTAGACTAGGAGAAGGAAACATGTGACTCTGCAGGGGGTTATGTTCTAAGGCATGATAAAGTGGAAATCAGTTTTCCAGTGATCTAAACTCTCCAAGTCCTATGTTATTCTATGGAGCCTATGCACTAAGATCTCTCAAGTTAGAGACATCTAGGTACATTGACCTCATAGAGTAACATAGGACTTGGAGAGTTCAGAACACTGGAGAAGTGATCTCCACTTTATCACCCCTTTATCACGCCCTAGTGCTTCTCCCCCAGATGTTTTTGGACTACAACTCCCATCATCCTCAGCCGACCAGTGGACGGCTGAGGATGTGAGTTATAGTCAAACAACAGCTGATGAACCACCCCCGTGTATGCTGCAAGGATCTTAAAGAAACAGTCATTCTAAAATACAACTTGTTATTAAATGAAAACATACGTTGTGATATTCATGGATAACTCTGCCATGGGGCCCCCTTTAATTGTTATTGCTAATAAGACATTGTCATTGTCATCTGATTTAGTTTACATGCAGCATTGGTACTGCATAAGTATACTTCCCAAGTGCCCCTCTTTAGGAGGGACAGTCCCTCTTTGAGGCCCAAATCCCTCTGTCCCTCTTTCCCACCCTGATGTCCCTCTTTTTAGGAGATCAGACTGTGTGGTGTATATATAAGTGTATCACATTGCTCTACAGCAATAAAACTCACATTAATATCTGATTAAAGTTCAGTACATGTGTTTATAAATTAGTCTGTGTAAATAAAATACTTTGGTCTTACTCTAAATCATTTATTCAGTTACACAAAGAGGTGTCAATAAGTCATGAAATAACCTAAAAATTATTGGTAATGCCCAGCCCTCCAGCCACGCTCCCCAGCAAAACCCTTAAAACAAAAATGTCCTTCTTTGGCTATTTGAAATGTTGGGAGGTATGTGTGCTGCGGGGCTCTCTGACCAAGTTGGGACCTAAGCATCTGCGTATTCTGCTTCTGTTATAGCACCACCAGTGAACTCTACACGTGTTTCTATACCATGATATAACTTTATGGTAACCTTTTTACTTGACTTTACATATTCTGCAGGTGTGTGCTATGTAAAGTCAAATTACCTATATATATTTTTTATCGTAAACCATTTGTTTTACATGTTTACTAGTTGAACAGCCCGTTACACGGGCCACAGTGCCACTGCCACCCGGTCGTGGAGCAGTCACATGCAGTAGAGACTGCCCGCACCACGGCTGATACAGAGCTGGACGCTCCTTCGGAGCCTTCAGCCGTGGCGCGGACAGCCTCTACTACTCATGACAGCAGCACGAGCAGCAGTGTGTACTGCGCATGTTGCGGCATTACACATGATTTAGTGAATTATTATATAGGATGTTGCTGACAATGAGCTCCCATGATCAGTTTTCAGAGGGCAGTATGTCAAGCACTGTGAGTATAGGGACATTGATGCAATGCAGGTGGAGATACAATGTAGAAAAGACTGCCACAATGCCCACCATCTCCAAACAGATAGTGGCTGCTTGGGTATGCTGGGAATTGTAGGCCCCAACAGATATATGTCTGATAAATGACTGCCCTTGCACTAAGGACTCTACCCAACTTGAGATATCTTAGTGCACAGGCTCCACAGAATAACTGTAGAATTTATCAAACTGGAGATGTTATCTCCTCTTCATTACTCCTCAGTCAATCACATTACCTGGACATCAGATAGTACTGTTAATGTAGAAAAACATCTGTTTAACTTGTAATAACTTTGGAATGATGCTTCTCCCCAGTGACAATACCCCTGTTTTTCATAAGGTTACCATTCACTTAAGCCCCTCCCACTTTATGCACATTCCAACAATGGTAATTTATATGTTTTGCTTATTAGATGCAGAAACGATAACTGAGATGTATGTTTCCTGGCAGAAACAACTATCTAGCTCTGAAAAACAATAATTAACAAATAATAAAAAAGAATTAACCCTCTCTACAATGAGCCATGCATACTCAATAGTCTATAGATATTCCCTTATACCCTGCATCCAATTATTCTCCCAATATATTGCCATGTGTGGTCACTGCACCACACAATGTGGAATGTATACAAACTTATTGTCATAGTTTAACACCTGCAGAATCAGTCTGTTGGTCGTATTGGTAATGACAATGTTGGTGCCAGGGAGGACCCTGAGGGTGGTGGAGTCATTTGGAATTTTACTATTAACTCAGCCCCTGACCCTAGCAGGAGATGAGCAGATGATGATGTCATTGGATTGCCTGAACAGGGAATTCATTTTTGCATAATGGGGGATGTTGTCATCTTCATTGTTGGTGATAGACAAGGGGATCTGATTTCTTGGGGGAAGTTTAACCCTTTGAGTGCAGACAGGTATCCAGTGCATTGCTTTGCAATGCATTGCATACCTCTGGCGTTCAAAGGTATAACACAGTCAACATAAACTTCAGAGTGGTTATGTTGGATGTGCTTAATTAGAGCAGAAGTGCCAAGGTGTGATCCCCTCTTCCCTCTCTCCAAAACCTTTTCACCACTCTGCAAAAAGAACCACAGCCATGATTACAACAACAGGCTACCCTCAACAGTCCTTAAAGAAACTCCAGCTCCCTCGCCTTTCCTGTCTGCCTACACCAGCTAGTGTTATATTTTCAGCAGCATTCCCTCTCTTGCTCTGTCCCAAGCACAAACTGATAACATGGGATTCACTGAAACTCCCTTTTATAGTGGCGAGTTAGAAATGTAGGAATACATGTGGGCAACTCTTCACAAGGGAAGAAATATCATTATTATCATTGATTTCAATGCAATGAAAAAAAAATTGGACAAAAAAGGGAGAGAGGAAGGCGGTAACTGACATTTTTCACTTTTCACTTGTTTGGGGAAACATTTTCACCCATCCCTAATTTGTTAGGAGGCGTTAGCTCTCTTTTAGAGTGGCTTCTCACCCCTTAAGAATTAGCAGCCAATATTAGAGAAGTTTTACAGGCATAAATGAAAACATTTTATTTTTCATAATAGTTTCCATTTCACCCTTTGGATGCTATTGACAATGCCAACACATTACAAAGTAATGCATTGGAGACGTCGCTAGCATTCAGGGGGATTACAAAGTTATTTCTATGTCTCAGCATAAAAACAGGAACATTGTGATCCAGAAATGGGAAGGCCGTAAATAAAATATAATTGCTCTGACAATACCCACTTTTCCTGGCATTGCCTACCATTCTTGTTTTGTAATTACATCGTTCTGGGCAGACATGTGGTTTCCATTACACAGACTGCAGATCATGAATTGAATTGAAAATAAAAATAATAATAATACCGAAAAAAGTCCAGCATATTACTGAAGTGTTTGTAGAACAGGCTAATTCCATTGATATAGCCCCCCGCAGTGATATTCCATGGCACTTTTCCACTCTGAAATAAAGCCAAGAGCTGCTGAGTAGAGGTCGTTTTTTTTTTTTATTATTGTTTTTTTTTTTTTTTTTTTTAATCTAAGTGGGTAGTATGAAGGCAGAACATTCTGTAATCATTGATACTGACTTGGATTTAAAACAGAAATAACAATTCATATTACCCCCCCCCACACACACACACACACACAAACATAAACACACACCACCATATACACACCCACATACACACGCACTTACCTATACGATAACCAGGAAGTCCTAATGGCATTTCTACATTTTGACCTTGTATCTTTGGGCTTGTGATAACATCTTAAATCAGTTCTGAATGTAATTTCTATGGATTCAGACATGACAGTTGCTGGATACATTGTGCAAGAGCCTACTTAACTCTTTAAGGACCAAAGGGGTTTCCCAACTCATTGCAAAGCTCCAGAATTGCTCTGCTTTTCTTTGTGTACATGGGACATGGGGGAATGCATGAATCTGTCATCACAACTCAATGTCTGCACATGGACAGTAACTTAAAATTCCCACTGCTGTCTGACAGGGGATGTACTGTAGCACTGGATCACTTTAGTGCATTCCGGCACACACACTACATCTTCATTAGGATTTTAATGTGAACAAGTCCTGAATGCCTCCCATATAATATGTGCAGGGAAACTGATTCATTTTATGTTGGCTTCCTCACCCCCTTGTTAGTATGTATCAAGAAACAAGGTGCAGAGGAACAGAAATGATTATACTCTCCTGCACTGGCCCCCTCATGGTGGAAGCAGTGTAAAGAGGATACTTTTCAGTGTAGATAGTGTAACACAAAAACTGTAAAATATGTTATAATAAACCTTCACTTAACTTACTATGGCCAGGAAGCCCCAGTGACTCCTATGAATGTTGCCCATGTGTCTTTCATCAAGAGAGAACATACTTAATCATTCCTGGATGTCATGTCCTTAGAAGAGTAAATGACCATTGCAGGCATGATACTAGCAGGACCACAGAACCTCGGACATTGCTCACTGCACATGGTAATCTGAGGGGTGATTTTCTAAAAAGAAAGGTCCTTGTTGATATACAAAAATGTGTGATAAAAAGGTGATAATGTGAAGATGACTTCTCCAGTGATATCACTTTTCCAATTTCTATGTCATTCTATGGAGCCAATGCACTATCTCTCCAATTTGAAAAGTCTTAGTGCATAGGCTTCATAAAGAGGTGATAAAGAGGTGATAAAGTAGAGACTTCTCTAGTGATATCACTTCTTCAAATCCTATATTATTCTATGGAGCCAATGCACTAATATTTCTCCAACTTTGGATATCTTAGAAGTGCATAGGCTGTATAGAATAACATTGTAAATGGAGAAGTGATATCACTCGAGAAGTCATCTCCACTTTATCACCTCTTTATCAAGATTTAGTGTACAACCCCCCTGATATAACTGTTGAAATTACCTCTTCCTTATCACCTCTTTATCACACCTTTATGCATCAACCACTTGGTTATCTTATTCTTGGTGGAGAAAGTGCCCAACAAATGTAGAGAGCCACTGATAACATGCATTGGGTCACTGACCTGGCTGAAAATTAGTTCTGGATAATCTTAACCCTTTAAGGACCAGAGGGGGGTTTACAATGCAATGCTCTGCATTGTGAAAAAACTGCCATCAGCTGTAATGTACACCAGTATCCATGGCTGTTGGAAGAATTTATCTCCAAAGGCACAAGGGCAAAATGTACAGGGGCGATGATGTCTTTCTGGCAACAGGTGAGTGAGGATTTTTATTTCAAGGTGTAAGTTCTCCTTTAAATCCAGCATGTGCAGCTTTAGTCACCTCACCTGATAGAATGACTTGCCCAAGGTCACATAGAAAGCTGATTCACAGCAAAATGACACACTACAAAGCAGGACCAAGAGGATCACATTTCTAAATGTAGAAGACTTTTTTTATGCCTGTGGATATCACAGTTCGTATTTGGAACGTTCCCGCTGTAGAATTTGGAGATCCTCCCTTCCAGTGCTATGTTACTAAATGTTTTCAATTAAACTGAAAAATATGTTCAGTTGTGAATATTGCTTTTGGCTCAGTCCATATTACAATGCAGTAATGAAAACAGATATAAGTTCCACCGAAACATTTAACAACGAAGGTTTTCATTTAACTATAAAAGACAACAACAAATCATGGTTTTTGGCTCACACCCTAAGCTTGCTCCACGCCCAGTGCTCGCAGTAAACTAATCGCTTTTGCTGTAATGGCAGAGAGGGTATTAAAATGTTGGATATTTCGTTTTCTTGCATGGATTCTTGTAAAATGACAAATTCTATACAGTTGCCAGATGTTATCATCCATAACATTTTTACGCAAGAAGTATTTTCTTATATTTTTTTGACAAGCTAGCTGGGCAGCTGAAATTTTTTATGTTATAAGGGAGCAGGACTGGATCCAAAATTCATGTCACTGTCAGGGAAACTAAGGCAGAAATTGTATAAAAGCAGAAATGCTCAACACCTATACTCAAATATTTGTCCACTTTTTAAACTCTTGGACTTCATTTACTAAATGGAGAATTGAAAATCCTGCAATCTTCTGGCCCTAGCTGAAGCGTTCAGTTGTAGCTCAAAACTCTTATTGAGCCAAGCAGCTCTTCATTCCACGTACCTCCCAACATTTCAAATGGTCAAAGAGGACTGTTCCTCATAAAGAGGGGCACAGGGGAGGTATGTACCTGTAATATCTCCTAAAGAGGGACACTTGGGAGGTATGGACCCCTAATATCTCCTAAAGTGGGACACTTGTGAGGTATGGACCCTTAATATCTCCTAAAGAGGGGTACATGGAAGGTATGCACCCCTAATATCTCTTAAAGAGAGACAGTTGGGAGGTATGGACCTCTAACATCTCCTACTCTATCTGACACTCCCGCCTAGTTCTACTGTCCGTGGTAGTCACAGGCCCACACTTACACTATCTGACACCTCAGCCTTGTTCTACTGTCCATTGGAGGTCATAGAAGTACACATACACTGCTTACTTCAGTTGGTAGTCACAGATCCACACTTACACTATCTGACACTCCAGCATTGTTCTATTGTCCACTGGTAACCACAGACCCACACATACACTATCTGACACCCCAGCCTTGTTCCACTGTCCTTGTTCCACTGTCCAATAACACATACACTGTCTGCCTCCCTACCCCTGTTCTGTTGTCCCTGGTAGTTACAGGACCACATACACACACATACTGTTTGACATCCCAACCTTGTTCCACTGTCCAGTGGTAGTCACAGAACCCATCTGATAGTCACAGAACCCAACATATACTGTCTGACACCCAGACCTATTCCACTGCCCACTGGTTGTCTCAAAAGCATACATACACTGTCTGCCAACCCAGATGTACCCTACTGTCTGCCACTGCATACATCACTTTGTTATATATATGTATGCATGTATATATATATATTTTTTTCATAATAAATGTTACTACCTCTTTAAAACTCTTCCAAGCAAAGTTAAAATGCTGACAGTTTCTTAGACCTAATACTTCGTCAGCTACACTCTTTCCCCAGTACCAACCAATCACATACAGATCAATTAAGCTCAAGGGAACATTCATCCTCTATTGGATACCAACTTACGCAATCAGTATCCTCCTAGGGCAGAAGATAATAAAACTGTTTTACTTGAAGGATGTACACATAACCCCCTATAGAGGTTAGACATAAATAACAGTTATTCTGCAAGAAACACAAATATAGAGCAGAACAAGACTTACTAGGAATTTTTCTGTAATTACTCTAATCATTTTGAGAGCTGTTGTTGATTTAATTCCCTGGGTACAAGAGAGGCTTCCAATGCCATTTGAAGCAATGTATTGCATACCTCCTACAATTTCAAATGACCAAAGATGGACACTTTCTTGGGTGTGTGTGACTTGTCTAATGTGCGGGGAGTTAAGTGCTCCAACGAAATAGGTTTTAGAGGGGAAGTTTAAAGTAAATATCTAGAAATAATATAGTTATTAGCCCTTTAAAGGGACAGTAATGCCCCATAAAAAATTGTTATAGTTTTGTAGAGGTTAAAAAATGAAACTATATGCCACAAATCCTATCACTCAAACCTCTATGGTTGGAGAGATACTCGCTTTCAAAGTTCCCCCCTCCCTCCCCCGCTCTCCTGACAGCAGGAGATTCAAGTCAGCCGACTCGAGGAGGATTTTCAGCTAAGCCCAAATCATGTTATTTAAAAAGAAATCCTTCATTGGAACAGTCTACAAAGTGTGCTTGGAAACCAGGCACACTTTGTAGACCTTTCCAATGAACCAATAACACGACTTCGGCTCTGTTGCAGAGCTGCTGGCTGGTCCACAGACTGGATCTCCTGCTGTCAGCACAGCGCTGACATCAGGAGAAGGGGAGGGAGGGGGGAACTTTGAAAGCGAATATCTCTCACACTGCTATAGATTTGTGGCATATAGTTTAATTTTTTAACCTCTACAAAACTATGACCATTTTTAATGGACATTATTGACCCTTTAAGGACCAGAGGGCTGTGTGATGTATTTTGAAGCAATGCATCGCACACACTTTTGGTCCTTAACCCTAGGAGTGCCAGAGGGGTACGTACTGTGTTATGCACCCCTCTGGCATTCAGAGGGTTAAAGGGATACAATGTAGTGCAAGACTGATTTACTAAAAAGAACTGTAGGAATTTGGGGCCAAGCCATCTGCACCATAGGAGACAAATTAATATTCCCACTTGATTTAAATGGGGCTTCAATGCACTGAAGGGGTTAAAAAGCGTAGTTATATTTTTATTTGTTTTCTGTGGTGCAGCTGACTTGCTACAGATTTTCTCTAATTATTTTCAGTCTCAAGATTTACGACATCATAAGTCAAAACAGTATTTGGATGGGTTTCCTTTTAAAATGTCTTACACAAAACAGCGTGCGACTACTGGGCACATTGAGCATGTTGCCCACATTTAAAGGGCGACATGAGAATCTCGCACTACAGGAAAGTGCGAGATTCTCATGTCACCATATTTATTTATGGCAACATGGTTATTGTGTTATGTGGTTGCTCGCTCTTTCGGGTGCGACCTTTTAAAAGTAAACCATTTGGATGTCAGTGACTGGCTCATAGATACAGAATATATTTATTCTAATCTACCGATTTGAATTATTTTTAAATACTATTGCTATAAATATTAATATTTGAAACCTGAACAAGAACAATAGAAATGGTTCAACGTCACTAAATAAGTGATTGAAAACAATTCATTTACCTGTTTAATAGATCGTTGAATTGACAGATACAATGTCAGTAGCTCTCACATTGGAATCGTTACTAGATAATGACTAAAGAAATATCATTCCTTAAATATAGGTGAGTGACTCATGGGCTCAAATTATTTTATTGGATCACCTGGGTTAATCTTTACCCCTCTGGTCCTTAATCAATACATTTTTTTTTACATGTCAAGATAAATAAAATGAAGAATGCTTTTTTCCCACTACCTTTAACCCTTTGAGTGCCAGATGGGTATAACCCACTGCCACTCAAAGGGTTAAGTCAGATGGATTTATGTCATTGCAACCTTCTTGTAAGTTGCAAGTATTGAAGAAGACAGGACTGGCTAAAGCCATAGGTGGAAAGAGAGACATCTCATGATTGTAAATGGCCAGTTAACCCTTTGAATTTCAGTAGGGTATCCTATGCACTGTTTTGCAATGCATGTTTTACCCCCCTGGCAAATAAGGGTTAAATATTCTTACGGTAAGAGGACCAGAGCTGTCCATAGGATGGTGTAGCAACAGCACCACTATACAGTTTCAGGCCACTGTAATATTGCACCTAAAAATAACTGTAATAACTTTTGTATAAAACACCTTTCAGCAGTGGGAGTACCCTTGTTTTACTCAGGCGGATAAACACTACAATTTATATTTTTTTTAAGTATTACTACCCCTTTAAAGACTAAAATTAAAAAAATAATGAACACATATATGGCTGCTGTACCAGGTGGCACCTGCCTAGGTAAGTCACTTTGTTAAAGGGACAGTAACCTTTTATTTTGAACTTACATTCTCTATGAGTGCATAATATGTAAAATAAAATTGCCTGTATGTTTTATTAATATTATTTTCATCTTCATCTTTTTTTTTGTTGCTTTTACAATTTTACATCTCTGACATTGGAATAACTGAATTTGTTTCCAGAGAGCTTTCTGTCATGGACTGTTAAAGAAAGTATAGTATACAGTGTAGGAATTATACAGTGTAAAAAAGATACCATACAGCGCATGAATAATGTTACATTGCTTCACTATTCTGCTTTGATGATTGAATGACGAGAAAACAGGAATCCAGGGAGCTTACTGGGAGAAACATAAAAGAGTTAAAAAATAAGTGATTAAGATAATAAGAATAATAAAAAGAATAAGCTATTTAACTTTACATGTTTTTTACTTGCAGAATATGTTGTCAAAATATAGAATTGCTATCCCTTTAAACAAATCAAGAGCCATTTATTACAGATGTACAAGCAGATACTTCTACAGCTCTGTAAGAAGTACTGCATCATGGAATTTTCTAATACGCACAAGAGGAAATTTTGTTGGCTAACCACATAATTACTTTGTTTCACTTTCTGACTTGGGTTTACTGACCAAAATTGAATGTATAATCCTTTTCAAACTAAATTTTCTGATACCTGAACTCGGCTCATTACAGAACTTGAAAATTTCAGTTGTCTAAAGTAATCTATGGCATACTTGTATCACAGACAGCACAATGACAAATACCTTCAGGGGTAATTTAATAAAATATATTTTATATATTCAATGGCAAATGCTTTTGGTAAAACCACAGTTAAATTCTCAACCAAACACATAAAATATGAGAAATACAGAGTAAGCTATTCCACCTTAAAGACATACTAACGTCAAAAATAAACTTATATATGATTGTTAATGGGGTAGTAATACTTAAAATTTACCAGTCCCCATATTGTAGGCATTAAAAAAAGAAATTAATTGCCCACAGTGCAATCTCTCAAACCTTTATGATTTGAGAGATAATCACTCGCAAAGTTCCCCCCTCCCCTTTCCCTGAAGTCAGCGTTCTAACTGACTGAAGGGGAATCTGGTCTTTCGTGCATCAGGCAGCCTGATGGTTGTATGACAGGATTCCCCTGCAGTCAGCTAAACGCTGACATCAGGGAAAGGGGAGGGAGGGGGGAACTTTGCGAGTGATTATCTCTCAAACTATAAAGGTTTGAGAGATTGCATTTGTGGCAATTAATTTCTTTTTTTAACGCCTACAATATGGGGATTAGTACATTTTAAGTATTACTATCCCTTTAAACTTAATTTTTTATAATGCATAGTATCTTAGTATTGAATTATTTTAACAAAATGTTATCTTGTAGATATTAAAAAAATGAATCAAATTATGGCAGTCCAATCTCTCAAACCTTTATGGTTTGAGAGATATATATGCAGCTAAACTTCCCACCTCCCTCCCCTTGCACAGACATCAGTGCTCTAGCTGACAGCAGGAGATTCTGGTCCTGGGACCGGCCGGTGGCTCTTCAGCAGAGCCGAAATAGCTCTATTTAAAATGAATTACTTCACTGGAATAGTCTACAAAGTGTGCCAGCCCAACAAACAAACAAACAATTGAAGCCATTTCCAGTTAAACCCCAAGTGATTCCAAATGACAGTCAGATATTTTCCTGAATCAACATCCTATTTGCTTTGAAGCCAACTGTCATAATTCTCAATAGTGTTATGTCTAGATATGTATCCATTACTTTTTTGAAAGCTGTTACAGTATGTGCAAGTAGAGCATCCCGAGGCAAAAAATGCCATAACTTTACTGCCCTTACTGTAAAAAATCTCTGCGTTTTAGTCAAAAGTGCCTTTCTTCTAGTGTTTTTGATGACCTCTTTTTCTTAACTCAGCTGTCTGAGTAACTAATTCATTGGAGAGTTCTTTGAATTGACCTCGAATATATTTGTAAATGATAATGATATCACCCCTTAAACATAAGGGCATGGAGATATTCTGGAAGAACTTAAGCTGTATTTACTAGCTTTTATGTGTTTGAGTAAGAACTTAACTGTGACTTTAACAAACTGTTACTTTAACTTGGGACTTTGACCCTTTGAATGTTAGTGAGGTCTCCACCATATTTCAATCAGTGAGAAACCTTCTGGCATTCCTGTGAACCTTCTTGTACCAAGTACCCAGAGAAACAATGTAGAGCTGAAGGTTGGAGTGTCCAAATGATGTCTTTTGTGTGATAATGTAGGCTCAGGTGTATTGTAGGCTAAGGCTCAGGTGTACAATGCATTATAAAGGAATGGTATCCCAAAGTAAGGCTCCCTGAATCTAAAGGTCCTTCAATGACACGGGGTATGGCCCTGGCTATGGCCCATCATTAAATTGGTCTTGTCTTTCTGGTGCAAACAATGCTAGTCAGCGAATACACATATGAGAGTACAGCAACTGAGACTACAGGGGAAAAAAATTAGGACTCTTTTGAGGAAAGACTTTTGTAAGTTATTGTAAAATTATGTATTGTAGAGCTTTTCCTGCTGAGTAAAAACAAACTTTTATTTTTAATTAAACTGCAATGTCCTATTGAGGTCACCCTCTGGCACTGGCACTAGGATGTACCCTGGAGAGCTGCCTAAGACTCAACCGCTCCCATAGATTTCATTATAATAAAATGTGTCTCCTGTACACCATTTGGCTCTATTGATAACAGTTGACGCTATTGATGAGCTTTAGTGTGATGCATGGCTGCCATCAGAAATCGTGGCCCAATTCAAACATCCAGCACCCCCACCCACACATTTGTACTTCAAGAGCCCGTGAAACTGCTTCAATATGTGGTATGATATAAAATGGAGGACAGAGTGGCAGAGGTTTGCTCCAGTTTGCTGTGCTGCCTACAGAATATACTTATAAAGGGGGGCCTACCGTGAGATTTCCAGAATCCCTGTGGGTCAGTCTGTTTTTCTGGGGTCCCTTTTTTCACAGATTGATACAGGACCCCCCAACATCATGGAGGTGCTGTGGTTGCCTTCATATCTAATCAGGGAAGTAGGCCTCCCTGCTTAGGTATTGCCTGTAACTCCCTAATAACAGCCCCGTATGATACATCTTCCAGCAGTGGGAGTTGACTCCTCTGCCTAATGGGAAATCCTGCCTTGATTGGACATTATAGTATCAGATACCCATTGCTTGATTCTCACTGTGTTATTTTTCGTAACTTTGCCATGACGTTAAGAGAAATATATCCAATTTTCTTTTATGAGCTGAACTTTTCATGACTCAAGTATAATTTATTCTAAAAGCTCCCAGATGGAATTAACCTTCCCTGCCTGAGAAACCTGTGTCAGAATCATCAGAAATAGGGAAAACTTTGAAGATGGAACAGCACATTAAATAATTTATTCACTACATGGCATCACACTGGTTTGCTTGAAACACTTCCTTCTTAACCCGTTCGATGACTTAAAAGAATGCTATTTCTACAGTGTAACTTGTCTTTATATGAAAGAAAAAATTGTAACAATTGACCAATATATATAAAAGTTGTGATTAAACTTAAAATACATGAATTTGATGTAATGCTTGGGGAAGTAATAGTGTTTTGTACTCCTTATTTCCTTACTTACAGCCTCCTTTACTCAGACATAGCAGGAAGTAAGGTGTGCATAGGAAATTGCTTCCCCAGCCTGCTAAAAACCAACAATAATTTATATATCTTGAGTTCTATGATAGTATGGTATTGCATGCATATATATCTGTAAATGTTATTATAGCATACATCTTCATATAACAGCAAATTGTAATAAAACCACATTGTTTTACTGAGGTCACCTTATGATACCATCCCAATCACTTATTCTAGACAGCTGTAGACACTTAGACTAAAGTTCTTCCATTGAGTGCATTATATAAAAATGTGCCTTCTGGAAACCAACTGACACTGTTGCTAACAGTCTGAGTTGTAATAACTTTACAATATTGCATTTCCCAGTAGTATAGGCTGACCAGATCTCACCTTTAACCGGGGACACATAGGAAATAAGCATATTTCAGTACTTCACTTAAAGCAGTCCTGCAGTATGCAGTATGCTCACCCTACAGTAGTAGGAGTTGGCTAGCTGAGGATCATGGGGAGTTGTAGTTCAATGACAGCTGGAAAGTCACAGGTTATGCATCTCTTTAATAACAAAATCAAAAGCAACTCACAGCACTGAAAAACCCATAAGATTTACTGGGCACATAGCATATAGTAATATGTAAAATAACACTAGGTAAGGTGCAAAAAAGAGTGTGACAATTTGTTTATTATAATAATAGAGTGCGGATAAAACCAAGGGTGTGAAAACCTCATTAAACGTGAATAGAGTATGAAGTATACAGATATCAATGTAATTTACTTTTCCAGATACCAGTGAATTAACCCCTTGTGGACCAGAGGTTCTCAAAGGGTTAAAAATAATTACATTTTTCTGCTTACCTATCTTGTACAGGGTAGTTACTGTTTAAGGGTGAAATGCTTGTAGGGCGCCAAAGAATTGCTCACAGTCTGTTGGCAGATTCCTGGTTTGTTGGTTATTTATATTAACACTTTCCAATTCAGTGCACTCTGCAGTAAACAGCTTGTGGCAGTTTGATGTTTGTTAATGAACTGTCAATAAACACACAGGGAACAAGGGAATGAAAGGAATTTGTCAGGGTTTTCTTTTATTTATTTATTTGCTTCCTGTAATTTTTGCCACGGTTGGGGAAACTTGCAGAGGGTCAGTGGAAGTGAGGCAGCTCCTTTCTCAGCACTGATCAGCCCCTCAGCAGTGAGGCCTAGATTTATTACATGACACCGAGGCCTAAATTTATTTATACAACACTGAAGTCTAAATTTATTACAGAAAACCCGCTCTACAATTCCTGTGTTATTCTTGTTAACCCTTTAAGGCCTAGCAGGGCACACAACACATTACAAAGCAAAGAGTTGCACACCCCACTGGTTTTTAAAGGGTTAATAGGTTGGTTTTTACTAAAAAGTCTCAGATCTAAACTAGGAAAAAAAGATTGTTTTTGTTTGCTGTGTCTGCTTATGGCCTCTGTCAGGGCTAGTCAATTGCTGGACTTCCAGCTGTTGAGGACTAAAATTCCCATCATCCTCATCCAACCATTTTTCCCAACATTTCAAATGGCCAAAGAGAGACACTTTTGTTTTAGGGGGTGTTGCTGGTGGGCTGGGCATTACTTAGAATTTTTAGAGTAATTCAAGTCCTATTGAGTTCTCTTTATGTAACTGAATAAATGATTTAGAACAAGAACAAATATTTCATTTACACAGACTAATTTATAAACGCATATACTGAAGTTTAAACAAACATTAATGTGAGCTTTATTGCTGTGGAGCAATGTGACACACATATATAAATCACGTAGTCTGATCTCCTAAATCAAAGGGGAAAGAGAGACAGAGGGACATGGGGTCTTGAAGAGGAACTGTCCTTCCTAAACAGGGACACTTGAGAACTATGGCCAAACCTGGGAACTTCGGGAAGCAGGAAAAGTGGGCGGGAAGTGGGAGGAACAGGCTAGGAAGGAGGAGAAATGGGCAGAGTTTCATCAGTAACTCCCCACCACCGGAGAATCGGCTACTGTACCCAGAGACTCAGTAATCAGCTACAAAAAACAGTCTCCTGGTCAGATCCTGAGAGTTCCCAGTGATGGGTATAGACTCCTAATATGTCCAAAAGAGGGACACTTGGGAGGTATGCAAACCTGGAAACTTTCCTGATATGCCCCAGAGACTCCAGGTTTCAGTGTTAAAGGGATAGTAATACTTTGTTTTATCTTTATTTTATTTTGTAGGCATTAAAAATACATGAAGAACACTCAAACCTTTACGGTTTGAGAGATATTCACAAGCAAAGTTTCTCCTCACTGGCCAAAACGGTCAAGTCTGCCATCTAGCTGTCAGATTTGGAATCTGGTCCGCGAACTGGCTGTGGCTCTACAGCAGAGCCAAGATCACGAGATATAAGAAGAACTACTTCATTCGAATAGTCTACAAAGTGTGCCTGGTTTGCAAGCACAATTTTTAGACCCTTCCAATGAAATAGTTATTTTTATATCTTACGATCTCGGCTCTGCTGAAGAGCCAGCGGTTGATCTGCCGACCAGATTCCAAATCTGACAGCTAGATGGCAGTCTTGTCTGTTTTGGTCAGTGAGGGGAAACTTTGCTTGTGAATATCTCTCAAACCATAAAGGTTTGAGAGATAAGGCTTATATCATTCTTCATGTTTTTTTAATGCCTACAAAATAAAATAAAGATAAAACGAAGTATTACTATCCCTTTAACAAACACATGCTATAGTTAAGCCCCTGGGAGAATATGTTTGTGGCCCAAAATATGTTTGCACCAGAGCCCATCAATGAGTAAGTTATGTAACTGATTATAAGAAATATTCTCATTGAAAAACTTATCCTATCTCCTCTTATACAAACCACATGTCTATGGGTGTTCAACTAATGATGAAGACAAACTATGTTATATAGAGGAGAAAGACCTTCAAAAGAACCAAACATTCAGCCAGCACAAGGAGAATTTGAAAGTTAACACTAAAAACACTCCAATAATAATAATATAGCGAGGCTGTTTACCAGAGTTAAATTCACTCTATCATCCATTAGCCTTTTGAATGCCAGATGGGTATGCAATGCATTGCATACCCCTCTGGCACTCAAAGGATTTAAAGGTGCAGTAAAGTTTTTTTTATGAAAAAATAAATATTGTAGGGCTTTTTCCTGTTATGTAAATTAAGTGCACTCCCACTGCTGATAGATGCATATTTCCAAAGTTATTACTGTTTAAACCCTTGTTTTTTTATATTAACAGTGCCCTCCAGTGTCAAATTTGAATTAGTTATTCTGTTACATTCTAATGGAGAAGAAAGTCACTGGCATACAATTCTCCATAGAATGTGATAGTCATTTCATGGCTGTTAAAACAGGCAGGAAGTAAGCAGTAAATTCACTTCCTGGTTATTTTAACTGTTATAAAATTTGAATAAAACGACTGACAGGGGTGGGAGTGACCTTGTTTTATTCCGCAGGAAAAGCTCTATAACATATAGGTTTTCATAAAAAAAGTTTACTGCTCCTTTAAGATCTTCACTTTGAGGTGTAGTGCTACACATTTTTCGATTTAATATATCAGTCCTGACAGAGTCTTTAATTATCTGTTCCTTGGTACAGAATCTAATATTCAGTGCTTAAATCATATGAAGTGTAAACTAAAAGTGCTGGCATTGTTAGTAGCAAAAGTAATCACTCAGATCAAACTGAAAAATCATGTGTGTATATATATATATATATATATATATATATATATATATATATATATATCCTGAATATATAAACTGACTAAAGCAAAGAGTATCCAGAGATTATACTTAAAGGAGATGTAACACCTTGTAATAATAACCCCCACTTACTTTACCTTGGCCAGGACATCCTAAAAGTTACAATTAATTTTGTCCTTGTGCCTTCGTTAATGAGATAACATCTTCATCAGTCCTGGATCTCATATTCATGGAGACGGACATGACCATACCTGCGAATGCTCTGGATTTGCCCCAGAGACTCCCGTTTTTAGAGTTAATTACCAGGTCTCTGGGAACAGAGACTGATTCTCTAGCAGTGGTGAATTTCCTAAGAAAATCTGCCCACTTATCCTCCTTCCCACTCTGTTCCTCCTACTTCTCACCCACTTCTTCTTCTTCCCACCCTGTTCCTCCCACTTCCCACACGTCTCCTCCTTCCTACACTGTTCCTCCTACTTCCTGCCCACTTCTTTTTCTTCACAACCTGTTTCTCCCACTTCCCATCCACTTCTTCTGTTTCCCACCTTGTTCCTCCCACTTCCCGCCCACTTCTCCTTTCTTCCCTCTCCTGTCTACTTCCCACTCTGTTCCTCCCACCTACTGTCCACTTTGCCTCCTTCTCACCCAGTTCTGCCCACTTCCCACCACCACTCCTCCTTCCCAGCCTGTTCCACCCACTTCCTGCCCCCATCTTATTCTTCCCACCTTGTCCCACCCATTTCCCACCCACTCCCCATCCACTTGACAATTACAATGCTAATAAGCTATGCCCACCTAATTAAGCCCCACCACCTTTATGAAGTGAATCGTGTTATTTACTTCCCACAGTCGCAGTACAAGTGCCCTCTCCAGGGGTTCAAGAGGATGTATGGACATCACAGATGCTTTCAGTTTGTTTCAATGTGAAGCAGATTTGAACCTACTTAACCCATTAAGGACCTGAGTGGTACTCAATGCATAGCACATCCCTATGGTCCTTAAAGTATTAAGATTTACTGGTGCTGTGGGTGGAGCTTAGGACTACTAGCAACTGTCATGTCTTCCTCCATGGTCATGACATCCAGGTCTATTTAAAGGTGTTAGGCAAAAAGTACAAAATTCATAGGTCTACTAGGATTTTTAAGGGGAGTATTATTAGGAGGTTGAGTTCATGATTCAGTAGATTATTATGAATAACAATCAGTCTATTAATCCAGATTCCATTATTTTAGCTCCCCTCACCACTGTCCAGATGAGGCTGCTGAGAGCTGTAGTCCACCAATAGCTGGGAAGGCATAGGTTGCCCTTCCCTGCTCTAGGCCATAACTGAGAGCTGCTTGTTTACAGCAGACAGTGTTAATACTCATTAAGTGGTACTTGTGAAATACTTAAAAACATGCTGGTTAAAATTCCACAACAAAAGAGAAGTACTATATTCACACAAAGCAAATGACTTGAGGACCTGCTGCTCGGCTGGTGTACAGATCCATCTCTTTGTGGTACTAAGGACCTACGGGAGAAAGCGTGTGTGTTTATGTGCTAGATCACTTGGAGAGGCTGAAATAATGACTGCCTTTGGCATGGGTAATTGCTTCCACTATCTTTGGGCCGTTTCTCTTTTTCATCTAAGAACCCTTTAGCTTTGCTGAAGTGGTTAATGAGCCACCAACGCTGAAGAGGCAGTAATATCTTGTATTTATAAAGCAATTCCCTTCAATTATCCTTCAGGCTTTTTCACGCAGTCTACTCTGGGGTGGAATTGTAACACAGTGATTCTGGATTTCTGGTCTACAGCTTCCACAACAAGAAGGATCATTTTTTACAATTCTTTAGGCTGATACGTGGAATCATTCTTGAGCAAATCAGCTGCACTATAGGGGACAAATAAAATATTTTTTAAAATTCCCTTTGAATTAAATGAGGCTTTAAATCCTTTTCATGCGAGCAAAGGCTCCAGTGCATTGCACTGCAGTAAGTTGGAGGCCTATCTTGCAGCCAATGGGTAAAGAGCACCATTTAAATCAAAGAGAATTTTGATTTGCTTCCTGTGCTGTAGTAGATATGCTCTTGGACTGCTCAAGTTCATTTTAGCACATCGTTCTCATTAATTTAAGCAAGAGGGGGGCCAGGTCATATGATAACACAGTGCACAAGCAAGATGTGTATTATGCCTCATGCTTATGTGTAGATGTATGATTTTTTTCACATTGACAGTTCTTCATGTCCAGTAGAGTAGTTAATTTAAATAATGTGCTTTATGAGGTTATGGACTATATACAGTGATACCTGCAATCTATACATTTGCATATCTCCCAACATTTCTAACGGCCAAAGAGGGACACTTTTGTTTTGGTTGGTGTTTCTGGGGGTGTGGCTGCGGGGCATGACATTACTGATCATTTTTGTTATTTCATGACCTACTGACACCTCTATGGGCAAATGAATAAATGATTTATAGTAAGACCAAAGTATTTTATTTAAAGTGTTAGTAATGTCTAAAAAAAACTTTTTTTGCATTTAGAAGAGCTTAAAAAGCTGATCTAAA
Organism: Rhinophrynus dorsalis; assembly: GCA_037306005.1. Classification (NCBI taxonomy): domain Eukaryota; kingdom Metazoa; phylum Chordata; class Amphibia; order Anura; family Rhinophrynidae; genus Rhinophrynus; species Rhinophrynus dorsalis. The sequence goes on along the minus strand of CM074721.1, from coordinate 73,168,222 downwards.
TGCAAAAAAACGTATCTCTCAAACCACTATGGTTTAAGAGATACGGGCGTTTAAAGTTTGATTTCTCCTACTGACGGCTGTAAAGCTGTCAGCAGGAGATCCATGTCGGTCGACACGCTGGCGCTTGAGAAGTGGCGAGATCTCGTTACTTACACAGAATCCATGCATTGGAATGGTCTAAAACGTGTGCCTGAACGCTAGGCACACGTTTTAGACCATTCCAATGAAGGGATTTCGTGTAAGTAACGAGATCCCGGCACTTCTCAAGTGCCAGCGTGTCGACCGACATGGATCTCCTGCTGACAGCTTTACAGCTGTCAGTAGGAGAAATCAAACTTTAAACGCCCGTATATCTTAAACCATAGCGGTTTGAGAGATACGTTTTTTTGCATTTAGATCAGCTTTTTAAGCTCTTCTAAATGCAAAAAAGTTTTTTTTAGACATTACTAACACTTTAAACAGACTAATTTATAAACACATATACTGAAGTTTTACAAACATTTGTGTGATTTTTGTTGTTGTTGTGGAGCAATGTGATTTAGGGGGACATCACGGTGGGAAAGAGGGACAGAGGGATTTAGGTCTTAAAGAGGGACACTTGGGAGGTATGCATTTGTTAATCATTGGGTAGAAGCCTAAAGGTGCCCATATACAGGAAAATATTGGTTGGAGCCAATAAGTGATCTGATCACTAAGCAATCAGTTTGCTGGTCTTTCCTGCCCATCCACACACATGGACCAAATCCAGGCAATCTGCATTCGGCTGCCTCTTTATCTGTGTGTGTGGGGCTGTCAGATAAGGTCTAAATGACCTGACATCACAGCCCCATTTAAAGGGATAGTAACACTTAAGATGTAAAAAAATATATGTTGTAGTGTTTATGCCCCCGAATAAAACAAGGGTACTCCCACTGCTGAGAGATATTTTATTAAAAAATTATAACAGCTCAAACTTGATTTTTTTTTAGGTGCAATATCACAGTGGCCTGAAAATTTACAGAGGAGCTGTTGCTACACCATCCTAAGGAGATTTATGGCCTACAGACCAGAGCAGTCCATAGGATGGTGTAGCAACAGCGCCACTGTAAATTTTCAGATCACTGTGATATTGCACCTAAAATATTCAAGTTTGAGCTGTTATATTTGTTTAATAAAATATCGCTCAGCAGTGGGAGAACCCTTGTTTTACTCAGGGGGATAAACCCTACAACATATATTTTTTACATTTTAAGTATTACTATCCCTTTAAGATCATGTGGTTTGGTCTGTTGAGGTCACACACACAGTGATCTAACAACCAGGTGATCAAGATTTTCAAGCCAGACTAACTAACCAAAATTACCAATTTGGTTGGCCCGATTTGATTGCTGTAACCAATACACAGTGTGATAACCAGCCAGTCTGGTCCATTTCCACCATAATGGTCAGAATCGGTAACAGAATCTCACCGTGTAAGGGTCTAATGATCAAAAGAAATGTAAAGCAATTCTGGGGCTATCCAACGTACCAGTTAGGAAATAAAATTCCACATTTATTTTATTAACCCCTTGAATGTGAAACAGTGCACTGGATGCCTTTCTGTAACATGCAGTGGTTTAAAATTATAACAGATGGATTCAATGCAGATAGGTTGTTGATCCAGGGAACTATCTGACTGCCAGTTGGAGTCAGGAAGGATTTTTTTTTTACCCAGTTGGGGCTTAATTGAAAATGGCTTCAGTGTTTTTTTTTTGTACTCCCCTGTCCCTGCCATAGTACACTTGGTATGCTCGAGAATTTCTCATTGTTTGCTTTCTGCTTGAGGCCATTAGCCTTAATTCAAAGAGACATCTTTGTTGTAGCAAAACTTTGGTTAGGATCACATGCTCAGAAAAAACTGCAAGAAACAGGTATCATTGCATCTGTTCACTTGAATCCCAGAGCATGTGGCAGAGCACTGTGCAGCGTTCTGCATCTTTACTGATTTCCCAGCAGAACATGGTGAAGATTAAACAGGGCTAATCTTCATAGTGGCCTAGGGGGCCACCTTACAGATCACTAACACTGCAGGTGGAGGCCCATTTGGGCATCAGCCAATCATAATTGGCTGATGCTGATCAGTAATGCATCCCACCCATCAACTGCACCTCTACACCATCAGCCACACCTCAGCTCCAATTAAGTTCATGTTGCTTGTTTATATCTAACATATATCTGTTGAAGCAATGCACTGGAAATGTATCTAACATCAAAGGGTTAAAAAAACAGCAATGCCCTTGTTTAGTGCTCTGTAACTGTCTTTCTCTGTACTGGTTCACTGGTACAGGGCCATTTCTTAGAAAGAACACATTTCTTTCTAGTGCGACTTACAAATAGGATGCCTTTATGCATCAGTTACACACAATGCACAACGGATTGGAAAGCATGAATGCCTCTTTTTAAAAATGACATATGGATGTAGAATTGCATTTGGCCTGCCGTCTGGAACTAGCAAAAGATTACAAAGAGTTTTGCAATCTGTGAGATTCCTATTCCATTTTATCAGTATGTTGTGTGTGTGTTTTTAACAAGAGAGTCTGGGTGCCTTAAGCTCATGTATATTTGATACCAGGCTCCTGCCTAATCTGATAAAGTGCTCTCTACCTTTGGTATCTTACAATAAGCCGACTGCATTAGTGCCGGGAAAAATCAATATCGATTTATAATTTACCATCGCAAAAACCTATCACTTTTTATGACCCTGCATCCAGGCTCATTAATATTGCATTAAATGCTGCCTGAACCCACAGTGCAACTGGGTATCCGTAAAACAATGGAAAGATAAATCACTTGCAATAAGATCATGCCCGACTCATGAAGGGGGAATGTCTCACTCACTTGAACCATGGTCAACATGATGTCAGGGCAGTGGGGTGAATTTAACCCTTTGAGTGCCAGAAGGGTGAGAGAATCTGAATTTTATATATATATATATATATATATATATATATATATATATATATATATAATATAACCCTTTGCTGTAGGGCACCCAAAAGGCCAGATATTTAGTGTTTCCCTGCTTGTGCACAGTGGAGTTAATTAATTAACCCCTTAAGGACCAGAGGGGGTGTGCAACTCATTGCTTTGCAAAGCGTTGCACACCCCTCTGGTCCTTAAGCGGTTAAATGACTGAGCCTTGGATGAACTCACCTGTGCTCAAGCAGGGAAATCCTAAATAAATGGCCTGACCTATGGTGGGCCCCCTGAGGATAGGTCTGGACACCACTGACATTGATAAAGACAATTAAAATCTGTCTATATATGGTACTAACCATTTGCATCTAATATATATATATTATAGGATATATATATATTTTTTTTTTCTTTTTTCGGGGTGGGGGAGACATGAATCTTTATGATGGCACAATGTGTTATTTTATAAACATAGTAACATAGTGGATGAGGCTGAAAAAAGGACATACGTCCATCAAGTTCAGCCCATTCCTAAACACCCCTGTTGATCCAGAGTAAGGCAAAAAAAAACCAAAACCAAACAACAACAAAAACATTGAAGCAATGTAACCCTTTGCTTTGAGTACCAGAGGGGTACACAACACATTGCGTTGCGCACACCTCTGGCGCTCAAAGGGGTTTAAAAAAAAAAACCTCATTGAAGCCATTTATGCTAAATAGTGTATGCGCTGGGCCAGTATTACCACTCATTGTGCTATGAATGACACTTGGCAGAGCCCACTCACCAAGGCTGATGTAGTAAGAAAGTGGTGAAGTTTTGGGGCAAACCAACTGTATGATAGGGAACAAAGAAAATGTCTCATTTAAATCAATAGGTATTTTTGGAATTGTTGGGGTCTGTTTAACTCTTTGAGTGCCAGAGAGGTATCCAATGCACATTCTTAGTTTACTGAATATGGCCCAGTGTTTTAAGTGAGACCCAAGATGTGACAGAGTGCATTTATTTATTAGACAGCAGGCTCATTAGTACTGTTAGTATTGAAGGGTTGTTAATTGTGAAGTGTAACAGTCATTAGGTAAAGGGGAATACCAATAATTCCACGTACCAGCTGACCAATACGAGCCGTTCATTAGTGAATTATCAATCACAGTGGGGGAGTCACAGGTGTCTACATAGAGTACGAGATTACTGCCCTAGGGGGAAGTAATATGATGTGTCAGGATAGATGTATACATACAGGCAATAAGGGCATTCATAACTTACTGAACACTCCTGACAGCGAGAGGGTAAAAAATCATGTGTTAAGCACACACACTTGTGTACATATACACACACACACGTACACACATATACATGCATACATAAACACACATATGTATACACAGACATGTGTATACACATATAAATGCATACATACAAACACACACATACACACAATTACTTACATACACGTACATAAACACACTCACACACACACATATATACATACATACATACACACACATACAGACATGCACACTCTTACACACACACACGTACGTAAATACACACGCATACATACACACAAACATAAATTTGTATACATAGACCCACATGTGTGTATATGCAGATAAATGCATACAAAACTCACATATGCACATACATAAACACACACACATATAGATATCTATACATATATATAGACATATGCACATACATACACACACTCATAGATACACATACATACATGCACACTCACATATACACTGCACTACATACATATATGCACATATATACGCACAAACGTACACTCACACATGCTTTCACACACATATGCACATATACACACAAACATACAAGCACACACATATATACACTCACACATACATACACAAGCACACACATATATACACTCACACATACATACACAAGCACCCATGCTCACATACACCCATACACATGCACTCACACATATATATACATACATATACACATGCACACACATACATACATACCTACACACACATACATACACACATATATTCATACATACATACATAGCTTATTCTGCTGTTTTAAAACTCTTTCCACAAAATGTAGTAAGAAAATAATGGCAATATATTTATCTTGGCAACATGACAAGACATTTTATGTGTATTATTATTATTTTTCACTCTGTACCCTTCGTAATAGTTTCCAGGAAATGTTTCTCCAAATGTAAAAAAGCAGAAGAGAGAAGTACACAGTGAGGGAATGAGTGAGAGACAAGGGAGAGAGAGAGACAGGGAGAGAGAGAGAGACAGGGGGAGAGAGAGAGAGACAGGGAGAGAGAGAGGGAGAGAGAGAGAGAGACAGGGAGAGAGAGAGAGACAGGGAGAGAGAGACAGTGAGAGAGAGAGAGACAGGGGGAGAGAGAGAGACAGGGAGAGAGAGAGACAGGGGGAGAGAGAGAGAGAGAGAGAGAGACAGGGGGGAGAGAGAGAGAGAGAGACAGGGGAGAGAGAGAATGAAAGACAGAGATAGAGAGAGATAGAGACAGAGAGAAGAACAAGAAGAAGAGAAGAGAGAAAAATAAAGGAAAGTAGGAGAGAAAGAGAGAGTGTTAGAGTTAGGAGGGAGAAAGACAGAAATAGAGATACAGTATAGAGAGAAATGGAGAAAAAGGAGATAATGAGAAAGTGAAAGAGAGGGAGCAGGAAAGGAAGCTTGCCTCCCAACATTTCAAATTGCCAAAGAGGGACACTTGTGTTTTAGGGGGTGTTGCTGTGGGCGTGGCTGGTGGGTGGGGCATTACCAAGAATTTTTAGGCTAAGGTGAACAGACCACACCTTTAACTGGGGACACATAGGAAATAGTCATATTTCTTTAGTGCACTGAAATCAAAGCAGCCCTGCAGTATGCATTTTTCATATGCGTCCCCGGTTAAAGGTGAGGTCTGGTCACTGTATTTTAGGCTATTTCATGACCTATTGATAACTCCTTGTATAACCTAATTAATGACTTCTAACAAGACCAGAGGTTTTCTATTTACACAGACTAATTTATAAACCCATGTAATGAAGATTAATATGAGATTTACTGCTGTGGAGCACTGTGATACACAGATATACACACCACACAGTCTGATCTCCTAAACACAGGGACACCAGGGTGGGAAAGAGGGACAGAGGGATTTGGGTCTAAAAGAGGGACTGTCTCTCCTAAAGAAGGACACTTGGGAGGTATGAAACAGTGTTAGGGGGTCAGAAAGGAAAGGTGATGGGGTATGGCAACTCTAGGACTGTCACAGAGAAGTTTCCATAAATCAAAACCTAGCATTAACAATAGCTAAAATTGTTCTTCTGTAATTTTGCATCCACAAATTACAGCTAGCTGAGCAAGCCCAGAAGTGGAAACCTGTGGTACTCTAGCCATTGTTGGACTACAGGTTCCTTCGGACTGCTGGAGGGCCACATATTCTCCCTGTTTGGGAAAGGAGTAGAGATTCAGGAATTGAACTTCCCTTAATGACTGATGACGCGTATTGGCTCGCCAATTGGGGATCTGAGAGAGACTGGCCCAGTCTTGGAGCGGACAATTTCAGACCCTGCTAGTGCTTACAGCACTTCCACAAGAGCTCTGTGAGCACAACATATGTGACATGCCAGGACTGTCACCGGTCCTTTAGGCAGGTTTACCGGTGACGGTCCTGGAACATCACCAGTTGTTAAAGGGTTAACACAAAGAGCAGCAAAGAAATACTCATTATTGGAATACTAAAGCTTTGTTTTTCTATGATCTAAAAGGCGCAAATCAATGCGGTGGGGGTTTGAATTTTGGCAACTGGAAACTACTGTTCACTGTGCCCTTGGGCATACCTCCCAACATTTCATATGGCCAAAGAGGGACACGTGTGTTTTAAGGTGGTGTTTCTGGGGGCGTGGCTTGTACACAGGACATTACTGAGAAATTTTGGGTTACTGTGTGACCTATTGACACCTCTTTTAAAACCGAATAAAGGATTTAGAGCAAGACCAAAGTATTTTATTTACACAGTTTGATTTACAAACACATATACTGAAGATTAACTACACATTTATGTGAGTTTCATTGCTGTGGAGCAATGTGATAGACTAATATACACAACACTCACGCTGATGTCCTAAAAAGAGGGACACTAGGGTAGAAAAGAGGGACAGGGGGATTTATGTCTCAAGGAAGAAAGAGAAGAAGAAAGCAGGATGGGGAGAGAGAAGGGGAAGCAGAGAGAAGAGGGAGAGAGAGAGAATGGGGAGGGGTGTAGACAGGGCTGGATTTACATCCCAGGCAACCCTTGGCAAGGCATTCTAGGTTCCCTTAGCTCTGCCCATGGCCACACCCCCACTTCTCACATGACCCCACCTCAGTCCCATCCACTCTTTCCTGGCATAGATAAAACTTTTGGCCTATAGCAAGCTTGAACCAAATACAAGCTTTAACCCTTTGGCTGCTAGAGAGATCTCCAACACATTGCGGTGGAGATCTCTCTATTATTATTATTATTATTCTTTATTTATATAGCGCCAACTAATTCCGCATCCAAGGGGTTAAATAATAGCTTATGAAGGGGTATACAACTGGTGCAGAGAGATACTGAGATTTATCTGGCCATACACACAATACAGAATGTGGGTGTGGCCATCATAGCTGAGGCTCTCCTGAAAATTTGAAGCTCTAAGCAGCTGCCTACTCTGCCTATCTTGGCAAATCCAGCCCTAGATGGAGAGAAAGAGTGAGAGAGGGGTAGAGTGGGAAGAGGAAGAACGAAGGGGGGAATAATATATAGAGAGAGTTGGGGAGAGCAGGAGAAGCAGATGAAAGAGAGGGAGAGAAGACTAGAAAATGAGAGAGAGAAATAGGGGAGAGATAAGGAGTACAATGGAGAGATAAAGTGAGAGATAAGAATGAAGAGGAAGAGATGGGGAGAGAGAAGGAGTACAATGGAGAGATAAAGTGAGAGATAAGAATGAAGCGGAAGAGTTGGGGAGACAGAGGGAATATAATGGAGAGAGAAAGAGGGACATAAGAATGAAGAGGAAGAGATGGGGAGAGAGAAGGAGTACAATGGAGAGAGAAAGTGAGAGATAAGAATGAAGTGGAAGAGTTGGGGAGAGAGAGGGAATATAATGGAGAGAGAAAGAGGGACATAAGAATGAAGAGGAAGAGATGGGGAGAGAGAAAGAGTACAATGGAGAGAGAAAGTGAGAGATAAGAATGAAGCGGAAGAGTTGGGGAGAGAGAAGGAGTACAATGGAGAGAGAAAGTGAGAGATAAGAATGAAGCGGAAGAGTTGGGGAGAGAGAGGGAATATAATGGAGAGAGAAAGAGGGATATAAGAATGAAGAGGAAGAGATGGGGAGAGAGAAGGAGTACAATGGAGAGATAAAGTGAGAGTTAAAAATGAAGAGGAAAAGATGGGGAGAGAGAAGGAGTACAATGGAGAGATAAAGTGATATATAAGAATGAAGAGGAAGAGATGGGGAGAGAGAAGGAGTACAATGGAGAGATAAAGTGAGAGATAAAAATGAAGAGGAAAAGATGGGGAGAGAGAAGGAGTACAATGGAGAGATAAATTGATATATAAGAATGAAGAGGAAGAGATGGGGAGAGAGAAGGAGTACAATGGAGAGATAAAGTGAGAGAGAAGAAGGAAGAGGAAGAGATGGGGAGAGAAGACTAGACAGAGAGAGATCGAAAGAGAGAGAGAGAGAGGAAGAGAAATGAATGAAAACTTCTGAAAAGAAGGGAGAGAAGACTGAGGAAGAGATCGGGCATGAAGGAGGGAAGAATAGAGAGTGCATACAAGAAAGAAGAAGATGAACAGGAAAGAAAGAGAGAAAGAGAAAGAAAGATAAAGAAAGATCAAAGGAGAAAGAAAAAGAAAGATAGAAAGGGGGTTCAGAGTGAGAAAGCAATGGGAATAGATGGAAGTGAGGGAGAAGACTGAAAAAGTGAGAAGAAAGGACAATACATATTTATAGACAGAGAAAGAGGGAGAGGGGTGGAAAGAAAGAAAGAAAGAAAGAAAGAAAGAAGGAAGGAAGGAGAGGGGATGAGAGAGAGAGAGGGAAAAAGAACATAAATAGAAAAAGAAATCTCCAACAAAGAGAAATCACAGAAAAAGAGACTATAACGAGACAAGAAAAGAGGAAAAGAAAGCCAGATGGAGAAGCGATAAGGTGGAAGGCTGGAAGAGTGAGAGCAGGATGGATTGTCACTGAAATAAAAGGGAGAACAATAGAGGAGAGGGGGCAAGAGACAGAGAACAAAAGACAGTGAGAAGAGGAGAGAGAAGATATGGGATTTTTTTGGCTTCCCCTTTTGTCCCTCTGTATTTAACATTAACGCTTTAAGTGCCAAGGGATGTGCAATGCATTGCAACGCAATCAGCCTATTTCTTCTTCTATGTTTTTCAAGTGAGAAAAGACAAAGCAGAGAATATAAAGGTGCTGTGCAATGTGTTAGACAGCCCATTTGATTCTGTAGGGGTTTGTCTCTTTAAAAAGGGACATTTTGAGGCATGTTTTCAAAATTCAAACAATGTTGGTGCAAATCAAATGCACCAAATGTAAAAAATAAAAATTTGAGTTGATGTAAATGGGACATCTAACACATTGGATGCTAAAGAGATCTCTATAGCAATATATTAGTAAACTCTCTAGCGCCCAAGGTGCAGTTATCTTGCTCCAAAATTGCTCCACTCTTATACAATGGAGCGATTCTGGGGCAAATTAACAACAGCATAGGGGACAAATAAAAATCCCCCTTCTTTTACATTTGGGTTTTAACCCTTTGAATGTTAGAGAGGTATCCACTGCATTTCTTCTGTTGCATTAAAGTGTTTAAAAGCTCAATTTAAAAGAATAAGAATTTGAGGAATTTGTATGTGTCCCTACGGGCTCAGATGGGCTTAAATTCTTATTAACCCTCTTATTAATCCAACACATTACCTCTCTGTCACTCAAAGGGTTAAATCAGCCCCATGGGCTTTTATTCCTTACTAGTTGAACAGCCAGTGTACACGGGCCATAGTGCCAGGCAGCAGCGGGCGCAGTGCAGTCATGCAGAGTACAGACTGCACGCGTCACAGCTGAAAACGGAACGTATGCACCGAAGGACTACAGTCTGAATTCAAAGTGCCCCACTCCGTTATCAGCCGCTGTGTGAGCAGTCTGTACTGCGCATGACAGCTTCTGACAAACATACATTAGCGAATTATTATATAGGATATTGTGGTTCTCAGTGTGTTATGGCAATTTGTTGTGCCACAGACATCCACATAGCACTATACCCAACATTTTCAAGGGCCCACTAAGGTCTGGACGGGAGTGCTCAAATGATGCAATTTTTAACATAAAGTAGGTGGGGTTTGATTGGACCACGTGGGATTGGGAGGCAGGGTTTGCCATTAAAATGGGCTGAGAGTGGGAAGAACCAGGCAGAGATTGGCTGTAACTGGCAGTGAAGTAGGTGGAGTTACAAGGGAACTCATTGAACCCTGAGAATCAGCCTCTGTTCTCCAAGACCCGGTAGTAATCAAGTATAAAAACCAGAGTCTCCAGGTCATATCTGCTGAGTCCCTAGGTATACACTTAGGGAACTCTCTGATTGCTTAACAATAATGTGAGTGCTGAGTTTTAAAGAGGCACAAACGCCAAATGATAAACATGTCCACATTTCCTGTTACTAATAAGTGAAGCATGCTGGAACTTCCTAAAGCTCCCAAGTGTCCCTCTTTAGGAGGTACAGCCTCTCTCAGAGACCCAGATTCTTCTGTCCCTCATTGCTACCCTGGTGTCCTTCTGTTTAGGAGAACAGACTGTGTTGTGTGTTTATAAGTGTATCAGATTGCTCCACAGCAATAAAACTCACTCTCATGTTTGTTTAATCTTCACTATATGTTTTTACAAATTAGTCTGTGTACATAATTGATTTATTTATAAGATGTTTTTACCAAGAAAAATGCATTGAGATTTCTTTTGTTTTCAAGTATGTCTTGGAGATACTTTGGTCTTGTTCTAAATCATTTATTCAGTAACACAAAGAGGCGTCCATCAGGCACATTAAGCTCCACCCCCCAGAAAACTTTAGGTGGTTCAAAAATGCTTCATTTAGTACAAATAGGTAAGGGGGACATGTTTATTGTTTGGTGTTAGTGTCCCTTTAAAGGTATATTTATGGAAATTATTATACACAATATGAGTTTTTATTATTTTGATTGTTAGATCTAATAATAACTATATATTAATGTATTTATACTGTTCATTATCTCCCTGACAATGATCCATAAAATGTTTGGTGTGCCCTGAAAAATTCCGTTTGCTTGTTAGGAGTGTCGTGAGCAAAAGAGGATGGAGAACCACTGCTTTAAAGGAATTGAATTACTGGATCTTATGCATAAAGGCAACTCAGTGCAATTATGGGACAAACCAACTGGTCTCTAGGAAACAAATTCCCTAAATTCCTATTGATTTGAAAGGGTTTTTTAACCCCGTTTGATGCCAGAGAGGCTTTGCAATGTGTTAGAGACCTCTCTAGCATTTAAGAGGTTAACCCTTTGAGTGCCAGGGGGGTACGCAACAAATTGCAAAGCAATGTGATGAGTACCCCTCTGGCACTCAAAGGGTTAAAACACTCATTTAATTCAATTTAAATTTGTATTTGACCCCTATGGTACAGTTGGTTTGCTCCAGGGTTGCATTTTTCTTATAAACAAAAGACCCATTGTTATTATCTTTTATTTATAACTAGTTTTAAAGTCCGTGTACACGGGCCAACACTGGAGGCGCTGCAGTCATGTGCAGTACCGAATGCCCAAAAGCGCTGCAGCTGATATGGAGCGGGGTGCTCCGAATTCAGACCGCAGTCCTCTCTGCGCACCTTCCTGGGACCAAGTGGTCCCAGGAAGGTGCGCAAAGAAGACTTGAGTCTGAATTCGGAGCGCCCTGCTCCATATCAGCCGAGACGCAGGCAGTCTGTACTGCGCACGACTGCAGCACGCACAGCCATCTCTTCTGCACATGACGGCTTCTGACAAACATCCCTAGCAAATTATAATATAGGATGCAGCAATATTCCACAGCATTGCACAATAGAGGACAAAGCCTTATGACATCGCAGTGAAAATATACAATATACAAAGATCAAAGGGCCCTGATCACAAGAGCTTGCAATCTTGTGGAATCACTGTCATCCTCTGCAGAATGTATTCGGAGATGTTCAGGCTTTGAGTTAAGGAATAAAGAATAACAATAGCTTCAAGTAACCTAAAAGAAATACACCTTAAATTGGAAGCTGTGTGTTATGTACTGAGGATGTTCTGTGTGCATGCAGCAACATCCGTGATTGGGGTTTTAAAAGATGCTCCAGTTCTTTGCCTGACTGACAGGGCCTATTGATTTTTTAGGCTCCTGCCGTCATCAGTCTTCAGCCTCACAGTGCCCATATGCTGAGGTCAGGGCGAGCGGTGTGGGGGGGGGGGAGTGTAGGAAAGGAGAGGGGGGGAGAACTGTAGATGGCAGTCCCCCTCTGCTGCCTCCACACATCCAAAAGTGAAGGGCCGTTGAAAGAAAATCAATCATGTCATAAGTGGGAAGCATCAAAAATGTTCCCCCTGTATGGAGAAGGCCCATCAGGCTGCCTCCACTTGGGAGCTGAGGTTAGGCACCTGTCAAATCAGTCTAGGTGAAAAGTATTAGATATGCCAGTTAACCCATGGGAAAGCTGTGGAGCTCAGGACTTTGCTCTCGGTGTATTTTTTTGCAGTGGATATGACAAGCCAAGCGTTTCTGAGACAAGCACTTCCATGCAGCCTTCAGCCTGATTCAAGAATACACTGTGCTGTGGCTGGCAACTCATTATGGAGGAGAGCAGAACAGCTACAAGTTCTAGGATATGCTAACTTATGTTTGCCTTCATGTCTGGGAACGAAAACACTGTCAGGCTTTCATCGGCGGTGTAAAAGCAGCAGTGTGAATGTGTGTGCGGGGGATATGTGAGACTGCGGTTACAGGTGGCACTTTATATATTCTACAAGTCTAAAGTCTGGCCCACGTATGAAGTGGTAATAAGTGGCTTGGAGCATAGAAAATACCATGAAAAAAGAGAAGGCAGGACCCAGCAAATTGCTATCTTTTTACATGCTTTTTTAATGCACCAAATTATTATCATTTAAAATAAAAAGCCCTTTAAGGACCAGAGAGGTGTGCAATCAAGGCTGGATTTCAGGCTTCTCTAGGCAAGAACTCCTAGGTACCCTTAGCTCCTCCCATGGCCACACCCCCACTTCTCAATTAACCACACCTCCTGTCCCATCCACTGTTTCCTGGCACAGAAAATACCATTAGCCAGCGCTTTGCTACACAATGTGTTGGAGACCTCTCAAGCATGCAAGGGTTTAAATAATAACCAGTAAAGGGATATATAAAATGTTGCAGGGACCTTTAGATAAACGAGGGTGCCCAGAACAGCTGAGGCTCTCCTCAAACTGTGGCGCTCGAGGCAGTTGCCTGCTCATTGGGTGCAATGCATTGCTTCATAATATGTTACACACCCTTGCCAGTTTTTAATGGGTTGAAAAAGAATGTAAAAAGCTGGAAATTGGTCAGGGCTTATGTACGCACGCGGCTAACAGCCACCTTTCAAATGTTTTTTATTGTTCGAGAAGCCAGTAGCATTACAATAAGCACAAAAAGTCTACAATTGGTTGGCTACTGTACACTCCTGACAACTGGCATCTTTTTATATGTTTTTTTGTGTCAATTGCCAGGGCCCTGAGTATTTTCTTTCTTTATTTTTTTTCTCTTTCCATGTTATCATCTTACCTTCTGTCTTGTCCATTTCCTTTATTACTTTATTATTTTTCTCTCTCTTTTCTTCCTTCTGCCTATTTCTCACTCCTTCTCTTTTCCCTTTACATCCTTGTCTCAAACTATTTCCATTTCCCTCTTGCTTCTTTCTCTATCTCTCCCTCTCTTGTTCCCTATCCCTCTGTCTATCTATCTGTCTATCTATATCCTCCTTTGTCTCTATTTCCCCCGCCCCCTGCTTTCGCTCTGTTGTATGTATTCACTATTTATTTAGCACCAGCTGTGCCCAAATGACTTTACAAGGTTACTAGGAGTCTGCCTGAAAAACTTAAAATCAAGTGGTATAGTGAGAGACTTGATAATAACAGGTACATGTTCTACCATCCTCTCACTAAAGAACATTACCTTGTCCTTTATTTTCTATTTGTTTCCTTCCACAAATGACTTTGTTATCCAGAAGAATCCACGATATCGGACCCTGTAGCTGTCAATCTTGTCGGTCTGTACTTGTGAACTGATATTTTGGTCAGGTCCTGAGGTATTTATTGGGATTTAGCAGAGTTCTCAGGCAGTTGACCCCTTTCCTGTTAGAGAGACCTGTAGACCGTCAGGGAACTTGTCTTTTGACCTCTCCCCTGACTAGTTCTAATTGCTTCATTATATCATGGAAGTGTGGAGAAGAAATATGCACTTTAAGCTTGTTGTGGCAACAAAGTTGAAGTATGTAATTTACAGAAACCAAAAGGAGTAATTCTGTACCAAATCACACGCACCTTAAGGGACAAATACAAATTCCTCAAATTCTCGTTGATTTAAAAAATATATTAATAGAAAAGGTTGTCTAAAAAATTTGTATTGTTCCAAAAAAATCCACATTGCTACTACGAAGCTTCATGTACTAATCAACAATTCAGAGGCAATCCAACTGCATTATATAGGAGAAATACAAACTCCTATTGATTTAAATGGGATTTTTAACCCATTGGTTGCTAGAGAGATCTTCAATGCATTGTGAAGCAATGTGCTCACAATACAGCCCTTAGATTAACCCTTAAAGTCCAGAATGGTGTGCAACTCCTCGGCTTTGTGCGCCCCTCTCGTCTTTATCCCTTTGAGTACACAACGCATTGCAAAGCTTCCATCCCAGAATTCCATGACATGTCAGGACAGTCACTGGTCCTTAACTTCCGGACTGGCATGACGGTCCTGGCACATCATGTGTTGCTAAGGGGTTAAAATACCCATTTAAATCAATCAGGATTATTTGTCTGTGACAGGTCTGAATTTACATTCAGGTGGTCCTAGGCAACAAACGTAAGGCACACATAGCCACTGTTCCCTCTAGGGTGAGCACATTTGAGTGACCCAGCAGTGAAAGAGTTAAACAGATCTATTTATGCATCACACATTCTTGCCCAGTTTTAATCAGTCTTCTAACTCTTTCAGTGCTGGGTCTCTTACTTGAGCTCACGTTAGAGCAGTGGTTCTCAATCTTTTTTGCTCGGGGCACCCCTGCCACGTAATCTAGAACATTCAGGGCACCCCTAACATATTTAATGCACTTTATCAAAGGCATAATGAAGGGTACAGTAAATAAATATAGTTATAACAATTTCTATAAATCTTTATTTAAAAGTCTATTTTTGTTAGTCTTCATAGAAAACATGGGGCACCCTAAGCTGGTGTCTGTGGCACACCAAAGTGCCATGGCACCCTGGTTGTGTGGGAACAATGCCTGGGAGCAGTAGGTCTGGGCTTGCTGCTGTAAATGGGGTAAACAGATCTTACAATCCAAATGGAGCTATGTTAGTAATGTAGATCCACTTCCAGCTGTAAGCTCTGTGGTATCAGTAGTGTAGCTCCATAGCAGTTATAAACCCTGTGGTATAATTTGCCTTACTTCATAACATTAACCCTTTGGTTCCAGAGAGGTATGCAACACATTGCTTTGCAATGCATTGCGTACACGTCTAGCACTCAAAGGATGAATGCCAGCTATAGATCTAATAAAAGGGAATGGGATGAGACATTGGACTGGAGCGATAGTAGATAGAAATAGACTATCTGACTGTATTGTTCCAAGGCCAAAAGTTACCAGCCCTTCCCTGGCCCCTAGCCCACCCCATGGCCACACCCCCTACTCTCACTTAGATCCACCCCCAGTCACTGGTACATAAAGTATCCTTAGCCTATAACACAAACAAAGATTTTAACACCTTCACATTACATTGGAGACCTGTAGCATCCAAGGTGTTAAACAATAACCAGTATGACCAGCGGTATGTAAACTGGTATATAAATGTGTATATAGATTAGGAGTATGTGTGTGGTGCAGGGGCATTAGGAGTGTCCAAGCCACGCCTACAACTCAGAATGTGGGTGTGGTCACCAGAACTGAGGCACCAATTAAAGCTTGGTGTCCAAGGCAGTTGCCTATTCAACTTAATGGGATATTCCAACCCCAGTCCCAATGGGGCAGTTGGTTTGCCCCATATTGCTCCTGTTCTTCTCAATACGTCAGAATTTCAAATCTTACCTAGAATCTTTATTAAAAGAGCGAAGAGCGGAAAGGGATAATAATACCTAAGATGAAAAAAAATATGTTGTAGGGTTTATGTCCCCGAATAAAACAAGGGTACTCCCACTGCTGAGTGATATTTTATTAAACAATTATAACAGCTCAATTTGAATGTTTTAGGTGCAATATCAGAGTGGCGCTGTTGCTACACCATCATATGGAGATTTATGGTCTATGGACCTTAGCAGTCCATAGGATGGTGTAGCAACAGCACCACTGTAAATTTTAAGGCCACTGTGATATTGCACCTAAAAAATTCAAGTTTGAGCTGTTATAATTTTTTTAATAATATATCTCTCAGCAGTGGGAGTACCCTTGTTTTACTCAGGGGGATAAACCCAACAACATATATTTTTTTACATTTTAAGTATTACTATCCCTTGAAATGTTTTTATTCCTGGTTTTTCTATGAAATTCATTAGTTAACCTTTGGCTTCTAAAGACTGCTTCAAAGAAAGGGAAGGTATTCACTAAGAAGAAATAATTCTTAATGTCTTTATTAGAAGGACTTACCTAGGTAGGAGTTCATCATACAGCATTCAGGTAGTTCTACATAATTACTGTGTGTAACAGGACTTACCTAGGTAGGAGTCTATCATACAGCAGTTAGTTAGATCTATATGATTACTGTGTGTAACAGAAGGACTTAACTGGGTAAGTGTCTTTCATACAGTTGTCAGGCATATCTATATAATTACTATGCATCACAGACAGACTTACCTAGGCGTCCATCATACAACAGAAAAAAACACATTTAAAATTGCTGGAGTGCAACCAATTTTTACCAAAATAGCTAAAAGCAAATACACAATGTATTGGTGCACATCCAAATTTTAACCCCTTAAGGACCAGCGCGTATGCATGCGGCCGGCACTTAAGGACCACGGAGCATTTTTATTTATTTTTTTATTCCGATTCAGGGCTCCCCGAACAGCGTGCAGCCGCGTGGGGAGCCCTGAAATCAAGTGACGTACATGTACGTCATGGGTCCTTTAGGGACATCCACCCATCCTGCGTCGTTAAGGCGTTAATCATTATTAATCCTTTAGTCTGTGCTATTTTGTCTGCAAATCGCCACTATATTAAAGATGAGGATTTAGTTACATTATCCTATATAATAATTCGCGAGGATGTTTGTCATGATGCAGTCATGCTCAGTAGAGACTGTGCGCGTTCGGTTAGTCTCTACTGAGCATGATTGCATCACGTGAGTGAGGCCACGCAAGACTGCATCGCGTGGAGCAGTAAGGTAGCTGCCTCTTAACCCTTTGAATGCCAGAGGTATACACAACGCATTGCTTGTACCCCTCTGACACTCAAAGGGTTAACATTACCCGGACATTGGCCCGTGTACACGGGCTTTTACACTAGTATGGCCATAAAATGGTAAGCTTGCCACCACGCCAAGGTACCTCATTCTTAAAGGCAAATTCCTATCCTTAATATGCTTTGTCTTATGAGCTGAATCTCTCCTGATATATATAATATATATATATATATATATATATATATATATATATATATATATATAAAATATATATATATATATATAGCAGTCCATTAAGTATATTTACTATTTGTATTTGATCTCAGTCTACTGCTAATTGTTTCAGTGTAAATTCTGGTGTCCATTACGAACCATTTAGGTCTATGGATGCCCAATATGTGTTCTGAGGGGGTGTGATTTAGAGGAAGACTTCAACAGTGATCACTATATACAAGAAACTGCAGATATAATGCAAAAATATATAGACAGATACACCTGACTTCTGTATGAAGGATACCTCATAGATAAATCAGAGTAACTCCTAGGTAAGTTCTAGGGAAATCAAAGAATACGATTCTGTACAAAAACGAGTGATCTAATCGATTTCCTAGCCCTATGCCTGCCTAATACTAATTTTCTAAGCTACATCCGCTGCAGATTCTCCACTTAATGGCTCTTGATCCAGAAGGTGGACAGTGGTACAGTTTATGGACATTTCAATGCAATTTGTTGCACACCCCCCGGGCACTCAAAGCGTTAACTCTTAGAGTGCCAGAGAAGTATCCACCTCATTGCAACGGCAACATAAACAACAACAAAGCATTGAACAGCTCAACATTGCTATAACATAAACATGTTTTTTTTTCTATTCTCATGTGGGTCTTAAACAAAATGTTAGTTTTGAGAACAAAAACGGGCTACTCTATAGTATAGGTGTTACAAAGTGTGTTCTGCCACTCTGCTTTCCTAAATGATACCTTAGAGACACTAAATCTCCCACCTAGGCTTGTGTCTGGACGAAGCATTTGGTGTCTATTAGTTATCAGCTTGGGGGATTAAAGGGACCTCTGATTTATACAAATGGCCATTAAGGAGCCAGGAAGTGTCCATTCTGACACAGGAACTGAGTCATTACTGGGTCATTACTGCTACAGTCTGTCTCTACCATTTACTTCCAAGGCTCTAGTTACAAGGTAGAGAAATGCAGAAGCATGATAGGAGGAGGCATATTGCCTCTGGCTAACAGGAATAATAATTTATTTATCATTATATTGACTGAACTGCAGATCTTAAAGGGACTTGTATGAAAAATATTACTGTGGCTCTTATGTTCAAAAGAAAGATCAGGGGAAAACCAACTGCACTATAAAGGACAATTAAATTTCCCCAAATGCACAATTTTTTAAGTAGAACATTTAACCCCTTGGATGCTAGCAAGATCACCAATGCATTGCTTAGTAATGTTTTGGAGAACCATTTAGCATTCAGTTGGTAAACATATCCATTTGGATCAAAGGTAACTTTTATTTCTCCTCTATGTTGCACTTGGTTTGATCCAGAATTACTCCAGTCTTATTTTGAACACAGGGACCTGTGTTGTAACAATCAGCTCTGTATGTAACCATACCTCCCAAGTGTCCCCCTTTAGAAGATATAAGGGCTCTGTACCTCTCAGGTGTCCCTGTTTAGGAGATATTATGGGTCCCTACCTCCCAAGTGTCCCTCTTTGGGAGATATTAGGGGTCCATACCTCCCATGTGTCCTTCTTTAGGAGATATTAGGGATTCCTACCTCTCAAGTGTCCCTCTTTAGGAGATATTAGGGGGTCCATACCTCCCAAGTACCCCTCTTCAGGAGAAATATGGGTCCATACATCTCAAGTGTCCCTCTTTAGGAGATATTAGGGATCCATACCTCCCATGTGTCTCTAATGTCTTTCTTTAGGAGACATTAGAGGTCCATTCCTCCCAAGTGTCTCTCCTTAGGAGATATTAGGGGTCCATACCTCCCAAGTGCTCTTCTTTAGGAGATATTAGGGGTCCATACTTTTCAAGTATTCCTCTATTGGATCTATTAGGGGTTTGTATCTCCCATGTGTCAGACCCGCTTTGAGACGCAAACCCCTCTGTTTCTCTTTCCTACCCTGTGTAACTCTTTTTTAGGAGATCAAAACGTGCAGTATGTAATGTTTGTTTGACCCCTTAACGACCCTTGACGGTCATAGTACATCATGGGTCGATCCATGACCGTCATGGAATTTTGGGCTCCCTCTGCGGCTGCACGCAGTTCGGGGAGACCGGAATCGGAAAAAAAAATTAAAATAAAAAAAAGCTCCGTGGTCCTTTAGTGGTCTTGTTCTAAATCATGTATTCAATTACATATAAGAGCTGTCAATGGGTCATAAAGTAACCTAAAAATTGTCAATATTTCCCCACCCACCAGTTGCTTCCCCAGCAACGCTAAATCCAAATGTCCCTCTTTAGCCATTTGAAATGATGGGGGCATGTGTAAGAATGTTCATACCTTGACAGAATTAAGCATCTATGCAATTGCATGTTCTGTTTTTCAGGTAGGGGAGGAGGCAATTTTCCTGTAATGTAATGCACAGCAGGAAGTATAGTGTGCAAAAGAAAACTGTATCCCCCTAGAATATAAGATTTAATGCAAGAAAAAAAAAGATTAAGCAAATACAAAACTTGAAGATTAATCCGGGGACATAGTACCACTCTGTAATGGTCTGTTGCCCAGCTGATGACATGAAATGATGTAGTGCTATGCTGGTCTCATAAAAAAAAAAGAAAGAAAGAAAAAAAAAGAAGGTACCGGGGTCACTGACCTTTCATAACTTGACTGAAACTCAGCTCTGGACGAATCAATTACAGATTGTTTATTGGTCAGTGTTTCAGTTTAATGCACAGATCTTCCTCAGGACCCACAGAAAGTGTGTGTAGTAGACCAAAACGTTGATCAATAAATAAGCTCTAGTTGATTCATATATATTTGCTTTGGTCTAATACACAAATCTTCCTCAGGACCTGAAGAATGTTTGTCTATTAGACTGAAATGTTGACCAATAAATAAGACCTTATTATAATGATCATAATCAGCACACATGTTTAACCTTTTCAGTGCCAGCAGGGTATGCACTGGAAAGGCATTGTAACTTAAGGTCAAGAAGAAGAATGGCCTCTGTTGTGGGTTCTTTTATTCCAGTCAGGAAATAATCCATATCAATCTGAAAATCACACCCAACACATCTTATTCCGGTGCAGGATACAGATCATGGGGTGCCAGAATGCGGGTTAGTCCTGTGTCCACCCCGCAACAACCTGGGGCTACTCGTTACCATCTTAGACTTAAATGCCTGTCCCCTTGGAGGTCCAGCAAACAGTCAGGGGCCAGCTTACATCCTGGGAGATCCAAATCAGCCAGTGAAAGAACTGTCAGCAAGAGACAGGATTTGAACTACCAATGGGAGTCCTGCCAACAATCTTCCTGTAAACAATGGCTAATTCTATCTCCCCTTCCCCACTGTATCATCCTGACAATCCCCTCAGTCCTCATGATCCCCTGGGGTGGAAATCATTGTCCTGAGGGCTAGTCCACATTCTCAGAGATAGTGCTGCACCTGACTACTGGCAGACTGCCTTGCACCTTCAAGCGACACCACAGGGATGGTTCCCTGGCTCAGGTACTCTACCCCAGCTGCTGACCATGGTGCTGAAGTTTAGAGTTCAGAACTGGGGAATCTAGATAAGTGTGTTTTGGCGAAGCTCGTGGTGTTGGGGGTAACGCCATGTGATGGGGAGGTGGTTTCACAATGGAGAGTAATTTAGTAGCACAGAGCGAAGCCCTGGGCTTAACCGTTTTTTGTAGACAAGCACTTCTACTATCCACCACTGTATAACCTGGGGTCCTATTATCACATAATATGCTACATATACTTGAAAGGCATATTAAAAATTGACAAGGCCCGTGAGTGATCCATTTAATTTCACAAAGGCACACATACCTCTCTTTCTCATGTATATATAATAATGCCTACATTTCTTAAAACAGTTGTAGGTATATTTTGAATTAGCATGCATTTTAGCATAAACACTCATTTCACATAATTTCCCTAGGTGACTATAGTCTCCTTGGCAATTTCCGACTTTAATAAAGAAAACCTAATTAGTGTAAAACTGTTGATTGGTTTGCTGGTGTAATTAACACAGGTGATGCTAATGACTTGCAACGAAACCCAGTGGTTTATGGGAGAAATAAACAGTGCAAATGGCAGCATTTTCACACGGGGTAGAAGACAGAGCACAGCTAATAGCAAGATCCCTGGGACGAGGGAGGCTAGGATCACGGGAGGAGAACAAAAGGTTCATTAGTGGGTTAATAATGACTTGGAAAATCATTTAAAATAAAAAGGAAACGACAATGTTCCTACTTAACCCCTAGGATGCTAGGGAGATCTTCAACACGTTGTTCTTTATATTTTTGAATTATTTAACCCTTTGCGTGACAGAGAGTTAGCCAATGCATTGCGTTGCAATGCATTAGATACTTTTCTGCCACTCAAAGGGTTAAAGGGAAAACATGTAGTCAGATAAACACAGAGTTAATCACCTGTTTAAGTGGACCTTTCACCTTAATTGAAGATTGCATTTTTGAAAATTGCTTTAAAAACCACCTCCGTGTTATTTTAACTTAAAGGCATAGTAATACTTCAGTATTACAAATCCTTAAACCATAAAGGTTTGAGAGATGACACTGGGGGCAAAACGTTTCTTTTTACAAGGGCTTTAATATAGGGATTTGTAATCCTGAAGTATTACTATCCCTTTAAAGGGATAGTAATACTTCGTTTTAACTTTATTTTATTTTGTAGGCATTAAAAAAACATGAAGAATGATATAAGTCTTATCTCTCAAACCTTTATGGTTTAAGAGATATTCACAAGCAAAGTTTCCCCCTCCCGCCCTTTTTTCCTAGTGTAAGCCATCTCTTCTCAGATGTGAGTCTGGTTGTAAGACCAGACAGATAACAGAAGGGGACAATCTTCTTTGTATGAAAAGAATGAAAGCCCTTCCCCCCTTCACAAGTTTTTCAGCTTTTTCCCTTATCTTAATTAAAGATTGTCCCTCTCTGCAGTCTATCTGGGCACCTCCCTTCTGATCTGGCAGAACGGGGGGGGGGGGATACTTTGCTTGTGAATATCTCTTAAACTATAAAGGTTTGAGAGATAAGACTTATATCGTTATTCATGTTTTTTTAATGCCTACAAAATAAAATAAAGATAAAATGAAGTATTACTATCCCTTTAAAGACCAGCAAAAGTACAGTTAGGGAGATATTCATACTTGTTACCATATGCTAATGTATGCTAATTGCTGTACCAGTGAATTTTCATATGCCAATAATTCCTTTTAGTGATGTGCCATATGCTAATGAAGGTTTTCAATGAAATTACATGTTCTAATGAAGCTCTGTGCTTTTCCAGGAGACTTTCACTTTTCACAAATAAAATTCTTAATAGTTCCAAAATTTTACATTTGCTGGTATTTTGGTTAACATGACACATAGGCAGTTTTGAATGAAGTTTTCAGATATGTAAAGAAAATTCAAGGTGGTCCACTTTAATGTTAGGCAGTCTCTGAGAACTTTATTCTTCATAAACTGTCTTTCCTTTGTTTATCACCTTATGACATTTTGAAAACTGAAAGCTTGGGGGTAGCCAATTTGTCCTTGCAGCCACCTCTCATGCAGAAACTGTGGGTGTGGTGTGTTATGCTTTGAGTCTATTTCATGTCTGCAGCAGCTTTAACCCCTTAACAACCCTTGACAGTCATAGTACGTCAAGGGTCGATTTGACTTAATGACCGATGACGTACTATGACCGTCATCGAGTTCCGGGCTCCCCCCGCGGCTGCACACCGTTCGGGGAGTCCGGAACGCAACGGAGCAATAAAAAAAAAATTGCTCCGTGGTCGTTAAGTCACGTCCGCTTCCGGATTCCCCGGTCGTTAAGGGGTTAATCCCTTAAGGACCAGTGATCCTAGGCGATTGGATTCCCCTTAAGGACCCTTTAGATGATGTTCAGGGAGCTGGCACACGTGACTGATTATGTGTGTCTGCCTGCCGAACAAGGGTCTGAAAGTGGCCGCTCCATTCTTGGAGAAGTCAGTTTCAGACCCCACCAGTCTTACAGCGCTCGGGCAGGAGTGCTGTTAGCAAAAAATACGCAACATGCCTTTAGTCAAGGAAACCGGTGATGTTCCTGACGTCACCGGTCCTTATAGGGTTAAAGGGCAAATATCACATTATACTTAGTCTACTCTGATGAGAGAAGACTTAGTAAAAATTTAGGTTCTGCTATGTGCATACCCACATCTGCTCCTGTCAGCTATTGGGTTAAACTGACCCCATTGGCTGCTGAGAGTGCTGGGTGAAATTCAGAAGTCTGCATTCATAACTACTGGGCTGCAGTGGTTCCATTGTTGCCATGGAACATGCATATTTCATAAAGGATGATCTTAGATGAAAAAAACGATTAACCTTTACATGTGATTCCAGGCTACTGAACATTATTATTTGTTGTAAGTATGTATACTCTAAGTAGACTTAAAAAGAGATCACTATATACAAGAAATTATGTAGAAAATATATTTATACTAGTTGAATAGCCCGTTACACGGGCCACAGTGTCACAGCCACCCTGTCGCGGGGCAGTCACAAGCAGAGCGCCCAGCTCTGTATCAGCCAGGCAGTCTCTACTGCGCATGACTGCAGCACGGCAGCAGTGTCTACTGCGCATGTTGCGCCGTTACACATGATTTAGCGAATTATTATATAGGATATGACAGCTGTTTAAAAGATACATACCTAATAAAAACCATCTATTAAGCATATTGAGAGCCACTTATTCATATGGTATATTTCCTCTTTATAAGTGTTTTGTTATGGTAACCCCATGATGATGTCGGGTATACGGGTCTATTCATAAAACTGCTAAATAGTGTGTGTATGCCTCTATGTGTACGCATTGGTGTCTGTGTGCGTGTGTATCTCTGTGCATAGGTGTATCTTTGGGCATATATATATATGTGTGTGTGTGTGTGTGTGTGTGTGTATATGTGCTTATGAATGTGTCTGTGTGCATATGTATCTGTGTATGTGGCTATCTGTGTGCACATAAGTGTGTGTGTATGATTACGGTGTGCGTATATGTACGTAAATGTATGTGTGTTTCTATGTGTGTTTATCTGTGTGCCCATACATGTGTGTGTGTATCTATGTGAGTGCATCTGTGTATTTGTGATTGTGTGTAGATATCTGTATATGTGTTCATTCTCCTATCGCTTTGCAGGGAGGGTGAGACAGGTCAGGGCAATACTCCATTGATGCCTGCCCATCTCTTCCTGACATTTCAACATTAAATTTTCCACCATGTCAACTGAGAACTGTCTCATCTACTGGCAAATTAAACTGTGAACTCACAAAAGAGACTGCAATAAATACAAATTATGGTAGTTCAGTGCATGTATCCAAGTCATTAGCCCCAGTTGTAAAGAGAGAGGGTAAACAAAATGCATAGGTTCAATACCGCTCCCTATGCACAAAGAAAAGAATAGCAACTCTGGTGTAAAGCTACCACACCAAAGGGGACAAAACATACCCCCAAACTCCGTTTGATTTAAATTGAGTTTTTAACCACTTGCGTGCTAGAGAGGCCTCTAAAAAATGTGAAGCAATAGAGAAAAAGATGAAAAATCAAATGTTGGAATACAAGTTTTATTTATATGAAACAGCATGTTGTAGTTTAACCTTTTGAGTACCAGTGGTGTGGCCAAACATTGCTTTGCACTTAAAAGGCTAATAGGAGCACAGTCACTGGTCCTTAACTGCCGTGACGGCACTAGCAAGTCATTAGTCCTTAAGGTGTTAAAGGTGTACCACATGAGTTCAAACATACATACATTTAAAGGAGATGTTTACCCCTTCACAACGTTGGCTAAATCGTTTCATTACCAATAATAAATAATGGAAATTGTATTCTTTTAAAAAAAAAATCTGTCCGTTTGGAGAAATTCTAAGATTAAATGTACCTATGCACCTACTTCTGGCAGACAGCAATGACCGGATCTGTACCGTAGTCTCAGCTTCTATCCAGCCTCCTCTGATGACGGAGGCTGTCTGTCTCTAAGCTGGAGCACTCTTACTGGCCAGAAATCGACTGCCAATTAGAGTGCTCCAGCTTAACGACAGACAGCCTTCATCATTGGAGGAGGCTGGATAGAAGCTGAGACTACGGTACAGATCCGGTCAGCGCTGTCTGCCGAAGTAGGTACAGAGGTACATTTAATCTTCGAATTTCTGCAAACGGGTGGATTTTTTTTTTTTTTAAAAGAATACAATTTCCATTATTTATTATTGATAATGAAACAATTTAGCCAAAGTTGTGAAGAGGGTAAACATCCCCTTTAAGAATGTGTTGCTTTTTTAAGAAACCTCTTCTTATAAGAACAATAAACCGTGATAAAGTTGTTAACTCAAAGCAGGGGTCGACTCCCCAACTGTTGGAAACTACAACTCCCATCATCCCCAACCAGCCATATCCTTTATAGTAAAAGTGTTTAATCATAAGAATAAATGAAAAATGTAAAAAGTAACCAAAAATACGAAATAGAATAGAATTTGTCCTTAACAATTTGAGCGCCAGAGTGGTGAGCAATGCATCGATTCGTGCTTTGTTCACCACCAGTACTCAAAGGGTTAAATGATAAATCTAAAGGCATCTTCAAGCTCACTTTTAAATCCCCCTATGACCCTGAGGAAAAGAAAAAAAAACCAAGATTGAGCGGCCTTATTTTGCTGATGTAGATACAAAGATGTTTATGTTGCAGATTTTTTCCCACTCGCTGAATATGAACCTGGATCCATGTCTTTGTTATTTCTTCAGTCCAGTCACTGTTTATAAAGCTGAAAGCAATGCGTCCCAGGAATCTGTAGAAAATGGCACATGAATGAATAAATATGATTATATATACATAGGGTGGTCATATCATCATACCTAGAAACCTCCTCATCCATGGCCCCTGGAGTAGGGTGACCACACGTCCCGGAATACCCGGGACTGTCCTTTATTGGGGGTCTGCGTCCCATGTCCCGGGTCACCCCCCACCGGGACAACAAAGAGTCCCGGAATGGAGCAACACGCACCAGTCCAGCCAGCCAATGAAATGTATTTGCTATATGGTTCTCATTGGCTGGCTGAGCTAGCCAATGAAGACCATATAGCAAATACATTTAATTGGCTGGCTGGACTGGTGCGTGCGAGACAGCTGGGACGGAGCAGGCGTGCTGGTGTTGCAAGTGCGGCTGATGCTCCCGCCGGCACTCACCATCGTTCCACTGGGAACTCTTACTCTGTGTCAGCCTCAGAAAGATGGTGAGCGCTGACAGGAGCCCAGCCGCGGGACTAGGGTAACCACATGTCCTAGAATGGCAGAATGGGAGGGATTTAATGAGGGTGCTATGGGAGTGTCCAAATGGAGATATTTGCATTACATTGTGGGAGGGGCTTAATCGGGGCGAGATGGGAGTGTCCAAATGATGCTATTTGCATCATATTGTGGGAGGGGCTTAATAAGGGTGAGATGGGTGTTCAGATGATGCTATTTGTATCATAATGTGGGAGTAGATTAATCAGGGTGAGATAGGAGTGTCCAAAATATGCTATTTGTATCATAATATGGGAGGGCCTTAATCAGGGTGCTATAGGAGTCCAAAAGATGCTATTTGGTTCACGTGTGAGGGCCTTAATCAGGGTGAGATAGGAGTGTCCAAATTATGCTATTTTTATTGTGCTGCAGGTGGGGCTTAATCGGGGTGAGATGGGATTGTCCAAATGACACTATTAGTGTCATAATGTGGGAGGGGCTTTATTGGGTGGCAAAGCATTGGAGGGCTGAGAGGTGGGATTTGAACTTAAATGGGTGGGGAAATGGTAGGAACAGAGTGGGAGTGGGCAGAGTACTAGACCCCATAACTCATTTTGAATACAGGAATCTCTGGTTCAGATCCAGAGAATTTCTAGGAATCCAGATCATCACTCTAAAACTGGGCACATCTGAAAAGTGAGGGCCGCATGGATAAATGGGGACCATTGATGCCCAGTAATAACCACTGCAGGCATTGCGGCAATCATTTTCCATGTGTCCACTTTTAACCATTCGAGTGCTTATGCAATGCTTTGGATACCCCTCTGGCACTCAAAGGGTTAAAGGAAGATGTGGCAAACCTTATTTAAAAAGCTCCACAATTGTAAGCTAGTGGTTCCCATATCCAGTCTGCAAGGGCACAGCGACACAATGTGTCTTAACCCTTTGAGCGCCAGAGAGGTATGCAATGCATTGCAAGGCAATGCGTGGAATACTTCTCTGTCACTCAAAAGGTTAAAGGACCAGAGCTGCTTGCAGGTCGATAACCCTTTGCAAAGTAAAATTTAGGAGGCAGATTAACATTAAACATGGGTTAAATATGCCATGGATGCATGAAGAATGGGATTGCCATCTAGTCTGTAAAGCCAGGACTGATTTCAGTGACATGATCCTAGACCGGGCCAGATTTACATCCCAGGTACCACTAGGCAAGGCACTGTAGGTGTTCTTAGCTCCTCCCATGACTACACCCCCACTCCTCCCTGACCCCATCCCAAGTTCCACCCACCTTTCCCCAGCACAGAAAATAATCTTGGCCTATAACAAGGGATGAAAAAAGCTATAAACCCTTGTTTGCTGCATAGATCTCCAAAGCATTGCATCCCAGAGGTTAAATAATAGCCTGTAAAGTAGTATAAAACTGGTTGCTCTGACCACACCCATAATTCAGAATGTGGGTGTGGCCAGCACAGCTGAGGCTCCCTTCAAAATTTGGAGCTCTAGACAGTTGCCTTCTCTGCCGATTGGGAAATCCAGCCCTGATGATAGATCTAGGTTATTATCCAAATGAAATATTTTTATGCAAACCTCTTCTTTTTATTAAATTAGGTTTAAGGAGAAGTTTATTATAAAGAATTATAAACTATGCAGGTATACTATTTGCAAATATTTGTTAATCTTTTAACCCCTGGAGGACCACAAGGGTGCACGACACATTCTTCATGCACCCCTTTGGACCCTCAGGGTGTTAAAGTGGGCCTGTCACCGTAAGACAAGCTCAGTTTATTTTACAGAGAATTAAAATCTACTGGTAGTAGCCATTTTTCTACAAAATAATTTAAGAAATTAACCTTTATAGCTTGATGGCACAATGTGACACTTTATGCTAATTATCTGCACAGTATGTTAATTCTGCTTGAGACCAAATGTATCACTATCTTTGCTTCAAGGAATGATCCCAGTATGTGGGCTCTGTATGGAAATATTGGCTCAGCACAGAAACTAATTAGCATAAAATGCTAGATTGTGGTGCCAAATAAAGGTTTATTTCACAGACACTAGCACCACATATAGGCAGTTTTTAATTCTCGTTCTAATTAACTAAACATACCTTAGGGTGACGAGTTCATTTTAACCCTTTGAATGATCTCCAGCATTCAAGCCATTTCAATCAATATGAATTTGGCAAAATGTTGCTTGTGCCCAAGAGTGCAGGTGGTTTGCTCTACAATTTCTCCAGGGAGGAGATGCACTGTGATAATAATGTGATAGAGAGGCTGAGTTCAGTAGGGAGATAATCTATTCAATTCCTGTGGTATTCTATGGAGCGCCTGCACTAACATCTAACCAAACAGAGACAATGTAGTTCATAGGCTCTAACACAAGAATTGCATATTGTATCACACTGGAGACATTATCTCACCCGTTCATCACACCTTAGTGCATAACCCATTAGTTTCTCTTAGTAAATCTGCCTCATCTTGAGTGTCCAACATGTTCTCCTTGTCCCGATGATAACAACTGAGAGATTTTGAAATGCTCCTCTCTAAGCATAAATGAAGTGTATGGGAACATCAGAATGCTCTTAGGGGATTCTGGGATTTGTCTGTCCATCTGTACAGTAATCGTAGTTGAGTTATGATGCTGTTAGAGGCTGTGGTGTCTGAGAACTGCCTCCTTGGACTATTTACTTTATCACTCAAATCTCTGAGAGCACTTTGTCACCAAAGGAGAAAGAGCAGACAAGTAACCAGACTCATTTCCTACCTTCTCTGAGCTCTAAAACCCAAGCATTGCAGAGCCATTAGGCTCGAGATTATCATATTTAAAACCCGTGATGACACTGTGGTACCCATCTCGATGATTAATATGCTCATTAAAAGACGCCGATGGGCTAGTCTAATTAGAACATGGATCTTCCTAAAGGACGTTGCAGGGTCGGGAATATGAAGTATTTCTCATAACATAAAGAAGGGATTAATTATGCTACTAAATACTACCTTGTGAGATTTACATATGGGTCTGATCAGAGGCGTGAGGTTATAAGCAAAGAGCAAGTGCTCAGCAGTGTTATTAACAAAGGCAACTAAGTATCCTGTATAAGTACAGCCTTTACAGCAGCAAAGTGCAGTAGTTTACTGCCCTAATTGTACTTAAGTCAAATTTAGTATTTCAAGGGGAAGTATGTCCTTTTAATAAGAGGTTCCAGTTTGTTCAAAAGAGGGACCTCCTTAGGTATTTGTACTTCCTGCAACAGTCAATGTTATCTATTTACTGCTTTTCACATTTGAATTCTGTTGTAGTCTACAACTGAACAGGGACATAGGGGCCATATGTTCAAAGAAGTAGCGAAATAGCTTTTGTCATTTGTAACGACTTTTCAAAGTACAGTGTCGTTGGGATCATTAATATTTTCAGAAAGTGTCGGTTGTGATTGGAAATATGTTGTTCGTCCTGACTGAAATTGTCGTATGGAACGACAAAAAATGTCTTAACTAAAGACAAAAATGTCTTTAAAAATGTCTTAACTAACGACAAAAATGTCTTATAAAATGTCTTAACTAACGAAAAAATGTCTTAGCTAAAGACAAAAATTCCCTCCACTTTTTTCTTAACGTACAAATTTTGTCTTTTGAAAGACATTTTTTTGTCGTTAGTTACGACAAATTTTCTTTTCCTCTATACGATACTGGAGAATAGTTTAGCCACGCCCTTGCCCCGCCCCTTTGCCCGTCAGTTCTAGAGTTGTGTCGTACACAACGGACAATACTACTTTTTTGTCGTATACTCTATAGAAAATATGTCGTTCATGCATTCAATGACTTATTTTTGTCTTTCATACGACAGTTTTTTGTCGTTATCCCTTTGAGCATATGGCCCAAAGCACTGTCTTAAGAAGGTTTTCATGACCACATATAATCATGGGTGTGGTTTTCTCTCATTCAGATTCATGTTTATTGTGTGAAGGTGGAAACTAACTGATGGACATCACAAAGAAACATAGAATTTGACAGCAGATAAGAACTATTTGGCTCATCTAGTCTGCCCATTTCCCTACTGTAAAAACCTTATTTTGTCCTTGGTTTTGTCTTATGTTCAGGATAGCCTCATGCCTATCCCATGCATGCTTACATTCCGTCACTGTATTAACCCCTACCACTTTCATTGGTAGACTATTCCACTTATCTACTAGCCTCTCAGTGATGTAAAACTTTCATACATTACATCGAAACCTCTGTCCCTCTAGAATGCATTGCCTAGGGGTGCCTGGGATGTAAATCCAGCCATGATATTATTAAAAGATGTTGGTGTTCCCTTAACCCTTTGAGTGCCAGAGAGGAATCCAACGCATTGCAATGTAATATGTTGAGTACCTCTCTGGCACCCAGATCTTTTCCCTTTTGAATATCAGAGGGGCCCACACATTGGGAAGCAATGAATTTCACACCGTCTGGTCTTCGAGAGGCTAAATGTTGAATGATCAATTGCCTGCACCAGCAGAATGAATGAATTGTCCTCTGATTGTCCACATACCCTCATCAGGTAAATGAACTAGTAAAGCATCCGGAGAGAGAGCAGTTCTTTCCAGCAATTTGTCTCTCTTTTGTTTACTGAACGGACAAACTGATTCTCTTGACATGTACTCTAATCCATTTCAGCAATATGACATTGCCGAGAATAATAGTAGAAAACTACCATCTCCTTGTTATACGGAGGAAAAAGATGTGTTTCAATCCAAAACGTAACAAGCTGACATCTGATTCACTATTCGAGGAAATTGATGTCCTCATTTGGAACACTGTTTATAATGGCTTGAATCATATTCCCTTCAGCAGTTGTTAGTGCTGTTTATTTATAAGCGCGCTTCACGGGAGAGAGAAAGGAAAGCGAGACAATGTTTGTATTCCGCTTGCTAAACTGCACAAACAGACTGAACCATGTTACTGTCTGGGCGTGTGTGTGGGTGCTGGGAGACTCCTACACACCTCCCAACATTTCAGATGTTGCTGATGGTGTGGTTGGTAGGCGGGGCATTGCTGAGAATTTTAGTCATTTCATGACCTATTGATAGCTCTTTATGTAACTGAATAAATGATTTAGAACAAGACCCAAGCATTTTATTTTGTAGACTAATTTAGAAACACATATACTGATGTTTAAACAAATATAAATGTGAGTTTTATTGCCTCAGAGAAAATAAATATATTTACACCACACATTATGATCTCCTAACAAGAGGGACACCAAAGTAGGAAAGAGGGACAGAGGGACTTGGGTCTCAGAATGAATGTCCTTCCTAAAGAAGAACAGAGAGATTTGGGTTTCAGGAGGGGTGGACTGTCCTTCCTAAACACTGAAAAGAGAGATTTGGGTCTCAGAGGGACAGACTGTCCCGCCTAAAGAGGGACACTTGGGAAGTATGCTCTTGTTTTAGGGGTGCTCACCTTGGATCGTTATGTACATATACACAGAGTAGGCGAGTACATAGGGAATCCTAATTAGTGGAGGATTTGGTCGTAACGATTGAACACAGGACTCACGGCAATGAGGCTGATGTACTAATAACTAATAAAAGTGGAACAATTCTAGAGAATACCAGAGGCGTAACTAGAAGCCACCGGGCCCTGGTGCAAGAATTGCCATGGCCCCCTGAGCACATTGGCCCCCTTCATCTCCACATTTCCCCTTCCACAATGCCCCCCTTCATCTCCACAATGCCCCCCTTCATCTCCACATTGCCCCTTCCACAATGCCCCCATCATCTCCACATTGCCCCTTCCACAATGCCCCCATCATCTCCACAATGCCCCCCTTCATCTCCACAATGCCACTTCCACAATGCCCCCTTCATCTCCACAATGCCCCCTTCATCTCCACAATGCCCCTTCCACAATGCCCCCCTTCATCTCCACAATGCCCCTTCCATAATGCCCCCTTCATCTCCACAATGCCCCCCTTCATCTCCACAATGCCCCTTCCACAATGCCCCCATCTTCACATTGCCCCTTCATCTCATCTCCACATTGCCCCTACCTCCAGTCCTGGTGGTCTAGTGGCGTGGCTTAACAGATCTGTGCCTCCTTCGGCACAGATCTCTAGAGCTGAAGCTCCCGCACGCCGCTCTAGTAATGCAGAGGCTGGGAGATGATGTCATCTCCCAGCGCTCTGTATTACTAGAGCGGCGCGCTGAATGGGAGATCTGCTGATGCGGGCGAAGGGGTCGCAGGGGGCGGCCGGGCCCCTGGAGTGACAGGCCCGGTCACAGTTGCGACCGCTGCGACTCCTATTGTTACGCCACTGGAGAATACCATCTGCACCACAAGAAAGAAATAAAATGTCCCATTTACTTAAATGAGGCCTTTAAAGTGATAGTAATGTTTCACAAAAACAGCAGCTCCAATTAATCTTCATAGTATTTGAGCCATAGAGAGTGTTATTTCAATACTGTCAGAGTTGTAATGCAAGAGTAATTGAATGATAAAGTTTCCCCCTCCCGCCCCTTTTACCTAGTGTAAGCCCCCACTCCTTAGATGTGGAATCCAGTCCATAGACCAGACAGTTCACATCAAGGGTCAAAATTCTTACTGTGAGAACAATGAAAACCCTGCCCCCCCGACAGGTTTTTCAGCTTTTTCCCTTATCTTAATTGAAGCTTGTCCCTCTCTGCAATCTACCTGGACACACCCTGCTGCTCTGAGTTGAGCAGTGTTACATCAGTAAAAGGGGCGGGAGGGGATACTTTATCATTCAATTACTCTTGAATTACAACTCTGACAGTATTGAAATAACACTCTCCATGGCCCAAATACTATGAAGATTAATTAGAGCTGCTTTTATTATGAAACATTACTATCCCTTTAACCCTTTGAAAGCTAGATAACTCATCTATGCATTACAGTTTTGGGCTCCTTCACAGATGTAGTTAAAAGAGTGGAAAAAATAAGGATAGTGAACAAAAGCAAATCAAACAAAATTATATTTTCTCTTTCACTTATTTTTTATTTTTTTATATTCCTGTTAGTGAGATAGCTGGATCTGAGCACCCAGAGAGTTCTCTGGTCAGGTGACCATCAAAGCAGGAATAATGCAATGTTTCACTCTCCCTGCAGCACTGAGTGCCCTGTGTGATTTCCATCTTATATTGTTTCTTTTTTTTACAGTGTATCACTGTCCTTGCTTTCATATTCCCTGACAGTAAGCTCTCTGCAGACAGATCTGAGATAATCAATATCAGAGACATAAAAGTGTAATGAAAAAGATTACTATGAAAAAAAATATATAAAGGCAAATTGAGTTTACATATTATTTGCTTCCAGAATATGTTAAGACAGAATAAAGGGTTACCATTCCTTTAACCACCAAAGAAGTAGATAAAAGGTTTTTAACCATTTGAGTTCCCGAGGGGTACGCAACACATTGCTCTGCAATGCGTTGTGTACCCCCTGGCACGCAAAGGGTTAAAGGTTAATAGGATTATTATTAAAAACAATGTGATAATTTCTTTTTCATGCATACTTCATCTTTAAGAGAACAAGTAATGTGGCAAGCTGTGTGGTTGGCATGGCCACTCTATTGAGGAATCCATCGATAGGAGTGCGTGAATGTGTATTGTGTTTGTGTGTTGATGGGTCGAGCTGCTGACAGTGTTGTTTATCTCCAATCGCTATCCCCGCCCAGCAAGCTGCTGCCGACTTTATCAAATTACTTCTGCAAACTCCCAGGGTACCATCACCATTACT
Source organism: Rhinophrynus dorsalis (assembly GCA_037306005.1). Classification (NCBI taxonomy): domain Eukaryota; kingdom Metazoa; phylum Chordata; class Amphibia; order Anura; family Rhinophrynidae; genus Rhinophrynus; species Rhinophrynus dorsalis. Next base: position 73,133,467 of record CM074721.1, on the reverse strand, counting down.
TCAAATCTGTCACAACTGGCACTCTGTGGGCTTGCTTGAAAGGATGGTTAACAGGTCTGAGCATTGGCACAGATGTGTGACATAAACAAACAAATCTCTTCCATGGTTTTTGTTCATTCTTCTTCTGCATGTGGGGGAGATCAGAGAGGAGGAGAGAGGGCTGGGAGAAAAATTAAGCAACATATTTTGATACCTAGTACCAAACACATCCAGTCTGTGTCCTGCAATCCTTTCAGATCCCTCTGGGTCTCTTGTGCAATTCTGGGGCAAACAAAAAGGCACAAATAAAAGACCACAAAATGAATTTTGATTTCATCTTAAATTTTAACCCCTTGAATGCTAGAGAGGGTCTTTGCAATGCACTGGAGACCTCTCCAGCATTCAGGGAGTTAAATCCCCATTCAAATCAATGAAAATGTTTATTTTCCCCTGAGGTGCAATTGGTTTTTCTTCAAAATTGCTCATATTTTGCTTTAAAGGGATAGTAATAGCTGGATTTAAGAAGGTTTAATATTGTTCATGTGAAAAAAAAAAATTAAATTAAGTAAATCCCATTGTTTAAAGATGTATATTTTAAGATGTATAAACTTTTAAAGTACCCCCTCCTGCCCCTTTTACAGATGTCAGAGCTCTAGCTGACAGATTAAGATTCTGGTCATTTGATTGGACGGCTCTTCAGCAGAGCCGAAATAGTGTTGTTTTTCAGCTCCGCTGAAGAGCTGTCCGGTCAAATGACCAGAATCTTGATCTGTCAGCTAGAGCGCTGACATCTGTAAAAAGTGTGTGTGGGGGGGACTTTAAAAGCTTAAAAATCTTAAAATATACATCTTAAAACAACAGAATTTACTTCATTTAATTTAATTTTTTTCATATGAATAATATTAACCCCTTAACGACCGGCCGATCAGCGATGCGACGCGAGTTAAGGACCGCGGAGCATTTTCTTTGTTCTTTTTCCGGTTCCGGACACCCCGAACGGCGTGCAGCCGCGGGGGGAGCCTGGAACTCCATGACGGTCATAGTACGTCATGGGTCATTCAGTCAGATCGACCCTTGACGTACTATAACCGTCAAGGGTCGTTAAGGGGTTAAAACCTTCTTAGAACCAGGCATTACTATGCCTTTAAACCAAATGAGAGTCAGGGAGGTGCTGAACGCTTTGAAGAACAATGCATTGGACAGTTCTCTGGTACTCAGAGGCTTAAAGGGATAGAAACACTAAGGGCGGAATGCAAGAAATGTGCACATGCGCTAAAGGCAATTTTCCTGCATAGATTGATATTGTGCATGTTCTAATCCAGGACGCCATATACAGAATTCTACTTGAATTACACATGGAAAATGATTATTTTTTACAACAAAACTACACAGACGTATAAAATTGTTCACAATAGCACTTCCTGCATTAGGCATATTCGCTATTCCACTCAGACAGATTAATTAGTTCTGACCACACCCACAAAAAAATATGCACAGCTGTTCACTAATTTCGATTTTTCACACACAATGAAAGAAAATCATGCGCAAACCTATTCACTAGTTTTCACACTGGAAATAGTGATTCCGCATGTTTCCTGCATCCCACCCTTAAAATGTAAAAAAAAATATATGTTGCCAGGTTTATCCCCTGAGTAAAACAAGGGTATTCCCCCTACTGAAAGGTATTTTATTCAAAAGTTATTAAAGCTCAGACTTGAATTTTTTTAGTTGCAGTACCACAGTAGCCTGAAATCATACAGTGGTGCTGTTGCTACACCATCTTATGGAGGTTTATGGTCAACTGACCAAAGCAGTCCATAGGATGGTGTAGCAATAGTGCCACTGTACAATTTCAGGCCACTGAGATACTACATCTAAAAAAAGGAAAGGGATAATAATGCTTAAAGGGATAGTAATACTTCGTTTTAACTTCATTTTTTTTGTAGGCATTAAAAAAATATGAAGAATGATATAAGTCTTATCTCTCAAACCTTTATGGTTTAAGAGATATTCACAAACAAAGTATCCCCCCCACTGTTCAACCAGATCAGAAGGGAGGTACCCAGGTAGACTGCAGAGAGGAACAATCTTCAATTAAGATAAGGGAAAAAGCTGAAAAACTTGTCAAGGGGGGAAGGGCTTTCATTGTTTTTATACAAAGAAGATTGTCCCCTGCTGTTATCTGTCTGGTCATACAACCAGATTCACATCTGAGAAGAGATGGCTTACACTAGGTAAAAGGGGCGGGGAGGGGAAACTTTGCTTGTAAATATCTCATAAACCATAAAGTTTTGAGAGATAAGACTTATATCATTCTTCATGTTTTTTTAATGCCTTCAAAATAAAATAAAGTTAAAACGAAGTATTAATATCCCTTTAAAATGTAGAAAAGTATATTTGCAGGGTTTCTTCTTCTGAATAAAACAAGAGTACTCACACTGCTAAGAGGTGTTCTATTCAAAAGTTATTGCAGCTCAAACTTAAAATTTTTAGGTGCAGTATCACAGTGGCCTGAACATGTACAGAGGCGCTGTTGCTACACCATCCTATGGATAGGTTTGGTCAGTTGAATATAAAGTTCTGTAGGATGGTGTAGCTACAGCACCACTAGGAAATTTCAAGCCATTGAGATAATATACCTAAAATATTTATGTTTTAGCTGCAATGGCGTTTCAATAAAACACCTCTCAGCTTTGAGTGCCCTTGTTTTATTCAGGAGGATAAGCACTGCAATATATATATATCTTCTAAATATTACGTATTACTGTCCTTTTAAGTTTGAGCTGTGATTTTCTTACATGTTAAGTATTATCATCCCTTTTTTGTTATATGTTTAAGATATATCTCCCAACGCGTTCCACCGACTGGAGTGGAAAGACCCTGTTCTGTGATAAAATCAGGTCTTTAAACTTTAGCACTAGATCTGCCTCATGATGGAATGAACTCTGTAGTCAAAGCATGCTCTACAATTCCTAGTCACTATATAAACCCCAGTTAACATCTGGAGAATTTTTTAGGCACTTTTATAACTAGAAACCGACAATTTGAAAATGTAGTTATTGCTTGAATTTTACAAAAAAAAAAAAAAAAAAAGGCTTTTCTTTTCTGTCTTAAAGATGACTCATCAACTTTCAAAGTCCTCTCTGTGGGAGCTTCCATCTTAAAAGGATTCACATGATTATTCTTTAGTCGATATTTTCCACCCCTCTGGTGGAAACTGATAGGCTCTAGCACAGTAAGAAGGTAGAGAGAGCGGATTTTCTCTACAGGCGAGTCATTAATTATGCAGTAATTCTAAAATGAATCCCTCACTTACCTTACTATATTCATAACCTCCTAATGGCTCCTATGAATCTTACCTTTGTGCCCTGGTTCAAGAGATAACATCCACGACTGATCAAAGAGGTTAAGTCCATGGAGGTTAAGTCCATGAACAGTTGCTGGCAGTTTTTAAAACTGAATCAGGCAGCGTTCGTGAGCCTGCTTAACCCTGTAAAGACCAGAGGGGTGTGCAGTGCATTGTGAAAGGGTTAAGATTACCATGTGCAGTGGGTAGAGTTTGTGTCCTGTGGTCCTGCAAGCAACTATCATGTCCACCTCCATAGACATAACATCCAGGAGTGATTGAAGAGGTTATCTCTTCAACCAAGACACAAGGGCAGAATTCATAGGCCCATTAGGATATTCTAGCCATAATGGGTTATGTGGAGGGGGTTATTAGTCGGTGATTACTTCTTCTTTAATTTGATCCTGTTCTTAGTAAATCAGCCTCAAAGTGTAATTGTTTTCCTTCCGATTTACTAAACACTTGTCTTGATCAATACGCTCCAGAGACTTGTGTGTTTGCACTGTGCAGTGTGTCTTATGTAGCATAATTATCATCCGGAGGTCATGTGCTTTTAGACCAACGGCACAACGTCTGTTTGCTTCTGCAGCCATGCATGAGCTGTTGTACCAGACGTTTACATTGATAAGTGGCACATCTGGGGATCCCTTTGGCCAATCCATCTGTTCTTGCACCAGTAAACCAGACGTCCTGTAAAGCTCATGAAGCATGCAGCCAGACATCCATCACAAGCTTTTCCTATCCTAGCAAGGAAACTTTCCGTTACCTACAGCTCATGTCAGGAAGTCTGCATGCCAATATGCATGGGTTAATAAGAGCACTTACTGCCTTCCCTCCCCACTCCAGGGTGCTCTGTGAATGTTAACCCTTTAAGTGTCAGAGGGGATAGCTCTCTGGCACTCTAACTGTCCGTGTCGCTGCATTTTTTTTACTATCTAAAAAACTATTTATACCTTATTCTAGCCAAAATGCTAGCAATAGCTTAGTTTTAGAGATGAAATAAACTTTTTAAAATTAAAAAATATTTTTTTTTTCTTTTCCTGTAGTTCCCACTGCTGGGAGATATCTAATTCAAAAAGCATTACAGCACAAAAAATGTCTATAAACTGCAGTTTTCTATTGTGGTAAACAGATGGTGCTGTTTTTATGGATAGTTGTAGTCTATGGCTTCTCTCACAGAGTGCATTATAAAAAAAAATGTTTGGAGTTGGAGTTGAAATAACTTTTGAATGAAAAATCTCTCAGCAGTGGGGGTGTCCTTGTTCTAATCATCAGCAAAAAATATATATTAAAAAAAATGGTTAACCTCTTGAGTACCAGAGGGGAGTGAAATGCTTTGCACGCACAAACACACACATACACAAACAACTGTCTATTTAAACCTTATAAGTGCCAGAGGGGCCTCCAAATCTTTGTACGCCTCACTGACACTCAAAGGGTTAAAAAGAAAGAGAATGACATTAAAATGTGTCTTAACCAATTGAGCTACTTTTCTCCATCTGAAACCTCTCTATCAACTGAGGGGTTAAAGCGACAGTAATGTTCCAGAAAAAATATTTAGCATTTTGTAGTGCTTAAAAAGCTGAATTGAATGCAAAAAACCTATCTCTCAAACCGCTATGGTATGAGAGATATATGCATTCAAAGTCCCCCCCTCCCCTTTCCCTGACATCAGTGCTGTGCTGACATCAGGGGAATCCTGTCCAGGGGCCAACTAGCGGCTCTGCAACAGAGCCGCAATTGCGTTATTTAAAGAGATAGTAATGTCAGAAAAAAAGCATATGATACATACAATTAAAAGACAGTACTTGCACTTATTTGTATCTCTCAAACCGTGACGGCCAACACAGATCTCCTGCTGTCAGTGTTACAGCTGACAGCAGGAAACTTAAAATTTGAATGCATATATCTCTCATACCATAGAGGTTTGAGAGATATGTTTTGCATTCAATTCAGCTTTTTAAGCACTACAAAATGAAACATATTTTTTGGGGGACATTACTGTCCCTTTAAAAGAAAGTTTTGAGGGACGTTCTTTGTAGAAAGTGGACTCCCCTGTTCCATAGCTTGCTGGGGGAACCTACATATGTTTATTGTTCAGACTCATGAGAGCATAGCAAGGTGAATATAACTGCACACCAGTCTAAATGTATAGAGGCTTTCAACAAGATGTGATGCATGAGCTTCAAATCAATTATTACAGTGGTTCTTCCTGAGTTATATCAACAGGTCAGGTTTTCAGTATATCCATAATTAAGCAGGGGAAGCTCATTCACAATTACTGAGCTACTCATTGCCATACTCCCCTCCCCAAGTGTTCCTTTTTAGGAGGGACAGCCCCTCTTTGAGACTCAAATCCCTCTGTCCCTCTTTCCCACTCTGATGTCCCACTTTCTTAGGAGATCAGATTGTGTATATAAGAGAATCACATTACTCAGCAGCAATACAACTCACATTAATGTTTGTTTAAATGTCAGTATAAGTGTTTATACATTAGTCTAGGTAAATAAAATATTGTGGTCTTGTTCTGATTCATTTATTCAGTTACACAAAGAGATGTCAATAGGTCAGGAAGTAATGTCAGAATTGTCTGTAATGTCCCACCCACCTTCCCAGTAACACCACCTAAAACAGAAGTGTCCCTTTGGCCATTCGAAAGGTTTGGAGATATGAATTACCCACCTATTTTCAGGGACCTGTAACAGGTCATGTCTTTAAGATTTCCATACTTGAGCTCAGGTGAGTTGATTAACCCTTTAACAACCAGCTGTGGCAGCATGCGGCCCGAAGTTAAAGGGACAGTAATGTCCCATAAAAAATTCTTCTACTTTTGTAGATGTTAAAAAAAATTAACTTTGTGCTACAAATCCTATCTCTCATACCACTATAATTTGAGAGATATTGGCACTGAAAATCCCCCCTCCCTCCCCTTCTTCTGATATCAGCTGTAAAGCTGATAGCAGGAGATTCAAGTCGGCCAACTCAAGGAGGCTCTTCAGCAGAGCCGAAATCACGTTATTTAAAAAGGAATACTTCATTGGAAGGTCTACAAAGTGTGCTTGCAAACTAGGCACACTTTGTAGACCTTTCCAATGAAGTAATTCTTTTGAATTAACGCAATTTCAGCTCTGCTGCAGAGCTGCCGGCTGGTCCCCGGACCGGGATCTCCTACTGTCAGCTAGACGCTGACGTCCGGAGACGGGGAAGGAGGGGGGAACTTTCAGTGCAAATATCTCTCAAACCATAGCGGTTTGAGAGATAGTATATTTGGCACAAAGTTTATTTTTTTAACATCTACAAAAGTTCAAGATTTTCTTTATGGGACATTAGTGTCCCTTTAAGGACCACTGGTCATTTTTTTTTTTTTTTTTTTTTTGTGAACTGGATTCCGAAGTCCCCATGCAGCTGTGCGGGGACCCCTTAATTCCATGATGTGCCAGGTCCATCACTGGTCCTTAAGTGCCAAACCGGCGTGACGGTCCTGTCATGTCAAGGATCATTAAGGGGTTAAAATGTCTGAGCAACTGATGAACTCACCTGTAGTGAAATCCTGAAGGCAGGGCATGTTAGGGGTCCTTGTGAACCAATGCACTACAGCAGGTGCAGTCATTTGTTAGACCTCCTTGGGGATGATGGGAGCTGCAGTCTCCAACAGCTACAAGCCCAGCAATTGACTATCCATGCCCTACAGTATATATTTTTCATTAAAAAACATTTACTGTTCTTTTAAACTCTTAAATCCTAGAAACATCTCCAAAGTATTGCTGCACAATGGATTGGAGTCTTTTCTAGCATTCAAATGGTTAAAGAGTAAATGAAACTTGCCTTTGTGCCGTGGACCCTGCTGCAGCTCTCCTGATAGGGAAGTGAAAGTGGCCTCCTCTTTTGTACAGACACAAATAGCAAACATTTTCCACTTGATTACACCTCATTTTCTCTGGGGCTGTGCAAGACAATGAGAAGCTCGCGGGTATCTGTGTCGCTGCATTTGTGTGTCGGGATTATGATCACAGTAATCTAACCAAGGAAAGTCTGCAGTCTCCACATTATTTAGCATGTAATCATAAAGACATGGCAAATAATGGCTGTTAACCCCCTGAACACCAGGGAATTTTACAGTGCAGTACACTTAGTAAACAATTTTCAGCTTTATTCCGCCCTTCCTACCACCTCTCACTTACAAATCCAAGGTTAGAGCAGAGCAGCTCCCTATCTCCTGAGCTCACTGCGACAATATATCAGACTCTCCCCCCTGGTTTTCACTGATTCAAGCACTAACCCAAAACCCATCTATTCATAGAGGCTTACAGACAATACCTCTAACTGTCCCGAAACTGCCACTATGGCCAGGGCCGGATTTGCCATAAGGCAGAGTAGGCACCTGCCTACAGGCGCATGCCACCGAGGGGTGCCTATCATTGTTTTTTTTTGACTGGAGACACAGATGACAGATCTCCTGCCAGGGAGGTAGGAAACTGACAATGGGGGAGGTAGGAAACGGACAGTGGGGTGGGAGAGGCAATGTGAGGGAAACATGGAGATGGTGGGGGCAATGTGGAGAAGATAGGGGGCAATTTGGAGATGGTGGGGGCAATGTGGAGCTGATGGGGGCAAGTTGGAGCTGACTGGGGGCAATGTGAGGGTAACATGGAGCTGATGGGGGCAAGTTGGAGTTGATGGGGGAGCAATGTGAGGACAATATGGAGATGGTGGGGGAAATGTGGAGCTGATGGGGGGCAATATGGAGCTGACAGGGAACAATGTAAGGGCAATATGGAGATGATGGGGGCAGTGTGGAGATTTGGAGCATTGTGGAGGTGTCCAGTGGAGATGGCCAATGGGGGGGGGCTTCAGATTTCTGTGCCTACAGGCTCCTGAGATGTAAATCCGGCCCTGACTATGGCAATGTTACATAGTCCTGCCATTTAATATAGGGCACCAACTCTGCAGTTGGTCCAAACTGTACCCTTCTCTTTAACTAAATGGAAGCTCATCTTAAAGAACCTTTAGTTTCACGTATTTCACTTCTCCATCTTGATTGTAAGGTCTTGGGGTCCTATCGTCTATTTGTATCCATTTGTTAACCCCTTAACACCCAGTGGCCCTGGCTTTGGATGCCGCTTAAGGACCGCATAGATGTCCTTGGTGAGAAGGCACATGTGACTGATCACATGTACTGGCTCTCTGAAACGAGTGTCTAAAGCTTAGCGCTCCTTTCTTGGAGCAGTCAGTTTCAGGCTCCCATAGTACAGGAGCGCTGTGAACACAAAACCCGTGGCACAGACAATGGTGATGTGTCAGAACCGTCACTGGTCAGTAACAGGGTTGTCTCATATGTTTGTAATGAGCTCCTTAATTGTACAGCCCTACGGAGTATGCTGTTGCTTTACAAATGCATGATAATACTAATAATGCATGCGTTGAAGACTTTGCTTCTCCTACAGCCAAGTCATAGTCACTAACAACTAGAGGGTCAAAGGTTACCTGCCCTTTCTTAAAGGACCAAGCTCTGTTTCAAGTACACTGAATTTTAAAGGGTCATACATATTCTGGTACACTCCAAAAGCACCATCGGGGACAATTAAAAATTCCCCTAATTCCCAATTGTTTAAAAGGGGCTTTTAACCCCTTGTATGATAGAGGGGTCTCAACACATTGCAGAGTAATGCACTGATATAGATATGACCCTTTAGGGTGCATTTTTTTAATGGAGAGTGCTAACCTTTTCTGATTTTTAAGAAAATGTTTAAATCAAAGCTTCTTAAAGGGGAAATAAAAATTTGCAGCACATACGTATTCACATGTTTTTATGGTGGCATTCTTGCTACACCAGTCTGTTATCACATAGGGCCATATCTTCAAAGGGATAACGACAAAAAAATTGTCATATAAAAGGCAAAAATAAGTCATTGAATGCATGAACGACATATTTTCTATAGAGTATACAACAAAAAACTAGTAATGTCCGTTGTGTACGACACAACTGCAGAATTGACGGGCAAAGGGGCGGGGCAAGGGCGGGGCTAAACTATTCTCCAGTGTCGTATAGAGGAAAAGAAAATTTGTCGTAACTAACGACAAAGAAATGTCTTTCAAAAGACAAAATTTGTACGTTAAGAAAAAAGTGGAGTGAATGTGTTCTGAATGTGAGAATTTTTGTCTTTAGTTATGACATTTTTTAAGACATTTTTGTCATTAGTTAAGACTTTTTTTGCCATTATATGCGACAATTTCAGTCAGGACAAACAACATATTTCCAATCACAACCGACACTCTCTGAAAATATTAATAACCCCAACGACACTGTACTTTGAAAAGTCTTTACAAACGACAAAAGCTATTTCACTACTTTTTGAACATATGGCCCATAGAATGCTGTAGCAACAGCCCCATCCAGAGGATTCGCAATGTGTTGGATACCTCTCTGGCACTAAAGGGGTTAATAACCATTTGAGTGCAGGAGAGGTATCCGGTTCACTGCATTGTAATGTGTTGGATACCTCTCTGGCATGAAAGGGTTAAAATGAGAAGAATCTATTGTATTAGTAAATAAACTTCTCTTTGAGGTATCTGTTCTAGTTAAAAGGGGTAGTCTACTAGTTCATCAGCAGTGAATTGTCCACAGATCTCTTGATGAGACCCCTAGAAATATCTACTCTCCTTGATCTAGTCCCTGACTTTTCGGCAGGGAGTAATAATAGTTCTTCTACAAGCTAATGTATACTGTACTGTGCTTTACAGGAGGGCAGCCTGAATAGATTTATGATACATTTTAGGGAGATGCCGCTTTTAGAGAGAGAGTTACTGGAATATTTGACTGGATTCCTTCTGTGGACAGTGGGGAACCAAAATAGTTCTGATTGTCCAAAATACAACAAAAATAAACAGGAAGGCCTATTGCCATTGGTTGTCATTTTTAACCATCGGCTGGCCTGAGATGATGGAAATTGTAGTCCCCAACAGCTTAAAGTCCTCATACTTAAGATACTTAAATCTGAGCTTACCCTGAGTTCTTTCAAATAGCAATTCCGAAAATCTGTCCATTCACCCCAAGATTTGGGTTAAACCCTAAGAGTTGCCAGGTATGATGAAGGTCCAGCAGTGGAAAATTAACTCCTTAAGGATCGGTGCACGCGCACACGGCCGGCACTTAAGGACCACGGGGCATTTTTTTTTTAAGATCCGATTCAGGGCTCCCCGTGTGGTGTGCCCTGAATTCCATGACGTGCCAGGACTGTCACTGGTCCTTCAGTGCTGGACAGCCGTGATGGTCCGGGCACGTCATTGGACGTGAAGGGGTTAACTACCACTAGGGGCATGTTGTCACGCACACACACAAACCTGCACAAACACACACATATACACAAGCATACACACATATATTCACAGACATGCACACACACATACAAACACACCCACATATTTCCAGATCTTGATATGAAAATACATGTGCTGTTTTTAAACCCAAGTTGTAAAATGTTGTTATGAAAGCACTGAGCCTTCAAAAGAGCATTTTCCTCTTCCTGTTTACCAAAGTAGCAGTGGTTTGCTGGTAACTAGCTGCAGAATCTCCCAGAAGAAGGGAGTTGTTGCCACTTCAGGAAAGCACCTCACTAATAGATACGTCTGCAGCAAGAGTTTCAATTTCAGATTTAACATTTAACATGAGCTGCAAATGCTTCATCAGTCGGCTGCTGGCTAACACAAAAGGGTTATTCCCCTGAGTACAACAAGGTTACTGCCACTACGGAATGGAGTTTTATTCAAAAGTTATTACAGCTAAAACTTGAAAAAAACATTTCTGCAGTATCACATTGGCCTTTAATTGTACAGTGCCACTGTTGCTACATCATCCTATGGACATCTGTCTCCATAGGATGGTGTAGCAACAGCGCCAATGTACAAATTCAGGCCACTATAATATTGCACCTAAAAAAATTTTGGTTTGAGCTGCAATAACTTTTGTATAAAATACCTTTCAGCAGTGGGAGTGCCTTTGTTTTACTCAGGGGGCTAAACCCTATATCAAATTTCTTTTTTTTTTTTTTTTTACATTTTTAAGTATTACTGTCCCTTTAAGGTAACACTGGACTCTCATCCTGATAATTTGGCCTTTCACCATGAGACCTTGAGATTTAGGTCAAAACCCTGAGTCTCCGGGTTTTTGAGTCAAACCCTGAGAGTTCCCAGGTATGGGGCTGATCACATCCACTGAGTCACAGTCTTTGAAAACAATGTAATTTCATACTGTTCTAAGTACATACTGCCAGCCTGAGAAAAATTGTACCCCTTTAGTATGAACATATCGTAGGGAGTACCTGAAGCACAAAACCATGTTTAACACAATCTATGTTTTTCATATATAAATATACACGCACTTTTGCTATGTGATCAAATGATCATCCATTGTATGTATTTGGTGTTTTTTTTTTTTTTTTTTTTAAGAATGCAAGTCTGAAAGAAGCAATGCTATGCTCACGCCTCTGGCACTTAAACAGTTAAAATATACACCCTCCAGTCCCTCTTACTTCATTTTTTATATGCTTTAACAATGTTCGATGGTCATGAGAACATCCAACTGTTACCCTCAAGTGAACCGTTTGAAAGAGGGTAATCCCTTCTTTCATATAACTGTATTCTGTGTTAATTGGAGCAAGAGGGGAGGTATAGGCTCTTATGAACCCTGCCCTCCTACTCTACCTGTAACATATCTTTGCCTGGATGTCTTGTGTATTGTCTATTGTATAAATAACATCACCACACTCTTCGGTGATGATGTAATTTATGCAACAGGATCACCCCAGTGTCTGTGAACTACCAGGAACTGAAGACTATTGAAAAGGTAAGCCTCAGTCCTTCGTAGTACCTTATCACTGTTACAGCCCAGAGGACATGACTCTTCTATTCCTTAGCAGTTTCAAGGTACCTGCTGAAGATGTACATGGCTACAGCCTTAGCAACAAAGCCATTAAGGACCAGAGGGTCGTCGAAAATGTTAATGCAGCATTTCCATCATGTTTTTCCCTTGTTTTTTTTGTAAATAAATTTCAACATTTCTCGTATTTCGACATTTAATTTTGTAGGCTCTTTCCTGTAATAGAAGCATCTAATATGAATACTGTCTTGCAGCACTCTTACGCTCAATGCGAGAGCCCTTAATATTATTGGTTCCAGCAAATAATTACAGCTACTGACTCCCTGATCCTTGCCAGTGCTCCATGACCTCTCCCTAACACTAATAAAGAAATCAATACTTTAGGAAGGATTCTCCAATTGGAGAATTCCTGGGGGCAGCGGGGTTGAGTACTGCACATAATGAACGTGGTAGACCTTGCAATGATCTGTCTGGGTGGACTGGGTAAAAAACAGATTATATTTGCTGGTATTATAGATTTTTTTTTGTTTGTTTTTTTAAAGTAACAGTCAATTTTTTTTTTTTATAAAAAATGCATACATTATTGGACTTTTTCTTACTGAGTAAAACAAGGGTACTATCACTGTTGAGAGACGCTTCATTCAAATATTAAAACAGCTGAATATTTTTCTATTTGTTTTTTTACGTTGAACTGCAATTTTCTAAGGTGCCTCCAGTGGTGCTGTTATCACTTACTATAGTGAGCCGTAGTCTATGACTCAATCTCTTTCATAGAGTGCATTATAAAATAAATTGCCCTTTAGACACTAGCTGGTGCTGCTGTTAAGTTTGACTTAGAAATTATGTCTGAACTGTAAAAATCTCACAGCAGTGGGAGTGCTCTTTTTTATTCAGTAGGGAAAGCCCTTATAACATAGGATTTTTCATAAAAAAACACTTGCTGCTACTTTAACCCTCAGTGTGTGGATTCTGCCTAGATTCATTCACAGCATTGTGCATAGTACTACTGTTCTAGTATATAAATTAATTAGCATAAAGTGCCACACTTTGCAACTAGCAAATTAAGGGTGTTAGTCATATTCCATTTACATTAAGTGAAATTGATTTTTTCAACAGATTCCAACCTTTATTCAAAGAACATAGCACAATGTAGAGGCCGTTTCTAATTTTCGTTAAAATGAACTAAACTTATGTTAACCCTTTGAGTGCCAGGGGGTATGCAACGCATTGTGTATCACCCAAAGGGTTAAGATGACAAGTGTATTTTTTGACTGATTATTGAATTGTGACACTCAGCAAAGATTTATGGGATTGAGCTTGTTTTAGTATTGTAATGTATTAAAATGAAATCCTTCCATACTTTCTGCTCTCATTCTCTCTCACTTTTCCTCTACATCTCTCTCTCTCTCTCTCTCTTCCTTCCTCTCTCATATCTGACACAGATACAACTAAAATAGCAATATGCAGCTTAACTATAGCACTCCAAGCATCTCTATATTGAGATCACACAGCCCAGAGCAGGCAGCGGCTTCTATAATTAATAATGCTGTAGGTAAACTGATGATTCATACAAAAACCTTCAAGACATACAGTACTGCTTCATCCAGGTAGAGGAAGCCTAGAACACTGCTAAAGGCCAAGCGTAACACTTTTCATTTCTTTTCAGGTATTGTAATAACAGCCTTTCCTATTATTGCTGTTTGAGTAATATCAGAAAGAAGATCAGAGTAGCAATTTAAAGGTGTAGAAAACTCTTGTTATTAAGATATGTATTGTAGGGATTTTTGTGTTGAGTAAAACAAGGGAACTCCCACTGCTGAGAGATGCAGATTTTCATAGTCATTACATTTTAAACCTGTGTTTTTTTCACATCAACAGTGCCATCTAGTGGTCAGATTACACTTAGTTATTCTGTTACATTCTATTTGAGAGGAAAGTCAGTGACAAACAGTTCTCCATAGAATGTGATAGAAACTGCTGAGCCCTGCTGTCAGAGCTGTCAGGATGTAACCACACTGTAATTCACTTCTTGATTATTTGAGCTGTTGTAACATTTGAATAAAACAACTGACAATGGTGTGAGTTCCCTTATTTTACACAGCAGCAGAAGCTCTATAACAAATAGGTTTTCATAAAAAAGTTTACTGCTCCTTTAAGAACTCTCTAGGTACCCATACACAGGGATATTTTGCATAGAACTGACCTGCTGTTTGATCACTGAACAATCAGGTTTCACAGTAAAGGTTTACTACTCTTTAACCCTTTGGGTGCCACAAGGGTACACAACGCATTGCTTTGCATACCCCTCTGGAAATCAAAGGGTTAAAGGACAAGCAAGAGCGCCTAATAACATCCCCTTCCCTTATAATGATATGAAAATCCTAATGGCCCCTATGAATTTTGCCCTTGTGCCTTTGTTCAGTCATTTCTGGATGTTATGTCTATAGAGGCGGACATGACAGCTGCTGGCAGTTTTTTCAAACTGAAGCAGGCAGAGTGCACAAGCCTACTTAAAGAGATAGTAATGTTTCATTTTAAAGTAAGGTTCGATCATTCCGTATACTGTGTAATAACGCTCTATACCATTGCCAATGTTCATATTGGCCTAGTTTCTGTGTAATTATATTATAAAGTTTCCCCCTCCCGCCCCTCAGATCTGAAATCCGGTTACTTGACCGGACAGATTGTAACAAGGGACAATCTTCTGTCCATTAATATAAAGGAAACTCTGCCCCATTGAGGAAGGAGGGTACATTTTTCTTTATGCAGATACAAGCGTGTCCCATGTCGCAATCAGTCCAAACCGGTTTTATGATCTGAAGACAGAAGATTGACATATGTAAAAGGGGCGGGAGGGGGAAACTTTATAATAATAATATAATTATACAGAAACTAGACCAATATAAACACTGGAAAAGGTGCAGAGCGTTAGTTCGAAGTATAAGGAATGATAGACCTGCACTTTATAATGAAACATTACTATCTCTTTAACCTGTCAAGTACCAGAGTAGTGTCCAAAGTATTGCGCAGCAATGCATTGCATGCTCTTCTGGTTTTTAAAGGAACAATAAACTTTTTAATGAAAACCTATATGTTATAGAGTTTTTTCCTGCTGAGTAAACCAAGGGAACTCTCACTGCTCTCAGTTTTGTTATTCATATGTTATAACAGTTCAAATAATCAGGAGGTGAATTACAGTGTGATTATGTCCCGAAAGTTCATACAGCATGACCCAGCAGTTTTTATCACATTCTATGGAGAACTGTTTGTCAGTGACTCACTCCTCCCAGAGAATGCAACAAAATAACTAATTGGAATCTGACCAGTAGAGGGCACTGTAATGTAAAAAATGTAATAACTCTGAAAATATGCATAACTCCTCAGTGGGAGTACCCTTGTTTTACTCAACAGGAATAACTATATTTTCTCATAACAAACATTTACTGCTCCTTTACGATTCCCATGTGCAGTGGCTGGCATGTGTGTCCTTCTAGTACAGTGATTCTCAACCAGGTGCCGTGGCACTTTGGTGTGCCACCGACATCATCTTAGGGTGCTCCACATTTTCTATGAAGATTAACAAAAATGGACTTTTAAATAAAGATTTATAGAAATTGTTCTGCACTATATGTTTCGTTTTTTTACCATGATTGTAAGACCTAATAATAACTGTGTATTTATGTATTTTTCCTTCATTATGCCCTTGATAAAGTAAATTAAATATGTTAGGGTGCACCAAATGTTCTAGATTATGTGTTAGGGGTGCCCCCAACAAAAAAGATTGAGAACCACTGTTCTAGTAACGGCCATGTCAGTCTCCCAGGACATGACACCCAGGAATGTCATGTTATCTCATGAATAAATTCACAAGTACAAAATGAACAGGGTCTATTAGGATTTTGTCTCCATGGTAAGGTAAGTGGAGGGGGCGTATTAGTATTAGGAGGCTGTTACTTCTCATTTAGTCATGTAATTGGGCATTTTTTTATTTTTTTTGTCTACATTTTTCTCATCCACATTAACTCTTTAACCCTTTTAGTGCCAGAGGGGGTGTCCAACCGTTAGTAAATTTATTGAAATTCAGTAAAAAAATATTCCAAAATCGAGATGTTCCTAAAAAAAAGTTGCAGTGTTATTAAAATATAGGAGGTCAAAGAAAGGCATAGGTAATACAGTTTGGTTCCATGTATTTTTTTTTCTATTGATGACATTAAAGAACCTTTTCTGGATCTGCCAGACCAGCCACTGAGTTAGACAAGGGTACCCCATTTCTAGGGGATGACTCATTCAAAGATTTTTACAGCTCAAATCAGACCAGAAAATGCATTTTACTTCTGCATTTTTTTGATAATTCCTGGTCCCAATTGTCCTTTTCCATAGAAAATCATGGCTCTCTTGCATCCAGGAATAACTTTAAAGAATATACCTGTTAGGACCAAACTTTATTAATTTCATCAAACGTTATAATAATAGCTTTAAATGTAGCTTTACATAGTATAATGTAGTTTTGTCTATTTCACATGAGTAGCCTGCAATACCATACTTTTGATACCAGAATCCCTCTGTCCCTCTTTCCCACCCTGTTGTCCCTATTTTTAGGAGATCAGACTGTGTGGTGTGTATATATAAGTGTATCGCACTGCTCTTCAGCAATAAAACTCACATTTATGTTTGTATAAACTTCAATATATATGTTTATAAATTAGTCTGTGTAAATAAATACTTTGGTCTTGTTCCATATTATTTATTCAGTTACACAAAGAGGTGTCAATAGGTCATGAAGTAACCTAAAAATTCTCAGTAATGCCCCGCCCACCAGTCACACCCCCAGCAACACCAACTAAAACAAAAGTGTACCTCTTTGGCCATTTGAAATGTTGGGAGGTATACAATACCTTGCAAAGCGGAAGATCCAAGTATCCAAGGGGTTAAATACCGCGGAAAGTCTGGAATGTAAAAGCAAAGCCTTTCAATTGAATGCATCAATACATATTGGGTTCTCTTATACGTTTCAGCTGAAAAACATAATTCTAGAATAATTTTTTTAACACTCGAAACTTCTAAGGGTGCAATAATAAGTCAGTGAAAATGCTAAATCCTTTGTAATATTTACGGTTTAAATAATTTAGTTGCATGGAAAAAAAAATCCCTCTCATGGCGATGGTATCTGTAATTAATTATTCATTAATAACTTGCTAATTGCAGCAGGCTGAAAAATCTAGGAATTTAGGGGTGAATTTGGATAAACTGTCAATGCTTTGAAGCTTTCGTATGAAATTTTTTTTAACCCTTTGAGTGCCAGAGTGCTATGCAATGCATTGCAAAGCTATGCGTCGCATACCCCTCTGGCACTCAAAGAGTTAATTAAAGGAAATGTATGGCAGGAAATAAAATGAAGAATGAATATTGATATATATATATATATATATATATATATATATATATATATATATATAATTTTTTTATTTTAGTTCTGGTCTTTTTTTCTCCTTATTTCAGGTAATCCCATGCCTTTCTGATCTTTGGTTGTTTTGTAAGTGACCCCCCTTCCCCCCTCAATTACTTTACATTAATCTATCGGTTGATTGTACAAATCCACCAGATCCGCTACAATTAGCCTCCAACACCTGTGACTGCAATTCAAGTTTTGCACTATAGTGTACTCACTCCAGCTTTGTAAGAACATTAACCCTTTCAGTGCCAGAGTGGTATCCAGTGCAATGTAATGCAGTGCATTGTATAACTCTCTGGCAGTCAAAAGGTTAACACCTCTTGATTATAACCCTCATTTACTACTATAACCAGGGCCAGATTTTTCAATACGCAGACTAGGCACCTAGGCGTAGAACTCCAAATTTTGAAGGACGGTGCCACAGTTGTGCTGCCACACCCACATTCTGAATGGTGGGTCAAAGCAATCTTAGTATCCCTGTACCAGTTTTATATCCCTTTACAGGCTATTATTAAACCCCTTGGATGCTAGAGAGATCTCCACGTTGGAGATCTCTCTAGCAACCAAAGGGTTAAAGCTTTTTTTGTCCTTGATTGTTATAGGCCAAAGGTATTTTGTGTGCCAGGAAACAGTGGATGAGAATGGGGGCTGGGTCATTTGAGGAATGGAGGTATGGACATGGGCGGAGCTAAGATTGCCTAGAGTGCCTTGCCTAGGGGAGACTGGAATATAAATCTGGCACTGACTATAACTAGAAAATCGTAATGATCACTATTAGTTTTGTCTTTGTGCCTTTGTTCAAGAATTAACATCTTCAATCAGATCTTAGAGGCAGACATGACAGCTGTTAAGAGGGCCACAGAATACAGACTCCACCCACTTTATATGGTAAACTTAACCCAATGCGTTTCACACCCCTCTGGTCCTTAAAAGGTTTAAGAGTCTCAGCTGACAGTAACTGTCATATCCACCTCCATGGGCATGACATCCAGGACTGATTCTAGATGCTATCTCTTGAAGAAAGGCACGTGGGCAAACTTCATAGGGCCACTAGGATTTTCTGGACATAGAAAGGTGCATGGTGGGTTCACTATTCAGAGGTGTTACTCCTTTAATACTAGCAAGCTCCATATGCCTGCCTCTATAACATGAACAGTAAAATGGAGTTAACGCTTTGGGTACCAGCAGGGTACGGTAATGCATTGCTTTGCAATGTGTTGTGTACCCCTCTGGCACTCAAAGGGTTAATTTACAGGAGCTTCTTCCATACCGTATACATAACATATAACAATGTGTAGCGGAAAGGGAGGTCCCCAAAATGCCCATACACACCCACAGCACGTTGCCCACTCCTCCTGTCCTTAATGGGTTAAGGTAGATATTTTCTTATACATTTTTCCCTTCTGTCATCATTGAAGGAGTTAATAAATTATATGTTAGATCAGAGAAAAAGTAACCGCACTGCCTGGGTCACTCTCACTCTGACCACAGCCCAGGACGCTTGGCTGTACGGAGCTAATTTTTCTCTGCCGTCTCACCAATCTTCCTTTGTTCAAGTGAATATAAAGCCTTTATGTGGACTTCACAAATGAGAGGGTAGTACTGGCTGAATTCCTGCTTCTCTCCTCTCCAAAAAACGAGGGCTAATTACGATAGTGTTTGATCACTTAGAAACTATTCTCCCCAAATGAATCCGTTCCATTTACAGCGGAACTACCACCCCTCAGATCATGAGTTGGTGGTATAAAAAGGGTACTCAAAAGGTTAAAGCAGAACTACCACCCCTTTTAAACATGGCCCCAAATAATTACCCATCTGGCGACTAGCTTCTCAATAGCGCTAGTTGCCAGAATTATTACCGTGTTATCGAGAATTCATCTTGCTCCTGGGACTGACAGGCAGGAAACAGGGCAGACATCTTTCCATAGTGACATCTGTGCGCATGTGCTGTCAGTCCCTTTTGGTGCCGAAGAGCTCCTAGCAACGCCTCATAGAACAGACTGGGGCTGACAGCACAGGCGCGCAGACGTCACTACGGAAAGATGTCTGCGCTGTTTCCTGGCTGTCAGTCCCAGGAGCAAGATGAATTCTCAATATCGCGGTAATAATTCTGGACACTAGCGCTATTGAGCAACTAGTCGCCAGATGGATAATTATTTGGGGCCATGTTTAAAAGGGGTGGTAGTTCCGCTTTAACCTTTTGAGTACCCTTCTTATACCACCAACTCATGATCTGACAATTTTTTTTCATTGTGACGACTTTTTGAACATCTTTTCCTAAAGGAAAAAAAGTTGTATTAGCCTCTGACTTTTGCCCTTGTGTCTTTTTTTTTTTTAAAGAGAGAAAGTCTTCAGCCTGCCCTGGATGTAGTGTCCATGGAAGTAGACATGACAGTTGCTTGCACCATCACAGGACCTCAATCTTCTCACAGCACATAGTAATCTTAATATTTTAAAGACCAATGTGTTCCTTCACAATGCATTGCACATCACTCAGAACTGATAGAAGATGTTATTTCTTGAACCAAGGGACAAGAACAAAATTCATAGGGACCATTAGAAATTTCTGGCCATAATGAGGTGAGAGGGGGGAATATTATTAGGAGATTTTAGTTCTTCTTTAAAGGGATAGTAATGTTTCATAATAAAAACAGCTCTAATTAATCATCATAGTATTTGGACCTTGGAGAGTGTTATTTCAATTCTGTCAGAGTTGTAGTTCAAGAGTAATTCAATGACAAAGTATTCCCCTCCCGCCCCTTTTACTGATGTAACACTGCTCAGCCAGAGCAGAAGGGAGGTGCCCAGGTAGATTGCAGAGAGGGACAATCTTCAATTAAGATAAGGGAAAAACCTGAAAAACTTGTCAAGGGGGGCAGGGCCTTCATTGTTCTCATAGGAAGAAGATTGTCCCCTGCTGTTATCTGTCTGGTCTATGGACTGCATTCCACATCTGAGAAGAGATGGCTTACACTAGGTAAAAGGGGCGGGAGGGGAAACTTTGCTTGTGAATATCTCTCAAACCATAAAGATTTGAGAGATAAGACTTATATCTTTCTTCATGTTTTTTTAATGACTACAAAATAAAATAAAGATAAAACGAAGTATTACTATCCCTTTAACAAGACAGAAATATAGATACGAATGTATCAATCTTCTCTATACACATGTGATCTAATGATTGATATTATGTGACATTGGAATAATATATACTTCTTTTGGGGGGGGGGTTTAGAGTAGCCTTGTCCACAACATTCCTAATCAACCAATTAAGTCTATGACCTTTAACCCACTTGAATGTTAGAGAAGTCTTAACATATTGTACTGAAGGTCTCTCCTGCATCCAAGATGGCAAAATAGGAACCAAAAAAACCCTGCAAGTAAAAAAAGCTAACAGCCAATTGAAACATCTTCAGACATAACATTTCAATGCTGATAACCATCGAGAACTCTGCACCGCACTCAGCCCAGACTGAATGTCAGCTGCCAATCAAAGAAGGGGCCAGCCAAGACAGATTAGACTGGAAAAAGAGAATTGTCTTGCTGACAAAAAGCCTTATATATCTACTGATTTCAATGAGCCAAAATACAGCCCAGAATCAGAATTTTCTCAATAGGTGGATGGTATCAAGTAATATAGAACCCCCCCCACCCCCAACCTCTCCTAAAGAATTCTGGGTCATGCAGTCCCCTGGGAAACTCTAGCATTAAAAGTCCAATATACCCATTCATGTCAATTGTAAAGAGCAGAAGAAATATTATCTCGCTTCTCCTGCCCTATTTTTCTCTTGTTAAATCAGACTGGTGAAGTCTGTTGATGGCGACTGGAGATTTGGCCATGAAGAGTGTGTGTGTTGGTTTGGGAGGGGGTTGATGGGTTGAAGAAGGGGGTTTCTAAGCAGAAAGGGGAGCACACACGGCTGTATTTACATTTTAATAGAAACAAAGAAATGGGTGACAGATAAGGCAGTATTTGGTTCATCTAATGTGCTCATTTACAAAATAGCGAATAGCTTTTGAATGTGGGGAAATGGGGAGACCCTCCGAGATAAAAAGATTTTATTTTATTATAGACTCACCTTAAATCCTTATGTTCACTCTGTGCTAAACTTGTCATCATCCCTTGGTTAGAGTCATTCACAAATCTGTAACAGAGCCCATCAGACTCCATAGATAATCCTGTTATGCTAGGACTAGATTAACTACAGACATTGAGTGCCGTATTCATCAAGCTTAAAAGAGTTCCACATCCAGTTGTTGGATGGCTGAAAATGATGGAAGTTGTAGTCCAACAACAGCTGGAGGGTCACAGACTACTCAACCCTGTGACATATTAAAGAGATAGTAATGTTTCATAATAAAAGCAGCTCCAATTAATCTTCATAGTGTTTGGGCCATGGAGAGTGTTATTTCAATACTGTCAGAATTTTAGTTCAAGAGTAATTGAATTATAAAGTATGCCCCTCCTGCCCCTTTTACTGATGTAACACTGCTCACCTCAGAGCAGCAGGGTGGTGTCCAAATGGATTGCAGAGAGGGACAATCTTCAATTAACATGAGGGAAAAACCTGTCAATGGGGGCAGGGCTTTTTCATTGTTCTCACAGTAAGAAGATTGTCCCTTGCTGTGAGCTGTCTGGTCTGTGGAAGGGGGAAACTGTATCATTCAATTACTCTTGAATTACAACTCTGACAGTATTGAAATAATACTCTCTATGGCACAAATACTATGATGATTAATTAGTGGGGCTGTTTTTTGTGAAACATTACTATCCCTTTAAGGATTTTATGCAGATAGCAATTCTGGAGCAAACTACCTGCACAATATGGAGACAAAAAAGCTATTCCATTTCTCAGCAGTTCATTGCCTGTCGTGCGCAATGCAGTCCACACAGACCCTATGCTTTGGGCTAAAGTCTGACACAGAGGTTCTACGAGGTTGCAGTAACAACATGCAAAGTTTATGGCCAAGAACCACATACTTCCATTTTGTGTTCCAGTCGAGGGGGTCCTTCTTCTGATAGGAGCTGAAAGGAGCCATTTATTGGCTGCACAGCAACCCCGGACTGATATTAGAGCCTAAAAAAAGTGGAGGAATTCTGGGACAAACCAACCGCAAAATAGTGAAGGAAGAAAACATTCCTACTGCTCTAAATAGTGTTTTCCACCTATTGAAAGCAAAAGAGGTCTCAAATGCATTGCAAAGCAATATGTTGGATACCTCTCTGGCACTGAAGAGGTTAAAACCCCATTTAAATTTCACATCTCACCCTATGATGTATTTGGTTTGTCCCAAAATTCTTCAACTATTCTATTGAAAATACAGTCCTTTTTAGTGAAACTTCATAATCACCTATATCAGGGAATGGAGACTTTCACATACAAAGTGTTTCCTATAATATCAGTTTGCATTTAGCATTCACATTTCTTTGCACAGCCCTCGGGCACTCAAAGGGTTAAGGCATTTATCATCACCCATCTCCCAGTAATGGCAATAATACCTGCTGTATCTGTCAGTTCAAATAATAGTGGCTCATTATGTCAATTATCTTACATTTCAGATTAACTGCCACTCAGAGATGTATTAAGGTCTGTCCATTCAAATCAGTGGATTCGTATTATTGGATTTAATGTAATGTGATACAGATTCTATTACATCCCGAGTGGTGTAAGTCATTGCAGGGCAGCGATGCATTTTTGGCCTCCTCACACAAAGATATTTTCACAAATGCATAACTAGGTCCTATTGGGTCCAGGGGAAGATGCAGCCCCCCTTTGTTGCTGGAGGATTTCTGGGACAAACCAAAAACATTTTCCACAGTTCTCATTGATTTAAATTGGGCTTTTAACTTGTTGAATGCTACAGTATTTTTTGGAGACCTCTCTAGCATCCAAGGGGTTAATAGCGTAGTTTAAGTCAATGGGCATTTTTGATTTTCCTTTATAATGCAATTGGTTTGTTCCAAAATGAGTCTCTGTTCTCTTACTGCATAGCCACAGTGAATGCCTTAACATAGTAACAGAGTAAATTAGGTTGAAAAAGGACACAAGTCCATCAAGTTCAACCCTTGCCTCATAACCCAGAGAAATGAGAATTGTATAGCTTTCCTGCTACCAAATGTTAGCCTTTATCAGACCTTCCTGATTTGCCTACTAATACACAGTATAACCCTGTATGTTCTCTTTTGAAATAAATGTATCTAAGGAATTCCATAATTTAAAAGACCTTACTGTAAAAAACCCTTTCCTCTGCTGAAGTCTAAACCTCCTTTCCTCTAATCTCAAGGGGTGTCCCCTGGACATTTGATCAGGCCTTGGAATGAATAGCTCACCAGAGCGATCCTTGTATTGACCTCTCATTTACTTGTACAATGTGATAAGATCTCCTCTTAGTCGTCTTTTCTCTTTGTACAGAGTATTAGGTTTTTAAGTGCCCAAAATGTGTCCTTAGGTGGAATCCGAAGGGTTAATGCTTTGATTGCCAAAGGTTTTGTGCAATACATTACTCTGAAATACACTGTACAGCCCTGTGGCACTTAACCGTGTGAGTGCCAGATGGGTATAAAATTCATTCCAATGCAAAGCTTTACATACCCATGTAGCACCCAAAGGGTTAACCCCTCTAACCCCTTGAATGCTGCAATGTGTTGGACACTCTCTAGCATACAAGGTGTTAACCCAGTGAGGACCACAGGGATGTGAAATGCATAAGCAATGTTTTGCACACCCATCTGGTCCTCAAGGGTTTAAATGCCTGATTTAGACTAATTTTACCCCGGCAATTTGGCTGAGCTGTGTATTAGCGCATGCCAAGCTGCCTGTGCCAAGGTACCTGCTTTTACTGTATCCCCTCTTCTGAGTCTCTTGTATCCGGGAGTGGGCAGGTGTGTGTTATATTGCCGGCCCATGTGGGCATAGGTCATATATAGTTGGCCAATGCCTAGTGAGTTGGCCAGTCACTGGAGGATGATAATGTGATTGCATGTTATTGAGACATAGGCTACCGTACAGATCAGCTTGCTGCAACTTGGATGTAAGCACAACCAAGAATCAGCATGCTGCATTGTGGTGCATTATGCGAGGTGAAAATCTCCCGTGTGAAGGGGGGGCGGGAGTTTATTAAGGCTGCATTAAGTTGATCCCAGGCAAGACACTATAGTTGCCCTTAGCTCTGCCTATGGCCACACCCCACTCCTCACATGGCCCCACCTCCAGTCCCATCCACCATTTCTTGGCACAGAAAATACTCTTGGACTATAACAAGCAAGGACAAAAGACAAGCTTTTAACCCCTTGGTTAAAAAGTGGTGCAGGGACACTGAGATTGCTCAAGCCACACCGACAGTTCAGAATGTGGGTGTGGCCAGCACAGCTAAGAAGCCCATCAAAATATGGGGCTTTAAGCAATTGCCTACTTGGCCTATTGGGAAATATGGCCCTGGCTGCCCGTATAAGCATAGCCTTACTTCAGTACAGAGCAGTTAGTTTTCACCTGCATTGCTTCAGTTCGTTATCGCTTCCCTTTAGATACATATATCTTATCTTAGGAAATAGTTTTAAGAGGTGCCTCATCTGTGCTGAGTACTCCCACCTTCTGAATTGTAGGTGGGGCCAGAACACTCCCAATGCGAATACACAAGATAAACTGTCTTGGTTTATGGAGGCTTTATTTACTAGTGAAGTCTCCAATGTATTGCGAAGTTAAGTGTATTTTCTGTGGCAGTGGATTGTGGGTGGAGTCTTAGAAGGTGAGGGTGTGGTCATGAGTGGGGTTAAGGGAGCATCAAGGGCCTTGCCTACGGTCTCCTGAGTTATAAATCCAGCCCTGTGCTTCCACTATCCAGGGATACAGTAATTCCGTACATGTGTATTTCTCCTTGGTACATCCAGTTTAGTTCATGCCTTTCGTCCTTAATGCTGCTGTTAATGAATTAAATGTATTGCTGCGAAAAACATTCACCTTTGATGACATTATAGAATAAACACATTTAACAGCATGTTGAATTGCTGAAGTATCATTTTCGACGACCTCATTAGTGTCACTTAATTAAAACTTCTTGCTCTTGACTTTGATGTTGGTGCCGGAGAAAAAAAAATAAATAAAAAATCCAGGCGGCAAATTAACAAACAAAAAAAATAAGAAGGAACAAGCGGGAGGGCGCAGAGGAGAACCAACACAGGAGGGAGGGAGTTAGAGAGAAGCATAACAGATAAATATCAGAGGCTGCTAATGAATACCAATTACAGATCTTTTCTCCCAACAAACGTGCGGGAGATAATATGAGACATTGCAAGTTTTTTTTAATCAAACAGATAATCAGCTTGCTGAAAATGTACCTTTTAATAATATTTAATGCTTATTGATAAACGTGTGTGTCTATATATATATATAGACATATATATATATATATATATATATATATATATATACACACACACACACATACACTGTGTGTATATATATATATATATATATATATATATATATATATATATATATATACTGTATATAGATATATATATCCTATAATATAAAGTCCTAGAATGCGTCCCTCACCGTGTGCATAACCAACCGCACATGCACAGTAGGGACTTGCAGAACGGGCTCTCCGCTCCGGAAGAAACTGTCACCCAGTGCCTCCACTGCTGCCCCGGAGACAGGAGCACAGACAGGCTGTTAGCCTTCCGGATAAGCCTGTGTATACGGGCTTTGTAACTAGTATACACATATATATATATATATATATATATATATACACACACACACACACACACACACACACACACACACACACACACACACACACACACACAAAACATATATGGATCGGAATGCACTCCCATTTTTCAATTCTACATTTGGTGCCCAAATCCACGAAGGTACAAGGCTTATAAAGGCTTCAGTGGGGGCCGAAGCATTGACCTGGCAAGATAAAATCTTTTTCTTAGAAGGAAATCAGAGAGTGCTGATCATTGTTTACTTGAAGTGTGTGTATATATATATATATATATATATATATATATATATATATATATATTTAACCCTTTGCGTGCCAGAGGGGTACACAAAGCATTGCAAAGCAATGAGTTGCATACCCCTCTGGCACTCAAAGGGACACATATAATATATATATATACACACACACACACACAAACTAGTGAATGGTGCACAGCCATGCCCTACTATTGGGCAGGCTGTGCAGTTCAGGGACCCGCTGGAACACTGCAACTCTGAGTCTTGCTTCTGTGAAAATTGCCGCCCCCTGATTCGCTGCTGGCTGCCAATCTTCACCCCCCTGTTGATCAACCAGAAACAGAATAGATGCTGGTGTGCACCGAAAACCATAACTCCCAACATTTCAAATGGCCAAAGAGGGACATTTTTGTTTTAGGTGGTGTTGCTGGGGAGTATAGCTGGTGTTTGGGGGATTACTATTAATTTTTTAGGTTATTTCATGACCTCTTTGTATTACGAAATAACGATTTAGAGCAAGACCAAAGTATTTAATTTACACAGGGGAAAATATAAAAGGCATGTAGTGAAATTGACAGAAACATTAATGTGAGTTTTATTGCTGTGGAGCGGTGTTATACGCTAATACACACACCACACAATCCAATCTCCTAAACTCAGGGACCTCTGGTTCTCAAAGAGGCACTGTCCCTCCTAAAGAGGAACATTTGGGAGGTATGCTGAAATGTTGACTTTATAATAAACACATCTTTGTGCTTTTTTGCTCTTCTTAAAAAGTCCTGAGCGTTAACCCCTTGAGGACTGAGTAGGGTGTGCAACGCATTGCAAAGCACTCATGCATTCTGAATTGTAGTTATGGCCAGAGCATTCCCAATGCCCATACACAAGGTGCTCAGTCTTGGTTTATGGAGAGTTTATTTACTAGTTTATATGCCTTTTTTCTGGCAACTATTTAACCCAAAGGTGTCGGTAAGCACGGAGATGTTGACTTTACAATATACATACCTCTTGTACTTTTTTGCTCTTCTTAAAAAGTCCAGTAAGTGTTGTTTCTTGACATTTATATTATGGAGTTGTACGGCTTGCACCCTGGTTATTGCTCCTTCTGTCTGCAGTGTGGCCACCTTTGTGTGTGTGTATAGACAGATGTTCTGTGCACTCTCCTGTTATAAATACATCAATTGCCTGGGTGCCAAGTCCCAATGTAGTATACATAAAGCTTTTTTGTGAAAGAAATTTACAAGGAAGAATACATTGAGATTGTCTCTAGTTTTCAAGCATGTCCTGAACTCATTTTATCTACCTCAGAAGGGTGAAAGGCTAAGCTGATGTTGCTAGGGTTGCCACCTTTTATTCAAAAATATACCGGCCATGGCATTCCCTCCATAGGCTTAACATTGGACAGAAGCCAATTTTTTACTGGCCTGCCGGTAAAATACCAGCTGGGTGGCAACCCCAGACATTGCCAGGACTAGAACCTGCAACCTGAATAGATTCTGCACCTGGTGCCTTAACCAACTGAGCCATCTCACTGATAGTTTGTAATCCAAGAACAGCACTCATAGGACCTCAAGAAGATGTAGAAAATGTGCAATGTATTTTATCAATGTTTCAGCCCTATTTTGAGCCTTTGTCAACCTATCTTGACAAAGGCCCAAAGTAGGACAGAAACATTGATAACATAATTTGCACATTTTCTTGAAGTCCTGTGAATGTGGTTATATAATCGTATAATATTTATACCTAAAGCATTGGTGGATAACCTGAGGCCTGTTCAGAACTAAAATCTCTGTCATCCCCAGACAGCAGCTGTCTGGAGCAGTGGTTCTCAACCAGGGTGCCATGGCACTTTGGTGTACCACGGACATCCACTTGGGGTGCCCCATTGTATCTATAAGGCTTTGACAAATATGGGAATGTAGACTTCCAGCTGTATATTTAAGGATATTAATATGCACAATGTGTTTTGTGAGGGCTAACAATAACTCTAGATTAATGTATTTGTAACCTACATTACACCCTTGACAAATTACATAAAATGAGAGGGGTGTCTCAAAAATGCCAGACTTCATGTTAGGTGTGCCTTGAGCAAAAAAAGCTTAAGAACCACTGGTCTGGAGTGTCCCAGGTTGCCTAGACCTATTGCAGTAGTATGCATCCTAAGGCATATCCCTTTAAATCTGGGACATTTATGAAATCTTCATTCTTCAGGACTAGACAGGAATCAGTATAACCCTGCCGTGTGTGTGTTTTTTGTTTTTGGTTTTTTTTTAAATACATCTTCCTGATTTAAAGGTATATGTGATCACTTTACCTGGTGTTCCGGACTACAGTTCCTATGATACCTGGCCAGCTGCCTATTGGCTTGCGATTATAGGAACTGTAGTCTTGAACAGCTGGAGGGCCTCTGTTTGCCCAGCCTTGATCTAGAATATTTTGGTAATGAAATCTAGTAACTTCTACTGAACATTAAACCTATTGAGAAACTGAGATGTGCTAAGAAATGCATTACACACCACTCTGGGTCTCAAAGAGTTAACATGTTTGTTGTATTTTTTTCTTTGAAGAAAAAAAGAACATAATTTGTATTTCTTAACTAACTTCTTCCTTTCTTTTTTTTATTTTGTTAATGGGGGACCTCAAGAATTTGAATAAAGAAATAAATTCATGCTTTTTTGACCAATTAACCCTTTGAGTTCCAGAGAGGTATGTAATGCAATGCGTTTGAGGAGCAAAAGGGTGCACAATGCATTATGTGGACTGCTTTATGTGGACTGACAGTATTTAAGCAATGAAATCCACTAACATTTTTTGATCAATAAATATTTTGTATATGTTTTTATTATAGTTATTTTTTTTTTATTTTTTTTATTTTCTAATGTGAACCTAGAGCATTTTGATAATGAAATCCAGATCTCGAGAAATGGTATAATAAGCACTAATTAGCAGGAGGCTATCCTCAGTGTAATTCAATAATTAGACAGTGTGCTGGGATGGGTGTACGTATCTAATTATGAAAGGCTCTGAACTTGTGGCAAGAGAGAGCTGATGCCATCGTTTCCTGAAGCCTCAATGAATTTACATATACAAATAGCGCCTGTTTGTTAGTGGAACTGCATAGAAATATTGCCTGAGGGACGGTAACCTCTCTGAGATTGTGTGCTACACCTGAGGGAATAAGCAAAGCAGCTGAGGTCTTGTTTTTTCCATGTGTAAGAGTGAGTTCGTCCTAATATGATGTAGGTAGCCATAGTTCCATTATGATCACATAACACATACAAAATACGTGTAAATGTCATCCGTTTCCCCTGGGCCATTTAGCAATTCGGACCCCATATGCTATTTATGGTAGTATTGGAACTGTCAGGGAACATTGGAAATAAACAAGAGCAGAACTGCATATATTTCAGTTGAGAAAGATGGAATGCTAAACAGTGAAAACATAGAAATGGCGTTTATGGTTATGTGTATTTTGTGTTTACGCAGTGACATAAAATAAGCTTTCAACACACCAGTCTCCATTCTGTGTATTAGATCACTTCTTCATCAGGATTTGTTTGTCTAAATGAAGCTGGTTCCTGGTGAAGGCACCTCCATCAGTGATGGACCTAGTGATTGAGGGCCCTGGGGCCCCCAATTCAATGCATATTGCTAAAAATCCTAGATACTAGAAAATGTCTGTCTAGACCGGTGTACCCCTACAATTAAAGAATGCCACCAAGACAACAAACGTATATTTTTAGACCATATCATGGGCATTTGACTCTTTCGATATTAGACTCATCTCCAGTGCATGGTGCTGTAGACGTTGCTATCAACCATGCGATCTAAAAGAACATATCATCTATACAACTACCCCTTTATTAAAACCATACTGAAAAGTCCCATGGGTGCTGCCCACATTCTTTCTTTCTCTACTAGGGGGAATGTGCACCTGGACCATACAGTTACTTCAGAGTGAGTGCTTTCCACCATCTTGTTTTTGGTATATATATACATATATATATATATATATATATATATATATGTTTTGGTAAGGAATACACTCACTGTTTAGGCTGATGATAATAGCCTGTGTTAAGCCCTTAATGACCAGTGATGTGCCAGGACTGTCACGATGGTCCAGTGACTGTCCTGGCACGTCATGTAATTTTATGATTGCAGCGTGCTGTGGTCAGTGAGCAGGCACTTGTCCTCTAGTGCACCCCACCCAAGGACCGCAGTCCTTAAGGGGATAAGCATCCTGAGGCATATACAGTGCAGTCCACAAGTATTTGGACAATTAAACCAGTTTGGGTGTTTTGGCTCTGTGCTCCAGCACATTGGATTTGACATTAAATAATTACTGAGAGGATAATGTGCAGATTGTCAGTTTTAATTTGATGGTATTTACATCCATAAATCAACATGAACCATGTAGCAATTACAGCCTTTTTTTACACATAGTTCCTCCCGACTGCAAATCCTTACTAGGAAGTACTGGCTTATTTTCATAAACCAACAAATATATAAATAAGAATATCTCATAAACTATGGCTAGCATAAATATAGCTCTTATAAATAAAGCTGTTTCAAAATCACCCAAATCACTACATTGTGGGAGACTAATACAAATACCATAAATGCCCAACGCTTTTTATTGGATTTTTAACCTCTTGAATGCTAGACAGGTCTCCAGTGCATTGTTCTGGAATATGATGAAGACTTCTCTAACATTTAAAATATTAAAATGTCAGTTTAAACAAGAAGAAAACATATTAATTATACCTCACCCTCACACACACACACACTTACAGTCTGTCCTGAGTGTCACGTTCATGGAGGCAGACATGATCATTGCTGTCAGATTTTTCAAACAGTGGTAGGCAAAGTGCATGAGCCTAATTAAACTTTTTAGGATCAGAGGGGTGTGCAATGCATTGCAAAGCTATGTGTTGCACATGCACCTCTGGTCTTCACAGGGTTAAGAATACCATGTGCAGTGGGTGAGGATTGCATACCTCCCAAGTGTCCCTCTTTAGGAGATATAAGGGGTCCACCCCTCCCAAGTGTCCCTCTTTAGGAGATATTAGGGGTCCACCCCTCCCAAGTGTCCCTCTTTAGGAGATAATAGGGGTCCGTACCTCCCAAGTGTCCCTCTTTAGGAGATATTAGAGGTCCATATCCCCCAAAGTGTTGGTCTTCAGGAGATATTAGGGTTCCATACCTCCCAGGTATCCCTCTTTAGGAGATATTAGGGTTCCATAACTCCCAGGAGTCCCTCTTCAGGAGATTTTAGGGATCCATACCTCTCAAATGTCCCTCTTTAGGAGACATTAGGGATCCATACCTCTAAAGTGTCCCTCTTTAGGCGATATTAGGGCTCCATACCTCCCAAGTGCCCCTCTTTAGGAGATACTAGGACTCCATACCTCCCAAGTGTCCCTCTTTAGGAGATATTGTGTTCTGTGACCCTGCACTGTGGATATGACATCCAGGACTGGTTGAAGGTGTTATCTCTTGCAGCAGAGGAACCCTCTCTGGGAGCTGAAGAGGATGACATTTCCAGGTATGCTAATTTCTCCCCTATATTGCAGATGGTATGCTCTGTGAATTGCACCCATTTGGCTTATTAGTGAGTTGCACTTCTTTTAGCTTCATAGTGATTGTTTTGGTAACCTGATAAAATAAATCCCTAGAAGTTTATCCAATGTTCTTGTAACCATTTCAGTGCTAGAGGGGTACCTGGCATTCAAAGGGTTTTATGGCTTTTGTCTCATTCATACTAAACCTTTCTGCCTGTCTCTGTCTCTCTCTCTCTTCGCTTTTAATTTCTTCCTCCACCTCCTCTGAGAAATGAAAACTTAATTCAATAATAAATGAGCTTAAGGACTGCAGAAGAGTCACTTAACTTAAATCTTTCTGTAGAGGTTCCCACTTAGGCTGGTTGAAGGACAGTAAATCTCGCCGGAGGATGACGGGGTGGTGGGGGAGGGAGGGAGCGGACATTACAGCTTCGTTGCATCTGTTCCAGGAAAGAAAGTAATTGTCCGGGCCTGTCAATTCTCACTTGCTGGAGTCAACATTAGCCCCTAGTCAATTCTTAATTCTCGTATGGATTTCATGTATTAATCTGATTTGTAACGTTTGTGTGTAGCTGCTTGGCTGGTTAGCATAACGTAATGGCCAGGCAGGAAGTGACATAACCCTTTGAGTACTAACTCCTCTACTTATCTTAATCTGGGCAAAAAAAAACTAATGACCCACGTGAATCAATTATGTACAGATTGATTTTCCAAAAAATGTAATTAATTAGTACTGGAAATCAAGTGATTCTTTGATTTAGGATTACAGGACCCTAAACTCCTCCCACTGAATGGGTGTCCATTTGGGTTTTTGCCAAGATTAAAGGTAAGTGGGAGATTCTTATTAGGAAGTGTTAGTGTTCCTTTAAGACAGAAGGGGATTGACCTTTTTGATAGACCTGGGAACTTTCAAGGTTTGCCCCTGAGACCCATGTTTTTGACCCCAATCTCAGGGTCTTAGAGTGGAAAGTCAACTTCTCAGGGTGAGGCAATCCAGTGCTACCTGTTATATATTCTCATCCAATTAACTGCTTCTTTTGTGTCTAACTTGGTGCCACTTACACCAGGGAAGAAGTCCTTGCTCATCTTGTGTGTGTTAAAGCAGTGATATTTGTAAGTTGTGTATAAATGGGCCCTTAAGAACTGATTGGAGCACCTCTTGACAAGCGTTAATAGGGGCATATCACTGAGAAATTATATTAAAGGGGATGTATTACCTCAAAAAAATGTTTTACCATAAGTTTTGTTAATAAAGTATTATTAGGAAAGCTGTTTGTTTTTTCTAAATGTAAGTACTTTTAAAGATATTCTATCTTCTTTGCTGTGCACTTCCGCATAATGGGCGGTCGGAATCTTCAGCACAGCTCTTCATCTCCTCCCACTTCCTCCCAGCTGCCCCAGGGAGCATGTTCACGCTTCCCTTCGGTGTGGTGCGAATGGCTTCTATCATTATATCAAGCTCCGGTTAGCATTATACTGAGGTACAACCTCAGTGTAATGTTAACTGGAGCTTGCTGTAACGATAGAAGCCACTCACACCACACCGAAGGGAAGTTTGAATGGCTTCCTGGGGCAGCTGGGAGGGGGTGGGAGGAGAATTAGGAAGTGAGCAAGAGCTTTGCCAGTGATTAAGCGTGCTACGTTATGCTGACCAGCACAGCTTGAAGATAGAATATCTTTAAAAGTACTTACATTTAGAAAAAAAAACCTGTTTTCCTAATAATACTTTATTAACAAAACTATGGTAAAAAATGTTTTGCGGTGATATATCTCCTTTAAGGGAAGCTTTAAGGGTTAATATCTGCAAAATCTCAGGGTTAGCTAATTTTGAAAGTTCTCAGGTATGCCTTTGAGTGTCAGAAGAACATGTAATGCATTGCAAAGGGTTAAGTGATACATTTTTGCTTAACAAACCCTTCACTGATTTCTCTGTCTAGAAGTAACATGAAAGCAGATTGTAGTTATTCTGGAGTAAACCAACTGTGCCATAGCGGAAAATACAATTCCTAAATTTCCATGCACTTGGAGACCTCTCTAGTATTCAAGGGGTAAAAATCCAAATTTAATTTAACATTAATTTTTATTTGTCACCTATGGTGCAGTTGGTTTACTCCAGAATAACTCTAGTTTACTTTTATAAATATAGGCCATAGTAATATAGTTGATGAGGCTGAAAAAAAACCATACGTCCATCAAGTTCAGCCCATGCCATATCACCCCCTGCTGATCCAGAGCTAGGCAAAAAAACAAACAAACATTGAAGCCATTTCCAATTAAAGGGATAGTAATACTTAAAATGTAAAAAAATATATGTTGTAGGGTTTATCCCCCTGAGTAAAACAAGAGTACTCCCACTGCTGAAAGGATTTTCATTCAAAAGTTATTAATTTTCAAAGTTGATTTTTTTAGGTGCAATATCACAGTGGCCTGAAATTGTACAGTGGCGCTGTTGCTACACGATCCTATGGACAGCTCTGGTCCCGGGACCATAAATCTCCATAGGATGGTGTAGCAACAGCTCCACTGTACAATTTCAGGCCACTATGATATTGCACCTAAAAAATTCAACTTTTAAAATTAATAACTTTTGAATTAAACACCTTTCAGCAGTGGGAGCGCCCTTGTTTTACTCAGGGGGATAAACTCTACAACATATTTTTTTTTACATTTTAAGTATTACTATCCCTTTAAATAAAAATTGTAGGTAACCTTTTGGCTATTGGATTCTCCTGTACAGTCCATAACATAGCTGGGATCTCTACTGGAGACTCCAGTTTTCAGATTGAATTACTGCTGAAGAGCCACCAGCCGGTCCCGGGACCAGGATCTCCTTCTGTCAGCTAGAGAGCTGACATCTCTGAAAGGGGCAGGAGGGGGGAACTTTAGCAGCTTATATCTCTCAAACTATACATGATTGAGAGATGGGAGGTAGGTCATTGGATTTCTATTTTTAATATGTACAATATTCATCTTTGTTTAAATAACCATTACTATCCCTTTAATGCCTTTGTACGTTTACACTTTGTGCAGCCAGCTCCTTTTTTTTCTTATGCTGATAATATTTTCCATGTCCAGAAATTAATCTTTTAACCCACTGGATGCTAGAGAGGCTAGAGAGAGA
The DNA here is from genome assembly GCA_037306005.1 of Rhinophrynus dorsalis. Taxonomy (NCBI): domain Eukaryota; kingdom Metazoa; phylum Chordata; class Amphibia; order Anura; family Rhinophrynidae; genus Rhinophrynus; species Rhinophrynus dorsalis. The sequence continues at coordinate 73,098,158 of CM074721.1, read as the reverse complement.
ACATTAGATATCTCACTAGTATTCAAGGGGGTTAACCATTTCAGTAGCAGGAAGCTCAGGCTCCATTGTGTTAACCCTCTGAGCAACAGAGGGGTGCCTGACACATTGCACTCAAATACGTCAGAACAGAAGGCCAATCCTTTAAAGAGATTACTGCACCCTGTGATCACTGAATGCTGGAGACAGATGGGGAAGTGATGGGGACAGTTCAGTAGTCATCAGTGACACAGATGGTCTGACCTGTTAGAGTTACATCCTGGCTACAGTAAAGGTTATTTGTCCAACCAGTCCAGATAGTACGGGCATTGTCATCCAGATTCTAGAGCAAACTAATTGTACGATAGGATTTAAATTAATATTGCAAATGCACACTGATTTAAATGGGGATTTTCATACCCCCCAGCCCAGTATCCCTAGGGAAGGAACTATAGGTGTCTGTGAACCCACTTATGACCACACCCAGTTCCTAAAGGCCACGCCCCTAGCCCTAAACCTAGACCTATTAGTTCAAAAGGGATGTGGAAGTGTCGGTACTACTTGTGTGATCTAGACATAAACTATTGGGGGTGGTATAAGGAACAGTATAAGAGGTTATAGTCTGGATGAGAATCTAAAGTTAGTCAGTTCTGAGGGGAGGATTAAGGAGTGTAGGAAGGATGAAAGATAAAGGGACAAATAATACTAATCCAACAGATGGCTAGTGAGAAATGGGATGGAGGGGAAGAAAGAGTGGAAATTCAAAGAAGGAGATGAGGAGGGTAGGTCTCTGGGGAAGATGAGTCCGAAATCGATATATGCCATACCTCCCAACATTTCAAATGGCCAAAGAGGGACACTTTTATTTTAGCTGGTTTATGCAGGGCTGTGGCTGCTGGGCAGGGCATTACCGAGAGGTTTTAGGTTGTTCAGTTACCTATTGACACCTATGTGTGTAACCTAATGAATGATTGATAACAAGACCAAAGTATTTTATTTACACAGACTAACGTATAAACACACATACTGACATTTCAACAAACAATAATGTGAGTTATATTGCTGTAGAGCAACATTATACACTTATATACACATCACAAAGTCTGCTGTCATAAAAAGAGGGACATCAGGGTGGGAAAGAGGGACACATGGATTTGGGTCTAAAAGAGGGGCTGTCCCTCCTAAAGAGGGACACTTGGGAGGTCTGATATGCACAGAATGATCTGTGGACCCAGGAGAGTAATCTTTATTGGGAGAGATAGGGTTCTCAACCATAATAAAATAGTTACCAGTTAGGCAGGGTGAGCAATTGTCTAATTCTAGTCAGCCATTTGTGCCAATACCACTCGTAGGTTGTAGTGGAATTGGTGTGATAAGCATGACACTTTTCCATAACCAACATGGAGTCCACTTTCTGGAGCCACAGGGTTAAAGCAGACCTGAAATTTGACCCTGAGACTCAGGGTCAAACCCTGAAAAGTCCCCAGCCATGTTAGTGTTCCTTTAAAGTTATAGAAATAAACAGACAGAGACAAGCTGGAGAGGAGAGGTGATGTAAGTCCACTGTTCTTCCCTCTGCAGAAATACATGAATTATTCCTTTCCCTGGAAAGAGGGGAATCAGGTTCAAAACGCCATGTCATATCCTTATGTCACCTTGTCTGACACCAACATCAATTTCAGACTGCAGTAGACATTTGTGATTGACAAATTTCATATGTAATAATGCATGCATACACATCACCAACATCATCAACAGGAAAAATTATTCTTGATTTTGTTTTTTTTTGTAAATAGATGGAAAATAGAAATAAACCATAGCAAGATTTAGATAATACTCCCTCTCGCTCCCCCACAGCTTCATAAACATTTATTGGGCTTCTAGCCCTGATGATTAGTCCCATATGTCATTTTTTAAAGCAATGTTAAACTTATACTATAAAAAATTAGATGTTCTATAGCTTTTTCCTTCTAAGTAAATTAAGGACACTCACTGCTAGAGATTTTTCATTCAAACGTTATGGCAACTCAGATGCATTTTTACAATGCACTCTATGGGAGAACTTGAGTTACTGATTATGGCTTGCCATAGTAAGTAATAGTAACAGCACCACCTGGTGACAGAATATAACATTGCAGTTTAATTAATAAAAGATCTAGTTTGAGCAGTAGTAACTTTTGTATTAAAAATCTCCTAGCAGTGGGAGTTCCCTTCTATAACTCGACAGAAGAATCCCTATAACATATATATTCATACAAAAGTTTAATGTTCCTTTAAGTTCAATATGGGGGCCTTGAGGCTGATGTTCCGTGAAGAACTCAGTCAATTTTGAGACAGTATTAGCAAACAAATATTCCAGTTGTTTTAAATGGGGCTTGTAACCCATTGAAAGCAATCACTGGAGATCTCTCTAGCATTCAAAGGCTTAAAAGGCCCATTTAAATGAATGTGAATTTGGAGATTATTGTATTTGTACCCCATAGTGCGATTAGTTTGCCCCACATTGATCTAGTTCTTAGTAAATCAACCTACTTGTGTCCTGACCTCTGTAATATTAAGAGAAGGTGATTTCACCTACATATTGTCTCCTGATGCCAAAATAGCCCAATTAAAAACCTTGACACGAAACCAGAGGAACAGATGCGAGTCCTAAAGGTTATTCATTATTTTCGGTGTCAGCTGTTTGCAGAATGCAGGCCAAATGAGGGCCGAGAGAGAGAGAAAGAGAGAGAGTTAGGAGTCTAATGTCTCTCGCTGCAGAATCTGGGATGAAAGTCAAATGATGAGAAAGGTCGTGTTTCATAGCTGCTATATTATATCTTTTTATTTGATTTTGCCGAAGTAGTGGCACTTAACCCACTGAGTGCTCCTCAATGTGTTCCCCCTCCCGCGGGCACTCAGTGGGCTAATGGGGATTAGTAGAGAAAGGACAGTACAGTGCATCCAAAATTGCCTGATGCTCAGTCTATTTTAAGGCAGCGTCATGACTGATTTAACCCTTAGAGTGCCAAAGAGGATACCTCTCTAGCACTCTAAGGGTTAAAGAGCAACTATTATTAGACAGTTCCCTATCGGCAGACCTGCTCTCATTCAGTAGCAGCAGCAGGAATCAGTCAGCCTCTGAAACCCACCAATAAGAAGCTTTTGATGACAATTCATGGGAAGGGAGCATGAATCACAAAACAGCTTTGTGCATTTCTCTGTGTCTCTTTAAAACATATTTTAAACTTTGCAAAGTTACTGTGCCATTTATTCTATTGATGCAACATTTTTTAATGAAATATAGCTGAAGGATGCTTTGAGCTGCCCCTGGCACTCAAAGGGTTAAACACATCCTATATAATAATTCACTAAGAGGTTTGTCAGAAGCCGTCATGAGCATTAGTGAGTGCCCGAACGCATAGAATGCTGGGAGTTCTGTGCTGAGAGCATTCTGTGCGGAATGCTGGGAGTTCTGTGCTTGGAGCATTCTGTGTGGAATGCTGGGAGTTCTGTGCTGGGAGCATTCTGTGCTTTCAGGCAGTCTCTACGGTTCATGACTGCGTTGGCAGCAGGATGCAGAGCAGGACCAGCCTCTTAACATCACCCGGACCTTGGCCCATGTACACGGTCTTTTACACTAGTAAAATATAATTAATAAAATAACATTAATAAGTTGAGAATAAGTATGTGTCCTTGCCATATAAATATTTTAAATGCAGCACAGCCAATGAATCTTACTCCACTTGAAAACTGCACTTACAACTACAGTTTGGGACATATCTCTGCAACCGTTTAACCTAGTTACTTCAGAGATGGCTCATTTTACTTGTCTGCGCTTGCTCTATCATCCGGTTCATGTTTCTAGTGTGTTGGGGCACTCAGGGGCCTTCGGTCACTGTTTGGGGTACTTTTCTGGGAAAACTACATTTCCCATGAGTGCTTGCTTCGCGCGCTCGTTTCTGATTGGCTCCCGCCACGGCAACCGTTTTGTGCCTTTTCTAGAACGAGTATCCTACGCAGGGCTTGGACTCTCCTTCCCTCTTCTGCATATTAACCCTTCACCTGCCAAATAAGTGTATTTTAGCGATTTCTGGGGTGAAACTTTAATCTTGCACACTGTAATTGGGTGATTCTTTGTACTATAACGTTTTTGACACTGTGAGAATGTCTAATCCGTTGGAGCTTGGGGCCAGGCATAAGACTAAGGATGCTGGGGTCTCTGTGTCCCCTATTGCTCATTGCTTTTCCTGTCATTCAGGGTTACCTAGAGAATTCTCAGGTCATTTATGCCCAGAATGTTCTGATGTCCCTGAGAGTCTTCCAGGGACCGCCAGCCATGCATTAGAGCCAGTTTGGGTGCAAGAGTTCAAGGCTGCTACTAGGGACCTCAGGTCCACTTTGCAACTCTTTGCATCCCAGTTAGAGGGGGGTCTTCCATTCTTGGCAGACCCCCTCGTCCATCACGTCTTCCCTGCCCATACCTCAGGGAGTACCTGATGTGTCAGATTCCTCTGAGGAGGAACTCCTGGTGGATTGAGATGTTGAGGAATGTTCTGCTCTGGGCTCCCCTCAGTTTTTTGGGGATCCTTTTGAGGCTGATCCTGAGCCCTCCGCTGAGGGCCTGATCAGGGCTATCTTGAATACTCTTAACATTCTCTTAGTTCAGGAGGTTTCTTCTGACCCCTCTGATGTGTTTCAGGAGCGTAAAAAGCCCCTTACTTGCTTTCCACCTAACCCCACTCTTGACCGCCTTGTGTCTGAAGAGTGGAAGTATCAGGACGGAAAGCCTTCTGTGTCCAAAAAATATGCTAAACTTTATCCCTTTTCTGAGGCACCGCTTGCTAAGTGGGTTCATCCTCCCAAAGTGGAGGCTCCTACCTCCAGGCTATCCAAGTCTACTGCCTTGCCAGTGTCTGATGTGTCTGCTCTAAAGGACTGGACTGACAAGAAACATGAGGTCTCCTTCAAGTCCATCTTTGCCACTGCTGGTTCTGCCATGCGTCCATCATTCTCAGCAGCATGGATGAACCGGGCCATTGTGGTCTGGACTGAACAGCTCACTCTTGCTGTCTGTCAGGGTGCTCCTACGTCAGATAAGTTGTGCCTCCTTGCCAACATTTCTGAGGCACAGCACTATGTTTCTGCTGCCCTATTTGATGTCATCCGTTTGGTGGCTAGGGTTTCCACCATGTCTGTGGTTGCCAGACGGCCTCTTTGTCTCAAGATCTGGTCTGCTGATACTACTTCTAAGAAAGCACTGCTCTCCTTGCCTTTTCAAGGCACTTCTTTGTTTGGGCCAGATCTCAAGGATCTGATCAGTGAGGCTACAGGGGGTAAGAGTACACTTCTACCCTTAGTTCTTAGGAAGAAAACACCACTTAAGCGTAACTGATATTTTCGTTCCTTTCAGGATGAGACACGTCCGGCGAACCAGACGGTTCCCTCAGCTCCGCATACCTCCTCCAAGCCCAAACAGCAGTAGAAGCCCAAGGTCTCCTCCAAGCCCAAGGCTTCCAAGCCTTCTTCAGCATGACTCAACGAACCCAGGTCCGCATTCTGCTGTGGGTGGTTATCTGCGTCACTATCACAGCATTTGGGAGGATTCAGTGTCTGATCCATGGGTTTTGCAGGTGGTGACGGAAGGGTACAGGATTCCTTTCGTCTCTCTTCCTCCCTTTCGCTTTCTTCCTTCTCATATGCCTCAGGGCGCAGAGAAACACCGTCTGTTTGACGGCACCATTCAGGCTGTTCTGGACAAGTACGTTCTAGAGCCGGTTCCAGTTCAGGACAGAGGTATGGGTTTTTACTCAAACCTCTTTGTGGTCTCCAAGAAGGATGGCGGTTGCTATCCCTTTTTGGACTTGAGGGATCTCAATTCCTTTGTGACCTAGACTCATTATCACCAGGAGTCTCTACGGACAGTGATTGCTGTCATATCCCCGGGAAAATTCCTTGCTTCTCTGGATCTTCAGGACGCGTGCTTACACATTGCCATTCATCCAGAGAGCCGGCAGTACCTCTGGTTTGCCTGCGACCGGGGACATTTTCAGTTCTCATCTTTTCCATTTGGTCTGACGACAGCTCCTCAGGTTTGCAACCGTGTCCTGGGAGCCTTAGTGTCCATCCTCCACTGAGATGGCATCAGAGTTACTCCATACATGGACGACCTGCTTCTGAAAGTCTTCTTCTGCAGAACTGATCCTTGTCTTACTTCCCGCCTCTGGGAAACTCAATGGTTAGACATCCCAGAGTTACCAGTAACCTGTATTGGACGACAGAGAAAAGAGGATTTTAGTCTTACCTGTTAAATGCTTTTCTCTTAATCCATACAGGTTACTCGTCTCCCACCCTGTCAAGGGACCATGCTTGGCTCTCCTGTAGCAGACTGTGGGGGTCCTTCGGGGTCATGCTCACAGGAGTCTTCTTTCCCTTTTACTATCTAGTCAATAGTTAGTGTCTCAAATCTTTCTGGAGCTGGTTGGCTAGCTGCAGCCAAGGAGAGAACGTAAGCTCCACCCCCTGCATACAATTCTAGAATTGTTCCTGCCTACTTAAAGGGGCGGATTGCCTACCCAGAGTTACCCGTATCCTGTATGGACTAAGAGAAAAGGATTTAACAGGTAAAACTAAAACCCTCTTTTTTTACTTTCAGCAAAGTCTTAGCTAAAGAGAAAAACAACCTGTCAAGGCTGAGACAGAACGAAGAACAACATAGGGAGGGAGTGATGTTCCTATGATACCAGAGGCCCATGAATATGAGACTTCCTCTTCCTGCTTCCTCAGTAGCAACTCCTCCCCCAAACTTCCCTGGACATGCCTGCACATCCACTGTGTTCTGCTTTTGGGGAAATTTCATGTACCAAATCACAAGCTCATGATTTGCATACCTGGTAACTTTCTTCTTTGGAGCCCCAGGAGAGGGTTCATAGGCCGTGAAGTGGAGTGTCTAAATAATGTGATTTGTGGAATGCATTGGGTGGGTCTTAAATGGGTAGGTGGGATTGAGAGGAAGGGTGGGGTTTGACTCTAGAATGGGTGGGGAGTAGGCATAACAGGGTAGATAGTAGGTGGAATGATGAAAAGTGGGAGGAGTTATATTGGAAAATCAGCAAAGCCAGAAGAATCGGACTCTGTCCTCAGGGACCCGGTAATTAATGGTAAAAGCCAGAGTCTCTGGGGCATTTTTAATGTAATGGGCAGAAAGCGAGCTGTGCTGGTGTACATTCTCCACATAGTATGTGTGTTTTTATTTTTTTATTTTGTTTTTTTTTTTTACTACTGACCACATTTTTTTTCTTTCTTAACCCTTTGGGATGCTAAAGAGGTCTTCTTTTCATTTTTCCTTTCTCTTAGGGCCTCCATGTTTTAAATGAAAAAGATGGTAACTTGGATATATTTGTTTTAACCCTTTGAGTGACAGAGAGGTACCCAACGCATCTTTGTCACTCAAAGGGTTATATTCCAGCCTTCTTAGGACTGATGCAAGCAAGGACTATTGTTTCACTATTAAAGCGGAAATAAACATTGCAGATTTCCTGGAAGGGTGTCTGTTTTACCTAACAGCAGTTGCAATTGAGTATTATGACCCCTGCCACCAGGGAAATCATCATGAATGTTCCCAGAGGCAATTATTAAGTGATGCCCCTCTGGGGGCACAGCAGGTGGAAGAACTATTCTTCGGGCAGATGGGTGAAGGCAAAATGAAAACAGAGCAGGACAATTCCCCACTCTTTATAATCTTGCGCAGTAAAATGATTAACCCCTTGGATCCTCAGAAAGTCTCCAACGCATTGCTTCTAGCATCCGATAAGCATTACAGCGCAGTGCAATAATCCCATCATCATCCTATATAATAATTCGCTAGGCTGTTTGTCAGAAGCTGTGACGCAAGACTGCATCACACGGAGCAGTGAGGTAGCGGACGCTTACCATGACCTGGACCTTGGCCCGTATCAGCCGCGGCACGGGCAGTCTCTACTGTGCATGACTACACCGCGGCCGTTTCTGGGTGGTGCTGTGGCACGTGTACATGGGCTCTTCAACTAGTATATAATAATTTGCTAGGATGTTTGTCAGAAGCCATCATGCGCAGTAGAGACTGCCTGAACGCACAGAATGCTGGGAGCACAGAATGCTAGGAGCACAGAATGCTATGAATTCTGTGCTGGGAGCATTCTGTGCTTTTGGACAGTCTCTACAGTGCATGACTGCTTCGGCGGCAGGACGCAGAGCAGGACCGGCCTCTTAACCCTTCGAGTTCCAGAGGGGTACACAATGCATTGCAATGCATTGTGTACCCCTCTGGCACTCAAAGGGTTAACATCACCCGGACCTTGGCCCGTCTATACGGGCTTTTACATTAGTCTTAAATAATGTCTACACACAGCTCTTCAAGATACTTATTACTGATTAATTTAGGATCATTTTTTCCACAGTGGCTTCAGATGTGTCCTCCACTCCATAGCACAGGACACAGAACTACACAAGTGTCGTATCCTCCCGTTAATCAAATTACTTATGAACTAAAATTGACAGTTTTCATTAATTATAAAGGATTATTCTAATTGCAATTCAAATTTATTCATTTAGAACAGACGGCATTCAGTAATATTTCAGGAAATTTGCATATTAAATGGAGAGGGTCGTCCATTAAGTATGGTAATATATGCATATTTTTCTTATTTTTAACTTCTCGGCCATATGCAGCTCTGCAACTTCAGCAGGTGAAAAACCAGAACGTGCTTAATTTGTTCAGCAGAGACGGAGGCCGAACGCAGTGTTTTTGGCAATGATCTGAACTGTCCTTACTTCTCCTTAGCCGCTACCTCTAAAAGACATTCTGCAATTTCTGCTTCGAGGAGTAACTCGCTAACTCAATGTTTTTGCTCTGTAGAAGGATTCAGGAAGTGACAACCCCCCCCCCGTCAGTTGGAAGGTTCCCAGAAGACCCGAGGCTTGGGTACACCTAATGCATATTTAGTGTGTTACACAGACAAATTGTGCTGTTACTGTTATAGAGAGTAGCAGAGCATTATACCAGTTCATGCACCAAAACCAGTTGAAAGCTTTGAAGAAGCAGAACAGTTTTAACATAAGAAATATCCTATATAATAATTTGCTAAGATTTGTCAGAAGCCGTCATGTGCAGTAGAGACTGCTGCGCGCGGTTTAGTCAAGTGCAGTACAGACTGCCCGCGCCATGGCTGTTACGGACCAGGGCTCTCCAAATTCAGTCCGGAGTCGCACAGAGAGGAGTCTGGTCTGAATTCGGAACTCTTTGCTCCGTATCAGCCGCGGCGCTGCCACTCTCTTCTGCTCATGCCTACACAGGTGGAACTCTGGCCCCTGTAAACGGGCCTTTCAACTTGTATTATTATATTTAATTTCCTGCTGAGTAAAATAAGGGTATTCCAACTACTGGGAGATAATTCATTCAAAAGTATTTAAAGCTTGAACTATGTTTTTTTAACCCTTTTGAGGGCCAGAGAGGTATTCAACGCATTGGATACCTCTATGGCACTCAAAAGGTTAATAAAACATTGTTAGCAAGGGCACTACCTGCTGCTCAGAAAGCATATTTCCCCTTGCTCATTAGAGGAGAACTGATATTAATATCAGACATGTCAAAGTATGGTTTTTAAGAGCTACAAACAGGTCTGGATTTAAGGATGTCCTTAATTAAGCACAGTAGTTAGTCACTCGTTTTGACTGATCTACCTGTGTTCATCCTAAAATTCTGGCCTGTTTGCAGCCTTTGTGAACCATTGTTTTTATCAGCAAGAAAACTCCTGCAGTACATAAGCGACACACTCAAGACATTTTTATTTGTATACACACACATACATATATATCTATATAATCTTGAACCGTCAATCCACTGCAGGATGAAGGCCTCTTTCACAAGCCTTAAATAACTTCGGTCCTACGGTCCAATGCCTTTTGTTGCCACTGTTAGCCAACAAATGTGGTAATTTCTTCTACCCATTTTGTCTTTGGCCTTCTTCTTGGGTGTTGAGTATCAAGTCGAATCCATTCCAAAAGTTGTTTGGTCCATCTACCATCAGGTCTTCTTGCCATGTAGCATGCCCATTTCTAATTCAGATGCTTTTCTCATTCAATGATGTCATAGACCTTTATTGCCGACGAATCCATGCACATGTTTTCATTATATACTGTATATCTTCATTCACAATAAAACATTACTTGATAAAAGTAGCAGTTAGGTAGCATTTAAGCCATGCCAGTCACTTACTGTGTGCGCCACCTTTAAAGCTTTGTCCCATCTTTAACCCCTCTGGCGCTCAACTGGTTAAGGACATTTTGCTAACCCTGTCCTGGAAAAAAAGAAAAAAAATACATATTTTTTTTTTTAAATTTTTGTTATATTTTTTTTATTTCCTTAGTAGGCACAGCTGGCTTCAGTTGATTGAAATGATCTGCCAGGCTAGCTGTGCATTCATTAATTTCACGGAGACACAGAAGCAGGCATTAAGGTTTGCCGGTTGGAGTCCTTCACAGTCTCATGTGGAACAGTGAGGGGGCTAATCGTCAGCCCTTGTAACATCAACTGGTTACCCCCCTCTTGCGGTGTGAACCTTTCCCCCCTTCCAGTGACAAATGAACCTGTCTGGAGCACAAGCAGAAAGTACGCACGGGCTGCGGTACTGTCATTACTCACGCCAACAAGGGTCTCACTTGCTGAGAGGTAAAAAAAAAAGAAAAAAAAACCTCAGTTCTCCCAAACATTAATATATACCTGGCTAAATCAAGAGAGAGAAGGAACGTTACGTAAAGTCATATTTATAGATGCTGCTTAATCAACTCTGCCTCCTGACACGTGTTTCTGGAATGGGGGGATGCTGTGTATGTGGGCGAGTTTCAGGTGTTAACCCTTTGAGTGCCAGAGAGGTACTCAATACATTGCGGGTTAATACTTTGAGGACCAGAGGGTGGGTAAAGCATCGCCGACCCTTCAGAACTTCAAAGGTTAAAGCGAGGCTGTCGCTTAAAACAACTTTGGGGAATTTTAATCAGCTTTGAAAAGCACCTATATGTTATATTCGCCATTTTTTAATTTAGAAAACTAGTGCTTGAGTTATATATATATATTTATAGATTATGCTAATTAAAGCACGCCGTGCAGACACTTCCTGTCATAGCCCTACATTATCATTCTCATTCAATGACGCTGTTCAGCAATGCATTTCCCACCTTCTCTAGCACTGAAAGGGTTAAGTATCAATGAGTGGAGACAGTAATTTGGAGCTAAGACAGGAAGTGCCTGCACAGCATACCTTAATTAGCATAATCTATAAACCTAAATGACTCAAAAACTAGTTTCCTAAATAAAAAGAGTCCAATACATTATATGTGATTTTGAACACTTTTCCAAAATTGCCAAAGTGGTATTAGCCATTTTTTATTTAGAAAAGTAGTGCTTGAGTTATATAGATGTATTGAGTATGCTAATTAGGCATGCTGTTCAGGCACTTCCTGTCATAGCCCTACATTACGGTTACTATTCAATGACACTGCTCTGCAATGCATTGCTCACCTCCTCTAGCAGTGTCAATGCATACCTCCCAAGTGTCCCTCTTTAGGAGGGACAGTCCCTCTTTTGGACCCAAGTCCCTCTGTCCCTCTTTCCCACCCTGATGTCCCTCTTTTTAGGAGATCGGATTGCATGGTGTGTATATAAGTGTATCATATTGCTCTACAGCAATATAACTCACATTATTGTTTGTTTAAATGTCAGTATATGTGTTTATAAATTATTCTGTGTAAATAAAATACTTAGATCTTGTTATAAGTAATTTATTTGGTTACACAAGGAGGTATCAATAGGTCATGAAATAGCCTAAAATTTCTCGGTAATGTCCCACCCACCAGCCACGCCACTAGCAACACCCCCTAAAACACAAGTGTCCCTCTTTGGCAATTTGAAATGTTGGGAGGTATGTCAATGAGTGGAGAAGGTAATGTAGGGCTAAGACAGGAAGTGCCTGCATGGCGTCTTAATTAGCATAACTATACATCTAAATAACTCAAAAACTAGTTTTCTAAATAAAAAGTGTCTAATACAACATATAGGTGATTTTGAAATCTCTTTCAGAATCACCAGAGTTGTTTTGGGGTGATAGAGTCCCTTTAAGATGGCCTGGCTGCTCAGCAAACAGCAATAAACAGGTTGTGGAAAGGGCAAATTGGGGGTCAGATTTAACTGTTTGGATGCCAGGGGAGTTTGAAACAGAATGGGTCTTCTGTATAGAGGAAAGTGGACAATTGTGGGACAAACCAACTGCGCCACAGGATACAAAGTAAATGTCCCATAGATTTAAATGGGGCTTTAACCCCTTCAATGCTAGAGAGGTCTCTAAAACATTGACCTTAAAATGTTCGGAGAGTGGGAAGTGGGTGGAGTTACAAGAGAACGCACTGAGCTCTTAGAATCAGCCTCTGTAATGAATTATAAAAACTCTGTGTCAGATCCAGAGAGTTATCATGTATATATAGGAAACTGCAGGTATAATGCAAAAAAAATGTATAGATAGATATAAAAGTAGTGTGACCACATGTCCCGGATTTCCTGGGACAGTCCTGGAATTTATACTTGTGTCCCATGTCCCGTGCAGACCCCATCAGGCACAATACAAAGTCTCTGAATGAAGATTCTGAACACTAGAAAGAGAAATGACCATTGCCTACAAGAAAATGGCCTCCAGACAGAGCTCTAAGCACTAGAGAGAAAACTGAGCCTTGAACCCATACTTCCCAAGTGTCCCTCTTTAGGAGGGACAGTCCCTTTTTAAACCCAAATCCCTCTGTCCCTCTTTCCCACCCTGATGTCCCTCTTTTTAGGAGATCAGACTGTATGATGTGCATAAGTGTATCATACTGCTCTACAGCAATAAAACTCACATTAATGTTTGTTTAAACTTCAAAGTATGTGTTTATAAGTTACTTTGGTCTTGTTATAAGTCATTCATTAGGTTACACAAACAGGTGTCAATAGGTCATGAAGTAGCCTAAAAATTCTTGGTAATGCCCTGCCCACCAGTCATGCCCACAGCAACACCACCTGAAACACAGCAGGGGACAATATTCTTCCTATGAGAACAATGAAAGCCCTGCCCCCCTTGACAAGTTTTTCAGGTTTTTCCCTTATTTTAAATGAAGATTGTCGCTCTCTGCAGTCTACCTGGGCACCTCCCTTCTGATCTGGCTGAGCAGTGTTACATCAGTAAAAGGGGCGGGAGGGGGACACTTTGTCATTGAATTACTCTTGAACTACAACTCTGACAGAATTGAAATAACACTCTCCAAAGTCCAAATACTATGATGATTAATTAGAGCTGCTTTTATTATGAAACATTACTATCCCTTTAAATCAAAAGGAATTTTTATTTGGTCTCCATGGTGCAGGTCGTCTTTGCACTCTGTAAGTGGTGCCAACTTACCCCTGACTCAGTCATCAGGTTACAGACATCCCCCACCAAGCCCGGTACGAAGTTGGACTGTTCTAAATCTGTTTTTCTCTAAGAAACAATCCTAGTGCAGACAAACTGTTCAGGTATTGCAGAGATTAGCCAGGGAGCTAACAATCAATTATTCATGGAGACAAAGAAATAACAAGTCAATGAAAATATATTGTTTAAAGAAGAATCAGCATTTCCGGAGTAATTAAAACATCACAATGGAATGGAGATATGACAGCTATTGGAGGCTGTGACGCTTAACCTCATCATTGCTAGTGGACCCAACGCGTTTGTAGACTGCAAATGTTTTACTGTTGGAAAAGGAATTCAGTAGCTATTTGCTCTCTCTGTATTACAGTGTAGGATTGTGCTTTTCTATCCTATAACTCAGGGACAGTGGACCTTCTAAGGTGAGCAGCTGCAATCTAACCAGCATTGAAAGAGTTAAATGAGTAACTAAAACCAGGTATGATGCCATCTGTTATTCCAATGCACTGCATTAACAGGCTTCTTTAACTATGTGCTGGATTGCTCACCATTGTTCACCTTAGAGGGAACACTGCTCAAGAAAGTTTCAGTGTTAACTCCATTTGATGCTAGAGATGTCTCAAATGCATTGCCCTATTTTTTAAGGGGAAGGTCACACCAGTGATATTAGTGCATTGGTTTGAATGCTGCAATAATTTCCCCAAAAAATTACTTGATTGTCCCTGAGTGGTGCTGGTCAAACAGGTGATCTAAAGCTTAATGAACACACTGGAACTCAGCATGCTGCAATTTGAATGCATTGTGGGATGGGCAAAACCAAGTTGCAGCAGGCTTCATCTGCAACTTGCTTCACAACGTATTGGAGACATCTCTAACATTCACGGGGTTACACGCCTCATTTAAATCAATGGGAACATTAATTTGCACCCTATGGTGCAGCTCGTTTACCCTAGATTTGTTCCAGTTCTCCTTAGCACATCGGCCTCATTGGGCAATATGTATAAAGCCAAGATTGAGCAATTCTAGAGCAAACCAAATGAACCATGATGGAAATGGGAATTTAACTCCTTGAACAGTCTGAAGACATTTCAGTCAATGGAGATTTTTATTTGTTTCTTACGGTGCAGTTGATATGCATGAGAATTGCTCCACTTCTGTTTTTGCATATATAGCCCTTAGAACAATGGTAGTCAACATGAGGTCCTCCAACTGCTGCCAGACTACAACTCCCATCATTCCCTGCCAGATTTGTAGTCTGGTAGCAGCTGGAAACATATCTTCTGTAGAGATAAAGTCAGTACAATGTTATACAAGAGTCTGGCTCGATGATATCTGTGTTTCGAGGTGTAAGACTGGTGTAGAAGCAGAATTATTATCTGTATGGGGGAGGATTACAGCTCCCTAGGGTTGCAGCAGAACTTGTACATAAATAGGGGCTTCCCAGAGCAGTGAAAGTAACAGATTCGTTTTTATTAATACTAAGTGAGAGGGTGTTTTATCTGTAAACTGTCAGATAAACAGTTGGCTCTGCGTTGCTTCCCAGATGGAGTAAACGTCTAATTGATTCCAAACACATATCTATAATGAGAGAGAAGCCAGCCTCTTCTTTCTTTAGTGTTTGCATACACAAGCCCGCATGTAAAACACTGTTCGTATCCAAGGCTCTAAAATTAACCTCTTGCTCATTTCATATACATTATTCTGGCAGATTCACATCCTATGTAGACAAACACAAAAAGCAGCTCCAGTCTCTTACTAGGACTGTCAGCATATCCCACATAATACTGTTGATACAAATGACTTAGGTGTGCTGGTCTGGGACCCTCTTGACCCACAGCGATATCCAACAAGAAAATAATGACCGCACCACCAATAACTCAAATGTCCAAACAGTGTATAATCAACAGTTGTATGGCAGGGCAGCTTCACAACAGGTATATTTGGTAAGCGGGGTTCCTTCAAATTCGATCAATGCGTTTCACGTCAAAGACGCTTAGTCTTGATCCTTAATTTGAAGCAGTGTTGACTTCCGCCTACCTGAAATCTCCCCAGCCTATCAGCTGCTCGATTTCTTAACTATCAAATTGCTAAACTCATTGATACTCATAGACTACAATCACCCACTGCCGTAATATAGTCGGCTAACACAAACCAAATTAAAGGCAATGTAATCATCATCATCCTATATAATAATTTGTTAAAAAGTGTGTAACGCTGCGTCATGCGCAGTAGACACTGCTGCACGTGCTGCAGTCATGCAAAGTAGAGACTGCCCGCACCGCGGCTGATACAGAGCTCAATGCCGTAGTGTCCAGCTCTGTATCAGCCGAGGCGCGGGCAGTCTCTACTGCGCATGACTGCCCTGCAACCGGGCGGCAGTGGCACTGTGGCCCATGTAACGGGCTCTTCAACTAGTTTTATAATAACTCATAAGGATCAATGAGACTTTCAAAATCAAAAAGTGATCCGGCTATAGGAGTCATCAAGCAGACAGGTCAGCACCGTCTAATAGCCCAAAAACGGTTATTTAAAATTATAATAAAACATTAATAAAAGCCATTATTATATGATGACTCTATAAGCATCAGATAAATCTCTCCTACAAAGTATATAATGTATAGATCATCGCAGACATTCACATCCTACACTGATCACTAAATAGATGCTCAAGACTTCTCCAGCGCATTGCAAAGCTATGCATTGCAGACGTCTCTAGCAGTGAAACATAGATTTTGAAGGCCAAAAAGAACCAATTGGCCCTTTCAGTTTGCCAATTTTTCTATCTAATTAACCCCCTGAGGACCAGGGGGACGTGCAAAGAAATTACAGAGCAATGCATTGGACACCTGTCTGGCATGCAGGTATATTTTGATGGCAGAATGTGGCACATTATGTTAATTTCCCACACAGCATGCTAATTATTTAAGTTACAGACTGAACCAACCTCTCTCTGTGCTATTTATATAATGATCCCAGTAGGGTGACCACTTGTCTCGGATTGCCCAGGACAGTCCCTGATTTTAAATGTGTGTCCTATGTCCCTGGCAGCCCCTTTATGGGACAATACAACTTCCCTGAATGAAGACTCCAGAGCACAGAGTTCTAAACACTAGCAAAGAAAATGCCCATTGCCTACTGTAACAGGAAGTGATGACTCTGCTGGGCTACAAGAAAATGGCTTCCAGACAGAGCTCTAAACACAGAAAGAGACCTTAGCCTTGATCCTGACATCAAACAGGAGCTGCAGTGCAATTTAATTGCAGTATAATGGTAGTCTAAGGCTTTGGGTGTGATGTACATTTCTTTGTTGCCCACAACAGGCGTCACTTTATGTCACAGCAGTTCTCCCTCTAAGTTTAGAACTTTGTGGTACACCAGAGACAGAGAGGGTTGCTCACTAATGTCCAGTGGATTATAGTGACCCCTCCCACATAGCTGAACTAGAGCTGCGGACAAATACCCTGCTGCTGTCATCTCTACAGTGTCCCTGAATGGCAGAATGGAAATGTGGACCCTAGCTCCCAGTATACGGAATCTGTCTAGGCTCATTTATAACATAGAATGCGGTATTATTTGCCCAGCACAAAAAATGAATTAACATAAAGTGCCAGATTGTGCCATCAAAAAAACAAAGGTTAATTTCTCGACTACTATTTTAAAAACAAATGGCTAGTATAAAATATAGGCAGTTTTTAATACTTTGATTCTCATAGGGTTGTACAGCACATTGCTGAGCAATATGGTGCACTCAAAGGGTTAATTCTCTTTAACGTGAACTAAAAACTTATTTTAAGGTGACAGTTCTGCTTTAAAGGGATAGTAATGTCAGAAAAAAAGTATTAACTATATGGTATATACAATTAAAAGAGAGCACTTGCACTTATTCATGTCTCTCAAACCATTATGGTTTGAGAGATATAGGAAAATAAAGTTCTCTGGTCCCTCTCCTTTCTGCTTGATGAGCTGTAAAGCTGTCAGAAGTAGATTTTGGTTGCTTGACCAGATGTGGCTCTTCAGCAGCGCCGATATAACTATATCTAAATATAAATACTTAATTTGGAACGGTCTACAAAGTGTTCCTGGCTTGTAAGCACACTTTGTAGACCGTTCCAAATAAGTATTTATTTCTAAATAGCGTGATTTCATCTCTGCTGAAGAGCCTCCGTCTGGTCAAATGACTAGAATCTGCAGCTGTCAGCTAGATGGCAGACTTGAGTAAAACAGCCAGGAAAAGGTAACTTTAGCAAGTTATATCTCTCAAACCATAAAAGGTTTGAGAGATAAGACTTACATTGAGGTTAATCTTTTTTTAATGTCTACAATATTAAATCAACTTAAAATTAACCATTACTATCCCTTTAATAGGATTATAAAAAAAATTACTTGCAGTTTTCCTTTAAACCTTTGTGTGTCAGAGGGTTGCACAATGGCACTCAAAGGGTTAAGACAAGCATAGAATGCAGAGCTTTACAACATGACTCTCGATGCTGTGCTTGCTAATCTCTGAGTGCACACAGCTACTCTCCCCCCCACTAACAATCCCTATTCAGAAATTATATGTGTTGGAGTAAAACGACTGTTCCTGCCGACCCCTTACTGCGATAAGTAATATCTGCTCTGGTAAATCATTTTAAACACCGATCTTTTACCTACAAGTGCTTTTTTGCGCAGCTGCTGTTGTAATTTTATCTACCTCTTACACCATCCCCCCGCTTTGCTTTGGCTTTGCCGCAGCACAGGAGGAGTTCCAGCTGCGCCTCACTCAGGGAGTGATCACATTAACATTTGGCTGGGGAGTAACAACACTAATTTAACCCCTTTTGCTATTGAAAGTCAGAGATAAATTGTAGCATCACTTGAGATGATATTGTTGATGATGATAGGCTTGGATAGCCTGCCTACTCAATCATTCTGCTTTGGCCTGTGTGTTTGGGACAGCCAATGAACCCCCTGACAAGTCAGTTATAAGCCAATCAAATCCAATATGTAATTCATTATTTAGCTGGGGAGAGTTAAGTCTTGATTACATGAGTGAATTTGTTGCAGTAACTTTGTTGCAACTAACTGCAGCATAAGTAACAAATCCTACTGAAATAACCCTTTAAGGACCAAAGGGGTGTGCAAACCATGGCTTTGTTTTGCCAACAGCTGTCTGGGGATGATGGAAATTGTAGTCTACAACAGCTGGAGGGCCTCAGGTTGCCCAACCCTGCTTTACTAGGTCAGTTATACTTGGGGACCATTGGAGAGAATGTGCAGGTAGTAGGCAGAAGAAAAGGTCAGCAAGTCCTGGTTTGGGAATTATCTTGTACTAGGGTAGTTTCTAAAGACTAATAATAGATTATCGGAATTATAACTTATTCCATTTTAAATAAAATGACCAGATCTTCACTTTACCTAAAGATCATACCTGGGAACTCTCCAGATCTGCTCTGACATTTGCAGTGAATTACTGGGGTTTCCGGGGACAGAGGCTGATCCGGTGGTGGGGAGTTTCTTATGAAACTCTGCCCATTTCTGCTCCTTCCCAGCCTGTTCCTCCCACTTGCTGCCCACTTTTCCTCCTCCTCACCCTGTTCCTCCCACATCCCGCCCACTTCTTCTCCTACCAGATCCTGTTCCTCCCACTTCCCACCCCCTTTATGGAACATTCAGTTAAGCCCTGCCCCACCCATGATTAAGCACTGCCCCTTCGTGATGCGAATTGCATCATTTATATCCCCCCGGTGACACCACATGAGCCCCCATTGGGGACTCTAAAAGACAGTGTTCCCAGGTATGCCTATAAATACACAGGAAACATATATGGTTACCACCAGTGTGCTGTTTGACCAGGACAGTTCAGTTTTGGGTTCTGAAACCCAAACAGATTGCTTTTCAAGCTCATTTGCTCCCATTGGTTAGAGCACACATCTCTCACCAGAGCATTCGTTCAAATTGGTTGGTGCAGCTGCCTGGTGATTTAAATGAGGCTATAAGCCCTTTGAATGCTAGTGAGGTCCCCAATACATTGCCTGCTTAAAACAGGCCTGCGGGGCATAAAAGAATGTTCCCATTGGAAGAATCATGTGGCATATCTTGCTGTGTTTAGCGGAAAGCATTGTGCCTCTGTTTGGTTTTGTTGAGAGTAAAAGGTGGCAAGAATAGAAATATGTATATTGCAGGGTTGGTTCATCTTCCATATGTGTCCCTAGCTAATGGCAAGGTATGGTTAACTTTGGATATTACCCATTGTGCTGTGTGATTTCAATTTTATCTTGATGTTATAATGTAATTTTATTCTAATTTTTAGAAATTAAGATGTAATAATCAAGTTGAACTGCATCGGTGACATTACATACTTCTACAAAACTTTACTTACAAAGTTCAGCTTTTTCAGAGTAAGATGAAAGCTAGCACTGGTGGCATTACCTCCCACCTCCTCCCAAAGGCTATGTTCACATGGGCAACTTTAGAGCAATGTTAATAAAGCAGCTTTAAAGACACCCTTGTGAAACAGCTTGGTTCCATTGGTGCTGTTCACCCTGACAATTTCCTCATTGCAGCACACAGTGGAAGGCAGCATGTCACAACTTGGATGCAATCATGAGCTGGGCACATCCAGGTTCCAACATGCTGATCCACACGGCGGCCCATATCCACACGGCTGATTCTGGAGGAAGCAATGCCATTTGCATTCTCCAGTGACACCCCCATGAATCTCTGGGGAGCACAGCACATCAGGGGTAGGGCATGTCTTGACCTACACTAAAAGGGAGCTTGACCAAAAGAGGTATTGAAGCAAGAGTGGATAACATTATTTTCCCATTATAGAAATCATTGGTAGGAACACACCTTGAGTATGCAGTGCAGTTTTGCGTACCAGTTCTGAAAAAGGATATACTAGAACTAGAAAGGGTACAGCGAAGAGCAACAAAATTAATTAAGGGAATGGAGGACTTGACGTATGAGGAACGACTAGACAAACTTGGTTTATTTACTGTAGAGAAACAATGACTAAGAGGAGACCTTATCACATTGTACAAATATATGAGAGGTCCATACAAGGATCTCTGCGGTGAGCTATTTATTCCAAGGCCTGATCATATGACCAGGGGACACCCCTTGAGATTAGCGGAAAGGAGGTTTAGACTTCAGCAGAGGAAGGGGTTTTTTACAGTAAGATCTGTTAAATGGTGAAATTCCTTGCTCAAGGAGGTGGTTATGGCAGATGGATACATTTAAGAGAAGATTAGATACATTTCTTTCAAAAGGGAACATACAGAATGATACTGTTTATCAGTAGGCAGATCAGGAAGGTCTGATAAAGACTAATTTAATTGGTAGCAGGAAAGCTATAAAATTCTCAGTTACTGGGGTATGAGGAGAAGGTTGAACTTGATGGACTTGTGTCTTTATTCAACCTAACTTACTATGTTACTATCAAGTCACCTGTGTGAACGTAGACTTAGGAAAGGAATAGTTTTTAGCAGAGCTGCTTTTCTGCCCGCTCATGCCAGGCTGATTACCTGGAATCTATTTTACCTGGTATTGCATGAGACCAACACATCAATGCACAATTAAATGCATTAACCTTTTGAGTGCCAGAGGGTTGCCCAAAGTGCTGCAGACCAATGAGTTGGGTATCCCTCTCATACACAAAGGTTTAAGATATTTCTTGTAATATCAGATACAGAGAGTTCAAAATCATCCATTGTATGAGCATAAAAAGACGGGACATTAATAATTTGTAGATTTGACCCCTTGAGTGCTTTGGTTAAAACAAAATGTTCTTGACAAAGGGAGACCTAATGTCCCTAACTATATGCTGTCAGCCTGAACATCAATGAAAGAACAGCCTTACGGATGGTTTTCTTGTGTAGCAAACCAACAGCACCATTGTAGGAAATGATGATTCCCCCACATTTACATTGATTTAAATGGAGCTTTTAACCCATTGGATGATAGATAGGTCTCCAAGGTATTGATTAGCAATACCTTGGAGTCTTATCTCACATTCAAACGGTAAATTCTCTGAGCGCTGGAGAAGTGTGCGTTGCATTGCAAAGCAATGCAATATGCACCCCTAGAGCACTCATAGGATTACAATCTCCATTTAATTTAATGTGAAATTTTATTTGGCCCCAACAGTTGAGTTCATTTGCTCTAAGATTGCTCCTGTTTATATTTCTGGATAAGGCCCTTACTGCTCTCGCACAGTTGTTCTGTGTCATCATTCCTTGATTATGTCAACAGATCCTCATAAAAATAATATTAATAATCACTATAGTTATTTGGAAAACCTATAAAAACAGAATGCAAAAAGGGTCAGCATGTTCCTAAGATCTGTATCCGGTCTGTCAGGCTTTTTATTTTGTGAGCTGCTGGCAAGCAGAGAGAGAGAGAGGTTGGGATTAATTCCGGACTGTACGATCCGCAGAAGCTTCCACGCAAGCCTCAATAATGAGCCAGAGGAATGGTTTTATGGCTGTTTAATAAAGCGGGAGACAAATGTTACTCCTGTGCAGAGGTGCCTGAATTACACAGTTCAGCAGCTCAATCAGCTACACAAGGCTGGGGCTGTGTTCAGAAGCTGAGCGGCTCTCACCGGCCATTTCTCAGCAAGATAAATATGACATACGCCAAGACTTCCCCTGAAGTAAATATTGTAAATAATAAAGGACTCTGCCAAGGAAAGCTGAGGGATAGCTTAATCCCTCAGTGCCCATTCATATGGGGGTTGTCATCTTACTGTGGACTGAACAGGAGGGACTGTTTTCCATTTACTAAACCTTCTCTGCCTATTCACACTGGCAATATTTTTGTAGCAACTAATTTGTTGCATGGAATGCTGTTGTGTCTTCACTGAGATAGCGAAGCATATTTTTACTTTCTTCCAGCATTCTTTTCTCTCAACATAAACAATAGATTCAACATTCCCTGAAACTCTTCACCTGAAAGGGATAGTAATACTTCGTTTTAACTTTATTTTATTTTGTAGGCATTAAAAAACATGAAGAATGATATAAGTCTTATCTGTTAAACCTTTATGGTTTATGAGATATTCACAAGCAAAGTTTCCCCTCCCGCCCCTTTTACCTAGTGTAAGCCATCTCTTCTCAGATGTGGAATCCAGTCCATAGACCAGACAGATAACAGAAGGGGACACTCTTATTCCTATGAAAACAATGAAATCCCTGCCCCCTTGACAAGCTTTTCAGGTTTTTCCCTTATCTTAACTGAAGATTGTCCTTCTCTGCAGTCTACCTGGGCACCTCCCTTCTGATCTGGCTGAACAGTGTTACATCAGTAAAAGGGGCGGGAGGGGGACACTTTGTCATTGAATTATTCTGGAACTACAACTCTGACAGAATTGAAATAACACTCTCCAAAGTCCAAATACTATGATGATTAATTAGAGCTGTTTTTATTATGAAACATTACTATCCCTTTAAGTCAAGTTTGCGTATTTGATGAAAACTTCATTAAAAACTACCTGTCATGT
Source organism: Rhinophrynus dorsalis (assembly GCA_037306005.1). Taxonomy (NCBI): domain Eukaryota; kingdom Metazoa; phylum Chordata; class Amphibia; order Anura; family Rhinophrynidae; genus Rhinophrynus; species Rhinophrynus dorsalis. The sequence continues at coordinate 73,075,253 of CM074721.1, read as the reverse complement.
TAGCCAAAAGACCCGCAAATATACCATTGAGATATTCGTACTTGGTATCATAAGCTGATTGTGGTACCTGTGCGGTACCAGAGACATTTCATATGCTAATGAAGACTTTTCAGTGAAATTGCATATGCTGTTAAGCACAGTACTGCACCAGGAGACTTTTACTTTAATTTCCCCCAGAAGTAAGTGTGTGACTATTTCCTTGACACATAGCAGAGATACACTGATTCCTATGCAGTTCTGCAGAATGAAGTCCCTGATTTAAAGGGACATGTGGTCACTTTGGGGTGGGGGCTTATTCATCATAATAAAGCTGTACAGTTCTGGAGCAAACTAGCTGCACGGTGGGTACAAACAAACATTGTGTTTAAATGGGACTTTTATGCCCTTGAGTTACAGAATACAATTTTTTGGCCATACTCATCAAGTTAAATAGGTGCAATTCTGGAGCAAATCAACTGCACAATATGATTGAAATTAATATTCTGCAAATTTCCATTGATTTAAATGAGGCATTTAATCCTTTGAGTAACAGAAGGGTGAGCAACATATTTCAAAGCAATATGTTGCTCCCCGCTCTGGAACTCAAAGGGTTAGCTACTTGAGTACCAGAGATCTCTCAAGAATTCAAAGGGTTAACATCCCCATTTACATCAATGGAATGTTCATTTCTTCCCTAAGGAGCAGTTGATTTGCTCCAGAATTGCACTAATTTAACAATGAAAATTGCCCCAAAAATGCAATTCTGGAACCTAAAAAGGTGTGTATTTCTCCCCTATGGTGTGGTTGGTTTGCTTCAGAATTGCACCACTTTTGCTTTCAAAATTGCACCTAAAAGGATTTAGAGTCCCCTCTAGAACCCATGTGCTTAACACAACTGGCCAGTCCAGGGGTATATGATCTGATGAATGAAGTGGGCGCCTTTAGAATTAAACTGACACCTACCGCAAGGGCTGATTTTCAGCCAAGTTATGTCAATATATGCAGAAAAAAGCAGAAGGTGCCCAATAGTTTAACCCCTTAGTGACCGGCCGCGCTCGCACGTGGCCGGCACTTAACAACGGGTTTTTGGGTTTTTTTCGCATTATAGCGAATGACTTCCGTGACTTACCAGGTACGTCCTCTGTCACTAAGTGACATTTTTGCGTGACTTATCTGGTAAGTCCATTGTCGCGATGGGGTTAATACAGTCAGGTATAAAATCAGAGCATTTAAGCACAAGTGGGTACCTCACATATATGATGGTCAGCTCATAAGTTTTGACAGTTTGGGAGTGCGAGATCCAGATGAGCAGACCATCCCGTGAGTTAATCTATCTTTCCAAGTATAACTGGTTTTGGTGCAGCTTCATTATCCCCTGAAGGCTCTATAGGTGTTTAACGTGGGTTAACAGCCATTTGGTTTGTGAGTATTCTGTCACTGCGTTGTATAGGTGGAGGTGGAATATTGCCATTCGATTCAACACAAGTGGCGCTTTTCTTTTTTTCTTGTTTATTTTCTGCATGTCAGGTCAATAGCTGTATCTTTTTTGGTCTGGTATTACACTGGAGTAGCAGAGCAAACAACAGTTATATGACATCAGCAAAGCATTACACCATTACATGCCACCAGCAGGACAATACACCATTACATGCCACCAGCACATTAATTCTCCATTACTTACCAACAATAAAACAAAGAAGCAATAGCAACGAAACACAACACTAAATGCCACCATACATGCAATCAGCTTAGCAATACACCATTACATACCTCCAGCACAACAATTCACCACTGCATACTAACAACAGGACAATACACCACTGCATACCAACAGCAGGACAATACACCATTATATACAACACAGAAAGCAATTCTCCATTACATACAATCAGCAGGAAAATGCACTAATACATCCTACAAGCAATGTAATACACCACTGTACTCCACCAGCAAAGCAACATTTCAAATACTGCTGGTTCAGATGGATAAGGCCACCTTTGTGTAGAGCATCAGGAGGAATATTATACCTCCTACTGACTGACTGGTATTACCATACATCATGTTTTATCCTTCTTCTGTAGTTCTCATCCCCATTTGTCATCCATTTCATCCCCATTCCATCTAGTACTGTTGAATATTTCATGTTGGGATCAAAATGTGGTTTAGACTGTTACCATTCATTTTACTTATCATATGGGACATATTCTGAACAATTGGACTTGCAGTGATTTTAACTCATATATATATGTGTGAGTTAATGTATTTTTGCTCTTGAGAGTTGTTCTTTTACCTAAGTATTATTTTACATCATTACATGCCACCAGCAGCACAAACACCATTACATTTTTTTTTAATTTAGAAAATCACCAGTTACATAAATATGTAAAATATATAAACTGTTAAATAAGCCCACCTTTATATATACCTTTTATAGGCTACATCCTCCCTCCTCACATAAATCCACCTTTAGCCCAGCATTGTTGATTGGCAAAGAAAACACACCTTGCCTGAGACACAGAAGTTCAAAATGGTCCTTACTATATTGACTGCTAGAGTAGTCGCCAAAGCTTTGCTCTGTAAAACATTGGAGAGTTCCCTTGCATATAAAAAGTTAAATAATGGCCATAAAAGGGGTGTGTACATTAATAAATAAACCGTATACTATAAACCAAGAAAAAAATCCTGGTAGAGAGGAGTTGGACTTATTCTAGTCAAATAGTCAAGTTCAATACAAAAAGCTAACTATGAAAGTATTTACTCAAAGAGCTAAGCAAAACACAATAGGCCATACATTAAGACTAGAGAAACTAAAACAAGGACATGGAATGTTTACAGTAAGGATAGTAAAGTTATGGAATTCTTTGCCTCAGGATGCTGTGCTTGCAGACACTGTAGTTGCCTTAAAAAACGGAATGGATACCTTTATAGTTCAGAACATTATTGAGGATTATGACAGTTGGTTTCACAGCAGATAGGATATTGATCAAGGAAAATATCCGACTGCCATTTGGAGTCAGGAAGGATTTTTTTTTTTACCTATTTGGGGCGTAATTAGAAATTTCTTCAGTGGCTGTTTTTGCCTTCCACTGGATCATCAGGGGTGATTTGGCACGGGATGAGCTTGATGGACACATGTCTTTTTCAGCCTTTCCAACTATGTTATTATCTCAGAATGTGGGTGTGGCTCCTATAGCTGTGACTCCTCCTAGTAAAGCTTGACATTTTAGCCCATGGATGGGCAACCTGAACCGCTCCAGCATTCCCATAATCCCTGGCGAGCTTTTGGCTGGTTGTGTATGATGGGATTTGTAGTACTCAACACTTGGATAGCCTCTAGTTGCCCAACTATGTTCTAGCCAGTTGCCTGCTCTGCCTAATGTGAAATCCTGCCCTGACAGCTACATCTCTTTGCCTGACAAAGAATATACAGTAGCTGGTGAAAAGAAATCTAGATAGAGGCAGAAAATCCGCTGGAAGTGGAGAGATTGTCAGCTGGGAAGTTTGATCATCAAGAAATCCCCTGTGGGGCTATTTGCAGAGGGATGAACCTAGCAGAAGATATCTCAGCTCAGTAAATTAGTAGCAATGAAACTCGGCGACTGTAGCACCGAGCTCCGAAACTGATTGTGGCACAAAAGGGTTCTGGTTGCAGGAGGAGGTTATAGGAGAAGTACAAATGTTTTATTTTGCTAATATTTTCACTCCGCTTTTTGTGTTAATGCAAACGTGACTTCCAGGGAGAATCTGTGGCTTTGGCTCTGGGTCACTGAATCACAGTACTCTCCCTCGGGACCACAGCTGAGCTAGCTGCTTTCTGAGCTCTGATCTCAAAGAAGCAAAAAAATATAGAATTCTCTTTACTGCTTTTCTTTGTTTGCTACCTGATAAACAAGCATCGGCTGTCTTATTTATTTTTAATTCTCAAAGAAATCTGGAATAATGTTAGATGCTTCCTCTTCTGCAGGTCTCAATACTACATTCAGGGAAAGTATTTTGAGAATCTCATAGATACATTTTCTACTTAATCTCTCCAGAGCTTTCTTACTACTTTGCTGTAAACTATAGAATGGGAGGGTTGACCCCAGGACTGTTGAGAATCTTCTCCATAATGACCCTTAGACCAGGGGCTCTCAAACCTGTCCTTAGGCCCCCCCAATGGTGCAGGTTTTCAGGATGTCCTTACATGAACAATCAAGGAGTGGTTCAATCATCCTGAAAGATCTGCTAACGTTAACGACATTCACTTGTTTGAGAAAATCCTGAAAACATGCACTGCTGGTCTTGCTTGAAGATAGATTTGAGTGCTCCACTACCCTAGATCAGTGGTTCTCAACTCGTGCCCTCAGTTGCTACTAACAGGCCAGGATTTGAGAATTCCCTTTTAAGAGCACAGATGCGTTAATCAATATGAATGAGCCTCTGATCAACACACTTGTATTCTAGCAGGGAAATTCCTAAATCCTGGACTGTTAGTGGCCACTGAGGGCACGGGTTGAGATCCTCTGCCCTAGACAGTGAGGCCGGTCTACTAAGAAGAATAGGAACAATACTGGACTGCACCACAGGGGAAAAATAACTAGATTTTTGTCATTGTGCATATACCCCTAAGTTTGTATAAGTTATGGGATCTTTCAAAGGAATATTCAGTATGTGGATGTTACAATATAAAATAACATTGTTATTTAGTATTAGTTTTTCTCTGTTACAACTTTAACATTGCTAAATATATCAAGTTAATCAGGGTTAGGTATCACTCAATCAACTCACTTCAGATCGTGTTGCTCCTAAAATCCTGACTTTGTGTGGTTCTCAAAGGTTGAGCTTATGCACCTCTTGGATCTGACCTTGGGGCACACTGAGACACCAGGATTTCTTAATGTGGAAATTTCCCACTGTTTCTTGCAACCAGCGGTTAGACCAGAAATAAAAAAATCTAGGGATAAACCTGAAGTCTAACCATAATGTCCACAGAATATATAAATGGCTGGAAAATTAATTGTTCTCTTGTTTAGGACCCTAAATACATCAAATGCTGCATAACCTCTTAGAAATCAGACCTGTCAATCACAATACTGCTTCCTTAATTCCTTGTAAGCTAGAGTGTTGTCCACATTGAGCTGAAACGTTTCTGTAATTGACAGCGCCAAATTCCAAGAGGTTCTGCTGGAATAAACTGACCTCAGAAGGTGTACAAATGACTTCCCATTGTGGCCAGAATCAGCCACATCTTATTGGCTCTGGGGCAATTGCATTTAGATCCAGATATGCACAGGTTATTCTGCTTAGTATGAAGACCCAGGGGCTTAAAACAGCTGTGTCGTCTGTGAATGCAGCTAACTGCTGCTGTCATCTTGAACCAATAACCACACAAGTGATCGCTGCTTGATCGGAGCCATCTGTGGAAAAATCCTAAGAAGCATCAGCTCAAAAAGACCACCAGGAACCAGCTGCTGCTAGGGAAGGGGACCTGGGAGGGACAGGATCCGGACACTTCCATCTATAGAGCAGAGATCCAATAGGCAGATTTTAGGCCTGGATAAATCTTAGCTCAAAAGAGATTACAAGGCAAGTGTTATAAGCCAGTGAGATATCTCAGTGGTAAATTCTCTGACTATGGAGCCTGTTCAACATCAGGGTTGCAGGTTTGAATCCTGGCAGGGTCGACTCCGCCCTACATCCTTCGGAGGTCAGAAAAAGAGTACCATTGATTGGGTAATAGTCACACCTATTATTTCAGCAGATTTGGTTAATTCCAAGAACGTGCACTAAAAGTGCTTTGAGTCCCACTGGGAGAAAGGCGCTATATAAATAATAATTTTATTTTATTATTATTTTTAGTATGTCGCAAAGGTATATATTAATTTGAGTTTTATTTGTTGTTGAGCAGTGTGATACATTTATGTATACACCCAGTCTGATCTCCTAAATAGACAGACGGCAGGGAGGGAAAGCGAGACAGAGGGATTTGAGTCTCAAAGAGGGACTGTCCCTCCTAAAGCGGGACACATGGAAGGTATGTTCAAGGGGTTAAAAAGCTCAATTCAAGTACATGGACATTTAAGAATTTTTATATGTCCCCTATGGTGCAGTTGGTTTATTCCAGAATAACTCCAGTTTGCTTTTATAAATATGGGCCTATTGACTTAATATAAGAACGTTAGCTATGTTTGTATGACAAAAAAGTATGCGCTATTTGTGATTGTTCACATTTTGATGCAAGAAACATACTAATTCCTTGATGCTGAGTAGCACATGCCCACAAATGAATGGCAAAGGAAGCACATGCTCATAATTTAATGGCAAAGTTAGCCAGATGTATGGAAATATGTGCTAACTGCTTTGGTAAATTAAGCAAAATCACTAATCCACTCACAAAATGACAGACAGTAACTTTAGCCACACCCACTTTTTAAACACATTTGCTTAAAAAAGCACACACATTTCGCTTATTCATAAATAATATGCTTAATTCAGTAAAAATTTGGAGCTAATCACTTTTCCATCAAAAGTACATCTTAAATAGCAATTATGCATGTTCCTTGCATTCCTCCCTATATTCCTTGGGCAGTTAACCTCTCTGCCTAATTGTAACTGTGTCCGAGGACCATTCTGAATCTTGGAACCAGCATTACGGATTTTGGAAAACAGTCAATCCTAGCACCATCAAAACATTCTGCTAGAATTGCTTGGTCCTTCCGGAACGCTGACTCTTATTCTAGACGCATACATCTTCTTATTAGCATAATATGTGGATGTCACAACGGAAGGTATAAGGAAGAATTAAGCCCACCCTACCAGGCAGGCAAAGAGTTATGGGTCCCTTGGCACGACATTAGCTGTTTTCAAAGCGCTTGTACGCCTGTATCAATGCGGAAGGTTTATGCTTATAATGATTACTATTTTGCTTACGAGACATTTATATTTCATCACCAGAGGGAGAGATATGTCAGACCCATGAGGGCCGCGTTCCAAGTGGATCATCACTCACATAATATTAGTGCCTACAAGGAAATCACTGACCTTTATGAAACTGATAAGGACGTTAACCATTTCAGCTCTTTGGAATTCTCTGGAGATTTATAATTAAATATTAGTAATGAATTAAAATCCATGTCACTACATCTAAAAAGTTACCCCTTTAGGCAACATAGTTGCCTGGGGAACAAGGATGCCATGTTTCACTCAACAGGTAAAGCAACGGAAAACATATATTTTTTTTAATTAAAAACACTTTTCATAAAAAAATGACTGTTTCTTCAAGACAGGCAATTATCAGAGCCCAATAAATGAAGTATCAAGATTTTAAAATTCTCCAAGGACTACACAAAGTACTTCAAGGGCTTAATGATGTTGATGGAGGTACTAAGCAAGAGTGAAACAATTCTGTAGAAAGCCAACCGTAGCGATTTTCACAGGAGTTTTGAATCCTTTCTACTTTTGTGAAAATCTCTGCCTCTGATTTGCTGCATACAGCCAATCTCTGCCCCCTCCAGACACCGAAGCAGAAACTATATATATATATATATATATATATATATATATATATATATATAAAACAATTTTTTTCATGGAAGATACCAGGTTGAAACAACTCTGGCAGTAATATATGACCAAGGACATTATTTCTACACTTGCTCCCAATTTTACATAGGGATGAAATCATTGAAATTCAAGAGGTATTTTGGTATCAGAGCGGTTTCTGCTTGCTCACTGAAACGCTGCTAATGTTATCACTGGGAATAAACTAACATCCTGCTCATACAGTAACACTAGAAGATCATTCGGTCAAATATAATAGCGATGCGATGACGTAGAATGAAAGTGTAAACTGAGTAGGGAAGACTGAACGTCAACAAAGAACAAATGTACATTTCTTAACCTTTTAATTGTAAGAGAGGCCGTATTTCCCATTACTGGGGTACTGCTCAACCTCCAGCTGTTGGGGACTACACCTCCCATCAGCCTCCACCAACCGTTGGCTGGTTAGGGGCTGATGGGAATAGTAGTCTCAAACTCCTGGTGGTCCAGCTTGCATTAGAGAGAGTAGGCAGCAGTCTAGGCAGGACCAGATTTACATCTCAGCCTCTGCTTGGCAAGAAAGTCTTGTGCCTCATGGCCACACCCCTACCTTTCCCCTGACTCCACCCCTATACCAATTCATTGTTGCTTGGCACAGAAAATACACACATCCTATAACATATTACCTGAAAAAATGGTCTCAAAGCGATAGTTTTGCTTAATATAAATACATTATGCCTTACAGTGCTTTTACTCCTGAGTAAAATGAGTTTACTCCCTCTCCTAGGAAATGCTTAATTTGAAGGTTACTACAACTCAGACCTGCATTTTTGGGGTGTGGAATTCCCATGGTCTACCATTTTAGGGTGATTATGTTGCTACAATGGATTGGTGCCTCCCTAGCATTCAAGGGGTGAAAAGCCCCATTTAACCAGTTGCGTGACAGTGAGGTGTCTCTGGCACCCTATAGCTCTCTCTAGCATGCAGAAGGTTAAATAAATGGGACTTTTTATTTCTCCCTTATGGTACAGCAGGTTTTCCACCAGGATTGTTCCAACCCCTCTTAGTACATCAGTCTGAGTGAGTTAAAATTGAGTTCGATTCATTTTCTTATTCTATTAGTTTTCGGCTATTTTGAAACCCTTCAGTGCTTTGGCCTTAAAGGGAAACAAACACCATAAAATGTAAACTGATGACGTACCCTTAATTGTTTGAGTGACACAGAGGTAACCAAAGCAATGCATTGGATACCCCTAAGGTACTCAAAGGGTTTAATAGTCTGTGCTTCCAGCTGCCAACTCCAAAAATATCTTTCCTGAATGCAGGAACCCTGAAATCTGACCTTTTCATTTCTGGGTGATCTATTCCCATTAAGGCCAGAAGCAACATTAGCTGATCAGCTAGTGTTGCTAGATCGTCTCTTTAAAAGAGCACACATATGAAAAATGCCTGCTACACTGATACACGGGAACCAGTGCAACCTAATAATTAACCACTGGAACCCGGCATATATATTCTCTTATAATCCTTTGAGTGCCAGAGGGGTATGCAACGCATTGCTTTGCAATGCGTTGCATACCCCTCTGGCATTCAAAAGACTAAAGGGATGATAGAGTAACCCTAGAATAGCCAAATCCTAAAACATCCTATATTTTTTTTCTGCTGCATCTCCTACGCCTGATTTACGTTCCATGTGCACAATTAGCAGTTCCAGTTTTAATCAAATTAAGTATTTTCAATTCACATATCCTAATCTGATTTAACAACACTAGACAGGAGAAATCTGACCTTCAACAGAGATGAACTCATTAAGTGTCAAGATGGGTTTGCAGTGCATTACTTTACTGCTCTAAGGGTTAATGAGTAAATATGACTGAATATTATAAGCTTAGGAAAGGGATTTGCTTGGAATTTGGGGATTTAAACATGCAGGAAGTTAAACTATTTACAAGGCCACTAAGATTGCTCCTCTATTATTTTCAATGCTTGGATGTGCTGTAATATTTTGGCTTTATGAGGAATTAAGTCGGCTTACTAAGTTGCAAACATGATCGGTGATTGAACGTACAGTAAAGGCACTCGAAAGTATTGGGATGGCCTGTCTAGAGATTACTCTGCATTACACAGAGACTCATGTACTAAGAACAGGCTTTCTTCTGGAGTGAATCAACTGCACACCAACTGCCCGACTGGTAGAGGTCCCTGAAAAAAGGGTTGGGAACTGCAGGGTTAAAATGTTACATTACATTATACATAATTCTAAATATTAGAAACATACAACCCATTTCATCTTAGAATATATAATCAGTGAAGCACATTTCTTGTACTTGAATCGTTTTTGTATTATTTATTCAAATTATATACATGTAGCAATGTAATTGTGAAAATTTAATGACATTCTAATTTATATTTTATGTTTCCACCATGTTCACATTTATTTTAACTAGATCGTTTTTCATTTTTTTCATTTTTATTTGCATTAAAATGGCATAGAATTGTATTCTCATACTGATGATTCAAGTTTTTTGGAGACATACCGAGAAAATTGAAAGGAAACTATACCAATATTAATGTGACTCTTAATATGTTTAAAGGAGACCTGTCACTTTAAGAAACGTTTAGTTAATTTGCTAGCTGTTTATTTTAATATGAAATGTTTTTGAGAAGTGAACTGTTATGTTTTGATGGCACAGTTTGGCATTTTATGTTAATTTGTTTCTGTAAGTGGCCAATATTACCACACACTTTGCAATGAATGAATCTAGGCGGCACCCACACACTGTGTAAGGAATTAGCACACTGCACGAAAAACTGTTTTTTTTTTCAGAAAAATAGATAGTACAACATATAGGTAGGTTCTGCTTATACGTAACACAAACTGAACTTGTTTTAGGGGGACAGGTCAACTTTAATATGAAATAAAATCCTTTTACTAGTCGTGTTTTACTGACAACTGTAGTTTAGCTCACTGATGCTGCCACTAGGTGGAAACATAGAGCATTTTGTATGAAACGTCTTTGAAATGAGTGGAACAGATTAACAGTTACTCCAATATGGCTGAGTTTTGAATACATAAAGTGGTTGTTCAAAGTGTTCATATCTTCTTAATTTTAACCCTTTGAGTGCCAGAGATGTATCCAATGCAAAGTAGACGTTATAGAGAGGGCTTTGGAAAGGGGCAATGTAGTTGCAAGTAGTGCATGCTCATAATTAAAGTTATACTATATTTCATTTTGATCTTTAATTACTTTATTGTTCTTTAACCCCTTGGATACGATTTTCTTAACGCATTGCTCCGCAATGATTTGGCGATCTCAACACCATTCATGGATGAAAAACACTTTCAGCTGATCTTTAGATTAACAGTACAAAGTTCTCACCTTCTTTCTCATCATCAGGGCCGGATTTGCCATTAGGCAAAGATGGCACCTGCCTACAGGCGCACTCCAATGAGGGGCGCCTGCCATTTGGATTTTTTTTTTTAATATTCTTTTTTTAAAAAAAAACAAAACTAGCCACCTCACTGGCTGCCCCGGCGGCACTCACTCACATTGCCCGCCCCCCCAGTCTTGTACCTGGTGGAGCTCCCTCGTCACCTCTTTAGGAATGCAGAACGCTGGGAGATGACATCATCTCCCAGTGCTCTGCATTCCTGAATAGGAGACCGCACGGGAGCTCCATCAGGTATAAGACTGTGCCAAAGGAGGCACATACAGATCTCCTACCAGGGAGGTAGGAAATGGACAACGGGGGGAGGCAATGTGAGGGCAATGTGCAGCTAATGGGGGCAAGTGGGAGCTGATGGAGGGCAATGTGGAGATGGTGGGGGCAAGTTGGAGCTGATGGGGTGGAGGGCAATGTGGAGCTGATGGGGGGCATTATGAGGGCAATGTGGAACTGATGGGGGCAATATGGAGCTGATGGGGGCAATGTAGCGATGATGGGGGTAATGTGAGGGCAATATGGAAATGATGGTGGCAACGTGGAGATTAGGAGCATTGTGGAGATATCCAGTGCAGATGGCCCACAGGGGAGGGGGAAGCTTCAGATTTCTCATCGTCATTGTACACTTCTTTCTAGGATTCAAGTGTTTAAAAGCCACATTTAAATCAATGGGAACTTGGGGAATTTTATATGTCCCCTATGGTGCCTTGTGTTAGCTCCAAAATTGCTCTGTTTCATCTTAGTACATAAAATGGCTAGCAGGAACTGATATTTCCAAATGCTTTTCCTAGATAGACTCATGCTCATATTCTTAGAAGGAAACAGAGGTCGTAATTTATACATGGTACACTTTGAGACTTGTTCATCGGATGAATAATTTGTGAGTTTTCTGGAGATAAAATATATATATATTTTGTTATTCCTACTACAGCTGTCATTTGAATCCATTATGAAGGTTTTTATTAAACCATTTGACTTGCAGAGTTTCAATTGAGTAACCCTTTGAGTGCCAGAGGGGTATGCAATGCGTTGCGCACTCCTCTGTTACTTAAAGGGTTAACCTCTTGGATACTGGAGACATTTGATGGAATGCAAGAAACATCGGGGCCAGATTTACATTCTAGGCTCCCCTAGGCAAGGCACTCTGGGCACCCTTAGCTGCACCCATGGCCACACCCCACATGACCAGTCTCATCCACTGTTTGCTGGCACAGAATACACCTTTGGCCTACAACAAACAAGGACATAAAAGCTTTAATCCCTTAGTTGCCAGAAAAACCTCCAGTGCATTGTGAGATCTCACTAGCATCCAAGGTGTTAAATAATAGCCTGTAATGGGGTGTATAAGCTACTGCATGGACACAGAGATTTCTCTGGAATTCACTGCCTGAGGAGGTGGTGCTATTGAATACATTAGATGCCTTTAAAAAAAGGGTCTGGATACTTATTTAAAAGAGCATAACATAGAGGGCTATGTACGTTAGTATTGGGATTAATCTTCAGTTAGGGCTTGTTGATCCAGGGAGAAATCTGATTGCCATTTGGAATCAAGATGGAATTTTTTCCACACATTCAGGGTAGAATTTGAAATTGCTATATTGTGTGTGTGTGTGGGGGGGGGGGTTGCCTTCTTTTGGATCAATGATGGTAAACAGGAATAGGAAAGGGTTGAACTAGATGGACGCAAGTCTCTTTTCAACCTAAATTACTAAAAAAAATTACTATGTTACCCACAGTTCAGAATGTGGGTGTGGCAATCAAAATTTGGAGCTCTATGCAGGTGGCTAGTCTTCCTATTGGGAAATCCTGCTCTGCATGTGTTAGTAAATGGAAACTGCGAATACATTTGTACCTTTTTTGATGGATTGTACATGAAAAAATGTTTGTACACCTTTAAAATTTTCTTTAAGGTCGGCATGGTCAGAAATAACGTATTTGTTTGAGGTGAATAATGAATGTGTCACATTTAGTATGAAGTTTACCTAATAATTTTGTATGGCTGTATCCTCTTGCCGTTAATTTTCTCACATATGCACAATTCAACAAATTTCCGATATTGAGCTTCTTGCATTGAAATATGCGAAATAGGTTTTTTGTGTGGGAAATATTCATGAGAACACCTGCTGTACAAACTCATCTTTCTTGCATTCCGCTAAAAGTAACTAAGCAAATAACGCTAGACATTTTTTTCCTGTTTTGAAAGACAGATCCTTTAAAGGGATAGTAATACTTAAAATGTAAAAAAAAGAAAAAAATAGGGTTTATCCCCCTGAGTAAAACAAAGGTACTCCGCAGCTGAAAGGTGTTTTATTCAGTAGCTATTACAGCTCACACTTGATTTTTTTAGGTGCAGTATCTCAGTGGCCTGAAATTATACAGTGGCGCTGTTGCTACACCATCCTATAGACAACTCTGGTCAGTTGACCATAAATTTCCATAGGATGGTGTAGCAACAGCGCCACTGTATAATTTCAGGCCACTGAGATACTGCACCTAAAAAAATCAACTTTGAGCTGTAATAAATACTGAATAAAACACCTTTCAGCAGTGGGAGTACCCTTGTTTTACACAGGGGGTTAAACCATACAGCAAATACTTTTTTACATTTTAAGTATTACTATCCCTTTAAAGGAACTATACCTTGTAATACTCATACCTGAGAAGTCTCCAGATTTGCTCTGGAGGCTCCAGTTTTCTAAATTAATTACTGAGTCTCTGTGGGCAGGGGCTGAATCTCCAGGTAAATTAATTCATTGGTAACCCTGCCCACTCCCATTAAGACCTGCCCTTACTATTCAAAGAATTAACATTTCCTGTGTGAGCTGCCTTTCAGAATTAGCTGCAGGCTCTGCTCTGAAATCTGACATATGGAAACTTTCTTACAGTCCCACCATGTACAATCCAGCTTTCAAAAGGTAGGGGGGGGGGGGTGACTGACAGCAGACAGCGCCAGCCTTTCTCTCCCCCTCACACATTAGTACTATCAATTACAGGCCTGAATATGAAGAGTTTCTAATGTGAAGTAATATTAGTCTGCAGCCTGAGGCCCTACATCTCTGCTCTTCTTCCTTACAACAGTGAAGGCTTGGCAGCTTTTATTTTAACCCTTTGAGTGCCAGAGGGGTATGCAACGCTTTGCGAAGCAATGCATTGCACACCCCTCTGGCACACAAAGGGTTAACCCCTTTGCAAGACAGATGGGGTACGATACCCGCTGGGGTGCCATAAATGACAACACGTTACAATATTTTCCTTAAAGTGTTCCTGTCACCATAATACAAGTTCATAGTCTGCCTATATCTTTTGCCAGGGGAGGGCTGGCCTGGGGGGCAGGGGGGCAATTGCCCCCTGGGCCAGTCATATGCCTGGGTTGGTGGTCCACTGTCTCACTCAATTTCTCATCTTCTGCTGTAAATGGAGCTGCAGTAATGATACCACAGAGCTTACAATTGAATGGAGCTACACCAATGATACCATAGATCTACAATCCAAGTTGGTCCACACTAGTATCATAACCCATTTCCCTTGTGAGCTCTATGGTATCACTAGCTTTTACTTAAATTGCAATCTCTGTAGCTCCATTTCAACTGTAAGCTCTGTGGTATCATTTGCCTTACTTCACAATATTAATGCCAACTATAAAATTAACAAAAGAGGTTAGCTGAGACAGTGGACCGGAACTATAGTAGAAATGGGCCACTTGATTATATGTGCCCCCCAGGCCACATGTTACCAGCCGTCCCCTGTCTTTTGCTGTCCATTTTTCTATACAACAGTTTTTTGAGACATTAACCTTGGCGGCACAGTGTGGCATTTTATGCAAATTCCCTGCAAAGTATTCAAATTAGGTCTGTTTAAGGCCAAAGTTTACTCTTGCTGAGCGATTAGAAATGCCCTCCAGTTTGTAGACTCCGCCTAGATTCATTCATAGCGCAGTGTGTGGCAATAATGGCCCAGGCCAGAAACGAATTAGCATAAAGTGTCAGACTATGCCAAACACAATTAAGGGTTACTTTCTCAAAAACGATTTATTTATATTACAGACAAAAGACTAGTACAATATGCAGGCAGTGTTTAATTCTCTTTAACATTAAAAGGATGTTTATTCTCCTTTTTTGATTGTACAAATTCGGTTAGAATATATAATGTAACATCATACTGCCTATACCTTTTTATTTTACTTACATTTGTTTATTTTTTTTTTATCATAACCTAATCGTTTACATTGTTATATATCCCTGACACCAAGTTCCCAGAATGTTTGTTTCTATAGATCTTTATGTGGATGCAGTGATAATGATACAATGTAACACTATGCTTGCAGCACTGAGTGCCAGTCTGTATGCTGTAGTGGAGGCAGCCTTTTCTGCCAGATGAATAGTATTACACTGGATCACTGTACCTGACTGATAGCTCCATGGAAACAGAAATCTAGGGGGTTCACTGTAATGGACATACAAGTGTTTAACCCCATGAGTGCCAGAGGGGTATCCAAAGCATTGCAAAGCAATGCATTCAGCACTCATCTGGCACTCAAGGAGTTAAAAAAGTGTGAAGATAAAAAATATATTATAAAACATACAGGCGCCATGACTTTACAGATTAAGCATTTGCAGAATGGGAAAGTCAAAAACGAGGTGACTGTTACTTTAAGTTTATGTTAAGGGGCAGATGCATTTCAACTAGGGGCAGTCCTATCACAAAACAAGTAACAGGTGTTTGAGCCAGTGTTTCTCAACAGTAGTCCTCAGGACATAAATCAGGGCATGTTGGTATGACCTGGTGATTAACCCTTTAATGACCGCGTGCCATGCTATGACCGTCATGCGGTTTTTGCGTTAAGGACCGGGGACAATCATAGCACGTCACATACATTTTACTTACAGCGCTCCTCCAGCAACGCTGTAAGTAAGAATGGGGAGTGAGATTGACTGCTCTAAGACTGGAGTGGTCTCTCTCAGTCACCAGTGCGGCGTGCCGGTACGTGTCACAGGTCACGTGTGCCAGCACGTCGGAATCTTCAAAGCGGTACTTAAGGGAAGGCTACTTCCCAGGACCGGGGATGGCAAGGGGTTAACCAGTGCTTCAGTCGTATTGATTGAGCTGTCTGGTCTTAATTAGGGGTAACTTGAAAACCTGACCTGTTGCTGTTCCCCGAGGAGTGCAGCTGCAAATCACTGATTTAAGCATTAGGGTTCCTTAAACCCTGTAAGAATCAGAGGGATGTATAGTGGTTGCACTACAATATAAGCGGAATACACAGATGTTTAGCGCCCTCATTTGGCCAGAAGGCCCTGCAGTGCTTGTACAGTACCGCCGCAACGTGTAAACAAAATCACATGGCAATGTCGTATTGGAAATACCGGGGTGGGAGAAAAGGGGGGACACATTAATTTTTTGCTTAGGGCCCCCACAAACCTATAGCTGCCCTTGGCAACTAATTGTGAAGCACAACACACACACATATATACAAATACACACAAACATATGCACACATATTTGGATATCCGCACATACGCACATATGCATACACACACACGCACATTTACACACACATGTATACATACACACAAATACATATATTTATACACACGAATACACATATATGTACATATACACACATACAAATTTACACACACATGTATACATACACACAAATACATATATTTATACACACAAATACACATATATGTACATATACACACATACACATTTACACACACATGTATACATACAAACAAATACATATATTTATGCACACGAATACATATATACACACATACACACATGCAGGTACACAAACACACACACACACACACATATATGTTTACACAGAAGCACACACACACATATACACAAACACACCTATACACACACACACACATATAAATAAATACACACATGTATACACACACACACACACAGGCCTCCCTATGCCTTTGTATGTCAGAAGATCTCTGCTGTAAGCCTTGTGGAAGCCTAAAGGGTTTAGAAAGTTCTCAGCCTGAGATAAATAAGCTGTCAATTCACAAGAAGTGAAATCAATCCTGCGCTGTTGATCTTGGCACCAGCACTTGTAAAAAAGAAAAAAAAAAGTCAGAGGGAATGAGAGAGAAAGAGAGAGAGACTTTTCTCTGGCGAGTGTGAGCACTGCATGTGTTTAGCTGTTAAATTTCCAACAACGCTGCGTGCCGCTGATGGCATTTCCAAAAGGTAAACAGAAATGTCAAAATAGGAGAAATAACCGATTAACCCAGCTGCGTATTTTCGAGTAATTTGAGCAGGCATTAGCAATGGTGTCAAGTAATGAGTTGAAGACGTGGGAAAATGCAGCTTTTCATCAGAATTTTAACAGTCACATTTAAAGAGAATGTACAGGAAATATCCACACTGAAGGGCGGCATTTAACCTCTTGGACACAATGCGTTGGAGACATCTCTAGCATCCAAGGGGTTAAACCACTGCCTCCATGTGGTATTTATTACTAACTAGTTTTAAAGCCCGTGTACACAGGCCAACACTGGTGGCACTGCAGTCATGCTCGGTACAGACTGCCCACTCTGCGGTTGATACGGAGCGGCGCGCTCCGAATTTAGACCATAGTCCTCTCTGCGCACATTCCTGTGTCCAAGCGGTCCCAGTACGGTGCGCAGAGAGGAAATCGGAGCACCCCGCTCCGTATCAGCCTCGTCGTGGGCAGTCTGTACTGTGCATTACTGCAGCGCGGCGCAGCCATCTCTACTGCACATGACGGCTTTTGACAAACATACTTAGCAAATTATAAAATAGGATGTGTTCCCTTTAATCCCTGGGTGCCATAGAGGTTCCAAAAGCATTATGGGACCTCTTCAGCACTCAAGGGGTTACATTTGGTTGTGTAGCAGCACTCTGGTAATTTATAGTATGTGCTCTCTATGGGGGGGGATTCACTAAGCAGTGATAAAGAGGTGATAATGAGGAGATGACTTCTCCAGTTTATCACTTCTCCATTTCCTATGTTAGTCTATGGAGCCTTTGCACTAAGATTATCCTCAGCTTTGGAGATCTTAGTGAATAGGCTCTGTAGAATAACATAGGAACGGGAGAAGTGATATCACTCAAGAAATCATCTCCACTTTATCACTGCTTAGTGAATCTCCTCCTATGCATCCTATGTACAAAAGAAAAGTGGAGCCATTCTGGAGCAAACCACAATTCCATATTGAGAAATACAAATTCTATAAACTGAAATTGATTTAAATGGGGATTTAACCATTTTAAGGCTAAACAGGTCTCCAAAGCATTGCATCCTTCTGTTCAAAAGGAAATCAGAGCATTTCTACAGCAAGCCAATCGTGTTTTAAGGGACCACTACCAATTCCCCAAATTCCCCTTTGGATTTAAATAGGGATTTTAAGTAAAACTAGTATAATTGAAAAATAACAGAGAACGATTGTTAAAAATCTCTAAATAGACAAAAAAACACTGAGGGCCTTGTACACAATTGCACGCAAAGCAAAAGTGGAACAATTTTGGGGCAAACCAACTGCACCATAGGCATACCTGGGGCCTCTCTGGATGTGCCCCGGAGACTCTGGTTTTTAGATGTAAGTACCAGATCTCCTCTGTCAACTTCTCCTTCCTGTTCCTCCGGCTTCCCACCCACTTCTCCTCTTTCCACCCTGTTCCTCCCACTTCCCATCCACTGCTCCTCCTTCCCACCCAGTTCCTCCCACTTCCCACCCACTTCTCCTCCTTCCCACCCTGTTCCTCCCACTTCCCACCCACTTCTCCTCTTTTCCATCACATTCAGCCAACTTCCCACCCATTTCCCATCCACTTTATGACACAAGGACTGTATGTCCCGCCAAACCAATTAAAGCGGAACTTTCATCCGCTATAAAGTCACCCCGCAATAATTAAGCAGGTAGTGACTAGCTTTAGAATATATCTATTATGTCTGAAATGTAGGCCATTCTAAAGAAATCCAGGCTACAGTGCAGACATCTTGTCTACGTGCCTGCGACGTCAGTCCCAGTCTCCTGTAAGAAGCATTGCAGCATACCACATGGTAACCAGAAGGACTGACAGCGCAGGTGTGCAGACTGAGCTATCCCGGCCATCAGTCTCCTACACTGATGGATATCTTTAGAATGGCCAACATTTCAGAGGTAATAGATATATTCTAAAGCTAGTCACTACATGCATAATTATAGCAGGGCGACTTTATAGCGGATGAAAGTTCCGCTTTAAGTCCCACCCACCCCCTTTATGATGAAATTTGCGTCATTTACATCCCTCTGGTCAGCAACACATGAGCCCACTCCAGGGGCTCAGGAGTAGGAAGTTCCTAGGTATGGCCATAAGCTGCAAATAAAAATTCCCACTGACTGTTAGAGAAGTCTCCAGTGCATTGTAAGCAATGAACAGAGCACTATGCTGCATTCAGGGGATTAAAGCTTCAACTTTTTGCATCCCAGAGGAGCGTGGAACTCATTGCTTTGCAATGCATTTTATATCTCTTCTAGCACTCAAAGGATTAAATCAATAGAAATTTGGGGAACGTTTTACTTCTTTAACTTCTTTACTGCAGTTTTGTTTCTTTCAGGCATATGGCCCTTAACCTAACATGTATCTAACATACTATAACATATATATCCTAACATATATCTAATATACTATAACATATATCACCTAACATATATCTAATATACTGTAACATAAATATCCTAACATATATCTAATATACCATAACAAATATAACCTAACATATATCTAATATACTATAACATATATAACCTAACATATATCTAATATACTATAACATATATAACCTACATATATCTAACATACTATAACACATATACAGTATGTTACATAATATAACCTAACACACACACACATATATATATATATATATATATCCTATATAATAATTCGCTAAGTTGTGTGTAACGCCGGACATGTGCAGTAGACACTGCTGCGCGTGACTGTCCTGCGACCGGCTGCCAGAGGCACTGTGGCCCGTGTAACGGGCTGTTCAACTAGTATTTAATAAAACCTAACATATATTTAACACAACATAACATATATAACATACTATAACATATATCTATCCTACATACATCTAACATACCATAACATATATTTAAAATAATATACATAATATAACCTCACATACCATAGCATATATAAAGTAACATATCTAGATGCTATTAATATATATAACAAAAAATATATCTAACATAATATAATATATAATATAACCTAACATATATAAAACATAGTATAACATATATAACATAACATATATGTTGTAAAATATAACATGTATAATACAATCTAACATATATCTAACACACTATAGTATATATAACATAACATATGTTACATAATATAGCATATATAATAAAACCTAACAAAGTGCAGCATAATATAAGATATATAGTATAATCTAACATATCTAAAATATTATAACACATATAACATAACATATATCTAACATAACATATATATTATAACCTACATATATCTAACATACTATAACATATATATATAACACAACCTAGCATAGCATAATACACATACTTGGGAACTCGCAGGGTTTTGACCAAAATCTCATGGTGAAGGGCCAAATTCTCAAGGCGACAACGTCCAGTTGGTGATCTGCACCAAATACCTGCTTCTTTAGTCATTAATTTGGTGACACTTCTACAAAACTAGGCAGAGGGAGAAGTCCTGCTTATATTGTTTGTATTTAATTAGTGTGATCTGTAAGTTATTACAAGGTATAGATTCAATGATGACTGATTGGAGCAACTCTGGGTTACAGCAAGCAGGGACATTATCTCTTATAATATATGTTATGGAGAGAGCGAGAGATTAATATTTTAAAGATCTCAGGATCAGCTCATTTGAAAGTTCCCAGGTATGATACAACATAATATAGCGTATATAATATAACATATATCTAACATAATATATCATAATATATATAACATAACCTGACATTTTTCTGAAACATTAATGCAATGCACCATTGTATGTTTTGTAACACATGGTAATTGTGTATATGTAATGCTATGCATGCGCATATAGTGTTTACATGTGCTTGGTCAGCACAAAATAAAGTCTTGTTTATTGACAGTAATAGTAATGTAGAATTTATGGCTGTTTTTCTAATGTTGGCAAATGTGTTAGCAATGCAAAACACGCCTAGCGGGTGAATGGGGAGCAGTGTACATGTAGTATGTTTGGAATGCGTGTTCTCTTCTAATAACATTCTAGGCGATGCTTAAATGAACCCCTTAAGAATCAGAGTGGTATGCAAGGCATTCATTTTCAGTGCATTGCGCGCTGCTCTTCTCCTTAACCATTTGAGTGCCAGAGAGGTATCTAACACCTTGCAAAGCAAGGTGTTAGATACCTCTCTGGCACTCAAATGGTTAAGGGGATACTAATACTTTTGGTATTACCATTTTGAGTGCCAAAGGAATGTGCAAAGATTGCAAGATTACATAACCTGCGAGTATATAATATGTAAAGTCAAATTGCCTATACATTGTTTTCTTTCATATTTACATATTTTTTATTACACATTGATGTCCTTGACAGTGAGCTTCCTGTCAGGGGCTGTGAAAGTGATACAGTGTAGAGACTGCCCCATTTATTAATTACAGAATATAGAACACTCAGCAAGGTAATTCACTAAGGGGTGATAAGGAGGTAATAAAGTGGAGATGACTTCTCCAGTGATATCACTTCTCCAGTTCCTATGTTATTTTATGGAGCCTATGCACTAAGATATCCAAAACTTAAAGGGATAGTAATGTTTCATAATAAAAGCAGCTCTAATTAATCTACATAGTATTTGGGCCATGGAGAGTGTTGTTTCAGTACTGTCAGAGTTGTAGTTCAAGAGTAATTGAATGATAAAGTATCCCCCTCCCGCTCCTTTTACCTAGTGTAACAATGCTCACCTCAGAGCGCAGGGTGGTGTCTAACTGGATTGAGGGACAATCTTCAGTTAACATAAGGGAAAAACCTGTCAATGGGGGCAGGGTTTTCATTGTTCTCACAGTAAGAAGATTGACCCTTCCTGTTATCTGTCTGGTCCAACAACCAGATTCCACATCTGAGGGGAGGTGTCTTACTCTTTATCGCGCCTTAGTGAATAACACCCTCAGTGTTTCAAGGATAGTGTTACATCCTATTTTGGGGATAGCCAACTGTGGTTATCATACAGTTCATGTTTTCTGGATTCTCCAGCTGGAGTACAGGTGGACTAATTACTGGCTCAGTCACTTTAAATCAGGGATGGCCAATGTGAGGCTCTGCAGCTGTTGCCAAACTACAACTCTTATCATCCCCCGCCAGCTGGCTAGTGGGGGATGATGGGATTTGTAGTCTGGCAGTAGCTGAGAGCCACAGGCTGTCCACCTCTGCTTTAACTGTTCCACCTGTGATTGTTATGGGATAGCTTGGAAACATGCACTCTTTCTTTCTCTTGAGCACCAGGGTTGGCTACCCCTGCCTTATCCTTCTTTAACCGTTACTGACTAGAAAGCTCTCTGGAAACAGAACACCGGTGAGCTTACTGTCAAGAACATCAAAGTGTTAAAAAAAAATAGTCGAAGATTAAAAGAAAAAAGTATAGGCAATTCTCGGTCAAGCCATGGGGATAAATACATTTTTCCAAAATTCCCAGGGATTTAAGTGAAGCCTTTTAACCCCTTAAGTAGCATTTTGTTAGTACATCAGGCTCTGTGCGTAGATTTTTGTTTGTATACATTGCACATTGCCCATTTCTAATCCCTTTATAGTCCTCCTATGCATATTGTTTATGTGTCTGTCCTATTGTCACTGTGTATTATGTGTGTGTGTTATGTGTACCTTCAGTGTGTGTGTGTACTGTGTGTTCATCTATCTGTGATTCATTCTGAGGGCTGTTTTAGCCTTCATAAAATATTCATGTTGGTTGTGCATGCTGCTATAATTGCCATCTCAAGCCTTGAATTATTTATGGCTTGCACTGTTCTGTGAGTCTCATTTACTGATAGAGCAGATAACACCAACCAAGAAGATTCTGAGTCCTATAATGCCTCTTACTTTGCATTAAGTAGTGGAATTATATTACTGGAGGTAGTGCGGGGCCCCCTTTAACCCACCCCCCTTCGCGTTATCATTTTTTGTATTTATAATATGCTAATTGCTGAGATGCTGTTAAGCTGTATAACTCCTGTTGGGGCTTTACAGGAATCAAGATGTGGCTGAAATGATTTAGATGTTGATCTCGAAATCATTGTTTTTTTGTAGGGGAGGAGAAAAAAAACAGATTTACGATGGAATAATTTCTTGTTCGGATGTCGAGCTGAGCCAGGGGCCGGCTATGTGTTGTTTTCTTGATCGGCTTGTTTATTTAGTTTATAACTAATATCTTGTTCTGTGAGCATTAAAGGGATAGTAATAGTTTGTTTTAACAAATGCAATATTGTAGATATTAAATAGAAATACAATAACATACCTCACATCTCTCAAACCCTTATAGTTTGAGAGATTGAAGTATCTAAAGTTCCCCCCTCCCGCCCCTTTCATAGATGTCAGCCCTCTATAGGACAGAAGCAGATCTCAGTCATTTGGCCGGCCAGCGGCTCTTCAGCAGAGCCAAGATAGCGCTATGTAGAATGAAATACTTAACTGAAACGGTCTACAAAGTGTGCTTGCAAACCAGAATAAGTTTTTTTGGTTTTTTTTAAATACCTAAAAATATGATAGATTAAATCACACCAACTTTTCAGACTGATTTCTCCATTTGATGGAGACAGTAAAAATGGATGAGAAATGGAAATAATACATCTGAGAATTGACTGACCGTGGAGTAAATACTTTTCCAGATTCATTACAGATTGCTTCTGTCACCACGACTCTTTGAACATTGATGGGAGTTGTAATCTTCAATGTATAGAGTACAAATGTTATTATAATTATTAAACTTTATTTATATAGTGCCAACTACAATCTGTTGCAATAAACATGGTTGGCAACATGAGGCCATCCATCTACTACCAAACTACAAGTCCCATCATCCCCTGCCAGCTGTTGGCTGACAGGGAATGATAGGATTTGTAGTCTGGTAAGCAGGTGGATGGCTTCATGTTGTACATCTCTGTACTAGAAGCTAAAGTCTAATAATAAGTAATCATTTTTTAGCGAAATTTAAACTGGTGCTATTAGATCCTTACATTGACAATATCCTTGACTGTCACTAATTATTTGCCCTTAAAAAAATCATAAATATTGTTAAACTTATACAAATGAATGTTAAATAAGTCGCTAAAAGGTACAAATCCAATTTATGGAAAATCACTCGCACTGTTGAGCAGGTCACTATTTGCGAACTTTCATACAGATTACATTTAATAACCAGGTGCAAAGAATTTTTGATACTAATACAGCTTTAATGCATATGCCCTTTTTGTGTAAGAAACAATAAAATGTTTTGGTATGAATTTGGCCTACAGAAGCTGAAATTTTGTTCCCAAAGACCCCTGTTTGTTCCATTGCCTCTCTTATGCTGGACTTAGCTTTGAGACTTTACCTAGGCAATTTTGTACATTATTAAAGCCTAAGTTTGGAATTCAGTTTAGTGTGTGCAAGTTTTAGCTTAATAGATCTGGTCACCTTCTTGGTCCATCCCAGGCCTTTATCAAGATGGTAAGGTTCCAGTTGTTTACTGAAATGTTGACTATTAAATTTTCACTCCATGTAGAAAATGAACAAGGGTGTTGTCTCTTCTATCTATCTACAAGCACATAAATATATATATATAACTTTTTCCCCCACCATTTTCAGTTTATGCTCCACAAGTACACCCAGCCTCAATAGCAAGCTAGTAAAACCAACCTCATAGTGATGAGCTGCATTAATAACGAAACGGCTGTCCATGACTGGTTCACTGGCTTTGCATCTCTTTCTGAGTTGTGTCTTAAAGCTGTTGCTCAGCATACACACACACTCTAAGGAATCCATGTATAAAGTGGAATCTGAGGCAAAAAGGTGATTCCTTGTTAAACTGATTTGCATATGCCTACCCAGAATCCCCTGCAGTAGTAACAACATTGCAAATGTGAGATTTCTGTGGGAAAAGCAAGTCTTATGGCTTGACTGGTGTGTCAAATTTTTGTTTAACATTGTATCTACCACCCTATATATATATATATATATATATATATATATATATATATATATATATATATATTTAGAGACAGAGAGGGAGAGAGGGATGCTAGCTTGAGAAATCACTAATGCATTGCAGATCCCTCTAGCATTTCTTGATTTGATATAGGCAGTTGGTGACCTGAATATACGGAGGGCCATAACAAGCAATGAAATTATTTTGCTGATTTGGTTTCTGTACCCACTCCAACATGTCCATACTATCTCCTTTTCTTCCTGGTCATTTGTATCCGGCAGCTCTGGAAGTCAGTAGACAAGCTCTTGTTCATTTGTTGGCGGTATAGCAACTTATTAAAAGTGACGCGTGTGAGAACCAGGGCCAGTGAGCGCGGGTGATTAGGTTTGGGGCTGTGAGCTGTTGACAAGTGCAGGTTAATGAATGACGGCGAACGTATGCTGCCGTTTCTCCCCTCGTTACTCAGCATTAGCCGCATTAATAGCAGTAATTGGATAGATTCATCATTTCAAATGTTTTAATAAATGTTTGGACAGCACCTGATCGGCTCTGTCAGGCTCCCAGCGGTAGGAGAATGTGACATGGCTGCCAAAGTAACCATTAATACAAGAAGGAGACAGAGAGTCAGACAAAGTCTGACACTCCAAGTTGAGAATGAGACACCCTCATTGGGAAGACTATGGGCAATTGCTCATTTTGATTTATTGCAAACATTTATATTAACACCAGTGAATTCCATCCATATATTTCTCACACTGGAATTTATTATTGCTGTAGCTATGGAGGAAGGGTGAGATTATGTTTTCAGAGGTGTAAAGAATTCTTTGTGGGGTGTTATAACGTAATGTTTATCGGGTTTTTTTTTTAATCTGGGCTCTTCTATAAACATGGTTTAACCCTTTGGATGCAAGAGATGTCTCCGGTTTGCATTGCTTATTCAATTCCTTACCAACAATCTATATGCAAGGCAGGAAAATGCAAATGATCATTGATCAATACCCAAAGGTATTGGTATTGATTGTGCTACACTGCTCTTTCTGCCACTTGTCCTGTGTATATATACATACTTTATATTTCGCAGTTCTGAATATATATATATACATACATATATGGGAAGGGGCACTAACCCAGTAGGTTAATAAATAACAGTATTGTTGGCACAGACTCTGACACCCGGATTTACATCTTGTTAACATTTTTGTATGAGGTTTAAATAGGTTAACAGAAGAGAGAGATAGAGGTAAAGGTTAATCCTAAGAAATGCACACACTCTCAGTCTGCAAATGCCGCTACATGACAGCTGAACCCCAGGGTATGAAGAGAGGTATAACATAGACAGCTGTGAGAGAGGTGTGAGGGGCATTGGGAGGGGGGAGGGTAGGCTGGGCGAGGAAGGAGAGGAGCCTTTTCTTAAAACTCAGGGACTAGCATTTTAAATAGACCCCCTTCCTGAGTTTCTGTTGCTAAAACATGTTTACCTCAGCAGTGTTTCTCAACATGAGTTCTCAGGATACACCAGCAGATCAGGTTTTCAAATTATCAATGTTTGATCACAGGTAGTTAAAGGGATAGTAACACTTATCCTCCTGAGTAAAACACTGATGAGAGGTCTTTCAAAAGTTATTGTAGCTCAAGCGTGATTGTTTTTAGGTGCAAGATCTCAATGGCCTGAAATTTTACAGGGGCACTGTTGCTAAACTATCGTATGGAGGTTTATGGTCAACTGACCAGATCTGTCCATAGGATGGTGTAGCAACAGTGGCACTGTACATTTTCAGGCCATAGAGATACTGAACCTAAAAAAATCATGTTTGAGCTTCAATAACTTTGTAATAGCAGTATAAGTACCATACCAGCAGTATGAGTTCCATTGTTTTACTCAGGAGGAGAAACCCTACAATATATATTTATACATATTAAGTGCCACTATCCCTTTAATAAGTGCATCAGTCACTGTGCTTCATCTGCCTTTGTTAAAGTAGAAATGTCCTGACAACCTGATCAGTTGGTGTGTCCCAGGGACTGGAGCAGAGAATCACTGGCTTACACTGTAAACTATAGAAATCTATGGATATTTATTGCCAACTGACTATATCTGGCCATAGACTTAGACTGCGGTTACACCAGCGTCTTAATAACATTTCAGGCCATGGAAATACTACACCCAGAAAATGCAAGTTTAAGCTGTAATAACTTTTGAATAAAACATCTCTCAATGGTGGGAGTATCCTTGTTTTACTCAACAGGATAAAAACCTACAATATTAATCCTTACTCTCTTTGCATGTGCAGATTAGTGGAAGCCATTTTCCTCTCCGATGCCATGTCACACACATTGAATTGCAGCTACCTGTACACGGAGTGAGGAGTCCAAATCAAAACCCTTTCCTCTCCAGGAGCTGAAAAGTAGCAAATTTAATATCATATCTTAGACAAAGAGGAATTGATGGCAGATAGAACCATTTGGTTTGATTACTACAATAGCTTTATATTTAACCCAGAAGTTGAATATGCTGCCATCCATTCTGAAAGCCTAGTCCGTGCATCTATCACTATTTCTATTAGTGCTTTTATTACAAATATTAATATCTACTAAGGATTCAAAAGTTCTTACATATAAATATATATATATATATATATATATATATCATCTTCAAGCATTGTCGAACCACTGCAGGATGAAGGCCTCCTTAGCAAACATCCAACAACTATATATATATGTATATATATATATATATATATATATATATATATACAATCTGTTCAATCCTCAGGATCACAGATTTTAGTCCCAACAGAGTCAACCTGCACTGGACCAGTGTGGCAGATTACGGTCCATTCCCTCAGTTTGGCTTGTTGTGGAGGCCTTCATCCTGCAGTAGACTGACAATGGCTGGAATGTTTTAAAGGGATAGTAATACTTAAAATGTAAAAAAAAATGTTGTAGGATTTATCTCCCTGACTAAAACAAGCGCACTCCCACCGCTGAAAGGTGTTTTATTTTAAAGCTATTACAGCTCAAAGTTGAATATTTTAGGTGCAATATCACAGTGGCCTGAAATTGTACAGTGGAGCTGTTGTTACACCATCCTATGGGCATATTAAGTATTACTATCCCTTTAAGTATATATATCTATATATATATATATGTGTGTGTATAATGTTACAAAATGTTCTTCTTCAAAGCAAATAGTGAAATCTAATAGATATTGCAGTGCTGACAGATATATGGTACAGCCTTCCATCTGACGTGGTATGGGCAAAAAATAGTAAATACTTTTAAAAACACGCCATACATTTATGGCCATTCTAAGGATAAGTCCGACCACTTTAATGGAGCTGTAAAATTGTTTTTGCAATGCTTTGGATGCCTATGGCACTCAAAGGGTCAATGAAACAAGCACTTCCACTGTTGAAAGAGTTTAATTCAACCATAATTACAGCTCAAAATTCTTTTTTGATCAAACCTTTATTATTTGTGCTAGCTGGTGTCCGCACATGCATTTTTTTTAATGCTTGAGTCATAAACAGCACCACCTGACCACAGTAGAAAATGGCAGTTTAACCCCTTAGTGACGGCCGCGTGCAGACGCGGCCGTCACTTAACGCCCGTCTAACATTTTTTTTTATTTTTTTAAAAGAATCCGGAGTCCCCGAACGGCGCGCAGCCGCGCGGGGAGCCGGATTTCCGGGACGTACATGTACGTCCTCTGTCACTAAGTGACAGCCACACAGGACGTACATGTACGTCCTGTGTCATTAAGGGGTTAACTTAATGAATATAGGACTGAATTGTAATGACGTTTGATTGAAACATCTCTCAGCAGTGGCAGTACCTTTAAATAGATAGGAAAATGAGCAGATGGTGACTTCACAGTAACTCTGCCCACTTCACTGCTAGTTCCGGTCACTATCAGCTCTGTTCTTCCCATTTACTGCCCATTTAAAGGCAAACCCTGCCTCCCCACAAGAAGAAGGATCCTGGGTTTGTAAAATATGATGGTCTCCCAACAGCATTTTATAAAGTCCTAAAATCTCGTTAGCCTGTATTTCTACAGCTAATGTGATACCAGCTCTCATTGTTTCTCTAAAATCTTTCAAAATAAAAGGTAAAAGGTGCCACTTTTTATCAGGCCAATTAAAAAAAAAAACTGTGAAAACCATTAACAACAGTAATTGTTTTGAGATTAGAACCCACCCAGTTTAGATAACTAAAACTCTTATTTCTTTACCTAAATCATGCCATGTGTTGCCCTTATCACTTGTATAAACAGAAGGGGTCAATGGCCATGCACAGCTGCCTCCTGATGAATAGGAAAAGTAAGTTTATTATATAGTTTGTGCTTTATGCACCTAAGTAATAATTTTCACAATTGCTAGCTATGAGTACATATTGCTTAAAAGGGTATGCAACCTATTAATATTAGGTGCTATTTCTACAGTGCTTATTTTGTCAGTTTACAGAAACGTTTATACCATGGAGAGTTTTATATTATGGTAAGGCATGTTAGAGTGTTGTCCATATAAAAAGTAGGAGACAGGCGGAGTACAAGTGATGCCTTTACTGGCTGAGTGGCTCTAGCATGCAAACATTCAAGACAACTAGGTCTCTTCTTCAGGCATCGTAAGAATGTAAGCTGAATGCACGTTGTACATTCAGCTTTAATTATTACTATGCCTGACGAAGTGACCTAGTTGTCGTGAAAGCATGCATCCTGGAGCCTCTCAGTTAGCCAATAAAGGCATCACTTTTACTCTACCAGTATCCTGAAAGAAGGACGCCTAACTGTCCTCTCTGTGAAATTGGTGTAAGGCAGACAAAGCAATTAGGCAGCATTGCATGATTGAATATTACAGCTTTCAGCAAGTAAATGAAGATAAGTTCTGTTAATTATGTGGCTTTTTTCCTGCGCTAATGTGATAATAAAGTAGTGGGCCTGTCACATTTCTGGCGAGGCAGTGACCCCTCACTCTGTGAGCAGGAGAAAGCATGCAAATACAGTGTGTGCTGAGCATTAATGCATAAGGAGATACAATAAAAATGACAAGGTGGAGAAAGGGCAGGCAATCCTAGAACAATATCACTAATTTTCATTTAACTCCTTAAATACTAGCGACATCTCTGGACGTCACTAACATCCAAGGGGTTAATATTTTATATCACAATTTAGTACACCTTCCTGCTTTCATGCTTGTTGCTAATGCAGCTTTGAAATCATTCATGACTCTCTACTTTGCAGAAATATTCTTCAAGAAAAAAGGGATAGTAATGTTTCATAATAAAAGCAGCTCTAATTAATCATCATCATCATAGTATTTGGACTTTGGAGAGTGTTATTTCAGTTCTGTCAGAGTTGTAGTTCAGGAGTAATTCAATGGTAAAGTATCCCCCTCCTTCCCCTTTTACTGATGTAACACTGCTCAGCCAGATCAGAAGGGAGGTGCCCAGGTAGACTGCAGAGAGGGACAATCTTCAATTAAGATAAGGGAAAAACCTGAAAAGCTTGTCAAGGGGGGCAGGGTCTTCATTGTTCTCATAGGAAGAAGATTGTCCCCTACTGTTATCTGTCTAGTCTTACAACCAGATTCACATCTGAGAAGAGATGGCTTACACTAGGTAAAAGGGGCGGGAGGGGAAACTTTGCTTGTGAATATCTCTTAATCCATAAAGGTTTCAGAGATAAGACTTATATCGTTCTTCATGTTTTTTTAATGCCTACAAAATAAAATAAAAGTTAAAACGAAGTATTACTATCCCTTTAAAAATAAATGTGTCATTTAGAGTGCCTAATTAAGGAGGAGGTGCATTAGTTCACATTTTTCTTTTTCTTCCTTTGTTTCCTTTTTTAAATTTGAGCAACCGTTAATACTCTTTAAAATGCAGAAATAAAAACCTTAAATAAAATAATCAGTGATATCCGGATTTCATAACAGGCAGAGTAGGCAGCTGAAAGGGGCAAAATTCATGGAGGTCATTAGAATGTTCTTGCTTTAGAAAGATAAGTGAAGGGGTTTTATATTTAGGTGTTAATACTCCTTTAACCCCTTAACTTCTAAAGACATGCCAGGACCCTCACAGATTTCAGTCATTTTACGGACCAGGGACGGTCCTGGCATATCATGGGTTAAATGATCATAGCACAACTCAAGGTATGCTGCAATCATGCCAGGGAGGGTGTAACTGGCTGCTCTGGGACTGATCAGTTTCAGCCTGTCCCGGGTGGCTCAGTACATGTGATCACTGCTAATACGATCACATGTACCGGCTGAGCCAATAATAAAGTCAAAGTATGTAAACATTCCATCTGTCACTGTTCTCTGCCTCTCTCCTCCTCACTGTGATCATAAGGAAGAGAGACGCAGAGAATAGAGCTCCTAGTGCCTCAAATGGCTAAAATTAGGCATTTTTGAGGTACTGGGAGCAGGACTGGAGGTTGGGAAGTCAAAAAAAGAAAAACAATTATATATCACTTTGTGTCAGTAAATAAATGATTTAGATTTTAGAGCAAACCGAAAGCATTTTATTTAAACAGCCTAATTTTAAACGCATATACTGAAGTTTAAACAAACATTAATGTAAGTTTTGTTGCTGTGGAGCAATGTGATACACTTACAAGACACACAGTCCTATCTGTTAAAAGAGGGACAGCAGGGTGGGAATGAGGAACATAGGGATTCTCATCTAAGAGCAGACCTACCAAATGTCCCTCTTTAGGAGGGACAGTCCCTCTTTTAGACCCAAATCCCTCTGTCCCTCTTTCCCACCCTGATGTCCCTCTTTTTAAGACAGCAGACTTTGTGATGTGTATCTAAGTGTATAATGTTGCTCTACAGCAATATAACTCACATTATTGTGTGTTGAAATGTCAGTATGTGTGTTTATACATTAGTCTGTGTAAATAAAATACTTTGGTCTTGTTATCAATCATTCATTAGGTTACACACATAGGTGTCAATAGGTAACTGAACAACCTAAAACCTCTTGGTAATGCCCTGCCCAGCAGCCACAGCCCTGCATAAACCAGCTAAAATAAAAGTGTCCCTCTTTGGCCATTTGAAATGCTGGGAGGTATGTAAGAGGGACAGGATCCCTTAAAAAGGGACATTTGGGAGGTGTGAACATTCATACCTTTCATCCAGTTCCTATTAATAATTTACTTATTGAGCACGAATGATGACAGGAAAGCCTATAAAAAGTTATGATTTTTTTTTTTTCATTTTTTCCCCATATGTTTTTTTTTATCGAATGAAATGGTACGCTATACATATGAATGTGGTGTAAAAAAAGGCCTACGTATGCTTAAAAAATGGTATATCGATTCTGTGGGTGAACTAAATGAATTTGGAATAAATATAGTTCAACAAAGGAATACTAAAATGGCTACAAATGCTCTGGTCCTCTAGTGTAAAAAAGGATTGGTCCTTAAGGGGTTAAGGGACAATACAAAACAAGGAAGGAACAATCTCCATGGTTCAAGTCAACTGCAGTCACTCTCTAGAATATATATGCTTCAGTTGGAATAACAATCCCCTTTCCATACATCTCAATGTTTTCTTATCTCTGTGTTTGTCTGTCTCTACAGATTCTTCCTGAAATTCTTCCTCAAATGTAACCAGAACTGCCTGAAGAATGCTGGAAACCCTCGGGATATGCGCAGATTCCAGGTGAGAAAATGTGACGTGAAATGTAGGATTAATGAACAATATTTTTTGGCTACATCAAGGGCATCTCAAGCTCCCCTCCAAGCAAAGCATTCTAGGTCTGTCATAGCGTTGCCCATAGTCTGTGTTTCCTGGTTCAACCCATATATTGGCATTAAAATATCTTCAAATGTGCTATGCTGAGGTCGATAGACTAAGATGAGTTGGATCAATTCTGGAGCAAGGCAACTGCAACACAGCTGATGAAAAAATCACATTGATTTAAAATGGTTAAATTCCCCATGTAAAGTGGACATCTTCAATTCAATATTTCATACTTAAAGTGGAACTTTCAGATAATAGCAAATCGCCATGCATTCATTAAATGCATGACAACTAGCTTGAAAATAGATGTCTTACCATAAAAATACGTGTGTCTAAAGGAATCCGTCCCATTTGGAGACCAGAATTGAGGCTAGAGCGCAGACATTTTGTCTGAGCGCATGCTCCATCAGTCCCGGTCCCCATAGAGTAGAATGCTTTGCACCATATGGTCACCGGAAGGGACTGACGGAGCAGGCTCAGAGACCGCATTAAGCTGCCCGTCAGTCCCGAAACGGGACGGATTCCTTTAGACACGTGTTTTTTTTTACGATAAGACATCTATTTTCAAGCTAGTCACCATGCAATTAATGAATCCATGGTGACTGGCTATTATCTGAAAGTTCCACTTTAAATGATTAGTAATTCCCGAAATAAAGTTTATTCAGTATGGTAGGTTTTACAAAAATAAAGTATTTTTTGGTTTGAGAGATATTAGCCTCTACAGTTCCCCCCTCCTTCTCCTCTTCTCCTGACGTCAGCGCTCTGCTGACAGCAGGAGATCCCGGTCTTGCGATCAGCCGGAGGCTCTTTAGCAGAGCCGAAATAGCGATACTGGAAAATAATTACTTTATTGGAATGGCCTACAAAGTGTGCCTGGTTTGCAAGCACACTTTGTAGACCATTCCAATGAAGTAGTTATTTTTAAATATCGCTATTGCGGCTCTGCTGAAAAGCCTCCTCGAGTTGGCTGACATGGATCTCCTTCAGTTAGCTTTATAGCCGACATCAGGAGAAGGGGAACTTTAGCGGTGAATATCTCTCAAACCATAAAGG
Source organism: Rhinophrynus dorsalis (assembly GCA_037306005.1). NCBI lineage: Eukaryota > Metazoa > Chordata > Amphibia > Anura > Rhinophrynidae > Rhinophrynus > Rhinophrynus dorsalis. The sequence goes on along the minus strand of CM074721.1, from coordinate 73,041,344 downwards.
ACATATTGAACCATCTCTCAAATATTGAGAATATCTCTCAAACCATAAAGGACATATTGAATACATTTTATTTCGGGCATTACTAACCCTTTAAAAACTTAATTCGAAACGGACTGTGTATCACATTAGTCAAAAGGTCAGTAGATACATTAGGAGATATTGATGCTCCTTTGTGAAAAGTGAAAGTCATTTTCAGTGCACCACCATAGGCTAAATTAGATAGTTGTTGCACAGAGAACTTGATTATCATATGGTACTGCACTCGGAGAGATCATCATCCAGAAGTAAAAGAATCAATATCTCTTAAACTATGTATCTGCTCGTCTTTTGGGTAACATGAGACATAGGCAGCTTTGAATGTAGTTTTCAAACATGCGAACTTAAATTGAAGGTGACAGATCCACTTTAAATCAATGAGAATTTGAGGAATTTTTCATTTGTCCTCCATGGTGCGGTTAGGTTGCTCTATAATTGCTTTAATTCTCCTCAGTACATCACCCTCACTGGTTCCCCTGTGAGAAGCCTATGCTGTAGTGTAAAACAGATGTTGGTTGCTGTATATGTGATTTTAAGCAGAGTTGGGTGTTTCTCCTTGGGAATAAGTCAAAACAATTTTCAGAATTGGACATGTGAACAAGAGGCCTTTCCAGTTATCCTGACCGTGGGATGTAGAAGAAGCAACATATGTTTTCATTATGCACTTTCACTGTGAAAAAAATGACAAATGTTACAGAATATTTTTTTAACAATGCAAAGATCCATAATGTTACTTTCATGAACAAGATGAAAAATTATTACCAGGATGTAGCACAATAGAGCAGAAAATAGGAATATTGGCAAAAATGTTATGGTCAAAGCTAGAAATTGGATTCTGTTAGGGGTGAGGAAGTTTGTGTAATGGCCACTGGCCAGGTATTGTTGTCCAAAGAGTGAAAAAGCTGTGCATGCATAACACAATCTCATGTTAACCCATTTAATGCCAGTGCATTGGACACCCCACTTGGCACTCAAGGGGTTAAATATTCAGTTAGGATTTACTACGGAAAAACATACATTGTTGGCCTTTTCATGCCCATGTTACTAAATTTCAAACTACTATTAAGTGGTGGAGCTGTTACTATTAGAGAACAGTAGCCAGTGGCTCACCTCTCCCATAGAATGCAATAGAATAACTGTCTGGACACCGGATTAACTGTCTGAACACCATGTTGCACCATAGAGTGCAGTTTAACCCATTATGGACCAGAGAGGTGTGCAATGCATTGCAAATCAATGCAATGCAATGCACACCCCTCTGGTTCTTAAAGGGTTAATTTATTAAAATACTCATACTGTAAAAACATTGAAACGAAGCATCTCCCAGCAGAAAAAGCATTACAATGTGTTTATATATATATATATATATATATATATATATATATATATATATGTATATATTTACTGCTTTAGTCCTCCTTTAAAACAACACACATAAAGTGTTAAGGAAGCAGTGAACATTAGTGTTGAGCGAGCACCCGGATGCTCGGGTGCTCGGGTGCTCTGACCGAGCACCCCCTGAGGCTCGAGTGCTCGGCCGAGCACCCGAGCCCCATTGGAATGAATGGGGCGACACCAGGCACCCCCTGCTCTGATGAGGGGAGGGTGCCTGGTCAATGCCCTCTTCATCTCCGCTATGCCCCCTTCATCTCCGAATGCCCCCTTCAGCTCCGCAATGTCCCCCTTCAGCTCCGCTATGCCCGTCTTCCACAATGTGCCCCTTCATCTCCGCTATGCCCCTCTTCCACAATGTGCCCCTTCATCTCCGCTATGCCCCTCTTCCACAATGTCCCCCTTCATCTCCTCTATGCCATAGAGGAGATGAAGGGGGACATTGTGGAAGAGGGGCATAGCGGAGATGAAGGGGCACATTGTGGAAGAGGGGCATAGCGGAGATGAAGGGGCACATTGTGGAAGACGGGCATAGCGGAGATGAAGGGGGACATTGTGGAAGAGGGGCATAGAGTCTATGCCCCTCTTCCACAATGTCCCCCTTCATCTCCGCAATGCCCCCTTCATCTCCGCAATGCCCCCGTACCTCAAGTCCCTGGTGGTCCAGCGGAGCGTCTTGTGATCTGTGCCTCTTCCGGCACAGATCCCCGCCACCCGAACATGGCGGGAGAGCACATGGCGGTACTCGACGAGTACCGCCATGTGCCGAGCAGAGCGATGCTCGAGCCGATCCGAGCATCGGCCGAGCACGCTCGCTCATCACTAGTGAACATTTATTATGGAAATAATAGATATTGTAGGGCTTTTCTTTCTGTACAAAATAAGGGTCCTCTGACTTGATTTTAAATGATTTGCGTCATCAGTAACACATAGACATCAATATCAACAGCGTCACCATCATTTGGAAAGGCCACATATAAAAAATGCACTGATCCTTTCACAAAAACTTTAATTGTTGTAATAACTTTTCAAAAAGGCATCTCACAGTGGTGAGATTACCCTTGTTTTTACTTAAAAGACAGAGTCAAACAATAGATCTTCTTTTGCTAAAAATTTGGGACAGGCTTGAGCAAAAACATGAAAATGTGTGGAGCCAGAAATACATTTCCACTAGACAACTATAAGATTTAGGAGCCAGTAAAGAGGTGCATGCACACCTATGTATATAAAATACTCTCAAAATGTTTGAGCCAGAAGTACAATTTTAGGAGACCAGGCAACCAGGCTTCTGGATTTTACCAGTGGCTGGAGGGGAGTGATGGATGGGAGCTGTAGTCCTCAAAAGATTTAGGCCTCAGGTACCTACCCCTGTTCTAGTGAATTTAATTTTACTTAGAATTAAAATCTGCCTATACATTGTACTGGCCATAGTTTTTGAGAATGTAATGTTTGGATTTTGATGACATAGCGTGACACTGTATGTTAATTAGTTACGTTTTGGGAATAAGCTTACTGCCTGGTGTTCTATTGCAGATGTCCCTGGTGCGTGGACTCTGCCTAGATTTAATCATGTCACACTGTGTAGGAATATTGGCCTAGGGGAGCTGGTGAGGCAGTTCAAGTGCTTAAACCTTTGAATGCCAGAGGATTACACAATGTGTTGCTTTGCAATGTGTTGCGTTTCCCTCTGGCACTCAAAGGGTTACTGTACCATTTGTAGAAACTGTTAAGCCGTCAGGGTTGCAGGTTCTATTCCCACGAAGTTAAACTCCGCCTTTTGTCTCCCTGGATAAAATGAGTACTTAGGGCACACTTAAAAAAGAGAGAAAATGGCAATGTATCCTTCATGGTAAAATATGTTCCTTGAAAAAAAACTAGGATGGAGTGGTACAATATGCCTCCAACTAATGAAGGTTAATTTAAAGAGATATTTATGTTACAAGTAAATGACAAGTACAACGTAAAGGCTGTTTTCACTAGCTTTAAAATTAACTAAACCTCTCGTCTTAACCCATTAAATGGAAATGATCACATTCCACTTTGTCTGCTTCCATGTTAGAAGCCTTAGTAAAAAGTCCAGGGCAGCTCTGTGCAGTCCCAAAAGGCCCCAAGAGCCACTCTGCGGTTAGGATGGTGTACTAAAATTGACCCCCTCAGCTAGAACGTAAACTGGAATTAAGTGGCTCTCATCCACAAACTCTTCAGGTTACTTAGACAACCTTTACAGACACTGTGTGTTAAGCCAGATACAGAGGGTCTATATTTACAGCATCCTGCAGGGCAGGACACTGAGCACAGAGACTTAATCTCTTCCTGCATAACCAATGAGGGAGCCCAGGGGTATTTTTATAGACCCCTGTTCTGCTTCTCCATTGGCCAGCATGGATTCAGTATGCAGCCTTAGGTTCATTAGCAGGTTTGCTTCCACGGTGAGCCGTTCTGCTTACAGGGTACTATACTGTGCTGGTACACCTTTAAAGTGGAGCTATCACCTTGATTAAAATTTTCACATTTGTAAACTTCATTAAAATCCCACCTATTTGTCAAGTTAGCCAAAATACCAGAAGACGCACAGTTGAGGAGATATTCATACTTGGTACCATCTGTTAATGTATGCTGACGTTTAATTTGACGTTTTCAGTGACATTTCATATTCTAATGAAGCCGTGGTGTTTCATGTGCTAATTAAGGTTTTCAGTGATGTTTCGTATGGTAATAAAGCTCCAAGCGGTACCAGGAGACTTTCACTTTTTCCCAGAAATAAAAACGTGAATATTTCCAAAACTATGCATCTGCTGGAAATTTTGGTTAACATGTCACATAGGAAGTTTTGAAAAAAGTTTTCAAATGTGTAAAAAAATTCAAGGTGACATGTCCACATTAAGGATAAGGTTGCAAGCCAATGCCTTGCACACCCATCTGGTACTCAAAGAGTTAATGTGATCTGACATCCCATTTAATGTAGGACACTTATGAAAAGTGTCCTGAATTAAAGGGAAGGTCTGATCTAACTGAACTCCCAAATAGATACAGTTATTCCTATTCATCTAAGCCTGTCAGGACGGAAAGGTGTTCTGTCTGCATCAAACAATGATTAATGTTATTAGAGGTACGGCTCTGTCGTTTAATCTAGATTACAAGCACAGCCCCTGTCAATGTACATAATTATATGTAAATGACTAGTGTCGTTAGATCCATGTCATCCAGCTGCATGTTATAGTCGTGGGCCTTGTCTAAGATGATACTGGGTTATGTGTGTGTTTGTGTTCTGGGTGGGCAGAGATCCATGTAGGTGACTGGCAGACGGATGCCTTAGGCTGCTGATCTCTAAACCTGTAATGACTTTCTGTCAGCAGTGCCATCTTCACAACAGTGCCGCCTCGCAATGTGTAAACAGAGATTGCTTAATTACGCAGGTCATGTCAATTAGAGTGACCTTTGCATTTTCCTTGAATTAATCACGTTCTCCCATGCTTGGAAAGGCCTGTGAGATGCAGAGGAGGTGCCATTAAGTCAGCACTCCCAGATAATTCTGTAATACATTATTTAGAAGGTTAGAACAAATACAAATAGCGTCTTACACCTGTCTTGTTTTCCTTTGGTTTCTGTACTAATAAAGCGTCGTGTGACGGCTTGACGAAATAGTGGAACAATTCTGGAACCAAACAAGTATAAAATAGGGGACAAATAAAATTTCCACAAATTCCCAAATAAGGCTTTTAACCCCTTGGATGCTTGAGAGGTCTCCAACACTGTGTTGAAAACCAGTGGGTCAGGTGTTTTGCTCCAGAATTGGTCCAATTCTACTTAGTGGCTTCAGTATATCATGGAAACAGATCACAATCACACATTCAACACTAGAAACTGATTTAGAGTAGAGAGATTGGACTTTTCCTATTATGTAAAACAAGGGTACTCCCACTGCTAAGAGATGCATAGTTTTATAGTTAATACAATTTAAACTTTTTTTTATACACATTAGCTGTGCCCTCTAGTGGTCAGAGTCCAAATAGTTACACTGTTGCATTCTGTGGGCGTGAAAAGTCATTGACAAACAATTCTTCATAGAAGGTGATAGAAACTGCTGAGTCATGCTGTCACTTAGAACTTTCAGGAAGTAATCACACTGTATTTCACTTCCTGAAATCTGAACTGTTATAATATTTGAATAAAAGAAATTACAGCAATGGAAGTACCCTTGTTTTACCCATCAGGATAAGATCTATAACATATAGGTTTTCATTAAAAAAAATTTTTACCAGTCCTTTAAAAGGAGAAGAATGGGGTGGTGGCAATTTTGGAGCAAACCAGCTGCACCATTGAGGACAAATACTAATTCCCCAATTTTCTGTTGATTTAAATTGTTTTTTACCTGAATGTAACTCCAACATATTGCTGAGCAGTGCATTGGAGATCTCTAGCACTCACGGAGTTAAAAATCTCCATTTAAATCAGAAGAAGTTTTTCCCCCCTGTGGTACAGTCGGTTTGCCGAAACTCTGAAACTGTGCACACTTCTCCTCCTTCTCACCCTGTTGTGCTAACTCCTCCTCTTTCCTGCCCTGTTCTGCCCACTTCCAGCCCACTTTATGACACATGACATTAAACCCTGCCCCCACACTCAATTAAGCCTGCCCCTTTGTGATGCGAATTGCATCATTAATATCACCCACTGGTACCACATAAGCCCTCTCAGGTATGCTTATCCCCAGTGGTGCTGTTGACATGGGAACTCTCTGTATCTCAGCATTAACCCTTTTAATGCAATGTGTTGAATACCTCTCTGGCACTCAAAGGGTTAAATACTGGGTCTCTGGGGACAGAGGATGATTCTCCTGTTTGCTGAGTTCCCTGGTAACCCTACCCATTCACAGCCCATTCCCACCCACTTCCCTATCCATTTCAAGGCAAACTCTAGCTTCCCACCTCCCAGTCTCACCCACCTCAATTAAACCCAACCCACACTATAATGCACTTTGGATTATATAGTTGCTCCCATCTCCATTTCTAATTGATACTTCATGGAACCTGAGCTTGAAGGTTTCCAGGTATGACCATTCTCACCTTATATAACTCACCATAATGCAGCATGATGGAACTTGGAAGTACTCATGCATTGGACACTTCCAGGTCCCAGAATGCTGATCTGCACAGGGACCTAGGGGTCACAGAGTGGATTATTCACACCAGTGACTGGCTAACCCACACTGGCTTCCACTAATGATATATATAGCCATACTTGAGAGGGTACACGGAGAAGGCTAGGAATGGGCATGTCTAAATGACATGAATCACATCATAAAGTGGTGGGGCTTAATAGAGTAGGCTGGGCTTAACTGTGATTGAGAGGAGAAAACGTGGAGTTTAAAATCAGAATGGGCGGGAAGTGGTGTAACAAGATGTGAAGTAGGTGGAATGATGAGAAGTGGGCGGGGTTACCCTGGAAACTCACCAAAAGCCAGAGAATCAACCTCTGTCCCTGGAGACCCGTTAAAGGGAATCTCTCACCTCTGTTAAAGTACTTCTTAACTATCCAAGTTAATCTTCCATCCTTATTTTTTTAATGTAATGCAGTATAGCCTGAGATTTTACCTTTAAGAAATAAGCTGGTGAAGTCAGTTAAGGACAGGCTGTGGTACAGCGCTGTACCACAGCCTGTCAATCATCGCCTCTTCCCCTCCCCAGTAGTGCTTCATTCCATTGGGAATAAATAAAAAAAAACCCCTACATTTTCATTGATTTTACCGTTTGAGTGCTTTGCAATGCATGGCGTACCCCTCTTGCACTCAAAGGGTTAAATGGGGATTTTGAACCATTGAATGCTAGACCCCCTATAATGTTGTTGATTTGCTCCATAACTGTCCCAGTTGTGCTTAGTGCATCAGTCTGACAGTGTAACATCTTTTTCCATGTATACCTATATTCACATTCTACATGGCCTGGTATAATGGATATAGTTTTATAGGCTTAGGAGCATAGCACCTAAATAATACATAGCAAGATGAAAAATGCACGCGGGAATTGATTGTCAGTCATTAATATTGCATACTTTGAACTCCTTTCTTTACTTCATGATAATCCCTGCGTGGTTTCCACTGCATGATCAATGCAAAACAATATGATGCACTGCAGTAGACACATGTATACACAAAAATGGCCTTTTTCCATCATTAGAATATTGACTGTGGCAGATCCTACCGTGCCGCCACTGCGGATAGCATACCTCCCAACATTTCAAATTGCCAAAGAGGGACGCTTGTGTTTTAGGGGTGTTTTGGGGGTGTGGCTGGTGGGAGGGGTATTACAAATGAATTTTTAGGCTATTTCATGATCTATTGACACCTCCTTGTGTAATCTAATAAGTTACTTATAACAAGACCAAATTATTTTATTTACACAGACTAAATTATAAACACATATCCTAATGTTTAAACAAAAAATAATGTGAGTTTTATTGCTGTGGAGCAATGGGATACACTTATATACACACCACACAATATGATCTCCTAAAAAGAGGGACATCAGGGTGGGAAAGAGGGACAGAGGGATTTGGGTCTAAAAAAGGGACTGTCCCTCCTAAAGAGGGACACTTGGGAGGTATGGGATAGGTTTTCCTGATTATCCCTATATGTCTCCCAACCTTTCAAATGGCAAAAGATGGACTTTTAGGTGGTGTTGCCTGGGCATGACTATTGAGTGTGGCATTGCTTAAAATTTTAAGGTTACTTCATGACCTATAGACAGCTCTTTATCTAATGGAATAAATAGCTTAGAGCAATAACACAGTACTTTAATTACAGGGAGACTAATTTATAAACACATATACTGGTGTTTAACCCTTTGAGTGCCAGAGAGGTATCCAATGCATTACAATGTTTAAACAAACATTAATGTGAGTTTTATTGCTGTGGAGCAGTGTGATACACTTATATACATACACCACACAGTCTGATCTCCTAAAAGAGGAACACCGGGGTAAGAAAGAGGGACACAGGGATTTGGGCCTTACTTGGGAGGTACATCCCTTTAAAACTAGACACATGAAAAATGGATGCCCTAGATGTGCTCTGCTTTTTCTATGAAACATTGAAATTTTGATGTGTGACCTCTTTTCAATCCTGACTGAGTGATTTAGTAAGAGCTCAAAACAATTAAATTGGTCAAAGTAATTCTTTTGTCTTGGGGCATTGCTCTGTAACATGAGTGAACAACCTGTGGTCCTCCAGCTGTTTACGAGTATCATTTCCATCATCCAGGTTAGTGTTAATGGGAGCAGCTGGAGGGTCTCAGGTTGTTCGGCCTTTCTCTAGAGTAAAGCTGTTCTATCTCAAAACAACAGACTGGCATTGAAAGAAAATAACTCTAAAAATGATACTGCGTCATGTTTTCTGTTAGTGTAAATATAACCATCTGGTTTGGTTTTCTGTGCTGCTCTTGAATTACTAACAATCCTAGGAGGGTGCTATTGTATTTGTCAAAATTTCATCCTGGAATTTGTGCACAAGGAAATCTTACACCAAAAAAATTATCACCTACTTGTGAGACAAAACCACTTGGGATTCCCAATAGACTGGCCACTTCCCTAGAACTGAAAGGGTTAAAATCCATTTTTATTGAATGGGAATTTGGATAATTTGTGCATCACTCTTCTTAGTATATTAACCAGAATCACTTACTTTAGGGCTGTACGTTCAAAAGAAAAGTGGTGAAGTTCTGGAGTAAACCACTTGCACTGTAGGGGAGAACTAAACATTCCCCCTGATTTAAATGGGGATTTTAACCCCTTGAATGCTAGAGAGGTCACCAGCATATTGGTTCACAGTGTGTTATAGACCTCTCTAGCATTCAAGAGGTTAAAATTCCAATTAAATCAATGGGAATTTTTGGAATTTTTAGTTCTCCCCTATAGTGCAAATGGGTTACTCCAGAACTCGTCCACTTTTCTTTTGCACATATGGCCCTAAGCATACCTGGAGACTCTCAGAGTTTGACCCCGAGACTCAAAATTACAGGGCCAGATTCCCAGAATGGAAAAGCCCTGTGTTTCCTGCTGTAAGATATAACTAATCATCTGTTTTTTGTGCCTAAACTGGTGCCATTTGTACAAGAAAGACAGAAGGAGAAGACCAGCTTGTTTTGTGTGTAGGGTGACCATGTGTCCCTGATTGCCCAGGACACTCCCTGATTTTAGATGTGCGTCCCTTGTCCCTTCTGGGAAAATACAAAGTCCCTGAATGAAGACTCCAGAGCACAGAGTTCTGTACATTGCCCATTGCCTACTGTGACAGAATGTGATGCCTCTGCTGGACTACAAAAAAATGGCCTCCAGGCAGAACTTTAAACACTAGAGAGGGAACGGAGCTTTGATTTTGACAATGGACAGGAGCTGCATTGCATTTTTGTTGTAGTATGATGGTAGTGTAAGGCTTTAGGTGTCGTGTACATTATCTAATAGCTCAAACAGGCATTGCTTTCTGTCACAGCCATCAAAGGGCAGTTCTCCCTCTAGTGTCTACAACTCTGTAGTGCACTGGTGACCCCTCCCGCATAACTGTGCTAGTGCCAAGCACTAGTACTCTGATGCTCTCGTCTCCACAGTGTCCCAGAATGTCAGAATGGAAATTGCACGTGTTCAATCAGGGATATCAGGACTAGATTTCCCAATAGGCAGAGTAGGCAACTATGTAGAACTCCAAATTTTAAGGTCTACAGCTGTCCTTGCAACACTCATATTCTGAATTGTGGGTGTGGCCAGAGCAATCTCAGTGTCCCTGTACTAGTCCTATACCCCTTCACAAGCTATTATTTAACCCTTTGGATACTAGAGAGATCGCTAATGCATTGAAAAGATCTCTCTAGCAACCAAGGGGTTAAAGCCCTTTTTTGGCTTTTCTTCTTATAGGTATAGGGTATTCTCTGTGTCAGGAAATAGTGGATGGGTCTGGGGGTGGGGACATGTTAGAAACAGTGGTGTGGTCATGAGTGGAGCTAAAGGCACCTAGACAATAAATATATTATTTACATATTAAGTGTTACTATCGCTTTAAGAAAATGGTACAATTCTGTTTCAAACCAGCTGCACCTTAGGGAGCCAATACTGTGTCCCTTGATTTACATGGTGCTGTTAACCTAATTGCTTTGAAGAAATGCTTTGGAGACTTCACTTGCATTTAAGGGGTTAAAATCCCCATTTAAATCTATGGGAGTCTTAATGTGAGTCACCTATGAGGCAGTTGGTTTGCTCCAAATTTGTCCAGCCTCACTGACTGTCAGGATTCAAACTCTACTTTGTAAATTCAGTATGTTGCGCCTCATTTTTTTTTTTTTTTTAGCTAATATTCCCCTTCCCTATATCTCTTAAATTTTTTAGGTTTAGAAAGTATTCAGCTTTAGTTTTTTTAACTTCTTGATTGCCAGGGGGTATGCTGTATTCAACATATTGTTCCACAATGCGCTGCCCCCCCCCAGCACTAACCGGGTTGAATCACATTTCCTAGTGTAGAATATTCTGAAAGTGAAGGATTCTGGGATTGTGAGGAGGGTATCTGGTTTCTAAATTGCTGGTTTCTGGTTTATGTCATGATTAAGCTTCCACGCAAAGGCATTCTGGGACTATAGTGAAGAACATTGTTCTGCGGTGGTGTCTTGTAATGTTAAAGGCATTCTGGGAATATGCACTCTGTGTGATGGATCTCAAAGGTTTTAGATTTTCACTTAATGGAACACTTAACACCTGAAGATGAAATTAGGTTATCCGCATTTAAACATCCTATACACCGAGATAGCATCTGTAATCTTTCTCCTGTGTTGCGCAGCAGGCCGTTAAGGACCACGGGGCATTTCTTTTTGTTGCAGTGGATTCTGGGGTTGCATGCAGCTGTACGGCGACCCTGGATTCCATGACATGCCAAGACCGTCACCGGTCCTTTAGTGCTGTAACAGGTGTGATGGTCCTGGCAAGTCAAGGGTCTTTAAGGGGCTAAGGATTCTAGAAACACAGACATATAGATATTGATGGCGAAAAAGCCATCTCTTCTCAGATGTGGAATGCAGTCCATAGACCAGACAGATAACAGCAGGGGACAATCTTCTTCCTATGAGAACAATGAAAGCCCTGCCCCCCTTGACAAGTTTTTCAGGTTTTTCCCTTATCTTAATTGAAGATTGTCCCTCTCTGCAATCTACCTGGGCACCTCCCTTCTGCTCTGGCTGAGCAGTGTTACATCAGTAAAAGGGACGGGAGGGGGATACTTTGTTATTGAATTACTCTTGAACTACAACTCTGACAGAATTTAAATAACACTCTCCAAAGTCCAGATACTATGATGATTAATTAGAGCTGCTTTTATTATGAAACATTACTATCCCTTTAACCCCTTAGTGACAGACGACTTACCTGGTAAGTCCAGGAAGTCATTCGCTATAATGGAAAAAAAAAACCTGTCATTAAGGGGTTAAAACAATTAAGTTACACAGTTCTTCTGAGTGCTGCCAACCCACCCTTACTGAGTTCTTAGAAAGAAGTAAAAATAATCCAAAAATATGTCTGTTGAATAGTAAACTTTCCAAAATGTTGGAGGATGACATGCTACCCATTGTTTTGTTGAAAACAGAAATTTTAAACAACAGGTGTCATGTGTTGCTGCTCACCACTGGCACATCCCAAGCCACAATTATTTTTCAAGAATGGTTGTGAGAGTTGTACAAGCACGTGTTTGTGTTGTGAGCAGAGGAACACAGCCTGATAACAAATTTTTCTAGGCTTATGTAGCTTATGATGTAGGACTCGGCCTGCTAACAGCTTTTACTTAGGATTTCTGCAATTCTGTACTCAGCAGCAGTAGTATTGTAGAGGGACTGCTTGCAGCAATACAAAGCATACATAGAAAATTTCAAAGTTCTCACAAGAAATTCACTGATGGGAATGAAAAGGCAGATATTTTAAAGGGATAGTAATGTTTCAAAATTAAAGCAGCTCCAATTAATCTCCATAGTATTTGAGCCAATGAGAGTATTATTTGAATACTGTCAGAGTTGTAGTTCAAGAGTAATTGAATGATAAAATATCCCGCTCCCGCCAATTTAACTGATGTAACACTGCTCACCTCAGAGCAAAAAGGTGGTGTCCAGATGGCTTGAAGAGAGGGACAATCTTCAATTAACATGAGGGAAAAACATGAAAAACCTGTCATGGGGGGCAGGGTTTTCATTGCTCTCACAGTAAGAAGATTGTCCCTTGCTGTGAGCTGTCTGGTCTGTGGATCAAATTCCACATCTGAGGGGAGGTGGCTTACACTAGGTAAAAGGGGCGGGAGGCGGATACTTTATCATTCAATTACTCTTGAACCACAACTCTGACAGTACTGAAATAACACTATCCATGGTCCAAATACTGTAAAGATTAATTGGAGCTGATTTTATTTTGAAACATTACTATCCCTTTAGGTTTTTCCTATGCACAAGAATTTCAGCAACAAAAGCTGTAAAAAAAAAAAAAAAGATTTTACACCCATCTCTATTAAATATAACTTGGGGATATATCCATTCATTATTTATGCAAGACTCTATTAACCTTTTAAGGACCACAGCAACTTGCATTACAAAGGGTTAACATGACAATAGTTTCCCTAAAAGTGTTAGAGCTGTTATAAGGGAGAAGCCTTTCCATACAAATCACTAACTGCCTTAGCATGTGTCACTCATTACAAGTTTTCACAAATAAAATTCAGTTCCCTTATACATTTATAGAGAGCAAAAGAGGTACTATGGCCAAACTCCCAGCTTATGTGGCATCATGCCACAGAAATGGTTCACCTCTTCACAGGTCACTCGAATCAGAGAGCAATTATACAGAAATTTACACAGGGATCCGGGAATTATGCCAACAAGGAACAAAGTGCTTTATTTTATTTTATTTATTTATTTGTAGCCAGACCTGACAGCTGAAACATTAGGGAAACTGATCTATTAGTCTTACTCTGATGGTCTCTCTCATAGCTCAAGTGAGGTAGTTTCTAATTAAATGAATCTGCATGTCAATCTATCGGTGATCAATCAAACATTCCGGGTCCCCCTTCTGCGCCCGGGAGCTTGCAGCTGACAGAAGCTGATAATGGAGGAAGAAATAAACTGTCTGGCAAAGTTAATTAGTCAACATAATTGGTGGATTAAAGGGGAAATGAACAAGGCTGCCGGCATGTGTGTGTGACTATGCGGTGGCATTATGGGCTTCAATTAACAGGCAGTTATTATACTGAGGTGTAAAATGAACACTCACCTCTCATGACTAATGCTGCTGCGGAAGAAAGAGTGGAGGTCAGTGCCACAGAACCCAGAACCTTGGGTGGGCAACACACGGCCCTACCAACAGTTGTTTCAGTGCGACTCCCAGCATCCTCTGCTAGTCTTTATTGACTTAAAGCACTGATTGAGCAACTCACAGTTTACCAGGTGTTATTGGATTATAACTCCCATCATCCTTATCCAGCCACAGGCAAGCTAAGGATGAAGTGAGCTTTAGTCCAACAACAGCTGGCATGCCATATATTGCATGCTCCTGCTTTCGAAAATTGTGAAAAAAACGTATCACTTGTTCATATAGTTTCACCCCTTAGATGCCACAGATATCTCTACAACAGAGTTTCTCAACCACGTTTCTCAAATGCCCCATCAGTACAAGTTTGTCTCTGCCTGTGTACAGGTGTATCATTGGCGATTATTCATTCTCATTATTTCACCTGTTCAGTGGGGAGAAATCCTTAAAGAGATAGTAATACTTAATATGTAAAAAAATATATGTGTTGTAGGGTTTTCCCCCTGAATAAAACAAAGATACTACTACTGCTAAAATATGTTTTAGTCAAAAGTTATTACTGTTCAAACTTGAATTTTGTAGGTGCAGTAACACAGTGGACTGAAATTATACAGTGGCGCTGTTGCTACACCATCCTATTTGACCATAAATCTCCATAGGATAGTGTAGCAACAGTGCCACTGGGATACTGTACCTAAAAAAATCATGTTTGAGCTGTAATAACGTTTGGGTAAAACCCTTTCAGCAGTGGGAGTACCCTTGTTTTACTCAGGGGGATAATCTCTAAATCATTTTTTTTTTACATTTTAAAGGGATAGTAATACTTAGTTTTAACTTTATTTTATTTTGTAGGCATTAAAAAACATGAAGAATGATATATCTTATCTCTCAAACCTTTATGGTTTAAGAGATAATCACAAACAAATTATCTCCCCCCTGTTCAACCAGATCAGAAGGGAGATGCCCAGGTAGACTGCAGAGAGGGACAATCTTCAATTAAGATAAGGGAAAAAGCTGAAAAACTTGTCAAGGGGGGAAGGGCTTTCATTGTTTTCATACAAAGAAAATTGTCCCCTTCTGTTATCTGTCTGGTCTTACAACCAGATTCACATCTGAGAAGAGATGGCTTACACTAGGTAAAAGGGGTGTGGAGGGGAACTTTGTTTGTGAATATCTCATAAACCATAAATGATTGAGAGATAAGACTTATATCATTCTTCATGTTTTTTTAATGCCTAAAAAATAAAATAAAGTTAAAATGAAGTATTACTATCCCTTTAAGTATTACTAGCCCATTAAAACCTGCACTGTTAGGGGTATTAGGGGTATTTGAGGACCGTGGTTAACTCTGATAATGATGTGGAGTTCCAGTCTGTCCTCAGCCCCCACCCCTAACGGTACAGGTATTCAGGATCTCCTAACATGAACACAGATGAATCAGTCAGTGGATTAGTCTGCAGGAGATGACATCATTCACTTTTGTTTACTGGGGGAGTTCCTGAAAGATCAAAGTGGTCTTTAAGGGAAGGTCACTTTCCTGGATCACTAATCGTTAAGGGGTTAAGGTCACTTTTTATTAATTTATCTCAGTTGCCCCTAGGAAAGGCATCCTAGACTTCCCTAGCCCCACGTATGGCCACACCCTGACCTCTTACATGACCTGGCTTGTAATCTGCTGCCTGACACAGGAAATACCCTTGGCCTATAATAGTCAATTGTTTCTTCAGTTCTCCATAGACTGTGAAACATAGCGCTCCACCACATTGACAGTTTGAACTTTAGCATCTTTTGGATTTATCATCTCCCAGCTGTGAGCAGGGCTGGATTTACAAGCCAGGCTCCCCTAGTCTAGACACTCTAGGCTCTACCCCATGACCACACCCCTACTCCTCACATGACTCTTTCCAGAGTCCCATCCACTATTTCCTGGCACAGAAAATACCCTTAGCCTATAACAAGCAAGGACAAAAAGAACTTTAACCCCTTGGTTGATAGAGAGATCTCCAACACAATACACTGAAGATCTCTCTAGCATTCAAGGGGTTAGATAATAGTCTGTAAAAAAGTGAAAACTGGTTCAGAGACATTGAGATAGTTCTGTCTACACCCACAATTCAGGATGTGGTTTTAGTCAGCACAGCTGAGCCCCCCTCAAAATATGGAACTCTAGGCAGTTGCCTTCACTGTCTATTGGGAAATCCAGTCCTGGCTGTGAGACTGCATTGTTTTACTCTGCAAGGAAAGTCTTTCTATACACTGTATATAGGCTTTTTATTCAGGATAAAACTCTCCTGATCCTTACGCATTTATGAAAGAACATTGAAGAAGGTGTAATTTACAGCAAGGCCCTTAGAATTTTAGAAAGCTTCTCTCACTTATTTCAATTGTAATCTGTTTCCTCTGTACATATTTATTGCAAATACAATCAGTAAAACAAATTGTCGGATTATTTATTTCATATCAATCATAAAAAAATTTAAATTTAAATCGAGGAATGAAAAGGAGTACTACAATGGAGAAGAAATGAATTTTCAATAAAATAATATATCCTCCTCTTACAACCAAATATGTACATTATTTTAGGAGCTGTTGATTTTGTTAAAACTAAATTTCAAATTGAAAATGTCAGAATCGATTTTCATGTGTATAAATCTATTACTCGGAGATATTCTAGAGCTTTTTTTCTCAGATACTGAGATGCCTATTAGTGAAACATTTATTTGTTTAAGTGTCTTTGATCCCAACACAGAAATCAAAATGTATATAAATATCTGCTCGCTATCCAATATATCCTAATCCATGTAAGAGAAAGGGAAAATGGCAAGAAGAGAGACAAAAAAACCCAGAAAAAAACAATAAATAGTCCAAATCAGTCCATGTAAATTATAAAGAAATAAAGTCAACCTGAAAACACTAATTCTGGCGTTAATCACATGAAGTAGAATTAAATGATGAAATGAGATGGTTAAGAAATTCCCCGGAAGGGACCACAGGGTACAGGAGAGGAAACATGTCATGGGGAGGGTTGATTCATGGAGGAAGTGCTTGTGCTGGGAGGAGTAAAGAGAAAGGGCATAAAAGGGTTGGAGACAGGAAGTGAGTTGTTGTTTGGAGGACAGAGGAAGCATGCTCCTACCCCCTGCTGTCTGGTTTCCAGCTTTCCTGCCTTGTCTCTCCCCATCGGTTCTCCTGGTGTTTTGGTCACTCTCTTTACCCATTCGGGGGCTCCCTACTTCAGTCTGCTTCATCTCGCTGTCCCCTTGTAGCTGTTCTTTACCTGTTTTTCTCTTACTCTGCTGTCTTTTCCCCTTGCTCATCCTCTCCCGCTCGCTATCCAATGTATCCTAATCCATGTAAGAGAAAGGGAAAATGGCAAGAAGAGAGACAAAAAAAACAGAAAAAAAAACCAATAAATAGTCCAAATCAGTCCATGTAAATTATAAAGGAATAACAAAGTCAACCTGAAAACACTAATTCTGGCGTTATTCACATGAAGTGGAATTAAATGATGAAATGAGATGGTTATGGGGTTGATCAGATGAAAATGAGTCCCAGAGCAGTCATTCAATGAAAGTGGTGTATGTGTAGATTCTTTTAACCCTTGTGCAGCGCTCAGAGACAAATGCATAGGAAACAAAAATGAAAAAGAACCAAGCATCTAAGTATAGCATTTACTGCAACATCAAAAACAAGACCATAAGCCAACTACCAGAATCTCCTGAATAATCACAAACCGTTTCCTCCTTCTCCTTCCAATGTACCCAGATTCCTTAGAGCAGAGTAGCTTCCAATGGATGTTGTGAAGCTTCAAATGTTTCCTTAGGGTGAACACAGTTGTAGCATGCGCCAGTACTCCATGTGATAGTATCTCAGGTCATGGCTGGGGAGGAAACTCACAGGGGATGTGGGGCAGGATGTGAGTGAGTGGAGAATAGCCGTAGTGCTTTAATAGGACAACATTCCACTTCATCAGAGGAAAATTTCCCACTGAATATGGTAAATTTGCCCCTATGGATTTTCTTCCCAGCAACTTGGTTCAAGAAATGACAACTTTAATCGTTCTGTGGAGGTGGACATGACAGTTGCTGGCAGGACCACAGGACCTCAAACTCTGCTCACTGCACGTAATCTTAACACTTTAAGCATGCTTTTCAATGCTTTGCACACCCCTCTTGTACCTAAAGCGTAACTACCACACTATATAAAGTCACCACCCAATAATAGGCATATGGTGACTAGCTTCTTAATCGTGCTATTATCTGTGACAAGTACCAGGTTTTGAAGTAATCCTTATTCTTCTGAGACTGGCAGACAGGCTTGGACACAGACATCTTTCTCAGAGACATCTCCGCTCTTTCTCCGTCCGTCCCGGTCTTCTCTAGGAGGCATTGCATGGAGGCGAAAGGCACAGGAAGGGACTGATGGTGCAGGAGCACAGACGGCTCTACAGCAAGAAGCCTGGCCGTCAGTCTCTGAAGAAACAGGATTACTTCAGAATGCGGTACTTGTGGCAGATAATAACACTATTAAGAAGCTAGTCGCCATATGCCTAATTATTGGGTGGCGACTTTCTATAGGGTGGTAGTTCCACTTTAAAGAGTTAAGTAGGCTCATGCACTAGAATTGCTTCAGTATGCTAAAACTTCCAGCATCTCTCATGCTCTTGAAAAAGGAAATGGGGAAAATCCATAGGGGCTATTGGTATTTTCAGACCATAGTAAGGTAAGTGAGGGGTTATTGTAATGATATGTTAGTTCTCTTTTAAAAAATAGAATAATTATATTTCTTTTATTAGCCTTCTGTATTCCACCCCGTGACCAGTATCTATATCTTTCTACAGGTTGTTGTGTCTACTACGATTAATGTGGATGGACATGTGCTGTCTGTATCAGATAATATGTTTGTTCACAACAACTCCAAACATGGAAGACGGGCACGTCGGCTGGATCCATCGGATGGCACGCCATCTTATCTAGAACATGGTAAAACTCTTTTTATAAAACTGTCATAATAATTACGCACTTTGTGTATTTATTGATACCATTAGTTGCTGATTTACTGGTGGCTGATGGTTCCGTGATTCTAGTGCATTTGCTGGCAACCTTTGTTGACTACAACTACCATAAAATTCTGGGTATAATACGCACAATTTTGCCCCTCTTCACCTTATTTGAAGTGTGTGTGGGAGAAGGGTTGCTTATTATACACGAGAAAAAAAAATCCCATATATTTATTTCTGTCCCCCCCCATCTCTCCAAACACCTCAATCTGCTCCCAGCTTCCCCTCCAGCTTCTCAACCCCCATCTCGCCCGTAGTTATCTGTGCATGCCACCAGCTTCCCACAATGCCCTGTAAGGACCTTTTAATTTAGGCTAATGGTAATGCACTTTCAGAAACTTAAGGTCCTCGCAGGGCACTACCGTAAATCCAGTGCATAGATATCTGCACATTGGATCTACGGTAGTACCCTGTGAGGACCTTGAGGTACCCAAAGGTACCCAATATACTATCTCATGGGAGCAGCAGAGCACTGCATCAGGCGAGCAGTAATACACCATTACTTGAAACCAGCAGATAATTATGAGACCAGTAGTTTAATGCAATTACATGGGACCAGCATTGTAACGTAAGCATCCACTACTGTAATGGTGTATAGTCAAGCTGGTGGCATGTAATGGTTTATTGTTATGCTGATCTCATGTAATGTCGGATTAAAAAAGATAGGGAAAAGAAGAAAAAGCAAACACTTCATGTAGAATGTCAAAAAATAAATATTAAAACACTTTATAATAAAACACTACTGGACACTGCCTCACTAAAATGTGAGTGTGATACCAGCAGTGTTTTAGTTTATAAAATACATAGAACTGGACTTCCCAGTAGGCAAAGAAGGCAACTGCCTCGAACGCCAAATTTTGAGAGGCACCTCAGCTGTGCTGGCCACACCAATGTTCTCTGTTGTAGGTGTGGCCAGAGAAATCTCAGTGTCCTTACACCAGTTTTATAACCCATTACAGGCTATTATTTAACCCCTTGGTTGCTAGAGCAATCTCCAATGCATTGAAGATCTCTCTAGCAACCAAGGAGTTAAAGGTTTTTTGGGGGGTTTTATGGTTCTTGCTTGTTATAGGCCAAGGGTAAATCTGTGCCTGGAAATAGTGGATGGGACTGTTAGGAGGGTCATGTGAGGACTTGGCGTGTGGCTATGGGTGGAGCTAAGGGCTCCTGTAGTGCCATGCCTAGGAGCACCTGGGATGTAAATCTGATCATGAAAATATATGTTCTTTTACAGTCTACAGTGTTTGCACTCTCTTTTCCTCCCCTCTCTTGTGTATTTTCTTGGCCTCTTGCACGCCTCCCAAGTGTCCCTCTTTAGGAGGGACAGTCCCTTTTTGAGACCCAAAACCCTCTGTCCCTCTTTTCCACCCTTTTGTCCCTCTTTTCTGAGGATTAGAATGAGTAGTGTGTATTACATTGCTCCACAGCAATAAAACTTGCATAAATGTGTAGTTAATCTTCAGTATATGTGTTTATAAACTAAGCTGCGTAAATAAAATACTTTTATCTTGTTATAAATCATTTATTGGTTTACACAAAGAGGTGCCAATAGATCAAGAAATAACCTAACAATTGTTTATAACGCCCCACCCACCAGCCACGCCCCCAGAAACATCAACTAAAACACAAGTGTCCCTCTTTGGCCATTTGAAATGTTGGGAGGTATGCTCTTGCGGACTCCAACTCCAGTTACAAAGCTGCAGTGGCACTGTTGGCTCTGCATTTTGTTCAGATTTCCATTGGACACTGCATCTTGTTCTGTTTTATAGATGTTTTTTTCTTTAGATTTTTGCTGCTGTGTAAGACAGGGGCTGGTTCCCAGCATTTAGTATAAGTATAATACATTTATGTATATAGGTCCCTATGAGCTTTTGCTTTTTTGCTTTCTCTAAAAAGAGGGTGCAATCAGCCCTGGGGTGAAAAATTAATGGAGGAACAAAATGTTTTAACCCTTTGAGTGCCAGAAGCTTGCACAACGCAATAAAGTTAAGGTCCCTTTCACACGGGTAACACCATTGCAGCTTTGGTGAAAGTTAACATGCTGGATTATGGTGTCTTTCACATGGGTGACAATCACCTCGTGTAAATGCACCAAAGGGCAGTGTGTTGTATGTTCATACCTGGGAACTCTCCAGATCTGCCCCGGAGACTCCGGGTTTCAGACTGAAGTACTAGGTCTCTGAGTCTCCGGCAGAGGTGTAATTCTTCTCCTTCCCACCCTGTCCCCCCCACTTCTCCACATTCCACCCTTTTTTACCCAGTCCCCACCCACTTTATGATACAAGCATGTGGAACCCCCACCCTTTTAAACCCTTCGCCTTCATGCTGCCAGTCATGTAATTAACTTCGTCTTTCTGGCAGCACATGGAGCTCAAGATGAGCAAGTTCCCAGTTATGGTCATTTCCACCACCAAAGAATGGCCAATCCAAGTGGGTGCCATCCAGGAATATTGTGTAGTGCTCACTTTTGACACACTCCCTCCTGTGTACACAGAAGGGAGGTATGTGAAAGAACATGGGCGACAGAACTGTTTCATGGGGCTGCTACAGTTATTCCCCATGTTAAAGAGGCCTACAGGTTATATCAACATGGTAAATAAATAAATTGCAGAATGATCCTTTGAACCAAGCTCCGCATTGGTTTCTTATCCTTTCTCCCAAGTGACCAGGGCTGGCTTTACATCCTAGGCACCCTGAGGCAAGGAACTCTAGGAGCCCTTAGCTCCACTCATGGCCACACCTCCACTCCTCACATGACCCGCTCCCTGTCCCATCCACTGTCGTGACATAGGAAATACCCTTGGCTTAGAAAAACAAGAATGAAAAAAATTTAACCTCTTGGCAGCTAGATATCTCTCAAGTGAAGAAATGTGTTGGAGAGGGGTATAAAACTTGTTCAGGGACAATTCGATTATTCTGGCCACACCCACAATTGAGAATATGGATGTGGCCAGCACAGCTGAGGCACCCCTCAATATTTGGAACTCTAGGCAGTTGCCTACTCTGTCTATTTGGAAATCCAGCCCTGCAAGAGACTAAATAGCCTGAAACATGGATAGTGCAGGACCCCTCGGAGCTGCTGGCTGTGGCACATTATTATTCAGTGATTGAATATGCTACAAGGCAAGGCAGGGGGGCTCATCACCCTGACAGCATTCCGGAGAGAAGTGACTAAATGACTTTATGTAGCATTAGCGTTAGCAGATACGCTGAACTCTCTCCCAGTGTTTATGCAAATGCAAGTGAGCACACTGAAGAGGTTCCGGCAGGCAAAGAGGAGACTGACAAGATGTTAAATGTTCTCCTTTTTAAATGGCCGGTTCAATTTATTTCACATTGCTGTGCGCTCCTACAGATCTCTCAGTGGCTTCAGTATTAATAACTTTATTTCATAGTGTGGCTCTCAACCAATGTCACTCTAAACACTTCCCTACCGCAGAATAAGAGACCGTGCCCAGAACGGAATAATAATATCTTTATTTATGTATAGCAATGCTAATGTATACTGTACTGTACACAGAATGGTTAAGGCTCATTAAGGAACAAAGGGATTTTGAAGCAATGCATGGACACCCTCTGGTCCGTAATGGATTAATGGAATGGTAAATCTTAAAAAGAATGTAGCTTATATAGAAAGACTATATTTCCTTGATTAGTGCAATCTTATTTTGGTTGCGTAAAAGTGAATATTTACAGAGTCGCTTACCCAAACCCATGCCTTTTCCAGCAGGATCCGATAAAGGCTTCCTCTACTTCCAGCTTATCAGGGACCAGCAAAATGATGTCTGAGAAGGGACAAATTTCATCTCTGTTAAAGCCAAATATTTACTATTGCGCATGCACAAAACACGAACTCCAGCTTTGCACTTTCATTTCTAGTTACAGTTAAATTTGGAGGGAAATTTTTGACAACTTAATATGATTCCAGACGGATAAGCAGACAGAGAGACAGACAGACAGCTGTGGACGACATGTGGACAAACACATACACACACACCTCTGTGTACGTATGCACACTTATCTGTACACACACAAATAAACACACAACATATGTGGATAAACACATGCACATCTACACACACTTGCCCATATAGGAAGAAACAGGCTTACACATACAAACCTGTCCACGTGTGTATAGACACACACAAGCACACATCTTCACAAAACTGGAAATATATACCTGCCTGTATGTGCACAAATACACATACACACACTCAAACCTATACATGCACTCATCTGCTCTCACACACACGTACAAACCTGCACATATTCCCATTCATGCACACATCTGCACACAAACTTGCTCATATTTGCACACACAACTGCATGCACATGCACACACACTGGCCTGTATATGTGGAAACACAGGCACACACCTACCCATATGCGGACACACACACACTCACGCACACACATCTATTCACACACCTCTTCACACACTTTTACATACACACACCTATCCACACACTTCTTCACACACATCTGAACACAAACACATACACAAATACCTGTACGCGTGCACACAAAGACGAGAAATGAAACTTTAGGTGCCCAGGTTCTTGCTCATGTGACCTTTCCACCCTGATACACATATTCCTATACGCATACCAGGAGTGGAATACCTGACATCAGATCTGAGTTCTGCTCTTCCCTCCTCTTCCTTCTCTTTATCTCAGTCCCCTGGATTTGTCAAGGTGGTCCTCCTGATTCCACTTTGTGAACAATCACTTTGCTAGTAGAACATAGCACTTAGCTATCACTGAGACATAGCTGGGATTTGATCCTAGGGCAAACTCTTTAGGTTCTCTATTATTCTATGCAGCTCATTTATCAAAGTGTCTAACAAATTCTCTCTACTTGACAAATTAGTTTATGGAATCCAATTAGGATTTGTAGGGTTTTTTCAATCCTCGCTGGTTGATAAATCTAGGTTACAATGTCTAAAATAACTAACTGCTTGATAAATGAGTATCGGTGAACGCAGCATGGAGTGATATTATCTCAAATGAGATCCCATCACCCACTGGATACATTTACCCTGTTTGTGTCATTTTGAGTTATTATTAATTTCATTGCAGCCAATTTGCTACCCTTGTGCCATCAAGTAGCAGGAGTTGGCAGGAGATACTTAGAACAACTGGTGCAGTTTTCTTTAACCCCTTAAATGGCAGAGAAATCTCAATCACGGGGACATTTCTAGGTACTGGATGTGTGGGATAAATCCTAAATCTCACTGGTAAACTTTTTTTTTAGGAAAAATATTATATTGTAGAGCTTTTCCTGTGGAGTATAACAGAGGTACATCCTCTGCCAGAGGTTGTTTTATTCAAAAGTTACAACCGCTCAGGAAGTGATGAAGCAGTTACTGTCATATTCTATGGAGAACTGTTGTCCGTGAATAAACTCTCCCATGGAACGCAATAGAATCTAACTGAACACCAAACACTCTATAGGTTATCATTATGGACACTAGAGGGCACTGTTAATGTAAAAAAAACAACAACAAAAGATTAAATGGTAATAACTTTGGAAAGATGTATCTCCTTGTGATGGAAGTGCCCTTGTTTTATTCAGCAGGAAAATCCCTACAATATATGAGTTATCAAAAAATAAAGTATCCTTTCTTTACAGGGTAACTATGACTCAAATACTTAGATAATAAGGGTGTATAGAAGCTACACATGCAGCCTCAAAGTTTGTGGTTAAGAGTTCTGAGCCACTGCCAGTTGAGGGGGTGGCTTTTTTTTTTTTTTTTGACCACTGGAATGTCTTACAGGAGCTGGTATGGGGTTGAACAGCACATCCTCAGGCCTTTTAATTTATTTTGTTTCAGTAAGAGTAAACCATGGTAATCATACCCAGGAACATTGTTTTTTTGGACCCACGAAATACCGTTCATGAGCTGGGAATGGCCATATCTAAATGATGCAAATGATATTAGAATGTGGGTGGGGATTAATCATAGGGGTGGGATTTAGAGGACAAAAAGTGAGGCTTGATGTTAGACTTGACAGGAAGTGGGCAGAACAGACAGGAAGTGGGAAGAATTACTCACCAAAATCAGAGAATCGGCCTCTGTCCCTGGAAACCCAGTAATTAACTCTCCAGGGCAGCTCCAGAGAGAGTTCCCAGTTATGATAATAATTGCCCTTTAAAGCTCTGGGTCTTGTTGGCAGCATGGTGCATATAATGGTTCTATCCCTCTAATAGTAATTGTACAATTGGGAAGAATTGGGCAGAATTTTATTTCAAACTCCCCACATCCAGAGAATCAGCCTCTGCCCCGGAGACCCAGTACTTAGAGGACAAAACCAGAGTCTCTGGGGCAAATCCGGAGAGTTCCTAGCTATGTAAACAACCCCCAAATACGTAATGGTTTAAATGGGGCATTCAACATCTTGAAGGCCAAAAAGATCTCAAAAGCATTGCAATATTTTGGAGATCTCTGTAGCATTCAATGGATTAAACTCCCCATTTAATCCAATGGGAATTTTAATTTGCCCCCTATGGTGTGGCTGGTAAGCTCTAGAATTGCGTCTCTTTAGTTGATGTTCAGCCTCTTTCACAAACTGAAAACAAAATAATCCTTCCCTCATCTTTACCAGATCAACCTTCTATTTAATCAATTGACATATAGTATAACTCTGCTAGAAATTCATCAAATCCTGTCTCTATTATACCTATTGTATCTGCTATTAACATATCCCTGGAAAGTGAATTCTACAGTTTGGCAGCCCTTCCAGTAAAGAACCCTTTCCTCTGCTGAGGGATGCATTGGAGATCTCTCTAATATCTAAGGGGTTAATAACTGCTCCTCCTTCTCTTGAACGACCTTTGCCAAATAATAAAAGCATAAATATTCTGCCAATAGTCATTCTGTTGGCTGGGACCGAAGAACTATTTCGCGGAAAAGCAGAAAAGAACATTACTATTGTGTGTGATAATATGGAGCAACATTTTCCAGTTCTGTACCCTTCCGTACCCTTACAAAACAGATATATGCTTATAGCATTAATGCACATGAAATAAATTATCCGCCACTCCTTCCCCTTTACAGGACTACCTAATTAAGTCACTATATTTGTCACTATGAATCCAGCGCTTACTACTTCTTATTAAGGCTTATGTACTAAGAAACACTGGAACAATTCAAGAGCAAAAACATATCTCACAAAATTCATATTGATGTAAAGGGAGAGCGTACCACAATATGGAAAACATAAAGTATAGAACTTTTCCTGCCAAGTAAGATAAGAGTATTTCTGCTGCTGGGAGATACTTGGGGCCAGATTTCCCTAGAGCTCCAGGTTTTGAAGATCTTCTTAGCTGTGCTGGCCACACCCACATTCTGAATTGGAGGTGTGGCCAGATCAACCTTAGTGTCCTTGCATCAGTTTTATACTCCTTTACAGGCTGTTATTTAACCCTTGAAAACTAGAGTGATCTTCAATGCATTTTGTAACAATGCATTGGAGATCTCTTTAGCAACCAAGGTGTTAAAGCTTTTTTTTTTTTGTTCTTGCAGCAGATGAGACTGCGGGCGGGGTCATGTGAGGTGTGGGGGCGTGGCCTTAGGTGCAACTAAGGGCACCTAGACTGCCATGCCTAGGGGCAACTGGGATGTAACTCTGGACCAGGAGACACTTATTCAAAATGTATCACTCAGCAAGATAATTGGTTCATTTTGTGTACATACATTTATATATTATTTATTTGGGATTTATTAACATTTTGAATGCTTGAAAGCTCACCAACACATTGTGAATCAGATTTGTTTCACCCTTTGAATACCAGAGGGGTATGCAATGCATTGTTAAGCAATGAGTTGGGCACCCCTCTGGCAATCAAAGGGTCAAGACCCCCAATTAAGTCAATTGGGATTTTTAATTTATTTTTTTCCCTTATATTGCAGCTCCTTTGACCCAGCATTGCAGCAATTTCATAAAACGTTTAAAAAAAACCAAAAAACTTTTATTTGGTGTTATTCACAGATGACCTTGTTGTGTGCCTGGCAGTGAAGCTCAGCTGTCTTTAACGCTTTGGATGCTGGATGTTGTCAACTCTTTGGAAACACTCTCTAGCATCCAACGAGTTAAATTAGCCTGGAGGGTCTTAATACCACTGGAAAAATTGAATAATGGAAACACAGAATTGAGAAAAACATTTTTGGACTCCAGCCTGGAGTCTCCTGGGGTCTGTGCAAGAGCTGGAATAACTTCCTGGATCCACCCAGAGACTATAATGAGGTTGTTTCTCCATCAGCTGCTATTTGGGTTCATATACCCTGCCTGTGTGTAACGAACGTATACACCATGGTGTGTGTGTGCGCTCTGGTACAGGGCCTGAAGGATACTTATCTAGCACAGGGATAAGCAACCTTTGACTCTACTGCTGTTGGGGGCTTACATCTCCCATCATCCCCAAACAATCACTAGCCGATTGGGATTGATGGAAGTTGTAGTTCCCAACAGCTGTAGAGCCAAAAGATTGCTTATCCCTTATGTAGCAATTCAAAAATGCATTTGCTGTGCATTAATATATTGTCAATAATACAGTATGTCCATTGCACAATTCAAGAGACCATTTGTACATGGGTGATACCTTCACTGACACATGCACCCTGAATACAAGACCTAAACTACTATGCGGACATGCTCGGACCTGGGGAGGAAGTTGTCCCTTCGGTTCTGTATGTCAGAACTCCCCAACATTCACTGGGCCCTAGACAGGAGCCTAGGGTGCCTTGGGCATAATCCAGCTGTGAGAGCAATTCAGGTAGAAATCCACTGCACCACAAGGGAAAACTAAGATTTACCAAAATTCTGATTGATTTAAATGGGCTTTTAACTCCTTGAATACTAGAGAGGTCTCCAGTGCATTGTTTTGCAGTGCATTAGAGACCTCTTAAATTTTCAAGTGGTTAAAACCCCCATTTAAATTAACTGGAATAGTTAGACAGATAGATAAATTAGATTATCAGTGATAAGCGACATGTGGCCCTCCAGCTGCTACCAGACTATGTCTCCTAACATCCCCTGTTGACCAACAGCTGGAGTGGGATGATGGGAATTGTAGTCCGGCAGCACCTCGAGGGCCTCTTGTTGCCCACCACTGCGATAAACAGACAGATTAGAATTTGCTAAGCACCATACTCCTAACTAAAACTGAATAAGAATTTGAATGCCAGAAGGGAGCCTGATGCAACTAATTACCCACTCCTCTGGCACTTACAGAGTTAAACTTAAGCACCACTTAGTATGCAAGGCCCTTGATGTATATGCTGGGAGGCTGGGCAATATCACTTAGCCGGTGCCCCATGGCATCCTGCAAGGGTGACAGATGGATGGGACTGACAGTTAATCCTATCATAAAGATTCCCTTAAGACCATCTGTATAATCCACTCAACAAAATCAAAGCCTACAGTGAACAAAACGTAGGCCAAGGTTAGCGCCAAAGATTTTCCAGGAAAGTTATTCATTTTTACTTGGTGAGGGCAGCTTGTACAATTCTAGAGTGGGCAACTTGCAGAACTCAGCTGTTGTTGGACAACAATTCCCATAATCCTCTGCCAGTTATTGGTTTGAGAACTGTTGGCCAGGATTTGTAGTCCAACAAATGCTTGAAAACCTCACGTTACCACATTTCCCCTTGATGTTTTAACCCCTCAGGGGCCGAAGACATCTCAAATGTATTGCTTCACAGTTACTCCTTTTAGTGTCAGTGGAATATCCAAAGTATTACGTTAATGAGGAAACTGAAAGAAGGTGCTCCCTATTGCTAACATTATCTTACTGGCTGGGAGCAGTCATGTGTGATGTTGTCAGTGGCCATCAGCCATGATAGGAAACTGATTTTATTATACTGGGTTTCAGGACAGTGCAGAGCCATTGGGCTTCACTGTATGAAGGACCCCACTGCAACTGCACCCTCCGCAACCCCTGTAGTTATACCACTGGAAGCAAAAGAGATCAGTGGGCATCACGAGGAATCTTTCTTCTTTGGAACCTCCGGAGAGGGATCATGGGCTGGGAATCATGTCTAAGTGATGCAAATTATGTCATAAAGTGGGTGGGGCTTAATTGATAGGTGGGATTAATTGGAATTGAGAGGAGGAAGGATCAAAAGTGGGCGGAGTTACCCAGGAAACTCACCTAAACCAAAGAATCAGCCTCTGTCCCAGTAATTAACGCTAAAACCCCCCAGAGTTTCTGGAGCAGAGCTGGAAAGTTCCCAGGTATGTCAATGAGGGCAACTGAGAACTCGCCCTTGACGTACTCTTAGATATGCCTAACAGTCCGAAATAGCCTCTGATCTTGCCGTTACAGAACACATTTAATTTCATGGGGTGCTTAGAGATGCCTCACAATCCTAGATAGCCTCTGATCCTGCCGTAACAGCTCTCATTTAATTTCATGAATCACTGTCATAGTGTGCATCACCGTACCTAGAATTTTATATTCGGTATGAATCACTGCCATGAAGTATTTACAGTCTTGTTTAGTTGGTTCCCAAGGCACGAGGAGATGATGTTACTACTGGGAAGTGTAGAAACAAGTTATTAACTGCCTAGTTACCTGGTGGTCTGCAATACGCCACCAGGAATTGCCACCAAGCCTTCAATGAGATCACCATAGGGCACACAGTAGGCAGATGCCAGTCATACACTGAACGAACACTGAGGCTTAAAGGAACAGTAAGCACAATAAACATATTTAAAGAAGAGCTAAAACCTTCTAATAATAACCTCCTACTTACCTTACTTCAGCCATAAAATTCAAATGGCCCATATGAATTTGCTCTTGTGACTTTGTTCAAGAGATAACACCTTCAATCAGTACTGATGTCATGTTCATGGAGGCAGACATGACAGTTGTTGGCAGAATTTTTAATCTGACGCAGGCATCGTGCATCAGTCTACTATTACAAAGCAATGCTTTGCCCATAAAGGGTTAAGATTACCATGTGCTCTGTGCACAGTTTGATGTCCCGAGATCCTGCTAGCAACTGTCATGTCCACCTCCATGGATATGATATCTAGGACTGACTGATGGGCACAAGGGCAAAATTCATAGAGGCCATTAGGATTTTAGCAATGGTAAGTTTAATTGGGGGGTTATTAATAGGAGGTGTTGCTCCTCCATTAATCATTTGCAATGCATTTGATACCTCTCTGACACTCAAAGGGTTAATACAAAGAGTATATGGCCCTGACTAACTAGAGTAGATTAAACGTTTAAAGAGTCATATTTGGGAGGCTAAAGAGATGAAATTGTGGGTCAAGTTCTATTGGACCCCAAAGGACAAATATATATTTAAAGGAGCAGTAAATTTTTTTTATGAAAAAATATATATTGTAGGGATTTTCCTATTGAGTAAAATAAGGGTACTCCCACTGCCGAGAGATTTATATTTCCAGAGTTATTACAGTTTAAACCCATGTTTTTTTACATTAGCAGTGCCCTCTAGTGGTCAAATTCTAATTAGATTTCCTGTTAGATTCTAATGAAGAGGAAAGTCAGAGACATACATAGAATGTGATAGAAACTACCTGTCACCTCCTGTCAGTTAGAACTATCAGGAAGTAAACACAGTAAATTCACTTCCTGGTTATTTAACCCCTTAACGACCAGCGGTCGCGGGGTGTCTGGTCCTTTAAGGACCCGATAGGGAATTTCGGTGTGCCGCCCCACGTGACTGATCATGTGGGGCGGCACGTCAAACAGAGGGACTGAAAGAGATCGCTCCGGTCTTGGAGCGATCAAATTCAGTCCCTGGTATTACTCTGCGCTCCTGCAGTGAGTAACCGGACGCGAAGGGGTTAAACTGCTATAAATTTTGAATAAAACATCTGACAACGATGGGAGTACCCTTGTTTTATTAAGTAGGAAATTCTCTATAAAATATGTGTTTTCATAAAAAAAGTTTACTGCTCCTTTAAGTGGCTCTTGTAAACACTTTGGTGCTATAGAGGTCACCAACATGTTGCTTCAGTCAGTGGGATTATTTTTGTTCACTCTGGTGTAGCTGGTTTGCGAAAGGTGTGCGATGCATTGATTAGTAATGCTTTCACATCCCCCCTAATAACTCCTAAAGAGGGGCACTTGGAAGGTATGCACCACTAATATCTCCTACAGAGGGGCACAGGGGAGGTATGTACCTGTAATATCTCCTAAAGAGGGGCACTTGTAAGGTATGTACCACTAATATCTCCTAAAGAGGGACACTTGGAAGGTATGCACCACTAATATCTCCTACAGAGGGGCACAGGGGAGGTATGTACCTGTAATATCTCCTAAAGAGGGGCACTTGTAAGGTATGTACCACTAATATCTCCTAAACAGGGGCACTTGGAAGGTATGCACCACTAATATCTCCTACAGAGGGGCACAGGGGAGGTATGTACCTGTAATATCTCCTAAAGAGGGGCACTTGTAAGATATGTACCACTAATATCTCCTAAAGAGGGGCACTTGGAAGGTATGCACCACTAATATCTCCTACAGAGGGGCACAGGGGAGGTATGTACCTGTAATATCTCCTAAAGAGGGGCACTTGTAAGGTATGTACCACTAATATCTCCTAAAGAGGGACACTTGGAAGGTACGGACCCCTAATATCTCCTAAAGAGGGGCACTTGGAAGGTACAGACCCCTAATATCTCCTATAGAGGGGCACTTGGAAGGTACAGACCCCTAATATCTCCTATAGAGGGGCACTTGGAAGGTACAGACCCCTAATATCTCCTATAGAGGGGCACTTGGAAGGTACAGACCCCTAATATCTCCTAAAGAGGGGTACTTGGAAGGTACAGACCCCTAATATCTCCTATAGAGGGGCACTTGGAAGGTACAGACCCCTAATATCTCCTATAGAGGGGCACTTGGAAGGTACAGACCCCTAATATCTCCTAAAGAGGGGCACTTGGAAGGTACAGACCCCTAATATCTCCTATAGAGGGGCACTTGGAAGGTACAGACCCCTAATATCTCCTAAAGAGGGGTACTTGGAAGGTACAGACCCCTAATATGTCCTATAGAGGGGCACTTGGAAGGTACAGACCCCTAATATCTCCTAAAGAGGGGCACTTGGAAGGTACAGACCCCTAATATCTAAAGCGGGACACTGGGAAGTATGCTCTAGTTCTGGAAGGGTTAAATTCAAGTTGTTACTTTGCGAAAAAGAATGTTCTGACATTTACAGCTATGTATGCATCGCAATGTGTTGGAGACCTCTCACTAGAATTCATCAGCTTAAATGCCCCTTTGAAATGAAAGGTGGGAAGCTATTTGTTCCTTATGGGGAAGCTGTCCTGGTTTGCCTCAGAATTGTCCACCTTTTCTTAGTACATGCAGTCTACCGCATGTTCATCTCTCTCCCACTCTTTGTACATCATGGCAGAATCTTTTGGCCTTCAGTAGAAGAGAATGGGAGCTGTAGTCCAACAACAGCTGGAGGGCCACATATTGCCCACCTCTGATCTAAATACTGCCATAAGGCCTGTTATATGATCTGTAAAAATGTGTGACTGAAAATAATACGCTTTGTATATTGTTGTCCAACAACAGCTGGAGCATCACTTGTTGACCTTCCCTGCCTAAACATTTTATGTTCTAACGTACTGTAATCATGGGAAAACAATCTGCAACTCAGGACAAACACAAATTGCCCTGTCATTTAAACTCGTCATTTAACCCCTTCAATGATAGAGAGGACTTCTCTAGCATGTATAGGGTTAAAAAAAAACAATTAGAACAATAAAAATGTTGGGAAGTTGGTTTGTCTCAGAACAACTCCAGTCTTCTTTTGAACATAGGCTTCTTTAAGTATTACAGCAGATGAGTAAAGCATTGTGTTGCTCATTCTTTTGGCACTCAGAGGGTTAAGTCTGAATAATCTGATGATATAATGCAAATAATTAATAATGCTGAAAAAAGCTGCCAATAATTCCTTGACTTGATTGATGCTGGGCACCGAAAGGAACAAGTCAAATAGAGGAAACAGACAAGATAATTTTCAGGCTAAAATTAGCCTCTGGCCGTTTAAACAGTTTTAAATCTTCCGTTCAGTGTAAGATACAGGGCT
The DNA here is from genome assembly GCA_037306005.1 of Rhinophrynus dorsalis. NCBI lineage: Eukaryota > Metazoa > Chordata > Amphibia > Anura > Rhinophrynidae > Rhinophrynus > Rhinophrynus dorsalis. Next base: position 73,008,462 of record CM074721.1, on the reverse strand, counting down.
TGGTGACATAATTAGATCCCAGGATGCTATGGTCTGCGATGTTAGTTTAATGTACAAGTGAGCAGGTGCAAGTGGAAAGCTGCCACTCTGAGCTTGATTGTGCTAAAAAAGTGGTTCCATTCTGGGGTGAACCAGCCAAACCACATGGGACAGTTAACCCTTTGAGTCCCCAGTGGTATGCAAAAGCATTGCTTTGCAATGTGTTGTGTAGCCCTCTGGCAGTCAAGAGGTGAAAAACTCTGATTGATTTACTCCTTTGAGAGCCAAAAAGGTATCCAACGCATTGGGGATACCTCTCTGGCACTCAAAGGGTTAAATGGGGTTTTTAAAGGAGCACAAACACTTAAAAATGAACTGAGGTTATAAACACTTAAATATTGTTTACTCCATCTGTAAAAATCATCTGTTTTGCTTTCTAAGGTCTAAAATCTAGTCTTACGTATATTCTGAGGGAGCAGACATTCCGGCATTTTTCCAGCACTCTCATTGATTGTCCAGGATTAACTGTGAATGGGCAAAGATAAGATAACAGTATTTCTGACAAGAAGAGTGGTGGTCACTATTGATAACCAGTTAACTGGTTTTAGCTCTTATCTATCTCCTTTAAAATCCTTTGAGTGCCAGAGAAGTATGCAGCTCAATGTAATGCGTTGGGTACCGGTCTGGCACTCAGTGGGTTAAGTGCTGGGAACGTGGGCAGGTTCCTGTAATTTCTTCTGTGGGTATGCCCCTTCAGTAAGAAAACTTCCGCAGGGTAGATAATGAAAGTAATAATGACATACGCAGACACCCACGGATTCGCTCACACACACAGTGAAAGTCATGTGACTTTAGTAAAATAAGTGACATTAGTGGAGTTCATTTGCTGTATGACTGAAATTGAGCAAAACTAATTTAACCCTTTGAGTGCAAGAGGGGTTAATTTAACTGATAATTATGAAGGAAAATTTTCTGGACAGAACTAAAACAGGAGCAGTTCTACGGCAATCCAGTTGCTCCGTAGGGGAGAAATGAAAGTTCCCATTGATTTAAATGGCGGGTTAACCTTTAGAGAACCACATACACTTACAGAACCATGCATACACTGTATGACACCTCAGCCTTGTTCCACTGTCCCACTGGTACCCACAGAACCACACAAATACACTGTCTGACACTGCAGTTTTGTTCCACTGTCTGCTATGTGGGTGGAGCCTAAGCCTGTTTGGACCATAAAGTGGGCAGGAAGTGGGTGGGAAAGAGGCAGAACAGGGTGGGAAGGAGGAGAAGTGGGTGGGGAAGAGGCAGAATAGGGTGGAAAGGAGGAAAAGTGGGTGGGAAAGAGGCAGAACAAGGTGGGAAGGAGGGGAAGTGGGAGGAACAGGGTGGGAAGGAGAAGAAACTCACCTCCGCCTGAGGTGTCAGCTTCTGTCCCTGGAGACCTGGTAATTCAGTATGAAAACCATAGTCTCCGGGACAGATTTGGAGAGTTCCCATGTATTTAAATAGCTATCACAACGTATAGGCAGGTTCTAACGCATTACAAAATAAACTTGTATGAAGGCGTATGTTTTAACAGCCGCTAATTCCTGTAAACATAGTTCCCTTTTAAAGGAGAATTAACACCTAATGATAACCTCCCACTTATATTTCTGTGGCTAGAAAATCCTGATGCCTCCTATGAATTTCACTCTTATGCCTTTGTTCAAATGATAACATCTTCAGTCATCCTGGGTGTTATGTAGGTAGGACCGCAGGAGCTGAAACTACTCAGTGCACATGGCGATTATAGCCATTTAAAGACCAGGAGGGGTATGCAACTGTATTGCTTTAAAATACATTGTGCACCTCTCTGGGCTTAACTCTTGAAGTGCCAGAGGGGTGCACAATGCATTGCTTTGCAATTAATTGCATACCCCTCTGGCATTCAAAGGGATAAAAGGTTAAGTAATTGCACGCACTCTGTTTTAATGTGAAAAATTTGCCAGCCGTTATCATGTCCGCCTCCATTGACATGAAATTCAGAATTGATTGAAGATGTTATCTCTTGAACAGTGACATAAGGGCAAAGTCATGGGGGCCGTTAGGATTTTAGGCAGTGTTACGTCCCCTTTAAGCTTGATTCTAATCTCCAGCCTTCACCCCTTGCTCTGCACAATCACAGAACTGCAATAAATATTGCAGATCCCCAGGCAAAGTTCATCACTCCTAAAAGAAATTTAAATCACTTAATCTTTATAGATTTTGAGGCACTTGTCAGTATTCTTTTAGCTAATCCCTGCGCTCGTGCCCCTTGATGATGACTTGTATGAACGCTAATATGCAAAAAATATAAAGAAAACTGCTGCCAGCGAGACGAGATGACATTTATATGCTTCTCATAAAGCAATCAGAGCACCATAGCCCTTAAACAGGCAGGGCAGGGTAATATTTAATAAACTACACACACATCATCTGGCCAATTTGCATTTTGGTAGCTCACGGTACCTTTGGGATAAAAGCTTTTATTTGTGAAGTGATCATTATTTTAACAAAAGAAGGACTACTTGATAATTTCCACTTTAACACTCCAATGCGCTATCAGCTATTCAGTACCATTATGCTAAATCGTGGCTGTAATCATTTTATTGTCACCGATTGAAGGGGAGGATATTCTTCTCTGAAGTGCTGCTATCAACTAAAAATATACTGGCAAATTCATATGGCTACTTCCAAGACAGTATGGAGACTGATGGACTGTGAGGTACTGAATCAATTCTAGGGCAAAGCATCTGCGCCATGGGGGGAGGGGCTAATAAAATGGGTATTGATTTAAATGAAACTTTTAACCCCTTCAATGCTACAGAGATCCCCAATGCATTTTGAAATCTATCTAGCAGTCATGGGTTAAAGTCCTCATTTAACCCCTTAGTGACGGCCGCGTGCAGACGCGGCCGTCACTTAACGCCCGTCTAACATTTTTTTTTTTTTTTTCTAAAAGAATCCGGAGTCCCCGAACGGCGTGCAGCCGCGCGGGGAGCCGGATTTCCGGGACGTACATGTACGTCCTCTGTCAGTAAGTGACAGCCACACAGGACGTACATGTACGTCCTGTGTCGCGAAGGGGTTAAATCAGTGGGAAGTTTGAGAATTTTTAATTGCTCCGAATTATGCAGTTAGTTTGCCCCAGAACTATTCCAATTTTCATTGTTAAATCAGCCTTGTTGCTCTGAGGATGCTGGGAGTTGTTGTCCAACCACTGCAAAGAAATGCTTTGCACACCCCTTTGGCACATAAGGTGTTAAAAACAATTGTCAAGGGAAAAAGCAGAGCAGAATTATGTTGCCATTGGCATCACCTGCTAAAAAAATAGATAAAAACAACAATAAGAACGTATAAAGTTCAAACCTTTGATTTACAGCATAAAAGCCTGAGATTCCAGCGTGCACAATACATTATATGGTACACAGAGTTCAGTTTCAGTAACAGAAATGTTGGATAAAATGTTACAGTTCTGATGATCCACTGTTAATACGACAATGTTCTCACGCATCGTCCCCTTATATATAATGTAATGTAGGGAGAGCGCTAATTCTCAGAGATAGTATCAAAGTATACATTTTATTATGGTGACAGAAATTAATCAATATAATATACATTATGAAATATTGGAATAAAAAATGTATATATAATGCTCTATAAAAATATGTGAATTCACATAAAAATTAAAAAATAATAAAAAGTCAATGATAGGATGTATCACCAATAAATTGCTGAGTATACTTGCAGATACGGTAGTAATAGCGGGCAGGTATAAGCGAAAGTATAGATTGCCTTTACTTCTCGTAATATTTTCAGTAACTGCTGTTCTCCCGACCTGGATCTGTAGTTATATGATGTATGCTTTTACCGACTCCACAATAACAGGCAGAGATATACTAGTGTAAAAGCCCGTGTACATGAGCCAAACTGTGTCAAGCAGAGCTTTACCTTCCAGAATTCTGTGCGTTTGGGCAGTGTCTCCTGTGCACAACCGCACTGGACAAACATACAGCATTCGGGCAGTCTCTACTGAGCATGACTGAGCATGACTGCATCGGACAAACATACATCTGACCTTTTACTTTTAGTGATGATATATATATATATAAATGTGTGTGTGCTCTCTCTCAGGGAACCCTCCCCTTTGTGTATGGCTGTGATACAGCAAATGTTATAAGGTGGTAGAGGTGATGTGGCAAATGGGACAGGAGGCCCCTCATCATATCGCTAGAGGTAGAAATGAGACAAAATGGCATAGGAGCTATGGCGACTTGGACAGTGTGGCCCATACCCTTTGCCGCATGGCAAATGGGCCGGGGTGTTCCCTCCCCCTCACCACAACACTGATGATATAAAGGGGGCGGGATGCCAGAGGCAAAAGGCAAATGGGACAGGATGGCCTGTCCCCTTTGCTGCATTGCTAGAGTGTGGTGAAGGTGGATGCATTAAGGGGCATTAAGAGGGGAGTTGGAAGGCCCTTTGGACACTCCTGTCAAAATCACTGCCCCACAGTATCTGGATGCTTTGCACCCCTGCCAGCCCAGAAAAGGTCGGACGGCAAACCAGAAACAGATTTATAGAAAGAATTTGTAATATACACATAATACACATGTAATAACCAAATTAGATTATTTAAGTACTAGTGTAAAAGCCCATGTACATGGGCCAAGGTCCGGGTAATTTTAACCCTTTGAGTGCCAGAGGGGTACACAACACATTGCTTTGCAATGCGTTGCGTACCCCTCTGGCACTCAAAGGGTTAAGCGGCCGCTACCTCACTGCTCACGCGATGCGGGCAGTCTCTACTGCGCATGACTGCATCATGACAAACATCCTAGCGAATTATTTTATAGGATTGTCAGCTATCAGATTGTGGTTTACGTAGGTGTGAGTAGCTTTATCTACAGGTTGTTAAATGACTGGATACTAGACACCTCGTACAACAACCAATAAAGGTGAATTTCTCAAAGACTTTTTCTATCACAAGCACATAGAAAGCACAACATACATACAGTTTTTATTCCTCTTTAAAATTAACTAAACATTTGTGAAGATGACAGGTCCACTATAACCAATGTTTTGCATTTTTATACTCACTTCCATTTTCTCCATACAACAAACTTCAACACTGTGTCCAGTTGAAAGATAACTGAATTGTATTTGGTTTATTTTTTTCTTTGATCTTTCTTGATTTGATTTTGAACATAATAAGAGAACATCTCTCTTTTCCATGTCTCTTGAAAAGCAGCTACACCGTGTATCAAAGCAATCAGCCCAAGTGAAGGATGGACCACAGGAGGTGCCACGGTTATCATCATAGGAGACAATTTCTTTGATGGTCTACAGGTCATATTTGGCACCATGCTGGTATGGAGTGAGGTAGGTGTTTTCTATATTTCCCTGCTGATTATCTCCCAGGGCTGGTAAAGCTCCATAGGGCAGGACGAACTATATGCCTGTGGAGAACAAGGAAAACAGATGTATAAAGTAATAATGATATTTCACATGTAATTTACTTTAACAAAATGGGAATTATACCTTTAGTCAGATATAACTGAGGTGATATAAAATGGATACATAATTATAGTTAGGGCATTTTATGCATACCCAGGTTTCACAAGGATCCTCCTGCTTGTGGTGGATCTTGCCCGTAGTTTCCCAACAGTCATTTTTATAAGAAGGAACCAATTTAATCCTGTGGTCAGAATCATCAGGGAGGAATGAGGCTGTTCTGAGTGTACAACACATTCATGTGCCTGCTTTTTCCACAGATAGGAAAGGGAACAAAATGAATGTTGCAAGTAAATGTAATGTGATCTTAAATGTATTCCTATAGCAGGAGGCCTCCATTCACTATTTTTCCTCGGGGGGCCTTTAACTCCTTCTGTTTTAAGGCGTGTGTGCAATACATTGTGAAAAATGTTTTACGTACCACTCTGGTCCTTAATGGGGTAAACTGCTCTGATTAAAATAGAATATGTATTTAAAATCATTAGAATTACATCAAGCAAAGTATATAAGCTATCCCACAGCTAGAAGCATACTGAACTCCATCTTGTCATATAAAACTTACGTTTGGTCGCTTACAAATCAAAGCATGGAATAGGAGGTATAAGAAAGATTTTGGGTGATGGCTCATGCTTTAATCCAGAAGGGAGCAACCGGTCCTGAAATAGACACTTACAATGCCCCACAGACTCCTCCTAAGCAATACAAAATATTAAAGCACATGTAATGTGCTTTAAAACTGTGTATTGCTTATCATGTTAAGTGTAATTTAAACTAGTTTAACATTCATTGGCCTGGCTACTTTTGCAGCCCATAATGGGAGCATTCTGGGGTCTAAGAGGTCTTGGGAGGTGGGGTGAAGGCATTAGTGCACTCTGGGCAATGCCTCCCTATGTGTGATGTCACCATTGGCTAACATTTTCTGAATGTAACGTGAATTTCATTTTTGTCTGTTAATTTATTAATTTACTGTTTTCCTTGTACAATTAACTCAAGAGAACCAAAGAAAGCAAAAAGATGCCAGAGTAAATACTACTGTATTCTGATTGGTGAATACTTAGAAAGTATAGGGAGGTGTGGGGGAAGTGCCAGTCAGGCCACAGCAGTGTTCTTTTTGTGTGTCTGTAACACTCTCTCTCATTTATTTAGCGTCTGTTATTTTACCTGTAAAAGTGCACTAAACCGTAGGACCTTATCCTCTTCAGTGGAGGCATCCACTGAAGAGGAAAATTAAATATACATCTTTGCTGTGATTCTAAATATAAGAGTAACTTGTTTTTCATAGTTTCCCCTTGCAAGAGTGCAAAATTAGAGAACTCTTTCATACATAAATCTAGGCCACAATATCACATGGATGATAGAGAGGCAAACTAGACAACGATTTAAGCCATTCCAATGGAAATAATGGAAAAACGGGGGACTTTGAGTGAATGAGTGAATCATACAGATAATCGTTTATACCATCCTGAAGAAGAATCACGGTAGTGCTTTGAATTCCGAGTCAGTGTGAAATCTTTGTCTGAATTCTGCTCAGAACTCTCCTCTTGGTGGGACAATGAATGGCTCTCTACGAGATGTGTGAAGACAGCAAGGGAGCAGGTCTGATACAACGAGGAGGCAAAGTGCACAAATCTTATATTAGAGAGCTCTTTATAGCATAAAAAGCCTCCTAACAAGGAAACACCTAACAATTCCAGGGAATTCATAACAGTACAGAGCTGTATTGTTAGCCGACATGTAACACGTGTTGGGGTCGTGGCTTCTGCAGCATTTATTACACAAAGAAGCAGCTAATGAGATTCAGAGCACTGGAATTCTGATGTTTTAGGGCCAGCAGAGCGGGAGATCTGGGCTAATTGATACATTTAGGTTTCTTCTGGCTCTGACGACCCCCTACCTATCCAGTTTCACATGTGGTTACAATCCACACAAGCAATTTATACTTTCCTGTGTAACTCGAGATATGTTTCATTTCTCATCTCACACTTTCTCACCATCCTGCTGCCTGTCACATACCTCCTTTTCTTTCACTTTTTCAAACATGTTCAGTTTTTTTAGCCTCCAAAGTTATGTGTGACGAATGCCACATTTCCAAGATGGACGTAACTCAGGTCAGCATTGAGGATTATGACAGTTGCTTTCAGATAAAATGTTGATCCATGGAGCTATCCGACTGCCTTTTTGGAGACAGGAAGTATTTTTTTTATCTGCTTGGTACATAATTGGAAATAGGGTTTTTTTTTGTCCTTTTTTTTTTGCTTTCCTCTGTATCAACAATGCTGATGTCAAAGGTTGAACTTGATGGATACATGTCTTTTATCAACCTCATCAACTATGTTACTGTATTAAGAAAAAGTGGAGACATTGAGGAGTGGGAATGAATGTACGATTCTCCCAGTGCAAATCCACTGCCATTAGCCTCTAACACAATGAGCTGTGCTTTAGGTTATGTATTACAGCCATACCTGGGAACTCTCCGGTTTTGCCCCGGAGACTCCGGATTTCAAACTGAATTACCGGGTCTTCGGGGCAGTGTGTGAATCACCAGGTGGGCAGAGTTTAAGTAGAAACTCTGCCCACTTGTGCTCCAACCCGCACGGTTCCTCCCACTCCCCGCCCTCTTACCTCCATTTTGCAGGGGGGTTTTTTGTCCCGCCCCCACCGTGACTAAGCCCTGCCCCTTTTATGCCGTGAATCACGTCATTTTCCTCCCTGGTCGGCACTGACAGGGTTACCCTCCTGGTAGCTCTGCTTCAAAAGTTCCAGGTATGATTACAGCATATGACCACTGTTTAACACCTTGAATGATAGAGCAGTGTCTTATGTATAACGTTAAATAACCTAGAGCGGGGCATCTAAGTTTTGTCAATTGTGGGCCCCATAATGAGGAAGCCATAAGTGTGAGAGACACATTGGATTTTTTTTATTGATAATGATGGTGAATTATAGCCTGTCAGCTCTTCAAAAATATAAATTTATTTATTGATCAATCAGGTATCGATTCTTGAACTGTACGGTACTGGCAAACACAGGATTAGATCTTACTAGTCTACTAGTTCATGTGTGCAAGTTCGTTAGGTATAAAAATGTAAATCTCAGGCAGGCCGCACACTGGAGTCAGGCAGGCCGCATTTGGCCCAAGGGCCACATGTTGGACTCCTCTGACCTAGAGATTGCATTAACTGCCACAGTCGTAGAAACAATAAAAATGAGGTCCCTGCCCCAAGCTGTGAACGGTCTAATTGAGATAAAAGACTGTGAATAGAAAGGGGAAGGAATCTAAATGCAAAACAATTATATTCATAACATTTTACCAGATATGAAGGATCTATCAGTTTTTTAACAAGCTTGATAACAAATATGGAGCTTATGGACAAAAGAAGAGACACAATTCTGGAGCAAACCAACTGCATCATAGGCATACCTGGTAACTCTCCGGATTTGGCCCAGAGACATGGGCGTCTGGAGGTGGGGCAAGGGCGGGCACTCCCCCCCTACAATTATCCCCTCCATATAAACACAGGGGCTGGATGGGCTGGCCTGGGGGCCAGCCCATCCTATGGACTCCACTGCCCAAAGACTGTTCTGCCCACTTCTTACACAACCTGTTAAGCCCCACCCCCACTCACAATGAAGCCCCACCCCTTTCTCACAAGAATCACTTCATTTATACCCTCCCCCCGGAACCACACTCTAGAACAGAAAGTTCCCAGGTATGATCACGGGGGTCAAATGAGAATTGTCTTTGATTCAAAAAAGGCTTTTAACTTCTTGAATGTCAGAGAGGTCTCCAACGCATTGCAAAGCAAAGTGTTGGAGATCTCTCTAGCATTCAAGGGGTTAAAAAATAGATTTAAATCAATTGGATGTTTGGGGAATGTTTATATCCCTTATGACACAGTTAGCTTGCAACTGAATTGCTCTTTTTCCTTTGTTCATAAGTCCTCTAGCCTTCCAACATATTTGTTTATGGCAGACGTCAGAGATTTCGTAACAAATAATTTTTACAAATGTGTTCTCCTCTGCTTGATAAATCAGTCGCAAAGGGTTAATTTATTTAAATGTTCCTCATTTTTCTCACTCTCTCTACCTCTTTTTCCATGTTGATTAAATACTTGACTGTGAAATCTTCCAGTAGGTCCTGCGTACTGAGGAAACATCGAGGTCACCTCATAATTTGAGGGCCTCTTAAAATAGCTTGTCACTGGGATTCTTCCTAGAATAGCTTTGGAATTGAGTCTTGGCCACTTGAGAATTGCCACAGAATTCTGTAATACATTAGGGACGAGACCCAGTTGTGTGTATATATGATGGATGTATGTACGTATGTGTGTGTGTGTGTGTGTGTGTGTGTGTGTGTGTGTGTGTGTGTGTGTGTGTGTGTGTGTGTGTGTGTGTGTGTGTGTGTGTGTGTGTGTGTGTGTGCGCGTTTAACGGTTTGAGTGCCAGAGGAGTATGTATCTCTGGCACTCAATGGGATATATGTATATATATATATATATATATATATATATATATATATATATGTGTATAAAATGAACGAGTCAGCACACGCAGGTCTTTTTAGTGAAGAAAAGTGTATTGACAATACACTTTTCTTCACTAAAAAAGACCTGTGTGTGCTGACTTGTTCTTTATACTTATTCATCTATGTTGGTCCCATGGGAATTTGCACCCGGGCATATAACTTAGGGTGGTGAGACTTTTTATCTCTGTCTGTCTGTCTGTCTATCTATCTGTCTATCTATCTGTCTGTCTATCTATCTATCTTTCTATCTCGAGAGATAGCTAGCTAGCTAGATAGCTAGCTAGATAGATAGATAGATAGATAGATAGATAGATAGATAGATAGATAGATAGATAGATAGATAGACTGTATGTATTCATATATAAAATAGAAATAATCTCCCAGTACAGGACACTTTACTATCTCTCATCAATGTGTTATGCCCTGGTGTTTAAACATTTGAATAAGTATAGAATGCTGAAAAACTGAATGACATTCAAACTGGATTTTATAAATGTTAGGGAATATAATGCCTTCATTGTCAGAGGGGTATGGCACTGAAAGGGTTAATACATTATTGCTGGGACACATTATCTGTGGTCTTAGTTGATATGGGCCTAAAACATTGACCCAGCAGTAAATTATATTGACTGCTGAAAAATGCTGTGAAGTGTTTTCTGAGTCAATTACCATGTCTCCGGGGACAGAGATTGATTCTCTGGTATAGTGACTTCCCTGGTAACCATGCCTACTTATTGCCCCATTCGCCCGTTTTCAGAGCAAACTCTGTATTTGTCTTTTCATTCCCACCCTTATTAAGCTCCACCCATATATAATGCATACACCTCCACGATACTTCGTACCTGGGTGGCCATCAACGACTCACACACTAAAAAAACATGGATGGCACTTGACAGGATTTTCTAAAAACTTTTTTACTCAATATTTAGTCTCAGCGTTATAGCTCATAATAACTCAAGCCATATATATATATATATATATATTTATATATAAAATTGAAACTATCGTACACACTGCCCATGCCCTTACACCTACTCTAAAACAAGAAAAGACAACCCGAATATCCAAAGAAACAGTTGCCTGGATGAAAAAGCAAAGGGAAATTAAAAAAAACTGTAATATTAGAAACAAGGTAGAATATGTAGAAATGAGCAAGACTATAAGGAAGTGCATAAAAAGAAACACATAAATTCAATGCTGAGATCATCAGAAGGACACTGGAAGAAAATTAAACGCTAAAGAAAGTAAAATTAAAGATGGCCACACATAGGAGCCAAATGTTTGCATTAAAACTTGAAGATGGCACAACACCAAAACCTTTTGGTAGAAGATGTAGAAGCTACAATAAAATCAATGAAAAATGCAGAGCAGATGAACCTGATAAAGTTACTATTGAAATGTTGTATGCCGGAGGTTAACCATTATTCAAAACCAGGCCCGGATTGGCCAACGGGCATACCGGGCATTTGCCCGGTGGGCCGGACCGGGGCCAGTCCGGGCGTTTAAAAAAAAATAACGAACACCTGCCGCCGCCCCCCCATGGGCTGCTCAAAAAATAAAAATGGGTCGCTCAGCCTTAAATGCCCGGGCCTATTTTTTGTCCCAATCCGGGCCTGTTCAAAACCCTAGCTAAACTATTTTCAGAATGCCTACTACTCAGCAAAGTGCCTGAAACATGGAAAAATGCAGAAGTCATCCTACTGCACAAAAAGGTGATAAGGCGGATCTAAAAAACTAACGACCAATAAGTAATCTGCAAGGATTGCACAAAGGTACAATGAAGTAGTAGTACTAAAACTACTCCTGAAGTCTAAGTGTTTTTTAAGTTGTGCCGCATTAAAGGGATAGTAATACTTAAAATATAAAAAAAAAAATATGTTGTAGGGTTTATCCCCCAGAGTAAAACAAGAGTACTCCCACTGCTGAAAGGTGTTTCATTCAAAAGTTATTAATTTTAAAAGCTGAATTTTTTTTAGGCGCAATATCACAGTGGCCTGAAATTGTACAGTGGCTCTGTTGCTACACCATCTTATGGAGATTTATGGTCCCGGGACCAGAGCTGTCCATAGGATCGTGTAGCAACAGCGCCACTGTACAATTTCAGGCCACTGTGAATTTGCACCTAAAATATTCAACTTTGAAAATTAATAACTTTCGAATTAAACACCTTTCAGCAGTGGGAGTACTCTTGTTTTACTCAGGGGGATAAATCCTACAACATATTTTTTTTTACATTTTAAGTATTACTATCCCTTTAATGCGGCACAACTTAAAAAACACTTAGACTTCAGGAGTAGTTTTAGTACAATGTACCATATGCAGACAGTGCAACAAGTTATAGAGCAACATAATGAATACAACCTTCCATTGTCCATTGCCTTCATTGACTACGAAGAGGCCTTTGACTCAGTGGAAAAGCATGCAATAAGTGATGCCCTGATCAACCAAGGAATAAATAGAGCTTACATCAATACCCTCCATTCAGTATATGAAAATGCAACTGCATCAGTACAGATCACAATGATAAAATCCAGATCAACATAGAAAAAGGCATCTGGCAAGGAGGTTAAATGCTCCATTTAAGTTGATAGGAATTTTGAAAGTGATTATTTGTTACCTTTTGTGCAGTTGGTATGATCCACAATTTCACTACTTTTACATGAGCCTCCCTCTTAGATATAATGAAAAAAAGATCTGCAGTTTTACTGCCTTTACATGTGCCAGTGCACTAAGGGTTTTTTTTCCCCTAAACCCTTTCTCTCAATGCAATGGAGATATCTCTAGCACCAAGGGAGTGAAAAGGCAATGTACAGTAGGTTCTCTTAGTAGAACCAAGAGGTTTATTCCAGCCCTTCACTGTCCCTTTACAAAAGATCAGTTATTAGTTTACAGGGATCCCAGTGTGCTATTCATTTACTAGCATGTGCTCTAGATATAGGAATAATGTGCTTTTAATTTGCTCAGTGTTTATTGAAGTTGAGTTCAATAATGAGACTATTTAAGTGAATAACACCAGACCTTGGATTTCTTAAATGACCTTATATTGCAGTCTATAATGTATGTAAATGGGTCAGAGGGAAGAGATGTATAACATTGTAGGACTGTGTAGATCTGCAGGATGATGGTGAGTATTTAGCTTGAGGTTTTAGGTTTGGGGAACACTAAAACATCTTAACTCTTTAAGGACTAGAGGAGTGTGCAATTCATGCACCTCTCTGGTCCTTAACCCTTGAAGTGACAGAAAAACAAACCCGAGAACTCTCTGGATCTGCCCCTGAGACTCCAATTTTTGCAGTTAATTACCGAGTGTCCAGGGACAGAGACTGATTCTCTGTGGTGGTGAGTTTCTTATGAAACTCTGCTCACTTCTCCTCCTTCCCACCGTGTTCTGCCCACTTCTCAACCACGTCTCCTCCTTCCCAGCCTGTTCCGCCCACTTCCCACACAAGTCTCTCCTCCTTCTTACCCTGTACTGCCCACTTTGCCCCCACTTCTCCTCCTTCCCAGCCGGTTCCGCCCACTTCCCACCCATGTCTCCTCCTTCCTACACTGTATTGCCCACTTCCGGCCCACTGTATGACACAGGACCTGTGATTAAGCCTGCCCCTTTGTGACAGGAATCGCATCATTTATTTCCTCCAGAAGCACCTCATGAGCCCTCTCCTGGGGCTCAAACAGACAAAGTTCCCAGGCATGCAGAGAGGTATCCAACGTATTGTACTGCAATGCACTGGATACCTCTATTACACTCAGAGTTAATAATAGCACACACACACACACACACTTACACACCTTTCTTTGGCCAGAAAATCATGGCCACTATGAATCTTACCTTTGTCCAAGAGACCATCTTTGATCAGTGGATATCATGGCCATGGAGGCAAACATGACTTTTGGCTGTCAGGACTCCTGCACCTCAAACTCCACCACTGGAATTAGGCAGTGTGCTAGAGAGTACAAGATGTCAGTACTGAAAGGATGTCTCTAATCACTCTAACACTCCCACAATGACCCCTGTTTGGAGCAGTCATTTTTTTATGCAACTAGAGTAGCAAGTAGGCATAAATCCGAAGAAACACATAGAAGCACAAAAAGTGTTTCAAGTTTATTTTAACAGAGAGGTATAATTATACTTTCCCCTGAGTTTATATTAAATTTCAAAGATACACTGATATTTCATTAAAATCATAATACTGTTGTGATAACTGCATAATCAAGTCATTTTATCATTTGCTCTTACACAATGCTGAGTGCTTCAGTATCCAACTTCAGGATTTGCCTTTCTAGCATCAAGTTAAAGGAGAAGAAAACTTTGTTACTGAAAAAGTATAAATGTTGTGAGGATTTGAGTTTTGAGCAATGCTAACATCTTAATAATGAACTGGGGGTTAGTGTAGAATTAACCCTTTGAGTGCCTGAGGGGGTATGCAGTGCATTGAGGAGCAATGCTTTGTGTACCCCTCTGGCCCACAAAGGGTTAAATATCATGTACTTCATTCTAGAGCCTATAAAAATCATCGGCTTTCTGGGGCCTAAAATCTAGTCTTAGTAAATAATTTGTATAAAGGCAAAGTGGAAGAATTTTGGGGACCTCGCTAACATTGAAAGATTTAAAATTCCCATTTAAGTCTGGGGGAAATTTGACCTGCTTACTAAGGTACACATGTTGTGCCCCAGATTTACCTTTAAACATAAGGCCCAATGTTCCACTGACAAGTGATACGTTGTCTGGGATCCATTAAGATGATCAGCTTATCAGATTCGCTGCTCTTGATACCCCCCCCCCCCACTGAGGCTGAATATTTATCACTGATAATTGTATTTCCCTGCTTCGTGTATGCAGGAAATGCAATGAGAATGTGTCATAACTATGGCCGTTCTGGAGATACACACACAAATCCATAAAGGTTAGATATATATGTCTGCATTCACCCCAACTGAATACAAGTGATACAGCAGCCTGAAGTTGGCAGGTAGAATTTAAAGATCTTTCTAAGCATCACTCATTGATGAATGAGCATTGGCTGGGTACAATCAGAAATAAGCAAATTGCTAAGGCATAAATTCTTTGTGTATAAAGCCATTCTCCACTTGATCACTTCCCCCGTTGTTGCTGTATTTATTGACTCAATGCCATTGTATCTCTTGATAAAGTCTAATAGTATCCCCATATAGTGCTCAGCTGACTCTATATATACGTGTCACTTTCAAGTACAGAAAGTGAGATGTGAGCTTCATTGTCAGTATCTCCTACACGGTGCATTTAAACACTGACAAGTTAATTGCATCCTTTATGGCTTTGTTTATGAAGAAGTGACAGTGAGATATTATAGAGCATCAGAAGAACACAACTATCCCTTCCATTACATATTGTGATTTGTCTTCTCTTTTTCCTCTCAGTTGATCACACCCCACGCGATCCGTGTGCAGACTCCTCCCCGACACATTCCTGGAGTGGTGGAGGTTACACTGTCCTACAAATCAAAGCAGTTCTGCAAAGGGACACCTGGGAGGTTCATATACACAGGTAAGTTTACGTTAATGTGACAGTCCACCTCCTTTTTGACATCACATAGTCTACAAGAGCATATATGTGAAGTTAAATTACCTATACTTTTATTACCATTTTTTTCATATCCATCTATTTTACTTTACACTTTTATGTCCCTGACAATGAGCTATCTGAATTTGTTTCATGAGAGCTTTCTTTGTGGGACTGCAAAAGAGAGAGTACAACAAGAAAAAAAATACAATGTAGAAAAGCCTGCTTCTACTGCAGATGTGCCCAATAGGGGTTCACTTTTAAAAGGTTGCACGCAAAAGAGCGTGCAACCATTTAACACTTTAACCATGTCACCTGGATAAAAATGGCGACATGACAATCTCGCAGTGCATGATAGAGAAAGATTGTCATGTTGCCTAGTGAATGGTTGCCTAGAATACTTATACAGACGGTGATTCTCTTCACCTCCCAACCACTGTACTCTGTTTGAGCCTTAACGCTTTTTGTCTTTTTTTTACCTTTCTGCCAGGGCAGCTTCCTTCCGCAGCTTTAAGACAGGTTATTATACCAAAACCCCTACACATATACGTATGTGAGCCGCTCCTGCATGTCTCTCCCCTTCTCTGCATGCAGTATGACAAGAGCGGAGCACGCAGAGAAGGGGAGACAACAGTAGATCTCTAATTGGTTGCTAGTAGACCATGAGAATATTCATGCTGTATAGTTTTCATTGGATACCTCTCTAACATTCAAGGGTTAGAATAAGCATTTAAATCAATAGAATTCCTCCTGAAGAAACTGCTGTACCAGCCTAGAAACGCACTGAGGGTTTTTTTTTATATATATTTAATTATATTTTTTATCCAATAGTATTTGGTAATAAACTCATGAAAGTGCTAGTGTGGATTTGCTCTCTATGGAGTTGCCACAATGGAGGGTGTTTTCTTTAACACATTCAGATGGTAGTAATCATCATATCACACTATGCATTTATTGGTTTCCCAGTGTTGTTTGGATGATTGCACCTTGCGTTTGGTTTCATTTAACCCCTTAACGACATATGACTTACCAGGTACGTCCCGCAAAAACTGTCACTTAGTGACAGAGGACGTACCTGGTAAGTCACGGAAGTCCGCGTCTCCGTGCGGCTGCACGCCGCTCGGAGACTCAGGACTTCTTTGACAAAAAAAAAAGAAATGTTAGGCGGGCGTTAACGTGACAGCCGCGTACGAACGCGGCTGTCACTAAGGGGTTAAATGAATGGGAAATTTGAATATGTTTTATCTGTTCACTATGGTACAGTTAGTTTGCCTTAGAATTACTTGTTCTTAACAGATTTCTTTTACAATATTGTGCATTTTGTTTTGGACAAATGTTATTCTATATAGACAGGCAGTAGAAACGCAATCATATGTTGTGTAACATGTTTGAACGTGATGGCGAGGGACCATTGACACATGCTGGTAAGGTAGGATGAGTACAAAAAAGTAGATTGCGTGTCACTAAGGTCTGGCATTCCTGCTCTGCATCATACAGAGCTCACAGTGCTGCAGAAAGAGATCAGGAAGCTCACTGTCAAGGACGTAAATGAAGGTGAAAACATAAATAACTGAAAGTATAGGAAATTTGACAATATATATTACGCACCTGCATAATGTCTATTTAAAGCAGAATGTTCACATGATTAAAATAGCTCCACAGAGCATGGTTACATTAGCGATATAGACAGGTTAATGCTTCAAAATAAAACAAATTCCTTCATTAATGAAAAAAATCACCTTTTTACCAGGCAGGCACCGGCAGGGATCTTACAGGAAGCGCTCTCTGCGCCTGCACTGTAAGTCCCTTCCCATACCATATGGTTCAGTGGCAGTCACCCACCAATCCTGGATATGAAGGGGACGGACATCACAGAAGCAGAGATGCTGGTTCTGCAAGATGTCTGCTCTGTTCCCCGGTGCCTGCCTAGTTAAAAGGTGATTTTTTTTCATTAATGAAGGAATTCATTTTATTTTGAAGCATAAACCTGTCTATATCGCTAATGTAACTATGCTCTGCGGAGCTTTTTAAATCACGTGAAAGTTCCGCTTTAAGCAATAAATAATGGTATTCTATTTTAAAAAGCTACAAATGAGTGTGTGTGTGTGTGTATATACTGTATATATATATATGTGTGTGTGTGTGTATATATATATATATATATACACTTCTTTATTATATATATACTTCTTTATTAAGATCAACGTTTCGATCCCTCACTTGGGATCTTTATCAATAAAGATCCCAAGTGAGGGATCGAAACGTTGATCTTAATGAAGAAGTTATATGTAATCATGTGAGCAGTCCTGAGAGTGCTGATTTGGAGGAAGTTGGAGATTATATTATCTGGCACCCGGGCAATTACCTTTTTTTGTTGAGAGTGCGTTCTTATTGTCAAATTTATATATATATATATATATATATATCTATATATATATATATATATATATTAGGCTGGTTTACTCAATTGCTGGACCTCCAGCTAGACGTCTAACAATTAACCCCTTGAGACCAGCGGTCCTGGGACGTTTCCGTCCCATAAGGGCCGCTTGGATCATTGCCGACGTGCTGGTACACGTGACCTGTTCCGTGTATTGGCACTCCGCTTTGGGGCCTAAAAGAGATCGCTCCAGTCTTGGAGTGGTCAATTTTAGGCCCTGTTTTTACTGTAAGTACAAAGTATGTGACGTACTATGACCGTCATCGGTCTTTAAGTATTTAAGGACCATGACAGTCATAGTACGTCATGTAGTCCTTAAGGGGTTAACCAGTCCTGTTGTACAGCTTTTCCTGCTGAGCACATCCAGGATAATCCCACTTCTGGTACTGGCTTTGTTCAGATGGTTTTCCACTTTAAACTGTCACAAAGAGATGAAGCTGTTACTATGACATTCTATGGAGAACTGTATACACTGACCCACCTCTACCACAGAATGCATTAGAAAATTGTTGTGACAAGAGGTGAACTGTCTGGACACTAGGTGGTGCTGTCACCAACAGGTTACCCAATCTGAATTATAAAGGTTGGGGCAGATTGGGGTGGATGGACAATGTAGTCCCCGCCAGTTTTACTGCCCCTGATTAATGCATAAGGCCCTGTCCACCTCATCACAATGTTGTATAGAATCAAACCAGTGGTTCTCTCTATTTTTTGTATTTTACTCAAGGCACCCCCCTACACAAAGTCTGGGAATTTCCAAGGCACCCTTAAAGGAGAAGGAACATCTCCTAATTATAACTCCCACTTACCTTATTATGACCAGAAAACAGTAATGGCTACTACTTTTGTTTTAATTGAAGATAACATCTTCAATAAGTCCTGGATGTCATGTCCATGGAGGTGGACATGACAGTTACTGGCAGGACCACAAGGCACTCTGGCCACTCTGCCCACTGCACATAGTAATCATTCATAACCCTTTAAAGATAAGAGTTGTGTGCAATGCATTGCTCTGCAATGAGTTGCACATTACTGTGGTCTTTAAGGGGTTAATTTTGAGTGCCAGTGGGGTATCCAAGGCATTGTTTTACATATTTACTTATATCAACCTATTTCATTTAGCGTACATTCAGACTTCATCTGGCATGTTCACCTCCATTGTCATGACATCCTGGACAGATTAACCCTTTGAGTGTCAGAGAGGTATCCAGCAAACTGTGTGGCAATAAGTTGGAAACTTTTTTGTCACTCAAAGGTTTAACAATGTGTTCCGTACCCCTCTGGCACTCAAAGGGTTAAAAGATTTTATCTCTTGATCAAATCCACAAGGGCAAAATTCATAGCAGCCATTAGGATTTTCTGGTCATAATAAGGTAAGTCGGAATCATTATTAGTAGGTAGTTCTCCTTATATAGTTACCCTTAATTTCCACAATCCAGTTTAAAAAAATCTAGTACAGCAACAGTTATAGTGTATAACACATTACATCAATTTATATCTGAAACACAGCATTATAATTGTTGTCTGAGTCCTCAAAAAATGTGGCACCTAATCCTTTGAGGTAACACCCTAGGGTTTATGCATTGAGTTGTGATTGCTGATTAAGGAAATTTCTTTACTTCCTATGCTATTCTATGAAGCCTATCCACTAAGATCTCCCCAGCTAGATATATTGCAGTGCAGAGGCTCCATAGAATAACACAGGGACTGGAGAATTAACCTCACTGCAGTTATTCTGTCCTTATCACACATTGATGTCATTAGGCTCTTGTCACTAGGTGGATTTGAAGCATTGCATAGCCATTAGGAAGATGACAGTGGTTTCAATTCAATACATGTAGCTTTATTTTCTCTTACACTTAACTGAGTACTGCCCGCTAATACAGTGTTTCTCAACCGGTGTCATGGCACTTTGGTGCACCCTAGGCACCAGATTAGGGTGCTACCATTTTCTCTGAAGACTTTGAAACAAATGTGACTGTTTGGCTTTCAAATTTATATTTATGGAATGTACCATCCACAACATACTAGTTTTTGTAATTCTGATTGGAAAACCCAATAATTAATTTATATTTATGTATTTTACCTTCAAAAAGTCTATGCCAAACAACCTATAAAACGTTAGTGGTGCCTTCAAAATTCCAGAATGTATGTTAGGAATACCTTGAGCAAAAAAAGAGTAAAACCCACTGATCTAATAATAAACCTTCACTTGCTGTAATCTAGGAAGAAATTCTGTGTGAGTTGGTTCCCCAGAGTTAAGCTTTATTTTGTTCTGGATATATTTCCCATGGAGGCAGATATTATTGCCTGAACTGCCATTTTGGCTGGGTCAGTATGAGGTGCTTTAGGATGTTTCCTCAATGTGTAAGGTACTAGTGAGCTGAAAGAGTTTGCACCCTGGGTAGGACACCATTCCTATGGAGTTTGGTAGATTCTATAAAAGGCTCATTCCTAATTGAACATCTGTGACTAGTACTTTGCATATGCAAATTATCCTTGGGATTGGTTGCCTCAAGGTAACAGAGGAATCCATACATGGACCCCCTGCTAACAGCCCTTACAGAGATCAGCTAAACCTCATTGAAGAGACCCAGCAAACCTGAAATATATGTCTGTGGTCAGGGCCGGATTTCCCAGTAGGCAGAGTAGGCAATTGCCTACAGCTTCACATTTTGAGGGGCACCTCAGCTGTTCAGTCAAAACTGTCAGATTTCCACAGGGTCTAGAACCCAAACAGATTCATTTTGAAGCTCTTGTGCTCCTATTGGTTACAGCACACAACAATCACCAAAGCACTAATTCTAATGGCTGGTTGTGCAGCCTGCCTGCTGATTTAACCTTTGATTGTTATAGGGGTGTCCAATGCATTGAACACCCTTTTGGCAATCAAATTACTTGCTTTAAACAGGCCTGCAGGGCATACATTAATCTTCCCATTGGAAAGAATTATAAAATTAGAAATTGACCACCAAAAATGTGGTGTTTGTCACTGTGTTTAGCATAAAGCATTGTGTGTCCATTCTGTTTAGGCAAGAGTAAAAAGTAGCAGCGATAAGGATATCAGTGTCACAGTCTTGTTCTAATATCTCAGCCTGGCCATTTCTGTTCCCTTTTAATAACTGATCATCTAGGGAAAGAGATCAATCATAGAGAAGATGAGACCAACACAAACATATTGACAAACGAAAAGCCAATAATGGCCCTCTGTACAAACTCTATTCATCACCTGAGCTTAAGAGGGACCAGTAAGGGACAGAGGATTTACTCCCTGACCCCAGGACTGTCTGCTGGACTGCAAGCTATAAGCATAAAGGAAAAGACGAGCAATTAGAGTACAAGTCATCTGTACCATACTGAAAATATACAGAGTCCCAATGTATATTTGGCATTATATGTGCATGTGCCTTATTTAAAGAGCTCCATTTTACTCTGCCTTTAGATTGAACCTAATGCCTAATGTATGGAAGTGTAAACTCTCTGATAACCCACAGAGATAAACCCCACTCCTCATTCTTTAGAACACTCTGCTGAAATGCCATTGTCACACAATAGACAATAACAGGGTAACAATGCAATAATGTAACAAAAATATATAGATATAACTGGCTTCTGTATAAAGTATTTCTTCTGAGGAAAGACCTTCTGTTAACCATTTGAGTACCAGGGGGATGAGGACCATACTTACATATGATGTAGGTATAGCTACCCTTTTACCCATGGGTGGGGAACTTGAGGTCATAGCTCCCATGTGACCCTCTTTAGGAGGGACGGTCCCTATTTCAAACCCAAATCCTTCTGTCTCTCTTTCCCACCCTGGTGTCCCTCTGTTTAGGAGAATACAAGTGTATCACATTGCCCCACAGCAATATAACTCACATTAATCTTTGTATAAACATCAGTATATGCGTTTATAAAATTATACTGTGTAAATAAAATATTTTGATCTTGTTCTAAATAATATTTTAATTTACACAAAGAGGTGTCAAGAGGTCCTAAAATAACCTAAAAATTCTCAGTAATGCCCCGCCCTTCAGCTACGCCCCTAGCAAACCCACCTAAAACACCAGTGTCCCTCTTTGGCCATTTGAAATGTTGGGAGGTATGCTTAAGGCCTTCCTGCTGTTGAGAACTACATTTCACATCAGACTCGGCCAGCTGTTTAACCCCTTGGATGCTAGAGATGCTTCAAGTTCATTGACCATGTTTTCCCACCACCACCACCAAAAATTGCCCACAATTAGTGAGTTTCTATATTCAGGTGTGAAGAAGCTACTTCAAAAAAGCCATATCATTGTTGAAAGGGTTAAAGGGATAGTAATGTTTCATAATAAAAGCAGCTCTAATTAATCATCATAGTATTTGAACCTTGGAGAGTGTTATTTCAATTCTGTCAGGGTCGTAGTTCAAGAGTAATTCAATGACAAAGTATCCCCCTCCCGCCCCTTTTACTGATGTAACACTGCTCAGCCAGAGCAGAAGGGAGGTGCCCAGGTAGGTTGCAGAGAGGGACAAACTTCAATTAAGATAAGGGAAAACCCTGAAAAACTTGTCAAGGGGGGCACGGCTTTCATTATTCTCATAGGAAGAAGATTGTCCCTTGCTGTTATCTGTCTGGTCTATGGACTGCATTCCACTTCTGAGAATAGATGGCTTACACTAGGTAAAAGGGGCGGGAGGGGAAACTTTGCTTGTGAATATCTCTCAAACCATAAAGGTTTGAGAGAGAAGACTTATATCGTTCTTCATGTTTTTTTAATGCCTACAAAATAAAATAAAGATAAAATAAAGTATTACTATCACTTTAAGTTCTTTGGGGATGAAACAGGTTTAGGTTAATTTGAAATGAAAAAAAAAGCACCTTTTTAACCTTTTAAGTATCATCAGGTTATCCACAACTGATTTGTACTATTTAATATCTCTGTATGTCCATTCCCTATTGTACAGCACTGCGGAATTAGTTGGCGCTATATATCATCATATATAATAATTCGCTAAATCGTGTGTAACTCCGAAGGAGCATCCAGCTCTGTATCAGCCGTGGCGCGGGCAGTCTCTACTGCACGTGACTGCCCGCGACCGGGTGGCAGTGGCAATGTGGCCTGTGTAACGGGCTGTTCAACTAGTAGAATAATAATAATACTAATATCCAAGGCATTGTTTTGCAATGCCTTGAATACCTTGCTGGCACTCAAAGGGTTAATGAGAAATAGTTACACCTTTTTCTCTGAATTACACCCTTAACCTGAACCCCTCTGTTTAAAGTAATCAGACAATTTAAGGAGCAGCAGATAAAATAATAATAATAAAAAAAAAGGTTGTAAGATATCGACCTGGTGAAAATAATAACACGACTCATCTGTGGAAAGAAGAAAAATGAAGCAGTGAGACGGGGGTGTCTGGAGCGTGCTGCTGTGTGTATTGATCCAGAGGACAGGAGCACACGCTCCTCTTCTCATTAGCTCTCTGGCTCCATGGTCTCGTTACATGGACACCGCAGAGCTCTGAAGGATGCGGGGTAGGGAGGGGGCACAGCCCCTGACCAAGCAATAGAAAACAGATCCGGAACTGCTGTGGCCATACTCATTGTCACCTTCCTGCTGTGACAGGACAGTTCTTTTTTTTCTTTAACCTTTTGAGTGCCACAGGGTGCACAACCCATTGCTTTGCAATGTATTGGTTACCTCTCCGGCATACAAAGGGCTAAGAAGGAATAACAACCCCCACACACACACGCACACATACACACATACAAAACACACACCTTACTATGAACAGAAAACCCTAATTGCCCTTATGAATTTTCCCATTGTGTCTTCATTCAAGAGATAACCTTTTCAATCAGTCCTTGATGTTATGTTGGAGGCGGACATGACAGTTGCTGGCAGCTTTTTCAGACTGAATCAGGCAGAGTATCTGAACCTTCTAAAACATTTAACCCTTTGAGTGCAATGTGTTGCGCACCCCTCTGGCACTCAAAGGGTTAAGGACAAGATGGCTGTGCAATGTAATGTTAAGCAATGCACTGTACATCCCTCTGGTCCTTGAATTGTTAAGATTACCGTGTGCAAATTTGACAAAATTCATAGGGGCCATTAAGATTTTCTGACCATAGTAAGCTAAGTAGAGGGTTATTATTAGGAGCTTTAAGATCTTATTCCTAGGGTATAATGACACTTTAAGAGCTTAAATCGACATTCAAAGTATTCTCAATTATATCTTCTTTTGTCTCTTATATATATATTTAAAGGAATATATTGAAATTAAAGTTCAGCTCAGAGTATTATGTACAATTTTTTTATGTTGCCCGATATATATAGTTACTTACAGACTTGTAGTTTAAATGCTATTCAAGCTGAAAGGATTCCCCGCCCCTTCTGGCTGCCTCCCCTTAGATCTGTAATCCGGTAGTGGGACTGGACGGATGCAGAGAGGGACAATCTTCACACAGTAAGTATAAGTACAACCCTTCCCTCCTTGACAAAGGAGGGCAAGATTTTCCTTTTCTTATTGAAGATTGTCCCTCACCAATCTCCATCCAGACCAGACTAAGAGGCAGCAAGACGCAGTGAATGAGGCGAGAGGGAGGATCTTTCACCTTGAATAGAGTTTGAAGTACAAATTTGCAAGTAACTATATACAGCGCAATATGCTATAAAAATTGTAAATAATATTCGGAGCTAAACTTTAATTGATGTATGACTATATTCATAAATAGTCTTAAATCCCACAATATGATTTTACAAAATCTACTAGAGCAACAGTTAGTTGTAGTGCATGACAGTTTCAACAATTTACATTTGAAACTCAACATGTCACCTAATCCTTTTACCATGGCACTCCAATGTTCCATGACAGCCTACCTGAGAACCACTGCAATAGATTCTGCACAGTGATGTAACTGATGTCATTAGTTTCATGTCACTAGGAGGCTTAGTATTAGTAGGTGTAAGATCTCCTTTAATCCTTCCATCCTTGACAAGTAGTAATTATATCACTGACATCTGAAAGATGATTCTCCTGATGGCCCTGTGGACATACCTGGGAACTCTCAGGGTTATTGACCCAAATCTTAGGGTCTCAGGGTGAAGGGCCAAATTCTCTCAAGCTGAGAGTCTTCTGTGTTACCTACTATATGATTTGCCCCAATTAAATGTTTCTTTAGTGTCTAAACTGGTACCATTTGTATCTGAAAGACAGAGGATGAAGTCCTGTTTGTCTTGTGTGTGTTTAGGAAGTGAGATCTCTAAATTGTAGCACAGTGCTTTCCAACATGTGTGTCGCGACACATTAGTGTGTCGGCTGCAGTGTGTAGATGTGTCACAGGCAAATGTGCCGTTTACACAGCACGAGATTGTCGTTCAACCCAAGCACGAGCTACACTGGGAGCTGAGATAAAACACTATTAATTAATGGTCGCATTTACACAGTGCGAGATTGCCTCCGTGTACTGCATACAGCTGGAGCACCACAAAAGATCTGTAACAGCTGGAGTGCCTTCATGTGCTGCATACATAATATGTATGCAGCACATGGAGGCACTCCAGCTGTTGCAAATCTTTTGGCGCTTCAGCTGTTAAAATCTTTTGAAATGCCACCTCCTCTATACCTCTGCCCTCTCTTTGGGCTGCCAGGCTGTAGTGTCCCTGTGCACCGAGGCTGCCTGTCACATGGCTGCTGCTTCTGCTTGTGGTGCCGATGAGACAGGAAAGACGGATGGTACTTTTAAAATGGGTTATGCGCTATCTATTTACTAATGCAACGTGAGAATCTTGCACTTATATGTAGCACAACATTCTCATGTTGCCATTTTAATACCACACGACATGCTTAATGCCTTCCGCAGTATGAATGAAAGGAATTCATGATATATGTTGTTTCCCTATACATCTTGTTATTACAATTTATGTATGTGTCCGTATCTCTTATAAGGGATTATTAGTTTAACCTCCGGTTTGCTAGCAAAACTGAATTACTGTGTCACGAAATGATGCGTGTCTAAAAAGTGTGTCACCAACATGAAAAGTTTGGGAAGCTCTGTTGTAGCATGTCAAAGGTTCCCAGCAGAATGACTGCAACACTTCTGGGTTAGAGCAAACTCATACATTTTCCATAAAATCGACATTGTGGGAAGTTTTAACCCCGGTGATAGTCCTGGCATGTCATGGAATTCTGGGATGGCAGCATGGCTGCGTGCCGCTCTGCCATCCCAGAATTCAACAAGACAAAAAAAAATGCTCTGTGGTCCTTAACGTTCGATCTGTGATGGATCGGGTGATCAGTAAGCGGTTAAGGAATTATATTTCAAAGTTCACGGGGTCAGCTCATATTGAAAGTTCCTGAAAACAATGGTCCAAATACATAAATGGAGTTATTCAGCAGCAAGCCAATTGCACCATAGGGGATAAATAAAAATTACTGTTAAATGAAATTGGGCTTTTAACCTTTGAATGGTAGTTAGGTCTCCAATGCATTGAGAACTCTCTGGCATTCAAGGGGTTACAAAGCTCTGTTCAAGTGCATGGGAATTCATTAATTTTTATTTGTCCCCTATGGTGCAGTTGGCTTACTCGAGAATAATTTCAGTTTGCTTCTATAAATATGGACCAAGGCCTCCTGTATTGTGTGAGCATACCAGACTTGTAGAATGACAAGGCTGGATTTCCCATTAGGCACAGTGAGAAACTGATTAGAGCTCCCATGATTTGAGAATGCCTCAGCTGTGCTGACTACTCCCATATTCAGAGTAGTAGGTGTGGCTAGAGCAGCTCCAATGCCTTTGCACTAGACATCAGCTGGTCTGTATACTAGCTTGGATAACCTTTTACTGGAAATTATTTAACTCTTTATTATCAAATCTCATTTGGTTTAAACAGGGATTTAAACCCCTTGAATGGTATAGACATTTCCAACACCTCTGCAATGTGCTGACGAGCTCCCTAGTCCCTCTCAATCAGGGGGTTAAAAGCACCATTTAACCCAATGGGAATTTTAATTTGTCCCATGTGCTCAGTTGGTTTGCCCCAGAATTGCTCCTTACTTTTCTGCATAAGGCCCTATGTGTCTTCTCAACATCCATAGAGCAATTTCCCTGACCTGTTTATAAAAGGATAGTATTGTAAAATAAATGAAATATACCTTCGATTGTTCCGTTTAATTTTCTGTACTGAATGGTATGTTCTGGTAATCCTTTACAGTCATGTTCGACTTAAAAATCCAGTTAAAAGTTCATCCCTCTTTCAGAACGTCATACAGACTTCCCTTAGATCAGAATGCTGGTCAGGAGGGATCACTATGAGGAACAATATTGTGTCAGCTTAAGGAAACACCTGCCCTCCTTCATCATTTTCCTTATGCTGATAGGAGGAATATTGTCCCTCGTTGCGATCCGTCCGATGAAGCAACTGTCTTTCGGATCTGAGGGGAGTCTGCATGACATCCTGAAAAGGGGCTGAAGGGGGAAACTTTTAACTGGATTTTTAAACTGAACATGATGGTAAAGGATTATAGTACACACTATTCATTACAAAAATGAAACTAAACAATCGGAGGTATATTTATTTTTTGACAATACTATCCTTTTAACAATCTACACCTTACTCCTGTGTTCCATTGTGTCTCTTTTATCATGGTTGATACCTTCTTTCGACACTTTGTGATATGTTTCTGCTGTATAATTCTGTAGCCATTTATTGTAATTATGCTTTTGGCCTCTTCCCTCTCCCTACCTGCTTCTCTTTCTCTAGCCATAAGCCACCGACCAATTTTCTGCGGCTGTTTCCCAGACAGGCACTTGGGGGCTAATACTTTCATAACAGAGGGTTCAGTAGTCCTCACAAATCAGGAATGGCCCTGTATGCGTGTCAGGTACACAGCTGCTGTGTCTAGTCTCTGGGCGCAAACTTAAAACCAGACCAGGTTCCTCTTCCCGACAAGCCACAAACCTCAATCTACACTTAACTTCCAAACTGTGAAATTTATGAGGAGAGAAAGCAATAAAACGGTTACAATCTGGCGTTCGGTCCCTGTCTCTTGGCTCCCAGCTGCTTCTTTCTCGCTGAATGTGGCTGCCCTAAGTTTATTAAGATTTTACCACTTCTCATTTCTGCTTTTTACCTAAAATGACGGATAAAACATCTAGAGTCCTGATTCATCAAGCTAAAGAGGTACAGTTTCGGAACAAACCGACTACACTATAAAGAGAAAACTAAAATTCCCATTGATTAAAATGGTGCTTTTCTACCTCTTGAGTTCTAGGGAAGTTTCAATGCATGAATGTTTGAGGATAAATTAGAATGTTTGCAAGGTCCATTAGAATCATGGGCGGGCCTATCTCTCTCTCTCTATGGTTTTAGCCATAATCACCCATTATTCTAAAAGGTGGTGCTCTCTCTCTCTCTCTCTCTCTCTCTCTCTCTCTCTCTCTCTCTCTCTCTCTCTCTATGGCAGTAGCCAGCTCCACCCCCAATTCTGAGTGGCTGGACTCACTTTCACTCTTTGGCCCTAGCCAGACCTACCAGTGATGTTAATGGGCCATGCAGCATTCTCAAGGTAGTAAAATGGTCAACTCTCAATTATAGAGAACAGTAGAGTTTAAGAGTGAAAAATCAGAATCTGCATATACCTGATAGCTGTATAAATAGCAAATACCTAGGTAAGTTCATATGTTAAATTAATACTTTGAATGCCCGAGGAGTATGTAGTGCATTACTTAGCAATGCGTTGCATACCCTACTGGCAATCAAAGTGTTAAGAGCCACTAGTTCCAAGGTCATATTTTCCCTTTAAAGAGATATTATAAAAAAATTAATCTACATCCGATTGTTCTATTTAATTTTTTATAATGAATGGTATGTTCTGAAAATACTTTAATTTCATATTCAGCTTAAATTACAGTTAAAAGTTTCCCCTTCCCACCCATTTTCAGCACGTCATGCTGACTTCCCTCATATCAGAAATCCAGTCCAGACGAATTGCAATGAGGGATAATATTGTGTCAGTATAAGCAAAAACCTGCATTCCTTTGCCCTTGTTGGATCCATCCGGACTGGATTTCTGATCTGAAGGAAGTAAGCATGATGTGCTGAAAATGGACGGGAAGGAGAAAACTTTTAAAGGGATACTAATGTCTGTTGATAAGTTCATGTTATATTATAGATTTAAAAAAAATAAATTATATGGTGCAAGTCCCATCTCTAAAAACTTGATGGTTTGAGAGGTTTTTGCTTCTAAAGTCCCACCCTCCCTCCCCTTACCCTGATGTCAGCTGTAAAGCTGACAGAAGGAGATCGTGTTGGCCGACTCGAGGCAGCTCTTCAGCTGAGCCGAAATAGCGATATTTAAAAAGAAATACTTCATTGGAACAGTCTACAAAGTGTGCTTGCAAACCAGACACACTTTGTAGACTGTTCCAGTGAAGTAATTATTTTTAAATATCGCTATTTCGGCTCAGCTGAAGAGCCGCCGGCAGGATCCAGGACCGGGATCTCCTGCTGTCAGTAGAGCGCTGACGTAAGGGAAAGGGGAGGGAGGGGGAACTTTAGCTGCGACTTGGCTCCACATAATTTATATTTTTTAAATCTACAAAATAGCATAAACTTATCAGCGGACATTAGTATCCCTTGAACTGCAATTTCAAGCTGAAAATGAAGTCAAAGGATTTTCAGAACATACCATTCATTATAAAAATTTTAATTGAACAATTGGATGTAGATTTATTTTTTGACATAATTATCCCTTTAAAGGAAAACTATCATCTCTTACCTTATTATAGCCAGAAAATTCTAATGGCCCCTATGAATTTTGCTCTTGTGCCATGAGATAACATGTTCAGTAGCCCTGAATGTCATGTCGATGGAGGTGGATATAACAGCCATTTCAGATTTTTCCATCTCAAGCAGGTAGAGTGCATGAGCCTACTTAACATTTTAAGGACCAGAGGATTTAACAATGTATTGCAAAGCAATGCTTTGCACACCCCTCTGATCCTTCAAGGGTTATGTTTACCATGTTCTGTGAGAAGAGTTTGAGATCCTGAGGTCCTGCTAGCAACTGTCATGTCCGCCTCCATGAACATGACATCCATTACTGACTGAAAATGTTATCTCTTGAGTGTAGGTAAATAATAGGGGCCAATAGGATTTTCTGGGCATTAGTAAGGTAAGTGTGGGGTTATTATTAGGAAGTTTAATGCACAGTTTAAGGGGTAATATGATTGCCATTTACAAATATATTCAAGGTCAATACAAAGAACTATACAATTAATTATTTACAGAAAGAGCTGAACTAAGAATGAGAGGTCATCCATTAAGACTAGAGGAAAGTCACTTTCAACTAAAACAAAGGCAGGGATTTTTTACAGTAAGGGTGGTAAAGCTATGGAATTATTTGCCTCGGCTTGCAGATACTGTAACTGCTTTCAAAAAAGCAATGAATACCTATCTAGCACAGAACAATATTGAGAATTATGACAGATGGCTTCAATGCAGATAGGTTGTTGAGCCAAGGAAATATCTGACTGCCATTAGGAGTCAGTAAGGAATTTTTTTACTCACTTGGGGCTAAATTGGAAATTACTTCACTGTTTTTTGTTTTTTTTGCCTTCCTCTGGATCAACAGGGGTGGTTTGGAATGGGCTGGACTTGATAGACGCATGTCTTTTTTTCAGCCTTATCAACTATGTTACTATGTATGTTACCCTTAATGGGAATCCAACTGTAGCTTTTGTCATATGTTTGATAGATAAGTAACCTTTTGAGTGCCAGAGACATATCCAACGCATTGCAGCACCAATGCATTGAATACCTCTCTTTCACTCAAAGGGTTAACACACTTCATTTGCAGCAGTAAACTTTGAGACCAACATACGCGTATAGACATACAGACTTGGCTTGTTACCCACAATGGTGCCAGACTACTCGGGTTAAACAAGGTGTGGAGACAATGAGTTATTCCTTCTATTAGATGTGTCGTACTAATATACACCTCTGCGAATTCTCACTAGCACGTAGCCACTTTCAAAGGGCCAATATATTCTGTCAGACTCCCACTTTAAGCCTCGGAAGCATTACTCCTGATTATTTTGCTTTTAAGTGTCTGTTCTCTGCTTAGTTCAGGGGGAGATGAGATCCAGGAATCAGAAATCAATGTTAATATAATCAGGAAACAGTGCATGCTGCTTCGTCGTGTTACAAAGACTCCAAGATCAGCAATATATTTCACCATAGAGGGGGAGGTAGGGAGAGAAGGAAAGTAAGACGAAAATCCCTTTTCTAAGAGATACCGGAGAATGATTTTCAAGACCAGAGTAAAACAATTTTGGTGCAAATAAGTTGCATAATAGGGAACAGATAAACATTCCAGCTGATTTACATAGTTAACATGGTTGATGAGGTTGAGAAATGACATTCATTCATCAAGTCTAACCTTTGACATTTATCCTTGATTTTGTTAATCTAGAGGAAGGGGAAAAAAATCAAAGCCATTTACTGTTGTACCCCAAGTGGATAGAAAAATTCTTCCCTTACTCCAAGAAGTAGTTGATGTCCTATCTACAATGTAACAAACTGTCATAATTATCCATATTGTTCTGAGCTCAAAAGATATCTGATACTTTTATGTATTTATAGATTCTAACAACACAGGCTCCTGTGGCAAAACATTTCACACCCTTACTACTCTGACTATGAAATAAAACCTGCCTTTGTTCCCACTAGTCAGTTCACTATTAGAAGGTCTCATAGAAAATATTGTTCCACTACCCGGTGCATTAAGCATGTCGCTGTGAGTAAAAGGGTGACATGAGAATCAAGCAGCATATCTTAGAGTGCTTCATTGAACTGGGTCATAACAGATAAAGCAGCAGATTAAGGGTTAACGTGTTGATTTGCCATGCAGTACTGTACGAGCATTAAGTCCGATTCCCACTTATTCCCATTACAATACCATACAGCAAGCCCATCTTTGTACAACACAATTCATTTCAAAAGAGAGTGGTTAGGTTATTAACCCCTTAAAGGGATAGTAACACTTCAATATTACTAATCCCTATTTTGTAGCCCTTAAAAAAGAACAAAAATGCCCCAGTGTCATCTCTCTCAAACCCTTATGATTTGAGAGATTACCGCTTACAAAGTTCGCCCCTACCTGACATCAGCGTTCTAGCTGACAGCAGGGATTCCGGTCCGATTGCGCATGTTGCCGTCACTTAAGGACCATGGACCATTTTTTTTTAATTATCGCATCCGGTCCAGGGCTCCCCGATCTGCGTGTAGCCGTGTGGGGAGCACTGAATTCCATGACGGTCCTGGCACGTCATGGGTCCTTAATGCAAATCTAAAATGCAAATAAAGAAGAAAAATATTGGACCTAATGGGAGCTGTACTCAATTGATAATGCTGTCAAAGGTCCAAATCAAAGGTGCGCTACCTTCGACCTCTCTGGTAATATACAGAGCAAATATATAATAACAGTTAGTCCCAATTGTAGAAGATACTGAGTACCAATCGATCCTTCTAATATCAGTCTATTGGGACTCCTCTCATAGATCGATCTGCTGCTGCTCCTCGATCACTAGGTCACGTGATCTCTTGAAATCGAATATAGACATTGAAATACAAAATAAACACATCGCAAATAAGCGCATCTAAGAGCAACCTGTGTGTCAAAATTGATTGACTGCTTGTCTTAAGTGAGTCCCCCCCCAAAGGATGGGTAGTTACTAGATGTGGAGGCTATATCCAGCCTCCGGGAATTGTCTCATGTAGTGCCTTTACAGCCCGAGTATGGCTCCTGTTATCCATGTGTTCCTAAACCTCCCCTGGACTCCAGGTCGTTTCTCAAAAAAGTACAATGAGCCAACTACCTTGGCTAAATAGCACCTCGATTTATTAATAATACAATATTAAAATAACAATAAAATGACTACAATATCACTCAATGCGTTTCGTCACAGATGCAACTTCGTCAGGAGAGGCTGGAGGCTGGATCTAGCCTCCACATCTAGTGAGTACCCATCTTTTGGAGGGGGGACTCACTTAAGAGAAGCAATTGATCGATTTTGACACACAGGTTGCTCTTAGATGCGCTTCCTTGTGCTGTGTTTATTTTGTATTTCAGTGTCCTTAATGCAAATCTACCCATGATGTGCCAGAACCATCAAGGGTCATTAAGGGGTTAAACTAAGCTAGGAGGTCAGAGGCACACAAATGGTTAATGATGGCACTAAAGTGGATGCGGTGTGTAAGGAAGCAACATGAGAATCTCGCTCTTTGATGCAGCACTGTTAGTAGCTCTTTTGGGGACCAGGGTTGGCTATCACTGCTGTAAATAGTATTCATTTCACCCCTTAGATGTCTCTTCTCTAATGTAAATTAGCCCACTTTGTATAGTCTCTCTTTAAATTATTTTTTTTTAGCCCTGGATAGCTAGAGAGGTCTTCAACACAGAGACTTCTCTAGCATTCATGGAGTTAAAAGACCCATTTAACTTAATGACAGTGTTTATATTTTCCCTGTGCAGAAGGTAGATTTCACTGGAATTGAAGGTTTTTTGGGGGTTTTTTTCTGTTTGTTTTTTACATTATATGTTTACATCACTGACAAAGAGCTACCTGAATTTAGTTTTCAGAAAGCATTATGTGTGAGGGTGTGAAAGCAGACAGAGTGCAACAATGTAATATATATAATGTAGATAAACACAGTGAAACAATGTAGAAAAGCCTGCCTCTACAGCCTAGAGATAAATCAGTGCTGCAGGGAGACTGCAACATTGTATAAATATCACTAATTTCTCTGTAAAATATTGAAATCTCTCTGGATTCAGAAATTCAATTACCGAAAAAAATAGATGAAGGTGAAAAAAAATAAAAATAAATCATATAATCAATTTGACTTACATAGTGTGATCCTTTAGAATATGTAAAGTCAAATAAAAAGGCCATCCTTTCCTTTAAAGGGATAGTAATGTTAGCAATAAACGAGATCTCCGAGTCCTTATAATAAATGTAACACAATGCAGCTTACTTTTCTGTAGTTCATAAGATATTAAATGTAGAAGGACCCCCCCCCCCCCCCTTCCTGGCAACATCATGCTGAATCTGCAGTCTGGTACGGACGGATGCAGCGAGGGACAAACTTCAGTAAGCAAAGGAAAATTCTGCCTTCCTTCCTCAAGGGGCGCAGGGTTTTCCTTATACTTGCTCACTGAAGTTTGTCCCTCACTGCATTGTCAGATCCCAGGACCAGACTGCGGATTCAGTGGGAGGGGGTCCTTCTACATTTAATATCTTATTAACTACAGAAAAGTAAGCTACTAAAAATAGCACATTGTGTTACATTTATTATAGAGAAACTCAGCAATCTAGTTTATTTCAATCATTACTATCCCTTTAACTCTTTGAGTGACAGAAGAGTATCCAATGCATTGTGTTGGATACCCCATGACACTTAAAGGGTTAAGCAGGGCCAAATTTCACAATAGGCAGTGCAGGCATCTGCCTAGTGCTCCAAATGTTGAGAGGTGCCTCAGCTATGCTGGCCACACCCACATTCTGAGTTGTGGGTGTGACCAAAGTACTCAATTTCTCTGCGCCAGACTTATATCCCTTTTCAGGCTATTATTTAACCCCTTGGATGCTAGAGAGATCTCCAACTCATTAGCATTTGAGGGTGCTGTAAAACTGGCAACGTGTTAGGTAAAGTAAGTGGGATAGCAGAGAGGATGCAGTCAGACTTCAGCACCAAGAACACCACCAGCCTTTCATTAACCATTTGAGTGCCACATGGATGTGCAACGCATTGCTTTGTAATGCATTGCAGACATTCATTGCTCACTCCTGTGGCACTCAAAGGATTATAACATTCACAATCCCTTTCCCCACTTAACAGCTGATTCAAATGCACACAGAACTGAAAGATCAGCTGCTACAGGTAACAGCTGATCTGCCTGTTCTGTCTTTTCCTGAACCAGCAGATCAGCTGTTACATGGGCTCAGAGGACAATCCACAGATCAGCTGATTCATGTAAACAAAAGGCTCTACCATACTCCACGTGGCAAACTGGACCCTTATTGAACCTTAGTGCATCTCCCCCTGTAGTATATGACTGAAGTTCTCTTTCTCTCTCTCTGTAAACATATATATATATATATATATATATATATATATATATATATATATATATATAGTGAAATAGTATGCACTCACGACAACAGGATAAATGCCTGGGTGCACGATCAATGTTCATAACCAAAGTAAAAGAAATCAGCACTCACAGGACTTCAAACGAAGTGTTCCAAGTAGCTTTATTCTGTGGTCACTCCATACAAGACCTGTGAGTGCCTATTCTGGATATCATATGCTTATGATACAATTATATACATCTACAATTTTGTGTAAGAGCACCCAGGAAGATTTTCTTTGTATGGAGTGCCCATCAACCTATATATATTCCCATTAAAAATATATGTTGCAGTCAGTCTACCCCAGAGTTTCTCCACTTTCTTCGTTCATACGGTCCATTGCAGGCAGATATTCTGATTAATAAGATGATGCAAATACACTCTTATAGGCATCATTTCACCACAGCATACTTCTGCTTTTTGTGGTCTTCACCCCACACATTTTAGTGTGAAAATATCCAGAGTATACCTATTTTAAGAAAGCAAACAAATGCAGTAAAATAATAATAGCCTTTCCCTTGGATTTGTCCATAGCAGAGTATGTTTTTCTTTTCCTAAACTGGTTTATAACTCCCTCAGCCAACATATATTTATCTTACAAATGGATGTGACATGGATTCCACAGACAGAACAAACTCTAGAACAGGGGTGGGCAACCAGAGGACCTTCAGCTGTTTAGGACTATAATTCCCATCATCCCCAGGCAATGACTGGCTGTGATGAATGGAAATGTAGTTCTGAACAGCTGGAGGACCTCAGATTAAGTACTAATGATGTACAACAGTGGCCCATATTTTTAGAAGCAAAGTGGACTTATTCTGAATTAAACCAACTATACCTCAGGGACAAAAAAATAGAGAGAGATATTTTAACCCCTTGAGTGCCAGAGAGGTCTCCAATGCATTGCTTCGTAATGCATTGGAGACCTCTTTAGAACTCAAGGGGTTAAAGGCCCAGTTTAATTTAACAGGAATGTATATTTGTCCCCTATGGTGCAGTTGGTTTACTCCAGAATAAATATTTGCCAGTGTTTCCTTTCCTCAAGGTAGTCTAACAGGCCATTGTCTTTAGGATTTCCCTGCTTGGCACAGATGAGTCAGTCAGAGGCTCTGTCATTTAATTAACTCATCTGTACAGAAGCAGGGAAATCCATGTCTTGTTAGGAGCCCCCAAGTTGGTGTAATGCATTGCTCAAGGGGTTAAAAACTGTTACATATTAAAAATGCTTGCTGAATGGATACAAGAGAACCACTGTTGTCCAATAATTGTCACTGTAGACCTGCAGTTGGCATTTTCATGTGTCCAGTTTATTGTATATTGTAAAAGTGGAACAATTCTACTACATAATCTGTCCTGGGCAAGTTGACTAGAGAATTTGTCAGTCTCATACCTCCCAAGTATCCCTCTTTAGGATATATTAGTGCTCTATACCTCCCATTTGTTCCTCTGTAGGAGATATTAGGGGTCCATACCACCCATGTGTTCGTCTTTAGGAGATATTAGTGCTCTATACCTCCCATGTGTTCCTCTGTAGAAGATATTAGGGGTCCATACCTCCCATGTGTTCGTCTTTAGGAGATATTAGGGCTCCAAACTTCCCATATGTCCATCTTTAGGAGATACTAGAGGTCCATACCTCCCAAGTGTCTCTTTTTAGGAGTGACAGTCCCTCTATGAGACCCAAATTCCTCTGTCCATCGTTCCCATCCTGGTGTCCCTCTTTTTAGGAGATAAGACTGTGTGATGTGTGTATATAAGTGTATCACATTGCACCTTAGTAATAAAACTCACAGCAATCTTTGTTTAAACGTCAGTATATGTGTTTCTAAATTAGTCTGTGTAAATAAAATACTAGGTATTGCTCTAAATCATTTATTCGTTTACACAAAGAGGTATCAATAGGTCATGAAATAACGTAAAAATTCTCTAATGCCCCACCCACCAGCAACACCCCTAGGAATACTACCTAAAACACAAGTGTCCCACTTTGGCCATTTGAAATGTTTGGAGATATGCAGTCTTTCCTACTTTACAGTTGTGGGGACAATCGGAGGCCCTCCAGCTGTTGAGGACTACAATCCCCATAATCAGCTACCAGCCAGCACGGCTGGTGCCGGTGATGGAAATTGTAGTCATCAAAAGCTGGATGACCCCAGGTTTACAACCCTTAATCTACAATGAAGGATTTGCAGGTAAAGAAGATCTATAAAAAAGTAGCTAAAATTAACTTTTTAGCCTCACAATAAATCTGCCAAGTTGCACTGAACAAAAGTGTATCATTAACTAAGGCTCCCAAATAAAAATCAGTGCAAGGCTTGATGATTGGTGCTTAATGAAACATTTCTAAATGGAACCATTCCAAAGCCTGATGAAATAACCAGGGGCCACCATTTAAGATTAGATGAAAAGAGGTTTCAACTTCAGCAGAGGAATGGGTTTTTTTACAGTAAGGTCTGTTAAATGTGGAATTCTTTGCCCAATGATGTGGTAATGGCAAATATAATAGATACTTTTAAGAGAAGATTACATGCATTTCTTTCAAGAGGGAATATACAGGGTTACACTGCATATTAGTAGGCAAAACAGGAAGTTACAGTAAATAGACTAATTCTCATTTTGGTGCCATGAAGTCTTATATAATTCTCATGTTTGTCGGTTCTGAGGCGAATGTTGAACTTCATGGACTTTTGCTTTTTTTTCAATCTAATTTACTATGTTACAAAGTATTGTGGTATGATATAGTAAGGGCAGTTATCTTGATGGTTTAATATAGGCATCTTGTTGGTATGGTAAAGTACAGATAGACATCTTGATAATGTCTATATATATGCTGTATGGATAGATAACCAGTGCAATATAGAATTAATAATAATAATATATCTTGAGAGTAAGATATACTATACATCATTGGGGGGCAACAGTCAGCCCTGAGACCCTATGCAGCCCTTAGTGGCTTCTCCAACAGCCCAAATCTTTCCTCTCCATCATGACAATCCATATTTTCACCCCAAAAAGGCATGTGTCCCCATTATTATCTTTACAGCAAATGCCCTTTGACAGTCATAATTCTCCCTTTTAACCACTTAGATGCTAGATTGGTCTTTAATGCACAAACCATGTGTGGCCCTTTTGGGCAGACTCATGGGTCACATAGCCTTTGTAGTTAATCTGGTTACCTATCACTGTTATAGACATATTGATGGCTTGGTGTATCAAGGCTAGACATCTTGATGGTGTAATATAGAATGGTTAGACATTTTGATTATATGATACACTGTGGAGAGACATCTCAATGGTATGGTTTAGCAAAGCTACAGTAGACATCTTTATTGCATGATATTTTATGGACAGATATCTTGATGGTATCATATAGTATGGAGAAACATCCTGAAAGTATATGGGCCACATTTTCTTTACCATTTATATAGCACGAAATACAAACAAGAAAACACTTATGTACAATGCAGAAACAAACCCTCAGTTGCAGTACTTTAAAACATTACCATAAATTCTAAGCAGCGCACAATTATGTTATATTTTCCATTTCTTTTATTTTCCAGAAAAGCTTTACAATCTGGGCTCCTAACAATTTCTGATGTAATAGAACAGATAAATAAAGCTTGCTGAGAAATAACCCTAAAGATTCCTTTACTGAGCTCTATAGGGTGCCAATTGTTAGAAGTGTTTTGTTATTAATTATTGTTGCTCACTGTACGTATATCTTCATAGGGTTTGAGCCGGACCCTCAACAAAACGAAAGTGAACAAAATATCAAAAATCCATCCACTGTATACAGTACCCACATAATACACTTTGGTGTACATATACACATCTGAGAGAAAAAAGAATCCCTAGTTTAAAGCATTTCTACTGCACTCCCAGAATTCTATGCAGCAACTTGCAAATGAGGCCACACACACAGATTCCAAGACCATATAAATATGGGTATGTTACAGTGTTGCCGTCCAGAGGCAAACACTGGAACTGTGTTGAACAAAAATGATGATTTATTCAGGCCTTACTGACTGATACAAGTAACAATGAATGAATAGTCTTTATTCAGCATATAAACCAAATAAATGTATTTTCTAGTATTGCAATATACAGTCCCTCTGCAATAACAAAGCATTTAAAGTTGACCTATCAACTTTATTTTTTTTCATATATGAAAACATCATTCAAGACTGCCTTGTGTAATGTTAACCAAAAGTCTGTCAGTTAGGAAATATTCACACTTTTTTTTTTGGGGGGGGGGGGGGTGAAAGCAAAAGTCTCTTGCTGCAGTACAGCACTGAAAACCTTCATTAACATATGAAACATCACAGAAAAGCTTAATTAGCATATGAAACATCACTGATACCACACATGTACTGCAATTAGCATATGTTAGCATACAGTACCAAGCATGAATATCTCCTTAACTTTAACTTTACATTTGCTGGTCTTTTGGCTAACATGACACAGAGGCAGCTTTTAATGAAACTTTCAAATATGCCAATGAATCAAGGTGACAGGTCCACTTTAAAAGTAATCTGGAAGCAACAGTCCAGTGTTTCAAGTCCTTTAGGTAAATGCCAGCCCTTTGAGATGTTCAGTTGCAGTCTCCAGTGTAAGGAATTGAAGGAACTTCACCACTCTTAGGGTTAATCTAGGGTCAGGATGAAAGGAGGAGACTGTGAAAACCTCACGATAATGTGACATAGTATGAACAAAGATTTTAGTGTGAACAGACATCTTAGTGGTATGGTATAGTATGGATAGATATCTTGATAATGTAATATATTGTGAATAGACACCTTGATGTTATGATCTAGTATGGATATTTACATTGTATCATATAGCATTCATATACTACTTGATGGTATGAAATAGTATGGAGGGACAGCTTTAAAATTGCATCTTTATCTGAAAAATTCCTTTCTATTGAAATAGTTCTCTTCTACCGTTAAACAGTTCAAGACAGAAACTGTGGTGTTTCATCTATGGGGAATTAGTAAGACTTAGATTTTTCGCACGGTGTCTAAAAAAGTATTTTATCCTGATAACTAGGCTGGATAGAATAAAATAGTAATATTAGTTTTTAATATGG
Organism: Rhinophrynus dorsalis; assembly: GCA_037306005.1. Lineage (NCBI taxonomy): Eukaryota > Metazoa > Chordata > Amphibia > Anura > Rhinophrynidae > Rhinophrynus > Rhinophrynus dorsalis. Next base: position 72,968,176 of record CM074721.1, on the reverse strand, counting down.
CTGGACGTCCATCTGTTGGTTGGGGATGATGGGAGTTGTAGCCTCCATCAACTGGTGGTCCAACAATTGACTACCCGTACTGTACCATCTACAAAAAACTCATAATAAAATTATATTCTATCTAGCTTAGTTCTCTGGTAGAACATAGATAATGAAGCTCTTTAGAATATTATGGGAATCAGCTGATGGTTTCTGTCTTGAACATGGACCTATGTTGGTCACCGACTCCAACAAACTTCAACTATGTCATTAAAATAAACACATCGTAACAATCAAACAGGATTGCCTTGCAGCTCAGAATTTATATGTGGATTATATCTTGCCGATTTGTCAACCAAATGGATAAAACATGCCAAACAATCTCTCTGAATGTAATAAATAGAGAAAAATACACCCAAAACATTCTTAAAAGTTTGTCAAGAAAGCAGTCTAAAGTTCTTTGTGGCCTCCTTAATCCTTGCATGATAGAGATGTCTCCTTTGCACACCTCTCTAGCATCCAAGGTGACTTTAGACATTGACAAAGGACACAGATTTGTTTTTGCTTCTTCTTGATAAATATAGCCTAATGTTACATTTGAAAAATGTATCTTTGCTTTATTTCAAAAAGTGGAACTTCCGCCTAGAGGTTCATTTATTCTCTGGATAATCTTTCGGTGAGTCTGTTCCTTGCTGGGATCCAGCAAACCATCATAGTCTTGTTACCAGCTCAGAAGAGAGTAATATGTATTGTCGCTCAGCAATTGTACTGTTGCAATTCACCCCCTCTCTGCCTGACAGTGTTTATCTAAAATACTTTCCCTGCCGTGCGTTCCGGTTCCTGCAAACCATGTCTTATTGGGCGACCTTTTCATTCACAGTGAGAAGGGTTGAACTCGTCAGATAAAAGCAACAAGCCAGAGAACAGGAGAAACGCCAGCTCGGAAAATCCAAGCATGATTGAAAACAAGATGTGTTAAATCAATGCTCTTTATCGCCTGCCTGTTTTCTGGCAATTGCTGCTCTGAGCTCATTCAGAGCACAAACGAGATGATAAAAGTAGTGTCAGAGAGCTCGCCGGGGTACGAGGGACGCAAACCTGTTTATCACACACTCTCCATGCATCTACACTCCTGTCCCTGATAACCAGCATTGTCAAAACTCCCAGAAAGAATCGTGATGAACAATTACAAGGAGAGCTGTGAACAGAGAGAGATGAATGCAACTGCATAGTCTGCATGGCAGCAGGGAAAAGAGACTGGGGAACAGAGAGGAAGACAGAAGACTGATAGAAAGTAGAAAGGAGATGGAAAGTGTAGGCAGATAGACAGACAGACAGATTACAGAAATCATCATACAACACACTTAAGTCTGCACATCTACAGCACAACAGACATTACCCACACCTAAATACTACCAAAAAAACATATAAATAAGCAAGATTATTGTGAATAAGCTTGTAAACGATTAACTGTCTAATGACCACCACATAAAATATTGGTTTGAAATGCAATTTTAAAACCAGGGGCAATAACAGGGACTACAGGATCCAGGTACAAAGAGCCAAAACCAGGGGCTGTCCCTGGAAATCAGGGACAGTTGGCAGGTATGGCTTAAAAGATGGTTTGTAATGTCACAAGGGCATAATTATAGAGAGACTATCCATAAATAAGGGATATGTGTAAGGTTCTGTCTCCTCCCTGAAGGAAATGTCATTGGTAAGAGGGCCTAAATTCCCCGTAAAAAGAAATCCAAGCAAAACATTCCTGTGTCACATTCAAGCATATAAGTCAACACACACACATGAATACGTCTTCATACACACACGCGCATACATACATCATCACTCAGGCACGCAAACATGCTCACTCATCTTCATTCATTGCACAGAAGAAAGCTGCAGAAAGGACATTTCCATGGGAATTCCCCCAAGAGGTAGTAGGTCTCATTTTCTACAGAATCTCTTCCCACATTGAGCACCTCCACACAACATCCTGTGGCAGATATGGGGGGTTATGTGCAGTGTTCCCTCAAAGTGGAACACAGGTGAGTGACCGGGCCCTGAAAAAGTTACCATAAAATCTTGGGTATAATATGCACAATTTTGCCCCTTTTCAATTTATGTGAAGTTGGGGATGCATAAAAAAATCACATATATTTATTTCTGCTCCCCCAATCCCTCCACCTACCTCAATCCGCTCCCATCTTTTCCTCCTCCTACTCCCCCATCTGGAGTATCTGTTATAGCTGCACAGCACACATGCTTGCATCTGCCACCTGCTGCCCACATTGCCATTGATTTTGATTTTAACTGAAACTAATGGTAATGATCTTTGAGGACCTGAAGATCCTCACAGGGCACTACCATAGATTCAATGCGTAGAGATCTATGAACTGGATCTACAGTAGTGCCCTGTGAGGACCTTCAGGTCCTCAAAGGGCATTGCAATTAGCTTCAATTAAAAGGTCATCAAAGGGCAATGAGGGAAATGGGAGGCACAGTAGAGGGAGGGAGCACAAGGGTATGTATTATACACAGGAACTCTTGTTTTCCCCTAAAATCTTGGGTATAATTCACACCTGCGTATTATACCTGAGATTTTACATTGAAGAGGACTGTTTTCTCAGGGCAGCATATGAATAACAGATGGACCATGCAGCCCTTCCCAGTTTTAATTTTGTGTTTAACTATTTTGGTGCTGGATCACTTACTGTCTCTCACTTTAGTGGGAACACTGGTTATGCTTTTAACCCCTTAACGACATGTGACGTACTATGACCATCACGGTCCTTGAAATACTCAAGGACCGATGACGGTCATAGTACGTCACGTACTTTTTACTTACATCGCTCTACCGGGAGCGCTGTAAGTAAAAATAGGGCCTGAAATTGACCGCTCCAAGATCGGAGCGATCTCTATCTATAGTGACACGCCGATACACGAGACAGGTCACGTGTACCGGTGCGTCCAAGTGGTCCTATGCGGTCCTTATGGGACGGAAACGTCCCAGGACCGCCGGTCGTTAAGGGGTTAAGGTGAGATACGGGTGAAATCAGTCTCTCTAGTGAGATAAACTCTCCAATACCTGTGTTATTTTATGAAATCTCTTTTTCAAGTTGGAGAAATCTTAGAGCCATGTTCAGTAAGCCATAGAAGAGCACAGCTGAAGCAAACCATAGTTACATAGTAAATTAGATTGAAAAAAGACACGTCAATCAAGTTAATCTTTGACTCCAAATTGGTTTTAGTCTTTTTACTAGAACTTCCTGTTTTACCTGCTAATACTAAAGTATAACCCTGTATATATCCTTCTGTTAGAAATACATCTAATCTCTTAAATGTATCCATTGTATCTGCCATCACTGCATCCTTGTTCCCTAAACCATAGGGGAAATGTAACATTGCCACAGTTCCCATTAATTTAAATGGGGCTTTTAACCCACTGAATGCTAGAGAGGTGTCCAGCGCATTGCGAAGCAATGCATAGGAGACTTTGCTAACATTCAAGGACTTAATTGAATGTTATAAAGCTTTTCCTGTTGTCAAAGGTGCTCCGACTGATGTCAGTTGTTTTATCCAAAAGTTATAACAGTTTAAATTATCAAGACGTTAATTACACTGAATTTATCTCCTGAAAGTTCTGACAGCATCACTCAGTAGTTTCTGTCACATTCTATGGAGAACTATTTGTCAATTTAGTCGAATCTCTTAGAGAATGCAACAGAATAATTAGTTGGAATCTGACTACAAGAGGGCACTGTTAATGTAAAAAATGCATCTGTCAGCAAAGGGAGTATTTGTTTGGTATCCTTTGAAAATGTTGCACATAAAAGAACGTGCAACTAAACGGCGCATTAACCACGTCACTGTGATGAATAGGTCGACATGAGAAGCTTGTCCTGCATCAAAAGTGCAAGATTCTCATGTTGCAGCCTTAAACGTGGCTTCAACCCGCATCCATTTTAGTGCCCGCATACTTTAACATAGCTTTAACCCTTTGTGTACCTCAGACCTCCGTTCATTCCCTCAGTCAGTCTGTGCTGACTACTAGACCTTTGCAGATATTAAAGCAGAAGTTAAAGACACAGAATATGGCTTCCGGCGTCATTATTTCCTGCGAGCCTGTGTCTTCTGCATTTTTGATACTGTGTATAACACTGTACACTTCTTTTATCATATTGTAGGCCTCTATTTTATTGTTTAAGTTTAATATTGAAGGTAATAAATAAATATATTTGTCTACCCAATACGGCATATATATGTCTATGGAGCTGTTTATCTAGTGTCCAATAGATTTTCTTCACTTGGACTTTTATACATCCATACATGTTGGACAACAGAAATGCTTTCAACTATTGATCTTGGACAGCCGAGTGAGGGCAATCCCCAATTACCCTTACAAGTGCTTTCAGCTTTAAAGGATAGTAATACTTTATTTTAAGAATCTTTAATATTGCACATATTTAAAAAATAAAGGCAATTATATAAGTCACATTTCTGTATCGTGTATAGTTTTAGAGTAATAAGCTTCTAAAGCCCCCCCCCCCGACCCTTTTGAACGCGTCAGCGCTCTAGCTGACAGACTTAGATCCTGGTCCCGGGACAAGACGGCTCTTCTGAAGAGCTGAAATAGCATTGTATACAAATAAATTCTTCGTTAGAACGGTCTACAAAGTGTGCCTGCCTGAAACTGTTAAAACAGTTATTAATTAAAATGCATGTAAGTATGTCTGGTATTCTGACTTGCACCATGATATCAGTGAGTAGAAAATAAGCATAGCTCAAATGAATAACAGTTTAATACCTAAACTTGGCACCTCACTGTGCACTATATGGGCCATTGGACTCCTATGTATCGGTGTCACCTCCTACTTGCCTGTGTCTTTAATTTCTTCTTCAATATCTGGAAAGACTCAGGAGCACATACTGAAGCATAGATTAAATATAGCGTGGGCACTGAAGACACACAAGCAAGGTCTGGTAATCACACACAAAAGGGGATGAACGGAGGTCGTAGGCACACAAAGGGTTAAAGGTATGTGGGACTAAAATGGAAGCGGGTTGAAGTGACGTTTAAGGCCGCGACATGAGAATCTCACACTTGTGATGCATGGCAAGATTCTCACATCACCCTTTTCTTCACGGCAACATGGTTAATACACCGTTTTGTTGCACACTCTTTTGTGTGCGACATTTTCAAAATGAACCCCTTTGTTTTACACAACAGAAAAAACCCTATAATTTATTTACATATTTTTTTTTGAACAAAAGTTTACTGCTCATTTAATAACCCTTTGAGTGCCATAGAAGTATCCAACGCATTGCTAAGGGCTAAGTTTGATTCTTGTGTGTGTGCATTGAACCTGTTAATAACAGTTGTGATTATAGATGTGGTTTTATTGTGCTTCTTTTACCAGCATTAAATGGAAAACTATTGTATCAGTTTAATTCCCATCTCGACTTGTACATTTACAGATAGATGTTCTTCTTATCCACAGATTGCTTTGCTGCCAGGTTTTATGAAACAGTTTAGGTCCCAAACGATTGTTCATTGATCTCTCCAAAGACTTCATTTTAGCTCCTCCAGAGCATTCCACTCCTAAGTATCTTCACATAGAGTACATGGTGATTTGGGAACTTAAGAGCAGAACTTTCTTTTTGTAGAAGGAAGGGGGAGGCCTTGATTTTATTCTTTTCTATTTTTCTAAAATTGGTTTAGAGTAAATCTTTTTTTCAGTCATTTTCCAGTTATCAGATGCCAACATAATCATCTCCTGATGGGTGTAGAGATTTTTTTTTCCTCCCTCTAGTTTTTGAAAGAATTAATGGTTCCGCAATGCGATTGTTTTCTCCGAATCCCTAAAGTGGCTCCGGCAGCACTTGTAATCAATGGAACAAAAAAAAGACAAAAAACTATTTGTATTTTACAAAAAAGGAAACAGATAATGCCTTTGAAAGGGAAATTAACCATTTTAGCTTGTGAGAGAGAAAAACAAATGATAATTTAGCTTTTTCAATAAAGTAAAACCTCCCACGTGTTGTAAAGAACAAAGAGACCGATTTACTAATGGGAATTTTAGTAATCTGTGGGAAAATCAACTGTACTAAAGCTAGGCAAGGCACCCTAAGCTCTCTTAGATCACCATTGGCCACACTCCCACTCCTCATTACTCCTCACCCTATTTCCATCCACATTTTCTTGATACAGAAAATTCTCTAATAGCTTTTAAAATGGAACTGTCATTTTGTGACAAATAAGTCATTTTGAAGGAACTTTCAAAATCACATGTATTACAGTTAGCCATTTAAAACAATAGTTAAATAGATATTTAGATTTGTTAGTTTATGCACATTACACAGTTCTGGACACTAACATTCCAAACTGCTCCCCATACTACCTGCCACTCCATGCCAGCCAGGCACTAACATTCCACACTGCTCCCTACTCTCCCTTCGAGCCAGGTAATATCATACCACAATGATCTTCCTCCCACCAGCCTCTTCCTGCCAGCCAGATACTAACATTCCACACTGCTTCTCATTCCCCCCCGCCACTCCATGCCACCCAGGTACTAACATTCCACACTGCTCTTCCTCCCACCTCCCACTCAATGCTATCCAGATACTAACATTCCATATTGTTCCTCATTCCCCCCAACCACCACCACTCCCTGCCATCCAGGTACTAATATACCTCATAGCTCTTCCTCCTACCTGCCACTCCATGCCAGCCAGGTACTAACATTCTACACTGCTCTTCCTACTACCTGCCACTCCCTGCCAGCCAGGTAGTAACCTTCCACCCTTCTCCCTACCTTCCCTGCCAGCCAGGTACTAACATTTCACACTGCTGTGTATCCTCCTTGTCAGCCAGGTACTAATATTCCACACTGCTCTTCCTCCCACCTGCTTCTCCCTGCCTGCCAGTTCCAGCTCATATACTGATACATAAATACTGTGAAATATCTCATAGACAATTGTTTGAAATAAAAATGGCCAATATAAATATGAGTGAACTCATAGTGGATAAACTAGCCAAATCAGGAATCTATACACTGCTAAATGAACTGGCTAAACAACATGTCAAAACCATCTTGAGAGCCAGAGCTTTCCCACATCTGTCCTTTAGGGAATCACCTTGGAGCTCTGTACTGTATGCTTATTATTTCTCACTAACATGTTAAACCCTAACCACCTGAGTGTCATAGGAGTACGCAACGCATTGCTTTGAAATGTGTTGCGTGCCCCTCTGGCATTCAAAGGGTTAATATTGCAATGCGTTGCATACCCCTCTGGTAGCAATGCATTGCACACTCCTCTGGCACTCAAAGGGTTAAGGGGTTAATAGCTTATGCTCTTTCTAACAGGTTTAATACTACTTATGTGCTTCCATTATGTTATGCTTAAAGCGGAACTACCACAGCTAAAAAACTTATCGCCAATAACTCCCCATCTGGAGACTAGCTGCTCAGTAGTGCAAATCACCAGAATTATTACCTTGTTAAATAGAATTCTCTATTCTCCCTGGCTGACATCTTCCCATAGTGATGTCTGTACGCCTGCGCAGGTGTGCAGACATCACTAGGGAAAGATGTCTGTTCTCTGTCCTGCCTGTCAGCCTGATAAGAATGGAGAATTCTGTTTAACAAGGTAATAATTCTGGTGACTAGCGCTACTGAGCAGCTAGTCGCCAGATGGGGAGTTATTGGAGAGGAAGTGTTTTAGTGGTGGTAGTTCCGCTTTAATAGTTTTGTTAATTTTCCACTGTGTTGAACCAGCAGAGCTACATTATTTTCTGTAAGGCAATCTGCTGGAACATTAACACCAAAAATAAAAAGTTATATCAACCCGGGAATCCGGTCCAGACGGATCACAACGAGGGACAAACTTCTGTCAGTGGAAGGAAAATTCTGCCCTTCTTCATCAAAGAGGGGGCAGGGTTTTCCTTGCATATAAGGAAGATTGTCCCACGTTGCGATCTGTCCGGCTTTCACCTCTGGAGACAAATTCTGTTGTAAGGAAAAGGGGCGGGAGGGAGACACTTTATAATATAACTTCATAAAAACTAGAGTGATGTCAGCATTGCCAACGATGGAGAGCAACAATATACACTATTAGGAACAATCGTAGCTGAGGTTTTAATGAGCCATTACCCCTTGAATACTAGAGAAGTCTCCAATGTGTTGCTTCGTAATAACTGGAGACCTGAGTGATTATCAGAAATGAAAGGTATTAGGTCATCTCATTTTGTAATGGTGTATAACTCAGCTAATCCCATACAATGTACAATGGTACATTTTTATTATTCCCCTATGGTGCAGTTGGTTTGTTCAAGAATTGTTCCTCTTTACTTTTGTGAGTAAAGCTTTTTGAATTTAAAATAGCTTTTATACAGAGATACTTTTCAAATGGTCAAAGAGTGATGCTTTTGATTTAGGGGGGTGTTGCTAGGGGTGTGATTGGTAGGCGGGGCCTTACAGAACATTTTTAATGACCTATTGACATCTCTTTGTGAAACTGTATAAAGGATTTGGAGCAAGACCAAAATGTTTCATTTGCACAAACTAATTTATAAACACATGTACTGAAGTTTATCCCTTTGAGTGCCAGAAAGGTATCCTATGGATTGTGCTGCAATGCATTAGATACCTCTCTGGCATTCAGAGGGTTAACAAACACTAATGGGAGTTTTATTGCTGTGGAGCAATGTGAGACTAATCTCCTAAAAATAGGGAAACCAGGACTGGAAGAGGACAGAGGGATATGGGTCTCAAAGAGGGACTGTCCCTCCTAAAGAGGGACACTTGGGACATATGTATTGATAAACGTATCCTTTAAATCTGTGGGTATTTGAAGAAAAGAGGAGAAACAACTTAGCAAATCATATCTTGATATAAATAATTACATTATGCCAAATTAAAAATTGATTCTGTTAAGTGTGCATTTACACAACACGTTTGAAAGTCATTTTGTAAGAAAAAAAAGTTTGCCGAAGTTTTACATTACTTATCTTGATGGCTGTGCATTCAGAGAAGTAATTATTGCCTTTTTACTCACCTATGTGAAGTATTGTATTCTGTAAATGGATTCATGACCACTTTACCGAAGCTGTTTTTTTTCTCAAATTTTTTTTTTTATATTTTACATATGAAAGTACCAGCTGTCAATCAAGAGACTTTAAGAATTATTTCTTTCGCAGAAATGATTGATCGCCATTTAAATTTACAAGTTGACAAGTTAAAGGATTTTATTGGTGTAATTATGCTCTTGCACTCAGTCTTTCAATTTAAATGTCCTTTTAAATCTGGAGGATTCTCTACCTGTCTGTGGAAAAGGGGGCAGTAGGATGGGAGGGATATTACATCGCCTTCCATTACTACAGGGTCAATTAGAATTTCATACAATTTCACTAATAATCCTTTTTACTTTCCTGAAGAAATGAATTCATTGTAGATCTTGTTTTTAATAGATGGACAAATGTAGGGAGGGTGCTAATCCTCCATGTCAGGTTTAACAGGAGGGAAGACAGATGATATCCCTCAGCTGTCATGGACATGCCTCCATCATCATTCCAACAGAGGCAGCAAAAACACATACATTTGCTCCTTTGTTCTAAAGAATCATGTAACTTTCACCTCTCTCAACAAAGACATCAAAGTCAAGGACAGTTTAGACTCTAAGATAATGCCTTAAATTGTGACAGTGCTGGACAGAACACTAATCCTAGTTCTTTGTCAATTGCCGAAACATACTTAACCCCACTGGATCCTAGAGAGGTGTTCCCTAGCAGCCAATGGATTAAAGCAGTGATTCTCAACCAGGGTGCCGTGGCACTTTGGTGTGCCAAGGACATCAACTTAGGTTGCCCCATGTTTTCTATGAAGACTAACAAAAATGGATTTTTAAATAAAGATTTATAGAAATTGTTATGCACAATATGATTAGTTTTGTTATTATTATTATTAAAACACCTAATAATAACAGTATATTTATGTATTGTACCCCTCTTACGCCCTTGATAAAGTACATCAAATATGTCAGGGGTGCCCCAAATGTTCTAGATTACATGTTAGGGGTGCCCTAAACAAAAAAAGATTGAAAACCACTGGATTAAAGGAACATTAATACTAAATTATTACTTGATCTTTTTTACATGAGCATATTTTAACATTAAAAGAAAAGGGCGAGATGTTCAAAATGTGGTGCTAACTGAAATTGTCTGTAATCAGAATAAAACATTTCTTACTCCATGGTCCGTCAGTTCTCAGACATGTTACCGTCATTTTTTGCATCCAATTCAAAGAGAAAAAGCAATCTTAAAAGTGTGCGTGGTTTAATCTATCATCATATTGTAACATGTTTTCAGAAAAAAATATTCTTTTAACCAACACTTTTTTGTCTGATGAACGTAATTTTTTCACGACAAAATAAAAATGGTCTAAACTTTGGGAAGACAAATTAAAGTACTGTTAGCAAGAATGAGAAACAGGACTATAGAATCAACTGGAAATTTGTCATTTTAAAGACAAAAATATATTTTGTGTCTAGAAAATGTTCATATCAAAGACATTTTTAACATCAGAATTTTTAAGGCAATGTTCATCAAGATCTTCTTACGTCATTTTTAAGTCCTTATAACACATTTTCAAATGTGATTTACTTCTGAAAATATTGTCCTGCTTTTACCACCAACTTATGATCTGACAATTTTTTCCTTTTGACGACTTTTTGAACATCTCACCCTAAAACCTTTGTACTGTTCTACCTAAAAAGTTTGGCCATGTGTTCTTGACTACCACTAAACTGCTCAGGTAGCTCAGTGGTAATCACTTTTCCACTTGAGAACCCAGTCCAGTGGTGATTGCTGCAGAGTTGGGTCAGTGGCTCTACTTCCTGCTTCATTGGTGACTTTCTCCTATGGGGTCTGAGAAGGACAAACACCTGAACTCTCAAACCCTTATACCATTACTACAGCTGTACACAGCAGGGATTTTTGCCCTGTGCATGTGGTTTGTCCTTTTCAGACCCACAGGAGCCAGTTGCAAATAAAGCAGTAAGTAGAGCAGACACTCACATGACCCTGCAAGATTCGCCATGGATTAGGTGAGCAACTAGATATCTATTAACCCCTGAACTACTGGAGCAGTTTAGTGGATTTTAAAACATGCCACTCTGGCATTCTAATTTCCTGCATTTTTTCTGCACACTGGGGGATTTAACCCTTTGAGTGCCATGGAGATATCCAGCTCAATGCGTTGCAATACGTTGGATAACTCTCTGGCACTAAAATGGTTAAGGGGGTTACTGTGTTTTGATAAAGGTGCTAGGTGCAACATTTTTTTTATTTTTTTTTTTAAACAGGCCTAATAACTGCAGTCACATTTAGTAACTTTTCACCTTTATTTTGATATTTTTACCATTTTGCACCAAGGAAACATAAAATACGGTGACTAATAGTAAGTAATAGTTTAAGCCTTTCAATGCCGGAGGGCTATGTAGCGCATGGCAAAGCAAGGTGTTGTATAGCCCTTTGCCACTCAAAGGGTTAATGGATGTAAGTCAATTTTCATTTTTTTGTTGATAATTTCTCTTTAATGGAATTTAAACTAGATGAAATTTCATGTGCTGATTTTAGCAGGCTGTGGGAAGCCATGTTTATTTTCACTGCTCATTACCTGCTTGGTGAGCTATTCTCAAAACAGGAAGTGAGGAGTAAACATTGGATTCTTCTTTGGGACATGCAATAGCATATCTTCATTTCTAGATACACATACCTGGGAACTTTGCATTTTGCTGTCCCCGGAGGGGGACTCCTTCAGTGCCGCTAGGGGAAATCTATGATGCGATTCGTGTCAAAATGGGGGCGGTGCTTCATGGACCTGCAAAATCGCCTGGGGTAGGAGCAGAAATGGGAGAAACAGACGGGGAAGGAGCAGATGCGGGTAGAGTTTCAGAAGAAACTCCCCATATCCAGAGAATCAGCCACTGCCCTGGAGTCCCAGTAATACAGAGGCAAATACAGGGTCTAAGTGGCAAAACCGGAGAGTTCCCACCTATGCTATATACAGTTTATAGAACATACCTCGCCATACACCAGTGGCACTCACAGAGTTAATTGGTAATATTTCAAAGATCTCAGGGTTAGCTCCTTTTGAAAGTTCCCAAGTATTGACCTTGCTGATAGGAAATTCATCAGTGAAGCAAAGGTGACAATTTATATAATTAAAGAAGTGACATGAACATGCAGATTTTGCTTCACCGAATGCGTTCTTGTATATGCAGTTGGCACCATAAATTGTATGTATCATCCCTTGTTTTTGCTAGCATCCAGGCATGTGAACTATGTTATGGCGAGTGCCTCATATCCCTGGACATTATACAGGTACATTAAAAAGCCAGTTTTCATTACTGTAGAAGAAAACACAAATAACTAATACAAATAGATAACTAATACAAATGTATATATATATATAGTTATACTCACAAAGGTAAATGTTACTTAGGGGCTTATACCCACCAGTAAGTAATCAAACTTGCAGAGAAAATTAGCCTGCCTCTGCTCAGGTCTCCTCAGGTATCAAAGGAATCCAAAGGCTGTGCTGCAGTCATTTTAAAGTTGTATTTAATTAAAATATAATATAAAAATGAAATTGCTCCGAGGAGCTAACAAAAAATAAAACAACACTTTTAAAAGAAAAGGTTCAGCAAAACGTTTCGTGGCTCACTTGCCACTTCTTCAGATGCAAAAGAACCTCTCACTTCAGGATATCTGTTTGTATCCTGAAGTGAGAGGTTCAGCCCAGAGCAGCCCAGACGTGGAGAGAATATCGCTGTGTGGGGGACAGTGTATAAATAAGATCCCCTGTGTACGATTTCAGTGAGCATATATATGCAACACTGACTACAAATTTTGTGAGTATCCTTCCTATTGAGGTGAAGGGTGGTGAATTTATTCATTTATCAACAATATTGCACCAGAAGCGCCTTCTTTTTCTTTTGTTGTTACAGTTTTCATTAATGGGAATTTTTATTTCTCCCCTATACTGCAGTTGGTTTGCTCCAGAAATGCTAAATTTTTACTTATTACATTAGCCTCAAAATTACATAATCTTACCTACAGACATGTAGTGTTTAGGGAACAATCTATCAGACTGCAAGTCCCCCTGGGGGAGGTGGGGGCAGGACCCATGGTTTGCCCTGCCCCTCTAAGTCACAATGGAGGGAGATACATTACATCTCCAGTCACATATGTTGTGCGACCTAGCGACATATGACGTATAAATCAAGAGCTTGGTCAGGTAACGATATCCAGTATAACAGCCTATAAGCATACTAGGGAACCTTGTCCCAAACCTCCGGAGGTCCACTAAGGTCTGGTGTTGTGAGTGTCAAAATGATGTGTATCAAAAAATGGGCAGGGCTTGACTAAGGTGGGCAGGATTGGGAGGTGGGGTTTACCCTTAAAATGGGAGGAGAGTAGGAAGAACAGGGAGGAAAGAGACCAGAACTGTCAGTGAAGGGAAGTCACTGAGCCCTTTGAATCAGCCTCTGTCCCCAGAGATCCGGTAATTAAAGGGGATGTATCACCCCTATACAAGTTAGCCTGAATAGTTAGATTATATAGCAAGTATGAGTAAAAGTGTATTAGTTTCTTTTTTTAAAGCTCTGGTCGAAAATGAAATAATAAACACTGCGCTTCACCTACTTCCGGATAGACTGCAGTTACCTGTCTTCAGCAGAGGCTGGTTAGAGGGAGGGGAGCAGTGACAGAGTGACGGACTGAGGTTACAGAGCAGGTGCATGTATTACTTCAATTTTGACCAAATAGAGCTTTTAAAAAAAGAAATTAATACACTATAGGAACACTGATACCTGTTAATAATAAACTCCTTTATACCTTAATCTAGACAGAAAGCTTAATAGCCACTATTAATCAGTTTTGAGTGGATCGGCCCTCCCCAACTTAATCAGTACTGAATATCATGTCCATGGGCAGACATAATTCTTCTTTATAGGACTCCAGGCTCCCTCCCACTGGATGAATAAAAAAGAAAACAGTTCAGTGGGAGGGGATAGGGGTACTGGAGTCCTTCAAAAAGAATCATTGCTGCCTCTGTGGACTTTAAGATCCAGAACCATAATTAGTGATTTAGTATGCAGAACCAGTTCTTGCTGTATTGGTACATAGAGGCCACTGGGACTTTCTGAGTAGATAAAGGCACATTTATTATAAGAAAGTCTTAGTGTTCCTCTAACCTTTTCAGAGGGGTCTAAAACACATTGCAAAGCACTGTGTTGCATACCCCAGTGACACTCAAAAGGTTAATGCATCTCTCCAGTGTATAGTGCGTATACACTCTTCTTGTCTCTTTGACAATAATTAGGGATTTATTCCCATGACAGCCGCTAAATATAATTTGTCTCCTTTCTATTAGGCATTAAATGAGTATTGAAATATTTGGAGTGACAATTATTTTTTAGGCCTCTTACAAGAGCAATTAATCCCTGTACGGATATTTAATGAGCCTGATGAAGGGTTTAATTCTTCTGAAGATGATCAACAAAATACAGTACATTTTAGGCCAAAAGGAAAGAATGTAACTAAAATGCTAAGAATAATATCTAGACTAGTTTGATTCTCAGCAGTTTAATCCTCGGAATACCAGAGGGGTATCCTTAAAATCCACAAACCTTGGGATGTGTGTTTGCCTTAGAATTTGGGAGCACACAAATATATAATGTGTATCAGTGTGTTACCATTAAATGCCTTATGGTTATTTGTAGGGATGTGAACTAATAGATTTGTCTTGTGATTGGTTTCTTTCAGCTCTCAATGAACCAACCATTGACTATGGGTTCCAGCGGCTGCAGAAAGTGATACCCAGGCACCCGGGTGACCCTGAGAGGCTACCTAAGGTAAGAATTGTCATCTGACTTATTTTGCATGCCAGAGCCTTCTGTCCTTCATTCACCTCAGTAGATGCCTCTTTGGCATTGAAAAGGTTAAGGACCCCTGAGGCCCCAGGTGGAATTGTGAATGACGTCCCCCATATATATAGGTAAACACTTTGGATCCTCTTAAGTTTAATGGTACCCTTTCTTTCTTCCCCTTCTTATTTGTGGGAAAGCAGACACAGTTAAGATACAGTCAGTCCTCCATGACTATGTGACAACAGAATTAATTAGGGTGCTTTCTGTAAAACTAGGATTGTTGGGAGCCCAATGTGAGGGAACACCCATGGGAACACCCATGCATTAAAATGTCTGTGTTTGCTTTTTACTAAAAGATGGAACTGGCCCTTTAACAGCAGAATCAGAGCAGAATGAGCAGCTGCTCAGAGCGTTTTGGTGGTCGGGCGATAGTCAAGGGATACTCTAACATCTTTGTAGCGCAGCATGGAACACTCCAGTGCTCTCAACTACAGTACACAATAAACGTGTACAATGTGTGAAACTGGATGTGAAGCCAGGGGTGAACACTGTTGCTTCAGGCTTGGTATTAGCACTTAGCATTGTGTGAATTTAGATCTGAATGTTCCAAATTGCCCCATGCTAGGTTTAAGCACATGGCATTGTATGAGCTTAGTTGCAAATACTCTTTAATATCTCAAAATATGAATAAGAATTTAAAGTGGGACGTCACTTTGTAACAAATGTTATTTTGAGAGAGCTTTCCAAATCACCTCTATTCATGTAGACATTTTATAACTTCAAACAATAGTTTATTAGAAACTTAGATTTATTTATGACCCCCAACATTTCAAAGAGGGGTATGTTTGTTTTAGCTGTGGGCATGGAATCATTGGGAATTTTAGCTGACTTCATGACCTATTAATAAATGATTTAGAATAAGACCAAATTATTTTTTAAAACAAACTAATTAATAAACACATATATTGAAGGTTAATCAAACATTAATATTAGTTTTATTGTTGGGCGCAATGTGATACACTCATTTACATACACCACACAGTGTGATCTCCTGAACACAGAGACATAAGGATGGGAAAGAGGGACAGAGGAATTGGGTGTCCAAGAAGGACTGTCTCTCATAAAGAGGGACATTTGGGTGGGTATATTAGTTGTCAATTATTGTAAATAAGCTTCTATCTGGTTGGCAGATAGTGACATTTGGTAGAGCAGTGTGAAATGTTAACATCTGGAAGACATACCTAGCAGATTTACATTAACTGACAAATAAGTTAATATAAATATCTCATAAACAATTTTTAAATATAAAATGGTAAACATAAATATAGATTTTAGAACCTATTTCAATATAACCTATTTGTTACAAAGTGAACATTCTGCTTTAACTTTGCGTGAACTTAGATGAAAAGACTACGTATTTACTCTATACACTATAGATATAAGCACTTAGCATTGTGTGATTTTAGATGTGAACATGCTGTATTTGTTAAGTTGATAAAAGCCTATAACACTTAGTAAATTTAAATGTGAGCACTCCTTATTGTGTCAAGCTAGGTATAAGCAATTATCATTGTGTAAACTTACATGTAAACATCCAATATTGTCCCAATCTAGGTATAAGCACTTAGCATTGTGTGAACTTTGAGAACACTACATATTGTCTTCAGTTGGAATAATCCCATAGCACTACAAATTTATATCTAAATATATCTTATTGTGTAAAGCTAGTAATAAGCATTTAGCATTGGGCAAACTTGTATGTGAACATTCCATAGCATGCAGGGAGTTAAAGGAAGATGGGAGACCTTTTCAGTATATCTCCATATATTGTTAGCATCCCCTTCCCTCACATTCACATGTAGCTGTGGGTGCAGCAAATTTAAGATAAACTACATCTGCATACCACAAAACCTTTCCCTAGTTCAGGCATCACTTTGCTTGCCAATGCAAACAGCACCATGTATTTTACTCTTTCCTAGTCAAACATCAATTCCTATTAACACATGGGGGAGATTCACTAAGAAGATCCACTTTAATGGTAGAGAGGTCTCCAAATGCATTGATTTGCATTGAAAATGTCTATAGAATTCAAAGGATTAAATGCCTCATTTAATTCTGATTGTCAGAACCTTCAAAATAGGCTGACCCTGAGATCTTCAAAATATTAGCCCTTAAAGTCCCCCAAAATGTGGATTCTGGACAGTATGCCCCTACTTGTTCTAACTCAGATGTGATCCATTCATACCACAAGGAACCTTTAACATGCTACAACCCTGAGATATCAATGCTTGAACACACATTAAACAAGCTGAATGTCTCACTCTGGCTTTCTGGAAGATATTGCACCAATTTAGAGACCAATGATCATGTATTAGGTAACAGTGGAGTCTCTCACCCTGAGAATTTAAACCTTCACCCTAAGACCCTGAGATTAGGGTCAGACCCCTCAGTTTCAGGGTCAAACCACGCATTTTCCCAGGTATGCACAGGGGTGTCCAATGCATTGCAAAACAATGCATTGGACATCCCTCTGGCACTCAAGAGTTAAAGCAGAACTATACCCTAGGAATAAGTGGCTTTATATTACCAAAAGGTGTAACTCTGGTAGATAACAAATCCAGTTGTGGCACTATCATGTCCTAAATCCTATCTAAACCAAATCCAAGAGCAGCCCAGTCAGTGTTCCCCACTCCCGGGGTATAAATAAAAAAATATATAATATATAACAGTAATTATTAAGCACTCTA
The DNA here is from genome assembly GCA_037306005.1 of Rhinophrynus dorsalis. NCBI lineage: Eukaryota > Metazoa > Chordata > Amphibia > Anura > Rhinophrynidae > Rhinophrynus > Rhinophrynus dorsalis. The sequence continues at coordinate 72,950,519 of CM074721.1, read as the reverse complement.
TAGACTTATTGAAAGAAAAGAGTCTCCAAAGTAAAATGATAATGGTTTTATTAAAAAAAAATTATGGCAACAAAGCCATAGTAATTCAACAATCAAATTAACCTGTTTCCCAATAAAGTGCCAGTTCTGCAGACCATCTCTGTGACATAAGACACATGTACTCACACCCCCCACACAAGCAGCTGTGTTCCCGAGTGAGAACCGAGGATCACCCTCTAAGATCCAAGGCCCTCCCCCAAGTAGATATCCTCTATATAACAATCAGTTATAACTCTTTTATTTTGACACTTTCACTTTATCTCTCTGCTGGTTCAGTTTACAATCTGATAAAGACTAGCGACCCTTACAAACCATTTGGTTCCATTGAATCTCATTGCTTTTTGTTGCGAGCAGATGTGACCTAGAGGCAGATTTTAACAGAAATCAGTAAATGCAAGAATGAAGAGAGAATAGCAGAGTTTTAAGCTCCATCTCTTCCAAATGTACCTTTTCTAATAATATTATATCTTCTGTGCTTCTGTGTCTTACAGAACCACATTAAAGTTTTTGTATATTTTTAAATAACTTTTCAAGCATTGCATGATGGGACTTATAGTCCTGTTTAACAAGCAATGCTTTGTCTCCTTCCAAGGTCTTTTGAGTATGTCTGTCCTTTGCTAAATCTGTATACACAGAGAAGGTGTATTTTAGTAGTTATACAACAGTGTATATGTAGGTGTGATATGACTACGTACAAGCTTAGAACATTTACCTAAAAAGTGCAGTGAGACAAAATGTAATCACTTTTTAAATATGAGAGTGTACTTTTTTGTGAATTCTTGGAGGGTATGGATCTCAATTCCCACAGCCGTCTGGTAATTGCCTACAGTTAGGAAGCCTGTTCTCCTGACCCTTCGCTGCCTAGGGAATTTTCATTTGGTCCTTATCATGCAGTTGGTTGCTCTAGAATTGCTACTCTCTGAATATGGCCCACGGAGTCACTTCCCCCTTCCACAGTAGTAGTCACCACCCATGTTCACCACACCTACATACTCCCTCCTTTTCAAATTGCTCTGAAAACAAATCTTCGGTCAGACTGAGTGCACAAGTGATTGAAAGCATTAAGGTCTTTAGAGAGTGCTTTATGAATTATACATCATAATACAATTGCATGCCATTACAGCTTTGGGGGATGAGTGGGTATGTGACAGAGGCCTGCTAAGCAATAATTTCCATTGGACTTAGGGAATCAACATTCTCAGGCACAGAATGACAGCTGGAAGAGGGGCTTAACCCTTTTATTGTCAGAGAGGTATTCAACGCATTGCTTCGCAATGCACTGAATACCCCTCTGGCACTCAAAGGGTTAAATGTACACATACCTCCCAACATTTTAAATTGAGAAAGAGGGACACCTTTGTTTTAGGGGGTGTTGTTGGGGGCGTGGCCAGTGGGTAGGGCATTACCGATAATTTTTAGGCTATTTCATGACCTATTGACACCTCCTTGTGTAACCTAATAAATGACTTATAAAAAGACCAACGTATTTTATTTACACACACTAATTTATAAACACATATACTGATGTTTAAACAAACAATAATGTGAGTTTTATTACTGTAGATCAATATGATACACTTATATACATGCCATGCAATCTGCTTTCCTAAAAAGAGGAACATCAGGGTAGGAAAGAGGGACAGAGGGATTTTGGTCCAAAAGAGGGACTATCCCTCCTAAAGAGGGACACTTGGGAGTTATGTGTACAGGTAGAAGTACATGGTATGACCATAGGGTTATCAAGTAACAAGACAGACAAAAAGAGCAAAGATCAGGTTAATAGGATTGCACACGACCTTGGAATCATAAAGGCTTAACCCCGTGGATGCTGAAGACATCTCTGGCAACCAATGAATTAAAGGAATAATAACACTGATAATGAAAACTATATATATTGTATGCTATGAGATGCTGCAGTCAAAAGTCAATAAAGATTTTTAGGGGAAGAATGGGTGCGGGATTTTCATAGTCTTTCACTTTTATGGAGTCTCTCTTGCAACTGCAATCTAAAGAAAACATACAGTAAGGCACTAGTGACTAGTCAGATCTCTCCATTGACAGCAATATCAAATCTATAAAATGTTAAGGTCACAACAAAGGTTGCACTAAGAAAAATTTTATTTCCAGATGTAAAAACTTTTGAATGAAGCATCTCTCCGTGGAGAAGAAGTAATAGTTCCCTTTGGTGTAAATGGGGCTGTTAACCCTTTGAGTGCCAGAGGGTTAACCCTTTGGCACTCAAAGGGTTAACCTCTTGAATGTAACCTATGGATATCTCCAATGGATTATAAAGCGATTCAAAGGTGTCGATATGCACTCAGGCTGCAGTGAGATTGTTACTAAGTCACAGCATTGCATCTGTGTCTACCACTGTGATTGGCTGATGGGTATCCAATCACAGAAACCCAGGACATTAATAGTCCCTATCAGCTGTAGTCTGGACATAAGCTACCCAAAAAGTGTGACTGCCCTGGGAATAAAGGAATTTATAGGACTCCTGATGTACTAACAAAAAATCGAGGTAAGCTAATTGTAACATGGGGGTCAAATAAAAATGTTAATTTATGTAAATGAGGCTTTTAACCCCTGAAATACTAGAGAGTTCTCCAACTTTTTGCTTCGCAATGATTTCGAGACATCTCTAGACATCTTCCAGGGGTTTGAATTCCCTTTGAATACCACAGAGGAATCCAAGTGTATAAACCATCATTAACTGTTGTATACTTTTTGTAGCTGATTCTGTATTTGGTTTTCATTCTCGTCTCTCTAGTACTGCCCAGGAAAATTAACCCTTTGAGTGCTAGAGAGGTGTTGCAATGCATTGGATACCTCTCTGCATACCTGGGAACTTTGATTTGTGCTCTCCCCAGAGGGGAGTTCTGTGGTGTTGCCGGGGGGAGAAAAATAACGCGATTCACGACAAAACGGGGATGGGGTTAAGCCTTGAGTGGGGGAGGGGCTTAAAGGAGCAGTAAACTTTTATTTATGAAAACACATATTTTATAGAGCATTTCCTGCTAAATAAAACAAGGGAACTCCCATCACTGTCAGATGTTTTATTCAAAAATGATAGCAGTTTAAATAATCAGGAAGTGAATTTACTGTGTTTACTTCCTGGTAGTTCTAACTGACAGGAAGTGACTGGCAGTTTCTATCACATTCTATGGAGAACTGTATGTCTCTGACTTTTCTGACTTTCCTCTCCATTAGAATCTAACAGGAAATCTAATTAGAATTTGACCACTAGAGGGCACCGGTAATGTAAAAAAACATGGGTTTAAACTGTAATAACTCTGGCAATATAAATCTCTCCACAGTGGAAAATCCCGACAATATATATTTTTTCATAAAAAAAAGTTTACTGCTCCTTTAACAGATGAGAAAAAATTGGTAAAAATAGGCTGAGGAAGGAGGAGAATTAGGTGGGGAGTAGGAGGAACAGAATAGGAAAGAGCAGAAGTGGGCAGAGTTTCAATAGAAACTCCCCACATCTGGAGACTCAGCCTCTGCCCCGGAGGCCAGGTAATGCAATGTTAAAAGTGGAGTCTCAGGGGCAAATCTGGAGAGTTCCCATCTATGCCTCTCTGGCACTCAAAGGGTTATGTGTAAATAATTTTATGACACAAACTTCTGAAAAGTGAAATAGGAAAGTTTTTTCTCATATCAAAAAGCCCTATTTACTTTATTAAACATGTTATTATTAAAGAAAAGGGAATACTTAACTCTAAGTTGCTGCTATATGAAAAAAGCACACTGTAACATTCATTTTTATGTAAATATCTCAATATCTTGATTTAAAAAAAACATCTTAGATAATTCCTCCATTAAAATTTCATCAGGGGCCTTAGACTGCTCTGTGAAGATATATTGTTCAGCAATTTCCTTTACACTACTCATTTCCTGTTTAGTCCTAGGTGTGTGCAGTCTACAGGAACAGGAAGTAGGGAATGCAATAGACAGTCCCCCTAGGCATAAAAGCCTAGAGCTCCAAGATTTGAGAGGTGCTTCAGCTGTGTTAGCCACTTCCACATTCTGAGAAGCTTTACCAGCTTCAATACCCCTTTTTACTGCCATTACTGAACCCCTTGGATGCTAAAGAGATCTCCCACACATCTCTAGCAGCCCAAAATGTTTTTCTGTGCTTCTTTGTTATAGGCAAACAGCAACACCCTAAAATTTCAGGCCATGTTGTTGGTGGTGCATGGAAAAATACAACTTTGACCTGTATTACCTTTTGAATAAAATACATCTCAGCAGCAGAGGAACGCTCAGCAGGATAATCCCTTAAATATATAGATTTTTCCATATTACACAATATTCTACCTTTAGCTTCTTTAACCCTTTGAGTGTCAGAGAGGTACGCAACGCATTTCCAAAACAATGTTTTGCGTACCCCTCTGTCATTCAATGGGTTAAGTGCAGAGGAGTGTGCAACTCACCGAATTGCAATGAATTGTACAATCCTTGGCCATTCAAAGGGTAAAAAAAGGAAACATATCAGTGGTGCCCATGTGCCATCTTTATTGTTCTATAACAAGTGTGAGCGACTTGTGACTCTTCAGCTGTTGATGGATTTCAGGTCCTTAGGATGATGGGAGTTATAGTTCTGCAACAACTAGAGCTCCACAAATGACCCACTCCTGTTATATGAAGTGTAAATCCATTGTTGTCTCCAAAATTCAATGATGATGTTAGCGAGACACAGAACTTTCTAATAATATACTTAATCTCGGTGTTCACACCTCAGCCACAGTTATTTATATAGTGCAGATTTACACTAAGCCCATTCCAAGTTCCAATAACATGAGCAATTGAGATAGACGTCAGCAAACAATGAGACAATTATTACAGAGGATCAGAGAGAGGCTCGTGTTCATCATTAGCAGGAGAGGAATCTGAGATATGGCCTCTTGGAATGTATCACGCCCTGTGTCAAAGCTCCACAGATCTGAGAGAGCAGATTAATATCATGTATAAATATGAAAGACCTGTCTTTCAGTTCATCTAAGTGTTGGAAAGTTCCCAGCATGCATTGTTGTGTGAATACTGGGAGAACTGCCAACCATGTTGCCAACCACAATGGGGCTGTTGATTGTAGGTTTGTTTTAAGAGATTTGCTGCTATGGTGGAGAGGAAGTATATAGGTGGTTATATTAAGAAGAATTTGAGAATTTCTGGGGAAAACCAGCTGCACCATAGGTGTCAAATAAAATTTCCCATTGATTTAAATAGGGTTTTTAACCTCTACAGTCCTAGAGGGACTTCCACTGTGCACATACAGACACACATATATACATTTCCTGTTGAGGAAAATAAGGGTATGCCTAATGTTGGGAAATAATTCATTAAAAAGATATTATAGCTCAAAACAGACCAAAAAAATGTTTTATCTTTTCCTGTCTTTGGAGAACTTATTTCCCTTAATATAGTACGCCATAGAAAGTGATAGCAACAGTGCCATTGACTGCTGACTTTGTAAGCTGAATTTTAATTGAATCAAAAAAGTTTGACCTATAAAAATGATGGAACAAAGCATCTCCCAGAAGTGACTACCATTAAGGTGACCACATATCCCTTTAAATCAGGGAAACTTATAAAATACACACATTGCAGGGTTGCTTTGATTCCTGAGCTGTCCTGCAATGTGTGTATTTTATAAGTGTCCCTGAGTTAAAGGGATATGTGGTCACCTTAACTACCACTGCTTTAGTCTTCTACCAGTGACAGTACCATTGCCTTACTCAGCAAGAAATTACTATGATACAGGTTTTAATTCTAAAACCAATATCATCCCTTTAAAGTCTTGAATGCCAGAAGTGGCTCTTAATTTGTTTTCAGAAGGACTTAACTAGGTAGGTGTCCTTCAGACAGCAGACAGCTATTTTTATTTATTGTATTTGTTTGCATATAATCTGTTATATTCAACTAATAGCTGTTCAGTTTATAATCTCATACTGACAATTGACCCATAAGTGTAATTCAGGTCTCTTGGTGCCTAATGAATGTTGGGAGGGGGTGTCACCTAGAGTCAGACTTCAATAATGATCACTATATGCAGGAAACTGTGTACATAGATAGATAGATAGATAGATAGATAGATAGATAGATAGATAGATAGATAGGAGCAGAGTAGATATAGTTAAATAGAAACAGACATAGATAGATAACATGAAGGACACTTACATAGGTAAGTAATTTTATAAAACAAATTAAGAGCCGTTTATTACTGGGGGCATGTCTTTTTCTGTGTACTTTTTCTGTTTTACTCTGGGCTTAGTAAATGCAGTGCTAGATGCACCATCACCAACTATAAAGTAATATACTTTAACCCCCTGATGTCTGTAAAGTACTGCAGACACTTGTGGTGATGTATAATGAATATTAATTCATTCATGCTAAGAGGTCTCCACACATTGAGAAGAAATGTGTTGGAGACCTCTCTGGCATCCAAGGGGTTAATAATAGGTGATCCTTTCAGAATGAATTTATTTGCAGTGGCAACTGTTTGAAGCTGATGTACGAAGGAAAAATTGTTGAATTTGGGAGCAAACCATCCCTAGGGGGAAAAATACAAACCATTGATTTAAATGTGGCTTTTTAACCTCTTTAGGGGGTATAGAGGTCCATTTAACACTCTGAGTGCTAAAGCATTGCAGCCAACACAATGCCTTGGATACCAATCTGGCATTCAGAGGTTAATCCTATGAGTGCCAGAGGGCTACGCAAAGCATTACAAAGTAATGCGTTGTGTACCCCCTGGCAATCAAAGGGTTACACTTTGTACATATTCTGCAAGTGCATCTATTTATTTAAGTAGTAGGTACACATGACCTCTGTGAAAACAGGGATAGTGATTCAATGTAACATTATCCCTGGAGCATAAATCCCTTTCCCCAGCCTATAAAATGCAACATACAAAGCATTCAGCACTGCAGGAATAGAGCTATATTGTTACACTATTCCTGCTTTCACGGTCCTTGGCAGGAAGCTCTCTGGAGACATAAAAGTATGGAAAATCATGAGAAGGCAGAAAGAAAAAAAAATAATGATATAATGAAAAGTATAGGTAATTTATGCACTCACATATTCTATAGTCAGAAAGAACAGTGACTGTTACTTTAAGCACATTCTGCAGTGTAGGTAGGGCTGTGGCATTTGCTAGGCGCTCAGGCGTGCACCCACACATACATGTATTATTGCATGCACAGGCACACGGATGGAGGCCTCCAGTGGGGGAAGCATTCGTGCTGAGACTCTGTCCCATCGGCTCAGTGGTGCAGTCACAGCACAATTGCTCAGAGTTTATTTCTATCACCATATGGTCTGCTCATTACCATACACTCAGGGTCCATATGGAAGGCTGGGAAGTGATCTCTGCTCTGTGCAACTGCCAGATGAGCATCTCTGTTTGTGTCATCTGCCATCTTTAGGTTGTTATAGCAACAAAACATCAATAAAAAGGGATATGTTGGCATTTTCCCCTCAATGCCTAGGCTTAACCCCTTCCTTTATCATTTTGTTTCTGCAGTCACAATAAAAAATGTCTACCATTGTTTAAAAAAAGATATATATTCCTTGGTAGGCCTTGTAGGCAAGAACCCTAAGTGTGTCTAGCCCCACCCATGACCACACCCATACTTAGCTCATGATGACAGACCTTTTCAGTGCATTGCTCACCCCTCTGGCACCCAAAGGGTTAACTTTGGTTGCTAGGGACATTTCCAACTCATAATATCACCTTGCATTGGAGACCTCCCTAGCATCCAAGGGCTTAAATAAGCCCTTGGATGCTAGTAAATGTGTAAGTAAACAGGTAAATAATCTGGCTAAATTAGTGTTTCAGATGGGCATTGTGGCAATATGTAAACATATGTGCAATGCAATTGGGGCCATATTTCCCAATAGGCAGAGTAGGCCACAGCCTAGAGCTCTGAATTTTGAGGCGCTGCCTCAACTGTGCTGGCCACACCCACATTCTGAATTGTAGGTGTGGCCAGAGCAATCTCAATATCCCTGCACCAGTTTTATACCCCTTTACAGATAGTACTAAGTTGCCATGCATTCATTAAGCTCATGGCGACTAGGGTTGCCACCCAGACGGTATTTTACCGGCAGGCTGGTAAAAAATTGGCTTCTGTCTATGGAGGGAATGCCATGGCCGGTATTTTTTTGAAGAAAAGGTGGCAACCCTAATGGCAACTATCTTGGAAATCAAAGTCTTACTGTAACAGACCCAGCTGTCATTTATTGTACCATTTATTTTGTTTGTATTTCAATAATTCTATAAGTTCAGATAGGCATAATGTTTACACTGTCTATGTTACATAGGAAAGGATTTTAGGGGAGGACTTGTAGCAGGAAGTGAATGTAACAGGATATCCTGAGAGGTACAGAGCAGCAGTAGAGAAAGAATGAAACATAGCAACATACCTCCCAAGTGTCCCTCTTTAGGAGGGACAGTCCCTCTTTTAGAACCTAAATCCCCCTGTCCCTCTTTCCCACCCGGATGTCCCTCTTTTTAGGAGATCAGATTGTGTGTGTATATAAGTGTATAATACTGCTCTATATCAATAAAACTCACATTATTGTTTGTTTAAACATCAGTATATGTGTTTATAAATTGGTCTGTGTAAATAAAATATTTTGGTCTTTTTCTAAATCATTTATTAGGATACACAAGGAGGTGACAATAGGTCATGAAATATCTTAAAAATTCCTGGTAATGCCCCGTCCACCAGCCATACCCCCAGAAACACCCCCTAAAACACAAGTGTCCCTCTTTGGCAATTTGAAATGTTGGGAGGTATGTAGCAATGCTGTGCATCTATAGAGTTCTTTCATAAATACAAAACTTACTAGTTTGTTAAGCAACGCCTCCCTGGATAAGGAATAAGGTCAGTATATTAGTTCATTTTACTGTTTGTGTGAATAATAATGCAGTAGATAGACAGAGTTTATGGATGACATATTAATGTGTATATTTCTATACTTTTGTTCAGCTCTTACTGTGAATTTTTGGAGTTAAAGGAATAGAGTTCAATAAAACTTCATAAACCATCAGTAAAGTTTTGGCCATCATTTGGAAGGGTCTGCTACAGTAAGAGCTTCACCTTCACTGATTCAGTTACCGCTGCACGTGCTTGCAAAATGGTGATGTAATGACAGTTAATGGACTACAACCTGAGGGCACACTGAGCTGAAACATAGCAAAAGAGTTCACTATGGAGAAAGAAGCTGTAGATCAGGAATTTGAAAGCCTACCTCAAATGGAAAAAGAAGGTACAAAGGAAAAGGACTTAAAAGTAGTAGTTAAAGGCAAAGATACAATTATGTCTGAACTTCAGTATCACGCACCAGACAGGGCAGAACTCCCTCGATGGTCAGAACGTCCACATATAGTTACACAAAAAATGCTTGCTTACCAAAGAGATGAATGCTGTAGAAAAGAAAAAAGGTTGACTGTTTTGAATGAACACTGGAAAACAGACATTAAAATCTAATATATCTGATAAGCAGCTTGCCAAAATTGCTGACACTCTAGAGGGTAAAATGAACTGTATTATGACAATCTTCAGTGAAATAAGGGAACATATCACACCTGTCACTGATTTAAGGCGTAAAGTTGATGCATGTGAAACCGTGACCAATGACATTGTTAAAATTGTGTTAGAAAGAATAGCAACGGTAGTTGGCGATTTTGATGCAGAAAAGGAAAAGGGCTGTCTACATGAACTTTCAGCTCATAGTTATTTTCGCTCCATATATGGTTCTGATGCTTCACAAACAAGTGTCAGCAGTTGTGCTAGGTCATCTTGTGCAGCGAGCAAACGAGTAGATGCTGCAGCAGAATTAGCTGCAAAAGAGGCTGAATACAAGATGATGCAAATGGAAAGGCAACAAGAACTTTATAAGAGCAACTCAAAAGGGAATTGGAAATTCAAAGGTTTGAATTAAAACATCTGCAATTAGAAAATGATTTAGAAGTTGCTCGGGCCAGAGTAAAATCCTATGATGAAGAATTAAAGCAAGAAATGAAAGATTAGTTGATAAAAATGAACTTGAAAGTCAGATAAACAAAACTACAAAATGTCCGCAGTACAATGTTGTCCAGTCAACAACTCTCAATGAAGTGTCTCATCTTGCTAAAGCAGTTCAGGACAATATAGCCATCAACAGGTTACCTGTGCCTGAGCCTACAGTATTCAGTGGAGACCCAATCCAGTTTGTGGTCTGGAAAGCTTCATTTATGTCACTTATAGACAGAAAGGTAATCTCAGTAGCTGATAAACTTTAGTATTTGAAAAAGTATGTGAGCGGTTCAGTACACAGATGTCTTGAACTCACTTTTATCGAAATGATGAAGAAACCTATAAAGATGCTTGGAACAAGCTTAACCAAAGATATGGACAACCCTTCATTATTCAAAGAGCATTCAGGGAAAGGCTATAAAAATGGCCTAAAATACAGTACAAAGATGCAGAAGGTTTGAGAGCATTTTCTGACTTTTTAAATGCCTGCCTACAAGCCGTACCTCATGTTAAAGGCCTGGATATATTGAATGACTGCGACGAGAACCAAAAGTTGATACAGAAACTTCCTGACTTGGCAGCTTCCAGGTGGAACCATTAGGTCTTAACCTCCCTTATGGATTGCAAAGTTTTTCCAAGCTTTGAGGATTTTGCAAAGTTCATGTCAAAGGAAGCAGAAATTATGTGTAATCCCATCACTTCCCTTCATGCTTCACATTTACGCGAGTCACCCGTAGAGAGAAGAACCTTAAAGGAAACTAAAAGAAACAAAGCAACCTTAGAAAAAATAATAAACAGACAACAGCAAATGGGCAGTTAAAATCGCCATGCATGTTGTGTCAAGATGACAATCATCAAATTAGCAAGTGCCCAAAACGCATGGAAACGTCTCTGAAAGACAGAAGATTGTATGTCAAAGACAATAAACTCTGTTATGGATGTCTAAGACAAGGTCACTGTGCTAAAGAATGTCGTCATCGCTACATATGCAAAGTATGCAAATTGTGACATCCCACTTGTCTTCATGATTACAACTATGAGAGTAATGGAGACAGAAAACAACCAATGTCCACGGTAAACAATGCACATGTATATGAAAGTGAAACTACTAATGCCATGTCACTTAACGTCATATGCAAAGGTCATTCAGTCATTACATCTATGATAGTACCCATATGGGGTAAAAATCCATCCAATGAACAGAATATGCTTTGTTAGATACTCAGAGTGACACTACCTTTATTGATGAAGAAATAAGTAATGGTCTGCAAGTAGATACTCACCCAATAAAACTCATACTTACCACCATGATAGGAGACAATATTATCATCAAAAGTAAAAGTGTATCTGATTTTCGCATGAGAGGATACAATTCCTCAGTACATATCAATCTTCCGCCGGTATACACAAAGGAGTGTATTCCTATTAATCATGATCACATACCAGTGCAAGAAACAGTAAAAAACTGGGCTCACTTGAAGGTAATCACAGATGAAGTTCCACCTCTTCTCAATTGTGAAATAGGTTTATTGATCGGCTACAACTGCCCTAGATTGCTAGCTCCTAGACAAGTCATACTACTCATACTTATGCTATCATAACAGAATTAGGATGGCTTATTGTAGGCTACTCCACGCCAAGCATTAACGTATCAACAACAATTAGTCCTTGCCTTACAAATAACCATGAAGGAGATATCATCTTTGACACCTGTGGAGGCAATCTGTATACTAGAGTCAGACTTTAAGGATGTCACAGCAGATGACAAGACAATTTCTCAAGAGGACATTATGTTCCTAGAACAACTCAAGAACAATATAAAGAAAAATGCTCAAGGACATTATGATATGCCCCTTCCATTTAAATAACGTCCATACTTACCTGACAACAGGAAACTTGCTGAAATCAGACTCAATCATTTGAACAAGAAGTTCTATAAAAATGAGACATATAAGACAGACTACATCACTTACATGAAGGATATCATTAAGAGAGATGATGTAGAAATAGTGAATGCAGAAGGGTCTGATGGTGAAAGGTGGGATATACTCCATCATGGCATCTATCACCCAAAGAAGCCAGACAAACTAAGGGTCGTTTTTGATTGTTCTGCAAAATGTAAAGGCACGAGTCTTAATGAACATTTGTTAATAGGACCAGACATGATAAACAATCTTAAAGGTGTTCTTTTGAGGTTCAGAAGACACCCCATATCTTTAATATGTGATATTGAACAAATGTTCCACCAGTTCCATGTCAGAGAAAGTTACAGGGATTATCTACGCTTCCTATGGTGGGAAAACGGAAACACAAATTCAGCGTTTAAAGATTACTGAATGAAAGTGCATCTTTTCGGTGCAGTATCCTCCCCAAGATGTGCAAACTATGGATATTTGGCCAATGAGTATAGTCAAACACACTCATTAGGCACTCATTTCATCATAAAAGACTTTTATATTGATGATGGAGTCACAAGCGTGGAAACAGTAGAAAAGGCCATTCAATTGGCAAGGGAAGCACGAGAGTTATGTGCTAAAGGTGGTCTTCGGCTTCACAAGTTTATATCAAGTCACAATGCTGTTCTGCAAAACACACTGGCATCGCTAAGTGAACAAGAGGATGCAAAACGCTTGATTCTAAAGGGAGTCTGAAGAAACAACTTCCAGGTCATACCAATCTTCATCATCTGGACTCCTTCATAGATACAGATGATATGATCAAGGTGGGAGGAAGATTAAACCACTCATCATGCACTCACTCATTCAAGTATCTGCTGATACTTCCTAAGGATCATCATGTAACAAAACTGATAATTGTACACTGTCATGAAAATGTAAAGCATCAAAGAAAAGGTTTCATGATTAATGAAATCAGATCCTGCGGGTATTGGATACCTTGAATAAGCAGAGCTATCATCCTACATTCATAATTGTGTAACTTGTAGAATGTTGAGAAAATCTGTTGAAGGCCAGAGAATGAATGATCTCCCCACAGAACGTGTAGAGCCTTCTCCACCTTTTGTATATTGCGGTATGGATTGCTTTGGTCCTTTCATGTCTAAAGAAGGAAGAAAACAGTACAAAAGGTATGGACTGCTTATAACATGTTTTTGTTCAAGAGCCATTCATATAGAAATGTTAGAAGACATGTCTACTGATACGTTTATTAATGGTCTAAGGTGCTTTATTGCTATTCATGGCACAGTTCGACAGATCAAATGTGATCAAGGTACCAATTTCATAGGTGCAAAGATTGAACTGAACTCAGCATTACATGAGCTTGATTCAGAAAGACTCACTGCCTTTCTTGCCAATAAACAGTGCGATTTTGTTTTGAATGCTCCTCATTCCAGTCATGCAGGTGGCGTATGGGAGCGTCAAATCAAAACTGTACGGAGTGTTCTTAATGCTACAGTCTCCCTTTTATCAGGCAGACTTAATGATGCTTCACTACGTACTTTGTTTTATGAAGCCATGGCAATAGTCAATAGTCGCTCCCTTTCAGTGGATAACTTGAATGATCCCAGTAGCTTAGAACCACTCACACCTAACCATCTGATCACTATGAAATCCACTACAGCCTTGCCACCACCTGGAGAGTTCATAAGAGAAGATATATAAGGGAAAAGGAGATGGAGAAGGGTACAATATCTTAATGAACAGTTTTGGAGAAGATGGAAAAAGGAATATCTACACAACATCACTGTTAGGAAATGTTGGCACACTCCCAAGAGAAACTTTACAATTGGTGACATAATCATGCATACAGATGATACTTTACCAAGAAACGAATGGAGACTAGGAAGAATCATCAACACTGTAACTAGTCCAAATGGATTGGTAGGGAGAGTCACAATAGCACTTGGAGACATGTATAATTTGGTGGGAATAAAAGTCTAACTGTAACAGACCCAGCTGTCATTTATTGTACCATTTATTTTGTTCGTATTTTAAAAATTCTGTAAGTTCAAATAGGTATAATGTTCAAACTGTCTATGTTGCATAGGGAAGGAGTTTAGGGGAGGACTTGTAACAGGAATGAATGTAACAGGATATCCTGAGAGGTACGGGCCAGCAGTAAGGAAAGAAGGAAACATAGCAATGCTGTGCATCTATAGAGTTCTTGCATAAATACAAAACTTACTAGTTTATTAAGCAACCCCTCCCTGGATAAGGAATAAGGTCAGTATATTAGTTAATTTTACTGTTTGTGTGAATAATGAAGTAGATAGACAGAGTTTATGGATGAGATATTAATGTGTATATTTCTGTACTTTTGTTCAGCTCTTACAGTGAATTTTTGGAGTTAAAGTAATAAAAACTTCATAAACCATCAGTAAAGTTTTGGCCATCATTTGGGAAGGGTCTGCTACACTTACCTTTAAAAAATAGCACATTCTAAAGAAATCCTTGCCGTTTGGAGACTGACGGGCAGGTTAGTGCGGTCTGCATGCCTGCACCATCAGTCCCTTATGGTGACCATATGGTGCACTGCAGTGCTACTCAAAGGAGCCCGGGACTGACAGCGCAGTCGAGCAGTCAAGATGTCTGCACTGTAGCCTGGGTTCCAGTCTCCAAACAGGAAGGATTTCTTTAGAATCTGCTATTTTTTAAAGTTAAGACTTTGATTTCCAAGCTAGTACTATCTGAAAGTTCCGCTTTTGGATTTCCAATGCTCCGTAATGTGCTGGAGATCTTTCTAGTAACCAAGGGATTAAAGCATTTTTGTATAGTTGGTTGCTGTAGACTAACGGTATTTTCTGTGCCAGGAAACAGTGGATGGGACTGGGGACAGGGTCACGTGGAGTGGGGATGTGACCATGGGCAGAGCTAAGGGTGCCTGGAGCCTGGGGTGTAAATCCAGAACTGAACGCATTGCAAAGCAATGCATTGCATACCACTCTGGCATTCCAAGGGTTAACCAAATTAAAAGTCCCTTATTCCTATAGGTATAGTTTCCCTTTCATTTGAGACCCACACCCTGAATTGCACTGACACAGAACATGACACAGAAAATGATCTGGATAATTCTGGAGCATTCCAGCTGCACCGCAGTGTAAAAATACATTTTTTACACTTTAATTGTGGCTTTTAACCCCTTGAATGACAGACAAGTGTACAATGTGTTTGGTTTAGCCCTTTGAGTGCCAGAGGGATACACAACGCATTGCAAAGCAAAGGGTTAAAAGCCCCATTTAAATCAATAGGAATTTTTGTGAGTTCTTATCTTTCCCCTGTGGTGCAGTTGGTTTGCACCAGAACTGCTGCATTATTTCTACTACGCCAGCCTCATTGTCTTGGAAAATGAAATGTAAAGGAGCTGTGACTGGCATTGATCAGGGAGCATGGGCTGGGATTAAAAGGATTAGATGTTCTCATGAAGGTTAAGCTATTGGAGGTCACATGCTACACGGATAATATGACCTCTGTGTTGTGTGGTAGTACCAGGAACTGGTTCCACTATACAAAGAAAAACTGCAGGTGTCTGCCATTGTTCTGTAGTCCTAACAGATGCTGCACATGTTGGCCACTGTGGGAGATTTCTATCTTGGTTGCCAAACTCCTTAAAGGGGCAATACACCTGCAATATGTGATCTGACTTTCTCATTTAAGGGATAGTAATACTTCAATTTTACTATCCCACATCTTGTAACCTTTAAAAAACTGAATTAAATGAGCCCACCGGCATCTCTCAAACCTTTATGGTTTGAGAGATATCCACTTTCAAAGTTCCCTCTCCCCTGATGTCAGCTTTGTAGCTGACAGCAGGGGAATCCGGTCCCGGGACCGGCGGAGGCTCGTCAGCAGATCTGGGATCACGTTATGGAAGAAGAAATCCTTCACTGAAATGGTCTTCTACGTGTGGTTGCAGCAAGCACACGTAGAAGACCATTTCAGTGAAGGATTTCTTCTTCCATAACGCGATCCCGGCTCAGCTGAAGAGCCTCCGCTTGCTCAGGGACTGGATTCCCCTGCTGTCAGCTAGAACACTGACGTCAGGGGAGAGGGAACTTTGAAAGCGGATATCTCTCAAACCATAAAGGTTTGAGAGATGCTGCTGGGCTCCTTTAATTCAGTTTTTTAAGGGCTACAGGATGGGGGATAGTAAAATTGAAGTATCACTATCCCTTTAACCCTTTGAGTGCCATAGAGGTATCTACAGCATTGCAGTGACACTCAAAGGGTTAATTTGTGACACATACAGATGTAGCAGTGCTTATTGTCCATGACATTCCTCTCTTATCTATAACTTTCTTTGAAAATTAAAGCGGAATTATCATGTCAATAGAAGTCACCTCCGATTCATTGTTAGTATACATGGAATAATGCAAATAGGGTAATAAAGTCTGTAAAGCGTCACCATCGTTCGTATCGGATACACATCAATAGGAAAGTGCCTCTATTTTGGTGAAGTGGGACCTGTGATGTCCGTCCCTGCTCTGTACAGCATGTTTCCAATGCAACTCTTCCAATGGCAAGTGCATGTGTGCGACAGAAACAGGGACTGATAGTGCAGGCGCACAGATCCCACTTCGCCAAGATGGCCACACTCTCTTATTCATGTACGTCCGATACTAAGTTATGATTTTAAATGATGCTGACACTTTACAGACTTTATTACCCTGTTTGCATTATTCCATGTATACTAACTGAATCGGAGGTGACTTCTTTTGGCATGATAGTTCTGCTTTAAACAAAGATCCCACTCTCTGCCTCCCAGTCCTGCCCACCATAATCCAGCCCCGGCCAATTTATGACATTAGTTCCATACCCCCACCCCACCCTGAAGCTTGGGACAAGAAGGTTCCCAGATATGGCCTTCTACCATATATACAAATATACACATGCATATACCTGTGTAAAAGAAATAAGGTGAAGGATATCATGCCAGACTGTATGTGATGGTCTCAGAAAAGCAGGCTGTTCTACTGGGTGAGCGAGTCATGGATCTCTTTGAGGGCAGATTAGTGGCCCACATGGCTCACTCACTCACTGATGAAAATGGGCCTATTGGTTTTATTGTACTGGAGCTGCAGCTCCATCAGTCCCCTTGTTAATCAGGTTCTGCTTTCTTGCATCCAAGGAGATGAATATATTTAGGACTTAAATAGTCTATGGATGAAATGCAAAATCAAAGAGAAAAAAAGAGGATAAGAGAACAAGGAGTAATGAAGCAAGAGAGAGAGAGAACATAGATAGAACAGAGGCTGTGAAAACATCAGTTAAATAGCGAGCCTCAATTCCACCCGTCTGTTTTCTCTGCGCACTCCTAAATTACTGATTCAAGCACTAAGCCAATTAAGAGCACCTTACAATAATGGGAGTCGTCAGCAAGATCCTTAAATATAAATCATTTTCACCTCGCCCTCATGATCCGCTACGGCTCTGTCTCTCTGTCTCAATTGAAAAGGAATGTTTGCAGTCTCAGTTCATCAGTTCACATTAGACTCATGCTGAATATTTAAACACAGAACAATTTAAACACACCATAGAGCGAGGCAGCGGCAACAGCGAGAGCTCCACTTGCAGCAATTTAGTAAATCAGCCATTTAGTTGCTGGTGCTTACAATCTGCCTGCCAGGAATTAGTGTTCTGGGATCCAGGAAAGGGAAAGGAGGCAGATGTCCATTTTTCGGAAATGTCTGCAACACACATACAAACACACCATACACACACACACGCTTTAGAAATGTAGAATTTCAATTTTTGAATTATTATATTTACAGATTATGATCATTAAGACATACCATGCAGGCCCTTCCTGTCTTATCCCTACATTGCTTTCCCCACCCACTGACAACTCAGTTCTAGTGGAGAGGACAGCCACCTGAAAGGGTTAAGCATCAGTGAGTGGGGGTATACTGTAGGGCTACGACTGGAAGTGCCTGCACGGCATGTCTTAACGCTTTGAGTGCCAGAGGGTTACACACCGCATTGCTTTTTCAATTAAGTATTTAGTTTTATATCTCACAATCTCACGATATTTCATTTTATATCTCACGATCTCAGCTCTGCTGGAGAGCCTCCGCCAATCCCGGAACTGGATTCTCCTGCAGTCAGCTGGAGCACTGATGTCAGGGAAAGAGGAGGGAGGGGGAACCTTTACCTGCGAATATCTCTCAAACCATTGATGGGCCTAGGGTCGTTTAGTTTAATTTTTCAATAGCTACAAGATTCATTTTTCTTTAAATGAGACAATACTATCCCTTTAAACAGCCATCCAGTGCATTGGTTTGCAATGTGGTGGATATCCTTCTGGCATTCAAAGGGTTAACACTTTGAATAAAATACATGCAATCGACTGTCTTCAGGTCAGGTGACCACAAAAATCAAATGTAGGGGGCAGCATAATGGGACAACCTTGGGGGTCCATTATCAACATATACTTTGCAGTATAAGATAGGTTTTCCTGTACAGTGAACTTGCCAGTTACTGTGGTCCCAATCAGGGGTGTAACTACAAGGGGCACAGAGGGTGCAGTTGTGCCCAACATCCAAGGGGGCCCCATCGACCTCAGAATCTAAAAGGTTCTAGTAATACATCTGTGAAAAGATTTTGTTAGAAATCCCATAAAAATGTTTGTACTAGGGCCCTCCAATACCTAGTTACGTCTCTGGTCTCAATATTTAAGAAGCCACCATAATATCATGACATTTGTGGGGCTTTGACAAATAAGAGACTGAGGACTGCATAACACCTAAATCTGACTGCTAGTAACTTCTTGAATGCTAGAAAGGTTTTGTAATGCTTTGGGAACCTCTCTATAATCCAAGCAATTACAGGGTTTATTATGACAAAACCCATATTTTAGCTGTTTACCTGCTCAGTAACATAATACCCCCATCATTGGGGTATGCTTCATTTAAAAATCATTACCACTCTTTTTTTTTTGTTCTTTAACCCTTTAAGGACAAGAAGGGTGCTCAAGTCATTGTGAAGCAATGCATTGCATACCCCTCTGTTCCTTAAAGGGTTAATCAAAATGCAGTTAGTGATAAGGCACTACTTGGTGGCGTTGTTGCCATTGCTCTTTATGGAGAACTACAGTCAGTGACTGCAAATTCACCAAATGCAGTAAAAGAAAATGCATTCTGTTGTCTGGTTTGAGCTGTAATAACTTTGTATTGAATCCCTTATTAGTGGGGACAGAAGTCACTTCATGAAGACTTCAAACTGCAGCATAAATTAAACATTTCTGACCCTGCCCATTGATAACTACAGCAGTATGCACAAGGAAAAAGAGGAGCATTTCTGGAACAAACCAGCTGCACTATAGGGGACAAATAACATTTCTGTTGCTTTAGCTGGGACTTTTAACCCCTTGAATGCCAGAGAGGCATACCTGGGAAATTTGGCTTCTAGAGTCCCCATAGGGGCGTCATGTGGTGCCGCTGGGGGGTATAACTGATGCATTTCTCTTGGAAAATGGGTGGGGCTTAACACTGCATCATAAAGTGGGCAGGAAATGGGAAGAACAGGGTGGGAAGGAGGAGAAGTTGATGGTAAGTAGGCAGAACAGGGTGGGAAGGAGGAGTGGTTGGCAGGACATGGGAGGAACAGGGTAGGAAGGCAGAGAAGTGGGTGGGAAGTAGGAGGAACAGGTTGGAAAGGAGGAGAAGTGGGCAGGACGTGGGAGGAACAGGGTGGAAAGGAGAAGAAGTGTGCAGAGTTTTATAAGAAACTCACAACCACCGGAGAATCATCCTCTGTCCCCAGAGACACGGTAATTGTCTGCAAAAAAAATGGAGTCTCTGGGGCAGTTCCGGAAAGTTCCCAGGTATGTAGAGAGGTCACTAATGCATTGCAAAACAATGCATTGGTGACCTTTCTAGCACTCAAGTGCTTATAAGTCCAGTTTAAATCAATCATAATTCGGGATGTTTTATTTTAAATTGATTTACTTGAGAACTGCTCCTTTTAGTTTGCACGAATGGCCAACAGTTACATTGATACATACACGGTTACACAGAGTTCTAGAAGGACTCTGCCTGCTCCATTACAAGCCTTTGCATTCTATAAGTAATTGTCAATTTATCAAGCACCCATACATATTTCAGACCTTTGAAGTGCATTCATTGGAAATACACTTTTCCTGCTCTACTGAGAGCCCCCTCCCATACACACACACACTCACACACTTAGACAGTTTAACATCAGGAGAGTTGATTGAGGAAAGTGGTTTGTGTTCCCACCTGCCAGTGGTTGTGGAGAAGTCTTGTGAGACAGGCACCTCGGGGCCTCAATTTAGCTGCTGATCCCTTGCCTTGGATACAAGCAGAGCCTTGGCTCATTAGTGTCTCTCCCCGGGGCTGAGAGCTCAGCACCGAGGCGCTGCTGTGTGATCCATCATTGTAAAGTCATCTGTCCCAGGCAGCTGTGCACAGGCTACCCGATCGAAGGAACAGCTTTTACAAGTCTATTATTGCAGGCGGGACGGTAATTGAGCAGCAAGGAAGGAAAAAGGAGCAGCAACCGGAATCAGGCATTTTGATAATATCACAAAGAGAATCATTCATCGCCGTTTCATTTGGGTTCATTCTTGTACTCATCTTGTAGACACATTGGAGCTTTATCTAAGCTCAATGTGTATTAGAAAAGCTATAGTCTCATTAACAGGGCCATTAACACTTTGGGTGACAGGTGTGTGCCCAACACATTGCTCCACAATTGGGTGGGCACACCACCGACACCCTAAATTTTACTAAATTGTAATAACCATTTCATTGTCATATATATGTTTTTGAGAAATTAACATTTATTTGTTGGTGGCACGTCATGCAAATTAGTTGATTTGCTGGGCCAATATCACATTGCAGTGGGGGTTATACATTAAGGTGTGATAAAGAGGTGATAAAGCAGGGATGACTTCTCCAGTGATATCACTTCTCCCGTTCCTATGTTATTCTATGAAGCCAATGCACTAAGATTTCTCCAACTTTGGAGATCTTAGTGCATTGGCTCCAGTGAATAACATAGGAACTGGAGAAGTGGTATCACTTGAGAAGTCATCCCTGCTTTATCACCAATTTATCACTCTTTATTATGAAGGAATCTAGGCGAAGCCAATGCACTGAGGACATGTCTAATACCGGAGTGAGTGATAAGATTGACACTATACATAACTCTCATATTGTGCAGGAAATTAGCATCATTTGCCTCAATGTGTCATCGAAAGTATTAACCCTTTGAGTTTCAGAGAGGTATGCAATGCATTGCAATGCAATCTGTTGGATACCTCTCTGGTACTAAAAGGGTTAAGGATAATTTCTTAATAACTATTTATTTTACAGAAAAAGGGACAGTATAGCAGACAGGCAGATGTAATTCTCTTTAAAATAAACTAAATGTGTTTTAGGGTGACAAGCCCACTTTAACAGGGAAGAATACCCTCAAATTATGGAAATATCCTTTTGTTTACTTCTCTCTTGGGGACTTATTTGCTAAAGGGTGAATTGGAAACAAGGCTGATAATGCAGCAATTTTCTAGTGTATTTAAAATTTGCAAATGAATCACTGAGACTCAGCGAATGCATACATGTTCATTTATCAATAAGAGATAAGGATATGTCACTCAAATCCACCAACTCCATTATACTAGTTGCTACCTGGCGTTACCTATTCAGTCAGTATAAGTGAGGAAATAGCCAAAACTATTTTTAACCCCTTCACTTCCAATGACGTACCTGGACCGTCACGCTGGTCCAGCACTTAAGGACCAGTGACAGTCCTGGCACGTCACAAACTTTTACTCACCACGTTCCTGCAGGAGCGCGGTGAGTAATACCGGGGACTGAAGCTGATCGCTCCAAGACCGGACTGATCTCTTTCAGTCCCTCGTTCTGCGTGCCAGCACAAGTGATCAGTCACGTGGGACGGCACGTCGAACTTCCCTATCTGGTCCTTAAAGGATTACACACCCTGAGACCGCTGGTCCTTAAGGGGTTAAATACACAACTAATTTAAGCAGGCAAAATATCCCAATACCCTGTATTGATTAATACTGCGAGGATTGGTCATCCCAAATTAATCTCTAATAATAGTGCTGGGTCTCATGTCCACAGAGGCGATTGTGAGTCTAGAATTCAGGAACCCTATGTTATTCTCTGGAGCCTATGCACTAAGATTTCTACAACTTTGGTGATCTTAGTGCATAGGCTCTATAGAATAACATAGGAATTAGAGAAGTGATATCACTGGAGAAGACTTTTCCGCTTTATCACCTCTTTATCATGCCTTAGTGCATCTCCCCATGGTCTTCCTTTCTCCACAAGATGACATCGGAGAGATATTCACTAAGCGGTGATAACGAGGTGATTAACCAATTTTTACGTTATTCTATGGAGCCTTTGCACTAAGATTTATTCAGCTTTGGAGATCCTAATAGATTAACATAGCAACCGGAGAAGTGACATCACTGGAGAAGTCATCTCCACTTCATCAACTCTTTATCACCGCTTAGTAAATCTCTCCCATCAGAGAAATTTGGGCCATGTAGTCAAGCATCAAAGACTCATATCTGCCTCCGTGGACGATATCTGATTAAGATGAATTTTGGAGAACCAGTCTACCCAACATGGATTCATAGGGGTCACTTGAATGTAAAGTATGTAGATCATATTATGAAGCGGTTTTAGTGTTACTCTTTCATAAATACCCTTCATGAAGGCTGTAAAAGCTTCAGGGCTGGGGGCTTCCATTTTGTCATTATAGCTACCTCAAATGAGGCAGCTATGAGTAAGGTTTGCTGTGGTCAGCTCATGCATCATATCCACAGAGGTTCAACTTAAATTATACTTTTTAGAACATCACCTGAAGGAACTGCGCTCTCTTTACACTGGTAACTAGAACAGAACAGACACGTTACTCTAGTTAAGCAACCTGTGATACATACCTGAGTTGCCTTGCATTGTCCTGGTGAACAAGAGAACATGGTCTAAAACTGAAAAGTGGAAAAAATAAGATTCAATGTAAGAATAAATCGCTTTATTGAAGGAGTGATAGATACACGGAATAGCCACCCAGGAGAAGTGGTAGGGGCTAACAAAGTAAATAAAGTTAAGAATTCTTAGAATAGATATTTGGTAATTGTATGAATAAATACGTCTGAACTTTTTCAATAAAGAAATGGTCCAAATGGTTCTTCTCTGTTATCATATTTTGATGATATTGTCACTAGGTGAGTGCGTTAGATGACTGGCCATCCATCACTGGATGATGTTCATGTTATTCAGCCATTCATTGGAGACTGTGATGAGTGTCTCAACCTTCAAAGTCATCTGTGTGAATGAATCATCCCTGATGCAACTTTCCTGCATTTAGCATTAATCTCAAGAATCCGCACCAAGCTGTGACAGGCGGCATTCACTAGGCAATATTAGCTAGTGTTAACAGCCTTCCAGGTGGGTGTCTGTACCATTTATTGGTGTAGCAATAACAAATGTCACCTGTGGAAACAAACCTTTAATTTTATGGCTAAACTTGCAAATAATTTACAATTGCTACTACTGCAAGTTTTCTCACCTGAGAGTAGTGAGTCTCATGTACTAAGAACTGGACTAAACCAACTATCCCATAGGTGGGGAATTAAAATTCCCAAAACTTCCAGTGATTTAAATGGGGCTTTAACCTGCACTAGAGGCCTCCCTAGCATTCAATGGGGTTAAAACTTGAATTTAACTCTTTGAGTGCCAGAGTGGTACGGAGTGGCACTCAAAGGGTTAAATTAATGGGATATTTTATCTGTCCCCTATGGTGCTGTTCCAGAATTGCCCCTGTGTT
Organism: Rhinophrynus dorsalis; assembly: GCA_037306005.1. Taxonomy (NCBI): domain Eukaryota; kingdom Metazoa; phylum Chordata; class Amphibia; order Anura; family Rhinophrynidae; genus Rhinophrynus; species Rhinophrynus dorsalis. The sequence goes on along the minus strand of CM074721.1, from coordinate 72,926,674 downwards.
CTTTTAGGGGCAAGGCCCACTGTGTTATTGGGGTTTCACTGCCCTTACTGCTGGAGGTGCATAATCTGAAGACAAACGAAGTAGAGGATTTAGATCTCTTATTACAGCCTTGGAAAAGAAAAAGTGCTGTGAATTCAAGGGAATTCCTGGGGGAGTGCATACGATCTCCAGGGATCGGTGTCTCTTTCTATGCATTATTGATTCTGCATTCAGATTCAAAGTACGGCCAAGCCACCAGGATCCCTGTGAGCAGGCATCTATTTCTTGTGTGAATCAGGATTTTATAACACCCTTCAGCCTTGTAATGTTAAAGAGGGAAGATATAAAACAGCTGCGTTTATGGTTTTCATCTGAGAGGTTGGACTGACTGCATGGCATTTTGTCGTTTTTTTACATTGGGTGGGTCCCCCCTAAGCCTGTGCGTGTGTGTATAAGTGTATATTTGTGTAAATTTCTATATAGATGTGTGTGATTGTGTGTACATAAATATGTGAGTATGTGTGTGGGATTATATGTGTGTGTGTGTTTGTGTATAGATATATATGTGAATACAGAGTTGTATATTTGTGTGTTAATCAGTGTATATTTGTGTAAATGTAAACATTTAGTTAGAGATGTGTGAATGTGCACACAGGTATATATGTTCATATGTGTGTGTATATGTCTGTATGTATCGATATGGAAGTATGAAAATGTACGTATTGGAATGTATGTGCGCATATAATGTGTATTAGTGTGAATGTGTGTGTGTATATAAGTATATGTGTGTGTGTATCTATCTCTTTGTTGTCTGTCTATCTATCTATCTATCTATCTATCTATCTATCTATCTATCCATCTTTCTATCTATCTTTCTATCTATCGATGTCTATCTATCTATCTATCTATCTATCTATCTATCTCTCTGTTGTCTGTCTATATTTCTATCTATCTATCTATCTATCTATCTATCTATCTATCTATCTATCTCTCTGTTGTATGTCTATCTATCTATCTATCCATCTTTCTATCTATCTTTCTATCTATGTCTATCTATCTATCTGTCTATCTATCTATCTATCTATCTATCTATCTATCTATCTATCTCTCTGTTGTCTATCTGTCTCTCTGTTGTCTATCTATCTATCTATCTATCTATCTATCTATCTATCTATCTATCTCTCTGTTGTCTATCTATCTATCTATCTATCTATCTATCTATCCATTTTAAGGATAATGGAGCAGTCTTGTTTAAATATCAGGAGTTACTGGGGTCTTTTGAGCATGTTGGAGGTTAACCCCCCCATTAAGACGAACTAGAATGTTTATTTTCCCCTATTGCGCGGCTGGTATGCACAAGAACTGATTCGGTTATTTGTTTTAAATCTGCATTGTGGACTGTGAGTAGAACTCTAGCAATTCTGGGTCAAATCAGCTGTACCACAGGGGAAAATTCATATTACCAAATTTCCCATTGATTTAAATGGGATTTTTTGTTGTTGTTTCTTCGCAATGTGTTGGAGACGTCTCTAGCACACAAAGGGTTGAAACCCCCATTTAAATCAATGGGATTTTTTAGATTGTCCCTTATGGTAAATTTGCTTTGAATTTTTCCTCTTATTGTATCAGCCTTGCTGACTATAATGGGTCTTGTGACCCTGTATTTAGTAGATGCATCACTAGTAATAGAAATGGTATAGAGTACAGCACAATCTCTTTCACTCGCAGAATGCAATAGACAATAAATATTACAGCTTCCTTTATAAACATGTTTTACCCTTTCAATTGCTCTGCAAGCACTGCCCTTTCAATCCACTTACATAATGTCATAAAATATACATCTCGGAAATAAACATGCCTCTGACATTCTAGTTGCGCTAGCAGTAAACGAGAGGTTAACTCTGGAGTGCCAAACCCATTATTGAGAGAATTTAGCACCTTGGACAGCTCAGTGTAGACTTTATTGCTTTACTGACCCACGCGGCATGATTTTTCCCTGTGTGTTCCTCGCCTCTCTCTTCTGATTGAAAGGCAATATATTAGTTCCTAAACACAAACATGCCTTGGGCCTGCTCACTCATTGGGAGATTGGTGACAAGGTGGGACTGTAATTTTCCTGGTCACTGTTCTCCAGGGACACTGAGATGCGCTGGTAACACAATGACTCCATGTTTCCAGTCTGTTTTCTTTGAGCTTTACTTGTCTTCATGTTGTCTCTTTTTTCTCCCCCTTTAACCCTTTGAGTGCCACATGTATTCCTTTGGCACTGAAAGGGTTAACTCTTTGAGTGCCAGAGGGTTATCCAATGTATTGAAAAGATACAGATGCCTAGTGCGTTACTCTACAATGTGCTGCATACCCCTTCGACACTCAAAAGGATTAAAGATAACGGGAGTGACGTTCAGTTATGATTCCACTCTAAAATGAGCTCTGAAATTTATTTTTTTGGTGCTGCTTCTTCCTAACACATACTTTATGGCTGTTTAAAGGGATAGTAATGTTTTACAACAACAGCAGCTCCAATTAATCTTCAAGAGTGTTATTTCAATACTGTCAGAGTTGTAGTTCAAGAGTAATTGAATGATAGAGTATCTCCCCTCCCACCCCTTTTACCTAGTGTAAGTCCCTACTCATCAGATGTGGAATCTGGGGTTGAGACCAGACAGCTCACAGCAAGGGACAATCTTCTTCCTGTGAGTATAAGGAAAACCCTGCTCCCCCCCCCCCCTCGACAGTTTTTTCAGGTTTTTCCTTACGCTAATTGAAGATTGTCTCTCTCTGCGATCCATCCGGACAGTCTTGCTGCTCTGAGGTAAAAGGAGCAGGAGGGGGATACTTTATCATTCAATTACTCTTGAACTACAACTATGACAGTATTGAAATAATACTCTCCATGACCCAAATACTATGAAGATTAATCAAAGCTACTTTTATTGTGAAGCATTACTATCCCTTTAAAGAAAATTTTCCTGTTTATGTCACTCATGCCAAGTGTAGGACAGGGGCAGTATTTCAAGGTGTTCTGTTTCTGTGTCTCCTCATTTAGTAACAATTTGCAGATGAAACCTTCATAAAATTCTTCCTTTTTATCTGCACAAGGTATAGTTACATTGTAATTTAGGTTGAAAAAAGACTTGCTTCCATCAAGTTCAACCCTTTTTCTATTCCTGGTTACCAACGTTGATCCAAAAGAAGTAAAAAAAAAAAACCTTAGTACAGCAATTTCAAATTCTGCTTTAAATGAGGGGAAAAAATCCTTCTTGATTCCAAATGGCAATCAGATGTCTCCTTGGATCAACAAGCACTAACTAAACATTCATCACAATACTAATATATATATACATTTTTTTTTATCCTGACCTTTTCTGTTTCTGTCAGGGAGCTCCTTGGTTCTCTACTTACTGAGGGCTTTCTGACGGTGACTATGAATGCAGGGATACCAATACAATGTAACACTAACCCTTCATCACAGTAGCCAGCCTCTGATCAATTAAATGCAGAACACTGACATTCTTATTTTACATATAACGCCCTTGTGGGATACGTAAAGTCAAAATGGAGATTTAGTGTCACTTTTGCAAGGACAGAGTGTTTGCGCTGGTATGTTCTAATGTGATCATATGGACTTGTGCAGACACATGACTTTTTTATGCTAATGCATAAGCTTAAAAAATGAGCTATACTAGCAGATACATACATTTCCACCCAATATAAAAGATTTACCCTTTAATGCTTATGAAAAACACATACTGCAGGGTTACACTGATTCTTGCCAACCTGTAGAATGAAAGTGGAAGTGGAAGATTAGTCACCTTATTTAAAGGGAAACTACCAGGCCAAATTTATATATATGTATATGTGTGCTATGACCTCTTAAGGAATCACACAACATATCTGAATATATTTTTTTACATATTAAATAATAAGAATAAAAATAAGCATGTGTACTTATCCTAATATTATTCGAACAGTCCAGTCTCTTTTGGGTGGCCATTTATTTTAGTAAAAAAAAAATCTGAAAAGTGGTTGAAAAAAGGTCTTAAATGTATTGCTATGCTATATGTTGGAGACACCTCTTGCACCCATGGGGATTAAAGGAGAAGTAACACCTTATCATAAAACCCACTAAACTTATTATGGCCAAACAATCCTAATGGCCAGCTTAAAGGGATAGTAATGTTTCACAAAAACAGCAGCTCCAGCACCACAGACATGACACCCAGGACTGAATGAAGATATTATCTCCTTAAGCAAGGAGAAGGGCAACATTCATTTATATGGCCATAATAACGTAACTGGGGTGGAACAGTGTAAGTATAAATGAAGGCATGTTTTGAGACAAAAGATAGAGTGTGTGTATACATGTGGGTGTATGTGTGTGTTTGTTTATGTGGATGACTGCGCGTGTGTGTATGTGGGGATGAGTATCTGTATATATATATGTGTGTGTGTGTATGGGGGGGATGAGTATCTATATATGTGTGTGTGTGTGTGTGTGTGTGTATGGGGAGATAAATATCTGTATATATATATATATATATATATATATATATATGTGTGTGTGTGTGTATGGGGGGATGAGTATCTATATATGTGTGTATGGGGGATGAGTATATATATATATATATATATATATATATATATATATATATATATATGTGTATGTGTGTATGGGGGGATGAGTATCTGTATATATATATATATGTGTGTGTGTGTGTGTGTGTGTGTGTGTGTGTGTGTGTATGTGTGTATGGGGGGATGAGTATCTGTATATATATATATATGTGTGTGTGTGTGTGTGTGTGTGTGTGTGTGTATGGGGGGATGAGTATCTATATATATATGTGTGTGTGTGTATGGGGGATGAGTATCTGTATATACATATGTGTGTATGTGTGTGTATGGGGGATGAGTATCTATATATATGTGTGTGTGTGTGTGTGTGTGTATGGGGGGATGAGTATCTGTGTATATATATATATATATATGTGTGTGTGTGTATGGGGGGATGAGTATCTATATATGTGTGTGTGTGTGTGTGTGTGTGTGTGTGTATGTGTATATGGGGGGATGAGTATCTATATCTACATATATGTGTGTGTGTATGGGGGGATGAGTATCTATCTATATATGTGTGTGTGTGTGTGTGTGTGTGTGTGTGTGTGTGTGTGTGTGTGAGCGAGCATGTGGGTGTGAGTATGTGTGTGCATGTGAGTATGTGTGTGTGTGAGCATGTGGGTGTGAGTATGTGTGTGTGCATGTGAATATGTGGGTGTGTGTGTGTGTGTGAGAGAGAATTTGTGGGTGTGTGAGACTGTGTGTATGTGTGTGTGAGTATGGGTGTTTGGGAGTGAGTAAGTGTGTGAGTGTGTGAGTGAGTATGTGATGTTGCAGATTAAAATTACCTACTCTTCCCACTGTACCAGTGAACAGACTGGGAACCATGGAGAAAAATCTGCCTCTGCAATATGTGCTAAAGCACACATTACAATTGTGCACTGCATTAGCGATATCTATGGGATTACAAGGGTTTAGTAGTCCCATTTATTTTTAATTGTTCCGTATGGTATAGGGATTTACCCCAGAATTTCTTCTCCTTCTTTGTTCATATTGTTTCTTGAATTAAATACCCCACCTTATCTCCCTGCAGCTCACTTACCAGCTATAATCTGTAAACTGAACAGAGTCATGTTGTACCTTTATGATTCAAAATATAACTCACACAGCATTTCTATAACTTGTAAAGGAAAATATTCTAATGACTTAGCTCTGCACACATTCCGAGTCCCAGGCAAACACCAATTAGCAGATTCATTATCTCGTTCTCAGTACTCTACAGCTACTAACAGCTACACTATACGATATGAAAGTGACAAGCCCAAAACAACAAAACTGCTTTCCTTCAGTGAGGTTTATTCACTGGTGTATTCTTAACGCTTGAAAAATAGAAACATCATCATTGCATTGTAAAGCCATGTACTGGAGACATTTCTAACATCCAGGGGGTTAATGGAAACAATAACATACGTGGCAATTACTTTGCTTAAAAACAAAAGTTAGTTGGAGACTTCCATATGCAGTCTGATTCTCTTCTTGCATGGTTCTGCAGAAAACAAATATGGGAGGAGCCAAGGTGTGACATTTTTATATGGCTTGTGAAGAGTGAACTAAATACAGGCTGCTTCAGCTCTGACAGCTGCAGAATCCCAATGAAATAAGTAAGGTTATAAATGTACCAAAGCACTGTTTAGTAATTTCCAATCTAGGTACGTTATTCTTTTAACCCTTAGAGTGCCAAAGGGGTACGCAGTCATTGCTATGCAAGTCATTGGCATACTACTCTGGCACTCAGAGGGTTAAACAGATTGAATCATTTCTTCCTATAGGTATAGCATACTACCCAAGTGTCCCTATTTAGGAGGGACAGTCCATCTTTCAGACCCAAATCCCTCGGTCCCACTCTCCAGCCCTGATGTCACTCTCTTTAGGAGATCAGACTGTGTGGTGTGTATATAAGTTTATCACATTGGTTCACAGTAATAAGACTCACATTAATGTTTGTGTAAAATTCAGTATACGTGTTTATAAATTAGTCTGTATAAATAAAACACTTATGGCCTTGTTCAAAACCATTTATTCATTTACACAACGAGGTGTTAAGAAGTCATGAAATAACTTAAAAATTCTGGGTAATTCCCTGCCCATCAGTTACACCCCCCAGCAATACCACCTAAAATGCCAGTGTCCTTCTTTGGCCATTAGAAATATTGCGAGGCATGCCCTAAATCATTTATTCAGTTGCACAAAGAGGTGTCAGTAGGTCATGCAATAACCTAAAAATTCTTGGTAATGCCCCGTCCACAAGCCACGCCCCCTCTTAACACCAGCTAAAACAAGTGTGCTTCTCTTAAGCCATTTGAAATGTTCGGAGGTATAGTATAAATTGCCTTTTTAATGCATTGCACTCTGGCACGCAAAGGATTAACCCAGACATTGCAGAACCCCCCCCCCCCCAAAAAAAAATAAAAATGGCGAAATGGATTCAGCATAAAGCTTACTTTGTGGTCATGTTCACCGAGAGCTGGGTAAATCTGCCAATAATGCTCTAACCATAACGATTTACACTGAGAACTGAAAAAAATCAGAATAGGATACCGTAGGTAATAACTTGATACTTTTATGTAAAGGGTTTCACAACAAACCAGTCATTTCCTTTTAATAGATTAGTTGCAGCAGATTGCAAGATTCACTATAAAGGCAAGAGCGTGCAGCCTGTGGCTCTCAAGTTTTTGGATTACACCTTTCGTTATAGATGAGAGTTGGTACCGTGTTAGCCGTATAAATACAGGAGGCAGATATAGTTTTTGATACCTTCTAAACAATGTGATGTGTACTTGTATTTAAAAGGGATGTTTTCATATTTATCTGTATAACATGCCTGAGGAAGAGACCTAAGGTCTTGAAAGCTTGCATTTAAATCTGCTTAGTTAGCCAATAAAAGGTATCAAAAACTATATCTGCCACCTTTCGTTATAGACGGACACAAACATTGAGCCGACTAGTATTGTCAAAACTGGAGAGCCACAGGCTGCACACACAGATGGCTCATCTTTGTGCATAGAATGGGGTTGGTGATAGCCAATAAGATTTATTTCATTTAATGCCACCAAAGAAATTTACTGGAGATATCTCTAGCACCCAAGGGGTGAAGTTCTACCAAGGGCCTAGATTTCATTGCAGTTATCAAATGTATCAAGGGTTTTAGCTACAATATTCTAAATAGACTTTGAAATGAATCTATTAGATAAAACAGTTGTGCATTTAATGCAGTGTAATCGAGGCCAGTGTTAGGAAGCTTTCGTATATAAAACTTCAAATGTTACAGTACACACTGTTGTAGATTCTAGACTCATTTCCGATGTACAGTTAAATATTGCACTCGAGAGCCTGCTAGCATCAAAGGTGTTTAAAAGAACCAAAGGCTAAGTAAAAGTGGAGACATTTTTGGGTAAACCAGTTGCACAATGGAGAAAAATGGTATCTTCCAAAATCCCTATTATTTTAAATGGGGATTTTCAACCAGTGAATGAATGCTAGAGAGGTCAACGTATGGCACCTATTAAAGGTATACTAATATTTTTTTGTCAAACAGATAGAACAGCGTAATCCACTCTAAGTGTATTATGCTGGAATTTGCATAAAAATCGAGTATAATAAATCCCCTCACAGGGTACTCACATTTGCTACATTGTTACCACATGGATCTGGAGAGGTAAGGTATATCCAGTGGTGAAGGCTTTTGGAGAATACCCTGCAAGTACCTGATAGACTGTGGAGAGCGACAGTGACTGGGGGTCAGATCCAGTTGATGCGAACAAACCTAGAGGCAGGTCCAGCCTTTTCCAAATGTGACTACCCTGTGAGGGGATTTATTATATTTGAGCTGTGGAAATTCCAGCATACTACACTTAGAGTGGATTGTGCTGTTCTGTCTGTTTGTCTTTTACATATGTTTTGAATAACCTGTCCGGCGTCTTGAGAGCAAGCTGCATTTGCAAATATTAGGTGTTTGGAACAATTCAAGATATAGGGGACTTTTTCCTGATCTATGGGACTCCATATTCTTGATACTGTTTGAACCTTGACATATCCTTTATGTGTTTTTAATAATAGTTTGGTGCTTACAACACAGCTAGGATTGACAATCACAATTCTGAAGTGAGCACAGGGCATTTGTGTTTTGTATGTAATATTTTTTGAATATATATATATATATATATATATATATATATATATATATATATATACACTATATATATATAAAAAAAATATATATATATATACAAGTACCCTTGTTATAATCAGTAGGAAAGCCCTACTATATATATATATATATATATATATATATATATATATATATATATATATATATATAGTAGGGCTTTCCTACTGATTATAACAAGGGTACTCCCACTGTTGAGAGATGCTTCATTTAACAGCTCAAACCTTTAATCCAGAAAAAAAAATCTATAGATTTGACCACTAGGTGATGCTGTTTCATTAGTTCCTATGGAGAATTTCTGTTGATCGACTGTAAAGCTCTGCAGGTAATCAAATAGAGAGATATTGCATTGAGCCGTTCTAACGGCTCCTAGTCACGTGAGTGCTCTTGTTTTTCTCAGTAAGAAAGTCCCATAATGTACGTATGTTTTTCATTAAAAGCGTGTTATATCTTTAAATCAATGAGACTATTTTTTCTTAACGGTGCAGTTGGTTTTGCCACATAATTGCTCCACTTTTGTTTTTATACATATGAATCACAGTTTGTAGGGCAGGGATCTGTGCTAAAGATTCAGATTTGGATGTAAACTTTGCACAAGGGGGGTCATCCCACTTAGGGGGCTCCTCTGCCCTCCCACCACTCTCAGGCTGGTTACCCAATCTTACTGAGCAATTCATCTTTATACAGTGCAGAATTTCAAATTGAAAAAATGCTAATATGTATCTAAAAGCGTGTCATCTGAGATTTTGGAAAAGGTTTATGGTGACAGCAAAATGAATGCAATTAGATCTCAATTTTCTGATGAGAAACTACTGTGGAAGAGATAATAACTATTTGCGTTTTGAGAAGGGCAGTGACTTTCCTTCTGATCTCTTCTAACTCTAGATAACTTCACACATTTCCGTATGGAAGAGGAAACTTATGTACTAAGAGGAACTGAAGCAGTTCTGGGGTAAACCCACAGCTGGATTTCCCATTAGGCAGAGTAGGTACTGCCTGGAGAACCAAGTATTGAGGGGAGATCAGTGGTACTGGCCATGCTTACATTCTGAATTCTGGGTGGGGCCAGATCAAATTCCCCTTTGTTACTGGCTACTGTTTAACCACTTGGATTTTACAGAACTCTCCAATGCATCTCTATCAACCAATGGGTTAAAAATGTTTTCTCTGTCCAAGGAGGAGCTAAGGGTACCAAGTGGATCTTGCCTATGGGCCCTGGGCACACCATTGGATTTGGTCACCAGGTTTTAGCTGTAACAATTTTGAAAGAAACTTCTCCTGGCAGTGGTAGTACTCTTGCTTACCTCCCAAGTGTCCCTCTTTAGGAGATATTAGGGCTCTATACCTGTCATCAGTACCTCTTTATGAGATATTAGTCGTCCACACCTCGCACGTGTCCTTAACTGGGAGATATTAGGGCTCCATACCTATCAAGTGTCCCTCTTTAGGAGATATTAGGGGTCCCTACTTCCCAAGTGTCTCTCTTTATGCGATATTAGGGGTTCATACCTCCTCAGTGTCCCTCTTTAGGAGATATTAGAGGTCCTTACTTCTCAAATGTCCCTCTTTAGGAGATATTGGGGTCGATACTCCCAAGTGCCCCTCTTAAGGAGATATAGGGTTCCATTCTTCCCAAGTGTCCCTCTTTAGGAGATATTAGAGGGCCATACCTCCCCAGTGTCCCTCTTTAGGAGATATTAGAGGTCCATACTTCCCAAGTGCAAGGCAGTCCCTCTTTGAGACCCAAATCCCTCTGTCCTCTTTTTGTAGGAGACCAGACTGTACGGTGTATATAAGTGTATCACATTGCTCCACAGCAGTAAAACTCACATTAATGTTTATTTAAACTTCAGTATCTGTGTTTATACATTAGTCTGTGTAAATAAATTTTTTGGTCTTATGCAAAACCATTTATTCGGTTACACAAAGAGATGTCAAAAGGTCATGAAATAACCTAAAAATTCTTGGTAATGCTCCGCCCACCAGTCACAACTCCAGTAACACCACCTAAAACACAAGTGTCCCTCTTTGGTCATTTGAAATGTTGGGAGGTATTTTCTTCACAAGAATAGTTTTATTTTATACATGAGAGCAATCTGGATTCCTATCTTGCACTCACATGTTTAAGCAAATTACCATCTACCAAATTCTTTTCTTGTTCTTGCAAAGTCCTAACAGGCATGTGTATGTGTTTCTCCACAGGAAGTGATCCTGAAGAGAGCGGCAGATCTGGTGGAAGCCTTGTATGGAATGCCACACAACAATCAGGTATAAAGCAAATTGTGATGGGTCTAAAGGCCAGGGTGCTTAAACGCTGATGTATATTTTGGTCCATTTTCAGACAATTGGGTTAGTTCTGGTAGCCGTAGAATAACATTCATGATGCCTTTGAATGCCAGAGGGTTGTCTGGCACCCCTTTGGCACTCCATGGGTAAAGAACATGTGTAGGGATTGTTTACTTATATATTAATTATGTATTGCTGGGATTGGTCAGATGTTAAAGTGGCAGTCAACCTCCTTTTTGATTTTACGTATTTTGAGACTATATATATATATATATATATATATATATATATATATATATATTACTTTTTTTATCTCATCTTCCCTTGTTTGTTTGTTTTTTTGGGGGGTTTCTGTTTTTATGTCCCTGACAGTGAGTTTCCAGAAAGTTGAAAGCAAGGACATTGATACAGTGTAAAACTATCCCTGCAGAGCCGAGTGCTATGTATACTGTTTCAGAGGCAGACTTTTCTGCTGCAGAACATTTCCTGGAAACATAGATATGGGGAGATCACTATCAGGGAAAGAAAATGAAAAATAATTCTATTAATAATAATAAAAATAATAAACAGTATAGGTATTTGCCTTTCCATTTTATGCACGTGTAGAAAGGAAGTTGACTATCACTTTAAATATTATGTCATCCTTAGGGTTAAGAATGTGTAAAAATGTTAATGCGTTAGACATGTCAGATACTTAGAAATTATGTGTTCTTATAAACTGCTGGGGTGGGATATTGAAGAGCTATTGTGTTAAAATCATTGTCTTCCAATGTCCATCTTCAACAGGAAATCATACTGAAGAGAGCAGCTGACATTGCTGAAGCATTGTACAGTGTTCCCAGGAACCATAGTCAGCTCCCAGCACTTGCCAACTCTTCTGTGCATCCAGGCATGATGGGGGTCAACTCCTTCAGTGGACAGTTAGCAGTAAATGTGTCTGAACCATCACAGGTTACTAATCAGGGTAAGACAACTGCTCTAATGAATCATTTGGTTGCTAGACAGATCGCCAATACATTTCAAAATGGTGCAGTAACAATTACAAATACAATAGGTGGTCAGGGCTCTACTTTGTGGGTGCATGATTAGAAATCACAAGGACTGGTTAGGCAGCAATGTGGTACAACAACAGAGCAACTAGGCACATCTCAGACACTTTCTGAGTGCAGGAACATGGATACAAATGTAAACAGAATATTTATAAATTAAGCTTATGTTAATGAGATAAAATGGGAATCTTTCTTATTTTTCTATGGCAAATTCATTAAAAAATGAATCTTTTTTATTCACTTCACTTGTGAATGCAATTCATAAAGACATCCTATATGATAATTCGCAAGGATGTTTGTCAGAAGCTGCCATGCGCAGTAGAGACTGCCCAAACGCACAGAATGCTGGGAGTTCTGTGCTTTAGGGCAATCTCTACAGTTCATGACTGTGTCGGCGGCAGGACGCAGAGCAGGACTGACCTCTTTACATGCCCCGGACCTTGGCCCGTGTACACGGGCTTTTACAGTAGTCAGGGGAGGGCTGGCCTGGGGGGCAGGGGGGCAATTGCCCCCTGGGCTGGTCATATGTCTGGGCTGGTAGGCCACTGCACCTCACGAAGTCTGATACTCTAAATGGAGCTACACTAGTGATACCACACAGCTTACAACTGAAATGGAGCTAGACCAGTGATACCACAGAGCTTACAATTAAAATGGAGCTAAAATAATGATGCCACAGAGCTTACAATTGAAATGGAGTTACATGAATTATACCACAGAGCTACAATCCAAATGGAGCTACACTAGTAGCATAAACCATTTCCCTTGTAAGTTCTATAGTATCACTAGGTAAGGTTTACTTAAATTGTAGAATTTGTAGTAGTGCACTAGTGTAGCCCCAGTTTAACTGTAAGCTATATCACTTGACTTACATTACAACATTAATGCCAATTTTAAAAATTAACAAAAGAGTGTGGGCTGGAACAGTAGGCTCGAATGATAATAGAAGTGGGACACAATGTATTTGCCCCCTGGGCCACAACTTGCCAGCCCTCCCCTGACAGTAGTATATAATAAACTGCATAGAAAACAGACAAGTATTACACCAGTTACTACAGCTGATCGCTTCCCTCTGTCACTGACCTCTTGCATGCGACAGAGGTCTCCAACGCTTTGCTTGGGTGTTGGAGAACTCTCCAGCATCCAAGGAGTTAAATCCTCAACTGCCAGTGGGGCTGGCAAATGCGTAAAGTAATTATTTTTGTGTGTGTTTTTTTTTTATTCTTGCGTTATACGATCATGCTTTTATAGCTAGAGAAAGAGCAAGCAGTAACATGGGAAGATATACAGCTTCCTTAATCAGCTGTTGCTGTGTGCTGAATTCTTGATGTTTTCCTTTGGCTTATTTAACATGTGAGTGCTGGCAGCCTCAGGAAACGAAGCTGTGTTTTCAGCATATGGAATCGTACAGAGAACAGATGTCTAAGAGATAACATAGAAGGCTGGAGAATGGTGGATTTTGGTATCTGGTTTATTTTTAAGGGACGATCAAGACTGGATGAGTGGTAGGAAGCATACCTTGGTAGATGTGTGATGGCAACATCCAGGTATGCCTTGGTTTTCAGTTAATAACGATTTGGTAGTGGATTTTTTTAGGGTTTATTTTCTAAAAAGAAAGGTATCAGGTCACCTTATTCTTGGAGAAAATGTCAAAAACATGTACAGAGTCACTGATAAAAGGCACTGGGTCATCGACATGTGGTACAGGGTCACTGACTTGGCTGAAAATCAGCTCTGGATTTTTTGATCATGAATGTTGTCTGTACTCACTGTTCCACTCAAATAACAGTTCTGCGGTGGTACTTTTAACCCTTTGCATTCATTGGATACCTCTGTAGCACGCAAATAGTTAAAGGATGAGGCAAAAAAGGCAATGTGATAACTGCATTGGCTAACGAAGCAGCTTTTGAGTGCGCAGTTTCAGTACTACCCAGTTATCCAATAATGGCATCACTGATGATCTACTTGCTTCCTGCTTTATCCAAGGCTAACAAGCTAGCACCCTTTACCTGTGTTTTTAAAGGATCGGTAGACTTTTGAGGGAGATGATGGGAGTTTTAGTTTCTAACAGCTTCATATATCCCAACATTTCACATGGCCAAAGAAGGACATTTTACTTTTAGGTGGTGTTGCCGGGAAGGGGGGGGGGTGACTGGTGGGCGGGACGTTGGCAAGAATTTTTAGGTGACTTTATGACTTATTGACTCCTCTTTATGTAACAGAATAAATGATTTAGAAAAAGACCAAAATATTATAGGTACCCAGTCTAATTTATAAACTCATATATTGATGTCTATATAAGCATTAATGGGATAACAGCTTCAATGAATCTTCATAGTATTTGGGCCATGGAGAGTGTTATTTCAATACTGTCAGAGTTGCAGTTCTAAAGTAATTGAATGCTAAAGTATCCCCCTCCCTTTTACTGATGTAACACTGCTCTCCTCAGAGCAGCAAGACTGTCTGGATGGATCGCAGAGATGGACAATCTTCAGTGAGCATAAAGAAAAACCTATCAAGGGGGGCAGGGTTTCCCTTATGCTCACAGTAAGAAGATTGTCCCTTGCTGCAACCTTTCCGGTCAAGTGACCAGATTCCACATCTGAGGGGAGGTGGCTTACACTAGGTAAAAGGGGCAGGATGGGGATACTTTATCATTCAATTACTTTTGAACTACAATTCTGACAGTATTGAAATAGCACTCTCCATAGTCCAAATACTATGAAGATTTATCGTAGCTGCTTTTTTGTGACACATTACTATCACTTTAATATGGGTTTTATTGTTGTGGAGCACTGAGATACACTTATACACACCACACAGTCTGATCTCCTAAACAGAGGGGCACCCGGGTGGGAAAGAGGGACTGAGGGATTTGTATCTAAAAGAGGGACTGTTCCTCCTAAAGAGGGACACGTAGGAGGTATGGCCCCCTAATATCTCCTAAAAAGGGACAGTTAGGACTTATGCAGCTGCAGTATTAAGTACAACAAATGATACTTCCACTAGAGGGAGATATTTCTTCAACAGTTATTACAGCACAAACATTTTTTTCTTTCTTTATTTGGGTTGTTGGTAACAGCACCAACTAGTTTCTAAAAGGTGTTATTATTTTGAACACACTCTCTCTGTGAGCTTGAGTCATAGACTAAAATAAGTAGGGATTAGTGATCCTTTAACCCTTTGCGTGCCAAAGGGATGTCCAGTGCATACCCCTGTGGCACTCAGATTGTTAATAGGACTTCAAGACCATTTACTTTGTTATTGAAAGTCACAGAGAGTACAAATAAGTGGCTTGTGATGCATCACTAGTGCTAAGTGCTCAGTGTAAAAAGTAACATTTACGTAGTAATGAAGATTACATCTTTGGTCTATCTTATTCAGACCAACAAAGTTTAACCCTTTGAGTGCCAGAGGGGTACGAAAAATGGTTAACCCGATCTCCTACTTCCCCATTATCACCTATCAAGTGCCTGTACATTGGGTAATTCAGGACAAGCTAAACTGCACTGTTTCTGACCTTCTCTCCTTCTGCCATAGGTTTCTCCCGCAACACAAGCAGTGTATCTCCCCACAGCTACGCCCCGAGCACCACTCCTCAGCAGACCAACTACAGCTCTGTCACCACTAGTATGAATGGATATGGAAACACAGCAATGTCCAATCTTGCGGGATCCCCCAGCTTCCTCAATGGATCAGCTGCCAACTCTCCCTATGCCAGTAAGAGCCCATAGACTCGCCATGATGAAAGGAAATGAGGAGAATTTTATTCAGAGTGATAACTTCTCATTTTAACCCTTGAAAACACCAGAAGTGTGTGCAATGCATAGCAAAGCAACGTATCGCACACCCTCTGGCCTTTAAAGGGTTGAGAAGACATTTGAGAACAGATTTATTAACCCTTGGTTTGCCAGAAGGCTATGCAATGCTTTGTGTACTCTTATGGCACTCAAAGGGTTAAGGAGATACTGTCACAATGAATACATACATACTAAATACTGCACTTGGTTCGAAAAGGCAGCTAATATGGGAAAATATATATTTTGAAGCTTAGTCTTAAATTAGTTTTCCCATTTTGGTCAGCAGAATTAAAAACTTTACAACCCTAAGTGTACAGGTCCTGTCTTGGGATTCTCATCTGCTGAGCTGGTTCTGTGTGGTCCAGAGAAGCATCTGAAGATCCCTAATGGCTGCTCTTATGACATACCTACATTCACAGCCAATAGGACATAGAACACTACTTTTCCAACTCAGTGCAGAGGCCTGACCATGGGCTTCTCCGCCACAGAGATGGGGTAGGTGAGAATGACTAAGACAACTAATGAATCCCATTGGCTGTGATTTGGTAGCTGGTGATTCTTATTGGCTGGGGTGACATCACACTCACCTGCACAGGCTGAAGAAATGAGGTTGTCCCTTTCTTCTTCAGTCCTTACAAGAGATAGAACATGGTGAAACTGTACAATTAGACCTGTATGTTTGTTTGCTACTACTTCCAAAGATGGGAATAGGTATTATTAACTAGTAAAATGTTTATTTAAAAAAATAAATAAATATATACGGTATATATATATATATATATATATTTCCTTGTTAGCTGCCTTTTAATTTTAAGTGATGCTGACACTTTAAAGGGATCCTATCACATAATAAAGCTGTAATTCTGAAGTAGCTTTCCAAATTATTTTAAATTATGCTAATCAAGTCAGTTCTTAACCCAACATTACCTTGCCCACTCACTGACACTTAAGTGAGCTCACCTTCTCCAGTGCTGAAAAGAATGTGTCAGTGAGTGGAGGAGGTGTTGTAGGGCTAAAACAGGAAGTGCCTGCGCAGCATGCTTTAATTAGTATTATCTACCAATACAAATAACTCAAAAACTAGTTTCCTAAGTAAAAAATGGCCAGTACAACATATAGTTAAAGGGATAGTATTACTTCAAAATTACTATCCCTCATATTGTAGCCCTTAATAAACTGAGTTAAATGACACCAGCGGCATCTCTCACACCTTTATGATTTAAGAGATAGCCGCTTTCAAAGTTTCCTCTCCCCTGCTGTCAGCATTCTGCTGCCAGCAGAGGAATCCGGTCCCGGGACAGGCGGAGGCTCTTAAACAGAGCCCATATCTCGTTATGGAAGGAAAAATGATTCATTGAAACAGTCTTCTACATGTGCTTGGTTACCAAGCACATGTAGAAGACTGTTTCAATGAATCATTTTTCCTTCCATAACGAGATATTGGCTCTGCTGAAGAGCCTCCTCTTGATTCAGAGACCGGATTCTCCTGCTGGCAGCAGAATGCTGACAGCAGGTGAGAGGAAACTTTGAAAGCGGCTATCTCTTAAACCATAAAGGTTTGAGAGATGCCGCTGGTGTCATTTAACTCAGTTTATTAAGGGCAACAATATGAGGGATAGTAATTTTGAAGTAATACTATCCCTTTAATTTTGAAAGTGCTTCTAAAGTTGTTTTTTCTTGCAAGAGAGTCCCTTAATCCTTTGACTGCCAGAGTAGTATACAGCGTATTGCGTATTGCCTCTCTGGCACTCAGAGGGTTAGGACATGATTTCCTCTGACTTTAAGAGAAATAAGGAGTCTTAACTATGGCTTTGATTTTTTTTTCTCTTACTCTGCCAGTCGTCCCATCAAGTCCCACAATGGCTTCATCCACCAGCCTCCCATCCAACTGTAGCAGCTCCTCTGGCATTTTCTCCTTCTCTCCAGCCAACATGGTGTCAGCCGTCAAACAAAAGAGCGCCTTCGCCCCAGTGGTCAGACCACAGGCGTCACCGCCCCCCACCTGCACCAGTTCCAATGGCAGCAGCCTGCAAGGTGAGAGGACATTTGACTGTTAATACAGTGACAGATATTAATACAGTGAGGGAATGTAAGCATGCATGGAATAGGCAGAAGGCTATCCTGAACATAAGACAAGACCAAGGACCAAATAAGGTCTGAGGTTTTTTTCAGTAGGAAAAATGGCAGACTAGATGGGCCGAGTGGCTCTTATCTACCATCAAATTCTATGTTTCTATGACTGGCTCTTGTTCCACACTGAGGTTGGTATAGTAAAGTTTGCAGTGCACAGAGCAAGGTCAAACAATTTGCACCCTATGGATCAAGGTAAAAATGGAGAAATTCCAAGCTGAAATGATTTCCCCATAGGTATCAAATAAGCAGTCCCATCTGGGCTAAGGTTTAGTATACAAGGACAAATTACAATTGCATCATTTGGGCTATATACGCAAAGAAAAGGGAACAATTCCTGGCCATTTGTAACATAGGAGACAAATGAACATTTTCATTGATTTAACCCTTTAAGTGCCAGAGGGGTGTACAACATGCACTCTGGCACTCTATGGGTTAAAGTGGAACTATCACTTTGACACAAATAGGTGATTCTGAAAGAACTGTAAAAATCACCTATATTTATGTTAGCCATCTTTTTTAAATTATTCCTTTGAGTGCCAGAGGGGTATGCAAGGCATTACGAAGCCCCTTTGGCACTCAAAGGGTGAAAGTAATGGTTTGTGAAATATTTAGATTTACAGTTTATGCAAATTAGACGGGGCTGGCTGGTATGCCAATCAGATACTAACATTCTGCATTGTTCCAAATCACTCCCTGCTGTCCAGTACTGGCACATTTCCATCAACTAATGAATAAACATTTTTTAAAGGGATAGTAATGGATTATTTTAACTAAATGTAATATTGTAGATATGAAAAAAAGAAATCCATGGATGCCAGTCCAACCTCAAACTTGTATAGTTTGAGATATAAGGTTCCGAAGTTCCCTCCTCCCTCCCCTTTCATAGACGTCAGCATCTAGCTGACAGAAGCAGATCCTGGTCCTGGGACCGGCCGGCGGCTCTTCAGCAGAACTGAAATAGCGCGACCTAAAAAGAAATACTTCATTGGAAAGGTCTACAAAGTGTGCCTGGTTTGCAAGCACACTTTGTAGACCATTCCAATGAAGCATTTCTTTTTAGATTGTGCTATTTCAGCTCTGCTGAAGAGCCACACTGGCCAGTCCCAGGACCAGGATCTGCTTCTGCCAGCTAGATGCTGATGTCTATGAAAGGGGAGGTAGGGGGGAACTTTGGAACCTTATATCTCTCAAACTATACAAGTTTGAGATTGGACTGGCATCCATGGATTTATTTTTTTCATATCTACAATATTACATGTAGTTAATAGAATCCATTACTATCCCTTTAATATCTCACAAACCATTGTTTGATATAAAACTAGCTAACATAAATATATAGGATTTTTAAAGTTCTTTCAGAATTGCCTATTTGTTATAAACTGACAGTTTCACTTTAAATGGGTCTTTCAGCCCCTTGAATGCTAAGGAGATCTCCAAGGCATTGCATAGCTGATGTAGATAAAACCCTTGATAAAGTTATCAACTGTAATGTAATCCAGACCTCTGTTAGCTAGATAATATCAGTATTAAAACGTATGAACTGCATTGTAATCTAAGCCAATGACTGAACAGCACTGGGAAGAAGGGCCGTGTTATGTATGAATATTGAAAGGTTGTGAAATCACAATGAATATGTAGGGCCCAAGAGGAACTCTAATTCCATACACCAGAATTAAGGCAAGGTTCTAAGTGCAAAGCATGCTTGTGATTCCCGATTTCACCATATGTGTTTATTATACAACAAAGCTGATAGACTAGGAACAGAAACACAGAAATGCTAAGTTAAAGGGAAACTATACTCTAGGGAAAAGAATTGCCTCTTAATTTTGTTTAACCCTTTAAGGACAAGAGGGGAGTGCAATCATTTGCATATCAATATGTTGTGCATGCTTCTGGTCTTTAAAGGGTTAAAAGAGGGACTTCCATGGGCAAGTGTCCTTCTACAGCAGACAGTTATCTATGTATGGTTCGTTTTGTGTTGGAACGCTCACGAAGTCTATAGATTGTCATTTTGATTTTGCATTCCGATTCTCTTACATAATTCTGTAGAACCCTGGGTATAGATTTATGAATGGATTTTCTCATTCAGGGTGGTGATGATGATGCCTGTTGTTTATTGTGTGAGGAGGTGAGCTAACTGCAGACTTTAGTGGATACCATTAAACTTTTAAGGTCTATAGAGGTCTCCAAATAATTATGAAACAATGTGTATAACCCCATTCTAGTTCTTAAAGGGTTAAATAAAAAAATCTATAATTTCTCAATTGTCCATGAGGGAGGAGGCAGGGCACTCCAAACGAAAAACCCCTTCTGTACCTTGCTCTCTATGCTCCTCCACCAATCGGCTGAAAGACAGTTTTTGAGTGACCTTTAGGAGGTACAGGGCCATTTATCCTACTGGGAAAAGATATTTTTTTAATATTCTTTTATTTTCACCAAATCAGGGTTGTCTTAAGGACTGTTCTGGAGTTTCAGGATAAAGTTGTCTCTGTGTTCCACATCAATCTGGAGTTGATTCTTCCCTCTCTGTGCCTCAATGCTCACAATTCCAAGGATGAGGTTCTTCATACTTTGGATGTGGTTCACTGGCCTCACTAATACATTCAATCCACTCAGTCTATCAGGCAAACAGACACCCTCTTTATCATTACTGACAGCCCTAGAAAGACCAGGTTCTAAGATGACCCCAGGGCTGGACTGGGAATAAAAGCCAGCCCTGGAAAAAATTGCTTACCAGCCCATACCGCTCAGACTCAACTATCTGTCTCTGCAATGCTTAAGGTACCTGGTACGCAGATGCAGCGATCTTCTTCATGCTACATCTGACGTCACTGGGTCTAGACCTTGCCTGCCTCCACTGACCCGAGATGCGGCACGGCGGATGGCGGTCCTTCAGATCTCACGGCCGCGGTCCTGTCACCTTGCGGCTGTGGATTGTCACCATTGCTGACAGCTGTTCTGGATTTTAAGCAGCCCCAGGGAAGACCAGTGCAGCCGACATACCGGGAATTTTCCCGGTAACCCGGTAGAGCAGTCCGGCCCTGGATGACATTACCCTCATAGTTTAAATGGATTGTTAGCCAAGCATATATTATCTGGTCCCATCCAGCTCAGTTGTGGGTTACAGCCCATTCCACCTGTTCCATCACTATTTTGCAGGTTGTAAAGAATCAAGCCCCTGTGAACCAGCTTTGCAAGGCAGCAGCATGGTCTTTTGTTTGCATGTTCACAAAGTTTTTTAAAGTTAATATTTTTGCATCACAGGATGCCAGTTTGGGCTGCAAAGTTGTGCGGGCCATTGTTCTCTAGTTTTTTCCTCCCTCCCTCTGGTTTTTGAGACTGTTTTGGGACATCTCCATGTTCCCAGAATCCCTCATGGACAACTGAGAAAAGGGGATTTTTGTACTTCCCGATAAATCCTTTAAGGGCATCCCTCCCTCGGAGAACAAGTATGGGGAGGGATGACCAGCCTAATCTGCAATCACGGTTTTACTTCTCCTGGCTTTGCTAAGCGTAAACTGTCTTGAAGCCAATTGGCGGAGGGGTATAGAGGTGGAGTATGGGAGGAGTTTTGTTTGAAAGGAGGAGCTCTGTACCCTATGGTCCCCGCATCCCTCATTGGGCTAAGAGGAAAGTATTTATCAGTGAGTACAAAAATCTCCTTTTTTTCTTTACCAGGAAATCTACAAGTGTCTGCATTCTGTACATCCATTCAACATTAATTTAGTTCAAGCCTCCCCACATCCTGCCATAGGCATAAACAACCAATAGCATAATGTCTATCCCCAGCTCCACCCACACTATGCTGCAGAACTATTAAAAGAAGCAGATGAAGTAGTAGTCTTCTGCTATAGACTACTGATAACTTCCAATGCAAAAAAATTATATGCGTATACCTGACTGTTATATGAAGCACTTCCACTTGCTGTTATAGACGAACTAACATCTCTTAATAATTACCACTTACTTTATTATGGCCAGATAATCTTATTGGCTTCTGTGAATTTTGCCCATACTTCTTGGTTCAGCTTCGGTCAGTCATGGATGTCTTAACCCTTTAAAGAACACTGCTTCACAATGAGTTGTGCTACAATCTGTTCCTTAACCCTTTGAGTGCCAGAGAGATGCATTGCAATGTGTTGGATACTTCTCTGGCACTCAAAGAGTTAAAGGGTTAAGTAACTTCATGCAGCCTACAGGCTGCTAGAGATTGTCTTGTCTGCCTCCATGGACATGACATGCAGGACTGATTGTTATGTTATCGCTTGAACAAAAGGCAAAATTCATAAGGGGCCATTAAGATTTTCTGGCTATAGTAAGGCAAGTGGTAGGTTATTATTAGGAGCTGTTACTTTACCGTTAAATTAAGAGCTACTTGCAGTTTCCCTTTAACCATTTTGAGAGCTGGGGGGTTCATGCAGTCCATTGCATCCCTCTGACACTGATGGGTTCAAAAAGCTGCAACTTTATTAGGTGACTAATTTGCCCTTTTGTCTTCCTTCATCAGACCAGTCATTTGTGGACACTGGCAAGTTCCTCAGTGCAGGCTCTCTGCAGGGCTTGGCCTTCTCCTGAAGTATGTGACCAATTCTTCCCACTTTATACTCCTGTCGTGTTTCTGTGTTCTGTCCGTGTCTATTATATAGAAATAAGACTTATAGTTTGAGGGATATATATATGTAACATAGTTATGTTTAAAGCAGAGCTAAAAACAACCACACTAACCAGAAAATCCTAATGCCCCCTGTAAATTTTGCCCTTGATCCATGGAGGCAGACATAACAGTTGCTGGCAGTGTTTTCAGACTGAACTTGACTGAGTGTATGAGCCTACTTAACCCTTTTATGGATCAGAGAGGTGTGCAACACATTGTGAGAGATGTGTTGCACACCTCTCTCATCCTTAAAGGGTTAATATTACCACTGACGGTGAGCAAAGACTGAGATCCTGTTAGCAACTGTCATGTCCGTCTCCATAGATAAAATATCCAGGACTGATTGTAGATATCAGCTCTTAAACCTAGAAAGGAAAAGGTTCATAGGGGCCATTAGAATTTTCTGGCCTTTGTAAGGTAAGTGGGTGGTTATTAGGAGGTGTTAGTTCATATTTAATATCCCAGACTCCTGGGGGTGCACTTCTCAGTGGTAGAACTAAATGGTTTTACAGTAAATTAGGCACACACAAGTCTTGGCTAATGGATATTGATGATGTTTATTGAGTCATTGTTTCAGTCTTGTTAAAAAAAAGACCTTCCTCAGGACCTGAAGAAGTTAACCCTCTGAGTGCCAGAGGGGCACGGAACACAATGTCTTGCACTCAAAGGGTTAATTCTGTTACAAGACAGAAATGTTAACAGAGTAAACACCACCATTAACGGAGCAGTACACTTTTTAAATGAAAAATACAAATTTTAGGGATTTTCCTACTGTGTAAAACAAACTTCAAATACTTAGATTTTTCCTTCAAAATTAATTACAATTCAGAGTTATTTATCTAATCAAACTTTGAGCACCAACTGGTCTCTAAAGGCCATTTTTATAATGCACTCTGTTTTAGAGTTTGATATATGCATTTTATAATGCACTCTGTGTTAGAGTTTGATATATGCATTTTATAATGCACTCTGTGTTAGAGTTTGATATATGCATTTTATAATGCACTCTGTGTTAGAGTTTGAGTCATAGACTCCAGCTCTCCATATCAAATGTTTGGAATTACACCACATGGTGACCACGATAGAAAATTGCAGTGAAATCTTTAATAAAAGACACGTTTCAGATTTGATAACGTTTGAATGAAAAATCTTTTGTTTTATTGAAAAGAAAAAGTCCTATAACATTTATGTTTTTCGTAAAAAGTTGACTTGTTCTTTATTAGTCAAGACGTCTGAGTGCTTCATCTGTTGTAATGTATGCGTAGGTATATATATATATATATATATATATATATATATATATATATACCCATACAAATGCACACACACAAACTTAAAGGTGAACTACCACCGTGCAAAAACTTTATGTTAATTAAGTCTCCATCTGGCGACTAGCTGCTTAGTAGCGCTAGTTGCCAGAAATATTACCTGGTTTCAAAGATTTTCTACTTATTTGGAGGCTGACAGTAGCAGGACGCACGGACATCTTGCCATAATAACGTCCGTGCGCCTGCGCTGTCAGTCCCTTTTGGAGCCGGCCTGTCAAATTAATTAACATACAGTTTTTGCGGGGTGGTAGTTCCCCTTTAAACACATGCACACACATACACACACACACAAACATAAACACATGCACACACACACACACACAAACATAAACACATGCACAAACACACACGCAAACATAAACACATACACACACACACACACACACACACACACATACATACACACCCACACATAAACACCACAGACAAACGCACCACACACATTTCGTTGTTTGAACAAGCCTGTATAGAGTGATTGCATCTGGTGCAAAACACTTGCTCCAAAAATAAAAAAACACATTTCTGGTTTACACCATAATGTAGGCATATGGGCATTAATTGCAGTGAGTGTTTAGTGCCCCGCTGCAGTTATTGGCCATAAGTGCATATTAGTGCACAGGTTAGTGCTTAGATGCTCTTTCTAGAGGCTTTGAAACTACATGTTCATGGTATTCGGGTTTTACTGGGTTTGGCCAAGGTTCACTATATTTGAGTAGCTTACTGTTGACATTCTCCCATAAACTGAAATTGTTCATTTAAACATGTATTTTTGTGTATGTTGTTGTTGTTGTTTATTGTAATTAAATTGTAAATGTGTTTGTTGAGTACATTGATATCTACTTTGTTTGGGGGCTCAATTTTCACATAAAGTGAAACCTGGAACAAGCCAGCTGTGTCAAAGAGAACAAATAAACCCCTTCACTAATTTAACAGGGGCTTTTAACCCCATGAATGCTTGAGAGGCCTCCAACGCATTGCTTTGCAATTCGAGGGGTTACAAATCCCCCATAAATCAATGGGAATTTGGGGAATGTTTATTTGCTTCCCTCTGTGGTGCAGTTGGTTTGCCACAGAATTGCTCCAGTTCTTCTTCGTACATCAGCATCACGGTTTATGATGCTGATTTAACCCTTTAAGTGCCAGTGGGGTATCCAACGCATTGCTTTGGGGGTTAACCTATCAATAAATCCTGTTATTTAAGGGGAAGTAATACCTCCTAATAATAACTCTCCACTTAAAGGGATAGTAATACTTCGTTTTAACTTTATTTTATTTTGTAGGCATTAAAAAAACATGAAGAACGATATAAGTCTTATCTCTCAAACCTTTATGGTTTAAGAGATATTCACAAGCAAAGTTTCCCCTCCCGCCCCTTTTACCTAGTGTAAGCCATCTCTTTTCAGATGTGGAATGCAGTCCATAGACCAGACAGATAACAGGAGGGGACACTCTTATTCCTATGAGAACAATGAAAGCCCTGCCCCCCTTGACAAGCTATCCAGGTTTTTCCCTTATCTTAATTGAAGATTGTCCCTCTGTGCAGTCGACCTAGGCACCTCCCTTCTGATCTGGCTGAGCAGTGTTACATCAGTAAAAGGGGCTGTAGGGGGGATACTTTGTCATTGAATTACTCTTGAACTACAGCTCTGACAGAATTGAAATAACACTCCCCAAAGTCCAAATACTATGATGATTAATTAGAGCTGCTTTTATTATGAAACATTACTATCCCTTTAAGTTACTATGGCCATACAATTGTAATGGCCCCAGTTATTGTTTTTTTCTGTTCTTCTTGGTCCCATTGATCCTGGACGTCATGTCCATGGAGGTGGACATGACAGTTTTTAGAAGGACCACAGGACACAAGCTTTGCCCGATGCACATGGTAATCTTAACCCTTTAAGGATCAGAGATCATTTGATCCATAAAGGTTACGAAGGGTCATGCACTCTGCCTGATTCAGTTTAAAAAAAACTGTTATATCCACCTCCATGGACTGACTGAAAATGTCATCTCTTGAACAAAAGCTCTTCAATGCATTAGACACCCCTCTGGCACTGAAAGAGTTAAAGAGGGTGCAGGGGAAAGGAATACCTTCAGCTACCCTCCTTGTGGTGCAAGTGCTGTAAAACGGCACATTTTGGTGTACACTGGCATATTTTGTCATTAGGCAGGCACTGTTCAACGACATCAGTTCCAGGGCTTATATTAGAATATACTTTTTATTAATTTAATTTTTTTTAATATTCGCCTATTATTTTTAACACTTTTATGTCCGTGACACTGAGCTCCCTGGATCTGTTTGCAGAGAGTTTCTATTAGGGACAATGAAAGCAGGGTTGGTGATACAATGTAAAAAAAAACAATGGGAAAATGATAGCATACAGAGATCACTCTGTGTAGTGTTACGTTGTATCTCTATCCCACTTTGATGGTCGACTGACCAGAAAACTCCTTGGATACAGAGATTCAGGGAGCTTACAGTGCAGGGAGTATATGTAATTAGACTTGACATATGCATTTGCAGGATATGTAAACTCAAAATTAAGTGTTACTATACCTTTAAGTGTATGTGCATCATATGTATACTGTGATGATAGCTAATGAAGCTGATGTTCTAAGAGGAACTAGGACAATTCTAGGTCAAACCAACTGCATCAAAGGGACAAATAAAATTACCAACATTTTCACTCATTTACTGGCGTTTTTAAGCTCCCTGAATGCACTGGAGACCTTTCTATCATTCAAGAGGTTAAAAGACCAATTTAAATTAATATTAATATGAATTTTTATTTGTCAGCTATAGTGCAGTTGGTTTGTCCCAGATCCAGTTCTTCTTAGTACATGAGCCTTACAGTTCCATCAATAAATCAGCTCATATCCAGCTGACTGTGCACTTTAACTAAACCATCTGAGAGCTAGACAGCAATGCAGACCATCACAAAGCAATGTGATGCACAACTCAGTGGCACCCAGATGATTACAACTGTCAGTTAAACAGTATAAAATCACTCCCAAATCAGAAAGCAGTATTTAATTTTCACAAAAATAATACAGCAGCGCCCCTAGAGGAAATAATCAGCTATCACTTGTTAAAAGAATTTTAATATTAGAACACAGCTAATATGTTATGATATGCACCAATATAGCTGCACAGCTTTGTATATTATGCTAGAATTTATCCTTTAAGGATCATTGGGAGAGACAACACATTGCTTTGGGTCTTGCCGCTTCTTGGGGGAAGTTATTTTATGTACACTCCTCACTTCCTGCCATGTCTTGCCCAATAGTTGTACAGCTTCTTGTCCAAGAAGTGAAGAATGCAAAGGAAAATCACTTCCCCCAGCACAGTCAATATTATAAATATGGAGCTCTATCAAAGTATGGAGACTATTACTGAGGAAGATAGAACCCCCTTCCAAAATATGTGACTGCTGCCATTTGAGAGAGAGAGAGAGTGTGTGTGTTTGTGTGTGTGTGAGTGCTTATATGTGTGTTTGCTTGTCTGTGTGTTTGTGTGTGTGTGTGCGCATGTGTGTGCGTGTGTGTGTGCAAGTGCTTATATGTGTGTTTGCTTGTCTGTGTGTTTGTGTACATGTGTGTGTGTGTGTGTGTGTCTGGGTGAGTGCCTCTGTGTGTGTGTGTGTTTGTTGTAGTTCAAGAGTAATTGAATGATAAAGTATCCCCCTCCCGCCCCTTCTACTGATGTAACACTGCTCAGCTTAGAGCAGCAGGGAGTGTCCAGGTAGATTGCAGAGACAGACAATCTTCAATTAAGATAAGGGAAAAAGCTGAAAAACCTGTCAAGGGGGGGCAGGGTTTTCAAGTTGACCCTTGATGTGAGCTGTCTGGTCTATGGATTGGATTCCACATCTGAGGAGTTGGGGCTTACACTAGGTAAAAGGGGCGGGAGGGGGAAATTATATCGTTCAATTACTCTTGAACTACAACTCTAACAGTATTGAAATAACACTCTCTATGGCTCAAATACTATGAAGATTAATTTGAGCTGCTGTTTTCGTGAAACATTACGATCACTTTAACCTTACTATATTTGGAAAATCCTGACAGCCCCTATGAATTTTACCCTTGTGCCTTTGTTCAAGAGATAACATCTTCAATAAGTCCTGGATGTCATGTCCATGAAGGTGGACATGACAATCAGTAGCACAATGTAATAACCCGTTAGGTTACTATTAAGAGGTGTTGGTTCTTCCTTGACCCCTCACCACCCGAGGACATACATGTAAGTCCCGAGCTGGTGTCCCTCGTGGACAGAGGAAGTACATGTACATCCCGGAAATCCGGGTCCCCTCACGGCTGCACTCCGTTCAGGGACTCCAGATTCTTTTTAAAAAATAAAAAAATGTTCGGCAGGCATCAAGTGCCAGCCACGTGTGCGCGCAGAGGGTCACTAAGGGGATAAATAAAAAAAAAGTATAACAAGAAATCAAACAAGTCTGAGCTGTTATTACTTTTGAATTAATTGTCTCCCAGCAGCAGGAGCACCATTGTTTAACTCTCAGGAAAAGTCTGACAAGATATAATTTTTCAAAAGAAAACTTTACAATACCTTTAAAACCAATGTGCAAAACTCCTGTGTATCAAATGGCTTCTCACACACTCTTCTCTGTTCTCCACCACAGCTATCTCTGGAATGATCGCTCCTCCCATGTGAAAACATCACCCTGCATCTCACCCAGGGATCTGTCGTTGGAGGAAT
Organism: Rhinophrynus dorsalis; assembly: GCA_037306005.1. Taxonomy (NCBI): domain Eukaryota; kingdom Metazoa; phylum Chordata; class Amphibia; order Anura; family Rhinophrynidae; genus Rhinophrynus; species Rhinophrynus dorsalis. Next base: position 72,897,940 of record CM074721.1, on the reverse strand, counting down.
CCACCTCTTGACTTTGGGAAGATCTTCTCTCTGCCCGAGAGCAACGTTAACTCAGGCCTCTTTGTAGAGGAACCAAAAGAACTGCGTATTTAGACAGTAGCAAATGCTAACTAAAGCAAACAAAAAAATGACTTGATAATTGGGAATCTTTGTTACCTGGATATATGTCCAAAATATGACTTGATAATTGGGAATCTTTGTTACCTGGACATATGTCCAAAATATGAAGGACAACTCTGCCAGACTTGGGACAAAATCACTGGCAAGTGAGAAGATCCTTAGAACATTTGCATTACCATATCATTGAATTCACACGACCAGATCTTTGGATGGATACACAACAGGAATTCCTAGCCATTTTTCTGGCTGGTCATGTGATAGAATCGCTCACCAATCACATAGCAAGATCCTTTAGTAGACCATGGGATCTCAACAAGAAGCCCATTATAGCCTTGTGAGGGGGAAAAAAAGTCCACTTTTTTGCAATGTGTTTTGTAATATTAATTTGAACTTTTGAAATGTTTTAAAGATGATGATGATTGAAATGGGAGATTTTTTTTATAGGCTTGGGATCAGATATCTTGTATCAGATATTATTCCAGGACAAAAAATGCCTCCTTCCTGTGTGTGCAAAAGTTGAATGCCATCTGGGTCAACATTTGCCTCTAAAACCATAGCTTGAATCGCCTTTCTTATTCTTTCATCCTCTGCTTCTCTTAATTCCCCACTTACTTTATCTTTTTTAAATTTTAATTGTCATTAGGTTGACTCAGTCTCAAAGTCCAGTTTAGTATGTGGGTTTTGTAAACTGGGATTATCACTTTTGTGACAATACTTGAGATTTCTGTCAAAATCAAACCCATACATCATGGGTGGTTCTGCATCTGGTGTTGGACTACATCTCCCATCATCTTCAGCCAGCCTTCCGCTTGCCAAGGATGATGGGAATTGTAGTCCAGCAACAACTCTACCCTAGATCACTAGACTTTCTTTCCCCTCGTCCTCTTCCTCTTGACCATTATCTTCATATGACAACTGGCTTCCATATTTTTGTCATCCATTCTACTGCATTACTTTGCCATTCCTGTTCTTGATCAACTCAAGCGCAATTCACTAAAGACCAATAGCTGTTATTTTTCAGGATAATGATCAATGTAGTCAGAGCTATTGGACTTTGGTAAATAAAGCACAAATGTGATATTTGAAGTATGAAATGACTTGAGTGATTCAAACCCTTTCCTTGTTGGAGGGGACAGAACACATTAGAGATTGGGTGGCAGATGGGGAAAATTAATCTTATAGGCTTGTTCATCAGCCAATCATATTTCCATTGTATATAAATATAGACAGGGCCAGAAAAATGTGCGGACATGGGAGATTATACCAGATTCCTTTGAAGTAGAAGAACTATTAACTGTCTGAGTGGCACAGGGGTATACAATGCAATACACCCCCTCTTGTACTCTAATGGTTACTCCTCATTCTGCCTTTTATAAGAAAGATTTTAAAATGTAGCATGGTGATTGACAATGCTGTTCAAAAGGTTTTTCAGCAGCCACAGACACTGTTCTGAAGATGTGGGCTTTCATTCTGGCCCAATAATTAAATATTCTTGAATGCTAAAATATTTGCTATTATATGAACGAATATGGTATAATATTGAGACACACACACACACATATATATATATACTAGTTGAAGAGCCTGTTACACAGGCCACAGTGCCACTGCCAGCCGGCCGTGGGGCAGTCATGCACAGTAGAGACTGCCCACTCCACGGCTGATACAGTGCCAGCCAGTCACACTGCAGTCATGCTCAGTAGAGACTGCCCGCGCCGCGGCTGAGACAGAGCTGAACAAAGGAGCATCCAGCTCTGTATCAGCCTCGTCACTGGCAGTCTCTACTGCACGACTGCGTAGTTACACACGTTTTATCGAATCATTATATAGGATGATATATATATATTTCAAATCCATATAGACAGACCATACTCACAGGACTTTTCAAGATGAAAACAGGTACAGATTTGTTAAATTGACTTTATGACTTGTCTTTGGGCAATTATCAAAATATATGTCCCGTCAGTGCAGTCTGTCTATATGGATTTCTATATATACATATTTTTAATAACTGGAACCCAGGCTTGTGCCTTTATTTTTAGTGAGTGCACATATTTTGGTGTGTGTATATATATATATATATATATATATATATATATATATATATATATATATACATACCCTTAAAGGACCTGAAGGGTGTACAATTCATCATTGGCCCTTAATAGCATATGTCATATATAGAGTTACCATACAGTGATAGAACTTAAAAGAGATAGTAATGGATCATTTTAACTAAATTTAATATTGTAGATATTAAAAAATAGTCATTCATGCCAGTCCGATCTCTCAAACATTTATAGTTTGAGAGATAAACGATTGCAAAGTTCCTCTCTCCAGGCCGTTTCACAGAAGTCTGCCCTCTAGCTGATAGCAGGAGATTCTGGCCCCGGGACCGTCCGGCAGCTCTTCAGCAGAGCCAAAATAGAGCAATCTAAAAACAAATACTTCAATGGAACAGTCTACAAAGTGTGCTTGCAAACCAGGCTCACTTTGTAGGCCATTCCAATGAAGTATTTGTTTTTAGATATCCCTATTTTGGCTCTGCTGAAGAGCCGCCGGCCGTTCAAATGACAGGGATCTGGTGCTGACCGCTAGAGTGATGACTTCTTTGAAACAGCCTGTAGGGGGCAACTTTGTAATCTTATATCTCTCAAACTATAAATGTTTGAGAGCGGACTTGCATCAATGAGTTTATTTTTTTAATATCTACAATATTACATTTAGTTAAAATGATCCATTACTATTCCTTTAACATATATAAAAAGTGTAGGTTATTAACAAGCTGAGGGAAGCAATTTTATTTGCACTCTTCACTTCCTGTTCTGTTTTACAGCATAGCATTCTAACCAGAAAGTGAGGAGTGCATAGGAAAATGCTTTCGCGTCATGTGACAAAAACATGCAGTTTTTTATTTTTTATTTTAATTCCTTGGATGCTAAAGAGGTCTTCAACACATTGCTTTGGATACCGCTCAAGCATTCAAGGGGTTAATTTCAGTAGAGGTTTGGAAATGTTTACATGTATCTGTCATGTGAATATTACAACATGCACTGTCTTATAAGAGCAAGTTGTATTTTAGCATTCTTCCATTCAAATTTCATCAGCCCTGGAGCTTAAAGCAGCAGTAATCATTTTAAAGAAAAAGTATTTGTTGGATTCCTGATGAGTAAATTAAGGGTAGACTAAATACTGGAAGATGTTTCGTTCAAAAGCCATCCTAACTCAAAATAGTTTTTTTTTGTTTTCTTGTACTATAAAATGCAGTTTTTTATTTTGGTCACCAGATGGTACTGTTTCTATCACATACTTTTTAATCAATATAGTAATACAATAGAAAAAACAAAAACATGGATCATGCTCTGCTTCTCCATAATTACACAAATAAATATATGTTAGTGCAATAATAATAAAAAAGTACATAATGACTTCAAAAGCTCCCAGTCCTACTCCCTGCAAACCCCCTCTTGTAATAAACAATGATATGGTTAAAATCAAAGAAAACCTCTCCATTATTATCAATATTAGTGTATTAGGAAAAATGCCTTTTGTACACCAGTTGGTGTTGTTAGATTAAATAACAATAAAATGGGTTGCAATTACTTTTGTATGAAACATTTCCCAGCAGTGGGAGTTACCTTTCTTTTACTCAGCAGGAAACGTCCTATAAGTTATTTTTCCATTAAGAAAAAGGTTTACTGCCGAAATGTGTCGAATGCTGTTGGGCAGCTGTTGGACACCAATTGGGCTTCAAATATTTGCTATTACCCTACATTATAGAATCTAACCTTCCCTTGACCACACCCTCACTTAAAGGAAAGGATTAGGAACATTTTCATATTAAAATCCCCCATTTGTTTTTGGCTGTTGTGCTTTGTATCTAATTATAAATAATGTAGATTATTTTGTGATTTTTTTTTGCCAAAGTTCTCCTATTTATACAGACAAAACTGTACTTCTGTCATTAATTTCTTCCAATATAAAACAAATGTAAAATTGAGATACTGCCTCTCACATCACATCGAACAAAAAAAGGGAAAGAACAAAAGCTGAGGTCTTGTTTTAAAAACATAGGGGATTTTGTAAAATATCCATATAAATAATGTATTTATCTCTGGAATTTGTACAGCCCTCTGCCCAATTTATTTTATTGTGTATGTTAAAATGTGAAAAGTGCCGACTTTGTTATGATTTTCTCCTGCTTATGTCATGCTCGATGAACAAAAAAAAGTTTTTTGTTTTTTTTTAATTTGTCTTTTTTCATTTTATGTTGATACAAATTTTCAGTTTTTATCATCACCTTAAATGATTTGTCTTTTTTGTTTTTGTGTTTCATATTTTAGAACATTCCATGTTCTCTGTTGTCATTCTACTGATGGAATGAGGTGTGATTGAGTCTGATTGGCTAAAAAGAATTGAATTAGTTCTGGGTCAACCCAACTGCAGTACAGAACAATGAAAAAATCCAATAGTTTTAAATGGGTTTCTTAAAAGGATAGTAATACCTGATTTTCCTAAAGTTGAATATTGTTCATATTAAAAAACTAAGTACATTGATAGAAGTCCCGTTCCTTAACCCCTTCGCGTCCTGTGACATACCCGGACCGTCACGCTGGTCCGGCACTTAAGGACCAGTGACGGTCCTGGTATGTCACGTACTTTTACTCACCGCACTCCTGCAGAAGCGCGGTGAGTAATACCGTGGACTGAAATTGATCGCTCCAAGATCAGTCACGTGGGACGGCACATCGAACGCGTTTATCTGGTCGTTAAAGGACCAGACACCGTGGGATCATCGGACCCTAAGGGGTTAAAGTTTTATAATTTTTGAGTTATAAGTTTATAAAATCCCCCCTCCCCTTTTACAGATGTCAGCGTTCTAGTTGACAGATTGAGATTGTGGTGATGCTACCGGATGGCTCTACAACAGAACCGAAATAGTGTTGTCTACAAGCAATTACTTCATTAGAACAAACCACAAAGTGTTCCTGGGAGGCAAGCACACTTTGTAGACCATTCTAATTAAGTATTTCTTTGTATACAACTCTTTTTTGGCTCTGCGGTAGAGCCATCCAGTCGCATCACCAGAATCTCAATCTGTCAGCTAGAATGCTGACATCTGTAAAAGGGCAGTGGGGGGGGATTTATAAAGTTATAACTCGAAAACTATAAAACTTTAAGGAACGGGACTTGTGTTATTGAGCTTATTTTTTTAATATGAACAATATTCAACTTTACGAAAATAAAGTTTTACTATACCTTTAACTCACTTGAATGCAAAGCAATGCATTGGAGACGTCTCTAGCATTCAAGGGGTTAAAAACCATTTAATTAAACTGAATATTTATTTGTACCCTACAATGCAGTTGGTTTTCTCCAAAATTGATCCATATCTTCGTACATTATCCTCAATGTCTCTCATTACAATGTTAGTTTTTGTCATTACCAAGGTGCATTCACTTTTACTCATACATCCAGACAGAATCTGCTTTTTTCAAACAGCGTAAGAAAGGCATTGGCAAGCTGTGGCTATGTAGCTGTTGTTGGACTACAACTCCAATCATCCTGAGTTGACCATTAGCTGTAATCCAGTAATAAGTAGAATGTTACCAGTTGAGCATTCCTGTCCAAAAGTATCCTCCATTCTAGACAAAGACAGATTTTAAGGGGAACAATACATTCCTTTTGCACAAAACGCCATAAAATCAGATCTTCGTCACATTTCTGTGTAGGCAACTATGGTCTAAATTACATTGCAGGTGATAAGTGTTAGCACTGGTCTGATCCGACAGATTCCCTTTGAAGTCTACAGAGAAATTCTTAGATAAAAGCTTTGATAAAGTTATAAACTGCAGCATAATCCAGGCCACAGAGACACTGGCATAACTGGAGACTTTTTTTTATACTTAATTATAAAGGGACAAAGGCCGATTTTTGGGGCTCAGTGAGTTCCATTGTAACTCCACCCATTTCAATGCCAGTTCTGGAGCAAACCCCTCCTCCATTCCTACCTATCCCATCAAGTCTCACCTACTTTATGATGAAGGTTGCATCAGACACTCCCACCCCCACACCATAATGGACCTCCAGAGGCTTGCTCCATCATTTGTCTTTATTTGTTTCCCCCAATGTCAGCTTATTTTCTCAGGCCTGCTTGTAATGTTACAGATCTCACAAAATCAAATTAACTACACCATGGGCAATTCATGCAAAAAAAGGGGAGTATTTTTGGAGCAAACCAAATGCACCATAGGGTACCAATTAACATTACTACTGATTTAAATGGACATTTTAACCCCTTGAATGCTAGTGAGGTATCCAATTCATTGCGGTGGAGACATCTCTAGCATTCAAGGGGTGAAAAGCTCATTTAAATTAATGGGAATTTGTATGAGTCTCCTGTGGTGTATTTGGTTCATTTAGGTGTTTACAAAGTGTCTATTATCTGTTCTCTCCCAGTTTACACAGGGCAGGATTTCCCAATAGGCAAGGTAGGCAATTGCCTAGAGTTCCAAATTTGACACTGAAATTGGGCTTTTAACTCTTTGAATGCTGGAGAGATCTGCAATGCATTACAAAGCAATGAGTTGTAGACCTCGCTAGCATTCACGGGTTTAACCCTTTGAGTGCCAGAGGAGTGAGCAATGCATTGAGTTTGTGTGTATAAAGAGACAATACATTGCAACAACAGCCTTGCATTTATATGTTATTGTTCTTAGTTGCTGTTTCACACCCTTTAGGAACCATAGGAATGTGCAATGTATTGCTTTGCAATGTTGAGCGCCCATCTGAACCTTAAAGGGTTTAGAAATCTTCTCTTCAAAATAAGGAATGTTTGGAACCCAGAATCACGCTAAAGTGAATATGTACATTACTAGGGGAATGTGTCCATTCCTGGCCTAGGAGGAGAAACACACTTTCATTGATAATAATGGATTTTGCTCTGCCCCATGGAAAGGCGTAACAATAGGGGTCGCACCTGTGACCAGGCCCGTCACTCCAGGGGCCCGGCTGCCACCTGCGACCCCACCGCCTGGCTCCCGCAACATTCTGATACCTGATCTCCCTCCAGCACTCCAGTAATGCAGAGCACTGGGAGATGACGTCATCTCCCAGCACTCTGCATTATGAGAGGACCGTTCGGAAGCTCCATCTGCATAGAGGTCTGTGCGGAAGGAGGTGCAGACCTCTCCTGACTCCTGCAATGCCACTGGACCACAAGGGAGGTAGAAGATGGGCAATGTGGAGATGGGGGCAGTGTAGTGGCAATGTGGAGATTGGGGGCAGTGTGGTAGAGATGGGGGACAGTGTGGTGGAGATGGGGGGCAATGTGGAGATGGGGGGCAGTGTGGTGGAGATGGGGGTCAATGTGGTGGCATTGTGGAGATTGGGGGTAATGTGGAGATAGGGTGCAATGTGGAGCCAATGTGGAGATGGGGACAATGTGGAGATGGCCAATGGGGGGGGCCAGTGTGGTTTAGGGAGGGCAATGTCATTGGGGGGAGCCATGGCAGTTCTTGCACCAGGGTCTGGTAGCTTCTAGTTATGCCTCTGGGTGCAGTACTTTGCTTGCGATTTTAGGGTGACACTTCTGCTGCAACAGTCAGTAGATAGCTACTGTCAGTGACAATAACCCTCCATAGGCTGCTGTAGCAACAGCATCACCCTAAAACTCCATGCTGTGGAACTACTGCACCCCCAAAAAAAATGTTTGAGCTGCAATAACTTTGAATAAAACACCTCTCAGTAATGGGAGTACCATTGTTTTGCTCAGTGGCATAATATAGATTTGTCATATTATACAATATTATCTCTTAAAAAATGGACACAGTTATTGGTGGAATGCTACTGACCCCTAATAAAATTGTGTAAAAACATTCTTACATTCTTATGAGAAAAAAAGACAATTCATACTTTAGAACAAAGGTAGACAGTCCTTGTCACTCCAGTTTTTGGGTAAAACTCCTATCAATGGCTTAAAAAAGGTAGCACTACATAATTTTAGCAGATGACATTGTCTGTAGCATTTTAATGACTTTTTTGAGTATTCTTTATATCAGTTTGCAATGGAGATATTTCTGGGATCCATGGCATTTTAATCCAGGCCTTTTTTGTACCCCAATTCTTTTTTTCCCTCTTTCATTCATCTATTTATTAAATATGTCTCTCTCTTATCTCCCTCTCTGCCTTTAAAATTATACTTTGTCCTCATGGTCTTCATTATCTGTGGCAGGGTTCCACCAGGGCTTAACTATCTCCTGCCTGCTTCCCATTGGCTGAATGCAACTCTTTGTGTACTAATGGTAGAAGAGGTACACACACACACACTTTATGTTTAAGAGTGAATGCACCTGTTTTATGTACTTTGAATTGATAGCTCTAAAGGGCTGAAAGGGGTTTTTCTCTTCATATGCATGTTCAAAGAATGTGGGTAGGGTGTTTTATAGAACAGTGAACATACTTTCGTTCTGTAGTCTGCTTGAACATTACCGCATCCTTCACATGAATAGAAACCAGCAGATTGAATGCCTTAACAATGCAAATCATATTCATTTACCTTGTATATCTCTCGTATCCTCTGCCATAACCAACATCACCGAGAACAAAAAATCGAAAAGCACAAGAGAAAGTTGTTTTCATACTTTAAAACTGTGTAACTTTTTTTAATAGATTGTGAAAAATTTAGGGTTGATGTTAATGCCTCAGGCACTGCTGGGTGAACTAGGACAAAAATGGAAAGTTTTAATGGGAAACAAACAAACATGAAACTGGAAATGTATACGTCATCAACGTACCTTAAATCAAACAGCTAACAGGAAATGAATGGTAGTCACATTTAAAGCCATATTTTAGGCAAAGGGTACATAAAATCTAATTCCAGCCTTTAGATTCATAAAAATCCTTATCCTCTATTTTGACAACAAAATAGCCATTTTCAAACTGGGATATAAAATCCCATTTCCAAGGCCCACATATTTCAACTGATCATAGAGTAAATAGGAGCAAAGTTTACTCTCTGTATAATTGCCTATATGGACCAGTCACTTCTATCATGCTGCTGGTTATAGGACATAATTTACTCCTTTACTAGAGCGTTCTACAAAACAATGCTAGTTATTGCACCATTTATAGATTAATTGTGTAGTACAGCAATACAAGAAATATTTACACTAACAATCTGTTATCAATTTTCATATAATGCAATTCCAGTTGAATTCCCCTGAAAACACATTCCTGATGCTTGTATGTATGCTTTATATAGAAAGTCATACTAAATCATGATACCTCCATGGCACAATTATTGTAAGGGGCAATCTCATGCATTTTGGCACAAATCATACAAACGACAAATTTAAGATCCTTAATGCCAGGAGATTTTTGAAGATACAAACGATGACATCTCACAGCACTACGAAATTTATAGATGTAATTTGTTATAGTTCCCATTGAGCAGATAATGGTGGAAGATTTATTAAAAAGATAGCATCACAAAATTGCCTATGAAAGTGTACTGAAATCCTCATTGATCCATGTAAGCAGCTTATTTGTAGATTGGCACATATTCTTGTAGTGATGATATTCACTATGTCTGTACTCAGAGGGTGGTCTGATAGCAGAGGACAAACCACTAACTAGAAACTACAGTATTTTCCTTACCCAAGCCAAAACAAAATTAGCTTTGTTTTTGTTGCTCGGTATAGCTCAGAACCTGGCTAATTCTGCATCTTTTAGTGGATGCTTGAAATAGTTCAGTGTTTCCTTTCCTAGTGTAAGAATTCATTAAAAAATCAGCACAATTAAAACTGCTCTAATTTCTTTATGAAGATAGGATGTTTTCAAAATCAGTGATGAAAAAGTGTAATTCTGTTGCCTTCAATACCAGAGGTACTACTGATAAAAATACATTCTAGTGCATGCCTACCTTGACTTTTATTGATCTAAGAAACTATTCCAGAATTGACAGTTCTATGTTTTTGTTACCACTAACAGATGAGAGTTGGTACCGTGTTAGCCGTATAAATACAGGAGGCAAATATAGTTTTTGATACCTTTTATTGGCTAACTAAGCAGATTTAAAAGCAAGCTTTCAAGACCTTAGGTCTCTTCCTAACATGCCAGAGGAAGATACCTAAGGTCTTGAAAGCTTGCATTTAAATCTGCTTAGTTAGCCAATAAAAGGTATCAAAAACTATATTTGCCTTTTGTTACCACTGACACCGAAATGAATTCACAGCTGCATTCTGATTTGCTGTTCTGTCTTTTCCCTTCCTGTGGCAAATTCAAAGAACCATTCTGACTGGCTCTTGATATCCTGAGCCAGCCAGAACATAGCTTTAAATTCAGGCCAATGATGAAGAAAACAGAATGGATTAATGGATTAGAATCCGAGTCAGAGAGGAAACTGTAATCATCTGGCTTTTTGTAAAATGCACAATTCTTTGAGCAACAAAAGACAACCTATACAACTCTAATATACATCAGGAGTGGTCAGTCGTTGGACCTCCAACTGTTGGGGACTAAAATTCGAGTCATCCCCAGCCAGCCATTGGCTGGATGAGATGATGGCAGTTGTAGTCCTCAACAGCTGGAGGTCTGATAACTGACCACCACTAACATAACATATTTTGAACTTCTTTTAAGTGTGCTCTTTCAAATAATAGCCACTTATGTGTAGGCACTTGTGCATTTTTGACACTGATATTAATTAATTCTATTTGAGATGGTACTGCAAATCCTTCCAGCAGAAAAAGACTTGACTTTAACAAATGATAATTTATATAATACAAGGGATGTCAGCTAGCTCAAGACAAAATGTATGAGAAAACAATAACCTTTAAGGCTGAGGGTTCGTTCCCTGTTCATTCTCCCATCTTCATATCATGCTGTTCCAGAGATATTTCAGATCACTGACATAACAAAGAAAAGAGCTGTGATTCTGGAGAAACCAACTATTCCACAGAAAGACATACATTTCATTTATATAAATTGTGCTTTTAAATCCTTGAATCCTACAGAGGTTGTCAACACATTGCCTTGCAATATGACGGTGACCTTTCTACTTTTCAATGGGTCCATTTTAAAAAGCAATTGACCTGTTTTACTGTCTGCTCCTATAGGAGATTAATTAGAAAAAGGCTGAATATGCTATGGAGAAACAAAATGGCTCCTGTCAGCCGTGTGTGTGTGTGTGGGGGGGGGGGTAGTGTCACAAAATGTCTTGCAGCAGGATGGAAAGCAACCACAAACCTTGAGACTTGCATGCATAGCCTCTATAGACAGCTAATTGCCCACACTAAGGTCTATAGAGACCCAACTAGACTGATCTGTGAGACTTCAGAATCTTGCATTTCAGTCTCTTGCAGGTCCAATGAGAGGTCACCGGGAATCTATATTCTGCCCCCCCCCCCCCAGTCTGTTGGGACTCACCATGAAGCCCTGACATCATGGACAGGTTTGTTCCCACCACATAGACCTGCCAATAGGGCTCTATCAATATGATAGATGCCCTTTAAATCAGTGGAAATTTTGGGGATTTGTTTTTGTTCACGCAATTGGTTTGCTCCAGTACTGCAAAACTTTTCTTAGTGCCTCATCCAAAGTATAGCTATGGTTTTAAGGGACTGCTTAAAAAAGAACAAGGGTTAAGGTATCCTAACAATATGGCTGTTTGAGTCTTGGGGTCGTCTTTCTTCATGTCTTGTCAATCTAAAAAGCAACAAACTGCAATGTTTGCATTTTATCCTACGTACAAATCTCACCTTTTAAATAGGAGCACTGTACAGATCTGATGGACTCATAGAGAGTCTTCTAATTTTTTTGCTAAAATTTCAAGCTGTTAAAAGAAAACTTTTTGACTTTCACAATATTTAATTAAAGTTACTTCCTGTCTGTGTCTTTTGACTTTTCACTCTCTGGATTTCTTTTCTGTTTTAATGAATTAGATTGATATTCTGTGTTTAATTTACTAAGAAGAAGGGGGTGCACTAAGGGGTGATAAGGAGGAGATGACTTCTCCAGTGAGATAAACTCTCTAGTTCCTATGTTATTATGGAGCATATGCACCAAAAGTTCTCCATTCTGAGAGATCTTAGTGCATAGACTCCAGGCGATAATATGGGAACTGGAAAGTTTATCAGAGAAGTTATGTCACCTTGGGGTAAACCAACAGCATTCTGGGGGATGAATACATATTCTGATGCTTTTAAATGGGTTTTATAACCCTTTCAATGCTAGAGAGGTCTCCAATGCGAGACCTCTCTAGCATTCAAGGTGTTAAAGGGAATGTTTACCCCCTTCACAACTTTGCCTAAATCGTTTCCATTTAAATGATAAATAATGTAAAGTGTATCCTTTTTTTAAAAAAAAAGCCACTCATTTGGAGAAATTAAAAGATTAATTGTGGCTCTGTACCTACTTCCGGCAGACAGTGATGACCGGATCTGTACCGTAGTCTGAGCTTCTATCCAGCCTCCTCCGATGACGGAGGCTGTCTGTAATTTGAAGCTCTCTCATTGGCCAGAAATCTATCTCTGCCAATGAGATCACTCCAGCTTAGAGAGAGACAGCCTCCGTCATCAGAGGAGGCTGGATAGAAGCTCAGACTACGGTACAGATCCAGGCAACACTGTCTGCCGGAAGTAGGTACAGAGCCACATTTAATCTTTTAATTTCTCCAAACAAGCAGATTTTATTTGAAAAAGGATGCACTTTCCATTATTTATCATTTATAAGGAAACGATTTAGGCAAAGTTGTGAAGTGGTAAACATCCCCTTTTATTGAAATCAATGGAAATTTGGGAAATTTTCATGTATGCTACACAGTGCAGTTATTTTGCTCTAGAATTGCTTCAGTTCTTATTAATACATCAGACTCTGTGTTTCCTATAAGACAAACACATACAAGTGTATGTATGTATGTATGTAAGGTGTATGTGTTTGTATGTAGGGAAGATGACCACATATCCCTTTATTGCGGGACACATAAAGACACACACTGCAGGGTGGCACTGATCCCTGTGAAGTCTTCAGCATGAATGTATGGCCTAAAGCAAGGGTGTCTAAGTTCAGTTCTCATGGGCTACCAACATCCCAGGATTTAATGGGGCAGTAACACTTAACATTTAAAAATATGTATTCAGGGCTTATCTTGCTGAGTAAAATAAGGCTGCTCTCACTGTTGAGTTATGTTTTATTAAAAAAATATATTACAGCTCAAACTTGCATTTTTTTGGGTACAGTACTTCCACGGCCTGAAATTGTACAATGGTGCTGATGGTACAGCACCCTATGGGTGTTAATGGCCACAGAATGCTAATACACCAGTGCCACCTTGGGATTTCCAGGCCATAGAAGTACAGCACCCACAAAGTATGAGTTTGACCTCAAATATATTTTGAATGAAGCGACTCTGGATAAATCATGCAATATGTATTTTTTTACTATCAAGCATTACTATAGCTTTACGGATTTCCCTGATTAAGCACAGATGCAGCACATGTGAGTTAACCAACGGGTTAATCTGTGGGTCATTCATTTTCACTGATCCACTTTAGTGCAAGCAAGGAAATCCTTAACCCTTTGAGTACCAGAGTAATGCATTGAGTACCCCTCTGGCACTCAAAGGGTCAGTAACAACATTCATTAATGTTTAATTGAGGAGATCCTGAAAACATGCACCTTGGGGGGTGGGGGGTCTTGAGCTACTCTGCACTAAGGAATTCATACACTAGTACAGTCATTCTCATTGTTCGTCCTCGAGATGCACCAGATGTTTTCAGGATGGTTCACAAGTCATTTTGATTGATCCTTCTGCACAGTTAAAGGATATCCTCAAAACCTGAAAATCAGTGTTTCTCTGTCATCCAATACAAGTTACTGCTAATTCTGGGGAGGCGATCTGCCCCTTAGTTGGCAGGAACAATTCTCAAAGTGCATGCAGGTGGTGGAGCCTCCCTTCCCTCCTTGGCTGCAGCTAGCCAACAAGCTCCAGAAAGAGTTGTTCCTTGGTGAAGACAACACCAGGCTGAGAACAGAGCAACACTTTGGAGCTGAAAATCAGTGCTTTATTGTACACCCCAAAGTGCTGCCTCTGACAGTGAAGATTAAATCCAATGCAGCTCATTGTTGGATTCTTACATTCCCTCTATAGAAATAACATATATTTTTTATAGATAATAACATGATATTTTAATGTATATAAATCAATTTATATTCTAAGTGTTTATGTTCTATTAAAAGGCAACTATCACATTTGAGTACATCTGTTTCTATGGGAGCAGACTTAGTAGAAATCTTGAGGTCGCATTTAGCAGCCCCTAAATGGTTCCTATGAAATGATATGGGGGCTGACCTGCAGCAGGAAATCTGTAGCTCAAGCCACATAATTCACTGGTTTCTTGTGCTGCCCCCTAGATTGCAAGGGTCGGATTAGAAGAAAACCCATCACTAGCAGATTATCTGACCCTCCATTGGCCCTCTACGAGATCCACCATGGCTTGTAATGCAGCTCCATCCTTCTATAAGGTCAGAGTTGCCTTTTAATCAACTGGATGCCAGAGACATTTACAACATATTGTTTCACAATGTGTTAGAGACATCTATAGCATCTAAAGGGTTAACAGTGTGGTTCCGTCATTAATATAGCGACAGGTACTGTTCTTTAGAATACAACCAGTCAGATACCTATTTCCTTTATGATCCAGTCCAAAGAACTTCCGTCACTTTAAAGCAGTGCTTCTGCCCACTTGTTAAGTTCTGACGCCTCTATATCAAACATCAGGATTTCCTTTTATCTCCTGAGGCCTCTGAGATGCAAAATCCAAGAGGCGTAAGGCAGGCAAACAAGTGGATTTAAAGGGCTTTGAGAAGTAATATCTGAAGCTCTCAGAGCCTTTTTTTTTTCACCCCTACAGAAGCTTTGCGCTTTCTCAAGCCTGCCCCCAAAGACCTGTGAATAATTAATTTATCATTTAGAAATGGGGAGAGTTTGATGCCGTCAAAGGATTTACTCTTTTATCTCCCAGAATCTTCATCTTGAGGTCTGGAGAGACAGAGGGCTGGAGCTGATTTGCACAGAGCTAGAGAAATGATTAAATGAGAGTTGTGTATAATGGAAACAAGATGAACGCCCTTCCCTACTGAACTTTTATACAGCGGAAGCTGCATCAGATTAATAAAAGGAGAACTAACACCTATTAATAACCCCCCACTTACCTTACTATGCCCACAAAATCCTATTGCCCCCTAGAAACGTTACCCTTGTGCTTTTGTTCCAGAGATAACATTTAAAATCAGTCCTGTAAATCATTTCAAAGGAGGCGGACATGACGGTTTCTCGCAGAACCTCAGGGCCTCAAACTCCAGTCACTGCACATGGTACCTGTAATCCTCATTCAAACTGAGAAAGACAAATTAATCCACTTAACCCTTGAAGGACCACAGGTCCACAGAGGTTATCTTTTTAACAAAGGCACATGGTCAAAATTCACAGGGGCGATTAGGATTTTCTATCTATTGTAGGGTGAGTGAATGGTTATTATTAGGAAGCGTTAGTTCTCCTTTAACTAGTTGGATGCTAGAGAGCACTCCATAAGACCTCTCTAGTATGTAAGAGGTTAAACAAATTCATACAAATTACTGTAAAGGAAATATTAGGGGAATGTGCTAATGTTTATGTGTTAAAATAGAAGCTGGGTTTTATTTATTGGTGCTGTGTCTGCTTAACACGTATGTACTAAGCTACTATAAAAATTCTCCCCTGTCTGGGGGAGATGCACTAAGGCGTGATAAAGAGGTGATAAAGCAGAGATGACTTCTCCAGTGATATCACTTCTTCAAGTCCTATGTTATTCTATGGAGCCTGTGCACTAAGATTTCTCCAACTTTCAGGGGTTCGATTCTATACCCTCCGGTAAAAGCATCAGTAAGGGACAAAAGAGTTCCGGGCGGTAGACACACACAGTTGTAGTGTTGGAATTCTATTGCTTCTTCAAACGCAAATTGACAACCATAAACTGCAATGAGTGTTGTTGGCCAAAACTCATGTTGTGGCAAAACACTCGTTGCAACTTTTTCTTCCCACAGTGCACGATAAATAGCATGAGATGTGGGAACATCAAAGGAAAATAGCTAACTCTCATTGTTTGACACAGTGTCAAATGAGAGAGAGAGCTCAAAACACAGTCATCCTCCCCACACCTCACAAACACTAACCCTACACTATCCCTAGCATGACACTTAAACAATACTACCCCTAACACTATCATAACATCCAGAACTGTAACACTTACCTGTCATACACTGTCCATCTTCTTCTTTAATCTTCTATCTTCCTGTTTCTGTAATCTTCCTTTTCTTCTTTCTTTTAAACTTCTTTCCAAATCGGTATTTTAAAATTTTTAAAAATTCCAATGAAAGATGTCCCCCCCCCCAAAAAAAAGGCCCCAAAGATATGCCTGACTTAACCATTTGAGTGCCGGTGGGGTACCCCTCAGGCACTCAAAAGGTTAAGACAAGCATATCTTGGGGACAATTTTTTTTAGACTATCTTTCACTGTCTTTTTTTATTTTCAACTATAGATTTCAAAGAAGATTAGGAGAAAAAAGGATGATTACAGAAAAAAGAAGGAGTAAGAGAGTAGATTAAAGAAGAAGATGAATAGTAGCTGACCAGAGTACTGAAGACCCTGCTGGGCATTAGAATTACAAGTCAGTGTTTATTTTCAGGGGATGTTGGTAACTCTAGGGAGATTAACTCTGTGAGTGCCAGTGGAGTATACAACACTATACAATGTGTTGCGTATCCCACTGGCACTCATAGGGTTAATATTCTTTTGTTTTTCACCTGTGTGTTGGTAACCAATCTTCTAACATACACCGTTGGTTTTCAATGCATGTTAGGCACTCAGTGCCTACTTTTGATGGCGCAGTTTTTTTCATACAAAAAATACATTCCTCAATGTGTGTTGAAGCCACCGCATATAATAGAATACCAAATTCTATTTTTTTATTGTGTCCAATGGGCTCAACTTTTGCACCCGTTGGACATGTTTACTCTGTGGCGGTTTTTGACAGCACAATTAATAGAATAACAAACTGTGCTTTCAAAACCACGGTTGCTAGTTTTTATATTTACCTTGGGGAATAGAATCGAGCCCCAGATCATAGTGCATCGGTTCCATAGTATAAGCAGAGAGGAAATATCTGTACTTTCAAAGGGCCTGTCATTCTGTCCCACTAAACCTGTGGACAAGGTAACACTCTGCAGTGACATGGAGGAGATTTCAGAAAACTCAGACTACGTCTCAATGTCAATGCACCCACAAAAAGATCCACCTGGACTCCAAAACCAGGAAGTAACCCTACACTGGACAGATACATGGAGAGCTTCAGGAACAGAGTAACTATAGAAATACTGGAGAAACAATGTGAACCATCACCCAACCTAATTTGCCTCCTGTATTTCTATGGCTAACACGGTACCAACTCTCATCTGTTATAGTATAATAAAGGAACTGTAGAAGTGATATAACTGGAGAAGTTATCTCCACTTTATAACCTCTATATCACATCTTAGTGCACAGTCCTCTCTGTCTCTTATGCTATAATATAAGCAGAATAAGTGGCTGCTTAGGGCCCCCACATGGCCGACGCATGTAAACTAAATCAGATGACAATGTCTTATTAGAAATACTGACATGCCAGTAAAGGGGGCCCCAAGTGAATTTTTCACTTAGGGCCCAAAAAAACCTAGCGCAGTCCCTGCTCTTACGCTCTGTGGCAGTGTATCAGTTTTTCAGGGCTTTTCGGGGTATTTTAGAGTGTTCTATTCCTCTGCATGGAGTAGAATTAGTCAACTTCCCTGTCCATGCCATAGGTTTGCACTTGCTGGCATAAAGTTTTAATGATTGCATAATGTGAGCACTGGAATAAACTAATCATACTTCTTGTAATACACCAAAGTCCTGGTGCAGGGTTTTAAGTTATATATGCTATATGTGTATAAGCATAGAACATTAGCTGTTCTATCATGTTGTTACATTCCCCTCAGTATGTTGTAAACTCAGACAGACAGACAGACACAGACAGATAGATAGATAGACAGATAGATAGATAGATAGATAGATAGATAGATAGATAGATGTGAGATGCACGTGTGCGTGTATACGTGCGTGAATACTAGTTTCTATAATTAATACCAGAGAAAGAGCCAACACACTTAATGAGTTGGCTACCTCTCTGGCACTCAAAAGGTTAAAGGGATAGTAATACTTTGTTTTATCTTTACTTTATTTTGTCGGCATTAAAAAACATGAAGAACGATATAAGTCTTATCTCTCAAACCTTTATTGTTTGAGAGATATTCACAAGCAAATTTTCCCCTCCCACCCCTTTTACCTAGTGTAAGCATCTCTTCTCAGATGTGGAATGCAGTCCATAGACCAGACAGATACTAGCAGGGAACAATCTTCTTCCTATGAGAACAATGAAGGCCCTGCCCCCCTTGACAAGTTTTTCAGGTTTTTCCCTTATCTTGATTGAAGATTGTCCCTCTCTCAATCTACCTGGGTGCCTCCCTTCTGCTCTGGCTGAGCAGTGTTACATCAGTAAAAGGGGTGGGAGGGGGACACTTTATCATTGAATTACTCTTGAACTACAACTCTTACAGAATTGAAATAACACTCTCCAAAGTCCAAATACTATGATGATTAATTAGAGCTGCTTTTATTCTTAAACATTACTATCGCTTTAAATGACTCTCATGGGAGTAGATCAGTAAAAAAGCCTGTGACTACAGAGTCTCCAAAATGGCTCCTGCCCGTCACTGTGCAGTACTGCAATCATATACTGTAGCGCAGACCTTGAAGTGCAGCCAGTGGCGTTAGAGACTAAAATCATTGTGGCTGCAATGTCAAATTCATATATTCAGACCTGTATCATGCAAAAAAATACTCTTAATGCAGAAAAAAATAAAACAAAATTACAAATGTAAAAAAATGATAATTATTTTTATAATAGAAAACATATTTTATAGCATATTGTATTGTGCTATAAGTGGCATTTCTACATACATACTCTTTTTTTCAAGATGAGGTTTAAATAGAAGATTCTTAAAATAAACAATATATAGTAATAGTAAGTATATTTTGTTACTCTACTAAAACATCTTTGGAATAAAACCTTATTTAGTCTACAGGTTATGGCTGACTGTGAGAACAGCAATTGCAGATGTTCTTTCTTGACCACATATGATATTACTCACACGCAGCCTTGCTTTTCTGTTAAATCCTCATTATTTCTTATACGATTCCCACATGTCCTTCATCGCCCCACCCCCCAGCAGTGTTACCTCCTATATCTCATACAGACCTTGAAAAGTATTAACATGTTTAACGCAACAGTGTGTGATGAGGAGGTGTGGCTTTAAAAAGGAAAAAACGTAAAGGGATAGTAATACTTAAAGGGACAGTAATGTCCCATAAAATATTTTTATAGCTTCATAGAGCCTTAGAAAATAAGTAGAATGGTGCAAACCCTAGCTCTCAAACCGCTATGCTTTGAGAGATATAGGCACTGAAAGTTCGCCCCTCTCTCTACTTCTCCTGACGTCAGTGTCTAGCTGACAGCAGGAGATTCCGGTCCGGGAACCAGCAGGCGGCTCTGCAGCAAAGCCGAGATTGCATTATCTATAAAGAGTTCATTCATTGGAAAGATCTACAAAGTGTGCCTGGTTTGCAAGCACACTTTGTAGATCTTTCCAGTGAATTATTTCTTTATAGATAACGGGATCTCGGCTCTGCTGCAGAGCTTCCTCAAGTCATACAACTCGATTCTCCTGCTGTCAGCTTTACAGCTGACATCAGCAGAAGGGGAGGGAGGGGGGAACTTTGAATCTCTATATCTCTCAAATCATAGCGGTTTGAGAGATAGGGTTTGCACCATTCTGCTTATTTTCTAAGGCTCTATAAAACTATAAAATGTTTTTATGTGACATTACTGTCCCTTTAAAGTGGAACTTTCACCAGCATGACATATTGCGGCAAATGATAATTACATTAGCGATATGTAAACTCTTCATTTTATTTTCAAGGATAACTGCTGCATTAACGAAAAATATAACCTTTTATGCAGGCAGGCAGTGGGTAACATCACAGACATCTTGCAGAGCCGGCATCTCTGCTTCTGCGTTGTCCGTCCCTATACCTCCCAAGTGTCCCTCTTTGAGACCCAAATCATTCTGTCCCACTTTCCCACCCTGATGTCCCTCTTTTTAGGGGATCAGACTGTATGGTGTGTATATAAGTGTATCACATTGCTCTGCATCAATAAAACTCACATTAATGTTAGGTTACACTTCAGTATTTGTGTTTATACCTTAGTCTTTGTAATTAAAATATTTTCCTCTTGCTCTAAATAATATATTCAGTTACACAGTACGAATATGTCATGAAATAACCTAAACCTTCTCAGTAGTGCCCCGCCCACCAGCCACACCCCCAGCAAAACCACCTAAACCGGAGGAATAACTAGAACGGTCTGGGCCCTGGTGCAAGAAGTGCCATGGGCCCCCCAACCCCCGAACACATTGGCCCCTGGGCCCTCAACAATGCCTCCATTTCCTACCTCCCAATCCCTGGTGGTCCAGTGGAGTGGCAGGAGAGGCGGGCTGGTGCGATGTGCTCATCTCCCAGAGCTCTGCATTACTAGAGCGCGGGAGGGAGCTTGCGGTGCCAGGAGGAGGGGGTCGCAGGGTGCAGCCGGGCCCCAGGAGTGACGGGCATGGTCGCGGTTGCGACCCCTGCGACCCCTATAGTTACGCCACTGACTAAAACCAAAAGTGTCCCTCTTTGGCTGTTTGAAATGTTGGGAGGTATACATCCCCTTCAGCTCCACGATTGGTGGGTTGCATTCCTTTGTGCCGAAAGCAACATCCCAGCTGGTGTCTGCCTGCATAAAAGGTTATCTTCTTAATTAATGCAGCAATTATACTTGAAAATAAAACTGTTTGCATATCACTAATGTAATTATCATTTTCTGCGCAATGTCATGCTCGTGAAAGTTCCGCTTTAAAATGTAAGAGAAAAAAAAATATGTTGTAGGACTTATCCCCCTGAGTACAAGAAGGGTACTCCCACTGCTGAAAAGTGTTTTATTCTAAAGTTACTACAGCTCAAACTTGAGTTTTTTAGGTACAGCATCACAGTGGCCTGAAATTGTACAGTGGCGCTGCTGCTACACCATCTTATGGATATTTATGATCAAATAAACAGAGCTATGCATAGGATGGTGTAGCAACAGCACTACTGTAATTTCAGGCCACTGTGATACTGCACCTAAAAAATTAATGTTTCAGCTGTAATAACTTTTGAATAAAATACCTTTCAGCAGTGGGAGTGCCCTTGTTTTATTCAGGGGATAAACCTTACAACATATTTTTTTTTTTACATTTTAAGTATTACTATCCCTTTAAAGGAGAATTAATACATTCTAATAATAAACACCCATTTACCTTACTATGGCCAGAAAGTTATAATGGCCGATATACATTTTGTCCTTATGCCTTTGTCCAAGAGGCAATATCTCCAATCAGTCCCAGATGTCATGCCCATGGAGGCAGACATGACAGCTGCTAGCAGGACCACAGAACTTCACACTCTGCTCATACTGCATATGGCATCATAAGCCTTTAAGAGCCAGAGGGTATGCAACGCATTGTTTAACAATGCATTGCGCACCCTTTTGTGTCATAACGTGTTAGTTAGGCATACACTACCATTCAAAAGTTTGGGGTCACTTAGAAATGTCCTTGTTTTTGAAAGAAAAGCAAAATGTATCCATTAAAATAACATCAGATGGATCAAAAATACAGTGTAAACACTGTTAATGTTGTAAACGACTACTGTAGCTGGAAACGGCTGATCTTCACTTGCTGCAGATGGAGAACAGGGCCGGATTTGCCATAAGGCAAAGTAGACACCTGCCTACAGGCGCATGCCACCGAGGGGCGCCTGCCATTGGGATTCTTTTTTTTTCCTTTTTTTTATTTTTATTCTTTGAAAAAAAAAAAAAAAAAAAAAAAACTAGCATCCTCGCTGGCTGCACCGGCGCCACTCCATGTCGCCCTCACATTGCCCCCCCCCACATTGTCTATTTCCTACCTCCCTGGCAGGACAGGTCTGTGCTTCCCTTGTCGACTCTTTAGGAGTGCAGAGCGCTGGGAAATGACATCATCTCCCAGCGCTCTGCATTCCTGAATAGGAGACCACGCTGGAGCTCCAGCACTTACAAGACTGTGCCAAAGGAGGCACAGATGACAGATCTCCTGACAAGGAGGTAGGAAACGGACAACAGGGGGAGGCAATGTGAGGGCAATATGGAGATGGTGTGGGCAAGTTGGAGCCGAAGGGGGGCAATGGGAGGGCAACATGGAGATGATGGGGGCAATGTAAGGGCAATATGGAGCTGATGAGGGCAATATAGAGCTGATGAGGGCAATATAGAGCTGATGAGGACTATATGGAGCTGATGGGGGGCAAGTTGGAGCTGATGGGCAATATGGAACTGATGGGGAAATGTGGAGATAACGGCATTATGAGCATGATGGGGGCAGTGTGGAGATTAGGAGCATTGTGGAGGTGTCCAGTAGAGATGGCCAATGTGGGGGGGCGCTTCAGATTTCTGTGCCTACAGGCTCCTGAGATGTAAATCCGGCCCTGAGGGAGGAATC
This sequence comes from Rhinophrynus dorsalis, assembly GCA_037306005.1. Classification (NCBI taxonomy): domain Eukaryota; kingdom Metazoa; phylum Chordata; class Amphibia; order Anura; family Rhinophrynidae; genus Rhinophrynus; species Rhinophrynus dorsalis. The sequence goes on along the minus strand of CM074721.1, from coordinate 72,875,094 downwards.
TTATTAGTTGAAAGCAAAGTTTGAAGAACACAATTATTATTTAAATGAAAAATCATTATTTCTAACCTTGACTGTATTTCCTATTCATTTTGCAACTTATTTGATGTATGTTTTCATGGAAAACAAGGACATTTTTGAAGTGACCCCAAATTTTTGAACGGTAGTGTATGCACTTTCCCTGCTTCTGTTTGATAAAACTGCCAGTATAGTGCATAACTAGACACTATAATAGTGTGGTGGACTCTGGGATTAACCCTTTGAATCCTCAAGAGGTATGCTTGTTTTGCAATGCGTCACATACCCATCTGGTACTCAGAGGGTACTCAGAGGGTTAAAACAAACCTGCACAACACAGTTTCTCATCAAAGAAATGGGGGAGGGAGACTAGAATGAGCAATCCTACAATGTGAGGCACTCAGTACAGGCCCAAAAATACATATAAAAAAGGCTATTCACAAATATACTTTTGCAAACAAAATGGGCAGCAAAACAAGGATATTAACCCTTTAACGATGTATGACGTGCCAGCGTCACTCCGGTCCAGACATTATGGACCGGTGATGGTGTTGGCACATCATGGAATTCTCTGCCATCCCAGAATTCCCTGTGACGAAAAAAAAAGTGCTGTGGTCTTTAACGGCCACCCACCGCCGGATCGTTAAGGAGTTAAAACAATTAACCCTTTGAGTGCAAGAAAGGTATCCAATGCATTGCATACCTCTCAAAGGGTTAAAACTGGAGCAGGGGGAAATATAAATTACGGCAAAATTTGAATAATACAGTGATATATATATATATATATATATATATATATATATAAATATATATATATATATATATATATATATATATATATATAGTGTCAGCAAACTGGACAGGTATAATTATGCCAATAAAACACTGCATATGAATGAAAAATGCATTGTACACCCCATATCAATTAGCAGAAATAAATAAACAATATACTCAGAAAGTAAAGTGCAAATCAGAAATCATAGTAAACATGTAACAACCAGCATAGTACAAAGTGCTAAGTACTTATAGTGAACATATCATGATCAGCACAGTGGAAAGGTGAATATTTAATGACCAGCATAGTGGAAAGTGCTCAGTACCTATAGTGAACATATATTGAGCAACATAGTGGAAAATTCTATGCACTCATAGTGAATATATAATGACCAGCATAGTGGATAGTGCCATGCACTTATAGTGAACATATAATGACCAGTAAAGTGGAAAGTGCTAAGTACTTAATGTGCTGTTATAAAAAGTTAAACTTCATGTTTATATATGCAAATACTTATCTAATAATCTAAGGAAGGGTGTTAGAAAATTGGGGTGAAAAAGTGATCAGATTGTTCCCCTGCCCAGGTCCAGAGTTCCCAATGGGCAGAATAGGCAACTGCCTAGAGCTTCAGATTTTTAGGGGTGGTGCATCATCTGTGCTGGCCACACCCACATTCTAAATTGTTGGGTGTGGCCAGAGCAATCTCAATGTCCCTGCACTAATTTTATACCCTGTAACAGGTCACTATTTAAAGAAGAACTATCATGTAGATATAATTGACCCCCAATTAATTGTTAGTATTGCGGTAATCATGGAAATAGTGTTATAATGTTTATTAAGTGACAGCATTATTTGCAATCATAAGTTCATAAAGGTACTCATATCAAGACAACAAAGCAGACATCTTGGCGAAGTGGGATCTGTGCACCTGCGCTGTCCATCCCTGGCTCTTCACTGATTGGTTATTTGCCAAAGGGAGAGTTGCATTGTACCATGTGGTACAGACAGGGACAGACAGTGCAGGCGCACAGATCCCACTTTGGCAAGATGTCTGTGATGTTGTGCTGATATGAGGCCCATGCAAACTTATGATAGCAAATAATGGCAGCACTTAATAAACATTATAGCACTATTTCCATTATTACTAATATACTAACATTTAATTGGTGGTCAATTATATCTACATGATAGTTTCACTTTCACCCCTTGACTGCAGAGCAATGCAACCAAGGGGTTAAATTTGTTTTCATTATTGCTTGTTATAGGCCAAGTGTATTTTCTGTGCCAGGAAACAGTAGATGGGACTGGGGGGTGGGGTCATATGAGCAGCGAGGGTGTGTCCATGGGCACAGATAAGGGAGCTTACACTGCCTTGCGTAGGGCATCCTGGGATGTAAATCCAGTCCTGTGCCCAAAGGTTATCATCACATCTGTGGATTTGTCATCCCCTTGCTATCATTCACGCATTGGAGACCTCATTGGCATTCAAGAGGTTCAAATTCCCATTTAGATCAGTTTATTTTGGCGAATCTTTTCACCTACTTATCTTGCTCCAGAATGGCACCTCCTTAGCTTACTGAATATGGCCCATCATGCCTTTCTCAGATTGATCCTACAATGATGGAGTTTCTACCCAGTAAGAGCCATTTCTTTGTTTCACTCCTACATATACACAGTCATTGTTACAAGATTGCAACATTATTGCAGCTTAGACATAATATACTCCTAACGTTTGTTCAAAATGATTCCAACATAATTGCATCAATAATAGAAAATTATTAGAAACTGAGTAACAATATCATATTATAACTGAAACATTAATATGATTTTATATTGCCAGTGTTTACAATCCTGTATATTTTCCAGCAGCAGGAATAATGTTAATATTTTTATGAATATTACAAGAGAGGGGAACCCAGATGTCTTAGTGCTTTTTCTGCCAAAAATATCATTTTCGTTTGACTGTTTTAGTCTTTCTAATACCGAGCATAACAATCTATTTTACAATTACCAGAACACCAATTGAAATGGAGATGCTTATGAAAAATTCATACAACAAGGCTGTACGCAGGAGTCAGTGTAAACCTGCAGATTTTTTTTTTATATATAAGTACTCTTATTTAAAAGAGCAGCACATTCTAGTTTTCAAATGAAAATACTTTTCTTAAAAAATACGGCATTAGGGAACCTATCCTTGGCACGTCTACGTGGTCTAAAAATAATAAAAACGTACAGTTAGTTGTTTACATATTCTCAGTTATCTGAAAGTCTCCATGTCCTCTAAATTCAGCTAGTCTTCTCTTCCCCCTGCTCCTTTCTTCATTTAAAGTGCATGTATACCTTACAAATAAGTCTTAATTTGTTTTAACACATTGACATACCTTGGTTAGGTGTCCTACTGTGCTTCATTCAGCAGTCAGGTGTATCTATATATGGGAATAAGGTGGTCACTCGTATAGGTGTTATTTTTGACCCTCTAGATGACAGTGAAAGGTGAGGTTATTATTATGGGGGATTTAATCTTTCTGATGTGGACTGGAAAAACCAAGCAGCAGGTTCAGCCAGGAGTAAAGATATCCTAAATTCTTTACATGGATTAGCTCTTAGTCAATTAGTAGACGACTAGGAAGGAAGCCACATTAGATTTATTATTTACTAATGGAAACTTAGCATCAGATGAAGCTGTAAGAGAGTGTTTGGTCTCCAGTGATCATCAGTCTGTGTGGTTTAATATAAAGACAGAGGCCGAGTTCTGCTACATTAAAACAAAGGTTCTAGATTTTAAAAAGGCTGAATTTTCTAAAATGGAAACATATTTATGTCAGTCTTTAACAGTTTGGAGATCTTTACATGGAGTCCAGGAGAAATGCAGAAGGAAGGAGACAGGTATCGGTACAAGACTAGGCTGAAGGAGACTAAATGTATTATTAGGAAAATTTGCCCAGTCAATCAGTGGTGTATTTAGGTTTTGTGCTGCCCTAGGCCTGACAAAACTCACGCACCCCCTAATCTTCATTTTCCTACAACTTCATGTCTAGGCCACACCTCTTCCTGTTTAGGACCCACCCCTCATCGGTAAACCCCACCTTTTCTTCTTTAGGTCCTGCCCCTAGCTCTTTAGTTAGAGCTAGAACCTACTGGAACCTGGGGCTGAAGGGGCCCCTTTAAATGTTGGGCCCCATTACAACTGCATCCTCTGCACCCCTGTAGTTACTCCTGTAACGTTTTTTTTTTACACTCAGACCAGTAGGTAAAATAAAACAATGTTTATTGAATGTAAATAAGTACAAATAATCGCCCTCTACAGGTGACAGCAGCAATTGCAAAGTGAATACACTAGTACACAGAGATTCACTATAATGAATAGAAGGCACACACAAAATGGTACAGATAATAGTGAACTGGTCACTAAAGGGTAAATGAGAACAATCAGTCCGTCTCAGCTGTGGGATTTGGCACGCCCAAATGGTGTAGTGATAAACTGAGAATATGTGCACAACAGAGTTCATGCAATGGAGGATAGTAGGTGTTCAGTGACCAGCATAAGCTCAGCAGAACAGTTACCCAAACATAGCCCCCGCAGGTGTTCCCAATGAGACAACTGATACTGCAAGTGCGAGAGTATGTAGCCCCCACGGGCATAATCGGAGAATAGCCTGAGATGCAAAGCTTGCGTTTAGCCCCCACGGGCTTATAACCTGAGACCAAAGTAAGCACAACACGAGCCAATAGCCCCCACGGGCGTAGACCTTCGGAACCTGCAAGAGCTTGGAGCCTAACCTTGCTTTCTCTCAGAACCAATGGCCGCAATGGATACCTCCGGTAATCAACGTAATACCGAGAGCCTAAGGCGCCCAACCGGACCGACAAGACTTGACTACTCTGCAAATGTATATAGGAGTCGCCGTCCAAGTTAGCAGCCAACTCAACAGAAGTAGATCAGTAAGGTAAAGGCTGTATGACTGGAATGGAGGTTCGGCAAGAGAGAAGCGGCACTGCAAGGGTTAAAGGGTACGTTTAAATCTCCCAGGCTCGGTATGGTAACTAAGCTCTGCAAGCGTATGGAGGCTCGGTACAAGGAGCACAGCTCTGCAAGTCAGCAAGGAACTCTGCACTGGAGAAGGGTTACCCCGGAGTGTAATGGTCACACTGCGTCAGCACTCAGCACAGCAGGAGTCAGAATGGCGGTGGCGACAACAGGCAAACACAGGTCGCTGGAACAGGCCATGGTCGAGCACGAAGCAGGAAGTCAGCCAAGCCGGGTCGTAGACCGTAGGAAGTTCTCAGACAAGCCGGGTCGTAGCACGTAGGAGGTTCTCAGACAAGCCGGGTCGTAGCACGTAGGAGGTTCTCAGACAAGCCGGGTCAAACACAATCAGGAACACTGGAGCGTAGTCAGGACAGGCCAAAGTCGGTACACAGGAATCCGGATACAGGAACACAGCAACAGCAAGACTGGCTCAGAAACACCACGAAAGGGCATCTGACAGATGTGATAGTCAGGTATAAAAAGGTCACCAGGGGGCGGGCCAAACCAACTCAGCAAATCAGAGTATGCCACAGATGAGAGTGACAGGAGGATCACAGGCACTGTGATAACTCCCTTGTTTGAACCCTATAGGTCAGTTCAATTGCTCCAGAATTTCACATATTGATCTTCATGAATACGGCTATGAGAAAGCGGTGCAATTCTGGGGCAAAGCTACTGTACTATAGCAAACAAATGAAGATTCCCTTTGATATAAATGGGGCTTCTAAATTAAATTAATGCAGATTTTGTGAATTTTACTTTGCTTTTTATAGCGTGCACTTGATTTGCACCAGAATTGTGCCACTTTTTTGGAACATCGGCCCCAGTGACAGATCTTTGTTTTTAAGTCTTAGCCCTGTTGGACATTGGTTATAGTCACTGCATATCGGAGATTAGAACTTTCTCCTTTCAGCAATACAGGAGTTAATATGTTTACAAGATGCCTAACCATATTAACACCTGTAATTCTGAAAGGACAAATATAACTCTGAACACTGAGCATTATGTAGTAGATATATAAGCTTCCAGTAGTAATATGGCTACAGTCAATGACCATATTAACCCCTACTGTGCAGTTTACATGGCAGATCTTAGTTTTCACCTTTAAACATATTAACTCATTATCCCCTGCAGATGTGGAAGGACAGATATTCTTAGTGCCTTTTAGGTGCAAGGTTACTTAGTACACATCAAGTAAGGAGTTAACATGATTACAGCTAAGAGAGCTGACACCTAAAGGACACTGTGGCTTCTAATACTGTGCACCAAGTGAATGCTTTCTGCCCTACTGCTAATCCCACTCCCCAGAGTCATGTTATAGTAAACTTATTTTATGTATATTATTATATCCTACCTGGAAGTCAGATTGGCACCAGTTCACACACACATGTTCATCCTAACTCTGTGCAGACATCAGATTCGAGTTCATGTGGGCGGGGCAAGTGGGTCTGCTCTCTTTCTAAGCTTTCTATTGGTAGGCAGCAAGCAGGGGGGCAGGAATAAGGCGGATCTGCACAGTCTGGCTGGCTTTAATCATCTGAGATCCTCAAGCTCCAGCCAGCCCAGTTACAGTATCACACACTGCTTATCTGGGACTCACACAGTTTAGCCCAGTGTGAGCCAGGTCAGTGGGCATTCATTTTCATTCAGATGCTCCTTGTCCCCCTTAACCGTCTACTGTAGAGACTGAACTGGGAGGGGGCGTGGTCAATGAAGCTCATAGTACTGTACTGTCTGGAGGCCCATGAGGCTCCAATACAACATAGTTCCCTACATTTTCTGTGGGCCCCTGAGTCTGGAGGGCCGACCCCCGCACCGCGGGGGCCTCAACTACACCACTGTGGTCAGCATCCTCTTCCACTGTGGTATACATACACATGCCACACGGGAAAGGTTTTGAGCGGATGGGCTCAATACTTGTGATTCAGTTTGGACGGGTGGGGGCAGCTTTTTATGCCGTCCCCTGTAAAGTGCCATCCTAGGCCTAGGCCTATTCGGCCTAGGATGGCACTTTACAGGCCTATTCGGCCTAGGCCAAAATACACCACCGCAGTCAATAAAAAAATGGGGATAAAACATTTTTTAGATATATAAGTGAAAGGAGGAAAATGAAACAAGTATCACGGGGCCCCGTGATTGCCTCTTGCAATATTGCCTATATGCGACATTATTTACTTCCTGACTGTCGCTCTCGCTGAGTCGCTATTCTTATAGGTCTACTTGTTGGTGAGGTCATCGCTCCACCCACCTGTCAGGGTTTTTAAACCTCAACCTGTGTCATTACCTTTGCCCTTTTGTGGTGTACCTGAGCTTATTGCTGTGTTGGTCCATTACAGTTCCTGTGCATTACCTGGCTACGTCTGACTACCCATTTCGGTTCTGACTCCTGGCTCGTCTGACTATCCCATTCTGGCTCTGACCCCTGGCTACGTCTGACTACCCGATCCAGTTCTGACCATTGCCTGCCTCTTGGGTTACTCTCTCCATTGTTGCGCTCCGTTACCATTCCGTACCTCAGTTTGGTTTCCGTGTTGCCTGTGCCTTCCGCTCTGCGCTTGCTTCCGTTAGCGGCGCTTGTCGGTCATACCATGTGTTTGACCTCCCGTGGCCGTCCTGGTTTTGTGTGCTGCCTTATCGAGCCCCAGTTTGGCTACCAGCTTATTGTATACCCTGTCCGGGTATTGGTGCGCTCTTTTCATTTCTACCATATAAGTCCAAGGGCCATTCCGTTACGATTCACCTGCCTGGTGAAGGGTGAGGAAAGTGAGTCCACTGTTCCTCCCTAGTCTCGTGAAGGTGTACTATCCAGACATAAGCATTGTATGCTCACATTGTTATTCCATCTACCTGTGTGAGCCCCTGGGCCTTTCCATTATCGCTCTCTGTCTAGTGAAGGGTGAGGATAGTGAGTTCACTAGTCCTCCCTGGTCTCGTGAAGGTGTGCCATTCATTCCTTGTATGCGGTGTCCCCGCACTATCCTCGCATATACCTGTGTAGTCCAAGGGCCATTCCATTACTGCTCACCTGCCTGGTGAAGGGTGAGGAAAGTGAGTACACTGTTCCTCCCTGGTCTCGTGAAGGTGTGTTACCATCTACTGCCACTTTTGTGTCATTACCTTACTACTGTTGTCATTTGTTGCCACCAGCCTGTTTTATTACTACCTGTCTTTATTGTACTTAATAATGTTTTTTATTAAGTTCATCTGTACTTGTCAGTGTGTTAATTTCATAGTCACTCCATGACAACAAGGAATAGTTAGACTGGAAGCAAAAAAAAAAAAATGAAAACTACGTACATGAGAATAAAGGGCTAGCTGACTGTCTCAATGAATATTTCTGTTCAGGTTTTACGGAGGAAGATGAAGGAAAGGGACCTCTTTTAGAAAAAAGAAATAGCAAGACATGGGAAGCATGCACGTTTACAGAGAAAGAAGTTTTTCTTCAAGTCTCTAAGGTAAAAACAGATACATCGATGGGACCAGATGGGATACACCCAAAGTTATGAAAAGAATTTAAGAGTGTTCTGGCAAAACCTGTAACAGAATTATTCAATCAGTCACTATTGACAGAAATAGTTCCAGGAAGGTAGCAAATGTAGTACCACTTCAGAAAAAAGGTAGTAGGGAAGAGTCTGGTAACTACAGACCAGTAAATCTTACGTCTGTAATGGGAAAATTAATGGAAACTATGTTAAAGGAAAGAATTGTTAAATATCTAAATTTAAATGGCTTGCATGGGTTTACAGTAGGGAGATCTTTTTCTTTTTTTTTTGACTGTGTAACTAAAATAATAGACAAAGTGGGAGCAGTAGATATAGCGTAACTAGATTTCAGCAAAGCATTTGACACTGTCCCTCATAGAAGACACAATAATAAATTGCAGTATTTGGGTCTGGATGTAAAAACAGTTAAATGGATAAGGCAATGGCTGAGTGACAGGAGACAGGGTGGTAGTCAATGGAGAATATTTGGGAAAAGGGAGTGTTATTAGTGGGGTACCTCAGAGATCTGTACTGCAGCCCATTCTTTTTTTATATTTTTATTAGCGATATTGCAAAAGTTCTTCAAGGTATGGTATGCCTTTTTGCAAATGATACAAAGATCTGCAACAGGGTAGACATGATAAAATGATTTAGATAAATTAGAAGAATGGATAAGTGTGTGGCAGCTACAGTTTAATGATGATAAATGTAAAATAATGCACTTGGGACGTAAGAATCCAAAGGAAAAATATACTATTAAGGGTACTGTGCTGTCAGAGACAACAGAGGAAAGGGATTTGGGAATAATTATTTCCAGTGACTTAAAGGTATACAGGCAATGTAACAAAGCGGCGGGGAATGCAAGCAGTGTGCTGGGTTGTATAGCTGGGAGCATTAGTAGCAGAAAATGGATGTTGTCATAACACTCTACAGATCTCTAGTTAGACCTCACCTACAGTATCGTGTATAGTACTGGAGACCCCATCTCCAGAAGGATATAGATACTCTAGAGAAAATTCAGGGAAGGGCTACTAAAATGGTGACTGGTTTACAGGAAAATAAATATCAAGATAGACTAAAGGATCTGAACAGGTATAGCCTGGATGAGAGAAGAGAGAGAGGGGATATGGTAGAAATATTGAAATACATGAAAGTATTCAACAAAGTGGAGGAGGGAAGTACATTTCAAGAAAGAAAGTAAAGATGTTAGGACAAGAGGCCATTGTCTAAAACTGGAGGGACACAGGTTTAGACATAATGTATATAATGTAATAAAGTTTTTCCTTCCGGCTCTTCTTGGTAGCACACCAAGAGAGAGGGACCCCCTCCTCCTTTGTCAGGACAGGTAAAAACTATAAAGGGACCTCCCACCCCCATCATCCCCAGTGTTTCTTACCCGTCCTCCTAGGAAGGTGTTTGTCAGCGTCCCGTTTATTGTTTTAAAAGAGGACCTGGCTGGATTCCTCTCTGGCCTCAGCCGCAGTGCCATCGAGGCTAGTGCTGGAGGGAGCCGGCATATTGCTCCTTAGCCATCCCCTTTCTTTTCTTTTTTCTTCTATACCCCGCTGGGTATCATGTTTTACTTTGGCAGCAGCGGTCGCCTGTCTGCCATGCTGGGTCTGACTTGCCTCTGGAGCGTTTCAACGCTGGAATGCAAGATCCTTCTTCTTCCCTATGAGGCTTCCGGTCTGTGCGTTCCACTGACCGGAAGTGAAGCGGAGGATCGCGTCAGGGGCTCAGTTCCTCTATGGAGTGGCTTTCAAACACTGGAGGGATATTTAAACAGCTGTTTTGCTCTTCCCTCTCCCCTTTGCTGCAGTGTGTCTAGCCAGGTCAGCCCTAGCGCATCTTCATCTGAGCAATTGTGAGTACCTGCTAAGGTATTGTTTCTTTGTAGGGATATTGTTTGTTTAACCCTTCATGTGCCTGGGTAATTTTTTATTTATTTTCTCATATTACTTTTTTCCTAGATGGATCATCAAGCTTCTTCTGTGTGCCTTTTATGTAAAGCTCCTTTGGAGGATGACTATCAGAAAAAGTTACGCCCCAACTGTTTGGTAGAGGTTAACTCGCCCTCAGTCTCACAGCTGCTTCTGAATCCTCAGGCCAGCATAGACCTTCTTGCCATCTGGAGGGCTTTGAACTTAGCCTCTCCTTTTGTCAAAAGGACAGCGTTAAAAATCCGCTCCGACAACGTGACAGTGGTATGTTATCTAGCCGGTCAGGAAGATACACGGAATCTCTCTCTCCTCCTCCTGTCATCAAGAATTCTTCAATGGGTGGAAATCAACCTGCAGGCACTGACGGCAATCCACATTCCCGGACGACTCAACATAGAAGAGGATTTTCTCAGCCGGAGGATGGTTCACCCAGACAAGTGGTCACTTCATCCCAGGATTTTCCTGACACTCACAGAGAAATGGGGACTACCTCCAATAGACCTGATGACCTCCAGTCTGGACCCAAAGGTTCCACAGTTTTTCTCCCAGTATCCTCAGGATCACCCAGTTGCAGTGGATGCTCTGGTGCAGAAGTGGGACTTTTGCCTGGCCTATCTCTTCCTGCCTCTGAGTCTCATTGTTGTCTCCTTGAAAAAGATTTATCAGGAGAAAACCACAGTCATATTCATAGCTCCATACTGGCCAAGGAGGTAGTGGTTCATCTTTCTAAAATCCATGATGAAAGAGAATCCGCTGATACTTCCCTCCGCTGAGACATTTCTGTTCCAGGATCCAGTACCTCACACTCAACTGAACATCCTGAAGCTTGCTGCGTGGTTCCTGAATCCCAGCTGCTAGCTAGCCATGGACTTTCGGATGGGGTGATTTCTGTCTTACTTGAATCCAGATGGACTTCTACGACAGCAGTGCATAACAGGACATGGGCTAGGTTTTCCTTCTGGGCTAAGGAACATTCTCTAGATCCTGTACATCCTTCATTCCCCGCTCTTCTGGATTTTCTTGCTGAAGGTTTCTCTAAGGATCTAAGTCCAGCTACCCTCAGAGTACAGATTGCGGCGTTAGGTAGTTTCTTGGGACAACCTCTAGCCAATCATCCTATGATCTGACGTTTCCTCAAGTCAACATCCGTGCTGAGGCCCAGGTGTTCCCCGTCCATTGCTCCTAGGGACCTGAACCTCGTCTTGAAGGCTTTACTCATTCCTCCATTTGAGTCTCTAGACTCCATTTCTCTGAGACTTCTGTCCCTCAAGACTGCTCTACTGGTAGCCCTTACATCAGCCAGAAGAGTGGGAAAACTTCAGGCCTTGTCTATCCTGGAACCCTATTTACAGTTCAGACCTGATGCTGTGATCCTCAAAATTGCTCCAGAATTTCAACCCAAGGTGAACTCTTCCTTCCACAGGACTCAAGAGTTATGTCTGCTGGTTCTGTTTCCTGATCCTCAGTCTGAGGAAGAGTGTTGGCTGCATTGTCTGGATGTGAAGAGGTGTTTACTATGTTATGTTCAAAGAACAAGATATTTTCGGACGTCCTCATCTCTTTTTGTGAATTTCTTTGGACCGTACAAGGGCAGAAAGGCCTCCAAATGTACTATTTCCAGGTGGCTGCGTGCTGCTATTGAAGAAGCATACACAGCGAGCGGCGTTGTTCCTCCGGAAAATATTAAGGCTCACTCAACCAGATCCGTGGCTGGCAACCTCATGGGCAGAAAAGGCTCAAGCTTCAGTGGAACAAAGATGTAGGGCTGCTATCTGGCGAAATAGCCATACTTTCATAAAACATTATCGTCTTGACCTACAAGCTGAAGGGAACTCAGCCTTCAGGCATAAAGTGCTTGAAGCTGTCTGTTATTCCCCCCCTATTGATGCTTAGCTTTGTTTTCTCTCTTGGTGTGCTACCAAGGAGAGCCGGAAGGAAAAAAGGGAATTTCTTACCTGTCAATTCCTTTTTCCTCTGGGTCTCTGTAGGTAGCAACCGGATTTCCCTTCCCTTGGTCCAGTCTTGATTCTTTCAATAAATTTCTTTTTTCGCATACTATATTGCTTCCTGGTCAGCTTTGTACAAACACTGGGGATGGTGGGGGAGGGAGATCCCTTTATAGTTTTTACCTGTCCTGACTAGGGAGAAGGGTCTCTCTCTCTCTTGGTGTGCTACCTACGGAGACCCTGAGGAAAAAGGAATTGACAGGTAAGAAATTCCTTTTTTACTTCACTTAGAGAGTAGTAGATAAGTGGAATATCCTACCAGCAGATGTGTTTACGTTATTACAGTGACAAAATGTAAGCATGCACGGAATAGGCATAAGACTGTCCTGAACATAAGACAAGACCAAGGAACAAATAAGGTTTAAAGTTCTTATAGAAGGAAAATGGGCAGGCTAGATGGGCTGAATGGTTCTTATCTGCCGTCAAATTCTATGTTTATATATATATATGTTCATTTAGACTAAGCTCCGTGTAGCAGGGACATGTCTCTCCTATTGTTTTATGTATGTGGTACTTATTTTACCCCTTTTATTTATGGTAACATACGTCTATTGTAAGGAGCTGCGTACACTGTGTGGCACCATATAAATAAAGCTATACATACATACATATCTGTAGTTTCCTGTACATAATGATCTCTGCTGAAGTATGTTTCAAGGTCCCCCTCCTCACAGCTGATAATGAGCTTCAATAGACCTGAATTTATACAAATACAACTAGCTGTAGACTAAAACCGAGATCAAATGCAAATAAAAGCATTAACAGGAATTAATGACAGTTATTCTTTGAGTATATTTCCCATTTAAACCACTCATTAAAATCAACTCTACTGAGCCAAGAGGGCTGGGTGGAATTTGAGCAACTGACATCACCAGAGTGGAAAAAATTGAGAACAAAGACTCTCACTGTTGCCAAAGCAATACAAGAATCTTGTTAAATGATGTATTAATATTTTCATGTGAATACGAGATGTGAAGACAAAAATAAAAACACAGATTTCATTGATTTTCTCTCCTTAAAATGCAACTCTATGTTCCTCTATTTTGTCCTAGGAGGCACTGTAACTTTAACCCGTTGAATGCCAGAGGGCTACACAACGCATTGCAAAACAATGTGTTGCATACCGCTCTGGTTCTCAGATGGTTAACGTGAAACCATATGTATATATTGATTTTCTCTGAGAGCCGCTGTTATGGATATTCTCACTTGATACTCTCAACCTGAGTTGGTGCCCTCTCTACCATTCCAGTGGGTAAAAGTCCAATTTAAAGGAATGCTAGTACCCCCTCATAATAAACGAAACTTATTAATCTGGGAAAAAATCTTAATAGCCCCTATGAATCAGTTCTGCATGGGCTGGTTCTGTAAGACTGATTTTAAATTAGTAATGCATGTCAGTTGCACGGGAGCAGACATTCTTTTTTGTAGGACTCTAAACTCAACTCACTGGTCTTCATTGAAAGCTTTCAGTGGGAGGAGTTTGTGGTCCTGGAGTCCTGCAACAAAGTATCATGTCTCCCTCTGTGGACATGATATCCTGTCCTATTAAAATGTATTTTGTGAAGCCAGTCGACCCAGTAGCCATTTAGATTTTCCACCCAGATTTAAAATAATTTGAGTTTCCTATGAAGAGGTATTAATGTTCCTTTAAATCAAAGTGAATTTTGGGAATTTTTTGTTGCTCCCTTTGGTGAGGTCATTTACCCCAGAATTGCTCAGTCCATCTCACCAATTTATCCTCACTGAGTATAGACACCTCTCTTGTGACGGGTTCTAGTGATCCCATTTGCATTGCCTCTCATTTCATTCACATATGTGATGGATAACAATATGTAAATGTTAGCAAGACAAAGAGGCCTATGCAGTCCATTGATGTCTATGACATGGGTAGCCAACCCTAGTCCTCAAGAACCACTAACAGTGCATGTTTTCATTATATCCCAGCTGGAGCACAGGTGGAGTATTTAGAAGCTCAGTCTCTTTAATCGTTCTACTTGGCACATTCACTGATATCCTGAAAACATGCATTGTTGGATGCTTTTAAGGTTCAGTGTTGGGTACACCTGATCTATGGGGTTTTATTCTACAGAATAATATCTACATGATCCATGGGATTCAGTGGGGGTTATGCACTAAGGCCTGATAAAGTTGTGTTAATTAAATGGAGATGATTTCTCCAATGACATCACTTCCCCAGTACCTATGCTATTCTATAGAGCCAATGCAGTAAGATCTCCAATGTTGAATAAATCTTAGTGTATTGACTTCATAGAATAACACAGGAATTAGAGAAGTGATATCACTGGAGTAGATATCTCCACTTTATCACCTCTTTATCAAGCCTTAGTGCATCTCCGCCAATGTGTTTTTTAGGAAGGTTCCGACATACCACCAAAACAGATAGAACACACTCCCCACATTTCCTTCTGTGGTCAAAGGGCTTTTGACCTGTCTGAAAACTGTAATGCTGTTTTATTTATATAGTGTCTTAATGATATGCATGTGGATGTATTAAGTTATATCAACTTAGAGCTATATTAAGGATTATGACAGTTGGTTTCAATGCAGATGCTGGTTGATCAATGTTGATAAAATCGACTTCCTTTGGGAGTCAGGAAGGAGCTGTTTTTACCCACTTGGGGCTCAACTGGAAATTGCTTCAATAGGGTTTTTTTGCCTTCTTCAGGGTCTAAAAAGTTGATCTGACAACATGATGTCCATGTCTTTTGCTTTTAGCCTCAACAGCTATGTTACTATGTTAGTCTCTTGCATACTCTGTGAACCCTTGGTGCTACGAAAGCTCCAGTGCTGTTGCTGCAATATTGGTTTCCCCTATCCCCCACCCCAAGTGATTCATACATATAATTTTACTAACTCCAAAACACCATCAACAAAGTCAAAGGGTACCTGCAATTTTTGATAGCATGTGGCCTTCCTAAGAACTTGAAACTTTCTTTTCTTTTAATAGGTTACAGTCCAGTCCTGTCTGCCCCATAAACTTTGCAAAGATCCCTAAAGAACTGGGGCTTAGACCCACGAAAGGTACTTATAGTGTGTTACACAGCTCTATTGCTCCAAGGGAATTAAGGAAGTCAAGCATAGCATTACACCATTACTTGTCTAAAGCTGGCAGTAAGGTTCCTAGGTTCAAATATGGGACCTGGGACTTGAGCCCTGTCCATCAGTTACTAGTGAAGCTGATGGTTTACTCTTTTAAAAAGTTGGTAAACACTGTCCTAGGTGATCAGGAAATTAATTTGTGCAAAGTCTGCCTGTGGCTACAGCTTTACTGGACTGCAAATTCCATCATCCTCCACTTTGTCATTCTCATCTGATAAGTGTGGACTGAAGCACATTGTTTGACCAATGAGAAAGGCTTTAAGCAAGGGTTGGCATCTTTTAACTCCAGGTGTTGATGAGAACCTCAGGCTGCCAACCCTGCTCCACCCTCTCTGATGTGGCCTGCTTAGATAAACATTACATTATACCACAGTAGGGCAATCTGAGGACCTCCAGCTGTTGTGGAGTACAACTCCCATCATCCCCAGCCAGATGGCTGGGGATGATGAAATTATAGGCCTCAACAGCTCGTGGGCCTCAGGTTACCCCAATACTGCAATAGCCTCACATTTCCTTGCGTCATCTCTTCTGAACTGAGTTTTGTACTGCCCAATGTAGAGCAGATATATCAAAAGATATCTTGAGATAGAATATGGGATTGTCCACAGACAGGATGAATGATAATTGCAGAAATAAAGTCTTATAATTACATATTTAATCAGTTTTAAATAGGACATTTAATGAGGACCATCTGTTTAAAAAGGGCAGAGTAAGTTCAAGTTGAGGAGAACTTTGTTACAATAAGGAAAATGTTCTTTTCTTAATGAGCACTCTTTCTTAACTCTAAGGCTGTGTTCACACAGGCAACTAAACATACCATTGTGAAACAGCTTGCCACCAATCATGCTGTTCACACCATGTTATTCGTCTCACAGAACATATTGGAATTATGTGTGCTACAACTTGGATGTGCTCATGTGTTAGACACAACTAGGTTCCAGCATGCTGATCTCCAGATCATTCGCATGGGCAGTTCTGGGGGATGAGATGCTATTTGCATCTAATGTGGGCATGATCCAATAATATAGAGTGGACGCCCCACACATTCTGGCCTTGTCATCCACCTCTGCCTGCCCCCCCCCCCCCCATGCAAGTGAATTTCCAGTAGGAAAAGACAGAGGCAGAAAGGGAGGAAGTACTAAAAGGGAAAAGGACCAACTGACTGAAGCAGCCCATCCTAGACTATCCTGCTGACTAACAGACACAAGGAAAGTACTGATGTGCAAGATAGGACACCTCGGATAGAAGCAGAAAGGACTACACTTAAGAATATGAGAAAGGATGACAGAGATCGGAGCACTTACAGAGAGAATGCTACGAAATATGTAGCAATAGAAATGGTTAGTAGATACAGAGCTGGGAGGAATCCTAACAGTGGTGGCTCTACAATATAAGCAGAATAAGGACCCCACTTGGCAAAGGGCCACACAATACTTATACAGTACCTTCACTACATGTAAACAAAATCAGATGGCAATGTCTTATTTGATACACAGATGTAGGATTAAAGGAGGGCACCATGTGAAATTTTTGTTTAGGGCCATCAAAAAATCTAGAGACACTGGTGAATTCTAACGACAGTACGGCAAAGGACAACACCAGAGACATCCTAGGTGAATAGAGCAGCTGAATATCCAAGCAACAGTCCAAATTGGCAGGCAGATGCAGTTCACTGGAGAAGCGAGGTCAGCAACAAGATCAGACTGGAAACAAGACTAGGTGCTAACTAAGAATGCTATGCTCACGCGCCGTGACCGGACTAGAGAGGATCCAGATTGACACTGGCGTGAAACAGCGATGACACTATTACAGTTTACAATTAAAGGGATAGTAATACTTTGTTTTTAACTTTATTTTATTTTGTAGGCATTAAAAAAACATGAAGAACGATATAAGTCTTATCTCTCAAACCTTTATGGTTTATGAGATATTCACAAGCAAAGTTCCCCCTCCCACCCCTTTTTCCTAGTGTAAGCCATCTCTTCTCAGATGTGGATCAGGTTGCATGACCAGACAGATAACAGAAGGGGACAATTTTCTTTGTATGAAAACAATGAAAGCCCTTCCCCCCTTGACAAGTTTTTCAGCTTTTTCCCTTATCTTAACTGAAGATTGTCCCTCTTTGCAGTCTACCTGGGCACCTCCCTTCTGATCTGGTTGAACAGGGGGGGGATACTTTGTTTGTGATGTTTTTTTAATGCCTACAAAATAAAATAAAGTTAAAACGAAGTATTACTATCCCTTTAAAAGTCAATTTTCAGTGCTTTTCTGTGAACAGCCCACATGCCATGCTGTTTTTTTTTTTCAACAGACCTTGCACAAAATATACTACTGTTTTGCCTAATATGCCCAATATATTTTACCCAGAAATCCAAAACATTTTGTTTTTGTATTGAAATTCCAATAAAGTGAATGACAACAACCGTCTGGGAGTTTATTTTTTCTATGTTCCACTAACAAATGCTTATGGTCTTTCCTAAGTTTAATATTAAATTGCCTTTCTAAAACAGAAGTCCTCTCTTATACATATGTCTTCCTATATTTTTATAGGAACACCTATGTATAAAAGAGGAATTTTGTTTTAGAAAGGTATGTTTTAGTGGAACATAGAAAAAAAGAGTAAAATTCTCTTTTTTCCCATTTTGAAGCATTCTGCACTTCAGACATAGCATAATGAGAAATAAACCATGTATCTCTACATACTATATATTTTTAAAAGTACACACAATTCCAATTTCAGGGTCTGGCCATTTGCATTTCTACTCCAAAGCAAGTTTGGTATGAAATTACCAGGAGATGGCACAATAGCAAATAAAAAAAAAGTTTTTGTTTTTGTACAAGTTTGCAGTTGTTCAAATATACTAAATTCACTGAACTATGGAATACCACATTATATTAGATAGCTAGAGGCTTCCTGTGTGAAATGATACCCCATTGTTATGACTTGATATACCAGAGAGGGTGCCAGGACCACAAAACTGCATGGACCAAAATCTGTCAGTTTTCTTGCTATTTTATATGACAACCTGCACTTAAATGTTTGCAACAACTACAGACAGGAAGAAAAGGTAGACAAGGCATACCATTTTGAAAGAAGGCAACCTGCAAACATTTCCAAGTTAGTCAGAGGCATGAAAATCAGTGCTAATTACTTTGCTGAATTAGGCAAAATCATTAAAGGGGAACCTTTACCTCCTCTTGCTAATGAGAGCAGGCCAGGTGACATGGAGGATTTGAGCGTCGGACAAGGAGGAGGGAAAGAGGCACAACAGGGGAGGAGAAGAGGAGGAGATTGACAACCGTGTGTTGTAAAGGTGTACCGCAGTGAGGCCCGATGTGACATCACGAGCTAACCCTTTTTAATGTCTATCTCAATAAAATTACAGATTTTGAAAAAAAAAAAGTGATTCCAGTTGAATTGGGGACAGAGAATAAAACCAGGATTACTTTATTGGAGGTGAGAGTTCCCCTTTAATCATCTGACAAGATGGCAGCTATTTCAGCCAATCCCACTTTTCGAAGTCCATTTGCTAAAAAAAGAGAAAATGATTGCTAATTCATAGAAATCATAAGTTCAGTAACATTTTGGCACTATTATTTTCTCCAGCCAAAGCTACCTTGTTAACCCTTTGAATGCCACAGATGTATCCAACGCATTGCAACTCAATGCATTGGATACCTCTCTGGCACTCAAAGGGTTAATAGACAATGCTCCACTTCCTTGCATTCAGCCATAGGGACCGTATTCTTCAGGCTATGTGCAACTGCACTGTGTGTGTGTGTGAGGGGGATAAAATTTCCATTGACTTACATGAGATATTTAACCACTTGAATTCTGGAGATGTATCCAACACATTGTGAAAGACCTCTTTAGAATTCATGAGGTAAAAAATGTCCATTTAAATCAATGGAAATTTAAGTTTTGCCCCTTTGTTCAGTTGGGTTGCTCCAGAATTGCAATTCTTTAGTTTAGTGAATTTCACCTTAACCCTTTGGCACTCAAAGGGTTCAGTCATATTTTTAAAAGACAGTTACTCTAGTAATGTGTTTGTTATTGAAAGGTTAAGAAGCAATGAGCTTCCATATACATGTTAATGCTACTTGTTTACATGATTTCGTGCTGTACCGAGGGCACTTCTAAGTCAGTCAAATGCGGTTTTCTGCTGGTGTTGCACTACACCAGTGTTTCTCAGCCTTGCCTCATTGGTATACAGTGGACATCCACTTAGGGTACCAACGCTTTGTCTATGAATGACAAAAATGTAAATGTTGAGTTATAACTATATTTAAGGGCATTTTTATGTACAATGTTTGTTAGTTATTCGCATCGTGGGAGCTAAGGATAACTATATATTCATATATTTGTAACCTTCATTTCACCTTTGACAAATCACATACAATGTTAGGAGTGCCCCGTAAATTCCAGACTGTGTGTTTATGTTGTTGTGATGAAAAAAAAATATCGAGAACCACTGCGCTACATGGTACGATAGACAACTAGGGACATGATGCTCTGTAATGTGACTGCTCAGGCAGAAAGTGTCCCTGCGAATTATTTTTAAAATGTTGGTAAGTATGCCAGGCTCAAGGCACTGTATACACAAAGAAATACGGATCAAATCTGGGGCAAACCAATGGTGTGTCTTTCAGATATAAACCTAAGGAGTGGCTGGCTGCCTTCTGAAGCTGACTAGGACCGCTATTGATGTGAAAGCCATTTATGTCTATTGAAGCATAGGACCACAGAAAAGCAATCCAGGGAACATCACATGTCCAAAGACTTGTGGTAGAGAAACACTGTCATAGGGGACATGCGAAAATTCTTATTGATTTAAATGGGGTTTTAACCCTTTGAACTCTATTAAGGATGCCAACATCTTGCTTCACAATGTGTTGGATAACTCTTTAGCATTCAAGGGAGTTAAATTCCCCATTTGATTCAATGGGATTTTACTTTATTCATGCTTGGTTTGTCCATACCTTCCAACAGTTCAAATGGCCAAGGAATGACACTTGTGGTTTATGTGGTTTTACTGGGGGTTTGGCTTATGGGTGGGGCATCACCTAGAATTTATAGCTTAGTTCATGACCCACTGACTGAATAAATAATTTAGAGTGCGACCAAAGTATTTTATTTACACAAACTAATGTATTAAACATACTGAAATTTACACAAACACTAGCTCCTTGCGGACAAGTGGTCCAGGGAAGTTGGACTGGTGATGGTTATAGCACTGAGGGAGTGCTGTATGTAAAAACAGGGTATAAAATTGACAGCTCCAAGACTGGAGCAATATATCTCAGACCCCAACTCAGCGTGACCTGTTACGTGTACCGGCGCTCTGAGTTGGAGTCTGAGATATACTACTCCGGTCTTGGAGCTGTCAATTTCACACCCCGGTTTTTACATACAGCGCTCCCGCAGTGCTATAACCATCACCAGTCCATAAGGCAAAAACTGTGTGACGGTTTTTGCACGTCACTTGGTCCTTAATGAGTTAAAGTGAGTTTTATTTCTGTGGAGCAATGTCATACATTTATATACACCCCACACAGTCTGATCTCCTAAAAAAGAGGTACACTAGCATGGGAAAGAGGGACACAGAGATTTGTTTCTCAAAGAGGGATACTGGGGAGGTATTTTTGCCCTTTCTTCACTCTCTCTTAGGGTATATGGCCTACCATGCATATTCTTCTGGCACTCAGAGGGTTAAATGAGGGATATCAGGAGTATGACACCTGTGGATATGGAGGCTGATGTACTAAGTAAACGTGGTGTAATTCTAGCGAGAACCAACTGAAATGTAGGGAACGAGTTAAACTTCCCAGATATTTAAATGGTGCTTTTAATCCATTAAATGCTAGAAGGCTCGCCAGTGTTTTGATTTGCAATTACTTTTAGACCTTTCCAGCATTCAAGGGATTAAAATTCCCATTTGGGGGTTAAAATCCACTAACTGGAAATTTTTTTTGGTCCCTATGGAATTGCTCCATTTTTGTGTGCCTGGTTCAGTAAATCTAGATTGAGGGTAATAGTCCCAGTCAGAAGGTATTGGGAATCATCCATTCTTCATTTGCTTCCTCCAACGAGGTAGAGGAGTGTATACTTATCACATTCAATGCGTGCACTTGTGTCTGTGTGCCCTCTAGAGGTCAGAAGTGCCATAACAGTGCACCACTGCTCCAGCTCTCAGGCAGAGATAAATATAAATGTATTACTAACACCTGTGTGTGTCACACCCAAGAATCTCACAGTTGTGTGTGTGTCTGTGAGCACATGCCCTTCACTATCAATACATCCACAGCACTAATTTCCTGCAATGAAAGATGGACATTGCTAATGGTAACCCACTAACCTTCATAGACAGACAGATATTTGAAATGTCTATCCACCTAATTATAACCTCCACCTGTTAGTGTAATGTGATCCAAGTGAATTTAGTTTGTACTTTATAAAATCCAGCTATCCCCAAAGGATGTATTCACAACAAGAAAAGTGGATGAATAATAGGGTTGACCAATTGCACCATAGGGAACAAATAAAAATGTCCATTTAAACAGGGGTTTTCAACCACTTGAACACTTTGGAGACATCTCTAGTGTTCAAGGGGAATAAAATGTCAAACTTAAGCCTTATTCAGTCAGTCTGCTGTCTACCATTTACTTAAAAAAATCTCTTCTCCCCCTCAATCCCCTCCCCTGTATTATTTTTATACAACCTATGATCTGCCAATAGAGATAGACACTGGATCGCTACCAGCATTAATAAGAACAACAGTAGGCAATACAGCACCCCAGTACTATGATTGGTATTGTTTTAACCATGGATGAACAGGAGACTAGTAAAGAAAAAGTTACATCTTTATACATATCATTTTACCTACAAGATAAACATATATAGAATTAGTTTGCTTCTCTGAAATAAATGAATTTTAAAAATTATCAAAACATTTATTATATAAAACCAAATATATAAATATAGCTCTTATAAAGTGTCAGCATACTATTAAGGCTCTAAGGGCTGGATTCAAATGCAGGAGATAAATGTTACCTCCCGTTTTATAAAAAAAAAAAAATCCTATTGAAGTCTATGGGGATACCTGGAGATAAAAGCAGAGATAAAATTAGCACCTGCATTTGAATCCAGCCTTAAAAGTGTGATAAAACAGCCGGTAGGAGTAAATTGTCTACAACCAACAGAAAAAATGTCTAAATCGGTATTCAATTGTCCTACCAACTGAAAGCACATCAGATGTTAGGCCATAGAAAAGGACTCTTGGCCAAACGTCTGTTTTGTGAGATAAGTTCCCAAAACTCATGCTAAGTAAAGTGAATAATGTGAACTTCAAAGGAAAAAAGCTAACGATCGTTGCATGAGATACACTCAAGCACAGATCATTAGCTCATCTGTATTACACTTACCTGTCATCCACTGTCGATCTTCTTCTGTCTTCCTTCTTTTTTCTCCAATCTTCGTCTTCTGTGTTTCTACTTCTTTCTCTCCATCTTCTGCTGTTCCGTCATTCCTGTGAAATAAAGAAAACAGACATATTGAATGTGGGGCACACATTTAATATGACTGTATGTCTGTTTTCTTTATTTCACAGGAATGACGGAACGAAAAGAAGATGGAGAGGAAGAAGAAAGAAGATGGAGGAGAGAAGATAGAAGAAGATGGACAGTAGATGACCAGGGTGCTGAAGACTCTGCTAGACATAAGGATTAATGGTAAGTGTTTTCAAACACTTGTGAGCGCCAGTGAGGTTATAATGCTCCACTGGCACTCAGTGGGTTAATTCTACTAACATTGGACACATTTTTTCAGTGCTTTGGATGTGTTGATATGGGGTTTAGGGTCCCATGTCAATACAACCATTGGGGGCTGTTTTGAGATCCGTTAAGGAACTCTGCGCCCGAAAAAACGGAGGGCAGATTTTCCCATGATAAAGTGGGTCCCTTTATGGATCTTAGTGCCTAATGCAGTCAGTTTGATTTCATCTTGCTGCATTTTTTTATTATCAATGAGCGAAAACGCTGTTACAGTTATCGCCAGTGTTTTTTTCACTGGTATTTTTTCATAGTTTACAGTGCTTGAAAAAAATGCTGTTGCCTGTTTTGTTTTTGTTTTTTTGGCATCGGACCTAATTGAATCGAGGCCTTACTGCTTAGCAAACTGATGTATGAGATCTTCTCCTGCTCTGAGCATGTAAGAATTCTGAAATGTAGATGATCCTTCATGATCCTTGATTATAATTCTGGTACATCCAGAACAGCAATTCACAGGCAAAGTTCCAGCCCCAAGCAGAGGTCCAGCCCCAAGATAACTAACTAATTGTGTAGACTGATGTATGTAATGCTCTCCCTGCTTGAGCATCTAAAGTTCTGAAACACTGATAATCATTGATGACTCTTGAGCTAGGTACCGGTTTATCTGACACAGCAATCTGAGAACAGAGTATATTTTGTAAATAACTCCTAGAAGGAGATGTGGTATAAGATGGAGCTCTCATAGTACTGGTCCATTGTCCATTAAGTGACTATCTCTCCCAACATCTCTTTGTGTATGTGCCTTTATTATAAGGTAAAACACTTTAAAGAGAACATAAACATGGAACATGCGAAGACAGATTTTCTCATTTAAAATATTTTATGGAAAGAGTTGATAAAAGACCAATAAGTTAGAACATAATATTCTATGAGTTTCATTTCACAAAAGATACTTCTTCAGGGTATCCCTTTTACTCTTCTAGTCTCCGTCCTTGGTAATGTCTCTCAGCCTATTCATATACCTGAGGTATGTTATCATAATATCTTATTCTATACACGTAATTACTTCAGTACTATGGTTCCATCCTTCCTTGGAGAGAACTGATATTCTGGACATTTGCATAATTAATCATGCAGTCTTCATCAGACAGGTCAGAGAACAAAGGTCTGCTGAGATTAGGTTCCCTCACTACTAAACCAAGATTTATTAAAAAGTATTAACCCAATTTAAAAAAAAAAACAAGGTATAGGTAGCCCATGGTCCAATTGATTTGCCACAGAATTGTGCCACTTCTGTAAATGTGCATATGGCCTAAGAATGCAAATAGATTTTTTGGGACAGGCTAGGGCAGAGTAAGAATATCTAATGTAGACCTGTCATCCTAAAACAAGTTCAGTTAGTTTTAAAGACAGTTGCAACTGACTACAAGTTGTACCAGGCATATGTTTATTTTAAAATTATTATTGAGAAATCAACCTTTATTTCTTTTATTGAAGGTTTTTGGAGTCTATGATGAAGGGCATCAAAGATATGTTTGAGAAACCAATTAAATTCAAACATAATGTAAGTTGTCAAGAAAGACAAGCACTAAATAACCTCCTCAAAAATCCCAATCTTGTCATCAAAGAAGCAGACAAAAGGGGATGTATAGTCATCCACTCCTGTGACCAATATTTACAAGAAGCAGATCATATTCTAAGTGATGAAGATTTGTACCAACGATTATCTGCTAACCCTACAATGAAGTTTCATGAGACATATAAACAATTAATCAGCTGGGCCT
The DNA here is from genome assembly GCA_037306005.1 of Rhinophrynus dorsalis. Lineage (NCBI taxonomy): Eukaryota > Metazoa > Chordata > Amphibia > Anura > Rhinophrynidae > Rhinophrynus > Rhinophrynus dorsalis. The sequence goes on along the minus strand of CM074721.1, from coordinate 72,850,175 downwards.
ATGCTGAAGAGATCCTCAACCAAAATGAATATCAATTCTTGAATATCAAGTTTCCAGTTACCCTTATATATTACCATATTCCCAAGATTCACAAGAGTGTCACCAACCCTCGCGGTCATTTGATTATTTCTGGTATTAACTCATTGACCAGCAACTTATCCCAATTTGTGGACTTCTATTTGCAACCATATGTACAGAAACTAAATTCATACACAAGAGATTTCACACCTTTATTATTCAAGCCATCCAATTCATTCTGGAACATAATAACTTCATCTTCAATCAAGTGCACTGTCTATAGAAACTTGGGACATCCATGGGGAGGAGGTTTGCCCCCAGCTATATAAATCTCTTTATGGGATACTGGGAAGATCACTCTCTTTATAGTAAATATGGAGGGAACCTCATCCTCTATTCCAGATATATCGATGATCTGCTCATCATCTGGCAGGGAAATGAAGAGTCTGTTCTGGCCATCCAAACTGCCCTAAACCAAAATCCATTGGGCTTCAAATTCACAGTTGAATACAACAAAAAAGAAATTTTTTTTTGCAACATTTGAGCCTAGATCAACAAAATATCATTACCAAGACCCATTAGAAATCCGTTGATGTGAATAGTTACATTAAGGTATCCAGCATACAGCAGCCATCATCCGAACTGGTTACGCAATATACCGTTGGGACAATTCCAGCTCATCAACAAGAACTGCACCAAGAATGAAACCTTTACTGTGAATCAGTAAAAGTTATATCCTCCATTCATTCGGCATATGTATATTGCAAATAGAGTCGCTTACTGAAATAAGCTGATGTTACAGATGGAACATTGATTAATCGAACGCCGGCTTAGACCTAAAGTGCACTGCGTTGTGAAGGAGACCTGCCGTAAGAGAAAGTGACTTATTTCAGTAAGCGACTCTCTTTGCAATATACACACGCGAAATGAATGGAGGATATAACTTTTTTCTGATCCACAAGATACTAAGTTTCTTTGGTTTTTTGTTTTATTCCCATCATCTGTCTGACACATTGTTGCCAACTAGCCTGCCAGTCTCAGTTTGAGTTTGTTTTTGGCATGCCGTGCACTCAGCCTGCAAGACATGCCTTGCGAATAGGTTATATTGGATTTGTTTTACTTGTTTGTGATTGTTGCTTAGCAACCATTTGTGTGTATCCCTGTGACGTCATAATAATATGCTGAAAGGGACGCCACATTTTGGCGCCTTCGACTCAGGAAAATAGCCGTTCAAGGGTAATTTTGTATATTAGAAGTGTTTGCACCTTGTTGTAACCATTTGCCTTGAGGAAGGTCCCTGAGTGGAGCGAAAACGTTTGGCATGGATGAAATAAATTGATGATTATTTTTTCTACTCTTCTTTATTCCAGTATGCTGTCTCAATACGAAGCTCCCCAGGCTGAGTATATTAATTAACTTGTATTATCTTTTTTATGGGATGTGCACCTATAACCTTTGATTTTGGTATAGGTATATTATCCCGGTATGTGCCACTGCCTATCTTTGTGTATATGTATATATATATATATATATATATATATATATATATATATACAAAGATAGGCAGTGGCACACACCTGTGTTAACCTATGTTAACCGAAACGTTGATCTGTAAATAAACTTTAAATATAAATATATGTGTATATATATATATATATATTTTTTTTTTTTTTTTTTTTTTTTTATTATTATATTTTTTTCTGTATTTGTGTTCTGCTATTGGTAGCAGTGAGCTGTAAGCACAAAAAGTGGATAAATTCTGGAGCAAACCAACAGCACCATAGGGGACAAATAAAAATTCCAAAAATGTCTATTGATCTAAATAGATCTTTTAACAACCTTTAATGTTAGTTTGGTCTCCAATGCTTTGTAAAGAAGTGCAATGGAGATCAATCTAGCAATCACTGGTTTAAAAGCCCCATTTAAAGCAAGGGAATTTTACATTTTTCCCCTATCGCGTAGCTGGTGTGTGTACACACAGCAGAGTATTTATGTTTGAGTTCCTATGATCACTGAATCAGCTGTACTTTAATTTCCCAGCATGCTTTGCTCTGCAAACAGTTCCCATCATGCTTTTCTTCCATCCCAGCATGCTCACATGATTCCTTTGGTAGACAGGGTGATGTTTCACAGAACACTCCAGGCAGCTGTCAGAGCGCAGGGAATTGTTTTGCTAAATGGACTTTTTTAAAATCAATATTAGATTGTGGATCTGCAGATTGCGAGATGCCTCTTTAAATCAATGCAATCAAACCAATTAATAAAACAAAGTGGAGAGTTGTGGAACATAGGAATTACATCACCCTGGGTATTAACACATTTTGTGCCACGAAGAACCATGAAACGATTTATTGACCATGAAAAACAGATTTTCCTTGCAGTGGCTGTTGAAGCACAAGATGTAAACCTGTACGTGGAATGGCATAACAATCAATCCCATGCAGGTCTGTCCTAGTAAATACATTCCTTATAGATACAGGATTCTCTAAAAATGATGAAAAAAGCCACCTTATTGCATACTAGCAATACCCAAAGACTGCTATTCTATTGGTATCTGTGGTTTGTTTTTTGTAATTAATTTCCTCAGGTGTTTATTTATATTCCTCGAAAATATCCTAAAGCACATTTGACTGCTACTTGCAAAATGGCAGGAACACCCCAAAATGCTAGCCAATTCTTCTACAAACAAAAACCCCATCCAGCCAGATATATAAATTGCAGCCTTGTTATTTGTCGTCGTCTTCTTCTTCTTCTTCTTCTTCTTGCTGATAGATTTTATCCATCAGCGGTGAGGCTTGAGCCTCACTACTCCATCTTCTCGGGTTGGGTTTGAAGTCGCAGGTTTTGAGCCTTGTTATGTGCTTGTGATCAAGGAGTTCATCTTTGGATTCCTCTGTTACACTTAGGGTGACCAATCCCCAGGGTAATATGCATATGCAAATTACTGGATATTTCCTTTCATGGCAATTGTGAACTAAAATAAATTGCACCCTGAGTACGATACCATTCCTGCTCAGTACTATGGCAGGCTTGATTCTAGTTGAGAGTCTCTGATCAGTACTTTATTCATGCAAATTACCTTGAAGAAATGGTGCTTTACAGTTTTAATGATATTTTGGCAGGATACGTATGATGTGCTTTAGGCCTCGGATATTTCTTCTCTGTGTATGACACTTATGAACTAAAAGAGATTACCCTGGGTAATATACCATTCCTATAGAGGCTAATAAATGCTATGGCAGGTTTGCTCCTAGTTGAGCATGACTATTATGTATATATAAAGAATGGACACAATACTTAACATGGAACAACCTAAAGAACAAGCAGGCATCAGGAGCGGTTTCAGTACAATGGACCTCATCCAGGCAGTGCAACAAGTTATAGAGCGACATAATGAATACAACCCTCCATTATGCATAGCTTTCATTGACTATGAAAAGACCTTTGACTAAGTGAAAAAGCAAGCAATGATTGATGCCCTGATTAACCAAGGAATATACAGAGCTCACATCATTATCTTCCAATATAAAAATGCAGCTGCATCAATACAGATCAACAATGATAAAGTAGAGATCAATATAGAAAAAGAGATCCGACAAGAAGATCCTTCAAACTTTTTTCTGCTTCTTTAGAAGAAATTTTCTGCAAACTAAATTGGGACAAAAGGACTTAAGATCAATGGAGACATCACTTATGTTTTGTAGATGATATCATACTCTTTGCCCGTAGTCCTGAATAACTGCAGGAACACATTGAAGAGCTACAACAGGAAAGCAAAAATTTTGGTCTAAAAAGCAAATCACGTTTAACAAATTTACCATACCAAGCAAAATTACAGTAGATGGACAAAAACTAGAAGAAGTGGACAAGTATGTTTACCTTGGAAAGGAAATATCAACAGATGGAAACTGAACAACAAATAAAATTGGGACAGCAATCATTTGGAAAACTTAGTAGTACTGTCTTTAAGACAAATTTACCACTCTGCCTCAAGCGAAACGGTTTTGACCAGTGAGTCCTTACATATGGCTGTGAAACATGGACAATGAATGCCAAGCAATATAAAAACATAAGGTTACACAAGTATGGAGTGTCAAATTCTGGCAATAACAAAAAGAGACTGAAAATTTTCGGCAAACAACGGTCTATGACATAATTCAAGAGGTAAAGCGCCTGTAATGGAAATGGGCAGGTCACACAGCATGAAGTCCTGACAGTAGATGGAACAAACAAATTCTGAAATGAATTCCACAAAACGTCCAAGAAGAAGACCAAAGACAATATGGGCAGATGAAATTACCAATTTATTGGTACACAGTGGCAACAAAAAAAACACAGGACAGAAGTTGTTGGAGGCTTGCTAAGGAGGCCTTTATCCTGCAGTATCACAACAATGGTTGAAGATGAAAGGAAAGCACACATTGAGCCTGATGTACGATTAAGGTGACCACATATCCCTTTAAGTCTTATAAAAAAAACACAAACTCCAGGGTTCCACTGAATCCTGTGCAGTCCTGTAGAATAACATTCTCATAAGCATCCCTGACTTAAATGGATATGTGGTCATCTTATGCACTATGAAAAACTGAAGCAAATCATGTGAGCAACCCAACAGCACCCTAGAGAATATATTAACCTTAGCAAACCTGCTATTGATTACAATGTGGCTTTTAACCACTTGACCACTAGCAACTTCTCCATGCATTGCCAAGCCATCAGATGGAGACCTTTGTAGCATTTAAGAGGTTAAAAGCCACAATTAAAATGCTTATCTCCCTATGGAGCAATTGGTTTGCTCTCGAATTGCACCACTCTTAGTAAGTACATCAGAAAATGGACAGACTGGGTGCTGGTCCATTAAAAATTATTATACATATAACCCAGGAAAATGACTGCACTCCACTCACATGCAAAAGGTATAGAGTATACGCCAAAATAACAGAAACGTAATAATAATATGGCAGAAAAAAAAAATATATATATATATTTATATGACAGTCGGGTGTACATGTCTGAAATGCAGATACACTGATAAACACAGACATATGCAACTCAAAGACAGACACATACAAACAGTGAACATGCACACATTTTCACACACACATGTAACAGAGATGTACACACACGCAACAGACATTCGCAGACACACATGAGCACAACAGACAAGCTCACACACATGCAACAGACATGCAGGCACACATGCAACAGACATGCATGCACACATGCAACAGACTTGCACGCACACAAGCAACAGACATAAGCACACACACAACAGACATACACACATACAGAGGGGACACTGACACAGGTATACCCCCCCACACACACACACTGTGTGAGGAGGTTCTGGCTCTGTAGAATCTGAGTGTAGAAGTGTGGGCTACGACTACACTGGGATTAGTGTAGGGACTTCACAGCGCTGTGAAGGTAACAGTCTTGTATTGAATTGAATATCTGCAGTATTCAGAGAGTTAGAAGCCAAATGTAGACCTCTAAGGACCAGAGGACATTGCTTTACAACCCCGCTGTGGTCTTGAAACATTTAAATCAATGGTATTTGTTGTTTCTTTTACTTTGAGGCAGAATTGCAGTATGTGTTTGATGTGTAGGACTGGAAAGCAGAAAATAAAAGGGGATTATGTGAGAGAGACTTATACCAGCATGTTAAACCATGCAGTATACAGTGGTGTGTCATGTCAGAGTTAACCCTTTGAGTGCTGGAAAGGCATCCATTGCATTGTGGTGCAATGCACTAGTTAACTCTCTGGCACTCAACGGGTTAAATAGAGTGCTGTTAATGTATAAAGAAGTTGTACCGATTACATAAATAATGTAGATTCAGTGGCCCATGTTATTGGCCCTCGGTACAGCGGAGACACTCTTCTCCCAGAATGTGCCTCGCAATGTCCGGATCCAGTGTGGGAGGAAGAAGCCACTGTTGATTCCGTGGGAGCAAGCCAGAGTCTATGGGCTGGCAGAGGTATAGGTTGTGGAGAGGCCATGCTGGACATCTGGGAGTTGAGGAAGGACCAGGGGTCCTGGGCATCCACTGTCCATCTCAAAAAAAAAAAAAAGGCTCCAAAAATCCCCAACATGGTCACACCGGAAAAAAGTATATAATGTTTTAAAGGGATAGTAATACTTCTATTAAAGTTTATATCTGAGTCTTCTTTATATTTTTTTTTAACATGTAGCGCTATATTTAATTAATTAATTACAGTGTTGTAGTTCAAATGCTATTCAAGCCAAAAGGATCCCCCTCCCAGCCCATTAGATCTGAGACCAGACGGATGCAGCAAGGGACAATCTTCATTCATTAAGTATAAGGAAATCCCTGCTCCCCTTGACGAAGGAGGACAGGATTTTCCTTTTGCTTAGTGAAGATTGTCCCTGGCCACTCTACATCCAGACCAGACTGAGAGGCTGAGTGAATCAGGGAAAGGGGCAGAAGGGGGATCCATTAGGATTGAATGGCATTTGAACTACAACACTGTAAGTAATTAAATATAGAGCTACATGTTAATAAAAATATAAAGTATACTTGGAGCTAAACTTTAATAGAAATATTACTGTCCCTTTAACCCTTTGAGTGGCAAAGGGTTTCTCAAAGCATTGCTTCAGTGCAAGTTAAGAGTGTATAAGGGTTTGACCCTTTGAGGGCCAGATTGACTTGGACATTTGGGAATAGAAGAGGCTCATTTGAGGTCATTTTGTGTGCTTGTGTGTGTGTAGAGCAGGAGGGAGTTTTGGACATAGAAGAGGCACAGGTGAGGGCGTTGTGTATGGGGGGGTGCATGTTTTTTAGTTGCTGAGGCAGATGTTGCGGGAGGGCAAAGTCATTGCAGAGATTTTGACCACTTATGTCAAAATGATGCCCCCTGTATCTCCAGGACTGGCGTTATAGAGCAGATATGAATATGTCCTCCTTACTGCAGCCCCTGGGCCACGAAGTTGGCTGTCATGTTATGACCGTTGGACGTATATGTCTGAAATGTAGATACACCCAAAAATATGCAACACACAGGCAGACAAATACACACGTGGAACAGACATGAACACAGACACACTCATGCATCACACATGCAACAGGCATGTACACATGCATGCAACAGATATGCACACTCACACATGCACACAACAGATATACGCGTGCACACACACAGAGGGGGACACAGACACAGTGATAGCTCCACCTTCTCTGTAAGTTGCAGCTCTTGCTCGTCGCCTGGATCTGTAGGTTTTGATTTTAGATTTGTAAGCTCTGGCAACTCTCGGATTGGTATAGCAGCTTTACAGTACTGTGTGTAACAATTTTGTATTGAAGTAAACATGTCCAGTATTGATAGAGTTGATAGAGTTAGAAGACAAAGGCAAATAAAGCCCTTTAAACATCAGAGGACATCGCCTCACAATGTGTAGCACCCCCCGCACCCCACGGTCTTGAACACAATACATCAATGTTATTTTTTATTTGTCCTTTATTTTGGGGAAGAAATTGCAGTATTATGCCTGTGTGTTTGGGTTGTGCAAATGAAAATCAGAAAATAAAAGGAGTGTTATACCAGTATGTTAACCGTTTGAGTGCCAGAGGGGTTTGTAATGCGTTCTGCGTTAAGATATAGATTGAATGCAGTATACACTGGTGTGTCATGTCAGCTAGCAGCTGGAAGTGTATTCATACCTGGGAACTTTGTCTTGTGTAGTCCCTGGAGGAGACTCCTGTGGTGCTGGTTGGGGGCTATCAATCAGGTAATTTGGGATAAAAGGAGGTGGGGCTTAATTGCAAGTGGGGGCAGGGCTTATCAGACAAGTTAAAAGTGTTAGGAATAGGCTGGGGAAGGAGGAGAAGAGAGAGGAAGTTTATAGTATGAGCATTTTGAGGACACTTCCCCCTATGCTGCTGGTCTGTCCTGGGGGGTAAAAGTTGATACACAAACCTGTGGCAGCAAGGTGGTTAAGTGTGTACCTGATGGCTGCCTTTCCTCTGTCTTGCATGGAAAATGTTGAAATCCATGAAATAATTGAGCAATGGGGTCCTACATTAACCCTTTGAGTGCCATTATATTCCCCTGGTGCTGCAGCTTCCCTTCAGTGGTTGTACTACAGGTCCAGCTGAGGCCACTGGGAGTCAAAGTGAGAGAGGGAGTGTGTGTATTTGTGTCACAGTGTGTGGTATGTGTGTGTATGTATATGTGTCATAGTGTGTGGTATGTGTGTGTCTGTGTGTGTGTGTCGGCCATGTTTTGTTGTTTGTTCAGGAGAAAGCTGAGGGAGGGCAAACCCTGCCCACTCCTGTCAAAATCATTCCCCCCTGTACCTCCAAGACTGGCAGTATAGAGGAGATTTCTATATCCCCTCCTTACTACCATCCGTGGGTGGGTGTGTCTCCTGAGTAGACATATATTATGTAATGAGGCATTGTCTTCTATGTCTGTGTTTCCTGAGGAGACATAAATTATGTAATGAGGCTTTCTCTCTTATATATATATATATATATATATATATATATATATATATATATATATATAAAATCATATATAGAACAATAAAATAAAAAACAGCATAGAAAAGAGAAAATATAAAGTACCAGTAGTATCAATGATACTTCAATAGGATAACATGTAATGTCCTGATAACACTTTCAAGACCATATATTTACGGAGATATAGAGAACAGGAACAAGATACTTCTTAAGGGAAACGCAAAATTGTTATTTTTTTCTATCTCATATATTAGTAGTATTGGCTAGTTTTTTAGGTTCTTATGTCCAGTTATCTCCACGGAGATTTCCTATGCATTATTTAATATTTAAATCAATTAGCTCCTTTTTAATATTGAATTTTAAATAGGAATATTTTAGAGAGGGGATTTTAGACCCTTGTTATTAAGTAATATGGCTTTGATTTTTCTTTAGGTGTCAATACTAGGCAATGTTAGGGTTTCTTAGTAAATATGGCAGATATACAGATATTGGTGGTCCCTTTGTAGATGCCCTTGGGTGGACAGAGGGGATGCTTGATCACACTAGTTATCAGTGGATTTTAGGGTCCTCTCTGGTGCTCAATGGCTTATGAAGGCATCTTCATATGTTGTACATTCTCTAAGGCACACTGTGAACGCAGCTGTCCTCTTCAGTAGCCACGTCAGGCAAAGTTTGTAGATGTATATTATTCTATTTACATTATGTTATACCTATTTCTTATGAAAATGCAATCTCCACACATTGTATATGGGATTGGTTTGAATTCCACTTCTGGGAACAATCTTAGTGGTAAATTATCATTGATTTTACCTGTCGATGATTGGCTATAATTTCCCTATCATTAACATTAGTGCTGACACACTGGTTTAAGATTTCAAGGCCAAAATCTGATCTTCTGATCACATATTGCCGAAGCTATTATTGGTAATATAACATACATATAAGACACAGTCCTTCCCAGAAAATACAACTTATTTCTTAATATACAACAATGCATGGCCAAAATAGTCAAAGCACAATAATAACCAATGAAAATACATTTAATGTGTGATATGGACAGTATTAAATTATGGGATCCTTGAATGCTGCAGGCCGTTTTTAGTTATGTGACCCTGGTATAACTAGCAGTGGGGAGACAGAGAGACAGTAATGGTGACGCCTAGCACTCTATTCTCCACCACTGTTTTATAGTAGGTGTTCCTGGTACACGCAATGTCCCATGCACCTCACACAGACTGCCAAAAGAGTCTGGGTGCAAGGCTTTCAGTTCAGCACCATAGACACTGCTGAACTTAAAGATCCCGCACACAAACTTCCTCAAGTGTCTAGGCTTCAGAGTGCCTAGGGAACACTTTTCATAGCCTTGTCAGGCCAGAGGAGACCAGATATCGCAAAAGACTAATTACTTTGGAAGATGTAAAAGATGCTTCAGTACATTCTTCTGTTTTGTGTACTATGGCTCCACTGTGATACTTGTACCAGACCTATTCCTTTGTCTCATTGTATAGTTAACACACTCAGGTCTGGCCTATTGTATCCTGTTATCAACCACCCATTGTCCCATCACACCGTATGTTTACAATCCCATTGTATTTATTGTATTCCATGTTTCTACTGAAACCACCCTCCACCCACTGACCACTTGTAAAGATGTGTATTCCCATTGTACCATTGTGCCCCTTTGTATCATGTGCCCCTCCACCACAATCCCCATTGTCTCTCCATATGTGGTTTGCAGGACCTGTGTCCTACTGGATCCTAATATGGGTGGATAACTCATTATGCGTGTACATAAACCCTGTATGTTGTACAATAAATCGGTTCTTGTCTTATCTACACTGGTGTTGTCTGGTGGGGTAAGCTTGCTGTATTCAGAGTTGTCCCTAAACTAATGCTGTCTGGTGATTGGGGCACTTTGTGATATACCGGCGGAGGTTTTTGCTGTCCCAGAGGGGGTATTAGCTGGTTCCTTCACAATCATCATAATAACATTGCCCCCCAATCCATCACTAATATAGCAATAGCAAAGCCATACTTCTATTATGCTAAATAAGTCTGCGTTATTGAAGAAAAACAACTTCTTCGTCAGGCATCTGCTGCATAGAGCTTACAAGAGAAGCTCTGTGCGCCTGTGCCATCAGTAACTTCGGTACCTTAAGGAACCAAGGACGCCACTCACCAAATGAGGCAGTGAAGGGACAGACAGTGCAGACTCAGAGGTAACTTTCCTCTAAGATGTCTGCACTGTTTTCCACTGGTGGCTGCAGAAGAAGTTGGTTTTCTTCAATAACGCTGACTTCAGCATAAAGAAGAAGTATGCCTTTGCCTATCACTATATTAGTAATGGATTTCGGGGCAATACTATGATGATGATAGTTCTGCTATAAAGGCAAGGATGAAATCCACCCCATCATAACAAAACAGAGAACTGTAAAACACAGGCAGGGAGGGATGCTACCACTCCAGCCTCTTCCCACAAAAGCAGCTTCACTTCCTGTGCTCAACCCTAGGGGCTTTCTATCCTCCCCCGTAATCAACTAGATCTCCTAATAACCCTCTAGTTTATATGACCCCTTTCTGGTCATGTTTCCTCTAGGGAGTACTGGACCTTGATAAAATAATTCACAGTGCTCTTTATTCAATCTATGCTTTGGTCATAATTTTGTCCTTTACCAAATATGGCTTTTTGACTCATCCTAGCACTAACCAACATTATTTTCTTGCTTGAACAAATGTGAGTTGATCAGAGGCTCAGTCATTTAGATTGTCACCTGTATTCAGATAGGGAATTCTTCAAATCTTATCATTTTAATAGTCACTAAGGACAGATTTGAGATTCACTTCATTAGAGACTAAACAAAATCTTGTAAGGACCAGAGGGGTGTGCAACTAATTGCTTCACACTGAACTCTATAATCCCAATAACATATTAAAGTGATAGTAATGTCTACGTAAAATTATTTGCCTGTGTCTTCTGTATATTAAAAGGAACAGATTGCACTATGTCTAAGCGCTTACTTCTTTGTAGATCAAAAGTTATGAAGCATTGAAGATCCCTTTCTGGCCATCTCCCATAAAATCTGAGATTGGGTCGTGTGACACGACGGCTGCAGCGAGGGACAAACTTCATAAAATAAGGGAAATCTCCCTTGATGGACAGGATTTACCTTTGCTTACTAAGGTTTGTCCCTCAATGCAGCCATCCCGACCAGCCTGCATCATCTCTGATGTGGGGAGAAGGGGCGGGTGGTGGATCTTTAGTGCTTCATAAGTTTTGAACTATGAATAAGTACGTGATTAGACATAGTGCGATATGTTCCTTTTACTATACAGAAGACTCAGAAAATTAATTTTAAATAGACATTACTATCACTTTAAAGGGTAACAAAACTATGGTTTCCAGATTGTCTATTTATACATAAACACAAGAAAAATACATGTTACATTGCTTCAAGAAAACCATTGCAGCCCAGTAATAACCACTGCAGCCCTTCAGCATGCATTTTTGTCAGTGTCCCTTATTAAAGAGATGCTCTACCAATTCTAAGATATTCATAAACTATTAATTAACTAGCAATGTAGCTCTAATTTTGCATACCAAAGATTTACCTGCTGTGTGCCACAGCAGTCAGGTACATTTGATCTCTTGCCGTGCACTCCTTCTTTGCCAGAAGAATGTAGTTGTCGTGGCAATGGAGGAGTTAATCATGTTTTTGGATGGAAGGATGGGGGTGGAGTATTGTTAACCTCTCCATTGCTGGAACAGCGGAACATGTAGGTTTTCAGGATGTGGGGATGTGCTATTATTTCTTTCCCCTGCCTGATCCAATCCTTGGGCTTCCGAGCCTTAATTTGGGTTCATTTTGGAGAGCTTTTCCATGCTCCAAAAAGGATGCCAAAGGGGAGTTTGTTTGTGGGAAAAACTGTTTGGAAATCCATTCACTGGCGTAACAATAGGGGTCGCGGGGGTAGCACTTGTAACTGGGCCCGTCGCTCTAGGGGCCCGGTCGCCCACTGCGCCCCCCTCGCCCAGCGCTTGCAGCAAGTAGGTCTGTGCCTTCTTCAGCACAGACCTGTAACAGCTGATCTCCCTCTCCGGCCCTCTAATTATGCAGAGCACTGGAAGTTGACATCATCTCCCAGCACGCATTACTGAGAACAGCTCTGGAGCTCCAGCTCAATAGAGGTCTGTGCCTCCTTCGGCACAGACCTCTCATTCCACGCAGCTATACCACCAGGAAGGTAGGAGATGGACATGGGCGGGTCAATAGGGGCAATGTGGAGGTGGAGATTGGGGGCAATGTGGAGATTGGGGGGCAATGTGGTGGCAATGTTGAGATTGGGGGGACAATGTGGAGATTGGAGGACAATGGGGGGCAATGTGGAGATTGGGGGCAATGTGGTTGGGGGGCATGGCAATTTCTGCACCAGGGCCCAGTTACTTCTAGTTACTCCTCTGAATCCGTTTCTGACCTTCTGTCAGTATGTGATTGCAGAACTGGCCAGCTGAAAATATCTGTCAAATACAAAAATAACCATTCAGTAAATATATCTGGTTGGAGTGAAATCTCAGGACACAGATACAGTGTAGAAGAGAGGTCAAGGCTTACTGGCACAGTAAGTAAAATCAACATGGTTTACATCGATGTATGTAAAATGACACTCTGTATAACATTGACAGCTGTTTTAGACCTATAGCACTTCATCTGGGCCAACATTTACCACTCCATCTATTGATCTTTATATGTAAATCGACCAGACATTGGCCCCTCCCTGCATATTCCAACCAGCCTCAAAGCATAACAATTTTCATTTTATAACAATACAAAAGAAATATGTACTGGGTTAACCCTTTGAGTGCCCCTCTGGCACTCAAAGGGTCAATGCCTTTATAAACTGTAGTACACAGTTTATAGCCTATGCTTTGATTTGCCAACGTAAATTCATGTATATTGGAAAAACCATCTACCTGATGAGAACGACGGAGAGAGGGCAGCGGCGAGTGATAAAAAAAATTATATTGATTTAACAATTGTTGAACATTTCACAGAGAAACATGGGAGTGACCTACATCAGTTGCAATTCTGTGGGATCGAAAGGGTCAAAAATAGTGTCCATAAAAATCTCCTTCAGAGGGAATTTAAATCAATTTCATATTCAGACATTGTATGTACAATGGGGTTTAATTACATGATTTATTTTATTGTATACATATAAAATCAGAGTTGGTACACTATGGCATTGGCTGGCATATGTGGGGAGGGGCCTATGACTAGTGTACAAAAAAGGACCAATAGAAGGAATGGTAAAGCTTAGCTCAGGCAAAGTGCAATAGGCACAAAACAGCTGTTGGCTCGGCTTGAGCTGCGTTTCTGTGCAGGGAGGTGAGTGACTGCTTATTGTGCCTTGTTATATGGAGTTACAATTTTACATCTGTATATATATATATGTAGTGTCCCAGAGTTGAACATTTACATTTACCAGTCCTTTCTGGTATATGTTGCTTGTAGTTTAAAACATGGTTATGTATATATTTGTGTGATTGTATAATGTTGGTATAACTGTAATATTTTTGTTGTTCATGTGCCTTTAAGGTGAGCAGTGCAGAGGGTAACATGTGACCACAGGAGCCAATGAGGTTTTTTTACCCAGCAGCCCCCTGGTCTAGCCAGACAGGAAGGAGCAAGCTAGTGTGTGTGTTCAGTATAGAGGAGTCTAGTGAGGAAGTTGTGGAGAGAGGATGTGAGAGGAGAGGAGAGAGAACTGGAGGAAGTGTGTGGAGATAAAGACAGAGGAGAAGGTGAGGGAAACCAGTGGAGCTAAACAACTACAGTGTTCCACAGCACAACCATAGGCGTTCCACCGCACAGGAGTCCAAGTCCAAGTCTGTGCCCGTCTACAAGAAGAGCTGTGGGGAGAAGTGCTGAATGCGAATGGGCCCCATAGAGAGTACTACTTATCGTGAGTGATTAGCCTACGGCGGCCTCCGCTCTGTAGTCTCAAAAGTCCTAGTCAAAAGTCCTTAGTTAACCTGGCGGTAGAGTGTACAAGAGCGACCTATGGTCCAGACAGTGTATGTGGCCACATAAGTCAGAAGTCTTCAGTAACTACAGTAAAGTCTAAAGCTGTCACTAGTAAAGTCAAGATTCAGAGTAAAGTCTACTACAAGTCTCAGCAAGCCCTGTGGCTCCCTGTTACCTCTGCACTCCCCCCCTGCCTTGCCTCTGCATTGCTTTAATGGACTATTTCACCTGTCCTGCTTCTCCAGTAAACGCAGTTATCCGTAACCCTGCAGTGTTTTATTGCCCCAGCGCTGGGCCCAGGAGACCTGCTTCACCCCTGGAGTGTGGGGTAAAACACTACCCTGGCGTCACGAGCCGTGCAACTACAAGCACATAAATTCACAACCCGTGCACCATATATGTGTTTTGGCGTCTTTAGTTCACCACATCTATATATATAGGTATATGATACTTTGTATGTTCATTTCTGCATCACAGCTTTGTCTAAGTGACACATTGCGCATTTTGTATAACCTACTTATTTCTGATTGGGATTCTACGTTGGGGGGTCTATTGATGTCCAGGTTCAGACCCTTCTTTGTATCCCCTCTATTATATATGTGCTTTGAATGTGTCTCTATTTGTATTTGATCCCAATTTTTCTATTTGTTGTTGTTTAGGGGATCTATATCTGACCGCTATTATTCTGTCTCCCACTTTCATTGTCATACTAATTTACAATGCCTGGTTAACGATTTACTTATTAATTTATATACACAATAATTTTATCAAGTGAACGGGTATTATGGTTTTAGTTCTATGTAGCATGTTATGCGCTTTGCAATGTGAGGGAGTTCACAGTTATAGATGCGATGTATGCTCTGTTAATTTAAATATTATGTTTTCGCTATTTGTTAACAAGCTAAATGTTTGGACTTGAGACATTAACTGTTTGGTATATATACGTTGGTATTTACCACATGGTTTCTGGTAATACAGGTTAACAATATATCCAGGCGACAGATTACATAATAGCTGTGAAGCACAATAAGTTGACCTGTTATCCAGTTTCATTTGACAGTTCTAGGTATATGTAATACTGAGTACAACATGCTTGATTATTATAATGTTCAACTATCTTGAGATAGGAATCTTGTCTAATACTTAACAATTAATATTTACAATAGTCATTATGTTCTCATACATATTCATACCCGCTGGGCTTTCATTGGTGCCGTTGTTTTGCGTGCAGCACGCAACGCTGGCGCCAATTTTAACATGGTATGGTTTTAGGGTATATAATGTTTGTATGTGTGATGGTTCACTGTCTTGATAAAGGCCACGAATGCTGGCCGAAACGTTGAATAAAATTTGATTGTCTTCACCCTACTTAAAAAGAATCCTGTGAGTGATTTCAACTACCGGCTTTGTGTATGCATTTTACATCTATTGAAGAGCACCCAGGTCGCAACAAAGGACTTTATAACAGTGAGTGCAGACCTCTTTATTCTTTTGTATATATATATATAAACAATTGGACATTAAAAAGAAATCAATACATTGTTTTCTTTAACAAAATGTAATCTAAATCTTTGACTCAACAAAGTAACCACCTTTTGCAGATATAACAGCCGAACACACATGTTTTGGGTCATTATCTTGCTATAGGATGAACCCCTGACCAACTAGACGTGTACCAGAGGGTATTGCATGGCACTGCAAAATGCTGTGGTAGAAGTATTGGTTCAGGGTGCCACTCACTCTGTGCAAGTCGTTGACTCTGGATCCAGCAAAATAGCCCCAGACCACCACGCTTCCCTCTCCGTGTTTGACGGTTGGTGTCACACACTGAGGAACTATCCTTTTGCCTACTAAATGGTGTACAAAAACCTTGCATGATGAACCGAAGATCTCAAATTTTGATTAATTGGTCCATAAGACCACTGACGGTGCTTCATGGTCCAGGCAAAAAAAAAATGGAAAAATGGGGGTGTTCTAAAACTTTTGATTTTAGATACATTTATCCGTTGCTTTGCATACTTTTCTACAATATTATTTTTAGTCATTGTGCCTCTTTAAAGGGATAGTAATGCTTCGTTTTATCTTTATTTTATTTTATAGGCATTAAAAAACATCGAGAACGATATAACTCTTATCTCTCAAACCTTTATAGTTTGAGAGATTTTCACAAGCAAAGTTTCCCCTCAGGCCAAAATGGTCAAGTCTGCCATCTAGCTGTCAGATTTGGAATCCGGTCCACGGACCGGCCGTGGCTGTACAGCAGAGCTGAGATAGCGAGATATAAGAAGAACTACTTCATTCGAATAGTGTACAAACTGTGCCTGGTTTACAAGCACACTTTTTAGACCCTTCCAATGAAATAGTTATTTTTATATCTTGAGATCACAGCTCTGCTGAAGAGCCATCGGTTGATCTGTGGACCGGATTCCAAATCTGACAGCTAGATGGCAGACTTGACCCTTTTGCTCAGTGAGGGGAAACTTTGCTTGTGAATATCTCTCAAACCATAAAGGTTTGAGAGATAAGACTTATATCGTTCTTCTTTTTTTTTTAATGCCTACAAAATAAAATAAAGATAAACCAAGTATTACTATCCCTTTAAAGATCCCACTTACACAGCAAAAAATGTCATATATAAAACTGATGTACACTAAAACATTTTGTGCCTAATAATATGGAATAATGGAAGGGTGATGGGTTACAGGAACAGCTGCACTTGTATCTCTGATCCCTATCAAGGAGAGATTAGAAATCTGATGAGCCAAACATTTCATAACAAACATATTCAGCATTGTGGGTTATTTATTAAAGACTGCTAGTTGTAAACTGGGGCGAAAACTAGTGCAAAAAATACTGTCCTAGATTTATCAAAGAAGACAATGTCATAAGCTTAATTAGGAAAGTATTTCCATGATGACTTTTTGCCCCAGTTTTGCAGATAAGAGACTTTGATCGATTGGCTACCATAGATCCCTTTCTAGTTATTGTTTACCCTTTTTCTGACTTTTTTTTACTTTCTGTTTGACGAAAGGAAAAAAAAAATGTTTCCTTCATTAATTAATTAATTAAAGAATTGTATATGTAAAATAGAGTCACAAAACAAGAGGTAAGGAAAAATCAACCATTAATCATATATATTGATTAGGAGCTAGCAAGAGATAAATCAAGCTGATACAGTCACTAAATCAGTGATACACTCTGTAAAGGGGCAGACGCAGGATTAATCAAACAGTAACAAGCAGCTAAGATTAATCATCTTCCATAAATGACATCACAGGCGCCTACAAAGAAGATACATTGTTTGAATAACTTTGCTGTTTATTTAATTATATAACCTTTTCTTTCAAGGAAAAACAACTTAGGGTTTTGTTAATCTTGCAACATATTATCTTTATGCAAAGCCAGATTTACATCCCAAACTCCCAATGGCAAGGCAATCTAGGCACCATTAGCT
Organism: Rhinophrynus dorsalis; assembly: GCA_037306005.1. Lineage (NCBI taxonomy): Eukaryota > Metazoa > Chordata > Amphibia > Anura > Rhinophrynidae > Rhinophrynus > Rhinophrynus dorsalis. Next base: position 72,832,198 of record CM074721.1, on the reverse strand, counting down.
CCACCCATTTCCACATCCCCGCTCTTCACATTACTCCACCCCCCAGTCCCATTTACTGTTTCCTGGCACAGAAAATATCCTGGGCCTATAAGAATGAAAAAACTGTTTAACTCCTTGGTTTCCGAAGCAATGAGTTGGATATCTCACTAGTATCTAAGGAGTTCTGTAATATCTTGTAAAGGGACAGCAAGATTGCTGAGGCTGCTCCCACAATTCAGAATATGGGTGTGGTCAGCACAGCTGAGGCAACACCCCTAAAAATTTGGTTTTCTAGGCACTTAAAATCTAGCATTAAAGGGATAGTAATACTTAAATGTTACTATCCCTCATCTTGTAGCCCTTAAAGGGATAGTAATACTTGAAAATAACTTTATTTTATATTGTAGCCCTTAAAAAAACATAAAAAAATAATATAAGTCTTATCTCCCAAACCTTTATGGTTTGGGAGATATTCATAAGTAAAATAAAATTCCCTTTTCCTGGATGTTTCAGCCAAGTCTGCCATCTAGTGGATAGATTTGGAATCCGGTCCACAGATCAACTGGCAGCTCTTTAGCAGTGCCAAGTTCACGATCATTAAAAAGAACTACTTAATTGGAACTGTCTACAAAGTGTGCCTGGCTTGAAAGCACACTTTGTAGACCATTCCAATAAAGAAATTCTTTTTAATGATCGTGATCTCAGCACTTCTGGAGAGCTGCAGCTGGTCCCAGGACCGGATTCCAAATCAGAGAGCTAGAATGGTGACGTCACTCAGGGGGAAACTTTGCTTGTGAATATCTCCCAAACCATAAAGGTTTGGGAGATAAGACTTATATAATTTTTAATTTTTTTTAAGGGCTACAATATAAAATACATTTATTTTCAAGTATTACTATCCCTTTAAAAACTGAATTAAATGAGCCCAGCGGCATCTTTCAAACCTTTATGGTTTGAGAGATATCTGCCTTCAAAGTTTTGCTTTTTTCTCTCTCCCTGATGTCAACGTTCTAGCTGACAGCAGGGGAATCCGGTCCTGGGACCGGTGGAGGCTCTTCAGCAGAGCAGACATTGTGTTATAAAAGAAGAAATCCTTCACTGAAATGGTCTTCTACGTATGCTTGCAAACCAAGAGCAAACCAAGCACACATATAAGGATTTCTTCTTCTCTGACGTCAGGAAGAAGGGAAAAAAGCAAAACTTTGAAATCGGATATCTCTCAAACCATAAAGGTTTGAGAAATGTCGCTGGGCTTATTTAATTCAGTTTTTTAAGGGCTAAAAGATGGGGGATAGTAAAATTGAAGTATTACTATCCCTTTAAAACAGTTAAAAGCCACATGCAAATCAATGAGAATACCCTTGGCTCCTTATGATACAGCTGGTTAGCTCCAAAACTGTTCTTATTTAACTTCCTGAACACGGCCCATTGTTCTCCATTAACTGTTTCAGAACCAGTGGGGTGCCCAATGCATTGCTTTGCCCCAGCAGTCCTCCACATTTCTTTTGAACATATGGCCCTTAGTAAGTATAGTAAAATATATAAAACAAGTGGTACAAATAAAAATCAAATATTTAAAAAAAAAACTCTGAATAAAAGAATAACACAATAGAAATAAATAATAAAGGTAATGGTATAAATATAACCTGAAATTAAAATATCTTGATACAAATGAACGAAAAAGCATTATATAATTAAAATAACATGAGAATATTTGGAGAAAATTTGCAGCAAATTCGAGAATTTTTTTCACACATAACTATCACTTTATACTTCCATTAAATGGATAGTAATATTTTGTTTTATCTTTATTTTATTTTGTAGGCATTAAAAAAAACATGAAGAACGATATAAGTCTTATCTCTCAAACATTTATGGTTTGAGAGATAGTCACAATCAAAGTTTCCCCTCCCACCCCTTTTACCTAGTGTAAGCCATCTCTTCTCAGATGTGGAATGCAGTCCATAGACCAGACAGATAACAGCAGGGGACAATCTTCTTCCTATGAGAACAATGAAAGCCCTGCCCCTCTTGACAAGTTTTTCAGGTTTTTCCCTTATCTTAATTGAAGATTTTCACTCTCTGCAATCTACCTGGGCACCTCCCTTCTGCTCTGGCTGAGCAGTGTTACATCAGTAAAAGGGGCAGGAGGGGGATACTTTGTCATTGAATTACTCTTGAACTATAACTCTGACAGTATTGAAATAACACTCTCCAAAGTCCAAATACTATGATGAATAATTAGAGCTGCTTTTATTATGAAACATTACTATCCCTTTTAAGGGATAGTAACTATATTTACAGTTCCAGTTATTCATTACACCTTTTTATAATGCTCCATAACATTCTGAATGTCCATATTTTCCTTATACAGACAGAGACAAGATTGTCCCTCATTGCAATCTGACCTGCTTTCAGATCTGAATGGAAGAAGAGTGACGTATGGAAAAGGGGCAGGACCAGGGCCAGATTTAAATCTCAGGAGCCTGTAGGCACAGAAATATGAAATGCCCCCCCCCATGAGACCCAAATTTCATTTTCCACAACATTTTTTTTTTTACTTGGTGTTCCTCTGCAGCTCTCCGGCTCTTGGCAGCAGCCATTAGTGGGGTATGTTATATATCTCACATCTGCCAGCCAATCACTGCTCTCACCTTGACTTTCTTGGTGGGAAGTCTAAATCTGTCCTGAGTAGAACTAGGGAGTTCTCTGGAGCCGCTGCTTGAATGTATACTGTAATTATTTGAACTGCTGAAAGGGGCAGCAGGCTAATAACCACTTTTACAAGTCACTCACTGACTAAAAGAAGAATTCGGCAGGCGCTCTTCTAGTCAGCTCCGCACGCTGCATCATCATCTTGTCCCTCCCTCACACTCATTCCACTCGCATCTGCCAGGACAACAGGAAGAGACCTGGCACATGTGCTCTAACTGTGGGGGTATGTCTTCCTGCTGAGTTCCATCCCGGTTTCGGCTTTGCAAGTTTGCATGGTGGTGGGGGCACGATCCGGCCTTGGGTGTCCGACATAAGGCTGGCTAATTAAAAAAAAAAAAGATCCCAATGACAGCGCCCCTCTGTGGGGTGCGCCTGTAGGCAGATGCCTACTCTGCCTTATTATAAATCTGGCCCTGGGCAGGTCAGGGAAACTTTACAATAAAATTATCATCAAACTACTCCGATATGGATGTTCAGAAAGCTACGTAGCATTATAAAAAGGTATAATGAATAACCTGATTAGCTTTTATATAAGTACTTTACTATCCCTTTAACCATTTGAGTGCCTGAGAGGTTGCAATGCGTTGAATACCTCTTTGGAGCGCAAAGGGTTAAGAACAGGTTACGCCTGGTGTTCAGTTTTAATCGCTAAAGCTGACTTTATTTTTGGCGCAATTAGCAAATTTCTTTATACATACACTGCAACAAAATTCTAATTTGGACAAGACCGTTTCTACTCCATTTCTCAAAAAACTCCACTTTTCAAGAAAGTTGACTGACTCGAATTAGCACTTAGCTAAAATGTCACTAAATGCTTATACATGTCCCTATGTCGCTTTGAGACAATTTCCAGACACTTTATTTATTACTTCAGTTTTACACATCTCCTCCTAACCCAGCTTCAAGATATCTCTATTGTACAGCGCTGCAAAATAAATTGGGGCTTTATGAATAAAGGATGGTAATAATACTATCACTGCTTGAACATGCACACAATAAACAGGACTTTTTCCTTTGTCTTTCTGGTAGAGACGACACCAATTTAGAGAGTAAATAAGCAGTTAATTTTTGTACACTTAAGAATTTTATCCTTAGATTTGGATCAAAAGCCTTTGTCTTAGGATCAGATCCTAACAATTCCCAGGTATTTGCATGCATATGTGGTATTTAAATATTTGGGATACCTAGATGAACATGTCTAGTGCTGCTTTTCTACATACCTCCCAACATTTCAAGTGGCCAAAGAGGGACACTTTTGTTTTAGGGTTTTTTTAAGTACTATTTAAGATCTTTAAACTCCAAGTTGTGCTCTTTCACATAATTCAACCCGGTGTATCTGTGGCACAGCTCTCAGGACTTACCAGCACTATTTCGTTCTCCTACCCCCTCCCAGCTGCTCCAGGGAGCGCGTTCACGCTTGCCTTTCGTGTGATGTGAACGGCTCCTATCTGTTACAGCAAGCTCCGGTTAGCGTTATACTGCTATTATAGATTTGTATAAATAATAAACAATATGCTCCAAACCCCCATCTCTCAGACCGCTATGATTTGAGAGATATAGGCAATGAAAGTTTCCCTCTCCATTCCCTTCTTCTGATGTCAGTGTCTAGCGTCCGGGGACCAGCCGGCAGCTCTGCAGCAGAGCCAAAATCTCATTATAGGAAAAGAATTACTTGATTGGAAAGGTCTACAAAGTGTGCCTGGTTTGCAAGCACACTTTGTAGACCATTCCAATGAAATAATTATTTTTAAATAATGCAATTTCGTATGACTTGAATCTCCTGCTGTCAGCTTTACAGCTACAGGGAGGGGGCAACTTTGAAAATGAATATCTCTCAATCCAAAGTGGTTTGAGAGATAGGATTTGGAGCATATTGTTTATTATTTTACCCTCTACAAAACTGGAGACAATTATTATGGCAGAATAATGCTAACTGGAGCTTACTGTAACAATAGGAGCCATTCACACCACACCAAAGGGACGCATGAATGCACTCCCTGGGGCAGCTGGGAGGGGGTAGGAGAATGAAATAGAACTGGGAAGTCCTGAGAATTGTGCCACAGATACACCGGGCCAAATTATGCGGAAACACAAAACTTGGAGATGAAAGATCTTAAATAGTATGTAAAAATCCCCCTAAAAAGCACATTTCCTAATACTACTTACATGGTTAAACAGCTGGTGAAAACTTTTTGTGATGTCAATGTTCCCCTTTAAATGTTGATTGTTTTCTTTTCAGGTGCTCTGCACACTGCCTCTAAGTCCTCAAAGGGTTAAATATCGCTCCAAATGAGAGCCCAATCTGCCCTGAAAACAATATATCATTCTCACAGGTACACTAAACAATAAAAAGGTGAAATCTATTTGTAAAAAAAACACACATAAAAAGCCTGGTCCTTAAAGGGTTAATATAAAAAAGCTTAACCTCTTGGACATTAGAGAGGTATCTAAATCATCTAGTATCCAAGTGGTTAAGAGGCAAGATTTTTGTAGCAATTAATAATCCTGCTTTTCTGTGAATCAGTTTATTTTGATTTAGTCCCAGAATAACAATGGCAGCAGCGGTTGTATATTTCCTAGACGTTCTGTATCCAAGTACATCCTCTATGTGCGTCTATAGCGTGTTCCATAATTCCCCATGGGTAATGACGGAGCAGCACCTTGCATTGAAACTAACTGAAGAAAGCATACAATTAAACTACTGCTTCGAAAATACTGAGATGTTAATTGGGTTGTGTCCTAGAAGCTAAGGAACAGACCGTTTCAGGCGTTAAAGGGCTGAGGTTTAAAGAGCCGGTGAGACAGGCCTTTAATTCTTACACCTCGCCCTCATTACTCCTCCAGATCGGGTACCTAGAGCTTTATTGGAGCTCAGAGATTCGTAAAGCAAACACGCACTGCAGCTAATTGGGTTATTACAATGGAAAATTGTGACCTGCATCTCATAAGCTTGTTCACTGGGGGGGGGGGGGGGTGATCCTAGGGTGTGTTTGAGAGAGAGACTCAAAGCCTAGACAGACAGTTCTTACAAATCACTGATTGATAGTCATTTCCCAAAGAGGTTCTGCAGCATTTTCAGTTTTTATTCTGCAGCCTCACTCATTTGTAAGTGGCCTTTTTTTCAGTATACAAAATTATTTAAACAGTTCAAGGAGGCAGATGCCCGGAATGCACCGTTTTAACCCTTTGACTGCCAGACTAGTTGTGCAACACATTGCTTCCCAAAGCGTTGCAAACTCCCCTCTGGCACTCGAAGAGTTAAGCCCCCAATCAATGGGTTATATGTACGAATCTGCCAGCACTTCTGGGTATGCACTACAGTGTATAATTGCTGTGGTGCATACCGGTGCACACTCCGTCTTTGGTACCATTGTAATGCCTGCGCGTTCTTTACACAAGAAATGGAGTCAAGTTACACCATTTCTTCTGCATCTTGTTTAACCTTTTGAGTGCCAGGAGGTATCCAACATATCAAAATATAATGCATTGGCTACCCTTCTGGAACTCAAACAGTTAATAAATGGTGATAAACAAGACATAGGGGAAAGGAACGTTTTGAAAAGCCACAGACTGCCCTGCTGCCCTCCCTATTGCACAAGCAGTATTAACCCTCTGAAATCCAGAAAGGTATGCGTTGGCTACCTCTCAGGCACTCAAAGGGTTAAGGAGATTATTTTGCGGTGTAAGTTATTTAGTAAATTGGCATTACTCGGAAGGACTAAAATAATAGATTTCATATCCTCTTTTAGAACTGAAGTATATATCTTTACTTCCCCATTCAGAATCTCTCTCTGTCCTACAACACTTGGGACCCTTTAAATCTCCCTGGGCCTTATGTAGAAAACAATAGAGGAGCTTTGATTGAAATTAGTCTTTCAACCCCCAGAATGCTAGGCAAGTCTTCAAAGCATTATAAAGGAGTTAAAGAGACAGTAATACTTAATATGTAACATAGTAACATAGTAGATAAGGCTGAAAAAAGACATGCATCGATCAAGTCCAGCCCATGCCAATAACACCCCTGTTGATCCAGAGGAAGGCAACAAAAAAGCCCTCTGGAGCAATTTCCAATGTAGTCCCAAGTGTGTGTGTGGGGGGGAACTATTCCTTCCTGACTCCAACTGGTAGTCAAATAGTTCCCCGGATAAATATCCTATTTGCTTTGACGCGATCTGTCATAATTGTCAATATTGTTCTGTGCTAGATAGGCATCCATTGCTTTATTGAATGCAGTTGCATTATATGCAAGCACAACATCCCGAGGCAAAGAATTCCATAGCCTTACCGCCCTTACTGTAAAGAATCCCTGCCTATGTTTTAGTCGAAAGCACCTTTACTCAAGTCTTAATGGATGACCTCTTGTTCTTAGCTCAGCTCTTTGCATAAATAATTCATTGGATAGTTCTTTGTATTGACCTTGAATGTATTTGTAAATGGTAATCATATCACCCCTTAGACGTCTCTTCTCTAATGTAAACAAACCCAGTTTGGCTAGTCTCTCTTTGTAACTCAGATCCTCCAATCCCTTTATCAGTTTTGTTGCACGTCTCTACACCTTTTCCAGTTCAGTAGTGTCTTTTTTTAGAACAGGCGCCCAAAAGTGTACTCCATATTCTAGATGAGGCCTAACCAAGGATTTATACAGAGGTAGGATAATATTAGCATCCCTTGCTTCTACACCTCTTTTTATGCAGGCTAGTACTCTATTTGCTCTTGCAGCAGCTGAGTGACTGCACACTGCTGTGAAGTCTATTGTCTATCAGTACTCCTAAATCTTTCTCTAATGAGGATTTCCCAAGTTGTTTCCCATTTAGAGTATATGTAGCAAGTTTGTTTCTACAACCCAGATGCATAACCTTACATTTATCTACATTAAATGTCATCTGCCACTTTTCTGCCCATTCACTTAGTTTATCTAAATCCTTCTGTAGGGAAAAAACATCCAGCTCTGTATGTATTTCCTTACATAGCTTAGTGTCATCAGCAAAGATTGAGATGCTACTTTCAATTCCCACTTCTAGATCATTAATAAAAAAAATTAAAAAGCATTGGGCCCAGGACTGAACCCTGCGGCACCCCACTTATAACCCTAGACCAATTTGAAAAAGTTCCATTTACAACAACTCTCGGCCATCTATCATTTATCCAGTTCTCAATCCACGTACAGATAACACCGCCCAAACCGAAGCCTTTTAATTTATGCAGTAACCTGTTGTGAGGCAGTGTCAAAGGCTTTTGCAAAATCCAAGTATACTACATCAACAGCAATTCCCCTGTCCAAATTACTACTCACTCTTTCATAAAATGCAAGTAAATTAGTCTGACATGATCTGTTCTTCATGAAACCATGCTGATTCCTACTAATGATATTGTTTGTCTTCACATAGTTCTGAATACTGTCAGTTAATAACCCTTCTAGTATCTTACCCACTATGGAAGTCAAGCTCACAGGTCTATAATTTCCTGGTTTGGATCTTGCTCCCTTTTTAAACAATGGAACGACATCAGCTTTCCTCCAATCACAGGGCACTATGCCTGATGAAAGTGAATCAATAAATATTGAGTATAATGGTTTTGCTATTACTGAACTAAGTTCCTTAAGTACCCTTGGGTGTACACCGTCTGGTCCAGGCGCTTTATTCACTATAACCCTTTCCAGTCTCTTTTGGACCTTGTCCTCAGTAAGCCTTGTCCTTGTCCTCATGTAAAGTAAATATGTTGTAGGATTTATCCTCCCACATAAAACAAGGACACTCTCACGGCTGAGAGGCTTTTTGATTCAAAGTTATTACGTCTCAAACATTAATTCATTAGGTGCAGTATCACAGTGGCCTGAAAGTGCACAGTGGTGCTATTGCTACACCAACCTATTGAGATTTATGGTCAACTAACCAGAGCTGACCATAGGATGGTGTAGCAACAGTGCCCTTGTAAAATTTCAGGCCATTGTGATAATGTACCGAAAGAATTCATGTTTGAGATGTTCTAACTTTTGAATAAAAAAAAACTCTCAGCACTGAGAGCTTTTATATTGACAGCACCCAATTGGCTGGGATGTGTGCTTACGCACCTCCCAGCCAATCAGCTTCTAGCGGGGGATAACAAACCCTGCTAGAAACTGATTTTTTAACAAAAAGGCAATAAAGATACAAGATTCGTAGGACAGATGCCACAATTTTTAAACCCTTTGAGCTCCAGAGGGGTACCCCTCCTGCACTCAAAGGGTTAAATGTGGGCTTGATTCTTGTTTTCTTGACATATAACTAATCATTTACATTTTTTGTTTTGCAAGATTAGACAGAAAGAAGAAGACAAGAAAGAAGACAAAGGACTGAAGAAGACGGGCAGTGGATGACAGGTAAGTGTTACATTTCTGGGGTGTTAGGATAGTGTTAGGCATAGTATTATTTAAGTATTCATGTTAGGGATAGTGTAGGTTTAGTGTATGAGAGGTGGGGGGCGGGTTACTGTTTTGAGCTCATGAGAGTTGGGTTTTTCCTTGGAAGTTCTCACAAGTCACTCTATTTAGAGCAAGTTATGGGATGAAAAATCAACAACAAGCATTTGGCCAAAATTTTAGTTTTGGCCGCCAACGCTGGTTGTTCCATGTACCAGGCCAGCTATTAGACTTGTGTGAATCAGTGGCTGATTTCAGAATTTGGATGAATAAAGGTCATTCGGCATCATTCAGGCAGTCCAAAAGGAAAAAGTCATTTGTTTTTTTTAAAACCAAATCCGAACAGCCCTGGTCCGAAATGTTGTCGAAAATTTCCGACATTCAGCGACAATTACCCGCGTGCGCAATACTTTCCCTCCCTTTCTAGTCCAATTAGCTTTTTCTTTTCATGATTGGGGTTGGACTAATGACACATCAGACACCCAGACAGCCTACATTTCCTGTCAGTCTGGTGTTGGAGCTCAGAGAGAAAAGGAGGAGATAGAGAGTGTCCAGTTGTTGTGTAGGCAGGCAGGTAGCATTGGCAGGCATCCAGCATTAGTACCTTATTGCCACTGCAAGGGAGAGTCATCTTTGTTCCTGTGCAAAATATAAAAAATATTAGGAATTTGTTTTAATAGTTTTCAGAGTGACACAGCCAGTCTCACAGTTGTGTAGGCAGGCCTAGTACCTTAATGCCACCGCAAGGGAGAGTCTTTTAAGTATGTTAAATTCAGCCGAATAATTCGGAGTGTCACCGAATTTCATCCGAGTCGAACAGATCTGCTCCGAAATGCGGATCTTCCAAACAACAAAAAGAAATTTGTCCGAAATCAAATTTTACCAAAAATTTTTGCCATGCGCAAGTCTACCAGCTATAGAATAGCTGAGTTACTATCTCTGTGTCTTTTTTTTTTCACTTACCAGCTGTTTTACTGGTGGTAATAGTATTGAGACGCTAGATCTTAAATTTAGGTCATGAAATGTTGTGTATTCACATAATTCTAAGTGCTTATATAGTACATTCACTTGCTTGACAAAGTTCGTGGTGGGGGGGATGTACAAATATGATTCAGAGCAAAGGCTCTTTATCACTTCTTAGTGCATAACCCCCCTGGTGTGGGCGTATACCACAGGAATACTGGGATTCATCTGACCATTCCCACACATTTGTGGCTGGAGTAAGAGGGTGTCATCAACATAGATGAGACGCCTTTCAAAATTTGATGTTTAAGGCTACTGATTATTGTTAGTCCTGTTTTATCAGGATATCCCAAGCAGTGTTCCCTCTAAGATGAGCAGAAGCAAGTAACTCTGCACTGAACGAGTTAAAAAAGCAATTGAAACTAGGCAGAGCTGCATGGTGCCCCTGTTATCCCATTGCATCTCTGCAGAAACAGTCCTCTTTAACACTTTCAGGGCTGGTTGCTCCTCTGTGCACATCTTAGAGGGAATACTGATTTCAGGTTGATCACAGATGGGAATCAGTGGCTCAGTCATTTATATAGATTTATAGGAGCTTAATTAAAGGGACACTAATGTCCCAGAAAAATTGTCTCCAGTTTTGTAGAGGTTAAAATAATAAACAATATGCTCCAAACCCTATCTCTCAAACAGCTATGATTTGAGAGATATAGGCAATGAAAGTTCCCCTCTCCCTTCCCTTCTTCTGATGTCAGTGTCTAGCGTCCAGGGACCAGCCGACGGCTCTGCAGCAGAGCCAAAATCTCATTATAGGAAAATAATTATTTAATTGGAAAGGTCTACAAAGTGTGCTTGGTTTGCAAGCACACTTTGCAGACCGTTCCAATGAAAACATTTTTTTTAAATAACACGATTTTGGCTCTGCTGAAGAGCCTCTTCTCGAATCTCCTGCTGTCTGCTGTCAGAGAGGTATGCAATGCATTGCGTACCCCTTTGGCATGCAAAGGGTTAAAGCTTGACTGTGTCCAGAGAACTGGAAGTGAGAATTACTGTTCTAATGGTTGCCTATTCTGTCTAGTGAGAAATCTGGCCCTGACAAAACAGAGAATGAATCCTCTTCTGCAGAACACAATTCTGCACTAAATTTAAACAAACACTAACCCCCATAATAAGAACCACCCACTTACCTTACTACAGCAAGAAAATCCTAATGGCTTCTATGAATCTTGCAATTGCTTCTTGGATCAAAATATAACATTCTAAATTTTTCATGACTGTTATGTACATGAAGGAGGGTGTGACAGTTGTAAGCAGGACTATTGGACCTCGAACTCTACCTATTGAAACTTATTTTGGTTTTTTTTTTATTTAATTGTTTTGTTTTTTTTAACTGAAGTGCATGAGCCACAGAAGATTGCCAGGTATACCACGTAGAAATGCTTTATTCAAAAACTATTGCAGTGAGGGAAGTTTTAGCAACCCCTGAGACTACTGGCAGAATTGTGAATGGAGGCCCCCAAATACAGGGTAACATTTAACATTCTTAAATTTAGTTGTAACCTTCCATTTCTTTTTTTCTGGTTTGTGGAAAAATCCTCCATATTTACATGTTGTGCACCCAGGATTAACTCAGTCCACACTGCCCATCTGACCAAAACATTAACCCTTTGAGGGCCAGAGGTGTATCCCACGCATTGCAAAGCAATGGAATGGCTACTCCTCTGGCACTGAAACTGGTTCTTTTTTATAAAGATTAGATAGTTCAGTACCCTAGGAGAGGCCCTCTTAGACTGAAAACCCCTGGCTTATGCCCAGGTATGGCCATGCATTACAATGCTCCTCACTGAAGCAGAAACCTGCATTATTTTGGATGCAGTACCTCCTTGGCCTGCAACTGTACAGTGGCGCTGTTGATACAACATCCTATGGAGATTTATGGTCAACTGACCAGAGCTGTCCATAGGGTGGTGTAGCAACAGGGCAGCTGTACAGCTGCAAGCCAAGGAAGTACTGATTCCAAAATATGCAAGTTTGTGCTGCAATACATTTTGAATAGAATATCTCTCAGTAGAGGGAGTGTCCATTTTTACTCAGCAGGATAAACTCTGCAGTATATGTTTTTTTTCATATAAATGTTTAATCTGGCCAGAAAAACCTCATGACATTTATGAATACAAAAATGAATCGGTATATACTGGATATCATATGCAAAGAAGGAAAATGTGATCCTTTGTGGCAGGACACCAGCATCTTAAAATCCTAATGCTGTAGTCTTCATTCCCAAGAAAAATGCAGTGTGAGTTTGGAGTCCCTGGGGGAGAGATACAGTAATGTGTGATAAAGTTGATAACGTCTTGTCATGGTTCCCAGAGAAGTTCAAGAGTCAGTACGGTATAGTTAAATGCAATTCATTGACAACCGAAAGGTACGCAAAATATATACAATATATACAGCAGGAACAAGCAGTTGGTTACAGGCCAGCGAGCTCTGCTATCAGGAATAGTAGGCTGCTGAGCCTGACCAGTCTGCTGGAGACTAGGACTAAGCCACTGGTAGTCTCTGCTGGAGCCAGGAGCAGGAACACAGGATCTTGATCCGACATAGCGGGCGTACCGACTCAAGCCTGCAGTCAGTAGGGAGCAATACCTGACTCACATCTGCAGTCAGAATGGAGCGAACTCTGACTCATGCCTGCAGTCAGAATGGGAAATAAATAGCTGACTCGCCTGCAGTCAGTATCAGACCTAGTCTACCAGAGCCCCAGGTCCGTACTAGGTTGGAAGTCTGCTAGGTACAAGAAACAAACGTAAGAGTCGTTAGACAGAGCCACAAGTCAGCACCAGAGGGGGTAGTCAGACAAGTCAGGTCATACACAGTTCAGGTAGTCAGCCAGAGCCACAGGTCTGCACCAGGTTGGGTGTCCACTATAAGGATAAGCAAAAGAATAGTCAGACAGAGACACAGGTCAACACCAGGTTGGATGGGAGACTAGCCAGGTCATACACAGAGCCCAAGGTAATAGAACTGCTATGAACAACAACGCACGGGCAACTGAGTCAGGACTCAGTCTGCCTTTTAAACCCTTCCACAGGAAGAAGGTAGGAGGAGCAGCTCAGAGGGAGGAAGTAGGTAGGAGGAGAGTACAGGAAGCAAACACATAAAACAGAGGCCTGCTGCGTGCTTGAAGCTTCGCGCCTGTAGATGACGCTGAAACCAAGGTAAGCTGTAACACATCTGCAGTGTGATACAGGAGACTATGGGTGGCGATCTCTCAAGTTGGAGAGTTGTTAGTGTATAGGCCACATAGAATAACAAACAAATTGGAGAGTTCCTCTCTGTTTCCTCTTTATCACACTTAGTACATGGTGCCCAGTGGGTAGATCACCATCTTTCACTAGATCACTAAGTGGTTACTAGTAGAACACAAGAAGATTCATACTGACTAGTGTTTACCAAATCCTTCCAACAATGAAAGTGTTAATAAGGACAGTCTGCTATCGTATTAACCCCCACAGTGCTGGCAGAAATCTGGCACCTACATAGCAACTTAAAGGGATATTAATGTTTCACCAAAAATGCTGCTCAGATTAATCTTCATAGTATTTGGGCCATAACATCCAATTTATAGTTTAACAGTAATTGAATGATAAGTATCCTCCTCCCGCCCCTTTTACTTAGTGTAAGCTGCCTCCCCTCAGATGTGGAATTGGGTCGTTTGACCAGACAGCTCACAGCGAGGGACAATCTTCTTTCTTTGAGCATAAGGAAAACCCTTTGCCTCTTGATGAAGGAAGGCAGGTTTTTCCTGTGCTCACAGCAGATTGTCCCTTGCTGCGATCCTTCTGGACGGTCTTGCTGTGCAGCATTACATTATGAAAAGGAGGGGGAGACTTAATCATTCAATTACTGTTGAACTACAGATTGGATAGTATTGAAATAACACTCTCCATGGCCCAAATACTATGAAGATGAATCAGAACTGCGTTTTTGGTAAAACATTACTATCCCTTTAACCAAATAAACACCTGCAGTGTTCTTAAACTATTTCCTACCCCATGGGGCCTATTCTAGTTTTGCAGGAGTTAATACTGACATTCGGAATTCAAGTCATATTAACTCTTCCAGTGCTAAAGTGACAAAGACCTGCCACCTACTGGGCAATGTGAAATATTCACCCACATAGTGAGTTTATCACATACACATGCAAATAAATATACACAAAACCCTAGAAAACACTAGCTTATTAACTCTTTCGCGTCCGGTGACATACCCAGACCGTCATGCTGGTCCTGCACTTAAGGACCAGTGACGGTCCTGGCACGTCAAGGGATAAATTCCCCATCGCAGCCGATGTGCGCGATGGGAAAGACGCGGACATGCTGTTACTGGGTGCTCCGATATCAGAGCATCTAGTTTCAGCCAATGCCCGCATTGTTTATACATGTGATAGCTAATCACATGTATAGAATGCATATGACAGAAGCAGTGTTTTTAAAACACTGCTTCTGTCACATCTCTGTCACCCTCCTCCTCAGACACAAATCTGAGGAGAAGAGAGACAGAGAGATGGTTACAGTGTGTCCTGTGTTCCAGCTACAGTTGCAGAGTTGCAACTTTGTTTAAAAAAATGAATGGGTTAGGTTAAATTTAGTGTTGAATTTAGGTCAGATTTAGGTTTAGGAAATTCATTTTTTTTTAATAAAAATAGAATTTATTAAAATATTTAGGCTTGTATGCCTTGCATTTTTCCCCTTCCCCCGTTTCCCTTCCCAATTTTTTCTTCTGTAACCCTATATCTTAAAAACCTCAATAAACTTTGATATAAAAAAAATATATTTTTAGGCTTTTTAGGTAGTTTAGACAGAGATAGGTAGGTTTAGAGTGTACATGGGTTAGGGTAAGATTTAGTATTGAATTTTGGTTTAAAGATTAGGGTTTTGTAAAAAAAAAAATATACCTATAGTTGTATTGTAGGAATAGTGAGTATTTGGGTTAAGTTAGGTAGGATTAGGGTTGACGTGGGTTAGGGTAAGGTTTAGGGTACGGTTTATGGTTACAGCTAGGCACAGGAAAAAAAAAATATATATATATAGTTTTATTGTAGAAATAGTGAGTATGTGGGATAAGTTAGGTAGGATTAGGGTTGACGTGGGTTAGGCTAAGGTTTAGGGTATGGTTTATGGTTACAGCTAAGCACAGAAAAAACAAAACAAAAAAAAATTATAGTTTTATTGTAGAAATAGTGAGTATTTGGGATAAGTTAGGTAGGATTAGGGTTGACGTGGGTTAAGGTAAGGTTTAGGGTACGGTTTATGGTTACAGCTAGGCACAGAAAAAAAAAAAATAATAAAATTATAGTTTTATTGTAGAAATAGTGAGTATTTGGGATAAGTTAGGTAGGATTAGGGTTGACGTGGGTTAGGGTAAGGTTTAGGGTACGGTTTATGGTTACAGCTAGGCACAGGAAAAAAAAAAAAAAAATATATATATATATATATATAGTTTTATTGTAGAAATAGTGAGTATTTGGGATAAGTTAGGTAGGATTAGGGTTGACGTGGGTTAGGGTAAGGTTTAGGGTACGGTTTATGGTTACAGCTAGGCACAGGAAAAAAAAATATATATATATAGTTTTATTGTAGAAATAGTGAGTATGTGGGATAAGTTAGGTAGGATTAGGGTTGACGTGGGTTAGGCTAAGATTTAGGGTATGGTTTATGGTTACAGCTAGGCACAGAAAAAACAAAACAAAAAAAAATTATAGTTTTATTGTAGAAATAGTGAGTATTTGGGATAAGTTAGGTAGGATTAGGGTTGACGTGGGTTAAGGTAAGGTTTAGGGTACGGTTTATGGTTACAGCTAGGCACAGAAAAAAAAAAAAAAAAATTATAGTTTTATTGTAGAAATAGTGAGTATTTGGGATAAGTTAGGTAGGATTAGGGTTGACGTGGGTTAGGGTAAGGTTTAGGGTACGGTTTATGGTTACAGCTAGGCACAGGAAAAAAAAAAAAAAAAATATATATATATATATATATAGTTTTATTGTAGAAATAGTGAGTATTTGGGATGTTAGGTAGGATTAGGGTTGACGTGGGTTAGGGTAAGGTTTAGGGTATGGTTTATGGTTACAGCTAGGCACAGAAAAAAAAAAAAAAAAAATTATAGTTTTATTGTAGAAATAGTGAGTATTTGGGATAAGTTAGGTAGGATTAGGGTTGACGTGGGTTAAGGTAAGGTTTAGGGTACGGTTTATGGTTACAGCTAGGCACAGGAAAAAAACCCAAAAAGAAACCAAAAAAAAAATTATAGTTTTATTGTAGAAATAGTGAGTATTTGGGATAAATTAGGTAGGATTAGGGTTGACGTGGGTTAGGGTAAGGTTTAGGGTACGGTTTATGGTTACAGCTAGGCACAGAAAAAAAAAAAATATATATATATATTGTTTTATTGTAGGAATAGTGAGTATTTTGGTTAAGTTAGGTAGGATTAGGGTTGACGTGGGGTAGGGTAAGGTTTAGGGTTAGAGTTAGGCACAGAACAAAAAAAACAAAAAAAAATTAGGGTAGGTAGGTTAAGTATTCTGCGGAAGAGGCGTATGCCTTTTTTGGCTTCAGATTCAGAAGCCACAGATACTGCCTCTGATTTTGACATATCCCAGTTCACAGAAAGCTACAGTGATAGCTCCGGTGATCATGCTGGGACTTCTCCAAAGAAGAAGTGTACTGCTCCAAGAGCTACCCCACAAGCAGCCCCAAGACATACCCCAAGACATGCCCCAGAAGCGGGCCCAAGACATACCCCAAGAGCTGGCCCAAGACATGCTCAAAGACCTGCCACAAGGCCTGCCCTTCATCCAGAGTCTAGGGAATGGGTACCACCAGTAGGATTAAGTCCAGAAATACCAAATTTTGCAGGCAGCCCAGGAATAAATGTAGATGTGGCCGGTTTTAACCAGGAACAGTTTTTTCATTTATTTTTGGGGGAAGACATTTTGGGGGAGATTTAGCACAAACAAATATTTATGCAGCCCAGTACACTACAGCCAATCCCACACACTATATTTCAAAGGAGCAATCAGAGTACCCCACAGATGTTGATGAATTCAGGAAATTCTGGTCCCTAACTATGGTTATGGGGATTATTAAAAAGCCAAGCATCAGGTCATACTGGAGCAAAAATCCTGCATGTGTTACTCCCATTTTCGGCTAAACAATGAGCAGGAGACGCTATGAAATGCCTTTGCGCTTCATGCATTTCAACGATAACACCCTGTGCCTCCCCAAAGATTACCCCCAGTATGACAGGCTGTATAAAATTCGTCCCCTTATAACTCATTTGCAAAAAAAAATTTCAGAAAACTATACCCCCCCAAAAACAAATATCTGTTGATGAGACCTTAATGAAATATAAGGGTTGGGTTTTAAGCAATATATCCCCCTCCTAGAGCTCCAAGTTTCCAAGTTGTGCGAAAGCACCACAGGACACACCTATGTTTTTCGCATTTATGAGGCCACGACAGCCAGCTTGATCCTCCTGGTTGCCCTGAATATCTGAGAACCAACGGCAACATTTTTTGGGATCTCATTTCCTCCCTATTAAATAAAGGATACCAGTTATATGTAGATAATTATTATACAAGCCCCCTTTTATTTAAATCACTTTTTTATTTTGACACTGTGGCCTGTGGCACTGTTAGGAGAAATTGTAAAGAGATGCCCAAACAAATGATAAACTGCAAGCTACGAAAGGGAACTCCCTTAGCTTTGTGCCAAGAGGAGCTGCTGGCAGTCAAGTTTAGAGACAAAAAGGACGTGTACATGCTGACAACTATGCATGACGAGGAAACTGTGCCGGTCTCTGTCCATGGCACAGTCCTCCGGAAACCAGTCTACATCAGAGACTACAATAAACACATGGGGGGTGTTGATCTTTGCGATCAACTCATGCAGCCTTACCTCACCATGAGAAAATCTACGGCCTGGTATAAGAAGGTTGCCATTTTCCTGATGCAGACTGCCGTTTATAATTCGTATATATTTTTTAAATTGGCAAACCCCACTCAAAAAATCACTTTTTTTGCAGTTCCAAATGCATGTCATTTCCCGTTTTTTGTTTGAAGGGGAAACGGCAGTTTTATGGCAGAGACCCGGTTTAGGACACTTTGCATTTAAAATTCCCCCACACCCCAAAAGAGTAAGCCATGGCTATGTCAATGGCAAATGGATAGAAACCACCTTCTACTCTCCTGATTGCCCTACAAAACCTGGGCTCTGCATTGGTGACTGCTTCAAGCAGTATCACATACATCCAACGCACTAATTCTGTAATTTAATTATTTGGCAACGCTTTCCCCCTGAAATATCCTGTTTTTTTCCCAAAACACATCTCTCCTTATATCTAACACTATGAAAATATAATGGGAACAACCCTGTTTTTTCCATGTCTGAAAATGGAAACTTACATGTTCTCAACTGAACCCAGTAAATCCCCCAAACCCTGACAAACCTATGCATATGGGGCATTGCCATACTCAGAACATGTAGTTGAATTGTGGACAATGCCATTTTACAAATCTCCAAATATTCTGTACTTGAAATCCACAGCAACACCGAAATATAGGTGTGAAGATACAGGGTTTTGTTTCTTACTGCAGGTTTTGGGAGGGTTTGGTGATAAAATGACTGAGAAAAAATTGCCAGAATGCACCTAGACTAAAACCCAGGGATGTATTCCTTTCTAAAAAATATATTTTGGGGGTAAAATATTAATTGCAACATTGCTAAACACCCCAAATAAGACAAAGGCACCAGTTAAGCGAGCTGTAAAAATACCACATCTGACAATGGAACGCACATGTTCCCAACTGAGCCCAGTAGATTCCCCAACCCCTGACAATCCTATGCATATGGGGTATTGCTGTACTCAGAAAAAGCAACTGAACATTAATCAATGCATTTTTATAAATGTTCACCTATCCTGGTTCTTGAAATCCACATCAAATTTGAAATCTAACTGTGAAAAACGCTGATTTTTTAATTTAAGTAATGTTTTACGAGGGATTGGTGGTAAAATGGCTGAGAGAAAATCTTAAAATGAGACATGGCACCAGTTAAGCAAACTGTGAAAATTCGATGTTTGTTCAAAAGTTGGCCTGTAGCTACCCAAAACCTTGAGAAACCTATGCATATGGGGAATTGCTGTACTCAGAAGAAGGAGCTGAACACTAAACAATGCATTTGTAAAAATTTTCACCTATCCTGTGCTTGATATCAACAGTAATATTGAAATGTAAGTGTGAAAATTGCAAAACAACTAAATATTACCACAATTTTGGAACATATTTCTGGAAAAATAGCTGCATAAAAAAAAAACTCCAAAATTCTACTGATTATTTACCTTATGTTGTCTACTTTTCAGAAATATATACCTTTGTGGGACATTTTTGGGTTCTGGCACCGTCAACTAAGCTATGATACTCACATGCCAATTGTAGACAATAGACTTAGCAGTAGCATGCAGTGCCAACTGGCAGCTGCAAAGGCCAATAAGATATTGGCATGTATTAAAAGGGGTATTGACTCAAGGGAGGAAGATATAATTATGCCTCTTTACAGGTCCATGGTAAGACCCCACTTAGAATATGCTGTTCAATTCTGGGCGCCCTTTCTGAAAAAGGACATTATGGAACTAGAAAGAGTGCAGAGGAGGGCTACAAAACTAGTAAGGGGAATGGAAAGTTTTAGTTATGAAGAGAGGCTAGAAAAGTTAAACTTGTACACACTAGAGAAACGGCGTCTTAGAGGAGATATGATAACACTATATAAATATGTTCAGGGCCCATACAAAGGGCTCTCCAAAGACCTGTTCATTAACAGAACAGTACACAGGACAAGGGGCCACCCGCTTAGACTTGAGGAAAGGAGATTTAATCTACAACAGCGGAAGGGTTTCTTTACAGTAAGGACAATAAAGGTATGGAATTCACTGCCTGAGGAGGTGGTGCTATCGAAAACATTAGATGCCTTTAAAAGGGGCCTGGATACTTATTTAAAAGAGCAGAACATAGAGGGCTATGTACGTTAGTATTGGGATGAATATTTAGTTGGGGCTTGTTGATCCAGGGAGAAATCTGATTGCCATTTGGAATCAAGAAGGAAATTTTTTTCCCCCCATTCAAGGCAGAATTTTAAATTGCTAATTGAGGGGGTTTTTTTTGCCTTCTTTTGGATCAACGATGGTAAACAGGAATAGGAAAAGGTTGAACTAGATGGACGCAAGTCTTTTTTCAACCTAAATTACTATGTTACTATGTTGAAAAATTTCAGGTTGGAAATAATGGCATCCATCTTGTAATATTTACCTTGTAAATGTGAGAAAGGGGTTGAAATACCAGGCATGTGGGGTATTCTCATATTCAGGAGAAGCAATTGATTATATTTAGGGGTATTTTTTTGTAATTAACTAATAGTATACAAATCCTGACAGGAAAATGTAAGCAAAATGTTGTTTTTTTTTATTTTTTCCCTCTTTTTTTCTATTTTAATCAAATTAAACAATGAGGTATTCATATAATTGTGGTATCAAAAGAAAGCTCTACTTGTGCTTAAATATTGTGCTTATATAATTTGTGTGGGTGTATTAAAGGAATTAAAGAGAAAATATGGTTGAACAAAGACATAGTCAAAAAAGTCAAAATTGCTCCGGTCCTTAAGTGAAATCCACCTCAGATTTGCCAGTCCTTAAGGGGTTAATAGTATTCAAACATATATATGAGTGGTTAGGAGAGTAGCAAGAGCTTTCTCGGCTACATATACAAAGAGTAAAACAAAAGAAAGTCTGTGCATCAGAGCCTAACTTTTACCAGCAGATAATCTGTGACATACTACAGACAATAAACAGGGAGGTTTAATGACATGTTTATGGCAAAAAGCATGTATAGCTTGTTTGCCACTTCAAGGCACCGCCAATTGAGCAAGACCCTATCTGCCTCAAATCTTATGTGAATTCACATCTTCTATATATATAAAATGCTTAGGTATGTTTCTGTTCCCAGTGTGCTGATTGGCCACTTAGGAAACATACCCAGCCAATCATAGCCCTCCATTCGCCGGCCTGGAGTGCCGGCCAATCAGCACACACAACCACCTCTTGAAACCCAAGAGTACAGAGCAGCATTCTGGGACATGTAATCAGCACATGCAAAACACAGCTTGAATCCCAGGCGTATAGCATAGCATTCACTCAGGGTCACACACACTCAGGGTCATACACTCATTCACTCAGGGTCTCAGACACACACACTCATTCACTCAGGGTCACACACATAAACCTCTGTTTTTAAAACCATTAATCACAGTGGAGTAAAGTTTCTCTTAACGTTTGAAAGTGCAGCAGGGGTCAACCACCAGATGAGCACAGAGTGTTATACACATACTCATTCACTCAGGGTCACACACACACTCATTCACTCAGGGTCACACACACACAGGGTCATATACTCATTCACTCAGTGTCACACACACATAAACCTCTGTTTTTAAAACAGTTACTCACGGTGGTGTAAAGTTTCTGTTAACGTTTGACAGTGCAACCACCAGTTGAGTACAGTGTATATTACACACACTCACTCAGAGTCATACACGCCCTCATTCACTCAGGGCACATATACTCAGGGTCATACACTCATTCACTCAGGGTCACACACGCTCATTCACTCAGGGTCAAACACACACACACACTCATTCACTCAGGGTCAAATAAAATGAGTTATTAATGTATAACCTTTAAAATCTGCTGTAACGGCGTATGTTACGCTGGGTAGAACTAGTTTAGTATAATGCAATTAAAAGCATTTATTTAACCCTTTGAGTACCAGAAGGGTGTCCAACGCATTGCTCCTAGCACCTTTACAATGGGAGATACCAACCCAGGAGAGGGGAGGAACTGGAACCTCCCAAAATACATACAAAGAAATATACAAAATACTCTGGTGAGATCTAGCTAGCTTATTAATAGTATTCAACTAGTTAAATATGTGTGTGTGGTAAGGACAGCAGTGAGAACTAGGTATATACCTGGAAACTCTGCGGATCTGCTCCGGAGGCTCTGGTTTTCAGACTGAATTACCGGGTCTCCAGGGACAGAGGCTGATTCTATGGCTGTGGGGGTTTCTTCTACTTTCACAGCCTGTTCCTCCCACTTCTCCTCCTTCCCACCCTGTTCTGTCCACTTCCCTCCCACTTTATGACACACAAACAAGTAATCTCCACCCACCCAATAAAGCCATGCCCCTTTTATGACGAGAATTGCACCAATGACAGCCCGTGTGTAGCAGCACATGAGCTCTCTCTGTGGGCTCAAAGAGAAGAAGTTCCCAGGTATGAGTATATATTGCTAAGTAAACCAACATCAACATCATTTTTTTTGGTTTATTATCAGATATAAGTCTGCTCTTAATGTAAGTGACATAGCTCTGAGTAAAAGGTGGTACAGTGTTAGCTGTGAGGAAAAAATAAACTATATATATATATATATATATATATATATATATATATACACACACACACATTCACACACAAATCATAACATAGATTATACAGCAGATAAATCACACACATTCATGACAGTGATTACTTTGGATTCCACTGAAGGTGCAAATCTTATCACCATCCTTTGCCTAAAGCCTTTAGGAGGCTGATGTATAAAATAAGGAAATTGGGTCTGGGGGATAACCTTTGCAATTGAATAGAAAATTGGTTGAAGGATAGGGAACAGCCTGTTGTTGTAAATGGAAAATCCTCCAGTACAATTAGGTTGAGAATGGAGTACCTCCGGGTTCAGTACTTTGTCTACTGCTCTTTAACATGTTTATAAATGATGGATTCTATTGCAGGTGCTAATCTGATCTCTGCTTTTATCTACAGGTTTTCCCTTAGACTTCAACAGGAATATTTTTGCTAAAATGGGTGTTAACATTTATCACCTGCAATAGAATCCAGCCCCTGGAATTTAAATAAAATTTCAATATTTGCAGATGATACTAAATTAGGCAGGGTAATAAACACAGAGCAGGATGTTTGTTCTCTACAGAAGAATTTACATAAAATGGCAGATTGGGCAAACAAACAGAATATGAAATTTAATGTGGAAAAGTGTAAAGTTGTGCATTTGGGACAAGCAAATCATAATGCAATTATAAACTTACTAGAATCGCTCAAGGAGACTCGTTGCTAGAGAAAGGACTGGGAATCCTTGTAAACTACAAACTTGGAAAAATTGACTGGTGTCAAACAGCAGAAGAAAAAGCAAACAAAATACTGTCTTGCATAAAACACATTAAACTAAGAGTGGATAACATAATTTGTCACTGTACAAATCATTGGTAAGGCCTCACCTACAATATGTAGTGCAGTTTTGGCATCAGTTCTGAAAAAGAATATTCCATAATTGGGGACGCTACAGAGAACAGCAACAAAATTAAGGTAACAAAGGATCTGAAGTATGAAGAACCTCTTGACAAACTTGGTTCATTTACTCAAGAGAAAATATGTCTAAGAGAGGATCTTGTTAAATTATATAGTTATATGCAAAGTCAATGCAAGGATCTCTCTAATGAGACTTTCATTCCAAGGCCTGATCAAATAACTAGGAGCCACCACGTAAGATTAGAGGAAGGGAGGTTGCAGCTTCAGCAGAGGAAGGGTTTTTTTTACAGTAAGAGATGTTAAGTTTCAGAATTCTTTTCCCCTGTGTTAATGGCAGACATTAAATGGATTCATTTAAGAGAAGATTAGATGCATTTCTTGTAGAAGGGAACATACAAGGTTATATTCTGCATTAATAGTTAAAACAAGACATTCTGGTAAACAGACTAACACCCATTTTTGAGTTGGGAAGGCATATCATTCTCATTTTCTTTCTTATAGAGGTTGAAATTGATGGACTTGTGTCTTATTTCAACCTAATGTATAATGTATATTGTCAGGAAGATGTTACTGACTAGTTGTGCAAGCACTTTAGGAAGTTTTCTACCTTCATTTGGGGCCTGTACATTGAGGTATTCTTTTTTAATGACAATCACAGGCGTAGTCCTATGAGGACTGTAATGTAGTTAAAAGCCTGGTACCGTGTTAGCCATGGAAAAAGCATGAGACTGGAAGAGCAAAAGTGATACCTTTATTGGATAACTGAGTAGCTTTGGAGCACAAGCTTTCAAGACCACTTTGGCCTCCTCAGCCAAATGCACAATGTCATTTGCCTCAGGAGGAGGAGGCAGGGGGCGAAGCAGTCCAGGTTGGCTGAGGAGCCCCCTACCTCCTCAGCCAAATGGATTCATGTCAACTTTCACTGTCCCCCTAGTCAACCAAATGCACAGTCAGAGTTAACTTTCACTGTCCCTACTCCCTCCTATTATCGCCTTATTTGTATCCAGTGTTGCAGGTACAGCAAGAGCTGGAAGGGGTTTGTTATCTCTACATAAAAAATTAGACCCCATGGTGAGGTATCAGGACCCCTCCTGATGCCCCTAGATACTGATCAACCAGCCGATTCAGCTGGGAGATCAACAGAGGCGATGCAGGGGAGCTTCCATTCTACCCGGAGAATCCAGGTAGGAGAGGGCAGGATTGGCAAACCCCCTTCACTTCAATGAGGGAGGCTTTCCCTCATTGACATGCAAGGGTTTCCCAATCCCACCCACTCCTACCCGGTGGCTCTGGGTAGAATAAAAGCAGAGGAGCTCTCTTGCTCCCCTGCGTCACCTCTGTTGATCTCCCAGCAGAATTGCCTGGGAGATCAGTAGCTGGGGGCGTCCTGATGTCCCACCACGAGGTCTGATTTTTAATAAGTGCCAGAGAGGTACACCACATACCTGCTAGTACTGTATGCACTTCATAGAACCAAAATATTCTAAAACTATTCCCTCATAGGACTATGCCTGTGATTGTCATTTAAAAGTTGCACCACAGAGAATAACTTAAAATTCCCATTGATTTAAATGAACATTTATCTCCTAAATTCTAGAGTGGTCTCCAGCTCCTTCCTTGTCAATGCATTGGATGCCTCTCTGGCATTCAAGGGGTTGAAGGTCCATAAAACAATGGGAAATTTGGAAAGTTTTCGTTGTCCTCTAAGCTATGTTTCATTTGCCCCAGAATTATTTGTTTTTAACATGTTTTTTACACTATTTTGTGCAATATGTTATATGAATATGATGGTGAAGTACCAGTGAAGTGTGCTGGTAGACAGGGCCGGATATCCCAAGAGGCAAAATAGGTAACTGCCTAAAACTCTACATTTTGAGGAAAGCCGCAGCTGTGCTGGCCACACCAATTTTCTGAATTGTGCTCGTGGCAAGAGAAATCTCTATGTTCTTGCATTAGTCTTATACCCCTAATAGGCTATTATTTAACCCTTTGAATGCTAGAGAGATCTTGAATGCATTGCGTTGGAGATCTCTCTAGCAACCAAGGGGCTTACGTTTTTTTGGGGGTTGTTGGTGATAGTAATACTTCAATTTTACTATCCCCCATCTTGTAGCCCTTAAAAAATTGAATTAAGCCCAGCAGCATCTCTCAAACCTTTATGGTTTGAGAGATATCCGCTTTCAAAGTTCCCTCTCTCCTAACGTCAGCATTCTAGCTGAAAGCTGGGGAATCCGGTCCTAGGACTGGCAGAGGCTCTTCAGCTGAACCGGGATCACAATATGGAAGAAGAAATCCTTCACTGAAATGATCTTCTATGTGTGCTTGCAAACCAAGCACACATAGAAGAGCATTTCAGTGAAGGATTTCTTCTTCCATAATGCAATCTCGGCTCTGCTGAAGAGCCTCCGCTTACTCATGGACCGGATTCCCCTGCTGTCAGCTAGAACGCTGATGTCAGGGGAGAGGGAACTTTGAAACCGGATATCTCTCAAACCATTAAGGTTTGAGAGATGCCGCTGGGCTCGTTTAATTCAGTTTTTTAAGGGCTACAAGATGGGGGCTAGTAAAATTGAAGTATTACTATCCCTTTAAAGCTTTGTTTTGGTGAGGCAATCTACATATTCATCATTCATAGTGGTCAGTAAGTATTTCTACCCAAATCAAGGTAAAGGGGACTTTTTTTGTTAGGAGTTGGTAACGTTCCGTATTATTCTTGAGTTCACAAAAACGTGATTAAGGGAATTTACATGTATATTGGTATAAAAAGCAAATTAATGGTAAGCCTGGTGTAAGAAATTCTATAACCCCTCTTACCAAGAGTATAATTATTCTTTTGGGTAGATGTGACTAAGAAAACACACGAACAAGTGATGATAAAAATTATTATATTATGTACAAAATCAAAATACTGTTAGGTGCATGAATAAAACAGTATTATGAGTGACATAAATAGATAAGATGGAATGATTTGTGATACCAGTAAATATTATGATGACAATAATCTCCTCACATCCTCCAGCTCTGATCTTATGTGGTTTCCGGTCTTCTGCTCTGCTGGGCTCATATCAGGACTCTCAAGGACAGGTCTTCCCTCTTGGACTCAGGATTGCTCACATTCTGTACTGCTCACCTCCCAGGCTGTAGTCTGGCCATCACTTGCTGCCCCGAAGTCCCCAAAAGTACCTCTCTTTTATACCATTTTTCTATCAGTCAAGTCTGGTGAAAACTGGTCAGCTGGCAGGATACATCCCAACTCGCCTTTTCTCACCACACCCACTTGCAATTTCTTGGTGGTATGATAAAGATAGTGATGTGATGGGGAATGTTCAAGGAAGAACTTTATCAGATGTCACCCCTTTGACAAACAAAAGACAGTTTGGATATCTGTCCTTTGTTTGGTAGTCTTCACTCCTTTCATATTTAATTAAAAAATATATTTCCTTTGGTTCTCAAATGCCTGACTAAGTAAGAGCATCCTATTAAACCTTTGATGTTCCTTTTGTGTTTCCCAGGAGTTTGGAAAGGTTGAAATTACCTTGAATTCTTAATTAAGTAAACAAAATCCCACTGTTCATGTATCAACTGTATATCTTTAGACCAGTGATTCTCAGCTCCAGTCCTCGGGGCACACCAACAGGTCATGTTTTCAAGATATCCCTAATTAATCACAGGTGAATCAATCACAATGACTTAGCCACTAATTACTCACCTCTGATTAAGCAGGAATAACCTGTAAACCTGCACTGTTGGTCTGCCCCGAGGACTAACGTTGAGAAACACTGCTTTAGACCCATAATACAGATATCTATGCACAGATCTATACTAACACATACATTATATGTATATACAGCAATGTGCAAAAGTTTTAGGAAGGTGTGAAAAAATGCTGTAGTGCATAGAGAAGAGTCCTGGAAGTCATGTCAACATCGAGTCTGTCTAGGATAACATGAAGAGAGAGAAGCAACTGAGGCGCCTAAATCCACAAAAGAACTGGGGTTAGTTCTCCAAGATGTTTGTAACAACCTACCTGCCGAGTTCCTTAAAAAACTATGTGTAAGTGTACCTAGAACAGATGCTGGTTTGAAGGGATTTGATTTGATTTAGAGTTATCTTCTGTTCATTCACTATCCATTTTGTTCATTGATAAATATAAACTATTAACATGTCTATTTTTGAAAGCATTCTTACTTTACAGCATTTTTCACACCTACCTAAAACTTTTACACATTACTGTATATATATATATATATATATATATATATATATATATATATATATATATTTGTCATGTTTGTTCATTCTGACTTTCTTACACTAGTATAAATGGATAGAAAAAAAATAAAAAGGTATTTTAATGGGATTACATGGTGGGTCAAGACATATTAAAAAAATGTTAAACAAAAATATCATATCGGTTTACTGCTCCTTTAAAGGGATAGTAATGTTTCACAAAAAAAAGCAGCTCCAGTTAATCTTCACAGTATTTGGACCATGGAGAGTGTTATTTCAGTACTGTCAGAGTTGTAGTTCAAGAGTAATTTTATGATAAAGTATCCCCCTCCCGCCCCTTTTACTGATGTAACACTGCTCAGAGCAGCAAAACTGTCCAGATGGATCACAGAGAGGGACAATCTTCAGTGAGCGTAAGGAAAAACCTGTCATGGGGGCAGGGTTTTCCTTATGCTCACAGTAAGAAGATTGTCCCTTGCTGTGAGCTGTCCGGTCAAGAGACCAGATTCCACATCTGAGGGGAGGTACATAGAAACATAGAATTTGATGACAGATAAGAACCATTTCGGCCCGTCTACTCTGCCCTTTTTCCTACTGTAAAAACCTCAAACCTTTTTTGGTCCTTGGTCTTTTCTTATGTTAAGGAGAACCTTATGCCTATCCCATGCATGCGAAAATTCTGTCACTGTATTAACATGTACCACTTCTGCTGGTAGGTTATTCCACTTATCCACTACCCTCTCAGTGAAGTAAAACTTTCTTACATTACGTCTAAACCTGTGTCCCTCTATTTTTAGACTATGACCTCTTGTACTAACATTTTTACTCCTTTGAAATGTACTTCCCTCCTGCATTTTGTTGAATTCCTTCATGTATTTGAATGTTTCTATCATATCCTCTCTCTCTGTTCTCTCCTCCAAGCTATACATGTTCAGATCCTTTATTCTATTCTGATATTTATTTTCCTGTATACCAGTCACCATTTTAGTAGCCCTTCTCGGAATTTTATCTATATCCTTCTGGAGATGGGGTCTCCAGTACTGTACACAGTACTGTAGGTGAGGTCTAACTAGAGATCTGTAGAGTGTCATGATTTCTTCCCTTTTTCTGCTACTAATGCCCCTAGCTATACAACCCAGCACCCTGCTTGCATTCCTCCACTGCTTTAATACATTGCCTGCCTAACATTAAGTCATTATAAATAATTACTCCCAAATCCCTTTCCTCTGTTGTCTCTGACAGCACAGTAACCTTAATAGTATATTTTTCCTTCGGATTTTTATGTCCCAAGTGCATTATTTTACATTTATCAACATTAAACTACAGCTGCCACACTCATGTCCATTCCTCTAATGTACCTAAGTCATTTGTCATTTGGCTTATTTCCCTTGGAATGTCTACCCTACTGCAGATTTTTGTATCAACTACCCTAAGTAAAAGGGGCAGCTTACACTAAGTAAAAGGGGCGGGAGGGTGATACTTATGACAGTATTGAAATAACACTCATGGCCCAAATTCTATGAAGATTAATTAGAGCTGCTTTTTTTGTGAAACATTACTATCCCTTTAAAGTTTTAATATTTCTATGTATAGTCTTATGCAGGGCTGGATTTCCCAATGGGCAGAGCAGGCAACTGTCTTGAGTTCCTAATTGGAGAGGAGTCTCAGCTGTGCTGGCCATATCCACATTCTGAATTGTGGGTGTGGTGAGTGCAATCACAGTGTCCCTACACCAGTTCTATACCACTTTACAGGTTATTACTTAACTTCTTGACTGCTAGTGAGATCTCCAACACACTGATGCACAATGATTGCACTTTCTTGTTCTTGCTTGTTATAAGCCAAGGGGGTTTTCTGTGCCAGGAAACAGTGGATGGGACTAAGGCAGGGTCATGTGAGGAGTAGGGGTGTGGCCATGGGCAGAGCTAAGGGCTCCTAGAGTGCCTTGCCTAGGGGAGCCTGGGATGTAAATCCAGCCCTGTTTTTATCTGTTTACCTAGCTTAGTAACAAAGTCCACTAATCCATTTTCCTTTTTTGTAGTAAAATCTTTTCCTCTCTGCTGCATGTTTTGCCATTCTGAAACAAATCATTAGCTTTAAACAGTTGGAGAATCCAGTATTATGCGCTAGTTGTTCAAAGTGTTTAATAAGGCAGTGAGTTGTGTAAAGTCATCATTATGTGCGCTAATGATGTTCCATATTTAAAAGACCAAAATATCTTGTTCCGCTATCTTGTTAAATGTCATCTGTGCTGTACTGATCTAGAGATATTAAAATACATTTAGAATTTGACTGTGCTGTACAATTCAGCATTAGTGAAATAAATTAGCTTTTGGTGCCCGGTGAAATATGGGGATTTTTTTTATTTCTTTCACCGATCATATGAACAGTTCCTCTTTGAATAGTAGAGGGGTATAAGCAAAGGTTGCCTCTCAAGATGATGGAGATTGGTTGGGGATGATAGGAGTTGTAGTCTTCAACAGCTGGAGAGCCATGTGTTGCCTGCTTCTGGTAAAGTTGGGTGATCATATGTCCTTTGTTGCCCAAGACAGACCCCAATTTTAAAGGAATATCATCATGCAATATGGAAAAAATATATAT
Organism: Rhinophrynus dorsalis; assembly: GCA_037306005.1. Taxonomy (NCBI): domain Eukaryota; kingdom Metazoa; phylum Chordata; class Amphibia; order Anura; family Rhinophrynidae; genus Rhinophrynus; species Rhinophrynus dorsalis. Next base: position 72,801,888 of record CM074721.1, on the reverse strand, counting down.
ATATATATTGCAGGGTTAATAGTGCTGAGTAAAACAAGGGTACTCCAACTAATGAGATGTTTTATTCAAAAGTTATTTATTCTCAAACTTTGGGTGCAATAGGTCCATGGCCTGGAATGTTATAATGGTATTGTTGTTACAGTAACCTATGGAGGGTTATTGTTACTGACAAATGCTATAAATACAATTGTAGCATTGCAGCTTAACCCTTTGATTGCTAGAGGAGTACTTGACGCACCCCTGTGGCACTCAAAGGGTTAACAATTTCAAGTCTGAGATGTAATAACTTTTGAAGAAAACATCTCTTAGCAGTGGGAGAACCCAAGTTTTATCGATCAGGTAAACCCTGCAGTGTATATATTTTTCCATATTATGAAATACTAGCCTTTTAAATATGTCCCACATCTAGTGCAACCTCCTTTTAGATCCTGTAGCACAGAGTTCTAAACCCTAGAGTCACTTCCAGTTGACTGCTGTGATAGAAAGTGACTCCTTTGATTGGTTACATGAAAATGGTCTCCATTACTTTAGGTAGCTTTATGCTACTATAATATGGCACTGCACATCCTCTTTGGCATCAGGAAGTAGGGCTCGGATTGCCCTCTAGTGTTTAGAACTCTGAGAGAAGGCCATTTTCATGTAGCCCAGCACAGGCGTCACTTTCTGTCAAAGCAGTCAATGGGCAGTTCTCCCTCAAGAGGTTAGAACTTTTTCATGCTCCCAAGAAAACATGGGTTGCACTCTGACGTCCATTTATGTGAACATGGGGGTCAGGGGGTCACACATGTCATATGACCCACCTAAGCAGTCACATTAGAGTTGAGAAGTAGTCCTTTGCTCTTGTTTTAGCATTAGGAATTCATCATCAGTATTGTGGTATGTGAGATAGGAAGGACTACTAAAAGGATAGTAATATATCATTTAAACTTTAGGTCTGAGTATTAAGTACAAGTTTTTTAACGTATTGTGCTATGTATATTTACTTACAGATTTGTAGTTCAAAAGCAATTGAAGCGGAAAGGATCCCCTGCCCGCCCCATGTGGCCGCCTCCTCTTAGTGATGCAATTAGGAACTGGGACCGGATGGATGCAGCGAGGGACAAACTTAAGTCAGTAAGTTAAAGGAAAACCCTGCCCCCCCCCCTTTGTATTGTATTGTATTGTATATTTTTATTTATTTAGCGACAAACAGTGTACTTGGCACTTTAGAGATTACATTTAATATAGAAGGGGTACAATAAGTGCGGTGATTAAGTGCTTATATAGGCAGTCATAAGGGGAACAACAGGTGAGTATACATTAGGATAAGAGGTCCCTGCCCCGTGGAGCTTACAATCTAAGTATAGGATGGGTGACATACAGATACAAGCTGGTAGAGGAGGAAGTGCAGTGTTTGGCTTATGATGATAATGTTTGATAATGTTTCCATATTACGCTGTTGCTAGAGATAAAAGGTGCTCTTTTAGTTTAGATTTACAGTTGTTGAGGGTTGATGCTTGGCGAATACTTGGTGGTAGGGCGTTCCAGAGGTAGGGGGCAGAAAGTGAGAAAGCTTTCAGCTGTGAAACAGCGATAGTGGTTAAAGGGGCAGTGAGTCGTCCACCATGTGTGCTGCGTAGTGGACGTGCAGGAATATGTCAGGATATCAAAGATGAAATATAAGGCGGGGACAAGTGATGGAGAGCCTGGAAGGTAATGAGGAGGATTTTGAATGTGATATGCTGCTTTATGGGAAGCCATGACAGTGATTTTAAGAGTGGTGGGGTGAGTACTGTTCTGGAGGAGAGGAAGAGTATTCTGGTAGCTGAATTAAGAACTGATTGAAGAGGAGTGATATGGTTAGTAGGAAGACCAGTAAGAAAATCCTGCCCCTCTTGATGAAGGAGGGCAGGATTTTCCTTTGCTTACTAAAGATTGTCCCTCACCGCTCTCCATCTGGATCAGACAGAGAGGATCAGTGACACGGACAGAAGGGGCGGGAGGGGGATCCTTTCCACTTCAATTACTTTTGAACTAAAAATCTTTAAGTAAATATACAGCGCAATATGTTAAAAAACCTGTACTTAATACTAAACTAAAGTTTAAATTATATATCCCTATCCCTTCCAGTCTCTCCTTCAGAATTGTGCTCTGTGGAATAACATAACCAAGAAAATCTCTTGCGATGATATCCTAAATTATAATAATTCACTAAAAAGTTTGTCACGCACAGTCATGCGCAGTATAGACTACTATGCGTGCTGCAGTCATGCTCAGTAGAGACTGCCCCTGACGGGACTGATACGGAATGGGGAGCCCCGTAGTCAGCCCGGAGTCCTCTCTGCGCACCTTCAGTCAGACAGGAGTCCTCTCTGCGCACCTTCAGTCAGACCAGAGTCCTCTCTGCGCACCTTCAGTCAGACCAGAGTCCTCTCTGCTCACCTTCAGTCAGACCAGAGTCCTCTCTGCGCACCTTCAGTCAGACCAGAGTCCTGAAAGTGCGCAGAGAAGGTGTGCAGAGAGGACCCCGGTCTGAATTCGGAACACCCTGCTCCGTATCAGCCGCTGAGCGAGCAGTCTCTTCTGAGCATGACTGCACCGTGACCGACTGGCACTGTGGCCCGTGTACACTGGTTCTTCAACTAGTAAAATCATAAATGCAGACATGTACAGGGTACTTTATATTGCTAGGATGTATCATAGGCACTTTCAGTATTGAATTATCATAATTCACTAAAAAGTTTGTCACACGCAGTCATGCGCAGTATAGAGAGTACTGTGCATGCTGCAGCCATGCTCAGTAGAGACTGCCTGTGACGGGGCTGATACGGAATGGGGTGCTCCGAAGTCAGACCGGAGTCCTCTCTGTGCACCTTCAGGTGCGTAGAGAGGACCCTGGTCTGAATTTGGAACGCCCCACTCCGTATCAGCCGCGGAACGGGCAGTCTCTACTGCTCATGACTGCACCGCGACCGGCTGGCATTGTGGCCCATGTACACTGGCTCTTCAACTAGTAAAATCATAAATGCAGACATGTACAGGGTACTTTAGATTGCTAGGATGTATCATAGGCACTTTCAGTATTGAATAAGATTAAAAAAGCTGTCTCCTATTCATACGATACGGAATTTCTGAGAAATATATTTAACTCCTTGGTCGTCTGTTGTGACCCAGCTGAGCTCAAGTGCCACAGGAGTTTTATCTTTCTATACAGCAGAGTTTTGTGCAATGCATTGCTTTTGCCCTCAAAAGGGTTACATGGGCCAGTCAGCTTCAGTAACAGACACGTTTACAAAGTTAATTCAAAACTGTGTATGTATCATATTAGCCTAAAGGACACGTGGGTATAAGTTATCAAAAAATACTAGTTTTATTATCACCCTAAAACTTCCTAATTTTGATATTGCATGCTCTTAGTGTGGCACTTTAGGCAACATTATAATCCATGCTGACATTAGCACTAGGGTTCAGATTCGTGCTCTTGAAAAGAGCAAATGCATTTTAAAGTAGACTGTCACTCCAAAAAAATACTATGGCCTATTAAGAAAGAATAAAAAGTTAATCATATATTAAGAAAAACTAATGAATCTATCAGTGAAACTCAAATGAGCTATTCTGGAATGTTGTTTCCTTACTTCTGCACTTTTGAGTTAGGTCCTAGAGCACATGAACACTTTCCTGTATACAGACATACACACGCCACTTTTTATGAAAACCCCTATATTATAGGACTTTTCCCACTGAGTAAAACAAAGGTACTCCCACTGATGGCAATTGTTCTATTCAAAAGATATAACAATTCAAATGTGTTATACTCTCCGGAAACAGAGAACCATGCAGCTTACTTCCTGAAAGTTCTTACTAACAGGAAGTGATTCCACAGGTACTATCACATTCTGTGGAGAACTGGTGTCAACAAAGGAGGTGAATAATGGCTAACTGAGGCTTAGACACCCCAAAAGAAACAACTACAGTAGTAGAATTTAGTGGTAGTAGTCATCAGGTAAAAAATATTAATATTATTAGCCTCCTCAAACAAAAATGCCATCCTATTCCTGTAGCTAAAGTAACTCACCTCTCCCTAGAATGCAACAGAATAACTCTCTGAAATCTGGCCACTAGACGGCAACCTTAATGTAAAAAAAAAAAAACAACACGTTAAATTGTAAAAATTCTGGAAAAATGCTTTCCCAACAGCGGAAGCATGCTTGTTTTACTCGACGGGAAAAGCCCTACAATATATGATTTATTTTCATATAACAATGTTACTGGTCTTTTAACACATTAATGTGAGCAAACCCTTAACACCTCCACTATAGCATGAACGTGAAAACAGAGTAAAGTTATGCCAGTTCTCTCAGTGCTTTATTAGTACATAATGAGAAACAGGGGGCATAAACACCTTAGTAAATTATAGTTAGACAGGGGTAGCACTAAGAAAATCATTTCAGAGCCTACGTTAATACAGAATGGTATTAAAATGATAGTAATGCCTCAAACAAAATGCAGCTCTGATTCTTCTTCATGCTATATGTCTCATGTAGTATTTCAGTACTATCAGTCTTGTAGTTCAGCAGCAATTGAATGACAAAGTATCCCACTCTCACCCCTTTTACTTATGTCACGCTGTTCTCCAAGCCAGTCAGGATGGAGCGCAGAGAGGGACAATCTACTGTGAGCACAAGGACAAACCTGCCTTCCTTTGTCAGGGGGACCAGACATTTCCTGGTGCTCACAACAAGGAGATTGACTCTTGCTGTGAACTATCCGGTCAATCGACTGGATTCCACATCTGACCGGAGGTTGCTAAAAAGGGGTGGGAGAGGGATACTTTCTTATTCAATTGCTGCCAAACTACAAGACTGATAGTATTGAACTACAGCACTACATAAGACAAATAGTATGAAGAAGAATCTGAGATACATTTTGTTTGAGGTATTATTATCCCTTTAATACATCCCCCTTTTGTATTTTTATTCTTTTTCAAAGGTGAACCATTTTATTTAATTCTTGCTTTTAACCCTTTGAGTGCCAGAGGGGTGCAAAAGGAATGCGTTGAGTTCCCCTTTGGCACTCAAAAGGCTAAAAGTTGAACTTTGGGTGATTTCTCTGCTGTTTGTGCTTAGAATACTTACTTCAGACTCTCTAGCACACCCTGTTGGGTGAACACAGCTACTGCAAGCACTATTTAAAAAAAAAAAAAAAAAGTTAATTGAAATTTCAAAGTAGGGCAGCATTCAAGGAACACATGAAATTCCCCACTGTTTTATATAGATCTGTTAGCTCATTGAATACCAGAGTGGTCTCCAAAGCATTGCTATTTAATGCTTTGGAAACCCCTCTTGCATTCTAGGGGTTAAATCCCCCATTTAAATTAACAGGCCTTTTTGGTTGCTTTTAGTGTCCCCTATGGTACAGATGGTTTACTCCAGGATTGAATTTAGCGACTTAAATGGGTTCCAGGGTATGCTATGGATTCCAACATGTGGGCACAATGCAAAGAGGTCATCCAAAGTTCAGAACCCTTTTGCAATGCATTGGATACCCCTCTGTCATTCAAAGGGTTAAATATTAAAGAAAAGAGATTCTTAGAATAATAATACAGTGAAAATGTTGCTCTAAGAAGAACTGGGGTGAGATTCGCTAAGGCGTGATAATAGGGTTGCCACCTTTCTTAAAACAAAATACCGGTTGTGGTATTCTGTCCATAGTCTTAACATTGGACAGAAGCCAATTTTTTACCGGCCTGCCGGTAAAATACCGGCTGGGTGGCAACCCTACGTGATAAAGAGGTGATAACGTGGAGATGACTTCTCCAGTGATATAACTTCCCCAGTTTCTATGTTATATTATGGAGCCTATGCACTAAGATACAAAGCTGGAGAAATCTTAGTGCGTTGGCTCTATAGTATAACACAGGAATTGGAGAAATTATATCACTGGAGAAGTCATCTGAGCTTTATCACCTCTTTATCACGCCTTAATGCATCTCCCCACTAAAGTAATTCTTGAGCAAACCAACTACCTTAGGGGACAATAAAAATTCCCATTGATTTAAATTGGGTTTGTAATAAAAAGAAATGTACAGAGATCTGCAACAGTGCTTTCCAAATTCTTTTGTTCAAGTGTCTTGGTAAATGTAACCTCTGTTGTACTGAATTCCCAGGCTTAGTAGACCCCACCTTTAAGGTATAGTAATACTTTAATATTACTTATCCCCATAGTGTAAGTCTTTAAAAAATAATTCAATTGCCCCCAGTGTCATCTCTCAAACCTTTATGGTTTGAGAGAAAACCGTAAGCAAAGTTCCCCCCTCCCTCCCCCTTCCCTGAAGTCAGCATTGTACTGACTGCAGGGATATCCGGTTTTATTTTTCATCAAGAGGCTCTGCAGCAGAGCCGTGATCGAGTTAATAAAAAAAAAATATTTCACTGAAATGGTCTTCGTGTGCTTGCAAACCAAGCACAAACCAAGCACATGTAGAAGACTGCTTCAGTGAAATAATTCTTTTTCACTAACGCAATCTCGGCTCAGCTGCAGAGTCGCAAGCCTGTCGTACGACAGAGTTCCCCTGCAGTCAGTACAACGCTAACTTCAGGGAAGGGGGAGGGGGAACTTTGCTTACAGTTATCTCTCAAACATTTATGAACCCAGGGACAAATGAATTATTTTTTTAAAGAGCTACACTATGGGGATTAGTAATATTAAAGTATTACTATCCCTTTAAAGGAGCAGTAAAACACTTTTTTTTAAAAACCTACATGTTCTAGAGCTTTTTCTGCTGAGTAAATCAAGGGTCCCCCCACTGCTGTCATTTGTTTAGCCAGCAGTTTAAATTGTCTGAAAGTGAATCACAGTGTGATTACTTCCTGACAGTTCAAACTGGCAGGATGACTCAGCAGTTTTTATAACATTTTAAGGAGAAATGTGTGTCAGTAACGTACTTCTCCTAGACAATAACAATAATTAGAGTCTGATTGCTAGAGGCACTGCAGATATGAAAAGAAATAAGAGTTAAAACTAAACTCTGAACCTATGCATCTCTCAGTAGTGGGAAACAGGAAAAGTCCTATAATATACACTGCTTCATAACAAAAGTCTACTGCTCCTTTAACTGGGAACACATGAAAAATGTGTACTGCAGGGCTGCTTAATTTCAGGGCTGCCTTGGAATAAGTATATGTCCTATGTGTTCCTGGTTAAAGGCCAGCCTATTCTAAGCAAACAAATTTTGAAGGGTAACAACTATCCAATCACTCCCACAGTGTGAGTTATAGGTTTGGCCAATGCAATCCCATGGCCCATGGTTAGGGTGACCACATTTCCATTCTGCCATTCAGGGATGCTGTAGTTATGAGAGTACTTCTCTCCAGCTCTAGGGCAGCTCTGCGGGAGGGGTCAGTATACATGACTGGACATCAGTGCTCGAATTGCTCTTTATCTGGCACACCACAGAGTTCTAAACACTAGAGGGAGAACGGTCCATTGACTGCTGTGACAGAAAGTGATGCCTGTGCTATAGGAATATATACATCACACCCAAAGCCTTAGACTAATATTACACAGTAGGCAATGGGCAGTTCTGTTTCTAGTTCTATATGCAACTCTTGTTCTCCCAATGAGTGTCAGATGGGTGTGCAATGCATTGCTTTGCTTTGCAATGTGTACCCCTCTGTTATGATTTAATCAGGGACACTTACAAAAGACAAACACTTCAGGGTTGCACTGATTCCTGAGCAATCCTGCAGAATTACACCTTCTCCTCCTTCCCACCCTGTTCTTTCCACTTCCCACCAACTTCTTCTTCTCACCATGTTCCTCCCACTTCCCACTCACTTCTCCTCCTTCCCACCCCGTTTTTCCCAGTTCCCTTCCACTTATCCTCCTCCCCACCCTGTTCTACCCGCTTCCCACCCACCACTCCTCATTGCCACCCTGTTCCTCCCAATTTCTGCCCATATCTCCTTCCCACTCTGTTCCTCCCACTTCCAACCCATTTCTCCTCCTTCCCACCCAGTTCCTCCCACATCCCACCCAGTTCTTCTCCTTCCCACCATGTTCCTCCTACTTCCAATCCATTTATCCTCCTCCTCCTCCTCCCCACCGTGTTCTGCCCACTTCCCACCCATCACTCCTCATTCCCACCATGTTCCTCCCACTTTCTGCCCACATCTACTTCCCACTCTGTTCCTCCCACTTCCCACCCACTTCTCCTCCTTCCCACCTTGCTCTGTCCAATTTCGACCCATTTCTCCCCTTTCCCACACTGTTCTGCCTATTTCCCACCTACTTCTCCTTCCCACCCTGTTCCTCCCACTTCTCCTTCCCACCCTATTCTAACCACTTATCCTCCTCCCCACCCTGTTCCACCCACTTTTCCTGCTTCCCACCTTGTTCATACCACTTTCCACCCACTTCTCCTCCTTCCCGCCCTATTCTACCCACTTATCCTCCTTCCCACCCTGTTCCACCCACTTATCCTGCTTCCCACCCTGTTCATACCACTTCCCACCTACTTCTCCTCCTTCCTGCCCTATTCTACCCACTTATCCTCCTTCCCACCCTGTTCCACCCACTTCTCCTGTTTCCCACCATGTTCATACCACTACCCACCCATTTTTCCTCCTTCCCACCCTATTCATCCCACTTCTCCTCCTTTTCACCTTGTTCTTCCCGCTTCTTACACACGTCTCCTCCTTCCCACCCTACTCCTCCCACTCCCACACAGTTCTCCTCTTTCCCACCCAGTTCCAGCCATATCATGCCCAATTATAATCAAAATGATGTTAAGCTCCACTCACCCAATTAAGCTCCACTCCCTTATGATGCAAATCTCCTCATTGGCATAGTTCTGAGCACAGCACGTGAGCCCTCTACGGGTTCTGAAGAGGATGAAGTTCCCAGGTATGGATATAAAGAAACCATAACGTTTTAATCCCATGAATCAAAAACAATGTAGTAACTTTACATTATATTAATTAAGCCTCCTTACTTTTTCCTTCCTCATAAAAGTGGTCCTGTTACCATAAGACAAATTTAATGTATTTCACAGAGAATCCAATTCTGCCTTTATTTTGCACAAACCATTCGTCTATAAAATAAATACTTTTAGAGAAATTAAGGTAACTTTTATGTATTGGTGGAACATGTGGCACCTTATATGCTAACTCCCTGCCCTGAATGCTAGCTAATTAGTTGTGTTTGAGACCAAACATATCACTTGCTGTGAGATTGGAAATAACCTCAGTGCATGGGATCTGCCTTGATTCATTTATTGCACAATGTGTGGTAATACTAGCCTACCACATTTACCATACCTCCTATTTGTCCCTCTTTAAGACTCTAATCCCTCTGTCCCTCTTTCCCACCCTGGTGTCCCTCTTTTTAGGAGATCAGACTGTATGGTGTGTATATGAGTTTATCCAGTTGGTCCACAGCAATAAAGCTCACATTAATGTTTTTTGAAACATTAATATATGTGTTTATAAATTAATCTGTATAAATAAAATACTTTGGTCTAAATATTTTATTCAGTTACACAGAAAGGTGTCAATAGGTCATAAATTAGCCTAAAAAATTATTGGTAATGCCCCGCCCATTACCCACACCCCCAGCCACGCCACATAAAACAGAAATGTTCATTTTAGGACATTTGAAATGTTGGGAGGTATGATATACTAATTAGCATAATGTGCCACATTGTGCTACAAACAAATCTTACTGTCTCAAAAAACTGTTTATATTACAAATAAACGGCTAGCACAAATATAGGCAGTTTTTAAAATTAACTAAATTTAACATTGATAGGTCTAACCCAGTAATGCATTGTTGAATAAGGTACTTTAGATGACAATGGCCCTGAAGGGGTAAAATGTTTTTTGGATCTAAGTGTGGAAATCCCAACTTGCTCTGCTGAACAGGTGTTTTAGACAGCAAATAGGATTAACAAACATTTCCTGCGGCCTTGTATAGTTACCCACATGGCATTACTCAGCCTCTCCCTTCCCAAAGCCATTCATCATTAGGTACTATTTCTATAAACCAGGTACAACATTAATGACCTCAGCTGCTTCTTGACAAATTGGGTTGTTAAAAGAGGGAGATTGTGATTGTGAAGGGGGAGGGATGTAACAGTCTGCATGGATTATGATTTGGGACTTCAAGACATTTGTGCTAGCTGGGTAATAATAAAAAAATGAGTAACATAATTTAACCCTCTGTGGGAAAATTCAAAGCACAACCTTCTTTTTAATAATCAAGGGACACCAAAAAGCAGACTCTATGGTGGAGATTCAATAAGCTGTGATTAAGCAGACATGACTTCTCTAGTTTATCACTTCTCCAATTCCTATGTTATTCTATGGAGCCTATGCACTAAGATTTCTTCAGCTCTGGAGATGTTAGTGCATAGGCTCTAAAGAATAACATAGGAACTTGGGAAGTGATAAACTGGAGAAGTCATCTCCACTTTATCACTTTTTTATCACCGCTTATTGAATCTCCCCCAACATCTTCATAAAACATACCCCCTTGAGTGTCTGAACGGTGTCCATCACATTGCTTACAGTTTTGTTGGGCACCACGCAGGTACTTAAATGGTTAATATAAATTGCAGAATCTGATTTATTTTTTTGGCAGGCTTAGGGACACAGTTTCCTGTGGCACTCCTTACTTCATCACAATCAGAGTGTAATCTCTTTTAGCTCACAAATGCCAAACACATAGAAGAAATATTCTGAAGCACATCACACAGGTCCTGCCAAAATGTCAGACAATGCTTCCCTGAACAAAGAAAACAGCTAACCCCAGGCATACGTTTCAGCTTTATTGGACCTTGTCTGTGATGTGCAGCTGATCCCACTAGGCACTTGTGAGCAATTGGTCCACTTCTGGATTCCCGATTACACTTAGGGTGACGAATCCTAAGAGCAATTTGCATATACAGACAAGGAATCAGAGATGCTCAACTTATCTCAAGAGCTTGCAAGGGTATGCAAAAAGCTCACTGGGTTTGTGTTCTCACACCCAGGGTGGAATCTCTTAACTCACAAATGCCATACACAGAGAAGAAATATTCTAAAGCATATCATACAGGTCCTGTCAAAATGACAGTCCAGCCACAAAATGCCAGACAATTCTTCTCTGAACAAGGGAAACAGATAAAGCCAGATGTACATTTTGGCCTTATTGGACCTCATAAGCAAGGTGCAGCTGATCCCTCTAGGCACTTGTGAGCAAGGGGTCCATGAATGGATTTACCCATAACCCTTAGGATGACCAACCCTAAGAGCAATTTGCATCTACAGAGAAGTCAGAGATGCTCAGCTTGGCTCATGAGCTTGCAAGGGTATGCAAAAAGCTCACTGGGACTGTGTCCTCACACCCAGAGTGCAATCTCTTTTAGCTCACAAATGCCATACACAGAAAATAAATATTCTGAAGCATATCATACAGGTCCTGCCAAAATAACAGTCCAGCCACAAAATGCCAGACAATTCTTCTGTGAACAAGGAAACAGCTAACCCCAGAGGTACATTTCACCTTATTGGGCCTCGTCAGTGAGGTGCAGCTGATCCCTCTAGGCCCTTGTGAGCAAGGGGTCCACATCTGGATTCCCCCATTACCCTTAGGGCAGGGACATGGGGGCAGCATGGGGGGAACTGGGGTGAGAGTGGGCCATGGGAGGGAGATTTAATCTTCCTCTTCTTCTAGACTGTCAATGATGGAATACTCTCTTAGGTGGCTGTGAGCCAGCCTTCTGCAGTCCTGGATTGACACTTGCTCTCTCCTCAGTACTAGGCGATTTCTGGTACACCACACAGCGTCTTTTACACAACACATGATACGCCAGGCATCCTGAATAGTGTCCATTATGTGTGCATCTGGAAATAGTCTGTAAAGCACCAAATGGTAAGACAGGTTCTTCCTGTGAACATTGTCTCTTAGTTCAAGTTTCAGGGCGTCTAACACATCCTGGCAAATGGGCACTGCCAAAACACGTGCAGGGCTGTTTATTCTGCCACAGTGTATGAGGGGCAATGTTTGTATCTGCACAACCCCCTTGATGCATAAATGTCCTGAGGGGGAGGCCTCCCTGTTTGGCCATCCATGCCAGGTCTTTCTGCCTATTAATCAGCCTGCTTGATGCCACAATTTTCTAGGCAATATCTGCTGTGGATTAAGGGAGCCCTGAACTGAGCTCCACCATGTCCTTAGCTCTGATCAATTTGTGGATGAGTCTTGGTGTCCACAGATTGGGCTTAACTCCTTCCATTTGGTGCTCCCTCACAAACTTTGAAACATCCAGGTAGAACCATGGGGTGGTCCAGTTATAGGGAATGGAACTGTCCCACTTGTCCCAGCCAAGCCCCCTCCATGGAGGGAGGAGGAAGAAGTGGGACATGGAGTTACCCACAGAGCTTTGGTCATAGTCTCTTAAAGTCTCTCTCAGACAGTTGCAAACAAAGAAAGCCCTCAGCATAATGGGGAAATAAGGCACACCTTTGCCTCCCTTACAAGGGTCTTTGTACATCACTGTGTGCGCTTTACTGTGTCCATTTTGGAGCCACAGATGAAGTAGAAAACTGTCCTTGTGATGGCTCTGCAGACTGTAGCCAGGGGAGGCCAAGCTTGGGCCGCATACTGCAGAACAGGAAGTATTTCGTTCAGTAGCAACAGTATTTTCCCTTCTCTGGTAAGGTCTCTGAGGCTTCATAACCCAAACAGTTGTCTTACTTTGGCCAGTCTTTCATCCCAACTTTTTAAGGGCTGCACCCTCTCCACCAAACCAGATACCCAGGACTTAATGGGTTCTGACTTAATGGGGAAGGGACATGGGTCAGCAGTGACAAGCCAAAAGAGCATTGTTTCTGACTTCCTGCAGTTGACTTTGGCCCCCGAAGCTTTGCTGAAGTTCTTACACGTCTGGACAAGCTCCTCTCACCGATTGTCGGTCTGTGCAGAAGATGGTGATGTCGTCCACATAGAGCAAGCACTTCACTTCTCTCTTTCCTCGTCCTGGTGCAGTGATTCCTCTGATCTCTGGATTCTGTCTGATCCACGCAGAGAAAAGCACTATACAACAAACAAAAAGAAGAGGTGAGAGAGGGCATTTCGTGGCTGAACTGTCATTTTGCCAGGACCTGTATGATATGCTTCAGAATATTTATTTTCTGTGTATGTCATTTGTGAACTAAAAGAGATTGCACTCTTGGGGAGTGAGGATACAGTCCCAGTGAGTTTTTTGCATACCCTCGTAAGCCCATGAGCCGAGATGAGCATCTCTGACGTCTTCTCTGTATATGCAAACTGCTCTTTGTGTTGGTTACCCTAAGGGTAATGGTGTATTCCAGACTTGGACCTCTTGCTCACAAGCCCCTAGAGGGATCAGCTGTGCCTCACGGTCGAGGCCCAATAAGGCTGAAACGTATGTCTGAGTTTAGCTGTTTCTCTTGTTCAGAGAAGAATTGTTTGGCATTTCATGGCTGGACTGTTATTTTGGCAGGACCTGTATGATATACTTAAAAATATTTCTTATCTGTGTATGGCACTTGTGAGCTAAATGAAATCGCACACTGGGTATGAGGACACAGTCCCAGTGAGTTTTTTGCATACTCTTGTAAGCTCATGAGCCGAGTTGAGCATCCCTGACATCTTCTCTATATATAACATAGTAACACAGTAACATAATTGATGAGGCTGAAAAAAGACATGTGTCCATCAAGTCCAGCCCATGCCAAAAATACCCCTGTTGATCCAGAGGAAGGCAAAAAAAACCTCTGGAGCAATTTCTAATTTAGCCCCAAGTGGGAAAAAAATCCTTCCTGATTCCAAATGGCAGTCAGATATTTCCCTGGATCAACATCCTATCTGCTTTGAAGCATCTGTCATAATTTTCAGTATTGTTCTGTGCGAGATAGGCATCCATTGCTTTTTTGAAAGCAGCTGCATTATCTGCAAGTATAACATGCCGAGGCAAAGAATTCCATAGCTTTACTGCCCTTACTGTAAAGAACCCCTGCCTCTGTTTTAGCTCAGATCTTTGCGTAAATAATTAATTGGCTATTTCTTTGTATTGACCTTGAATGTATTTGTAAATGGTAATCATATCACCCCTTAGATGTCTCTTCTGTAATGTAAACAAACCCAGTTTGGTTAGTCTCTGTTTATAACTCAGATGCTCCAATCCCTTTATCAGTTTTGTTGCACGTCTCTACACCTTTTCCAGTTCAACAATGTATTTTTTAAGAACTGGTGCCCAAAATTATACTCCATATTCTAGATGAGGCCTAACCAAGGATTTATACAGAGGGAGGATAATATTAGCATCCCTTGCACCTACACCTTTTTTATGCAGGCTAGTACCCTGTTTGCTGTTGCAGCAGCTGAGTGACTGCACACTGCTGTGAAGTCTATCATCTATCAGCACTCCTAAATCTTTCTCTAATGAGGATTCTCCAAGTTGTTTCCCATTTAGAGTATATGTAGCAAGTTTGTTTCTACAGCCCAAATACATAACCTTACATTTATCTACATTAAATGTCATCTGCCACTTTTCTGCCCATTCACTCAGTTTATCTAAATCCTTCTGCAGAGAAAAAACGTCCAGCTCTGTACATATTTTCTTACATAGCTTAGTGTCATCAGCAAAGGTTGAGATGCTACTTTCAATTTCCACTTCTAAATCATTAATAAACAAATTAAAAAGCATTGGGCCCAGGACTGAACCCTGTGGAACCCAACTTATAACTTTAGACCAATTTGAAAGGGTTCCATTTACAACATATCTCTGCCATCTATCATTTAACCAGTTCTCAATCCATGTACACATAACACCGCCCAAACTGAAGCCTTTTAATTTATGCAATAACCTGTTGTGAGGCACTATATCAAAGGCTGTTGCAACATACAAGTAAACTACATCTACAGCAATTCCCCTGTCCAAATTACTACTTAGTCTTTCATAAAGCAAAGTAAATTAGTCTGACATGATCTATTCTTCATGAAACCATGCTGATTCCTACTAATAATATGGTTTGTCTTCACATTGTTCTGAATAGTGTCAGTTAGTAATCCTTCTAGTATCTTACCCACTATGGAAGTCAAGCTCACAGGTCTATAATTTCCTGGTTTGGATCTTGCTCCCTTTTTAAACAATGGAACTACCTCAGTATTTCCTCCAATCACAGGGCACTATGCCTGATGAAAGTGAAGCAATAAATATTAAGTATGATGGTCTTACTATTACTGAACTAAGTTCCTTAAAGCGGAACTTCCAGATCTTACTAAGGGATTGACAGCGTGGGTGCGCAGACTGCATTAACCTGCCCGTCAGTCCCCAAACGGGAAGGATTACTTTACACTCTGCTATTTTTTTAAAGGTAAGACATCTATTTCCAAGCTAGTCATCATATGTTTAACAAATGCATGACGACTTAGTATGATCTGAAAGTTTTGCTTTAAGTACCCTTGGGTGTATACCATCAGGTCCAGCTGCTTTATTCACCATAACTCTCTCCAGTCACTTTTAGTCCTTAGTAAGCCATGTAAATAATGTAGGAAATTCTATCATTTTGTCAGTTTGCCCATAGCCCGTCATTGCTGCTTCCTTTGTATATACAGAAGCAAAATAATGTATTTAGGGTGTCAGCCATAGCCTTATCCTCACTAATCAATTTACCTGTCTCAGTCCTGAGAGGACCAATATCAACCTTAACTTATTTGTTATTAATATACTTGTAAAATTGTTTAGGGTCTTTCTTGTTCTCATTAGCAATATTTCTCTCATTTTCAATTTTAGCTAGCTTAATTGCTTGGTTGCAGATTTTATTACATTTTTTATATTTTTTAAATGATGCATCTGACCTGTTTGACTTAACACTTTAAAAGCCTGTTTTTATTTTTCATTTCTCCGCAAACCTCATTATTAAGCCACATTGGTTTCCCTTTACTCCTCTTTGCTTATTCCCCAATGGTATATATTAACGTGTATATTTGTCTAAGAGCATTTTAAATACATTCCATTATTCTTGTGCATTTTTATCTTTTTGAAAATTACATTCCACTGAATACATTTTTAGCCTTGAAAAATTAGCCTTTTTAAAATTTAATGTTCTAGATAACCCTTGCTGCTGAATGTCTTATAATAAATTTCAAAGGATACCATATTGTGGTCACTGCTCCTCAAATGTTCCCTTACTTGTACATTGTTTATCGTGCCAGAATTGTTTGAGAGCACTAGGTCAAGCAAGGCCTCTTTTCTAGTTGGCTCCTCTACTAGTTGAGACATAAAATTATCATTTATCATACTTAAAAAATGATTTCCCTTTGTTGTGCCGAAGTCATATTGCTCCAGTCAATTTCAGAATCGTTGAAATCTCCCATTATAATTACATTTGCTGACCTAGAAGCTTTTTACATTTGCAGTAAAAGTTGAGCTTCCTCCAACTCCCTAATATTAGGTGGCTTGTAGCAAATCCCCACTAACATTTTTTTATTATGTGTGCCCCCAGTGTGTATTTCATTCCACAAGGCCTCTACCTTTTCATTGGACCTTTCCTTTATATCTTCCCTTAAGCTAGGTTTTAAGGCATGCTTTACATATAGACATACCCCTCCTCCCATTTTATTAACCATATCCCTCCTAAAAAGTAAATAACCCTCTAGATTGACTGCTAAATCATATGTATCATCTAAGCAGGTTTCAGAAACACCAATCTCATCATACTGCTCATGTGTTGCAATCATTTCTAGTTCCCCCATTTTACCAGCCAGACTAAGAGCATTTGCATGCATACATTTGATCATTTTGCCAATCTGAAAGATTTCCTACTTTGTCAAATGTATCTGCCTTTTATCAGGCTGTAACCATGGCAACTCCCTATTAGATGATCTAGCCCATTCCCCTTCTCCACCCCCATGCCCCTTCTCTAATCCCATTTCCTCAGTTATACTGCCTTCCCTATCCCGTGTTGCAGCACCCTCCCCCCTTCTAGTTTAAAGTTTCCTCCAGCCCTCTAACCATCCTAACACCCAGCACTGTGGACCCCCTTCTGCTAAGGTTCAATCCATCACGACTATAAAGATTGCCCCCAAGGGAAAAGGCTGCCCAATGTTCTAGGAACCCAAACCCCTCCTGCTTACACCAAGTCTTTAGCCACGGATTTAACTCCCTAATCTCCCATTGCCTTTCTAATGTTGCGCGTGGGACAGGTAGTATTTCAGAAAATAAAACCTCAGAGGTCCTCTGCTTATATCCTAAGTCCCTGAAATCCTTCTTAACGGACCTCCATTTTCTACTGACTTTGTCATTAGTACCAACATGTACCATGACAGCCGTGTCATGCCCAACAATCTATCAACCGGATCAGCCACATGTCGAACCCAAGCTCCCAGGAGACAGCAAACTGTATGATTGTAGTGATCCTGGCATTAGTCACCCTAAGGGTTATGGGGTAATCCAGACGTGGACCCCTTGCTCACAAGTGCTTACAGAGATTGACTGCACCTCACAGATGAGGCCCAGTAAGGCTGAAATGCACATCTGTGGTTAGCTGATTCCCTTGCTCAGAGAAGAATTGTCTGGCATTTTGTGGCTGGATTGTCGTTTTGGCCGGACCTGTATCATATGCTTCAGAATATTTTTTCCTCTGTGTATGGCATTTGTGAGCAAAAAGAGTTTGAATCCTGGGTGCCAGGACACAGTCCTAGTGAGCTTTTTGCATACTCTTGCAAGCTCATGAGCAGAGCCGAGTTGAGCATCACTGACTTGTTCTCTGTATATGCAACTCACTCTTAGGTTTGGTCACCCTAAGTGTAATGGGGGAATCCAGATGTGGACCCCTTGCTCACAAGTGCCTAGAGGGATCAGCTACAGCTCTCCGACGGGGCCCAATAAGGTTGAAATGTATGTCTGGTGTTAGTTGTTTCCCTTGTTTAGAGAAGAATTGTCTGTCATTTCATGGCTGGACTGTCATTTTGGCAGGACCTGTATGATATGCTTCAGAATATGTATTCTCTGTGTATTTCATTTGTGAGCTAGAAGAGATTGCACCATGGGAACGAGGACACAGTCCCAGTGAGCTTTTTGCATACCCTTGCAAGCTCATGAGCCAAGTTGTATAGCTAGGGGCATTAGGAGCAGAAAAAGGGATATGGTCATGCCACTCTACAGATCTCTGGTTAGACTTCACGTAGAGTATTGTGTTCAGTACTGCAGACCCCATCTCCAGAAGGATATAGATAGTCTAGAGCAAATTCAGAGAAGGACTACTAAAATGGTTAGTGCAGTGGCATAACTATAGAGGTTGCAGGGGTCACACCTGCGACTGGGACCGTGCACTCCAGGGGCCCGGCCTCCCCCTGCGACCCCTCCACCTGGTGCCCGCAATCTCCCACCGGTGCTCTAGTAATGCAGAGCTTGGGAGATGATATCATCTCCCAGCGCTTTGCATTACTAAGAGGACCACACGGGAGCTCCAGGTAGGAGATAGGGGCATTGTGGAGGGGGTCAATGTGGTCGGGGGGGCCCATTGCACTTCTTGTACCAGGGTCCGGAAGTTTCTAGTTACACCTCTGGGTGAGTGGTTTACAGGCAGGGGAGGGCTGGCTAATTCCAGCCTGGGGGGCAGGTACAATCAAGTGGCCCATTTTTCTTATCGTTCTAGCCCTCTGTACTAGACCACCTCCTTTTGTTTATTTTATTATTGTTGCAGTAATATGACAATCCAATTATTAACTGTGAATTATTTTTAATATTTGATCTAATTTTTTTTTAGATATCATGCTTACAATTGAAATGAAGCAACACTACTAATGCCACAGAGATTACAATTGCAATGGACCTACGCTAATGATGCCTCAGAGCTTACAACTGAAATGGAGGTATAGTGGTACCCCATAGCTTTCTATTGAAATGTCTCCACACTAGTTATGTCACGGAGCTTACATTTGAAACGGCACTACACAAGGTATACCACAGAGCTTACAACTGAAGTGAAGCTACACTAGTGATAGCACACAGCTTTCAATTGAAATGTAGTTACACTAATGATACCACAGAGCTTACAATTGAAATGGAGATAGACTAGTCATGCCACAATGCTTACAACCGGAATGGAGCTAAACAATTGATAGCACAGCTCTTACAATTGAAATGAAGCTACACCAGTGATACCACAGAGCTTCCAGCTGAAATTGAGCTACACTAGTGATACCACAGAGCTTTCGGTTGAAACCAAGGAATGACAAAATGGGGAAGAAAGCAAGAGTGAGGAATAAAGGTAAGGGGGAGAAATGTGCGTGTGAGAGATAGAGAGGCAATAAGTAGAGTGTACAGTAGGAGAGAGGGGGGCATGGGGAACCAGACACCACACATTACATGAACAATCTGAATGCCAGACCAATGTCCAACACAAAAATGCCTCTGACACCCCTCTGACACTAAGAGTAAATTAATTTAACCCCCTGAATGACAGGGGACTGGCATTTTCTTAGCACTCAAACAGTTATTGCTATGCAAAAAGGATGTTTGACCTGTGGCTCTCCAGCAACTGTTTAACCACAGCTAAAATAATCCCCTGGCTAATTGGGGTTGGAGTGTAACATTTGAACATCAGTATAATACATAGCAATAACTCTTTGAGTACCAAAGGGGTGTTCAAACCTCTGGCACTCAAAGGGGTTAAAGTGGAATAATTGTAAGTGCCAGAGGTGTGTCCAGCACATACAAATCCTTACATTTACCTGGCACTCAAAGGGTAATCACTTTAGTACTTTGGGTGCCAGTGGTTGTGGCATCCTCTTGGTACTCAAGAGCTGCTTCTATATAAACTGGTTATGTGTGTTCAAGCTGCGGCTCTTTGTGCATTAACTCTTTGAATGCCAGATGGGTTTCCAATGCCTTGCTTTTCCAGTACATTTATCAAGACACCTTTCTCTCAGTCACTAATGAGTTTAACCCTTTCAGTGCTAGGGGGGCTGGACATCCCTCTTGCAATGAAAGGGTTAAAATAAAAATGGGATCTTTTTCAGTACTATAGTGACCTGGGCAATGGGAGCTATTTGGCCTGTTAAATGCATATGAAGAACAGATTGGCCACAGAAAACTTTTAGCATTGGTGCTGGCCAGTGGAGTAGGTGAGTGCAGAGTGTGCGCAGTAGCAGCAGGCAGCAAATTCATTCACTGGACTCACATGCTTCTCACATGATTCAATCTGTGGGAATGCTGGGAAGCTTACTGCACTCACAGTAGAGAGCAGGAGGGGCTTAGTGGGAAAAAATTGCCCACATTGCCCAAGGCCCTCCTTCTCTGCTTGCTGGGCCTGGGACACCAGTCACTCTTGTCCTATTTGATGCCAGCCCTAGTTGGAGGGTGTGTAAGTGCTGGGTTGCTCCCCATGCAAACTACACCACTGCTTTACAGCAGCAAGAGGGAACCTGCCCCTGACTGTGGGAACCCAGTTGTGATCTCAGCATTCATAGAGAAACTGCTGTACTTATTAATTTAATGGGACATTAATGTCCCATGCATTTTTTTTGTAGAGGATAAAAAATAAACTCAATGGCACAAATCCTCTCTCTCAAACTGCTATGGTTTGAGAGATATTTGCATTGAAAGTTCCCCCTCCCTCCCCTTCTCCTGACGTCAGCATCTAGCTGACAGCAGGAGATCCCAGTCCGGGGACCAGCCTGCGGCTCTGGTCTGCAAGCACACTTTGTAGACAGTTCCAATGAAGTAATTATTTTCCAATAACGCGATTTCAGCTCTGCTGCAGAGCCTCCTCTAGTCGGCCGACTTGAATCTCCTGCTGTCAGCTTTACAGCTGACATCAGGAGAAGGGGAGGGAGGGGGAACTTTGAATGCCTATATCTATCACCCCATAGCTGTTTGAGAGATAGGATTTGTGCCATTGAGTTTATTTTTTTATCCTCTACAAAACTATAAAAAAAATTATGGGACATTACTGCCCCTTTAATCCCCTGGATGCTAAACAAGCCTACAAAGTATTACAGAGGGGTTAAGGTGGCCCACTACTTTATACATTAGCACATGGTCCACCATGTGGTCTAACACAAATTAACACACAAGCTTACCCACATTATATTTAAAAACCGAAGTACTAAGCTGTTAAGGTATATTAATGCTTATTTTGAAAAAATATGCTGAGTAAAACAAAGGTAAGCCCACTTCTAGTAGATGTAGCTGTAAAATGTGATTGCTGCTTTTCCTTGTGTCCTAGGATGTGTGCAGTATTTTATATTGCATTCCCATGCCAGTGGGGAACTGCAGACACTAATTTTATTGCCACAACTCCTCAAAAGCACTGTAACAAGATGCTATTATATGCCAAACTGGGTTAACAGGTAATTGCCCCTACTCTTGAATGTGCCCGTTCAGTGCATCCATACATATTTCATGATGAAATACAGATTATAATAATTGTATTATAGCCAGGAGTTTCATTTACTTACTTGACCAAAAGTTCAAGTTGTGTGCTGCCGGGCTAGGAGCACAGTCTTCATCTAATTCTATGCCTGGCCTGGCTGCTCTGACTCTCAGCATCAGATCCTCATACATAGCGAGTGTGCAAGTGAGAACATCTCTACATTTATATAATAAATACTTAATAAATGTGTTATTTTAGGAGATGACAATCCCCACTTTATTCTAAAACCTTTATTAGATACCAAGCCAGGTAACATATAGCATATGCAGTTTTAGATTTGGTAATCCACAAGGAAAATGGAACAATTCTGGAGCAAGCCAATTGCACCATGGGGAACAAATGGAAATACCCATTGATTTAAATGGGGCTTTTAACCCCTTGAATGTGAGTGAATGAATGCTAGCTTCACAATGCATTACAGACCTCTATGACCATCAAGGGTCAAAATACCTATTTAAATAAAATTTAATTATTATTTGTTCCCTATGGTGAAGTTATTTTACCCCAGAATTACTACACTTTTCTTTTACAAGTTGAGGATGGGTTTCATACTAAGAAACAATGCTCTTACTTACTGTACCTACTGAATGATCCTCATAAAAGCTAATGCAGATTGTTACATTGTACATGACTTTACAACTTTATGCAGAAGGCACAAGATGGACAATTCTGGGACAAACCAACTGAACCATGAAAGGGATGAAAATTCTCATTGATTTAAATAAAGATTTTAAGCCCTTGAATGCTAGAGAAGCAATGTGTTGGAAGCCTCTTTCATTCAAGGGGAAAAAAGCCCAATTGAAAGCAATGGGAATTTTAGGATTGTTTACTCCTATGGTGTAGATGGTTTGCTCCAGAATTGCTTTGTTTTTGTGCAGTAATTTTATATTTTTTCTAAAAGATACTCTGGGATCTCACTGGGGCCTGACTCACTTCTAAACTGAACAGGGGCTCACTCTGTTTATGCCATAATATATGCCAAACTGGGGCAGCAAATAATTACCCCTGCTCTTGAACTTTTCCATTTAGTTTGTTCATACATACTGAATATGAACTACAGATTATAAGGATTGAATTATAGCCAGGTGTTTCACTTACTTGGTGGACCAAAAGTACAAGTTGGGTGCCACTGAGCTTGATGAGTCACATTCAGCAAATTTTAAACCTGGCCTTGCTGCTCTCTGGGTCAGCTCGGAGTACACAACAAGAGAGAGCAAGCAATGACATCACGCATCCAGTGAATTACCACAACACCACCCCCTAGAGGTAATGGCTGGTGTTTCAAGTCAGTGCTGGGCAAAACATCAAGAGGTGTTGGTCTCTCGTCTCGGTCTCTCGTAATGTGGTGCACTTAACCCTTTGAGGATCAGAGGTGCTTGCAGCACATTAGTTCGCAAGGAGCACACCTCTGGTCCTGAATAGTTTGTGCTATTAAAAGTTAAGATATCAGCCATAAAGCAGCCTCAAAGGACCGGCCCATAAATGTGATTGAACCAGTGGCCCGGGGGGCAATTGCCCCCCTGGCCAGCCCGCCCCTGTTTACAGGAAAAGAAATATCAGGATATGTATACACATGTATAGTGTGGAGTAGAGAAGAGAGACAGGGGATATGATAGAAACATTCAAATGAAAGGATTCAACAACATGCAGGAGGGAAGTACATTTCAAAGGAGAAAAATGTTAGGACAAGAGGCCATAGACTAAACCTAGAGGGACATAGGTTTAGACATAATGTAAGAAAGTTTTACTTCACTGAATGGGTAGTAGATATGAGGAAAAGCCTACCAGCAGAAGTGGTAGACGTTAATACCATAAGGAAATGGGAATATAAGCAGCCTTGTGCTGCCGAAGGAGCAAGTGGTTGCAACAACTCGAACTTTAATATGTAATATATCTTAAGGTATTGGGGTTTTTTTTACATAAAAATCACCAATCCATACAACATTGAGGAACACTAATAAAATAAGATAAAGTGTCTTGGGGGTGAAAGTTCCCCTTTAAGCCCAAAGTGGGTAAAAACAAATCCTTCCTGAATCCAAAAGGCAGTCGGATATTTCTCTGGATCAACATCCTATCTTCAGTGAAACCAACTGTCACAGTTCTCAATATTGTTCTGAGTACAACGGTATCCGTTACTTATTTAAAAGCCACTACAGTATCTGCAAGCAAGGCATCCTGAGGCAAAGGATTCCATTACTTTACTGTCCTTACTGTAAAAGATCCCTGCATTTGTTTTAGTTGAAAGCGCCCTTCATCTGGTCTTAATGGATGACATCTTTTTTTTGCTCAGTTCTTTGAGTAAATAGTTCCTCCTTCCCACCCTGTTCCACCCACTTCTCCTCCTTCCCACCCTGTTTTACCTACTTCCTGTCCACTTCTGCTTCTGCCCACTCTGTTCCTCCCACTTTCCACCCACTTCTCCTCCTTCTCATCGTGTTTTGCTCACTTCCTGACACAAGTGCAATAAGCCACACCCACCAAGTTAAGCTACATCCCCTTTATGATGTATCGCATCATTCACGTCTCCCTGGTCGCAACACATGAGCCCTCTCTGGGGGCTCAAGATGATGAAGTTCCCTGGTATGTGTATACTTTTCTGAGATCTCATTCATCAGACAGATGCATGGTGAGTGTATGAATGCATTTTCCTCTGATTAAAATGGGTGCAGCCCTCGCTGTATATAGGCCAATAAGCTAACAACCCACTGGAAAATAGCTTAGAAGATGATCCCCACTGGGTATAACAGACTCATTCTTACAGCAATAAGCTAAATCTTCGTGTGTGTGTGTGTGTGTGTGTGTCTCTCTCTCTTTTGGTCTCTTTTGCCAGTGAGATCTCTCTCTCTCTTCTTTCTCTCTCGCTCTGCCTCAGCTAGGCCTCTCACCCCCAATCAAGTACCCCCTGCTCTTAGATCAAGTCCCTTTCTCCCTCCCTTCACACATAGCCCCAGAAGCCACACACTTGTTGCTCCCTACTACTCTTCTCCCCACTGGTCTTTTCCACCAGACAACTCTGGCCCATATGTATAAAAGCAAATTGGAGTTATTCTGGAGTAAACCAACTGCACCATAGGGGGCAAATAAAAATTCTTGTTAAATTAAATTGGGCATTTAACTCCTTGAATGCTAAGGAGGTCTCCAATGCATTGAGAAGCAATGCATTAGAGAGCTCACTAGCATTCAAGGGGTTAAAAAGATCTATTCAAGTGCACAGGAATGTCTTGTCCCCTGTGGTGCAGTTGGTTTAATCCAGAATAACTCTACTTTGCTTTTATACATATGGGCCTCTGTTTCTACCAGCCCAGGTTTTTTTTTCACACACACACAGTCAGGTCTTTACACTCCTCCACCAAGGTCTCTTCCTCATACCCCTGCCCACACACCCATCTCTTTCTGCTTCCAACCCGTTCTTCCCCATCTCCACACACACACAGTTATCTCTCCTCTCTCCAGTAATCCTTTCTAATATGTCCCCTTCTTTCTCCTCCACACACATCTCCAGTCCTCCCATTTTTCATAGCCAACTCTACCTTCATGATCCTTCACATGTAATTTTAATATAGTTTTAACAGAGATGAATCTATCCATTCTGGAAAAGACAATCGTTTAGGCAAAGAACTCAGCAACAGGTACAGCATGCTCTTCTCTCACTTCATGTCTCTGAAAATAAGACAAAGATGAATTAAATAAAACCTCCCATCTGAAATATTAACTTTTATGATTATCTGCAGTGACATTATTACAGGGGGTACCAAGGGTCAGAGTCCAGCATCCAAGGTAGGGGGCCCGTCTGTCCAATAGGTTCTAGTTATCATCTGTAAAAATATTTTTGTGTTAGGCAGCCCAAAAATATTTGCACTGCAGCCCTCCAGTGACTAGTTATGACACTGATTAGCTGTGATTGGCTGTTCTCTCCAATCAGAGCAATCTCCAGCAGCTTTGGTGACTTGGGAACTCATCAGGGAATGCTGTAATACCTTAAGTTACACTGAAGCACTTCCTAAGGTTAGCTCTGATTTTGGCAGCAACTCACTTTGTTCCCATGAGAATTAAATATTGATGAAATATGTCCAAGGCAGTTACTACACACCTGTGCTGACATGAGGTCATATGAAGCTTTCCACCATACACTGCACTGCTGAGAGCAATCTCTGATATCCTGTCTGATGTAATAACGAGTCTCAGTAGCTGGGATATAATACAAACAGTGTGGTTCTAGCCCTTTACATCTCTGGCTGTTTGATGATTATAGCTCGAATCATCCTTTACCAGCTGTAGGCTGTTTGGGGATGATGGTAGCTGTCCTACGCAACAGCTGGTGAGTCAAAGTTTGCCTACCCCTGTTCTAGCCACTACATCCTCCATGGTCAATAATAATAGTCTCATAGACCAGTGGATGTTGAGAACTGCTGACCTAGGGCTGGATTATATTACAGGTGCTAATGTTATCACTGCTTTTATCTCCAGTTTTCCCCATTGACTTCAATAAGAAAATGTTTGATAAAACGGTTGTTAACATTTAGCACCTGCAATAGAATCTAACCCCTAAGTGGTGGCACCAGTACTGACAGCTTCATTATTGGTCCCTTATGAATGAAATCTGGGAAAATGCCCCCCCCCCCTTTACTAACCCCCCTTCCCGCTGAAGGATACCTAAGAAGAGGACTAGTATGAAGTCCAGGGGGCAGGAGATGCACTAAGGCAAGATACATTGGAGAAGATGTCTCCAGTGATATCACTTCTCCAGTTTTTATGTTATTCTATGGATCCTATGCACGAAGATCTCTCCAGGTTTGGTGATATTAGTGCAGAGGCTCCATATAATAACAGAGGAACTGGAGAAGTGATATCACTGGAGAAGTTATCTCCATGTTATCACCTCTTTATCACGCCTTAAAGCATAACCCCCCAGGAATCCTGCATAATGACTCATGTCTGCATCCATGGTCATGACATGCAATACGTTTGGAGAACCAGTCCTTTCAGAAGTGATTTACAAAAGCCATCATAATTTTCTTTCCAGGTTAAGGTTAAAGGGATAATAATACTTAATATGCAAAAAATCTACATTGTATTGTTTATCCCCCTGAGTAAAACAAGTATACTCCCACTGCTGAAAGGTGTTTTATTCAAAAGTTATTATAGCTCAAACTTGAATTTTTAGGTGCAGTATCACAGTGGCGTGAAATTGCACAGTGGTGCTGTTGCTACACCATCCTATGGACAGCTCTGATCAATAGACCATAAATCTCCATACGATGGTGTAGCTACAGCTCCACTATACAATTTCATACCACTGTGATACCACACCTAAAAAAAAGTATGATTTGAGCTATAATAATCTTCGACTAAAACACCTATCAGCAGTGGGAGTTTGTTTTGCTCAGAAGGATAACCCCTACAACATTTATTAAGTATTACTACCCCTTTAAGCAGTGGCATAGCAATGGGGGGGTCACACCTGTGACCGGGTCCCTCAATCCAGGGGCCCAGCCGCCCCCTACAACCCCCCTCAGCTAGCAACAAGGTGAGGTCTGTGCCTTCTTCAGCACAGACCTCTAGACGCTGAGCAACCTCTTCTGGACTCTAGTAATGCAGAGCGCTGGGAGATGACATCATCTCCCGGCGCTCTGCATTACTGAAGAGATGACGTGCAGGAACTCAAACTGTAAAGAGGTCTGTGCTGAAGGAGGCACAGACCTCTCCTGTCTCGCCGCTGGACCACCAGGGAGGTAGGAGCTTGGAGGCAATGTGGAGACTGGGGCATTGGGGGCAATGGGGAAGCAATGTAGAGATTGGAGCATTGGGGAACAATGTGGAGATTGGGGGCAATGGGAGAACAAGGCAATGGTGGAAGCAATATGGAGACCGGGGCATCGGGGGAGCAATGTGGAGATTGGGGGCAGTGGGGAAGCAATATGGAGACTGGGGACAATGGGAGAGCAATGTGGAGATTGTGGGAAATGCGGGAGCAATGTGGAGACTGGGCCAATGGGAGAACAATGTGGAGATTGGGGGCAATGGGGGAGCAATGTGGAGACTGGGGGCAATGGGAGAGCAATGTGGAGATTGGGGGCAATGGGGGAGCAATGTGGAGACTGGGGGCAATGGGGGAGCAATGTGGAGACTGGGGGCAATGGGGGAGTACTGTGGAGTTTTGGGGCAGTGGGAGGCCAATGTGGAGACTGGGGGCAATGGGAGAGCAATGTGGATATTGGGGGCAATGGGAGAGTAATGGGGAGTTTTGGGGCAGTGGGAGGTCAATGTGGAGATTGGGGGCAATGGGGGTGCAATGTGGTCGGGGGGGCCCATGGCAATTTCTGCACCAGGGTTTGGTGGCTTCTAGTTACGCCTCTGCCTTTAAGATTACAATTAAGAGGCTTTTGTGCTCTCTTAACTCTGAAACACAGAAGACATGTTACAAAATGCACTTTAACCCTACGAGGGGGTATGCAGCACGTTGCAGAGCAATGCGTTGTGTACCCCTCTAGCACTCAAATGGTTCATAACTGAATCCTCAGCTTAGCCCTGAAGCTATAAATTAAATGCAAAACAAGTGAAATTAAAAATGTATACTTCTCCTGACAAGGGTTTTGGGAAGCGAGCGCTAAAACCATACATGTCTCCATCTTTCAGATTCAGATGTGTGATAGCTTCCCTGATTCTGCATATTTGTGATATGAATTATTAAGTAACGTTACGGCTTTTTATTTTGATGGCGAAGGTTTTGATGAATGTGGCAGTGTAATTACTTCACATCCCGCTAGAAAAAAAAAATTAATTTTATTTACTCTGATAAATAATTAAATCCTTGGCAATGATTGCGTTTTCTTAAAGCTCCCTCCTGCGTGCTGCTGTTTGCAGCTCTCTAATTAAAAACTGGGGTGTTTGTATCTGAATCTCTGTATAGGAAATAAATACTGACATGCAAAAAAAAAAAAATTACATCAATGAAATGTGTAAAGTTTATGAAAATGTGCATTGCATCAAATTCATAAGAATCAATATGTAGAAAATCCTATATAATAATTCGCTAGGATGTTTGTCATGATGCAGTCATGTGCAGTACAGACTGCCCGCGTTTGGGCAGTCTGTACTGCGCATGATTGCATCTTGTGAGTGAGGCGAGGCAAGACTGCATTGCGTGGAGCAGTGAGGTAGCGGCCTCTTAACCCTTTGAGTGCCAGAGGGGTATGCAACGCATTGCGTACCCCTCTGGCACTCAAAGGGTTAACATATCCCAGACCTTGGCCCGTGTACATGGGCTTTTACATTAGTAGGGAAATATTAGGACAAGAGAGCAATGCAGTCAGGCTGAAGAACTAAGAGGCGTAGTAAACTGATGGTCCTCCAGCTGTCAGCGACTACAACTTCCATCATCCCCAACCAGCCAACAGCTGTATAGGGATGCTGGGAGTTGTAGTCCCCAACAGCTGGAGGCCCAACAATTAAAAAACCCCTGTACACAGAAGTACTGAAGTAATTATTACAATCTGTAGCAGAGGAAACTATTAAAAATTTCCCAGATTCTCTTAGATTAGGCTGACCATATGAACCTTTTAAAATGGGACAGAACCATTTTTTTTTTCATATTTCCAGACCTTCCCATTTTTTTAATTATAAATGTCAATTTTGTCCCTTTTTTAATATAACATATATAGTTTGTAATTTTAAAAAAAAAAAACTGAATGCGGATTGTTTCTCATAAGATAAAGTAAATCGGAACTTCACACTAGTGGTTTTACCGTACACATTGATTACCATAGAGTCTTATGACTCGAGTGACTCATAACTGTCTAAGACTCTCGAGTCTACGGTAAATTACCATAGAGTCTCTTAGACAGTGATATGACTACGAGTCATAAGACTCTATGGTAATCAATGCATACAGTAAACACAGTAAAACCACTAGTGTGAGTGACGAAGAGAAGAAGTTCCGAGTTACTTTAAGGGCAGGCTTTTTGGCCAGAGAGAGAGAACACTGCTAGTAAGAGATGAAGCAAACGCGTTCTCGCTGCTTGCAGCTTACTACGATCGGACTCGGAATGATGGAGTCCCACTCTCCGTCTGTCCCACACCCTGTCCCATTTTTGTCTCAAGGAAATATGGTCAGGTTATCTTAGATGCTAATGGGCCTTTAAAGGAGCAGTAAAGTTTTTTTTATGAAAAAATATATATTGTAGGGAATTTCCTATTAAGTAAAATAAGGATACTCACACTGCTGAGAGATTTATATTTCCAGAGTTATTACAGTTTAAATCCATCTTTTTTCAGATTAGCAGTGCCCTCTAGTGGTCAAATTCTAATTAGATTTCCTGTTAGATTTTAATGGAGAGAAAAGTCAGAAAAGTCAGAGACATACAGTTCTCCATAGAATGTGATAGAAACTGCCTGTCACTTCCTGTCAGTTAGAACTATCAGAAAGTAAACACAGTAAATTCACTTCCTGATTATTTGAACTGATATAAATTTTGAATAAAACATCTGACAGCAATGGGAGTGACCTTGTTTTATTCAGCAGGAAAAGCTCTATGTACTGCTCCTTTAAACCACTTGAATTCTTCAGAGGTCTCCAAAGCATTTCAATGCAAGGAAGTCTGCTGAAGTATTAACCCTTTGAGTGCCAGAGGGTATGCAACACATTGCTTTGCAATGCATTGTGTACCCTTCTAGTACTCATAAGGTTAAAGAGTTTAACGTCTTAATTTAAAACCCTGGAACTGGTCCCAAATTCATCTTGTGGTAAGCACTAAGGTGTCTTCTCAATCTGATTCCTGTGATTACACCTCAACTACGTCTACATCGCCATGCTTTCGACAGGATGTTGCAGTGTCCCCTTTTGACAATGGCTTGTTTGCTCACTGAAAAAGCAGAACTTTCAGATCTTACTAAGTCACCATGCATTCATTAAACACATGGCAACTAGCTTGGAAATCGATGTCTTACCTTTAAAACATAGCAGATTGTAAGGAAATCCTTGCCGTTTGAAGACCAGAACCCAGGCTACAGCGGAGACATCTTCTGCGCGTTTGCACTGTCAGTCCCAGTCTCCATTGAGTAGACTGCAGTGCACCATATGGTTACCAGAATGGACTGAAGGTGCAGGCGTGCAGACTGCACTAATCTGCCCGTCAGTCCCGAAACAGCAAATATTTCTTTACAATCTGCTATTTTTTAAAGGTAAGACATCGATTTCCAAGCTAGTCGCCATGCGTTTAATGAATGCATGGCGACTTATTAAAGCGGAACTTTCAGATCTTACTAAGTCATTTTCATATTCCTGTGGGTATCTTGATATGTTAATGTTGCTATGCGCCCCATGCACTAAGCTCCGAAAGTTGGAGATGATGTCGGAGTGCACAGTACTAACTTTTCTGTACTAAGATAGTGAAGTTGGGATCTTACAAATACAAATACTTTAGCTTCTGGAGGGTGGAAGCATTGATCTGTAGTGGCTAGCAGGTTTCCCAGACTTGCATAGGATCCCTATTGTGCGCCACAATAGTTTATATAGAAGTTGGGATCTTCCAGTAGCTTTTGGTGGAGATGCAGAGGACAGTTTGCTTTCTCTGTTATAAAGTAGAGAAAGCAGTTGCCCACTTTCAAGCCTTTGTGTGCCATAGGGGTGTGCAATGCAATGTATTGTGCACCCATATGGCACTTAAAGAGTTATAACATACACAGTCCTTTGCCAAGCTTAACAGCCGATTCAAGTACACACAGAACTAGATGTTCAGCTGTGACACGAAACAGGGGATCTGCCAGTTCTGTTTTTACCTGAACCAGCGGATCAGCTGCTACATGTAAGCAGTACAGGGCAGTTTTAAGAATTCCTGAGGTCCTTTGTAGAACTGTGAACAGAGGCCCTCCAAATACAGGTTAACATTTAGGATCCTGAAGTTTAGTTGTAGCCTTTATCTTCCTTTTTTCCTATTTGTGGGAAAATCATCCATATTTATATGTTGTGTATCCAGAACCTCCTCACTGGCCATCTGACCAGAAAGACTTAAATTGGCTAAAAATGGACTATTGGAAACCCAAGGTGAGGCCTCTTGAACTGAAAGCCCCTGGCGAATGCTCGGATACTCCCATGATTAAAATCCCCTGACACAGCTGATTATATTACAAAAAAAGAAAAATCTGTCACATTCTGAAACTTTTCCCTGCAGAATGTGGCAGAGTATTTTGTTTACACAAATCCGCTGATGGCTAAGGTGACCAGATGTCTCTTTACATGTAAGATGCTTATGAAAATGTAATTCTGCAGAACTGCACAGGAATCAGTACAACAATGCAATATGTATTTTTCATAAACTCCTGCATTTAAAGAGACATCTTGGCTATGACCCACTATTACTTGTGAGTCTTAGGCACATAACATATAAAACTTTGTGTCACATTCCCCTTCTTCCCATCTCAGACATGTTATTTACTTATGGACAACTGATTGTACGTATACATAACTCCTATGTGTCCCTCTTTAGGAGGGACAGTCTATCTTCAGGACGCAAATCCTTGTGTCCCTCTTTCCTACCCTGCCATCCCTTTTTGAGATCATAATGGGTATTGTGTACATTGCTCTACAGCAATAAAACTATTGTTTCTTTAAACTTCACTATCCCTAAACAAACATAGGCAGCTCAATCACTATGACTACACCACAATTACTCCCCAGGTACACCAACTAGTCAGATTATCAGGATATCCATAATCAAACATAGGCAGTGCAATCACAAAGACTGCACCACGATTACTCACCAGGTACAACAACAGGTCAGATTATCAGGATATCCCTAATTACACACAGGCAGCTCAATCACAATGACTGCACCACAATTACTCCCCAGGTACACCAACTGGTCAGATAACCAGGATATCCCTAATCAAACATAGGCAGCTCAATCACAAAGACTGCTCCACGATTACTCACCAGGTACAACAACAGGTCAGATTATCAGGATATACCTAATTAAACATAGGTAGCTCAATCACAATGACTGCATCACAATTACTCACCAGATACACCAACTGGTCAGATTACCAGGATATTCCTAATCAAACATAGGCAGCTCAATCACAAAGACTGCATCACGATTACTCACCAAGTACACCAACTGGTCAGATAATCAGGATATCCCTAATCAAACATAGGCAGCTCAATCACAAAGACTGCTCCACGATTACTCACCAGGTACAACAACAGGTCAGATTATCAGGATATACCTAATTAAAAATAGACAGCTCAATCACAATGACTGCATCACAATTACTCACCAGATACACCAACTGATCAGATTACCAGGATAGCCCTAATTACACACAGGCAGCTCAATCCCAAAGACTGCATCGTGATTTCTCACCAAGTACACCAACTGGTCAGATAATCAGGATATCCCTAATCAAACATAGGCAGCTCAGTCACAAAGACTGCTCCACGATTACTCACCAGGTACAACAACAGGTCAGATTATCAGGATATTCCTAGTTACACAAAGGCAGCTCAATCACAAAGACTTCTCCACGATTACTCACCAGGTACACCAACTGGTCAGATTATCAGTATATACCTAATTAAACATAGGCAGGTCAATAACAAAGTCTGCACCATGATTACTCACCAGGTACACCAACCGGTGAGATTATCAGGATATACCTAATTACACACAGGCAGCTCAATCACAATGACTGAGCCACAATAACACACCTGTGATTAAACAGGGATATCATGAAAATCTGACCTGTTGTGTCATGAACATGTAAAAACACTGCTGTATGGGCTGTATGCACAAAACAATAGTTGAAGCAATTTTGGAGCAAACCAACTGTACCACAGAGGAAAAAATGTCCATGGGTTAAATTAGGCCTTTAACCCTTTGTGTGCCAGAGTATCCAACGCATTGCAAAGCAATGTGTTTGATATCCTTCTGGCATCAATGGTTTAACTCAGAATGCTAAAGAGTGCACCAAAGCATTACCTCCTTTACAAATACTGATTACAGAAACATATTGGGAACAGAAGGGTTAACAACTTCCCAAAAGAGAAAATACATCTCCAGTACAGTGCCAAAAAATGCAGTGGGGTTGGCTGTTTCTCTTGTTCAGAGAGGAACTGTCTGGCACACTGTGGCTGGACAGTCATTTCGGCAGAATCAGTGTGATGTGATTTAGGATATCTCCTCTGTGTGTAAGGCAGTAGTGGGTAGGACAGTCACTCTGGTAAGATCAGTGTGATGTGATTTAGGATATCTCCTCTGTGTGTAAGGCAGTAGTGGGTAGGACGATCACTTTGGTAGGATCAGTATAATGTGATTTAGGTTATCTCGTTTGTGTGTAAGGCAGTAGTAGGTAGGACGGTCGCTTTGGTAGGATCAGTATGATGTGATTTAGGATATCCCCTCTATGTGTAAGGCAGTAGTGGGTAGGACAGTCACTTTGGTAGGATCAGTATGATGCGCTTTAGGATATCTCCTCTTGTGTGTAAGGCAGTAGCGAGCTAAAGGAGACTGCACCCTGGGTAGGACAACACTCCTCTAGAGTCTGCTCAATTCTATAGAAAGCTCATTCCTAGTTGAGCACCTCTGTCCAGTTCTTTGCATGTAAAATGCAGCGAAGACATCTTTACTATCCAGTGGGTTACAAAAAAGGATAACTGTAAAATGACAATGAAGCTGATATACCGTAAGAAAGATGAACAATTTTGGAACATGCCAACTGTACCATAGCAGACAAATAAAAATGCTGATTTATTTAAATGGGGCGTTAACCCTTTGAGTGCCAGAGAGATACCCAATGCATTGTGTTGCAGTTTGTTGGATACCACTCTCAGGACCAGATTCACATACCAGGTACCCCTAGGCAAAACACTCTAGGTGCCCTTACCTGCGCACATGTCTACACCGCACTCCTCACAAGACCCCCCCCCCAGTCCCATCCCATATTTTCTGCCATAGAAAAAACTTTTCTGTCTATAAAAAAGCAAGGATTTAACTCCTTGTTTGCTAGGGAGGTCTCCAAAGTATTGTTCAGCAATGCACTGGAGATCTCAATAGCAGCCAAGGGGTTAAATAATAGCCAGTATGGGGTATAAAACTGGGGCAGGAACATTGAGATTGCTCTGGCCACACCCACAATTCAGAATGTGGGTGTGGTCCTCACAGCTTAGGCCCCTTCCTTCAAAATATGGAGGTAGTTGCCTACCTTGTCTATTGGGAAATCTGACCCAGACCTCTCTGGCTGTCAAAGGGTTAAACCCCTGAATGACAGAGATCTTTCCAGAACTGCTTCTCAATGCATAGGAGATCTCTAGCATTCAAGGTGTTAACCCTTTGAGTGCCAGAGAGGGTTGCGTACCACTCTGACACTCAAAGGATTAAAAGGCCCATGTAACTCGGTCGGAATTTGGGGATTATTGTTAGTTGCTCCCTGTGGTGCAGTGGGATTGTTCCAGGATTTCTCCACATTTATTAGTAAATCAGCAGCCTTGTGTAGAACTGTGTATTACTGGTTACCTTGGACCCTCTTCTCACTATCATATTCTCGCATCCCACACACTTGCACAGGCCGAGAATGGAGACAACAAACAGAAATCATTATTTTCCCTGATAAATAAACCAGTGGCCTATATTCCTCGGATCACTCCATGAAGAACTAACCAGAGAGCTTCAATAATGCATCCCCCGAGCGGGGCTGATTAATTCATGAGAACACATCCCGCCTGCTCTACTTCCTCACTGCTATTTGGGAGAGAGGGAGGGAGTGATGCAAGCACAAGAGAAGAAGATCTGAAATGGCTGCCAGACGCCTGCAGGGACGAAACGACTTATACCGCTGGGAACATGCCAATTTTCTCCAGTTTAAGAAAAGTGTGTTGGACCCAAGAGGCCTTTTAGTTGTAGGTCTCAGATGAAGTCACAGCTCCAGCCTGGTGCAGTCACACTTCAGACACTAAGAAGAGCCTACGTACAGTTGCGTGGGACAGGTTATTATACACAGCGACTAGTTCTAGAGATAGCCAGTCATGTGTGATGGCATATAGAATAAATACACATTATGTCTGCTCATACTTTATCTTAAAAAGACAGAGTTTAACTACTTAATTTATTCCCATTGCAACTTTTTTAGCTTTAGGTTGACATTTTTAAATTATATATATATATATATATATATATATATATATAGACTGTAAGCTCTCACAAGCAGGGCCCTCTGATGCTTTTGTTTTCTATGTTCCATTTGTACTGTTTTATGTCTGTGCATGTATATTCCCTGTTGTACAGTGCTGCTGACTAAGTTGGCACTATATAAATTAAGCATTATAATTTATATATATATATATATATATATATATATATATATATATATATATATATATACATAAATTAAGCATTATAATATATATATATATACACACACTAGTTGAAGAGCCCGTTACACGGGCCACAATGCCACTGCCACCCGGTCGCAGGGCAGTCATGCAAAGTAGAGACTGCCCGCGCCGCAGCTGACACAGAGCTGGACGCGGCCAGTCTCTACTGTGCATGAAGCAGCGTTACACATGTTTTAGCGAATTATTATATAGGATATATATATATATATATATATATATATATATATATATATATAAGTATACCAGAACTCACCCTCCGCTACAGCGATGTGCCTGGGTGCTGCATGGACAAAGCATGTATAGGCAGGGAAAGGGCACTCACGGGACTTTCAAAACATAATTCATTACTGTAAATATTTCAGTTCAGTAAGGGCCTGTTGTGTACCCCTCTGGCACTCAAAGGGTTAAGAGGCCGCTACCTCACTGCTCCACACGATGCAGTCTTGTGTCTACTCACTCACGCAATGCGTTCACGAGCAGCAGAAACTGCCTGAAGACAGGCAGTCTCTACTGCGCATTA
This sequence comes from Rhinophrynus dorsalis, assembly GCA_037306005.1. Lineage (NCBI taxonomy): Eukaryota > Metazoa > Chordata > Amphibia > Anura > Rhinophrynidae > Rhinophrynus > Rhinophrynus dorsalis. Next base: position 72,765,557 of record CM074721.1, on the reverse strand, counting down.
CTGCATCGTGACAAACATCCTAGCAAATTATTATATAGGATATATACATATATATATCTACAGCCATTGTCAGTCCACTGCAGGATGAAGGCCTCCTCAGCAAGCTGAGGGTTTAGACCATGATCTGCCATACAGTGCAGGTTGGCAGGAATTTAGCCGAGACGTGAACCTGTGACCCTGAGGTTTTCAGCAGACTCCCCACAGTTAGTGCATTATCCAACTGAGCTATCTCACCAGGTCATACATTTTCTACCCACTTCTAGAAACACGCTGGATGAAAATCAAGGGCTACAAAAAGCAGAACAATAGAAGGTCACACATTGGGCCAAATGTTTGTATTACAGCTTGAAGATGGTACAACAGCAAAAACAAGTGGAAGAATTGTATTCAAATCTTTATAAAGATGAAGGATAACAACTGAAGGCAGTGTCAGAGGCTGAACCTGTGCCAGAAGTATTGGTAGAAGTAGAAGCTGCAATAACATCAATGATACATGGCAAAGCAGCTGGACCTGATAAAGTCACTATTGAAATGTTGAAAGCTGGAGGTCGACCATTAATTAAAGACCTAGCTAAACTATTTTCAAAATATTTACTACTCAGCAATGATCCTGAAACATGCACAAAAAGGGTGAAAAGGTAGATCTAAAAAAACTACAGACCAATAAATCTATTGCCAGATGTCTGCAAGGTTTTCACAAAGGTACTAACAAGAAGAATGGACACAATACTTAACCAGGCACAACCTAAGAACAAGCAGGCTTCAGGAGTGGTTTCAGTACAATGGACCATATACAGACAGTGCAACAAATTTTAGAGTGAAATAATGAATACAACCTTCTATTATGCATGGCCATCATTGAGAACATAAAAGCTTTTGACTCAGTGAAAAATCAAGCAATAATCGATGACCTTATCAATATCCCCCAATCAATATATGAAAATGCAACTGCCACAGGTCAAAAGTGATAATGTCCAGATCAACATACAAAAAGTCTTCCAACAATGAGACACAATTTCTCCAAAATTATTTTCTGCTTGTTGAGAAGAAATTTTCCGCAAACTAAATTGGGACAAAAGAGGACTGAAGATCAATGTAGACTACCTATATCACATATGCTTTGCTGATGATAACATACTCTTTTCCAGTATTCCTGAAGAACTGCAAGAAGGATTGAAGAGCTACAGAAGGAAAGCAAAAATGTTGGTCTGAAGACGAATATCAACAAAACACAAGTCATGTTTAACAAATTTACCATACCAAGGAAAATCACAGTAGATGAATAAGAACTAGAATTGAACAAGCATTTTACCTTGGACAGCAAATGTCAACAGATGGAAACCATGATGGAAACTGAGCAACAAATTAAATTGGGATGGCAAGCATTTGAAAAACTTGGTAGTACTGTCTTTAAGACAAATTTCTTACTCTGCCTTTTTGACCAATTTGTCCTCCAGTCCTTATGCATGGCTGTGAAGCATGTAAACTGAATGCCAAAGCAATACAAAAACATAAGGTTACACAGAGATGTATGGAGCATCTAATTCTGAACATAACAAAAAGAGACAGAAAAACATGTTAATGGATTCATCAGCAATCAAAAGGTCTATGATATAACTGAAAGAGTAAAGTGCCTGAAATGGAAAGGAGCAGGTCGTATAACAAGAAGACATGATAGTAGATGGACCATGCAAATTTTGGAATGGATACCACTCAATACTAAAATGTCCAAAGACAAGGTGCGTAGATGAAATTATCAAATTTGTAGATAGACAGTGGCAATAAGCACAGGACCAAAGCTGCCGGAGGCTTGCTGAGGAGGAATTCATCCTGCAGTAGATCGACAATGGCTGAAGATGATGAGGTGTGTGTATATATATATATATTACATATATATGTGTGCTATATAATAAATGGCAGCAATATTAGCCCTCAAAGCATTTGCTTGCTGCTATCATTGTGGCTATGAACTGATACCATCACATTATTATGCAGATTTTACATTAACTCTTTGAGGCTGATTTAATAACGAAAGCATTTCTATAGCACTCTACCTATACCATATGGAATAAATAAAAATTCCCTAAATCCTTTTTGATTTAAATGGGGCTTTTATCCCACTTGAATGTTAGATTAGTATCAAAAGCATTGTGAAGGCAGTGCACTGGAAACCTCTCTACCTTTCAAGGGGTTAAAATACCCACGTAAATCAGTGGTAATTTCTATAGGTCCCTTTTGGTGCAGCTGGTCTGCACCAGAATTGCTCTAGATTTTTATTAAATCAGCCTCTTTGAGTACATTCAAGCTATCCAGACAAAATGCCATAACATTACTTGGAGACTAGCCAATAAGAGAAGATTCATCACCAACTCTGAATGAATGTATTGAGTAAAATCATTACCTCGCCCAGAGACTGGCAGTCAGTGCATAGATTCCTCTACTATGGCTGTGAGGCTTAATCAGTGGGTGAGACTTAACCAAGATTGGCCTGTTAAGTGGACGGAACAGGGTGAGAAGGAGGAAAAGTGGGCAGAGTTACTCTCCACTCATCACAGCTGAAGAATCAGTTGGATACTCTGGGCCAGATAATTAGCGTTCCCAGGTATGATAATACGCCATGGTGGCCAACCTCTTCACAGCGGAGGTGATTTTTCCATAAAACAAAGTTTGTATTCTCACTGCACTTCATACTGTTGGGTGACATTCTGCAGTCCCCCAGTTACTGCTGATGTGACAATCGGGGACCCAAGGTAAAAATAAAGCATGTTTACCTTACATTACAATGAACACATTTGTAAAACCATTCCATATCACTTGGGAAACATCTCATTTACCAACACCTTGATTGATAAAAATGGGTTAAAGCATGTCTTTTTTTCATCCTCATCAGCCATCTTGTTGGGCATCTCATGTACTACATTGCTTTGGGTTAAAATCCTCATTTAAATCAATGAGATTTGTATTTGTCCCCTAAAGTCCCTTGGTTGGATAAACCAGTAATGACTGGTGGTGTGCCAGTACCGTCATGCCTGTTTAGATGTTATGGAGGGTGATGGTCCTGGCACGTCATGGAATTCTGGGATGGCAGTGCAGCTGCATGCTGTTCTGCCATCCCAGAATTCATTGCGAAGATAAAAAAAAAAGTGCCGTGGTCCGTAACGGCCGCCCACTCCTGAATCTAGCAGTCATTAAGGGGTTGATTAAGCCAAGACACTGGCTATGATATTCTAGTTCAGTCCCTAGAGTCAACAACTCCTTATGACCTTAGGCAAGTCTCTTTATCTCCTTGTACCTCATACACCAAAAACTTAGATTGTAAGCTCTACAGGACAGAGGCTTGTTGATTGTGGAAAAACTCTGTGTACAGCTCTGAGTACAGATTGGTAGATCTATATGATAATTTTATTTTGATGCACTGAGAGTCAGGAAGGAGTGAGAGGGATTCTGACTCAGAAACAGATACTGAAAGATGCAGTGTGGCATGGATCTCTGTCAAGAAACTTACTTGTGTCTGTTACCATGGAGACCTCTGCTCCTTGGTCATTTGACATCATTTGGTCAGTGTTGATATAAAGCATGGTTTGCTATCACTCTTGTACTGGCCATTACTCATTGTCTAAATAAGAGCAAATGACTATGTCTCCTTATAGCAAAAGAAGAGTGAGCTAAAGCATGGGTCACTGTCTGGAGACAGGACACTGCACAGCATGATCAGAGGATAGATAGATAGATAGATAGATAGATAGATAGATAGATAGAAAGATAGCTAGATAGCTAGATGTAGGCAGACAGATCTGTGTGTGTATGTGAGAGAGAATATAGATAAGCACACACACATAGATATTAATAAGCAAATGGAAAGATCAGAGAGAGAGAGAATAGATGCCTTTTCATGCTGGGAGAGTTTGCATGTGTCAGTGAAACCAAGAACTATGCCATCTGGAGCATATACTCCTGGCAGGGTGACCCAAGGTGAACAGATCAAAGCTAACACACCAGACTAAACTGATACAAAGTCTGCCAAGCCGCACTGGACTAGTATGGCAGATTATGATCCATTCCTCCAACATGGCTTCACAACAAATAACATGGCACTGCCTAATAACGTCAGTATGCTGCAAGACCTTCAAGACACAGACATTTCAGCCCAAAATGAAAACATTATTGAGACTATCATAGACACTGCCCATGCTATTGCGCCTACTATGAAACAAGAAAAATCAACCTGAATATCAAAAGAATCAGTCACCATAAAGAAAAAGAGGTGATAAATGAAGCAAAATGGTATTATTAGAAACAGGGTAGAATATGTAGAAATGTGCAACACCATAAGGAACACACAAGTTCAATTCTGAGCTCATCAAAAGGACACTGGAAGATAACCAAGCGCTGAAGAAAGCAAAACGAAAGATGGCCACGTATAGTAGCCAAATGTCTGCATGAAAGCTTGAAGATGGTAAGACAGCAACAACTCAACAAAAATAGTAAAACAAGTGGAAGACTTTTATTCAGATCTATATAGAGGTGAAGGACATCAACTGAATGCAGAGTCAAAGGCTGAAGCTGTGTCAGAACTTTATTTAGAAGAAGCAGAAGTTGCAATAATATCAATGAAAAATAGCAAAGCAACTGGATCTGATAAAGTCACTATTGAAATGTCGAAAGCCAGATGTCAACCTTTATTCAAAGCCCTAGCTAAGCTGTTTTCAAAATACCTAGTACTCGGCAAAACGCTTGAAACATGTAAAAATGCAAAGTCATCGTACTGCACAGAAAAGGTGTTAAGGAGGATATAAAAAACTACGAACTAATAAGTCATCTATGAGGTTTTTACAGCGGTACTAACAAGAAGAATGGGCACAATACTTAATGCAGCACAACCTAAAGAACAAGCAGGCTTCAGAAGCGGTTTCAGAACAATGGACCATATCAGATAGTGCAACAAGTTATAGAGCGGCATAATAATATAACCTTCCATTATTCATAGCCTTCATTGACTATGAAAGGACCTTTGACTCGATGAAAAAAGCAAGCAATAATCAATGCCCTGATCAACCCAGGAATAGACAGAGCTTACATCAATGTCCTCCAATCAATATATGAAAACGCTACTACATCGATACAGGTCAACAATGGAAAGTTCATATCAACATAGAAAAAGGTGTCCTACAAGAAGACAAAATTTCCCCAAAACTATTTTCTGCTTGTTTAGAAGAAATTTTACGCAAACTAAATTAGGAATACAAAAAGGACTTAAGATCAATGGAGAGTACCTACATCACTTACATATTGAAAAGCTACAAAAGGAAAAAAATAATTTTGGTCTGGAGATGAAAATGTTATGTTTAACAAATTTAACAAACCAAGGAAAATCACAGTAGTTGGAGAAGAACTAAAAGTGGTGGACAAGTATGGTTACGTTGTACAGGAAATGACAACACCATGATGGAAACGGAACAATTAATTAATCAATTGGGATGGCAAACATTTTGAAACTTACTAGTATTGTCTTTAAGACAAATTTACCACTCTGTTTCAAGTGAAAGGTTTTTGACCAATGTGTACGCCCAATTTTTATGTATGGCTGTGAAATCTGGACACTGAATGCCAAAGCCATACAAAAACGTAAGGTTACACAGAGAAGTATGAAATGTCAAATTCTGAACATAAGAAAAAGAGACTAAAATGTGTGCATGGATTTGTCAGCAAATAAAGGTTTATGACATCACGGAAAGAGTAAATCGCCTAAAATGGAAAAAGGCAGGCCACACAGCAAGAAGACCTGACGATAATTGGCCAAACTAGTATTGAGTGGAACCCATTACAAAATTAAACACCCAAGAAGACAAAAGACAAGATGGGTTGATGATATTACCAAATTTGTTGGTACACAGTGACAACAAAAAGCACAAGACCAAAACTGTGAGAAAATTGCTGAAGAGACCTTCATCCTGCAGTGAATCGACAACAGCGGAATATGATCATGATATACATATACAAATCCACGTAGACAGATCTCTTTTCGTCAACGCACAAAGATGCAAGGTAGGGCCGAAACATTGATGAAAAAATCTGCTCCTATTTTTATCCGGAAAAAGTCCTGGGAGTGTGATCTGCTATATAGATTTGTATTTATACATCTTTTTGTGATTAACACCCAGGCTAGTAACTTTGGTACGAAGCAAATGCACTGGATATTGAAGAACAGGCAACGCAATAACAAGTCTAGTGATTTTGTTGATGTTTCAGACCTTAACTCATGGACATTCCTCATTAATTAAAAAATGCCTGAGACAGAAATCTAATACGAGAACTGTGTAAGTCTGCGTATTTTCATTAGATAGTAATAGAGTGAGTGGGACAACTGGTTCTTAAATTCCATCAAAATCTATATATCTATAGTTCCTAAAAATAAGTATTTCCTAACTCTGATGTTGACACTTAAAAAAAAATCTACCCACAAAGGCCAAGAGACTTATACGCTTCCTCCTGCCAAGGAATAATCTAAGCTGTGGTTGGTTATTATTCAGCTTAGATACCTCCCAGCCAGCAAGTGGTTAAGAATGATTGTTAAAGCTTGATACATATGTCTATTTATCAAAGAATGACGCATATGAGAATAAGTTTGAATTTCTCAGTGCTTGGCAGTTGCATATCTATCTAGTCCAGGTTTTCATCCACATTTCAATGAGACCTGCGGTGTCAGCATTGTTGGATTATCTGCTTACAAGAAAAGTGGAGGAGTTCTGACACAAACCAACTGCACTACAGGGGACAAGTAAAAATTAAAAAAAAAAAAAAAAAAAAAAAGAGGATTTTAGTCTTATCTGTTAAATCCTTTTCTCTTAGTCCATGCAGGTTACTGGTAACTTTGGGTAGGCGATCCACCCCTTTAAGTAGGCAAGAACAGTTCTAGAAGTGAATGCAGGGGGTGGAGCCTACCTTCCCTCCTTGGCTGCAGCTAGCCAATTAGCTCCAGTAAGATTTGAGACACTAACTATTGACTAGATAGTACAAGGGAAAGAAGACTCCTGTGAGCATGACCCCGAAAGACACCCACACTCTGCCATAGGAGAGCTAAGCATGGTCCCTTGACAGGGTGGGAGACCAGTAACCTGTATGGACTAAGACATTAAATCTTCTTTTCTCTGTTGTCCAGTACAGGTTACTGGTAACTTTGGGATGTCAAACCATTGAGTTTCCCAGAGATGGGAAGTAAGGCAAGGACCAGGCGCAGGACCCCCAAAGTCACCAGAGCATATATGAACCATCAGATCAGAGATAGCCCAACAAAAACAAATGAAGTGTCAACGGACACTGAACAGGGGTAACAACACCCCAGGAACTGTCACACAGCACACTGATCTAGAGCCAACAGGGCTCAAAAATGAAGGAAGCACCAAAGAACTGAAGATCCTAGACAGGCAAGACTGCCTCCAGAATCTTTCTTCCAAAGCTGACGTCAGCCGATGCCAGCACATCAACACGGTAGTGCTTCGTAAAGGTCTGCACAGACTAAGTGGCAGCCTTGCACAACTGATCAGCTGAGGCCTGATTCTTGTAAGCCCAAGGAGCCCCAATGGATCTTGTAGAATGAGCCGTGACCCAAAAGGCTCGTAAGCCTTACGAATAGTGGACTTAATCCAAGACACAATGGTCACTTTGGATGCGGGTCCCCCTGCCCTGGGGCCCTCAGAAATGATGAACAGCATGTCAGACTGTCGAATGGACTCGGTTCGATGTACATAAAACTTGAGACAGCGCACCACGTCTAACAAGTGGAGATCCCTCTCCTTGTCAGAGGTAGGGTCAGGGCAGAAAAAAGGCACCACAATCTCCTGAATAACGTGGAACTCAGAGACCACCTTCGGGAGAAACTCCTTGTCTTTGTGAAACACCAAAACGGGTGGTCTGCAAGACGGAGCATGCAACTCCGCAACATGAAGAACTGACACTATCACCAGGAGAAAGGCCATTTTCTATGTCAGCAGATGTAGAGGAATAGTAGCCAAGGACTCAAAGGGAGGGTGCTAAAGGACACCCAAAACCAAGTTAAGATCCCATTGAGCAGTGGGAGACTTGAAAACAGGACGAGTATGAGCAACACCCTGGAAGAAAACCTTGACATCAGGAAGAATAGCAATGTGCCTCTGAAAGAAAATAGAAAGTGCAGAAGTCTGAACCTTAAGGGAACTCAAACTGAGACCCTTATCCACACCATCCTGTAGAAAGGCCAGGACTGTAGGAAGATCAAAATCCTGAGACAGGTCCCTGTCAGCACACCAAGAGAGAAAGGTCTACCAGACATGATGGTAGGCCTTAGAAGAAACAGGTTTGTGGGCACTAAGCATAGTAGCCACCACACCAGAAGAAAAACCTTTCTTCCTCAGTATTGAAGATTCAATTTCCAAGCCGTCAAAGTCAGACGATGAACATCCTCCTTCCACAAGTAACCCTGTAGAAGAAGATCCGGATGGCAAAGGAGCCGGATGGCTCCGCCACAGACAGATCCAGAAGCTATGGAAACCAAGCCTGCCGGGGCCAGTACGGAGCAATCAGAATGACTGGACAGCATTACAGTCTCAGTTTCCTTAACACCCTGTGTGTTACGGTTCAGTACACTCAGACACGGTAGATGTTGGTAAAACACAATTTTATTGAAACACACAAGGAATGAGGTAACCCTCACGGGTCCAGTAACGACAGCAGTAACTACCACAGGACAGATTACAAGCAAGTTAATCCACACAGGTCCAGTATGGATAACACACACAATACTGGCACAGGTCAGGTAAACTAGATTGATACAGTGTATGAAAGTCCAATGTGGCCAATGGAGCCACTGGCAAAGTGACAGTATAGCGAAGGCCCAATGTCGCCTATAGGCAGCGGGAGGCGACAGTGACAGGACTGCAACAGCAAAACAGGCAAGGATCACCTGTTAACCGGATAATAGAGCAAGGGCAGACAAACAAAATGAGCCATCTCTGAAGTCGCTACGATGAGCTGTTGCAGAGATATATCCCAAACTGTACAGTCCCATAGAAGTGAATGGAGCAATGGCATCTATGCGGTAAAAGCGTGCCTGAACACAAATTTATTTCTCAGTTACAACTTTTCAAAATGTGCACTAGACATTACTAAAACATGTCACTAAACCCAATAAACACTGAACTCAGTAGGGAAAGTGCCAACAACCCCTCCAAAAGATGCTAATCCAGCAGCTAAAGGGTTAAGTTACCACAGAAACTTGTTCTACAACACCCAACAGACATACAGATAAACCCAATAAGTACAGGAGTGTGCAATAGGAACTCCAAAGGAAAAACCCCTGTGCGGAGGGGCACTGTGGGACATGTGGACCTGCAGCACTCAAAGGGTTGCTCACCTTTCCTGCAGATCTTCTGTCTTCAGATTACCATGTATTAAGAAGAAGCCTCAGTGGACAACTCCTGCGGAAAGAACTTGAACCCAAGATTTTCCCCCCAGGGCTTAAGGTCCACCAAAGCACCTGGATACTGAGATAGCCACATCTAAGGGCATTGTCAGTTATGGTAATCCGCCTAATGGTGGTATTCCATTTCTAACAGAAAAATAAAAAAATTTGCTAAAACTATAGCAGAATTGTTCTCTTGCCTGTGTCTTCATCCAAGGAACAAATCTTACTGGAGCTGATAGGTTAGCAGCAGCCAAGGAGGGAAGGTAGGCTCCACCCCCTGCATTCACTTCTAGAATTGTTCCTGCCTACTTAAAGGGGCGGATTGCCTACCCAAAGTCACCAGTAGCCTGTATTGGACAACAGAGAAATTCCCATTGATGTAAATGGGGATTTTAACCCCTTGCATGCTAGAGAGGTCTCCAAGACCTCTGTAGCATTCAAGGGGTTAAAACCCCCATTTACATTAATTGGGATGTTTTAGTGAATGGTTTGCCCCAGAACTCCTCCACTTTTCTTTTGAACATATGAACTTGCTGATATAATACTGCCAGGAACACTTGTACTCAGTGTATCTATAACTCTCTTATGTCTGATTTCTTGTACCTGTTTGCGGGTCACTAATTCAGGGTATCTCTTGTGTAACTGTTAGCTGTAGGCGGTACTCTCTGTTACTTGCTGTTTACCGGATGGTCAGGAACTCCTGAGTTCAGCATGTCTTTGATCCCTCTTGAAGTCTTATTCACTGTATCTGCATTTTGCTGGTCAGTGTTTCAGTACATCCCTTGACAACTGTTAGCTTTATTCAGTACCACTTATTACTCACTAGTTGAAAAGCCCGTTTTCACAGGCCACAGAGCCACCACTGCAGCCATGTGCAGTAGAGACTGCCCGCGCCGCGGCTGATACGGAGTAGAGCGATCCGAATTCAGACCGGAGTCCTCTCTGTGCACCCTCCCAGGACCAAGTGGTAAGTTGTAACTTTTTTATCAGAAGACCTTGGTGCAGTATGAGCAAGCGTCATACTGGGAGCAGTATTGGTGCCGACCTCGTTGGTAACCACCAAGGTATCAGACCTTTGTCTAGAATAGGGGCAGGTATCCCTACTACAAGGGAATTTTTACCTATTATACGTGATGGAGAATCTTACTCCCCCTAATTTCGAATGGTAGGAACGTTACATCAGGCACTCATTAGCGCTAATTATACCATCATGGAACAGCAGAGCTGTTCTTATAATTCTGGATATACAAGCTACTCTTGAGTGTGAATCTCGACTGTAAGAGGATTCATTTCCACGTTTTTGGATGATACCGCACTTATATTGGACATGTATCTGCTGTAAAGTAAATACAACCCATGCAAGAATCTTTATGCCTATATGCTGGGCTACTGATATATAGCTGGGTTGTAAAACTAATACTGACAACTGTATCGGTATAGCTTAACTGCAAGTTAAAACACCGCATCTTGCCAATTAGATTGCAGATGCTGTCTTTTATATGTTTTAAATTTGCTACTTTCTCTTTTTATGTGCGTAATAAAGGTTGCGTTTTAATTGTTCAGTGCTAAAATACTCCTCCCCTGGAATCTACCATTTGTACTTGCCAACTTTATATTGGGGTGGGACTGGTGCTACTTAATCTATATTTTCTTTCTCCCTAATGTCTATTGTCTGTAGAAATAGGTTGGAGATTTCTCTAGCATCCAAGGGGTTAAATAATAGCCTGTAAGAGGGTAAATAAATTGGTGCAGGTCCCTCAAAATGTGAAGCTCTAGGCTGTTGCCTACTCTACCTATTGGGAAATCCGGTCCTATATGAGTTTTGTACTACAGACATCCTCTGTCAGCATTAGCCCCTTATCACACAGAGTAGATAAAAGGTGTAAAATCCCCCCATTTCCTCTATGCCTTGTTTAATGTATAGCCCAGCATAGCATAGCACAGCAGAGCACAGAATACCATTGCACAGCGTAGAATAACATAGCACAATCAGAGGCGTAACTAGAAGCCACTGGACCCTGGTGCAGAAATTGCCATGGGCCCCCACCCCCAACCACATTTCCCCCCATTGCTCCCAATCTCCACATTGCCCCTCAGTCTCCACATTGCCCCTCAATCTCCACATTGTCCCCCAATCTCCATATTGCCTCCACATCCCCCCCTCCAATCTCCACGCTGCCTCCACATTATCCCCCAATCTCCACACTGCCAACACATTGCCGACAATCTCCACGTTGCCCCTATTGACCCCCCTGGTGTTCATCTCCTACCTTCCTGGTGGTCTAGCGGCATAGCAGGAGAGGTCTGTGGCTCCTTTTGCACAGACCTCAGAACCTGAAGCTCCCATGTGGTTCTCTCTTCAGTAAAGCAGAGTGCTGGGAGATGATGTCATCTCCCAGCTCTGCACTACTGGAGCGCCAGAGAGGGAGATCAGCTGTTAGAGGTCTGTGCTGAAGAAGGCACAGACCTACTTGCTTCGGGTGCCGGGGTCACGGGCCAGGCCCCTGGAGTGACGGGCCCAGTCACAGATGCGACCCCTGTGACCCCTATTGTTACACCAGTGAGCACAACATAGCATAGCACAGCACAGCAGAGTATAGCATAGCAAAGCACAACACAGTATAGCATAGCACAGCACAGCATAATACAGCATAGCATTAAATAACATAGCAGAGCACAGCACAGCATAGCATTACAGAGCATAGCAGAGCATAGCATTAAATAAGGCATATGGGAAAAACAAACCAAAACACCTACAGACTGTCCCATTGTCGTCACTTTGGCAGAATCAGCATTAAGGGGAGGAATTTTGGCATATAAAGCTCAATAAATTACCATTAGGCAGACGAAGGATCTGAAAATCAATTTCTGCACTTGATTTAGCTTAGACTTGATTTCATACAATCACCTCAATATATCCAGTTCTAGCAGGTGTGTTTTAATTAGCAAGGAAGGAATAACATCCCAGGCTCTCTTAGCACCTCCCAGTGCCCCTTCCACAGGAAACACATGACCCCTCTCCATTCATGCCCAATGAAGCCCCATTTAAATCAAAGGAAATTTTTATTTGTTCCCCATAATGCAGTTGGTTTTCTCCTGAATCGTGCCACTTTATTTAGTGCATCAGCTTCACTGTCACTTTCTCTAATACTTGGGGTTCTTTTGATTGCTATGCAGCATCTGTTCTCTGCTGAGACAGGCTCTGCACTAGGAATGGGCAACGTGAGGCTCTCCAGCTACTAGCAGACAACAACTCCCATCTTTACCCGTAATGGGAGTGGTAATCTGGAAGCAGCTGGGGCCTCCTGTTTTCAACAACTACTATACACAGACTCTGATGGATAAGCAGCAATCAGAATATGGAGCATGTGGAACACTGCCCCCTGCTGTTTGGATTGGCAACTACAGATGAAAGAAGGTGTTGACTGTGAACATAACCAATATGAGGCTGATAAAGATATTGGAGAAATTCTGTATAAAACCAAATGCACCACAAGAACAAATAAAAATTTCCATTGATATAAATGGGTCTTTTAATCCCTTGAATGCTAGTGATGTCTCTTATGCATTCCTAAGCAAGACCTTGCTAGAATTCAAGGCTTTAAAAGTCCCATTTATATAAATGGGTATTTTGAGAATTTTTATTTAATCCCGCTGAAGCAGATGGTAAGCTTTAGAACTGAACCTCATTTTAGTACATCATCCGCAATGTTTTTACTTTTCACACTGAATCTTAAAGGGATAGTAATGTTTCACAAAAACAGCAGCTATAATTAATCTTCATAGTATTTGAGCCATAGAGTGTTATTTCAGTACTGTCAGAGTTGTAGTTCAAGAGCAACTGAATGATAAAGTATCCCCCTCCTACCCCTTTTACCTAGTGTAACACTGCTCACCTCAGGTGTGGAATCTGGTTGCTTGACAGGTAACAGCAAGGGACAATCTTCTTACTGTGAGAACAATGGAAACCATGCCCCCCTTGACATGTTTTTCATCTTTTTCCCTTATCTTAATTGAAAATTGTCCCACTCTGCAATCTACCTGGGCTCCACCCTGCTGCCCTGAGCTGATCAGTGTTATATCAGTAATAGGGGAGGGGATACTTTATCATTCAATTACTCTTGAACTACAAGTCTGACAGAATAGAAATAACACTCTCCAAGGCCCAAACACTATGATGATTAATTAGCGCTGCTTTTACTATGAAACATTACTATCCCTTTAAAGTGACAGTCAACATCCTTTTTGATTTTACATCGTATGTACATCCATAATATATAGACAAATTACTTTTTATTCTTTTCAGCATAGCCTATTTTTTATACTTTAAAGTATGTCCGTCTCATGACTGGAGCAGAATTGCTGGTGATGCAGACAGCGGAAGTCACTAGCGCCCACCGGTAAAATGGGCATACCTGAAATCTCCAGATCTGCCCCAGAGACACCAGTTTTTAGAGGTAATTGCCAGGTGGTGGTGAGTTTCTTCTGAAACTCTGCACACTTCCCCTCCTTCCCACCTTGTTCCTCCTGCTTCCCCTAAACTTCTTCTCCTTTCCACCTACTTCTCCTCCTTCCTACCCTGTTCCAACCACTTCCCACCCAAGTTTCTTCCTTCTCACCCTGCTCCTCCACTTCCCACCAACTTCTCCTTCTCACCCTGTTCCGCCCACTTTGCCTCCTGCCAACCCTGTTCCTCCCACTTCTCCTCCTTCCCACCCTGTTCTGTCCACTTCCCGCCCACTTCTCCTTCTTTCCACCTTGTTCCTCCCACTTCCCGCCCACTTCTCCTCCTTCCCATCCTGTTCTGCCCACTTTCTCTCCCACCCTTTTCCACCCACTTCTACTCCTTCCCACTCTGCTCTGCCCACTTCCTATCCACTTTATGGCACAATAGCAATAATCCCCCCCACCCGATTAAGCCCCACCCACTTTATAACATAAATTGTATAATTTACAAACCCCTGGTCGGCAGAACAGGAGCCCTCTATGGGGGCGCAAGCAGAGGGAATTCCCAGGTATGGAAGTTGGGTCCCATTGACAATTGGCCCACATATAATTAGGCCTCGTTGGGGGGGGTGGCAAGGGTGTAAATCTGATCTAACATAGAAAGCAGATTTGAAGTTTCCACTCTGCACCCCCTTTTGTTAGAGCACCCCAGAATAGAGAGCACTGAGACAAAAACCTGACATAACATGTCATTCCCGCATTTATGTCTAGTTGTTGTTATGAGCATCAGCAAATTGCATTGCAGGGCTCCCTGACAGGTAGGCAGAGCAGCAGCTTCAGAACTACTTCACACTTTGGATGGATGTGCTCCGTTTACACAGTAGGCTTTAAAATGATGTGCAGGGAAAGGGTAGGGTTACCATCCAGCCGGTATTTTACCGGCAGGCCGGTAAAAAATTGGCTTCTGTCCAATGTTAAGTCTATGGACGGAATGCCATGGCCAGTATTTTTTGGAAGAAAAGGTGGCAACCCTAGGAGAGGGAGCCAAAAAAATTCTTCCACCAGGGCTCCATACATGGAACCCTTGCTTACAGGACATAGAAGGATCAGCTGCACATAACTGATGTGGCCCAAAAAGCCTGAAAAGTACATCTGGGGTTAGCTGCTTCCCTAGTTCAGAGAGAAATTGTCTGGCATTTGGCGGGACCAGTATGATGTGTTTCAGCTTTCCTCTCTGTGTATGGCGCTGGTGAGCTACAAAAGATTGACAGCTAAGTGCAGCGTGTAGTCTTATTGAGCTTATGCATGTATTTGCAAGCTCATAAGCATAGTTGAACATCTCTGACCTTTTTTTTCTACATATGCAAATTGCTTTTGGGGTTGGTCACCCTAAGAGTAATAGGGGAATCCAGACATGGACCCAGTTGCTCACAGTGCCTAGAGGGATCAGCTGTACCTCCCCGGTGAGGCCCATAAAGACTGAAATGTAATTCTGGGGTTAGCCGCTTCTCTTGTTCAGAAGGGAATCAATGTCTGGTATTTTGTGTCTGGGCTGTCATTTGGCAGGACCAGTATGTGTGTTTCAGAAGATTTCCTCTCTGTGTATGGCACTGGTGAGTTAACCCTTTGAGTGTCTGAGGGCTATGCAATAGATTGCAATGCATTGTGTACCCTGAGAATGCACCCTGGGCATAGGGTTAAAAGAGAATGCACCCTGGGCATAGGATGCAGTCCTAGTGAGCTTTCGCATGTATTCGCAAGCTCATGAGCATAGTTCATCATCTCTGAGCCCTTTTTTTCTGCAGCTGCAAATTGCTCTTGGAGTTCTTCACCCTAAGAGTAATGGAGGGAATCCAGATGTGGACCCCTTGCTCATAGTGCATACAAAGATCAGCCGCATCTCACAGACAAAGCCCAAAAAGGCTGAATTGTATGCCTGGGGTTAGCGGTTTCCCTTGTTCAGAGAGGAATTTTTTTGGAATTTTGTGCCTTGACTGTCAATTGCCAGTACCAGTATGGTGTGTTCCAGAAGATTTCCTCTCTGTGTATGGCACTGGTGAGCTAAATGAGATTGCATCCTGGGTGAAGGATGAGGTCCTAGTGAGCTTATGCACGTATTTGCAAGCTCATGAGCCTAGTCGAGCATCTCTAACCCTTTTTTTCTACATATGCAATTTGCTCTTGGGGTTGGTCACCCTAAGAGTAATGCGGGGAATCCAGACATGGACCCAGTTTCTCACAGTGCTTAGAAGGATCAGCTGCACATCACTGATGAGGCCCCTAAAGGTCAAAATTTACATCTGGGGTTAGCTGCTTTCTTATTCAGAGAGGAATTGTCTGGAATTTCTTATCTGGACTGTCATTTGAAAGGACCTGTAAATTGTGTTTCCTCTCTGTCTATGGCATTGATGAGCTAAAAGAGATTGTACGTTGGGTGCAGGATGCAGTCCTAATGAGCTTTTGCATGTATTTGCAAGCTCATGAGCCTAATTGAGCATCTCTGACCCCTTTTCTTCTACATATGCAAATTGCTTTTGGGGTTGGTCACCCTAAGAGTAATGGGGGTAATGCAGATGTGGACCCCTTGCACAAAGCGCCTAGAGGGATCAGTTGCACCTTACTGATGAGACCCAAAAAGGCCAACACGTACGTCTGGGTTTAACTGCTTTCCTTGTTCAGAGAGGAGTTGTCTGGCATTATGTGTTGAACTATCATTTTGCAGGACCAGTATGGTGTATTTCAGAAGATTTCCTCTCTGTGTATGGCACTGGTGAGCTAAATTATATTGCAGCCTGGGCGCAGGATGTAGCCCTAGTGAGCTTTTGCATGTATTTGCAAGCTCATGAGCCTAGTTGAGGATCTCTGACCCCTTTTCTTCTGCATATGCAAATTGCTCTTGGGGTTGGTCACCCTAAGAGTAATGGGGGGAATCCAGACATGGGCCCCTTTTTCACGCTGCCTACAGGGATCAGCTGCACCTCACCGACGAGACCCAAAAAGGCCAAAAAGTAAGGTAGTTATTTCCCTTGTTCAGAGAGGAATGGTTTGGCATTTCATGCCTGGATTGTCATTTGGCAGGACCAGTATGGTGTGTTTCAGAATATTTCCTCTCTGTGTATGGCACTGGTGAGCTAAATGAGATTGCATCACAGGCGCAAGATGCAGTCTTAGTGAGCTTATGCATGCATGTATTTGCAAGCTCATGAGCCTAGTTGAGCATTTCGGACCTTTTTTCTGCATATGCAAATTGCTTTTGGAGTTGGTCACCCTAAGAGTAATGGGGGGAATGCAGACGTGGACCCCTTGCTCACAGTGCCTACCATGATCAGCTGCACTTCACCGACGAGGCCCAAAAAGGCCAAAACATATTTCTGGGTTTAGCTGCCTCCCTTGTTCATTTCATGTCTGAACTATCATTTGACAGGACCAGTATGGTGTATTTCAGAAGATTTCCTCTCTATGTATGGCACTGGTGAGGTAAAAGAGATTGCACTCTGGGCACAGGATGCAGTTCTAGTGAGATTTTTGCATGTGTTTGCAAGCTCATGAGCCTAGTCAGGGGAGGGCTGGCCTGGGGGGCAGGGGAGCAATTGCCCCCTGGGCCGGTCATATGTCTGGGCTGGTAGGCCACTGCTCCTCACTAAATCTCCCAATTGCTGCTGTAAATGGAGCTACCCTAGTGATAACATAGAGCTTACAATTGAAATGGAGCTACACTAGTGATAACATAGAGCTTACAATTGAAATGGATCTACACAAACAACACCACAGAGGAACAATCCAAATGGAGCTACACTAGTAGCATAACCCATTCCCTTGTAAGCTGTATAGTATAACTAGTGTAGCATTACTTAAATTGTAAGCTTTGTAGAAGCGCACAAGTGTAGCCTAATTTCAGCTGTAAGCTATGTGGTATCAGTTGCCTTACTTCACAACATTAATGCCAATTTTAAAATTAACACAAGGGGGTGGGCTGGGACAGTGGGTTTAAGTGCTATAGAAATGGGCCACTTGACTGAATTTCCCCCTGGGCAACAAGTTGCCAGCCCTCCCCTGAGCCTAATTGAGCATCTCTGACCCCTTTTCCTCTGCATATGCAAATTGCTTTTGGGGTTGGTCACCCTGAGAGTAATTGGGGACCCCTTGCTCACAGTGCCAACAGGGATCAGCTGCACCTCACCAACGAGGCCCCAAAAGGCCAAAACATACGTTCAGAGAAGAATTGTCTGCCATTTCATGTCTGGACTGTCATTTGACAGAACCAGTATGGTGTGTTTCAGAAGATTATTTTTCTGTTGATGGCACTGGTGAGTTAAAAGCTTGCACCCTGGGCACAGGATGAAGTCCTAGTGAACTTGTGCATGTGTTTGCAAGCTCATGAGCCTAGCTGAGCATCTCTGAAATTTTTTTCTACATATGCAAATTGCTTTTGGGGTTGGTCACCCTAGGAGTAATGGAGGGAATTCAGACGTAGACCCCCTTGCTCACAGTGCCTAGAGAGATCAGCTGCACCTTACCAACAAAGCCCAAAAAAGGCCAAAAATGTATGTCTAGGGTTAGCTGCTTCCCTTGTTGAGAGAGACATTGACTGGCATTTGGCAAGACTAGTATGGTATGTTTCAGAAGATTTTCTCTCTATGTATGGGACTGGTGAGCTAAAAGAGATTACACACTGGGTGCAGGATGCAGTCCAAGTAAGCTTTTTCATGTAGTTGCAAGCTCATGAGCCTAGCTGAACATCTCTGACTCCTTTTTTTCTGCATATGCAAATTGCTCTGGGGGTTGGTCTCCCTGAGAGTAATGGGCGGAATCCAGATGTGGACCCCTAGGTCACAGTGCCTACAGGGATCAGTTGCACCTCACCGACGAGGCCCAAAAACTCTGAAATGTATGTCTGTGGTTAGCTGCTTCCCTTGTTCCGACAGGAACTGTCTGGCATTTTGTGTGTGGACTGTCATTGGCAGGACCAGTATGGTGTGTTTCAGAAGATTTTTTCTTTGTGTATGGCACTGATGACCTAAAAAAGATTGCACCCTGGTTGCAGGATGCAATCCTAGTAAGCTTTTGCATGTGTTTGAAAGCTCATGAGCCTAGTTGAGCATCTCTGAACTTTTTTCTGCATATGAAAATTGCTCTTTGGGTTGGTCACCCTAAGAGTAATGGAGGGAATCCAGACATGGACCCCTTGCTCACACTGCTTAGAGGGATCAGATGCACCTCAGTGATGAGGCACAAAAAGGTTGAAATTTATGTCTGGAGTTAGCTGCTTTGCTTGTTAAGAGAGGAATTGTCTGGCATTTTGATCTGGTGTTTTATTTGGCAGGACCAGTATGGTATGTTTCAGAAGATTTCCTCTCTGTGGATAGCACTGGTGAGCTAAAAGAGGTTGCACCCTGGGAGCAGGACGCAGTCCTAGTGAGCTTTTGCATGTATTTGCAAGCTCATGAGCCTAGTTGAGCATGTTTGACTTTTTTTTTTTCTGCATATGAAATTGCTCTTGGGGTTGGTCACCCCAAGAGTAATGGTGAGAATCTTGACATGGACTCCCTTGTTCACAGTGCCTAGAGGGACCAGCTACACCTCACTGATGAGGTCAGATGTACATCTGGGGCTAGTTACTTCCCTTGTTCAGAGAGGAATTGTTGGGCATTTTATGCCTGGATTGTCATTTGGCAGGACCAGTATGGTGTGTTTCAGAAGATTTCCTCTCTGTTTATGGCACTGGTGAGCTAAATTATATTGCAGCCTGGGCGCAGGATGTAGCCCTAGTGAGCTTTTGCATGTATCTGCAAGCTCATGAGCCTAGTTGAGGATCTCTGACCCCTTTTATTCTGCATATGCAAATTGCTCTTGAGGTTTGCAAGCTCATGAGCCTAGTTAAGCATCTCTGACTTTTTTTTTCTGCACTTACACATTGCCCCCACTGTCTACCTTCATTCCAATTCAGGGAAGGCCGCTGGGTGGAGAGAAGACTAGCACTGTACTCCCTGCACGCTCTTCTTCTGTTTATATGTAGTGCGCAACAAAGGCAGAGGGCAGAAGGCTGCCTGCCATGATGTCAGCAGGGGTTGATCAGGCAGCCATGCCCCCTGGAGTGACGGACCCGGGTGCAGTGGGGACCTCTGTGATCTCAGTAATTACACCACTGGCTCTCAGGGTTTTGACCCAAATCTCAGGGTCTCAGGCTAAAATCTTAGGGTGAGAGAGTCCATTGATTCCTACGATCTGATTTGCACCAAGTAACTGCTTCTTTAATCTCTCATAATTGATGCCATGTGTAACAGAAAAGATAGGAAGATATTCTTCCTTTTTTCTGTGGGTTCAAGCAGTGATATTGCTATATTATCGCCTGTAAATAGCCCTTTGAAGACTGATAGACCACTGAGGAACATATAGTCAATAACGTATATTATGAAGGACTTTAGGGGTTAATATTTCAAAGATCACAGAGTCAACTCATTTTGAAAGTTCCCAGGTATGTTTATCAAGCAGTAGGGAAAGCAGTGTACCTGAGAACTTACTCTGTGCATCTCCTCTACACAATATTTTCGATAAACAGACTTTTCATTTATCTGTGAATAATCACACACAGGGATGATTTTCAACCACATCATGCTACGTTCATGATCTGATATGAAATAATGGTATAGTGTCCTAATGTCATAGTGTTTTGCATTAAGGGCTGGATTTCCAAATAGGCAGAGCAGGCAACTGCCTAGAGAGCCATGGTTTGAGGGGAGGATGCTTAAAGGGATAGTAATACTTGAAAAAAATTGTATTTTATATTGTAGCCCTTACAAAAACATGAAAAATGATATAAGTCTTATCTCCCAAACCTTTATGGTTTGGGAGATATTCACATGTAAAATATAGTAAAGTGCTCTTTTCTTGGCTGTTTCAGTCAAGTCTGCCATCTAGTGGACAGATTTGGAATTCGGTCCACAGAGCAACCGGCAGCTCTTTAGCAGTGCCGAGATCACGATCTTTGAAAAGAACTACTTAACTGGAACTATCTACAAAGTGTGCCTGGCTTGAAAGAACACTTTGTAGACCATTCCAATTAATAAATTCTTTTTAAAGATGGTGATCTCAGCACTTCTGGAGAGGCACAGCCGGTCCCTGGACCGGATTCCAAATCTGAAGGGTGGAGCAATGATGTCACTCCAGGGGAACTTTACTTCTAAATATCTCCCAAACCATAAAGGTTTGGGAGATAAGACTTATATCATTTTTCATGTTTTTATAAGGGCTACAATATAAAATAAACTTATTTTCAAGTATTACTATCCCTTTAACTGCACTGGTCACACCCACATCTTGGGTTGTGGGAGTGGCCAAGGCAATTCTTGTACCTCTGCAAACTATCTTGGCTGCACGGCAGTCAGTCGTACATACCTTCTAAGTGTCCCTCTTTAGGAGGGAACACACACCTTTTAGATCCAAATCCCTCTGTCCCTTTTTCCCTATCCTGGTGCCCCTCTATTTAGGAGATCAGACTGTGTGGTGTGTATAAGTGTATGACATTGCTCCACAGCAGTAAAACTCACAGTAATGTTTGTTTAAACTTCAGGATATGTGTTTATAAATTAGTATTTGTAAAAAAAAAACTATTTGGTCATGTTCTAATTCATTTATTCAGTTACACAAAGTAGTGTCAATAGGTCATGAAGTAACATAAAAATTTTTGGTAATTCCCCGCCCACTTGCCACACCCCCAGTTACACCACTTAAAACAAAAGTGTCCGTCTTTGACAATTTGAAATGTTCAGAGGTATGAATTTACATACCCTTCACTGGCCATGTTTTAACTTCTTGGTTGCTAGTGATGTTACCAAGACCTCTCTAGCAGCCAATGGGTTAAAAAGCTTTTCTGTGCTTGTATGTTATAGGATAAGGGTACTTTCACTGTCAGGAATGGGTGGAGTCTTGTGAAGATTTAGGGCACTGTCCATCAGAGGGGCTAAGGGTATTGTGGATTCATTGCCTAGGAGCTCCTGAAATGTAAAGCCTGACTGCTGTTTTCATGTAAATGTCCATTGTAGTGATGGCCTCATGTAATGGTGCATGGTCCTTCTGATGTCATGAAATACTTTGCTGGTGTTATTTAACTCTTTGAGTGCCAGAGGGGTACGCAACACATTGCAAAGCAATGCATTGTGTTCCTCCTGGCACTCAGGAGTGCCAGCCCTGCTGGTCTCATTAAATACTGTGCTGGTATTATTTGATGGTGTATTGCCCTGCTGGTCTCATTAAATACTGTGCTGGTATTATTTGATGGTGTATTACCCTGCTGGTCTTATGTAATGGTATAAAATCCAAATAGCTTCATGTAGTACGCTACTGGTCTCATGTAATGATTTACTGCCCTGATGGAATCATGTAATATGCTCTGAACTCATGTAACTCTGCTTTGCCCTGCTAATCTCCCTAATACTCTAATGATGTCATAAAATACCCTGCTGTTCTCATGAAACGGTCCATTGCCTTCTGGTCTCATGTAATGGTGCATTGCCCTGCTTGCTTCACATAATACTCTGTTGCTCTCATGTAATGATGCATTGTCCATCTGGTCTTATGCAATACTCTGCTGTTGTCAAGTAATGATGTATTGCCCTGTTGGTCTCAAGCACAAGTTTATTTATTGCCCTGTTGGTCTCCTCTTTTTGAGGTGACAATTTTCCTTCAATGGGAATACAAACATACTCACTCACTGCAAATAGATGTGATTTAATTTGTAAATAGAATTTTAGTAAACCGAGAAGCTATAACAGATGTGCAGTGGATGGGCTATGTCCATATGGTATTCCACAATATTGATATCATGATAACAATGTTATATTTGTGGTATAAACTGAACACTGCAGAGTACAATACAGAAGACAGCTCTCATGTTATTGGCACTGAATAAGTTGTTAAAGAGAATGCTACTTATGGAATAAGTGGCTTTTAAATGAATAGAAAGTTCTTACCTAAGTAGATATCCTTTATATGGCAATCAGAGATCTGTATTAGGGTTGGGCAACCCACGGCCCTCCATCTGCTCAGGACTAAATCTCCAATTAATCCCATCAAACCTTTTCTGAAACAACTTGAAAAAAACGTATTCCTACAACATAGTTCTCTTTGAACCCTCATAAAACATTTGCTTCTTCTTAACAAATGAATGGGTTACTAGCCTAATACAGTCACTCTGAGCTCTATCTTCTATACTGGAATCTACAGCAATGTCTTTTAAAAGAGTAGTAAACGTTTTTATGAGAAAATATATGTTGTAGGGTATTTCCTGTTGAGCAACACAAGGGTGCTCCCACTGCAGACAGATGCATATTTGCAGTTCAAACCCATGTTTATTTACATTAGCAGTGCCCTCTAGTGGTCAAATTCCAATTAGTTCTCCTGTTACATTCTAATGGAGAGGAAAGTCAGTGACATACGTTTCTCCAAAGAATGTGATAGAAACTGCTGAGTCACTTCCTGTCAGTTAGAACTATCAGGAAGTAAACACAGTAAATTCACTTCCTGATTATCTGAACTTTTATAACTTCTGAATAAAACACCTTACAGTGGTGGGAATGTCCTTGTTTTACTCAGCAGGAAAAGCTCTATAACATATACATTTTCACAAAAAAGTTCACTGCTCCTTTACACTAAATACTGTGTCATTTTCATAAACTATAGTAATAATTCCAGTTTAAAGTGTAATTGTAACTTTGTAACAAATAGGTGACTTTGAAAGAGCTTACAAGAACACATTTATGTATTGGCCAAATTCCATTTAGGGTTGCCACCTTTTCGTAAAAAAAATACCGGCCATGGTATTCTCTCCATAGACTTAACATTGGACAGAAGCCAATTTTTTACCTGCCTGCCGGTAAAATACCAGCTGGGTGGCAACCCTAATTCCATTCAAGCAATAGTTTATGGGATATTTAACTTAATTTATTTATTAGTATATAGTCAGTACTGGGGCTGTTAATTGGGATGGGGAGCAGTGTGATATGTTAGTATCTGGCTGGCATGCCAACCAGTACAATTTAATTTGCATAAACTGACAAATAAAGCTAAATATCTCATAAAACATTGTTTTAAAGGGATAGTAATGTCAACATATAAAGTAATATTCAATTGTTCATTGTAATTTTATATAACCCACAGTACACTTTACAATGTCCTATTCTTCTTCTAATTTGAGTTGTTAGTTCCCCCTCCTGCCCCTTTCCAGTAAGTCAGTCATAGTTCCCTCAGATCTGAAAGCTGGACAATTGACTGGACGGATCTCAATGAGGAAAAATATTGTGTGTGTGTGTCTGTATAAGGACAACCCTGCCCCACTTGATGAAGAGAAGCAGGGTTTTCCTTATGCTGACACAATATTGTCCCTCATTGCGATCCGTCCGGACTGGCTTTCAGATCTGAGGGCAAGCACTATACAGAGATAAGGACATTGAAAACTGTACTGTGCATTATATAAAATTACAATGAACAATTGAATATTATTTTATATGTTGACAATACTATCCCTTTAAAGATAAGTGGTTTTGAAAACTGTTTCAAAAATCACATTTGTTATAAAGTGACAGCTCCACTCTAAACAGCTGAAGCTCTTTGGCAATGGTCGTGACAGTACAGCAGATACAGTCAGTACTACCAAGGTTATAATGATACAGCTAGAGGAAAAAAAACATCTGGATAAGATTCTCTATTCTCACCACACAGTGAAATGGCAAGCAAAGGGACAGAGCCAAGATCTGTCAGTATTTTTATATTTAACAGCAATACTAGAGCACACCAGCTGCACCACAGTTAATAAATGCAAATTCCCAAAATATCCACTGATTTGTATGGGTTTTTTTTTTAAAGTAGAACTGTCATGTCAGTAGAAGTACATTGTTAGTATTCTTGGAATAATGAAAATAGGGTAATCATACCTTCATATCTGACCTACATGAATAGGAGAATTCGGCCATCTTGGAGGAGTGGGATCTGTGCTCCTGCGCGGTCAGTCCCTGTCTCTGTCACACATATGGATTTGCCAACAGGGAGTTGCATTAGAACTGTTCAGTACAGCTCATGGACGGACAGTGCACAGACTCCACTTCTCCAAGATGGCCGCACTCTCCTATTCATGTAGGGCTGATACAAAGGAATGATTTTAAAGGAATAGTAATGTGTCACAAAAACAGCATCTCAAATTAATCTTCACAGTATTTGAGCCAAATAAATTGTTATTTCAATACTGTCAGAGTTGTAGATCAAGAGTAATTGAATGATAAAGTATCCCTTTTAGTGTAAGTCACCCCCCTCAGATGTGGAATCTGGTCTTGAGACCAGACAGGATGCAGCAAGGGACAATCTTCTTACTGTGAGCATAAGGAAAACCCTGCCCTCCTTGACAGGTTTTCAGGTTTTTCCTTATGCTCACTGAAGATTGTCCCTCTCTGCAATCCATCCAGACAGTCTTGCTGCTCTGAGGTGAGCAGTGTTACATCAGTAAAAGGGGAGGGAGGGGGATACTTTATCATTCAATTTCTCTTGAACTACAAATCTGACAGTATTGAAATAACACTCTCCATTGCCCAAATACTATGAAGATTAATTGGAAACATTATTATTGTGAAACATTACAATCCCTTGAAATGATGCCAGCACTTTACAGACTTTATTACTAGTGATGAGCGAGCGTGCTCGGCCGATGCTCGGATCGGCTCGAGCATCGCTCTGCTCGGCACATGGCGGTACTCGTCGAGTACCGCCATGTGCTCGCCCGACATGTTCGGGTGAAGGGGATCTGTGCCGGAAGAGGCACAGATCTGAAGAAGCTCCGCTGGACCACCAGGGACTGGAGGTACGGGGGCATTGCGGAGATGAAGGGGGCATTGCGGAGATGAAGGGGGACATTGTGGAAGAGGGGCATAGACTCTATGCCCCTCTTCCACAATGTCCCCCTTCATCTCCGCTATGCCCCTCTTCCACAATGTCCCCCTTCATCTCCTCTATGGCATAGGAGATGAAGGGGGACATTGTGGAAGAGGGGCATAGCGGAGATGAAGGGGGACATTGACCAGGCACCCTCCGCTCATCAGAGCAGGGGGTGCCTGGTTTAATGCTCGAGTGCTCCCATGCTTTTCAATGGGGCTCGGGTGCTCGGCCGAGCACTCGAGCCTCAGGGGGTGCTCGGTCAGAGCACCCGAGCACCCGAGCATCGGGGTGCTCGCTCATCACTATTTATTACCCTATTTTAATTATTCCATGTGTCACAAGCGAAGGCTATAGGCCCTGCTGAGGCAGTGGGGAGAGTGTGGGAGTGAAAGGGTTAACAAAACCAGACCCTTGGTTACCTGTTACTATTCCTAGCAACCACCAAATTAACCCCTGAAATCCCTCCTGCACTATCAGCCCAGTACTACAATTCGCTGCTGCCACCACCAAGACCGCCCAGTCTTAGGTTACCCCAAAAACAACAGAATTACAGTATAAAAATCACCTTAATAATCAAACATATATAATTAAACCTTTAGTAGTGTGTTCTAGCTGAGCTTCCTTCAGAGTAGTGAGTTCATGTTAGAGAACAGAGACAAGAGCTGATTAATTGAACATTTAATCTGAAAAAAGGCTTCACAGTGCAGGTTACAAAAGTACAGAAATAAAGGACATACAGAAATAAAGATTACACATGAGCAAAACAGTCCATAAAATAAAATGGGAGAAACACAAGAAATCCTTAAATACTATTACCGATATTTTAAGAGTCCTTTGGAACTTCTGATGAGATATCCCCCTTCAGTTGTTACAAGGAAATTCCCTGTTTTATAAAAAAAAAAACATATTAAATAGGAGTCCACAGTTGCTTCTAAGAGGCCAGACCCCCTGGGTGTTACCTGGGAGGGTCAGGGGTCTGGCCTGACCGTTTACAGCCCACTCAATCAGACCTGTCAGGGACGCTACTGCAATTTTCTACCTGAAAAATCATAAGGCTTCTCAAAACATGCAACCCACAGCACACCTCTATAATGTTATAATAATCATATTTCTCATATCAGTTTGAATATCTGGACACCAAACATGCAGGGTCTAACTGGTTGCAAACTGGCTATTCTTGTAACTCATAGCAGAAACACCCCCCCTGGCATCTTTGGTCACCACAAGGGTCAAACCTGGGCATTCTGAATTTCTATTGAACCATTTTACACTATATATACATGTTCTCCCTATTTCATCATATTTGACTGTCCCGTGGATGAACCCCATCAGAGCAGAGGGTCCAATATAGTTTATGACACTCTGTTCTGCTCCGATCATCTACTCATTCAGTTTCTGGAGATGTTTTCTACTCACTAATTTTATGGCCTAGGACTGGTGCACTTTGAATAACATACAGGTCAGCAAACAAATAAACAAATTATACAACCCAGAGGGCCAACTCAACACCATGTATACTAACAATGAATCGGAGCTGATTTGTATTGACAGGATAGTTCCTCTTTAACCCTTTGAATGCTAGAGAGGTCTTCAACGCATTGCACAGCAATGCACTGGAGACCCTTCTAGCATTCAAGAGGTTAAAAGCCCATTTATAGCAATGGTAATGTTTATTTGTCACCTTTGGTGCAATTTTGTCATTTTGCATATTCCTCTATGTGTTCTGCCCTGGGAAGATAATGAATATATTTTGGATAAAGGTTTCAAGGCATTCTTTTTTGACTTGCCTTTCCCACAGTGATTTCCAGAACACAATAAGAGAAGGAAGAATTTGCTGTGAGTTATGTGGTTTTCTGGTTCTCTGCAAGATTTTCTTACAGTTCCAGAAATTAATTTGTGGCTAATCAGAAGGATCTGCATGCCAAGTAGAGAGAAACCTCAAAAATGCTTTAATTGGAATCTGGGGGAAAAAACAGAGGATGCCATCGCCAATGATGTGAACACACTACAGCATTTTTAAAAACGAGTGTGTTAAATCATTATTGTTTTACAAATTTTGGTATGTTTGACATCTACTGCTAAGTTTGGTCCATTTCTTCACTCCATATCCACAGGCTTCTCCGCTCATCTAAGGTTCATGGTCGAATACTAAGGATATGTAAAACCTGTAACAAGCTGTTTTCATCCGCAATGTTATTTCAACTTTGTATGCAGAAAAACCTGTACTTGTGAGAGCTATATAGAAACAGACAAAGGGGGTAATGAGCTATGGTGTAATAAGAGGGTGATAACGTGGAGATGACTTCTCCAGTTCCTATGTTATTCTATAGAGCCTATGAATATAGAATAATATAGGTCCTGGAAAAGTGATAATACTGCAGAATACCTCTCCTCTTTATCACTTCTTTATCAAGCCTTAGTGCAGCTCCCCCAAGGTCAACTTATCTATAAAACTGATACAACCCTGGAATGTAAAATAAATTAAATGTACCGCTCACTGAGCCAAAGTTAGCTAAGGCAGACGCAGACAGTGTTTAATGGGAAGCCATTTAAAGGAGAACTAACACTTCCGAATAATAACCTCCTACCTGCATTACTATGGGTGGAAAATCAGAATTGTCTCTGTTAATTTTGTTCTTTTGCCTTCGTTTAAGAGAAAACATCTTCAATCAGTCCTTGATGTCAGGTCCATGGAGGTGGACATGACAGTTGCTGGTAATTTTTTCAGACTGAAGCAGGCAATGTGCTTGAACCTTTTTAAGATTATCATGTTGAGATGGGCATCTGCAGAAAGTTTTCTGGGGGGGAGCAAACCCATAATATGACCCCCAGGCCGGTCCAACCAGCCCCTATGTTTAATTGAAGGGGAAAAGTGTAGCTGGGGCAAGTGCCAACCCTTGCCCCCCCTCCAGATGCCCATGCATCTGAAATGACCAGAGTTTGAGGTCCTGTGGACATGACACCCAGGACTGATTCCAGATGTTACTTCTTGAACAAAGGCACAAGGCCAACATTCATAGGGGCCATTAGAATTTTATGGTTATAGTGAGATAAGTGGAATGTTAAAAGGTATTAGCTCTCCATTAAGATGATACACAGACATATAGATGAGTACACTATAATTAGATGTAGACTTGTTCAATGCCAACAAGGTTGCTATTTTGAGTAGGCAATAGGAATGGTCTCTTTCCAGAAGAGTTTAAATCTAAAGCTGTGGTACTCAAGCCTGTTCTCTAGCTCAGAAGAAGAGCACGTTTTCATAATCTTGCTTCATGATCGCAGGTGAAACAATTAGCATATTTTTCATTCTGATAGATTCTCCTATACTAATAATAGATCCAGCTGTGCCCAATTGAATGAGGTCTGAAAACCTACATTGGTTGGGTTGGTTGAGGACAGGTTTGATCTAGAAAGATAAAAATAACAGACGTGATTGTGTTTTGTTAAAGGAACATGCTCTTTTCTTTCCACTGGATAACAGAACATGATTGGAGGGCACAAGACAAACATCCAAGGGAAGCATAGTCCCCCAAAGCCTCTAATTGCCCCTCGTGACAAAGGCCATTATGCTTTCTCTTGCTAATTACATGCCCAACAGAACAGATCAGTGTGCTATCAGAAAGCCTATTAATATATTGCTTTGTGACGGTGGTATACTTAAAACTGACATCATTCTTTTGCAGTGGTGGGAAACCTTTGGCTCTCCAGTTATTGGGAGCTACAAGTCTCAAAAACGAAAAAGTGAAGAAGGGAGTAACAGTCCAAAAGCTACTTCAGTCCTTCCTTGTCCACCTGCACAATTCCATATACAACACCAATATTTAACAGGAAGCTTGACTGGATGGAAATGTCCAATATGTGGCTTCTAGTGTATCATGCTCTTTTGTTGTGGTAGCATATAACATAGTTCATACAATCAAACTAGTTCCTTAAACAGAAAGATAACAGGTGTAACATTACTTTCAATGTCAGGGCCGGATATACATCTCAGGATCCTGTAGGCACAGAAAGCTGAAGCTCCCTTCCCCCATTGGCCATCTCCACTGAACACCTCCACAATGCTCCTAATCTCCACATTGCCCCCCACATAACCATATTGCACTCACATTGCCCCCATCAGCTCCATATTGCCCCCATCAGCTCCATATTGCCCTCACATTGCCCCCATCAGCTCCAACTTGCCCCATCAGCTCCAACTTGCCTCCACGTTGCCCCCATCATCTCCACCTTGCCCACATCAGCTCCATTGTCCACATCAGCTCCATTGCCCACATCAGCTCCAACTTGCCCCCACATTGCCCCCATCAGCTCCACATTGCCCCATCATCTCCACATTGCCCCCATCATCTCCATTGCCCCCATCAGCTCCAACTTGCCTTCATATTGCCCCCATCAGCTCCACATTGCCCCATCATCTCCAACTTGCCCCCATCAGCTCCAACTTGCCCTCGCATTGCCCCATCAGCTCCAACTTGCCCCCATCAGCTCCCACTTGCTCTCACATTGCCCCCATCAGCTCCAACTTGCCCTCACATTGCCCCCATCATCTTCACATTGCCCCCATCATCTCCACACTGCCCCCCTTATCTTCACTTTGCCCCTCCTGTATCTGTTTCCTACCTCCCTGGTGGTCCAGAGGCAGCCGGCAGGAAAAGTCTGTGCCTCCTTCTGCACAAATCTGTATGCTTTTGCTCCCACTCGGTCTTCTCTTCAATAATGCATTGCGCAGGGAAATTATGTCATCTCCCAGCGCTCTGCATTACTAAAGAGCCAATGAGGAAGCAACAGCAGTCTGTGCTGAAGAAGGCACAGATCTTACTATGTGGCTGGTTATTGCTGCCACTGTGTGCAGCGCGAGCGCTGTGAATAAAAATATTTAAAAAAAAAAAAAAATTGATTTCAGTGACAGGCGCCCCTCTGTGGGGTGCGCCTGCAGGCAGATGCCTACTCTGCCTAATGGCAAATCCGGCCCTGTTCAATGTACTTGAGATTGCACTCATCAAGGTCAGGCTTGCTGTGTGTCTTACCTTGCACTGCTGGCTTTTATTTTGCTGTCAATAGGTTCCTCCACTGACATCTAAAAATGCTCAGTGCCTGCTCATCCCACCTCCCTGGTATATTTTCTTATGTTTTTCAGGGTTATCAACCCTTTCTTCACCATTGCTACTCAGTATGTGAATAAACTATTCTTAACCAGATACTGCAACAATTAGAGGGCCTTAATGAATCGTCTTTGTTGTTTAAATGTTGTACGTACGACCTGGGGATCTATAAGATCTACAAGACCAGTTATACATGATACAAGACAATTTGCTTCTGACATTTTTTTGATTTTGTAAATTTTCCATCACACAAAGTGAAGCCCTGGCTGTCCTTACATATTAGCAATAATTCCTCTCATCTCCTACCAGCCAGTGGTAATCCCAACAGTAGGCCAGCCAAAGTCAAAGGTTGACTTCCCCTGGCCCACTCTATCTTCATTTATTATTACATTTTTGGGGGTGAAGTAGATTATAAAATAGTTGAAATACTGCTCTATAGTCATTGGTTCAAGCCAATGAGACCCTTACACTCTCTACCAGTCAAAACTCTGAATACGTTCTCAAGCTTTGAACTAATTTCACTGAGAAGAGATATCTGCATTCCTCCAGCTGTTGTTAAACTACAGCTCCCATGATCCTTAGCTGACCAAAGGCCGGTTCATGATGAAGATGATGATGATGGAAACCATAGTACAACAACAGCTTTATTGAAGTAAATGACCCACTACTGTTACACTCTGTCTCCCTATACAGACTGAAACTGATGTATTAAAGGGGATGAATCACCTCAAGAAAACTTAGCCTAAATAGTTAGGTGATATATCAAACATGACTAAAAGTGTCTTAAGTTTTGTTTTTTACCCTTTATTTTGTTTAAACTGAAGCTATAAAGTGTGCCCTGCAGCTACTTCCACACAGACTGCGGTTACCTGCTCTGTAACTGCAGTCCGTTGCTCTGCCTCTGCTCCCCTCATTGGCAGAGATCGATATCTAGCCAATGAGAGCTCGCCAGCTTACAGACAGAAGCCTCTGTCATCTAAGCAGGCTGGATAGATGGAGAGGAGCAGAGGCAGATGGTCAGACTGCAGATACAGAGCAGAAGTAGCTGCAGGGAAGAGTTTATAACTTCAATTTAGACCAAATAAAGCGTAAAAAAAATTAAGACACTTTTAGTCATATTTGATATATAACCTAATTATTTAGGCTAAGTTATATTGAGGTGATACATCCCCTTTAAGAAGACATGGAACAATTGTGGAGTTAAATGCTAGAGAGGTATCCAGTGCATTGTTTTGCTTCAGAATTGCCCCAATTATCTTTGTGAATATGGCCCATTCCGTTCATTACTTGTACTCTCTGCTTTCTGTCATCTAGTGTCTTTTTAAAGTATTCCTGTGTTTTAACATTTGTTTCTTATTACATTACTATTAGATGGGTGGTTATTTCTGTTATGTTTTATGGGTTTTAACCCCTGAGATGCAAGGCAAGCTGTTAGGGCATTCCCTATACAATGTAGCGATCGGCTTTATCGCTGCTTTACAGAAGTAGTTAAATATAATAGAATGTTACTGAGAATTACGCACAACAGGCCCTCATTGAGTCCCAAATTGTTTTCATTGCCCTCCTCCTCCTCTGCAGTTTGGTGGGGGCCTCTCCCAAAGGCTGGGGGGGGTGGAATTCTTTATTTTAAGATGTTTTTGTTGGCATTAGTGTAGAATGTGTCAGTTTCAAGGTCTTTCTTTCCCAGAGAAGAAAATCTGTCATCAAACGGAGGTGCAACCCATTGTTTAACTGCCTTATTAACCTTTTAAGGACCAGAGGGGTATGCGGTTCTTAACCCCTTGAGTGCCAGAGGGGTACAGAACGCATTGCTTTGGAATGTGTTCTGTATTCCTCTGGCACTCAAAGGGTTAAAAGTTTACAAAGATGTGTCAGGAATGCAATTATAATACTCTCTCTGATGTCATAATGAGCCAGGCCAATAGTTTTCCTACAATGTCTTAGGGTGGGCCAGCCTGACACAGATCATTATGGGCTGTGGATTATGAGTGTGTTTGCAGTGATGGGATCTTGGCTCCAGTAAGACTGGATGGTTTTGTGACTGTATATTTTGGCATGTCCAAGGCTCTGTGATTTTTATGAGATGGGCTCATTATTACTTTAACAGGCAAATTACATTTTAATCTTTCAGTACACAGCAATCACTGTGTTGCTTAATAAAGGAGGCAATGTGGATTTCCCATCTTCCTGATTACAAAATCTTGTAAACCGCATGTAAACCGTCCCCCTCACTTCCTATAGATAGCAGAAGAGGGACAGAAAGATTTGGGTCTTAAAGGGATAGTAATGTTTCAGAATAAAAGCAGCTCCAATTAATCTTCATAGTATTTGGGCCATGGAGACTGTTATTTCAATGCTGTCAGAGTTGTATTTCAAGAGTAATTGAATGATAAAGTATCACCCCTCCTGCCCCTTTTAGTGATGTAGCACTGCTCACCTCAGAGCAGAAAAAACTGTCCGGATGGATCTCAGAGAGGGACAATCTTCAGTGAGCATAAGGAAAAACCTGAAAAACATGTCAAGGGGGCAGGGTTTTCCTTATGCTCACAGTAAGAAGATTGGGGGGGATTTATAAAAAGTGTTCTTATTGGTTTTTGTGAACAGATCCTTAAAATCTCCTTATTCCTTATTATGCGTGTTGGTATTTATAATGTATTCTAGTTACATTTATAAATGTGGTGACAGTAAAAGATGAGAACACGTCAGACATTGCTTTAAATATCTGTTGAAAATTCTGTCTTTAAATTGTTACAAACAGCGACATCTCTTTATAAATTCGCTGAGCCACTTTTTACAAACTTCCTTACTCCATCTTGATAAAAAAAAAACTTACTACACAGCGTTATGTCTTCCTAAACTGTCCGTAATACTTTTATAACTACCGGAGAAAATCTTACAGCCATTTTAACGCTTCTTTTCCATTAACTCCACTTTTATAAATCTCCCCCACTGACCCTTGCTGTGAGCTGTCTGGTCCCAGGACCAGATTCCACATCTGAGGGGAGGTGGCTTACACAAGGTAAAAGGGGCGGGAGGGGGATACTTTATCATTCAATTACTCTTGAACTACAATTCTCACAGTATTGAAATAACACTCTCCATGGCCAAAATACTATGAAAATTGGAGCTGCTGCTTTATCCTTCTGTTTCAATCAGGGACATATTAAAGGAACAGCCAACCTCCTTTTTGATTTTACATATTCTGTAAGCACAGAATATGTAAAGTCAAATTGCTATACTTTTTATTTTCTCATATTCACCGATATATTTTTGCACTGTCAATGAACTCCCTCAATATTTGTTTCCAGAGAGATTTCTTTCAGGGACTTTGAAAGCAGGAATAAGGATAAAAATACCTGGGAACTCTCTGGAGCTTGATTTTTAAAGTTAATTACAGGGTCTCCGGGGACAGAGGCTGATTCTCCGGTGGTGGAGTTTCCTATGAAATTTTGACCACTTATCCTCCTTTCACACAGTTCCTCCCACTTCCCACCCACTTCTCCTTCTTCTTGCCCTGTTCCTCCTCCTTCCCACCCTTTTCTTCCCACTCTCCCCCACTTCTCCTCTTTCTCACCCTGTTCCTCCCACTTTTCCTACTTCTCACTCTGTTCATCCCACATTCCACCCACTTCCTTCCCACTCTATTCCTCCTCCTCCTTCCCACCTTGTTCCTCCCACTTCCTGCCCACTTCTCCTCCTTCCCACCCTGTACCTCCTTCTTCCTCCCACTTCTCTACCTTCCAACCGTGTTCTACCCACTTCCTAAGTACCATGTCAATAACCCCCCCTGCCTGATTAAGCTCTGCCCCTTTATGACGCAACTTGCATCATTTACTTACCTCCAATCACAGCACTTGAGCGCTCAGGGGACTAAATCAGATAAAGTTCCCATGTAGGATGGTAAAATATAACACCATCCCTACAGCAGTGAGTGTTCTGTATGATATGTTTAACCCTTTGAGTGTCACGAGGTATCTCAGGCACTCAAAAGGTTAAAGCAGACCTATCATTTTAAAAACAGTTTAAAAGTTTAATTTTACATTATTTTTCATTTATCTTTCCAAGTTCTCCTCTCCCTGGAAGCCTCCATCGCAACCTACTTGAGTGCCAGAGACTTAGTGAAGTTTCTCTGCCATAGTGGTTGGACACGTTCATTATTTTTGTTATCCATCTGTTGTTAAAGGGATAGTAATGTCCCTTTACATGTTTTTCTCAGTTTGTAGTCCTTAAAAAGTTGAGTATAATACAAAAAAAATGTATCTCTCAAACCACAGTGGTTTGAGAGATATCTTCATTCAAAGTTTGACGTCTCCTGCTGTCAGCTGTAAAGCTGTCAGCAGGAGATCCGTGTCGGCCTACATGGAGGCTCTTCAGCCGAGCCGGAATCACGTTTTTTAAACAGAATGACTTCATTGCAATGGTCTACCAAGTGTGCCTGGTTTGCAAGCACACTTCGTAGACCATTGCAATGCAATCATTCTGTTTAAAAAAGTGACTGCAGCTCTGCTGAAGAGCCTCCGTGTCGGCTGACATGGATCTCCTGCTGACAGCTTTACAGCTGAAAGCAGGGCACATCAAACTTTAGATGCCTGTATCTCTCAAACCATTGCGGTTTGAGAGATACATTTTTTGCGTTAAACTCAACTTTTTAAGGACTTCAAACTGAGAAAAACATGTAAAGGGACATTACTATCCATTTAAAGTAGGACTCCCGTAGGTAACTTTCTAGGTATGTATTGAAGATTATTTATTGTTTTGTTTTCCTTCAGAACAAATTATGATGCCTCAAATGAAATCAATTTTGCATTGTGAAACAAGCTATGTAAAAAGGTTACTTATTTTACTAATATCATACAGTAGATATCAAAAATATTTAGGTTGGTTGTGAAAGTTTCAGTTATTTTTAAAGCCCTGAATGATCCAAGTGATACTGATAACAAATATGTATTGTTTTACCTATAAGTATGGCCTAGGCCCTACACAGACCCATAATTAACAGAACCACTATAGGGTATTTTCAACATTATGATATAAAAAGCCCATTCCATTGGTTACATGATACGACTACCCTAAAACAGCTAAATAACTATTAAAAAAAGCATAGATTTCCTGGAAGTAGACTGGCTTATGAATCAGAAGAACACTGCCTTTTTCCTACATGAAATCATCACTTAAAGGGATAGTAATGTTTCATACTAAAAACAGCTCTAATTAATCATCATAGTATTTGGACTTTGGAGAGTGTTATTTCAATTCTGTCAGAGTTGTAGTTCGAGAATAATTCAATGACATAGTGTCCCCCTCCCGCCCCTTTTACTGATGTAACACTGCTCAGCCAAAGCAGAAGGGAGGTGTCCAGGTAGATTGCAGAGAGGGACAATCTTCAATTAAGATAAGGGAAAAACCTGAAAAGCTTGTCAAGGGGGGCAGGTCTTTCATTGTTTTCATAGGAAGAAGATTGTCCCCTTCTGTTATCTGTCTGGTCTATGGACTGCATTCCACATCTGAGAAGAGATGGCTTACACTACGTAAAATGGGCGGGAGGGGGAAACTTTGCTTGTGAATATCTCTCAAACCATAAAGGTTTGAGAGATGAGACTTATATTGTTCTTCATGTTTTTTGAATGCCTTCAAAATTAAATAAAGTTAAAACGAAGTATTACTATCCCTTTAACAGTTTACCTGTGCAAGTTAAAGGGCAAGAATACAGGATACGCTGCTAAAGTCCAACATTGGCAGAGTGTGCTCACCAGTATGCATTACAACAATCATACACTGTATCATACCCCAACATTTCAAATCGCCAAAGAGGTGCACTTTTGTTTTAGGTGTTGTTGGGGACGTGGCTGGTAGGCGGGGTATTAACAATAATTTTTAGATTATTTAATGAACTATTGCCATCTTCTTGTTTAACCGAATAAATGATTTAGAACATGACCAAACTTTCATTTACACAGACTAATTTATAAACACATATACTGAAGTTTATACAAACATTAATGTGAGTTTTATTACTGTGAAGCAATGTGATACACATATACACACCACACAGTCTGATCTCCTAAACAGAGGGAAACCAGGGTGGGATAGAGGGACAGAGGGATTTGGGTCTCAAATAGGGACACTAGGGAGGTATGTAGTAGTGCATACCTGTCAACCTGTGCAACCGCTGGTATTACAGACTAGCACATATAGCTGCACTGCTGCATTCATACTTTCGCCCCAGTGTTACATTGTATCACCCTCCCTGCTTTCAGAGAGCCCTACAGAAAGGGCTTCAAACAGAGGAAAATGTTTTATGATCCATTTAGATTGCTGGAGTAAGTCCTTATGTTGTTTAAAAGGAACTTTCATCTTCAATTAACTTAGGCGGAATAGGCTTAGCTAGTAAACGTAATGCTAATATTTGTAAGCGTTTGTAAAAATTCACACTCTACTCTAATATGACCACCCACTTCCTGTCCCAGCTATCCCCATGCTCATTGAACTGAACTGATATTCGCCTGCCTCCAAGCAATATTGAAACAACAGGCCAAAAGGAACGCAAACCACCAGCATATATTATATAGTGTGGATATGAATCAAGCATATACTCACACAACTTTTTATAGATGACGGTTGTGAGAAGATCAAGCAGGGTATCAAAACTGCCCTGCTACGGTTAATATCTTCTTATGGTTGAAAAAATGATGCAGATCCACTTATTTATAGAAAAGTATAACAAATTTATTGATCTTAAAAACAACAACAATGCCAAAAATATAAAAGGTCTACGCGTTTTGGAGTGACCAACTTCTCCCTCAAGACAAGAATATATTTGGCAATTGTAAGTCAATATAATTATAAGAAGGTGTTCCTTTTGTGGAAAGTGCACATTTACTTTTATGTAGGGAATATAGATATTTCACTTTATGGAGGTATAACTCTGAATGTGTTGGGACATATACAGCTTAGGTATTAGTATATTAATCAGATTGTTCTGTGTACACCTGCTGGTGGATATTGTGTTATTTTATTCAAGCATGCTATTTTAACTGTTTTTTAAATTTTAAATAAACATAATTTTTTGTCTGTTCTCAAATCTGGTGTTTGGTGTCATTTGACAGGTATTATTTATATTTGACTTTTCATATATAATATATAATCATGGCACTTCCCACTTTGTATATTTTTATGTGATTTACTACCAGATCACTGACAATGTACCTTTTGTCGGTGACTGGGAACCTATTGCTTGGTGACCCAGTACCTTTTATCAGTGACTCTGTACATTGTTTGGCATTGGGTGACCACACATCCTGAAATGCCTGGGACTGTCCCTTACTGGGGGTCTGTGCCCTGCGTCCCGGGTCACCCCCCCCACACACACACACCAGGACAACAAAGAGTCCCGGAACGGAGCAACATGCACCAGTCCAGCCAGCCAATTAAATATATTTGCTATATGGTCCTCATTGGCTGGCTGAGCCAGCCAATGAAGACCATATAGCAAATACATTTCATTGGCTGGCTGGACTGGTGCATGCGAGACAGCTGGGATGGAGCAGGTATGCTTGTGCTGCAAGTGAGACCAGTGGCTGAGGCTCCCGCCGGTGCTGACCATCTTTCTGAGGCTGACACAGAGTAAGAGTTCCCACTGGGAACTCTTACTCTGTGTCAGCCTCAGAAAGATGGTCAGCGCCGGTGAGAGCCTCAGCCGCAGGACTAGGATGACCACATGCCCCAGAATGGCAGAATGGAAATGTGGTCACCCTATTTGGCACTTTGCCCAGTAACAATAGGGTGATCTGTGCACTGATGGATGATGCCATGGTGATGTGTGTCTGGTAATGTGTGGGGAAGACATCGCCTTATCGATACAGACACATCACCATATTCACTATGAAGTAGGGATGTAAGGAAACAGGAAAGAATTCAGTCATTAAAAATGCAGGGTTGCCATACTGTTGGCAACGTGGAAGGGATGCACATTCTCTCTGCTTCCCCATTTATCCAGTGGGGGGAGCAGAGAAGAACCACTCAGGCTTCAGCACCACAAACAGCATCACTCCCTTAACCCTTTGAGTGCAATAGGAATGTGCACTGCACACCCCTGTGGCACTGAAGGGGTCAGAAATGTACAGTCTCCCACTACACAAACAAACATCCCTATACTGAGCCCCTTCCTCTGCATACTACCGAATCCCAGTATTCACATCCCCTTCAGTAGCTTTCCATCATTTATCTTCGTCATTTTGAAACGTTTCCTCTACCTTTCTCATCCACCTCCCCTCACCATCACTCCCTTTCACCACTCTGCCACCATCCCATCCAAACATAGGGAAAAAGAGGAAAATGGGAAAAAAATAATTACAAATAAATATAATAAACACAGTTCCGGTGAACTCAAAATAGCATTTTCAATAGTATTCAAATATTTACATATGTGTGTAGTCAGGAGAGATGCAAAAACGATACCTTGGCTACATATACAAAGTAAATAAAAAAGTCTGTGCAGATATATGTTGGATTTGAGGCAGATAGGGACTTGCCTAAATCTGGGGTGCCTTGATGGGGCAGGCAAGCTTATCATGGTTTTGGCCAGAAACATGTAACTAAACACCAGTGTTTTTTATCTATAATAAGTCACAGGTTATTTATTGGTAAACTAGTGTAAAAGCCGGTGTACACTGGCCAAGGTCCAGTGAGGTAAAGAGACCGGTCCTGCTCTGCGTACTGTCACTGCCTCACTGGAGGCACACGCGATGCAGTCATGCACAGCAGAGACTGCCCGATCGCACAGAATGGTCCCAGCACAGAACTCCCAGGATTCTGTGCATTCTGGCAGTCTCTACTGCTTATGACTGCATCGGACAAACATTCTGGCCTTTTATATTATAGGATGTCAGGATTTGATGCATAGAAAATTAGTTTGTTGTGTATGTAAACAAAGAAGCATACAGGGGGGAAATAAAAACGTTCATTGCTTTAAATGGGTCTTTTAACCCTCTGAATGCTAAACAGGTCTCCAATGCATTGCTTAGCAACGCGTTGGAGACCTGTCTAGAATTCAAGGGGTTAAAAGATTAATTTCATTCAAAGGGAAGTTTTGGTGATTTTGAATTGCCTCCTATATGCAGATGGCATGTTACAGAATTGTAAGTTTTCAACGTCTTTAACACTTTAAGGATCAGAGATCCTAGGGGTGGATTGAGGTTAATGAGCACATAGAGGACGTTCTGAGCTCCAGCACACGTGACTAATGATGTGTACCATCGTGCTGTATAGGTGTCTGAAAGAGGCCAATCCAGTCTTGGAGCAATCAATTTCAGACCCCGCTAATGCTTACAGCTCTCCCACAGGAGCACTGTAAGTGCAAAATATGTGTGTCCATGACCATCACCGGTCCTTTAGCAAGTTTACCAGTCCTGACACGTTACCGGTCCTTAAGGCGTTAAGGCCCTTTATCTCATTTCTTCCACGTTAGGCTGTCACGAATACGCTAGTTCACTGGTAAGGATGTTTTGATGACCAGAGTTATGCAGGTGACTTGTGCTACATTTACAGTATGTGGAATGCTCAGTGAAGGAAGAGACTATCACATTCTGTATCCTTCCAACCTATTGCAGGGTGACATATAAAGACAGAACAAACTTAGAACCTTATGTTCAAAAGAAAACTGAACCATGGGGGGGAATTAAACAAATGCCCATTGATTTAAGTTGGGCTTTTAACCCCCTGAATGAGGAGAGAGGTCTCCAAAGGATTACTTGCATTTTCATTTTATAGACTCTGCAACTGATGACTATGTAAAGTCAAAACAAAGCATTACTATTCCTTTAACACTCTGAGTGCATTGCAATGCTTTGGATACCTCTCTGGGACTCAGAGGGTTAAGCCAATCAGACAGATGCAATCAAAGACTTGAATTCAGGGCCTGGGTTCCCATTGGCAAAGCAGGCTACTGCCCAGAGCTCCACTTTTTGAGAGGGCTTCAGCTGTGGTGGCCACACCCACATTCTAAGTTGTGGGTGTGGCCAATGCAATCTTACTGTGCCTGCACCTTTTACTTGGTGTATTTTTTAACCCCTTTGATGCTAGAAAGCAATGTGTTGGAGATCACTCTTGTATGTTCCTTGCCAGAGAACAGTGAATGGGACTAGGGGCCATGTGTGGTGGGGTAGTTCAAGAGTAATTCAATGACAAAGTATCCCCCTCCCGCGCCTTTTACTGATGTAACACTGTTCAGCCAGATCAGAAGGGAGGTGCCCAGATAGATTGCAGAGAGGGACAATCTTCAATTAAGATAAGGGAAAAACCTGAAAAACTTGTCAAGGGCTCAGGACTTTCATTGTTCTCATAGGAAGAAGATTGTCCCCTGCTCTTATCTGTCTGGTCTATGGACTGCATTCCACATCTGTGAAGAGATGGCTTACGCTAGGTAAAAGGGGCGGGAGGGGAAACTTTGCTTATATCGTTCTTCATGTTTTTTTAATGCCGACAAAATAAAACAAAGATAAAGCAAAGTATTACTATCCCTTTAAGCCCATTATTGTGAGGAGACATGACCTGGAAGAAGACTTCAATAGAGATAACAATATACCCCATAAAATGCAAATATAATGTAAAAAATGGGTAGATTTGTCTGACTGTTGTATGAACGACACTTGTCTAGGTAAATCAAATGAATGCCTTTAATGGAATTAAGTAACTAGTCTGTGCCAGTTTTTAGTAATTTTACAAGTCTTGGGCCTGGCATGTAATCTCATTAAAGTGAATGGGACATGTGTATAATAATAATACTTCACATGTGGAAAGTAGCTTTCCAAGTATTTTACAGTCATTTCTGATCGGTCTCTAATGAATTTGTCTATGCATAAAACGTTATATTGCCTTGTTAAAAAGTTAGGGGATTTTGTGCTGACATTTGGTGTTTTAGTAAATAGGTACCTAAATGTTGGGCTTATAAAATGCAAAAAAACCACAAACTATTCAGTCACCTTATTTCCATATCATCCCACTTAGTAACCTTTCATCCCTTTCCTTCCGTATTATACGTGGGTGAGAAATATTCCACTCTCGCCCTCTCACCCATGGCATTAGGAAAGTTTAAAAACTTTCTGCTTGAAAAGTAATCTAGAATGGTGAATGTCTAACATGATTCCAGTCTAAAATAAGTACTGGAACCGATTCTGTTATTCTGTGCCTCTGTACTAAGCTATTTACAATGATAATTTGTGCTTCTTGTGTGAAAGGGGAGGGCAGTGTAGGAGTGTACAGGGTTGTCTGGGAGTTCCGCTCCTCTGCACAATCTTTCTCACCTTGTGCCATCAACAGCAGAGGACACTGGCTAACTATTCCACCACTTTCCATAGTATACCACAGGGGTGCTGTCAATTGCAACACAATGTGTTGGATACTCAAACGGTTAACAGTGTTGGAATGTCTGCATGCCTCCCTAGTGTCCTTCTTTGAGACCCAAAACCCTCTGTCCCTCTTTTCTACCCTTTTGTCCCTCTTTTCTGAGGATCAGAATGAGTAGTGTGTATTACGTAGCTCCACAGAAATAAAACTTGCATAAATGTGTAGTTAATCTTCAGTATATGTGTTTATTAACTAAGCTGCGTAAATAAAATACTTTTATCTTGTTCTAAATCATTTATTGGTTACACAAAGAGATGCCAATAGATCAAGAAATAACCTAACAATTGTTTATAACGCCCCACCCACCAGCCACGCCCCAGAAACATCAACTAAAACACAAGTGTCCCTCTTTGGCCATTTGAAATGTTGGGAGGTATGTGCCTGTGTGTGTGTACCAGTATACACTACAGTGATCATATGCAATTGTACATACCCGGAAGTGCATTTTATAAGCGCAGACAATGAGATGTACTGTAGGATTGGTGCATCTCCCTCCCCCCAAAGTTGTTTTTTGTTTGTGTGCTTTTTTAATTTAGGAAAATTGAGGCTAAAGAGAACATGCTGATTCAGATATAGTCAGCCAGTTTTCACTCATTAATCAGCTACAGCACTGAGGCAACTAAAGGTATACAAAACCATACAGTACTTATTGTAATAAAGACAAGGCGACAAAGGTGTTAGTTTCCCTTTAAACACACAGAAGCGTGTGACCAGGATATGTACTAACAGTCACTCTGTTTGTGTTTCTATAGAGACTAATCAGATTGCTTGTGCGTCCAACGCAAGGTAAAACAAAGAAATGCCTTAGTCATTAAAGCAGACCTGTGACCTTGATTTAACTTTGCATGTTTGAAAACTTCATTAAAAACTGCCTATTATTAATATTCTTTATTTATATAGCGCCAACTAATTCCACAGCTCTGTACAATAGGGAATAAACATACGGAGGTATTAAATAGTACAATAAGATGTGGAGAACAGAAGGATTAGAGGACCCTGCTCGTGAGAGCTTACAGTCTAGAGGAAGAGCTTACAGCCTATGTGTCATGTTAAGTTAAGGAGATATTCATACTTGGTACCATATGCTAATGTATGCTATTGTATGCTAATTGTGGTACCCATGTGGTTTCATATGCTAATGAAGCTTTTGTATGCTAATTGTGGTACCCATGTGGTTTCATAGCTTAATGAAGCTTTTTCAGTCACATCATTTGCTTATTATGCTTTTCAGTGATGTTTCACATGCTAATGAAGGTTTTCAGTAATGTTTCATATGTTATTGATATGCTTGGTTCAATAAGAGCAGAGCCGGCCCTTACATGGGTCCCAGTGGGTCCATGGACCCAGGCAGCACTCTGACAGGGGCAGCAATCCAGCTGATCTCTCACTAGTCTCTGACGCTCTAGTAATACAGAGCGCTGGGAGATGACATCATCTCCCAGCGCTCTGCATTACTGAGAACCTAGTGGGAGCTTCAGCTCTGTGCCAAAGGAGGCACAGTCTCTCTCATGCCATGGTACTAAACCATCAGGGACTCGTGGTAGGAAATAGACACGTGTTTTAGTGGGTGTGGTTTTTTTTTGGGGGGAGGGCAGCATTTCATCCATAGACCCAGGCAGCAAAATGCCTTGGGCAGGTCCTGAGTAAGAGACTTTCACCTTTCCACAAATAAAATGAATATTTCCTAAATTATATATCTGCTGAATTTGGATTAACATGACACATGGACAGTTTTTAATTAAGTTTTCAAATGTGTATACAAAAAGTCAAGGAGACA
Source organism: Rhinophrynus dorsalis (assembly GCA_037306005.1). Lineage (NCBI taxonomy): Eukaryota > Metazoa > Chordata > Amphibia > Anura > Rhinophrynidae > Rhinophrynus > Rhinophrynus dorsalis. Next base: position 72,721,471 of record CM074721.1, on the reverse strand, counting down.
GATCAAATATCACAGGTATAGTCAACTATTGATAGATCTTCTCTCCTGGAAAACTGGTCAGTGAAGTGTTGTGTAGTCTCTTGGTTGAGTCTCATTTTTGGAACACACGCAGTCCACACAGATAAGGGATTGGCAAAGTATGGCCACAGGGTGGATCACATTCAATGTGGTCATTGGGTCTGGTCAGTGTGCAGCACTTCTGCAATAATGAGAAAATATCCCTTCTGGCTTTCTCTTTAGAAGTTAGAATGATACAATTTGCTAAAAAAATATAATATTTTACACAGATCTAACAGTGCAGTAGACCAGAGGGAGCCAGACTGGATACATTATAGGTTCATCTGTGTTTTCAGAACCAAATACATGTATACACATACATGTGAGTAATGTCCTTCTTATTCATTCTGAACAGAGATGTGTCCCTCCAGCTAATTGCCCACTCCTGGTATCGGACCCTGGGTGTCTGTGTCAAAGCCTAACACAGAGGGTCTTTGGAGGTTGCATACATAATTTTCCAAGTTTGTAGCTGAGAGCAACACAATTCCAGTTTGGAGATTTGTTTCCTGCCCCTGACAGGAGCCATTCTGGGGCACCTCAATGCAGCCCTGGGATTTTTAATAAGTCTGCTCCAATAAGGCAGATTTAGTAAAACATGATAATTGCCCTTTAAACTCTGAAAGACCAGAGGAGTGTGCAATGATTTATGCACCATTCTGGTTCTCAGTGGGTTAAGATATGTATGTTAACTGGCTAACCGAATGCAACATTATGGGCAGTACTGGAATGGAAACACATGTACACATTATGGGCAGTACTGGAATGGAACCACATGTACACATTATGGGCAGTATTGGAATGGAACCACATGTACACATTATGGGCAGTATTGGAATGGAACCACATGTACACATTATGGGCAGTACTGGAATGGTACCACACGTACACATTATGGGCAATACTGTAATGGTACCTCACGTACACATTATGGGCAATACTGTAATGGTACCACACGTACACATTATGGGCAATATTGGAATGGTACCTCACGTACATATTATGGGCAGTACTGAAATGGTACCACACATATATTATGGGCAATACTGGTATGGTAAATCATGTAGACATTATGGGCAATACTGCAATGGTATACACGTACACATTATGGGCAGTACTGGTGTGGTAACACATGTAGACATTATGGGCAGTACTGGAATAATTCCACAAGTGCACATTATGGGCAATACTGGAATAATTCCACAAGTGCACATTATGGGCAATACTGGAATGGTACCACACGTACACATTATGGGCAGTACTGGTGTGGTAACACATATAGTTATTATGGGCAGTATTGGAATGAAACCACAAGTACACATTATGGGCAGTACTGGTGTGGTAACACGTGTAGACAATATGGACAGTACTGGAATGATACTACACATATATTATGGGCAATACTAAAATGGTACTATACAAACACATCACGGGTAGTACTGGAATGGTACCACAAGTACACATTATGGGCAGCACTGGAATGGTACCACACTTGCACACTATGGGCAGTACTGGAATGGTACCATACGCACACATTATGGGCAGTACTGGAATGGTACTACATGTATACATTATGGGCAGTACTGGAATGGTACCACACATACACATTAAGGGCAGTCCATGAACCCAGGTCTTTAGCCAGTCTCTTATGCAAGCATTCAATTCGCCTAGCACAGGGCAGCTCTGTGCACAAAGTTCTGTCCGACTCTACTGCCTGTTCACATAAAGTAGAGTGGGAGTTTTTTTATCTAGTTTACCGGCTGTCTTGGTCGTACGACCGGGCCCCATAAGGGTGAAATGTCCATAGTCTTGTGTGTCTAAGGCTGGACAGTCTTATGCCCAGACAAGGGCTCCAGAAACGGACTGAGCTCCGTTATATTTCTCCCCCTTTTTTGTACCAAGCCAGCGGTTGCTGGAGTAATTGCTGGTTTGGGACTATGGGCGAGCCATGCTGTGTTGAGCCCCTTGTCTGGAGCTGAGAGCCCAACTTGAACCCTTGTCCTGGGTCAGGAAAACCTTGAGCCCCTTGTCCGGGCCAGGAAAAGACTTGAGCCCCTTGTCCGGGCCAGGAGAAAACATTAGCCCCTTGTCCAGGCCTGGAAACAACAGGTGAGCCCCTTGTCCTGGGCTAGGAGTAAAACTGTGGCCCTTGGTCCTGGGCCATGGAAACTGGTGATTCTTGGTCCTGGCTAGCACCAAGTTTGGAGGCCTCTCCTGAGCCATGCTCCAGGCAGCGCTGGGGTCAGGCCCTTCTGGGTCTGGGGCCAGTGACTCAGGGTCCATAGCCATTCTATAGGGTGGATCTCATTCTAGCAACCAGATCTCTGGGCTCTCAATGGCCTGGGGTTCACCTTGTGGGGAGCTGGGGACATCTCCACCTTTTTGTTGGACAAGTACCCCACAGGGACAGGAGAGGATGTTGCTCCCACTCTCCTGGGCTGAGGCAACATCCAAAGGGTAGCTGGAGAGACTGGGAACTCTTTTGCCCAGGGTAGGGGCATCCAGAGGACCTGTGAAGAGCACATTCCCACTCACCAATCCAGGGCAAACAGACCCACTGGGGCAAATCCCAACTTCCTTAATGAGGACGGTGGTCCCACTCCCTATGGCTAGATCAACAGTTGGCCTGGTGGGGAATGACTTCCCACCCACCAGGCTGGGATCAGTAGGGGCCAGGGCCAACATAGTGTCCTTGGTGTGGACCGGGGTCCCACTCACCCAGGTGGGGGCATCAAACAAAGGGACAATATGCCCAGCAGGGAGGACTGTGGTCCCATACCCTGGGTCAGGACTATCACTTGCCCTGGTGGGTACCAACTTTCCACCCACAAGGCTGGGGTCAACAGATCCAGGGGCAACAAGGGAATCCCTGGTGAGGACTGTGGTCCCACTCACCAAGGCTGGGGTATCAGGAAAAGGGGCAACAGGCTTTGGACTGCTGATGAGGACTGTTGTTCCACTCACCACAGCCGGGGTTTCACAGGGCCTGGTGGGCTCGCTCCCATCCACCAGGCCAACAGTCACATAGGGGCTGGTGGGCTTGCTCCCACCCACCAGTTCACAGTCCATAGGGACAGCACAAGGGGCAGCAGTACTGCATGGTGGCAGTCTGCGGAATTCCTTTTCTTCCTGGCCCCCAACGTTAGGGCAATTTCTTTTCTTGAGGAGGAAGGCACTCCCAATCCTCCTGGCAATCTTGTCCATGCACCTGGAGATCACATTTTTCTCCTTCTCCAGGGCAAAAGTAATAGGGGACAGACTAGGGCTGCTGGTGGGGAGCTGCATCTCATCCAGCACAGCAGGGGTTTCCCAGGGCCTGGGGAGCTCGCTCCCACTCACTAGGCCAGAGATCACATAGGGGCTGGTAGGCTCTCTACCACCCACCAGTTCACAGTTCACCGGTACAACAAAAGGGTCAGCAGCACTGTTCTCCTTCAGTCCGCTGGGGTCCTTTTCTTCCAGGCCACAAACTTCAGGGCCATTCTTTGCCTGGAGGAAGACCACAGTCCCATTCCTCAGGGCAGTAACATATGTGCCCCTGGAGAGCACACCTTTTTCTTTCTCCAGGGCAGCATCCACAGGAAAAGGGCAGGGGCTGCTGGTGGGGACCTGCATCTCATCCACCACAGCAGGGGTTTCCCAGGCCCTGGTGAGCTCGCTCCCACCCACCAGGCCGGGGGTCACATAGAGGTTGGTGGGCTCGCTCCCATCCACCAGTTCACAGTCCACAGGGTCAACAGACTCCAGGGTAACGGGTTCGTAAGGTAGGACAGTTGTCCCACTCCCAGTTATAGGGACAAAGCAAAGGTCACTGGTGAGGAGCGGATTCCCACTCACCAGTGCAGAGTGAACAGGGGTAACACAATCCCGGATCTCCCAGTCACTGAAGTCCTCCTCAGCTGAGAAACAGGGTGGGAAGGAGAAGAAACTCACCCTCTGTCCCTCTAGACCCGATAATTCAGTCTGAAACTTCCGGGGCAGATCTAGAGAGTCCCCAGTTTATCTAACCCTTTTATGAGAGGAGATTGGAATAGAGGAGTGAGAATCAAGGACGTCGTACAATGGAGACGTGAGCATATTGCCGTACAGGGACGGTATATTATACCCTGAAAGCATATACAGCTATATTTATACAGCCACTGTTTAATGTGAGTGCATATATATCTCTATTGTGCTTATTTTAAATATTGCCTATGATAAGGCACTATTGGCGCCTTCTGTGTTTTTTATTTTTCTGGTCTGTCGATGATTTAACCCTTCGTGAGAAGAAGTTGTTGGGAGGAGCGGCCGATAGTCTAGCAATTAGACATCAAGATAAGGGACGGCTTAAAGATCCCTGAGTTTGATTTGCTAGTCTGCGTATACATGTTAGTCTAGCTAATTCGCTATGTGAGTATGGTTTCATTGGTGGAGGAGTGGTAACTGAAAACATTTTTTACAGTATCACACGAGGAAGCTCCTCTGTTTTTTCTTCTTTCCTCTATTCTACAGTCCTCAGCTGAGTAGTCCTCCTCAGATGCATTGCCCATTGCCCACCCAATCTTCTTCTTCACTTTGGATCTCCTGGGCTTCTTGTAACCAGCCCAGGTACATCCGCTCCAAGTTCCATTCGTCCTTGTCACGGTTTTTTTTAAAGACTCTCAGACCAGTATGTAAAATAAAACACAGTTTTATTTAGCAATAATAACACATAAGGTCGCCCTCTAGTGGCGGTTGGGTGTACATAAATGATAGGGACTGGAAAATACAAAGTTACATGCACAAACGGACAGCAAGTACAAATACCACCAAGGAAGGGATATAACCCCAGAGGGTTAAGTCCTTGATAAATATAGTTTCAAAGGAACTGTTTGGCACGCCCTGGGTATAAGTAGGCTAAGCTTAAGGTAACCACAGAGGGTTAAGTCCTTGATTATGAACAGTCTCTTAAGCGGATGCTTGGCACGCCCAAGGTGTAGATAAGCTGTGCTGAAGAAATGTTCACCAACAAGTGGATAGGGACTGTCTCGCCACGGTGTGTAGTATAGCAGAGCCCAATAGCCCCCACGGGCGTACCTACAGGAATGGCTACTGCTGGTGCAAGTGATCTTAGCCCCACGGGTGTGTATCGAACCGGCCTGCAGTGCAAGAGCTCCCAAGCCTCTTCAGACTCTACCGGACTGAGTATAATGAGACAGGACCCAAAGCCCAACAGAAGTAGTACCGGAATGCTGGTGCTAAAGCCTGTGTCCGTCACCACTCGGTATAACGGAATCGCCCAGTGTATACAATGAGAGAGATAGAGAGCCAAAGCGCCCAACTGGCCTAATAGGAAGTGAACACTCTACTGGGATGGTATCGAGTTGCCGATGGAGAGCGGCCAACTCAGCAAGAGTTTCACTATGAACGAGGCTCACACTGGATTAGGGAGAGTGGGACCGAGACGGCACTGGTAGGGTTAAAAGGCACGTTTACACAAGGGTTTTCTGCGGTAGCACAGCACTGCGGTCTGAGGGAGGCGCACACAGCTTTGCACGATAGTAACACTGCACTGCACGAAGTAACACCAGGCAAGACAGCCACACAAGTACTGGAACAGTGGATGATAATGTCGCGACGGCGACAAACCGGAACGTGGGTCTTCTGGAACACGCTGGAGGTGATCTTGCGGGAGAAAGTCAGCAAGGCCGGATCGGAGCACGTAGGAGGTAGTCGTACCAGCCGGGTCATACACAAGCAGGAACGTCAGCCAAGCAGAGTCGAGATCCGGAGGAGATAGTCAGACGAGCCGGGTCATACACAAGCAGGAACGTCAGCCAAGCAGAGTCGAGATCCGGAGGAGATAGTCAGACGAGCCGGGTCATACACAAGCAGGAACACTGGAGAATGGCCAGGGCTAGCCAAATCGGTACACAGGAATCAGAAACGTAGCAACAGAACAACTGGCTCAGAAACACCACGAAAGGGCGCCTGACAGATGGAGTTGCCAGGTATAAAAAGGAAGCCAAGGGGCGGGCCAAACTAAGTGAACAAATCACCCTTGTACATAGCAGAGAGTGACAGCTAGATCACAGGCACTGTGATAGTCCTCCACTAGAATGTCCAGGTTTCCCTCCAGATTCGGAGGAAAGTATTTACCAAACATGGCCTCTCGTTTCTCACGGATCTCCCAGTAACGACTGTAATCCGTATGGCCGAAATTGGCATCCTCATGAAAGGCCGCCCTCACAAAGTCCTTGGAGGTCCAGTCGCAAGTCGAATGAAAAAAGTAGACCATAACCTCCGCATACTCCTGGTGAAGGAGCTTTGTCATTTCCCAGTATCCATCCTGGACTTGGAGCTCCTCTTTGATGCACACTGTGATCTCTTGGTAGAACTCGAGGGCAAGGTCGCCTAGCTTGGTCTCCCACCGGTACCAGATATACTTGTACCACATGTCGTATATGCCCAGGACCTCTGGTAGTCGTGCTTTGGGCGTCATGTTTCAATTAGTTCACCCTATGAAAGAAGGAGAAATCCCACCGCTCGCCACCAGTGTAACGGAAGCTAGAAGGGACCGCGTCACCTTCCACCTGGTGTCATTGGATGCACCGGTCGAACAGATGGACGGTCCAGTTGTCGACTCGCAAAGGCGTCAAACCCCAATGTAGTCGACTCCGTGTCGAAGGATGCAGGTCGACGAGGGGTCACCCAGGTTCCAGAGCAGTCGACGGTCGCAGGCTGGAACTCCAGGCAGCAGAGAGTGAGGCCTCTACTCCCGGTCCAACGGTGAACAGGGAAAGTGTCGCAGGAACCAGGTAGCTGTCGTTGAGCAGATTCAAGCATGCTGTAAGCTCGAGTCGGATGATCTCAGGGACTCAAAGAAGGGGAAAACAGAATCTACGTCGCCGCCTGACAGCATACGAAGTCGGGTTGCAAGAAGCTGGCAGCAGGCGGTCGACGATGCAGGATAGTCAGCATCAGATTGGCCGCTTTAACCATAAGAACATAAGACTCCAGGACTCCTTGTTCACTCAGAAGATGTCACATTTGTAAGAACACTAAGACAAGTTAGTAAGGTAAAATCAGCTTTATTAAAATTAATGAAGTGCACAAGGTCACCCTCCACAGGTCCAGATCCGGAGAGTACCATGGCACTTCCCAAATCTGACACAAGTCAGGGTACAGGAAAATAGCAAAACAAAAGCAGAAAATATATAAGCTGGATCAGACGACAGGAACCAGGAACAGAACCTCAGCAGTAATAAATATATATCTGATGGCTGTATGAAGGGCACCTACCAGTGTAGGTTGAACAAATTAAAAGTCACTTATTCCTAGGGTATATACCCTTTAAAAACACATTTACATTATTGGGACTTTAATTAATTTGTTCCCTATTGTGCAGAAGGTTTGCCCCTTCATCGTTTCTTAGCACGTTAGCCTCTTGGAATGCCTTAAACTAGCATATAAGTGAAGGATTCTGGGAAATAATTTTTTGGCCATATGTTCTTAGCTCAGCACCTCTCTTAGCACCCCCTGCTGTCCTCTGTAATGTCCTCTAGTCCCATGGGTGTAGAAGTCCCATTTGACAACTTAAGTGCTGTCTCTTGTCATGATCAATCTGATCAGGCCGCTATCTAAGTGTCAGTCTCTTGCTCTCTATGGGAAAAGGTGTGTCAGCACTAGACAAGCTTATATGTGCCTCTTATTGAAAGGCCGTCTTTTAGATTTTTACTAGAGCAATATGATGGGGGTAAAGAAGCCTTTTAGAGAGGATATCCTGTTGTCAGATTGAATAATGTGCCCAGGTTTCCAACAAAGACATTGGGATGAGAGTAGAATTATGCAATTCACTTGTTCACTGACCGACCAATGGAGCAATAACCTTGAAAGCAGAGGAAGTCAATTGCTGGACTTCTACCTTTTGAAGACTACAACACCCACATTTCCCATCTGTCCCTTTACTGGTTGGGAATTATGGGAGTTGTAGTTCCCAAGAGCTGCAGGTCCAGAAGTTGACTACAAATAGAAAGAAAGATCTAGATAGAACACACAAACTCAGTATGCGATACAATAAAACCTGAAAGCTTAACCCTTTGAGTGCCAGAGGGGTACGCAACGCATTGCTTTGCAATTTGTTGCGTACCCCTCTGGCACTCAAAGGGTTGAGGCTTAAACAATCAAGTCTGCTTAATATAAAGAAGTAATAGCTAATAACTTCCACGTACATTACTATGGCCAGAAAATCCTAATGGCCCCTATGAACTTTGCCCATGCCCTTGTCCAAGAAAGTTCTAAATGTTTTGTCCATGGAGGTGGACATGACAGTAGCTGGACGGTTTCTTTTAAAGAATCAATACATGAGCCTAAACCTTTATAGTCCATAGAAGCAATGTGTTGCACATTCCTCTGGTCCTTAACCCTTATACCAGAGGGATAGCCCCTTGGGTACCCCTCTGGCACTCAAAGGGTTAAAGTCTTAATATTGCCCTGTGCAGTGGACATAGTTTTTGTCCTGTGGTGCCACCAGCAACTGTGATGTCCATGGACATAACCTCCATAACTGACTGAAGACATCTCTTGAACAAAGGCAGAAGAGCAAGATTCATAGGGGCCATTAGGATTTTTCTGGCCTTAGTAAGATAAGTGTGATGTTCTTATTAGGCATAGTATCATACTAGGTTATATGGGGAGGTTCCCCCACTCTTTCTACCCTTCTGATTTTAGTTGCCTAAAATAAAGCAGTCTTGGTGGCTTTAATCCTTTGAGTGCCAGAGGAGTATGCAACACATTGCAAAGCAATAGGTTGTGTACCCCTCTGGCATACAAAGGATTAACCAATACCTCCCAAGTGCCCCTCTTTAGGAGGGACAGTCCCTCTTTGAGACCCAGATCCCTCTGTCCCACCCTGGTGTCCCTCTTTTAGGAGATCCGACAGTGTGATGTGTATATAAGTGCATCACATTGCTCTACAGCAATAAATCTCACATTGTTAAACATTTGTTTAAACATCAGTATATGTGTTTATAAATGAGTCTGTGTAAATAAAATATTTTGCTCTTGCTCTAAATCATTTTATTCAGTTACACAAAGAGGTGCCAGTAGGTCATCAAAAAACGTACAAGTTCCCAATGATATCCTTCCCACCAGCCACGCACCCAGCAACACCACCTGAAATAAAAGAGTCCCTCTATGTCCATTTGAAGTGTTGGGAGATACGGTATGTTAACCTCAAGATTCCAGGGTTATTGGCCTGCATACTGAGTTTGCACATTCTGGATCATTCTTTGTACTAGTGATTACAGCATATCAGAGGCATTGGAAGCAGAACCTCAAGCCACGATGGATGGAGCCTCGTGGACGAAGAACATGGTGAGCCCCTCCCTACCTTATATTTATTTGATGTCCAGGAGTTGACTACCCTTTATTTAGAGGGTACTGGCAGTGTAGCCCTTCCTTTATCTTGCCACAGTAACACAATGATTGGGGGAAGCCTATATGCTAAATTCCATATGTATAAAGATATGTGGATCAATTCCAGATCAACCAACTTCAAGCGAGGGGACAAATCACAAAAATTCCAGTTGATTTAAATGGGGTGTTTAACCCATTTAAGGTGTTGGAGACCTCTGTAGCATTAAATCAATAGGGATTTTCATTTCCCACAATAGAACTTTTGGTTTGCTCTATAATTGATCCAATTATTTTTGTGCATATGGTCATAAATGTGTTATCTGAAGGTGTTTTCCCCTTCAAAATTAGAATTGGCTGGTCTGTTTTGCACCATACAGTTCTCTGCTTCTGCCTAGATGAGAGTGATTGGAATGGCTGATTCATGGCTTGTCACTGTAACAGAGCAGGAACTGTCATAGCCGCATGGCACAATATCGTAGCTCTAGAACTATAGGACAGGAATGGGCAACAGGTGTCCCTTCAGCACTTGTTGGACTATATGTCTCTTACCCTCATCAGAGCAAGATTCTGGGCTCGATCCAAATGTTGGAGATTAAAGGGATAGTAATACTTCATTATTACTATCCACCACGTGGTAGTCCTTAAAACGATACCAGCGGCATCTCTCAAACCTTTATGGTTTGAGAGATATCCGCTTTCAAAGTTCCCTCTCCCCTGATGTCAGCATTCTAGCTGACAGCAGGGGAATCCGGTCCCGGGACCGGCGGCGACTCTGCAGCAGTGCTGAGATCTTGTTATAGAAACAGAAATCCTTCACTAAAATGATCTTCTACGTGTGCTTGCAAACCAAGCACACGTAGAAGATCGTTTTAGTGAACGCAATCTCAGGACTCCTACAGAGCTGCCGCTGCTCACTGACTGGATTCTCCTGCTCTCAGCTAGAATGCCAACGTCAGGGAAAAAGCCAAAAAGAGGGAACTTTGAAAGCGAATATCTCTCAAACTATAAAGGTTTGAGAGATGCCGCTGGTATCTTTGAATTCAGAATTTTAAGGGCTACAACATGGGGGATAGTAATAATGAAGTATTACTATCCCTTTAAAAAGCCGGTAGGGCAAATTGGATTCCGACCGACAAAAAGAAAATGTCTTGGTCGGTATTCAGATGTCCTACCGGCTTAACCCCTAGAGTGCCAGCTACTTACAGCGTACAAGCTTGGACAGCTGTACCTGCTGTGCTAAGCTCGTACGCTGTAAGTGTTAAATGCTGTCATTGCATAAGCCGGTATAACCAGCATGCATTGGCCGCATTTAGAAAAAAAAAAAAAAATGCCTGGCACTTGTGGGGGGACATGAGGATCACTCCTTATGTCCCCCCAGGTATTGATCTCCCAGCCGATCGTGCTGGAGATCAATATGAACGAAGGAGAAGCAAAGCTTCTCCTTTCCCTTCTCTCCTACCCAAACTTCCTGGTAGGAGTGGGCGGGACCGGGGGAATCCTCCCAACGTCATTGGTGATATGATCACTAATGACACTGGGGAAGTTTCCCCAGTCCTGTTCACTCCTACCAGTGGTAGGAGAGAAGGACAGGAGAGCTTTTGCTCTCCTGCAGTCGCCTTATTGATCTCCCAGCACAATCGGCTGGGAGATCAATAACTGGGGGGAGATCAGAAGGGGTCCTGATGTCCCCCCAGGAGGTCTGAATATTAAAATAAATAAATAAATAAATAAAAGTTCCAAAACTTAACCCCATCAGTGCAGCAGAGGCATCCAGCGAATTGCTTTGGCACTCACAGGGTTACTAATGTTGTGGGGCATTTTTCTTTACCCAAGACCTCATTGGGGGGCTCAGGATGCCCCCCAATGAGGTCTATAATAAAAAAATATATAATTTTTTTTTTACCCTGTGAGTGCCACGGGGGTCCAATGCAGATCCCCCCTCCTATGGCACACACAGGACTTTTTTTTACTATTACTGTACATTCATAGCTTGTCGGGGGGCCCAATGCACACCCCTGTGGCAGACAAAGGTTTTTGTTTTGTGTTTTTTTTTTCATTTTTTTTTTATTTAGACCTCATTGGGGTGGCATCAGGGGTCCTGATGCCCCCCAATGAGGTCTATAACAAAAAAAAGAGAAAAATTAATCCCATATGTGCCACGGGGGGGGGGGGGGTGTCCAATGCAGACCCCCCCCCCCTCCTGTGGCACACACAGGATTTTGGTTTGCATTGCTTTGTATTCAAAGCTTGTTGGGGGGCCCTGATGTCCCCCAACAAGCTATGAATAAAAAATAGTAAAAAAAAGGGTTTGTTTTTTGTTTTTAGACCTCATTGGGGGACATCAGGGGTCCTGAAGCCCTCCCAACAAGATGTAGAAAAAAAAAATGAAAAAATAGGAAAACCATGCTTTGCAATGCGTTGGACCCCCCTGTGGCACACACATTTCTTTATTTTTTATTCTGCCCTTGTTTGGGGGGTTCATCATGAGTAGACCTGATGCCCCAACAAGGTATGAATTAAAAATAAGAAAATAAATTAACCCTCTGTATGCCTCAGGGGTCCAGTGCTTTGCAATGCATTGTCCACCCCTGTGGCAGACGAAGGATTTTTCTTCCCCCCCCCCATTATTTTTTTTCATATCTCATTGGTGGGCATCAGTTCTAATGCCCTCCAATGAGGTCTACACAAAAATATTTTTTTGGGGGAAAAAACACCAAAAAACCTGCATGTGCAATGCGCTGGACCCCCTGTGGCACACACACATTTTTTTCCCATTATTTTTTAATCAGACATTGTTGGGGGGCATGAGAAATGGTACTGATGCCACCCCCAATGAGGTGTGAATAAAAAATAATAGCTAAAAAAAAAAACAAAACTCTTTGTGTGCAACAGGGTGTCCGATGCATTGCAATGCATTGGACACCCCTGTGGCATGCACACAAAATGTCTCCAATCCCACCCCCCTCATACATACCCTACCCCCAGCCTAGTTCCACAACCCTCTGGCAGTCCCATTCCCAGAGTCTGACCCCCCCCCAGCCTGATTCCACTGCCTACTGGTGGACCCAAGTGTGTGTACACACTGGATTCAGGCTGGGAATCAGTGTATGTGGGGGGACATAAAGTGCACACTGGTAACCACAGATCCTCCATATACACTTACCTCCCCCACAACCACCACCACACTTGCTCACTGCCCACTGGTAGATATACCCACATACACTGCCTGACCCCTTGTCCCTTCCCCGACCTGGTTTCACTGGCAGTCACAGGTCCTCACGTACACTGACTGACCACTGGTAGCAATAGAATCATACATACATTGTTTGCTTCCCCATCCTTGTTCCACCGGTAGCCACGCTCCTGGCATCCAATATGGTATGTCAACCCACAGCAGTGGGGTACCATTTTTTGTAGGCTTGCAGGAGGTCCTCCTAGGAAATCCCATGGTGTTGAACCATTTGCGTATCTTTGAAAACTGATTTGTAAAAACAACAATTTTTTTTTTCTATAGCACCACATTCTGGAAAAAGTTGTGCACAGAACTTAGGGGTAGAAAGGCAAGTGACCCCTCATTTGATGCTGGAGAATGTCTACTTTCCAAAATGTCATGGTTTCTGTACCCTTTCTTCACTTCTGTAGTTGATATAACCATTTTTGTACAGACAAGTAATGTTTGAGAAAATGTTAGAAAAATCAGAGGTTGTAGTAGGTGTCGTTTTGCACTTCTAGCACCCCCTACAGTATGTCAACTCATACCAATGCCTTCTTACCCAAAGGCTGGTGTGCACAAATGCTTCCAGGAGGTGGCGCTAATGAAAAAAACAGGCATTTTCTTACATTTCTGTGCCATTCTTCTCATAAGAGCACTAGCTAACAAATACAGCTGGAAATCCCATAGTTTTCACAGATTTCACTACATATGAAGAGAAAGAAATATAAAAAATAAATGCTATTTTTTTCCTATATTGCCTAATTCTGGAAACATTTATACACACCAGGATTGGGGTAAGAAGGCATGTTATCTTCTTTCCAAAATGTTATTGTTTATCTACCTTTTCTTCAATTCTGAAGGTGTTATAACCATTTTCGTACAGGAAAGTCAGGTTTGAGAAAATGTTAGAAACATCAGAGGTTGTAGTAGGTGTAGTTTTCTACTTCTAGCACCCCCTAAGGTAGGTCAACTCATACCAATGGGGTGTCATTTGACTCCTAAGAGCACTATCTAATGAATGCAGTTGAAAATTCCATGTTTTCACAACGTTACATACAGTTGAAGGGGCAGAAATGTAAGAAAATGCCTTTTTTTTTTTATTAGCGCCACCTCCTGGAAGCATTTGTGCACCCCAGCCTTTAGGTAAGAAGGCAAGTGACCTCTCATTAGATGCGGCAGGTTGTTTTCTTTCCAAAATGGCATTGTTTCTCTACCTTTCCTGCATATCTATTATGGCTATAACCATTTTAGTGCAAGCAGATAATTTCCAAAACAAAAGTGTCAGGTTTACGTACGTGTTCCTAGAACCCACATAATGTATGTTAACCCACACAAATGGGCTACCATTTTTCTCATGTTGGTAGCAGGTACTGAATACAGCAGGAAATGTTATGGTTTTCAAAGATTTTAGTATCTTTGAAGTGGTGGAAATGTAAAAAAAAACATGTATTTATTCCTATAGTGCCAACTTTTGGAAATATTTTGCACTTCGGCCCAGGGGGTAGAAAGGCAAGTGACCCCTCATTTGATGCGGGAGAATGTCTACTTTCCAAAATGGTATACCTTTTATACCTTTCCTTCATGTCTGTAACAGTTATGAACATTTTAATACAAGCAGCCATTTTCAGGGAAGCAAACAGGTAGGTGTAGTTACGTGCTTCTGGCACCACTAAGGTAGGTTGACTCATACCAATGAGGTGCCATTTTTCTCCTAAGAGCACTAGCTAATGAAAACATTTGTAAATTCCATGGTTTTCACAGATTTTAGTACAGTTGAAGGGGAAGAAAAATAAGAAAATGCCATTTTTTTACTATAATGCCACATTCTGGAAGCATTTGGGCACAACAGGATTGGGGTGGGAAGGCAATTCCCCCCTCATTAGATGCGGCAGGTTGTCTTCTTTCCAAAATGGTATGGTTTGTGTACCCTTTCTTCACTTCTCTAGTTGTTATAACCATTTTTGCATAGACAAGTAATGTTTGAGAAAATGTTAGAAAAATTAGAAGTTGTAGTAGGGGTAGTTTTGCACTTCTAGCGCCCCGAGGTAGAAATTACTTTTTTTTCATTAGCGCCACCTTCTGGAGGCATTTGTGCACACCAGGCTTGGGGTAAGAAGGCATGTCACCCCACATTAGATGGAGCAGGTTGTCTTCTTTCCAGAAATATATAGTTTTATATAGTTATTCCACTGTTTTAGGGTAGATTTACCACAAAACCTCTAGAATGTGCGTATTGAAAATGTAATTTTGCGCTAGCCATGGACAAAAATGGTCTTGTGGCCAAGAGTCCGTTTGTGTTTTAAGTTCCCAAAACGCAGCTGAATAACAGCAGTATTGGGAACTTCACAGTAAAACAGTTAACGATCTCAATGAGTTGCGTATCTCACTGGCACTCAAAGGGTTAAAACATTATTGTGCAGTGAATATTCCACTGCGAAAATGCCTCTGTTTAATGCCCAAGTAAGTAAAAATGACATGAATAAATGTCATAAATATAGGCCTTGAATAAATGTCATATATATATGCCAGAGTGGAGATTGTAGCCGTATTAGTCCAGTGATGCAGATGTAAAATAACAAACAAAATAAGTATCTTGTAATACCTTTTTTATTGGACTAACAGAATTTTGGATTGACAAGCTTTCGGGAGAACCTCCCTTTCTCAAGTCTAAAGCATTTAGACTTGAGAAAGGGAGGTTCTCCCGAAAGCTTGTCAATCCAAAATTCTGTTAGTCCAATAAAAAAGGTATTACAAGATACTTATTTTGTTTGTTATTTTACATATATATGCCATGTATATATACTTGGCTTTTATGTTCATGTCTCCACCTTCTTCCCTATACTATACATATTACACTGTTGTGTGAACCAATTTTTTGTTTAAGGTTCATGCTCTATCAGGATCATTTGGAGACTGAGGATTTGACTATATGCCTGATTTCACTGAATCTTTGTAAGTAGTATACAAAGAGTGTGAGGATTTGGTAACATGGGCGTGCTACTCTATGATCTGCCTCTTTTTCCACTTTTTTGTATTTGGGTATGGAGTGTGAGATTGAAAATCATTGCACCTTTGGAAGGAGGACCTCTTTATTGAATAAATTATACATGCATATTTATGTATAGATGCAATAACGGACAGTGAGTACTACACATTGCATGAGGGTGTTTATGTGCAGTCATGGACAATTATTTCACTGTGCATATTTTTATATACACACCTGCATAATATTGTTGACATCTTCCTCTTTGTGTGTTATACGCTTTATTTTATTGGTGTTATACACTGTCTGTGTTACATACTGTCTGTCTTAGGTAAGACACCAAAATGTAAGAAGTGCAAGAGGTGATTTCTTAAGTACTAACTACCCTTTACCCTAACCCTCCTACCTACCCTAAAAAACCACTCCCAAAACCTAACAACTGCCCTCCTTAACTACCATAACCTAACCTAACTACACTAACCTTACCCTAACCTAACTACCGTAACTTAACTACCATATCCTACCTTAACCTAACTACCCTAACCCTAACCTAAACTACCGTAACCTAACTACCCTAAACTAACTATCCTAACATCACTAACCTTAACCTTATTACCGTAACCTAACCACCCTACCCTAACCCTACCTTAACCTAACCACCATAACCTAAACTAACTACCCTAACCCTATCCTAAACTACTGTAACCTAACTACCCTAAACTAGCTATCCTAACCTACCCTACCCTAATTACCCTCACCTAACTATATTTGAATCTTGGCGGCATAATGTTAGACTGTTTTAATAAGGTCGAAATTTTAAATGGTGACACTTTTAAACACATCATTTTAATGCAAGTGACATTTTAAATGTGCTGTTGCGATGCTCAGCATTTTCTACTTGCCAGTTTAACTGGATACCATCTGAAGACAGGGCACTATCACCATGACCGTTACCCTCTAAATGGAAACTTTGCCATTGTATAAAGTAGCTCATAATTTCTTTAACAGAAGGACTTATCCTAGTTTTGTGTCCAACATACAGCACTCAGATATATCTATGTAGTGTTTGTTACATATGAACTCTGCTGTAGTCTATATAAGAACAGTGAAATGTTACTACCTTGAAAGAGCTTTCAAAGTCCCCTATATCTTGTATTAGCAATTTTTATTTAGAAAACTATTTTTTGTTATTTAGCTTTATATTATACAAATTAAAGCATGCTGTGCAGGCACTTCCTATCTTAGCCCTGCATTACCTCCTCCATGCACTGACACTACTCATCAATGCACTGCCCATCTCTACTAACACTGAAAAGACTAATTGTCAGTGAGTGGGGGAGGTAACAAAGGGCTATGATAGGAAGTGCCTGCTATGCATAATCTATAAATCTAAATAACTCAAAAAACTAGTTTTAATTAACATTTTTACCTAAAAAAACTGTAAGATTTATAAATAGTAGATAGACACTTGGGGATTAATTAAATGTCAATAATGTTAATCAAGGTCACTAACCTAACTCATTAATCTGATACTAAGTAACACAGTAACTTAACCCAAGATTATTCCTGATTTGAGTATTACATGCAGTGCATCTCTATTTCCAGCAGAGGGGGTTTGCTACAGCACACAGGACAACAGCTATGGAATGCTAGGGTGTTATCTGTTCTAGTGGATCATTAGAATGTGAATAAGCAGATAACAAGGTTATCTGATGATCTTTTCAGGGACAGAGGGAAGAAAAACACATTGCTCTGGAGTTGTTTCTCAGATGCAGGATTAGCTTCAGACTTAAAGGGATAGCAACTTTTATTTTGACTACAAGTTTTGTAAGTGCATATTACAGTAGTGGGCAACACAAAGCTCTTCAACTGCTACAAGAATACAACTCCCACCATTGGTGGGAGCTCTAGTCTGGCAGCAGCTGTAGGGCCTCATGTTGCCTTGCCCCAACATAAAATTTAAAATCACTTTGAAAATACTTTCTATTATTTTCTCTTAATTTTTTTTAACATGTTTACATCCCTAACAGTGAGCTGCATGAACCTCTGTCTCCAGAGAGCTTACTGGTTAGTTGACCATCAAAGCAGGACAGTGATGTAGGTATGTATATATTTATATGTGCCACACAGTGTACATAGAGTCTTACAACAGTAGTATGTCTCAATAAATAAATGGGGATAAAAAAAGTGTCTCAATCATAGAAACAATACAAAAGAGGTCCCTGCCCTAAGGAGCTTACACTCTAAGTGGTCAATAGCAAAAAGATAACAGGGTATGAGGGTGTCAAGTGCTGTGAGTTAAAGTGCTGATTTTGCCAAAAGGTGGTGCATGGCACTAGTACTCCAGAAGATAAGATTTCACGGTAGACTTAAAGGGATAGTAATACTTTGTTTTAACTTTATTTTATTTTGTAGGCATTAAAAAAACATGAAGAACGATATAAGTCTTATCTCTCAAACCTTTATGGTTTAAGAGATATTCACAAGCAAAGTTTCCCCTCCCGCCCCTTTTACCTAGTGTAAGCCATCTCTTCTCAGATGTGGAATCCAGTCCATAGACCAGACAGATAACAGCAGGGGACAGTCTTCTTCCTGTGAGAACGATGAAAGCCCTGCCCCCCTTGACAAGCTTTTCAGCTTTTTCCCTTATCTTAATTGAAGATTGTCCCTCTCTGCAGTCTACCTGGGCACCTCCCTTCTGCTCTGGCTGAGCAGTGTTACATCAGTAAAAGGGGCGGGAAGGGGACACTTTGTCATTGAATTACTCTTGTACTACAACTCTGACAGAATTTAAATACCACTCTCCAAAGTCCAAATACTATGATTATTAATTAGAGCTGCTTTTATTATGAAACATTCAGGGCCGGATTTACATCTCAGGAGCCTGTAGGCACGAAATCTGAAGTGCTTCCCCCTGTGGGCCATCTGCACTGGACACATCCACAATGCTCCTAATCTCCACGTTGCCCCCCCATCATCTCTACATTGCCCCCCATTAGCTCCAACTTGCCACCATCATCTCCATATTGCCCCCATCATCTCCACATACCATATTGCCCTCACATTGCCCTCATCAGCTCCATACTGCCCCCATCATCTCCACATACCATATTGCCTTCACATTGCCCTCCATCATCTCCACATTGCCCCCATCAGCTCCACATTGCCCTCACAACGCCCCCATCATCTCCACATTGCCCCCAACAGCTCCATATTGCCCTCACATTTCTCCCCATCAGCTCAATATTACCCTCACATTGCCCCAGTGTTCGTTTCCTACCTCTTCCCTGGTGGCCCAGTGGAAAGACATGTCTGTGCCTCCTCCTTCTGCACAGAGCTGTAGCTGCAGGAGCTCCCGCGCGGTCTTCAGTAATGTCATCTCCGAGCACTTTGTATTACTAAAAACTCGACAAGGAAGTGCAGCAGCTACAGGTCTGTGCCGAAGAAGGAGGCACAGACCTGTCTTCATGGCGCCGGGCACACCACACACATGATCCCAGTGACAGGCGCCCCTCTGTTGGGTGCACCTGTAGGCAGATGCCTACTCTGCCTAATTCTAAATCCGTCCCTGGAAACATTACTATCCCTTTAAAGACAAAGGGAGATAGTTCTAGACGTAGGGAGAGAGGTACGGACATAGGTAAAGAGCTCAAAGTGTTTGAGACGGGAGATGGCAGAGGTGTGGATGGTGTAACAAGAAGAGTGTTGTGTGCTGAGCGAAGGAGGCGGCCGAGAACATAAGCGGAGGTGAGGGAATAGATGTAAGGGTGGGCAGCAATGTGAAGAGCATTAAAGGTAAGAAGAAGGACTTTGGAAGTTACATGGTACTGAATAGGGAGCCATGTGAAATATCTAAGAATGATGTGAGCAGGTTCAGTTTTTGGAGAGAGTGTGTTGATTCATGCAGATGAGCTTAGGACAGATTGCGTGGAGAAAGATGGGACGGCGTGAAGCCAACTTGTAGTATATTGCAATAGTCTTAGCGGGACAGAATGAGGGCATGCACAAGAGATTTAGTGGCTTTTTGGACAGTAACACGTGGATTTTAGCAATGTTATGGAGGAAGAATCGACAGGTTCTATCCAAGGAGTTACCCAATCCCTACAGTGCTCTGTTTGTCATCTTTTTTACACTGTATGTTTTTTACATCTTATCACCATCACTTCTTTCACAGTCCTTGACAGAAAGCTCTTTGGAAACAGATCCATGAAGCTCACTGTCATGGACATAAATGTATTATAAAAAACACATAAATGAAGATAAACAAAAGAAATAAAGTAAAAGTATAAACACATATGCACTTGCAGAACATATAAAGACAAAATAAAGGGCCACCATCCCTTTAACCTGCACATTTACATGCCCCTTTGATGCAAGGGACATCTCCAACACATTGCTTTGCAAAGTGTTGGAGACATCTCTGGCATTTAAGAGGTTCAAATCTCCAGCATTCTAATCAGTTCCTGTGCTGAGACAGCAGGGCCGACTTTTTAGGGGATACCAAAGGTGCAGGGCACCCGGCTCCGACACTTTACCGGCCCTGCAATCCCAGAGCTAGTTGGGAAGATAAACATCTCCCCTGACCCGAGGATACAGATCTGTGTCTTCTCTGGCACAAACCTCTACATTCAGCTTTCACATGATCAAATAATATAGAGCTCCAGGATAGGATGTCATATCCCAGCTCACTGTATTATTGGCCAGATTAAAGAGAGCGAGGAAGTTGGATTTTGAGGCTGGAGAATCAGACAGTGTATGTGTGGGTTTGAGACTAACGGTGGGACAGTAGAACAAGGATGGGATGTAAGATTGTGTAAGTATGGGTCTGTGACAACCAGTGGATAGTGAGACAAGGCTGAGATGTCAGTGTATGTGTGGGTCTATGATTACCAGTGGACAGTGGAACAAGGCTGAGATGTCAGTGTATGTGTGTGTCTATGATTACCAGTGGACAGTGGAACAAGGCTGAGATGTCAGTGCATGTATGAGACTGTTACTAGGAGTGAAGAGTTAAACAAGGCTGGTGTGTCATAGAGCTTACGCCAGGGGAATACTGGTGGAAAGAGAAGGAGGGAGACTGAGGGCAAAAGATGCCAAAAAAAAGATTAGAGGAAAGTAGGGCTGGGGAGAGAGAAGGTGGAAGAAAAGGAGGAACTGGTGGCGAGAGGAGATAAAAATTCAGGGGATAGAAAGAAAAGATAAGATAGAGGGAGGGAAAAAGGGGCTAAACGACTGGGGAAGAGAGTTAAAAGGCTGGTGGTTGAGGGGTTAATGGCGTCATGCAATGGTGCATGGCTGTGCTGGTTTCCTATAATGGTGCATTGCCCTGCTGGTTTCCTATAATGATGTATTGACAAAATGTAATCTTTGTAGAGCCACAAATGATTGCAATACAAACTCCTGACCTTAGTGAAATAAATCAGTCACTCACTCCTCAATATAAAATTGTTGGCGATATATAGGTCGGGTGTAAATATTTATTTTCCCAGGTATACACCTGTCTGTTAAAAGCACAATGAAAGACAGTTCTTATAGAAAGAAATAAAAACATATTGTCACCAAATGACTGAATATCCACTAGGTACCTTCATTTGGTCCGATACTGTGGAATGGAACAGCTCCAGTTCTCCATTACAGCAGTTGTGCATATCCAGCAGCATATCCACTTCTAGCTTTTCATGTGTAATGAGCATACCTGGGAACTTTCAAAATGAGCTGACCCTGAGATTGTGTAAATATTAACCCTTAAATTTCCTATACTATAGATTAACCTCGATATATCCCTAATCGCTGTAATCGAGAGTAGCTCCAGTCGGCATTCAAGGAACCATTAATACACAACAACTTACAGATATCACTGCATGAACACACACAGATCAAGCAGGACTTCTCCCTCTGCCTTTCTGGTACAAATGGTACCTATTTAGAGACTAAAGAAGCATTTAACTGGAACAGAATATATAACAGGGAGCACTGGACTCTCTCACCCTGAGATTTTAGATCTTCACCCCGAGACCTTGAGATTTGGGCCAAAACCCTGAGTCTCAGGGTCAAACCCTGAGAGTTCCCAGGTATGGTAATGAGCATAATCAGCATAATTATCACTTCAGGACCATACAAGAGCTCTAGAGTCGATATGCAATAAATAAAACATTGGTTTATTGTAAAAATAAAGTGCAGAGTGTATAAAAACCTGTGACAAGTTTTGGCATGTAAAATGCGTTATCAAAATAAGAAGTGATTATTGGTAACACCTTCACCTTTTTGAACCTCAAAATGTGGCAAAAAAAAAGAGAAACTAAAGAAAAAAGAACCCTGCAGAATTAGCATACTTAAATGATCTAAACATTCCCTTAGTATCCTATGTCAGGACACAATTAAAAATTAACCTTTATTTAAACAAATTAAAAAACACATACAAAAATAAGAGGATTGAAATAAATCCTTTTCTCACCCACTGTATATATCACGCTGCACTGGCGACTCGAAGTGCAATTTGGATTGTAGCAAATCCTCTCGGCGATTCGCCTACATTTTTAGTGCAGAGCGGTTACATATGTTGCTGGCAATACGTTAGGTAACTTTAGGAGCATTATCTATCATCAAAATTCCCAGATAAGATATTTTATTATCAGTGATGGCTATGTGCAGTTGCATTTAAGACCACACCGTTTAGTCATTTTTCTAACGAGCTGGTTAGATAGGCGTCCTATATATTTGCAGATTTGATGTTAGATTGTTTCTAGATATAAAGTGAGATTGTTCACTTTATATTTTAGTGACTTCAGTTTTTTGATTGTGTTTAATCTAGAAACATCAGCTGAGAATATTTATTTCAATCCTCTTATTTTTGTATGCATTTTTTAATTTGTTTAAATAAAGGTTAATTTTTAATTGTGTCCTGACATAGGATACTAAGGGAATGTTTAGATCATTTAAAGGGATAGTAATGTTTCATAATAAAAGCAGCTCTAATTAATCATCACAGTATTTGGACATTGGAGAGTGTTATTTCAATTCTGTCAGAGTTGTAGTTCAGGAGT
Source organism: Rhinophrynus dorsalis (assembly GCA_037306005.1). NCBI lineage: Eukaryota > Metazoa > Chordata > Amphibia > Anura > Rhinophrynidae > Rhinophrynus > Rhinophrynus dorsalis. The sequence goes on along the minus strand of CM074721.1, from coordinate 72,698,802 downwards.
AATTCAATCACAAAGTGTCCCCCTTCCTCCCCTTTTACTGATGTAACACTGCTCAGCCAGATCAGAAGGGAGGTGCCCAGGTAGATTGCAGAGAGGGACAATCTTCAATTAAGATAAGGGAAAAAGCTGAAAAACTTGTCAAGGGGGGCAGGGCTTTCATCGTTCTCACAGGAAGAAGATTGCCCCCTTCTGTTATCTGTCTGGTCTATGGACTGGATTCCACATCTGAGAAGAGATGGCTTACACTAGGTAAAAGGGACGGGAGGGGAAACTTTGCTTGTGAATATCTCTCAAACCATAAAGGTTTCAGAGATAAGACTTATATTGTTCTTCATGTTTTTTTTAATGCCTACAAAATAAAGATAAAACGAAGTACTACTATCCCTTTAAGTGTGCTATTTCTGCAGGGTTCTTTTTTCTTTTGCTTAATTTACTCCCCTTTAGCACCTTTCAGATCTTATTCCAATAAAGCATCCACTGGTGTCTTTTTGAGGACTTTGTTGTGCGTGGGTTATTTGTCCTATATGAACTTCAAAATGTGTCAGTCACAGAAGCAGAGTCTTCCAATTACACTCCCTATTAATCAGCTCCTCACTCAGCACTTATGGGGAAAGAAACAACTTGCTATCCTCTCCATAGACGCACCATGTTGTCAAATCTATCATCAATCGGCTTCTATGGAGATGCTACAAATCTCCCATAAGTGCTGAGTGAGGCACTAATGTCACCCAGCCCTGCAGGTAACTGAGAGGGAATGGGTGAGTTTTAAGCTATGGAAACTTAGTTTCATTAGCTGTGAGTATATTGCCTATAATTTGAAAGGGTCTAACACTGACCCCTTACATCCCTTTAAATGAGACTTAACTTCTTGAATGCTAAACAGGTCACCATTTCATTGTTTCCCAATGAGTTGAAAACTTGTAAAAGCCTGATTGAAATATATGTTTATGTTTCTCTATGGCAGGGGAGCTCACACCTGTTCTCGCCCTCCACCCTATTCCCCAGAGGTGTAGGTTTTCAGGATTTCCTTAATTAAACACAAGTGAATTACAATAACAAAGTATCAGGTCCGGATTCTCCAGTAGGCCACTGCCTACAGCTCCAAATTTTGAGGGGTGCCTCAGCTGTGTTGGACACACCTATATTCTGAATTGTGGGTATGACCAGTGCAAGTTTTTAATGTATTTACAGGATATCATTTAACCTCCTGGGTGCTTTGCAATGTGTTGAAGATCTCTGTAGGAACCAAGGGGTTAAAGCTTGTTTTTGTATCCTTGCTTGTTATAAGTACACTGGATGGGACAAAGGGTGGGGTCATATGAAGACTGGGGTGTGGTCATGGGTGGAGCTAAGGGCAACTAGAGTGCCTTGCCTAGGTGTGCATGGAATGTAAATCCATACCTGCACAGGCAGGTCTACAGAATGATCGGACCACTGGAAGGAACATTTCTCCAGTCATTGGGGCTGAGGAGTCAACTATGTAGCCCCCTGTGAGCAATTCTGTGGCAAACCAGCTGCACTATAGGGGACAAATGAAAACTAGGGTTGCACCGATACCGATAATGGTATCGGTGCCGATACTGGCATTTGTGCGATGCCAGCAACGATACCCTGTGTCTGGGTCGGTGCTGCAGAGAGGGAGCCTCGGAGCTGCTCACAATGCTCCCCGGTCGCCTCTCTCCCTCCTGCAGCATCGCAGCTTTGCCGCGAGTTACCACGGCAACACTCCGACGCTGACCTCTGACGTGGCTCGCGAGAGAACAGCGAGCACCCGGCAGAGAAGGGTAAGGGAGTCAAAGGGGGATCAAGAGCGGGTGGTGAAAGAGGCAGAGAGGGGGGTCAACAGGGAGAAAAAGAGGCAAAAGGAGGAAGGATCAGGAGACAAAAGGAGGGGGGCCAAGAAGAGGCAAAAGGAGGGGGGATCAGGAGGGAGAGAGAGAGGCAAAAGGGTGAGTCAAGGAGAAGGAGGGGGAGAAAGGGGGATCAAAAGGCAGAGAAAAGGCCAAGGCAAAAGAAGGGGGCTCAAGAGGGGGAGAATGAAGCAAAAGGGAATCAAGGGGGGGGAGAAAGAGTCAAAAGGGGAGAATCAAGAGGTGGTTATGTATGTATGTATGTGTGTGTGTGTATATATATATTTCAAGTACTCACCGATACCAATTATCGATACTTTTTTTTGCAGTCATTTGCCAGTTTTCCAAGTACCTAAAGCATATAGGTACTTGGAAAACTGGCAAATGACCGTTAAAAAAAGTATCGGTAATTGGTATCGGTGAGTACTTGAAAAAAGTATCGGTACTTGTACTCGGTCTCAAAAAATCGGTATCGGTTCATCTCTAATGAAAACCATCACTGATTTAAATGGGGCTTTTAAAGCCATGCATTGGAGACCTCTCTAGCACTTTAGAAGTTAAAAGTCCCACTTAAATTTTATATCTCCCCTATGGGGCAAACATTTGCTTCAGAATTGCTGCAGTTCTGTTTAGTACATCAGCCTCAATAACATGGAGAAAGTCTCTTAAAAAAGTTTACTAAACTTATATTAACCGTTAATATACCTGTAACCCCTTGAGGACCACAAGGGGTTTGAAGAACAATAACACCTCCTTATATCACCTAATGGACTGTGGCCAGAAAATCTGATATTAGATTTTTCTTTCTAATCCTAACAATTTTAGAGATAATCAGTTTCCTCTTGCTGGCATGCTGTCTAGTAAGGTGAATACATTTCTTGTGGTCAGTGGTTGTTTCCAGACTCTCATGCACATCCAGTTTAACCCTTTGAGTGCCAGAGGGGTACGCAACACATTGCTATGCAATGCGTGGTATTCCCCTCTGGCACACAAAGGGTTAATAGCTGGGATTGGCAGTGCAGAGACAGATCAAGCTCTGGGCCTTATGCAGAAAAAGAGGGGCAATTTAGGGGCAGAGCATCTGCACTTTAGGGGACAGATAAAACTACTCACTGATTTAAACAGGGCTATTAAAGGGATAGTAATGTTTAGGTTTTACAATAAGATGATTCTTCTATATACATTTCTATAACGATCTGTAGCTTTATAACCATCCATAAGTTTGCCTTTTCATTTTACTCTATAATAGAGTGTTCCCCTCCCACTCCCTTTTACATACATCACAAATATTCGGCAAGCCAGTCCGTACAGATTGAGACAACGTACAATCTTCTTTCAGCATAAAGAAAAACCTGCCCTGCTTCATCAAGGGGGCAGGGTTTTCATTATACTGATAGAAGGGGTGGACTGACCATTAGGGCATTCAGCCACGGACCGAGGGCCCGCGACCAAGGGGATCCCACCACCCGTTCTGTTTTCATAATGTGCTTCTCCGCTCAGTGAGGACGCTCATTATAGCCAGCATCCACTGTCCATTACTGTCTGGCTGTCTCTGGCAGCAAGCGCTTGAAGCACTTCTTCAGTACTCTTCCCTCTGCTCTGCTCATGCCTACGCACATTGATGACATCACGGCCCGCAAGGGCACATGATGATGGGTGGGGGGAAGATGAGGGACTCAGGGAAACACTCAGAAGCCAGCCCAGGGCAGGGGACATCAGCGGGGGCCTGCAGCCCGCCAAGGAGATCACGGGCGTCATCACAGTTACACAAACTCACCAGGATCAGGACTGGAGCGGACTCGGTCACCTCAGGAGGACCACCCAACCAGAAATCAGCAGCAGCAGTGATGTAAGACCTACGCAAACCATACAGCACAGGTAGGCCAGTAACCCCCCTCAGGCTATCCAGCCCCCCCCCATAGGCCATCCAGTACACCCCCCACCCAGGCCATCCAGGGGACCCAGACCTCTTCTTGGAAAAGGGGCCCTGGGTCCTGTCAGTCCTCCTCTGGATTGTCCTTTGTTGCAGTCTGTCTGGTCCGATGAGCAGATTTCAGATCTGAGGGGGGCTGTGTGATGTATGTAAAAGGGGTGGGAGGTGGACACTTTATTATAGAATAAAACGAAAACGGCAAACTTATGGACGGTTATAAAGCTACAGATTGTTAACCCCAAGATCTCCAATTCATTGCAAAGTAATGAACTAGAGATCACTCTAGAAAGGATAATAAAAAACAGCACAAGGAGATGCCTTGATGCAATAAATTATTGGGATTATAATCCCACCTCCAAAATTACACCCTACTAGTGGGTACTCAAACATATATGTTATCAATCACATATATGATGGATAGCAACGAAGCAGTACTGGGTAAATTATCCTGACCCAGACACAGGACACTGTGAATTGGACTGCTCCTCCTCACCCCATTCTCTTCAAACAGACACACATTAATATAAAACAATAGCGTGATACAGATTTAAAACACTATTATATCAATATGTAAAGTGAACACTCACATTTGGATGTGATCAGCTGTTGATGTATACCAAAGCTGACAAGTTTTGTATGTGGACAATTCTCTTGATGCTCTCTCTGGTACAATTCCACTGTCTCGATTCAATCCTCCCTCGGATCCACCACTGCTGCACCAGCAGACCAGGAACAAAAAAGTAAGAAAACTCCTCCAGATATCAAAAATGTTCCAAAAGAAATAGTTTAATGAATAAAATACAAGTGTATAAAAAATATACACAAATAAAAATTGCAAAAGCATTGGATGACGCATTTCACGGGTAAAACCCCACTTTCTCAAAGCCCAGATATATCTGTTCAATCAGATTAAATCAGATTATATACGCAAATTCAGATACAACTCAATGGAAGACAGCAGCTTAGATAAAGCAAATTGAAGTGAATTTGTCCCCTAAGACAAGTTTAGTTTCTGTAACAGAGTATTAAAATCTTCCTAAATGTTGTCCTACCAGGTGTGTGGGCCATGTCTAGATTCATTCATATCACAGTTTGTGTGTCAATATTGACAAAGCACAGAAAGTAATTAGAATTGTGTCAGGCTGTGCCAACAACAAATTAGAAGGTAATTTATTGAATATGATTTATGTTATGAAGAAAAGGCTACTACAAGATGTAGGCAGTTTTAATTCTTGTTTCAATTAACTAAAGTGACAGGTCTACCTTAAAGGGATAGTAATATTTAAAATGTAAAAAAGATATGTTGTAGGGTTTATCCCCCTGAGTAAAACAAGGGTTTTTTTCAAAAGTTACTACAGCTCAAAAATAGAATTTTTTAGGTGCAATATCACAGTGGCCTGAAATTGTACAGTGGAGCTGTTGCTACACCATCCTATGGAGATTTATGGTCCCGGGACCAGAGCTGTCCATATCATGGTGTAGCAACAGAACCACTGTACATTTTCAGGCCACTGTGATATTGCACCTAAAAAAATTCAACTTTGAGCTGTAATAACTTTTGAATAAAACACCTTTCATCACTGAGAGTACCCTTGTTTTACTCAGGGGGATAAGCACTACAATATATATTTTTTTACATTTTAAGTTTTACTATCCCTTTAAGAGTCATTTTAGCCTTTTCTTCATTTTAATTAATGAAAGTCTTGTTAACCCTTTGAGTGCCAGAAAGGTACCCAATGCATGATGTTGCAATGCATTGGATGCCTCTCTGGAACTCATAGGGTTAAGACATGGTATACTATGGAGCCAGTGCTCTTCTGGTTACTGTTTGGAGGTGATGAGCTGTCTTGTATATGTACTTTTCCACCATCATAGAGCGGATGGAAGAAAATAATATACAGATACCAACATTTTCCAAAACATCACTGGGAGTCATGTCCATAAGAATAACTGGAACAATTCTTGGACAAATCCACAGTATTGTAGGGGACAAATAAAAATATGCATTGCTTTAAAGGGGATCTATCACCCTATACAGGGCTTGTGCAAGGATTTTTGCCACCCTAGGCAAAACCTAATTTTGCCGTCCTTTGGCTCCACCCCTTGTGTCCTACTCCTTTATGCCCCACCCTGTATGTGTTTAAGTGTGAGTTTGTGTGTGTGTTCTCTATATGTGTATGTGTGTGTCAGTATGTGTTCCCTATATGTATAAAAGTGTGTCAGTGTGTGTGTGTGAGTCTCTGTAAGGATATCAGTGTGTAAGTATGTGTGTGTGTGCTTCTCTATATGTGTATCAGTGTTTCAGAGTGTATGTCAAGGTCGGGCTCGCCTGGGGGGCAGGGGGGCAGTTGCCCCCTGGGCTGGTCATATGTCTGGGCTGGTGAGCCACTGCTCCTCACTAAATCTCCCAATTGCTGCTGTAAATGGAGCAATACTAGTGATACCAGAGAGCTTACAACTGAAATGGAGCTACACAAATCACACCACAGAGGAACAATCCAAATGGAGCTAAACTAGTATCATAAACCATTTCCCTTGTAAGCTCCATAGTAGTGGGCTTGAACGATATAGAAATGGGGCCTCCTGGACCAGAAGTTGCCAGCCCTCCCCTGGTGTATGTTCTCTATATGTGACTCCCCCCCCTTGACTCTCTCCTCCTCTTGACTGCTGATCCCCCTTTGACTCTCTCTCCCCGTCTGACTCTTGATCCCCCTTTTGACTGTTGATCCCCCCTTTGTCTCTCTCTCTCCCCCGTCTGACTCTTGATCCCCTCTTAACTGTTATTCCCCCCTTTGACACTTTCTTCCCCCGTCTGACTCTTTATCCCCTCTTGACCCCCCTTCCACTTACTCTTCCCGGTGCACGTCTCTCTCTCCCTTCGCTTCTTCAATCCTGGTCCAGGACTGAAGGAGCGGAGGGGGAGAGAGAGAAACGGGTATTGCTGTGCTACATTAAAAAAATAACCAGCCAAGGGAGAGCACCGAAACATACTTTGTTTTTTACTTGGGCAGTAAGTGGTGAGCGGGGGCGTCGGCCCTGATGCATCCTCAGAGAATGTGCGCCCTAGGCCAGCGCCTATCTCGCCTATAGGTGGCGCCGGCCCTGCCCCTATATATATTGGTCTCAATAGTTAGTTTATGTAGCGACAAGCTGGAAAAACGTTTTCATATTTTTAATAATAAAATTGCTATTTTGATGAATTTAATCAAGTAAATATTTCCCTGCTTCCGGACAGACTGAGGTCACCAGCTCTCATTGGCCAGAGATTGCTCCAGCTTACAGGCAGAAAGCCTCCATCATCAGAGGAGTCTGGATATAGGCAGAGGCAGAGTGACAGACTGTGGTGCAGAACTGGTAACCGCGGTCTGTCCGGAAGTAGGGTGCAGGGCAATATTTACTTGATTAAATTCAGCAATATACCAATTTTATTATTAAAAAAATGAAAACTTTTTTCCGGTCAGTGCGCACGCGGCCGTCACTTAACGCCCGACTAACTTTTTTTTTTGCAAATGATTCGGGAGTCCCCGAACGGCATTCAGCCGCTCGGGGACCTGGATTTCCGGGACATACATGTACGTTCTTTGTCATTAAGTGACATCCACAAAGGACGTACAAATACGTCCATTGTCGGGAAGGGATTAAACACACACTTATATGATATAGTGGTCGCGAATGCATTGCTTCATAATTATACCTGTGAACGTTTTCTTCTGGAGTCCCCAGGGATTCTTGTTGTGCAGGTGAGAGGAAATAAATTACACAATTTGCGTCAGAAAGTGGCTTAATTACAGGTGGGGGCAGGGCTTAAAGGGCTGCCTAATAAAGTGGGAGGGAAGAGGGCAGAACAGGGTGAGGAAGGAGGGAAAGTGGAAAGGAAGTGGGTGGGAAGAGGGCAGAACTGGGTGAGGAAGGAGGGGAAGTGGAAAGGAAGTAGGTGGGAAGAGGGCAGAACAGGGTGAAGAAGGAGGGGAAGTGGAAAGGAAGTGGGTGGGAAGAGGGCAGAACAAGGTGGGGAAGGAGGGAAAGTGGTTGGGAAGAGGGCAGAACAGGGCGGGGAAGGAGGGGAAGTGGGAGGAACAGAGTGGGGAAGGAGGGGGAGTGGGAGGAACAGGCTGTGAAGCAGCAAAAGTGGGTAGTTTCATAAGAAACTCCCCACCACCAGAGACTCAGCCTCTCTCCCCGGAGACCTGGTAATTCACTACAAAAACCGGAGTCTCCAGGGCAAATCCAGAACGTTCCCAGCTATGTTCATAATGTGTTAAAGATCTCTGTAGCACTCAGTCTGGTGTAAAGTCCCATTCAGATCTATACGAATTTGGGGAACTTGAGTTGGTTTTCTGCAGAATTGATCCAACCTTTCTTTAGACCACAGGGCCCTATGTGTTTCCTAGGCAAAAGTGTGTGCACAGAATTACGTATACATCTACACGCATTTAATATTAACCCTTTGAGTGTCCAAAGTATTGCCTTTCTCCCACCGGCACTGAAAGGGTTAATCAACCGCAGCAATCGGAACAGCAATGTGGAAAAACCTATTTCTGTTATGAGACTGAATTTCCTTCTCTAAATTGAACCACAATGAAAATATGATAGCTCTGGAAATTAGCCCCAGTTCCCTATCTGCAGAGCAGATCTAGAATCAAACAACTGCCAGGCATTGCTTAACCCTTTGAGTGCCAGAGGGGTACGGAACACATTGGTCAATGGTATATTTATATGATATGCCAGTGGTGCCCAATCTTTTTTAACCCTTTGAGTGCTAGAGGGGTATGCCATGCATTACGTTGCAATGCATTGGATACCTACCTGGAACTCAAAAGGTTACAGCCACTCACTGTGGTGGACCCATAACAACACTGGTCCTTATCCTATATAATAAAATGCAAGCGATGTTTGTCAGAAGCCAACATGCACAGTAGTGACTGCCCGCGTTCGGGCAGTCGGAATGCGAGCAGTCTCTACTGCGCATGACTGCATCTCGTGGAGCAGTGAGGCGGCGTCAGTACACAGAACAAGACCGGAGCAGTGAGGCGGCGTCAGTACACAGAGCAGGACCGGAGCAGTGAGGCGGCGTCAGTACACAGAGCAGGACAGGAGCAGTGAGGCGGCATCAGTACACAGAGCAGGACCGGAGCAGTGAGGCGGCGTCAGTACACAGAGCAGGACCGGAGCAGTGAGGCATCGTCAGTACACAGAGCAGGACCGGAGCAGTGAGGCGTTGTCAGTACACAGAGCAGGACCGGAGCAGTGAGGCGGCGTCAGTACACAGAGCAGGACCGGAGCAGTGAGGTAAAGGCAGTACACAGAGCAGGACCGGAGCAGTGAGGCGGAGTCAGTACATAAAGCAGGACCGGAGCAGTGAGGTAGAGACAGTACACAAAGCAGGACCGGAGCAGTGACACATCACTCGGTCTATTACAGAGCACTCAACTCAGTGTTGGAGGGACAGTGTTACATTGTAACACTGTCCCTGCTTTCACAGTCATTGACCAGAAACCTTTCTGGAGCTCCACGGAGTTAGATGTCAGGATAGTAGAAAAAAAAGTTAATATGAAAAAGAATAATAAGGTATAGGCAATTTGATTGTACATATTATGCACTTGCGGAGTATGTTGTCAAAATAAAAGGTTACTGTCTCTTTAAAGGGTTAGTAATACTTAAAACGTAAAAAAAATATATTTTGTAGGGTTTACCTCCCTGAGTAAAACAAGGGTACTCCCACTGCTGAGAGATATTTTATTAAAAACTTACAACAGCTCAAACTTGAATTTTTAGGTGCAATATCACAGTGGCGCTGTTGCTACACCATCCTATGGACTGCTCTGGTCTAGACCATAAATCTCCATAGGATGGTGTAGCAACAGCGCCACTGTACATTTTCAGGCCACTGTGATATTGCACCTAAAAAATTCAAGTTTGAGCTGTTCTAATATTTTAGTAAAATATATCTCCGCAGTGGGAGTACCCTTGTTTTATTATCATAAACCCTACAACATATATTTTTTTACATCTTAAGTATTACTATCCCTTTAATGTAACTCCTTTAATGCGTTGGTGACCTCACAAGCACTGAGGGGTTTATAAGCCCCATTTAATTTAATGCCATTTTATTTTTGTCCATGTGGTTGTGGTACATTTGGAATTGCACCAATTTGTTTTAATACATTGAGGCCATAGTTAAATAGCAAATTAGGTTGAAAGAAAATACATAAGTCCCGAAGGTTCAACCGTCGCCAAAAAATATCCCAGATATACCAAACACTTTAACCCACCGGATGCTAGAGTGAAGAATAAGTGTGTCAAATATACACACGCAGCATGACAAGCAGTATTACAAGCATGAGCAGGGAAGACAATTGTCACTGCTCAGACAATATAAGCATGGTTGCCGATCAACCCAAAAGAAAGGATTGTCTTTACCCGACCCCTTCAAATTCAGCAAGAGTTCATGTCAGTAACAGTTTTTAACTTTATGTCAATGACATCAGGTCAACATGCTTTTAGACGGAGCAGTTTTTTTCCAAAGGCCACTCAAAGAAAGGGTTAAGAAAGTAATCCGTACAAGAAAGCAAGGACAGAGATGTTTGTAGAGGCACTAGAGGAGGAATGGTCAGTGGTTGATAGGAAGGCAGAACACTCGTCTCTCTTTCTTAGTGTAATATAGGTATGTTTACCTGTCTACAGTAAGGCATTATAGCCTGGGGCGTCTGAGGTCTGTTAACAACTTTACCAATTCTACATAATAGAATTTTGAAGATAATAATCAACAGTCACAAACAACTCCTTTTGTATATTTCCAGACTACAAACAACTAATTTGGTATATGCCCAAAACCAAAAACAATTTCTTTTGTATATTTTCCAAACAACAAATACCTGATTTTCTGTATTCTCACAACCACAAACAAGAGTTTCTATTTCTGCTGTAAGAAATGAATGGTTACATCTTTAGGGCTTGTTTCTATCCAAATACTTCTGGAGAACAACCACAATAAATATGGATTTCTTAAAGAGAAACAACAATTCAAAACAAACTATTACTCTTGTAATATTATATTCTGTTAAGGATCAGTCGTATGCTAGTCCCACTTTAGGATAATGAGGGTGATTTACTAAGAAAAAGTGGAACAGACCAACCACTAAGCACGTTCTGTATTCTGGTGAAAACTGTGATCATTCTGTTTATCTTGCAGCCGATTCCTCATATTCTGCCCTCACCGGAATACAGAAAGTGCTTAATGGGGTTCTTCATATGAATTCCTTGAGCCCTCTCAGAGATATCAGCAATCCATTTAGTGAAAAAAGCGTGATGGAACTTAGCCATTTGTGTTCATATCACGATGGGAAACAGGGACAGCTGGAGGAGATCTGGGGAGATAGAGCTGGGGCAGCGCTCAGCAAGATGTGACCTTTAACTACCCAACATGAGAATCTCTCGCTGTCATGCAGTGCGAGATTCTCATGTCAACATTGTTATTCAGATGACTTGGTTAATCGGTCATATGGTCACACTCTCTTTGGTATGCGACCATTTAAAAGTAAATCCAGAGAGAGCACATTATACGTACTTGACTTATACAACATATATTGGAATTTTGACCTGGTTGCTCTGTGTGGTTGCTATGTGATCAGACTAGGAGGAAAAATAAATAAAACAATTACTCTTAACTCCTTCATCTGGAGTTAAGTTGGTATAACATGGTTGTTATACTGAGTGATAGAGAGGTCTACAGTAACTCAAACCAAATTACAATGGGAAAAGTGATTAAGTAAAGAAAGTAATACAAGAAACACATCTATGTGTTGCTCAAAGGATAAATGTTGATATTCATAAGCCAATTATATAAGATACAATGTTGATATCACAGTAGAGTGAATAAATGACCCATGCAAGAGCTAACACAAATAGAAACATGAATCAATTATACCGGACCGATAAACAGTCCATCATTAATAATGATAGGAAGCAGAGCTGGGGAGAATGCACTACCCATCATCTAAAGCAAGAGTTGCATGCTGTCTAATCAGGACATTGTCACGGTAACCAGGCAAATAATGACAGACATAGAATAAAATGTAACCAACTTTATTGAAAATGCAGCAATATAGGTAATAGCCCACACAATCCCAGACCTTGAAGGACTAGGCCCCAGGCTCCACCGGGAGCTGCACACTGTGCTGTGCACTGCACTGCGGAGGGACTTCAGATGAAGGCTAGAGGAGAACACCAGAGTAACAATGGAGCGTAGGACTATCCTAGGTCTCGAGATCGAGGCAGTGGGGAGCAAGTAGGCAGTCACAGGCCAGACACCCCGGGACTAAACAGACACAGATCGTGGCCAGCGCCAACAACCTGACAAGCGGAGACTACACGGAGCCAGACAGAGGCCGGGGCCAAAGGTAAGCACACCGGAGACTACACAGCAAGAGACAGAGGCCGGAGCCAATAGGTAAGTACACCGGAGACTACACAGGGTGAGACAGAGGCCAGAGCCAATAGGAAAGTACACTGGAGACTACACAGGGTGAGTCAGAGGCCGCTGCCCAAGGTAGGCACGCTGGGGATTACACGGAGCGAAACCACAGACAAGCCCAGGGGTCAACACTGATGCGGGTAGTCAGACAAGCCGGGGTCATACACGGTGCGAATACTCAGACAGGCACGGATCACAACGGAGCAAGTAGATACTGTCAAAACACCACGTAAGGGCAATGACTCCTAGCCCCAGTGAGGATTATAAAGCAGCAGAAGGAGGCAGGACCCAATTAGGCCACCCAGAATATGCCCATAAACAGGCGTCTGTGCTAGTGCCTGTTACCTGATGTCAGCAATGAGAAAGTGGCCGAAGGCCATGCCGGCCTGTGGCCATACAGAGGTAAGAAGCACAGGAGCGCTAGGCTGCCTAGGGATACTGTGATAGATACTCAGAAATAGGGATGAGTGTAAATTTATTTTTGTCTAAAACAGGCCATATCATCTTGTTTCTGTTCTATGTCTTGTAAAAAAAAAAAAAAAAGAAGGTAGTTTAACTTTATATATCATTCATATTATACTGCTGTCCAAGGCAGTCATCTGAATAAGGTAGTGAACTTCTCCCCCCCCCTCTCCTCCAACACTCCCCTGTCCCTCCACACACATCATTCTTATTTGATACAGGTGGCTCCAGAATATTTTCCAGATCTCCTTCATCAATGTATAAGACAGCTGTTTCACTCATCCTTATCAGTCAATAAAAACACATGGCCTCCCTCCCAATCATCGTAGTACACCAGCCATCAGGTATTATGCTATGCCACTCTCATTAGGAAATGACCCACAAGTCCTACTTATATAGGATGGGAATGTGTACTGACTGGATGGTGGGACATCCTGCTCTGTCAAAAGGCCATGATTTTCTGCCACCTCCATCTCTTGCAACAGTCATCATAAATGGCCAACATTTTACCTTTGTTCTTTCCACTGGTCCACAAGGGGTTAAAGAAAAACATTTTTTTTTTTAAATTTTGTTTTTTATTAAATGTCTTCAAAGCATGAGATAACAATGTTGAGTAAACACAATGACAGGGTCATGCCAACTTTTATCATCAGAATCATAGAAAACAAGAAGAGCAGAAGTGTTAAGAAGTAGTTAAGAAACACAACTATAAATTCACACTACCATTGATGCCCCCCCCCCCCAAAAAAGGCGGTGGAAGAGTACTAAGCTTCAGAGCAAGCAAAAGATACCACCCAAAAACCGGCATAAATAATTAAAGAGAAGTCAAAAATCTGTTAAATTAGCAGAAGTATACGAGAGCTTCCACATATTCCAGACATCAGTATGTTTATCAAGGACATTATGAAGGGTAGCGGTCAACCTTTCCATCAGTTCCAGGTGGGAAATTGAACACAGTATAAGTTGCAATGAGGGGACAGAATGTGTTTTCCATAGTTGGGCAATTAAGCATCTAATAGGAGTGTTCCAATGGGTTTCAGAACTCCTAACAAAGGGGCACCCAGCAAAAGGGTTATTCGGTCAAGAGGAAGAGAGACAGTTGTCAATTGCCTTACTAACAGGATCACCCTTTGCCAAAAAGCCTGGATGAGGGAGCCACATTTTCTGGCTTGTTGAGGGAAAGGCTGGAACTGACCTCATGGAGCAGTCAGTTTCAGCCTGCCTCATTGACCACGGATCGCCTTCAGGTGCTCTGTGATCATTTAGTTCATGATGTGCAAGGACTGTCACTGGTCCTTAAAGGACAGAAACTTGTAATGATCCTGGATGTCACTGGATGTTAAGTGAATAATAAAACAAATGAACTAAAAAAAGAAAAAAAAATCCCATGCAGTTGTATGTATGACTAAATAAATATAGATTGTGTAGCAATTATATGTGTTATATACCACATTGCAATCCAATACATTGCATATGTGTCTGCCACTAAAAGGATTAAAAAATAAAAAACTGGTTTGCATGTAGGACTATTTTCCTGTGATATCTGGCAAATCTAGAAAGGAAGTCATGTTTTTAATGACTGGCTTGTTGAATTTTCAGTGCTTAGCCCTCTCAGCTCCAAAACGGTGTGCAAAAGTATTATGTTACATAACTCTGCATCAGTGAACATGAGTGTGTGAGCGTGGGTGAGATATCATACTGTGTATTTTTACGTATAGAGCATTGTGTTTAGTTTCTGCATATAGGATTTTTCACATTGGGTATAGTGTTTTGCATTGTGCATTGTCTGAGTATTGTGTGTGTTTGCGAATGTATTATGTTTTGTATATATTTTTTTTATCATGTATGTTTTGTGTTCATTGTGTGTGTATGCATTGTGTCTGAGTGTGTTGTATTGCATGTATTGTGTTTCTGTGTGTATGGGTATTGTGAGTATATTGCATATATTGTGTGTGCTGCTTGTGTGTTTGTTGTGAGTGTGTGTGTTGTGAGTGTGTATGTGTTGTGCGTACAGAAGGCCTGCATTCCTTGCAGAGATTTTTCTGTGACAATCACCATGAAAGAACCTATGGAAGCCTCAGTATACAGGAGTTTTGAATAACATCTCTTTACCGCCACCCCACAGTATGTTTTGCCAGGTACAAAGAAGTCTTCTTTTAGTTAAATAATAGATGAAGATGAAAAAAGAAGAGTACATCAAGGTACGCTGTTAATCTGGAAGGACACAAACAAAACCTCCTTGAAGTAATTTCCAGTTATGTCCTAAGTAGGTAAACATTATTCCTTCCACACTCCAAAGGCAATCAAATCTCTCTCCTGGATCAATGTCCTACCTGCATGAAACCATCTACCACAATCTTCTACATTCTTCTTAGCTAAAAAAACATGCAGTACTTTTGAAAGCATCTACAGTATTTGCCAACACAGCCTCGAAAGGAAAATAATTTCACATATTTACTGAGCTTCTCGGCTCTTTACGTAAAGCTTCCCCAGAGAGGTTTTTTTGTGTTGACCTTAACTATATTTGTAATCATATCCAACCATAGATGCCACTTATATATTGTAAACACACCCAACCTGGCCAATCTCTCATTTTAACCAAAATCTTCCAACCTGTTTATCAATTTTGTTGCAAGTCTGTGCTTTTTCTAGGTCAATAAAGTATTTGTCAGAAAATGTTACCCCAAATTCTAGATCAGTGTTTCTCAACTGCAGATCTCAAGAACCCCTAACAGTTTTTGTAAATTCCTTACCTGTGCACAGGATCGATAATCAGAATGAATGATCCACTAATTACACACCTTTACTCAGGCTGGGAAATCCTTAAAACCTGCACTGTTAGAGGTACTTGTGAACTGAGGTTTAGGAACTAGATGAGGTCTTTCCAAGGATTTATACAGAGGTGGACTTATATTATCATCTTGTGCATCTATGTCCCTTTTTATACATGGTAGTATCCTATTGACTTTTGCAGCAGCTGAGTGACTATACACACTGTTGTGAAGTCTACTGTCTACCAGTACTCCCAAATCCTTTTATAATGATGACTCCTCAAAATGTTTCCCATTTATAGTAAATGCAGCAAGCATCTTTCTGCAACCCAACTGCATGGCCTTAGATTTATCTATATTGAACCTCATCTGCCACTTATCTGCCCATTCACTAAGTTTATCCAAATCTTCCTGCAGAGAAAAAATATCTTGCTCTGCATATCTCTTTACATGGTTTAGTGCCATCAGCAAAGCTTGAGACGCTACATTTAAAACCAACATATCGATCATTAACTACATCACTGCTATATTATGAACACCTCCCCCAATGCTGAATAATAAATAAAATATTGAAACTAAATAACATTATACATTGATCAGATATGTACTTACCAGTTTATTCACAGATTTATGTTGATATTTAGTTTCAATATCTCACTTGTTATATTTGGATATATATTCACCAATTTTTCATTTACTAATGCATTTTTATATATTTTGTCATATTTAGTGTCAATGGATTTGTTGTGATATATAGGGGTGTATGCACACACCACATTCTGTAAAAGTTTATAAAAACCAGCCTAGGAGTAAAAATGCAAGTGTCCCTTCATTTATTGCGGCTAGTTGTGTACTTTAAAAATGTTATCCTTTGTCTAACTTTTTACAAGTTTCTCATTTCAAAATATGAAAGGAAACAGAACGATTTTGATAGGTGAAGTTTAGTGTTCCTGGAACACTGTACAGTATGTGATCTCATGTCAATGGGGTACAATTTTTCTGGGAAGGAAAGTAGCTACTGAATACAGTAGAAAATTACTTAGTTTTCAGAGATTTTAGTATCTTTGAAATGGAGGAAATATAATAAAGGAAATAAAATACCTACATCTCCACCTCCTGAAAATATTTTTGTGCCCCAGACAAGAGTTATAAAGACACTTATTAGATGCGGCTGATTGATTTCTTTCCAGAACTGTATGACTTTTCTCTCTTTTCTCTGTGTTTGCTGTTGGCATATTCAATTTAATGTAGATATGCCCTATTTCAAATAACGTAAGAAACCAGAAAGACGCTGTAGGAACAGTTTGTCAGCTAATACCAGTATGGTAATATTTTACTCAGTAGGAGTCTAGCTACCTATTGTGATATGAAATCCCATGGTTTTAACACATTTCATATCTTTGACATAGTGTAAAAGAACAATGTTTTTTGCTATAATGCAATATTTTGTAGATTTCATAGCAGTCCAATTTTGAGACAGAAGCACATATGACCCCTCTCTGAAATTGGAATTGTGTGTGATTTTCAAAAATATATGGCACTGCATTGTTCCTTGGTTTATTTTTGGATAGAAAGAGACAAATGTTATACAAAACTAATTGATATGTTATTCTTTTTATTATTTCAATATATATATACCTATATATATAAAAGCAGACTTTGTGTCTGGCAAAACACACCCAGGGGCAGCAGTAAGGAGGAGTTACTGCTCCTATTGGTTTATTCAATGGGGGCGTGATTTTCACACCAGTTGCAGTGGCCGAAGGCCACTGCTACTGTGTGAAAATCATGCAGGGAGTTGGCCCGCCCCCACTATTCAGGCCGCCCAACACTATACAACTCACAAAAAATAAAAAATGGCCACCACTCCTTCCTACACCACAGACACACACACACAAGCCCCACACATATACCAACTACATCACAGACACACACACAAGCCCCACAAACAGATATAAGCCACACACATACACACAAGCCACCCAACTTTGCACTCAAAGCCAGACACAAGACACACAAACACTCACACACTGTCTCTCCCTCCCTCCTCTCTCTCGAATGGAGCCCCAAGTATGCAAGCCAAGTCGGGGGATCGTGATGAAGAGCCTACAAAACTGCCCACCATCATTAACCCTTTCAGTGTCAGAGTGGTACGAAACGCATTGCAAAGCATTCCACTCTGGCACTCAAAGGGTTAACCACTGGAACGCCACCTGGCTCAATTCATCATTAAACATTGCTATAACACATAATACACTGTGCTCCTCTCACGATCACATTTGCCCGCTGAGCACCGCTCCGGACTCTCTCTCTCACCCCTCTCCATGCATGGCCCTTGCTGTTCATTTTAATGCCTGAAGAGGGGAGAGACAAAGAGTCCAGAGTGGCGCTCAGCAGGCAAATCTGATCGTGAGAGGAGCACAATGTATTGTCTCTTACTTCGATGTTTAATGCTGGCAACCCCCCCCCCCCCCGTGCTGCTCTTCAGCACCACTCACTGTGAGTAGGATCACAGTAACAGCATGGGGGATGACTCACCCTTCCAGGGCCCCACTGTACGAATGAGGATCAGGGGCAGCAGGAGGACTCCATGGAGGAGGAAGGGTTCGGCTCACCGTGCCCACTCAAACCCAGCTGATTACTGCATCAACAGCTTCTCCCTCACCTCTATCCTGCCAGGCCCTGGACTGCATTATGATTCATTATTTCGAGTAAGTAATAAAAGTGTGACATGTGTTTGTATTCTAATCTCTGTTTCTGACAATGTGTGTGTGGACATGAGGACACTGCTGTATTTTCACTGCGTTAACCCTTTCAGTGTCAGAGAGGCATGCACCATACTACAAAACAGAGTGCTGCATACCACTGCATAGTGATGAGCAACATGGTGCCTACTCCATTACAAGGAGCACACTGTACTGTACAGGATTCACATTTAACCCTTTGAGTGGCAGACTGCTATGCAGCACAATGCTTTGCAATATGCTACATGCCCCTCTGACACTCAAACAGTTAATGTAGTGAAAATACAGCAATGCCCTCACGTCCACACACACACACACATATTGTCACAAACATAGATCACAGTACAAACACGTCACACTTTTATTACACTTACTCAAAATAATATATCATAATGCAGTCCTCATTTTATATATATATATATATATATATATATATATATATATACATACACACACACACTATACAGGGCTCAAAATTTCAAATCCTGAGCTACTACCCAGGCCTGAAAAGTTACTCACCATCAGTTTCCATGCCTAGCCCCACACATTGTAGTTCTATGTTTTATTCAGAATAAAATTAACAAAAATATACACCTGGTCATACCTTAGAGGGGACCATTGTAGATAAAGTAGCTATATGTGAACAGGTTTATAGTTACCAAACCACTATACATAAAGTGGAGCATAGGAACATATCATTAATGAGACCACTGGAAATAAAGTTGCCTAAATGACTTGGAGGAGATGAATGCCCAATTCCTAATCTATCAGACCACTATATATTCACAGATTCCAAGTATGGATTCTAATAATAATTGTAGTTCCCCTACACTGTTGAGCAGTTATTCACAGTTGAAATATTTTAAATGTATTATTTTCCCCAATATCCTTTTTCTATTTATCTCCCATTATTAATTAATACAGCTATGTTTTTTTAGATGTATCTTGAAGAGTGTCTTTTAAACAAGATTCTTTGGGTTTGTTTAAAGGGACAGAAATATCCCATAAAAATGTTTAGAGTTTTATAGAGATTAAAAAATAAGCTAAATGCAACAAATCCTATCTCTCAAACTGTTATGGTTTGAGAGATATCCTCCGTTAAAGTTCCCCTCTCCCTCCTCTTCTCCTAACATCAGCTGTAAGTTCCTGGTCCGGGGACCGACAAGTGGCTCTTCAGCAGAGCCGCAATAGTGTGATTTAAAAAGAAATACTTCTTTGGAACGGTCTACACAGTGTGCCTGATTTGCAAGCATACTTTGTAGACCATTCCAAAGAAGTAATTATTTTTTAAATTGTGCTATTGCGACTCTGTGGAAGAGCCTCCTCGTTTCAGCTGACATGGATCTCCTTCTGTCATCTTTACAGCTGACATCAGGAGAAAAGGAACTTTAGCGGAGGATATTTCTCAAACCATAGCGGTTTGAGAGATAGGATTTGTAGCATTTAGCTTATTTTTTTTAATCTCTACAAAAGTTTAAACATTCTTTATGGGACATTACTGTCCCTTTAAAACATAACCCTTCATGTGCCAGAGGGCTCTGCAGGACATTGTGACACAAAGTGTTTAATATTTCAGTGTTTGCCCATGTCGAGGAGACAGAAAGACCTGCAGGTGCAGGAGTAGGGAGAGACCCTTATGATTGGAGGGAGTGGGAAAAAAGAGAGAAACCTAGCTGAGGAGAGATGGGTGAAAGGGAAACCTGGCTGGGAGAGAGAGAAATACTGTATGGGACATTTCTTATGAGAAAAGACAACCGTCACCATCCCCTCCATATATTCCCTATGAACATACCTGGGAACTTTCTATCGTTGTCTCCACGGAGGGGAGTCCTTTGCTGCCATGGGTGGTGTGAAGAATGACGCGAATCATGTCAAAAAGGGGCGGGGCTTAACACGAGTGACAAGCGGAGAGCTTAAAAGAAGGCTGGGGGCAAGGAGCAACATGGGGAGAAAGGGTGGACGTGGGTAGAGTTTCAATAGAAACTCTCCGCATCCGGAGGACTCAGCCTGTGCCCCGGAGACCCGGTAGGGTTGCCACCCAGCCGGTATTTTACCGGCAGGCTGGTAAAAAATTGGTTTCTGTCCAATGTGAAGTCTATGGAGGGAATGCTTTGGCCGGTATTTTTTTTAAGAAAATGTGACAACCCTAAGACCCGGTAAAGCAGTGTCAAAACCGGAGTCTCCGGGGCAAATCTGGAGAGTTCCCAGGTATGCCTATGAAACTAGCGCCCAAACAAGACAGTCACCATAGCAACATGTGCAGTAAAAAAAGAAAACAATATTGTATGAAAAAATATGAAACACATAGTATAAGCATTTTTGCTGTTATGGCTCCTATATTAAAGACAGAAATGTGTGTATCTAATTAACCCTGTGGTTGCTGGACATCCCAATACACATATCAAAATGCATACCTCCCAACATTTCAAATGGCCAAAGAGGGTGTTTCTGGTGGGAGGGGCATTACTGAGAATTTGTAGGTTACTTTGTGACCCATTGACACCTCTTTGTGTAACTGAATTTAGGATATGGAGCAAGAACAAAGTATTTTATTTACACATTCATTTACAAACACATATATAGAAGATTAACGAAACGTTTATGAGTTTTATTGCTCTGGAGCAATGTGATACAATTATATACACATCACATAGTCTGATCTCCTAAAAAGAGGGACAGCAGAGTAGAAAAGAGGGACAGAGGGATTTGGGTCTTAAAGAGGGACACTTAGGAGGTATGAATATATGACATAGATAAATAATAAATTAAAAAATGAAAAGACACAAAAGAAGCAATTACAAGGAAATCACCTAGCTTGTTTCATACCCCTTATGGGGTGTTCCACATTGTTCAAGTAATTGTTATATTGTGTTAACTGGAATGCACATTTGGTCCGAACAATGATTAACTAGAGCAGCATTCGTCAATTGTGCAATTCAGAGTCACGGGTTTTCCTGTAAAATGTGTGAAACTGCCACTGGGTGTGAATCAGTGCGCTCTCACGGTTACTATGATGCGTCCACAAAGCGTAAAGAAATCTATGCTTTTGCTGTGGACAAACCTCACAGCTCACCTGCCCGTAACCTCATTGAAAGAGGGAAGGACTCTACTGCCTGCGTGGAGCGTCTGTAGCTTGAGCCTGAGAGAATTGTCAGTGCGCAGCCGCGGACGGTAACAAGAGTCATGCCTGTCGAGCTTTCCTCTTACTGCGCAAGCGTCTTGTGGCTGGCAAAACGTGTGTGAACTTCCTACGCATGCGCTTTCTGGTTGGCAGCGGGCGAGAGCGCATCTTACTGCACATGAGCGTTGTGACGTCTATCGCCGTGGCTTTGAGAGGCTGTTGCGCTTGCGCAGAGTGACATTGGCAGGTCTCCGGTGAGAACCCGAGGAAGAGAGTGTGTGTACGTGTGAGACTCCGGGACCCGTGGAACGGATCGGGAGCCAAGATGCTCAACATGTGGAAAGTACGGGAGCTGGTGGACAAAGCGTGAGTATCATAGAGGGACACTGGAGAGCTGTTGGGCTTGTGTAGACCGACAGACACCCGGCTTCACACGGGGCCTGTCAGTTGTCATTATAAAGGGCCGAGCCTCACCCATAAGGAGTTGCAGTAATACCTGAGACAGTGCTTGGGTGCATTTTCATGTTGTCTACGCTGCCTTCGGATACGTTACTATGATATTAACCCGTAGAGTGCTAGCGCAAATCATTGGACACTCGTTTCTCTTTTAAAGGGCTGTCTCTTATGACAGTGTGTTAATAGTGCGTTGCACGACATTTCTGTCGCGCCAGGGGTTAACCCCGATCATGGCAGAGGGGTCACAGTGTGGTGCTTTTCTTATTATTTCTTTGTTCTGCTTACTGTTATTCTCTGTTACAGGAATGTACAACATGAGGCCCATCAGCTGTTGTGGACAACAATTTATATGTTCCATAGCTAGCTGATAGCTTGCTCTGGATGAGCTGTAGTTCACAAGAGCTGGATTACTTTAGGTTGCCCTCCCCTTCTTGATACCTCATCCCTTTAAACCTGGTCCCATAAGAAAAATGCAATCTGCAGTGATTTATAAAAGCTTGTAATGACCTCCATACAGCCCTGTAGAGTGCATTCTTTGATTTTTTTTTTTAAAGAGATGAGGTGGCAACTTTATAACTCAGTTCTATGGCCCTTATGTTTAAAAATGGCAAACTGCACCATGGAGGACAATACAAATTCCCCGAACTCTCATTCATTTAAATAAGGATTTTAATATTTGCAATGTGTTGGTGACCTTTTTGGCATTCAGGTAATAAAACACCCTTTAAATCTATGGGAAGTCCTATTTGTCCCCTATGGAACAGAACTGATCCGCTTGTTTTTATACAAATGGCTTTATGTAGCTTTATTTATATAGAGGCATACATATACAGAGACCTTACTGCTTTACCTTGATATACCCTTTATTCCACGTCTGTGATTGCTACATTGGTTGTCTATATAACCACTTAATTACTGCACTTATTGTACCCCTTCCACACTAAATGTAAACTGCTAAGTACGCCTGTTGTCTCTATATGACTAAATATATATATATATATACATAGCTCGGTTGCTTATTCTATTACCATAAGTAGCCATCAAATATAACAGATTATAAACCCCTGGATGCTTGATGGGTCTTTAAACACATTGTGTTGAAGACTCCTTATGTAAAAGGTTCATTTCTATTCATGCAGGCAAAATGCCTTCATACATATGCCTGAAGAGAGGATGCTATGAAAAGAAAATGGAGCAAACCAACATTAGTGGCACAAATATGCTATCAAAATTCCATTGGTTTAATTTTTTTTTTCTTTTTTCAACCTATGAGGTCTTCAACTAATTGCAAAGTAATACATTGTATGTCTTTGTAACATTCAAAGTGTTAAAAAACTAATTAAAATCAACTGGAAGGTGTTTGTTTTTTTTTTTTTTTTGTTTTTTTTTGTTGCCCCAGTTGGGTATCTGTCTCTCAGATGCCTAAACTGGTGAGTAGTTTTGCTGGAGACAGTGGGTCTTTTCCATTAGAGGAACGCCGAAAACGAAACGGCTTTTATAACTTGAAACATCATGTTCTTAGAGTTTCATATGGATAAATTTCCTAAACCTTTTATAATATGTAAATTGCACTGGATACCCCTCTGGCACTCAGAGGGTTAAACTTGCACTCCTTCATACCTGCTATACAGTACAATCTCCTTCTTTAAAATACAGTTAGGAGAGCAAAAGGAAATTGCTTCCCTGGTCTTCTGAAAATGACACGTGCAATAAATACTGTTCCATTTATTGCATGTATTTAGAAAGTATCTTACAATGTAGAATATATATTCAGTATTCCTTTTCAGATTTGTCCTGGAGAGATTTTACAGTACAAAGCTACATTTACGTAAATAGAAACAAAAATAAATGTTAGTGATACTGTTATGTGAAGGGATGGTAACATTTTACATATACTTAATCATGTTACAATATGCTCTTTCATATATGTTGTATTTTAATATTACTGTCCCTTTTAAGTTCTAGAGAGAGTGTGTAACTCACTGATTTTAATCTTTTGCTCCCACCTCTGGCATCTTTGACCCAACTTTCTTCTGCTGAATACAGGTGGTCAAATTTGTAGGCCACAATTAGATCCAGTAAGTGGATAAGGAATTGCAATAATGTACTGATTGCAGGCATTAAACTCTAAAACTTGAGAAACTTTTTATGTATTCATAGGTAACTGTCTTCTGATTTCACAATTTTTCTAATTATAATAAAATGTGAACGTTCCAGGAGAAATAACAAACCAGGAAAACACTTTTTGTAAATCTTTAGCTCTTCACATTTATAAATAAAATCATAATACAGCCCATTAAGTTCATTCAGTCTATATTTGAATTTTTTTCCTAAACATTCTGTAGATATCATGTCACCTGTCTTTACAAGTTAGCTAGATTCTCAGACTGTCCCCAAGCCTCACTGACCATGCAGGCCAGAATTGGAAGATTGTTTTAAGTGGAACTGTACCCTAGGAATAAGTGGCTTTTAACCCCTTGAGAACCAGCAAGGTGCTGAACGAATTGGAGACAACAAAAGAATGTGACAAATGTACACTGAGAAAAAACAAAATAGTGTTTTGCTCAAGGCATGGTAGCCTCTCAGGTGCTGCTCAAATCATGTTTTTCACTCCCATGTTCCATTGCAGAGAGGAAATTTCCATATTCATATCAGACTGGTCCTGCCCACAGACAGTCCAGCTCCAAAATGTCAGGCAAATCATCTCTACACGAGAGAATCGGCAAAACCACAGATGTACATTTCGGCCTGTGTGGGCCTTGTCGGTGTGGTGCAGCGGATTCCCTCTAGGCACATGGAAAGCAAGGGCCCGTGCCTGGGATGCCCTTCCACTTTAGGGAGACTACAAAAACAATGCCTAAGGACAAGACCCTTTATCTTGTTTGTTCTCGGTGGGTGCTCGTCACAATATTTGTTGGTTGGGCAGAATATAGACATTCCATTGTTGTTCGACTACAATTCTTATTCTCGGCCAGTCAACAACCATAGAAGACATACAATAGGATAGAGAGAACTCCCTGTGACAACAGACAACAAGGAAATATCTTTCTGATTACGATGAAACCACTGCTTTGGAGGACTTTCCTTCCAAATCTTCCTAATGAAAATGCCTTTGCACATTTTGTCTTGTGAAGAATGGATACAGCAGTTCTCAATGAATCCTCAAAAGGTTCCCTAACAGCAACAATCCTCATTGAAATGTAAAGGTACTTTCCATCTTGTTCTCCATTGCATCCTCTTCAGGAAGGAGCCATCCTCCTTTGGAATAGTTATTCTCTTAGGCGTGAGATACTGCTGTATTCACAGTGGAAAGTGTGAGCCATCTCTTTGCATCTTCTTCATTGAAGGGGTTCATGGTTTCTTCTCCTGCAAGCTCCATTCAGGTTTAAAGTGGATCTATCACATATAGAAAAGTTAGCATTTAGCGAAAAAGTTAAACTTTAGTCATTTTTGAAAAAAAAAAAAAAAAACAACAACCCCGTTATCTGCTCAAAAATTCAAGTTTAAAACGTGCCCAGCAGTCTACTTCCGACTTGCAGCACTGCCTCTGCTCTCTTCCCACTATCCAGTATCCTCCGATGACAGAGGCTTTCTTTCTCTAAGCTGGATTGGTCTCATTGGCAGAGATCAATATTGTAGCCAATGAGATTGCTCCAGCTTAGAGACAGACATCCTCCGTCATCGGAGGATGCTGGGTAGAGGGACGGGCGCAGCCTTTGTGCAGCAAGCAGCTTGCCGCAGTGTCAAGCGGAAGTAGGCTGCTGGGTACCTTTTAAACTTGAATTTTTGCTCTGATAACGGGTTTTTTTTCAAAAATGACTAACGTTTAACTTTTTCGCTAAATGCTCTAACTAATGAACATTACTTTTCTATATGTGATAGATCCACTTTAACGAGATCCAAGATGGAATGGTGTTTTGGGATGACGGTGTAAGCCCCATTGTTGCCTACAAATGCTATGTTCATATCCTTGTGTATTTGGCAGGCCCGAGAGCTTTCATATGTTTCAGAAAAGGCTTCATATTGTCCATATTGAATGAACTTCAATCCTCTATAGTTTCTACTTCCTCTTCATACATAATCTCAGATTCTTGAGACCCCCACCTCCTTCTTCACATCTTGGAGAGGGTTTGTTTTTATTTTCTTGCTGTTTGATGGTTAGCTTGGGTTTATTTTCCTTTGCTGGGGAATGGGGGCTTAAAGGGATAGTAATACTTAAAATGTAAAAATAAAATATGTTGTAGGGTTTATCCCCCTGAGTAAAATAAGGGTACTCCCATTGCTGAAAGGTTTCATTCAAAAGGTATTAATTTTCAAAGTTGAATTTTTTTAGGTGCAATATCACAGTAGCCTGTAATTGTCAGTGGAGCTGTTGCTACACAATCCTATGGAGATTTAGGGTCTCGGGACCAGAGCTGTCCATAGGATCGCGTAGCAACAGCGCCACTGTACAATTTCAGGCCACTGTGATATTGCACCTAAAACATTCAACTTTGGAAATTAATAACTTTTGAATGAAACACCTTTCAGCAGTGGGAGTACTCTTGTTTTACTCAGGGGGATAAACCCCCTACAACATATTTTTTATTTTTTTTTTTTTTTTTTACACATTTTAAGTATTACTATTCCTTTAAGAGGCACATACATCTTGTTCTAGTAGTAGGAAATATTCAGATTTGCTGTAGACGCTAAACTGTTACTGTTGCCATACCATACATTCAAACCACCTTAAAGGTAGTACTTTGTCTTTGTTCCACCACTGGAAAGCATGTTCCATTCATACCATAGAACTCCCTGAAACACAGAATAAGGCACCACAACTGGATTCTCACTGCCGCCCCTGTAATGTAAGGACTCCTGCTCAACAGCAGCCCTCCCACTCTGGAATTGCACCATAATCTGGGGCCTAGGTGCTTTTAATACTTTTGATTGTCCTACACAGCTAGAGTGTAGAAATTAGACATATTTTATTGTGGTGGATAGGGACATGTCCTCATTAATCAGCAAGAACTCCAACTTCCATTATTTACATCCAAAGGTTTGGATGTTAAAACCTATTTGAGTGAAACCAGCTACTAGAAATCTTAGTTTACACATGAGGTAATAGTCCTTTATAATCTTCTGACTCATGAGAGCAAGTGTGTGTTTTGTCTTTGGTCACAGAAACCAGTATTTCTTCTTGTGTGAAAGGACACTGCATTTCTTTCTCTAGTTTCAGCCATTCTTAGTTGCATGCAGTATGGACAGATGGATGAACATAGATTCTTTTTTTTTTCTGGCAGGAAGTGATGTGGCAAAACTACAGTTTAACTTGTTATCTTTAATTATTCATAAGTAGGCAAGTTGTGACACAGTGTCACAGTTGTTTGTGATCTATATTACTCTGGGATCAATGTGACTAGAGGACCAAATTAGGATTTGATTAGTACAGTACAAAGCATTGTTTCATAGACAGCTATCACTCTCTCCCCCAGATTTACCTAAAACTTTCCTTATTCCACAGAATTATTTTTGTTTTATTTATTTATTTTTGTTTTTGCTTTTTGTCTGCATGAAAAGTACTCCTTAAACTACCCAAAACACTTTGGTCTACAGGTGAGTTATCACGTTTTCTAAGACTGCTCCTATGGAAGCTAGCTTAGGGTGGGATGTTCAAAACAAAAGTGGAGGAGTTCTGGGGCAAACCATTTGCACTGTAAGGGAGAACTAAAAAAAAATTGCATTGATTTAACTTCTTGAATGCTAGAGGTCTCAACGCATTGAAAACAATGTGTTGGAGACTATTCTAGAGTTCAAGGGGCTAAATCAAAGGGGCTTTTTAGTTCTCCCCTATAGCACAAATGGTTTGCCCCAGAACTCCTCCATTTCTCTTTTTTGAACATACGGCCTTTAGTAAAAAGCCTGACACTGTGATGTCAGACGCTAGTGGGATCAGAACTCACACCTCCCCTGCACTGACAGCGGGCTTGACTGTAACCCGCAGGTCGGTGGCTCACAGCTACAAACTTTGAGTGTCTTTTCTCTGCTCCTGACACTGTATGTAAAATAGCATATTAACAAAAGGAGACAGAGACATCACTAAAAGAGACAGGGAATCAAAATGAAGCAATGACTTGCGTAATGTACGCCAACTAAATGGGGGCAAATTGGGACAAAACTGTGACATAGGTAACAAATGAAAACGCCTGTTTGAATTAAAATAGACTCTTCACCCATTGGATGCTAGAGGTCTCAAATGCATTGGACACTTCTGTTGCAGTCATGGATTTAAAATTCTCCATTTAGTCCCTGGAGGACTAGGGTGGCACCACATTCATTGTGAATCAATGCACTGAGCACCTCTCTGCTCCTCAAGGCGTTAAATCGGTGATACCATGTTTGTTCTCAATGGTGGTCTTGATTTACCTCAGAATTGATTCACATTTGACTATATATTTCCCAGTGGTTCTTAGTGTGTGATATAAGCTGCTGGTTACTGCCACCTTGGTTAGGTAGGTGTACTTAACCCTCTGAGTGCCACCTCTCTGGAACTGTCAAAGGGTTAACTTCCGATTTTGGTAATCACTGATTTAAAGAACCAGTGTGCTGCTTGTTTTTTCAATAAAATAATGTTCTCCATACCTGCACATGTGAGCACACTTGTTTACAGGATCAAGGAGTTGGAGCTTTGCAAGCTCCACTGACACAGGTAAACATTCAGCAGGTTTTTCAGGACAATTTTGTCAACACTCAGCCATGATCCTGATAGGTGAAAGGAGCCCAAGGATAGGGATGGGCAAACTGACTGTCAAAGGGATAGTAATACTTCGTTTTAACTTTATTTTATTTTGTAGGCATTAAAAAAACATGAAGAACGATATAAGCCTTATCTCTCAAACCTTTATGGTTTAAGAGATATTCACAAGCAAAGTTTCCCCCTCCCGCCCCTTTTTCCTAGTGTAAGCCATCTCTTCTCAGATGTGAATCTGGTTGTAAGACCAGATAGATAACAGAAGGGGACAATTTTCTTTGTATAAAAACAAAGAAAGCCCTTCCCCCCCCCTTGACAAGTTTTTCAGCTTTTTCCCTTATCTTAATTGAAGATTGTCCCTCTCTGCAGTCTACCTGGGCACCTCCCTTCTGATCTGGCTGAACGGGGGGAGGATACTTTGCTTGTGAATATCTCTTAAACCATAAAGGTTTGAGAGATAAGACTTATATCGTTCTTCATGTTTTTTTAATGCCTACAAATCAAAATAAAGATAAAACAAAGTATTACTATCCCCTTAAATTACACTAGGCATCTTCAGCAGAGGAGAAAAGAAGAAATAACGAATAACGTTGTGAGTCTGAAAATGGGTGCATGTATATAGTTTACTCCAGTGGTGGCAACATTCTGTTGGGCCCTCAAAACTAGTTATAAAGAGAATTAAAATATGCCTCTATGTTGAACTCGCCCTTTTTTTTTTTTTTTTTTTTTTTTAAGCAGTTTTTGAGAAATAAATCTTTGGCGCAGTGCCTCCTTTTTATGTTAATTTCCTGCACATTATGGAACTTTCTTCTCTGTGCTGTTAGAAGTGTGTGTGTGTGTGTGTGTGGGCTTTTCCTAAATTCATTCATAGCACAGTGTATGTGTGGTAATATTGGCCCAGCACAGACACAAATTAGCATAAAGTGCCAGACTGTCACCAAGAAAGCTTAAATTCCTAAAGTATTTGCATTACAAATGGGTAGCACAATATATTTGCATTCTTTAAAATTACCTAAAATGAGTTCAGTTTGACAGGCCCACTTTAATGTTTTTCCTGTTTGGGGTACTGTTGTATTAAGTGACCCCTACGCTACGTATAAAGGTTAAACGTGGCAATTCTTGAGCAAATCAATTGCAGCATAATAGACACGAACAGTCACAAGAGTCTTTAGATTTTAAATGACTCTTTTTAACCCCATGAATGCTAGAGGTCATAACCACTTTAATATTCAAGTGGTTAAAAGCTTATTTTAAAGGGACACAGCACCCAAAAAACAAAGGTGTCCCTAGTACCTTGAAGAAAATAAGCCAGTGTTTCTCAACCAGGGTGTCGTGGCACTTTGGTGTGCCATGGTCATCCACTTAGGGTGCCCCATTGTATCTTTTAATGCTTTGACAAAAAGGTGAATGTAGACTTCCAACTGAATATTTAAGTATATTGCTGTGCACAATATGTTTATATTGGTTGTGAGGTCTAACATTATATTTATGTATTTGTGACCTTCATTACACAAGTGACATAAAATGATAGGGGTGCCCTGAAAATGCCAGACTACGTGTTAGGTGTGCATTGAGCAAAAAAAAAAAAAGCTCGAGAACCACTGAAATAAGCATTATGAAACCTCGTAAAGTTTTATGCACCAGATCGTGGTCCCGCCTCTCAGCCACCACTTCTTGGGAGACAAGGTGGCCTCTCTTCTTTCGGGAGGGTGTGTGTGTGTGTGACAATCAGATACTTCTGGGAGCATGCCAGTAGTCAAGTATAGCTCACGCAGAAGCCAGGTATGCATAAGGGAAGCCCAAATGCCCATCAGACAAAGCAGATGGCTTGTGCTTTAGCAGGGAATTCATCTGGAACATGGAGCCCACCCCTTCCCAAAACTTTAAGATGTTTTGTAAGGTTTAGCTTCTTCATTATAAGTAATAGGGACACCTTTTAGGATATGAAAACAAAAAAACCCCTATAAAGTGGACATATCACCTTTTTAAGGTTGTTTTTAATATTTGAAAACTTCATTCAAAGCTGTCTATGTGTCATGTTAACCAAAAGTCCAGAAGTATAGTTTAGGAGATATTCACACTTTTTTTATTTCTGTGGAAAGTAAAAGTCTCCTTTTACTGCTTAGATCATCATTAGCATATGAAACATTGCTGAAAATGCTTAATTAGCATAACTGGTAGTGCAGTTAGCATATGGTAACAAGTGGGACTATCTCCGTAACTGTATATTTGCTGGTCTTTTGGTTAACATGACTCAAAGGCACATACAGACGCTTGTTCTCAAAACAAATCCCTGTTCATTCTGAAATGGTTAACGCCAACAGAATTGACAAATCTAAAGAGTATTGCACAATATTTGTCCTTGAAAAAGGGTAAATGATTTTTGTGATCATTTCCCATTAAGTGACTATTATTTGTAAAATATTACAGCATTTCCAGCTTGGTAATGAACCCCTTGGATGTCAGTTCATACTGCTCTGGCTCTCAGTGAGTTATCTGTGTTGTGTGTATACATCACCTGACTCATTGCCCTTCTAACACCTTTTTGCTCGGAGCCTTTCATTATAAGGAAGTAATCGGCAGTGGTAATTGGCTCTTCCGCATCAGTATTTAGGACAGTTGTGCAACGTATTTTAGCATACCAATTCGTTTTTTGTGAATTATATGTTTTCTTTAAGTGTTTGTGTGTGGGGGGCAGGGGGATTCTTACTTTCTCCCCTTGGCACAGTTAGTTTGATCTGTGTATAAGGCCCTAAACTTTAAGTGCCGGCACCCCAGGAGCTCTATAACCCTTTGAGTGCCAGAGGGGTATGCAGCTCATTTCTTTGCAATGCAAAGAAATGCAAACCTTTATGGTTTAACCCTTTGAGTGCCAGAGCGGTACGGAACGCATTGCAAAGCAATGCGTTCCGTACCCCTCTGGCACTCAGTGGGTTAAGAGATATTCACAAGCAAAGTATCCCCCCCTGTTCAGCCAGATCAGAAGGCAGGTGCCCAGATAGACTGCAGAGAGGGACAATCTTCAATTAAGATAAGGGGAAAAGCTGAAAAACTTGTCAAGAGGGGAAGGGCTTTCATTGTTTTCATACAAAGAAGATTGTCCCCTGCTGTTATCTGTCTGGTCTTACTACCAGATTCACATCTGAGAAGAGATGGCTTACACTAGGAAAAAGGGGCGGGAGGGGGAAACTTTGCTTGTGAATATCTCTTAAACCATAAAGGTTTGAGAGATAAGACTTATATCGTTCTTCATGTTTTTTTTTAATGCCTACAAAATAAAATAAAGATAAAACGAAGTATTACTATCCCTTTAAGGCAAGTAAGGCAAATTTTTTTTTAATCTAAGATCAACAGTCAGCAACCTTGACATAAGGGGTGGCTCCTAGTATGTACCTAGAACAGAGCCACATTGGGGCCTATGACTGAAGCAGTCCTGGAAGATGGTAACAAATAAAACCGTAATGCTTCATATATTGAAGGTATCGGTGTATTTTTTCTATGAGTTTTATATAGTTTGAGTAACAGCTATGCAAACTTTGCCCCTCTCTCCCTTTTAAACTACATCAGCACTCTAGCTGACTTGGATTGTGGTCTGCAGACCGAACTGCTTGTTTGGAGAGCCTCAATAGCAGTGCATACAAAGGTCTACAAAGTGTGCCTGGTTTGAGGCAGTAGACCGTTCTCATGAATATTTTCTTTGTATTCTGCAGACCAGAATCCAAGTCTGTCAGCTAGAGCTCTGACGTAGCTTAAAGGGGAGGGAAGGGTAAACTTTACGGAAGCAATTACTCTTAAACTATAAAAGATATGGATGCTTTGATTTATTGAATACCTTCAATATTAAAGCATAAATATATGAAGTATTACTATCCCTTTAAGCCCTTGAATCATGGGTGGAAAGTCTTGAGAAGGAAGGATTCTGGTTTATTTACCCCGATTTTATGTAAAGATTGCTCTGTTTCAAATATCTCTCCCTTACACATGGCCATTCGTGTACTTGTATGCACAAGAGAAAAACTGAAGCTGTTCTCGGGCCAGAAGTCCGCACCATTGGGACAAATAAAAATTCTGTTAGATTTTAAATGGGACTTTTAATTTCTTGAATACTACACAGGTCACCAAGATGTTCTAACACTACATTTTACCCTTTGAATTCCAGAGAGGTACCCATACCCCTGTGGTACTCAGGGTTAAAGCAAAGATAAACTGTAAAATCGTAATTTATCTACATGACTTGTCATGTGATCTGGTGAACATTAAAAGGATAGTAATGTTTCACAAAAGCAGCAGCTCCAATTAATCTTCATAGTATTTGGGCCATGGAGAGTGTTATTTCAATACTGTCAGTGTTGTAGTTCAAGAGTAATTGAATAACAAAATTTCCTCCTCCCACCCCTTTTACCTAGTGTGAGCCACCTCCCCTTAGATGTGGAATCTGGTCTACAGACCAGACAGCTCACATCAAGGGACAATCGTCTTACTGTGAGAACAGTGAAAGCCCTGCCCTCATTGACAGGTTTTTCCCTTATGTTAATTGAAGATTGTCCCTCTCTGCAATCCACCTGGACACCACCCTGCTGCTTTGAGCTGAGCAGTGTTACGTCAGTAAAAGGGACAGGAGGAGGATAATTTATCATTCAGTTACTCTTGAACTACAACTCTGACAGGATTGAAATAACACTCTCCATGGTCCAAATGCTATGAAGATTAATTGGAGCTGCTTTTATTATGAAACACTACTATCCCTTTTAAAGGGGAACTACGACCTCAACACAATGTAATCTCTAAGTCTTTGTCTTCCTGTCATTACTAGCAATCCATTGTTAGTGCTCTTACAACACTTTTTTGGAGAAAACCATCTTTATACTAAATTTCTACCTGATGTCTTGCCCCTTGTATCCGTTCTGCGCATGACCGCTATGGAGCCATTCAGCTCCATTGTACCTCCCTCTGTCTTGCCCATCACTCGTACGTTACTGTCCTCGGCACCACGTGACCTGCCGCGGTCCTGGCATCAAGTGCGGTCAGGTAATTTCAGCTTAGTGGAAACAGATTGGTGGTTTATGTATAGCGAGTGCTTCACATGCACCCGTTATATATAAACTACCAGCCTGTTTCCACTAGGCTGAAATGACCTGACCGCGCTTGATGCCAGGAGCGCAGCAGGTCACATGATGCTGAGGACAGTAACGTACGAATGATGGGCAAGACACAGGAGGTACAATGGAGCTGAATGGCTCCATAGCGGTCATGCACAGAACGGATTCAAGGGGCAATACATCAGGTAGAAATTTAGTATAAAGAGAGTGCTCTTATAACACTTTTTTTTTGGAGAAAACAAACTATGGATTGCTAATAACGATAGGAAGACAAAGACTTAGAGATTACATTGTGTTGGGGTGGTAGTTCCCCTTTAAGTTGTTCTTGTAACTTCAGGGTCAATACCCAGTTCACTGGCCAAACCGTGCTGAATATTGAAGACTAGGGGGAATCAGCCTCTCACTTAGAGACTAGCGCTATGGGAGCTGGGACCCTGTTCCTCCATGGAACCAGTGCGCCTGCTCAGAGTGGAAATTACAAAAGTGATTTTGGCTCTGAGCAAGCGCACTGGATCTATGGGAGATTGAGATGTTGATCCCACCTCCTGTACCATCAGAGGCAGAAGTTGGAGGCTGTTTTCCTCTAGTCTTCGGCATACAACAAGTTAATAGCCATGTGATGGAGTAAGTAACTTAATGGTACTCAGGGACACAGGGTTTAGATACATTACGATTTTGTGAATTACTTTTCCTTTAACACTTAGACTGCCAGTGGGGTACGCAATGCATTGCATACCTCTGACACTCAATGGGTTACATCAGTGGGTGGTATTTGTCCCCTGTGGTGGAGCTGGTTTGCTTCAGAATTGCTCCTCATTTTGTATTGTGCAAACAGCCTGTTTGAGATGCACGTGATATCGGGTAATGTAGCAGTGCAGCTTATGCAAAATTTTCCCCTGTTGCTACTAAATTTGGGTGAAGGCTTATATGCATTCTCCCACCACTGGCTTCGTAACCCCTTTAGGACAGTGGACTTGCCTCTTGGCACCTCATAGATTTGTTTTTATCAAACCATGCTTGTAGGAGCGCTGTGATCATGCTGTGAGTGTAAAACTTACTATTACAAGACCAGAGCAGTCTGTTTCATCCTCTCCCATGGCAAGCCTGCACATATGATCGCACACACGTACCGGCTCTCCAAACAAAATGGCTTTGGTCCTCTAGAGGAAGAAAACCTGGTTCTTAAGGGGTTCAGAGCCGGCCTGACCGCTAAGGTTTTGTGTACAAATGAAAACTGGAGTAATTCTGGGCACACACTAACTTCACCATTGGTAAGAAATCAAAACGAATATAATTCTTATTAATTTAAATGGCACTTTTAACCATCTGAATGCTAGAGATGCAGTGGAACTGGAGACTTCTCTAGTGTTCAGGGGGTTAAAAAAAAAACAAAACATCAAGGGATAGTTATGTCACTTGAAAAGTAATAGCTATATCGTAGCTATAATAAAAAGAGATTACCTGAGGTTATTCCTATCTCTCAAACTTTTATGGTTTGAAAGATATACGAAAATAAAGTTCTCCACTCCCTCCCCTTTCTGCCTGACGAGCTGTAAAGCTGTCAGAAGCAGATTGTGGTCGTGCGACCAGACTGTGGCTCTTCAGCTGAGCCAACACAGAGATATCTAAAGATAAATAATTCATTGGAATGGTCTACAAAGTGTGCTTGCAAACCTTGTCCCTGGACTAGGATCTCATGCCGACAGCTATGCGTATGAGAAAGGGGAGGGAGCGGAGAACTTTACCTGAGGTTATTGATATCTTTCTAACCTTTATGGTTATTGATATCTTTCTAACCTTTATGGTATGAAGCTCCCTCCCCTTTCTCATACGTATAGCTGTCGGCATGAGATCCTAGAACGCTCTATCTCTCAAACCATACATTTCTTATTTTCTGCGCTACAACATTACGTTTTATTTCATTAAGACATTACTATCCCTTGAAGGCATTGTGGGGCAAACCAGCTCCACTACAGGGGAGAACTAAAAATTGCCATTGATTTTAAACGGGGATTATAATCCCTTGAATACTAGATGGGTATCCAATTCATTGCGAAGTTTGAGAACTCTCTAGCATTTGAGGAGTTAAAATGCCCATTAAAAATCAGTGGGGATTTTTTTGAATATTCATTTTCCCCCTATGGTGAAAATGGTTTTCCTCAGACTTCCACCACTCTTCTTATTGAACATATGGCCCTTAGTCTTTAATTCAGCAGTTTGCAGTTTCAATTTTTATTGGACACAGTGTAAGTTTCACTGTTAACCCTTTGTGTGCCAGAGGGGTACACTATGCATTTCAGAGCTCAAAGGGTTAAGACACAGACTTTTATTTAAAAACATACAAACACTTACTAACTTTGCATGTAAAAAAGTGGTCTCGGTTTGGTTTTAGGAACCACGTTTACTACACACATGTTCATATATAAAATACCCCTTGAATTTAACCCTTTGAGTGCCAGAGGGGGTAGCGTTCCGTACCCTTCTGGCACTCAAAGGGTTAAGAGCCACGTTTACTCCACATGTACTACATGTACACCTATATACATGTATAAAATACCCTCTGAATTTAGGAGCCAGAGCTCCCAGGACCCTGGAATTTTTTCAGCCTCTGCTTTAAAGTGATTGTAATGTTTCACAGTAAAAGCAGCTCTGATTAATCTTCATAGTATTTGGGCCGTGTAAAGCGTTATTTCAGTACTGTCAGAGTTGTAGTTCATTAATTGAATGCTAACGTTTCCCCCTCCCACCTGTTTTACTGTTGTACCACTGCTCGCCTCAGAGCAGCAAGACTGTCCGGATAGATTGCAGAGAGGGACAATCTTCAATTAGCATATGGAAAAAGATGAAAAACATGTCAAGGGGGGCAGGGTTTTCCTTATGCTCACAGTAAGAAGACTGTCTCTTGCTGCGACCTGTCCTGTCAAGCGACCAGATTCCACATCTCAGGTGAGCAATGTTACACTAGGTAAAAGGGGCGAGAGGGAGATACTTTATCATTCAGTTACTCTTGAATTACAACTCTGACAGTGTTGAAATAACACTCTCCATGGTTCAAATACTATGAAGATCAATCAGAGCTGCTTTTTTATGAAATATTACTTTAAACTTTACTGACACAGGAGCTTGTATTGCCTTATGTTACTGGCCTTTTGGCAACAATGGGACTTGAGGTTATAACAAGAAGAATGAACTTTGGTGTGTTTGTGACCTCTCTGTACACACAAAGTGTTACATTTTGACCTCCATTAAGGTTAATGCGCTATTTTCTGCATATAGAAAAACAGCCAACTGTAAAATTGTTTTGCATTTAACCCTCTGAGTGCCAGAGGGGTACGGAATGCATTGCAAAGCAAATGCATTCTGTACCCCTCTGGCACTCAAAGGGTTAAGAACAATTGTAAAGACGGCAGTTTTCAGATTTTAATGGACTATGAATCAATGAAAAATAAACAGATTGCACTGTCCCTCTCAGTGTTTTGACTGTAGGGCATTGATCAAACTGCAGTTCTGACACAGTGATAATAGTGAATTGAGCACATTGCTCCTGATGTTACTGTTTACATTGCAGCAAGTTGCATCACATGTCCTGTTGAATGCAGGAAATTTCATCAGAACTGCTTGCAACTAGATCTCCATCATGCCCAACCAGCCAACAGCTGGTTGGGAATTATGGGAACTGTGGTTCCAACAGCTTGAAAGGCAAAGGGCGCTTAAAATGTTTCAAGTAACATTTACCAGGTAATTGTTGTTAATTTATGGGTGCTAGGTTATATTATTTATTAAAGGGGAACTCTCCCTTTAGTTAAACATGACTTCCTATTACAGCTTAATGTTGTTGAAGCTGTAATCCATTTTTTATTTTCAGTTTAATTCAATAGCTGTCGAGATATTAGCTGTTAAAGTTCTGCTGTTGATGTCCGTTTCTTTCAGGCTGTGAGTAGAGCTCCAGCCAGCAGCCTGTCAATCTTGCCCAGTTCCCCGATCCACGTAGTGCCTCTTCTCCTTCTCTGATGATGATGGAGAATTCCTGCATATGACCTGGAGCGATGTCCAGCAAAAGCGCGCCCAGGTCATAGTTCATGCACAGAG
This sequence comes from Rhinophrynus dorsalis, assembly GCA_037306005.1. Taxonomy (NCBI): domain Eukaryota; kingdom Metazoa; phylum Chordata; class Amphibia; order Anura; family Rhinophrynidae; genus Rhinophrynus; species Rhinophrynus dorsalis. The sequence continues at coordinate 72,661,074 of CM074721.1, read as the reverse complement.
CGCTGTCCGTCCTTTTATAATCAGTGCCAGTCCGCTTGCCTAACTAAAAATAGCCACTGAGCGTTACTGTTGTTGTGACTGGCCACATTTTTATAGTAAACATTTTTGCCAGGTATGTTCAGGGCACAGAAAGGGTTAAAGTACTGCCTTCTCATTCATAACATGACTCTTTCTTAACATACCTGGCAAAAATGTTTACTATAGAAATCTGGCCAATCACAACAATGGTAGTGCTCTGTCCGCTTGCCTCAGCTGCTATTTTTAGTTAGGCAAGCGGGCTGGCACTGATTATAAAGGATGGAGCGTGCTCTGGGCATGAACCATGACCTGGGTGAGCTTTTGCTCCAGGTCATATGCAGGAATCCTTCATCCTTGGAGGAGGGGAGGCACTACGTGGAGCGGGGAACTGGGCAAGATTGACAGGCTGCTGGCTGGAGCTGTACCCGCAGCCTGAAAGAAACTGACTTCATCAGCAGAACTTTAACAGCTAATATCTCTACACATACTGAATTATACTGAAAATAAAAAAAATATTGAAGCTATAACAATGATGAACTGTAATAGGAAGTCATGTTTAACTAAGGTGAGATTTCCCCTTTAAGAGAATTCTTACAAAAAACTTATTTCACTATCGGAAATGTTTTAGATGTCTTCTAGTAGGCTCTGTACCAAACATACGCTATCTGACACCCCCAGTCTTGTTCCACTAGTGGTCACTGAGCCACTTAATACGCTGCCTGACACCCCAAGCCTTGTTATACTGTCATTCCTAACCATTCGTTCTGTGGTACCCATTGTACCTGTTCAGGTCACCCTGGATTTCTAAGGAACATTGCTTTATAATCACATCTTTAATTGGTAATAATGTTAAAACATAAACTGAGCTTGATAAATGTACCGTGGTGTACATTATTTTGTAGCAGTGTTATTCCTGTTGGTGGTGCTGATCAATATGTAAAATATGTCTGCTTTTCTGAGCCCCAGGTGATATTTGAACTAGGGGTGCACCGAAATTTCGGTGGCCGAAATGTTTCGGCCGAAAATGGCCTTTTCGGCAAAAAGCCGAAATAAAAAAAATGGCCGAAAATCCTTGGCACTGGATTAGATGTTGTCAGCCTGCATGATCACGCGCCCCTGCGGGCCGTGATGACATACAGACAGAGAAGAGGGCAGAGGCACCGGAAGAGAAGCGCTTGCTGCCAGCAGACTGATCGTTACTGTCTGGCAGCAAGCGCTTCTCTTCCGGTGCCTCTGCCCTCTTATCTGTATGTATGTCATCACGGCCCGCAGGGGCGAGTGATGATGCGGGCGGGCAGGAGGGAACTCAGAGCCAGCCAGCCGCAGGGGACCGGGAGAAAGAGAGGTACAAAGTGGAGAAAGAGAGGTACAAAGGGGGAGAAAGTACATAGGGGAGAAAGAGATGCACAAGTGGGAGAAAGTGAGGCACAAGGGAGAGAAAAGTACATGGGGGAGAAAAGTACATGGGGGAGAAAGAGAGGCATAAAGAAGTACATGGGGGAGAAAGTGAGGCACAAGGGAGAGAAAGTGAGGCACAAGGGAGAGAAAGTGAGGCACAAGGGAGAGAAAGTGAGGCACAAGGGGGAGAAAGTGAGGCACAAGGGGGAGAAAAGCACATGGAGAAAAGCACATGGAGAAAAGCACATGGGGGAGAAAGAAGTACATGGGGGAGAAAGAAGTACATGGGGGAGAAAGAAGTACATGGGGGAGAAAGAAGTACATGGGGGAGAAAGTGAGGCACTAGGGGGAGAAAGTGAGGCACAAGGGGGAGAAAAGTACATGGGGGAGAAAGAGAGGCACAAGGGGGAGAAAGAGAGGCACAAGGGAGAGAAAGAAGTACATGGGGGAGAAAGAGAGGCACAAGGGGGAGAAAGAGAGGCACAAGGGGGAGAAAGAGAGGCACAAGGGGGAGAAAGAGAGGCACAAGGGGGAGAAAAAGAGGCACAAGGGGGAGAAAGAAGTACATGGGGGAGAAAGAAGTACATGGGGGAGAAAGAGAGGCACAAGGGAGGAGAAAGAAGTACATGGGGGAGAAAGAGAGGTGCATAGACCCCATAGTAAAATAATAACAATGATGCATGTTAACTGTGTAAAGTTTTTTATTCTACTGTTTGTTTTTAACACTCAGTTTGTTCATTAAATAATGAAAAATTAGCATATTGTTTTTTTATCCGATTAATCGAAAAAATAATCGGCCAACTAATCGATTATCAAAATAATCGTTAGTTGCAGCCCTAGTAATCCTAGTACTGAGCAGCCGCGCTACGTCACAACGTAGCTAGCGCGGGCTGCTTAAAATCAACAGACACAAAAAAAACAGCTAGGTGGTAAGCTGTTACCACAGTGCTCCCCTGCTGCTGCTTTTGGACATTTTCCGTGCCGAGAGTGACAGGAGACCCTGAGTGGCTGCTGTTGATGCCCAGCCTGCATTCCTCTGCTGGACCATAGAAGAGGTATTGGTAATACACATCCAAAATACCAAAAATGTTTAGAAGAACTAAAAGCTATAGAAAAAATAAATAATAATAATAAAAAGCCACACTAGATGTAAAAGGATAATTTTATAAAAACCTTTTTCAAAGTCAAGGTTTAAATACATTCATAATGCATATTTTAAAACCCTATCTCTGACTTTGAACCAGTTTTGACAAAATTATCTTTTAAAATTTGTTTTTGTTTGTAAAATAGAAACATCTTGGCCATTAATGGGCAGTCATAAGAATCTCATTTCTCCACTACCGGAAATGAGATTCTTATGTTTGCCCAACCCTGGCCAAAATATTTTTTTTCCTTTTTACAAACAAAAACATAATATAACAGGCTAAGTTTATGAAAACTTTTTAAAAGTCAGGGTTACGGTTTTAAAATATGCATTAAAGTCATTTTCGGTTTCGGTTTTCGGCCAAGTGCATCCTGACGTTTCGGTTCAAAATTTTCATTTCGGTGCACCCCTAATTTGAACCTATATATTCTCATCAACCTCCACCTTCGTTAAACTGAAAACAAATGCTACTTTCCACAGGCCTTCCCTATTCTCCTGCTCGGCCTTCAGCCACTGACATTTGCTGATTTATTCTTATAGGGCAGTTCCAACAAAAAGCCTGCCCACCACATGACTTGCATGGGTCATCAGAACTCTACTAGTCTACAGCTCCCCTGTGTAAGTAGTCAACTGGATTGTGAAGCTGAGCTTTTTATTTAGTAGAGTAGCGGAGCTGTTTATTTAATAGAGAAGCTGGAGAACTGCTGGCAATGAATTGTCCATTAACATAAGTGGTTATAGCATACACACAGGCACTTTTTCTCAAAACAAATCCCAGTTCTGAATTGGCAAACACCAGCAGAATTGACTAATCTAAAGGAGTATTGCACAACATTTGTATCTTATGAGAGTTTAGTGGTTTCTTTTTGATAAATTCCTGTTGAAGGTGGCTTATTTGCATAAACGTACAGCACTTCCAGTTTGATATTGAACCCCGTGAGTAACAAATGAATGTGCACTACATTGCAGAACAATGCAGTGAGTACTCTTCTGGCACTCAAAGGGTTATCAGTGTTGTGTATTCATCCCCTGACTCATTGCCCTACTAACACCTTTTTGCCTGAAGCCTTTCATTGTAAGAAAATAGTCAGCAGTTGTAATTTGCTTTTCCACTTCGGTATTTAGGACACTTGTCTAGCAAAACGTAGCATGCCAATTACTACTTCTAAATTATTTTGTACTCAAAATTAAATTGTGGTCAGCTTTAGTATTACTATGCATCGGCACATGCCAGCCATTCATCACCATGTAAGCCACTTAAAAGTTCAAACCTTTATGACAAGCCACATGAAATAGAGGGAAGTCTTCAATGTGAAAGTTGAACTGTGCTTAGATCATTATTTATACCTTGCTAATTCATGTGGTGGGTAGGGAATGCTGGTACCAGTTCAACAGATTTACTCTTGTTGATCGATCACAATGGCTTTCTCAAGTCCTTAATTCTCCCAGAATGTGTGATTTTTAAGATGACGCGATCAATAAATGAGCAACTCTGCTTAGCTGACCCAGGTGTAGCAACATGCTGCCCTCCAGCTGCTTTTTGATTGCAACTACTATGATCGTTTCCCAGTTGAGGATAAGAGTTCTATTTCAACAGCAGCTGGTAGGCCACAGGGTGGCTCATCCCTGGCCTAGCAGAATGAGTTGCTTGACATTTAGTATTCTTAATACTATTGACAAATACAGAAAAAAATAAATATATATAGGAGTCTATAGATTGTAGGAATGCACTCACTGCGAATCAATCACGATGACCTGGGTGCTCATCAAAAGATGAAATCATACAAAAAATCCAATGAGGATCTGTTTTTCAAAACTTGGCATAAGTTACATTTATTGAATTCGACGTTTCGACTGTTGCCGAAAGGCCTCTGAGAGGCTGCGGCGACAGCCGAAACGTCGATTTCAATAAATGTAACTTATGTCAAGTTTTAGAAAACAGATCCTGTGAGTGCCGTCATTCCTCATTGGATTTTTTATAAATATATATTTTATTTATATAAAAACACTTAGGTATGTTTCCGTTCCCAGTTGCTGATTGGCCGCCTAGGAAACATACCCAGCCAAACATAGCGCGCTGTCAATTGTTTTATTCAAAACTTATAACAGTTCTAATAATCAGGAAGTGAATTTAGTGTACATTTACTTCCTGAAACGTCTGACAGGAAATGACTGCAGTTTCTGTCACAATCTGTGGAGAACTGTATGTCATTGATTTTCCTCTCCATAACAGAAAAATGTTCTATATTCCTATATAATAATTTGCTAGGATGCAGTCCTGCACAGTAGAGACTGCCCATGTTTGGGCAGTCATGCGCAGTAGAGACTGGCTGCATTCGGGCAGTCTCTACTGTACATGATTGCATTGCGCGAGTCAGGAGATGCAAGACTGCATCACGTGGAGTAGGGAGGTAGTGGCCTCTTAACCCTTTGAGTGCTGGAGGGGTATGTAATGCGTTGCTGATGTAACAGTGCTCATCTCAGAGCAGCAAGACTGTCCGCACGTATCTCAGAGAGGGACAATCTTCAGTGATCATAAGGAAAAACCTGTCAAAGGGGGGGCAGGGTTTTCTTTATGCTCACAGTAAGAAGATTGTCCCTTGCTGCGACCTGTCTGGTCAGGTTCCACATCTGAGGGGAGGTGGCTTACACTGGATAAAAGGGGCAGGAGGAGGATACTTTATAATTCAATTGCTCTTGAACTACAACTCTGACATTATTGAACTAACACCTCCACGGCCCAAATATTATAAAGATTAATTGGAGCTGCAGTTTTTGTGAAACATTACTATCCCTTTGAGTGTGATTTTTAACCCATTGAATGCTAGAGAGGTCTCAAACACACTACTTAACTATGTGTTGGATACATTTCTAGTATTGAAGGGGTTAAAAGTCCATTTAGATAAATGGGGAATTTTGTGATGTGTTACATCTCCCGTGGTACAGTTGGTTTGGCACAGAATTACTCCTCTCTTGTTCCTCCGGCATATTAACACTTTAATAATAAAGTACATTGAAGCTCAGATCAATCTGATGGTCGAAATGCAGGTTACAAAGTATTTTCTGATTATCCCCTATGATGGAGACCGATGGGTTTTAGCAGCCTAGGATGGAGATAAGTGATTTGTATTTTAGTGTACATGTGAGTTATGCAGCTTTATCTGATGGAGTCAGAGAACCAAGCTCTGCTGAGATTAGGTTCTGCAAGTACTCAATCAGAAATTGCTAAAACTCTTAAACTGTCTGGAAAACAAAGCACAAGTTATTGGTAGTTTTAAATACCTGTTTAATTACGCTATATGCTATGAAGATATGAAGTCTGCTTAGAGCTGTCTTGTGAAGCATGCAGTGTCATTCAGGGTTAGACTATGTGACAAACAGGAGAATTGGATGAAAGGAATTCTTTAAAAAGAGGAAAAAATGCGGCCTCTATCTGCCTCAAATGTGTGTTTGCTTAATTACAAGGTATGTTTCTGTTGAGGTATGGAACACATCTTGGCAGCAATACACTGTACTTATTATACTGAAAAACAAGCAGGTCTGTTTTATGCAGAGCTGCTCAGATGTAAGGTACAAAATGTGTGTGTAGGTTTATGAAAGCTCCCCTTATTCCATCGTATGCTGTACAGCGAGACCACTGCTTTTTACTGGAGAATATACATTTATTGTATACGTGGCTGTGTTGATGTCCTTTTTTATGGGTTCCTACATATTTTGTAAGAAGAATTCTTACATATGGTTGTAGAAATTACCATTTGCATTTTCCACCCTGACAAGCTACTCCTGTGCAGTGCTGAGAACTTTTCATTTTATCTAACATAGTAACATAGTTGATGGGGCTGAAAAAAGACATGCGTCCATCAAATCCAGCCCATGCCTAAACACCCCTGTTGATCTAGAGGAAGGCAAAAAACAAAAACATATTTTATATCTTAATATATATACTTAACTTGTGGTTATCCAGCTGCATGCTTTGCAGCCAGTCAGGGGGACATTGGTTGCTGCCTTCCTGAAGCCCTGACTCCACCGGTAAGGTCGGTCAGGGAGCCTTCTCCTCTCCTCTGTTCAAGTGAAATGCAAGCCACTGCAGTGCTGGCTGATCCATATTCTTCTCACTTGACCAGATGGCTCGCTGCAAGGGACAGTCTTCATACTGTAAGCATAAGGAAAACCCTGCCATCCTTGACAGGTTTTTCCTTATGCTCACTGAAGATTGTCCCTCTCTGCGTTCAATACGGACAGTCTTACTGCTCTGAGGTGAGCAGTGTTACATCAGTAAAAGGGATGGGAGGGAGATACTTTATCATTCAATTGCTCTTGAGCTACAACTCTGACAATATTGAAATAACACTTTCCATGTCCCAAATACTATGAAGATTTATTGGAGCTGCTTTTATTGTGAAACCTTACTATCCCTTTAAGCAGCAAGCAAAGGATGCACAATTCTTTTGCAAACCTAGTGCACCGTTGGGGTAGGGGAGATAATGAAAATGTATATGTTTGTAGGCGTATCACTATTGAGTAAAGCAAGTGTATTTCCAGTTCTGGAATATGCATCTTTCAAATGTTATTACACAATAAACTTGGTATTATTTTGACAGCTTGATATGAAGATGTTTTTCTGCCAGGCAGTGCTGTTTTTTACATCTCTCTATGGAAGGTTTGTGTTTGCGACACTCGGCTTTTCACAGGCAGCAACAGCGCCACCTGCCTGCTAAATAAATAAAATAAAAAAATCTTGAACTCTGTCATGAAACATTTTTCTTGTTTTATTTGGCAGAAAAAGTCCTAAAATATAAATAATTTGATAAGAGTTTTCCACCTCTTTTAACCCTTTGAGTGCCAGAGATATAGCCAGTACATTGCTTTGCCATGAGTTGGAGACACCTGACACTCAAAGCATTAAATGGGACTTAACCCCCCCCCCCAATGCTATGTAGAGACCTTTCCAGCAAAGGGCACAGTATCTGAACCATAACTGTCAACTAAAAATTCCCATTTCAGTCAAATGGGTTTTTTTTAATCCCCTTGGGTGCTAGAGAGATCTCACGTGCAGTTATTAATGATCCGCTATAAAATGGAACCAGATTGCTCTTCTTTGACTAGAATCAATCAGATAGAAGCCTTCTGACTACAAACTCCATTCAGGCAGAAGAATCTTGTGCAAAAGGCCAGCAGAGAATGATGGGAGTTGTAGACTGAAAACAGCTTGGGGGAGAACCACAGGTTGCATCCTTAGCAATAACTTAAAGGGAAGATACCATTAGATACTTGCCTTTACGACAGATTTGGGAGTAGATCTTCCCATTAATCCAGGGTTGTGTTGTGTGTCCTGCTGGACCAATGGTGAGCAGAACAGGGGTCTGAAAGGAGTCCCCAGATGTCCCCTTGTTGTATATGTGCTGCATCATGCAGGACAGTTTCCTGTCCTACATGATGCAGGTCCCCCATAGACCCTCTTTATCAGGCTTTGAAGCCCAGCACAGCAGGACCATGAAGAATGGCCATGAAACCCATGAGTTTGTAGCTGAGAACCCCAAACTCTGTTTGCTTTCCAGCTGAGGAGACCAGGCTTCAGACCCCTCCAACTGCTGATGGGAACTGTTTAGAGACTGCACAGAGCAGTCCTAGGCATTTTTAAAGGGATAGTAATACTTCGTTTTATCTTGTAGGCATTAAAAAAACATGAAGAATTATATAAGTCTTATCTCTCAAACCTTTGTGGTTTAAGAGAGATTCACAAGCAAAGTATCCCCCACCCTGTACAGCCAGATCAGAAGGAAGGTGCCCAGGTAGACTGCAGAGAGGGACAATCTTCAATTAAGATAAGGGAAAAAGCTGAAAAACTTGTCAAGGGGGGAAGGGCTTTCATTCTTTTCATACAAAGAAGATTGTCCCCTTCTGTTATCTGTCTGGTCTTACAACCAGATTCACATCTGAGAAGAGATGGCTTACACTAGGAAAAAAGGGGCGGGAGGGGGAAACTTTGCTTGTGAATATCTCTTAAACCATAAAGCTTTGAGAGATAAGACTTATATCATTCTTCGTGTTTTTTTAATGCCTACAAAATAAAATAAAGATAAAACGAAGTATTACTATCCCTTTAACGACGACTTGGTAGACCAGGATAATGAACCTTTTAAAATTAAATGAAAAACATTATTAACACTATACGATTTTACACAATAATACATTTCTGCAGCCACAAAATGGACATTTTTGTGATCATTTCCTTTTCAATGGATAGTAATGTTTCACAAAAACAGCAGCTCCAATTAATCTTCATAGTATTTGAGCCATAGGGAGTGTTATTTTAATACTGTCAGAGTTGTAGTTCAAGAGTAATTGAATGATAAAGTATCCCCCTCCCGCCCCTTTTACCTAGTGTAACACTGCTCACCACAGATGTGGAATCTGGTTGCTTGACCAGACAGATAAGAGCAAGGGACAATCTTCTTACCATGAGAACAATGAAAACTCTGCCCCCCTTGACAGGTTTTTCAGTTTTTCCCTTATCTTAATTGAAGATTGTCCCTCTCTACAATCTACCTGGACACTCCCTGCTGCTCTGAGGTGAGCAGTGTTACATTAGTAGAAGGGGTGGGAGGGGGACACTTTATCATTCAATTATTCTTGAACTACAACTCTAACAGAATTGAAATAACTCTCCAAGGCCCAAATACTATGAAGATTAATTAGAGCTGCTTTTATTCTGGAACATTACTATCCCTTTAAGATGAAAGGGTTTAGTCTTTGTATTGTCACATGATACAAGAGCAATTCCATGTCGTTTAAGCCTCATTTACAGTGAGATGGCTTTAATATTTCACTAATTCATAAATTGCATTACTGCTGTATCTTTATTGTTGAGATCTCACAGAATATGCAACTACAGTGACTGGATTGACCTGTGAAACTAATGTAGGAGGAAGTTTGTATGATTATTTTATTGTGAAGATATGGGGCTGCTTGGTCAGAATAGTTTTGTCTGAGTGGTTTTCAGCAGTTGCTGTTTATATGTTTTAAGGATTATAGGGATAGTAATACCTGGTTGTTTAGAAGGTTTAATATTGTTCATAGCAAAAAAATAAATGAAATGCAGTAAATTCTGTTGCTTAAAAGTGTATATTTTAAGATTTATAAGCTTTTAAAGTCCCCCCCACCTCCCCTTTTACAGATGTCAGCTCTCTAGCTGACAGATTGAGATTCTGGTTGTGCTACCGGATGGCTCTTCGGCAGAGCAGAAATAGCGTTATCTACAAAGAAATACTTAATTAGAATACAAAGTGTAGATCTTTCTAATGAAGTATTTCTTTGTAGATAACTCCATTTCGGCTCTGCTGAAGAGTCATCCGGTCAAATGACCAGAATCTTGATCTGTCAGCTAGAGCTCTGACATCTGTAAAATGAAGAGGATGGGGATTTTAAATGCTTATAAATCTTAAAATATACACTTTTTAGCAACAGTATTTACTGCAATTCATTTATTTGTTTGATATGAACAATACTAAACCTACTTACATCTAGGTATTACTATCTTTTTAAAGGATTAACTGGGCTGATCGACAACTGGTAGTTTGAGAATGGGCAAACTTCTTGACTGCTCAAATACAATATTATTGCTGAGAGTGCCCAAAGCCAAAACATTCTGCTCTCGTGCAGTAATAATATTAGATTTCAGGGAAGAATTTTGTCCCTTTTCAGCCCCGATATTACCAGTCCCAAGCAAGCTGGAAGTGGAGGAAGATTACACTTGACCCTGCATGTACCAGCACAGGATTGAGTGAGCGACTCAGTAAGTGCTCACTTCTGAATGACCGCTAGTTTATTAGAGCATATTGTAGTAACTAGAGTCATGTTCTAATATATTGTTGGGGTTTACTGCTTCTTTAACCTTTAAAGCACCAGAGGATTGTGCAGCGCAGTGCTTCCCAATGCGTTAAACACACACTCCTGGTAGTTAAAAAGTTACAACTTTTGAGAAGTAATTTATTGTAAATTCAGACTGTCATGATTTCATAGGAAGTACAATTAAATTGATGTACAAGTGAACTATGAACTGAATTTCTCTATGGGCCTCTCACACATGGGAGGGTGACGGCTCTACTGCAGGCCCCTGCAACAGTTCTGTGAACCCCTGTTCTTAAGCATGCTTCTCTACTGTGTTACCCTGCTGAGCTGGATGCAGGAAAGGCATATCTGGTGGCCAACACACATTAGCACCAGTTAATATTATTGGCTGGTGCTCATGTGGGGACACCATTTATTGGCGGTTGTGATGAGCATTGCAGCCCCCAGCAACGCCATGTAGATGGTCTGTCTGCAGCTCCACAGGCCACCATGCAAACTCTTAATGCAAATCTATTGTATTCTTAAAGGGACAGTAATGTTTCACAATAAAAGCGTCTACAAATAATCTTCATAGTATTTGGGCCGTGGAGAGTCACTTAAATACTGTCAGAGTTGTAGTTCAAGAGTAATTGAATGATAAAGTGTCCCCCTCTCACCCCTTTTACTTAAGTAACACTGCTCCCATCAGCTGTGGAATCTGGTCTTAAAACCAGACAGCTCACAGCAAGGGGCAATCTTCTTACTGTGAGAACAATGAAAACCCTGCCCCCTTGACAGGTTTTTCCCTTATGCTAATTAAAGATTATCCCTCTCAGCCAACCATCTGGACACCACCTTTCTGTTCTGAGATGAGCAGTGTTAAATCAGTAAAGGGGGTGGGGGTGGGGGGTACTTTATCATTCAATTAGTCTTGAACTACAACTCTGGCAGTATTAAAATAAACTTTCCATGGCCCAAATGCTATGAAGCTTAATTGGAGCTGCTTTTATTCAGATATATTACTATCCCTTTAAGGAAACACAGTAAAGGTGCCACATGCTGTACTTTTGGTACAATGACATGAGGCGATAGTCACCATGGTGAAAGGCACCATACACCAGCATGTTACCTTTAACCATGGGCTATATGATGGTGTCACAGCAGTGGTGTCGCCTGTGTGAAAGAAGCCTTACATGTTCTTGTGTGTTGTACTTTCTAAGCATAGTCCTGATTTCCATGCAGCAGTGGCTATTACATTTAAACTTTATCTCTTATCAAGTGAGACTTGCCCTTTGTGCCTACTTGTCATCTTTTCTTCCATGCGTCACAAAGACTTAACAGCCAGGTTGTATTTTATGTAAATCATTCACTTGTAGACCTGAGGGCACATGTAAATGACAGAACACTGAGTGGACAAGATCTGTATTATACTGATGTATGAATGAATGATCAGGATTGTTTAATACCCTCCACACTGTCTGCTTTTCTTATTCCCATAGGCATGTTCTGGGAGGAGATGGCTAGGATGAGGAAAAAAAATAATCAAGGCTTCTTTATGAGATATGCTAAATGTCAGTTATTGAGCCCTACTTAGGAACTGTATTACAGCAATGAAAATGAAGAGAACTTGTCACCTTTCCAAATCCACCCCTCAGTGGGAGCCTAAGTTTTAAAAGGGTTATTGCATGATTATTCCACTCCCTCTGGTACGAACTGATAAGTTCTAGTGGAGAGAGAGATGATTTTTCTGGACTTGTGAGTAATTATACAGGTCTTATCAGACAGGTCAGAGAACAAAGCTCTTCTAAGATTAAAGGGATAGTAATACTTAAATATTACTAATCATCCCCATATTGTAGCAATGTTAAAAAGAATTTAATTGTCCCCAATGTCATCTCTCAAACCTTTATGGTTTGAGAGATAACCACACGCAAAGTCCCCCCCCTCTCTCCCCCTTCCCTGAAGTCGGCATTGTAGCTGACTTCTGGGATATCTGGTCTTATTTGCATCAGGCGGCTCTGCAGCAGAGCCGCGATCGCGTTAGTAAAAAAAATAATTGTTTCACTGAAACGGTCTTCTATGTGTGCTTGCAAACCACTGCTGTCAGTTGTTTTATTCAGAAGTTACAACAGTTCAAATAATCAGGAAGTGACTTTACTGTGCATTTACTTCCTGATAGTTCTGACAGAAAGTAACAGGCAGTTTCTATCACATTCTATGGCGAACTGTAAGTCACTGACTTTCCTCTCCATTTGAAAGTAACAGGAGAACTAATTGGAATTCGATCACTAGAGGGCACTGCTAATTTAATTAACCACTGCTTTAAAGTGTAATCTCTGGAAATATGCATCTGTCAGCGGTGGGAGCACCCTTATGTTACTCAACAGGAAATGCCCTACAATATGTTTTACTGCTCCTTTAAGGTAACACTGCTACTGTAAGTCCTTCTGTAAAATTAAGAGCCACTTATTCCCACAGTATGCTTCCCATTTAGAGGGGAACAAACACACCTAAGATACCCCTCCCACTTATCTTACTGTGGCCAGAAAACACTAATGACCCTGATTTCCCCCCCCCCTTGGTTCAAGAGATGACATCCATGAGTGATTGAATATGTCATGTCCATGGAGGTGGTTGTAACCATTGCTGACAGGAACTCAAACTCAGTTCACTCCCCATGGTAATCTTAACCCTTTGAGAAACAGAGGGTGTGCAGTGTATTGCTGCACAATGATTTGCACATCCCCCCCCTGGGGAAACCAAAAGTTCCAGCAGCCTTAGAAGGTGGAGAGAGGGGATTCTCTGTGTATATGAGTTATTGATTATGCAGCTTTATGTGACCAACTCAGAGAACAAAGCTCTGCTGAGATTAGATTCCCCAACTACTAAAGCAAATGTCTCCTAAAGCTTTTAATCTGTTTGTAAAGGAAAAAAACATTAGATATACGCACTTCAATGGAGTAGATACAGTAAATGACACTAAAAGCTGTGTAGCTAACAGGTCCACTTTAAGTAGGCTCATGTACCCTGTCTGCTTCAGTTTAAAAACAAAAACAAGCAAAAAAAACACTAGCAACTGTAATGTCCACCTCCATGCACATGTCATCTATGTTTGATGGAAGATGTTATATCTTGGCCAGAGGCAGGAGGGCAAAATTCTCAAGGGCCATTATGATTTTCTAACCATGGTAAGGTATGAGAGGAGTTATTGGGTTTCTGATTCTTTAAGATGACTGAACTGTGAAGGTGTGTCCGCTCAGTACTATAGGACGTTGGTTGTCATAGACTGGTGGCAACTGACCTTTGCTATCTCTTGTCATTTTCCTCCTTCTAATTATTTTTCCCCTTTTTTCCGCCCGAGCAAAGTGCACCTGCAGCTTCTGTGTGTAGCAATAGAGGGAGGGTCATTCCAGTACTCAGACAAAACAGCTGGCATGATGCTATGTAGAGGCAGAGCTAAACACATACATACGCGCACACGCACCCTTGGTATTTTTAGACACTGGCTCAGAGGGAGAAGAAGAAAATAATAATAAAAAAAAAAAAAATAGAATATGAACCCTTTGACTGCCAGCAGGCTATGCCACATATTTGTAAAGTAGCCCATCTGAAACTCAAGGATTAAATTAAGTAAACAATTCCCTCTCTCCTTCCTCAACACATGAAAGAAAAATGTTTTGACCCTTTAATGAGTGCCAGAAGGGTACTCCTCTGGCGCTCAAAGGGTTAATGTCCAGATTGGCACGCAGTGCTTTGCAAAGCAGTGTGTATCACTACGTTGTAACCTTTCCACCTGACTTGCTATGGCTAGAAAATCCTATTGACCCCTATGAACTTTGCTGTTGGCCTCTGTTCGAGATAAAACTGCTTTAACCCCTTAACGACGTGTTACGTACTATGACCGTCACGGTCCTTGAAATACTGAAGGACCGATGACGGTCATAGTACGTCACGTACTTTTTACTTACAGCGCTCTACCGGGAGCGCTTTAAGTAAAAATAGGGCCTGAAATTGACCGCTCCAAGATCGGAGCGATCTCTATCAGGCCCCAAAGTGATGCGCCGATACACGCAACAGGTCACGTGTACCGGCGCATTGGCGTGCATCAACGCGGTCCTTATGGGATGGAAACGTCCCGGGACCGCTGGTCGATAAGGGGTTAATCAGTCATGGATGTGATATCCATGGAGATGGACGTGACAGTTGCTGTATTGTTTTTGGTGTGTGTGTGTGACTGAAGAAAGTAGAGTGCATGAGCCTATGTTACCCTTTAAGGATCAGATGGGTGTGTGTTTCACACCTGTCTGGTCCTTTAAAGGGTTAATATTACCATGTACAGTAAATGGAGCTTGTGGCCCTGCTAGTAGCTGTCATGTCCACCTTCATGGACAGGACATCCAGGACTGGTTTGAAGATATTATCCTATATAGTAATTCATTAGGATGTTTGTCAGAAGCTGTCATGCACAGGAGAGACTGCGCGTGTTTGGGAAGTCTCTATTGCTCATGAGTGCATCTCGTGAGTGAGGAGACGCATGACTGCATCATGTCGAGCAGTGAGAGAGCGGCCGCATTACAAAGCAATGTGTTGCGTACCCCTCTGGTACTCAAAGGGTTAAGATTACCCAGACCTTGGCCCATGTATACAGGCTTTTACACTAGTATCTTAAATAAAAACAATAAGGACAAAATTATTAGAGGCCATTAGGATTCTCTGGCTGTAGTAAGGCAAGTACAAAGGTTATTAGGAATTGCTCTCCTTTTAAAGAGTTAAATAATAATGCATTGAAGACCACTATGGGGTTAAAGAGGAAGTAATCCTTTCAAAGCCAGTGAAGTATCCAGCACATTGCACTGAATATCTCTGGCACTCAAGGGGTTGAAAACTAATTATTAATCACTAGGAATGTTTGCCTACGTCATAGATCAGTGGTTCTCAGCTCCTGCCCTCGGGACCCACTAACAGGCCAGGACATAGGGATTTCTCTGCTGGGGCACAGGTGTGGTGATCAGAGGCTCATTCTCATTGATTAACTCACCTGTGCTCTAACAAGGAAATCATCAAATCCTGGCCTGATAGTGGGTCCCAAGGACCGGAGTTGAGAACCACCGTCATAGATGGTTTGCCCCAGAATGTCTCCATGTTTCTCTATACACTACAAGTGGCCCTCTGTGCGTGGTATAAGATGTGTCTTGTGGTGTTCGTACTTGTAAGATGTAAAGGCACATTTATATGTGCTGTGTGGATGACTGATAAGCATCAACTATCTGTTTACAGCAGTTGTTGGATGGCTTTGCCTGTGGGGTGAACACTTGGATTTTTTTTAACCCTTTGAGTGCCAGAGAGGTATCAAAGGCATTGCGTTGGATACCTCTGTGGCACTTAGAGGGTTAACTGTTCTATTAAAGGGGATCTATCACCCCTATACATGTTTGTCTAAAACGTTAGTTTATATTCAACTTAAATTGGCTCTCCTGTGGCAGACCGTGGGGTCCTTCGGGGTCATGCTCACAGGAGTCTTCTTTCCCTTCTACTATCTAGTCAATAGTAAGTGTCTCAAATCTTTCTGGAGCTGGTTGGCTAGCTGCAGCCAAGGAGGGAAGGTAGGCTCCTCCCCCTGCAAACAATTCTAGAATTGTTCCTGCCTACTTAAAGGGGTGAATCGCCTACCCAGAGTTACCAGTAACCTGTATGGACTAAGAGAAAAGTATTTAACAGGTAAGACTAAAATTGTATTTCTAAAGAGCGCTATTTCAGCTCTGCTGAAGAGCCTCTGTCTGGTTAAATGACCATGTTCTGCAGCTGTCGGCTACAGTGCTGACTTCTCTCAAACAGCCGGGAAGAGGTAACTTTAGCACGGTATATCTCTCAAACCATACATGTTTGAGAGAGAAGACCTACATTGTTAATATTTTTTTAATGCCCACAATATTAAATAAACATAAATTTAAGCATTACTATTCCTTTAATATTGAGTCCCAAAATAGAAGCACAATAGCGAAATGTATAGACTTACTTGTAGTTTCAAGTATAATTGCGGCATTAGCAAGGAATAGACCTTTGTAGGCAGACTGGCAGCGGCAGGGATCTTGCTGTAGGCGCTCTGTGCCCCTTTCTGGTGCCTTAAAGCACAATGGGATTTAACTCGCTAATCGAAGAGTTGAAGGGGATGGACTGCGCAGATTCAGAGATGCCGGCTCTGCAGTAAGTCTGCGTTCCCTGCTGCCTGTTTGCCTGGAAAGGTCTATTTCTCGCTAATGCCTCAATTATACTTGAAACTACAAGTAAGTCTATACATATTGCTATTGTACTTATATTTTGGGGCTCAATATTAATGGCACGAAAGTTCCTCTTTAAAGAGGTTTCATGACACATTTTTTTTCTAGGTTTTTGTTTTTTCTTTCTTTTTTTTTTTTTTCCACAAACTGACGTGTATCACATGTTTCCTATCACACGAGTAAAGGACAGAGTCCTCGCATGCTTAGTGACTACACGCCAGAAAATCCCTTTCATTATGTTAACTGTGTGAACTCGGGGTTTAAGACTCTGATCACTTAAGTCTGATTAAAGGCTTATTAAGCTGTTAAACAGGAGGTGGTGATTTAAAGGTACAGGCACTCTCTGCATGAGAGTGAAATGGACGCTGTGTCAAGGGAATGGATTTTGTTTCGGTTTTTAGGAGTAATCTCTATAAATCTGGTGTTTGAATCAAAGGGTCTTTTAATTCTCTTGTTTACACATTTTCCAGAAGGACATATTAACCCTTTGAATGCTAATGCTTTAGCGACCCCCCCTACCCTTAGCAATTAACTCTTTGAGTGCCAGATAGGTGTTCAGTGTATTGTTTTGCAATATGTTTTCTTATCAATCCGTTTTAGGAGTGTTACCAATATGTCTGTAATGGTAATGGTCATATATGTTAACTTTAATCTACATTCAATCACTCTTTATAGAAAAGTCTGGTTTCATTATTATAATAACCCCTCTCTCCATTTTGACTTATGTCAGCTCCTTCATTCATTAAAGGAACAGTAAACTTTTTTTATGAAAAATATATATTGTAGGGATTTTCCTATTGTGTAAAATAAGGGTACTCCCACTGCGGAGAGATTTATATTTCCAGAGTTATTACAGCTTAAACCCATGTTTTTTTACATTAGCAGTGCCCTCTAGTGGTCAAATTCTAATTAAATTTCCTGTTAGATTCTAATGTAGAGGAAAGTCAGAGACATACAGTTCTCCATAGAATGTGATAGAAACTACCTGTCACTTCCTGTCAGTTAGAACTATCAGGAAGTAAACACAGTAAATTCACTTGATTCCTGATTATTTAAACTGCTATAAATTTTGAATAAAACATCTGACAGCGATGGGAGTGACCAATAGGTTTACTGGTCCATTAAGTGCTTACAATGGTTATCCAACCAGACAATACCAAGTTGCTCTGATAGCTCTACTTGATGTTCAACAGAGAGGATTATTCCTTCGACTGACCGCTTTCAGGAGTTAAAGAAATATTACAATCAAAACTGTTTGAGGAGGAATATATTTGGCCACATTCTAAAATGGTTTACTATGGATTAAAGCTAACTTGCATCAAACTACGATATAATATATAAGTTCAAAAATTGTATAATCTTTTGTTTTAGTTCATTAATCAGTGAAGATGACAGAAAAGTAATGTGGCCAGTTGCTTTGACCTGACAAACAGGACCAGCTCAGTCACACAGGGAGGATCTCTGTGTATTTCAAAGTCGGTCTTTCATTTCCAGGGCCTATTTAGGCATTACGTTCCATTGAGGTTAATAAAGAGAAATTAGGTGGTTTTGCTCTGAGTGCCTTTATTTTTATTTTTTCCCCTCCCTCTGCAGTAAAGTGTTGACTCCCCTTGGAGAAAAGTGTTTCAGAAGTTATTGATCAACTTTAATATGTAAAATTTGGTAATCTACGTAATTCTGTACTATCTAGTTTAAAATCCCATGTACAAGGGCCACAGTGGCACCCAGGAGCCTCTCTGCTCACTGCCCGCGCTGCAGCCATGCGCAGTACGTGCCATGTTCGGGCAGTCTGTACTGCTCATGACAGCAGCATGCGCAGTCTCTACAAACATCCTAGCGAATTATTATATAGGATTTTTTTTTTTTTTTTTTGCTTTAACACGTATACAATCTAGAATCACTGCCAGTAGGGGTATATTTTGATTTAAAGGAATAGTAATTCTTAAATATTACTAAACCCCCTATTGTAGACATGTTAAAAAGAATGTAATTGTCCCCAGTGACATCTCTCAAACCTTTATGGTTTGAGAGATAAGCACCTGCAAAGTTCCCCCCTTCCCTGAAGTTGGCGTTGTAGCTGACTGCAGGGGAAGCCTGTCGTACGACAGTCAGGCGGCTCTGCAGCAGAGCCTAGCTCTTGTTAGTAAAAAATAATTATTTCACTGAACCGGTCTTCTACGTGTGCTTGTAAACCAAGCACACGTAGAAGACTGTTTCAGTGAAATAATTATTTGTTTTACTAACCGCGGCAGCCATTTTGTGCCTTTTCCTGAATGATTATCCTATATAAGACTTAGGACGCTGGAGTCTCTGTGTCCCCTATAGTCGCCTGAAATTGTACAGTGGCACTGTTGCTACACCATCCTATCGACAGCTCTGGTTAATTGACCATAAATCTTCATAGGATGGTGTAGCAACAGTGCCACTGTACAATTTCAGGCCACTGTCATACTGCACCTACAAGTTTGAACTGCAATAACTTTGAATAAAATGCCTTTCAGCAGTGTGAGTACCCTTGTTTCACTCTGGGGGATAAGCCTCACAAAATATATATATATATATATATATATATATATATATATATATATATATATATATATATATATATATATATATATATAATATTTTTTTTTTTTTTTTTTTTTTTTTTTTACATTTTAAGTATTACTATCCCTTTAAAGGGTTAAGATTGCCATATGCAGTGAGCAGAGTGGTCGTTCTAGGAACTGTCATGTCTGCCTCCATGGACATGACTCCTGGAGTGAAAGAAGATGTTATGTCTTGAGAAATGGCATAAGGGCACAATTTATTGGATTTTGTTGGTATTGTAAGTGAAAAGTTGATTGGTGGTGTTACTTTTTGATCACTAAGAATTATGGCAGTTGTATTTGTCACGTGTGCGTGCGTGCAATGCACACAGTGTCAGGTGTACTTATTATACAAGAGGGCCACATAACAATTAGATTGTTGACTATAATACTGTTAACATTTTGACCATCCATTATGTGGATTTGGTTCCTAAACTTTTCACAGTGGAACATATAGTTTCAAATGACTGCTAGACAGCTGAGGATTGTGATAGCTGAAATCCAGGAACAGTGTTAAAGCCTCCGGTCATTCACCCCTGCTTTGCATGTCCAGTGTTCTGATGCAGAAGACTAGCAAAGTAAAAATAACTGAGTGTCTCTAGGTTGACAGCTTTCAAGACAACTAGATCTCTTCTTCAGGCGTAATAAGGATGAAGGCTGAATGCACAGTATGTGACTTGAAAACTTGTGCACATTATTTTAACTTTTAAATTCTACTGTCAACAATATTCTTATCACTATGGATCATAAATGATTCTCTAGGCTCCAGGAAAGTCTCTTTGAAGTGAACTAGAAAAAATGCAAACAAGATTAATTTTTGTTTTAAAGGGTTAGTAATCTCTAACATTAACTCTCTGCTGAAGAGCCGCCGGCTGGTGTGGGACCAGGATATCCTGACATCAGGTACATGCTGACGTCTGGAAAAGGGGAGGGAGGGGGAGACTTTCAGCGCTTATATCTCTCAAACCATAAAGGTTTGAGAGATAGGACTTGGCACATTAATATTATCTTTTTAATACCTTCAATATTAGGGTTAGTTAATGTTAGACATTACTAACCCTTTAATTAACCTCTTTCATTCTCCAGTGAATTCCAGTATTTAGCCGGAGATGGCTAAATCTATAGAATGTATGGGGTAACCCTTCAAGTGCCAGAGTAGTGCACAACCCATTGCTTACAATGAGCCATGCAGCCCTCTGGCAACAAAATATGTTTGTGTTGGATAATGTTGTTAAATTCCTTGTCACGGATGAAGCCACAGTTCAGAGTGTTAAGCTTGGTTTTCAATTTATACTCCCAGGTCCTTCTGTCTCTCAGTAAAGTCACTTTGAGATCTTTAATACTCTGATTAGTTTTCAAAAAAACGTTGACCCACTGGGGGGTGTCCTTTGTTGTTCACACTGAACCTATGATGACTTGTCCTTTTTCTCAGGGTCTGCCCTGTCTCACCCACATATAGTCCTGTTCCGGGGATATTTCACAAATATGATGAGGTAAACAACATTAGATGAGTCTTTATATTGTTTTGGTGGGAATATGGTATGGACACCATATCTGTGGTACATATGTGTGCACAGGTTCCACATGTTCTTTGTAGACAGGATGTACAGATGACATCCTTCTAGCTTCTCACTGAGGAGAAAAAGCTATTTTACATCAAGGTTATTGCTACACGTTTGCCAGTATTCCTCCCGTCAAGTCTGCTTTTATGTTAAACTGAGGTTGCATTATCAGGAGTCTATCTTAAACACTGGACAAACCGGTTTTGTACGTCAAGTCTCCCTGAGGGGAGGGAACAAACCTTTCCCAGCAACTCAAGAGAAATATATTACTCATCCAGGTTATTGCACAGAGGTTTCAATTAACCCAGGAAATACCAGAGATGATAATAGCACACTTATAGTTTATACTGTTGGTCTCCAACTTGGCACTGTTCATATCTCCCTAGTTTCAGTGAAATTATATTATAAAATGTCCCCCCTCCCACCCCATTTTACCTACAGTAGACTTCTTGCCACAGATCTGAAAGCAGAGCGCAACGAGGGACAATCGTCTGTCAGTATAAGGAGAAGGGAGGGCAGGGCTTTCATTATACTCACAGCAGGAAGATTGTCCCTTGTTGAGATCTGTCTGGTCCAATTACCAGATTCCACATCTGCGGGGAGACATCTTAGAATATGTAAAAGGGGAGGAAGGGGGTCATACTTCATAATTCAATTACTCTTTAACTAAACATTGGACAGCATTGTAATAAAGTTCTACATGGCCCAAAAACTATGAAGATTAATCGGAGTTCCATTTATTTTGAAATATTAATATCCCTTTTACCTCTTAATGACCCATGATGTGTCAAGACTGTCACATAGTTCAGTCCTTGAAGCACCAATAATGGTCTTGGCACGTCAGAGCTTAAATTATTGCAGTGCACCTCAATACGCTCTGTGATCATAATGGTGAGGCTGTATCTGACTGCTCCAGGACCGGAGCAGTCCGTTTCAGCCTTTCCCCGGTGGCTCAATACATGTGATCACTGCCAAAGTGATCACATGTACCAGCTGAGTCAATGATAAAGGCAATGTATGTAAACATTCCGTCTGTCACTGTTCTTCCTCTTTTCCTCTCTGTGATTGTGAGGAAGAGAGAAGCAGAGAATAGAGATAAAGTAAATATAAATGGGCAAAAGATGGGGGCAATTTTGTTAAAATGAGTGGTGCTGGGGGGTAGGATTAGGTGTAGGTCACTTTATGATTTATTGACACCTATTTGTGTAACCAAATAAATGTTTATAAACACACAAACTGAAAATGTGGAGCAATGTGATATACTTGTATACACAACACCAGGCACCAGAGAGGAAAAGAGATATGGGTATTTTCGCCTCCAAGATACTGTACCCCCTGTAAGTGGACATTTGGGAGTTCATAACTTCTATCCAGTCCTTGTTAAAAATTAACAATTTTAGAATAAATTATCACAGGAGAAACCTTAAACAAAGAGGTTTCCAGCACTTTGCAAGTGGTGTAGTTGGTTTGCTCTTGAACTGCTCCACTTTTCTTCTGAACATATGGTAATCATGTTGGTCTTCATCTTTTTGAGGACCGAAAGATGTGCATTGCATCAGTACAGATCCATACAAATGAATACATTGCATATCTCTTTGGTCCTTATATGGTTAACCATGGAGTTATTCAGTGAGTGGTGTTGCTACAGTGGCCTCATGGTGTGCAGTGCCTTGTATGGGGCTTTCCTGATAAGTAGAGCAAGACAAAGGGGTAGCCTAACCCCCCCCCAACCCAACTGGTATCCGCACCAGTAGTTCTAAAATAATATACTCGTTGGCTGATCTCTCCACAGTAAATGATAGGAACAGCACCACTTGCTGATCCGAATAGAAAATTGTAGGTTAGTGTTTTAAAGTTTGAGCTTTAATAACTTTGAAACAAAGCATTCTACCAGCTCTGAGAGAATCCTTGTTTTATTAAAAAAAAAAAACAAAAAAAAAAAACAAACAAACATTACTGCTGCCTTTATCCAGAGAGGTGTCTGCTGAGTCATCTTTCTTCAGTTTTCCATATACAGAATAATGAGAAAAGGGGAAATAGTTAACCCTTTAAGGAGCAGAGGCATGTGCAATGCATTGCAAATCTCTCAGAAGTGTAATCCCCGCATTCAGGATGCCCTCCCCCTGCCTTCACTGTGTTTCTTTTGCAATATAATCTAAGATGGAATGTTTGTACACACTGAGATAAAGTTATAAAGGCAAGTGATGCATTGGATTATATTTTTTCTATATCCGTAGTTGTCATAGCCATCTTAGTATAGGCTGGTCATATCTGACGGATGTAAGAAAAACTACAGGTTTGGTGAGAGTAGTAACTACAGGTTTGGTGAGAGTAGTTTTGTGATTCTGGCACGTCCATATGGTATGTCACCAGTTAACAATGGGGAGTCAATTTCCTCAGCAGATGAGCTGCTAATGAATGGAAGTATTTTGGTACCTTTGATTGGTAGAAGTGTAAAATAAATAAATGAAAATATAAAATATTTTTTTTTCCTTTAGCACCAACTTCTGGAAACATTTGTGTATACCAAGCTAGGGGTAGAAATTCAAGTGTCATATAATGGGTTGTCTTATTTCTAAAATGGTATGCCTTGACTCCCTTTTCTTCGTATCGTTATATTAACAAAAAGCAACAAAACTGACAGATTGTGGTCTGTGAAGTTTTATGGTCCTGGCACTTACTACGGTATGTATGGTACCATTTTATGCTAGCTACCTAACCTAATATAGTATTCCATTCATGTTTGTTTTTTTTAATGTTTTATTTGAAAGAGTGTAAATATATAAAAATATATTTTATGGTGCTATTTTCAGGAAATGTCATAGTGATCCAGCATTGGTGTAGAAATGCAAATGACCAATCCCAGATAAATGCAGTTTTTTGTGTACTAAAAAAAAAATCTAACATGTTAGATTATATGGTTTATTTCTTATTATATTGTACCTGAAGTGCTGAATGGTGCAAAATATGGGAAGAAACAAAATTACACAGCGGAATTACAGTTCACTTCCTGCAAGTTCTGACAACATGACTCGGCAGTTTATATCACATTCGATGGAGAGCTGCTTGTCATTGACTTGCCTCTCAAATAGAATGTAACAGAATAACAAACTCTAGAAATATGCATCTTTCAGCAGTGGGAGTACCCTTATTTTACTCAACAGAAAAAGACCTAAAACATATATATATTTTTTTCATAACAAAAGCTTTCTGCTCCTTTAATGCTTCTACTCACACTTGCCACAGTGATGAAAGGAAAGTGGAGATGCAGACTGGACACCTTCCATCATATTACAATGTTTTGGATTCTTTAGGAATCGCAGAGCCATGTTGTGAAAGATGACGAGATTTATTGCTAACCTCAGGCCAAGGACTCTGTGACTTATAATGTAAAATAATTTTTCTTTTGCCAGAAAATGTTAGGCAATTCTGATGCAATCCAACTGTACCATGAGAACACACATAAAAATTCCCCCCAAATTTGCTGTGATTTAAGAGGATTTTAACTCTGGTAATCTCCAATGCAATGGTTCACAATTGAGATAAATAGGAATGTAGGTAATTATGTCTGTTAAACACAGTATTGTACTAGAACAGTGGTGGGCACCCTGAGGACCTGCAACTGCTGGCAGTCTACAACTGCCATCATACATTGGCTGGCAGAGTTTTAATCTGTCATTCACTGCAGGTCCTCACTGTGCCCACCATTGACCTAGGTGATGCAACTGTGTTTAGAATACATTCAACACACAGTGTTTATCTTCTTCCACAACTAGCACTATAATCATTCCTCAGCTGCATGTGTGAAGGAAGACAAAGTTAACATTGATATGGCCATGGATTGTCTAGCTTAATATGCTTGTGCTCTACTCACAAAGGGGGTTCACTGTAACAGTGTGAACATTGTGCAAAGTTGGGAATGAGGCTGCAACCTCAGTAGCATAGTAAACTGAGCTTGGTGTAACGTTGGCCCACAGAAATACAGCTACAAAGGGAAGCGTGAATGTGCTCCCTGGGGCCACTGGGAGGAAGGTGTGAAGTCCTGAGGCGGCGTGACACACACACTGTGTGCTGCACATTGCGGAAGTGCCAGATTTTAACATAGCATACCTTCAGTACTAGGTCAGTAAGATTAAAAAAGATCCCCTACACTAACATACATACTCAAGCAAATGGGCACAGGTTTGTCAGATGTGAATGTTTCCCTTTAAGGTATTTTAGTCTCTCTCAAAAAGTTTTACCATGTAGACTATGCAATCTTTTTCAAAAAGGAAAAATCTTTTTTTGTGTGCGTGGTTTTTGTGGCCTTAACCCTTTGAATGCCAGAGGGGTACGCAATGCACTTCATTGCGTACCCCTCTGGCACTCAAAGGATTAACATTTTATGGTGGAGTGATTCCGTTCTACGTACAACTTTAGTCATAAGTTCTTTCATACTGATCAAATCTCTCCATCTGTTGAACTACAGCTCCAGACCTCTTCAGCCAGCCCTGGCACACAGTGTTACTTAGTTGTAAAATAACTTGCCTTAAGGTGACAGGCCCACTTTCACCCATTAAGGACCAGAGTTGTATATTACGTGCGCAACAAATTGCTAAGCAATGCATCTGGTTAACAAGCTTCTCTTAAATTATATGCTATATTCTTTCTGTAGGTCAATATTACCACTGTGTTGTTTAATCAGAAAACGCTTATCGGTTTCCATGGTGGGGATTAAAGCCAAGGGTTTTTTAAATTATTTCTATTACATTAGTATTCAAAGCAAACTTACCAATGAGGTATATGTTTACACTGCTAATTATGAGCTCTTGTTCAATCTACATCATTTATTTGTATTGCAGCAAGCCAAATAGCTAAGTTTTGGGTCACAGAAAGGACTCCGGAACAGTTTACATAATGCAAATTCTAAGCAAGGCCTGAACTGTGGGCATTGGGCACCCCAGGGTATGCAGTAATGATGTACAATTGTATAACTGCATTTGTGATTACAGATTTGGCAGGCTGAGACAAACCTTTTAGTGGGTATTGAAATTCTGTTAAATAAAATAAGCCATCCATTGTCGCAGAGTGGTAGTGATGCCATGAAGTTAGCATTGAAGAGCTATGTTAAAGGAACCCTATCACCTAAAAATTGGTAAATTTGAAAGGTTTTCAAAATTGCCTATACTAGCCAATTTTTATAATGGTTTTATATTTATATATATAATGCTTAGATTTTAGCCCTACCTTGCCTCTTACAGTCTGACACTTAACCCTTGCTGAGCAATGTTATTGAGTGTGGAGGGTAACATAAGGCTAAACGGGTGAGTGTGTGTGTGGGGGGGGTTAACATAGGGCTAAAACAGGAAGTGCGTGCATGGGATGCGCTCATTTGCATAATCTATACTTCTAAATAAAATAATGTTTTATAAATCTACATAGGGGATTTTGAAACCTCCTTTCAAAATTTAAGATTTTGGTGTTTTTTTTAATAGTAATGCATACCTAAAAGTACATACCCTATATGATTTAACAGGCACAAAAATGCAAGGCAGGACATTCTGGATTTCCATGATTAATAATGTATCAAGAGGTCCTCTCCTACTGATGATAATCCCTTTATCACAAGGTCTTTCCTTGATGATGATGATGATGATGATGATGGAGATTGTGGTCTTCAAATTCAGCAGGAGGGAAGGCCACACCCACTGTTCTTACAGGTGCATTGTAGGCCACACCCACTGCTCTTACATCGACATGTGTGAGAAGACCACACCCCACAACTCCACTTTTATTTTGAAAATACAGCCCTGTAGTCTTTTACACCCCCCCCCCCCCGAATAAAAAAAAAAAAAAGTGGCAAAATTTTTCCTTAACCCCTCGGATACTAAAAAGGTCTTGTTGGTTATATTCCTAGCAGGCACTTGAGTGTTTTGTTCATAGCTGCACATTGGACGTGCTTGCTTGCAGTAGAAGGGTTACATATTGCTCTAAAGTGGAGCTTAGTGGTGCCCTCTTTTGGTCACTGATGTGTTTACAAGAATATTATGTGGATTTTTGTTTACTATAAAACAAACTATAATTGTAGTTGACAGAAAATACTGGAGTACTTCTAAATTTGTCTTATTTGTTCACACACTAGTGTGTAAAACTGTTACTTCACCAGATATGCGTTCTTAACCCTTTGAGGCATGGAGGAAAAATCTCAAGAGCTCCTGAAATTTTATTTCTGGTTTCTACATTTTGGAGATATTTTATGTGCACATCTATTTTCCCCCATTTTTCTCCTAAAACTCCTAGTTTGTTCCTTAAATATGTTTTTGTTTTTGTCAACCATCCCGTTAACACTTAGATTGCCAAAGGAATGTGCAATGCATTGCGAACCCATATGGCACTCAGAAGGGTTAAGAATGAGAAGAGTGCACAAGCAGCACATTATCCAATAATGCTTTGCACAACCCTCTGATCTGCAAAGGGTTATCATTTGTCAATTCTCCTAATCCTTTAAAGGAGCAGTAAAGTTATTTTGGTCTTTATTTCAGTGTTTTGCTTTATTAAAACCTATGTTATAGAGCTCTCTGAGTAAAAGAATGGAATTCTCACATGGTCAGTTTATTCAAATGTTAAAACTGTTCATGATTATTTGAAGTGAAATTACTGTACATTTACTTCCTGGATGATCTGACAGCATGACTCAGCAGTTTCTAACACATTCTATGGAAAACTGTTTTGTCATTGACTTTACTCTCAAATAGGATGTAACAGACTAGCTAATTGAAATCTGACCACTAGAGTGCACTGTTAATGTAAAAACACTGGTCTAAGATGTAATAACTCTAGAAATATGCATCTATCAGCAGTGGGAGTACCCTTATTGTACTCAACCGGAACAGACCTACAATGTATGTATTTCATAACAAAAGATGACTGCACCATCAAGCAAATTACAAGTTAAACCTTCAATGTGTTGGCACTCAAAGGGTGTTTTCATGCAAGTTGTGAAAGGGACCTAGTATCCACTTGTGGTGGCTAAGTGGTTTCACTCTTGGCGTGCCATAGAGTTATCTAGTGCATTGGGGCCTTATGCACAGACGTAAATTGGATTCGTTCTGCAACAAATGAACTGCTTCATAGGGGACAAATGCATTTTCATATTCCCATTGATTACTTTAACCCAATAAATGCTACTAGTCTCTAATTCATTTTTAGCAGCATGTTGGAGACCTTCCTGACATTCAACAGATTAAAAAACGAATTTAAATCTAGTGGGGATTTCTGTTCCCATCCTGTGGTGTACATGGGGTGTCTCAGAATTGCTCCCCTCTTCCATCTAGTGCTGGGGTCTGCAACCTTTCAAAGAAGAACTATTTGTGGGTGTGTTTGAGCCACATTTAACGTGAATAATAATTCACTACTTTAAAACATGTTGTAAGATAAAAACTAATGTGTGTGCCTGGCTCTGTGTATGTTTTTGTCTCTGTAGGTATGTGTCATATTATGTTTTATCTGCAGTTTCCAGTATATAGCGATCTCTGCTGAAGTCTACCCTAGACCACACTTCGATGGGAGTTTTGTAGCACATTTGCAGCTGGAAAACTGTCTTGCAGTCTGTGAAGTTGGTCGGACGGACTGATTCTCACCCCTTTCACTCTGTGTTCCAGAACGGTATCAAATGTGCATTGCAAAGCAATGCGTTGGATACTTCTCTGGGACTCAATGAGTTAAGACATGGTTGCGCAGCGCCAAAAATTCAAGCAGGCTGCATTTGATCCATGTGCCGCACGACAGGAAACTGAGGTGTGAGACTGTAATACTGCAGTTCAGTGTCTTCCCGTGGGACTAACAGGGATACATCAGGGATCTCCAGATCTCTGTTGTGCTGTCCTGCCTGGGCTTGCTTTCCAAACCCGGCTCTATCGGCTTGTCTGCTCCCAATTGAGATCGGCTGATTAGAAACTTTCTGCGTTACAGCTGTCCTTTTAAAGGAACTCTAACCACGTAATGACTCCCAATTTTCTCAATCTGTGCAGAAAATCCTAATATTAAGCTTGCAGAACTGGGAAGTTTAGTGTTAGCATGTGTTAGATTTCTTTTTATGAAATTTAACCCATTGAGTGCTAGAGAGGTATTCAATGCACTGCGATGCCAAGCGTTCATATGTCTCTGGCACTCAAAGTTAATACTTAATGTGCTGTTTTTCAGGAGATGGGGAAGGAGGCAATTTTCCTCTGCACTTGTCACTTCCTTCTGTCTTTAATAGCATAGTACACCGCCTCTTGGCCAGGAAATGAATAGGGGTGCACCGAAACGAAAATTCTGAACCAGAAATGAAACCTCAGGATGCACTTGGCCGAAAACGAAAATACTTTTTTTTTTTTTCTCCACCCACCTTTTTTAACCCCCTTTTAAGGACTGGCTCGCACACACGCAGCCGGCACTTGAGGACCATGGGACTATGCGATTCCGGTTCAGGGCTTCTGGAGCAGCATTCAGCCGCGCCAGGAGACCTGAACTCCATGATGTACCAGGACCGTCAGTGGTCCTTAAGTGCCGGACCGCCGTGACAGTCCTGATACGGCAATGGTCCTTAAGGGGTTAAAATTGTTTTTGGGATAATTGTATTATATTGGAACCGGAAATGAGATGGGAACCGGAACATGACCCCTGACGGGGAGAATGACAGATAAACTGTTGCGTGATGTACCTGAACTGCCAGCACTTTTTTGCCGGCTTGCCCACAGCTTCGGTGAAGGTACTTACTATTTCTTGCCTCCATGGATTTTCGGCCATTTTTTTATTTTGGCTTTTTGCCAAAAATACCATTTTTAGCCGAAACATTTTGGCTACAGAAATCTCGGTGCACCTCTAGAAGTTGAAAATCCTATATAATAATTCACTAAAATGTGTGTAACGACGCAGTCATGCTCAGTAGAGACAGCCCGCGCCGCGACTGATACGGAGCTGGATGCTCCTTCAGAGCGCTCAAGTCTGTGCCAGCCACAGCGCTGGCAGTCTCTACTGCGCAACCAGCTGGCAGTGGCACTGTGGCCCGTGTAACGGGCTCTTCAGCTAGTTGTAAATAATTGTCTTCCCCCAGCCTGCAGTAAAGCCATTGCTTGCAATGACGTGACTCTGTAGGATAGCTTGTAAATAAAATGTAATCTTCCAGGTTAGATTTTGCAATTTCGGGATCCCTTCAAAATCATGTGAAGGTCAAAATCAAAAAAAGGTCAGCAGTGTTCATCTGAACAGCTTTGTGGCCAGAGAATTGTTAAAGAAAAGTCAACACTAATTTTCCATTTAAAGTGCAAGTATCTTTCTTATAGTTACCCTCTGGCACCTTTGATTTTTGAAGATGCAGACCTGCTGAGATAGCCAAAGCTGTACTGTGTGGTTGGCCGACAGACCAGACCGCTAATTAGGGGTCTGGAAAGTGACTGCTGATGCCCTCTAGTTAAACCCTCAATGAGAATTCAAAATCTTGCAGTTCAGGCTTCAGTGGCCACACACGCACACACCCACTTACTTCACCCATCTCCCCATACATTTCCTTCACTCAACATGATCTTTTATATCTTGACCCTTTGTGTGCCCCAGGAAGTGTTCAGTGCATTTAAACCCCCCCCCCCCCCCCACACACACACACACACACACACAGCCTCAAATGGTTAGTCTAAATAGAATGACAACATGGCAGCAACAGACAGAAAGGGAGGGGGGGCTATCCATGCATGCTCGCAATCCCCTCTAGTGTGTAATGGCTGCCTCCTGCTCTATTATGTATAAACTAGTGTAAAAACCCGTTTACACGGGCCAAGGTCTGGATGATGTTAACCCTTTGAGTGCCAGAGGGGAACACAACACATTGCTTTGCAATTCATTGAGTACCCTTCTGGCATTCAAAGGGTTAAGAGGTCGGTCCTGCTCTGTGTCCTGCAGCCCGCCGCCGACGCAGTCATGCACTGTAGAAAGTGGCCAAAAGCACAGAATGCTCCCAGCATATTCTGTACGTTCGGACAGTCTCTACCGCGTATGACGACTTCTGACACACATCCTAGCGAATTATTATATAGGATGGGTCTTAAACTATTTATACATATTGTCCTACTTACCATTGCCTCAGTTGCTGCTGCATTTTAAATGAATTACAATGCATGCAACAGGAAGATTTGAATCAAACTATTCCAGGAAATACGATAGAATCTTTTGATTGTATTGGATACCTCTGTGGCACTGAAAGGGTTAAGGATATGTGGGCCATATTCAATATGCTAAACCAGCTATAACACCACAGGAGGCAAATACAAAATCCCTAAAATCCCCAGTGATTTAAATAGTGTTTTCAACCCTTGAATGGTGCAGCAACGTGGGCTGGGGATGATGGGGAGGTGTAATCAACAGCTGGAAGGCCTCATGTTTCCCACCCATGCTATGTAGAGTTTACAACTGTCTTCACAGCTATAGCACATTCCAGTGTATGTTCAATACTCAGTATAGCTGGCTTCTAAGAACCTTTGTACATCCCATGTGCAAGAGATTTCCATGAATCATTATTTCAGGTTGTAGGACAGCACACAGGGTATGAAGGAAGGAAGCTGCTGTGATTGTGCCTGTTTACGTTCTGCTTGGGATCAGTTTTTATGCATTAGAAGGCCTTAGACACGGATGAAATACATTGAAATGTGTCGAGCGGATATGGCCCAATGTAATGAAGCCTAGTTTATTGGAAATAATTTATCATCTGTACAGTCAGAGGTTCCTGCTAGGCATTTCTTCATTCTGGTTCATAAACTCAATGTGCTTACACACTGAAAAACGTGCACTGTTTTTTTGGGTCTCCCACGGTGAAGCGGTCTAACATGCTCCCAAAATGGGGTCAGAATCCATATGTGCTGGAGCCCCGTTCTCCAGTATGCAACTTGATTTATTTCCTGTCACACAAAACTTGTTCTCTGGGAGCTGAAGTTGAAGAGGTGCCAAGGATCTGCCATCACTAACGACCACCGACCCCTTAAAAAAAAGTCTCCTATAAGAGGTCTTAGCTAACACAACAGGACAGCACCTCCCTTAAGCTTTCTAATGTATTCTCCAATATCGTGACCGTATCAATCACAGAAGTTTTTTTATGCTAACGAGGTTCCCCTGCCTCCTTCCAAGGAGTTCTCCACATCTGGATGTAAATTCCTTCTTTACTCTGAGGTCACAAGGACCCTGGATATGACTGAGAACAAGGTCTGATCTCAACATGGGAAAGGAAGAGGAGGCTTGGTCGCTCCCCCCTTCCAGAAGACTTGTGTTGTTTTTATTTAATTGCTCTGGAAAAGAGCCACTTACGGTTGGGTTTCCTTAACTCTTTCAGATAAGATTTGCTTTTCCCACAAAAATCTCACATTTGCAGCAGCATTACTACACAAGGGATTCTGGGTAGGCATATGCAGATAAATTTAACAAGGAATCAACTTTTTGTCTCAGATTTCATTTTATACAAGTCAGTAAAACCAACCTCATGCTGATGAGTTGCATTAACAACGAAACGGCTGTCCATGAGTGGTTCACTGGCTTTGCATCTCTTCCTGAGTTGTGTCTTAAAGCTGTTGCTCAGCATACACACACTCTAAGGAATCCATGAATAAAATGGAATCTGAGGCAAAAAGGTGATTCCTTGTTAAACTTATTTGCATATACCTACCCAGAATCCCTTGATGTGGTAAATACACTGCAAATGTGAGACTTTTGTGGGAAAAGCAAACATTATGGCTTGGCTGGTGTGTCAAATTTTTGTTTAACATTGTATCTACCATCCACCAATTTCAGGAGGAAGCTGTTTTCATTCACTTTTTTCCCCACTATAACCTTTTCAGTTTGTGCTTAACTCTTTGACAATCAGTCTAATTTGTTAGCTGGTTATACTCCAGAGAAATGTGGAGAAAAGGAGAAAACCAACTCTGTCATAGAGGACAAATATAAATTCCCAAAATTCTCTCTCAGTGGTATTCTTTCTAGTAATCAAGAGGTTAAAAGCCCCATATGAATTAATGGGAATTTATTATTTTTTTTTCTGGCCCCCATGGCTTAGTTGGCTTGACCTAGAATTTTTTTTTTTTTTTTTTTTTTTTTAATCCACAGATCGTAAAAAGACATAAATTCACTTGTGAGTGTGCAATTTACATGCCTAAAACAGATAAATGAAAGTCTTTCAGTCTGAAACCTTTGCTGCAATGTTTACAGTGTTACCTTTGCATTCCCAGAACTCTGTGCAACAACGTGCAAATAAGAACATGCAGCAAGCAATAGCCAAGTGACCCATATCCATATGGGTTCATAATGTAAAAAAATGTTAATAAAATATAGTGCAGTGCATTGGGTACCCCTCTGGCAATGAAAGGGTTAACAATTTTGGTGTAGATGGGTATAACAATGCATTGTACAATACTCTGGCACTCCATTTTAACCCTTTGAGTGCCAGAGTGATACAGAATGCATTGCAAAGCAGTGCATTCCGTACCCCTCTGGCGCTCAAAGGGTTAACCATTTTAGAGTCACACATTACTAAGTATAGATTTATTGTGTCCCTTTATATGCTCAGTGCTGACCATCTATATACGCTGCAAAGTAAAAATGACACATTGCTCCCCCCTGCAGGCAGCCTGCTACCTTGAAATTGTTCCCTTCTAAATATGATTGTTTTATTTTGACCACAAGCCATTTATGCTGGATTAATTCCAAGGCTGATGTGATCCTTGGTCTCATTTGTATTCCAGGATCCTAATGGAATAGAAAAAAAAAAATCTCTCCTCACAGATAACTTAAATGCATTGTAAGGTGTCCTCAGGGTATCCACAATACTATGCAATGGCCCTTCCCCATCCTGTAGCGGTATCTCATTAAGGAGCCTAGCGGTGTCATTATTAAGTCTATGTGCAGTTCTGGACTGATGCTAATCACCTGTGTTTTCTTTCCTCCTTTGCAGCACCAATGTGGTCATGAATTATTCAGAGATAGAGTCTAAGGTTCGAGAGGCGACCAACGATGACCCCTGGGGACCTTCCGGGCAGCTCATGGGAGAGATAGCCAAGTAAGTAATCACTGATTTCCCGGGAGGAGTGGGGAGAGGAGAGCGGGAGAAAGTTTTGCTAGTCTTTCAAGCTTCTAGTCTGTGCTCTGAATCGAAATGTTTTGGTACGTTTTACCACTTTTTGATTTGCTAGGGGCCCGGTGTTCAGTGGAAACTGTGGTAAACCAACTGAGCCAAATAAAAATTCCCATAATTCCCTTGATTTAAATGACAGTGATTCTCAGGTCTGGTCCTTGGGATACACCAGCAGGTCAGGATTTCAGAATATCTCTAGATAAGCACAGATAACTCTGTTGTAATGACCGGTCTACTGATTACTCACACGTGGCTAAGCAGGGGGATACTGAAAACCAGACCTGTTGGTGTGCTTTGAGGACTAAATACAGCATACTTCCTTATGGGGCTGTTGGTTTACCCCAGAATGTTTCCTTTTTTGCTGCCTGAATACTGCTTTTGGGTAGGTCTGGGCCATCCCAGGCCCTCTAGCTGTTCAAGACTACTATTCCAGCCAGCAAAAAAATCGCTCCCTTTTAGGTGTAGGAATACAGCTTTTAAGACAGGACTGGACAACCTTAGGCCCTCCAGCAGTCCAGGTTTACAATTCTCATTGTCTGGGGATGTTGGGCATTGTAGTCCTGAACAGCTGGAGGGCCTCAGTTTGCCCAGTCCTGCCCTAAAACCTGTAAAAAGACTGCTAAATGGGAGAAATTCTGAGGCAAACCAACAGCACAATGGGGTGAAACAAAACTTCTTGATATGAGTGGGGATTTTAACCTCTTGAATGCTAGAGATCCCTAATGCATTGTGAGCAATGTATTGAAGACCTCTCTAGCTTTGAATGAATTGAAACCCCAACTTATCTCTATAGGAGTTTGGTGAAATTTTAAATTTTTTCCCCCATAGTGTGGATGGTTTGCTCCAGAATTCAAAACACCCTTAAGGAGAACTTTCACCCCCAAAACCCTTTTTATGTGATGCTAAAATGGTCTATAGATTGTATTATTTATTTATTTTTAATCACCATACCTTATTAGATATTCATTTTAACCCTTTGAGTGCCAGAGGGGTAAACAACTCATTGCTTTGCAATGCATTGCATACCCCTCTGGCACTCAAAGGGTTAAAATGTCCATGTGATGTCACTGGTTCCGCTTTCTGCAGCACAGCTCTTCAGGACGTCCCCTGTCTGTAATCCTCCCGCTTCCCTCTCAGCTCTGCCTGGGTGCGCATTAGCCCTTCCCTTCATATTAATGTGCACATATAATGGAGCAGCAAGCTCCCCTGCTAGGAAGTTTCTCACATAATGTATTTACTAAGGTTTAGTAGAAAGCGTGCTGCTGCAGGATATGGACTAATGCAACATACGCAGGAATGAAGACTGTATTAAGTGTTGCAATGTGATGGAGTGATGCTAGTAGCGTCTATACATCATTTTAGTAGATGCATGAAATACCCCCGGCAAATCTTGGGGGTAGAAGTTCCCCTTTAGTGCAATATGCAGAAAGCAGGTGGACGATGATTTATGTCCCTGTAAGAGTCTATTAAACATGAAATTTCATTAACTGGAAGACAGTGATTTCACAGTGAACTAGTGGCATTAGGGTGGTTATGCAGGGATGTGGGGTCAACATGTGTCTTTCCAGTGGGTTATGCACTAAGGTGTGATTAAAGTGGAGATGACTTCTCCAGTGATATCGCTTCTTCAGTTCCTATGTTATTCTGTGGAGCCTATACACTAGGGGCCATATGTTCAAAGAAGTGGCGAAATAGCTTTTATCGTTTGTAACGACATTTCAACGTACAGTGTCCATTGGGCTCATTAATATTTTCAGAGCTTGTCGGTTGTAATCGGAAATGTTACTTTTATCATTGAAGTATGGTTCCTGACTGAAATTTTATGTAATGACAAAAATTTCGGTATATAGGTATGGTAATTGAGCTTTTGTTGTGTTTCCTTCAATTATTATAGGTTTCTCTCATTCAGAACTTCATATTCCCTCCTTTTTTTTTTTTAACGTACAAATTTTGTCTTTTGCAAGACTTTTTTTGTCATTGTATACCTCTATACGACACTGGAGAATAGATTTAGCCACGCCCTTCCCCCGCCGCTTCCCTGGCAATTCTGGAGTTGTCGTACACAACGGACATTACTAGTTTTTTGTCGTATACGCTATAGAAAATGTCGTTTATTCATACAATTATGTATTTTTGTCATTCAGACAACATTTTTTTTGTCATTATCCCTTTGAACGTACGACCCTAAGATTTCTCCAACTTTGGAGATCTCAGTGCATAGGCTCTATAGAAGTCATCTCCACTTTATCTCCTCGCTATCACTCATTACTACATAACCCCCTTGTTCTTAACACTTTGAGTTCCAGAGGCAAATCAAAGCATTGCTTCACAACACTGTCAATCAAAGGGTTAAATTATACTTCCAGTTGTTCTCAGCCAACCATTGGATGCTGGAGAATTTGCAATCACATTGCGAAGCAGTGTGTTGAGTGAAGTTGGATTATCACACTATTGCGGCTCTCTAGCAAAGTGCCTTTCTAGAATGGTCGCCTGCACCTTGATTGGAAGAAACACTGAGACTATCTATTTAAAAATCCTGGAATAATTTTGAAACAAAACCCAGTGCACAATAGAATACAAACACAAATAATTATCTATTTTATGGGGTTTATAACCCACTGAATGTTAGTGAGATCTCCAGCTCTGCTTTGCAATGGTTCAGAGTCCTCATAAGCTTTCCGTTTGTATCAGTGGGAATTTTTAGAGTTTTCATTTGTCAGCTGTGGAGATGTTTGTTCCAGCATTGACCCAGTACTATGCAGTACACTGCCTCCATGTATTTTTGGTATTTTTTCAGCAATTTGGTTAGGGGGAATGCACTACAGTGTGATAAAGGTTTGGTAACTTCTACAGTATGAAATTCTACAGTCCCTGTATTAATGTAATGAGTCTTATGCACTAACATTGGTTAAGTTGCACAGACTCCATACATTAACTTAACAGTTGGAGAGTTTATCACACCTGGTGAATTCGAATCCCTTTCTCACACCTTAATCTAGTCCTGGTTTACACCCTACACGCTATATTAGACACATCATAGATAGAATGCTTGCTCCTTTCTGATGCACAAAAATGTGCAAGGCAAAGCCTTAGGTCTCCCAACTGTCTCCTGCCATCTAGTGGTGTAATGTAGTGAAAGCATGGTGTACATTGATGGACAGTTAAATAAATGTTGCTTATCTACGTTCCAGGTCAACATTCATGTACGAGCAGTTCCCTGAGCTTATGAACATGTTATGGACGCGGATGCTCAAAGATAACCGGAAGAACTGGCGCAGAGTTTACAAGGTGAAGAGGAGAGAGAGTAGGCAGTTCCTTGTTACCCCATACCCTTTGACTGACAGAGCGCTATCCAACACAATTGCTGCATACCTCTCTGGCACTCATAGGGTTAATCTTCATTGTTACCTGCTATTCAGATACGTAGCAGGGAATAGGCTATTACTGGCACTCAAAGGGGCCTGTGTATAAAGGTAAAAGTGGAGCAGTTTGGGGGCAAATCACCTAACTGGCACATATTTATAAAATGAATCCCTTGGAGACATATGTATCAATCAAAGGGTTAAAATTCCCATTTGAATAAAAGGGCATTTTTATTTAATAAATTGTTCAACAGCCTAGTGCCAGCCTTACTGGCCACACCTACCTTGAGTTGTGGGCGTGGCCAGTATTTCTGTAACTCCTGTTTATGGTAGCTAGCTTATTTAACCCTTTGAGGGCATTGCTTTGCAATGCGTTGCGATCCTCACTGGCACTCAAAGGGTTAACCCTATGAGCAGCAGAGGGGCATCCAACACATCTCTTTGCAATGTATGGATACCCTTCTGGCACTCAAAGGGTTTACGGTTTACTGTCCGTTATGAATCCCTTGCATACTGGAGAGGATTCCAGCACAGTTTGAAGCAATGTATCTGTAAGCCAAGGGATGTAGAGTTGTTTTTGTGGTTGTATGCTGCCTGTGAAGTGCATTTACTATGTGAAGCAACAGTGGATGGATTAATCAAATTGAGGAGTGGGGGAGTGTGATCAAGCATTAGATGTAAATTCTGCCCTGTGCACAATTGTGTTGCTCCACCTATGACTTTATACAGGTTTCCCATAGGGTTTATCTCAATGATTAGGTAGCCACACTGTGTTATCCATGTAGTCTTCTAGTAGTGCTGTAAGGCTATTTGCACTGACACTGGAATGGATCCTAATGAACACAGCAATAAACACAGCACAGCAGCGACGGGCAGGATGTTATAATGCAGTTATTGGCACCCAAGGGGATACCGGACTCCTCACCCATTATTACACATTGGCTAACGATGCCGCAGTGCAATTATGTACCAATAACCACTGACACAGCAGCTTCTCTCACACAAAGAAGACATCAGTAATTATTGTGATTCTTCATTGCTTCTGTAATGCCTTCTTGCACTATCCAGCAACGGAAGGAAGGAGAAAGGGTAGAGAATGGGAGGTGTGGTGACAAGAATATGACCATAGCTGAGGTATATGGGGAAATGGGAACCTTATTAGTAAATGTGGGGAGGATGTTCACTTCTTTATTTGGAGCTTGGAGCAGATTGGGGGGAAGATCATGGATGGACAGAGTGGGGCGGCATGCCTAAAGGATATGGCAAGGCTGAACAAGGTAATGAGAAGGGACACGTCTGTTGGGATTGGGGGAAAGGGGAGCACCACTGAAGGAGATGGTTCATTACTTGGATAGACGCCGCACTGCTATTCGAGGTTGGGGCATTGCTTGAGGGCTAGTTTAGGGCTAGGGAGTAAGAAAGCATTGACTAGTGGAGTATGGGGAGAAGGTTCATGGCTGGTTGGGAGTTAGGAAGACCGCTCAACAGCAGGAGCAGGTGATTGTAACAAGTACAGCTGTTGTAGACTGGGAAAAGGGACACTGCTGGAGGAAGGTGCACAGCTGTGGTGCTGGAGATGCAGCAAAGGTTATGGAATAGAACATGGATGGACAAACCTTATGGCCTTGAACAGCGGGGGCACATCTGGAGTAGTGTGTGTGCAATGGCCAATTATGAGAACTGCTTTGAAAGTGTATGGAACATAGGGAATTTACTGTCTTACAGGAACACTAACACCTAAAAATTAAATTGGTTTATATCATTTAAATAAGAATTTCCATCAAATATCTGTTACAATGTTATTTTGTGTTAGTTCCCTAAATCTAATCTTAACCTTAACAACCCTTGATGGTCCTGGCACGTCATGGGTAGATTTGCGTTAAGGACCCATGACATGCCAGGATCGTCATGGAGTTCAGGGCTCCCCGCGAGGCTGCACGCCGTTCTGCTTTGCAATGCTTTGCACACCTCTCTGTCACTCAAAGGGTTAAGAGGCCGGTCAAATTTCTGTGACTACAGGCTCCTGAGATGTAAATCCAGCCCTGGGTTAAACTGTTTGACATTTTAGCATACAGCTGATGTTACTTTAAGCTTCTTTTGGTTTTAGAACATCTGCAAAACTTTTTGCAAATCTTTAGAAGAAAAGCAATGCCATCAACACTTGAAAAACCAGGAAGGTGTATCTTACAAAGTTGTTTAACCCTTTGAGTGCCAGAGTGGTGCGGAATGCATTGCAAAGCAATACACTTAGACTTCTAGACACCTTTCAAATACAATGCTTTGGAGTAGTTGTTATCCACCAAGGGGTTAAAGGAACCGTACAATTTTCTGTGAAATAATACCGCTTTTCCTGCTGACTTTTTCATTATAAGTGTTGTTATAGTCCACACACAAGGATGTTGTTTTTTTTTTTTTTTTTTTTTGTGGGTTAAACCCTTTGAGTGTCTGATGGATATGCAATGCATTGCTCTGCCATGCCTTGCATAGCTCGCTGGGTTGCAAAGGGTTGACTCAAAATGTTAGTAACAGCAGTAACTGGTGTCGAAATGGCTATTTCTTATAATCTATATATATAAAAGAAGACTTTGTGCCTGCCAAAACACACCCAGGGGAGGCATAAAGCATGAGTTACTATTCCTATTGGGTGATTCAGTCATGCAGGGAGTTGGCCCGCCCCCACTATGCAGCCCGCCCACCACTATCAAAGTCAGAAAAAAACAATATGGCCGCCACTTGCTCCTACACCACAGACAAACACACATGCCCCACTCACACAGCACCAAACAAACACACACCTGCCCCACTCACACACACAGAGCACCACACACACACACACACATGCCCCCACTCACACACACACACACATGCCCCCACTCACACACACAGCACCACATACACACACAAAGCCAGAAATAAATATGGCTGACACACACACACACACACACACACACACACACACACACACACACACACACACACACACACACACACACACACACA
Source organism: Rhinophrynus dorsalis (assembly GCA_037306005.1). Lineage (NCBI taxonomy): Eukaryota > Metazoa > Chordata > Amphibia > Anura > Rhinophrynidae > Rhinophrynus > Rhinophrynus dorsalis. The sequence continues at coordinate 72,620,765 of CM074721.1, read as the reverse complement.
CACACACACACACACACACACAGTCACTCACCCTGACTCCCAGTGGCCTCAGCATTACCTGTAGTGCAGCACCAGGGGAACAAAATGGCACTCAAAGGGTTAAGGTAGGCCCTCTGCTGAATTATTTCTTCACTGTCATCATTTGCCATGCAAGACACAGGACAGACAGCCATCAGTTACACACTTAACCCACTGACTGCCACAGGGTTGTGTATCAAGTTTTACCCCTCAGGGAGTGTGTTCAACACCCTCACACTGTAAACTTGCATTTCCCTCCCACTTCTCCTCCTTCCCCAGCCTATTACTAACACTTTTCCTCATTTATATTAAGCCCCGCCCACTTTTAACCCAGCTTGCCCCATTTGTCTCTCCACATCAGCACCACATCAGTCCCCTCTAGGGACTCCACAAGTCAAAGTTCCCAGGTATGAACACACTTCCCACTGCTATTTAACTCTGACATGCCTCTCTATACCTTAACCATTTGAGTGCCAGAGGGGTACACAACTCATGCACGCATGTGTTTCTGCTTATATATGTTGTGTGTATACATCTCTGTTACATATGTGTGTCCATCTCCAGTGTGTCTGTGTGTGTGCGTGTCTTTTGCATGTCTCTGCCGCTCACTGTGTGTATGTGCATACCTCCCAACATTTCACATGGCCAAAGAGGGACACTGTAGTTTTAGGTGATATTGTTGGGGGCGTGGCTGGTGGGCGGGGCATTAGTAAGAATTTTTAGGTTATTTCATGACCTATTACTGACTATTTATGTAACTGAATAAATGATTTAGTGCAAGACCAAAGTATTTTATTTGCACAGACTAATGTATAAGCACATATACGGAAGTTTATTGCTTTATTGCTGTAGAGCAAAGTAATACACACTACACAGTCAGGGCTGGTGCAAGGATTTTTGCCACCCTAGGCAAAACCTAATTTTGCTGCCCATTTCGCTCCGCCCCTTGTGTCCCACCCCTTTATACCCTGCCTACTTATACCCCACCTCTTTTCCTGATTGTCTTCTCTCTGCCCCCCGGGCCAGTCTGCCCCTGATCTAGAGATGCCTGTAAGAGATGCCCCCCACCAGCTCCAACTTGCCCCTTATCAGCTCCACTTTGGCCCTATCAGCTGCACTTTGCCCCCCATCAACTCCAACTTGCCCCCATCCGCTCCACTATGCCCCCCATCCGCTCCACTATGCCCCCCATCCGCTCCACTATGCCCCCAGCAGCTCCAACTTGCCACCATCAGCTCCACTTTGCCCACCATCCGCTCCAACTTGCCCCCATCCGCTCTAACTTGCCCCCACCAGCTCCACTTTTGCCCCCCCTTCAGTTCCACTATGCCCCCCAGCAGCTCCACTATGCCCCCCAGCAGCTCCAACTTGACACCAACAGCTCCAACTTGACACCAACAGCTCCACTTTGCCGCCCATCCGCTCCAACTTGCCCCCATCAGCTCCAACTTGCTCCTATCAGCTCCACTTTGCCCCCCAGCAGCTCCACTTTGCCCCCCAGCAGCTCCACTATGCCCCCCAGCAGCTCCACTATGCCCCCCAGCAGCTCCAACTTGACACCAACAGCTCCACTTTGCCGCCCATCCGCTCCACTTTGCCGCCCATCCGCTCCAGCTTGCCCCCATCCGCTCCAGCTTGCCCCCATCCGCTCCACCTTGCCCCCATCCGCTCCACCTTGCCCCCCTTCAGCTCCACTTTGACCCCCTTCAGCTCCACTTTGACCCCCTTCAGCTCCACTTTGACCCCCATCCGCTCCAACTTGGCCCCAGCAGCTCCAGTATGCCCCCTCAGCTCCAACTTGCCCCCCATCACATACCTGTAGCTCCCGCGCAGTCTTCTCTTCAGTAATGCAGAGCGCGGCGGGAGATCATGACTCCCAGCGCGCTCTGCATTACTAAAGATCCGACCCAATGAGGGAGCGCTGTAGCAACACAGACCTGACTGTGTTGTGGTTTCCGGCGTGGTGTGTGCGGGCGCAGCTCTTCTCCGCTGCATGCCCGCGCCCCCAGTACGTGGGTGCCCTAGGCCGGCGCCTACCTCGCCTATAGGTGGAGCCGGCCCTGCACACAGTCTGACCTCCTAAAAAGAGGGACAACAGGGTGGGAAAGAGGGACAGAGGGATTTGGCCCTCAAAGAGGGACTGTCCCTCCTAAAGAGGGACACTTGGGATGTATGGTATGTGACTGCCTGTGTGTTGCATATGTCTGTGTTTTTCAGTGTGTCTGCATTTCACACACATGCGCCCAACGGTCATGACATGACGGGCAACGCCGTCCCACATTGCTAGTACAGTCTATTGGAGAGGTTGAGTCATAGACTACAGCCATCTCTAGTAAGTGAAAGGTCACCTGGTGACCAGACTGGAAGTGTTGTTTTGTGTGGGTTTTTTTTTTTTTTTTTTTTTTTTTTTTTAGTTTAAACCCCTTGTCTGCTACTGATGTCTCTGTTGCCTTTCAAAGTATAACTCCGTTTCACTGTCATCCAATACAGGTTACTGGTACACTGGGAGGCGATCCGTCCCTTAAAGTAGGCAGGAACATTCTCTAAATGTATGCAGGGGGCGGAGCCTCCCCTCCCTCTTAGGCTGCACCTCAGTCAGAACAAGCCAGAATGATTTGTTCCTCAGTGTGTTCACACCAGGCAGAGAACAGCTCTCTTCAAGTTTTAGTTTCTTTGTTATTTTTACAAATATGGAATACCACCATTAGGAGGGTTACCAAGGCTGTCAAATGCCCTCTTTAAAGTGGATAGCACAGCTTCCAGGGTACTTCTGGTGGACCTTTTGCCCTGATGAGGGAATAACTTGATTTCAGGTATTTCCCTGGGGATTATACTCTGTGGTAATTCTTTTCTTATCTTGGTAACCTGAAGACAGAAGTCCTGCAGAAAAGGTGAGCCACCCTTTGAGTGCCGAAGGTCCACTTGTCCCTCAGTGTCCCTTCATTGGACTTGTACTTGGGAGTTCTCATTGTGCACTCCAGCACTCATTGGGTGTTTTTATATATCTTGCTAATGCAATGTATATGTGTATGTCTGAGTTTTGGAGCAGTTTATGTGGGATTTAACCCTTTCTCTGCTGGGTTTTCTTATTTTATGGGCATTTTCAACTTTTGCCTTGGTTGGGTAATGTTTGCTTTCATAGAACATATGTTTGCTATGTGTTATGGTACTATTACTTTAAGCGAAAAGTTTATTAGAAATAATGTTCCGCGCCTTTAAGCGCGCTTTTCCCCGCATAGACGCCATTGCTCCTTTACTCTCTATGGGCTTACACTGTGTGGGACGTATCTCTGGAACCGCTTCACATAGCGACTTCAGAGCGGGCTCATTTTATTTGTCTTCCCTTGCTCTATCATCCGGTTGTATGTTTGAGTGTGTTGGGGGATTCGGGGGGCTTCGGGCACTGTGTTAGGTTACTTGGTGAGGAAAACTACGCTTCCCATGAGCGCTCGGTTCGCGCTCTTTTTCTGATTGGCTCCCGTCGTGGCAGCCATTTTGTGAGTTCTTCTCATCGAGTATACTACGCAGGGACCAGACCTTCTCTCTCTCCTCTGCTGATTAACCCTTCGCTTGCCAGATAAGTTTAGTTTTAAACGTTTCTGGGGTGAATATTTAATCTTTCACACTTTAATTGGGTGATTCCTTTCTGTGGAGTATATCTGACTCTGTGAGCATGTCTACTCCACTTGAGCCTGGGACTAGACCTAAGACGAAGGAGGCTGTAGTATCTGTCTCCCCCATTGCGTTTTGCTCCTCCTGTCACGCAGGGCTACCTAGAGAATTTTCTGGTCATTTATGCCCAACTTGTGCGGAAGGTCATGGCAGCAACCCAGGGCCTTCCAATCACACCATTGAGCCAACATGGGTGAAAGAGTTCAAGGCTGCAACTAGGGATCTTAGATCCACTCTTCAGCTCTTTCCCTCTCAGGTTCAGGGGGCTCTTCAAGTATGGCAGACCCCCTCCACTGTCAGGACCTCCCTGCCCAAGCCACAGGGAGCTCCTGACGTCTCTGATTCTTCTGAAGAAGAATTGTTGCAGGATTCTGATGTTGAGGATGGTACAGTTATTGAATCTACCAGATCCATTGGGGACCCTTTTGAATGTGATCCTGAACTCCCCAATTGTACAGCGCTGCGGAATTAGTTGGCGCTATATAAATAAAGAATAATAATAATAATAACTCTCTGCTGAGGGTTTGATCAGGGCTGTGCTGACCACCCTCAATCTTCCCTTGTGTCAGGAATCTACTCTTGACCCAACGGACGTGTTTCAGAAACCTTCTAAGGCTGTTACATGTTTTTCTACTAATCCTACTCTTGAACGCTTAGTCTCTGATGCGTGGAAAAATCCTGATAAGTCCTCTTCAGTCTCAAAAAAGTTTGCCAAACTTTATCCTTTTTCTGAGACTGAACTGGCTAAATGGGTTCATCCTCCTAAGGTGGATGCTCCAGTTTCTAGGTTGTCTAAATCTACTGCTTTGGCCGTATCTGATGCTTCTGCTTTACAGGATTGGACGGACAAAAAGTTAGAGACTTGTCTTAAGTCTATTTTTGCCTCTATTGGTACTGCCATGCGTCCAACCTTTGCTGTGGCGTGGGTTAACCGGGCCATTGCGGTCTGCACTGAACAGCTTACTGTGGCGGTTCGCCAAGATGCGCCAGTGTCAGAGCAGTTGCAACTCCTGGCTAATATTTCTGAAGCTCAGAACTATGTTTCTGACGCTGCTTTTGACGCAGTTCGCATGATGGCGAGGGCCTCCACTTCTTCTGTGGTGGCTAGACGCGCTCTTTGGCTAAAAATTTGGTCTGCTGACACCGCTTCCAAGACAGTTTTGCTTTCTTTGCCCTTTCAATTGACTTCCCTGTTTGGATCTGAGCTAAAGGAATTGATTAGCGAGGCTACTGGAGGTAAAAGTACTCTTCTACCCTCAGTCTTTAAAAAGAAGGACCGATTGCGTTTAGCTGGGAACTTTCGTTCCTTCCAAACTGAGACACGCCCCGCGTCCCAGGCGGTTCCACCTGCTTATCGCACCTCCTCCAAGCGCAAACAGTCCTGGAAGCCCAAAGTTGCCCCCAAGGCCAAGGCCTCCAAGACTGTTTCGGCATGACTCGCCGAACCCGGGTTCGCGTCCGGCTGTAGGTGGGCGACTTCACATCTTTCGCCGGGCTTGGGAGGATTCAGTGGCGGACCCTTGGGTTCTTCAGGTGGTGTCAGAGGGATACAGGATCCCTTTCTTTTCTCTTCCTCCCTTTCGGTTCCATTTTACTCGTCCTTCTCAGGACCCCACAAAACGGCGTCTGTTCGACGCTATTCAGGATCTTTTGGACAAAGAAGTCCTGGAACCAGTTTCTCCAGAGGACACAGGTTCAGGATTCTATTCCAACCTGTTCGTTGTGGCCAAAAAGGACGGTGGAGCTCGTCCTATTTTGGACCTCAGAAATCTCAATTCCTTTGTTATGAGTACCCACTATCGACAGGAATCTCTGCGCACTGTGATAGCTGCTATGTCTCAGGGGGAATTCCTTGCCTCCCTGGATCTTCAGGATGCATATCTGCACATGCCTATCCATCTAGAGAGCAGGCGGTATCTCAGGTTTGCCTGCCACAAAGGTCATTTTCAGTTTTCGGCTCTTCCCTTTGGACTGACAACGGCTCCGCAGGTTTTTCAGAGAGTCTTGGGAGCTTTGATAGGAGTAATCCATCGGGATGGCATCAGAGTGACTCCCTACATGGACAATTTACTCTTGAAAGCTTCATCAGCAGAGGTCCTTCACCAGCAGGTTCAGGCTTGCATTCAGACACTCGCTCACCACGGTTGGATTGGGAATCTGGACAAGTCAGACTTTGTTCCATCTCAGCAGATACTCTTCCTGGGTCTCCTGTTCGACACTCAGCGGTGCATGGTGTTTCTACCAGAAGAGGTGGCTCATCAGATTGCTCTCCGAGTATCAAAGATTCTGGCTCTCGAGTGGATTCCAGTGCCGAAATTGACTTCTCTGGTGGGGAAATTCATTTCCACAATAGAGGAGGTGCCATTTACTATGGCACACACCAGGGAACTTCAGAGGTTTGTGATCCAGACGTGCAGGAATCGTCCAGACCATCTGCAGCTGTCCGTCTCTCTACCTCCTCATGTCGAGTTGAGCTTGGAATGGTGGTTGGATCTGTCTCATCTCCTGAAAGGGAGATCCTTCCAGATCCCTTATTGGACCACGGTCACGACGGATGCCAGCCTCCTGGGATGGGGGCCAGTGTTGGGTCGCTTCAGTGCCCAGGGGAAGTGGGGATTGGAGGAATCTCTCCTCTCCATCAACATTCTGGAACTACGTGCCATCTTCCTTGCCCTGAGACATTGGGAATCTCAACTGGAGGGTTGTCCAGTCAGAGTAGAGTCCGACAACGCCACCGCAGTGGCCTACATCAACAGGCAAGGCGGAACAAGAAGTCTCGCCACATGGTTAGAGGTCAAGGCCATTTTGTCTTGGGCAGAAGCTCATGTTCCCGTCATATCAGCGGTACACATTCCAGGCGTAGACAACGTCATGGCAGACTTTCTCAGTCGTCACACAGTCGACAGCGGAGAGTGGGCTCTTCATCCAGAGGTGTTTCACCTTCTAACCCAGATGTGGGGGGTTCCTGTAGTGGATCTGATGGCAACCAGGCACAACAGGAAGGTTTCAGTGTTCTTCTCTCGGTGGAGGGATCCACTGGCCCTGGCAGTGGACGCCTTGTCCATCCCTTGGGAATTCTCCCTAGCCTACATCTTCCCTCCTCTTCCACTGTTGATCAGAGTCATCCAGAAGCTGAAGATGGAGCGTTGTCCAGTTATTCTAATCGCTCCGAATTGGCCTCGTCAGTCCTGGTATCTGGATCTGATGGCAATGTCTGTAGCAGAGCCCTTTCCGCTTCCCTCTCATCCAGATCTTCTGCTACAAGCTTACCTGTGGAAGGAGGATGTTCATCGTCTTCATTTGATGGCTTGGAGGTTGAATCCTCAATTTTGAAGAAAAAGGGTTTTTCCTCTTCTGTGGTGTCTACGATGCTTCGTGCTCGTAAGCCTGTGTCTTCTAAGATCTATCACAGAGTCTGGTCAACTTTTGTTGCATGGTGTGCTGATAGGGATATATCACATAATTTTCATCTTCCTACTGTCCTGGCCTTTTTACAGGACGGTGTTGATAAGGGACTCAGTCTGAGTTCTCTCAAGGTTCAGACTTCTGCGCTCTCTGTCTTTTTCCAGGTGTGGCTCATGTTCGGCCCGCTTTCAAGAGTCCAGCTCCTCAGTGGGACCTTAATCTAGTTCTGGGGGTTCTCCAACGACCCCCCCTTTGAGTCCTTGGCTACTATTCCTTTACGCCTTTTGACCTGGAAAATGACCTTCCTTTTGGCTATTGTTTCAGTTCGCCGGGTGGCAGAATTACAAGCTTTGTCTTGTAAACCTCCTTATCTGGTGTTCCACAAGGATAAGGCAGTGCTTCGCACGTCCAAGGAATTTTTGCCTAAGGTCGTCTCCGAATTTCACATCAATCAGGAGATTGTGGTGCCCTCTTTCTGCCCTAACCCTTCCTCTGACAAGAAGAGGGATCTTCATTTGTTGGATGTAGTGCGTTGCCTCAAATTTTATGTTCATCGCACTGAGTCTATCAGGAAGTCTGACACTCTGTTTGTCATTCCTGAGGGGCCTTGGGCAGGGAGACCGGCATCCAAGGTGACCATTGCATCTTGGATAAAATCTACTATTCGTAAGGCTTACGAATTGCGGAATAAACATGTGCCCTTTCGGGTCACTGCTCATTCTACCAGATCAACTGGGGCCTCTTGGGCCTATAAGAATCAAGTGTCTGCTGATCAGCTGTGCCGGGCGGCCACTTGGTCCTCTGTTCACACGTTTTCAAAGCACTACCGTGTGGATGTGCTGGCCTCGGCTGATGCCAGCTTTGGGAGGAAGGTCCTGGAGGCAGTTTTGCCTGTCTAGGATCTTCTTCTTCTTAGATTCTCAGTGCTTCCTTACTGTTGAGCCCTGTTGGCTCTGGTTCAGTGTGCTGTGTTTCATTCTTGGGGTCTGTTCTTACCCCTAGTTGGTGTCCGTTGACACTTCTGATTGTTGGGATCTATGACCGGTTGGTTCATAGAGGTTCTGGTGACTCTGGGGGCCTTGCGCCTGGCCCTTGCCTTCTTCCCGCCTCTGGGAAAACTCAATGTTTGGACATCCCAGTGTACCAGTAACCTGTATTGGACGACAGTGAAAATAGGATTTTAGTCTTACCTGTTAAATCCTTTTCACTTAGTCCATACAGGTTACTGGTCTCCCACCCTGTCAAGAGACCATGCTTGGCTTTTCTGTGGCATGCTGTGGGAGTCCTTTGGGGCATGCTCACAGGGGTCTTCCTCTTCTGTCCTATCTCTGGTCAGTGTTAGCGTCTCAAATCATTCTGGCTTGTTCTGACTGAGGTGCAGCCTAAGAAGGAGGGGAGGCTCTGCCCCCTGCATACATTTAGAGAATGTTCCTGCCTACTTAAAGGGGCGGATCGCCTCCCAGTGTACCAGTAACCTGTATGGACTAAGTGAAAAGGATTTAACAGGTAAGACTAAAATCCTATTTTTAACCCCTTAACAACCCTTGAAGGTCATAGTACGTCAAGGGTCGATCTGACTGAACGACCCATGACGTACTATGACCGTCATGGAGTTCCGGGCTCCCCCCGTGGCTGCACGCTGTTCGGGGAGTCCGGAACCGGGGGAAAAAAAAAACTCCGTGGACATTGTCGTGTTGCGGCGCTGATACCCTGGTCGTTAAGGGGTTAATAACATTTGAATAAAAACATTTCCCAGAAGTGGAAGAAAGCAAAAACCCTCTACTATTTTGTATTAACCCTTTAACCCTTTGAGTGCCAGAGTGGTACGGAATGCATTGCAAAGCAATGCATTCCGCACCACTCTGGCACTCAAAGGGTTAAAGGGATGCTAATAGATCATTTTTACAAATGTGCATCTTGTAGCTATTAAAAAAAAAGAAATTAAATGACCACAGTCCCATCTCTCAAACCTTTATTGTTTGAGAGATAATCATAGTGAAATCCCCCCCCCCCCCCGACGTCGGCTCTCTAGCTGACTGCAGGGGAATCCGGCCCCGGGACTGGCAGAGGCTCTTCAGCAGAACCAAGATCGAGATATTGAAAAATAAATCCTTCACTGGAATGGTGTACAAAGTGTGCTTGCAAACCAAGCACTCTTTGTAGACCGTTCTAGTGAAGGATTTATTATTCAATAACGCGATCTCTGCTCTGCTGAAGAGCCTCCACCGGTCCCTGGACCAGATTCCCCTGCAGTCAGCTAGAGAGCCGACGTCAGGGAAAGGGGAGGGAGGGGGGAGCTTAACTACGATTATCTCTCAAACCATAAAGGTTTGAGAGATGGGAATGTGGTCATTTAATTTCTTTTTTTTTAATAGCTACAAGATGCACATTTGTTCACAATGCATTGCATACCTTTGGTCCTTAAAGAGTTAAACCAGTTCACAGCTCCTTTAGAGCAGTGGTTCTCAACCCGTGCCCTCAGTGGCCACTGACATACCAGGATTTGATGATTTCCTTGTGAAAGCACAGGTGAGTTAATCAGTGTGAATGAGCCTCTGATCAACACGCTTGTGCTCTAGCAGGGGAATTCCTGTGTCCTGGCCTGTTAGTAGCCACTGAGGGCATGGATTGAGAACCCCTGCTTATAGTGTGCAACACCTTGTCTGCTACAGATGTCTTCATTAACTTGCAAGAAATAACTGTGCTACCCTTTGAGCGTCAGAGGGGTACGCAACGCAATGAGTTGCGTAGCCCTCTGACACTCATAGGTTTAATAACATTTGCATAAAAACCTCCCTGCAGTGGGAGGCAACAAATGCTCTATAACCTATTTTTATATTAACTCTGTAAGGACCAGATAGAGGTGTGCAGTGCATTGCAGTCCTTAAAGGGTTAAAGTTAGCTGCTTCTTTTAGTGTGATTAGACCCTTGTCTGCTAGACATATCCAGTGCCTCGCACAGCATTGGAGATGCCTCTAGCAGCCAAAGGGTTAAATAACAGAACGAGTGCCTCCCCCCACCGCACTTGCTTGCGATGTATATTACCCAGCGTATGATTTGCTGCTCAGTATAAGGTTGTATAGGAGATAGTTTTTGAGCCCGCAGGGTGCTCTCTGAGCTCTCAGCTTGCTTTCCCCATGAGATCAGTGGCTGTTAATATTTAATGCCTTCACGCACACTACATATACATCCAGCTTCTCTTCTGAGGATTAGCTGGCGGGTTCGTCCAGGCTTCCTCCTTTTATAACTAACACATCCCTCTGTTTCTGCTTAGCTAAAGCTTGGTTTTGGTAATCAGAAGCTGGGAAAGGAGAGCTGACAGTAACTGACTTTGAATGCTGGTAAAGTTGCTTGTTTCATGCATTCTGCCTTGTTCATTTCACATCATTTGAACAAGCTTAAATCAAAACAAACTTGAACTCTGTCTCGTTACATTGTCTGACTTAAGTGTAACTTGTGTTTGTTATTGTCGGTTGCAGGTTTTGTGCTAATTAGTTGGTACTTGGTAAAAACTTGGGGCTGCACTGGAATGCACCCTAGAAGTATGACTCTCAATTACAAACTTTATGGGTCACATGCACAGTTTTCATAGACCATCTATGTCAGACTTTCAGGGGGCCTGTGAAGACTGCATCACACGGACCAGTGAGACTGAACTGTGAGACTTCAGTCTTTCAGTTAAGTCTCTCCTTGTGGTTCCAACAAGGAGCCCCGAGAGTTTGTCTTCAGACATCCATTCTTCTCCAGTTTGGTCTGCTGTGGCTTACGATGCAGCCCCCACTTCATTGGCCATCACAGCATGCCAAACTAATTAGTGTAATGTGCATGGAATTTGCTAAAGTGCCACATTGTACCACCAAAATATTAATTAGAACTTTGCTAAATGTTATATTCAGCACATTTTTTTCGGCAAAACAAAACAAACTAAACTTGTCTTAGGGTAGCTGTCCACTTCAAGACTAGGAATTATGGAGCAAACAGTCTGCAACATAGAGACAATTATATTCTTTTTGACTTAATGGGGATTTTAACACTGGAATTCTGGTAAGGTCTTCAATGTATTGTGCCCTTATCTCTTGATAAGTTCTGCAGGATCTGATAAATGTTTCTCTCCCCTTTACTGGTTAATTGCAGATTAGTAATAATGAATCTGAGCAGACCACCATGTAGTCCTGCTCTGCAACCACTTCACTGCTTTCCACATTAAAACCATAACATTTCAGAAAATTGCTTTTGGCTGCATTTTGCAAGGTGATTGTTTCCTGTGCGGCTACTCCCATATTAGGCCATCTGTTCTATTATTGGTCGATCATGTCTGCACGAGAAGCGTTGTGCTAAATGCATATATGTTAAAGTTTTGGCGCACACAAACCAGTGTTCACACAGGTGATTAGAGTACAGCAACAAAGCTGCTGCTTCTAAGTGTAACTTCATTCCCCTCCTATGAGCAAACTAAAGAGGAAATAACTCCTCCTAGTAATAGCATCCCACAACTTAACCTTACTATGGCCATAAAATTCCAATGGCCCTTCTGATTTTTTTCCTTGGTTCAAGAGTCAATAGCTTCAGTGCCGTTTCCAGGAGGAAGACCTGTTGGTTGCTACCATGTCCACAGAACACCTACTGCACATGATGATAATATGATTTGCACACCTCTCTGGTGGTTTAAGGGTTGGGAAGGCTCATCCATGCAGAAGCTTACGATGTGCAGCGGGGGGGGGGTGCGCAATGAATACAGTATTTTACCATGTATTGCACCCCCTTCCCATTCATTAACTGAGACAGATGACCAGTCACCCCAAGGACTGTGTAAGTGGCTTTTTAGTCCACCAAAGGGCCACATTTTGTAGTTAACAATTCTGAATAGAGGTTGAGAAAATTAGATTGAACCCTTGAATGCCAGAGAGTCATTCAACCCATTGATTAACAATGCATTGGAAATCTCTACAATTACACTGTCCCACTTTAGCCCAGTGGGTGCTAAAGAGAGTTAAGTTCTAAGGCAGAAGCAAGGACGGGTCCTATTTGTGGTGTAAATATAGTTCTTGCTATGTGGTAGAGGAAAATTATGTTCTTGCTACTACCAGAGAACTGACTGCGGCCCACAAGAGAAGCGTCTGAGGGCCACTCGCCACGTCTTGGCCAAAAACGGTGCATTAAAAATGACGCCTGAATCAAACTGGCAATATGAGAATGTTGCTCCAATCAAAAGAGCGACATTCTCATGTCGCCTGCTTAAAGATAACATTAAGTCTGTTTTGTCACGTTCTCTTGCCCTGGGGCTTTTGTACCTCATTCGCCAATATAGTGTCCCAGCACATCGTCCCTCTCCCCTGCGCTATGTACCTTACGTCCTCATCTGTGCCAATCGCAGCGTGTAATAAGATATCAAAAAGGCGCAGTCTAGCAGCAATGGCAATCTTGAAATGATTTACCATTCACTGGGTGTGTTTACGTGCTCCTCCTCAGCATGTAACTCATCCTGTTCTGGGACAAGAATATAAAGTCCATAACATTTAGTTTGTGTAGTGCTGCGGATGGCTTTTGCACTGTGCTACTGGCTTCTCTCTGGGAGAAGTTGGGACAGATTGGTCCGGTTTGGTTCCATGACTCATTTCCCTGTAGTCAGTGAATACAAACTATTCTGAATGGCAGATTCTTAGATCTCTCCCATGCCAGTTCGTCCCAGTCCCTAAACTGTCTCACAGAGATGATAATGTAATGAAGAGGGAGGCTGACCATTATGGCCCACCTACCTTGTTACTGGGACTTGTATGAATAAAGTATACAGGGCGACTCCATTGATCCCTCTGTTGCCCTTTTTGCTCCATATGTATTGTATAATCTGTTTAACCCCTTGGATGCTAATTTCCAACATATTGTAATTTCACGTGTGAGACCTTTCTAGCATCCGTGTTCTTAATTTTTATTTATTTATTTCTTTTGGGGATCCTACCAATGCGTCTCATCCCATTGAATAGCTGTGATCTAAATAACCTTGTTGAATCATTTGGTGTCACCAGCATTGTAGCAGATCATTTCTTCCTGAAAAAATCCATCCATTTGCTTTCTAGTCCATCTGTACCTTCACTATTAAACACATTAGCACACATGGTCTGACTTAAGTTTCAGTCATTCGCTTTGAGTATATGTCTTCCAGCCTATTGAGGAGTCAGTTGGAAGCATGACCTATTTCATAATTCACATTTAATAGGTTTGTGTGCTTACCCCATATGTTTAACTTCAAGCAACAGAGCACTGAGTACCCCAGATTGTATATATCTATCTTGTTTTTAGTGGGTTACTACACCTTTTGTCTAATTGTCAGTTTCAGTACTGAACAGTAATGTTTTATTCTTACTTGTTATTTTAGTAGTAAATAGTAATTTAGTTTACCTGCTGTGTTTTGTCTTCTTTAAATGGGTTACACTGAATCGGATATTTATTTTTTCTATTCTTTCCACTTTCACCAGCGTATGTGCCCTCCACCTGCAGTCTGCCTAGGGGGTCTACACTCACACTCAATCTCTCTCTCTCACTCTTACAATCCTTTGGAGATAGTTTTGCAGGCTGTTTTTACAGACTGCAGAGACAGGCATAACACATTATTAAAAGTGGAAGGAATAGAAGAATGAAATAGCTGATTCAAGGCAAGTAAAGATTATTATTTGGTACCGAGATGTCATTCACACTTATCGCCTTAGCTTGCTTCATGGTGCTTTAAAAACCTTTCTAAGAACCAAGCTCCTAATGTGGAAATGCGCATGTAAGTGGCATTTAATCTAACTGACTAACCTTTTAAGAAACAGAAGGTTGTACAAAGCATAGTTTTGCAATGTGTTGCCTATTCTCCTGATCTTTAAATTGTTAAATGAGAGCAGTCATGTTTTTAGGGGAAAAAATAGCGCTTTTTCTACTTCCACTGCTGGAAGATGTTTCTTTCAAAAGCGTTTACAGCTCAAACTTTGTTTTACGATGAACTGCAGTTCTCTGTTCTGCACACCAGAGCTTGATGTTTTCATCACTTAATCTGGAGTGTTGCAGTCAGTGACTCAAAATACGCCACAGGGTGCATTATTAGCAACATTTTCCTGTAACAAGTTAACTCTGCTAACATTTTCAACTGTGATAACTTTTGTTTGAAAACTCTTCCAGCGGTGGCCATACTCTTGCTTTACTTACCAGGGCTGAAATGCTGACATTTTCTCCACCAGTAGATTGAAGTTTAAGTAAGTCCTGATGTATGCCAATATAGCTACAAATATTCTCCTGCACAGTCCCCCCCCCCCACACACACACACACACACACACTAAAAATATTTACTGGCCCTTTAACAGGAACAGTATGTAGAATTAATTCATATAACAGTGAGATACATCAGTATATTTTTCTTTTGCATTGGAAGTCTGCTGTTGCCTTTAGCTGAATACTTCCATTTCACAGTCTCCTTCTCTTTTGGGTGGGACTGGGGAGACAGTTATATGGTTTGCTCATTCAGATGGCTTGTGTCTATTGTGGATTATAGAGAGAAGTGCACTAAATGCTGCAGACTTCCAGTGGTGTATGGAGAACTCCTACCTAGATAAGTCCTTCTGTTAACCAGTTGAGTGCTAGAGGGGTTGCCGATAAGCAACATTCTACTTATTCCTATAGCTGATCATTTTCCTTTTACATTTAAGGGCTATTGTGCTGCAAACCAATTGCACCATGGGGAGAAATGAAAATCTTTTCACCGATTAACCTCTTTTTAATCCCATGAATGTTGGAGAGGTTACCAATGCATTGCAAAGCAATTCATTGGAGAACCTTCTGATATTCAAGGTGTTAAAAGCACCTATTTAATTAGTGAGTATTTGTAGAATGATTATTTGTATATTATAATGGTTAGTTTGCTCCAGATTTCACCTCTTTAGCTTACTGAATACTGCCCGTAACCTTTGAGTCCATTGCCCACTCCTCTGATTCTCAAAGGTTTCATTTTTACGAAGGGATATTGCTACAAGCAAATACTTTAAGGCTCATTGTTATTTCTCACTGATACCAGTTCCCCATTTACAAAGAGCTTGTGCTAATTTTCAAACCCCTTGTTCTCTCCCCTCCCTCTAGTCCTTGCTGTTGCTGGCGTACCTCATACGGAACGGATCAGAGCGGGTCGTCACAAGCGCCAGAGAACACATTTATGACTTGCGATCCTTGGAAAATTATCACTTTGTAGGTGAGTATTAGCAAAAAGAAATAGAAAATGTAGAGGAGGGTTGAGGATGTGGGAAGAAAAAAATTAAAGCAGTTGTCGGACTTGTCACTCACCTGAACGTCTTCACATGCTGCAGAGGCCTAATTGGGCCCGAGCCGCTGCAGGCTGTGTGAAGAGCAGATTCCAAGACATGGGGCCCTAGAGTATTAATTAGCGAGGAGAGGAACTTTTTGCCGAGAGAAAAAAACCTAATAACAAAACAAGCAGCAAAACACGAACGGCACGGGTTTATATTAAAATATGCACCAGGGACTGGTCCCCTGTGGCGGCAGTAAGAAAAAGGAGTGCTTTAATTATAAACCGGGAAAAAAGGGTCTGCCCTCCAAACATACGTGCTGCTATTTGAAGCTGGGTTTATTGTAACTCCCGCTCCCTCCAGCCTACACCAAATAATATTTACAGTGCAAAGAAAGAGGGTGTGTTTTGAATGCATTGACTCTTTAACCTTTTGAGTGCCAGGGGGTACACAACACATTGCTCTGCAATGCTTTGCATACCCCTCTGGCACTCAAAGGGTTGAGGACCAGAAAGGTTTGCAACACTCTTTGCATACTTCTGTGGTCCTTTAACCCTCTGAACGCCAGAAAGGTACACAGCGCATTGCATTGGATACTTCTCTGGCACTCAAAGGGTTCATTGTTTAAAGGAGAACTAAGCCTTCCTCATGATAAAAGTGCGTACACGTCTTAACCCCTTAAGGACCCATGACGGTCCTGGCACGTCATGGGTACATCATGCGATAAGGAACCTTGACGTGCCCGGACAATCATGGAATTTAGGTCTCCCCATGCGGCTGTCGGGGAGCCCCGATTTGGATTTGTGCAGCCGGTCCTTAAGGGGTTATTATCTCTGTAAAATCCTGAAGGGCCGTTTTGAATTTGGTCATCGCTCTTTGGTTGAAAAGAGAACATCTTTTACCCTTTGAATGCCAGAGGGGTACGGAATGCATTGCTCTGCAATACGTTGCATACCCCCTGGCACGTGAAGGGTTAATCAGGCCTAAATGTCGTTAAATAGGCTCATGCACACTGCCTGCTTCAATTTTGAAGAAAAAAAAATATCCTGCGATAAGGACCCATGACGTGCCTGGACTGTCATGGAATTCAGGGCTCCCCGTACGGCTGCACACCATTCGGGGAACTCTGATTTGGATTTGCGCAGCCGGTCCTTAAGGGGTTAATATCTCTAAAATCCTGAAGGGCCGTTTTGAATTTGGTCATCACTCTTTGGTTGAAAAGAGAACATCTTTCACCCTTTGAGTGCCAGAGGGGTACGCAATGGATTGCTCTGCAATACGTTGCATACCCCTCTGGCACGTGAAGGGTTAATCAGCCCTAAACGTCGTTAAATAGGCTCATGCACACTGCCTGCTTCAATTTTGAAGAAAAATATATATAATCAGCAAGTGTTATGTCTGCCTCCATTGATATGACATCCAGGACTGCTTAAAGGGATAGTAACACTTCGTTTTAACTTTATTTTATTTTGTAGGCATTAAAAAAACATGAAGAATGATATAAGTCTTATCGCTCAAACCTTTATGGTTTATGAGATATTCACAAGCAAAGTTCCCCTCCCCGCCCCTTTTACCTAGTGTAAGCCATCTCTTCTCAGATGTGAGTCTGGTTGTATGACAGTACAGATAACAGAAGGGGACAATTTTCTTTGTATGAAAACAATGAAAGCCCTTCCCCCCTTGATAAGTTTTTCAGCTTTTTCCATTATCTTAATTGAAGATTGTCCCTCTCTGCAGTCTACCTGGGCACCTCCCTTCTGATTTGGTTGAACAGGGGGGGGGGGGTACTTTGTTTGTGAATATCTCTTAAACCATAAAGGTTTCAGAGATAAGACTTATATCATTCTTCATGTTTTTTTAATGCCTACAAAATAAAATAAAGTTAAAATGAAGTATTACTATCCCTTTAAAGATATTCTTCCTTGAACAAAGACACAAGGACAAAATGCATAGGGGCCGTTAGGATTTCCTGGCCGTATTAAGGTAAGTGGGTGGTTCTTAGGAAGCTTTAGCTTTCCTATAAAATTAAAAAAGTGAGACTGGTAAGGAGGCCGTAGAAAGGAAGATTATTGTACTGAGGAGTAGCTGTGCATTGTAGAGGCAGGTTACCTGCAATTAGGAGCCTCTGGAGCACTGTGCGTTGTCTGCCCAGTAAAATGTGTTAATTTACTTGAAATTGGCTCTTTGAGTGTGGTTTAGCATATTCTTTAATGGGGGCAAGAGCAGAGCTGAATTAATGAGCAGGGAGCATAGTTCTCATGAATGTTATTTATTTTTAATCATAGCAATTAACCCCTTATGTTACAGAGGGGTCAGCAAGACACGAGAGGGGGTTTAGACTTGAGTGCCCAGGTTGCAAAGCAGCTTGTTACTGACCTCACTTAACACTCAAGTGGTTGGTCCCATCTGTGTTTCAGGAACAGTTCACTGCAGACCTTTAACTCATTGAGCACCACGGAGGTATCAAGGCATAAAGTGCAGATGTATACAAACCATCTGTAGATTAGATAAACGTTGAAAAAAAAAAAAAGTATTTGTCCCCTATGTTGCAGTTGGTTTGTTTCAGAATTTTTCTTCTATACAAAGGGTAGACAACCTTTAGCTCTCCAGCTGTTGGAGATTAGTACTCCCATGATCCTAGACCAGCCAATGAGAGCTTTAATACCCCAAAGCTGGAGAACCAAAGGTTTCATGCCCCTGTGCTATACGGATGTGGCTACCTCTGTTCTCTTCACATAAGGTGTGCAGGAATTGCCTAGGTTTCACCTGAGTTGTTTTTTTTTTTTTTTTTTTTTTTTTTTTTTTTTTTCCTCCCTCTCCCCAGATGAGAATGGAAAGGACCAGGGCATTAACATCCGACAGAAGGTGAAGGAGATGGTGGAGTTTGTCCAGGACGATGACCGGCTTCGAGAGGAGAGGAAGAAAGCCAAGAAGAACAAGGACAAATATGTTGGGGTGTCCTCGGACAGTGCCGGGGGGTTTAGATACAGTGAGTACTGTGTGTGTTCTGCACGTAGCGATGGAAAATGGACCCATGGTGATTATAGCTTGGCATTGCGGACATACTGCAGAGAAACATTACCAGGGAAACCAGTAGGGTTGCAAGTTTCAAACATTGCATTAATTAAATATTCTATAGATTATTTCTTTGGTTTTTCGACATAATCAACAAAATTATAAGAGCACCTTGCAATAATTACAAATGTTGCTTGCATGGTTATGCTTATTTTTATATCCACAAATACATGTGTGTAACTATACTGCTTTGAATGTGATAATGATTTGGTATAATAAAATATGAATCAACCAAATCATTTTTTATGATATTTCATTAAACCTTTGGGTGCCAAACTCATAAATTGTACCCTGGGATGGCAAAGTAGGCCTGAAAGGCCAAGCCTGTGAAAATTATAATCTTGGCTTTAAAAGCTTCATCCTGCATTTCCTTTGCAGGGAGAAGCCTGAAACCGGTCAGCACTGCAGGGCCAAGTTTAAAAGTTAAAATACACATGGTATTTTAAAATTAAACAGCATGGGAATGACTGTCTCACTGTTAGCCGCAGAACTACACATACACTGTTTCCCCAGCCTTGTTCCACTAGTAGCTTCAGAACTGCACACACACTTTGAGTCCCCAGACTTGTCTCACTGCTCAGTGGTAGCCACAGAACAAGCCATACTGCTTCCCCGGCCTTGTTTTACTGGTAGTTGCTCTCCTGGAATTTTCTGTTATGTAAACTTATCCCACTGGAGTACCGTTTTTTTCTCAGGTTGGCACTAGGTACTGAATACAGTATGAAATTCCTTGGTATTGAAAGATTTTAATATCTTTGAAGTGATAGAAGTGTAAAAAACATGTTTTTTTTGTTCCTATAGAGCTGCATTCTAGAAACGTTTGCACACTAGCTTGCATTGATGTAAATGAATGCCTACTTTCCAAAATGGTATACTCTGTGTACCTTCTTCATATCTGTAATAGCGGTAACCATTTTTAATGCAGGGCGGTGATTTACAAAAAAAAAAAAAAAAAAAAAAAATGACCGGTATAGCTTGGTGCTCCTATGGAATGTCAATTCATATCAACGGGGTACAGTTTTTGGGGGGCTGGAACCAAGTACTGATTGTAGTGTTAAATTCTGTGGTGTTGAAAATGTTAGTATCTTTTGAACTCTAAGCTATTGTTGTTTTTTTACTCTAATGCCACGTTCTGGAAATGGCTGTGCACACTAGCTTAGGGGTAGAAATTCAAGTGACATCTTGTTTAATGTGTCTGGCTGTGTATTTTACAAAATTATGTTTCTCTACCTTATTCTTCATTTGTGTATTTGTTACAACCATTATCACAGTCATGTTGTATATGAAAAATTTAAGCAATTAGATTGTAGTTGGCCTAGTTTTGTGCTCATGACGCCCCCTACTGTTTTTCAGCTCATACCAATGGGGTATCATTTTTCTTGAAAGCGCAGTAGTTAATATAATAGGAAATCACAAGATTTCAGTACCTTGTAAGGGTTGGAAATGTAAAAATGCATATTTTTCCTTTAGCATCTCCTTCTGGAAACATTTGAGTGCACAGGCTAAAGGTAGAAAGACCAAGTAGTCCTCATTTTATGCTTTAAGGTGTCTGTTTTGATGTTATGGTGTAATTAAGCCTTCAAGGTATGGTTAGTGCATTTTGATTATCTCCATGAAAATGTCAGTTGAAATTCTGTTGTGTGCTGTTACTAGTTTGGGGCTCCAGGGGAGGACATTAATTAGCTTATAGAGATTGAATGTGAATGTAGACGGGAGAAGTGGTTTTTATGTCATACTTTTATTTGTTATGCAAAACTTGCCTGCTTGTTTTCTTTATATAGCTGGACACATCAGAAGAGTAGGAAAATGTTGGAAAATAATGTTCCTTGCCTCCCTGGAGGAGAAAATTCCCCAAATCACCAGCATTCAAAGGGTTTATTGTTACAGCCCTTGAAACTAGTGGGCCAGACCTTTATACAATCATTAGATATCGGGCATCACTAGGTATTTGCTGCAGCAGAACATGGATATAGGGAGGTAGCCAATGCTAGTGAATGATATACCACATAAAAACAATTTTTTATTTTGATACTATTCAAGTGTATAAACCTGTAGGTACCAGATTGCTGGGCAGTGCATTGTGAAGCAATCCATTGTACACCCCTCTGGTCCTTAAAGGGTTAATATCGTGCAGCGATGTGGTTTACGTAGTGACTTCTCATGTACATAGTCGGATTTTTCCATGCAAGTATAACAGATATGTTAGATTAGCTAACACATGCAGTAGGGTTGTGCAGGCCCTGGATCTCTCCTTGCAGTATGTCCCTTGAGCTTATGCTATCTCGCACTTCTGCTTCGGACCTCTCCTCGCTGCCTGTGCAGCATGGACACGGGTCGCTGCATCTGCACCTCGCTGTGCTGCTTCCTCTCTCTTTCTTTGTGGTTCTGGCAGGTGACAGTCCTGGATCTTCCTGCTCTGTGCCTGTCATTGGGCACCTAAGTATTTTAGTTCAGCTAAAACAATGTATTTTAAAACTAAATGAGTTGTCCCTTTTGCTGTAAAAGTAGCCAGCAGCATGTTGCTTTGCTGTGTGTTGCAAGCTACTGCAATAGCTCAAAGGGTTAACTTCATACATGAGGCACTTATGATTGGGATGCTTTCTTCACTTTCTCCAATCGTTGGTTAATGCCACTTGCTTTTCCCTAAAGTGTCCTCTTTGCCCCAACAACTAAGTTTGATCTGCCTATACCTTATGCTTCAAATTGTGCAATTTCTGAAATATTTAAAGCTGTATCCACAAAGCTAAAGAGGTGCAATTATGAGGCAATTGCACCATAGGGGGTCAGTTAAAATATCCCAAATACTCATCGACTTAAATGTCACGTTTAACCCTTTGAATCCTAGAGAAGTCTCCAACCCATTGTGCAGCAATGCTTTGGAGACCTCTCGATCAATCAGTGGGTTAAAAACAACTGAAATCAATGGGAATTTCCATTGGTCTCCTATGATGTAGCTGGTTTGCCCCAGAATTGCTCAAATCTAGTTTTGTAAATAGCCCTCAGTTGTTTATTTTTGATTCCTCTGTGCATGGCATTGTATGTAAGTGTTAGTTTCCATACAGTGCCAGACACACAGATGGAAGTAACCTCACAGAAACGGGTGTATGATACAATATTGGCCCTTAAAGGAACAGAGGGGTGTGCAACACATTGCTTTGCAATGAGTTTCACACTCCTCTGGTCTTTGAAGGGTTAAATGCCAATTTTAGAAGAGTCTTGTATTATTTCTAGGTACTTTCCTGTTATCTGGAACCATTTTCAAAACACTTTTCAAACATTTTTAAACAAAATATTTATTATAAACAACAGATTCTGACAGTAAATTACAGCAACAAGAATTTGTTTTGAAAATGGTTCTGGATAACGGGAAAGTACCCATTTCTAAGATATAATCAGCTTTTGGTGTATTGTAAACATGCAGCCTTTTGGTTGCACTTTGATCTCTACTTTCAGTCTCCATTGTTGCCCCTTTGTGGATACTGCTGCTTTAATGTCTCTGTTGACTGCACTTCAGATGATAGGTACGATTCTGAGCCAAGAAATAAGTGGGATGAGGAGTGGGACAAAAGCAAGACAGGGTTTCCATTCAGTGACAAGCTGGGGGAAATAAGTGACAAGATTGGAAGCACCATAGACGACACAATCAACAAGTTTAGGAGGAAAGACCGGGAAGATTCC
This sequence comes from Rhinophrynus dorsalis, assembly GCA_037306005.1. Classification (NCBI taxonomy): domain Eukaryota; kingdom Metazoa; phylum Chordata; class Amphibia; order Anura; family Rhinophrynidae; genus Rhinophrynus; species Rhinophrynus dorsalis. The sequence continues at coordinate 72,598,646 of CM074721.1, read as the reverse complement.
CCAGAGAGAGGCAGGTGAGTTTGCTGTACACGAAGGTCCCTCAGGCCATGTGCAATGTCATTGGTAAAAGAGGTAGTAAATTTTAAAGTAAGACCCTTTTCAATTGTTGGCCATTCCCTTAGCTTAGAAGTTATAACAGTCCTCTCCATTTGCCCAGCAGTGCTCCATGATCTTCAGGACTGTGTGGTGACAGCACATCATTTAGGGCTTATGGGAGATTTCTGTCCTGTCCATGCAAGTCTGATGTCTGATTTGTCCACGCATTGTTTCAATGGAGAGGATAGCAATGCTGCTTCTCTCCCATAAGTGCTAAGTGAGGAGCAGATATCATGGAGTGCCACAGATCTGTTATCTGCAGGCCAGACTGAGAGAATGTGAGAGTTTTAAAGCGGAACTTTCATCTTATATAAAGTGCACCTTCAATAATTAAGCAGGCAGCGACTAATTTTATAATATATCTATTACCTCTCAAAAGTAGGCAATTGTACAGTAATCCTTTATCTTAGGAGACTGGAAGCCAGGCATCAACGCAGACATCTTGTCTGCTTGCCTGCACTGTCAGTCCCAGTCTCCATTGAGAACCATTGCAGTGTGCCACAAGGAAACCGGAAGGGACTGACGGCGCAGGCGCACAGACTGCAATAACCTGGCTGTGTGTCTCCTAAGATAAAGAATTTCTTTGCAATCGGCTACTTTTGAGAGGTAATAGATATATTATGAAGCTAGTCGCTACCTGCTTAATTATTGCAGGGTGACTTTATATAAGATAACAGTTCCGCTTTAAGCTATTGGAACTCTGTTCTCATAGCTTCAGTGGGAGTGCCAGTAGATTTTAAAGGATCTTATTTATCATTTGTACACCCTTTTAAACCCTTTGAGTGAAAAGTGTTAGCACCAGTTTTCAGTGGCCAAATTGAATACCCCTGTCATGTAAAGTTAAGAAAACCCTTAAAGGGATAGTAATGTTTAATTATTGAAGTAAAATCGAGTTTTCTTCTTTTTTATAATGATGTGTATCAAGAAAACGTTATTAAGCGCTGCCGTTTTTCATTTATAGTCTAATAAGTTTCCCCCTCCCGCCCTATCCACTTACCTCAGCAAGCCAGCCTGGAGAGAATGCGACGAGTGACAATCTTCTTACAGCATAAGGAAAAACCTGCCCTCCTTTGTCAATGGGGCAGACAATCCCTTATACTGAAAGTGGAAAGATTGTCCCTCGATGCAACCCGTCTGGTCCGTGGATCAGATTCCAGATCTGAGGGGAGGCTGCTGAAGTAAGTAGAAGGGGCTGGAGGGGGAAACTTTATTAGACTATAAATGAAAAACGGCAGCGCTTAATAATGTTTTCTTGATGCACATCATAATAAAAAAAGGTTATTAAACGCTGCAGTTTTTCATTTATAGTCTAATAAAGTTTCCCCCTCCTGCCCCTTCTAATTACTTCCGCAGCCTCCCCTCAGATCTGGAATCCGGTCCGCGGACAGGACGTGTTGCACCGAGGGACAATCTTTCCACTTTCAGTATAAGGGAAAGCCTGGCCCATTGACGAAGGAGGTCAGGTTTTTCCTTATGCTGTAAGAAGATTGTCACTCGTTGCATTCTGTCCAGGCTGGCTTGCTGAGGTAAGTGGGAGGGGGAAACTTAATTAGACTATAAATAAAAAAACGCAGCGTTTAATAACGTTTTCTTGATACACATCATTATAAAAAAGAATAAAGAAGACTATTTTACTTCAGTATTTAAACATTACTATCCCTTTAAAGGAGCCAAGTAAAAAATAGCACACAGTCGTTGGTAAAAATGTATATGTAATGTATTATGTAGCGTCAAAGAATAAGATCTGTGACTCTTACACATGGTTAAAAACAATAACAGGACACCTTGGTATCCCCTGCTTCAACAACTGAGTAAGTGGAAAACCTTATGGATATAAACAATATCAGCTGTAACTGTAGTCTGTGGTGTTGGATATGCTCAATCTGTTTAGACTCCGGTAGTGCTCACTTCGATTAGGGTTTGAGTTTATATTTGTACCAGCAGAATATTCATTTCCATATGCACGTGTTAAGTATATTCACATTATATGTACACTTATGATTATACATGCCTACCTTATGTTCACTGCTTTGCCCTTTTCACTTCATACTGTTAAGTGTTTAACATACGGATCTGGAACATTGTAGACAGGGGAAGGATAGTCCCCTAGTCTACTGTAACAGTTGATACTGTTTCTATCGCTAGGGTGTTACTATTACTCAGGAGTTGAAGCAGAGGTTACTATGGCTTCATGTTTATAACCATGTGTATGGTGTTTTGTTTTAATCCTTACTGTTATTTAAAGGGATAGTAATATATGCCCTCCCGCCCCTTTTACTTACGCAGTGCACTCCCCAAGCCGATCCAGACAGTATGCAGCGAGGTACAATCTTTAGTGAGTATAATGAAAATCCTGCCCTCCTTCTTCAAGGGGGGGGTCAGGGTTTTCTTTATGCTCACAGTGAGAAAATTGTCCCTCGCTGCGAGCTGTCTGGTCAAGAGACCGGATTCCACATCTGCGGGGTGGAGCATACAAGAAGTAAAAGGGGCGGGAGGGGGATACTTTAAAACAGAATTACTTTAGATATACAAGTTGGACATGATTAAAGGCATAATAATGTTTCACAAAAAAGCAGCTCCAATTAATCTTCATAGTGTTTGAGCCATGGAGAATGTTATTTCAATACTGTTTGAGTTGTAATTGAATGATAAAGTATCCCCCTCCCACCTCTTTTACCTACCTCCCCTCAGATGTGGAATCTGGTCTCTTGACCGGACAGGTCACAGCAAGGGATAGTCTTCTTACTTTGAGAATAAGGAAAACCCTGCCCCCTTGACAGGTTTTTCCTTATTCTCACTGAAGATTGTGCCTCTCTGCGATCCATCTGGATAGTCTTGCTGCTCCGAGGTGAGCAGTGTTACATGAGTAAAAGGGGCGGGAGGGGGATAGTTTATCATTCAATTACTCTTGAACTTCAACTCTGACAGTATTGAAATAGCACTCTCTACGGCCCAAATATTATGAAAATTAATCAGAGCTGCTTTTTGTTGTGAAATATTACTATCCCTTTAATATACAGCGCAACATGAAACATTACATATGAGCATTCATCGGATATGCATTTATTGGCATACATTACTATCACTTTAATACATTTTGATAGACATTTTTACCTAATGCTTATGCTGTAGATTTGGAACTACATTCCCCTCCTTTGGAGCTTTCTTTTATTTTTGTCTGTTGCGAATATCAATACTTTGGCAGCATACATATTGGCTGGTTGGGGGATGATGAAGTTTTAGTCCCCAACAGATCCAGGACCTTATTTACTGTATATGTAAATTACAGCCTCTTCTCTGCCAAAACTGATTACCATTGGTGTATGCCAGTAGTTGTCAACTAGGGAACAGCGGGTTCCAGCTTAGGATGTTACTTTTTTGGTATGAAGACTAAAACATTGATGTAACTAAACCAACAAACTTACATGTGAGTTCCCCATCGACCATAAGAACCACAAACCCTACAAGTTTGGTCTGTGTCAGCTTGGTTTATTATAAAATGTTGCAGAATTGGGAAAAATGGTCAGATCCATTATAAATTGGTTATGAAAAAATGAAGTAGGGATAGAGTAATGTCTAACAAAGTAATTTCAGTGAAAGTTGGCACTAGTTCAGTTATCACTTTTTGCTAGGTGGCCCCTTATCCAAGCTATTGAGCTTCTAATAAAACGTTGTGCATACCAACTATGTTTTGCGCAGAGTAAAGTTGGTGCAGATTTGTGCACGTGCATTAGATACTTCTCACTTCCAGCTAACAAGGAGAAATCCTCCGTCATAGGAGGAGGCTGGATCGAGACTCTACGTGGGGAGGGGAGCAGAGGAGGATTGACAGACTGCGGTGCACAGCTGTACCCGCAGTCAGTCCGGAAATAAGACACCATCATTTTTAAACCTTTAATTTTAGCAATACTACAGATTTATAAAAATAAATTTAAATCAAATTTTCAAGCTAATCTCTATATTTACTTAAGTGTTAGCCAGACCTGTATAGGGGTGATCGTTAGAGCAATTTCAGTGCCTCATAGGGGGAACAGTGAATTCCCAATTTAATTTTCAATGTCCCCTTTGCTGCTGTTGGTGTGCCCTAGAACTGCACCACTTTTGCAATGTCCAGTGGTCTTTTGAATAAATATTGTAACACTTTCCTTTCCCATCCAGTGACAGTGATGAAGACAGGAAAAACAGCCGAGCAAAACAAACAGAGTTCAAAGATGAGGAGGAGATGGTGACCACCAAACACATCCACATCACTCAGGCCATGGAGACCACCACCACTCGCCTCAAACGTACAGGGAATCCATCCAAGACTATTGATCTAGGAGCTGCAGCAAACTATACAGGAGACCAGGGCAGCCCAGAGATGACCTCTTCCAATCAGAATCAAACAGCCACAGCCAAGGTGAACTATCTTTGTATTGTGTAATCATGTGGGGTTTGTTTACTGAACATGATCTCCTGTTTAAACAGGAATAGAGGACATGATTGGGGCCTGCACAAGAAACCTCTGGGGGTGGGGTGGGGGTCACATGCAGCCTCAGGGCCTGCAATTGTCCATAACTGTTGTACTATTTAAAGTGACAGTCAATTTCATTCTTGACTTCACATGTTCAGCATGTGCCTAATATGTACATTCAAATTGCCTATACTTTTATTTTTTTCATTAATTTTTCACTTTTATGTTCCTGACAGAGCTCAGTGAATCTCAGTACACAGAGGGCTTTCTGTCAGGACTGTGAAAGCATGTACAATGAGACTGTATTGCACTATACCTGCAGCACTGAATGCTCTGTATGCTGTAGTGGAGGCAGGCTTTTCTACTGCAGGGATATTGTCACAGTGTATCATGTTCCCTGCCTTCACAATCCCGGACAGAACGCTCCCTAGAAACAGAAATTCATTGAGCTCATTGTCAGGGATACCGAAGTGTTCGCAAATAGGTGGATATGGAAAAAATTAAAAGTATAGGTAATTTGGCTTTGTGTATTATGCAGAATATGTGAAATCAAAATGGAGGTTCACTGTCCTCTTGATATAGTAGAATGTGAGGAATGCAAAGGAAAATTACTCCCTACAACATACTAAGATAAAGCATATAAAAGCATAGAGTTTGACGGCAGATAAGAACCAATTGGCCCATCTAGTATGCCCATTTTTCCTGCTGTAAAAACCTCAAACTTTTTTTGGTCTTTGGTCTTGTCTTATGTTCAGCACAGCCTTATGCCTATCCCATGCATGCTTAAATTGCATCACTGTATTAACTTCTACCACTTCTCCTGGTAGTCTATTCCACTTATCTACTAGCCTCTCGGTGAAGTAAAACATTATTACATTTCATCTAAACCTGTGTCCCTCTAGTTTTAGGCTATGTCCTCTTGTCTTAACATTTTTTCTCCTTTGAAATGTACTTCCATCCTGCACTTTGTTGAATCCCTTCATGTATTTGAATGTTTCTATCATATCCCCTCTCTCTCTTCTCTTCTCCAAGCTATACATGTTCAGATCATTTAGTCTATCCTGATATGTCTTATCCTGTAAACCAGTCACCATTTTAGTAGCCTTTCTCTGAGTTCTCTAGAGTATCCTTCAGGAGATGGGGTCTCCAGTACTGTACACAATACTCTAGGTGAGGTCTAACTAGAGATCTGTAGAGTGGTGTGACCACTTCCTTTTCCCCTCTCAAACTGCTATTGTTTGAGAGATATCCTCCGCTAAAGTTCCCCTCTCCCTCCCCTTATACTGACGTTAGCTGTACGCCGACAGCAGGAGTTCCTAGTCCGGGAACCGACAGGTGGCTCTTCAGCAGTAGCACAATTTAAAAAGAAATACTTCTTTGGAACAGTCTACAAAGTGTGCCTGGTTTGCAAGCACACTTTTTAGACCGTTGCAAATAAGCATTTCTTTCTAAATTGCGCTATTGTGGCTCTGTTGAAGAGCCTCCTCGTGTCGGCCGACACGGATCTCCTTCTATCAGCTTTATAACTGACATCAGGAGAAGGAGGGACTTTAGTGGAGGATATCTCTCAAACAATAGCATTTGAGAGATAGGACTTGTGGCATATTGTTTATTTTTTCTTAACCTCTAAAAAAGTATAAGCATTTTTCACTGTCGTCCAATACAGGTTACTGGTAACACCGGGAGGCGTCAGTCCCCTTTAAGTAGGCAGGAACATTCTCTAAATGTATGCAGGGGGTGGAGCCTCCCTTCCCTCTTAGGCTGCAGTTCACCTAGCCTGCTCAGAATTGTTTGTTCCTGTGTAAGACACACAGGTGGAGAACATCTCTCTTCAATTTTTAGTTGTTTGTTATTTTCTGTCAAATATGGAATACCACCATTAGGCCGGGTTACCAGGACTGACAATGCCCTCTCCAAAGTGGCTAGTTTCAGTAGCCAGAGCAATTTGGTGGACCTTAAGCTCTGAAGAGGGAATAATCTTGATTTCAAGTGATTCCCTGGGCATTCCTCTCTGAGGTACTCCTCTTTCCCTGGTGACCTGAAGACAGAAGATCTGCAGAAAGGTGAGCCACCCTTTGAGTGCTGAAGGTCCACTTGTCCCACAGTGTCCCTTAACTGGGCTTGTATTTGGGAGTTCATTGCGCACTCCAGCACTCATTGGGTGTTTATATATATATATATATATATATATATATATATATATATATATATATATATATATATATATATATATATATATATATATATATAATGTGTGTGTGTCTGTCTGTGGTTTTGGAGCAGTTTATATGGCATATTAACCCTTTCTCTGCTGGTTTGACTAGTTTAATGGGGTTTTGGGACATTTCCTTTATAGAGTGGTGTTTTCTTATGTTGTACATGTGTTTACTATGTATTCTTAACCTTTTCCCTTTGGGGGTTAATTTTATTAAAAAATTATGTTCTGCTCCTTTAAGGCGCGCTTTACCGCACGGACGCCATTGCTCCTTTACTTTCAATGGGCTTACACTGTTTGGGACGTATCTCTGGAACCGCTTCACACAGCGAATTCAGAGAAGGCTCATTTTTCTTGTCTACCCTTGCTCTATCATCCGGTTTATAGTTCAAGTGTGTTGGGGGGCTTCGGGCACTGTTTTGGGGTACTTTTTGGGAAAAACTACATTTCCCATGAGCACTTGATTTGCGCCTAATTTCTGATTGGCTCCCGTCGCGGCAGCCATTTTGGGCACTTTTCTTAATGAGTATCCTATACATGGCTTGGACAATCCTTTTCTCCTCTGCAGATTGACCCTTCGCCTGCCAGAACAGTCTATATTTAGCGTTTCTGGGGTGAAATATCAATCTTACACACTACAGTTGGGTGATTCATTATACAGTTGGTTATTTTGACAATGTATGAATGTCTATACCGCTGGAGCTAGGGACTAGACCTAAGACTAAGGAAGCTGGGGTTCAATATCCCCCATTGCGCACTGCTCTTCCTGTCACACAGGGCTACCTGGAGTGTTCTCTGGTCATTTCTGCCCAGCAGGTTCTGAGGTTCCTGGTAGCAACCCAGGGCCTTCCAGCCATGCTATTGAGCCAGCTTGGGTGCAAGAGTTTAAGGCTGCAACTGGAGATCTTTACAGCTCTTTGCATCCCAGATACAGGGGGCACTTCAGTTATGGCAGACCCCCTTCTATTATCAGATCCTCCCTGCCTCAACTTCAGGGAGCACCTGATGTGTTAGATTCTTCTGAGGAAGAATTGTTGCTAGTTTGGAATGTTGAGGTTGGTGCTCTTTTGGAATCTTCCAGGTCTCTTAAGGGCTGTATTGCCCGCTCTCAACATTCCATCGGTTCAGGAGGTTCACTCTGTTCCTTCTGATGTTTTTCAGGTGCCTGTAAAGCCCCTTACTCATTTTCCTCCTAACCCAACTCTTGACCATGGACTACTCCAGACAAGTCCTCTTCAGTGTCTAGAATGTTTGCTAAACCTTTTCCCTTTTCTCAAACAGAAATGACTACATGGGTTCATCCCCCTAAGGTGGATGCACCCATATCTAGACTGTCTCAACTTACTGTCTACATGTTTCTGACGCTGCAAGATTGGACTGTCAAGTAACTTGAGGTTTCCCTCAAGTCCATTTTCGCTTCTTTTGGTTCTGCTTTGCGTCCAGCCTTTGCTGTTGCATGGGTTAACCGGGCTGTTGCAGTCTGGACTGTGCAACCCACTGGTGGTCTCTCAGAATTCGCCTACTTCAGAGACATTGTGTCTCCTTGTTATTCTCTCTGTAGATCAACGCTTTTTTTCTGCTGCTGCCCTTGATGCCACCCACATGATGGCAAGGGCCTCCACTACTTCTGTGATGGCTTGGCGTGCGCTTTGTCTTTAGATTGGTCTGCTCTCACTGCTTCCAGGAAAGTTTTCTTTTCTTTGCCTTTTGAGGGTACTTCCTTGTTTGGATCCGAACTTAAGGAACTGATTAGAGGGGCCGCAGGGGTTTGAGTGTCTTCTACCCTTGGTTTCAAACTAAATAAATAAATAAAAGGGTTGCCGTTTACGCGTAATCTGTCTTTTTGTTCCTTTTCTCTCAGTCACGTACAACGAACCAGGTGGTTCCATCTGTTCCGCGTTCCTCCTGGACCATGCAGCAATTGCGGCCCTAGGCCGCATACAAGCCCTAGACTTAGTGTCTGCTTCGGAATGACTCGACACCGTGGGATGATTCAGTGTCGGACTTGTGGGCTTTTCTGGTGGTGTTTGAGGGATACTAGATCCCTTTCCCTCCCACGAAGACGCTATTCAGGTTCTTCTGGACAAGGATGTCCTGGAACAGGTCCCCCCTGCGGTCAGGGGTTCAAGATTCTATTCAAGCCTCTTTGTGATGACCAACAAAAAATAAATAAATAAATAAAAGGGTTGTTGGATGCCGCCCTATTTTGGATCTGAAAGATCTTAATTCCTTTGTAGTGCAGTCTCACTATCATCAGGAGTATCTGCTCACAGTATTCGCTGCGGGGGAGTTTCTTGCTTCTCTGGACCTTAGGGTGCGTATTGCTCTTCCCAATCCTTCTAGAGAGCAGGCAGTATTTGGGTTTAACTGCGCCAGAGGTCATTTTCAGTTTCAGCCTTCCACTGGTCTGTCAACAGCCCCAGGTTTTCAATGGGGCTGGGGGCCTTGATATCCGTCCTCCATCGGGACGGCATCAGAGTTCTTCGTCGCGGACCACTTGCCTTATGCAAGCATCAGCTGCGGACCTTCTTCTTCAGCAGGTCCAGACCTGTATTCAATTCCTTCTTTGCGGTTGGATTGTGAAATAGGTCCAGTCAGACCTTGTTCCGTTCGGCACCTGGGTCTTCTGTTCTATACTTAGAGGTCCATGGTTTTTCTACTGGACTAGGTAACCATCAACTTACTCGAAGGACCTCAATGATCCTATCCCGCGATCGGATACTGGTTTTGAAGTTATTTTTTCTGGTGAGGTAGTCCATCTCCATAATTGAGGCGGTTCCATTTGCCATGGTACATGCCAGAGAACTTCGAGGCTTGTGATATGGACATGCAGGGACCGACCCAGATCTTCGAAAGCTACCGATCTCTCTCTCTCTCCCTCCTCATGTCGAGTTGAGCTTGGAGTGGTGGTTGGGCCTTTCCAATCTCCTCTGGAAAGATCCTTCCTGATTCCCTACTGGACCGAGGTCACTTCGGATGCCAGCCTCCTGGGCTGGGGAGCTGTTCTGGGTCGCTTTAGCACTCAGGGGAAGTGATTCATGGAGGAGTCCCTTCTTCCCATCATCAGGAGTCTCACCTGGCGGCCGAGTCAGACAATGCCTCGGCAGTGGCTTACTTCATCAGTCAGGGCAGGACACGAAGTCTCGCCGCTTGGTTAGAGGTCAAGGCCATTCTGTCCTGGGCAGAAGTTCCTGTCATTTCCGCAGTGATCATTCGAGGTGTAAACAACGTTATGGCAGACTTCTTCAGTCGTCACGCAGTCGACTTGGAACGTGGGAACTACATCAGGACGTGTTTCAACTCCTAGTTTGAGATGGGGAATCCCTCAGTGGATCTGATGGCAATGGGACACAACAGGAAGGTTCCGCCATCTTGCTCTCTGTGGAGAGGCACTTTAACTCTGATGCTGATGCAATGTCCATCCCTGGACATCCTCTCTGGCCATTTTTTCTCCTCTCCCTATGTTAATATGGGCGTTACGGAAATTGTAATTGGTATGTTGTCCGGTAATTTTGATTGTTCTAGATTGACATTGTCAGCCATGGTCTCTGGGGTTTTGACCCTATCTGTGGTGGAGTCAGCTTGGCTCTCCTTTCGTCCAGCTCTTCTTCTACAGGGTTATCTGTGGAAGACTATGTTTTTCGGCTCAATTTTTTGGCCTATGTGTTGAATCCTCGATTTTAAGGAAGAAAGGGTTTTCTTCTGCTGTGGTGTCTACTATGCTACCCGCTCGTAAGCCTGTTTCTTCCAAGATCCATCACCGAGTCTGGTTGACCTTTGTGTCATGGTGTGCTGACAGGGATCTGTTTCATGCCTTTCATCTTCCTACTGTCCTGGCCTTTTTGCAGGACGGTGTCGATAAGGGGCTCAGTCTGAGTTCTCTGAAGGTCCAGACTTCGGTGCTCTCTGTCTTTTTCCAGGAGCGTTTTGCTGTTCTTCCTGATGTCAGGATTTTCTTCCAAGGTGTGGCTCATGTTCGTCCTGCCTTTAGGAGTCCGGCTCCTCAGTGGGACCTTAATCTGGTTTTGGGGGTTCTTCAGCGCCCCCCCTTTGAGTCCTTAGCTACTATTCCTTTGTCTTGGAAGATGGCCTTCCTTTTGGCTATTGTTTCAGTTTGCCGGGTAGCGGAATTACAAGCTCTGTCTTGTAAACCATCTTGTCTAGTGTTCCACATGGATAAGACCGTGCTTCGTATTTCTCCGGAGTTCTTGCCTAAGGTGGTCTCCGAGTTCCACATCACTCAGGAGATTGTGGTGCCCTCTTTTTGCCCTAATCCTTCCTCTGACACGGAGAGGTATCTCCACTTGTTGAATGTTGTGCATTGTCTCAAGTTTTATGTTCATTGCACTGAGTCCATTAGGAATTCTGACGCTCTATTCGTCATTCCTGAGGGTCCTAGGGCAGGGAGACAGGCATCCAGGGTATCCATTGCATCTTGGATACAGTCTACTATTCGTAAGGTTTACGAATTGAGGAATAAGCATGTTCCCTTTCAGTTTACTGCTCATTCTACTAGGTCACTTGGGGCCTCTTGGGCCTACAAGAATCCAGCATCTGCTGAACAGCTGTGCCGGGCGACCACTTGGTCTTCTGTGCACACCTTTTCGGAGCACTACCGTGTGGATGTGCTGGTCTCGGCTGATGCCAGCTTTGGGAGGAAGGTTCTGGAGGCAGTATTGCCTGTCTATGGTCTTCTTCTTCTGTAGTTCTTAGTGCTTCCTTACTGTTGGGCCCTGTTGGCTCTAGTTCAGTGTGCTGTGCAACAGTTCCTGGGGTCTGTTTTACCCCTAGTTGGTGTCCGTTGACACTTCTGTTTTGTTGGGATCTCTGACTGGTTGGTTCATAGGGGTCCTGGTGACGCTGGGGGCCTTACGCCTGGTCCTTGCCTTCTTCCCACCTCAGGGTAACTCAATGTTTGGACATCCCAGTGTTAACAGTAACCTGTATTGGACGACAGTGAAAATAGGATTTTAGTCTTACCTGTTAAATCCTTTTCACTTAGTCCATACAGGCTACTGGTCTCCCACCCTGTCAAGAGACAATTCTGAGCAGGCTAGGTGTACTGCAGCCTAAGAGGGAAGGGAGGCTCCACCCCCCTGCATACATTTAGAGAATGTTCCTGCCTACTTAAAGGGAACTGACGCCTCCCGGTGTTACCAGTAACCTGTATGGACTAAGTGAAAAGGGTTTAACAGGTAAGACTAAAATCCTATTTTTTATGGGACGTTACTGTCCCTTTAACCCTTTGAATACTAAAAGGATGTGCAACGCATTGCAGAGCAATGCACTGAACACCCCTCTGATATTTAACCCTGTGAGTGCCAGAGAGGTATCTAACACACTCAGAGTGTTAGGTTCTATCAAGGTAAGAACTTGTACATAGAGCAAGCTGTTTTTGTTTAGCACTAACCCTCTTACCTACATGATGTTTTTTATGGCATTGATTTTATTTTTATAAAAGAATAGCAATATGGGACGGCGTTGCCCGTCATTGTATTAGAGTATGTATTATGTAGCATATGTTGTATATGGTGTGGTGAAGGCATTTCCATTTTTTTTGTTTTTACTGTGTTGTATGTGTTCTGAAAGGACGTGTCATGTGTAAATGTAATATGTTGTATGTTTGTTGGAGGTAAAAGGGTGGCTCAATCTCCTCATTTGGATATTGGGGAGTGTAGCAAGTGCATTAACCCTTTTAGTAGCAGAGTGTTACATAATGCATTGCACAGCAATATGTTGCGTACCCCCTGTGGCAGTATAAGTGTTAAAGGACACATGTAACATGTAAAAGCAGCATATAAATGAATGGGTATTTAGTGAAGTTGTATTTGCTCTCTATAGGCCAGAGCCTGTATGTTATGTGCAGAGAGAGGCCGGCAGAGCTCCAGTTTCTTCTGTGCTGAGGTAGAACATGCTGAGGTTGTGTTATAAGTAAATGGGGGTTTGAACCCCTTGAATGCTACAGTTTTTCAATGCATTGTTTCACAATGTGTTTGAGAACTGTAGCATTGAATGGGTTAAAAGGCAAACTGAAAAGCATTCAAGTGTCCTTCTTGAGGAGATATTAGGGGTCCAAAGGTCCCAATTGTCCCTCTATAGGAGATATTAGGGGGTCCATACCATTGGAGCCTTCATTATCCTTTTCATTGCCACACAAGACAGCTAAGATGTCAGTCTCCTCTCAGGTCCACATATGGCTCAGAGAGACTGAGAACAGAACTGACAGTGGGACCAGAGAGAAACAGGTGACACATGAGAGAGAAGGGTGGCACCGCAGAGAGAAGGGGGGACAGCACAGGTGACATAAGGGGTGAAATCATCTCAGAGAAGGGGGAGCGCTAACCCTTTGAGTGCCAGAGGGTTTGCAATGCATTGCAATGGCTTGTGTATCCCTCTGTCAAAGTTTTAACTATTGCTTAACCCTTTCAGTGCCAGAGGGGTATGCAACACATTGCAAAGCAATGCGTTGCGTACCCCTCTGGCACTCAAAGGTTTAAAAAAAAAAAAAAAAAAAAAAAAAAAAAAAAAAAAAAAACAGATGGGCAATGCCATCCCACACTGCTAGTATGCAATATATATATATATATATATATATATATATATATATATATATATATATATAAAGTCCTGTGTCCGTGAGGGTCAGATGGACCCTTTGAGTGTCAGCAGAGTGCGTAATGCAGTGCAATGCCTTGTGTACCCCTCTGCCACTCAAAGTGCTAGTGATGAGATAGTGAAGAGCATTTAAAATGGGTGAAAAAAATGAGAAATGTAAAGTTATCTAAGGGCAGTAAAAGGGTGCCTTACAAAGAAAAGTGGGTGGCTGCAGAACTGCACCCATAGTTGTGAATGGGAAGTAAGAGCATTGTCATACCTGGGAGCTTTAAGGTGTTGTCTCAGAGAGGCGTTGTGGTGTTGGCAAAGGGGTGAGAAAAATGACGCAAATCCCGTCAAAAAGGGACGGGGCTTACACATGAGACTGTGAGTGTGTGAGTGGGGGATGAACAGAAAAAAAAGTGTGAACAGAAATCTGGGGATGGAGGAAAATAACGTGAAGCTTTAATATGTGCAGATTATACCTCTGCTCACTGTCTGCCTATCTGAGTGTCTGGAGCAAACGGAGGTGGCCTTTTGGAGTGCTAGTGAAGTTCTGACCACATAGACTTCTGTATATGAATATGTGCTCAGTCTCAAAGTGGTGGTGGATCAGGGCTGTGATGGCGTTTGTGGAGGGTGCGGATGATGAAGCAGGAGTCTGGAGTGGTGGGGAATCGCATGAAGGGTGGGCAAGAGATTGTGTTAAAAAAAACTGAGAGACTGTGTGTGTGTGTAGGGCACATGTAATTGTTTTTGTGTGGGTAGTGTCTGTGTGGGGCTAGTTTGTTGGTGTGTGTGGTTTTGGTGGTGTGTGGGAGAGGTGTTGGTGTGTGTTTGGTTGTGTGTGTGTGAGGAGGCTTCTATGTGTGTCTGTGGTTTCAGAGCAAATGGCAGCCATTTTTTTTCATTAGTTGGATAGTGGTGGGCGGCCTGGATAGTGGGGGCGGGGCAAGTCCCTGCATGATTTTCTTCGGCCACTGCAAGTCCTATGAAAATCACGCCCCCATTGAATCACCCAATGGGAACAGTAACTCCTCCTCACTACCATCCCTGGGTGTGTTTGCCAGGCACAAAGAAGTTTTCTTTTATATATAGATAATTCTAAATAAGTGACTGCATTTGATTAGGCATAATAAAATGTGGATCAACGGGAGCAATGTTCTCATATTGTATTTTTAATTATTTTTTTTTTTCTCTCTCTAGCCTTCAGCAGCCAGTAACAAATCATCCAGCGATCTGGTGGATCTATTGTTTGACTCAGGACAGAAAGCAGGTACCATCTGTACAGGAAGAGAGACGGATATTATTGTAAAAATGAGAAATGCATGTGCGAAAGGAATAAGTGGCATGTAGGGCTTTCTAGAATTCCGGAACAGACATGCACTATATTATAGTGAAAGGGATAGAAAACACACTAGTAAACAATGTCCAAAATTAGAGAAGCATATATAAAGGGCATTATGGCTGTAGTGTGTTTGTATGATGGCTAATAAAAGTAAATGAAACCGCTTGTAGACAAGGTGGTAGGTGGATCCCCCACCAAAAAAAGACAAAAACAAATAGAATATGTCATAGTGCAGTAAACAATATATTCATTAGCAATAAAATAGGGAAATTGCACTCACATAGGTATGCACAATCTCTACATATAGCAGTGCGCTCATACACTAGCCTCTGTCCCTTTAAAACCATCAACTGTCTCTTTAACCCATTGATTGCCAGGGATGTCCCCAGCACATTGCCTTGCAGTATGTTGGCAGCATCCCTGAACCGAAGGGGTTAAATCCAAAACACTATTTTGTATTTTGCTGAGGGTTGTTTTTTAAATTATTATTTCACTTTGACTTGTTTCTTTCTCGCTTTCTCCTGTGTACATTTTCAACTACACAGTCTCTCTTGCTCTTGTGCCTTGTCCCCCTGACCTTTCTGTTCTGTCCTACTTCCACTTATCTCCTTACATGCTGCGTCTCTGTCTGTAAGAGTGAGCACAAATAAAAATTACACCAATTTTGGGAAATTCGACTGCACCAGTGGGGGAAGTACACATTTCCAGTTATTTTAAATGGGGCTTTCAGCCTCTTGAACGCAAGAAGAGTCTTGGAGACCTATCTGGCAATCTTGGGGTTAAAATCCCCATTTATATCAAAGGGAATTTGTGAAATATGTTTATTTTGTCTGTCTGACATTGGCTGGACACTCCTCCTGGAGCAGTGTGGGCCATCTGTGTAAAGAAATGGAGCAAATCAACTGCACAATGAACACCAAGAATTCCTCAAATCCCAACTGAAACCTTCTAGTATTCAAGGGGCTAAAAGCCCAAAAACCTCATACAAAAAAAAAACAAATTGTAAAGCAATGTATTTGAGTCTTCTCAGGTATTCAAGAGGTTAAAAGACCTATTTATATAGAAATGTGTGTGTGTTCTGTGACACAGTTGGTCCCCTCCATATGCCCCACTTTTTCATGCCCTCCTGTCTTTTAGAGCTGTGTTTTGCAAATTAGCTTGATAGAATATCTTATTTGTGTTTGTTGTTTTAATATTTGGTTTGAAGCTTTCTCCTAAGCGGAACCGTTCGTTATTGTGTCTGGTTGGCAGTGCCAGATGGGTAGAACTTTTTTCTATAGATTTGTGGCCTGGGCATTTTGCCAGTTGTCATAGCATGTCTTTGGGGATATTTGTGTGCTGGCCAGATGTAATGGCAACAGCTGTCCAGCCATCTGGGATATGGGACAGTCAGAGTGTAGACATCGCTATCAGAGAACCGAGAGAGTACTCATTGCATCCATATTGGATATTTATCTGCTTTGGATTCATCTCCATTGTTCTGATTAGGAAGAGGGTAGATGTTGGGGTCTATTTGCTATATTGTTGCTGTGGTTCAATATTACCATACGTGTTAATGAGATTTTAAGGGTTTTATATATGACCATATCCCTTTAAGTACCAGAGTGGTGTGCAGCTCATTACTCCGTATTACACTGCATACCCCTCTATGCTATATAATTAACTATATCCTGCAAAGATTATACTGGATGTTGAAAAGCCCCATTTACATCAGTAGGAGTTTTGTGTGTTCTCTGGTGTAGTGGGGTTACTCCACAGTTGCTCTGAGTTTCTTTAGTAAATCAGCCTCCAGGTGTTTTTTACCATTCTGGATATTGTAGAGTTTGGAATGGTTGTGCACGGTTCTCGATTCTGTAGAGCTTGGACTGGTTATGTGCACTGTTCTCAGTACTGTTCAGGATCCTGTACAGTTTGGACTGGTTGTGTGTACTGTTCTTAGTCCTCTAGAGCATGGACTGGGTATGTGTACTATTCTCAGTCCTGTAGAGCATGGACTGGGTATGTGTACTATTCTCAGTCCTGTAGAGCATGGACTGGGTATGTGTACTATTCTCAGTCCTGTAGAGCATGGACTGGGTATGTGTATATTCTCAGTCCTGTAGTGCATGGACTGGGTATGTGTACTATTCTCAGTCCTGTAGAGCATGGACTGGGTATGTGTACTATTCTCAGTCCTGTAGAGCATGGACTGGGTATGTGTATATTCTCAGTCCTGTAGTGCATGGACTGGGTATGTGTACTATTCTCAGTCCTGTAGAGCATGGACTGGGTATGTGTACTATTCTCAGTCCTGTAGAGCATGGACTGGGTATGTGTACTTTCCCTAATCCTGTAGACCATGGACTGGGTATGTGTACTTTCCCTAATCCTGTAGACCATGGACTGGTTATGTGTACTGTTCTCGATCCTGTAGAGCTCTTGGACTGGTTATGTGTACTGCTCTCAATCCTGTAGAGCTTGGACTGGTTGTGTCTACTGTTCTCAATCTCATAGAGCGTGAACTAGTTATGTGTAATATTCTCTATACTGTACAGCTTGGACCTGTTATATGTGTACTGTTCTCAATCCTGTAGAGCCTGGGCCTGTTATATGTGTACTGTTCTCAATCCTGTAGAGTTTGGACCTGTTATGTGTGTACTGTTCTCAGTCCTGTAGAGCGTGGACCTGTTATATGTGTACTGTTCTCCATCCTGTAGAGCTTGGACTGGTTTTGTCTACTGTTCTCAATCCCATAGAGCGTGAACTAGTTATGTGTAATCTCAATCCTGTAGAGCTTGGACCTGTTATATGTGTACTGTTCTCAATCCTGTAGAGCCTGGGCCTGTTATGTGTGTACTGTTCTCAATCCTGTAGAGTTTGGACCTGTTATATGTGTACTGTTCTCAATCCTGTAGAGCTTGGACTGGTTATGTGTTCTGCTCTCCATCCTGTAGAGCTTGGACTGGTTGTGTCTACTGTTCTCAATCCCATAGAGAGTGAACTAGTTATGTGTACTGTTCTGGATCCTGGAGAGCTTGGCCTGGTTGTGTGTAATATTCTCCACTGTACAGCTTGGACCTGTTATATGTGTACTGTTCTCAATGCTGTAGAACTTGGACCTGTTGTATGTGTACTGTTCTCAATCCTGTAGAGCTTGGACTGGTTATGTGTTCTGTTCTCAATCCTGTAGAGCTTGGACTAGTTATGTGTTCTGTTCAGCATCCTGTAGAGCATGGACTTGTTGTACGTACTGTTTTTGATCCTGTGGAGCGAGGACTGGTTATGCGTAATGCTCTCAATCATGTAATGCTTGGATTGGTTATGTGTACTGTTCTGCATCCTGTGGACCTTGAACGGATTGTATCCTGTTCTTGACCCTGTAGAGCTTGAACTGGTTATGTGTACTATTCTGGATCCTGTAGAGCTTAGACAGGATGAGGCTGGTGTAGTAAGAAAATTGGTGCAAGTCCTTGGGCAAACCATTTGCACCATTAGTAAAAAAATAAATTTCTCTGTCGTCCAATACAGGTTACTGGTAACTCTGGGAGGCGATCTGCCCCTTTAAGTAGGCAGGAACATTTCTCTAAATGTATGCAGGGGGTGGAGCCTCCCTTCCCTCCTTGGCTGCAGCTAGCCAACCAGATTCAGAATGATTTGTTCCTTTGGTGCGACACCACCAGGTGGAGAACAGTTCTGCTATAGCTTTAGTTTCTTTTTTATTTTCTGTCCAATATGGAATACCACCATTAGGCGGATTATCTTGACTGACAAATGCCCTTCAATGTGGCTAGCTCAGTATCCAGGTGCATTTTTGTGGACCTTAAGCCCTGAGGGGGAAAATCTTAATTACAAGTACTTCCCCAGGAGTCCCCCACTGAGGTGATTCTTGCTGCATGGTAATCTGAAGACAGAAGATCTACAGGAAAGGTGAGCTACCCTTTGAGTGCTGCAGGTCCACTTGTCCCACAGTGCCCCTCTGCACAGGGGTGTATTCTGGAATTCCTATTGCACACTTCAGCACTCATTGGGTATATCTGTGTGTCTTTTGGATGTTTGGAGGAGGTTTATGTGCTTTCCACTACGTCTGTGGTAGCCAGGTGAGCCCTTTGGCTCAAGATCTGGTCTGCTGACACTGCTTCCAAGAAAGCCTTGCTTTCTTTGCCTTTTCAGGGTACCTCTTTGTTTGGGCCTGATCTTAAGGAATTGATCTGCGAGGCCACTGGGGGTAAAAGTACTCTTCTACCCTTGGTTCCTAAGATGAATATACTGCTTAAAGGGATAGTAATACTTAAAATATAAAAAAATATATGTTGTAGGGTTTATCCCCCTGAGTAAAACAAGAATACTCCCACTGCTGAAAGGTGTTTCATTCAAAAGTTATTAATTTTCAAAGTTGAATTTTTTAGGTGCAATATCACATTGGCCATAGGATGGTGTAGCAACAGTGCCACTGTACAATTTCAGGCCACTGTGATATTGCACCTAAAAAATTCAACTTTAACTTTTGAATGAAACACCTTTCAGCAGTGGGAGTACTCTTGTTTTACTCAGGGGGATAAACACTACAACATATTTTTTTTTACATTTTAAGTATTACTGTCCCTTTAAGTGTAACAGGTATTTTCGTTGCTTTCAGAATGAGCCACGTCCGGCGAACCAGGCTGTTCCCTCAGCTCCGCATACCTCCTCCAAGCCCAAACAGCAATGGAAGCCCAAGGTCTCCTCCAAGCCCAAGGCTTCCAAGACAGCTTCGGCATGACTCGCCGAACCCGGGTCCACACCCTGCTGTGGGTGGTCGTCTGCGACTCTTTCACAGCATTTGGGAGAATTCTGTGTCAGACCCATGGGTTTTACAAGTGGTGAAAGATGTATATAGGATCCCTTTCTATTCTCTTCCTCCCCTTAGTTTTCGTCTTTCTCATACTCCTCAGGGTACCAAGAAATGTCGTCTGTTTGGCGCTGTTCAGGCTCTACTGGACAAGGATGTCCTGGAGCCGGTACCCCTTCCAGCCAGGGGTTCGGGGTTGTATTCGAACCTCTTTGTGGTTGCCAAAAAGGATGGCGGATGTTGCTCTATTTTGGATTTGAAGGATCTAAACTCCTTCGATCAGAACTTGCTATCTCCAGGAATCTCTGTGTACAGTGATTGCTGCCTTGTTTCCCTGGGGGGGGGGGTTCCTTGCTTCTCTGGATCTACAGGATGCTTATTTACACATCTCAATTCATCCGGAGAGCAGGCAGTACCTTTGGTTTGCCTGCGACAGAGGACATTTTCAGTTCTCCGCTCTTCCATTTGGTCTGACGACGGCTCCGCAGGTGTTTCAACGGGTTCTCGGGGCCTTGATATCCATCCTCCACCGGAATGGCCTCAGAGTGACTCCTTACATGGACGACTTGCTTTTGAAAGCCACCTCGGCGGACCTTCTTCATCAGCAAGTTCAGACCTGCATCCAGGCTCTTACCCATCACGGTTGGATTATCAACTTGGACAAGTCTGATCTTGTCCCATCTCAGCAACTGGTCTTCCTGGGTCTTCTCTTTGATACTCAGAGGAGCATGGTGTTCCTCCCGCTCCCCAGATCGCCCACAGGGTGTCAGTGATTCTGTCTCAGGATCTGGTTCCAGTTCAGAGGCTGTCTTCTCTGGTGGGGAAGTTCATATCCACTATAGAAGCGGTCCCATTCGCCATGGTACACACCGGAGAACTCCAGAGGTTTGTGATCCAGGTGTGCAAGACCCGACCAAATCATCAGAGGATGTCCGTTTCCCTTCTTCTTCATGTGGAACTGAGCTTGGAGCGGTGGCTGGACCTTTCCAACCTGCCAAAGGGGAGATCCTTTCTGATTCCCTACTGGACCATGGTTAGAGGTCAAGGCTATTTTGTCCTGGTCAGAAGGTCATGTTCCTGCCATATCCGCAGTGCACATTCCAGGCGTAGACAACGTCATGGCAGACTTTCTCAGTCATCACTCAGTGGACAGCGGAGAGTGGTAGTTACACCCTGAGGTGTTCCAGCTCATTGTTCAAAGGTGGGGGATGTCCCACGTGGACCTGATGGCAACAAGAGACAACAGGAAAGTTCCTGTGTTCTGCTCTCGGTGGAGAGACTCTCTAGCTCTAGCTGTAGATGCGATGTCATCCCTTGGGTATTCCCTCTGGCATACATCTTTCCTCCCCTTCCAATGTTAAAAGGGTGTTACAGAAATTGAAGACGGAATGTTGTCCAGTCATCCTGATTGCTCTGGATTGGCCTCGTCAATCCTGGTTTCCAGAGCTTCTGGCTCTATCTATGGCGGAGCCCTTTCCGCTCCCCTCCCGTCCAGATCTTCTTCTGCAGGGTTACCTGTGGAAGGAAGATGTCTTTCGGCTCAATTTGACGGCCTGGAGGTTGAATCCTAGCTTTTAAGGAAGAAAGTTTTTTGTTTTGTTTTTTTCTGCTGTGGTGACTACTATGCTTAGTGCCCGTAAGCCTGTTTCTTCCAAGATCTATCACTGTGTCTGGTCGGTCTTTGTGTCTTGGTGTGCTGACAGGGATCTGTCCCTTGATTTTGATCTACCTACTGTCCTGGCCTTTTTGCAGGACGGTGTGGACAAGGGACTCAGTTTGAGTCTTCCTGATGGCAAGGTTTTCTTCCAGGGCATTGCTCGTGTTCGTCCTGCCTTCTGGAGTCCCGCTCCTTAGTGGGATCTTAATTTGGTTTTGGGCGTTCTTCAACGTCCTCCCTTTTGAGTCTTTGGCTACTATTCCTCTACGTCTCTTGACGTGGAAAATGGCCTTTCTCCTGGCGATCGTGTCTGTTTGCCATGTTCCGGAGTTGCAAGCTCTTTCCTGTAAACCACCATATCTGGTGTTTCACAAGGATAAGGCGGTGCTTCGCACCTCCAAGGAGTTCTTACTCAAGGTGGTCTCAGCGTTTCACATCAATCAGGAGATTGTGGTGCATTCTTTCTGCCCTAACTCCTCCTCTGACAAGGAGAGAGATCTCCACTTGTTGGATGTGGTGCATTGTATCAAGTTTCATGTCCATCGCACTGAATCGGTCAGGAAATCAGACGCTCTGTTCGTCATTCCTGAGGGTCCTAGGGCAGGAAGACCAGCATCCAAAGTGACTATCGTGTCCTGGATCAGGTATACTATTCATAGGGCTTACGAATTGAGGAATAAGCATGTTCCCTTTCGGGTCACGGCTCATTACACCAGGTCTTTTGGGCCTATAAGAATCAGGCTTCTGCTGATCAGTTGTACAGGGCGGCCACTTGGTCCTCTGTGCACACCTTTTCGAAGCACAACCGTGTGGATGTGCTGGCTTCGGCTGATGCCAGCTTTGGGAGGAAGGTCCTGGAGGCAGTCTTGCCGGTCTAGGATCTTCTTAGGTTCTTTGTGCTTCCTTACTGTTGAGCCCTGTTGGCTCTAGTTCATTGTGTTGTGTATCAGTTCCTGGGGTGTCTTTACCCCTGTTTAGTGTCTGTTGACACTTCAGTTTTGTTGGTCTATCTCTGACTTGTTGGTCCATAGCTGCACTGGTGACGTTGGGGGCCTTGCGTCTGGTCCTTGCCTTCTTCCTGCATCTGGGAAACTCAATGGTTGGACATCAGAGTTACCAGTAACCTTTATTGGACGACAGCAAAAAGATGATTTTAGTCTTACCTGTTAAATCCTTTTAGTCCATACAGGTTACTGGTCTCCCACCCTGTCAAGGGACCGTGCTTGGCTCTCCTGTGGCAGACCGTGGGGGTCCTTCGGGGTCATGCTCAAAGGAGTCTTCTTCCCTTCTACTATCTAGTCCTAGTTAGTGTCTCAAATCATTCTGGAGCTGGTTGGCTAGCTGCAGCCAAGGATGGAAGGGAGGCTCCACCCCTGCATACATTTAGAGAAATGTTCCTGCCTACTTAAAGGGACTGATCACCTCCCAGAGTTACCAGTAACCCGTATGGACTAAGAGAAAAGGATTTAACAGGTAAAACTAAAATCCTCGTTTCCATTGATTTTAAATGGATCTTAATATCCTGAATGCCAGACAGATCTATGACTTGACTCAAGAAGTTAACAGCTAAATTGGAATCTATGGGAATTGTGCAAAGCTTCCCCCCCCACACACACACACCCATGGTGCAGTCTGCTTACTCCGACACTTATTATTACATCAGGTTTGATAGTATATTGTTCTAGATACTGTATAGCTTAAACTGGCTGCATATGTGTTACAGTGCAGGAGCATCAGCGAGCGTGTATGTGTGCAGCAGTGGGGTTCTTGGGAGATGCTCCAGATTCCATACCAGCTCCCTGTCTAATTGAGATTCACACTAGAGCATGTGATCTCTTTAGTACATTAGTCATGAGAACATTAATGCCAGCAAAAGCCAAACACCTCCCCTAGAACATGCGCATTAAAATGGAGTAAATTTACACCTTGCTCTACTCATTTTTAATGTGTAGCTTTAAATAAGGCGCAGAGGAAAGGAAGGCCCTGAAAGTTTCATGCACCTTACTGCTGGCCTTCACTGGAAACAAGTGGCTTTAAGGGGAGAATTTTCAGCATACGTAGCTTGGTGACTAGATGTTGTTGCACTAGAAAATCTGTTGATACATTCCCCCTAATTGTCTGTGCAGGGTCTGTGTGTTATGTAAGTGCCTGGTTGGGCTGCTGGTCCACAATGCCTTTCAGTCCATAGCCATACTAATTCTGTGCATCCCTGTAAATCCAGGTTCAACATCTGATGCTTTCGGTGAGTTTGCAGATTTTAGCTCTCCTGCTGCTGTCTCTTCCAGCATCCCAGCAGCACAAGGTAAATCAATCTTAATAACACATCTATCTAATGTAGGGCAGGCAACTTGTGGCTCTCCAGATGTTGTTTGTCAACCAATCATCCTCAGGCAGACACTGGTTAATA
Organism: Rhinophrynus dorsalis; assembly: GCA_037306005.1. Classification (NCBI taxonomy): domain Eukaryota; kingdom Metazoa; phylum Chordata; class Amphibia; order Anura; family Rhinophrynidae; genus Rhinophrynus; species Rhinophrynus dorsalis. Next base: position 72,575,069 of record CM074721.1, on the reverse strand, counting down.
AAGAAGTCTCCAACTAATTGGGAAGTAACGCGTGAGACTTCTTTAGAATCCAGCGGCCACCAAGGAGGATGGGAGTTGCAGTTGAACAGCTGGAGGGCCACATGTTTCTCACTTCTGTCTCTTATCCAGACTCCCCTGTAAAGTGTATGGAGGTGTGTTCAGCTTACTTTCATAACTTTAAATGTAAAATATGTGATTATAATTTATTTTTATAATGTCCTTTTAAACCTTTGATTGCCAGAGAGCTATCTGGCAATCAAAGGGTTAATGTTGACCATACCTTCTTGGGAAGAGAATATTTGACAGATGTTAAAGTACATGTATGAAATCATTTTGCAAATGCTGACTTTTTACCAGTACTAACCATGTAATGTTTTCAAGATGATAAAATATCACTGTCCAGCTACAAACTGTATCAGAGTTCACATACAAATTCAATACCCAGTTAAGGATTTCTGTTAATCTGATTCGGAGCTACTTATTCCATCTGGATATTTACCCTTTAAATCATGACCTGTATATAGCCCTTGAGGTCAGGTTGGGAAACCCATGATTGTGTTGCTTTCCTCCACATTAAATACCTCTTTGGTAATTTTCCTCAGGTTCAGCGCTAAGTGGTAATGGTGACTTTGGCGACTGGGGTGCATTCAATCAACCATCAGTGGCCCCAGCTGTCCCTTCGGCTGATCTGTTTGGAGCAGTCTCCCAACCCAGCACAGACCTGTTTGCTGCTGCTCATCCTCAGCTGAACCCCGGTTCTACCAATAACACAGACCTCTTCGACTTGATGGGACCTTCCCACGCCACCTTGAGTTCCTCCCAGAGTATGAACATCTCCATGATGAGCTCCAGCTCAGTGGGGGTCTCCTTGCCCATGTCCAGATCTCAGGTGTGACAAGTCTCTTGTTCTGCATGCTTGGGGAGAAATTTGGGGCCATATGCATATAAGAAGAGTGGAGAAATTCTGGGGCAAACAAACTGCACTAAAGGGTAAAAAAATAAACATCTCTATTGATTTAAATTTAATGTTCAACCCTTTAGATACCAGTGGGGGTACACCAAGCAATGCGTTGCAACCTACTGACACTCAGTAGGTGGGCTCCAATGCATTGCTTCTCAAAGCATTGGAGTCCTCTAGCATTGAAGTGGTTTAACCCTTTTTTTGCAAACCTCTCTGGCATTCAAAGTGTTAAAAGCATTGTGTAAGTCAGTGGGAGTTCTGGGAATTTTTATTTGTCACCTGTGATATTTTTGTTCGCTCCAGAATTACTCCACGTCATTTGTGTATGGCAGTTACCCGTTCATATGCCTCTAGAACAGGGCTCTCAAACTGCGTTCCTAAAAGGCTGAGATGGTGCAGGTGTTTGGGATATTCCTGATTATGAGCAGGGGTTACAGATAAAAAGATTGCAGCACCTATACAGCGCCACTGTACAATTTCAGGCCACTGTGATATTGCACCTAAAAATTCAACTTTGAAAATTAATAACTTTTGAATGAAACACCTTTCAGCAGTGGGAGTGCTGTTGCTTAACTCAGGGGGATAAACCCTACAACATATTTTTTTTTTTTTACATTTTAAGTATTACTATCCCTTTAATGTATTGGCTCTATAGAATAACCTAGGACTTGGAGGTGTGATATCACTGGAGAAATCCCCTCTGTTTTATCACACCTTATTACATCCCCCAGAATTATCTTGATTCAACACCTAAATGACCAGGCAATGTTTAGCACTGTATTGATCCTTAGTCAAGCCTTTGCAGCTATAAGTTTGACAAAGGCCAATAAGATCCTAAATGTTTCCTTGTTGTTTAGGTGCTAGTACTTTTATGGATCAAGTTAATCCAGGATTGTGATTTGTGGCTGTTTTAGCTGTGTTCTGTGGGTCCTGAGATGTAGACTTTTCACTGCTGCTACTGGAAGCCATTCCAGTATGGGCTCTAGTTGTGCTGTGCCTCTTCCGATCAATAAACATGACCGCTTCTAGCAATTTTTTGGTAATGAAGCAGGTACAGTGCCTGAGTCTACCAGAGTCTGAGGTTCTATGGTCCTACGTCCTACATGACATTCAGGACTGATCTGAAGTCATGTCATGAACAAACATACAAGGGCAAAGCTTATAGAAGCCATTAAGATTTTTATGGGCATAGTAGGGTAAATGGAAAATTATTAGGTAGTATTATTTATTTTTTAACCTTTTTGAGTTCCCATGAGGTATACCCCGCAGGCACCTAAAAGGACTAAACCAAAGAAACAATTGAGCGATTGAGTGCCATGGGGTGATAAAATATTTATATTTCCGATGATGCTCTTTCCACTGGCACACAAAGCGGATTAATTACTAAACTGCAAAAATTAGCAAACATATAATTTTGCGACTCTACTCGTGAAACTGGCTGTAAAAATATTTTATTTAAGTCCAACTGAATATACTGTGGGAGAGAATATCTAGAGGCTTTTATCCATTGCCATCAAACTTTCATGTGTTTACTTTGCAGATGCTTCAGGTGGAATTAACACTTCATAATGATTTGAATGATTTTGAAAGAGGTTTCAAAATCACCGGTATTTGTTAGCCATTCTTTTCTTAACTCTAGTTTACAAGATATTTAGGGTTTGTTTGTTTGTTTGTTTTTTTTAAATTGCAAATTGGGCAGTACTGGCTGGCATAGTCTAGTGTGTCCGTTATTAACAATACACTTTCCCTCTCAACTGCTACTTCGTACCAGGAAGTGTGGCCTTAATTGCATAACCCCTTAAGGACTGTGGACATGCAAGCACAGTCACAACTTTTGGCCATTACGGTCCTGGCACATCATGAGTTTGATGATCACAGTGTTCCTGATGATGCGTTGTGATCAGGCTCGGAGGCTGAAACTGACAGCAAGCTCACATGTGCCGGCTCTGCAAATAAAATTGCCCAGGTCCTCCGTTGCACAAAACTCCTGGCCGTTAATGCGATAAACTGACAAATAAAGCCAAATATCTTAAACTATAGTTTTATATAGACTGGGTAACTTAAATATCACCATTTCAAAACTGTCCAAGTGATTTTAACATGGTCAACAGCTGTAGCTAACCCTGCTGCAGTTTTGTCACTCGTGGAGTCTTGCTCTCTTCTCCCTTGCATTTCACCTCAGATCTTGCACAGGAAAAAGTGCCATACAGCCGGCCCAAAGGAGCAACAGCCAGTATTGATGGCTGGTGCCTATATGGGTCAGCCATTCACTGGAGGTTGTGATGAGCATCACAACCTCCATTAACACTCGTGTTGAAAGATCTGCAGGCGTCCCCATAGGCAGATGTATGTAGCCTTACTGCATCTTCACAGCATTCCTGCATGAACACCATGAAGGTGCTGCATGCATTAACATGAAGCAATAATCTTCTCTTGCAGAAGGCACAAAAGCCCAGAACAGGACCTGACAATCAACTCCGTATCTCTACGTTTGTGTCACCCTTATGAAAGGGGCCTTTTGTGGATCTGTCAATTTTTTTATGATTGAATTAACAAGTTCAGCTTCGCCCCTGTGTATTTGACTCTGCTGTTGCAGCCAAAAAATTTTATACAAATTCCACTGAGACAATGACATTATACAGCTCGAGTCTGAAGAACAGGGTCTCTCTAAGGTGTATTTATAGACAGGAACAGAGGCTTAAGGGGGCAGTAGGGAGGTAATCTGACATCAGTCCCCAGATAGATCTATAAATGCAATGTATATATGTACATATCTGTATAAGAATGCAGTAATTAAGATCTACATATCTGATTGTGGCCGCCGGCTGACCTTTCAAATGACCTTTAATGGAGCTTGAGATGCTCATCACAAACTCCAGTGAATAAAATGCAAAAGTGGAGCAGTTCTGGGGAAAAACTGCTTCCTAGTATTTATCAAAGTGTTTAAAACTCCAATTTGAAAAGAGATGGCAAGAGGTAACGTAATGGTATTTTAACCCCGCTCTGGGAACCCTGAACTCCGTGATGTACCAGGACTGTCACTGGTCCTTAAGTGTCGGACCGCCATGACTGTTCTGGTATGGCGATGGTCCTTGAGGTGTTAAGAGTTTTGAGATTTCCCTTCTGTAGGGGGAGAGGGTTGCTGACAAACAGGGGGGAGCTTCATTTGTTGAGCGGGGGGGGGGGGGGCGCCTCTAGCTTAACCCTTTGAGTGCCAGAGGGGTACGCAACACATTGCTGGTACTCAAAGGCTTTAAAAAAAAAAATAACTATTGTCCTCTCTTCTCATATGGTGAATGGGCAACTGTTTATTATTGTTAGAAATATATACATACAATTTAAAGAGGTAAAATGTTGGTTAACTCCTAAGGTGACTTCCTCCTGTAACTTCATATAACTGTATGCTGTTAGCCCCTACAGACTATGAACATGAGCCTTCAGAAGCAAAACACACTTCCCTCACAAGGAACAGACCTCAAATTGCCAGGGAAAACTCTGCCTTCCACTTGGTCTGATCCCAGCGTCAACATATCTCTGGACAGTCTGATGCCAGGCATGCAACCTTGTAAACCTACTCAGCCCACCTTAAACGCCATGATGCAACAACAGAGTGAGTAATATCTTCCTCTAGATAAATAATCATAGCAAACTGTACACCTAGATTAGTGATTCTCATCGCCAGTCCTTGGAGCACAGCAGCAGCTCAGGTTTTAAGGATGTTATTTTAACCCACTGAGTGCCAGTGGTATCCAACATATTGCAATTCAATTCATTTGATACCCTTCTGGCAATCAAAGGGTTAAACACCCGTTGGATCAATTACGGTGCCAGTGATTACCCCCTTCCTGTGGTTAAAGGGAATCTATCACCCCTATACAAGTGCCTCTTAATCCCTAGGTTATATAGCGATTATTCAGAGCATTTTATTATTTTTGTTTTTAACCCCTTAACGACCGGCCGTGCAGGCATGTTGCGGTCACTAAAGGACCACGAAGCATTTTTTTTTTTCCATTATTTAATCTCTACCCATGACGTACTATGACCATCAAGGGTCGTTAAGGGGTTAAAAAAGCTTTTTTTGAGAAATATGAAGAATAAACCTTACCCTGACCTCAGTTCCGGGCAGACTGCAGGTACGCGCTCTGTGCTGTAGCCTGCTGATCTGCCTCTGCTCCCTGCCCTCTTATCCAGCCTTCTCTGATGACAGAGGCTGTCAGTCTGTAAGGTGGAGCTGTCTCATTGGCAGAGATCGATATCTAGCCAATGAGACTGCTGCAGCTTACAGACTGTCAGCTGGAGCTCCCACGCGGTTCTCAGTAATGCAGAGTGCTGGAAGATGCCAGGAGTCGTCTGTAGTCCTTTGGTAGGGAACTCTTCAGTGGGAGGAGTCTGTGGTCCTTTGGTAGGGAACTCTTCAGTGGGAGGAGTCTGTGGTCCTTTGGTAGGGAACTCTTCAGTGGGAGGAGTCTGTGGTCCTTTGGTAGGGAACTCTTCAGTGGGAGGAGTCTGTGGTCCTTTGGTAGGGAACTTTTCAGTGGGAGGAGTCTGTAGTCCTTTGGTAGGGAACTCTTCAGTGGGAGGAATCTGTAGTCCTTTGGTAGGGAACTCTTCAGTGGGAGGAGCCTGGTACTTTGGTAGTAAACCTCTGTTGGAGGAGTTTGTGGTCTTGCAACACTAATCTCTGCCTGTGTGAACATAATATTCATTTAGGTAACCCAGTCAACACAGAACTGATTCATAGGGTACATTAGGATTTTCTACCCAGATTAGGTTGTCTGTTGGGGGGCATTATTAGGATGGGGGTTCCTTAAACCCTTAAAGGACCAGAAGAGTGCACAACATATTGCATTGATCCTTAAGGGGTTGAAGTAAGCATATTAATGTTAGAACACTGGAGAAAAGTCTGATGATATGTTTGTGTTTTTTTTTATCTGTAGATATACAGCAACCAGTTGGCATGATGTCACAGAGCTTCACCAGCATGAACATCAGCGCATCACCTGGCATTATGCCTGTCAGACCTCAAACCAGTCCCATTATTCCTGGCCCCATGCCTGTAGGAATGGGCATCCCCAACATGATGACTGGCACTATGGGCATGTCTGCAGTAGGAGTCCCTCCCATGATGAACCAGAGCATGATGGGAATGGGCATGCCTGGCACCATGGGAATGCCTGTGGGCTTAGCTCCTGGGGCCATGCCTCCTAAACAAGATGCCTTTGCAAACTTTGCCAACTTCAGCAAATAGAAGCTTTATGCCCCCACCTCATTCCGCTGTGGGATATGAAGGATTTTTTTAGCTGCACACACTGTTGACAGAGATAAGGAGGATGGAAACAAGAGCCCGGTCCTCGGAAAACACACACATACACATTCTTTTTATAAACAAATAAAATAAACTTCCAGGCGAGCTGTTTGTAGAGGGGAGTCGGGGACTGTGATCTGAAGAGGCTCATCATCCCAGAGTCTCCCCTGCTCTGTCCGAGCCCTAATGCCTTTATGTACCAGACAGGATCAACTGGCTCTGTTCACCACTGTCTGCTATCAGGGGATGTGGAAAGGGCTCTTGCACTTTTCTACACCTGGCTCTCTGAGATTCCTGCCTGTGTTTTACCTGACACATTCCTGCCCTCATGGACAATAGGCAGTCTGATCCAGCCCCTACATACCGCCTCCCCACTGGGAAAGGTTTCATTTTTTTTAAATATACATATATATATATATAAGAAAATGATATATTTTTCTCCAAAGTGGCTTTTGCTGTTCAATTTCCGCTGCTTTTAAGTGCATCCTGCGGTTTGAGACCTTAATCCTTTGAGAGCCAGAGGGGTGTGTAAAGCATTGACAGCCCTCTGGCGCTCAAGGAGTTAAGCTGCTGCTTTGGCCGGTTCCTGAATGGCTTATTTGATGAACTTGGTCTTGGACACATTGCTGTGCAGGGATTTTATGTCAGTTTAACACCTTGGGTGCTAAAGGGGTCTTCAGGACAATGTTTTGGAGAGCTTTCTTGCATTTAAACAGTTAATGAAGAGGACTGCAGAAAGTGGACAATATGCACAAAGTGAAATCGGAGAAGTTATATGTTGAACCCTCTGCTCCATGGAGGATAAATAAAAATTGCTACTGGTTTAAAGGGGATGTATCATCTTGTAAAAAAATTTTTACCATAGGTTTTGTTACTAAAGTGCTATTAGGAAAACTGTTTTTTGTGTGTTTATGCAAGTACTTCTACAGATATTCTATCTTCTGTGCCGTGCACTTCAGCACAATGTGCATAGCACAGCTCGTCTTCTCCTCCCACCCCCCTCCTAGCTGCCCCAGGGAGCGCGTTCACACTTCCCTTCAGTGTACTGTGAATGGCTTCTATACTTATATCAAGCTCCGGTTAGCAATTTTTGGATGCCCAGCTGTTGCAACCTCAGTATAATGCTAACTGGAGCTTGGTATAACAATAGAAGCCATTCACAGCACACTGAAGGGAAGCGTGAATGCGCTCCCTGAGTCAGCTGGGAGGGAGGTGGGAGGAGAATTAGGCAGTCTAGAAGATCTGTAAAAGTACTTAATTTAAAAAAAAAAAAAAAAAAAAAAAAAAAACAGGTTTCCTAATAATGTTAGTAATAAAACCTATAGTAAAAAAATGTTTTTAAGGTGATACATCCCCCTTTAACTGTGACTTTTAACCTCTTGAATGCTAATGAGGTATCCAGTTCATTGCAAAACTCAGTGGCACATCTAGCATTGATATTTTTAAACCTTGGAGTGCCAAAGAGGTATGCAACGCAATGCATTGGATAACTTTGACACTGAATGTGTTAAAACCCCCATTTAAATCAAAAGCATTTGGGGAATGTGATTTTGTCCGCCATAGGATGGTTGGTTTGCCCCAGAGTTGGTCCATAGCGTGGCTGATGTACTAAGACAAAAGTGGCACCATTTTTGGGCAAACCAGCTGCCCCATAGGGAAGAAATAAACATTAAGAAGTAATTTAACCCCTTGAATGCTTGTGAAGCAAAGTGTGGGTACTTGTTCTAGCATTCAGGGGGTTAAAAGCACCATTTTAATATGACATTTTTGATTTGCCCCTTTTATGGTGAAGTTGGTTTTCCCCAAAAATTGTGCTGCTACTACTTTGTTGCTGTGTCCCAGTAACCGCACCACACAGGCTAGGCTTTGTTGCTGTGTCCCAGGAACCGCACCACGCAGGCTAGGCTTTGTTGCTGTGTCCCAGTAACCACACCACGCAGGCTAGGCTTTGTTGCTGTGTCCCAGGAACCGCACCACGCAGGCTAGGCTTTGTTGCTGTGTCCCAGGAACCGCACCACGCAGGCTAGGCTTTGTTGCTGTGTCCCAGTAACCGCACCACGCAGGCTAGGCTTTGTTGCTGTGTCCCAGTAACCGCACCACGCAGGCTAGGCTTTGTTGCTGTGTCCCAGTAACCGCACCACGCAGGCTAGGCTTTGTTGCTGTGTCCCAGTAACCGCACCACGCAGGCTAGGCTTTGTTGCTGTGTCCCAGTAACCGCACCACGCAGGCTAGGCTTTGTTGCTGTGTCCCAGTAACCGCACCACGCAGGCTAGGCTTTGTTGCTGTGTCCCAGTAACCGCACCACGCAGGCTAGGCTTTGTTGCGGTGTCCCAGTAACCGCACCACGCAGGCTAGGCTTTGTTGCTGTGTCCCAGGAACCGCACCACGCAGGCTAGGCTTTGTTGCTGTGTCCCAGGAACCGCACCACACAGGCTAGGCTTTGTTGCTGTGTCCCAGGAACCGCACCACACAGGCTAGGCTTTGTTGCTGTGTCCCAGGAACAGCACCACACAGGCTAGGCTTTGTTGCTGTGTCCCAGGAACCGCACCACACAGGCTAGGCTTTGTTGCTGTGTCCCAGGAACCGCACCACACAGGCTAGGCTTTGTTGCTGTGTCCCAGGAACCGCACCACACAGGCTAAGCTTTGTTGCTGTGTCCCAGGAACCGCACCACACAGGCTAAGCTTTGTTGCTGTGTCTCAGGAACAGCACCACACAGGCTAGGCTTTGTTGCTGTGTCCCAGGAACCGCACCACACAGGCTAGGCTTTGTTGCTTTGTCCCAGGAACAGCACCACACAGGCTAGGCTTTATTGCTGTGTCCCAGTAACAGCACCACACAGGCTAGGCTTTGTTGCTGTGTCTTAGTAACCGCACCACACAGGCTAGGCTTTGTTGCTTTGTCCCAGGAACAGCACCACACAGGCTAGGCTTTATTGCTGTGTCTTAGTAACCGCACCACACAGGCTAGGCTTTGTTGCTGTGTCTCAGGAACCGCACCACACAGGCTAGGCTTTATTGCTGTGTCCCAGGAACAGCACCACACAGGCTAGGCTTTATTGCTGTGTCTTAGTAACTGCACCACACAGGCTAGGCTTTGTTGCTGTGTCTCAGGAACTGCACCACACAGGCTAGGCTTTGTTGCTGTGTCTCAGGAACTGCACCACACAGGCTAGGCTTTGTTGCTGTGTCTCAGGAACTGCACCACACAGGCTAGGCTTTGTTGCTGTGTCCCAGGAACAGCACCACACAGGCTAGGCTTTGTTGCTTTGTCCCAGGAACAGCACCACACAGGCTAGGCTTTGTTGCTTTGTCCCAGGAACAGCACCACACAGGCTAGGCTTTGTTGCTTTGTCCCAGGAACAGCACCACACAGGCTAGGCTTTATTGCTGTGTCCCAGTAACCGCACCACACAGGCTAGGCTTTGTTGCCTGTTTGTTGTGAGTCTTTTCTTGAACAGATAGGGATATGGGGTCTTATTCATCATGGCATCCAACGCAATGTGTTGAAGACCGCTCTAGCATTCAAGAGGTTGAAAGACCCATAGATAGCGATGGGTATTTTCTGAATTTTGTTTCCCACCCCGTCTATGAGCAGGTTGTTTTCTACAGATTTGCACCACTTTTTCTTGATGAATAAGACCCGTGATTATTCGGTTTGATACAATATGATAGATGTGAAATCTTTGTCTGCAATGAGGCCTATAGTGATACTCTCCCTACCTGCCAGGTGACAAGACCTCTCTCTTGCCACTGAACAGCTGAACTTCAGTGCTTTTCTAGAAGAGAAAAAGAACACATTTACTTGTTACTTTCTGCATAGTTCGGTGGTTCTCAAGCCTGGCCTTGGGGACCCTTACCCGGCCAGGACCTGAGTGTTTCCCAGCTTGATCACAGGTAATTTAATCAAAATGACTTAACCTGTGATTAACTCACCTGTGCTCAAGCAGGAGAATCCTCAAATAGCTGTAATTATTATTATTATTATTATTTTTTTAATTGAAGAAAACCTGTTATAGGTCTCTTCCTGCTGAGTAAACAAAGGACACTCTTACTAATGGGAGATTTTAATTCAAACTTTATTACAGATCAGTACTAATAGCTCCCTAAGGAGAACCATCGTCTATAAGTTGAGGTGCATTATTTAAAAAATGGCTGTTTGATGTGTTCTGTTACCAAGCTTGATTTAAAAAAAAAAAAAAAAAAAAAAAAAAAAAAAAAAAGTTTGGACTGTAATAACGTTTAAATGAAAAATATTTAGCCTTGGGACTATTCTTGTTTTACTCTGCAGAAACATCAATATTAATTTTTCAAACAAATAAATTATTATTATTTTACAAACAAATAATAATAACAATAATTAAATCCTGGCCTAGTATTTGTTCCTCTAGCACAGGTTTGAAACCTACTTGCACAGATCTATGTAAGCAGGGAGTAGCAAAAAATGGCTCCCCAGCTGTGGTCGGATTATCACTCTCGTCTGTCTGAGCCAGCTGCTGCATGCTACAAAAGTATCCACGCGTTTCTAAGCATTGTGTTGGAGACTCCTCTAGCATGTATAGAATAGCTGTGGAGGATGGGAGTGGAAGTCTTAACCACAGCTGGAGCACCCATGCATTTAACCCTTTGGCTGCAGTGTAAAGGGTTAACACCTTCCCTGAGTGACATCAGCTGCTTTCCTCTACATAGCGTGGCCGGTTTTAAATTTTATACAGTTTCTTACATTTTGTTTCTCACCCCTGTCTCTTTCGTTACCCCACCCACCCACCCCGTGTATATAATGCAGCTGTCGGTGTTGGGAACCAATACGGATACAAAGACAAATCTATATTAATATTATTATTCAAGGTGAGCAGTAGCTGTCCTGAAATTTCTTGGATCAACAGAAATAAAGGAAATATTAAAAAATGAAGAAAAAAAATATAATAAATAAAAATAGATTTTTTTTTTTTTTTTTTTCTTGATGTAAACGTATCTAATCTTCCTCTCCTCTCGGTATTGGCACACATCTTTTACTGTCTGTTATTTAAAGCAGGAGTAGACCATTGTTGGACATCTATCTGTTGGAATGATGGGAGTTGTAGTCCTCAACAGCTGGGCATCCAAAAATTGACTACCCCTGATTTAAAGGGAAGCTAATACATTTGAATAAAAAGGGTATATAGCCAACTGTAAAAAATGATTTTTGTGGAGGAGCCCTACATTTTGGAATTAAAGGGGTAACGCCTCCTAAAACAAAATTCCTTCCAGATTCCAAAAGGCAGTCGGATGTTTCCCAGGGTCCAAATTCTATCATTTTAATTTTGTCATCTCATGTTCAGATAAAAATATAAAAGACAACTGTTTATCCCTCCGCCTCTGTTGATGTCCGCTCCTGAAATTGCACCCTCTCCTATCGCCTCATTTTGCTCCTTAAAATGTCCTGCAATGTTCTTGCCTTTTATCATCATTGTGAAGGTTTAAGGAAGGAAGGGGCAGGAGCAGGAGTTTACCTGAACTGGAGAACTTCTGAGAAACGACAATATATTAAAAACTGTATATTTTTAAAGTTTATAGCCACTAATCGGCCACAATTAAAGGATTTCCCTTTTTTTAGCACAGATGGGCCAATCAATATGAATGTGATTAAATTCTTTATGCTTAAACAGGAAAATCCTAATTGGCCTATCGGTGTCTCTTGAGGATCGAAATTGAACATATATGATTTATTGAACTGAAAGGTGGCAGAAAAGCAGCCAGAGGGTTTTCTTTTAAGAACTGTCTATCTGGTGTGTCTGCTTCCACCTTTCTAGTAAGGTAAACCAGACAGTAACACACAGTATGGTCTGGTACGTGTGTTAACATCAGTGCAGACAAAGCTTGCTCAATATGGCTGATCCCATCTTGGGGAGGAGGGTCAAACAGATGAGATGGCAAGTCCTTTAACCCCTTCGCGTCTGATGACGTACCCGGAAGGTCACGCTGGTCCGGCACTTAAGGACCAGTGACGGTTCTGGTACGTCACAATTGTTTACTGCAGGAGCGCGGTGAGTAATACCGGGGACTGAAGTTGATCGTTCCAAGACCGGAGCAGTTCCTCGTTCGGCGTGCCGGCACATGTGATCAGTCACGTGGGACGGCACGTCAAACTTTCCTGTCTGGTCCTTAAAGGACCACACACCTCGGGACCACTGGTCCTTAAGGGGTTAAAAACTTCTAGGCCAAAAGAGCATACGTTCATGTTCAATAATAATAAGAAGTGCGATTTTGAAGCAAACCAACTGAACCATAAGGGGAAAAAAAATCCCAGTGATTTAATGGGGGCATTTAACCCCTCGAATGTTTGGTTTCCAGTGCATTGGGAAGGAATGTATTGTATACCTCTCTAGTATTCAAGGAGTTAAACACTTTGAGTGCCAGAGAGACATCCATTGCATTGCCATGCAATGTGTTGGATACCTCTCTGACACCTAAAGGGTTAAAAATAACATTTAAAATGATAGGAATTTTATCTATGGTGTAATGGGTTTGTTTCAACATTGCTTATTGAATATGCACCTTACAGCAGTGGAACTCCCACCAGTGTCCCATATAAAACTTATTATCAAAGGACAACCTATACGAAAATGCATATGTTTAAAGCTCAGTCTTTTGCTATTTAATTGCTGTTTCTGCCACCTCTGGTTGTAGTAGTAGTAGTAGCAGTAGGATTATAAATTTACATCCCTAAGCTCGCCCAGTGTCAGTCTCATTCCTATTGGCTCTGAGGATTGCTTTGGTGTTATCACAGCCAATAGGAAACAGCTGCTTCTCTGGCACTCACAGCATCAGCTCAGGGCAGGTGTAAGTTCACAATGCTGCTACTGCCAGTGATGGTAGGAACAGTGATTGCAAACCCCTCTGGCACATTAAGGGTTAAAATAATTTGGACTTTTTTTTTGTTTTGTTTTTTTTTGTTGCCTTTTAAGGTTGGGGTAGGACCTTGCTAGAAGGAAGCAGCAATTAGAGAGCAATTTGAAGTCTGTAATAGCTTATCTGGTTTGGGCAATATGAGGCTCTCCAGCTACTGGTGTAGTACAACTCCCACCATCCTCAGTCGACCAAAGAGAGTTATAGTCCAAAAACTGCTGGAAAACAGATTACTCACATCTGCAGTAATGTCTGCAATAATTTGCAGAGATAAGATAAATCCAGTTTCTCTCTCAATAGAAAATGGATACTAACGTCAATTATGTGCTTTATATCTTCTCTCATAAGCTTGAGAAACTTAAAGGGATAGTAATGTTTCATAATAAAAGCAGCTCTAATTAATCATCATAGTATTTTGACTTTGGAGAGTATTATTTCAGTTGTCAGAGTTGTAGTTCAGGAGTAATTCAATGTCAAAGTGTCCCCCTCCCGCCCCTTTTACTGATGTAACACTGCTCAGCCAGATCAGAAGGGAGGTGCCCAGGTAGACTGCAGAGAGGGACAATCTTCAATTAAGATAAGGGAAAAACTTGTCAAGGGGGGCAGGGCTTTCATTATTTTCATAGGAAGAAGATTGTCCCCTTCTGTTATCTGTCTGGTCTATGGACTGCATTCCACATCTGAGAAGAGATGGCTTACACTAGGTAAAAGGGGTGGGAGGGGAAACTTTGATTGTGAATATCTCATAAACCATAAAGGTTTTAGTGATAAGACTTCTATTCTTCATTTTTTTTAATGCCTACAAAATAAAATAAAGATAAAACGAAGTATTACTATCCCTTTAAAGTATGGTTTTATAGCACAAACATGTCATAAAAATGAGAACACAATTTAGAGCATCTGAGTATAGTATATATAAATAAATGCCCCCCTTTTTTTTCAATTGTCGGTGTTAGTTTCAGTGTAACTTTCTGTGAAAGTGGCTGTTGAAAGATAGGGGAGTTATGCACAAAGGTGTGATAAAGAGATGACTCCACTTCCTATGTTTTCTATAGAGCCAATGCACTTAGATCTCTCCCACTTGACATATCTTGGTGCATTGGCTACGTAGAATAACCTAGAAACTGGGGAAATGAAATATCACTGGAGATGTCATCTCCACTTTATCACCCCCCCCCCCCCGAGTGTGTCTTTAAGAAGGCTGTTAACACTTGTGCATTTGTTTTGTTCCTGAATTATCCACCATTTTTATTTTGAAAATATGGCTGTAAACGTGTTAGTGACGGTCAATCTCCTTTTTGAATTTATATATTCTGCAGGTGCATACTGTATGGTCAGACTACCTGTACTTTTTATTATTCATTTTTAATCTTCTCCTACTGTTTTTAACCCTTTGAGTGGCAGAGAGATATCTACAGCATTGCAACACAATGCTTTGGATAACTGTGGCGCACTCATAGGATTAAATTGATGTCTCTGAAAGCAGGTTCCTTCAAGGTTTCCAGATAACATTTTACGAATGACTGTGGAAGCAGGGATATTGATACAATGTAACACTAACCCTGCAGCACTGAGTGTGCTGTATTTTATAGACTGAAAGATTTAGTGCATCATTATCCCTGATTTGATGGCCCTCAGGGAGCTCACTGTCAGTGACAGGTCTTTAAAAAAAAGAAAAAAACAACATAATAATAATTATAGGCAGCTTGACTATACATAATCTGCATGTGCATGATGTTTAAAGTCCAAAAAGAGGTTAAATAAAAACTCTTCTTTCTCCCATTTTGGCGCTGATCACATGTCTGGCTTCAATTGCATTACAGATGTTCTCCGCCATTAAACCTTCTGACCCAGGCCTGCTCCTGCCTTAGTCATTCTTTCCGCCGTTTCACACCAGCATTCAAACAGAGAGAAAATAATTACAATTTGGGCAAAGTAATTTCCATAAATAATTTAGGATAGTTTAATGACATCTTCTCGTGCTGACGGGCGCTGGGTGCCGCGTCCTAACTTCCATCTCTAGCGCTTCTAATTAGGCTGGAATTCATGGGCTGCAGCCCTAATGGTGATAGAACAGGCTTCATGGTCTGAATAAGAGATGAGAGCTGAGGGTAATTAGCAGGCTGCGGTTTTTAATCTTTCAACAATTCACCGTGTTTAAATTAGTTTTAAAGAAAAGGACCTTTCAAATATTGTTACGTCAATAGCATCCTATGTCTTCTTGCCCACTCGCCGTTTACACGTGGAGTGACTTTGTTCTGCTAACTCTTTTGCTGTAGTCTGCTGGTCGTTGTTACCTAGTAAGAGTTCATTATATTACACTTACCCCAGGGATAGGAAACATTTGGCTGTCTCGCTGTTGGGGGATACAACTCCCATCATGGGGATGATGGGCTTTGTATCCCACAGCGAGCCAGAAATTGCCTGCACTTTAAAGAGATAGTAGTGTGTGTATGTATATGTATGTATATGTATATATATATATATATGTATGTGTATATATATATATATATATATATATATATATATATATATATATATATATATATATATATATATAATATATATATTCCAGCAAGGAAATGGTCAATTTTTCGGTCCAAAAAGGACCTTTATCAAGGCAATGAAAGAAATGAGTACGGCGGTTTTTAAAAGCAGAGATGAATGCTACATGTGGCCCCGAGGGAATGGTGACGTCACCAAGTTGCAGCCGACAAACTGACTGCAGAATATGACGTCATCTCTATATTTAAAACTGCATATAGCATGCAACATAACAGTTAGTCCAGCAAAGTATATTGTTAAGGTGAAATCTGGTTGACAAGATGAGTTACATTATCGGAAGATGTTGTAAATATAAGGTTTACCCTCCTAAAGCTTTAGGATATGCATACAGAATCAGTCTAACAGAAATATATGACCCTGGATGAAGGGACAGGTATGTTTATATGGCTGAGAAAACAGCTTAGGCACGAAGCATCAGTCTATGGTTATCATCATACAGTGAATACCAGCAGCTTCCAAGACTTATAGACAAATATATGGGCAAATAAAATAAATAAAGAAAAAAAAAAAAAAAGTGACCCTTTAATGGGCGCAGAAGATACTAGGAATACACTGGAAGTCCTACAATAGATGGTGGTGAGAGATATGCCTATGAAACACACCAACTGGGTGAGTATAAGAATATCAATGTCATTGGCGAGCCAGAAGACTAAGCTTACGAATGTGTGATGTACATGCATAGACCATTAACAAATCAAATAGCACCC
This sequence comes from Rhinophrynus dorsalis, assembly GCA_037306005.1. Classification (NCBI taxonomy): domain Eukaryota; kingdom Metazoa; phylum Chordata; class Amphibia; order Anura; family Rhinophrynidae; genus Rhinophrynus; species Rhinophrynus dorsalis. The sequence goes on along the minus strand of CM074721.1, from coordinate 72,558,644 downwards.
AGTTCTATAATGGGAGGGTGTTTATAGTGGCAACATATAAGTGGGATCTATGCCCACCCTGCCCTGGAAGGAGAAATACAGATCCATGGTCAGATGATGAATGTAAAGTGGTGATGGATATGTTCCTACAACCAGTCCTATTGGTGGGAGGGTGTTGAAGATGGTAACACCCATGTACACCCTCCCCCAGAGGGTTGCATTAAAAGTCCACAGCACATGTAGTTACAGATTGAAGTAGTAAACGTATGGGACAAAATATTTGACACTCCTGTATCAAAAGAGAGTCTACTATCCCAAACTGTTCAGCTATAGGCCAAGTGAGTTAATAGAAGCAAGAATAGTTTGTTTTGTCATTTAGGCCACTAGGGGCTAAAGTGTTGAGCCTATGTATCCATTGTTCCTCCAGTTGTAACAATTTTCTGTTGCGGTCCCCTCCTCTAGGGAGTTTAGGCTGGAGATCAATAAACATATATTTAAGATCTGCCAATGTATGGGGTGCTTCAATGAAATGGCGGCCCACCGGTTTATCACGTTTTTGGATCTGTTGTATAGCCTGCCTGATAGAGGTCTGGTTGGCTATTCTCTGTTTGAAAGGTGTGATAGTCTTCCCTGTGTATAGCAAACTGCACGGACAGAGAATGAAGTAGATGACACATTTACAAGTACAGGATAAACAGTGTTTGTTTGAGATTTTTTTTTGCCAGAATGTGAATGTTTCAAATGATCTTCTATGATCAGATTCCTGCAGGAAACGCATCCAGTACACCTGAAGCAGCCCTTTTTCTCAGTGGGTAACCATGTAGAGTAGGAGCTACTGTAACAGCAGACAGGGCCCGTGAGAACCAATTTGTCATGGAGATTGCTACTCCTCCTATAGCTACACATATGTTTCTGAGTGGAAACTCTGGATAAGGAGCGATCCTGAATAGTATATCCCAGCGCTTATTTTAATATGGTTGCTGTGTGGAGTGTATTTGGAAGTGAAGACTAGTTTATCATCTTGTCTGGGTGGATGTTTAGAGTTAAGAAGGTCTGTTGGAGATGAAAGGAATGCCCGGTCAAAAGCTTTTTGCAAACTAGGGATCGGATAACCCCTTTCATGGAAACGTTGGAAAAGTTCTTGGGCTTGGATGATGGCTTGTTCATGGTTGTATTAATTCCTAATGATTCTTAAAAACTGTGAGTAATGTACGCCGGACTTAGTATGTAATGGGTGAAAACTTTGGTAATGAAGGAGCGTATTCCTATCAGTGGATTTGTGAAAATTGGTGGTATCTAGTTGATTATTCTGAAGAAATACAGTGAGGTTGAGGAAGTGAACTTCCTGAGGATCATGCTGTCAAGAAAATGATACAGGGCTATTGAGATAGTTCAAACTTTCAGCAAAATTAATGAAGGACACTTGGCTGCCTTTCCACAGGAGGAAAGCATAATTGATGTACTGGCCGTAGAAAAGGATATTAATGTCAAAACAGAGGAGCAGAGTGTATCAATTCATATTCTGTCATATATAGATTGGCGAATGCAGGTGCCACATTAGACCCCATTGAGGTTCCTGAGATTTGCAAATAGTAATTGTGTTCAAATCTGAAGTAATTGTAGGTTAAACAAAAAGTGAGCAAGGTTTTCAGAAATTCAGTGGGTGGTCTGTTTGCTGGAGGAGAAGAAGAAAGAAGTGCCTTAACTGTACTGTAGATGCCATCTTGAGTGGGAATGATAGTATATAGGGATTTGACATCCATTGTTACTAACAGAATGTCTTCGCCACACAGACACCTTTCTGATTTTATTAGTAAAATCAGTGGTGTCCTGAGAGTTTTTTTTTTTTTTTTTTTTTTTTTTGCATTCAATTCAACTTTTTAAGAACTACAAAATGCTAAATATTTTTTCTGGGACATTACTGTCCCTTTAAGGGCTGGACAGTCCTGGCACGTCATTGGTCCTTAAGGAGTTAATGTCCCTTTAACCCTTTTAATGCCAGAGGGATATCCAGCCCTCTGGCATTCAAGGGTTACCCCTTTTATTTTGCCTGAGATGTGTGCAGTGAATTGCTTTGCTTATCCCTTGCATTCAGGGAGTTATTTGGTCTGGAGTGTCAAATATTTGAATTAACTCTTTCAGAGCTGAGTTACAGGTGTTTCTAGTACGAAACCACTTTTTTTTTTTGTTTTACGTTTTAAGTATTGCTGTCTCTTTAAAATGCAATATTACAATTTTTGTCAAAGCTGTCATAGAAAAAAGGGAGCACACTAGGGTGTTAGTGGCATACCCTAGTGAGATGGCACCCTGGTGTAGAACCACTTGACTGAAAAAACTCAAGAAGTTAAGAGTTGTAATATTTATTTTTTCCTTCTATTTATGGTATTGATAATTCATGGTGGGTTTCTATTATATCACATAGGATACCAGCTCCTAGATGTTATTAACCCTCACCATTCATGGGGGGATTCTGTTAAACAAGAGAAGATGCCAGCTCTTCGTGTCGTTAACACTTTAAGGACAAGAGTAGTGTAAACCGCATTGCTTCACACTCTCTACTTCCTGCCAAGATTGTATCTGCGAGACAGCAGGAAGTGAGGAGAGCAAATGAAATTGCTCCCTTTGCCTGCTGGGAAAATACATACACTATCCAGGTTCTTTTGCATATCTATCTGGATATCACAACTTGCTATCCAGTGAGAAACTTTTTAACACAAATTACGTCCTGTTTTTCTATTACCATTACTCTGGAATAGGTGCCAGGTGTGTAATTAACTTTTTTTTTTTTTTTTATTTGATCACAATTCCTAAAGTGGCAGGAGAAATGAAATAGTTTGCGTTAGCATCTCTCTCCCTGACATCTGGGATCCAGTGAACAGCTGGCAACCTAATGAATATGCATCTGCTTAAGAGGCTGCAATTCATTAATAAACCAATAGATGGAAAGCTGGAATCCTGCTCATCAGCTCTGGAGGAGATGGAATGCGGCGTGCTGTGAAGTGTTGCTGTCATACGCAATACAGTTACTTCAGTAATTCCTGCAAGAAGGCCGGGGAAATAGGGAGGGACAGCATACAAAAATAGCACCCCTCCCACAGTGGGATTCAGCAGCTAAAATAAATCTCAGGTTCCAAAAAAAACACACACACACACACACACACACACACACACACTCTCTCTCTCTCTCTCTCTCTCTCTCTCTCTCTCTCTCTACTATCGGCAGAAAATTCTAATGGCCTCTATGAATTTTTCTCTTGGCTGAAGCAATAACAATCAGTTGCAAAGGTCATTTGCACATAGGCACACAAGACAGTTGTCAGCAGGACTTCAGGCTCTGTTGCATACCCCTCTGGTCCGTGCATGGTTACATAGGCTTTTGCACACTGTTGCCTTCAGTTTGAGGGGGGAATGCCACCAACTATCATGTCCTCTTCCATGATCTTGACATCCATGACTGAAGTGAAGATGTTATCTTTTGAACCAAGGGCAAGGGTCATATATTTTATAGCCATTGTTATTCTCATTTAACTCTCCACCAAAGGACATTACCAGGGAAATTTATCAAAGGTGATGTTGCAAGGTATTGGCTGATGGGTTCAAATTGCCAGGTCTTGTTACCAGCTGGTGGCATGTAATGGTGGTAATATCACTACTAGTAATGGTAACATGTAATGGTGCTAATCTCGCTACGAGTAGTGGTGACATGTAATGTTGCTAATCTCACTACGAGTAGTGGTGACATTTAATATTGCTAATCCCACTACTAGTTGTGGTGACTTGTAATTGTGCTAATACCACTACTAGTAGTGGTGACATGTAATGGTGCTAATCTCACTACGAGTAGTGGTGACATTTAATATTGCTAATCCCACTACTAGTTGTGGTGACTTGTAATTGTGCTAATCTCACTACCAGGAGTGGAGGCATGTAATGGTGCTAATCTCACTACCAGGAGTGGAGATATGTAATGGTAATAATCTCACTACTAGTAATAATGCGGCTGTACCGTACATTCCACTGATAATGGATTAGGGGCCAAATTCAATGAGCTAACAGTGTGCAATTCCTGAGCAAACCAACTGCACTATATGAGGCCAATAACATTTTCTAAAAATCTGTCTGCATATTTGAAAATTGCCTGTGTGTCACGTTAGCCAAAAGATCAGCAAAAGTACAGTTAAGGAGAGATATATACTTGTTACTATATGATAAAGTATGCTAATTGTGGTAACGGTGACATTTCATATGCTAATGAAGCCATTTCAGTGACATGTCATATGCTAATGAAGTGCTGTGAAGCAGGGACGTGCACAGACATTTTGGGGGGCAGGGGCTCAAATGGAAAAAAAAAAAAGGGCACTTCTCATAATTATTTATTTATTTATTTAGTTAAAAGGGGACGAGGGCACTTTGGACAAAAAGGGCAGGTGCTCAAGGCCCCTTGATGTCTATGGGTGCACGTGCCTGCTGTGAAGTACTGGGATATTTTGAGCTTCACTTTTCCCAGAAATAGATGTGTGAATATCTCCTAAACTAGACATCTGCTGGACTTTTGGTTAACATGACACATAGGCAGCTTTGAATGAATTTTTCAAATATACAAACTTGAATTAAGGTGAAAGTGCCTCTTTAATTCAGTCCTGGATATGTCATGCTTTAGAATGTGTCGAAGAGACCTTTAGAATTCACTGTGTTAAAATATCTATTTAACCCTTTGAGTGCCAGAGGGGTGTCCAGAGAATTGCTTCGCAATACTTTGGACATCACTCTTTCACCGAAAGGGTCATATAAACAGGATATTTTTTTTTGTCCCCTATGGTGCAGCTGGCTCGCTCCAGAATTTGCACCTATTTAGCTTAGTAAATACAGTCCTAGACTGGCCTAAGAAGCTCCATGTGTTCTGGAACCTAGAAATTCCCTGGAGTGAGTTTAGCTCTATGGTAGGCCCCTCTAGTCCTAATGTCCTAAACATAGCATTGGTCATCACCCCAGCCTGAGCACATGGGAGGTAATCAGAGGCTCAGGCATTTTAATTCACCCACCTCTCCTTAAAGGAAAACTCGTCTAAAAACAGCTGGTGATTTTGAAAGAGCTTCTGTTGTAAAACACATTTTTTATTTTACTTGGAAAACTAGTTTTGAGGTTATTTAGATTTATAGATGATGATAATTAAGGTGGGCCGTGCAGACACTATTCGCCCTATGTTACCTTTGCTACTCCCTGACAGTCTTTCAGTGCTAGGGGAGGTGGGCAACGCACTGCTGAGCAATGTCAGTGAGCAGAGGAGATAATGTAGGGGCAAGGCAGGAAGTGCTTGCATGGCAAACCCTCATTAGCATCATCTATAACGGGCATCTCCAACAAGTAGCTTGTGAGCTACTGTTAGCTCTTTGCTTACCAATAAACAGCTCTCTCCAGTCCATTAATTTATCAAGCTATCTGGTTTGCCAGGTCCAGTTGGCTGCAGCTTTCAACTCTGGTACACAAAGGGGTCTATCAGAGAGTTGATCGTATATTCTTGGTTTTAATGTCCCACTGCCATAAGAGCAATTTACAGATTATTCTGCATGCTTTGTAAAGGTGACATACAGTTAGTGTTGTGGGAAATGCATGTTGTCAAATTGGGTAAAAGACACAGTGCAACTCCATATTCACATACCTGTTCTAACAAAAGTTGACAGCTTTCTGGTAAATTCATTAAATGTTTTAATAAGCCATTCTAATAACTTTATACATGCAAAGTAATAGGGGACAGGGTTAACCCTTTGAGTGCCAGAGGGGTACACAATGCATTGCATTACTCTCTGGCACTCAAAGGGTTAAGGATTGGAAGGCACGATCGCTCAGAAAACCTAGGCACATTGTAGAGACACTCTTCTATAGCGAATGGATATTTTCCTCTAAAAATTATGTCCTGTAGCAGAATTTTATCACCTTGAGCTGTTGTGAAGGTCACTTGTTTGTGCAGCACTTGGGTAGTGGAAGACGTGGAACCGACTGAAAGTAGGTAATAGCAGCAATGGAGATTGTTTAATACGTACGGTTATAAATTAATTTATTTTCACTATATGTTTGAGTAGTTCAGTATGTGTTATATTGATTAAAATTAGCTGTCATTAAAGACAAGGTTAGAGACCTCTGATCTAGAAACAAAATCTACTTCTCCATAAAAAAAAAAGAGTAATATAAATTATAAGTGAAAGCTCTATGAAAATCACCATATTAATTTTAGCTGACAGTAGGGAAATGCTCAAGACCTGGCCTGTTACGGAGTCCTGGGACAGAGGTTTGGAACATGGGTCTGATACAGAAAGTAAAAAAGAAACAGCAATTCTGGGGCAAACCAACTGCACCATGATAACCTTTGAATTCTCTAAATGACCTTATGCCTTGTGCAAGAAGCATAGACACGGTTCTAATATAATTACATGGTGTGTAATATAATTGTTCACCCCATTCCTCTTATTTGTGTTCATCTACATATAAGTGTATGTTAGAGCAGGAGTAGTATATCTGTGGACTTTGAGCTGTTACAGACTTCAGTTCCCATCATCCCCAACTAGTGCATTGCTGGTTGGGAATCATGCAAGTTGTAGTCTTCAATGCATGATGTTCCCATCTCTTTACTTAAAGGGGAAGTGATAAAATAGGATTTTAGTCTTACCTGTTAAATCCTTTTCTCTCAGTCCATACAGGTAACTGGTAACTCTGGGTAGGCGATCAGCCCCTTTAAGTAGGCAGGAACAAGTCTGAGAAGTGACTGCTGGGTGGAGCCTACCTCCTCTCCTTAGCTTGCAGCTAGCCAATCCCCAGCCAGTAAGATTTGCAGACTAACTATTGACTAGGTACTAAGAAGGTAAAGGCAGACTCCTGTGAGCATGAACCCGAAAGGACCCTCACGTTCTGCCACAGGACAGCCAAGCATGGTCCCTTGCCAGGGTGGGAGACCAGTAACCTGTATGGACTAAGAGGTAACTTTGGGATGTCCAACCATTAAGTTCCCCAGGGTGGGAAGAAAGGCAAGGACAGGCGCAGGACCCCAAAGTCACCAAAGCACCTACAGATGATAAATAGGTTAACACTAACCGCAAAGTGTCAACAGACACTGAACAGGAGTAAAACAAACCCATGAACTGTTACACAGCTCACTGAACTAGAGCCAACAGGGCTCAAAAGTGAAAGAGTACTGATAGACTAAATAGATCCTATACAGGCTAGGCTGCCTCCAGGATCTTCCTCCCAAAACTGGCATCAGCCTCTGCCAGCACATCCACACGATAGTGTTTAGAAAAGCATGCACAGACGACCAAGTGGCTGCCTTGCACAACTGATCAGCAGAGTCCTGGTTCTTGTAGGCCCAAGAAGCCTCAATAGACCTCGCAGAGTGAGCCATGACCCTGAAGGGAACAGGCTTCTTCTGAAGTTTGTAAGCCTTACAAATAGTGGACTTGATCCAAGAAGCAGTGGTTACCTTGGAAGCAGGCTTCCCTGCCCTAGGACCCTCAGGAATTACAAAAAGAGTGTCAGACTGCCACAAGGACTCAGTGCAATGCACACAGAACTTGAGACAAAGAACAACATCCAACAGATGAAGATCCCTCTCTTTGTCAGAAGTGTAGGGTCAGGACAGAAGGAAGGAAACACAATCTCCTGATTAATGGGAAGTGTGAAGCACTGCCTTGTCCTTGCGAAAGACCAAAAAGGGTGGGCTACAAGACAGGGCATGCAGCTCTGCAACTTTGCAAATAGAAACAATTGCCAGGAGAAAGGCCATCTTCCACTCAGTATACGTAGAGGAATGGTAGCCAAAGACACAAAAGGAGGACGTTGAAGTACTCCTAAACTAAGTTAAGGTCCCACTGAGGAGTAGGGGATTTAAACACTGGACGTGTATGAGCAACACCTTGGAAGAAAATCTTGATCTCAGGAATGATAGCAAGACGCCTCTGAAAGAAGACAGAGAGCGCAGAAGTCTGAACCTTAAGAGAACTCAGACTGAGACCCTTATCCACACCATCCTGTAGGAAGGTCAAAATCCTGAGACAGGTCTTTGTCAGCACACCAAGATAGAAAGGTAGACCAAACACAATGGTAGGCTTTAGAGGAAACAGGCTTACGGGCACTAAGCATAATAACCATCACACCAGAAGAAAAACATTTCTTCCTTAAAATTTAGGATTCAGTCTCCAAGCCGTCAAAGCCAGACGATGAACGTCTTCCTTCCAGAGGTAACCCTGTAGAAGAAGGTCCGGACAGGGGGAAAATCGAAGGTTCCGCCACTGAGAGGTCCAGAAGCTCCGGTCTCCGTAGCACCCTGTTCAACAGGGGAACGGGAGGAAAGATGCATGCCAGAGGAAATGTCTACGGAATTGACAAAGCATCCACTGCCAGAGCCAGGGGATCCGCCCAGCGAGAGCAGAATGTTGGAACCTTCCTGTTATGCCTTGTTTCCATCAGGTCTCTGCATGGAAGACCCCACTGCTGGATGATGAGTGTGAACACCTCTGGATGTAGTTCCCACTCTCCACTGTCCACCGTGTGTCGACTGTGGAAGTCTGCTAGAACATTGTCTACGCCAGGAATATGAACTGCGGAAATGTAAGGGACATGCTCCTCTGCCCAAGATAAAATAGCCTTGACCTCTAGCCAAGCTGCGAGACTTCTTGTGCCACCTTGATTGTTGATGTAGGCTACCGCTGTGGAGTTGTCCTACTGTACCCTGACCGACAATCCTCCAGTTGCCCCTGTCCAGTGTAATAGGGTATGAAATATCACCCAAAACTCCAAGACATTGATGGGAAGGAGAGATTCCTCCTGAGACCACCGGCCCTGAACACTCAAGTGCTCCAGTACTGCTCCCTATCCGGAGAGGCTGGCATCTGTCCTTACTGTGGTCCAGAAGGGCACTAGGAAGGGTCTGCCTTTCAGGAGATTGTTCAGGTTGAGCCCCCACTAGAGGCTCTGCTCCACGTGAAGAGGGAGAGATAGGGATCTTTCCAGGAGATCTGGTCGATCCCTGCATGCCAGGATTAGAAACCTCTGAAGTTCCCTGGTGTGAGCCATGACAAACAGGACTGCTTCTATGGTGGAAATAAACTTCCCCACCAAGGATGACAACTTCTTGGCTGGAACCAGATCCTGAGATAGGATAGCCTGGACGTTCACTGCTATCTGATGAGCCACTTCATCCGTGAGAAATACCATCCCTCTGTGATGTCAAAGAGGAGGCCCAGAAGGACCATCCTCTGAGAAGGAACAAGGTCTGACTTGTCCAAATTGATGATCCACCCGTGATGGGAGAGAGCATGAATGCAGTCCTGCACCTGCTGATGAAGGCGTTCTGGAGAAGAGGCCTTCAGATGGAGGTTGTCCATATATGGAGTCACCCTGATGCCGTTCCAATGTAGGACGGAGATCAATGCTCCCAGGACTCTGTTGAAGACTTGGGGAGCCGTGGTCAGGCCAAAGGGGAGGGCAGAAAACTGGAAAATCCCTCAGTCGCAGGCAAAGCGAAGAAATTGCCAACTCTCTGGATTAATGGTGATGTGCAAATAAGCATCCTGAAGATCTGGAAAGGCTAGAAATTCCCCAGGGGATATGGCCACTATCACTGTGCACAGAGACACCTGGCGGTATTGGGACCGGACCACAAAGGAGTTGAGATCTTTCAGATCCAAAATGGGATGACAGCTGCCGTCCTTCTTGGAAACCACAAAGAGGTTGGAGTAGAATCCCAAGCCCCTATCCTGAGGAGGAACTGGTTCCAGGACCGCCTTCTCCAGAAGGGCCTGAATAACTTCCTCAAAAAGGCAACGCTTTTCCGCTCCCAGAGGAGAATGAGAAGAAAAGGTCCTGGGAAGAGGAAGGGAGGTGAAGGGAATCCTGTACCCCGTAGCAACCACCTGCAAAACCCACAGGTCTGCAACAGAGGCCCGCCAAGCTGAGAGGTAGTGGCCTAAGCTAAGCGGCCACCTACCAGCGGGTGGGGACCCAGGTTCGGGGAGTCATGCAGAAGAAGGTTTGGAAGCCTTGGGCTTCATGGAGGACTTGGGTCTCCATTGCTGCTTAGGCTTGGATGAGGAGTGAGGAGCCTGAGGGACCATCTGGGTCGCTTGGCCGAGTCTGCTTGAAAGGGACGAGAAAGCAGATTCCGTTTGACAGGCGCCTTCTTCCTCAGGACCACTGAGAGGTGAGTACTCTTCCCTCCAGTGGCCTTCCTGATGAGATCCTTGAGCTCAGGCCCAAACAGGGAGGAGCCCTGAAAAGGCAAAGACAGAAGAGCCTTTTTGGAGGTCGTGTCAGAAGACCAGATCTTGAGCCAAAGAGCACGTCTGGTTGCCACAGACATGGTAGAAGCCCTGGTTACCATATGCACAGCATCAAAAAGGGTAGCAGAGACATAATGCTGAGCCTCAGAAATGTTAGCGAGAAGTCGCAACATGTCAGAAGTAGGGGCCCCCTGACGGACAGCAGAATTGAGCTGTTCAGGCCAAACAGCCACAGCCATATTCACCCATGCTGCAGCAAAGGCAAGGTGGAGGGCAGAGCCAGCGATCGCAAAAATAGCCTTGAGAGAGGTCTCAAGCTTCTTATCAGTCCAGTCTTTGAGATCAGAGGTGTCAGCCACAGGAAAAGTAGTGGAAACTGGGGCATCCACTTTGGGGGGGATGGACACACTGCATGAGGGCCGTTTCAGAGAACAGGTAAAGCTTAGTGAACTTCCTAGACACTGATGGTTTCCTGTCTGGAAACTTCCACTCCTCAGACACCAAGTGGTCAAGGGTGGGGTTAGGTGGAAAACAAGTATGGGGCCTAACAGGCTCCTGAAACACATCAGAGGGGTCAGAAGATGCCTCCTGTAGCAAGGGAATGTTCAGGGTGGTCAGCACAGCCCTGATCAGGTGCTCAGCCAATGGAATGGAGTCGGCCTCAAAGGGGTCCCAAAAAAACTGAGATGAAGGAACAGCTGAACAGTCGTCATCATCAGAGTCCACCAATAATTCCTCCTCATAGAAGTCAGACACATCAGGCACACACGGAGGTTTATGCAGGGAAGATTTGATAGGGGCGGGTGCCTGCCACGAGTGGAAGACCCCCTGTAAAGTGGATGGAAGGAGTTGTAAGGTGGACCAGAGGTCCCTGGTTAGTAGCCTTAAACTCTTGCATCCATACTGGCTCTAGTGCATGGCTGGAGGCCCCTGCAGGGGATTCATGGCAGCAGCGCATGCTGGGCAAACATGACCTGAGTATTCTCTAGGTAACCCTGAGTGACATGATGAGCAATGGGGGACACAGACACCCCAGTATCCCTTGTCTTAGGTTTAGCCCCAAGGTCTAACGGAGTAGACATTCTCACAGAGTCAAAACGTTCAAGGTATCAAAACGCCCACAAAACAGGGTGTATGATAAGTCTTATTTAGTGTTTCTGGGGTGAATTTATTTATCTGGTAGGCGAAGGGTTAAACTGCGGAGGAGAGAAAGAGAGTCCAAGCCCTGTGTAGGATACGCGATCTGCGAATACACAAAATGGGTACCCCAACGGGAGCCAATCAGAAACGAGCACACAAAGCGAGAGCTCATGGGAAACGTAGTTTTGCTAACAGAGTACCCCAACAGTGCCCGAAGCCCACTAAGGCCCCCAACATGCCCAGAACATTGACCGGATGACAGAGCAAGGGCAAACCCACAAAATGAGCCATCTCTGACATCGCTATGTGGAGCGGTTCCAGAGATATGTCCCAAACTGTAAAGTCCCATAGAAGTGAATGGAGCAATGGCGTCTATGCGGTAAACGTGTGCCTGAACACAAAGTTAACGAGGTGAATACCAAAACGCAAAACCACTCAAAAGTCCACTACAATTAAACAGTAGACCCAATACTAGACTACTGGTTCCAGTACGGAAAGTGCCCAAAAAAACCCCAAAAGGCGCTAATACAGTAGCAACAGGGTTAAGTTACCACAGAAACTTGCTCCAAACACCTCACAGACATACAGATAAACCCAATGAGTGCATGAGTATGTAATAGGAACTCTGTGTGTCCCTGATAAGGAGCTCACAGAGTTTGTGTTTCTATGGAGCTTTCTGTAAGGAGGAGTGATACAATTAAATACTATCCCTGCACTATTGTTCTGTATGTTGTAGCATAGAGCTTCCAAGTTCAGTCCTTAAGGGACATCAACAGGCCAAAATGTAAGGATTTCCCTGATTAAGCACAGCTGAGTCAGTCAAAATGAATGATCCACTGATTAACTTGCCTGTGCTTAATCAGGGAAATCCTTACATCCTGGCCTGTGGCCCTCCAGGACTGAAACTGGACAGGCCTACTGTAGTGGATGCAGGTGTTTCTGCTGCAGAGACAGTTACATTGTATCACTATCCCTGTTTTCACAGTCCCTGAGAGAAAGCTTTCTAGAAACAATTTCAGGGAGCTCCCTGTCAGGGATGTATAATTGGTGAATATGAAAAAAATAAAGTAAATAAAACATATAGACAATTTAACTTATTCTGCCTTGCAGAATTTGTAAAATCAAAAAGTCCGAAACTAATCTAACCATGTCTTCATGACTCCAGGAATAACATGTTCTACGTTGATTGGGGGATGTGCGCATTCATTTGCGCTGAGGGTTCAATCTATTTTTAAATGTTTCCAGAAGACCACAGTTGCATTTCCAAACAGAACAAAGCTGCCTGTTGTCATTTTATCTTTGGTCTGGCTCCTAATACCCCTTCCTGACAAGTAAAGCTGAGTACATCTTGAACCCCCCCCCCCCCCCCCCCCCGGCTCCAGAATACTAAGGGAGGATTGCCCAATTGGATATTTGGGTCACAATACAGGCAGTGGTTACTCTTGTGGCCTAGGCTCCTAAGGCAGAATTACAAGTTAACTCCCCAAGAGAGCTAAAGAGCCTTTGTCCCTGGAGACCCACTAATTATTACTGAAAACTGGAATCTCTGGGGCAGAGCTGGTGAGTTCCCTAATACCATGACAAGTGTTCTGGAGAGAGAGAGAAACGTGTGCAGTGAGGTGACAACAACACAGTTATAGCTCTTTCAGTGCTGGAAAATTATACATTGTATCACTATTCTGCTTTGTGGTTAAAATATACTTTTCCACTGCAGAGAGATCCAGAAGTGCTATTTCTGTATATAGCAGTACTGCACAGCCAGCCAGAGGTGAGCACTAGATCAGAAGTTCCACTGGCTGCATGTTGTCTATTCTACATTAATGATACCATCACAGCATCATACCACTATATGCTGACCTGCAGATCATTGAACAATTATGCAGAAGTTCTAAATTGTATGGCCACAGCTTTTGTGAACTGGTTTTATATTAGAAACGTCATCAGTTACGTAGGAGGTGGGACATTGTGCATCTGGTTTGACAGAGTTCTATTTTCATTTCTCTGTCGTCCAATACAGGTTACTGGTAACTTTGGGTAGGCGATACACCCCTTTAACTAGGCAGGAACAATTTTAGAAGTGAATGAAGGGGGTGGAGCCTACCTTCCCTCCTTGGCTGCAGCTAGCTAATCAGCTCCATTAAGATTTTTTCCTTGGTGGAGACACAGGCAAGAGAACAGTTCTGCTATAGTTTTAGCTAATTTTTTATTTTTCTGTTAGATATGGAATACCACCATTAGGCGGATTACCATAACTGACAATTCCCTTATACATGGCTAGCTCAGTATCCAGGTGTTTTTTGTGAACCTTAAGCCCTGGGGGAAAATCTTGGGTTCAAGTTCTTTCCTCAGGAGTTTCCCACTGAGGCTTCTTTGTAAAGTGATAATAATGTTTCACAAAAACAGCAGCCCCAATTAATATTCATAGTATTTGAGCCACAGAGAGTGTTATTTCATTACTGTGAGCATTGTAGTTCAAGAGTAATTGAATGATAAAGTTTCCCCCTCCAGCCCCTTTTACCTAGTGTAAGCCCCCACTCCTCAGATGTGGAGTCCAGTCCATAGACCAGACAGCTCACACCAAGGGTCTAAATTCTTACTGTGAGAACAATGAAATCCCTGTTCCCCTTGACAGGTTTTTCAGCTTTTTCCCTTAACTTAATTGAAGATTGTCCCTCTCTGCAATCTACCTGGACACCCCCTGCTGCTCTAAGCTGAGCAGTGTTACATCAATAGAAGGGGCGGGAGGGGGACACTTTATCATTCAATTACTCTTGAATTACAACTCTGACAGTATTAAAATAACACTCTCCAAGGCCCAAATACTGTGAAGATTAATTAGAGCTGCTTTTATTATGAAACATTACTATCCCTTTAATACATGGTAATCTGAAGACAGAAGATCTGCAGGAAAGGTGAGCAACCCTTTAAGCGCTGCAGGTCCACATGTCCCACAGTGCCCCTCCGCATAGGTGTTTTCATTTGGAGTCCCTATTGAACACTCCTACACTCATTGGGGTTATCTGTATGTCTGTTGGGTGTTTTGGAGCAAGTTTCTGTGGTAACTTAACCCTTTAGCTGCTGGTTTTGCATCTTTTGGGGGTTTATTGGCACTTTCCCTGCTGGGTTGTGTTTTTTGGGTCTGCTAACATGTTCTAGTGATATTTCATGTAATTTTAATTCACAGTTTCAACTTAGCAAAATTTGTATTCCAGGCACGCTTTACCGCATAGACGCCATTCCTCCATTCACTTCTATGGGACTGTACCGTTTGGGACATATCTCTGCAACCGCTCAACATAGCGACTTCAGAGATGGCTCATTTTATTTGTCTGCCCTTGCTCTATCATCCAGTTAATGTTTTATGTGTGTTGGTGGGCTCAGGGGGCTTCGAGGCACTGTTGGGGTACTCTTTCTGGGAAAACTACACTTCCCATGAGCACTTGCTTCGCACACTTGCTTCTGATTGGCTCCCGCCACGGCAGCATTTTGTGCTTTTTCTTGAACGAGTATCCTAAGTAGGGCTTGGACTCTCCTTCTCGCCTCTGCAGATTTACCCTTCGCCTGCCAGATAAGTACATTTTAGCAATTTCTGGGGTGAAATTTTAATCTTACACATTGTATTTGGGTGATTCCTTATACTTTAAATGTTTTGACACTATGAGAATGTCTAATTTGTTAGAGCTAGGGGCCAGGCTTAAGACTAAGGACGCTGGGGTCTTTGTGTCACCTATTGCGCATTGCTCCTCATATAATGCAGGGATGCCTAGAGAATTCTCAGGCCATTTATACCCAGCATGTTCTGATGTCATTGAGTCTCTCCCAGGCACCTCCAGCAACTCATTAGAGACAGTTTGGGTGCAAGAGTTCAAGGCTGCTACTAGAGACCTCCAGTCTACATTGCAACTCTTTCCATCCCAGTTACAGGGGGTCTTCACCTCCTAGCAGACCCCTTCTTCCGTCAGATCCTCCCTGCCGAAACTGCAGGGAGTACCTAAAGTTTCAGATTCCTCTGAGGAGGAACTGTTGGTGGATTCGGATGTTGAGGAATGTTCTGTTGTGGGCTCCTCTCAGTTTTTTGGGGACCCCTTTGAGGCTGATCCTGATCCCTCTGCTGAGGGCTTGATCAGAGCCGTCTTAACTACCCTAAACATTCCCTTAGTTCAGGACGTTTCTTCGGATCCCTCCGATGTATTTCAGGAGCCTAAAAGGCCCTACACTTGTTTTTCCACTTAACCCCACTCTTGACTGCCTTGTGTCTGATGAGTGGATGTCTCCGGACAGGAAACCTTCTGTTTCCAAGAAATTTACCAAGCTTTACCCCTTCTCTGAGGCAGCGCTTGCTCAGTGGGTTCATCCCCCTAAAGTGGATGCTCCTGTCTCCAGGCTAAGTCCACTGCCTTGCCATTTGCTGATGCGTCCTCTCTGAAAGGCTGGACTGACAAGAAACTTGAGGTCTCCCTCCAGTACATTTTTGCCACTGCTGGTACTGCCATTCGTGAACCAGGCCATTGTGATCTGGACTGAACAGCTCACCTTGGCTGTCCGTCATGGTGCTCCTACTTCGGATATGTTGCGGCTTCTTGCCAACATTTCTGAGGCCCAGCACTATGTATATCCTGCCTTATTTGATGCCATCCATTTGGTAGCAAGGGATTCCACCATGTCTGTGGTTGGCAGACGAGCTCTTGGGCTCAAGATCTGGTCTGCTGACACCACTTCCAAGAAAGCTTTGCGCTCATTGCCTTTTCAAGGTACCACTTTGTTTGGGCCAGACCTTAACGATCTGATTAGTGAGGCCACAGGGGGGCAAGAGTACCCTTCTGTCTATGGCTCCCAGGAGGAAGATGCCTTTCAAGCATAATCGGCTTTTTTGTTCCCTCCAGACTGAAACATGCCTGGCAAACCAGGCAGTTCCTTCAGCTCTGCATTCCTCCTCCACGCCCAAACAGCAATGGAAGCCCAAGGTATCTTCCAAGCCTTCTTCTGCATGACTCGCTGAACCCAAGTCCCCACTCGGCTGTGGGTGGCTGTCTGCGTCACTACCACAGCGTCTGGGAGGATTCAGTGGCGAACCCATGGGTTTTACAGGTGGTCGCGGAATGGTACTGGATCCCTTTTGCCTCTCTTCCTCCCTTTCAGTTTTTCCCCTCTCATATGCCTCAGGGCATAGAGAAGCGCCGTCTGTTCAATAGTCGCCACAATTATTACCTGGTTATTGAGAATTCTATATTGCTCCTGGACTGACAGCCAGGAAACAGCACAGACATCTTTCCATAGTGATGTCTGTGCTGTCAGTCCCCTTTTGGTGTCGAACGGCTCCTAGCAACGCCTCCTAGAGCAGGCTGGGACTGACAGTGCAGGCTCGCAGATAGCACTATGGAAAGATGTCTGTGCTGTTTCCTGGCTGTCAGTCCAGGAGCAGTATGGAATTCTCAATAACCTGGTGGTAATTCTGGCGACTAGCACTATTGAGCCGCTAATCACCAGATGGGTAATTATTTGGGCCAAAGTTTAACAGGGGTGGTAGTTCCACTTTAAGCACAGGTGAGCCAATCAAAATGAATGAGCCACTGATTATCTCTCCTGTGCTTGCTCAGGAAAATACATCCTGGCCTGTTGGTGGCCCTCGAAGACTGAGCTTGGACAGCCTTGCTCATATGTATGTGGAGAGAGAAACAAAAAACACAAACATATAAAAATATACACACACAGACACACCATGATCTGTTTCACATATGAGAAAATCCAAACTATATAAACTATAACACTGGGTTCCCTTTGGTTCAAACAGTTACAAATATAAAACAGGTGTGGTGAATTGTGTCCCCTAACAAATTTCAGACAAATCAGATGTTTACACTAGGGTGTTGCCTGCCAGTGTACGTAAACGAACAGGTCTGAGGCTCTGGAGGATATTGTAGGGAAAGACTGCTCCCACTCGGCATGCCGTTCTCCCATGAGTGTGTACTCAATCCCCAAGAAAACAGTACAAGGAATGGTACTCCCTTCTATATGCAACTCCTACACCAGTTATGGTCATGCTAATGACACTTGAGGGAATTTGTAAAACAGCCCACAGGAGCCTACTCAGGGAAATCACCCCACAGTAGAATAACAGATTACTCCTCATGTGTATGTGCTGCTCCTGAAGTCTATAGACTTATTTAACTCCTAAAGAAACACCATCTGAATTATGAAATGCATTTTATTTTTAATATATAGTTCTTTGTTAATACGTAATGGGTACAATAACTTGTATTCCAGATTCTAAAATGGGTTTTCATTAATGTCCCTGTTTTGTGCATTATAAACTTATCCACAGTCTGTTGTGGCCAGTGATCTCCAAGTGGAGTTGATTGATTGATTTATCTTCCACTGCTTTCTGTGCCAGTAGTGGATCACGATGCATGGCTTAAAAGAAAATGTGAGTACTCTTATTCTGATGTGGTGCATTTTTCACTAGGTTGCAGAAAGTGGATACTACCTCCGTACCATCATTTTCTTCATTTCCTCATACTACTACCACATCATCTCCACCATCATCGTACCATCATTATCTTCTTCTCATCATACCACACCAATGCGACTATCATCTCATCACATCACACTATATCTGTTATCATCTTTGTATCATACTACTACCATACCATCACGACCATCATCTAATCACATTAACCTCAGTACCATCATTATCTTCTTCTCATCATACAACTACCACACCGTCGCAACCATCATCTAATCACATTACCTCTATACCATTATTATCACCTCAACGTACTACCACCATACCATCACCTCTTCATACTACCACCATACTTATAATCATTTCATTCTCACATTGGGAATATCAAGTTATGTTATTTGTATCTAATTTTATTCACCACTCTATAGTGTAATTTTTATCTCCTTTCTGTGTGATACATTAAAGAGGAGCAGCTCACGTATAATCACATTTTAAGGCAGGGTTTTATACACCTATAATACTTTCTTCACATTACAGAACACAGATCATAGTGTATATTAGCAGCATGAATTTTCCCTTGCTCCCTAGTTCAATAGATAATGGGGGAGATGCACTAAGATGTGATAAAGTGAAGATGACTTCTCCAGTTTATCACTTCTCCAAGTCCTATGTTGTTCTATGGAGCCAACGCACTAAGATTTCTCTAGCTTTAGAGATCTTCGTGCATTGGCACCATAGAAAATGGAGAAGTGATATCCCCACTTTATCGCACCATAGTGCATAACCCCCAATATCTTCAATCAGTGCTGGAAGTCATGTGCATGGAGGTGGACATGTCAGCAAGTCCAATGGACCACAAACTCCGAACACTGCATTACTGACACTTCCTTACAAAGCAATTTTTGGAGATCTTTATATTCTTGCCCCATTTCATTTTTTTTAATGTGTATTTGTTCCCTATGGTTAAGCTGGTTTTCTCCAGAATTAACTGTTTTTCTTTCTGTTAATGCCCCAAACAATGATATGCATTTTACTGACCAAATAAAGCCAGCACTGCACCGGTCATTTAAATCCTCTTATGGTCTCTTCTCGATTACAGAACTTTTCCTGGTTCCTTAATTAGCAGACAGAACATGATTAACAACCTTTTCAGCTGTGTTCCGCTGCTGGAATACAGATCACCCTTTGTCCGCAAGTGACCTAATTAGTTAATAAAGTAATTGAATATTAAAAAGGATGTTGTGAGTGATTAAAATGTAAGGAGCACTCAGAACATTATTAAATCCATAAATCATGTATCAGTCTGTTCATTTACATACACGCATCTCCATCTAATACTCCCTGCTCCTTGCCAATTACTATGTGTGCACAATGTGTATAGAGGTTTGATAACTTGACAGAAAGTAGAAAATACTAATAGCACAATGTTTTAAAGGAGAAGTAACACCCTCTAATCAGGGCTCAAAATTTCTACTCGCCACTAGCCAATGGTGAGTGAAAATTTAGCCCCGGCGAGTAGAAATTCAGCCCTGGTGGGTATGTTTTGGCTTGCAGTGGTGCGTAACTTTTCAGGTCTGGCTAGTAGCAAAGGACTTGAAATTATAAGCCCTGCTCTAATAATACCCCTTCACCTACGGCCATTCTGAATTTTTCGATCAGTCAGATACAACAGTGCTGTCTGAATTCAGTCCTCAAGGGCCACCAACAGGCCAGTATGTAAGGATTTCCCTGATTAAAGGGGAACATTCACATCACACAAACTTGTGTTTATTGGCTTTCATTAGGATAACTAAGTTAGCGTTTTTTTTTTTGTTTTGTTTTTTTAAACTCTTACTTACCTAGTATTGCAGATATTAAAACTTTTAAATCTGGCATTTTCACCTTGTGTGGCACACAGTCTGTGCAGCACAGTGGAGCAGGATTTCCCACCTCCCTCCAAGCTGCCCCAGGAAGCGCATTCACGCTTCCCCTCATAGTTATATTTATGTGGTGTAGTGTTATAGCAAGCTCCGTTTACTATGCTACTGAGCTTGTAAAGCAATACTAGGGGAGTAAAAAAAAAATACAACTAACGAAAGCCAATGGACACAAGCTTGTGTCATGTGAATGTTCCCCTTTAAGCACAGGTGAGCCAATGAAAATGAATGAGCCACCGATTAACTAACCTGTGCTTAATCAGGGAAATCATTAATTCCTGGCCTGTAGGCGGCCTTTGAGGACTGAACTTGGGCAGTCCTGAGATGAAATATAGGAGCATGATCAGTTCTCACCCACAGTGCATCATTGATACATAGGGAGGAGAGATATATGGAACGTTCCTACTACCTACCTTTATCCTAGTGCAGCCTGCCCATGCTGTCAAAGGAAAATACATACTGTGGCATGATACAATATAATTTCAGAGCACCCTAGACGTAGCATGTGGTTTTAAGGTGATGGTTTCCTTTTAGAACAGGACTGTCCAAGTTCATTCCTCAAGGGCCACCAACAGACCAGGATGTAAGGATTTCACTGATTACACACAGGTGAGTCTGTCAAAATGAATAAGTCACTGATTATCTCTGCTGTGCATAATCGGGGAAATCCTTACATCCTGGCCTCTTAGTGGCCCTTGAGGACTGAACTTGGACAGCCTTGTTTTAGAATATAATTCTTTGGGCAGTATACACATATTGGAGCAAACCAACTGCACCACAACAAAAAAATACACATTCCTGTTGATAAAATGGAGCCGTTAACACCTTGTACATTAGCAAGGTCTTCAGTGCTTTATAAAGCAATGCGTTGGAGACATTGCTAGCATGCATAGGGTTAATAATTAAACTAAACCCTTTAAGCACCCGAGCAATATGCTGCACCTCCCTCTGTTAATTAACCCCTTAACAACCCTTGACGGTCATAGTACCTCAAGGGTCGATCTGACTGAACGACCCATGACGTGCTATGACCGTCACGGAGTTCCGGGCTCCCCCCGCGGCTGCACGCCGTTCGGGGAATCCGGAACCAGAAAAGAAAAAAAAAAATGCTCCTCGGTCCTTAACTGGTTAAGATATATCTGTATTGCTTCTGTCTGCTGGGAGATGCCTTGATCCAAAGTTATTAAAAAGGAACTATACCTTTGGGAATAAGTGACTATTACTTTAACAATTATTTATTTACGTGTTCCTTGCACAGCAGTCATGTACGTTTTTTGTGTGCCAAGATCTCCACTGCTAACTGATTCAGTTTCCAATTTGCTAATGACAGTAGACCTTTACGAGACATTCGGTTCCATTGAAGCCCATTGTTTGTTGGTGTGGGCCAGAGGCAGATGGGAAACTACAGATACACTGCAAAAATGTAACCTTTTGAGTGCCAGAGGGGTACTGCAATGCGATGTGTAGCCCTCTGGCACTCAAAGGGTTATAGTTAGATATAGTTGACTGCTGTATGAAGAATGTGTACATAGGTAAATCTATATTGGACCATATCTATAAAAGCAAACGGGAGTTATTCTGGAGTGAGCCAATAAAATCCCTGTTAAATTAAACTGAGCTTTTAATCCCTTGAATTATCCAATGCAAAGCAAGTACATGGGATGTTTTATTTTGTCCCCTATGGTGCAGTTGGTTTACTCCAGAATAACTCCAGTTTGCGTTTATAAATATGGGCAATTGTCACTTATTCCTATGGTATATTTCCTCTTTAACCCCTTGACGGTCATAGTACGTCAAGGGTCGATCTGACTGAACGACCCATGTCATACTATGACCGTCATGGAGTTCCGGGCTCCCCCCGCGGCTGCACGCCGTTCGAGGAGTCCGGAACCAGAAAACAAAAAAAATTAAAAAAAATGCTCCGCGGACGTTCAGTCACGTCCCGGCGCAGATTCCCCGGTCGTTAAGGGGTTAATGTTGTTGACAGATGCACATACACAACCACAATGATTTTAATGGAAGGAAATAAAAACATCAGAGTTTATATACCTCCAGAGTTTACAACTCCCCAATATGCACTTGGTTGGGGGATGATGGAAGATGTAGGTGGTTACGCACTAAAGCGTGATAAATTGGAGATAACTTCTCTAGTGATAATTTCTCCTGTTCCTATGTTATTCTATAGAGCCTGTGCACTAAGGTCTCCAAAGTTCTAGAAATCTTAGTGAATTGGCTCTGTAGAATAACATAGGAATTGGAGAAGTGATATCACTGGAGAAATCATCTCCACTTTATCAAGCCTTAGTGAAGCTTCCCCCAACGGCTGGATAGCCAAAGAGTGACTACCTCTTTTGTAAGATTATACTGCATTTTGTTAGTTGCACAAACCAAAGTGTTTTATTGTTTGCAGGTAACAATGTATATAACAACTTCTCTGTAGAAGATTCTGCAGCTGTTCAGAAATGTGCAGTCATATGTAGATCGCCAGACGTCAGGACAAATGTAGCCCTTTGAGTGCCAGAGGGGTACGCAACGCATTGTAAACAATTACTACCCCGCTGGCACTCAAAGGATTAAAAGAGAATGAGCACTTCCTAATAATAATCCCTCATTTGCCTATCTATGGCCACAAAATCCTAATGGCCCATATTTTTGTCTTTGTTCTAGAGATAACCTTCAGGACTGATTGAAGAGGATATGTCCATGGAGGCGGACACGACAGTTAGCAGGAACACAACACTTCTCCCGCTATATGGGAATCTTAACCCTTTAAAAGGACCAGAGGGATGTGTAACTTAAGCTTTGTATAGGATATTCAGAACTCATTGTAGATATCTCATGAACAAAAAGTGCAAGATTCATAGAGGGCATCAGGATTTTCTTGTCATAATAAAGTAAGTATAGGTATTATTATTAGAAGGTGTTACTTCTTCTTTATCCCCTTAAGGACCCGGTCCTGGACAGTCATGGGTTGTTATACCCTTAAGGACCCATGATGGTCCTGGACCGTCACGGAATTGTTTGGGGAGTCAGGAATGCCCAGTGGTCCTTAAGGGACCGCAAAGTACGTGCGCGCCCGGTCCTTAAGGGGTTAAGGACCAAAGGGCAAAACTGGATCAATTATGTACCAAAGCAATCGCCCCAAACAGGACATATACAAATTCCAATTGACTTTATTTGGACTTTTAACCATATAAATGCTAAAGAGGTCTCCAGCTCGTTCCAAAGCAATGCGTTGGAACATCTAGCATTCAATTAATTGGAATCCCACTGAACCCAATGAGAATTTGGGGGATTTTTGTTTCTTATATGCATAGCAATGCTTTTTTAACCCTTTGAGTGCCAGAAGGGGTACCCCTCAGGCACAAATGGTTAATAATGTTTTTCATAGCTACTCTCACCGCTGGCAGATTCTTTCTCCAACAGTTAATACAGTTTGAAATAATGCCTCCCTATTTCACTATTTAGGATCAACAGAAACGGTCCATAGGAACGAATTAAACAGCGCCATCTAGATACCAATTTGTATACAATAAAAAGGCACTCGATCAAAGAAGTCTGAGCTGTTATAACATTTAAATTAATTATTTCCCAGTGGTAAAGGTACCCTTGTTTTACTTAGCAGAAAACCCTTACAATATATACTTTTTCATACCAGAATATTACTATATCTTTACGGTGCAGATGTTTAATCCACTTTTGTTCTTGTGCATGTTGCCTTTTAGGCCTTCACTGAGAAACCACAGGTACAATAACCTGATTTATAGTTCTCATTTTGGTGTTGAGGTAATTGCACACAGGACCTCCCCCTCTCCTCTGTTCCTGAAATTAGCACAATGCATCATATAATTAAAAACATTAAAGGGATAGTAATGTTTCATAAAAACAGCAGCTCCAATTAATCTTCACAGTATTTGGGCCATGGAGAGTTATTTCTGTCAGAGTTGTAGTTCAAGAGTAATTGAAGGATAAAGTTTCCCCTCCCGCCCCTTTTACCTAGTGTAAGCCATCTCATCTCAGATGTGGAATCCAGTCCATAGACAGACAGCTCACATCAAAGGTCAATCTTCTTACTGTGAGAACAATGAAAACCCTGCCCCCCTTGACAGGTTTTTTGGCTATTTCCCTTATCTTAACTGAAGATTGTCCCTCTCTGCAATCTACCTGGGTACCCCCCTTCTGTTCTGGCTGAGCAGTGTTACATCAGTAAAAGGCACGGGAGGGGGATACTTTGTCATTGAATTACTCTTGAACTAGAACTTTCACAGAATTGAAATAACACTCTCCAACGTCCAAATACTATGAAGATTACTTTTATTATGAAACATTACTATACCTTTAAATCTTGTATAAATCCATCTCTCAAACACATCAAGAGGTAGCTGGTATAGGTAAGTCTTAGGCAAGCACTGTACAATACGTGACCCTCTAGCTGTTTTTGAACAACAATTCCCATCATCCTCAACTGACCAGTGCCCAGCTTAGTTGATGGGTGTTGTAATTCAGCAACAGTTGGAGGTCCACATTTCTCACCATTACAACAGGCACACAATGACAAGTATCGAGGCCCTTTAATGCAACACACACTGCAGGGCTGCAAAGGTTCCGGTGCAGCCCCGCAGAATGAAATATTCATATGCATCCTGAAATAAAGGAGAACTGTACCCTACAAACCGAAATAATGTACCTGAAGGATTTACCTAGGTATGCGCCATTCTTACAACAGTTATTTCTATATACTGTTTTCATTTGCATTTTAACTCTATTGTAGTCCACTGCTAGTTGTATCAGTTTACAGGCTGATATAGACCAATGTCCCATACACACACACACCTGACTGCTATGAAGGAACCCCCCCTAGATTTATCAATATATTCAATTAAGAGGTGCTTATTCCTATAGCATAGTTTCTCTTCAAAGGGGCGGTTTAGTCATATTATTGTAAAAATTGTTTGCATTCAGTTAAAGTTGCACTTGTGCCCCCTAGTGGACAAATCTGTATAGCAGCAAGTTTCAAAATCCATTGACCCCCATATTGCTAGTCACTGCACGGTCTATTTGCTGGAAATGGTAACCTTTGGCTCTCCAGCTGGCAAACTAAAGCTCCCTTTATCTCCAACTAACCATTGGCTGGTTGAGGTTGTTGGAAGCTGCAGTCCCCAAAAGCTGGAAAGCCAAAGGTTGCCTGTCCCTTTAATAGACACTATGGGTCCTATGTTGAAAAGAAAATTGATTCTGAAGAGTACCAACTCTACCATAGGGAACAGATAAAAATTACAAAAATTGATGTTTATTTAAATGGAGCTTTTAACCCTTTGAATGCTAGAAAAGTCTACAATGCATTGCTTTGAAATACATATCAGACCTCCCTAGCATTAAATGGGGGTTTTCAGGGGAGGGCTGGCCTGGTGAACAGGGGAGAAATTGCCCCCTGGGCCGGTCATAGGTTTGGGCTGGGGGGCTACTGCCTTACACAATCTCCCCCTTGCTGCTGTAAATGGATCTACACTAGTGATACCACAGAGCTTACAATTTAAATGGAGCTACACAAATGATACCACAGAGTTACAATCCATATGGAACGACACTGCTAGCATGACCCATTTTCCTTGTAAACTCTATGGTTTCACTAGTGTACCCCCATTTCAGTTGTAAGCAACGTGATATCAGTTGCCTCACTTAAAAAAAAAAAAAAAAAAAAAAAAAAAAAAAAAATGAATGCCTGTTTTAAAATTAACAAAAGGGACAGGGGTGGGACAGTAGGTTGTAAATGGGCCACTTGATTCAATTTGCCCCCCAGGCCACACATTGTCAGCCCACCCCTGGGGATTGTTTTAACCTACTGAAGTCAATCTCCATTTTTATATGTCCTCTAAAGTGCAGATGGTTTGCCTCACAATCACTTTTCTTTTTAACTTAGCACCTTGTGCCACACATGTTGCTTCTCCCCTCTGTGGATCTGAGTGGCCTCTTCCTGAGCAGGTCCCAGCATATTGAACTGTTTTGTCAGCCATTTTTTTGTCCAGCAGGGTTCAGTTGTAACCAGTCAGTCTGACAGGTGAACCAACAAGATACTCTCCCCTCGAATGAATACTTGTTTCATGTGCCGCGTGAACACCTGTTGATAATCCACTTTTTCTTTTTTACGTTTAGTCCTCTGTCGGGTTTTTTCCCCAGTCTGATCTATTTTAGCAGTTTCCACCTGCCCAGTGGTCCGATCAGAAAGTTGGTCTGATTTTCTCTCGTGTCCTCTACTGCAAGAAGGTAGAAGATTTTCTGTGTTCTCTCTGCGTGGTGGTCTTGTTGAGGAGGTGTGAATCGGTTGTTTCTTGGGTACGACATCTTGTAACACTGCAGAAGGCTGTGACCCAGACTCCTGGAGCTTCAATCTATCAAACAACTGCAGACATAAGATAACCATTTTGAATAGGAGGAATCCAAGGTCCCTTTCTATCACAGCCTAACAGTTGTAATACCAGGCTATATGCAAAACGATTTGGAGTTATGGGGGAGACTGTATCACAGACAAAATCCCACTGGTTAAAATGAGGCTATTCATTTAATAAAATGTAATTTAAACAGTGGTTTTGATTTCAATGGGGCTTTTAACCCTTTGAATTTTTGAGAAGTCAATACATTGATCTGCAATGTGTTAGAGACCTCTCTAGCATTCAAGTATTAAGTAACAACTTTTAGCTTTGAGCAGATGACGGTGTCCTTTTAAAGGGATAGTAATGTCCCATAACATTTTTAGAGTTTTGTAGAACTTAAAAAAAATATGCTAAATGCCACAAATCGTATCTCTCAAAACTGATATGGTTTGAGAAATATCCTCCACTAAAGTTCCTCTTCTCCTTCTGTCAGCTGTACAGCTGACAGAAGGAGATCCGTGTCGGCCGACACAAGGAGGCTCTTCAGCAGAGTTGCAATAGCGAGATTTAAAAAGAATTACTTCTTTGGAATGGTCTAAAAAGTGTGCTTGCAAACCAGGCACACTGTGTAGACCGTTCCAAAGAAGTAATTATTTTTAAATTGTGCTATTGCGGCTCTGCTGAAGAGCCACTTGTCGGTCCCCGGCCCAGGAATGCCTGCTGTCTGCTTACAGCTGACGTCAGGAGAAGAGGAGGGAGAGGGGAACTCTAGCGGAGGATATCTCTCAAACCATAGCAGTTTGAGAGAAGATTTGTTTCATTTAGCTTATATTTTTTTTTTTTTAACAGCAACAAAACTTTAAAAAAAAAATGTTACAGGACATTACTGTCCCTTTAAGTGCTTGCCAGCATTTGAAGAAAGAAAAAAAAAAAAATACTTTGGTCAAAAAACATCTCCCTATGAATGAGCCCAACATATTTATTATCAAACTTGATGAAAACATAAATGCACATATATAAACAAAACCAAATAATTATTTGATACTATAATCCTTCCCTGTCTGGTTCATGCAGAGAGGGGAACAAACAAAACAATTGCTCAGGAGAAGAGATACAGGATTAGATCTGTTTTAGGGATTATGCACCTATAAACACATTTAATAAATGCTGGCTATGAATATCCTTTTGGGTGGTGGAAAGGCATCAAATGCATTGTGCTGCAATGCACTAGATACCTATCTGGCACTCAAAAGGGGTTAAATAGCTAAAATGCAATAATTTAATTTTTAGTTGATTCCGTCCCCTTAGCCGGGGGATGCTAGATAAGTCGCCAATGCATTGAAAAAGAAATGGAGATTCAAGGGGGTTATGGCGACTGTAGAGATAATTAAAATCTGTCAACATGTTGCAATAGCCATTTTCCTGTAGGAATACATTGTTTTAAGGAAATAACATTTTCTCTGTCATCCAATATGACATGCAGGTACCATGGGGAGGCAACAGCTCCTCCCAGTAGGCTGGAACAACTCTGAAAGACTCCCCCCTCGTCAATATCAGGCTACCTTAGCCCCTCCCCACCAGATAGATTTGTTCCATCAGCTGGTAAGAAGTCTGAACAGTTCTGCTTAGTTTTAAGTTATTTTATTGTTTTTTTTCTTAGATATGGGGTGTTCAAATTCCCCCATTAAGTGGATTACCATTACTGGCTCCCCCTGGAGGATTGCCCAGTTTACAAGTGCTGTCTATGGACCTTTGCAGCCATGGGAGAGAATCATGCAGCCCATGTCTCTCTCTCCACAGGAGTCTCTCTGAGGCTTTTGCTTCCTCAATGGTAATCTAAAGAAATAAGACCTGAAAAAAAAAAAAGAGAAAAAAAAAAAAAAAAAGTGAGCAACCCTTTGAGTGCCATGGTCCACTTGTCTCACTATTCTCCTACACACAGGGGTCTTTCTGGAGTTTATTCTAACTCCTGTACTCAGGTTGGGCACTTATCTTCTGTTCTCTGGGTCTTTGGAGCATTTTGTGACTATGCTTTGGTGATTTGGGGGACTTTATTCTCATTTTCCGTTCGGATTTATGGTATTTTTTTAATATTATTGGGTGTTCTGTATGTGTTTTGGCACTTTTTGAACACTTTTTACTTTGGTCGTTTTATTTAAATTACGTGCCTTTGAGGGCGCGCTTCACCGCATACCCGCAATACTCCATTGACTTCTATGGGACATCTCTGCAACCGCTCCATGTACCGAGATGAGAGAGGGCTCATTCTTCGTGTCTCTACTTGTTCTATACTCTGGTTCGCCTCTGCATTGTCTCGGGGGTCTCTGGGAGGTTTGGGTTCTGCTTTTAGGATACTATCAGCACAGAACTACATTTCCCATAAACACCCGTTTCGCGGGCCTTTATCTGATTAGATCCAGTTTTGGACACTATTTTCTCTCTCTCTCCTGAACCGAGTATCCTACACAGGGCTTGGATTCCTCTGCTCTCCTCATCAGGTTAACTCTTCGCTTGCCAGACAAGTTAATTATTAGCCTTTCTGGGGTTATTTCTTAATCTGGGTGATAGTGTCTGGATTCCCTAGTACTGTAGGACACTACCCCTGTTAGGATGGCGGATCAAGAGAGATATAGGGCTAGGCCTAAGGCGAAGGACTCATGGGCTTGCTTATTATTCCTCATGCCAAGCGGTGCTTCCCAGAGAATAATCAGGTCACTTATGCCCCTCATGCGCTGTGGCCCCTGCGTCTCCACCAGTGCCCTCCAACCATGAACAAGAGCCACAGTCAAGGACTTAAAGTTCTCTATGGCACAGTTTCCTCTCTCTCTTCGGGGGGGGGGGGCTTCAGTCTTTGAAGCCCCCCACATCATTCAGGTTTGTTACCCATAAGGCATTCCTGATCCATCTGGTTCCTCTAGGAAGATTCTTTTGAGGAGTCTGAGGATGGTGAATGTGCAGACAGGGCTTATTCCCATACCTATGGGGACCCCTTTAAAGCTGACCCCAAACCCTCTACTGAGGCTCTCATTAAGGCGGTTCTGACTACCCTTAAACATTCCTGTTAACCCTGTAGTATCACGGTCTACTTCTGATGTCTTTCAAAGACACAAGAAGTACAGTACCATGTTTCCGCCTAATCCCACTCTTGAACAGGTTATCCTGGATGAGTGGGAAAACTCCATACAAGTGTCTTGCTTTTCCTAAGAGATCCTCTAAGCTGTACCCCTTTCCTGACGCGGCTTTGGCTTGGTGGGCTACACCTCCCCAGGTGGACCCCCCTACTTCCAGACTGTCTAAATCTACTGCTTTGCCCTTGGAAGATGCCACGGCACTCAAGGATTTAACAGATAGGAAGCTTGAGGCTATCCTGAAGTCTACCTCGGCTTCTGTCTGGTTCACTAGAGCCACTGCACTTTGGACTGAACAGCTTACTGTCCGTAAGAGTACCCCTAAGGAGGATCTTTTGTTCATTCTACCCAACATGTTTGAGACTCAAAATTATTTGACGGATGCCCTCTTTGACGCTGTCAGGCATCAAACCAAGGTTTCTGCCTTTTCTGTAGCTGCCAGATGCACTTTGTGGCTTAAGATTTGGTCTGCTGACTTATTTAAGAAGTCACTCATTTCTCTCCCCTTTCAGGCTACATCTCTTTTTGGTCCTGAACTGAAGAATATCATTAGTGAGGCCACTTGGGGTAAGAGCACCTTGTTGCCTACAGTTACTAAATGCCCTAATATGGCAAGGAAACAGCGTCCTTTTCATCTCCACAAAAGCAAAGCGCAAAGACCAATTCCAGGTGGGAATCAGGCCAGCACCCTGCACTCCACCCCCAAGCCCAGGCAACAGTGGAGGTTCAAGCACTTCTCCACCAAATCCACATCCACCAAACCTTCTTCGGCATGACTTGCCACACCCTGGTCCACACACACACACCTGTAGGTGGTTGCCTGCATCATTTGGGCAGGCTCTGTTGTGGATCAGTGGGTATTACAGGTGGTTTCAGGAGGCTACAGGATTCCCTTCCATCCCTACCTCCCTACAGATTCTTCCTTTCTTGTCCTCAGACTCATGGAAGGTTAAGTTTCTTCAACAGGGCAATGCAGGCAGTCTTGGACAAGGGAGTCCTGACTCCGGTTCCTCTGCAAGAGAGAGGTTTAGGTTTCTATTCCAACCTACTTGTAGTTCCCAGGAAGGATGGCGGCAGCCGTCCCATCCTGGACCTCAGTTCTTTTGTGGTCGGTACTCACTACAAGAAGGAGTCCTTGAGCTCTGTCATAGCAGCGATGTGCCCAGGGGAATTTCTGGCCTCTCTGGATTTGCAGGATGCTTACCTGCACATCCCTATTCATTTGAACAGTCAGAAATATTTCAGATTTGCTTGCGCTCTGGGACACTTTCAGTTTACCCCCACCTTTCAGGCTCACCACTGCTCCTCAGGTGTTTGCACATGTCTAGGGCACCTTGATTGCCTTCCTGCACACCATGGGGTATTCAGGTGACTCTGCACACTGATGACCTTCTGCTGAAGGCTCTTTCCAGGGACCTCCCAGACCGCCAGGTCCAGGAATGTGCGCAGATCCTTCTCTAGCATGAATGGATTCTGAACATCAACAAGTCTGCTCCAGTTCCTTCTCAGAATCTGGTCTTCCTGGGTCTCCAGTTCAACACCTGTCAGGGTATGGTCTATCTGACAGAGGACTCTGTTCAGCAGATCATAAGCAAGGTGTCCCGTGCTCTGGAGTGGACCTCAGTCCCAGTTCACAAGTTCTCATCCCTTGTGGGCAAGATGGTATCCACCACAGAAGCGGTTCCGTATTCCATGGCACACATCAGGGAGCTTCAGAGATTCACTATCAGGGCTTACCAGGGGAACCCAGAACTCCTGGATAGGCTAGTCTCTCTTCCCCTGGAAGTGAAGCAGGACCTCCTCTGGTGGATGTACAGTTCCAACCTGAGAAAAAGGAAACACTTTGTTGTCCAGTACTGCTGGGGAGCTGTCCTGGGTGACCTGGGGGTTCAGGGCCAATGGAATGCAGAGGGATCCCTCCTTCCCATCAACATTCTGGAGCTCAGAGCAATTCATCATGCTCTGGTCTACTGGTCCTCTCCACTGAGGGACTGTCCAGTCAGACAATTCCACGGCTGTGGCTTACATCAATGAGCAAGGAGACACAAAAAGCACCTGTGCTTGGTTAGAGGTCAAGGTTATTTTAGCTTGGGCAGAGGATCACGTTCCTGCCATCTCCGCAGTGCACATTCCAGGTGTAGAGAACGTTCTGGCAGACTTCCTCAGTTGCCAGACAGTGGACCACAGGGAGTGGGAGCTCCATCCGGAAGTCTTTTATCTGTCCAGAAGTGGGGTCTTCCCTGCATAGATGGCTACCAGGGACAACAGGTCGGTTCCGCTGTTTTGCTCTCGCTGGGGGGATCCACTGGCGTTTGCAGTGGACGATGTGTCCATTCCTTGGCTTTTTTATCTAGCCTACATTATTCCTCCTCTTCCTCTAATCCCCAGGGTGCTGAGAAAGATTTGGACGGACGGCGCGTCAGTCATTCTTATTGCCCCTTATTGGACCAGGCAACCTTTGTTTCCGTAGCTTTTGGCACTGTCTGTTCAGGATCAGTTTTCTCTGCCACACAGACCGGATCTCCTCCTCCACGGTTACCTATGAAAAGTGGATGTGGACAGTCTGGCTTTGATGGCATGGCTGTTGAAGCCTCCATCTTAAGGAGTTAGGGCTTTTCTCCTGAAGTGGTCTCCACCATGATCCAAGCTAGGAAGCCTGTGTCCTCTAAGGCCTATCACAGAGTTTGGTCTACCTTCCATTCTTGGTGTGCGGCTAGTGATCTGTCCTCGCAGGTGTTTGATCTTCCGTCCATCTTGTCCTTCTTGCAGGATGGGGTGAACAAGGGCCTAAGCTTTATTTCCTTGAAGGTCCAGACCTCACTTCTCTCAGTCTTTTTCCAGAGATGCACTGCCATGTTGCTGGATGTCAAAGTCATCTTTTAGGGTGTTGCTCATGCTTTCCCTGCCTGCAAGGCTCCCACTCCCCATTGGGACCTCTAATCTGGTTTTAGAAGTTCTGCAGCGGCCTCCCTTTGAGTCCTCAGCTACTATTCCCCTACGTCTTCTGTCGTGGAAGATGGGTTTTCTTTTGGACATGGTGCCTGTCCGCAGAGTTGCCAAGTTGCAGGCCTTGTACTGCAAACAGTCTTTCCTGGTGTTTCACAAGGATAAGGCTGTTTTCCGTACCTCCCAGGAATTTCTTTCTAAGGTGGTCTCTGAGTTTAACATCAATCAGGAGATTGTTGTTCCTTCTTTTTGCCCTGACCCTAAATCTGACAAGAAGAGGGATCTCCACTTGTTGGGTGTAGTGTGTTGCCTCAAGTTATATGTGCACCATACGGAGTCCATTCCTAAGACGGATCCTCTGTCATCCCTGAGGGTCCCAGGGCTGGTTTGGCTGCATCCAAGGTGATTTTTGTATCTTGTATTAAGTCTACCATCCCCAAGGCTTATGAGCTCAGGGGAAAGCCTGTTCCCTTCCGCATTACAGCTCAATCCAACAGGTCTGTTGGGGCCTCCTGGGCCAACAAAAATCAGGCCTCTGCTGAACAGCTATGCAAGGCAGCCACTTGGTCTTCTGTATAGACCTTTACTAAACACTTCCGTGTTGATGTTCCGGCTTTGGCTGAAGCCATCTTTGGCAGGAAAGTCCTGGAGGCAGTTGTGCCTGTCTAGGACTTTACAATCCTGTGTTTTATAGCTCTTTAACTGTTTGAGGCCTGTTGACTCCTGCTCTTGTGTGCTGTGTATTGTTATTTGGTGTCAGTTGACACTTCGTTAGTTTGGGCTGTTCTGTGTCCTGGATATTCCATGGGAACACCGGTATCATGGGGGCCGGCACTTAGTCCTTTCCTTCTCTTCCCACCCCTGGGACTTCAATGTTGGCACATCTCCATGGTACCTGTATGTTATATTGGATGACAGAGAAAAGAGGATTTTATTCTTACCTGTTAAATCATTTTCTCTTAGTCCATATAACATACAGGTCTCCCACCCAGTGAAAGGGACCATGCTGGGCCTCCTGTGGCTGGATGTGGGAGTCCTTTTGGGTTCATTGCTCGCAGGAGTTTTCCCTTCTTCCTATATTAGGAGATAGATTTAAGACAATAACCTATCTGGAGGGGAAGGGCTAAGGTAGCGTGATATGGAGGAGGGGGAGGCTCCACCCCTGCACTTCTTTCAGAATTGTTCCAGCCTACTGGTAGGAGCTGTCGTCTCCCCCATCGTACCTGTATGTCATACGGACTAAGAGAAAAGGATTTAACAGGTAAGAGTAAAATCCTTTGGTTTTTTTTTTTGTTTTTTTAATTTTGGTCTTCCCAAAGGGGAGAGCACCAAATAGTGATTAATACGCACCCTCCACTTCTCATAATGTGAATTGGGGTAAAAATGTGCACATTATACCTGAGATTTTACAGTATTTCTTTCATTTGGTTCACCCCGGAATACGTGCACCTTTCTTTAGAATGCAATTTTAGGAAAGAAAAATTAAGTTAATGTTGTCATTTTTGAACATATGATTTATTTTGAAATTAAGTTTGACCTTGCCCACCTTTCAGACCATTTCTATAAAATGGTCTTTCGTGGCATTAAATACTAAATATATGTCTCCAATGCATTGAAAATAATTGAGATTTTGCTAGTATTCAAGGGGGTTAAGGTGACTGTACAGATAATTAAAATCTGTCTATATGATGAAATAGCCATTTTCCTGTAGGAATGCATTGTTTTTAAGGAAATAACCTTTTTTATTTTAGTCATCCAAAAGGAAAACAAAAGGGGAGAGCGCCAAATAGTGTAAAACTTTCAAACACTATAAAATATATATCTACACAAAATCTACTCTCATTAATGAATGGTCAGGTCATACTTCTCCGTAGGTGCAATTGTCAGATTGCTTTGATAACAAAGATCTGATCATTCATTAATGTGAGTCGATTTTGTGTAGATCTATATTTTATAGTGTTTTGAATGTTTTACACTATTTGGCGCTCTCCCCTTTTGTTTTCCTTTTGGATTGCTGTGCTGCTGGCGGACAGCGAGTTTTTTCCTGGAGAGTGGAGCCGATAGATCTAGAATCAATAAAGAGGTGGATACTGCGTCTGGGGGCAGTAAAATTCACCAGCAGCTTTGTGTTGTCAGATTGGACGTAAGCCTTCTCCAACACACACTTTTTGTGAGTGCGCACCCATATGGTGGTTGGTGGTGGTTCAGTTTTAGTTTTACTGATGCACACAAGGGGCATCCCTTGTTTGTTCTCCCTTTTCGCTTTGTAGTTTTTTTTGTTTTTTTTTTGGTGGCACTTTATCCTAATTCCCTGCATAGGATGCTAATTAGTTATGTTCAAGGCCAGCCTTACCACATACTTTGCTATTAGAACTGCCTCCAGTGTGTTGGCTCTAACATAAATTCAATGTACATGCATCCCTACAGGACATCTTGTATGCACTGCAGAGAAGTTCCAGAAGAATTGGAAGTGGGCAGTGAATGCAAGAATGCCACCCGCTGCATCCAGAGGGGGGTCCTGAATTTCAAGTGGGTTACAGAATGCAAAGGGGGCACACATGTAATGGTACTGAGGTGGGCGAGGGTGGGAAAGGGAAGAGCCATAGGGGGGGGGGGGGGGGAATATAAATTGGTCTTAGGTTAGCACTCGTACTTTTAATGAAAAAATGGCCTGGGTTCTCCAGCAAACGTAGTACAAAATCGTAGGTAGGCTAGCACTTACAGGACTTATACATAATCAAATTTATTAAATCAACATTTTGGTTCAGGAAGAATCTTTATCAAGTCATATTTGAGAATGTCTTGATAAAGGTTCTTACTGAACCGAAATATTTTATATATTATACAGCACCCTCCACTTCACATAAGGTGAAATGGGGTAAAAATGTGCATATTATACCCAAGATTTTACAGTATTTATTTCCTGTGGTTCAGTTGGTTCACCCCTGAATAACTGCACCTTTCTTTAGAATGCAATTTTAGGAGTTAAATTAGAGCTAATGCTGCCATTTTTTAACATATGATTTATTTTGAAATTACGTTTGACCTTGCCCCCCCCCCCCCCCCCTCCTTTCAGACCATATCTATAAAACTCTTTCATGGCATTAAATATTTTTAAAACAATTTTCTATCGTTTTGAAAAAAGTATTATTCTAAAGACAAACACCCTGACGTTAAAAATAATAATATATTTTGTATAATGCTCTGCTAGACTACATGAAACAGGTCACTTTTGTCCCATGCAGATGAATAGGGAAAATAATAAAATGCTTGCAAATTACCCGGGTCAGAGTCAGCTGAGGCTCGTTGTAAAAAGCTTTGCCCAGGATAGGCTTCCTGTATGTCTCATCCACATCAACCATTGCCTGGAAAAGAGGACACCAGTGAGACTTTCCAAACACAACTGTAACATATGATCTTTGGAGAAAACTAGTAATATTAGCAATATAATATAATAAATAGATGGGCTAAGGTGTAAGGTGAACAAATTGCACCCCCCGGTCCTTAAAAGGTTAACACCTGAACATTAAAATGCACTACTTTATGCCCCTGGATGCTACAAACTGCTACATAAAAAACTGGCTCTCCTATTACTGACAGAAGGTTTGTTCCAAAGATACTGCAATTCAAAGTGCTATTTTTTTTCTTTAATTTATAATTTTAAATGTTCGCAACAGTACCACCTGCTGTCCAGACAGTCATTCTATTGCATTTTATGGGAGACATACGTAGCTGGCTACAGCAGGAAAATGGGCAGACCAGATGGGCCGAATAGTTCTTATCTGCTGCTTTTAAGAAAGCAACTACCAGAACTGGGAATAGCTTCGTTGCTTAGTTTCCCAAAATGTGTTTTTTTTTTTTCATAAAAAAACTTTATTGAAAATTTTAAATAATTTATATGTCCTGACATACACTGAATTAATACTGCTGTAAGTCTGTGGTTCTTAACTTCTTCAGTGCCAGAGATCAGATTGACATTTTCCTTTCCTGCCAAGGCCCACTTAAAATTCACAATATATTTTGAATACTTAAGTACTAGAGAATGGTGCATACCCATTGGTTTGGGTGCGTCGCGCACTTCAGGGAGCTGTGGACCGATGTAGCGATTTTCACAGGACAACAGAGCACTGTACAATCACATGGGTTTAGAGGAGAAAAGTATGTCTGACGGCTAAAAATACACTGACACTAAGGAGACCATATAACCCTTTAATTTAGGGACACTTATGAAAGCTTCATTCTGCAAAACTGCATGCAAAGCAGTGAACTCTGAATTGTGTGTTGTTTATATGTGTACCTGATTTAAATGGACATGTGGTCATCTTAAATGACTCACCTGAACACTCTTGAATGTGCACGGGACTGAATGCCAAAGTAATTACAAATCAAACTTGTATTTAAATCAGACTTCAGTGGTACTGTTGCTATTGCTTTCTAGGGAGAATTTCTTTGAAGGCAGCACTTGTTTGAGGTGTAATAAACTATGAATTAACTATATCCCAGAAGCATCCTTGTTTTATTCAAAGGGGTAAGTTCTAAAATATATATTTTTATTAAATAAAAAAAACTTTACTGTTCCATGCGCAGTAGAGACACAGTATTGCGAATGACTGCAGCGCACAGACTGCCCATGCCGCGGCTGATACGGAGCGGGACGCTACAAATTCAGACCAGAGTCCACAGAGGACTATGGTCTGAATTTGGAGCACCCTGCTCCATATCAGCCATGGCGCGGGCAGTCTGTACTGCGCATGACTGCAGTGCTGCCAGTGTTGGCCCGTGTACATGGGCTATAAAAAGTTAAATATAAACTAATTACCATGTTCCAGAATTTGTCAAATGCTACGATGAACCCAGAGCACACCCCACGCAATCCCTTAAATGTGCGGGTGTGGACTTTAATCCGAATTCTGTCCTGGACACAGCGATTCAGTTCACCAAGAGGGCTGCCTGCATGCACTGCAAGAGAAAAAAGGAAAAACGCACTAGTCCCAGTCATCCATACTGTTCTAAAATCTCCACTACTGCAACTCGCTCAGCCGCTACAGAATTATTCAAAAGGACTCTATTGTGGGGAAGATACTAATACCAAGCTAGCCTTGTTTTTATATTTTATCCTGTGATGTTAGATTGAAGAATATTGATAGTACATTTTTTGGAGACTTAAAAGCAGCACTTAGTTAGATTCCCTTTCTCTCAATTGAAAGAACCTGAGCAGAGACAGGTTAATGCCTCTGCAAGGATTAATGGTTATTGGCATACGCCCTCTCACAACCACCAATTCTGTGAGTTTAATTGATATTTTGTATATTAAGCTATCACTACGATAATAGGTACAATTGGGCACCCTCTTGTTTTTTTTTTTTTATCCATTATGTGGGGAGATGTGTCACTCCAAAATGATTATTAGAGATGTACCGATACCGATTTTTGAAGACCGAGTACGAGTACCGATACTTTTTTCAAGTACTCACCGATACCAATTACCGATACTTTTTTTTTGCAGTCATTTGCCAGTTTTCCAAGTACCTATATGCTTTAGGTACTTGGAAAACTGGCAAATGACCACAAAAAAAAAAAAGTATAGGTAATTGGTATCGGTGAGTACTTGAAATATATATACACACACACACACATATACATACACATACCACCTCTTGACTCTTGATTCTCCCTTTTTGACTCTCTCCCCCCTCTTGATTCCCACCTTTTGCTTCATTCTCCCCCTCTTGAGCCCCCTTCTTTTGCCTTGGCTTTTTCTCTCCCCCTCCTTCCCCTTGACTCTTGATCCCACCCTTTTGCCTCTCTCTCTCCTGATCCCCCCTCCTTTTGCCTCTTCTTGTCCCCCCTCCTTTTGTCTCCTGATTCTTCCTCCTTTTGCCTCTTTTTCTCCCTCTTGACCCCACTCTCTGCCTCTTTCACCACCCGCTGCCACATCTATCTTGCCTCCCTTACCCTCCTCTGCCAGGTGCTCGCTGTTCTCTCGAGAGCCCCAGCAGAGGTCAGCGTCGGAGCGTTGCTGCGACTCTGCAGGAGGGAGAGAGGTGACTGGGGAGCAGTCGGTATCAGTGCAACCCTAATGATTATGGGTTTATTAAACAGCAAATGTAGATGTTGTTCCTATCACTTTCTATGGAGAAAGTCAACCCTTTGAGTGCTAAAGTACCATTGTGAAGCACTGCGTACCCCTCTAGCACTCAACGGGTTAAGGAATAAATAAAGAGAAAAATAACTGTCCTCTAAATTGCACACAGTAAGTAGTATTCCCAGATGTCCACTGCATCATACAGGCATGAGGTATGCAGAAATGACAAAGGGTCCATGTATCTCCTCCCCAAGTATGACTGATGTGATCTGAGTAAGCACTGAGCATGCCCCTTCCTTTGATCCCAAACCTCCTCCTCACACTAGAACGACTGAGACTATTATCATCATGACAAGAAGTGAGCAGGATGTTTGAGATAGATGTATTTTGACTACAAATATTCTGCAAGTGCATTAAATGTAAAGTCAAATTGCTTATCCTTTTTTTCCCCTTCACTGTCACCTATTTTGTACACTTTACTGGTCCTGACAGTGAACTCCTGGGTCTCTGTTTTCAGGAAGCTTTTTGGCAGACTATTAATGTAGAGATTGTGATACAATCTAACACTATCCCTGAAGCAGAAAAAACATCCTCCAGACCATTAAAAACAGCTCAATCTGACTGTAAGGCAGGGGAGGGCAACCAGGATCCCTCCAGCTGTTGTCGGACTAGAACTTCCATAATCCCCAGCCAGCCAACAGCTGAAGTGCCTCAGGTTACCCAATCCAACTCTAAGGTTTACTTCACAAGGGCAACATTGTTGCAACACTACATTTCATAGTGCCTAGGAAGAACCATCTGCAGCTCACTGAGAAGGACCAAAATAGTCCAAAACATACATCTAGGGTTAGCTGGAATACCTGTTCAGAGCGGACTTGCTTTAATTTCGTAAATGGAGTGCTCTTTTGGGAGGGATTAGTCTGTCACCTGTGGGGTAATAGATCTGATTTTTACAGCTACAATTATTTTTCAGTGGTAAACTTGCTCCACTTTTGACTTTGTTTGTGTATAGCAAACCACTGATCCCTTTGAGTGCCACAGAGATATCCAATGCAGAGGACCAGCAGTGGGATAACTGGCCTACCCCAGAGCTCTAAAGGCAAGTAACAGGGTAAACACTTTGATCTGGATACCACGCTGGCACTCAAAGTGTTAACTCTGTCACTTGCCATTAGAACTCTGGGGTAGGCCAGTTTATCCTACGGCTGGTCCTATAATTATCTAACAGACTTCTGTCTTTTCTTTAATTCTGAGCAGGTTCTCTACATCAAAATAATAGATGCTCAGTACTAAAACACAGGATCCACCCGTGACAAAGAGGAGAGAAGTTCTCTATCGTGATACATTCTGCAACTTCTGTTATTCTGTTGAGCCTATGCACTAAATGGTCTCCAGCTTGAGGGATCTTATTGAACAGGCTCCACAGTGGAACAGGAATTGAAAAGTTCATCACTCTGGAAAAGTTTTCTCCTCACTACCACTTGTTAGTGTATCATCCCCTTGGAGTTTTCATGTAACCTCCAGCCAACACCACCACTTCATGCTGTCCTTTATCCACCCCAGTACAGTACACAGACACTACCCTCTTTATACCCTCTGGAATTGCAAACCTCTTCACCCCACTTTCAAGTACTACATCCCTAATGTACTACCCAATTACAGACATTTTTCCTGCCCCCTCCTCCTGGGATCTATACCCACCAGTATTTTCTCTAGCCTAAACAACATTTCTTCCCCTGTCCCCTTCACGCGCTGTTTTTTCTGTGCATATTAGTTCTCTCTGTGGTCCTTCTAATGGGGATTACTGTTTTTTTTGTGGTAATTGACTGGGTTATTAACCCCTTATCGTTCTTCCCCTGCTTAAAAAAAACAAACATTTCTGTGGTCATTCCCCAGGTTATTAACCTTCTCAATGGTCATTTCTTACACTCCTCTCTATGGTTCTTCCCCTTGCTATTACTCCCTCTTTGGTTCTTCCCATGAGTTTTACCCCCTCTGTGGTCCTTCCCAGGGTTAGTACATCTTCCCCCAGACTATAAAAGACCCCATTCGTGCCTGGACTATACAACTATCTCATCTATGGTCTTTCCAGGGCTATAGCACACCTGGGTTATTATAAACCTCTCTAACGCGCCCCCCCCCCCCCCGGCACTGGTGTCCGTAGACATTTTTCCAGGGCAGGGGGGGGGGCAGGCAAAGCCATTATATGACCCCCAGGCCAGCCCATCCAGCCCCTTTGTTTATATGGAGAGGATAATAATAGAGGGGGGAAGTAACCCCCCCCCCGGACACCCATGTCCCCGGATATCTACCCCCAACTCACAAGTCATGCGAGTAAGCACATTTTTGGGCTCCCTCTTCTTGCGGGGTTTGGCTGGGGTCCTTTCCTCATCCACTGGTAACATCAGCTGTTTGAGTCTCTCGATACGCCCCGGGTCCGGCTCCGGTTTGCGGCCCTTGCGGCTCCTCGCTCTTCCTGCTCCCCGCTGTACCCCCCGGCCCCGGCCTCCTCCTCGCAAGAAGCTCTCGTACTCCGACAGATTATTGAAGCAACGGACATTAGGGAATGGCAGTGGAGTTCTCGGGGAATAGAGGGCTAACAGAGGGTCAAAGGATTCCGAGCTCACATCCAGACTGCTCTCGGGGGCTTCCTCCTCGGCCATGGTATCACGCTGGGCCGCATCCTCGAACTGTCCTGCCAGATCTCCCCGCCTATTCGTGTCCTCCATGCGTCAAGTTACCTGTCTTACCACAGAATTACACTAGATGGCAGCAACTCCCCGAGATATTCGTTGCATGGTCAAGGATAGGATAATGGCTCTTCAGCTGTTGTTGAACTTTAACTCGTTACACAGCCTGTTTGCATGGCGCCGAGTTTGTGTTCGCAGACTCTACAACGCGTGTAACATAGTCCTACCTCTGACCATCCCTGCCCTGCTATGAAGGGAGCCGTCTAGTTTAATTACCCTATATTTTTGTGATGCTGGTTGAGGCCCAGGGATGAACTTATGAACATACCTGGGAACTTTCATTTGAGGGCTACCCGAGGGTAGTCCTCTGTTCAGCAGGGGGTAACAAAAATGACGCTAATCGCGTCAAAAAGGGGCGGGGCTTGGCTCGAGTGTTGGGGGGATTTAACCCTTTGAGTGCCAGAGTGGTACGGAATGCATTGCAAAGCATTCCGTACCACTCTGGCACTCAGAGGGTTAAAATGTGTCACACGGAAGGCTGGGGACGGAGGCACAACGGGAGAAAAAAGCGGATGTGGCAGAGTTTCTATAGAAACTCTCCACATCCGGAGGAATCTGCCTCTGCCCCGGAGACCCGGTAAAACGCTGTCAGAACCGGAGTCTCCGGGGCAAATCCGGAGAGTTCCCAGGTATGCTTATGAAGTGTTGATGATGACCAGCTTCGAAGGCTGGAGGCTTTCTGCTCTCCATGTGGTAAATCAATCATAAAGCACCAGGAGAGAGGAGTCTTTTAAGTTTAACTCTTTGCCTGCCATAGAGCTGTCCAAAGCATTGATGCTCAATGTGTTGGATACCCCTTTGGCACGCAAAGGGTTAACAGTCTAACTGAAATGGCCAGTGTGATGTGGACAAAAGTATAAGAGAGCTACTGACTGGGAGCGAGCGCCATTAAGGTGTTCGCCCCAGGACCGGCAAAATGGCGGCGGGGGGGGGGGGAAGACAAAGGATGAGTCATGCTGGTCCTCCGCGACCGGCGGGAAAGGAGGGGGGGGGATTTTTCACACCTGCCAGGTGGAGGTATATATAGGTGAGGCCAGCTAGGCTGGCCTCACATTTCTACTAACCTGTTCGATTGTGTCTTTCAGGTGCTGTACTGGAGCTGAGAAAGGAGCAGAAGAAGAAGATGCTGCCCCAGCGCCGGATCTCACTGCCCAAGCGATACAGCCAAGAGCCCTTGGCGGCAGGTAAGGTGGCCCTGGTCTC
The DNA here is from genome assembly GCA_037306005.1 of Rhinophrynus dorsalis. NCBI lineage: Eukaryota > Metazoa > Chordata > Amphibia > Anura > Rhinophrynidae > Rhinophrynus > Rhinophrynus dorsalis. Next base: position 72,516,395 of record CM074721.1, on the reverse strand, counting down.
CAGGCCGCGGTGCAAGCGACCGTCCCCTTCTGTTTCTTCTTCTCTTCCCTACGCTGCTGCCCCGTCTGTGGGGTCTTCCTTGCTGTCCCCCGATCATTGTCCTCCCTTCTGTGCCCGCGTCCCTCTCCACTCCTGCCCCGGATTGTTTGGCCAGGGCCCCCGCTGTCGTTCAGCGGGTGTTGGAAGGGGATGCTTTTCCCGTGGGCTTCGGGCCTGAAGTGGCCAGGGACTGGTGGGCTAGGCAGGGGAGGTGGGGAGAGGATGGCCGCATCACCGCCCCGGATTCGGGGTCGGGTGAAGAGTATGCGGGTGTCTCGGAGGAGGAGAGGATGCCCCTGTCCTCTCCTCACGATGCAGCCGCGGAAGTAAGGGAACCGGATGTCGCGTCAGCAGCGACTTCCGGTTCTCGTAGGGATGCTGCCGGCACATGCGCAGGGCAGCATCCAGGGAAAGTGGGGGAGGCACGTTATCGGGCGCCCGCTCCTTGGGCAAGAGGGGCGCCGCGGCTAAGGCGGCTCCAGCCAAGAGGTGCCTGCTGCAAGGTGAGTGTGGGGAGGACAGTAGAGGGGGGCAGGGGATGGGAAGCAGCAGGCAGGGGGTTGAGTGTGGGGGACCATGGGGTGCTATGGGCCATGGGGGGTTCCCTAGGTGAGGGGAGGGAAGATCACAGATGGGTGGTGGATTTGGGGAGGGGGGGGTTGGGTCCATGGCAGCAGGGTGAGGGAGGACCATGGAGGGGGGTAATGTCCCCTGGCAGGGTTGGCCACAGCACCCTCAGATGGGCCCATGGGGTTTTGGCCCTTATGGAGCTCCCTGGGGGAATTGTGGTCCAGGAGGGAATGGTGGTTGGGGTTTTGGGGGGCCGGGTTCTTGGGGAATGAGGGGGGAGGGGAACCCCCGGCTTATCCAGGAGGTCAAGTTCAGTCTGGGGGGGGGGAAGGGGGGCATAGACAGTCAGGGTGTGGGGGTTAGGAGTAAGCCAGGTGATGTTCATGTTGGTAATGTTGTGTCTTCTGGTCCAGTACAGGTGCTGGAAGGGCAGGAGACAGCGGACAGGAGGGAACAGTCTCAACAGAACAAGCTGGAGCAGACGAAGGAGCCTGCAGTGAAGGGAGGTCAGCAGGAGGTGGTCAATGGCGGCAATGGTGAGTCCACTTTAATTGTTGATACAATGTCAAGGGGGGGGATTCATCCTCTGAGGAGTCAGATTTGTCTGATTCATCAGACTATGACTCTAAGGAAGGTGTGGTTTTGAAATTCATGAGAAAATGTGTGAAGGGTGTTAAGGTGTCAAAGGAAAAGAAGGGAACAAAGGGGATTAGGAAGCGTGTTAAGCTAGCTACAGCAGGGGATACATACGCATGCGCAATTACATCTTTGCATGTGAAAGAAAAGGTTCAACAGAAGATAAGGGCTGGGAAGTATGTCTGTGTATTTGAACTAACTAGGGAGGCGGTGAGGGAGAAGCAGGAGAAGGGGGGTAAGGATGAAAAGGGAGGGAATAAAGGATATAAAGGGATTCTGCAGTGGGTGAGGGGTTTCTCAGTGTATGCCAGTATTTATTTAGAGTTCAAGCCTGAGGAGGTTCAGAATCTGTGGAAATATAATGACTTAATTGTGGATTTGTGCACTAAGCATGGTGGTTCTGTATGGTTGGATTATGACCGGGAATTCAGGACTAAGATGGCTGAATGTAAGACGTTAAGTTTTGGGTAGAAGGATATGGATATATGGACGAATGTGGTAATGGGGGCAGTTAATAGGAAAGTGTCAGAGCAGACGGTGGCGTATACTAAGCAAGGGGCGGCGCAAGGGGCTGGGGTGAAAGCGGTATGCTGGGCTTATAATGAAAAAAGTGTACTAGGGGGTTTGCTTGCAAATTCAGGCATGCGTGTAAGGCATGTGGGGGTACACATGCAGTTATGGAGTGTAGGCAAGGGGGGAAGGTGGAGAGTAAGCAGCCTTTTCGTAAGTTTGGCACTGGCGAAGTCGCCAGTGCAGGTAGGTAATTTGGCTAGCATGTTGAAGGAGTATCCTGACAGGGCTAGGGCAGAATGGCTGTTGAGAGGTTTTGTAGAAGGTTTCATTATTCCGGTAAATGAGGAGCTGTTGAAGGGTGGCAAAAGGAGGAATTTAAAGTCTGCATATACACATGCAGATGTGCTGCAGGAAAAGATTGACAAAGAGGTAGGCCTGGGTAGGATGGCAGGTCCATTTGACAGCTGCCCGATTGAGGGGCTGGTGGTGTCTCCAGTGGCTCGAGTGTTGGGGGGATTTAACCCTTTGAGTGCCAGAGTGGTACGGAATGCATTGCAAAGCATTCCGTACCACTCTGGCACTCAGAGGGTTAAAATGTGTCACACAGAAGGCTGGGGACGGAGGCACAACGGGAGAAAAAAGCGGATGTGGCAGAGTTTCTATAGAAACTCTCCACATCCGGAGGAATCTGCCTCTGCCCCGGAGACCCGGTAAAACGCTGTCAGAACCGGAGTCTCCGGGGCAAATCCGGAGAGTTCCCAGGTATGCTTATGAAGTGTTGATGATGACCAGCTTCGAAGGCTGGAGGCTTTCTGCTCTCCATGTGGTAAATCAATCATAAAGCACCAGGAGAGAGGAGTCTTTTAAGTTTAACTCTTTGCCTGCCATAGAGCTGTCCAAAGCATTGATGCTCAATGTGTTGGATACCCCTTTGGCACGCAAAGGGTTAACAGTCTAACTGAAATGGCCAGTGTGATGTGGACAAAAGTATAAGAGAGCTACTGACTGGGAGCGAGCGCCATTAAGGTGTTCGCCCCAGGCACGGCAAAATGGCGGCGGGGGGGGGGGGAGACAAAGGATGAGTCATGCTGGTCCTCCGCGACCGGCGGGAAAGGAGGGGGGGGGATTTTTCACACCTGCCAGGTTCTCGTAGGGATGCTGCCGGCACATGCGCAGGGCAGCATCCAGGGAAAGTGGGGGAGGCACGTTATCGGGCGCCCGCTCCTTGGGCAAGAGGGGCGCCGCGGCTAAGGCGGCTCCAGCCAAGAGGTGCCTGCTGCAAGGTGAGTGTGGGGAGGACAGTAGAGGGGGGCAGGGGATGGGAAGCAGCAGGCAGGGGGTTGAGTGTGGGGGACCATGGGGTGCTATGGGCCATGGGGGGTTCCCTAGGTGAGGGGAGGGAAGATCACAGATGGGTGGTGGATTTGGGGAGGGGGGGGTTGGGTCCATGGCAGCAGGGTGAGGGAGGACCATGGAGGGGGGTAATGTCCCCTGGCAGGGTTGGCCACAGCACCCTCAGATGGGCCCATGGGGTTTTGGCCCTTATGGAGCTCCCTGGGGGAATTGTGGTCCAGGAGGGAATGGTGGTTGGGGTTTTGGGGGGCCGGGTTCTTGGGGAATGAGGGGGGAGGGGAACCCCCGGCTTATCCAGGAGGTCAAGTTCAGTCTGGGGGGGGGGGAAGGGGGGCATAGACAGTCAGGGTGTGGGGGTTAGGAGTAAGCCAGGTGATGTTCATGTTGGTAATGTTGTGTCTTCTGGTCCAGTACAGGTGCTGGAAGGGCAGGAGACAGCGGACAGGAGGGAACAGTCTCAACAGAACAAGCTGGAGCAGACGAAGGAGCCTGCAGTGAAGGGAGGTCAGCAGGAGGTGGTCAATGGCGGCAATGGTGAGTCCACTTTAATTGTTGATACAATGTCAAGGGGGGGGATTCATCCTCTGAGGAGTCAGATTTGTCTGATTCATCAGACTATGACTCTAAGGAAGGTGTGGTTTTGAAATTCATGAGAAAATGTGTGAAGGGTGTTAAGGTGTCAAAGGAAAAGAAGGGAACAAAGGGGATTAGGAAGCGTGTTAAGCTAGCTACAGCAGGGGATACATACGCATGCGCAATTACATCTTTGCATGTGAAAGAAAAGGTTCAACAGAAGATAAGGGCTGGGAAGTATGTCTGTGTATTTGAACTAACTAGGGAGGCGGTGAGGGAGAAGCAGGAGAAGGGGGGTAAGGATGAAAAGGGAGGGAATAAAGGATATAAAGGGATTCTGCAGTGGGTGAGGGGTTTCTCAGTGTATGCCAGTATTTATTTAGAGTTCAAGCCTGAGGAGGTTCAGAATCTGTGGAAATATAATGACTTAATTGTGGATTTGTGCACTAAGCATGGTGGTTCTGTATGGTTGGATTATGACCGGGAATTCAGGACTAAGATGGCTGAATGTAAGACGTTAAGTTTTGGGTAGAAGGATATGGATATATGGACGAATGTGGTAATGGGGGCAGTTAATAGGAAAGTGTCAGGGCAGACGGTGGCGTATACTAAGCAAGGGGCGGCGCAAGGGGCTGGGGTGAAAGCGGTATGCTGGGCTTATAATGAAAAAAGTGTACTAGGGGGTTTGCTTGCAAATTCAGGCATGCGTGTAAGGCATGTGGGGGTACACATGCAGTTATGGAGTGTAGGCAAGGGGGGAAGGTGGAGAGTAAGCAGCCTTTTCGTAAGTTTGGCACTGGCGAAGTCGCCAGTGCAGGTAGGTAATTTGGCTAGCATGTTGAAGGAGTATCCTGACAGGGCTAGGGCAGAATGGCTGTTGAGAGGTTTTGTAGAAGGTTTCATTATTCCGGTAAATGAGGAGCTGTTGAAGGGTGGCAAAAGGAGGAATTTAAAGTCTGCATATACACATGCAGATGTGCTGCAGGAAAAGATTGACAAAGAGGTAGGCCTGGGTAGGATGGCAGGTCCATTTGACAGCTGCCCGATTGAGGGGCTGGTGGTGTCTCCAGTGGGAGTGGTACCTAAAAAAGAGGTAGGGAAGTTTAGGCTTATTCAGCATTTATCATATCCGGAGGGAGGGTCAGTAAATGATGCGTTGGAAAAGGAATTGTGTAGTGTGCAATATCAGTCTTTTGATGAGGCTCTGGAGATTTTGAAAGGGGTAGGGCCGGATGCCATGTTGGCAAAGGTGGATGTAGAATTGGCGTTTAGGTTGTTACCACTTCATCCTAGTAGTTTTAAGTATACAGGTTGCTGTGTGAAAGGGAAGTTTTACGTGGATAAGTGCTTGCCCATGGATTGTGCAGTGTCATGTGCATATTTTGAGGCTTTTAGTTCATTCATACACTGGGCCTTGGTCAGGAGAAGCAGGGTGGGGACAGTGGCGCATTATTTGGATGATTTTCTGCTGATAGGGGAGCCTGGGTCAGAAAGGTGCCTGGGGTTGTTGAGAGAATTGTTAGCACTGCTGGGGGAACTAGGGGTGCTGGTGGCAGAGGATAAGACTGTTTGGCCTTGTACTAGGTTATCATTTCTAGGTATTGAGATTGATACAGAGGAAGAGAAGTGTAGGCTCCCAAGGGATAAGGTGATCAAAGCCAGGCAGTTGGTGCGGCAGGCTAGGGAGGCAAAGAAACTGGAACTGGGTAAGGTGCAGGAGTTGCTAGGGCTTTTGAATTTCGCGTGTAGGGTGATTCCTATGGGCAGGGTGTTTAATAGGAGACTGGAGAGGGCAACGGCAGGGGTGTCAAAATGTCATTTTAAGGTTAGGTTGACGAGGCAGTTGAGGGCAGATCTGGAGGTGTGGGACAGGTTCTTGCAGGACTTTAATTGGGTCTGTCTGTGGCGGGAGCCTGAGCAAACGAACGAGGAGTTGCAGTTGTTCACGGATGCGGCAGGGGCAGTAGGCTTTGGGGCATACTTTGAGGGAAGCTGGTGTGCGCAGCAGTGGCCGCCGCATTGGGCTCAGAATGGGCTGACTAGGAATATGGTGTTTTTGGAACTATTTCCCATTGTGGTAGCTTTGGAATTGTGGTGGCAGAAGCTAAGAAACAGGGCAGTAAGGTTCTGGTCTGATAATGAGTGTGGTACACGCGGTTAATAATCTATCGTCAGGCTCGTTGCCTGTAATACGATTGTTGAGGAGACTGGTGTTGATTTGCATGAGGCATAATATACAGTTTAGGGCTCTGCATGTGCCAGGGGTGGATAATGGAATTGCGGATGTTTTATCTAGGGGGCAGATGGGGCGGTTTTTTATGTTGGCTCCGGGGGCGGAGAGGACAGGTTCTAATTTCCCCTCTGAATTTTGGCAGTGGGGAGTAGAGTGTTAGACAAGTTGATTGAGAGATCTTTGACGCCAAAATCCTGGCAGGCGTACAGACGAGAGTGGCAAGCGTGGGTAAGTTTTGGGGGCGGTGCTCAAGGAAATATGGTAGGGGACAAGGGGAAATTGTTGGAGTATATGGGGGCGTTGTATGTGGAGGGGCGATCTAAGGCTAGCATGCAGAGTGCATTGGCAGCGATAGCATTTTTTTTCCAAGATAAAGAGGCGGGGTGACCCCACCAAGGATTTTGTGGTGTCCAGGATATTGAGAGGTTGGGGGAAGGAGGAATTGGTTAAGAAGGACAAGCGGCAGCCTATAACTAGGAACAGGTTGGCTGGTTTGGTGGGCATGCTCGGAGTAGTTTGTCAGGATCAGTTTGAAGCAGTGTTGTTTAGGGCAGCGTTTACGCTGGCATTTGCGGGGGCATTTAGATTAGGGGAATTGGTGGCACCCTCGGGTAAAGTGGAGGGACGGGGCCTTCTACATAGACTGGTGCAGTGTTCAGATAAGGCGGTGTTATGTTGCATTCATAGGTCTAAAACGGACCAAGGGGCAAAGGGCAAGTGGCTGTCACTGAGGGCGGTTGGGGACTTGACATGCCCGGTAGCGGCAGTCAAGGAGTATATGGCAGTTCGGCCGGCAGGGGGTAATTTGTTTTTGGTACGTAGGGATGGGCGGCCACTCACGATGTTCCAGTTCAGGGCGGTATTAAGAATGGCATTAAAAAAGATGGGATGTGATCCTTGTCTATTTGGATCCCATTCATTTAGGATTGGGGCAGCTACTGAAGGGGCTAGACCTGGTTTGAGTGGGGAGGAGATTAAGAGGATAGGAAGGTGGAAATCAGGGGTGTATAGGAAGTATATTAGGCCAGTTATGGATTGAGGAGTAATAGAACATTTTTGTAATTGCAGAGCGACGTCGGAGAGCGTCGGTTCTGATTATGGGGCACTCATTTGTACACTGGGCAGAAAAGAGGGCGGAAGTTAGAAATTACGGCACACAGCTGACCCTGCCTAGAGAGCGCACGAACATTCACTGGCTCGGGAGAAGGGGGATGAGGCTGAGCGACTGGCCATTATTGATCAAGACTGCGCATAGCCGGTGGGGTAAGCAGGACCTCATCATAATACACACTGGGGGCAATGACTTGACCACATTAAAATCATTAGACTTGATCTTTGCACTGCAGAAGGCAATAGGTGGTGTGCAGACGCAATGGCCGGAAGCTACTGTGGTATGGTCCAGCATTGTTCCCAGGTTGGTTTGGCGAGGTTCGCACCCCATAAAGGCCATTGAGCGCATTAGGCATAGGGTAAACAGAGCCATGGAGAAGTTCGTGTGTTCTCTGGGGGGGTTTGCAGTATCACATACAGAGTTGCTTTATAGTTGCAAGGGGTTGTACAGAGAGAATGGAGTGCACCTCTCGGACATAGGGTTGGATATATTTAATTCAGGTTTGCAGGATGCAGTTGAGACGTGGCAAATGGGATGGCGGTAAAAGGCGGCAGAGAAGGTATTTTCTGCCGGCTTTTTGGGTGGCGGCAATGCAGCATTCCCTGAGCCAGAGGGGAGGAGAAAGCACCCCAGAAGTTTACGGTTTTGTGAGGGCCTAGCTGGGAACTGACTTTGTGGTCCGGCTCGGCGATGGCAGGAAGGGCGCAGGCCTAGCCACCGGGTTACGGTACAGCAGCAGGCACTGACTTTGTGGTCAGGCGTGCTGAAGGGCAAGAGAAAGGGTGGCTAGCGCCAGGTATGCGCAAGGAGAACTGGGTGCAGAGCAAAGGGCTCCAACAGTACGGGCAGCCGGGTTACAGTGTTGCGAGGTCCGACTGCGACGGTGGCCAAGTGCAGGAGTTGCTTGGCTACCGGCCTTTGGCTTGGGGAATGCCGCATTTGGGGTTGGTGCATAGCACCATTTAGTCTGTAATGGTAGGAATAATAATAAATTACTTCTATTTGCCACAATCAGTCTGTGTCAGGTGTGTTATTTATATAAGGTATGGGGAGTGCATGTGGGGCTTTACACCTTAGTATAAGAGAGCGATTGACTGGGAGCAAGCGCCATTAAGGTGCTCACCCCCAGGCACGGCAAAATGGCGGCCGCGGGGGGGCCAGCATGCAGGAGGGAGAGGGGAACAAAGGATGAGTCATGCTGGTCCCTCCGCGGCTGACGCGAAAGGAGGGGGGCGGGATTTTTCACACCTGCCAGGTGGAGGTGTATATAGGTGAGGCCAGCTAGGCTGGCCTCACATTTCTACTAACCTGTTCGATTGTGTCTCCCACCCCACCCAGCCCAAAGACGGTACAGATCTGGAGGGCGACCAGTCCAAATGCCGATGAAGTCAGAAGGAGAGGAAGCAGCGGTCATGAAGGGGGGAGGTTGTCGCGTCAATGCGGCATTCCCTGAGCCAGAGGGGAGGAGAAAGCACCCCAGAAGTTTACAGTTTTGTGAGGGCCTAGCTGGGAACTGAATTTGTGGTCAGGCTCGGCGATGGCAGGAAGGGCGCAAGCCTAACCACCAGGTTGGGTTACGGTACAGCAGCAGGCACTGACTTTGTGGTCAGGCTTGCTGAAGGGCAAGAGAAAGGGTGGCTAGCGCCAGGTATGCGCAAGGAGAATGGGGTGCGGAGCAAAGGGCTCCAAGAGTACGGGCAGCCGGACGCGGTTGGGTTACGGTGTTGCGAGGTCCGGCTGCGACGGTGGCCAAGTGCAGGCGTGGCTTGGCTACTGGCCTTTGGCTTGGGGAATGCCGCATTTGGGGTTGGTGCATAGCACCATTTAGTCTATAAATGGTAGGAATAATAATAAATGACTTCTATTTGCCACAATCAGTCTGTGTCAGGTGTGTTATTTATTTAAGGTATGGGGAGTGCATGTGGGGCTCAGCACCTTATGAGTTGAACAGTGTGGGGTACGATGGACAGTGTGTGGGGGACAATGTTGATGGACAGTGTGGGTGTGGACACTGTGAGATGGCCAGCGTGGATGTGGACAAATGTTGGTGGACAGTGACTAATACTATTCGTTTAAGCCTCAAGATGTAAATTAGAAAGGTAATTAATAACTTCTATTTCAAATAGAACCGTATGTGTTCACTGAACTTAGAATTTCAAACATTTTGAAATTTTAAGTTCAACGAGCACATATTGTTATCCATATGTGCTTAGAAGCAGGTTTTATTTCTTCTTCACTATCATTGACATTAAGGGTTAAATAATACTGAATTTTAAAATGTAACCAAGTGTGCTCAGTGTAGTGAAATGAATGTAGAAATTCATAAAACCATGTTCTTTTCATAAGGGTTAATGTTAACTTCAGTTTAAAACAGAACCATGTGCTCATTGAAGAAATTCATAAAACATCATGCTCTTGCACTCCAAGGGTTAATAATGATGTAGACTATACTATATATTAACTATTTGGATGCAATGGCAGGAGCATGTTCTATTGTAAACAGAAGTTAACCTGAAAAATACAATACTGAATTTGTTTTATAAAGTAATTTTACAGTTTTCTGTCTATAAAATGCTGTTTTAAACGGTGGCAAACGGTCACATTAAAACAAATGTACAGCAGCTACCCCCCCCCCCCCCCCCCACACACACACACACTTATGAAAGCATTCTAACTCACAATGCATGCCAAAGTGAATCATTTTAAAGGGGAACTATCACCCTATACAAGTTTGGCTGATAAGTTACTAAACAGTGGTTTGGCTAAAATTAAATGTTTAAAAATGATCTGTGCACTTCCAGACAGACTGTAGGTACAGCTCTGCACCACAGTATGTCACCCTTACTCTCTTCCCCTCCCATGTAGCTTCTCGATCCAGCTTCCTCTGATGACGGAGGATCTCTCCTTGTAATCTGGAGCGCTCTCATTGGCCAGAGAGAGCTTCAGGTTACAAGGAGAAATCATCCGTTGTTGGAGGAGGCTGGATTGAGACTCTCCTTGGGAGGGGAGCAGGTTAATACATATTATTCTATATATCATCATCCACACCACATTGTATAAATCTGGGCACACACAAAAGTGGAGTGGCAAATCCGTTACACAATCTGACCGCTGCTGTTGCCAAATGTACCAATTCGTGTGTTTAAATTGTTCCACTTTGGAATATATTGTAAATTGTAATGCTTTTGTGGGAGACAGTGAGGCATTGTGGTTGCATATATCTCTCTCTATTTCTCTGCTTCTTGCATAGAACTCTATTGCTCTGGTGGTGGCATAAATGTATTGCTTTGCTGCTGGTAGAGCCCACCGCACAGTCAAGCAGGGAGCAAGACGGAGGAGTAACCTCCTGCCAAACACAAGCTAAAAAGGATGCTGGAGAGACTCCCGAAGCAGTGAGGCAAGACCATCAATAGAGTGAACACGTCAGCCGAAAGAGGGACGCCAAACTGCTCAGCGAGGCACAAGGACTGAGGAGGAACTCGCCAGGGAATGGAGGTAGCGTAAGACAAGCCAGAGTCACCAGGAACGGATAGGATATTGGAGGTAATGCAATTCCTAGTCAGTAAACAAGCCAAGAGGATCAGAACCAGAGTAAACAGAGCCAAAATACCAAGCCAAGGGTCACAATGAGAGAGCCAACAGAACAGCTCAAATAACTGTGTGCTGAACACCTATCCCCTGCTGCCTTAAAGGGATAGTAATGTTTCACAATAAAAGCCGCTACAATTAATAATAATCGTATTTGGGCCATGGATAGTTATTTCAATACTGTCAGAATTGTAGTTCAAGAGTAATTGAATGATAAAGTATCCCCTCCTGCCCCTTTTACCAATGTAACTGCTCAGCTCAGAGCAGCAAGGAAGTGTTCAGGTGGATCACAGAGAGGGACAATTTTTAATTAAGATAAGGGAAAAACCTGTCGGGGGGGGGGGTGTTTCATTGTTTTCACAGCAAGAAGATTGTCCAAAGCTGTGAGCTACCTGGTCTGTGGACCAGATTCCACATCTGAGGGGAGGTGGCTTACACCAGGTAAAAGGGGCAGGAGGGGGAAACTTTATCATTCAATTACTCTTGAAGTACAACACTAACAGTATTGAAATAAGACACTCTGGCTCAAATACTATGAAGATTAATTGGAGCTGCTGTTTTTGTGAAACATTACTATCCCTTTAAAATTCAGACTCCACTAATGGTCATTCAGGGGTGGAGATCTGAGAGGTCAGACAACAGCTGGAGTGAAGTGTGACACCAACTTCAGGATATTCTGAAAAGATTTTCAGGAGGAAAAAGTACATTTTTACCCAAAGACAGACAGAATAGGTCCACTCCTTCCAGATCGACCAATTTCCACAAGAAGTCCTTTCGAGAAGCAAGTAAATACAGACCCGGCCAGGGTTATGATCAGAAGAAAAGGTACAGTCCAGCTAACTAGAGGGAAACCAGGAGAGTGTTATCTGGGCCAGTTTTCCAAAAATCCGAATTGAAGGGATCAGGTTCCCATCTCTTTTTCCATTTGGGGGCAGGCTGGGAAATTTTCTGGATCCTTGGCAGGCCATACAGCCTGACAAAAATAGGTCCTGCAGATCATAGAGATGGGATATCCCTTGGAGTTCAGTTCTGTCCCAAAGGATTACAGATTTATGACATCTTGGCTATCAAGCAGGAATCTCAGACCCAAGGTTTCCAACATAAACAAGGATCTTCTGGTAGCCAGAGTCATAGAAGAGGTTCCCAAGGACCAGATGGGTTCTGGAGTATATTCCATACTTTTTCCAGTGAAGAAATATTCAGGTGGTTTAAGAATGATCCTAGACCTCAAGTGGATCAACTCCTTCATCAAGACAAGAAAGTTCAAGATGGAGTCCCCCTCCTCTGTGATTTGTGCAGTACCTCCTCAAGCATTCCTCTCCAAGATAGATCTGAGGGATGCTTACCATTATATTCACATATCTTACAGAAGATTCTTGAGATTTGTGATATTTGGAAATCATTACCAATACAGGACTCTCCCTTTTTGGACTTGCTTCAGACCTAAGGGTTTTCACGAAGGTGATAGCCCCAGTGATGGTGACTCTAAGAGAAAAGGATATGAGGATAATACCCTATCTCGACAATATTCTTCTGGTGGAGGAAACCAGAGAACAAGCAATTTGAAGCACCTTGTCCTGCCTTCAGTTTCTGACGGATCTAGGTTGGGTCATCAACCGCCATAAATGCCAACTGGTTCCATCATAGAAACTGGTATTCTTTGGAATACAACTCGACACTTTTGAAAACTTAGCCACCCTATCAGAGGACAAAGTCTAGGATCGTGTCCAGAATTTGTGCATTTCTAAAAAATAATCCACTCACAGCCAGAAATTTCTCAAAACTTCTAGGCAACCTGTCACCAGCAGTCCACATTGTACCATGGGCCAGGTATCGCATAAGGAAAACCCAGGACAATTTCCTGCAGAGCTGGAGAAAATTTCCCGGGGACTTCTCTCAGAAGATATCGGTAAATGATTCCATAAGAAAGGAATTAGCCTGGTGGCTGAAGTATCAGAATATATCAAAGGGAAAATCCATGGCAGAACCTGCAGGGCAGATAATCACATCAGACACAGGCAGCACAGGATGGGAAGGTGCTGACAAGAAAAAGGTGATTCAGGGTCTTTGGATTCTAGAAGAAGCAGCTCTTCACATCAGTATCCTGGAGCTGAAAGCCATTTGTTGATGTCTGAAACACTTCAGTACAGACATAAAGGGTCAAGCAGTCTGGATCATATCGGACGACTCAACCACAGTAAGTTGCTTCCTCCTCCAAAGGGGCACAAGAAGTCAGGCCCTCAGTGCCCCAGCGTCAAAGATTCTAGCCTGGGCAGAGTCTAATCTGACCAATCTCTCAGCATCCCATCTTTCAGGGGTACTAAACACTCAAGCAGACTCTCCGTTGTCAAACTCTGGATCCACGGGAATGGTCCCTAAAGGAATAGGTATCCCAAAGCATAATAGCCATCATGGGCAGGCCAGTGATAGACCTGATGGCATCAGAGGACAAATGCCAAGTGTCATCTCTTTTCCAGGTGGAAGAACAGCAAGGCAGCGGGGCAGGATGTCCTTAAGTTCCCATGGAGGTTTCGGTTGGCATACATTTTTCCCTCCCATACCTCTTCTCTTGGAGATAGTGAGGAAAATCGGGAGAGACAGAGCTCAAGCCATCCTGATTGCCCCAGCCTGGCCCAGGAAAATCTGCTACACAGGTTTAGTGAAGATGTCCATTCTATCTCCCATGCCTCTTCCTCAAATTCCAGACTTGCTAGCCTAGGGTCTGATTCTTCATTCCAATCTGACATTCTTGAAACTGACAGCCTGGAGGCTAAGCAGAGATCACTCATCCTGAAGAATATTTCACATGTGGTTGCTAATACCATCATCCTGGGGAGAAGACCCCCCCATCCAGGATCTATTATAGGATTTGGGCTAACTTTCATAAATGGTGCCTTTAGGAAACATTTCTCTAGGAAAAGTATTTCTCCAGGAGTAATTTTGGACTTTCTCCAGGAGGAGTTCCAAAAGGGTCTAAAACACTCTTCCCTTAAAGTGCACCTTTCAGCTCTATCCTCAATCCTAGCTACTCCCTTTTCTGAGGAATATATAGTTAAGATATATTTCAGCCATCTCCAAGATTAAACCTACAATCAGAGATTATACCAGCCTGGGATCTCCATCTAGTCTTAATTCAGATTGCATCAGGCAAGTACTTTGAGCCTCTTCAGACAGTTTCCTTGAAGCATGTGACCCTTAAAACTGTGTTTCTCACTTCCGTCACTTCAGCCAGACAAGTTAGAGCTTCAAGCTTTCTCCTACTCTTCTCCCTATACAGTCTTCCATCAGGATAAAATGGTCCTTAAAACTAGACCATCATTCAGATATAGTGTCTTCAAAGTTTCATTTAAGCCAAGTGATGGTCCTTCCTTCATTTTGTCCTGATCCTCAAAATTCTAAGGCGATCTTTCATAACCTCAATCTTTGGTCAGGTGTCTATCCATTTATCTGGATAGAATTAAACTTTTAAGGAAACCGGTCACTTTTCGTTCACTTTTTTTGAAAAGTTTAAAGACTGGTCAGCCTCTAAACCTTCCATTGCAAGATGGGTCAGGGACTGCATCAAATTAGCATATATTTCTGCTGGTCAAGATCCTCCTGGGGGTACTAAAGCACATTCCACATAGTCGCTTCTCCAGAAGAAATCTGAAAGGCAGCAACCTGGTCATCAGTGTCCACCTTTATCATGCACTACAGGTTTGATGTCCAGGCATCGGCTGATGCTAAATTTGGCAGGAAGATCCTACAGGCACCTGATTAAAGGTAGGATCTGACCTTCTCTCATGTTATAGCCCTTAAAATTCTGAATTCAGCTATACTAGCGGCATCTCTCAAACCTTTATGGTTTGAGAGATGCCGCTGGTATAGTTGAATTCAGAAAAAAGAGGGAACTTTGAAAGTGGATATCTCTCAAACCTTTATGGTTTGAGAGAGATCCGCTTTCAAAGTTCCCTCTTTTTGGCTTTTCCACTGACGTCAGCATTCTAGTGAGCAAGCGGCGGCTCTGCAGGAGTCCTGAGATTGCGTTATAGAAACAGAAATCCTTCACTAAAATGGTCTTTTACATGTGCTTGGTTTTCCAGCTCACTTAGAAGACCATTTTAGTGAAGGATTTCTGTTTCTATAATGCGATTTCGGCACTGCTGCAGAGCTGCCGCCGGTCCCGGGACCAGATTCACCTGCTGTCAGAATGCTGACATCACAGGAGAGGGAACTTTGAAAGTGAATATCTCTCAAACCATAAAGGTTTGAGAGATGCAGCTGGTATCGTTGAATTGAGAATTTTAAGGGCTACAACATGGGGAATAGTAATAATGAAGTATTACTATCCCTTTAAATCAACCCTTAGTGTTTCAGGGCCTCTTACGTCATGTAAAGTGTTTTACACTCTTATTTTCATGTGATATTTTCTCTCTCCCCATCATGACCTTTTTCACATCAGCAGGGTCAAATTTCCCAATAGGTAGAGTTGGCAACTGCCTAGACCCCCAAATTTTGATGGTTGTCTCCACTGTACTGTGTGTGGCTAGAGCAATCTGTCCCTGCAGAAGTTAATTTACCCCTTTACAGACTATTCTATAACCCCCTGAATTCTATAAAGAGATTTCCAATGCATGGCAGATCAAAGTGTATTTTCTGTGCCAGGAAACAGTGTATGGGGCTGGTGGCAGGGTGATGTGAGGAGTGGCCATGGGAGCAGCTAAGGGCACCTAGAGTACCTTGCCTAGGGGTGTCTGGATGTAAATCTAGCCCTGTATATCAGGGAACAATTGACAGTTCTCAATGCCCGCTGTTAGAAAAGGCACTGCCATAGTCAAGGGTAATTCTTCCTGCAATGCAATACAGTTTGCATAGTCTGGACCTCCCAGGGCCTGAGGCCCCCCTGTGGAATTAACAGAGGCCTGCTATGATAGATAAATATTTACGGCCTGCTTAAGTTTCACATGTAACCTTAACTTTATTTGTTTTCATACTTGTGGTGAAAGCAACCACATTTATGTGCTGTGCACATAAAACAGCCGCATTCCTCCCTGACCATCAGACCACAGGATTAAATGGATTCCTTTATGTAAATCTTTGAGTGCTGGGAAGCCAAGGAGAGGCCCCTGAACATGTAGGCTCCTGGCATGCCCATGCATTAAAATACTTCTGGTACCTCCCTCTCCCTAAAGATATAGGATATGCACCACCAGGGCCGTATTTCCCATTAGGCAGAGAAGGCAGCTGCCTCGAGCTCAAAATTTTGAGGCTGGCCCCACCTACATTATAAGTTGTGGGTGTGTCCAGAGCAATCCATGTCCCTGTACCAGTTTTATACAGATTTACAGGGTGGTGTTTAACCCCTTAGGTACTATTGAAACCAAGGGATTAAAGTTTGTGGGTTTTGTGTTTAATTTCATCGCTTGTTATAGACCACTGTTGTTTTCTGTGCCAGGGAATAGTGAATGTGGCAGGGGGTATGGTCCTAGGAGGATTGGGGGTGTGTCCATGGGCAGCACTAAGTGTACCTAGCTTACCTTGCCTGGGGCACTTGGGATGTAAATGTGCACTGCAGTATACCCAATGTCTGAAAACTCAGTATTAAGTGAATCCAGGTGGGGACATTCAGTATACTGCCCCGTTAGTTATAAGAACTTAGCACTGTGAACATTCTTTATTATGTCACATTAGGTACAAGCCATTAATATTGTACAAACCTAGTCATGTAACATTCCATAAAATTAATAAACGTGAGCTGCAAAAGTATGAAGCAAAACAAAGCATTTGTCGTATTTAATCCTGGTAAATTTTGTTAGCACCTAAAAATATTAGTGTTTCTTATTAAAAATTCTTCATAGAAATATTTGCATTACAACTACATTTTACATGGAATTACAAAGAAAAATAAATTCTCGAGTTTTTTTTTTGTAAAAAGATAGCAATGCTAATAAAAATTTCTATTTCTTCTACAAAAATTAAGAATGCTAAGAAAAATTCACATTGCACCTAAGAAAAGTTAGCAATGCTAATAAAACTTTGCAAGGCATCTAAATCTGCATGCATTTTTATGCAAAGTTTTAAGACACAATGACATTTTAAGTAGCAATGTAATTTTTTTTTTTTTTTTTTTAAACAAGCAATTTAATTTTTAAGCTCATTAACAAAAATACAGCTGGTGCTAAACGTACTGTTAGGCCTGCGATTTTCAGGAGCAGTTTTCTTTTTTTGGGGCCCTATGAGCTTTATTTACAAATTCTGTGACAACCCAACTGCACCAGAGGGGTCAAATAAAATTTCTCACTGATTTAAATTAAGGTTTTAAGCCATTGAATGCTATAGAGGATTGTGTTGGAGACTTCTCTAGCATGCAAGCGGTTCAAAGCCCCACTTAAATCAATGAGGATTTGGGGAATGTTTATTTTTTTCCCTATGGTACAGTTTGGTTTGCCCCAGAATTGCCCCTCGTTTTTGTGCATAAGGCCCTATAATACTAAATGTGAGGTTACAGTTGCTTTAGGCTGTTATGAGACTGTTTACCTTTGTCAGGAGGAGAATTTGATTTAGGCCTCTCTAGTCTAAGGGGTTAACACTTTGAATGCCAGAAGGTTATCTAACTCATTGACACTCAAAGGGTTAAATGGAAAAGATTATGTTTTACTTAGACTGATCCTGAGGGTGCAGATTTAGGAAAAATCAGGGGAAGTACTGGGCAGCCTCAAAACTGCCATTTCCACCTTGGTTGCACTTCTGAAACCACATCCTCTCATGTACGTAGCTGTCAGCTGCAAATCTAAAAGATTGAGAGCGCAGCCTCCTTTATGTCAGACTGTCAAGCTAGACTTGTAGGATCTGGGGACTGCGCTGCTCAGGTCAACGAGACTGAACTGCAAGACTTCAGTACCTTCTCACAAGACCATGGATGGAGTCCCAGGGATCATTTTCAGACTCCTCCACCAGTTGGTCCTCCGTGGCTTTCAAAGTAGCTTCAGCTTCATATACAGGTTTACTACCAGGGAACAGAACGTTGTATGGACACTGTCCATGTGATAATTGCTGTTTAAGAGGACCCACTACTCTGTACTTTGCACTGATTAAATCAACCCAGTCCCCCACTATTATTTGTGTGAAACCTAGATTTCCAAGAACCATTACATGTTCTGTTATTATCATCAGTATACCAAGAGGCCTATGCAAACCCTCTAATATAACAATATCATGTATCACACACAAACCTTTGCAAACACTTATCCAGTAACTGATCCTTTGTTTGGTGGATGTTTTAGAATCTAATGCAGTACTGGTTATGTTGGCATAATTCATTCATATTGTAGAAAATGGAAGTGAGCAGTGTGGCACGTGTTGCTTGGTATGTTGCTCCTAAGGTAACATGTTGCCACAGCAGTCTGCAAGT
This sequence comes from Rhinophrynus dorsalis, assembly GCA_037306005.1. NCBI lineage: Eukaryota > Metazoa > Chordata > Amphibia > Anura > Rhinophrynidae > Rhinophrynus > Rhinophrynus dorsalis. The sequence continues at coordinate 72,498,389 of CM074721.1, read as the reverse complement.
GTAAACTGCATATCCTTTTTGTTTATTCAAATCAAGTGAATTAAGTCCATGCCACAACTGCTCATGGTGAAAAAGACTATAGATTATTACAGGTAGTTATCAAGTACCCTAGCTATAGATATGCTCCCCTTGGGAACAGACCTGTTGATGAAGCAGGGCCTGCATTGTGCGCACCAATATGGGGGCAGAAAAGAGACCCTGGGACTCATTGGTTGGGCCCACAAGAAGACGGAACATCTTGCAATCCAGTCTTGTCCTGTGAGATGCAGTCCCCATAGACACTGCTTCTGGCATGAAAGCTCGACATAGAAGGTCTATAGAGGTTGCACACTCAGCCGGGGAAGTTCACTGCTCAAAGCGTTCTTCCAGCCAGAGCTTGTCATACGAGCCGGTCCGAGTTTAATGCACCTGTCAGGGATCAGAGTTTGCTTCAGCTAAGGTTGGAATACTAACTTTATTCAGTACAGAGGGGTTTGGGAACTGACTGTGTATACCACTCTGTCACTCAAAGAGTTAAATAGTGGACTCTGTCAGTGTAACCCAGAAAAAACTTCTTCCCTAGATGCAAACTTCCACTGCACAACGCGGTATAGAGTATACCTTCAGGTTACATGACGGAAGAGCTTGCTAGCAACAGCAGCTTCAGCAGGTGAAGCAATAAAAGAAAAAATGCTGAGGAGGGGCAGCACAGCACCTGACAGCAAGTAAAAGAGCCAGACCGCTGACACAAAGCTCAGCCACATTTCACAGCAAGCAATAGCTGTCAAAAAAGGAGCTGTAATGCTCCTGGAAATATACTGTTGAGTAGGGGTGCTCAATCCTGTCCTCAGCAACAGTGCAGGTTTTCACAATCCGTTCACATCTATCAGTGGTTCAATCATTCTGAAGGATCTGCCTGAGCTAACAACATTCACTTGTGTTTAATTGAGGAGATCCTGAAAACATTTACTACTGGAGAAGTTTGAGTTTCCTTTATACCTTGTTTAGCTCTATATACTGCAGCATATGCTTTTGAGGCGTGCTGTCATAAAAGGGCTAGTGCCTTCTAGGCCAAAACTGAGATTAAAATAGCAGATTGCTAAGGAGATAAAATAAATCGGATCTACCCTGTTCTCACTTATTCACATAATATATTATGTATAGTGTGTGAGATTTCCCCCATGAGTACCATTGGATTGAAGAAGACATTTCCTTGATTTTTTCTCCCTCCAGTCTTTCCTTAGCAGGGATTATGGTACACTATCTTTATGACCAGATACAGTAAGAGCATACCTGGGAACTTCATCCTCTTGAGCCCTATAATGGATTCATGTGCTGAGACCAGGGGTTTGTAAGTGACAAGTTTTGTGTTATAAAGTGGCTAAGGCTTTATTAGGGGTGGAGTATTAGCATTTTGCCATGAAATAGGTGGTAAGGAGGAGAAGTGCACAAGGAAGTGGGAGGAACAGGATGGGAAGGAGGAGAAGCGGACAGAATTTCACGAGAAACTCACCACTGTCAGATAATCAGTCTCTGTCCCCAGAGACCTGGTAATTAACTCTAAAAAGTAAGAGCAGAGCTTCTCCCTCTAGAGCAGTGATTCTCATCATCAGTCCTCAGGACACACAACATGTCAGATTTTAAGGATACCTCTAAGTATATCTAGTGTAATTAAAGACTAAGTTACTGATTACCCTCCTGTGAACAAAAATGATGTATTGTAAACGGGTATCCTTTTGAAATGTTGCCCATGTTATAGGGTTGAAATGGGCAAAATAATATCACAAACTTGTGTTAACACATCAGAATGTCGATACTCTGCTGCCTGCTGCTGTGCACGGCCTCTGCCTGCCCTTTCCACCTGGGTTGCACTTCTGAAACCACGTCCTCTCATGATGGTACAAACATGTAAAAACAGAAGAAACCAGTAGGAGATCAACGTTGCTATATCTTACATGCTTCAATGATCACAATAAGAAGTAAATATATGTAGTCACATGTCTATTGCATGTACGCATTTTGCCAGCTTGAATTGTCCGTTTACTAAACTATGTTGCGAGTCCAACATCTGCTTGAGTTAGCACCTGCCACAGGCTCATGGGAAGTGTGTGTGTGTGTGAAGCGGATGAGATGTGCTGTCTTTGAACATCTTCACAAACAGGGGCGGATTGTAGGGGAATACCAGACTGGGCATTTTTTTTTTTTTTTTTTTTTTAAAGCAGCCCACTCGCTGCACCAACGTCCCTATCAACGCCCCCTTGTGGTCCCTGTGTGGCATGGGAGAGCAGGCGCAAGGATATTATGTCATATCCTGGAGCTCTGCATTAACCAGGAACGCAAAGGCTGTCAAAGAGAGTGCCTATGGCAACACAGACCTTTCAAAATATCGTGGGACGTTGAGATCCTATGATATCCCCCACCAGCCCATGATCTAGCAGTCCACCGGGGGATGCCCGATCCCCCGATAGGACAATCTGTCCATGTTCACAGACACACACACCAAGAACCTGGGGCAGGAGCTTACGCAAGCAGAGGTGGGACTCACATCATACTTTAGTAAACGGACAGTTCAACCTAGTAAATGTGTATATGCAATAGACAGGTGACTATATATATCTACATTCTGCCCCTCTATGCACAAAAAAATCCTAACGTTTGCCTTCCTGTGATCCCTCTCCCCTTTCCTTTCCTCTCCCACTCAAAAACATGTATCAGAGCCCCCCAATTTCCATCTCTCTATCCACTTACATGCTAGAGAGAGATTGAGCCCCTGTGGATGCAACCTAATATCTCTAGATCTCACTGTTCATGAAATTGCATTCATGTTCTATATAGCTGTACTGCCACATAGACCTGCAGTTTTAATTTCAACATATCAGTCAGAAACGGTTCCCTGATAAAAACCAATAGTTTACATACTCCTTTACTGGCTATTATTTAATCCCATGAGGACTAGTATAAAAAGGTCTAGAATGTATTGCTTCACCTCTCTAGCACTGAAATTGCTATGAGATCTTTTATGTTTGTATACAATAGAATGAGAGTATTTTCTGCACCAAGCAACAGTGTATTGGGGCTTGGGACAGACCATGTTAAAAGTAAGTGTGTGACCATGGATTGTCCTAAGATATAAATTCAGCCCTGCTGATACAAACATCATTAAGACAAATTGTTTACTCGCATCTCACCAGCATTCTCCATAGGACTGGTCTGATGCATCACTGGTGTCAGTGCCTTAAGGACCAATGACGGTCCTTTCATGTCATGGATTTTGTATTCACAGTGCCCCTGCTGGAGCTCTGAGAGCACTACGGGAGTCTGAAACTGATTGCTCCAAGACCGGAGTGGTAAGTTTCAGACTCTTGTTCGGCAAGCTCATGCATGTGATCGGTCACATGTGCCAGCTCGCCAAATGAAGTCTATGTGGTCCTTAAGGTTGTTACTGCTTTTGGACCGCTGGACAGTAACCCCTTAACGATGTGTGGCTGATAACGGAGCATTTTTGTTTATTTGCCGCATCCAATTCAGGGGACCCCGAGTGTTGTGCAGCCATGCAGGGACCCCTGAATTCCATGACGTGCCAGGACATCACTGGTGCTTAAGTGCAAGACTTCTATGGCGGTCCTGGCACATCATTGATCCTTAAGGGGTTTAAATGGACCGGTCACCTTGAATTCAAGTTTATTTATTTGAACACTTCATTAAAACTGTTTGTGCTCATGATAGCCAAAAGGCTAGCATGTTCATAGTTTGGGATACTGATACTTTTATTCCTGTGTGTTAAACTCCCTGGGTGTGGTGTTGTATGCTTATTTAGGCTAATTAAGCCTTTAGTTGTAGTTTCATATACTATATTAAACTCTGTGCTGCACTTAGAACTTTCACTTTTTTTTTTTTTTTTTTAAAGAAATAAAAGGATCAATATATTCTAATCTATGCGTCTGCTGGCAGTTTGACTGACATCAGGGCCGGCGCCGGCGAGGTAGGAGCCGGCCTAGGGCGCACATGTACTGGGGGCGCAGGTATGCAGCAGAGAAGAGCTGCTCCCAGGGCCGGCCGTTCCCCCTAGCAGGACTCCTCAGCTGGGCACGGCAACACAGTCAGGTCTGTGTAGCTACTGTGCTCCTTCATCGCCGTTGGCTCTTTAGTAATGCAGAGCGTGCCGGGAGTCAACATCTCCCAACGTGCTCTGCATTACTGAAGATCAGACCGTGCGGGAGCTCCAGCAGCTACAGGTCTGTTATGGGGGGGCAAGTTGGAGTTGAGGGGGCAAAGTGTAGCTGGTAGGGGGCAAAGTTGAGCTGGTGTGGCAAGTTGAAGTTGATAGGGGGAAAGTGAAGCTAGTGGGGGGCAAGTTGGAGCTGGTGGGGGCAAGTTGGAGCTGACAGGGGGCAAAGTGGAGCTTACGGGGACAAAGTGGAGCTGATAGGGGCAAAGTGGAGATGACAGGGGGCAAAGTGGAACTGGTGGGGGCAAGGTGGAGCTGGTGGGGCAAGAAAAGAGGTGGGGTATAAAGGGATCGGACACAAGGGGCAGCAAAATTAGGTTTTGCCTATGGGGGCAAAAATCCTTGCACCAGCCCTGACTGACATAAATAGGTAGTTTTCAATTACATTTTCAAGTATTCATACTGTCACGGTTTGTTAAGACTCTCAGACGCAAAGTTAGGTAAAAACACAACTTTATTGAAAAGTTTAATACAACCCCATAGGGTAACATACACGTTCATACATATATATATATAGCAATGACAGAGAATAGTGATACAGGCTCTACCGGCCCTGCCAATATACCGGGCAAGGCAGCCAGGAAAGTAGGTACAAGGAATAGATAGGCTCTACCGGCCCTGCCAATATACCGAGCAAGGCAGCCAGGAAACTGGTATAAGGAGAAGGAAGGCTCTACCGGCCCTGCCAATATACCGGGCAGGGCAGCCTGGAGACTGGTACACGTAAAATAGGAGGCTCTACCGGCCTTGCCAATATACCAGGCAAGGCAGCCTATAGACAGACAGCAAGTATAAAGGTTCTACCGCCCTTGCCAATACCGGGTAAGGCAACCCAAGATGGTACAGAGAGGAATAGGTTCTACCGGCCTTACCAATATACCGGGCAAGGCAGCCTAATACAGAGTAGGTGGCAAACACTAAAGCCTCGGTGACTGGCTAGGTGGCAACACCAGTCACACAGATGACATGCAGAGGCATAAGGAGTGAAGGCGGCAAGCCAAGGAAATTACAGGAGACCACCAGTACCCGCGTACTGGAGAACCAACGGAGCTGCCTAGGACTTGACAGCAATAGTATAGCATAGAGAGAACCAGTACCCGCGTACTGGGGACACAATATCTCTCAACCAGTGTAACAGTACTCAGATGTAGTGGAGCGAACCAGTACCCGCGTACTGGAGAAACCCAATATCTACTGGTGCAACAGCAGCCGGGCAAATGTGGAGCGAACCAGTACCCGCGTACTGGAGAAACCCAATAACTACCAGTGGAACAGCAGCCGGGTGAATGTGGAGCGAACCAGTACCCGCGTACTGGAGTAAACAGCAAGGAATAGAAATGTCACCAGAGCGACTATGGAGGACCAGCACACTACAGGCGATACTGGATCAGGAGCACAGCAGAGGAAAGCAGGAATCAGCACTCCAGACGGTCAACCGGATCAGGAACGGCAGCGGGGACTGGCAGCAGGAAGCAGCGACACAACAGCAACCTCAACTGGATCAGGAATGGAAACCGGAACCAAGGAACTGTTATCTCAGGAAATAGACAATCTCAGGCTATCAGGAACATAACCAGGGGCCCAGGAAGCTCAGGAACTCAATGGAGAAGCGAGCAGCATAGAGACAACACGAAAGGGCAACCAAAGGGTGCCCAAGCTCAGTCTAAATAGGCAATGCAGGGCGGGCTGAAGGCAGACAGCCAATGGAGAGCCCCCTACAGGTAACTGACACAAAAAGGCAGCAATCGCGGGCACCGTGATACATACTTAAACTCAGTTGCTTCCAAGTGCAGATATTAGCCTATCAAAATCGGGCACTTTCGCGTTCTGTGGGACTGAATGTCCCGCTTGACTTCCCAGCTGTCCCAGGGAGCGCATTCACGCTCCCCTTCTATGCTGGGTTTCTGTGCTGTAGTGTTACAGCAAACTCCGTGTACAATACTACTGAGGTTGCAACCTGTAATACAACTATATACAACCTCAGAAGCATTGTACACAGAGTTTGCTGTAATGCTACAGCACAGAAACCCAGCGTCGAAGGGCAGCGTGAACGTGCTCCCTGGGGCAGCTGGAAAGTCAAGCGGGACATTCAGTCCCGCAGAACAGGGAAGTGCCCGATTTTGATGGACTAATATCTGCACTTGGAAGCAATTTTTTTACAAAATACACCCAGCTCTAATGTTGGGTTAACTATTAAAACCCCTATAAAAATTTGAATCTAGGTGATAGTTCAGCTTTAATGATATTGCATTTCTTTCTTCTCCTTCAGAACGAATGTTTATTTTGGAGGCTTGGAATCCTTTTACTTCCATTCAGTGAATGTGACACTACATGCTATAGTGAGATCTTTACCCATGTACACTTGCAGTAAGGTCCTGTTTGATGACGGAAGACTGGCCCTGGCCACCGATCTCCTGTTCTCTGCTCATCCGTTGGCACAGAAGCAGCAAGAGCTTTGATACTTTGCGTCCTTCATATCTCATTGTGTAGATCAGAGGGTTTCCACTCTTTTGCTGTGATATAGCTGTTTACTGAGAGATAAGCCCTTTGAGTGCAAGGGAAGTATCCAACAGATTACGTTGCAATGCATTTGTTGCCTCTCTGGTACTCAAAGGGTTACATTCCTGTGAAATGATAAGTCAAACCATCCTCTTTGTTGCTTGCGAGATCTTCAACGTTTTGCAGAGATTCATGTGAGAGACACCTCTATCATTTAATTGACTGGCAATATCAATATAAAATACTAGCATTAGTGGCACTGCTTTGTCTGTGCAGTTAACCCTTATGTTTTTTTTATTTTCAGTGTGTTTTTTAAAATAAGGCCTTCTGGTGGGGAATCAGGACTTCTCCTGATGCCCCCTCAGCTACTGATCTCCCAGCAGATACAGCTGGGAGATCAACAGAGGAGACACAGGGGAGCAACAGGGCTTCCCCGCTTCCATCCTTAGTCAACTACCGGGTATTAGCGAATGGCATCGGGAAAGCCTTCCTCGTCAGTATGGGAGATGTTTCCTAATTGTGTCCACTGCTTCCAGGTAGTTTGGGTAGGATGAAGCAGGGGAATCGTGCTGCTCCACTGGTTCGCCTTTGTTGACCTCCCAACTAAATTGTCTGAGAGATCAGTAGCTGGAAGGGGGGGGGGGAATCAGGAGGAGTCCTGATTCCCCACCATGAGGTCTGAATTTTGTTTTTAGTGTATTCTGTTTATCTGAGGGGTCCTGATTCCCCAACACGAGGTCTGATTTTTTTTTTTGTGTGTGTATTCCATTTATCTGAGGAGGCAAGGGGCATCCTCAGCCAATCGGAGAATGCAGTATGCCTTCATCCACATCCCATTGGACGCACAAGCGGAGTTTTGCATAACTCCTCCTTTGTAACACCTCAGGGCATGGCTGACATTGGACCAGAAACTACTTAGATTTTTATATATAGACATTAGAATGCTCATTAATACCAGTAACTTTAAATAGAACTAATACCGTTGCTTACCCCTCTGGCACTCAGACAGTTAAAGGCTTATAACTCTGTTACATTAACAATTAGGAAAACCAAATGTAAGCTGTATTTGAGACACTGCTACTCAGTGTTCAAGGCATCCTTACCCCTTTTATTTAGTAAGTGTAACAAACTGCATTAAACCTTTCAGTGCCAGATGGGAAACTGTATAAGTATAGAAAGCCAGAGGCGCACACAGGGATGTTGCTACACTAGATACACATGAGCATGTGGGTGAATGTTATAAATACATAGCTTAAAATCCAGCATGTAGCCAGTCCCTTGGGGATGCTGATATATAAATATATGCAGAAAATAAGTCATTTCGGAATGAAGATCCCAAGTCACAAACAATAAATAAATGAAATATACATGGTCCAACATAATGTTTAGATGATATGTTCATATAGCGTTGGTCTATAACTTGTCAATATCAGTAGATTGTAATGGATAAAGTCATGAAGAAGCAATTTGGAGCCAGTGGGTGCCAGAAAAATATGCAACAATTAATGTATCAATGATAATGGAATGCCATATGCAACAGAACCAAGACTGCATATGGATCCAATTCAAGAGTTCCAGGGCAAGGTGACAGCCTCTGTAGTGAGGTTATTCCTATCGGTATCCTTTTAAAAGGTCGCACACAAAAAAGAGCGTGAGACCACATGACACATTAACCATGTTGCCTTGATAAGAACGGCAACATGAGAATCTTGCACTGCATGAAAGCGTGAGATTCTCATATAGCCTACTGAAAGGTCTCATACACCATCTGGTGGCCACTAAGAAGAAGGTAAGGCTCTTTTTCAAGCAATAATCTCATCCCAGCCTTGTAGAGTGCTGCCACGGCTCTATAAAGATGTACCATTGTTTTTAATATATTGGTAAACTTCCTTTAAAAAAAAACCCAAAAAAACCTTTTCATTACATTTTTATATTCATAGACTTGGAGAGATAATTTTTGTATAACTTGGAAGTACTGCGGTTCTTAACCTTCCACAGACTGTATTTTGGATTGCAGCCAAATCTTGTAAGATTGCCAGTGTGCAAAGAGTAGGGGCAATGATGAGATACACTCCCAAGAGCAAAACCTGAGTTTGCTGAGCACCTCTCGGGTCAGATCACAATTGTGAGTACCTGTCATTGCTTATCTTTCCATCTCTGTAACATGTATTTGCAGTAATTCCAGCGAAACATTCCCTGAATGTGGCAGTACATTATATGCTCACATGCTAACCCATTTTGCCTGACTTGGTGTATATTCCTACATTAGTGTCTTTTCCTACATTTTGTAACAGATAGAGATTGTATCTTTTGACGTTCTGCTGAATAAGAATAAGAGAAGCGATCCTACCTCCCTTTGAAAGACTTTATTTTAAGAATTTTTTTTAATGGATGAGATTTTTGCCTGAAAAAGAGCCTTTGCTTCCTCTCGGCGGCCACCAGATGGATAAGCATGATGGGAGTTGTAGTTATGTGTATGAGACCTTTCAGTAAGCAACATGAGAATCTCGCAGTGCAAGATTCTCATATCGCCATTTGTATCATGGCAACATTGTTAATGTGTCATGTGGTCGCACTCTTTTTTGCGTGTGACCTTTTAATCCCTTTAATGCCAGAGGCCCGGGCCATTTCCTGTACCCTGCAGGCCAGACACTTTTTCAGCATTTTTGCTATCCTCCTGTTTAGGCTTGATTTCCTCTGAGGATTTTTAGTTACATATGGAAAACTATATATTGTTTTTTTCAGAACGAATTGAGCTTTCTCGTGGTACCTTACATGAAGAGAATTTTGCATTGTGCAAAAAGCTATGATGTCATAATGACAAAAAAGTAAAAATTGACTTATTTTGCTAAACTCACATACATATATGTATAAAAAAAAGTACCTTGATTGCGAAAGTTTCAATTATCTGAAAAAGCCCTGAGTCCTCAGAGTAAAAAAATGCAAATCTGTATAGTTTTACCTACGTCACAGAGCACGAATCACCAAGAGTGCAAAATGACATTTTCAACTTTAAGAACTAATATGTGCATTCTAGGGTTTTTGTGGTAAAACTACCCTAAAACAGTGGAATAACTATATAAAACTATATATTTCTGAAAAGTAGACAACCTACCACATCTAATGAGGGGTCAATTGTTTTCTTACCCCAAGCCTGTTGTGCCCAAATGCTTCCAGAAAGTGGCACTATAGGAAAAAAATGGTATTTTCTTACATTTATACCCCTTGAACTGTACTGAAATCTGTGAAAACCATGGAATTTCCAACTATATTCATTAACTAGTGCTCTTAGGAGAAAAATGACACCCCATTGGTATGAGTTGACCTACCTCAGGGGGCGCTAGAAGTGCAAAACGACACCTACTACAACCTCTAAATTTTCTAACATTTTCTCAAACATTACTTGTCTATACATAAATGGTTATAACAACTAAAGAAGTAAAGAAAGGGTAGACAAACCATACCATTTTGGAAAGAAGACAACCTGTCGCATCTAACAAGCCTGTTGTGCCAAAATGCTTCCAGAAAGTGGCACTATAGGAAAAAAATGGCATTTTCTTACATTTCTGTCCCTTCAACTGTACTGAAATCTGTGAAAACCATGGAGTTTCCAGCTATAGTCATTAGCTAGTGCTCCTAGGACTGAAATGACACCCCATAGACAAACCATACCATTTTGGAAAGAAAACAACCTGCCACATCTAATGAGGGGTCACTTGCCTTCTTACCCCAATACTGGTGTGCATAAATGTTTCCAGAAGGAGGCGATATAGGAAAACAATTTGCATTTTTTTACATTTCTGCCCCTTCAAATGTATGGAGCTCTGTGAAAACCATGGGATTTTCAACTGCATTCATTAGCTAGTGCTCTTAGGAGTCAAAAGACACCCCATTGGTATGAGTTGACCTACCTTAGGGGGTGCTAGAAGTAGAAAACTATACCTACTACAACCTCTGATGTTTTTAACGTCTTCTCAAACCTGACTTTCCTGTACGAAAATGGCTATAAAACCTTCAGAAGTGAAAAAAAGGTAGATAAACCATACCATTTTGGAAAGAAGATAACCTGCCTCATTGAATGAGGGGTCACTTGCCTTTTTACCCCTAAGTTAGTGTGCACAACTATTTCCAGAATGTGGTGCTACAGGGAAAAAATTTTTTTTTTACATATCAGTCACTTCAAAGATACTAAAATGGATTTCCTAGGAGGACTTCTTGCCAGCCTAAGAAAAATGGTACCCCACTGGTGTGGGTTGACATACCAATTTGGGTGACAGGAGCGTAGCTACCATGGAAACAGGGATGGGAAAGCAAACAGTGTATGTGTAATTTTATGGCTAACAGATGAAAGGAGCTAGGGCATCTAACTTCTCTATACCACGGACCGAGTTGACTGGTCATGTGACCAAACTGACAATGTTTCCTTTAAAGAGTACATAGGACACTGTAGGCACATATTACTTCTAGCAAAGGTGGAGACAATGCTACATGGGAACTGTCACACTGCACTTACTCTTCAAAAGAAAGTCTAAATATGTCTCTCCAGGGTAGTGGGCTGTGGCAGGACCAGTAGGAATCCGCCCTCTTAACCGAGGTGTGTGGATTCTGAAGCCAGCCACGGGCAAGCCGCAAGGCTTGGCCGTTCCCCTACTTTACACCTCGTTAATTACAATTATACACTGCTTCACCTCAAACTAGATCTACTATTCATTGGCATCATTCTCTTATACTCTAGAACACAAGCTCTCTTTCTCTTTTACTTACACATGGACACTACACAAACGCTTTGCTAACATCACCTCACACCTCTACGTCCCACTGCCAGCTTGCACCCAACGCATCTTTTTTTTCGCCTTATTCATCAAGCCAAAGGACCAAACTGCTGGACAAAATCAGCAGCACCACAGGACAAAAGGGAATAATACACAACATTACCATTTATTTCACTCGCATTTTCTTTTAACCCCTTGATTACCTAACTGGGCTATGCAGAATGAAAAACAAACAAACACCATTTAAAATTGATGGCAAGTTTAATTTCTTCCTGTTTATGCAGACGTGTGTTCCAGAATTGCACCTCTGACTTAAGGAATAAGGCTTTCCGTTAAGTACCTAACTCAAATACAATCCTTAGTTTGCCACCTATGTTTCTGACATGTCATTTTATTTGGACAGTAGGCAATGTTTTCTTTAAGAGCTGACACGGGACTGCAAACCACCATACAAAATGGATGCATCAGGAATGTCTTACAGGGCTGTTATTTAACCCTTTGAGTGCCCGAGGGGGATACGTAACCCATTGCTTAGCATACCCTTCTGGCACTCAAAGGGTTAAAGGTAGAGGGAACCTAAAGTTCCTGGACAGCACCACTTTGCTCCTCAGCAATAGACTTCTCATTTGATTGGTTAGTGTTTGTAAGCGGCTGCAAGAAAAGACAGCTCGGCCTTGGCGGCTCATTGGCTAATATTTGCTCCAGGGGCTTTGTGATTGGCTGGATACTTTAGGCGCGTACCAAACCATTCAATCCCAGAACATTTAGGGCCTGAGGGGATTAACTGGCCCGGAGTGAGCTCCAAACCAATGCATTCTGTACCAAGTGAGGGGCAGAAGCCTCCAAAAAAGGGAAGTGCATAATATAAGGGTAAAGGATAAAGTGGGCAGCAATTGCAATCTAATACATGTAAGGGACTGTATTCCTTGCCCCCAGCAAAAAAACAAGCACAGCGCCTTTATTTAGTGGGAGTGTTGTAGCATCCCCTGTAAAAGTGAGAGGTTTGAGTTAGGTGTGGATTAGGGCAGTGCAGAGCTGTGAGCCTAGCTGGATTGCTGGTATCCATTGAAGAGGAGGCAGGTTAGAGCCTTGAAATGTGAAGTAGTGTATTGAATGCAGTCCAGTAAGAGTTCCCCATAAAGACTGCAAGCAGCACTAATAAAAGAAATGAGCTGGAAAAGTTAGCAGTACGTGTGGGTGGATTCCAACTCACAATCTCCCGCTTGCAAGGCAGCTGCTCTATACCATGGACCAAAGTGCCTGGCCGTGTGACTGCCTGAACAATGTTTTCTTTAAAGAGTACAGAGGACAGTGTAGGCACATACTCTTTCTAGCAAGGCTGGAGATGACAGCTTTGAGTTAGATCTAGATTAACCCTTTGAATGCCAGAGGCGTACAGAATGGATTACTTTGCAATGCATTCTGTAGCCCTCTGGCACTCAAAGGGTTAAAGCAGTGCAGAGCTGTCAGCATGGCTGGATTGCTGCTATCCATTCAAGAGGAGGCAGCTTGGAGCCTTGAAATGTCAAGTAGTCTATTGAATGCAGTCCAGTGACAGCTCCCCTTAGAGACTGCAAAGCGCACTACTAAAGGCAATCATGCTAAAGGAAATCAGCTAGAAAAGTTTGCAGTACGGGTGGGCGGATTCCAACTGACAACCTCCCGCTTGTAAGGAAACTGCTCTATACCGTGGAGGGAGTTGACTGATTAGGTGACCACACTGACAATGTATCCTTTATAGAGTACATAGGACAGTGTCGGCACATACTACTTCTAGCAAGGGTGGAGGACAATGCTCCATTGGACCTGTCACACTGCACTTACTCTTCAAAAGGAAGTCTGACCACATCTCTCTCGGGGTGGTGGGCTGTGGCAGGACCAGTAGGAATCCGCCCTCTTAACCGAGGTGTGTGGGTTCGAAGCCAGCCACGGGCAAGCCGCAAGGCTCGGCCATAACCCTTTTTTTCACCTCCTAAATTACAATTATACACTGCTTCACCTCAAACTACCTCTACTATTCATTGCCGTCATTCTCTTATACTCTACAACACCAGCTCTCTTTCCTTTTTACTTACACATGGACACTACACAAACACTTTGCTAACATCACCTCACACCTCTACGTCCCACTGCCAGCTTGCACCCAACGCATCTTTTTTTTCGCCTTATTCATCAAGCCAAAGGACCAAACTGCTGGACAAAATCAGCAGCACCACAGGACAAAAGGGAATAATACACAACATTACCATTTATTTCAATCGCATTTTATTTTAACCCCTAGATTACCTAACTGGGCTATGCAGAATGAAAAACAAACACCACTTAAAATTGATGGCAAGTTTCATTTCTTCCTGTTTATGCGGACGTGTGTTCCAGAATTGCACCTCTGACTTAAGGAACAAGGCTTTCCGTTTAGTACCTAACTGAAATAAAATCCTTAGTTTGCCACCTATGTATCTGATATGTCATTTTATTTGGTTAGTAGGCAACGTTTTCTTTAAGAGCTGACTGGGGACTGCAAACCACCATACAAAACGGATGCTTCAGGAATGTCTTACAGGGCTGTTATTTAACCCTTTGAGTGCCCGAGGGGGGTACGTAACCCATTGCTTGGCGTGCCCTTCTGGCACTCAAAGGGTTAAAGGTAGAGGGTACCTAATGTTGCTGGAGAGCCACGTGTTGGCTAGCACCATTCATACACCACTTTGCTCCTCAGCAATAGACTTCTCATTTGATTGGTTAGTGTTTGTAAGCGGCTGCAAGAAAAGACAGCTCGGCCTTGGCGGCTCATTGGCTAATATTTGCTCCAGGGGCTTTGTGATTGGCTGGATACTTTAGGCGCGTACCAAACCATTCAATCCCAGAACATTTAGGGCCTGAGGGGATTAACTGGCCCGGAGTGAGCTCCAAACCAATGCATTCTGTACCAAGTGAGGGGCAGAAGCCTCCAAAAAAGGGAAGTGCATAATATAAGGGTAAAGGATAAAGTGGGCAGCAATTGCAATCTAATACATGTAAGGGACTGTATTCCTTGCCCCCAGCAAAAAAACAAGCACAGCGCCTTTATTTAGTGGGAGTGTTGTAGCATCCCCTGTAAAAGTGAGAGGTTTGAGTTAGGTGTGGATTAGGGCAGTGCAGAGCTGTGAGCCTAGCTGGATTGCTGGTATCCATTGAAGAGGAGGCAGGTTAGAGCCTTGAAATGTGAAGTAGTGTATTGAATGCAGTCCAGTAAGAGTTCCCCATAAAGACTGCAAGCAGCACTAATAAAAGAAATGAGCTGGAAAAGTTAGCAGTACGTGTGGGTGGATTCCAACTCACAATCTCCCGCTTGCAAGGCAGCTGCTCTATACCATGGACCAAAGTGCCTGGCCGTGTGACTGCCTGAACAATGTTTTCTTTAAAGAGTACAGAGGACAGTGTAGGCACATACTCTTTCTAGCAAGGCTGGAGATGACAGCTTTGAGTTAGATCTAGATTAACCCTTTGAATGCCAGAGGCGTACAGAATGGATTACTTTGCAATGCATTCTGTAGCCCTCTGGCACTCAAAGGGTTAAAGCAGTGCAGAGCTGTCAGCATGGCTGGATTGCTGCTATCCATTCAAGAGGAGGCAGCTTGGAGCCTTGAAATGTCAAGTAGTCTATTGAATGCAGTCCAGTGACAGCTCCCCTTAGAGACTGCAAAGCGCACTACTAAAGGCAATCATGCTAAAGGAAATCAGCTAGAAAAGTTTGCAGTACGGGTGGGCGGATTCCAACTGACAACCTCCCGCTTGTAAGGAAACTGCTCTATACCGTGGAGGGAGTTGACTGATTAGGTGACCACACTGACAATGTATCCTTTATAGAGTACATAGGACAGTGTCGGCACATACTACTTCTAGCAAGGGTGGAGGACAATGCTCCATTGGACCTGTCACACTGCACTTACTCTTCAAAAGGAAGTCTGACCACATCTCTCTCGGGGTGGTGGGCTGTGGCAGGACCAGTAGGAATCCGCCCTCTTAACCGAGGTGTGTGGGTTCGAAGCCAGCCACGGGCAAGCCGCAAGGCTCGGCCATAACCCTTTTTTTCACCTCCTAAATTACAATTATACACTGCTTCACCTCAAACTACCTCTACTATTCATTGCCGTCATTCTCTTATACTCTACAACACCAGCTCTCTTTCCTTTTTACTTACACATGGACACTACACAAACACTTTGCTAACATCACCTCACACCTCTACGTCCCACTGCCAGCTTGCACCCAACGCATCTTTTTTTTCGCCTTATTCATCAAGCCAAAGGACCAAACTGCTGGACAAAATCAGCAGCACCACAGGACAAAAGGGAATAATACACAACATTACCATTTATTTCAATCGCATTTTATTTTAACCCCTAGATTACCTAACTGGGCTATGCAGAATGAAAAACAAACACCACTTAAAATTGATGGCAAGTTTCATTTCTTCCTGTTTATGCGGACGTGTGTTCCAGAATTGCACCTCTGACTTAAGGAACAAGGCTTTCCGTTTAGTACCTAACTCAAATAAAATCCTTAGTTTGCCACCTATGTATCTGATATGTCATTTTATTTGGTTAGTAGGCAACGTTTTCTTTAAGAGCTGACTGGGGACTGCAAACCACCATACAAAACGGATGCTTCAGGAATGTCTTACAGGGCTGTTATTTAACCCTTTGAGTGCCCGAGGGGGGTACGTAACCCATTGCTTGGCGTGCCCTTCTGGCACTCAAAGGGTTAAAGGTAGAGGGTACCTAATGTTGCTGGAGAGCCACGTGTTGGCTAGCACCATTCATACACCACTTTGCTCCTCAGCAATAGACTTCTCATTTGATTGGTTAGTGTTTGTAAGCGGCTGCAAGAAAAGACAGCTCGGCCTTGGCGGCTCATTGGCTAATATTTGCTCCAGGGGCTTTGTGATTGGCTGGATACTTTAGGCGCGTACCAAACCATTCAATCCCAGAACATTTAGGGCCTGAGGGGATTAACTGGCCCGGAGTGAGCTCCAAACCAATGCATTCTGTACCAAGTGAGGGGCAGAAGCCTCCAAAAAAGGGAAGTGCATAATATAAGGGTAAAGGATAAAGTGGGCAGCAATTGCAATCTAATAAATGTAAGGGACTGTATTCCTTGCCCCCAGCAAAAAAACAAGCACAGCGCCTTTATTTAGTGGGAGTGTTGTAGCATCCCCTGTAAAAGTGAGAGGTTTGAGTTAGGTGTGGATTAGGGCAGTGCAGAGCTGTGAGCCTAGCTGGATTGCTGGTATCCATTGAAGAGGAGGCAGGTTAGAGCCTTGAAATGTGAAGTAGTGTATTGAATGCAGTCCAGTAAGAGTTCCCCATAAAGACTGCAAGCAGCACTAATAAAAGAAATGAGCTGGAAAAGTTAGCAGTACGTGTGGGTGGATTCCAACTCACAATCTCCCGCTTGCAAGGCAGCTGCTCTATACCATGGACCAAACTGCCTGGCCGTGTGACCACCTGAACAATGTTTTCTTTAAAGAGTACAGAGGACAGTGTAGGCACATACTCTTTCTAGCAAGGCTGGAGATGACAGCTTTGAGTTAGATCTAGATTAACCCTTTGAATGCCAGAGGCGTACAGAATGGATTACTTTGCAATGCATTCTGTAGCCCTCTGGCACTCAAAGGGTTAAAGCAGTGCAGAGCTGTCAGCATGGCTGGATTGCTGCTATCCATTGAAGAGGAGGCAGCTTGGAGCCTTGAAATGTCAAGTAGTCTATTGAATGCAGTCCAGTGACAGCTCCCCTTAGAGACTGCAAAGCGCATTACTAAAGGCAATCATGCTAAAGGAAATCAGCTAGAAAAGTTTGCAGTACGGGTGGGCGGATTCCAACTGACAACCTCCCGCTTGTAAGGAAACTGCTCTATACCATGGAGGGAGTTGACTGATTAGGTGACCACACTGACAATGTATCCTTTATAGAGTACATAGGACAGTGTCGGCACATACTACTTCTAGCAAGGGTGGAGGACAATGCTCCATTGGACCTGTCACACTGCACTTACTCTTCAAAAGGAAGTCTGACCACATCTCTCTTGGGGTGGTGGGCTGTGGCAGGACCAGTAGGAATCCGCCCTCCTAACCGAGGTGTGTGGGTTCGAAGCCAGCCACGGGCAAGCCGCAAGTCTCGGCCATAACCCTTTTTTTCACCTCCTAAATTACAATTATACACTGCTTCACCTCAAACTACCTCTACTATTCATTGCCGTCATTCTCTTATACTCTACAACACCAGCTCTCTTTCCTTTTTACTTACACATGGACACTACACAAACACTTTGCTAACATCACCTCACACCTCTACGTCCCACTGCCAGCTTGCACCCAACGCATCTTTTTTTTCGCCTTATTCATCAAGCCAAAGGACCAAACTGCTGGACAAAATCAGCAGCACCACAGGACAAAAGGGAATAATACACAACATTACCATTTATTTCAATCGCATTTTATTTTAACCCCTAGATTACCTAACTGGGCTATGCAGAATGAAAAACAAACACCACTTAAAATTGATGGCAAGTTTCATTTCTTCCTGTTTATGCGGACGTGTGTTCCAGAATTGCACCTCTGACTTAAGGAACAAGGCTTTCCGTTTAGTACCTAACTGAAATAAAATCCTTAGTTTGCCACCTATGTATCTGATATGTCATTTTATTTGGTTAGTAGGCAACGTTTTCTTTAAGAGCTGACTGGGGACTGCAAACCACCATACAAAACGGATGCTTCAGGAATGTCTTACAGGGCTGTTATTTAACCCTTTGAGTGCCCGAGGGGGGTACGTAACCCATTGCTTGGCGTGCCCTTCTGGCACTCAAAGGGTTAAAGGTAGAGGGTACCTAATGTTGCTGGAGAGCCACGTGTTGGCTAGCACCATTCATACACCACTTTGCTCCTCAGCAATAGACTTCTCATTTGATTGGTTAGTGTTTGTAAGCGGCTGCAAGAAAAGACAGCTCGGCCTTGGCGGCTCATTGGCTAATATTTGCTCCAGGGGCTTTGTGATTGGCTGGATACTTTAGGCGCGTACCAAACCATTCAATCCCAGAACATTTAGGGCCTGAGGGGATTAACTGGCCCGGAGTGAGCTCCAAACCAATGCATTCTGTACCAAGTGAGGGGCAGAAGCCTCCAAAAAAGGGAAGTGCATAATATAAGGGTAAAGGATAAAGTGGGCAGCAATTGCAATCTAATAAAAGTAAGGGACTGTATTCCTTGCCCCCAGCAAAAAAACAAGCACAGCACCTTTATTTAGTGGGAGTGTTGTAGCATCCCCTGTAAAAGTGAGAGGTTTGAGTTAGGTGTGGATTAGGGCAGTGCAGAGCTGTGAGCCTAGCTGGATTGCTGGTATCCATTGAAGAGGAGGCAGGTTAGAGCCTTGAAATGTGAAGTATTGTATTGAATGCAGTCCAGTAAGAGTTCCCCATAAAGACTGCAAGCAGCACTAATAAAAGAAATGAGCTGGAAAAGTTAGCAGTACGTGGGGGTGGATTCCAACTCACAATCTCCCTCTTGCAAGGCAGCTGCTCTATACCATGGACCAAACTGCCTGGCCGTGTGACCGCCTGAACAATGTTTTCTTTAAAGAGTACAGAGGACAGTGTAGGCACATACTCTTTCTAGCAAGGCTGGAGATGACAGCTTTGAGTTAGATCTAGATTAACCCTTTGAATGCCAGAGGTGTACAGAATGGATTACTTTGCAATGCATTCTGTAGCCCTCTGGCACTCAAAGGGTTAAAGCAGTGCAGAGCTGTCAGCATGGCTGGATTGCTGCTATCCATTGAAGAGGAGGCAGCTTGGAGCCTTGAAATGTCAAGTAGTCTATTGAATGCAGTCCAGTGACAGCTCCCCTTAGAGACTGCAAAGCGCACTACTAAAGGCAATCATGCTAAAGGAAATCAGCTAGAAAAGTTTGCAGTACGGGTGGGCGGATTCCAACTGACAACCTCCCGCTTGTAAGGAAACTGCTCTATACCGTGGAGGGAGTTGACTGATTAGGTGACCACACTGACAATGTATCCTTTATAGAGTACATAGGACAGTGTCGGCACATACTACTTCTAGCAAGGGTGGAGGACAATGCTCCATTGGACCTGTCACACTGCACTTACTCTTCAAAAGGAAGTCTGACCACATCTCTCTTGGGGTGGTGGGCTGTGGCAGGACCAGTAGGAATCCGCCCTCTTAACCGAGGTGTGTGGGTTCGAAGCCAGCCACGGGCAAGCCGCAAGGCTCGGCCATAACCCTTTTTTTCACCTCCTAAATTACAATTATACACTGCTTCACCTCAAACTACCTCTACTATTCATTGCCGTCATTCTCTTATACTCTACAACACCAGCTCTCTTTCCTTTTTACTTACACATGGACACTACACAAACACTTTGCTAACATCACCTCACACCTCTACGTCCCACTGCCAGCTTGCACCCAACGCATCTTTTTTTTCGCCTTATTCATCAAGCCAAAGGACCAAACTGCTGGACAAAATCAGCAGCACCACAGGACAAAAGGGAATAATACACAACATTACCATTTATTTCAATCGCATTTTATTTTAACCCCTAGATTACCTAACTGGGCTATGCAGAATGAAAAACAAACACCACTTAAAATTGATGGCAAGTTTCATTTCTTCCTGTTTATGCGGACGTGTGTTCCAGAATTGCACCTCTGACTTAAGGAACAAGGCTTTCCGTTTAGTACCTAACTGAAATAAAATCCTTAGTTTGCCACCTATGTATCTGATATGTCATTTTATTTGGTTAGTAGGCAACGTTTTCTTTAAGAGCTGACTGGGGACTGCAAACCACCATACAAAACGGATGCTTCAGGAATGCCTTACAGGGCTGTTATTTAACCCTTTGAGTGCCCGAGGGGGGTACGTAACCCATTGCTTGGCGTGCCCTTCTGGCACTCAAAGGGTTAAAGGTAGAGGGTACCTAATGTTGCTGGAGAGCCACGTGTTGGCTAGCACCATTCATACACCACTTTGCTCCTCAGCAATAGACTTCTCATTTGATTGGTTAGTGTTTGTAAGCGGCTGCAAGAAAAGACAGCTCGGCCTTGGCGGCTCATTGGCTAATATTTGCTCCAGGGGCTTTGTGATTGGCTGGATACTTTAGGCGCGTACCAAACCATTCAATCCCAGAACATTTAGGGCCTGAGGGGATTAACTGGCCCGGAGTGAGCTCCAAACCAATGCATTCTGTACCAAGTGAGGGGCAGAAGACTCCAAAAAAGTGAAGTGCATAATATAAGGGTAAAGGATAAAGTGGGCAGCAATTGCAATCTAATAAATGTAAGGGACTGTATTCCTTGCCCCCAGCAAAAAAACAAGCACAGCGCCTTTATTTAGTGGGAGTGTTGTAGCATCCCCTGTAAAAGTGAGAGGTTTGAGTTAGGTGTGGATTAGGGCAGTGCAGAGCTGTGAGCCTAGCTGGATTGCTGGTATCCATTGAAGAGGAGGCAGGTTAGAGCCTTGAAATGTGAAGTAGTGTATTGAATGCAGTCCAGTAAGAGTTCCCCATAAAGACTGCAAGCAGCACTAATAAAAGAAATGAGCTGGAAAAGTTAGCAGTACGTGTGGGTGGATTCCAACTCACAATCTCCCGCTTGCAAGGCAGCTGCTCTATACCATGGACCAAAGTGCCTGGCCGTGTAACCGCCTGAACAATGTTTTCTTTAAAGAGTACAGAGGACAGTGTAGGCACATACTCTTTCTAGCAAGGCTGGAGATGACAGCTTTGAGTTAGATCTAGATTAACCCTTTGAATGCCAGAGGCGTACAGAATGGATTACTTTGCAATGCATTCTGTAGCCCTCTGGCACTCAAAGGGTTAAAGCAGTGCAGAGCTGTCAGCATGGCTGGATTGCTGCTATCCATTGAAGAGGAGGCAGCTTGGAGCCTTGAAATGTCAAGTAGTCTATTGAATGCAGTCCAGTGACAGCTCCCCTTAGAGACTGCAAAGCGCACTACTAAAGGCAATCATGCTAAAGGAAATCAGCTAGAAAAGTTTGCAGTACGGGTGGGCGGATTCCAACTGACAACCTCCCGCTTGTAAGGAAACTGCTCTATACCGTGGAGGGAGTTGACTGATTAGGTGACCACACTGACAATGTATCCTTTATAGAGTACATAGGACAGTGTCGGCACATACTACTTCTAGCAAGGGTGGAGGACAATGCTCCATTGGACCTGTCACACTGCACTTACTCTTCAAAAGGAAGTCTGACCACATCTCTCTTGGGGTGGTGGGCTGTGGCAGGACCAGTAGGAATCCGCCCTCTTAACCGAGGTGTGTGGGTTCGAAGCCAGCCACGGGCAAGCCGCAAGGCTCGGCCATAACCCTTTTTTTCACCTCCTAAATTACAATTATACACTGCTTCACCTCAAACTACCTCTACTATTCATTGCCGTCATTCTCTTATACTCTACAACACCAGCTCTCTTTCCTTTTTACTTACACATGGACACTACACAAACACTTTGCTAACATCACCTCACACCTCTACGTCCCACTGCCAGCTTGCACCCAACGCATCTTTTTTTTCGCCTTATTCATCAAGCCAAAGGACCAAACTGCTGGACAAAATCAGCAGCACCACAGGACAAAAGGGAATAATACACAACATTACCATTTATTTCAATCGCATTTTATTTTAACCCCTAGATTACCTAACTGGGCTATGCAGAATGAAAAACAAACACCACTTAAAATTGATGGCAAGTTTCATTTCTTCCTGTTTATGCGGACGTGTGTTCCAGAATTGCACCTCTGACTTAAGGAACAAGGCTTTCCGTTTAGTACCTAACTCAAATAAAATCCTTAGTTTGCCACCTATGTATCTGATATGTCATTTTAATTGGTTAGTAGGCAACGTTTTCTTTAAGAGCTGACTGGGGACTGCAAACCACCATACAAAACGGATGCTTCAGGAATGTCTTACAGGGCTGTTATTTAACCCTTTGAGTGCCCGAGGGGGGTACGTAACCCATTGCTTGGCGTGCCCTTCTGGCACTCAAAGGGTTAAAGGTAGAGGGTACCTAATGTTGCTGGAGAGCCACGTGTTGGCTAGCACCATTCATACACCACTTTGCTCCTCAGCAATAGACTTCTCATTTGATTGGTTAGTGTTTGTAAGCGGCTGCAAGAAAAGACAGCTCGGCCTTGGCGGCTCATTGGCTAATATTTGCTCCAGGGGCTTTGTGATTGGCTGGATACTTTAGGCGCGTACCAAACCATTCAATCCCAGAACATTTAGGGCCTGAGGGGATTAACTGGCCCGGAGTGAGCTCCAAACCAATGCATTCTGTACCAAGTGAGGGGCAGAAGCCTCCAAAAAAGGGAAGTGCATAATATAAGGGTAAAGGATAAAGTGGGCAGCAATTGCAATCTAATAAAAGTAAGGGACTGTATTCCTTGCCCCCAGCAAAAAAACAAGCACAGCACCTTTATTTAGTGGGAGTGTTGTAGCATCCCCTGTAAAAGTGAGAGGTTTGAGTTAGGTGTGGATTAGGGCAGTGCAGAGCTGTGAGCCTAGCTGGATTGCTGGTATCCATTGAAGAGGAGGCAGGTTAGAGCCTTGAAATGTGAAGTAGTGTATTGAATGCAGTCCAGTAAGAGTTCCCCATAAAGACTGCAAGCAGCACTAATAAAAGAAATGAGCTGGAAAAGTTAGCAGTACGTGTGGGTGGATTCCAACTCACAATCTCCCTCTTGCAAGGCAGCTGCTCTATACCATGGACCAAACTGCCTGGCCGTGTGACAGCTTGAACAATGTTTTCTTTAAAGAGTACAGAGGACAGTGTAGGCACATACTCTTTCTAGCAAGGCTGGAGATGACAGCTTTGAGTTAGATCTAGATTAACCCTTTGAATGCCAGAGGCGTACAGAATGGATTACTTTGCAATGCATTCTGTAGCCCTCTGGCACTCAAAGGGTTAAAGCAGTGCAGAGCTGTCAGCATGGCTGGATTGCTGCTATCCATTGAAGAGGAGGCAGCTTGGAGCCTTGAAATGTCAAGTAGTCTATTGAATGCAGTCCAGTGACAGCTCCCCTTAGAGACTGCAAAGCGCATTACTAAAGGCAATCATGCTAAAGGAAATCAGCTAGAAAAGTTTGCAGTACGGGTGGGCGGATTCCAACTGACAACCTCCCGCTTGTAAGGAAACTGCTCTATACCATGGAGGGAGTTGACTGATTAGGTGACCACACTGACAATGTATCCTTTATAGAGTACATAGGACAGTGTCGGCACATACTACTTCTAGCAAGGGTGGAGGACAATGCTCCATTGGACCTGTCACACTGCACTTACTCTTCAAAAGGAAGTCTGACCACATCTCTCTTGGGGTGGTGGGCTGTGGCAGGACCAGTAGGAATCCGCCCTCCTAACCGAGGTGTGTGGGTTCGAAGCCAGCCACGGGCAAGCCGCAAGGCTCGGCCATAACCCTTTTTTTCACCTCCTAAATTACAATTATACACTGCTTCACCTCAAACTACCTCTACTATTCATTGCCGTCATTCTCTTATACTCTACAACACCAGCTCTCTTTCCTTTTTACTTACACATGGACACTACACAAACACTTTGCTAACATCACCTCACACCTCTACGTCCCACTGCCAGCTTGCACCCAACGCATCTTTTTTTTCGCCTTATTCATCAAGCCAAAGGACCAAACTGCTGGACAAAATCAGCAGCACCACAGGACAAAAGGGAATAATACACAACATTACCATTTATTTCAATCGCATTTTATTTTAACCCCTAGATTACCTAACTGGGCTATGCAGAATGAAAAACAAACACCACTTAAAATTGATGGCAAGTTTAATTTCTTCCTGTTTATGCGGACGTGTGTTCCAGAATTGCACCTCTGACTTAAGGAACAAGGCTTTCCGTTTAGTACCTAACTCAAATAAAATCCTTAGTTTGCCACCTATGTATCTGATATGTCATTTTATTTGGTTAGTAGGCAACGTTTTCTTTAAGAGCTGACTGGGGACTGCAAACCACCATACAAAACGGATGCTTCAGGAATGTCTTACAGGGCTGTTATTTAACCCTTTGAGTGCCCGAGGGGGGTACGTAACCCATTGCTTGGCGTGCCCTTCTGGCACTCAAAGGGTTAAAGGTAGAGGGTACCTAATGTTGCTGGAGAGCCACGTATTGGCTAGCACCATTCATACACCACTTTGCTCCTCAGCAATAGACTTCTCATTTGATTGGTTAGTGTTTGTAAGCGGCTGCAAGAAAAGACAGCTCGGCCTTGGCGGCTCATTGGCTAATATTTGCTCCAGGGGCTTTGTGATTGGCTGGATACTTTAGGCGCGTACCAAACCATTCAATCCCAGAACATTTAGGGCCTGAGGGGATTAACTGGCCCGGAGTGAGCTCCAAACCAATGCATTCTGTACCAAGTGAGGGGCAGAAGCCTCCAAAAAAGGGAAGTGCATAATATAAGGGTAAAGGATAAAGTGGGCAGCAATTGCAATCTAATAAATGTAAGGGACTGTATTCCTTGCCCCCAGCAAAAAAACAAGCACAGCGCCTTTATTTAGTGGGAGTGTTGTAGCATCCCCTGTAAAAGTGAGAGGTTTGAGTTAGGTGTGGATTAGGGCAGTGCAGAGCTGTGAGCCTAGCTGGATTGCTGGTATCCATTGAAGAGGAGGCAGGTTAGAGCCTTGAAATGTGAAGTAGTGTATTGAATGCAGTCCAGTAAGAGTTCCCCATAAAGACTGCAAGCAGCACTAATAAAAGAAATGAGCTGGAAAAGTTAGCAGTACGTGTGGGTGGATTCCAACTCACAATCTCCCTCTTGCAAGGCAGCTGCTCTATACCATGGACCAAACTGCCTGGCCGTGTGACCGCCTGAACAATGTTTTCTTTAAAGAGTACAGAGGACAGTGTAGGCACATACTCTTTCTAGCAAGGCTGGAGATGACAGCTTTGAGTTAGATCTAGATTAACCCTTTGAATGCCAGAGGCGTACAGAATGGATTACTTTGCAATGCATTCTGTAGCCCTCTGGCACTCAAAGGGTTAAAGCAGTGCAGAGCTGTCAGCATGGCTGGATTGCTGCTATCCATTGAAGAGGAGGCAGCTTGGAGCCTTGAAATGTCAAGTAGTCTATTGAATGCAGTCCAGTGACAGCTCCCCTTAGAGACTGCAAAGCGCATTACTAAAGGCAATCATGCTAAAGGAAATCAGCTAGAAAAGTTTGCAGTACGGGTGGGCGGATTCCAACTGACAACCTCCCGCTTGTAAGGAAACTGCTCTATACCATGGAGGGAGTTGACTGATTAGGTGACCACACTGACAATGTATCCTTTATAGAGTACATAGGACAGTGTCGGCACATACTACTTCTAGCAAGGGTGGAGGACAATGCTCCATTGGACCTGTCACACTGCACTTACTCTTCAAAAGGAAGTCTGACCACATCTCTCTTGGGGTGGTGGGCTGTGGCAGGACCAGTAGGAATCCGCCCTCTTAACCGAGGTGTGTGGGTTCGAAGCCAGCCACGGGCAAGCCGCAAGGCTCGGCCATAACCCTTTTTTTCACCTCCTAAATTACAATTATACACTGCTTCACCTCAAACTACCTCTACTATTCATTGCCGTCATTCTCTTATACTCTACAACACCAGCTCTCTTTCCTTTTTACTTACACATGGACACTACACAAACACTTTGCTAACATCACCTCACACCTCTACGTCCCACTGCCAGCTTGCACCCAACGCATCTTTTTTTTCGCCTTATTCATCAAGCCAAAGGACCAAACTGCTGGACAAAATCAGCAGCACCACAGGACAAAAGGGAATAATACACAACATTACCATTTATTTCAATCGCATTTTATTTTAACCCCTAGATTACCTAACTGGGCTATGCAGAATGAAAAACAAACACCACTTAAAATTGATGGCAAGTTTCATTTCTTCCTGTTTATGCGGACGTGTGTTCCAGAATTGCACCTCTGACTTAAGGAACAAGGCTTTCCGTTTAGTACCTAACTGAAATAAAATCCTTAGTTTGCCACCTATGTATCTGATATGTCATTTTATTTGGTTAGTAGGCAACGTTTTCTTTAAGAGCTGACTGGGGACTGCAAACCACCATACAAAACGGATGCTTCAGGAATGTCTTACAGGGCTGTTATTTAACCCTTTGAGTGCCCGAGGGGGGTACGTAACCCATTGCTTGGCGTGCCCTTCTGGCACTCAAAGGGTTAAAGGTAGAGGGTACCTAATGTTGCTGGAGAGCCACGTGTTGGCTAGCACCATTCATACACCACTTTGCTCCTCAGCAATAGACTTCTCATTTGATTGGTTAGTGTTTGTAAGCGGCTGCAAGAAAAGACAGCTCGGCCTTGGCGGCTCATTGGCTAATATTTGCTCCAGGGGCTTTGTGATTGGCTGGATACTTTAGGCGCGTACCAAACCATTCAATCCCAGAACATTTAGGGCCTGAGGGGATTAACTGGCCCGGAGTGAGCTCCAAACCAATGCATTCTGTACCAAGTGAGGGGCAGAAGCCTCCAAAAAAGGGAAGTGCATAATATAAGGGTAAAGGATAAAGTGGGCAGCAATTGCAATCTAATAAAAGTAAGGGACTGTATTCCTTGCCCCCAGCAAAAAAACAAGCACAGCACCTTTATTTAGTGGGAGTGTTGTAGCATCCCCTGTAAAAGTGAGAGGTTTGAGTTAGGTGTGGATTAGGGCAGTGCAGAGCTGTGAGCCTAGCTGGATTGCTGGTATCCATTGAAGAGGAGGCAGGTTAGAGCCTTGAAATGTGAAGTATTGTATTGAATGCAGTCCAGTAAGAGTTCCCCATAAAGACTGCAAGCAGCACTAATAAAAGAAATGAGCTGGAAAAGTTAGCAGTACGTGGGGGGGGATTCCAACTCACAATCTCCCTCTTGCAAGGCAGCTGCTCTATACCATGGACCAAACTGCCTGGCCGTGTGACCGCCTGAACAATGTTTTCTTTAAAGAGTACAGAGGACAGTGTAGGCACATACTCTTTCTAGCAAGGCTGGAGATGACAGCTTTGAGTTAGATCTAGATTAACCCTTTGAATGCCAGAGGCGTACAGAATGGATTACTTTGCAATGCATTCTGTAGCCCTCTGGCACTCAAAGGGTTAAAGCAGTGCAGAGCTGTCAGCATGGCTGGATTGCTGCTATCCATTGAAGAGGAGGCAGCTTGGAGCCTTGAAATGTCAAGTAGTCTATTGAATGCAGTCCAGTGACAGCTCCCCTTAGAGACTGCAAAGCGCACTACTAAAGGCAATCATGCTAAAGGAAATCAGCTAGAAAAGTTTGCAGTACGGGTGGGCGGATTCCAACTGACAACCTCCCGCTTGTAAGGAAACTGCTCTGTACCGTGGAGGGAGTTGACTGATTAGGTGACCACACTGACAATGTATCCTTTATAGAGTACATAGGACAGTGTCGGCACATACTACTTCTAGCAAGGGTGGAGGACAATGCTCCATTGGACCTGTCACACTGCACTTACTCTTCAAAAGGAAGTCTGACCACATCTCTCTTGGGGTGGTGGGCTGTGGCAGGACCAGTAGGAATCCGCCCTCTTAACCGAGGTGTGTGGGTTCGAAGCCAGCCACGGGCAAGCCGCAAGGCTCGGCCATAACCCTTTTTTTCACCTCCTAAATTACAATTATACACTGCTTCACCTCAAACTACCTCTACTATTCATTGCCGTCATTCTCTTATACTCTACAACACCAGCTCTCTTTCCTTTTTACTTACACATGGACACTACACAAACACTTTGCTAACATCACCTCACACCTCTACGTCCCACTGCCAGCTTGCACCCAACGCATCTTTTTTTTCGCCTTATTCATCAAGCCAAAGGACCAAACTGCTGGACAAAATCAGCAGCACCACAGGACAAAAGGGAATAATACACAACATTACCATTTATTTCAATCGCATTTTATTTTAACCCCTAGATTACCTAACTGGGCTATGCAGAATGAAAAACAAACACCACTTAAAATTGATGGCAAGTTTCATTTCTTCCTGTTTATGCGGACGTGTGTTCCAGAATTGCACCTCTGACTTAAGGAACAAGGCTTTCCGTTTAGTACCTAACTGAAATAAAATCCTTAGTTTGCCACCTATGTATCTGATATGTCATTTTATTTGGTTAGTAGGCAACGTTTTCTTTAAGAGCTGACTGGGGACTGCAAACCACCATACAAAACGGATGCTTCAGGAATGTCTTACAGGGCTGTTATTTAACCCTTTGAGTGCCCGAGGGGGGTACGTAACCCATTGCTTGGCGTGCCCTTCTGGCACTCAAAGGGTTAAAGGTAGAGGGTACCTAATGTTGCTGGAGAGCCACGTGTTGGCTAGCACCATTCATACACCACTTTGCTCCTCAGCAATAGACTTCTCATTTGATTGGTTAGTGTTTGTAAGCGGCTGCAAGAAAAGACAGCTCGGCCTTGGCGGCTCATTGGCTAATATTTGCTCCAGGGGCTTTGTGATTGGCTGGATACTTTAGGCGCGTACCAAACCATTCAATCCCAGAACATTTAGGGCCTGAGGGGATTAACTGGCCCGGAGTGAGCTCCAAACCAATGCATTCTGTACCAAGTGAGGGGCAGAAGCCTCCAAAAAAGGGAAGTGCATAATATAAGGGTAAAGGATAAAGTGGGCAGCAATTGCAATCTAATAAATGTAAGGGACTGTATTCCTTGCCCCCAGCAAAAAAACAAGCACAGCGCCTTTATTTAGTGGGAGTGTTGTAGCATCCCCTGTAAAAGTGAGAGGTTTGAGTTAGGTGTGGATTAGGGCAGTGCAGAGCTGTGAGCCTAGCTGGATTGCTGGTATCCATTGAAGAGGAGGCAGGTTAGAGCCTTGAAATGTGAAGTAGTGTATTGAATGCAGTCCAGTAAGAGTTCCCCATAAAGACTGCAAGCAGCACTAATAAAAGAAATGAGCTGGAAAAGTTAGCAGTACGTGTGGGTGGATTCCAACTCACAATCTCCCGCTTGCAAGGCAGCTGCTCTATACCATGGACCAAAGTGCCTGGCCGTGTGACCGCCTGAACAATGTTTTCTTTAAAGAGTACAGAGGACAGTGTAGGCACATACTCTTTCTAGCAAGGCTGGAGATGACAGCTTTGAGTTAGATCTAGATTAACCCTTTGAATGCCAGAGGCGTACAGAATGGATTACTTTGCAATGCATTCTGTAGCCCTCTGGCACTCAAAGGGTTAAAGCAGTGCAGAGCTGTCAGCATGGCTGGATTGCTGCTATCCATTGAAGAGGAGGCAGCTTGGAGCCTTGAAATGTCAAGTAGTCTATTGAATGCAGTCCAGTGACAGCTCCCCTTAGAGACTGCAAAGCGCATTACTAAAGGCAATCATGCTAAAGGAAATCAGCTAGAAAAGTTTGCAGTACGGGTGGGCGGATTCCAACTGACAACCTCCCGCTTGTAAGGAAACTGCTCTATACCATGGAGGGAGTTGACTGATTAGGTGACCACACTGACAATGTATCCTTTATAGAGTACATAGGACAGTGTCGGCACATACTACTTCTAGCAAGGGTGGAGGACAATGCTCCATTGGACCTGTCACACTGCACTTACTCTTCAAAAGGAAGTCTGACCACATCTCTCTTGGGGTGGTGGGCTGTGGCAGGACCAGTAGGAATCCGCCCTCCTAACCGAGGTGTGTGGGTTTGAAGCCAGCCACGGGCAAGCCGCAAGGCTCGGCCATAACCCTTTTTTTCACCTCCTAAATTACAATTATACACTGCTTCACCTCAAACTACCTCTACTATTCATTGCCGTCATTCTCTTATACTCTACAACACCAGCTCTCTTTCCTTTTTACTTACACATGGACACTACACAAACACTTTGCTAACATCACCTCACACCTCTACGTCCCACTGCCAGCTTGCACCCAACGCATCTTTTTTTTCGCCTTATTCATCAAGCCAAAGGACCAAACTGCTGGACAAAATCAGCAGCACCACAGGACAAAAGGGAATAATACACAACATTACCATTTATTTCAATCGCATTTTATTTTAACCCCTAGATTACCTAACTGGGCTATGCAGAATGAAAAACAAACACCACTTAAAATTGATGGCAAGTTTCATTTCTTCCTGTTTATGCGGACGTGTGTTCCAGAATTGCACCTCTGACTTAAGGAACAAGGCTTTCCGTTTAGTACCTAACTGAAATAAAATCCTTAGTTTGCCACCTATGTATCTGATATGTCATTTTATTTGGTTAGTAGGCAACGTTTTCTTTAAGAGCTGACTGGGGACTGCAAACCACCATACAAAATGGATGCTTCAGGAATGTCTTACAGGGCTGTTATTTAACCCTTTGAGTGCCCGAGGGGGGTACGTAACCCATTGCTTGGTGTGCCCTTCTGGCACTCAAAGGGTTAAAGGTAGAGGGTACCTAATGTTGCTGGAGAGCCACGTGTTGGCTAGCACCATTCATACACCACTTTGCTCCTCAGCAATAGACTTCTCATTTGATTGGTTAGTGTTTGTAAGCGGCTGCAAGAAAAGACAGCTCGGCCTTGGCGGCTCATTGGCTAATATTTGCTCCAGGGGCTTTGTGATTGGCTGGATACTTTAGGCGCGTACCAAACCATTCATTCCCAGAACATTTAGGGCCTGAGGGGATTAACTGTCCCGAAGTGAGCTCCAAACCAATGCATTCTGTACCAAGTGAGGGGCAGAAGCCTCCAAAAAAGTGAAGTGCATAATATAAGGGTAAAGGATAAAGTGGGCAGCAATTGCAATCTAATAAATGTAAGGGACTGTATTCCTTGCCCCCAGCAAAAAACAAGCACAGCGCCTTTATTTAGTGGGAGTGTTGTAGCATCCCCTGTAAAAGTGAGAGGTTTGAGTTAGGTGTGGATTAGGGCAGTGCAGAGCTGTGAGCCTAGCTGGATTGCTGGTATCCATTGAAGAGGAGGCAGGTTAGAGCCTTGAAATGTGAAGTAGTGTATTGAATGCAGTCCAGTAAGAGTTCCCCATAAAGACTGCAAGCAGCACTAATAAAAGAAATGAGCTGGAAAAGTTAGCAGTACGTGTGGGTGGATTCCAACTCACAATCTCCCTCTTGCAAGGCAGCTGCTCTATACCATGGACCAAACTGCCTGGCCGTGTGACCGCCTGAACAATGTTTTCTTTAAAGAGTACAGAGGACAGTGTAGGCACATACTCTTTCTAGCAAGGCTGGAGATGACAGCTTTGAGTTAGATCTAGATTAACCCTTTGAATGCCAGAGGCGTACAGAATGGATTACTTTGCAATGCATTCTGTACCCCTCTGGCACTCAAAGGGTTAAAGCAGTGCAGAGCTGTCAGCATGGCTGGATTGCTGCTATCCATTGAAGAGGAGGCAGCTTGGAGCCTTGAAATGTCAAGTAGTCTATTGAATGCAGTCCAGTGACAGCTCCCCTTAGAGACTGCAAAGCGCACTACTAAAGGCAATCATGCTAAAGGAAATCAGCTAGAAAAGTTTGCAGTACGGGTGGGCGGATTCCAACTGACAACCTCCCGCTTGTAAGGAAACTGCTCTATACCATGGAGGGAGTTGACTGATTAGGTGACCACACTGACAATGTATCCTTTATAGAGTACATAGGACAGTGTCGGCACATACTACTTCTAGCAAGGGTGGATGACAATGCTCCATTGGACCTGTCACACTGCACTTACTCTTCAAAAGGAAGTCTGACCACATCTCTCTTGGGGTGGTGGGCTGTGGCAGGACCAGTAGGAATCCGCCCTCTTAACCGAGGTGTGTGGGTTCGAAGCCAGCCACGGGCAAGCCGCAAGGCTCGGCCATAACCCTTTTTTTCACCTCCTAAATTACAATTATACACTGCTTCACCTCAAACTACCTCTACTATTCATTGCCGTCATTCTCTTATACTCTACAACACCAGCTCTCTTTCCTTTTTACTTACACATGGACACTACACAAACACTTTGCTAACATCACCTCACACCTCTACGTCCCACTGCCAGCTTGCACCCAACGCATCTTTTTTTTCGCCTTATTCATCAAGCCAAAGGACCAAACTGCTGGACAAAATCAGCAGCACCACAGGACAAAAGGGAATAATACACAACATTACCATTTATTTCAATCGCATTTTATTTTAACCCCTAGATTACCTAACTGGGCTATGCAGAATGAAAAACAAACACCACTTAAAATTGATGGCAAGTTTCATTTCTTCCTGTTTATGCGGACGTGTGTTCCAGAATTGCACCTCTGACTTAAGGAACAAGGCTTTCCGTTTAGTACCTAACTGAAATAAAATCCTTAGTTTGCCACCTATGTATCTGATATGTCATTTTATTTGGTTAGTAGGCAACGTTTTCTTTAAGAGCTGACTGGGGACTGCAAACCACCATACAAAACGGATGCTTCAGGAATCTCTTACAGGGCTGTTATTTAACCCTTTGAGTGCCCGAGGGGGGTACGTAACCCATTGCTTGGCGTGCCCTTCTGGCACTCAAAGGGTTAAAGGTAGAGGGTACCTAATGTTGCTGGAGAGCCACGTGTTGGCTAGCACCATTCATACACCACTTTGCTCCTCAGCAATAGACTTCTCATTTGATTGGTTAGTGTTTGTAAGCGGCTGCAAGAAAAGACAGCTCGGCCTTGGCGGCTCATTGGATAATATTTGCTACAGGGGCTTTGTGATTGGCTGGATACTTTAGGCGCGTACCAAACCATTCAATCCCAGAACATTTAGGGCCTGAGGGGATTAACTGGCCCGAAGTGAGCTCCAAACCAATGCATTCTGTACCAAGTGAGGGGCAGAAGCCTCCAAAAAAGGGAAGTGCATAATATAAGGGTAAAGGATAAAGTGGGCAGCAATTGCAATCTAATAAATGTAAGGGACTGTATTCCTTGCCCCCAGCAAAAAAACAAGCACAGCGCCTTTATTTAGTGGGAGTGTTGTAGCATCCCCTGTAAAAGTGAGAGGTTTGAGTTAGGTGTGGATTAGGGCAGTACAGAGCTGTGAGCCTAGCTGGATTGCTGGTATCCATTGAAGAGGAGGCAGGTTAGAGCCTTGAAATGTGAAATAGTGTATTGAATGCAGTCCAGTAAGAGTTCCCCATAAAGACTGCAAGCAGCACTAATAAAAGAAATGAGCTGGAAAAGTTAGCAGTACGTGTGGGTGGATTCCAACTCACAATCTCCCGCTTGCAAGGCAGCTGGTCTATACCATGGACCAAAGTGCCTGGCCGTGTGACCGCCTGAACAATGTTTTCTTTAAAGAGTACAGAGGACAGTGTAGGCACATACTATTTCTAGCAAGGCTGGAGATGACAGCTTTGAGTTAGATCTAGATTAAAGCAGTGCAGAGCTGTCAGCATGGCTGGATTGCTGCTATCCATTGAAGAGGAGGCAGCTTGGAGCCTTGAAATGTCAAGTAGTCTATTGAATGCAGTCCAGTGACAGCTCCCCTTAGAGACTGCAAAGCGCACTACTAAAGGCAATCATGCTAAAGGAAATCAGCTAGAAAAGTTTGCAGTACGGGTGGGCGGATTCCAACTGACAACCTCCCGCTTGTAAGGAAACTGCTCTATACCATGGAGGGAGTTGACTGATTAGGTGACCACACTGACAATGTATCCTTTATAGAGTACATAGGACAGTGTCGGCACATACTACTTCTAGCAAGGGTGGAGGACAATGCTCCATTGGACCTGTCACACTGCACTTACTCTTCAAAAGGAAGTCTGACCACATCTCTCTTGGGGTGGTGGGCTGTGGCAGGACCAGTAGGAATCCGCCCTCTTAACCGAGGTGTGTGGGTTCGAAGCCAGCCACGGGCAAGCCGCAAGGCTCGGCCATAACCCTTTTTTTCACCTCCTAAATTACAATTATACACTGCTTCACCTCAAACTACCTCTACTATTCATTGCCGTCATTCTATTATACTCTACAACACCAGCTCTCTTTCCTTTTTACTTACACATGGACACTACACAAACACTTTGCTAACATCACCTCACACCTCTACGTCCCACTGCCAGCTTGCACCCAACGCATCTTTTTTTTCGCCTTATTCATCAAGCCAAAGGACCAAACTGCTGGACAAAATCAGCAGCACCACAGGACAAAAGGGAATAATACACAACATTACCATTTATTTCAATCGCATTTTATTTTAACCCCTAGATTACCTAACTGGGCTATGCAGAATGAAAAACAAACACCACTTAAAATTGATGGCAAGTTTCATTTCTTCCTGTTTATGCGGACGTGTGTTCCAGAATTGCACCTCTGACTTAAGGAACAAGGCTTTCCGTTTAGTACCTAACTGAAATAAAATCCTTAGTTTGCCACCTATGTATCTGATATGTCATTTTATTTGGTTAGTAGGCAACGTTTTCTTTAAGAGCTGACTGGGGACTGCAAACCAACATTCAAAACGGATGCTTCAGGAATGTCTTACAGGGCTGTTATTTAACCCTTTGAGTGCCCGAGGGGGGTACGTAACCCATTGCTTGGCGTGCCCTTCTGGCACTCAAAGGGTTAAAGGTAGAGGGTACCTAATGTTGCTGGAGAGCCACGTGTTGGCTAGCACCATTCATACACCACTTTGCTCCTCAGCAATAGACTTCTCATTTGATTGGTTAGTGTTTGTAAGCGGCTGCAAGAAAAGACAGCTCGGCCTTGGCGGCTCATTGGCTAATATTTGCTACAGGGGCTTTGTGATTGGCTGGATACTTTAGGCACGTACCAAACCATTCAATCCCAGAACATTTAGGGCCTGAGGGGATTAACTGGCCCGGAGTGAGCTCCAAACCAATGCATTCTGTACCAAGTGAGGGGCAGAAGCCTCCAAAAAAGTGAAGTGCATAATATAAGGGTAAAGGATAAAGTGGGCAGCAATTGCAAGCTAATAAATGTAAGGGACTGTATTCCTTGCCCCCAGCAAAAAAACAAGCACAGCGCCTTTATTTAGTGGGAGTGTTGTAGCATCCCCTGTAAAAGTGAGAGGTTTGAGTTAGGTGTGGATTAGGGCAGTGCAGAGCTGTGAGCCTAGCTGGATTGCTGGTATCCATTGAAGAGGAGGCAGGTTAGAGCCTTGAAATGTGAAGTAGTGTATTGAATGCAGTCCAGTAAGAGTTCCCCATAAAGACTGCAAGCAGCACTAATAAAAGAAATGAGCTGGAAAAGTTAGCAGTACGTGGGGGTGGATTCCAACTCACAATCTCCCTCTTGCAAGGCAGCTGCTCTATACCATGGACCAAACTGCCTGGCCGTGTGACCGCCTGAACAATGTTTTCTTTAAAGAGTACAGAGGACAGTGTAGGCACATACTCTTTCTAGCAAGGCTGGAGATGACAGCTTTGAGTTAGATCTAGATTAACCCTTTGAATGCCAGAGGTGTACAGAATGGATTACTTTGCAATGCATTCTGTAGCCCTCTGGCACTCAAAGGGTTAAAGCAGTGCAGAGCTGTCAGCATGGCTGGATTGCTGCTATCCATTGAAGAGGAGGCAGCTTGGAGCCTTGAAATGTCAAGTAGTCTATTGAATGCAGTCCAGTGACAGCTCCCCTTAGAGACTGCAAAGCGCACTACTAAAGGCAATCATGCTAAAGGAAATCAGCTAGAAAAGTTTGCAGTACGGGTGGGCGGATTCCAACTGACAACCTCCCGCTTGTAAGGAAACTGCTCTATACCGTGGAGGGAGTTGACTGATTAGGTGACCACACTGACAATGTATCCTTTATAGAGTACATAGGACAGTGTCGGCACATACTACTTCTAGCAAGGGTGGAGGACAATGCTCCATTGGACCTGTCACACTGCACTTACTCTTCAAAAGGAAGTCTGACCACATCTCTCTTGGGGTGGTGGGCTGTGGCAGGACCAGTAGGAATCCGCCCTCTTAACCGAGGTGTGTGGGTTCGAAGCCAGCCACGGGCAAGCCGCAAGGCTCGGCCATAACCCTTTTTTTCACCTCCTAAATTACAATTATACACTGCTTCACCTCAAACTACCTCTACTATTCATTGCCGTCATTCTCTTATACTCTACAACACCAGCTCTCTTTCCTTTTTACTTACACATGGACACTACACAAACACTTTGCTAACATCACCTCACACCTCTACGTCCCACTGCCAGCTTGCACCCAACGCATCTTTTTTTTCGCCTTATTCATCAAGCCAAAGGACCAAACTGCTGGACAAAATCAGCAGCACCACAGGACAAAAGGGAATAATACACAACATTACCATTTATTTCAATCGCATTTTATTTTAACCCCTAGATTACCTAACTGGGCTATGCAGAATGAAAAACAAACACCACTTAAAATTGATGGCAAGTTTCATTTCTTCCTGTTTATGCGGACGTGTGTTCCAGAATTGCACCTCTGACTTAAGGAACAAGGCTTTCCGTTTAGTACCTAACTGAAATAAAATCCTTAGTTTGCCACCTATGTATCTGATATGTCATTTTATTTGGTTAGTAGGCAACGTTTTCTTTAAGAGCTGACTGGGGACTGCAAACCACCATACAAAACGGATGCTTCAGGAATGCCTTACAGGGCTGTTATTTAACCCTTTGAGTGCCCGAGGGGGGTACGTAACCCATTGCTTGGCGTGCCCTTCTGGCACTCAAAGGGTTAAAGGTAGAGGGTACCTAATGTTGCTGGAGAGCCACGTGTTGGCTAGCACCATTCATACACCACTTTGCTCCTCAGCAATAGACTTCTCATTTGATTGGTTAGTGTTTGTAAGCGGCTGCAAGAAAAGACAGCTCGGCCTTGGCGGCTCATTGGCTAATATTTGCTCCAGGGGCTTTGTGATTGGCTGGATACTTTAGGCGCGTACCAAACCATTCAATCCCAGAACATTTAGGGCCTGAGGGGATTAACTGGCCCGGAGTGAGCTCCAAACCAATGCATTCTGTACCAAGTGAGGGGCAGAAGACTCCAAAAAAGTGAAGTGCATAATATAAGGGTAAAGGATAAAGTGGGCAGCAATTGCAATCTAATAAATGTAAGGGACTGTATTCCTTGCCCCCAGCAAAAAAACAAGCACAGCGCCTTTATTTAGTGGGAGTGTTGTAGCATCCCCTGTAAAAGTGAGAGGTTTGAGTTAGGTGTGGATTAGGGCAGTGCAGAGCTGTGAGCCTAGCTGGATTGCTGGTATCCATTGAAGAGGAGGCAGGTTAGAGCCTTGAAATGTGAAGTAGTGTATTGAATGCAGTCCAGTAAGAGTTCCCCATAAAGACTGCAAGCAGCACTAATAAAAGAAATGAGCTGGAAAAGTTAGCAGTACGTGTGGGTGGATTCCAACTCACAATCTCCCGCTTGCAAGGCAGCTGCTCTATACCATGGACCAAAGTGCCTGGCCGTGTAACCGCCTGAACAATGTTTTCTTTAAAGAGTACAGAGGACAGTGTAGGCACATACTCTTTCTAGCAAGGCTGGAGATGACAGCTTTGAGTTAGATCTAGATTAACCCTTTGAATGCCAGAGGCGTACAGAATGGATTACTTTGCAATGCATTCTGTAGCCCTCTGGCACTCAAAGGGTTAAAGCAGTGCAGAGCTGTCAGCATGGCTGGATTGCTGCTATCCATTGAAGAGGAGGCAGCTTGGAGCCTTGAAATGTCAAGTAGTCTATTGAATGCAGTCCAGTGACAGCTCCCCTTAGAGACTGCAAAGCGCACTACTAAAGGCAATCATGCGAAAGGAAATCAGCTAGAAAAGTTTGCAGTACGGGTGGGCGGATTCCAACTGACAACCTCCCGCTTGTAAGGAAACTGCTCTATACCGTGGAGGGAGTTGACTGATTAGGTGACCACACTGACAATGTATCCTTTATAGAGTACATAGGACAGTGTCGGCACATACTACTTCTAGCAAGGGTGGAGGACAATGCTCCATTGGACCTGTCACACTGCACTTACTCTTCAAAAGGAAGTCTGACCACATCTCTCTTGGGGTGGTGGGCTGTGGCAGGACCAGTAGGAATCCGCCCTCTTAACCGAGGTGTGTGGGTTCGAAGCCAGCCACGGGCAAGCCGCAAGGCTCGGCCATAACCCTTTTTTTCACCTCCTAAATTACAATTATACACTGCTTCACCTCAAACTACCTCTACTATTCATTGCCGTCATTCTCTTATACTCTACAACACCAGCTCTCTTTCCTTTTTACTTACACATGGACACTACACAAACACTTTGCTAACATCACCTCACACCTCTACGTCCCACTGCCAGCTTGCACCCAACGCATCTTTTTTTTCGCCTTATTCATCAAGCCAAAGGACCAAACTGCTGGACAAAATCAGCAGCACCACAGGACAAAAGGGAATAATACACAACATTACCATTTATTTCAATCGCATTTTATTTTAACCCCTAGATTACCTAACTGGGCTATGCAGAATGAAAAACAAACACCACTTAAAATTGATGGCAAGTTTCATTTCTTCCTGTTTATGCGGACGTGTGTTCCAGAATTGCACCTCTGACTTAAGGAACAAGGCTTTCCGTTTAGTACCTAACTCAAATAAAATCCTTAGTTTGCCACCTATGTATCTGATATGTCATTTTAATTGGTTAGTAGGCAACGTTTTCTTTAAGAGCTGACTGGGGACTGCAAACCACCATACAAAACGGATGCTTCAGGAATGTCTTACAGGGCTGTTATTTAACCCTTTGAGTGCCCGAGGGGGGTACGTAACCCATTGCTTGGCGTGCCCTTCTGGCACTCAAAGGGTTAAAGGTAGAGGGTACCTAATGTTGCTGGAGAGCCACGTGTTGGCTAGCACCATTCATACACCACTTTGCTCCTCAGCAATAGACTTCTCATTTGATTGGTTAGTGTTTGTAAGCGGCTGCAAGAAAAGACAGCTCGGCCTTGGCGGCTCATTGGCTAATATTTGCTCCAGGGGCTTTGTGATTGGCTGGATACTTTAGGCGCGTACCAAACCATTCAATCCCAGAACATTTAGGGCCTGAGGGGATTAACTGGCCCGGAGTGAGCTCCAAACCAATGCATTCTGTACCAAGTGAGGGGCAGAAGCCTCCAAAAAAGGGAAGTGCATAATATAAGGGTAAAGGATAAAGTGGGCAGCAATTGCAATCTAATAAAAGTAAGGGACTGTATTCCTTGCCCCCAGCAAAAAAACAAGCACAGCACCTTTATTTAGTGGGAGTGTTGTAGCATCCCCTGTAAAAGTGAGAGGTTTGAGTTAGGTGTGGATTAGGGCAGTGCAGAGCTGTGAGCCTAGCTGGATTGCTGGTATCCATTGAAGAGGAGGCAGGTTAGAGCCTTGAAATGTGAAGTAGTGTATTGAATGCAGTCCAGTAAGAGTTCCCCATAAAGACTGCAAGCAGCACTAATAAAAGAAATGAGCTGGAAAAGTTAGCAGTACGTGTGGGTGGATTCCAACTCACAATCTCCCTCTTGCAAGGCAGCTGCTCTATACCATGGACCAAACTGCCTGGCCGTGTGACAGCTTGAACAATGTTTTCTTTAAAGAGTACAGAGGACAGTGTAGGCACATACTCTTTCTAGCAAGGCTGGAGATGACAGCTTTGAGTTAGATCTAGATTAACCCTTTGAATGCCAGAGGCGTACAGAATGGATTACTTTGCAATGCATTCTGTAGCCCTCTGGCACTCAAAGGGTTAAAGCAGTGCAGAGCTGTCAGCATGGCTGGATTGCTGCTATCCATTGAAGAGGAGGCAGCTTGGAGCCTTGAAATGTCAAGTAGTCTATTGAATGCAGTCCAGTGACAGCTCCCCTTAGAGACTGCAAAGCGCATTACTAAAGGCAATCATGCTAAAGGAAATCAGCTAGAAAAGTTTGCAGTACGGGTGGGCGGATTCCAACTGACAACCTCCCGCTTGTAAGGAAACTGCTCTATACCATGGAGGGAGTTGACTGATTAGGTGACCACACTGACAATGTATCCTTTATAGAGTACATAGGACAGTGTCGGCACATACTACTTCTAGCAAGGGTGGAGGACAATGCTCCATTGGACCTGTCACACTGCACTTACTCTTCAAAAGGAAGTCTGACCACATCTCTCTTGGGGTGGTGGGCTGTGGCAGGACCAGTAGGAATCCGCCCTCCTAACCGAGGTGTGTGGGTTCGAAGCCAGCCACGGGCAAGCCGCAAGGCTCGGCCATAACCCTTTTTTTCACCTCCTAAATTACAATTATACACTGCTTCACCTCAAACTACCTCTACTATTCATTGCCGTCATTCTCTTATACTCTACAACACCAGCTCTCTTTCCTTTTTACTTACACATGGACACTACACAAACACTTTGCTAACATCACCTCACACCTCTACGTCCCACTGCCAGCTTGCACCCAACGCATCTTTTTTTTCGCCTTATTCATCAAGCCAAAGGACCAAACTGCTGGACAAAATCAGCAGCACCACAGGACAAAAGGGAATAATACACAACATTACCATTTATTTCAATCGCATTTTATTTTAACCCCTAGATTACCTAACTGGGCTATGCAGAATGAAAAACAAACACCACTTAAAATTGATGGCAAGTTTAATTTCTTCCTGTTTATGCGGACGTGTGTTCCAGAATTGCACCTCTGACTTAAGGAACAAGGCTTTCCGTTTAGTACCTAACTCAAATAAAATCCTTAGTTTGCCACCTATGTATCTGATATGTCATTTTATTTGGTTAGTAGGCAACGTTTTCTTTAAGAGCTGACTGGGGACTGCAAACCACCATACAAAACGGATGCTTCAGGAATGTCTTACAGGGCTGTTATTTAACCCTTTGAGTGCCCGAGGGGGGTACGTAACCCATTGCTTGGCGTGCCCTTCTGGCACTCAAAGGGTTAAAGGTAGAGGGTACCTAATGTTGCTGGAGAGCCACGTATTGGCTAGCACCATTCATACACCACTTTGCTCCTCAGCAATAGACTTCTCATTTGATTGGTTAGTGTTTGTAAGCGGCTGCAAGAAAAGACAGCTCGGCCTTGGCGGCTCATTGGCTAATATTTGCTCCAGGGGCTTTGTGATTGGCTGGATACTTTAGGCGCGTACCAAACCATTCAATCCCAGAACATTTAGGGCCTGAGGGGATTAACTGGCCCGGAGTGAGCTCCAAACCAATGCATTCTGTACCAAGTGAGGGGCAGAAGCCTCCAAAAAAGGGAAGTGCATAATATAAGGGTAAAGGATAAAGTGGGCAGCAATTGCAATCTAATAAATGTAAGGGACTGTATTCCTTGCCCCCAGCAAAAAAACAAGCACAGCGCCTTTATTTAGTGGGAGTGTTGTAGCATCCCCTGTAAAAGTGAGAGGTTTGAGTTAGGTGTGGATTAGGGCAGTGCAGAGCTGTGAGCCTAGCTGGATTGCTGGTATCCATTGAAGAGGAGGCAGGTTAGAGCCTTGAAATGTGAAGTAGTGTATTGAATGCAGTCCAGTAAGAGTTCCCCATAAAGACTGCAAGCAGCACTAATAAAAGAAATGAGCTGGAAAAGTTAGCAGTACGTGTGGGTGGATTCCAACTCACAATCTCCCGCTTGCAAGGCAGCTGCTCTATACCATGGACCAAAGTGCCTGGCCGTGTGGACCGCCTGAACAATGTTTTCTTTAAAGAGTACAGAGGACAGTGTAGGCACATACTCTTTCTAGCAAGGCTGGAGATGACAGCTTTGAGTTAGATCTAGATTAACCCTTTGAATGCCAGAGGCGTACAGAATGGATTACTTTGCAATGCATTCTGTAGCCCTCTGGCACTCAAAGGGTTAAAGCAGTGCAGAGCTGTCAGCATGGCTGGATTGCTGCTATCCATTGAAGAGGAGGCAGCTTGGAGCCTTGAAATGTCAAGTAGTCTATTGAATGCAGTCCAGTGACAGCTCCCCTTAGAGACTGCAAAGCGCATTACTAAAGGCAATCATGCTAAAGGAAATCAGCTAGAAAAGTTTGCAGTACGGGTGGGCGGATTCCAACTGACAACCTCCCGCTTGTAAGGAAACTGCTCTATACCATGGAGGGAGTTGACTGATTAGGTGACCACACTGACAATGTATCCTTTATAGAGTACATAGGACAGTGTCGGCACATACTACTTCTAGCAAGGGTGGAGGACAATGCTCCATTGGACCTGTCACACTGCACTTACTCTTCAAAAGGAAGTCTGACCACATCTCTCTTGGGGTGGTGGGCTGTGGCAGGACCAGTAGGAATCCGCCCTCTTAACCGAGGTGTGTGGGTTCGAAGCCAGCCACGGGCAAGCCGCAAGGCTCGGCCATAACCCTTTTTTTCACCTCCTAAATTACAATTATACACTGCTTCACCTCAAACTACCTCTACTATTTCATTGCCGTCATTCTCTTATACTCTACAACACCAGCTCTCTTTCCTTTTTACTTACACATGGGACACTACACAAACACTTTGCTAACATCACCTCACACCTCTACGTCCCACTGCCAGCTTGCACCCAACGCATCTTTTTTTTCGCCTTATTCATCAAGCCAAAGGACCAAACTGCTGGACAAAATCAGCAGCACCACAGGACAAAAGGGAATAATACACAACATTACCATTTATTTCAATCGCATTTTATTTTAACCCCTAGATTACCTAACTGGCTATGCAGAATGAAAAACAAACACCACTTAAAATTGATGGCAAGTTTCATTTCTTCCTGTTTATGCGGACGTGTAGTTCCAGAATTTGCACCTCTGACTTAAGGAACAAGGCTTTCCGTTTAGTACCTAACTGAAATAAAATCCTTAGTTTGCCACCTATGTATCTGATATGTCATTTTATTTGGTTAGTAGGCAACGTTTTCTTTAAGAGCTGACTGGGGACTGCAAACCACCATACAAAACGGATGCTTCAGGAATGTCTTACAGGGCTGTTATTTAACCCTTTGAGTGCCCGAGGGGGGTACGTAACCCATTGCTTGGCGTGCCCTTCTGGCACTCAAAGGGTTAAAGGTAGAGGGTACCTAATGTTGCCTGAGAGCCACGTGTTGGCTAGCACCATTCATACACCACTTTGCTCCTCAGCAATAGACTTCTCATTTGATTGGTTAGTGTTTGTAAGCGGCTGCAAGAAAAGACAGCTCGGCCTTGGCGGCTCATTGGCTAATATTTGCTCCAGGGGCTTTGTGATTGGCTGGATACTTTAGGCGCGTACCAAACCATTCAATCCCAGAACATTTAGGGCCTGAGGGGATTAACTGCGCCGGAGTGAGCTCCAAACCAATGCATTCTGTACCAAGTGAGGGGCAGAAGCCTCCAAAAAAGGGAAGTGCATAATATAAGGGTAAAGGATAAAGTGGGCAGCAATTGCAATCTAATAAAAGTAAGGGACTGTATTCCTTGCCCCCAGCAAAAAAAACAAGCACAGCACCTTTATTTAGTGGGAGTGGTTTGTAGCATCCCCTGTAAAAGTGAGAGGTTTGAGTTAGGTGTGGATTAGGGCAGTGCAGAGCTGTGAGCCTAGCTGGATTGCTGGTATCCATTGAAGAGGAGGCAGGTTAGAGCCTTGAAATGTGAAGTATTGTATTGAATGCAGTCCAGTAAGAGTTCCCCATAAAGACTGCAAGCAGCACTAATAAAAGAAATGAGCTGGAAAAGTTAGCAGTACGTGGGGGGGGATTCCAACTCACAATCTCCCTCTTGCAAGGCAGCTGCTCTATACCATGGACCAAACTGCCTGCCGTGTGACCGC
Organism: Rhinophrynus dorsalis; assembly: GCA_037306005.1. Classification (NCBI taxonomy): domain Eukaryota; kingdom Metazoa; phylum Chordata; class Amphibia; order Anura; family Rhinophrynidae; genus Rhinophrynus; species Rhinophrynus dorsalis. Next base: position 72,454,132 of record CM074721.1, on the reverse strand, counting down.
CTGAACAATGTTTTCTTTAAAGAGTACAGAGGACAGTGTAGGCACATACTCTTTCTAGCAAGGCTGGAGATGACAGCTTTGAGTTAGATCTAGATTAACCCTTTGAATGCCAGAGGCGTACAGAATGGATTACTTTGCAATGCATTCTGTAGCCCTCTGGCACTCAAAGGGTTAAAGCAGTGCAGAGCTGTCAGCATGGCTGGATTGCTGCTATCCATTCAAGAGGAGGCAGCTTGGAGCCTTGAAATGTCAAGTAGTCTATTGAATGCAGTCCAGTGACAGCTCCCCTTAGAGACTGCAAAGCGCACTACTAAAGGCAATCATGCTAAAGGAAATCAGCTAGAAAAGTTTGCAGTACGGGTGGGCGGATTCCAACTGACAACTCCCGCTTGTAAGGAAACTGCTCTGTACCGTGGAGGGAGTTGACTGATTAGGTGACCACACTGACAATGTATCCTTTATAGAGTACATAGGACAGTGTCGGCACATACTACTTCTAGCAAGGGTGGAGGACAATGCTCCATTGGACCTGTCACACTGCACTTACTCTTCAAAAGGAAGTCTGACCACATCTCTCTTGGGGTGGTGGGCTGTGGCAGGACCAGTAGGAATCGCCCTCTTAACCGAGGTGTGTGGGTTCGAAGCCAGCCACGGGCAAGCCGCAAGGCTCGGCCATAACCCTTTTTTTCACCTCCTAAATTACAATTATACACTGCTTCACCTCAAACTACCTCTACTATTCATTGCCGTCATTCTCTTATACTCTACAACACCAGCTCTCTTTCCTTTTTACTTACACATGGACACTACACAAACACTTTGCTAACATCACCTCACACCTCTACGTCCCACTGCCAGCTTGCACCCAACGCATCTTTTTTTTCGCCTTATTCATCAAGCCAAAGGACCAAACTGCTGGACAAAATCAGCAGCACCACAGGACAAAAGGGAATAATACACAACATTACCATTTTATTTCAATCGCATTTTATTTTAACCCCTAGATTACCTAACTGGGCTATGCAGAATGAAAAACAAACACACACTTAAAATTGATGGCAAGTTTCATTTCTTCCTGTTTATGCGGACGTGTGTTCAGAATTGCACCTCTGACTTAAGGAACAAGGCTTTCCGTTTAGTACCTAACTGAAATAAAATCCTTAGTTTGCCACCCTATGTATCTGATATGTCATTTTATTTGGTTAGTAGGCAACGTTTTCTTTAAGAGCTGACTGGGGACTGCAACCACCATACAAAACGGATGCTTCAGGAATGTCTTACAGGGCTGTTATTTAACCCCTACCCGAGGGGGGTACGTAACCCATTGCTTGGCGTGCCCTTCTGGCACTCAAAGGGTTAAAGGTAGAGGGTACCTAATGTTGCTGGAGAGCCACGTGTTGGCTAGCACCATTCATACACCACTTTGCTCCTCAGCAATAGACTTCTCATTTGATTGGTTAGTGTTTGTAAGCGGCTGCAAGAAAAGACAGCTCGGCCTTGGCGGCTCATTGGCTAATATTTGCTCCAGGGGCTTTGTGATTGGCTGGATACTTTAGGCGCGTACCAAACCATTCAATCCCAGAACATTTAGGGCCTGAGGGGATTAACTGGCCCGGAGTGAGCTCCAAACCAATGCATTCTGTACCAAGTGAGGGGCAGAAGCCTCCAAAAAAGGGAAGTGCATAATATAAGGGTAAAGGATAAAGTGGGCAGCAATTGCAATCTAATAAATGTAAGGGACTGTATTCCTTGCCCCCAGCAAAAAAACAAGCACAGCGCCTTTATTTAGTGGGAGTGTTGTAGCATCCCCTGTAAAAGTGAGAGGTTTGAGTTAGGTGTGGATTAGGGCAGTGCAGAGCTGTGAGCCTAGCTGGATTGCTGGTATCCATTGAAGAGGAGGCAGGTTAGAGCCTTGAAATGTGAAGTAGTGTATTGAATGCAGTCCAGTAAGAGTTCCCCATAAAGACTGCAAGCAGCACTAATAAAAGAAATGAGCTGGAAAAGTTAGCAGTACGTGTGGGTGGATTCCAACTCACAATCTCCCGCTTGCAAGGCAGCTGCTCTATACCATGGACCAAAGTGCCTGGCCGTGTGACCGCCTGAACAATGTTTTCTTTAAAGAGTACAGAGGACAGTGTAGGCACATACTCTTTCTAGCAAGGCTGGAGATGACAGCTTTGAGTTAGATCTAGATTAACCCTTTGAATGCCAGAGGCGTACAGAATGGATTACTTTGCAATGCATTCTGTAGCCCTCTGGCACTCAAAGGGTTAAAGCAGTGCAGAGCTGTCAGCATGGCTGGATTGCTGCTATCCATTGAAGAGGAGGCAGCTTGGAGCCTTGAAATGTCAAGTAGTCTATTGAATGCAGTCCAGTGACAGCTCCCCTTAGAGACTGCAAAGCGCATTACTAAAGGCAATCATGCTAAAGGAAATCAGCTAGAAAAGTTTGCAGTACGGGTGGGCGGATTCCAACTGACAACCTCCCGCTTGTAAGGAAACTGCTCTATACCATGGAGGGAGTTGACTGATTAGGTGACCACACTGACAATGTATCCTTTATAGAGTACATAGGACAGTGTCGGCACATACTACTTCTAGCAAGGGTGGAGGACAATGCTCCATTGGACCTGTCACACTGCACTTACTCTTCAAAAGGAAGTCTGACCACATCTCTCTTGGGGTGGTGGGCTGTGGCAGGACCAGTAGGAATCCGCCCTCCTAACCGAGGTGTGTGGGTTTGAAGCCAGCCACGGGCAAGCCGCAAGGCTCGGCCATAACCCTTTTTTTCACCTCCTAAATTACAATTATACACTGCTTCACCTCAAACTACCTCTACTATTCATTGCCGTCATTCTCTTATACTCTACAACACCAGCTCTCTTTCCTTTTTACTTACACATGGACACTACACAAACACTTTGCTAACATCACCTCACACCTCTACGTCCCACTGCCAGCTTGCACCCAACGCATCTTTTTTTTCGCCTTATTCATCAAGCCAAAGGACCAAACTGCTGGACAAAATCAGCAGCACCACAGGACAAAAGGGAATAATACACAACATTACCATTTATTTCAATCGCATTTTATTTTAACCCCTAGATTACCTAACTGGGCTATGCAGAATGAAAAACAAACACCACTTAAAATTGATGGCAAGTTTCATTTCTTCCTGTTTATGCGGACGTGTGTTCCAGAATTGCACCTCTGACTTAAGGAACAAGGCTTTCCGTTTAGTACCTAACTGAAATAAAATCCTTAGTTTGCCACCTATGTATCTGATATGTCATTTTATTTGGTTAGTAGGCAACGTTTTCTTTAAGAGCTGACTGGGGACTGCAAACCACCATACAAAACGGATGCTTCAGGAATGTCTTACAGGGCTGTTATTTAACCCTTTGAGTGCCCGAGGGGGGTACGTAACCCATTGCTTGGCGTGCCCTTCTGGCACTCAAAGGGTTAAAGGTAGAGGGTACCTAATGTTGCTGGAGAGCCACGTGTTGGCTAGCACCATTCATACACCACTTTGCTCCTCAGCAATAGACTTCTCATTTGATTGGTTAGTGTTTGTAAGCGGCTGCAAGAAAAGACAGCTCGGCCTTGGCGGCTCATTGGCTAATATTTGCTCCAGGGGCTTTGTGATTGGCTGGATACTTTAGGCGCGTACCAAACCATTCATTCCCAGAACATTTAGGGCCTGAGGGGATTAACTGTCCCGAAGTGAGCTCCAAACCAATGCATTCTGTACCAAGTGAGGGGCAGAAGCCTCCAAAAAAGTGAAGTGCATAATATAAGGGTAAAGGATAAAGTGGGCAGCAATTGCAATCTAATAAATGTAAGGGACTGTATTCCTTGCCCCCAGCAAAAAACAAGCACAGCGCCTTTATTTAGTGGGAGTGTTGAAGCATCCCCTGTAAAAGTGAGAGGTTTGAGTTAGGTGTGGATTAGGGCAGTGCAGAGCTGTGAGCCTAGCTGGATTGCTGGTATCCATTGAAGAGGAGGCAGGTTAGAGCCTTGAAATGTGAAGTAGTGTATTGAATGCAGTCCAGTAAGAGTTCCCCATAAAGACTGCAAGCAGCACTAATAAAAGAAATGAGCTGGAAAAGTTAGCAGTACGTGTGGGTGGATTCCAACTCACAATCTCCCTCTTGCAAGGCAGCTGCTCTATACCATGGACCAAACTGCCTGGCCGTGTGACCGCCTGAACAATGTTTTCTTTAAAGAGTACAGAGGACAGTGTAGGCACATACTCTTTCTAGCAAGGCTGGAGATGACAGCTTTGAGTTAGATCTAGATTAACCCTTTGAATGCCAGAGGCGTACAGAATGGATTACTTTGCAATGCATTCTGTACCCCTCTGGCACTCAAAGGGTTAAAGCAGTGCAGAGCTGTCAGCATGGCTGGATTGCTGCTATCCATTGAAGAGGAGGCAGCTTGGAGCCTTGAAATGTCAAGTAGTCTATTGAATGCAGTCCAGTGACAGCTCCCCTTAGAGACTGCAAAGCGCACTACTAAAGGCAATCATGCTAAAGGAAATCAGCTAGAAAAGTTTGCAGTACGGGTGGGCGGATTCCAACTGACAACCTCCCGCTTGTAAGGAAACTGCTCTATACCATGGAGGGAGTTGACTGATTAGGTGACCACACTGACAATGTATCCTTTATAGAGTACATAGGACAGTGTCGGCACATACTACTTCTAGCAAGGGTGGAGGACAATGCTCCATTGGACCTGTCACACTGCACTTACTCTTCAAAAGGAAGTCTGACCACATCTCTCTTGGGGTGGTGGGCTGTGGCAGGACCAGTAGGAATCCGCCCTCTTAACCGAGGTGTGTGGGTTCGAAGCCAGCCACGGGCAAGCCGCAAGGCTCGGCCATAACCCTTTTTTTCACCTCCTAAATTACAATTATACACTGCTTCACCTCAAACTACCTCTACTATTCATTGCCGTCATTCTCTTATACTCTACAACACCAGCTCTCTTTCCTTTTTACTTACACATGGACACTACACAAACACTTTGCTAACATCACCTCACACCTCTACGTCCCACTGCCAGCTTGCACCCAACGCATCTTTTTTTTCGCCTTATTCATCAAGCCAAAGGACCAAACTGCTGGACAAAATCAGCAGCACCACAGGACAAAAGGGAATAATACACAACATTACCATTTATTTCAATCGCATTTTATTTTAACCCCTAGATTACCTAACTGGGCTATGCAGAATGAAAAACAAACACCACTTAAAATTGATGGCAAGTTTCATTTCTTCCTGTTTATGCGGACGTGTGTTCCAGAATTGCACCTCTGACTTAAGGAACAAGGCTTTCCGTTTAGTACCTAACTGAAATAAAATCCTTAGTTTGCCACCTATGTATCTGATATGTCATTTTATTTGGTTAGTAGGCAACGTTTTCTTTAAGAGCTGACTGGGGACTGCAAACCACCATACAAAACGGATGCTTCAGGAATCTCTTACAGGGCTGTTATTTAACCCTTTGAGTGCCCGAGGGGGGTACGTAACCCATTGCTTGGCGTGCCCTTCTGGCACTCAAAGGGTTAAAGGTAGAGGGTACCTAATGTTGCTGGAGAGCCACGTGTTGGCTAGCACCATTCATACACCACTTTGCTCCTCAGCAATAGACTTCTCATTTGATTGGTTAGTGTTTGTAAGCGGCTGCAAGAAAAGACAGCTCGGCCTTGGCGGCTCATTGGATAATATTTGCTACAGGGGCTTTGTGATTGGCTGGATACTTTAGGCGCGTACCAAACCATTCAATCCCAGAACATTTAGGGCCTGAGGGGATTAACTGGCCCGAAGTGAGCTCCAAACCAATGCATTCTGTACCAAGTGAGGGGCAGAAGCCTCCAAAAAAGGGAAGTGCATAATATAAGGGTAAAGGATAAAGTGGGCAGCAATTGCAATCTAATAAATGTAAGGGACTGTATTCCTTGCCCCCAGCAAAAAAACAAGCACAGCGCCTTTATTTAGTGGGAGTGTTGTAGCATCCCCTGTAAAAGTGAGAGGTTTGAGTTAGGTGTGGATTAGGGCAGTACAGAGCTGTGAGCCTAGCTGGATTGCTGGTATCCATTGAAGAGGAGGCAGGTTAGAGCCTTGAAATGTGAAATAGTGTATTGAATGCAGTCCAGTAAGAGTTCCCCATAAAGACTGCAAGCAGCACTAATAAAAGAAATGAGCTGGAAAAGTTAGCAGTACGTGTGGGTGGATTCCAACTCACAATCTCCCGCTTGCAAGGCAGCTGGTCTATACCATGGACCAAACTGCCTGGCCGTGTGACCGCCTGAACAATGTTTTCTTTAAAGAGTACAGAGGACAGTGTAGGCACATACTATTTCTAGCAAGGCTGGAGATGACAGCTTTGAGTTAGATCTAGATTAAAGCAGTGCAGAGCTGTCAGCATGGCTGGATTGCTGCTATCCATTGAAGAGGAGGCAGCTTGGAGCCTTGAAATGTCAAGTAGTCTATTGAATGCAGTCCAGTGACAGCTCCCCTTAGAGACTGCAAAGCGCACTACTAAAGGCAATCATGCTAAAGGAAATCAGCTAGAAAAGTTTGCAGTACGGGTGGGCGGATTCCAACTGACAACCTCCCGCTTGTAAGGAAACTGCTCTATACCATGGAGGGAGTTGACTGATTAGGTGACCACACTGACAATGTATCCTTTATAGAGTACATAGGACAGTGTCGGCACATACTACTTCTAGCAAGGGTGGAGGACAATGCTCCATTGGACCTGTCACACTGCACTTACTCTTCAAAAGGAAGTCTGACCACATCTCTCTTGGGGTGGTGGGCTGTGGCAGGACCAGTAGGAATCCGCCCTCTTAACCGAGGTGTGTGGGTTCGAAGCCAGCCACGGGCAAGCCGCAAGGCTCGGCCATAACCCTTTTTTTCACCTCCTAAATTACAATTATACACTGCTTCACCTCAAACTACCTCTACTATTCATTGCCGTCATTCTCTTATACTCTACAACACCAGCTCTCTTTCCTTTTTACTTACACATGGACACTACACAAACACTTTGCTAACATCACCTCACACCTCTACGTCCCACTGCCAGCTTGCACCCAACGCATCTTTTTTTTCGCCTTATTCATCAAGCCAAAGGACCAAACTGCTGGACAAAATCAGCAGCACCACAGGACAAAAGGGAATAATACACAACATTACCATTTATTTCAATCGCATTTTATTTTAACCCCTAGATTACCTAACTGGGCTATGCAGAATGAAAAACAAACACCACTTAAAATTGATGGCAAGTTTCATTTCTTCCTGTTTATGCGGACGTGTGTTCCAGAATTCCACCTCTGACTTAAGGAACAAGGCTTTCCGTTTAGTACCTAACTGAAATAAAATCCTTAGTTTGCCACCTATGTATCTGATATGTCATTTTATTTGGTTAGTAGGCAACGTTTTCTTTAAGAGCTGACTGGGGACTGCAAACCAACATTCAAAACGGATGCTTCAGGAATGTCTTACAGGGCTGTTATTTAACCCTTTGAGTGCCCGAGGGGGGTACGTAACCCATTGCTTGGCGTGCCCTTCTGGCACTCAAAGGGTTAAAGGTAGAGGGTACCTAATGTTGCTGGAGAGCCACGTGTTGGCTAGCACCATTCATACACCACTTTGCTCCTCAGCAATAGACTTCTCATTTGATTGGTTAGTGTTTGTAAGCGGCTGCAAGAAAAGACAGCTCGGCCTTGGCGGCTCATTGGCTAATATTTGCTACAGGGGCTTTGTGATTGGCTGGATACTTTAGGCACGTACCAAACCATTCAATCCCAGAACATTTAGGGCCTGAGGGGATTAACTGGCCCGGAGTGAGCTCCAAACCAATGCATTCTGTACCAAGTGAGGGGCAGAAGCCTCCAAAAAAGTGAAGTGCATAATATAAGGGTAAAGGATAAAGTGGGCAGCAATTGCAAGCTAATAAATGTAAGGGACTGTATTCCTTGCCCCCAGCAAAAAAACAAGCACAGCGCCTTTATTTAGTGGGAGTGTTGTAGCATCCCCTGTAAAAGTGAGAGGTTTGAGTTAGGTGTGGATTAGGGCAGTGCAGAGCTGTGAGCCTAGCTGGATTGCTGGTATCCATTGAAGAGGAGGCAGGTTAGAGCCTTGAAATGTGAAGTAGTGTATTGAATGCAGTCCAGTAAGAGTTCCCCATAAAGACTGCAAGCAGCACTAATAAAAGAAATGAGCTGGAAAAGTTAGCAGTACGTGTGGGTGGATTCCAACTCACAATCTCCCGCTTGCAAGGCAGCTGCTCTATACCATGGACCAAACTGCCTGGCCGTGTGACCGCCTGAACAATGTTTTCTTTAAAGAGTACAGAGGACAGTGTAGGCACATACTCTTTCTAGCAAGGCTGGAGATGACAGCTTTGAGTTAGATCTAGATTAACCCTTTGAATGCCAGAGGCGTACAGAATGGATTACTTTGCAATGCATTCTGTACCCCTCTGGCACTCAAAGGGTTAAAGCAGTGCAGAGCTGTCAGCATGGCTGGATTGCTGCTATCCATTGAAGAGGAGGCAGCTTGGAGCCTTGAAATGTCAAGTAGTCTATTGAATGCAGTCCAGTGACAGCTCCCCTTAGAGACTGCAAAGCGCACTACTAAAGGCAATCATGCTAAAGGAAATCAGCTAGAAAAGTTTGCAGTACGGGTGGGCGGATTCCAACTGACAACCTCCCGCTTGTAAGGAAACTGCTCTATACCATGGAGGGAGTTGACTGATTAGGTGACCACACTGACAATGTATCCTTTATAGAGTACATAGGACAGTGTCGGCACATACTACTTCTAGCAAGGGTGGAGGACAATGCTCCATTGGACCTGTCACACTGCACTTACTCTTCAAAAGGAAGTCTGACCACATCTCTCTTGGGGTGGTGGGCTGTGGCAGGACCAGTAGGAATCCGCCCTCTTAACCGAGGTGTGTGGGTTCGAAGCCAGCCACGGGCAAGCCGCAAGGCTCGGCCATAACCCTTTTTTTCACCTCCTAAATTACAATTATACACTGCTTCACCTCAAACTACCTCTACTATTCATTGCCGTCATTCTCTTATACTCTACAACACCAGCTCTCTTTCCTTTTTACTTACACATGGACACTACACAAACACTTTGCTAACATCACCTCACACCTCTACGTCCCACTGCCAGCTTGCACCCAACGCATCTTTTTTTTCGCCTTATTCATCAAGCCAAAGGACCAAACTGCTGGACAAAATCAGCAGCACCACAGGACAAAAGGGAATAATACACAACATTACCATTTATTTCAATCGCATTTTATTTTAACCCCTAGATTACCTAACTGGGCTATGCAGAATGAAAAACAAACACCACTTAAAATTGATGGCAAGTTTCATTTCTTCCTGTTTATGCGGACGTGTGTTCCAGAATTGCACCTCTGACTTAAGGAACAAGGCTTTCCGTTTAGTACCTAACTGAAATAAAATCCTTAGTTTGCCACCTATGTATCTGATATGTCATTTTATTTGGTTAGTAGGCAACGTTTTCTTTAAGAGCTGACTGGGGACTGCAAACCACCATACAAAATGGATGCTTCAGGAATGTCTTACAGGGCTGTTATTTAACCCTTTGAGTGCCCGAGGGGGGTACGTAACCCATTGCTTGGCGTGCCCTTCTGGCACTCAAAGGGTTAAAGGTAGAGGGTACCTAATGTTGCTGGAGAGCCACGTGTTGGCTAGCACCATTCATACACCACTTTGCTCCTCAGCAATAGACTTCTCATTTGATTGGTTAGTGTTTGTAAGCGGCTGCAAGAAAAGACAGCTCGGCCTTGGCGGCTCATTGGCTAATATTTGCTCCAGGGGCTTTGTGATTGGCTGGATACTTTAGGCGCGTACCAAACCATTCATTCCCAGAACATTTAGGGCCTGAGGGGATTAACTGTCCCGAAGTGAGCTCCAAACCAATGCATTCTGTACCAAGTGAGGGGCAGAAGCCTCCAAAAAAGTGAAGTGCATAATATAAGGGTAAAGGATAAAGTGGGCAGCAATTGCAATCTAATAAATGTAAGGGACTGTATTCCTTGCCCCCAGCAAAAAACAAGCACAGCGCCTTTATTTAGTGGGAGTGTTGTAGCATCCCCTGTAAAAGTGAGAGGTTTGAGTTAGGTGTGGATTAGGGCAGTGCAGAGCTGTGAGCCTAGCTGGATTGCTGGTATCCATTGAAGAGGAGGCAGGTTAGAGCCTTGAAATGTGAAGTAGTGTATTGAATGCAGTCCAGTAAGAGTTCCCCATAAAGACTGCAAGCAGCACTAATAAAAGAAATGAGCTGGAAAAGTTAGCAGTACGTGTGGGTGGATTCCAACTCACAATCTCCCTCTTGCAAGGCAGCTGCTCTATACCATGGACCAAACTGCCTGGCCGTGTGACCGCCTGAACAATGTTTTCTTTAAAGAGTACAGAGGACAGTGTAGGCACATACTCTTTCTAGCAAGGCTGGAGATGACAGCTTTGAGTTAGATCTAGATTAACCCTTTGAATGCCAGAGGCGTACAGAATGGATTACTTTGCAATGCATTCTGTACCCCTCTGGCACTCAAAGGGTTAAAGCAGTGCAGAGCTGTCAGCATGGCTGGATTGCTGCTATCCATTGAAGAGGAGGCAGCTTGGAGCCTTGAAATGTCAAGTAGTCTATTGAATGCAGTCCAGTGACAGCTCCCCTTAGAGACTGCAAAGCGCACTACTAAAGGCAATCATGCTAAAGGAAATCAGCTAGAAAAGTTTGCAGTACGGGTGGGCGGATTCCAACTGACAACCTCCCGCTTGTAAGGAAACTGCTCTATACCATGGAGGGAGTTGACTGATTAGGTGACCACACTGACAATGTATCCTTTATAGAGTACATAGGACAGTGTCGGCACATACTACTTCTAGCAAGGGTGGAGGACAATGCTCCATTGGACCTGTCACACTGCACTTACTCTTCAAAAGGAAGTCTGACCACATCTCTCTTGGGGTGGTGGGCTGTGGCAGGACCAGTAGGAATCCGCCCTCTTAACCGAGGTGTGTGGGTTCGAAGCCAGCCACGGGCAAGCCGCAAGGCTCGGCCATAACCCTTTTTTTCACCTCCTAAATTACAATTATACACTGCTTCACCTCAAACTACCTCTACTATTCATTGCCGTCATTCTCTTATACTCTACAACACCAGCTCTCTTTCCTTTTTACTTACACATGGACACTACACAAACACTTTGCTAACATCACCTCACACCTCTACGTCCCACTGCCAGCTTGCACCCAACGCATCTTTTTTTTCGCCTTATTCATCAAGCCAAAGGACCAAACTGCTGGACAAAATCAGCAGCACCACAGGACAAAAGGGAATAATACACAACATTACCATTTATTTCAATCGCATTTTATTTTAACCCCTAGATTACCTAACTGGGCTATGCAGAATGAAAAACAAACACCACTTAAAATTGATGGCAAGTTTCATTTCTTCCTGTTTATGCGGACGTGTGTTCCAGAATTGCACCTCTGACTTAAGGAACAAGGCTTTCCGTTTAGTACCTAACTGAAATAAAATCCTTAGTTTGCCACCTATGTATCTGATATGTCATTTTATTTGGTTAGTAGGCAACGTTTTCTTTAAGAGCTGACTGGGGACTGCAAACCACCATACAAAACGGTTGCTTCAGGAATCTCTTACAGGGCTGTTATTTAACCCTTTGAGTGCCCGAGGGGGGTACGTAACCCATTGCTTGGCGTGCCCTTCTGGCACTCAAAGGGTTAAAGGTAGAGGGTACCTAATGTTGCTGGAGAGCCACGTGTTGGCTAGCACCATTCATACACCACTTTGCTCCTCAGCAATAGACTTCTCATTTGATTGGTTAGTGTTTGTAAGCGGCTGCAAGAAAAGACAGCTCGGCCTTGGCGGCTCATTGGCTAATATTTGCTACAGGGGCTTTGTGATTGGCTGGATACTTTAGGCGCGTACCAAACCATTCATTCCCAGAACATTTAGGGCCTGAGGGGATTAACTGGCCCGAAGTGAGCTCCAAACCAATGCATTCTGTACCAAGTGAGGGGCAGAAGCCTCCAAAAAAGTGAAGTGCATAATATAAGGGTAAAGGATAAAGTGGGCAGCAATTGCAATCTAATAAATGTAAGGGACTGTATTCCTTGCCCCCAGCAAAAAAACAAGCACAGCGCCTTTATTTAGTGGGAGTGTTGTAGCATCCCCTGTAAAAGTGAGAGGTTTGAGTTAGGTATGGATTAGGGCAGTGCAGAGCTGTGAGCCTAGCTGGATTGCTGGTATCCATTGAAGAGGAGGCAGGTTAGAGCCTTGAAATGTGAAGTAGTGTATTGAATGCAGTCCAGTAAGAGTTCCCCATAAAGACTGCAAGCAGCACTAATAAAAGAAATGAGCTGGAAAAGTTAGCAGTACGTGTGGGTGGATTCCAACTCACAATCTCCCTCTTGCAAGGCAGCTGCTCTATACCATGGACCAAACTGCCTGGCCGTGTGACCGCCTGAACAATGTTTTCTTTAAAGAGTACAGAGGACAGTGTAGGCACATACTCTTTCTAGCAAGGCTGGAGATGACAGCTTTGAGTTAGATCTAGATTAACCCTTTGAATGCCAGAGGCGTACAGAATGGATTACTTTGCAATGCATTCTGTACCCCTCTGGCACTCAAAGGGTTAAAGCAGTGCAGAGCTGTCAGCATGGCTGGATTGCTGCTATCCATTGAAGAGGAGGCAGCTTGGAGCCTTGAAATGTCAAGTAGTCTATTGAATGCAGTCCAGTGACAGCTCCCCTTAGAGACTGCAAAGCGCACTACTAAAGGCAATCATGCTAAAGGAAATCAGCTAGAAAAGTTTGCAGTACGGGTGGGCGGATTCCAACTGACAACCTCCCGCTTGTAAGGAAACTGCTCTATACCATGGAGGGAGTTGACTGATTAGGTGACCACACTGACAATGTATCCTTTATAGAGTACATAGGACAGTGTCGGCACATACTACTTCTAGCAAGGGTGGAGGACAATGCTCCATTTGACCTGTCACACTGCACTTACTCTTCAAAAGGAAGTCTGACCACATCTCTCTTGGGGTGGTGGGCTGTGGCAGGACCAGTAGGAATCCGCCCTCTTAACCGAGGTGTGTGGGTTCGAAGCCAGCCACGGGCAAGCCGCAAGGCTCGGCCATAACCCTTTTTTTCACCTCCTAAATTACAATTATACACTGCTTCACCTCAAACTACCTCTACTATTCATTGCCGTCATTCTCTTATACTCTACAACACCAGCTCTCTTTCCTTTTTACTTACACATGGACACTACACAAACACTTTGCTAACATCACCTCACACCTCTACGTCCCACTGCCAGCTTGCACCCAACGCATCTTTTTTTTCGCCTTATTCATCAAGCCAAAGGACCAAACTGCTGGACAAAATCAGCAGCACCACAGGACAAAAGGGAATAATACACAACATTACCATTTATTTCAATCGCATTTTATTTTAACCCCTAGATTACCTAACTGGGCTATGCAGAATGAAAAACAAACACCACTTAAAATTGATGGCAAGTTTCATTTCTTCCTGTTTATGCGGACGTATGTTCCAGAATTGCACCTCTGACTTAAGGAACAAGGCTTTCCGTTTAGTACCTAACTGAAATAAAATCCTTAGTTTGCCACCTATGTATCTGATATGTCATTTTATTTGGTTAGTAGGCAACGTTTTCTTTAAGAGCTGACTGGGGACTGCAAACCACCATACAAAACGGATGCTTCAGGAATGTCTTACAGGGCTGTTATTTAACCCTTTGAGTGCCCGAGGGGGGTACGTAACCCATTGCTTGGCGTGCCCTTCTGGCACTCAAAGGGTTAAAGGTAGAGGGTACCTAATGTTGCTGGAGAGCCACGTGTTGGCTAGCACCATTCATACACCACTTTGCTCCTCAGCAATAGACTTCTCATTTGATTGGTTAGTGTTTGTAAGCGGCTGCAAGAAAAGACAGCTCGGCCTTGGCGGCTCATTGGATAATATTTGCTACAGGGGCTTTGTGATTGGCTGGATACTTTAGGCGCGTACCAAACCATTCAATCCCAGAACATTTAGGGCCTGAGGGGATTAACTGGCCCGAAGTGAGCTCCAAACCAATGCATTCTGTACCAAGTGAGGGGCAGAAGCCTCCAAAAAAGGGAAGTGCATAATATAAGGGTAAAGGATAAAGTGGGCAGCAATTGCAATCTAATAAATGTAAGGGACTGTATTCCTTGCCCCCAGCAAAAAAACAAGCACAGCGCCTTTATTTAGTGGGAGTGTTGTAGCATCCCCTGTAAAAGTGAGAGGTTTGAGTTAGGTGTGGATTAGGGCAGTACAGAGCTGTGAGCCTAGCTGGATTGCTGGTATCCATTGAAGAGGAGGCAGGTTAGAGCCTTGAAATGTGAAATAGTGTATTGAATGCAGTCCAGTAAGAGTTCCCCATAAAGACTGCAAGCAGCACTAATAAAAGAAATGAGCTGGAAAAGTTAGCAGTACGTGTGGGTGGATTCCAACTCACAATCTCCCGCTTGCAAGGCAGCTGGTCTATACCATGGACCAAACTGCCTGGCCGTGTGACCGCCTGAACAATGTTTTCTTTAAAGAGTACAGAGGACAGTGTAGGCACATACTATTTCTAGCAAGGCTGGAGATGACAGCTTTGAGTTAGATCTAGATTAAAGCAGTGCAGAGCTGTCAGCATGGCTGGATTGCTGCTATCCATTGAAGAGGAGGCAGCTTGGAGCCTTGAAATGTCAAGTAGTCTATTGAATGCAGTCCAGTGACAGCTCCCCTTAGAGACTGCAAAGCGCACTACTAAAGGCAATCATGCTAAAGGAAATCAGCTAGAAAAGTTTGCAGTACGGGTGGGCGGATTCCAACTGACAACCTCCCGCTTGTAAGGAAACTGCTCTATACCATGGAGGGAGTTGACTGATTAGGTGACCACACTGACAATGTATCCTTTATAGAGTACATAGGACAGTGTCGGCACATACTACTTCTAGCAAGGGTGGAGGACAATGCTCCATTGGACCTGTCACACTGCACTTACTCTTCAAAAGGAAGTCTGACCACATCTCTCTTGGGGTGGTGGGCTGTGGCAGGACCAGTAGGAATCCGCCCTCTTAACCGAGGTGTGTGGGTTCGAAGCCAGCCACGGGCAAGCCGCAAGGCTCGGCCATAACCCTTTTTTTCACCTCCTAAATTACAATTATACACTGCTTCACCTCAAACTACCTCTACTATTCATTGCCGTCATTCTCTTATACTCTACAACACCAGCTCTCTTTCCTTTTTACTTACACATGGACACTACACAAACACTTTGCTAACATCACCTCACACCTCTACGTCCCACTGCCAGCTTGCACCCAACGCATCTTTTTTTTCGCCTTATTCATCAAGCCAAAGGACCAAACTGCTGGACAAAATCAGCAGCACCACAGGACAAAAGGGAATAATACACAACATTACCATTTATTTCAATCGCATTTTATTTTAACCCCTAGATTACCTAACTGGGCTATGCAGAATGAAAAACAAACACCACTTAAAATTGATGGCAAGTTTCATTTCTTCCTGTTTATGCGGACGTGTGTTCCAGAATTGCACCTCTGACTTAAGGAACAAGGCTTTCCGTTTAGTACCTAACTGAAATAAAATCCTTAGTTTGCCACCTATGTATCTGATATGTCATTTTATTTGGTTAGTAGGCAACGTTTTCTTTAAGAGCTGACTGGGGACTGCAAACCACCATACAAAATGGATGCTTCAGGAATGTCTTACAGGGCTGTTATTTAACCCTTTGAGTGCCCGAGGGGGGTACGTAACCCATTGCTTGGCGTGCCCTTCTGGCACTCAAAGGGTTAAAGGTAGAGGGTACCTAATGTTGCTGGAGAGCCACGTGTTGGCTAGCACCATTCATACACCACTTTGCTCCTCAGCAATAGACTTCTCATTTGATTGGTTAGTGTTTGTAAGCGGCTGCAAGAAAAGACAGCTCGGCCTTGGCGGCTCATTGGCTAATATTTGCTCCAGGGGCTTTGTGATTGGCTGGATACTTTAGGCGCGTACCAAACCATTCATTCCCAGAACATTTAGGGCCTGAGGGGATTAACTGTCCCGAAGTGAGCTCCAAACCAATGCATTCTGTACCAAGTGAGGGGCAGAAGCCTCCAAAAAAGTGAAGTGCATAATATAAGGGTAAAGGATAAAGTGGGCAGCAATTGCAATCTAATAAATGTAAGGGACTGTATTCCTTGTCCCCAGCAAAAAAACAAGCACAGCGCCTTTATTTAGTGGGAGTGTTGTAGCATCCCCTGTAAAAGTGAGAGGTTTGAGTTAGGTGTGGATTAGGGCAGTGCAGAGCTGTGAGCCTAGCTGGATTGCTGGTATCCATTGAAGAGGAGGCAGGTTAGAGCCTTGAAATGTGAAGTAGTGTATTGAATGCAGTCCAGTAAGAGTTCCCCATAAAGACTGCAAGCAGCACTAATAAAAGAAATGAGCTGGAAAAGTTAGCAGTACGTGTGGGTGGATTCCAACTCACAATCTCCCTCTTGCAAGGCAGCTGCTCTATACCATGGACCAAACTGCCTGGCCGTGTGACCGCCTGAACAATGTTTTCTTTAAAGAGTACAGAGGACAGTGTAGGCACATACTCTTTCTAGCAAGGCTGGAGATGACAGCTTTGAGTTAGATCTAGATTAACCCTTTGAATGCCAGAGGCGTACAGAATGGATTACTTTGCAATGCATTCTGTACCCCTCTGGCACTCAAAGGGTTAAAGCAGTGCAGAGCTGTCAGCATGGCTGGATTGCTGCTATCCATTGAAGAGGAGGCAGCTTGGAGCCTTGAAATGTCAAGTAGTCTATTGAATGCAGTCCAGTGACAGCTCCCCTTAGAGACTGCAAAGCGCACTACTAAAGGCAATCATGCTAAAGGAAATCAGCTAGAAAAGTTTGCAGTACGGGTGGGCGGATTCCAACTGACAACCTCCCGCTTGTAAGGAAACTGCTCTATACCATGGAGGGAGTTGACTGATTAGGTGACCACACTGACAATGTATCCTTTATAGAGTACATAGGACAGTGTCGGCACATACTACTTCTAGCAAGGGTGGAGGACAATGCTCCATTTGACCTGTCACACTGCACTTACTCTTCAAAAGGAAGTCTGACCACATCTCTCTTAGGGTGGTGGGCTGTGGCAGGACCAGTAGGAATCCGCCCTCTTAACCGAGGTGTGTGGGTTCGAAGCCAGCCACGGGCAAAGCCGCAAGGCTCGGCCATAACCCTTTTTTTCACCTCCTAAATTACAATTATACACTGCTTCACCTCAAACTACCTCTACTATTCATTGCCGTCATTCTCTTATACTCTACAACACCAGCTCTCTTTCCTTTTTACTTACACATGGACACTACACAAACACTTTGCTAACATCACCTCACACCTCTACGTCCCACTGCTAGCTTGCACCCAACGCATCTTTTTTTTCGCCTTATTCATCAAGCCAAAGGACCAAACTGCTGGACAAAATCAGCAGCACCACAGGACAAAAGGGAATAATACACAACATTACCATTTATTTCAATCGCATTTTATTTTAACCCCTAGATTACCTAACTGGGCTATGCAGAATGAAAAACAAACACCACTTAAAATTGATGGCAAGTTTCATTTCTTCCTGTTTATGCGGACGTGTGTTCCAGAATTGCACCTCTGACTTAAGGAACAAGGCTTTCCGTTTAGTACCTAACTGAAATAAAATCCTTAGTTTGCCACCTATGTATCTGATATGTCATTTTATTTGGTTAGTAGGCAACGTTTTCTTTAAGAGCTGACTGGGGACTGCAAACCACCATACAAAACGGATGCTTCAGGAATGTCTTACAGGGCTGTTATTTAACCCTTTGAGTGCCCGAGGGGGGTACGTAACACATTGCTTGGCGTGCCCTTCTGGCACTCAAAGGGTTAAAGGTAGAGGGTACCTAATGTTGCTGGAGAGCCACGTGTTGGCTAGCACCATTCATACACCACTTTGCTCCTCAGCAATAGACTTCTCATTTGATTGGTTAGTGTTTGTAAGCGGCTGCAAGAAAAGACAGCTCGGCCTTGGCGGCTCATTGGCTAATATTTGCTACAGGGGCTTTGTGATTGGCTGGATACTTTAGGCGCGTACCAAACCATTCAATCCCAGAACATTTAGGGCCTGAGGGGATTAACTGGCCCGAAGTGAGCTCCAAACCAATGCATTCTGTACCAAGTGAGGGGCAGAAGCCTCCAAAAAAGGGAAGTGCATAATATAAGGGTAAAGGATAAAGTGGGCAGCAATTGCAATCTAATAAATGTAAGGGACTGTATTCCTTGCCCCCAGCAAAAAAACAAGCACAGCGCCTTTATTTAGTGGGAGTGTTGTAGCATCCCCTGTAAAAGTGAGAGGTTTGAGTTAGGTGTGGATTAGGGCAGTACAGAGCTGTGAGCCTAGCTGGATTGCTGGTATCCATTGAAGAGGAGGCAGGTTAGAGCCTTGAAATGTGAAATAGTGTATTGAATGCAGTCCAGTAAGAGTTCCCCATAAAGACTGCAAGCAGCACTAATAAAAGAAATGAGCTGGAAAAGTTAGCAGTACGTGTGGGTGGATTCCAACTCACAATCTCCCTCTTGCAAGGCAGCTGGTCTATACCATGGACCAAACTGCCTGGCCGTGTGACCGCCTGAACAATGTTTTCTTTAAAGAGTACAGAGGACAGTGTAGGCACATACTATTTCTAGCAAGGCTGGAGATGACAGCTTTGAGTTAGATCTAGATTAACCCTTTGAATGCCAGAGGCGTACAGAATGGATTACTTTGCAATGCATTCTGTACCCCTCTGGCACTCAAAGGGTTAAAGCAGTGCAGAGCTGTCAGCATGGCTGGATTGCTGCTATCCATTGAAGAGGAGGCAGCTTGGAGCCTTGAAATGTCAAGTAGTCTATTGAATGCAGTCCAGTGACAGCTCCCCTTAGAGACTGCAAAGCGCACTACTAAAGGCAATCATGCTAAAGGAAATCAGCTAGAAAAGTTTGCAGTACGGGTGGGCGGATTCCAACTGACAACCTCCCGCTTGTAAGGAAACTGCTCTATACCATGGAGGGAGTTGACTGATTAGGTGACCACACTGACAATGTATCCTTTATAGAGTACATAGGACAGTGTCGGCACATACTACTTCTAGCAAGGGTGGAGGACAATGCTCCATTGGACCTGTCACACTGCACTTACTCTTCAAAAGGAAGTCTGACCACATCTCTCTTGGGGTGGTGGGCTGTGGCAGGACCAGTAGGAATCCGCCCTCTTAACCGAGGTGTGTGGGTTCGAAGCCAGCCACGGGCAAGCCGCAAGGCTCGGCCATAACCCTTTTTTTCACCTCCTAAATTACAATTATACACTGCTTCACCTCAAACTACCTCTACTATTCATTGCCGTCATTCTATTATACTCTACAACACCAGCTCTCTTTCCTTTTTACTTACACATGGACACTACACAAACACTTTGCTAACATCACCTCACACCTCTACGTCCCACTGCCAGCTTGCACCCAACGCATCTTTTTTTTCGCCTTATTCATCAAGCCAAAGGACCAAACTGCTGGACAAAATCAGCAGCACCACAGGACAAAAGGGAATAATACACAACATTACCATTTATTTCACTCGCGTTTTATTTTAACCCCTAGATTACCTAACTGGGCTATGCAGAATGAAAAACAAACACCACTTAAAATTGATGGCAAGTTTCATTTCTTCCTGTTTATGCGGACGTGTGTTCCAGAATTGCACCTCTGACTTAAGGAACAAGGCTTTCCGTTTAGTACCTAACTGAAATAAAATCCTTAGTTTGCCACCTATGTATCTGATATGTCATTTTATTTGGTTAGTAGGCAACGTTTTCTTTAAGAGCTGACTGGGGACTGCAAACCACCATACAAAACGGATGCTTCAGGAATGTCTTACAGGGCTGTTATTTAACCCTTTGAGTGCCCGAGGGGAGTACGTAACCCATTGCTTGGCGTGCCCTTCTGGCACTCAAAGGGTTAAAGGTAGAGGGTACCTAATGTTGCTGGAGAGCCACGTGTTGGCTAGCACCATTCATACACCACTTTGCTTCTCAGCAATAGACTTCTCATTTGATTGGTTAGTGTTTGTAAGCGGCTGCAAGAAAAGACAGCTCGGCCTCGGCGGCTCATTGGCTAATATTTGCTCCAGGGGCTTTGTGATTGGCTGGATACTTTAGGCGCGTACCAAACCATTCAATCCCAGAACATTTAGGGCCTGAGGGGATTAATTGGCCCGGAGTGAGCTCCAAAGCAATGCATTCTGTACCAAGTGAGGGGCAGAAGCCTCCAAAAAAGGGAAGTGCATAATATAAGGGTAAAGGATAAAGTGGGCAGCAATTGCAATCTAATAAATGTAAGGGACTGTATTCCTTGCCACCAGCAAAAAAACAAGCACAGCGCCTTTATTTAGTGGGAGTGTTGTAGCATCCCCTGTAAAAGTGAGAGGTTTGAGTTAGGTGTGGATTAGGGCAGTGCAGAGCTGTGAGCCTAGCTGGATTGCTGCTATCCATTGAAGAGGAGGCAGGTTAGAGCCTTGAAATGTGAAGTAGTGTATTGAATGCAGTCCAGTAAGAGTTCCCCATAAAGACTGCAAGCAGCACTAATAAAAGAAATGAGCTGGAAAAGTTAGCAGTACGTGTGGGTGGATTCCAACTCACAATCTCCCGCTTGCAAGGCAGCTGCTCTGTACCATGGACCAAACTGCCTGGCCGTGTGACCGCCTGAACAATGTTTTCTTTAAAGAGTACAGAGGACAGTGTAGGCACATACTATTTCTAGCAAGGCTGGAGATGACAGCTTTGAGTTAGATCTAGATTAACCCTTTGAATGCCAGAGGCGTACAGAATGGATTACTTTGCAATGCATTCTGTACCCCTCTGGCACTCAAAGGGTTAAAGCAGTGCAGAGCTCTCAGCCTGGCTGCATTGCTGGTATCCACTGAAGAGGAGGCAGGTTAGAGCCTTGAAATGTGAAGTAGTGTATTGAATGCAGTCCAGTGACAGTTCCCCTTAGAGACTGCAAAGCGCACTGCTAAAGGAAACCAGCTAAAAAAGTTTGCAGTACATTTGGGTGGATTCCAACTCACAACGTCCTGTTTGTAAGGCAACTGCCAGGGGAGTGCTGGCCTGGGGGGTAATTGCCCCGGGGCCAGTCATATGTCTGGGATGGTGGGCCACTCCCGCTTGTTGCTGCAAATGTAGCTACAGTAGTGATACCACAGAGCTTACAACTGAAATGGAGCTACAATCCAAGTAGATCTACAATAGTAGAATATTCTATTAGATGGTATCATTAGTGTAGCTCTACTTAAATTGTAAGCTGTGTAGTTGCACCAGTGTAACTCCATTTCAGTTTTAAGCTTTGTGGTATTGTTTGACTTACTTCACAACACTAACCCTTTGAGTGCCAGAGGGGTACTCCACACATTGCTTTGCAATGCGTGGCATACTCCTCTGGCACTGAAAGGGTTAATGGCAATTATAAAATTAACATAAGTGGGTGGGCTGGCACAGTGGGCTGGAACAAGAGTAGAATCGGGCCACTTGGCTGTAGTTGCCCTCCAGGCCAGAAGTTGCCAGCCCTCCCCTGGCATCAGCCGGTGTACGTGCGGACCTGTGACTACCAGTGCAACAAAGGGTGTGGGAGGGTGAGGGGTTATGCACTGTGTGTGGATACCAACGGAGGAGCAAGGATGGTGATGGTGTGGGGCAGTGTCTAATAGTGTATATGGGGGATCTGTGACTACCAGTGTACACTGTATGTCACTCTCATACAAAGTTTGATTCCCAGCCTGAATCTAGTGCATACTGGTACTTTGAGTCTACCAGTAGGCAGTGGAAACAGGCTGGGGGTCAGGGTGGGGAATGGGACTGCCAGTTGGCTGTGGAACCAGGCAGGGGGATACGGTACGTGTGTGTGGGGGGAGATTGAAGGCATTTTGTGTGCATGCCACAGGGGCGCGCAGTGTACTGCAAAGCAACATGTTGGGCCACCTGTTGCACACACAGATTTTTTTTATTTTTCAATTATTATTTTGTATTCATACCACGTTGGGGAGGTGGTATCAGGAACACTCCTGGTGTCCCCCATCAAGGTCTAAAAATAGGATTTTAGTCTTATCTGTTAAATCCTTTTCACTTAGTCCATACAGGTTACTGGTAACTCTGGGATGCGTCAGTCCCCATTATATAGGCAGGCACATTCTCTAAATGTATGCGGGGGGTGGAGCCTCCCGTCCCTCTTAGGCTGCAATACAACTAGTCTGTTTCAGAATTGTTTGAGAACTAACCAGACTAGATAGAAGATGGAAAGAAGACTCCTGTGAGCATGCCCCGAAGGACTCCCATGTTTTGCCACAGGAGAGCCAAGCATGGTCTCTTGACAGGGTGGGAGACCAGTAACCTGTATGGACTAAGTGAAAAGGATTTAACAGGTAAGACTAAAATCCTCTTTTCACTAACGTCCAATACAGGTTACTGGTAACTCTGGGATGTCCAACCATTGAGTTACTCTGAGGTGGGAAGGAGGCAAGGACCAGGCGCAAGGCCCCCAAGGTCACCAGGACCTCCATGAACCTACCGGACAGAGATCCCAACAAAACAGAAGTGTCAACGAACACCAACTAGGGGTAAAAACAGACCCCAGGAACTGTTACACAGCACACTGAACCAGAGCCAACAGGGCTCAACAGTAAGGAAGCACAAAGAACCTCAGAAGAAGAAGATCCTAAACAGGCAGAACTGCCTCCAGGACCTTCCTCCCAAAGCTGGCATCAGCTGAGGCCAGCATATCCACAAGGTAGTGCTTTGAGAAAGTGTGCACAGAGGACCAAGTGGCCGCCCGGCACAGCTGATCAGCAGATGCCTGACTCTTGTAGGCCCAGGAGGCCCCAATGGACCTGGTAGAATGGGCCGTGACCCGAAAGGGAACATGCGTGTTCCTCAATTCATAAGCTTTACGAATAGAAGCCTTAATCCAAGATGCAAAAGGTACCCTGGATGCCGGTCTCCCTGCCCTAAAACCCTCAAGAATGACGAACAGGGCTTCAGACTTCCTGATAGACTCAGTGCAATGAACATAAAATTTGAGACAACACAAAACATCCAACAAGTGGAGATCCCTCTCCTTGACAGAGGAAGGGTTAGGGCAGAAAGAGAGCACCACAATCTCCTGATTGATGTGGAACTCAGAGACCAGTTTAGGCAAGGACTCCTTACAGGTGTGAAGCACAGCCTTATCCTTGTGAAACACCAGATAAGGTGGTTACAGGACAGAGCTTGCAAGTCCACCAACCGGCGAACTGACACAATAGCCAGAAGAAAGGCCATCTTCCACGACAAAAGGCGCAAAGGAATAGCAGCCAAGGACCCAAAGGGGGAACGCTGGAGAACCCCCATGCCAGATTAAGGTCCCACTGAGGAGCCGGACTCCAAAAGGCAGGGCGCACATGAGCAACACCCTGGAAGAAACCTCTGACGTCAGGAAGATAGCAATGCGTTTCTGGAAAACAACAGAAAGCGCCGAAGTAAGAACCATAAGAGAACTCAGACTGAGTCCCTTGTCAACACCGTCCAACCAAAAGGACAGGACAGTGGGAAGATCAAAGTCATGAGACAGATCTCTGACAGCACACCAAGACACAAATATCGACCAGACACGGTGATAGATCTTGGAAGAAAACAGGCTTACGGCACTAAGCAAAGTAGAAACCACAGCAGAAGAAAACCCTTTCTTCCATAAAATTGAGGATTCAACATACAGGCCATCAAATTGAGCCGAAGAACATCGTCTTCCACAGATAACCCTGTAGAAGAAGAGCTGGACGAGAGGGGAGCCGAAATGGCTCCACCACAGATAGGGTCATAAACTCCGGATACCAGGGTTGACGATAGGGTTGCACCGATACTGGTATCGGTGCCGATACCAACATTTGCGCGAGTACTTGTACTCGCGCAAATGCGGCCGATGCCAGCACCGATACCCTGTGTCAGGGTCGGTGCTGCAGAGAGGGAGCCTGGGGAGCTGCTCACAATGCTCCCCGGTCACCTCTCTCCTTCTTGCAGCGTCGGAGCGTTGCCGCGGGTTACCATGGCAACGCTCCAACGCTGACCTCTGCCGGGGCTCGCGAGAGAACAGTGAGCACCCGGCAGAGGACAGTAAGGGAGGCAAGATGGGGCAGCTGGTGGTGAAAAAGGCAGAGAGGGGGGCCAAGAAAGGAGCAAAAGGAGGAAGGATCAGGAGAGAGTGAGAGAGGCAAAAGGGTGAGTCAAGGAGAAGGAGGGGGATCAAAAGGGAGAGAAAAAGCAAAGGCAAAAGAAGGGGGCTCAAGAGGGGTAAAATGAAGCAAAAGGTAGGAATCAAGAGGGGGAGAAAGAGTCAAAAGGGAAGAATCAAGAGGTGGTGTGTGTGTGTGTATATATATATATATATATATATATATATATATATATATATATATATATATATATATATATATATATAATATTTCAAGTACTCACCAATACCAATACTTTTTTTTTTGTAGTCATTTGCCAGTTTTCCAAGTACCTAAAGCATATAGGTACTTAGAAAACTGGCAAATGACTGCAAAAAAAAGGTATCGGTAATTGGTATCGGTGAGTACTTGAAAAAAGTATCGGTACTCGTACTCGGTCTTAAAAAATTGGTATCGGTGCATCTCTAGTTGACGATGTCAATCCGGAACAATCAGAATTTCTGGACAACGTACCAATTACAATTTCCGCAATGCCCATATTAACATAGAGAGAGGAGGAAAAATGGCCAGAGAGAATGTCCAGGAATGGACATTGCATCAGCAGCAGAGTTAGAGTGTCGCTCCACAGAGAGCAAAACGGCGGAATCTTCCTGTTGTGTCCCATTGCCATCAGATCCACTGGGGCATTCCCCATCTCAGAACCAGGAGTTGAAACACCTCCGGATGTAGTTCCCACTCTCCGCTGTCGACTGTGTGACGACTGAGGAAGTCTGCCATGACGTTCACTACGCCTGGAATGAGCACTGTGGAAATGACAGGAACATGAACCTCTGCCCAGGACAGAATGGCCTTGACATCTAATCAAGCAGCGAGACTTCTTGTCTCACCCTGTCTGTCAATGTAAGCCACTGCCGTGGCAGAGTCGGACTCCACTCAGACTGGACCGTCCTCCAGTTGAGACTCCCAATGATGGAAAGAAGGGACTCCTCCATGGACCACTTCCCCTGAGTGCTAAAGCGACTCAGAACAGCTCCCCAGTCCAGGAGGCTGGCATCCGTTCTGACCTCGGTCCAGTAGGGAATCCGGAAGGATCTTATTTGTAGGAGATTGGAAAGGCCCAACCACCACTCAAAGCTCAACTCGACATGAGGAGGGAGTGATCGATAGCTTCTGATGATCGGTCGGTCCCTGCATGTCCATATCACAAATCCTTGAAGTTCCCTGGTGTGTACCATGGCAAATGGAACCGCCTCTATCGTGGAGATGAACTACCCCACCAGAGAAGACAACTTCAGAACCAGTATCCGATCGCGGGATAGGATCATTGAGACCCTTTGAGCAATTGGATGGTTACCTCGACCGGTAGAAAAATCATGCACCTCTGAGTATCAAACAGAAGACCCAGGTGCCGAGATGGAACAAGGTCAGACTTGACCAAGTTCGCAATCCAACCGTGATGTGTAAGGAACTGAATGCAGGTCTGGACCTGCTGATCAAGAAGGTCCGTAGATGATGCTTGCAAAAGGCAAGTCGTTCATGTACGAAGTCACTCTGATGCCGTCCCGATGGAGGACGTATATCAAGGCCCCCCAACACCCATTGGAAAACCTGGGGGGGCTGTAGTCAGACCAATGGTAGAGCTGAAACTGAAAATGACCACTGGCGCAGGCAAACCTCAGCTACTGCCTGCTCTCTAGATGGATTGGGATGTGCAATATGCATCCTGAAGGTCCAGAGAAGCAAGAAACTCCCCCGGAGACATGGCAGCGAATACTGTGAGCAGAGACTCCTGACGATAGTGAGACTTCACTACAAAGGAATTAAGATCTTTCAGATCCAAAATAGGGCGGCATCCACCGTCCTTTTTTTTTTTTTTCTTTGTTAGTCACCACAAAGAGGTTTGAATAGAATCCTGAACCCCTGCCCGCAGGGGGTACCTGTTCCAGGACAACCTTGTCCAGAAGAGCCTGAATAGCGTCTTCGAACAGACGGCTTCACTCGACTTCTTGAGGAGAAAGATAAAGACGAAAAGGTGGGAGAGAAAAGAAAGGGATCTTAAATCCCTCAGACACCACCAGAAAAGCCCATGGGTCCGACACTGAATCATCCC
The DNA here is from genome assembly GCA_037306005.1 of Rhinophrynus dorsalis. Classification (NCBI taxonomy): domain Eukaryota; kingdom Metazoa; phylum Chordata; class Amphibia; order Anura; family Rhinophrynidae; genus Rhinophrynus; species Rhinophrynus dorsalis. The sequence continues at coordinate 72,427,639 of CM074721.1, read as the reverse complement.
ACTGTGTTGGTGAGTCATGCTGAAGCAGTCACGAAGTCATGGGCTGGAATGCGGCCTTGGGCTGCAATTGGTGCATGGCTTGAAGGAGGAACGCGGAGCAGATGGAACAGCCTGGTTCGTTATACGTGTCTCAGAGTGAAAGGACCGGTTACGCGTAAACGGCAACCTTTTCTTTCTTTTTTTTTTTTTTTTTTTTAAAAGACCAAGGGTAGAAGAGTACTCTAACCCCCGAGGCCCCGCTAATTAGTTCCTTAAGTTCGGATCCAAACAAGGAAGTACTTTCAAAAGGCAAAGAAAGAAAAACTTTCTTGGAAGCAGTAACAGCAGACCAAATCTTAAAGGAGCAGTAAACTTTTTTTTATGAAAAAAGATATATTGTAGGGATTTTCCTATTGAGTAAAATAAGGATACTCCCACTGACGAGAGATTTATATTTCCAGAGTTATTACAGTTTAAACACGTTTTTTTACATTATCAGTGCCCTCTAGTGGTCAAATTCTAATTAATTTCCTGTTAGATTCTAATGGAGAGGAAAGTAAGAAAAGTCAGTGATATACAGTTCTCCATAGAATGTGATAGAAACTGCTGAGTCACTTCCTGTCAGTTAGAACAACCAGGAAGTAAATACAGTAAATTCACTTCCTGATTATTTAAACTGCTATAAATTTTGAATAAAACATCTGACGGTGATGGGAGTGACCTTGTTTTATTCAGCAGGAAATGCTCTATAAAATATGTGTTTTCATAAAAAAAGTTTACTGCTCCTTTAAGCCAAAGCGCACGCCCAACCACCACAGGAGTAGTGGAGGCCCTTGCCATCATGCAGATGGCATCAAAGGCAGCAGCAGAAACATAATGTTGAACCACAGAGAGAATAGCAAGGAGACGCGATCTCTCCGAAGTAGGCGCATCCTGACGGACCGCCATAGTGAGTTGCTCAGTCCAGACTGTAACAGCCCGGATAACCCATGCAACAGCAAAGGCTGGACGCATAACAGAGCCAATAGAAGTGAAAACGGACTTGAGGGGAACCTCAAGTTACTTGTCGGTCCAATCTTGCAGCGCAGAAGCATCAGAAACATGTAAGACAGTAGATTTAGGCAGTCTAGATATGGGTGCATCCACCTTAGGGGGAAGAACCCATTTAGTCATTTCTGTTTCAGAAACGGGGAAAAGTTTAGCAAACTTTCTAGACACTGAAGAGGACTTGTTCGGAGTAGTCCATGCGGCAGAACCAAACAATCAAGAGTTGGGTTAGGAGGAAAATGAGTAAGGGGCTTTGCAGGCATCTGAAAAACATCAGAGGGATCAGAGGGAACCCCCTGAACTGATGGAATGTTGAGAGTGGATAATAAAGCCCTGATCAGGCCCTCAGTAGAGGTTTCAGGATCAGCTTCGAATGGATCCCATAAGAGATCTGGAAGATTCCAAAAGAGCACCAAGCTCAACATTCGAATCTAGCAACAATTCTTCCTCAGAAGAATCTGACACATCAGGTGCTCCCTGCGGTTGAGGCAGGGAGGATCTGATAATAGAGGGGGTCTGCCATAATTGAAGTGTCCCCTGTATATGGGATGTAAAGAGCTGTAAAGTGGACCTGAGGTCTCCAGTTGCAGCCTTAAACTCTCGCATCCAAGCTGGCTCAATAGCATGGCTGGAAGGCCCTGGGTTGCTGCCAGGAACTTCAGAACCTGCTGGGCAGAAATGACCAGAGAACACTCTAGGTAGCCCTGTGTGACAGGAAGAGCGATGTGCAGTGGGGAATACCAATACCCCATCTTCCTTAGTCTTAAGTCTAGCCCCTAGCTCCAGCGGTATAGACATTCTCACATTGTCAAAATAACCAACTGTACAATGAATCACCCAATTGTAGTGTATAAGATTGATATTTCACCCCAGAAATGCTAAAAATAGACTGTTCTGGCAGGCGAAGGGTCAATCTCCAGAGGAGAAAAGGATTGTCCAAGAGCTGTGTAGGATACTCATTGAGAAAAGTGCCCAAAATGGTTGCCGCGACGGGAGCCAATCAGAAATTAGGAGCGAATCAAGCGCTCATGGGAAATGTAGTTTTTCCCCAAAACAGTGCCCGAAGCCCCCCAACACACTTGTGCTATAAACCGGATGATAGAGCAAGGGTAGACAATTAAAATGAGTCCTCTCTGAATTTGCTGTGTGAAGCGGTTACAGAGATACGTCCCAAACAGTGCTAACCCATAGAAAGTAAATGGAGCAATGGCGTCTATGCGGTAAAGCGTGCCTTAAAGGTGCAGTACACAATTTTAATAAAAGTTAAACTACAAGTTAAAAACATGAAACACATACAGTGAACATGTATGCATATAGAGAAAACACTAATCCAGTAAGAAAAGTGCCAGAAAACCCCATTAAACCTGTCAAACCAGCAGAGGAAGGGTTAAGTTACCACAGAAACCTGCTCCAAATACCCACAGACATACACATATACACCCAATGAGTGCTGGAGTGCACAATGAGAACTCCCAAATACAAGCCCAATTAAGGGACACTGTGGGACAAGTGGACCTTCAGCACTCAAAGGGTGGCTCACCTTTCTGCAGATCTTCTGTCTTCAGGTTACCATACAGTAAGAATTACCTCAGAAGGTAATCTATGGGGAAGCACTTGTAACCAAGATATTCCCCCTTCAGGGCTTAATGTCCACCAAAAGGCCCTGGACACTGAGCTAGCCACTTTGGAGAGGGAATTTGTCAGTAAAGGTAACCCGCCTAATGGTGGTATTCCATATTTGACAGAAAAATAAAAAATAAACTAAAACTGACGAGATGTTCTCCACCTGGTGTGTTCACACACAGGAACAAACAATTCTGGAGCAGGCTAGTTGTACTGCAGCCTGAGAGGGAAGGGAGGCTCCACCCCCCTGCATACATTTAGAGAATGTTCCCGCCTACTTAAAGGGGACTGATGCCTCCCAGAGTTACCAGTAACCTGTATTGGACGACAGTGAAAACAGAATAATGAAAAAAAAAAAAGTGTGTGTGTGTGTGTGTCACAGTGGGTCCATCCAACACATTGCAAAGCACTGCGATGGATCACCCACTGTGGCACGTGCATTTTTGGGGGCTTTTTCCCCCACAGTATTTTGTGTAGACCTCGTTATGGGCATCAGGACCCATGCAATCAGGTCTGACTAAAAAATAAAAGGGGGGGGGGGAATAATCCTTTGTGTGCCACAGGGGTATCCAGTGGATTGCAAAGGGTTAATTTTATCTTTACTTTGTATTCAGATGGCCACCAAACAAGCTCTGATTACAAAGTAATGATAAAAAAAGTCCTGTGTGTGCCCTTCCTAGAGGCACACACAGGGTTAATTTTTTTTTTTTTTATTATAGACCTCATTGAGGGGCATCAGGAGCCCCCTGATCCCTCCCCCCATGAGGTCTTAGTCAAAAAAATATATATATAGATCCATAAAAGAAGTGATCCTGTGAATGCCACAGGGGTCTCTAGTGCATTGCAAAGCAATGCATTGGGACCTTGTGGCACTCAGAGGGTTATTTTTTTTTTTATCATTACTTTGGCCCCCCCAACAAGCTCTGATTACAAAGTAATGATAAAATCCCTGTGTGCGCCACAGGGTGCGGGGGTTAATTTTTTTTTTTTTTTTAATATAGACCTCATTGAGGGGCATCAGGATACCCCCCAATCCCCCCAATGAGGTCTTGAAGAAAAAAAAAAAAAAAGTCCCCAAAAGAAGTTACCCTGTGAGTGCCACAGGGGTCTCCAGCACATGTGCAGCACTCACAGGGATACTTTGCTGCCTTTTTTTTTTTTATTATTTATTTTTATTTATTCAGACCTCATGGGGGACATCAGGACCCCTCCTGGTGTCCCATTAGTTATTGATCTCCCAGCTAATCGGCTGGGAGATCAATATGGCGACTGCAGGAGAGCAAAAGGTCTCCTGCCCTTCTCTTCTACCACCAGTAGGAGTGAATGGGACCGGGGAAACTTCCCTAATGTCATCTGTGACCGTGTCACCGATGACGTTGGGAGGCTTCCCCCGGTCCCGCCCACTCCTATACGGAAGCACGTTCGGCTGGGACATCAAAAACTGGGGAGGCATGAGCATACCTGGCACTTTTGAATCAGGGCTACCCAGAGGGTAACCCTGTCAGTGCCTACCGGGGAGGAAAATGACGCGATTCGTATCATAAAAAGGGCAGGGCTTAGTCGCAGGGCGGGACAAAAAAACAAAAAAAAACCATGCAAAATGGAGGTAAGAGGGCGGGGAGTGGGAGGAACCGGGCGGGATGGAGCACAAGTGGGCAGAGTTTCTATTTAAACTCTGCCCACCCGGTGATTCATACATTGTCCTGGAGACCCGGTAATTCAGTTTGAAATCCGGGGTCTCTGGGGCAAAACCGGAGAGTTCCCAGGTATGGGCATGAGGAGTGATACTCATGCCTCCCCACGAGTGCCAGGCTGCATTTCAGCTGAAATGCGGCCACTGCAAGCTGGTTATACCGGTTTATGCAGTGACCGCATTTTAGCTGTACAATGTACGAGCGAGGCACAGCAGGTACAGCTGTGTCCACTCGTACATTGTACCCACCTGGCACTCTAGGGGTTAAAAGTGAACCGTTCCTATCACCATGACACGGTTAATCAAACCACTACCAGATACTTATGACAGGGGAACAGGAGTCCAGTCCAAATAAAGGCTGGGGTGTTTGGAATGGCAACATTTGTCAAATGGCAAGATCTATGCCCGTCACCACCCAGTCATTGTCACCTTGCCTGGAGCTCTTTTATTGGATCCATATACAGTCTTGCTTCATTTACATTTGGCATTCCTTTACCATTGATACAGTAATTGTTGCATATTTTTCTGGCACTCGGGCTCCAAATCTCTCCTTCATGACTTTATCCTTTTAGAGTCTACCGATATCGACAAGTTATAGTCCAACATTATATGAACATATTAGCCTTGCATCATGTTGGGCCATGTATATTTAATTTATCTTTTTCATTCCAAAATTTTCTGTATATATTTGTATCCACATCCCCAAGGAACTGCCTACATGCTGGATACAGCACTGGCATGCCGATTGCTGGAGTTAGACATTGCAGGAGCTCTCGTCAGCATCTGCACTCACGCTGCCAGTTTTCATTCACAACTTTTGGAGGATATCTCCACTGACTATATTGGCCATCTGAGTGATTGCAATCCAGTTCAGTGGGGGCACCCCAGTGTTTGATGGCTTCCTGTGACATGAGCGCTGGTCAGTGGCTTTCCACTGTCTGGTGTTGATGCCCTTGGATCCACACATTAATATATATGTTCTATACATTTTTCAAAGTATTATATTATTGCTGCCATCTACTCTCTTCCAGTGGCGTCTCCAGCAATCATATTTAGGGGGGGCACATAGGGGGCCAATTATAAAACAATATATATCCTATATAATAATTTGGTAGGATGTTTGTCAGAAGCAGTCATGCGCAGTAGAGACTGCCCGAACGCACCGTGGCTGATACAGCAGCAAATTCAAACATTGCCCCCCACTAGATGCATAGGATTTGTTGGGCAGCCCGAGTAAGCTCCAAGCTGGCTCCCCAAATGACAGGTTTAAAGGGAAGTCAGCAAGTTTACTGCCATTACCACACATAAACCATCAGCATCAAAATATTGTGAGACACTCAGAGGTTAAATCATTTTATATGGGGGTCAGGACACACCATAAGCAACATAGGGCCTTATACATTAAGACAGAGCAATTTTGGGGCAAATCAACTGCACCATTGAGGACAAGCAAAATAAAATTCCAGTTTGACTTAAATGGGATATTTTTACGCCTTGTATGCTAGAGGGACCTTTGAGAGCTCTTTAGCAATCAAAAACTCATTTAACATCTTATGTGTTGGATTACTCCATAATTGCTTGTTAGGAGAGAAACATATATAGCCAAAGCTCCCTTTGACTTACAGTGTGGTAGAGAAACATTTTAGCTTTCAGTGGTTTTATAGTCCCATTAAATGAATTGGAATTTTTATTTGTCCCCTTTGGTGCTGCTGGATTTCCCCAATACTCTCTTTGCATATGTTCCATTACTTACTAACACTTCAGTACAATTCTTTGCTGCTATTCTATATGCCCCACTTTAACCCCATGGGCCTTATGTATAAGGGCAAAGTGCAGTAATGCTGGGGCAAACCAACTACACCATGGCTGACAAATAACACCCCTGTGATGTAAATAGGGCTTTTAATCCCTTAAATGTCGTGGAAACATCTCTAGCAGTGAAAGGGTTAACAGACCTATTTAAATCAATAGGTACTGTAGGAGTATTGATTATTTGTGCAATCCCACATATTTTCCCCCCGGCCCCCTCCTTATACCCATTATTGTCCCTTCTCCTGCCTTTGCCACCCAACTCTATTGCCTACATAATGTGCATCACTTCAATTTAAAAAGCCCTTTAGTCCCTAAAATGGTTTACATCGTACACACTCTTGCCCTTAATGTAAGTGCTAGAGAGTTATCCAATGCCTTGCGTTTCTGGCACTCAAAGGGTTAAGATGTTAAAGAAGCAGGGAAATGACAGTACTCTTTCACCTCTATGACTCTTATTTTCATTTTCATTGTATTGTTGGTCCGATAGATTGGGGCCTGAGGTGAGTGGGTCTTCAAGACCTGAATCTTGTCCTCCTTGGCGGGTTCCTGCCGCGCTATAATACCGAGCCTCTGACTGACTTCTCCCATCATCAGGTGCCCCTGCGGGCCGTGATTACATCAATGCCAAGACCAAGAGGTCGTGTACAGGGTCATGCACAGAGGGTAGCGTACCCCCTTGTCTTCATTGAGTTACAAGTGCTTGCTGCCAGACAGGTGATTCAGTCCGGCAGCAAGACATCACATTACATGCCGCCACTCCTCAGAATGTCTCTGTAAGCGGTGCAGGCCCTTAAGTGCTGGCAGGATCCCCATGCCTAGTCATGATGCTTTAATGCTGACTTCTAAATGGAGGTGGCGGCGGACCCCCTTGGTCACAGTCCCCCAGTCCATGACCGGAACGCCTGACTGGTCAGTTCGCCCCTGTGAGATTGTAATCATGTCGCTATTTTAAACAGCCCAGGCTACCGTGAAAAGATTAAAAGAAAGACTTAGACTTTCAAAAGGATACCTGTTAAAAAACATAAGCTACCACTTTAGCTGCTAAAGTGGTATCTTATGTTTTTTAACCCAAAACAAACACACCACGCTGCTGGGAAACAAATGTCGAGTAGCAAAGAAAATAACCTTGTACAATTTAAAGTCAAAGAAAAGGCTCAGTGGCTCACCCGTGATGGGGCGTCTGCTGCCCCACTGATGGCCTGCGCTCCAGTCCCAGTCCTCCTCTGGGTGCGGCTGCAGCGCCTCTAGTGGTTGGTGCGCAGACGCAGTGTTCTGAAGATGTTAAACTGCGCCTGACGTGTATGAAGGAATCATACACTGATTGACTGACTCACACTTTCAAGTTCTCCCCTGGTGCTTATTCATTCACATATTAGGATTTGGGCTCTGTGTGTGTTCGTTGGAGCTGCCTGAATGAAAAAACGCAGCCAGGATCAGGGCGGCAGAGAGCACACTTATTAGGACGGAGCGGAGGATATATATAATATACCCGGGGTTCCCATTCTCAGAGGCAGCTAATGATTCCTTTTGGTTGGTGTGGCATTTCACCACCTTAACGTCCAATAGGAATGAAAATGCCAATGGAAGCTCTGGGTCTTGCAGGAGATGAGTCAAGAATCTGGGGACAGCCATTGGGCTGGGAACTACTTATAGCAATTAATTATAAAAACAGGCAATTTTACCCTTATTATTTTTTCTGTTTAGTTTCCTTTAAATAGGTTTTTAAGTAAACTAGAGAAGATTAATTTACAGTTAAATTATTCTAATAATCTCCACTCCTATCACCAATGGAACACAAATATGACTTTGTAGTTGTCCACAAATGACCCTTGCATTAATTTGCCCCTATCAGGTCAGAGAGAGAGATTTTTTAGTAATTAGAAATGTTTGCTGCTATCGTACAAATGCCCATATCAAGTGTGGGCAAGTTGCATCCCTGCATCTCTTGTTAGAATACAAGTTGCATCATCCTCAGCTGGCTGGAATGTCTATGGGGGCTGTGGGCGCAATGTTTTAATAAGTATGCTTCCATAGGAACAGAATTAGTACAATGGCACTGTAACAGAGTAACCTAACTAGGAGTTCTTCTTGCAGGAGTTGGGTGTTTTTATTATTTGCATTTGAACTCTTTTATAGTCTACTGCTGGTGATTTTAGATTAAAATATGGTCAAGACAAATGATCCATATGAACAATTCTGGAGGAATAAATCCCTTGGTTTGTTTTGAGAAGGTGTGAACTAAAGGCAGACTTCAATAGAGATTATAGATTTTGCATTATATCTGAAGTTATACAATTATACATATAAAAAAATTATTATTATTATTAACCCTTTAGATTGAGGTGAGCAACGTCAGGCCCTCCCAGCTGCTGCTGGACTACGTTTTTTTGACTGCAGGAGGATGGTGGGAGTTGTAGTCCAACAAAAGCCAGAGGTTCTCAGGGTGCCAACCCCTTGCCTTAGATGCTGCAGACTTCTTTAGTATCTAAGGGGTTAAAGGGACTGTTGACCATGTGTTGTGTACTCCGAGATATTAAATTATGATTAATAACCTTAAATGAGCAAAATATTTTTGTTTTTATTTTTTTATTTTTTTTTCCATTTAAAAATATAAACTTCTCAAATGATCAGGCCATATTCGTAAATCAAATTTTATTGGTTTTATAGGTGTAAGGTAAACATCGAAATAAAAAGGGGAGGAGGATACAGAAAGTAAAAAGGAAGGGAAAAGGGGTTGGGAGACAAAGGAAAAGGATAATCGTAAGGTACAGGAATACAGTGCAGTACAGTAATGTCACAGTATAACATAGGTGATGGATATAGAGCAGGTATAAAGAAGCTCAAGCCGGAATGCAGGAGTCTAACATGGCAGGACAGCACGTGTACTGAACGGCTTTGGAGCTCTCGGTTATAGTGTGGAGGGGGGGAGGGAAGGAGGGGAAGGGGAGACGTACAAGAAGAGAGGGGTGGGAACAGGGGGGAAGGAGGTAATTCCTACTTCATAAAGTCTCTCAATCGAAAGAAAGGGGATGAGGAGCAGAAATCAGAGTGAAGCACAAGGCAGAGTACTGCACCCTAAGAGCCAGCCACATCCAGAAAGGATTGAGTCTGCGGGTCCTCTAGAAATTGCATGCAAGCGGACCAGGTACCGAAGTATTGGTCCCACTGACTGTCAGATTTCAAGATAAGCTCCTCCATGGAACGAGTGCTCTCCACCCGCAGGACCCACTCGCGAATAGATGGGGGGAGGCTGTGCCCCAGTGCAAGGGAATCAGTGATTTGGCTGCATTTAACAAGTGCTTGATGACAGATTTATTGTAGCATGGGGTAGGTACAGTAGTGTGGTGCAATAAAAAGGTGGCAGGGAGAAAGGGAGGGGGAGCATCAGTGAATTTATAAAGGATAGAATGAATTTGCGACCAAAAGGCAGATATAAGGGGGCAATCTCACCAGATGTGAAGCAGGGTACCAGGAGCAGTACCACAGCACCAACAAATAGCAGGCACATTCCGGGAAAAGGTATATAGCATAACTGGAGTTTGGTACCAGTGGGTAAGCAATTTTTAGGACATCTCCTGGACCCTATTATTCAGGGAACATATATGCGTCAGTCGGAGAATCTTCTCCCATTGTGGATCAGGCCATATTTGTATGTTATAATGTGCTATGTCTCAGTGAAACTGATGTACTAGAAATAACTGGGAGGAGATGCACTAAAGGGCGATAAGGGGCCAGGATGGAGATATGTTGGTGAGTTTGTGTCGATGGCATATCGATAGTATGCACCAAGATGTCTTCCTATTATATCCCTGTGAACCCGCCACAGACCTCAACATGAATCCACCATGTCTTTGACGGGTTTATAATTTGACTCTAACTAATTTGACAATGGCTGATTTCCATATGGTAAAGTAGTTAATGAGCCTCTGCCTTATTCATATGGGTGAGTTTATATGTTTATATAGCTGTTCGCCACATACATTAAACTCCAATAGCAACCTCTAGGGTTGGCATTGTTGAGATCTTCCTGTGGAAGATCTTCCTGTGGCTCTCTGTGGAGCTAAAGGACAGTTTCCTCTCTCTGCTAAAGAGTAGAAACAGCAGACAACCTCCCTTAACCCTTTTAGTGCCATAGAGATGTGCATTGCACACCCCTGTGGCAATGAAAGGGGCAGGATCAGAACACAACTTGCCAATGAATCTGATACTGCATAGATACTCCCCAGTGGATCAGTTTCTTGACCATTGTATCTGTTGCGAGGAGCCATTTTGTGGCTACATATTGCAGCCCTGGGCTTCTTATTAAGTCAGTTACTGTAGGAGCAGAATAAGTAAAACATGATAATTGCCCTTTAACTCAGCTGACCAATATAAGAGTGTATAAACTGGACACTACTGAAGCATATACCAGGAGTGGATTTCAGTGCAACTGTATTGGGGCTGTGTTGGACGATTCTGCTCAGTAGATTTGACCACCAAGTCTGAGGTGTCTCTCACAGTTTGGCACCTAGGCAATTGCCTACTCTACCTAATGGAAAATCCACACACACACACCACCCCCCTTTGCAGATGCAATAGAAACACAGACAGACTACAGGTAGATGGCAGTAACATCACTGAAAGTGGGAAATAGACAAAAGCTGAAATAGTTGATTCAAGGTGGGAGGAACACAGAATAAGATATAAAAAAAAACCCAATAAAATTGGTAAAACAAAATATATGCTACTAAAATGAAATTTTAAATAAAGCAATGTTATTCCTTTAATCCTTTGAGCATTGCTTTGGCCACCCCTTTAGCACTCAAAGGGTTAAAGTGTGTGTTTGCAGTTTAACTATCTTTAATGACCGGCGACGAGTCAGGATCATAACAGTGGTCCTTGCGTTAAAGACTGGTAATGACCCTGTCATGCCATGAGTTTTTTCATCCCAGCGTATCTACAAGGTCAAACTTATCCAGAAAGCAACTCTCTATACCTAAGGAAGGTTCAGCTGTTTCCTGTTAGGGACAGCAGATTTGTTCCCGATTTCTGGTTCAAGGCTGGTAGCTGGTGAACCAGCAAAGATGATGGTTCCCCCATTAAAATAATGTTTTGTCTGTACATAGTCCTCCTGCAGGGTTTCACAACATCCAGTTGTTTGGTAGCTGACGATAATGAGAATTTTAGTCCTGAGCAGCAGAAGGGCCTCAGGTTTTCCACCCTGTCCCATGCCTCTCTGTTCAACATGGCAGTGCAAGTGTACATAGACACACTGGGCACTGATTCAGGTGCGTGTACTTACTACAGGGAATGGTGGTTGGATACGTCCTTGCTGTAGCTCCTCCCATTTTATGGTACTGAAAAATGGGTGGATGTTGATTGCAAATGACACCTCTGGCGCTGGACAGGGTCATTGTCCAGGAGCTGTGGAAAGGAAAATGATCCTTTAGTATCTTACCCTTTGACTGCTAGGGAGTCTTCAATGTACTGCTTTACATTGCATTGTAGACGTCCTTAGCATTAAGGTGGTTAAATAATGGCCAGTAAAGGAGTCTGTAAACTGGCAAATAAAAAGGTCACATAACTTAAGAGATTTGGGGTTGTCCTAGCCACACCTACTACTCAGAATATGATTGTGGCCAGAACAGCCATGGCTCTTCCCCTGAGAACTTGGCACTCTAAGCAATGGCCTAATAGGAAATCCTGCCCTAGGTGCTCTTAAGCCCCATGCCCCTATTGCTCACATGGCACCCCTCTTCCCCCTGGCTGATCCAGTGTTTCCTGGCATAGAAAATACCTTCAGCCTGTAATAGACAAACACCAACAACCTTCACAATGAAAGGAGACCTTGCATCCAAAGGGCTTAATAAGTACTAGTATAGACCAGGGATGGGCAACAAGAGGCCCACCAGCTGCTGCCAGACCACAAATCCCATCATTCCCCACCAGCCAATGATGGAATTGTTCCTGTTAAAGAATTATGTAAACTGGTAAATTATCCAGACAACACAAACCAGGAGCGTGTGGCTGGTACAGGGGCACTGGGACTGCTCTGACCACACTCACTACTTGAAATGTGGATGTGGCCATCACAGCTAAATATTTAGCTCTTTAAGAGATTGACTACTTTGCCTAGTGGGAAATCTGACCCTGTTTAACATGTTGTAAAGGCAGACGAGGACAGGAGGGGCTTGTGACAAACTGGAATTACCAGCAGCCCTAGGGTTAATTTTGAAATGTCACACACAAAAGAGTGTGCAACATAAAGGCGCATTCACCATGTTGTTGTGATGACAAGGGGAACATGAGAATATCGAGATTCTCATGTCCCCGGCTAAAACGTTGCTTCATCTGATTTCTCTCTGGTTACTTGTGCTTTGAAATAAATACATTTTGAATTACTGAAGACATTGGCCTCAACATACCTTAGCAAGATCTTTTATGCTCTGAACAATTCTCTGTGTCTTCACAAGATCCGGCATTTAGTATGTAGTACTCAGTACATGTGACTCTAAATACAAATCTAAACAGAACCCCAGCACATACAAAATGCCGGATCCTGTGACGACACCGAGAATTGCGCAGAGCATAAATGATCTTGCTAAGGTATGTTGTGGCCAATGTCTTCAGTATTCCAAAATGCATTTATTTCAAGGCACAAGTAACAAGAGAGAAATCAGATGAAGCGATGTTTTAGCCGGCAACATGAGAATCTTGCATGCATGGCGAGATTCTCATGTCGCCCTTGTCGTCACAGCGATATGGTGAATGCTCCTTTATGTTGCACACTCTTTTGTGTGTGACATTTTAAAAGTGAACCAATGGTATGTACAGGGCTTCTGAATCTAATCCACAGCAAGAAGGACATATATATATACATGGTTTAATTACAATTCCTATACTAAGCAAAAGAGGAGCAATTCTCGGGCAACTGTATTACAAGATATGAATCGAATTCCCATAGATTTAAATGGATGTTTCTAATACCCTGGGGATTATGCATTAAGTTGTAATAAAGGAGTGTTAAAGTGGTGATAACTTATCCAGTGATATTACTTCTCCAAATCCTATGTTATTCTATGGAGCCAATGCACTAGGATTTCTCCAACTATGATGATCTTAGGCCTAGGCTCTAAAGAATAACATAGGAACTGGATATCACTGCAGAAGTTATCTCCACATTATCACCTCTTTATCAGGCATTAGTGCATAAACCCCCTTGAGAGGTCTCCAATGCATTGCAAATAAATAGGAAGGTTTACCGCCCCCTTATGGTTCAGGTGATTCTTCCAATAATTGCTCTACTTTTATTTAGAGCAAATGGCACCAGTGTGATGATGCAGTTACTGGGAGACCAGCAAGATTATAGTTAATACCCTTTTGACATTGGCCCAGCATTTTTACCTCCAGGAAATAGACAAATGGGCTCACTTTGAGGCTGCTGACATTGGCAATTTTCACCTAGATCTCCATGGCACCCTGCATACCCCTGCTCCTACCTGCCTTTTTTATCAGGTCCTTGGTGTTTTTGCTGACCCATGCTGGGAATCTCAGCTCATGGACGACGGGGACTTCTTTGGAAACTTGTAAACTACCATGTTATATAAAATTAACACCAAAAGAAAACCAATCTACCTCCGAATTATATTTCTTGCTCTCCAGCATCTGCCAAAAGAATAGTGAGAGAGAGTTTATTTCACATCCCACCCACGCACAGGCAACATACCTACTCACAAACACAAAGCAACTGCAACCTATCCACACACAGGCACAAAGACATGGCAACCTTCATACTCACAGGTACAAAGCCACAGCAACCCACACGCAGGCAAAAAGCCATGACTACATACCCACACACACAGGCACAAAGCCATGATAATCCTCACAGACACAAAGCAAAGGCTACCTACCCACACACAGGCACAAAGCAGCAACAACCTACCTACACACCTGCACAAAGCAGACAACCTATTTACACAAAGGCACAAAACAATGGCAACCTACCCACACAGAGGCACAAAGCTATGGCAACCTACCCACTCATAGGCGCCAAGCCATTGAAATCTATCCACACACAGGCACAAAGCAATTGGAACCTATCCACACATAGGGACAAAGCAAATGGAACCTACACACACAAAGATATGTCAACCTACCCATTCATAGGCACCAAGCCATTGAAACATATCCACACGCAGGCACGAAGCAATTGCAACCTATCCACGCATAGGGACAAAGCAATTGGAACCTACACACACAAAGATACATCAACCTACCCATTCATAGGCACCAAGCCATTGCAACCTACACACAGAAAGGCACAAAGCCACTGCAGTTTGCCCACACTCAGGTGGAAAGCCACAGAAACCTACTCACAAAGGTACAAAGCAGCAGTAACCTATCCACACACAGGCACAGCTAACCACAGATCTATGGGTGACACCGGGGCCTCTGATTCTTGGGGTGCTGGGAAAGCAGCTGATCTGACATACTGCTCTACAGCACATGGAGAAATATCTTTATTTCTCTATCACCGTGCCTAGCACCTAGGCTAGTGCACTATCCCCATGGAAAGGTACTGGAAATCTGTAAAAATAGGACTGTCAGTTCACAAATAACCGTGGGTTTTATGTGCAAAAGAAAACTGGTGCAAACCAACTCAACAAAGGGGGGGAAATACTACTACCCTTTGGTTTAAATGGACATTTCAACCTCTTGAATGCTAAAGAGCGCTGCAGTCTGCTTAGTGGCTCCATGTGGATCACTGAGCATTCTGGGACTTTTTATTTCTCCCCTTTATAATACTGTTGGTTTGCGCCAAAATTACTTCAGTTTTCCTTTGTACATAAGGCCCTGTGCGTGCAAAACAAAAAATCTGAGACAAACCAATAGCACTGTAGGGGACAAATAAATATTCCCCAAATCTCCATTGATCTAAATTGGACACTTAACCCATTGCATGCTAAAGGGTTATGCAATATATTGTGGCGATGAACTGAGGAGATCCTCAATAAATCTAGAGCAAACCAACTCACCATAGGAGACAAATCCCCCAATTTCAAATTGGTTTCACTGGGACTTTTAACCTCTTGAATGCCAAAGATGTCTCCAATGCATTGTGAATCAATGCATTTGTGAGGTCTCTAGCAGTCAAGGGCTTATGAGTCTCATTTAACTCAATGGATATTTTTATCTGTCCCCTCTGATGTACTTGGTTTGCCCTAGAGTTCATCCTTATCTCATCAGCGTATTGGAGACCTAATAGTATTCCAGCGGATAAAAGTCACAGTTAAATCAATGGGAATGTTTCATTTCCCCGCTATGATGCTTTTGTTCAGAAATTGCTCTGCTTTGTTTTGTTCATGTGGCTCCAAGTCTAAATAATAGATAATAATAAAGATGTGGACTTTTTGACTAAAGTACATGACCCAACTGTAGGGGGCGATATGGGTATACACCTCAAGAGACGGCCTTCCTATCAACTGATCTCACCCTGTCTATTAAAGTGGATGTGTCACCTCAAAATAACGTAGCATAAATAGTTAGGATATGTAGCGAATATTACTAAAACTTTCTTAATTTTTTTTTTTAGCTTTATTTGTTGTAAATTTAAGTTATACATTTGGTCCTGCGGCTACTTCCCCATAGACTGCCGTTACCTGCCCTGTAACCGTGGTTACCTGCTCTGTAACCGCAGTCCTCCGTTCTGCCTCTGCCCTCCTCCCTCTATCCAGCCTCCTCTGATGATGGAGGCTTCTGTATGTAAACTGGAGCGGTCTCATTGGCAGAGATCAATAGTATTACTTTGCAATACATTAGAGACCTCCATAGCTTTCAAGGGCTTAAACACACACATTATAAATAGTTAGAGCCTGTCTGTTATTTACCTTTGGGGCCATGTAGCTGTCTGTTCCTGCTATGCCTGTTGCTTCTTGGCCATGGTATATGTTCTCCAGTGCAAGCCTGAAGTCACCATGACAAGCGCTGTCCAAAAAGATGTCCTCAGGCTTGAGATCTCTGTAAAGAGGTAGAATGTGAGCGCCATCTGTCTGTTAGTCATAGAATGCAGGGGGCACGGCACAATCGTAAAAGGCCACTTACAGCTCTAAGCAGTTATTTGATAGGGCAGAGGGGAAAGTCCAGAGATGTGATAGGACAGAGAGAAACATGCAGACAGAGAGCAAAGAGAGAGAAGAGAGAGCAGAGTAGTGATAATATATATGAGATTGCAGAGATAAAGCAGCAACAGGATAGGCCACAGAGCAGAGAGATAACAGAGCTGTGATAGGACAGAGATAAGAGAACAGAGCTGGGATAGGACAGAGATAAGAGAACAGAGCTGGGATAGCTGTAAGAGCAAAACCGTTATAGGTCAGAGAGGCGAGCTGAGAACTGTGAAAGGACAAAGAAGAGGAAGCTGAGCTGTGGTAGGGCAGAGTGGGGAGTGAAGAAAGAACAGAGCTGTGATAGGGCAGAGATGAGCATGGGAAGAGAAGAGCTGTGGTAGGACAGAGGAGAGCACTGAGAAAAAGAGAGAGAGACAGGCTTTAAGAGGACAGAAAGGAGACTATAGAAAGAGCAGAGCTGTGATAGGACAGAGAAGAGATTGCAAAAGAGTTGTTGTAGGACAGAGAGGAGAGTGCAAAGAGAGAAGCACTATTATAGTACACAGAGTAGAGAGCTGAACTGTGATAGGATAGGGAGGAGAGAGCAATGAGAACAGATATGTGATAGGATAGAAGAGAGTGAAGAAAGAGCAGAGCTGTTGCAGGACACAGAGGAGAAAGCAGAATTGTAATAGGCCAGACAGGAGAGCACTAAGAGAGCAGAACTGTGATAGGACAGAGAGGAGAGAGCAGAACTGTGATAGGACAGAGAGGAGAGAGCAGAACTGTGACGGGAAAGCAATGAGACCAGAGATGTGATAGGACGGAATGGATTATACAGGTAATAAGGCAGCACTATTACCGATGGATAATACCTTTACTGTGCAGGAATTTGAGCCCGCACGTGATCTCCATAGCTGGGAACTCTCCAGATTTGCCCCGCAGACTCCGGTTTTGTCTCCGGGGCAGAGGATGATTCTCCAGGTGTGGGGAGTTTTAAATAAATCTCTACCAACTCCTTGCACTCCAGCCAAATTCCCCTCCTCCCCAGGCTATTTTTCAGTTTTTTTGTGTTTTTAAAGCCCCACCCCCCACTCGCGAGTAAGCCCCACCCCTTGAATCTGAAAGGGGAGAATTCAAAGAAAAGAGTAATTTATCAAACTGAAATTGTTTGGAGCTTCCTCAGTTCAGCTTTAATTAATGTAAGCACATCACCCAGAATGTATTTAATTTGCATGAAACCCATCCATACTTCACACTAGCAGAAATATTAGCAAATGTTTGATATTTAAAGGCCATATGCACAAAACAAAAGTGGAGTAATTCTGTAGTAAAACAACTTTAGCATAGGAGAGTAAAAAAAAATTTATAAATCAAGCTTCAAATGGAGATTTAACAATTTGAAAGAGGTCTCCAACATACTGCAAGAGCAATATTTCTCCCCCCACCAGCTGACGTTGCAGATGGTTTTCTTCAGAATTTCTCCACTCCTCTTTTGTATATCAGGCCCTTAATGTTTTATTTTAGTTCTCTGCCCCCTTGTGGTGACGTCACTTCCGATCTCTGTCTGGCACTGTATGTAAATATGCTAATTTGTTTTAAGTGCCAGGCACAGTAAGAATGTGATATGACTTGAATGATGTGGAGAATAAAACATTACACTACTTTGTTGAACTTGGTACATTTTTAGGCCTTACATTGTTCTTAGAAGATTCAGTGGTCCAATTTCCAGCAGACTGAATAGGTCCCCTTCAGCCAGGTGTTCCATTACAAAGCAAAATGCATCC
Source organism: Rhinophrynus dorsalis (assembly GCA_037306005.1). Taxonomy (NCBI): domain Eukaryota; kingdom Metazoa; phylum Chordata; class Amphibia; order Anura; family Rhinophrynidae; genus Rhinophrynus; species Rhinophrynus dorsalis. The sequence goes on along the minus strand of CM074721.1, from coordinate 72,409,613 downwards.
TGCTTCAGAGGAGACAGAAAGACAGAAGTTACAATGAAGAACTATGTAAGAGCAGAGTCAACACAACATGATCACAGTCCTTATTATACACATTGTATCAGTTCTATAACGATGTACTGTACACACTCTCAGATTTCTGTCATTCTGTAATGACGTACATTACTGTACAATGTAGGTAAAGGGGTTAATGCGGGGAAGTCATGTTGTAGTTACCTTGGTCTGGAAAGTCAAGTATATCTGGGTACAAAATGAGCATCCAGCCACAGCCTTCATCACCCTGCGCTCTACCATGACTTTTTCTTTGAGAAGGTGGAGCTTTTTGATCAATTTCATGGCCAACCATTCGGTAGTCGCAGAGCAGTGAACTAGCATGACCTTGTGGAGACAGAGAGAGACTAGCGGGTCACAGGTTGCTTACTATATGGGAGAGCAAATATCAGCAGGGACACATTTAATCCCTAAAATGATTGCGATCTTATGACCAAGCAATACATTTTCACCTTCTAACATCCAGGGACACAACTGGTAAATGCTAGTAGAGCTCCAGTTTATGTTTAGTCCCTTGAGGACCAAAGGGGTGTGCAAAACATTGCTAGAGGTGGAACAGTTCCTAATTGATAGAGAATTTCTCCCACCTTGCTGTGTGCCAAGAAGAATGTCTCACTAAAAACAGTAACATTCAACTTAGTAGCCTCAGACTGTTAATACAATTTACACAGACTGAGGCAGGGCACGCAGCCTGTGTCTATCTAGCTGTTATTGGACTACAACTCCCAAAATCATTAGTTGTGTGAGTATGATGGGAGTTGCAGTCTGGTTAGGTAAGTGGATGTGGGGGTCATATGAAAAAAAAAGAAAGTGGGGGTCATATGAATGGAAAACACAGGTATGATTTTGCTATTGTTTAATAATTAAATGTAAAGCCTTATAACTGATCTGGAAAGGGCATCACTTTCCTTCCCAACGGTGCCTTCCCCGAGTTCTCGATAAAAGGTAAAGTACTCAAGACTCAGGGAATTCACATTCATTGATTGTGAAACTGATGGGCAATCAGACGTTGGACTTTGTAGGGTGAAAAAATATATTATTTATAATTAATATAGAGCAGCCTCTGAATTTCAAATACATGGCATTTTCTGGACCTTACAACACCTTGCAAAGCAGTCAGTGTTTTAAGTTCATTAGTAAAGAAACTTACTAGATGAGGGTCAGTTCACAAAGGTTGCACCTTTTGTTACTCAGTGGACCTACTGTACAATGAGTTTTAATTGTCTCAGTCTCCAGTAATAGGGGTTTGGACTGAGTTGGGTGCCACTAAAGCTGTTGTTGGACTTCAATTATCATCATCATCGTGATCCATCCATTGGTAGGAGTTGTAGTCCAAGGACAGTTATATGGAAGCAAAGCAGTCACCCTGGATTTAAAACTCACACATCCGCCTTCATTCATATATCTAGACCTGCCATTATATGCTTCAAATTAACCTCACTGAGACCCAGAAAAATTTGCAATATGTTGAAAAGAAATGGATTCCACACCCCTCCGGTTCTCAAGGGGGTTAAATAACCACATTGATTGCCTTATGGAGAGAGCAAAAGATGAGCAGTCCTGGTGCATAGCAACTGCATCAAAAGACCCCCATTAATTTAAATTAGGTTTTAATCCCTCCAGTGTTAAAAAGGTCTAGAAGACATTATTTCATAGTGCACTGAAGACCTCTCGAGTATTCAGAGAGTTAAAATCCTTGTTTAAATCCATGGGAATTTAGCAAAGTCTTAATTGTCTCCTATGGTGCATTTTTGGTTTCTGCATAAGGCCACAAGGATGCTATTTCCTAATCCATAAGATAAGCCATGCAACTGATTTCATGGTTCTGCTCCTAGACTCAGGCAGTGTATTTCCCAGGTTCTGAATAAGAAATTCTATGTGTGTGTTTATGGTAGAAAAGTGAATGAGACCTGGTGGATAAAAAAAATCACACCCCTTCTATGTTTGTATTGCCCATGTTCTATAATGAGAATACGAGCATAAGGAAAAGCAGAAAAATTAGCAAAAATGCATGTGTTTATGGGAGAAATCCTATTGGTACAAAGTATTAAATATCTCCCCACATACTTTTGTCACTCACAAAGTTGGTACTAGTGACATGATAATCATGCCTATGAGTGACATGCTTGCAAGCACAAAAATCAGAGGTCAGCTGGTAGAAATTGATGGGAATGGTAGTTCAACTTGGGGAGGGCTGACAATAATTCTCAGTAGAACTGATATAGGTGTGTGGGAAGAGGCTAGGAGAGGTGGTGCATTTACCTCTCTATGTCACACCTGAAGAAGGAAATTCAAGTAGATCTGGGTACAAAATGATCATCCAGCCACAGCTCACACTGTGCTTTACCATGACTTTTTCTTTGAGAAGGTGGAGCAAATATCATAAGAGACACATTTAGGGCTCGATCCAAATGTTGGAGTTAATAATGCTGGTAGGGCAAAATGGACTGACAAAATAAAATGTCTTGGTCGGTATTCAAATGTCCTACCGGCATTGAGCACAAGAGATGTTAGGCCACAAAACTGGCGGTGTCCAAACGTCCATTTTGTACATTAAGTTCCCAAAACGCCGCTAAATACTGGCAGTTTTGGGAACTTAACAGTAAAAAAGCTAACAGTCGGTGCCTGACTTACTGCCAAGCACTGATTGTTAACTAAAGTGTCTTACACTTACCTGTTATCCACTGTCTGTCTCCATTCTTTCTTCACTTCTGTCTTCTTTCTTCTCTTACGCACCTTCCATCCAATCAGCTTTGAGTGGCTGTGCTTTAAATTGATTGGCTGGGAGGTGCGTAAGCATATCCCAACTAATGGCTGTGAGAGAATATTTAAGGGCAGGCTCAATTCCAATTCCCTCAGAGTGGAGCGGGCATTGGCCCGTGCACATGAGGAGGGGGGTCTATGGCACATGGTTCTGTCTCTGCCGCCACCTCAGCTGCCGCGCACTACGGCGGAGACAGCGGTCTACAAGCTATGTATATTTTAATCCCTTTTATTGTGGCAATGCTATGTACTTGGATTGCTTTGGACATATTTCTATGCATGGGGGCATTTTGTGTATTACAGACCCATCACACTACTGCATACCTTAACCCTTTTGTGCCCCAGAGAGGTACGCACTCATTGCTTTGCAATGCGTTGCGTACCCCTCTGGTGCTCAAATGGTTAAACTATGTATTAATGTACTGGATATTTATACATTCTACTTCTACTTGTTGTTTTGTTTTTTACACCAAGAAGATGGAAAAGAAGAAATAAGAGAAGAAAGAAGACTGAAGAGAAGGACAGAAGATGACCAGGAAGCTGAGGACTCTGCTGGACATCAGGATTAATGGTAAGTGTTACTTGTAATGGGATTATTTTTTTTTTTTTTTTAACTTAGTCGGGTTAACCCTATGAATGCCGGCAGGGTAATTATACCCCACTGACACTCATAGGGTTAATCCTACTAACGTCTGACACATTTTTCATACTTTGGATGCATTGATATGGGGCATCGGTTGTTTAAACAGCCGATAAGGGACTCAAGTTAGAAAAACGTAGGTGTTAACTTTCCTGCTATAACTTGAGTCCCTTATCGGGTTTTCATGGCTAACTCAGACATTTGAATTGCGATTTACGATGTTTTCATAATTTTTTATGGCTGAAAACACCTCTTAACTTTAACACCCGGCGGCTCTTTTTTTTGCCTGTATTTTTTCACAGCACAGGCTTTTGAATAGCTTACTCTGCTGAAAAAAAATGCAGTCGGCAGAAAAAACAGCCATCTCCAACATTTGGATTAGCGCTTAATCCCTCAAATGACTGAGAGTTTATGACCAAGCAATGCATTTTGACCTTCATTTTCAGAACTCCTACTTACCAGATCTCTCTTCTCTTCTCTGGGTGTCTCAACACTTGGTCCCCTTTGCACTTGACTTTGCTGTGGTCCCACCAAGAACCAAAGGCATCTGCAAACATTTTTCAAGGGGGGGGATAAGCCATAATAGGAACCCCAATTCAGCCCATCAAGCCCCTCCCTCTTGCACCCCCTCCAGACGTCCATGCCAAGAACTTTCTTTTTACTCATTTGCTCCAAATTCTCCTCCAGTTGCCTTTTGCGGCCTCTCGCCTTCTTGAACTTTTTCACTCCACTACTAATATTGCTTTGTAAAGCACAGATAACAAAATAGACTTGTAGTTTCTCCTAACCTGCACTTTTAGGTAGCCGGATAGGTCTAAAGATATAGTGAAGCTGTTCAGAAGTGACAGTGAAGTGACAATGTTCTGTGAAGCTACTGTTGATTGTAATGAGCACTTAAAGTGACATATGCATTGTATAACATACATCAAAAGAATGAATCTGCAAATATGATCCAACACAACAGAGCATAGAGGGGTGCCGAACATTGAAAGGCATAGACTACAAAACTCGAATGACCCCAGGCAACCTCTCTGTATCGCCATAACTCTGTGAGTGGGTACAACCTTAAAACATTCATTAAATAATAAATCCACCCATAAATGTACCCCATTCACAAAATAGGCAACCGAGAAAGTATCTGGAATACCACCAGGGGATGAAAGCTCATATATATGTGCCTATATGATAAAAAAAACAAAATATGTGTCATTATTCAACATAATAACACTATCTTACAGGATAAATGAAATGAGCATGAATCCCCATATAATGAGAAGAAAAACACAACCTCTATGCTCTGTTGTGTTGGATCATATTTGCAGATTTGTTCTTTTGATGCATGTTATACAATGCATATGTCACTTTAAGTGCTCATTTGTTAAAAGTATGCAGATGCTGGGGTTCCATTAACCCCTTAAGGACCAGGAAAATCTGAGGTCGTTTTCACTTAAGGACCGGAGCAATTCTGACCTTTTTGACTATGTCTTTGTTCAACAGTGTTTTCCCTCTAAGTCTTTTATTCCACCCCATAAATTATATACTGTTTTTTTAATCACAAATAGGGCTTTCTTTTGATACCCCACATATATGGATAACCCACCATTTACTTTATGAAAATGTAAAAAAAGGTTAAAAAAAAAAAAAAAAAAAGTAAAAAAAACACCATTTTTGTTTTTTCTCTTGGGATCAATTGGGCACAAAGGGTTACATTTTTATGGAGACTGCATGAAAAGTATGACCGTCAGTCATACCTACAAAATGTGCAGTTTAAAGTGGCCACTGTCCCCCCTGTGTGAAAATCCCCATGTCCCTTTTTCCCACCCTATTTTGTCACTTTTTTATCCCTGATATTTGGCGGTGTGTATAAATGTATTACATGACTCCACAACAATCACACTTCCAATATTGTTTAATGATATGTTTTGTTTTTTTTAAATAAAATTTTTTTGGTAAAAAAAAAAAAGTGTGTTGTGTTTAAAAAAAAAAAAAAAGAAAAAAGTATATCATTGCAGGTCAAAAATTAACCTGCATTTAGCCAGCCTCCTGCACCAGCAGTGAAGAGGTTAATACACCCAGCTGCTGTATTTTCTTTTACCACTAGATGTCTCCTCTCTACTTCTCTCTCCCTTACTTTGATAGCAAGGGAGACAGAGGTAGAGGAGACACTCAGGGCTAGATTTAAAGCCAGCCGTTAACATAGCTGGCAACATATCAGATGATAGATCTGATACCGATCTGATACTGTTGCCTTCTTGACCCTTTGAGTGCCATGGTTAGTCCATAGTTAGAATTTAGCACTTACAGTGGATTCTAAGCGCTAAGTTCTAATTCATATACTCACACACACACACACTCATCTTATTCCCCAGACACACACACACAACCACAATTAATCCACCCATGTGAAATATTGAGACACACACCAATAAACTACATGTAGACTGCTCCGGGCTGAAATGTGCTGTAGCATCGCAACGCATCTCAACACCGGAGCAGGCTATATGCAACACAAAAGTAATGAATTAAACTTATGCTCATTTGATATAGTAATGAAGAGAAAACAAGTAAATATTGAAAAGGGCCCCTTTTTATTGAATTAAACATAGATGTGAAACATACATGTTCTGATACATTACAACGCCTGAGATATTTAACACAAGTCATGACAAACACAGTTATATATATTTAATACAAATCATTAAACACATACTAAAACAGGTTATTTAGGAAGAAGAACAAGGTACAAACTGAAATTGTATTAGTGAAAATGAAGTATTACTATCCCTTTAATACTGATATATTTCTTTTTTTCACAGGGAGAAGGCCGAAGACTTAAGAAAGAAGACAGAAGGATGAGAGGAAAGAAGAGAAGGACCAGCAAGCTGAGGACTACGCTGGACATCAGGATTAATGGTAAGTGTAACTTGTAATGTGATGTTGTTTTTCACTTAATTGGATTAACCCTATGAATGCCAGTGGGGTAATTATACCCTGCTGGCACTCACAGGGTTAATTCTTCTAACTTTTGACACAATTTAGGCACTTTGAATGTATCGATGTGGGGCTTGGGACCCCATATCAATACATCTACTGAGGACTTTGGTTTTTTTTGCCAGTTAACAGCTGCGTTAGCTGGCAAAAGATCCGATAAGGGACTCTACGCCTAACAAATCTGGGTCTTAAATTTTAGCCGGTAATGAGTCCCTCTTTGGATCTTTTTCAACTAACGCAGTGTATTGAATGGCAAAGTGGAGAGGTTGTTTTTTGTTTCTGTGGGCCAAAACACGTTAGTGTAGCGGCCGGTACACTGGATGAACTGCTGTTAGCAGTTCATTACATGGCCCTTTGAATGGCCTACTGCATGTAAAGACACCCGTTAGTCTTTTTTTTTGGCTAACGGACGCCTTTAAATCTAGCCCTCAGAGTCAGCATGCTTTGCATGTTGCCTCTGTTTCTCAGAATGCCGGTACATTTGATTGCTGCTACGGCGATCACATGAATCGGCACAAGCAAGAAGAGCTGAGACTGAATGCTCCGGTCTCAGAGCGCTCAGTCTCAGTCTGGAATTAATGATAGCAGCATGCACGGAGGCATGGGTCCTTAAGGGGTTAAATCAAGCAAATTGTTGAATGGGGGATGGTGCAACACTGTTTTACTTCCTGTGTTTGTAAACAATTAGCGGTGTATCAGACATTATTTAACACAGTGAGTTTTAGTGTGTTCCTCGAGTCTATGGATAAGCGCTGCAAAGTGTGAAACGTGTTAGACGGTGGTTTGAGGCAACCAACATTTTCATCTATGTCCCGCTACCATTGCCTTTCCATTCTGGACTATTGTTTAAATCTTTATATTAAAGAGGTGTTTTATCGATTTTCAAGAACGTATACGTTATTTTCGTGTTTAAAGCGGCACTTTCATCCGCTGTAAAGTCGCCCTGCTATAATTAAGCAGTTAGCGACTAGCTTTAGAATATATATTTTACCTTTCAAAAGTAGCCCAATCTAAAGAAAACCATCACTGAAGGAGACCAGAACCCAGGCTACAGCGCAGACGTCTTGTCTGCACACATGCGCCGTCGGTCCCAGTCTCCATTGAATAGACTGCAGTGCATCATATGGTCACCGGAAGGGACTGACAGCACAGGCGTGCAGACTGATCTAACCCGGCCGTCAGTCTCCTACAATTACTGATTTCTTTAGATTAGACTACTTTTGAAAGGTAAAATATATATTCTAAAGCTAGTCGCTACCTGCTTAATTATAGCAGGGTGACTTTATAGCGGATGAAAGCGCGGCTGCATCCATTTGTATCTATACTTAGGAAAAGGCTGTTCTTCTCTAGACTTCCCAAAGGAGTATCAAACACATGTAACATACCGGTCTGTGGGGCTTGTGTGGGGAAAAAAAAGCTGTTCCTCAAAGTACATGTTTATTGTGAATAAAACCCTTAAAACATTTAAAAACATTTAGAATTACACCAGGTCGTCTCACAGCACACACTCTGCTTTATCACAATAAACTTATGGCTTCATTTATTGGAGGAACAGTTTTTCTACACAGGACCCACAGACCGGGGGTACCTGAACAGAGACGGGCTGATTATCTCTGTATGCCTACTTGTTTTGAGGTAACATATTTGACCTCCTACCATGTTTACATGTAAGTACAAGTCTGAATTTTTTTTTATTACCTTCATTGGATAATAGGTACTATAGGCGCCTTCTTGGTTTTTCTTATTTTTGCTTCCTTTTAGCTTTGCAATCCCACCATTGCAGGATATCTGCTTTGGAAACATCAAGACTTCCAAAATATGGGACAAAGCCTGAATAGCATATAGAGTGAATAAAAATTCAGGTCGTTCTTTCTGTTAGTTTTAATTTTATTCTCTTCATTTGTTTGGGCTGGATGTTAATCCCTTAACGACTGGCCGCGCAGGCACGTGGCAGTCACTAAAGGACCACGGAGCGTTTTTTTTTTTAATTTCGATTCCGGACTCCCCGAACGGCGTGCAACCGCGGGGGGAGTCCGGAATTCCATGACGGTCATAGTACGTCATGAGTCGTTAACTCTGATCAACTCATGACGTACTATGATGGTCAAGGGTCATTAAGGGGTTAATACAGAGGACAAAGCACATGTGTTGTGGAGCGTTTTATCACTGCAAAATGTTTACTCTCTTTTCTTACTAGGGATAGATCACAAGTGGTAACTTAGGGTCCCACAAACTTTTTCTCACCAACCTCATACTTATAGACAATGACATTTATGAAGTCTATACAGTATTATACCAGAAAACATAACAGATGAGAGTTGGTACCGTGTTAGCCGTAGAAATACAGGAGGCACAGACAGCCTCCCAATTTGAAACAACTGATGGTGAGGAGTGCCCTGAATAAAAATACAAAAAATGGCACATCTCCCTGCCTAAAAAAGAGATGTGAAACTTGTGCAAACATTTACACCATGGACAACATACCAATTCCAAACACCCAGTTACACCATAAGATCAATGGTACCTTCACCTGTAAATCATTCAATGTAATATATCTTATCATGTGTGCAAAATGCCCAACAGCTCTGTATGTGGGAGAAACTGGACAAGCACTACATAGGAGATTTAATTCCCACAGATCCAGTGTTAATAACAAAAAGACAGAGACACCAGTGGGAGAACATTTTTGCCAAAATGGGCACAGTGTCAAGGATATTAAGTTAACTGTATTGATGGGACTGTTCAGCACTCAGAGGGACAGAAAGGTATGGGAGGTAAAATTAATGTTAAAATTTAATGCAATTTGTAGTGGTTTGAATAGGGATAAGGAATTCCTGTCAAAATACAATTTAGTTGATTGACCTTTCCAACAGACCCAAGAGCATCGTAAATACCTCTAAAGCCTCATAGGAAGAGTGCAATTTACCATTGACTGATCAAAGATATGTGGATCTGGACTGCATTCTGTTATCTGATTTCCATGCTAAACAATGTGATGTGTACTTGTATATAAGAGAGATGTTTTCATATTTATCTGTATAACATGCCTGAGGAAGAGACCTAGGGCTAGATTTAAAGGCAGCCGTTAAACCAGCCGCTAAGTGAAAAAGGCACATCGCTCGCAAATAATACAGGAGTTACGGCAGATTCAATAGGTACTCTACGAGAATAGCTATCGAGCGTAGACACACAAAAAACACGTAACACAAAAGCCTTTGTCGCTCATATTAATGCACAACGGGCAGCCAAATCACACGATAACTGCGCTCAAAACAACATCTAACATAACGGCTAGCAACCATGATTGATGCCAAAACAAATTCAAACACACAGCCAATCACAAAGCCCCAATGTATCAAATAACTTCAAATACACCTATATATACCCAAAAATAACCGTCACACACTGTCTGTTATCGAGTTCTTCAGAGCCAGATATTAGGACCCAGGAGCGGAGGATAGTGATCAGAGAGAGGGAGACAGGCGCGTTCATTGGAGGTAGAGGAGTTTTGCAGTTTGGAGAGAGGAGAGAGGTGCACTAAATATACACATATCACACTTTTGCACATATCACATACACACATACAAAAACATACACATACATACACATAGTCCTTTTAATTTATAATACCTTACACATTTTACTTTTTATTTTGACAGTGTGAATCTGTGAGTGAAAGTGTATGACACAGAGTGAGTGGATCGAGTGTGTCTGTGAGGGCCTGTGGGAGTGCCTGGGTGTGACTGGGTGAGTGATGGCCAGGAGAGGAGGACAGGAGAGAGGGATGGGGAGAGTAGTGGAGGAGGAGGAAGCTCAGGAGGGGATCCCTCAGCAGAGCAGGAGTGGGAGAGGGAGATCCGCAGGGCGGAGGGGGACCCGGGCCACAAGAGCAGGCACACAAAGAAGAGGGACAGAACCTGCAGTGGGACGAGGGGTAGTTCCTGGGGACCACCACACACAGGCAGGTTCAGACCAGGCAGGGCACTCCGGCTCTGAATCCTCCCATGCCGGAGCTGATGAGGGCAGGATCAGGGATCCCAGATATACTGAGGAGGAGAACATGGCTCTCGTGGAAGCTGTCCTGGAGAGGCAGAGTGTTCTCCACCCGACGGCAAAGGTCCCTGGCCTGGCAGCGAGGAGGAAGGCAGCCTGGAATCAGATCTGCAGCGGGGTGAACATGGTGGCTACATGCAGGCGGGACGTGGAGTCTGTGAAGAAGAGATGGGGCGACTGCCGGAGGGTGGTCAAGAACAAGCTGTCTGACATAGCCAAGCAAGCCCGAGGCACCGGAGGTGGCCCATCTGTGCCCATCACATTCTGCGGCTGGGAGGAGATGGTGCGGCAGAACATGTCCCCGACCATGATCGAGGGGGTCGTGGGAGGAACTGACACTGGGGATGAGAGGAGCCTCCACACTACCGGTAAGTGCAACACTACATAACCACACACTACAGCAACCAGCACCAGCTGCACACACAGTCACACCTCAACACATGTCCATCACTCAGCCATACAACTGCACCAACACAGCACCATGAGGGTTAAAAAAAGGACACAACACCTGGACAAATGGCAACGTCCAATTTGGGACAAACCTGTCAAAGTCCTACTTCAACCCTCTTGTCGCTGTGCTCATTACACACAATACACAAACCGTCATGTTCAAAATGTCGACTGTCATAGATTATCACTGTTCACACACAATGTCACCCATGTCCCCACCCCCACCCTAACCCCTTGAGTGCTAGAGGGATCATCAATGCATCGATCAACAATGCATTGGCAACCCCTCTGAGACTCAAGGGGTTAACCTGACAACAAACAAGTCAATAGGACAACGATCACATGCTACACAGGGGACATTCACTAAGCGGTGACAAACAGATGGTGGACACAAAGTAACCCTCACACACCCTCACTTCACCAGTACCAGTGTTAGTCCATGGAGAATATGTCAAAACAAGAATCAAGTTCATAGGGTCCCATTGTACAGACTCCATGGAAAACACTGGAAATGGGGAAAGGAGATCACTGGAGAAGTCACCATCATGTTCACTTCATCAGTTCTACATCACCGCTTACTGAATCACAAAAAGGGGGCATCAGGTCACACATCACAGTGTCACACAGAATAAATGCTTGTAGGTGCAACACACAGGCCGAAAACTATTTCACAGAATTCAAGCTGGAAAAAGTAGGCATTGGTGTTGTGGCTGCAATCATTTACTCTGACTTGAAAGTACATATCCCATATCTGATTCCCACATGGATCCACAGGGGTGCTGATGCCATGGATGGATGGTACACCAGCATCTCTATGCAGGATACACATGGGAAACAAATAGCAAACATTGTACCTTGGTCACCAACAGGCCATGACTGATGGATATCTAGGACTGAGTACGGTTGCCTCACACAGAAGGATGGATGGGCTCATACACAGAGAAAAAACAGGCCTCAATCAAAGATATCCCTCACTACTGGCTGGATTGTTGCTCTTAGGATTCAAATGTTACTAAATATGTTCCAACACGATGTGAACACAGAGATCACTTCACTGGATGTGATTGCCTTACTGGCCAGATATGTGCACCCAACACAAATCAACCTACATTGCTACCATCCAAATACACATACATAGTATATCACACTCTACATAGATGGGATATACGAGGTATGTTCATATCCATCATATCAATACAATGTCTTGTTGGATGGGTGCACATATATAGCCAGTAAGGCAATCACACCTAATGAAATGCTCTCTGGCATCACATCTTCGAAGGAAATTACTGTATCCATATGAAGGGTACATATCCACATACATATATGACCATTTCTACTTGTGTGTCACTGTAATGGGATAGCAATGGGTAATGTCATCATGATGTCATATCATTGCCATCGTTAAAAGACGTGTCTTGATCTAAGTCTCATCCCTCCAACACTCATGGTTATACAGATATTGCTCTATGTGACAGGTGAAGATATCCATCATTTGACCACACGGAGGCTCTTCAGCAGAGCCAAAGTCGCAACATATTGAGAGAAATACCTCTTTGGAATGGTCCACAGAGTGTGCTTGTAAACCATGCACACCCTGTACACCATTCCAATTAAGTATTGTTCTCTAAATGGGGCGATTTTGGCTCTGCTGAAAAGCCCTCGTGTGGACAAATGACTGAAATCTCCATCTGTCACATAGAGCAATATCTGAACAACCATGAGGGTAGGAGGGATAGGACTAACAGAGAACAACATCTGTTCCTACAATGTCTACAATCTGACATCAAGGTGGACTTAACCTTTACCATCCCCCTGGAGGGATAGCCATCCCTACAAGTTGTGAAGACAAATATATGTTGTTGGATTCCCCCCCCCCAGTTAAACAATGGTATTCCTACTGCTGAAAGGTGTGTTGATTCAAAAGGTATCACAGCTCAGACATGGATATGTCAGGGGCAATTTCCCAGTGGCCTGGTATTGTACAGTGGTGCTGTTACTACACAATCATATGGACAGCTCTGGTACAGGGACCAGATATCTACATGGGAGGGTGTAGCAACAGCCCCACTGTACTATTTCTGGACACTGTGATATTGCACCTCAAAATGAAACCTTCACCAGTAATAACTCAAACAACACCTTTCAGCAGTGGGAGTACCCTTGTTTACCCAGGGGGATTAACCCAAATACATATATTTTTCTTCAACACATATCAAAGTATAACTGTCTCCACAAACATATGGCTAAGGTCACTAATCACAACATCTTCTTCCTCCACACAGCTTACAGCCGTCAAGCCCAGCGGGAGACAGTGGAGGAGGCTATGTCACCCCCCAGTGAGGAGGACACAGAGGAGGGGACCAGCCGGTGGTCACTTTACCCACCATCACCATCCCCTCCAACACAGGCTGCACCACCACCTACTGCACCCCTTCAAGCTGCACCACCACAGGCTGCACCACCCCTTCAAGCTGCACCACCACAGGCTGCACCACCCTTTCAAGCTGCACCTCCCCAGTACAGTGGCTGGATGCCACAGGAGGAGAGGTGGACATATCCATCCACCTCCACCAGCTACTACCCTCCATCAGCAGCACCACCACCACAAGGGAGACAATGGCTGCCAGGGACAGTGGCCACCACCCAATATGGGCCATATTCCTCACACATCAACCCACCCTCCTGGATGGCTTCACAACATGCCCCAAGGTATGAGCTCCAGCGCCCCCTACCCAGGGACATTTTCACACCTCCAGCAGAACACACATCTTTGGGCAGCTCTGCATCACTTGATGTGGTGGGCATATGCCCATCATCTGCACCAACCACTCCAACAGCAGCCACAGCACCCTCAACAGCAGCAGAGGAGGAAAGAGCACCCTCAACAGCAGCAGAGGCGGAAAGAGCACCCTCAACAGCAGCAGAGGAGGAAAGAGCACCCTCAACAGCAGAGGAACAAAGAGCACCCTCAACCGCAGCAGAAGAGGCCCTTCAAAGAAGACTACTCCGGTCAAGCAGAAGTACAGACAGCAACATCACCAGGAGCAGGAGGCAATCCAGGAGGAACATTGCCCAATTGGAGACCAGAATCCAAGCCCTGGAGTCGGAGGTGGCCAGGGGGAACACACTACTCCACCAGCTCAGGACTGGTCTCATGGACATGTTGACACAGGTCCTTGTGGAGTTAAGGGAGATCAACCGCAGAGAGAACCTGAGGATGGAGAGGGCGAACTTGCGTTCCACCGAAGGGTCTACTGCAACCACCACCCCCTCCAGTGTTACCCCTGAAGCAACACCTAGGGGGCAGAGGGTTACCAGGAGATCCACAAGGGCATCCACCTCTGGCACCCAGGCTAAGGCCCCCCACCCAAAGAAGAAAAAATGAAAGGCCCAACCTGTTAAGTTTCCCCTCAATAAAGAAACCATTTTTTTTATTCCAGTCTGATCTGTTGTGTCTTCAGTTATGGATTGGGTGGCAGGGTTGTCTCCAATGCATTGCCATACAATGCAGTGAACACAACCTCTGCCTGGGTGAAATGTTTGTGGGATGCTACAGCATGGGTTCACACAAACCCATGACCCTGGGCATGCCTCCCCTTGCGTAAAAGGCCTGCTTGACTGTATCCAGTCCATGTCGGTGGTGGGAAAATGTATATAGGTACTGGCCTTGCTTTTGAGGGCTGGCAGGACCTGGGCCAGCACTCTGGAGAATGTGGCCTGTGACATGCCAGATGCGTAACCCTCAGTGGACTGGAAGGCCCCGCTTGCCATGAAGTGTATGGCACAGAGTAGTTTCTGCAGGCCAGTTAGGGCATGGTTGTGGATGTAGATGGGATCCACCTGCTCCTTGATGACCTCATACAAGGCAATGTTGCTGTCAGGCCTCAACCTGTAGCGATCAATGACCTCGTCATCAGTCATTCCAAAGAGGGTGACCCTTGGGCGGTATACCTTGGGCCTTGGTGGTCGTCTTTACATCCTCTGCCCTCCAGGTGGGGATGGACTCCTGTGTGGCTGCTGAGCCAGAGCCTCCTCACATGCAACAGGTGAAGGCTGTTGATGAGGGGTGCTTGGAGGTTGCTGATGTTCCCTAGCTTTCTCCCTTGCACACCTTCTCCGCAGTCTTTGCAACAATATGTAACCCAACATACTGTTTTTTTTTCTTTCTCTCTCTCTCTCTCTCTCCCCCCTCCCTCCCTCAGTAGAAAACAAGCCACGAGTGAGTGTGTTGAGTTGTCCCTTTAAGTAC
This sequence comes from Rhinophrynus dorsalis, assembly GCA_037306005.1. Classification (NCBI taxonomy): domain Eukaryota; kingdom Metazoa; phylum Chordata; class Amphibia; order Anura; family Rhinophrynidae; genus Rhinophrynus; species Rhinophrynus dorsalis. The sequence continues at coordinate 72,394,416 of CM074721.1, read as the reverse complement.
TTGCTAGGGCATTGTGTAGGTGTGGTGATGAGGTGAGTGCTAACCAATGGTGAGTTGTTTTTGTCCAGGTAAGTGTTTGCAGGTGTGTGTGTGTTATAAGATGTGGTGTGTTGTTCTTGTTATATGTGTGCCATTTGCGGGCGTGCAGTTGTGGGGTGCAGGTCGCGTGTTGATGTTGCCCAGGTGAGCTTCTATTTGCAGGTGTCCGCTTTGTGTGATAATCCCCATTGTTCCGTGCCATGTTGTATTGTTGTTTTTTTGTGTATCGTTGTCCCTGTGGTGTTGGTTATTGTTGTGTGTGGAGTGATTTGTGTTGTGTGTGCATGTTTTTGTGTTGTTTTGGCATTGCACGGGTTAATTTTCCCATTTACATGCTTGTGCGGTAAGCATTTTGTGCATTTTCCTATGTAACGGGTGTTTTTGTTTTGCCCGTTAAGTGTCTAACGTGTGAGAAAAGTAGGTCTTAACTTTTTGCCGTTAGAGGTGTCTTTTTTTCAGCCGTTATCAGTACCGCAAGCCTTTGAATAGCTCTGGGGTATGTTGTTCCATGCGTCTGAATGCACGTAAGTGTATCGGCCGTAAGGATTCTGCAACTGCCGTTAGCTGTTCTTTAGACGGATCTTTGAATTGCAACATGACTCTTAACGCACCCGTTAGTGATTTTTTTTACTATCGGCTGCCTTTAAATCGAGCCCCTAAGGTCTTGAAAGCTTGCATTTAAATCTGCTTAGTTAGCCAATAAAAGGTATCAAAAACTATATTTGCCACCAGAAAACATAAACAGAGTCTCGGTGCATAGCTATAGTATGGAAATAATCCAAATCTTTGTACAGTCAGTCATTATTCATCAAATAAAAGTATTTCACTTCTTGCCTTTCCTAATAAGAATATCTACTTACCTTACTACAGGCAGAAATTACTAATGGCCCCTATGAAGTTTTCTCTTGTGCCTTTTCAAGATATAATATCTATTATCGTTCTGGATTCTGTTGCAGATACTAAATGTTAACACCCGTTTTATAATTTTCTTATTGAAGTCTATGGGGAAAACTGGAGATAAAAGCAGTGATAAAATTAGCACCTGTAATAGAATCCAGCCCCATCTCTGTGAAGACACAGGACCTTAAACCTTGCTCACTGCACACGGTAATCCTAACCCTTTAACCCAATGAGTGCCAGAGGTGTATCCTCTGTATTACTTCACAATGCAGTGGATACCCCTCTGGTACTGAGAGGGTTAAAGACCAGAAGTCCGTGTAACACATTGTTTCACAATATGTTCCACTCACTCTAGTCCTTAAAGGGTTATATTTTCTCATGCCCTCTGTCTGCCTCAGTTTGAAAGAAAAAAAAAACTGTCAAATCCCCCCTCCATGGGCTTTAAAGGGGAACATTCACATTACACAAACTTGTGTCCACTGGCTTATTAGTAGTAGGGTGACCAGACCACATCTTTAACCCTTTGAGTGTCAGAGGGGTATGCAATGCATTGCTTTGCAATGTGTTGCGTAACCCTCTGGCACTCAAAGGGTTAACCGGGGACACACATGAAAAATGCATACTGCAGGGCTGCTTTGATTTCAGTGCAGTCCTGAAATATGCCTGTTTCCTATGTGTCCCCTGTTAAAGGTCTAGTCAGCCTAATTAGTAGTAGCATGGTAGACGGAGCTTGCTGTAATGTTACACCACATAAATATAACAACGAAGGGAAGCATGATCGCGCTCCCTGGGGCAGCTGGGAGGGAGGTGGGAAGTCCTGCTCGGCTATGCTGCACAGACTGTGTGCCGCACAAGGTGTAAGTGCCTGATTATAAGTTATAATTCTTTCAATGCTAGGTAAGAGTTAAAAAAAAAAAAACCAACAACGCTAACTTAGTTTTACTAATGAAAGCCAATGGATGCAAGTTTCTCTCTGTTTCTTACTAGGGATAGATCACAAGAATGTTCCCCTTTAAACACTTGAATGCTTGAAAGGTCTCCAGTGTATTCCTTTGCAATGCATTGGAGACTTCTATAGCATTTGAGTTGTTAATTAGATTAGTGGATCTTTAAATTATTCCCCTGTGGTGCCTTTGATTTGGGCCAGCGTTGCTCTACTTTTCTTATGAACTTAGGGCCCATAGATCAGCCTCAGGTACCCAATCTCCAGGGTCCCATCTCCCCCAGCTACTTCCTGTGTGCACTGATCTTCAGGGATAGGAGCCGAGGCCTCTCATCAGTACTGTTGGTTAACCAGCTCACTGACAGGATTGCAGACCATAGCCTACCTCACCAGACCCTTAAATTGCACTCACCCCAAGCCTCAGAAAGGGCATCCATGTTACTGAATAAGAACCATACCCCCCTTTGTGATTAAACACAGGTGCCAGCTCTTCTCGCAAAGCAATGCAATGCACACCACTTTGGCACTCAAACTGAGGAGTTCAGCTGTGTGTTTTTAACCCCTAAATGGTAGAGGGTTCTCAAACACATTACTTGACTGGCATTTAAGTGTTTAATCCTTTGAGTGCCAAAGGGGTTGTGACGGTACCAGGATTTACTGGACCCTTTTGGAGTCATCTGTTCCTGAACCGCCGCTGCTGCTGCCCCTCTTCCACCTCCGGCTGGAGCCCTGCTTCTTCCTGGTGGTCATGACGTCCTGATACTCAGGCAAGAAAAACTGGATGCTGCCTCTGGACAGACTGGCAGAACTAGTGAATTTAGCTGCAGAATCCTAGGTGGGGTTTCCAGAGGCCCTATGCCAGTAGACCGGCGTGGCAAGTGAATTCGCTCCTGAAGTGGCTAAGGTGAGAATCCCCAGCCCAAGCCCCCTCCAGAAACACAGCCAAGACTTGTATTAAGGAGGGTAGAACAGAACAGCTTTATTGATGAAACACACTGCGTATATACACTTAGAGAAACTCTTATCAAGATTAGAATGTAAACTAGTGCTTAGGACAGTGTTGTTATGCTTGACCAATCAGATAATGGCCTACATTTCCAGTCACTCTTATCACGATAAGAATGCAAAGTAGGGTTTGAAAAAAGGGCATTTTGACTGGACCATAATAACTTCCCCTTATTGGTCAAGGAAGCACAGCATGAGTCAATCAACATTCCAATCATTCCCTAGCCAGGTTACACAGATCTGAAGTATACTGTAAGCAAGCCAGAGTGCTGGGCATACATTTTAATTCCTCTGTACTCTGGCTCCCAACTATCAAATCCCTTTACAGGACTTACAGTATTACATCACACAAACTATTACATTATGTCATACAATGTACAATATAGTGATCAATATTTCAGGTGGTATAGTCCTAAATCACTCCATCTGGTGACAGGGGTGTGCATTGCCTAGCTTTGAGAGAGAACCTGTTATGCAGAATATATTTTATATCAGTGAAAAGAGTATAATACCATTTATGTTGATCATTTTTCTCTGCAGGGTGCTAAGCATGTTTTCACACTTTTGTTGCCACTGACAGTAAAATGACAACTTTAGGTATCCTTATGTGAACAAGCCACACATGTCATACACAAGCTTTGCAAGCAGACCCTGCACTTTCAAAAGATGCAATTGTTTTATAGGATATCCCCTAACATAACCAAGAAATGTGACCCATATTTTTTATAATATAAATTCCAGTAAAGTAAATGACAAACAAGTGTCCAGGAGTGTATTTTTTAATATGTCCCACTAACAAATGTTTATTGATCTTAGTATTAACATTTCTTTCTAAAACACACATTTATGTTTTTATACTTAGGTCTACTGATTAAAATTAGGAATTGAAAAACATATAATATTTTTTCCATTTTCAACCATTCTGCATTTTAGTCACAAAAGAAAATAAATAACCATGTAACCTTACATGCTATATACTCTTTAAAAGAACACAAAATCACAATTTCAAGACTGGTCCTTGGTATTTTTACCTCAAGGTGGGTTTGATATGAAATCTCCAGAAAATTGTGCTATAGCAACAAAAAGAACCTTTTTTCATATTTAAACTCTTTCAAATATACTGAATGCATGTAAAAAAGCATATAATGCCATATTAGGTTGTGTAGCTAGAAACCTTTTGAGTAAAATGGTAACTATCAGCATGAGTTGACATACCATGGGGGGTGCCAGGACTTCAAAACTGTGCAGACCACAATCTGTCGGTTTTGTTGGTTTAATTCGATATGACATACTTGTACCTAAATGCTTTTAAGAACTACAAACAAGGAGAAAAGGTAACCAAGGCATACCATTTTGGATCGAAGACAACCCACTGCATCAAATGAGGGGTCACTCTCACCCTAACCTTGTGTGCACAAATGCTTCCAGAAGATGGTACTAAAGGAAAAAAAGTATGCATTCTGTTTACATTTCTATCTCTTCAAAGGTACTGAATGCTGTGAAAACTTGAAAAATGTCTACTGTATTCATTAGCAGCTGAATTCCAGAAAGAAATTACACCTCATTGGTAAGAAACCACTCTTACAAAAAAGTGTGGTTTTTTGTACACTCTTCAAATTTGACTTTTCTGTACTAAAATGGTTGCAATACCTACAGAGAGAAATTACACCCACAGGTAAGAAAAGGTACACAAGGCATAACATTTTACAAAGTAGACAACCAGCTATATCAAAAGAGGTACTGTTTCCTTTCTACTCCTAGGCTAGTGTACACCAGTGACTGCAGAAAGTGGCACTATGGGAAAACACAGACTCTCAACATTCCAACAAGGCCACCCTGAATTTTTTAGGATGTAGGAAGTCTGAGCTCCATTAGAGCTATGTATTGCAGAGTACACTATGGGAAATATCCTTAACAGTTTTAGAGGGTGTTCTGAGGACATTTCCCATAATGTCCTTAGTATCAAATAGATTAAGGATTATTTAAGTATTTTGTTAAAAACCCTTCCTCTCTCTTCATTTCAATGCTATGCCTCAATCATAGAACAGCTCTGTCTCAGTCTCTCCCAGAATTCACTGAGATCATCTCACGGGTCTTTGTTGTCACCTAGGCAAACCTATGGTTAAAATGTAATTTTTATTTTTTGGGAATGCACATATACATTTATGTAGAAGTTTGTGTGTTTAACAAAGGGTTCAAGGAAAAAAAAACATCCAAGCCTGAAACAATAAATAACAATAAATAACTCCCAGCAAGGCAGTGATGATCTTACTCCTGGTGAAGCTGCAGGATGTTGTAGCCTAAACTGTCCAGACCTTGGATGGATGAGTATCACGGTGCCCGTGATTGCTGCCTTTACATGTCAGTTACCTGTAGGGGGCTCTCCACTGGCTGCTTGCCTTCAGCCCACCCTGCATTGTCTATTTAGACTGAGCTTGGGCACTCTTTGGTTGCCCTTTCGAGTTGTCTCTATGCTGTTTGCACCTGCATTGAGTTCCTGAGCTTCCTGGGCCTTGTCGCTGTTCCTGCTTGCCTGTGGTCATCCAGTTCCTGCTTCCTAGTCGCCTGGTTCCTGCATCCGTTCCTGATCCGGTTGGAGTTGCTGTACCTGTTGCTGTTTCCTGCTACCGTTCCAGATCCGGTTGACCGTCTGCAGAGCTGTACCTCTTCATCCTCGGCTGGGTTCCTGCTGTATCATCTACCGGGTGCCTGTCTTATCCTGTAGAGTCACTGGTTATTCCGGTACGCGGGTACTGGTATGCTCCACTTATCGGTAGCTGATTGCACTCACAGTACCGGTTGTGACTGTGGTACGCTGCTTGTATTTGTTCCATTCATGTGTGGCTGGTAGTCTACTCCGTCTGTATATCCAGTGGGCCTTGCTTGTCATCTTAGGCCACCTGTGCTGCCACCATTGTCAGCAGCCTAGGCTGCCTTGCCCGGTATTGGTAAGGCCGGTAGAACCTGATCGTTTCCATTCCTCCTTGGGTTGCCTTACCCGGTATTGTCAAGGCCGGTAAAGCCTCATTACTCACAGTCTCTGTTTCTTGGCTGCCGTGCCGGTATATGGGCAGGGCCGATAGAGCCTTCACTATTCGTGGTACCTGTCTCCAGGCTGCCTTGCCCGGTATATTGGTAAGGCCGATAGAACCTGTTACCATCTTGTGCCAACTAAGGTTGCCTTACCCGGTATTGGCAGGGCCGGTACAGCCTGTATCTCATCCCATGTATCAGTACTATGCTACTATGTAAATCGCTCTATATATATTGTATGTGTATGCTACCCAATAGGGTTTTCTTTAACTTTTCAATAAAGTTGTGTTTTTACCTAACTCTGTGTCTGAGAGAGGGAAAAATATCACTGAGTGTGGTGAGGGAGGAAGTCCAGCCCATTTAATGATAGAAATGTTTGCTACAGACAGGAGTAAGGGAGAAAACCTAAGATTATCATATAAAATAATTTGTTACAAAGTTTGTAACAACGCAGTTGTGCACAGTAGAGACTGCCCGTGAAGAGGCTGATACAGAGCGGGGCACTCCAAAGGAGCATCCAGCTCTGTATCAGCTGCGGCGCAGTCAGTCTCTACTGTGCATGACTGCACCGTGACCGGTTGGTACTGCATCAGCCGCGGCGTGGGCAGTCTCTATTGTGCATGACTGCCCTGCGACCAATTGGCAGTGGCACTGTGGCCCGTGTAACAGTCTCTTAAACTAGTAGTTATATATTCCAGTTTTGTTTATTGCAGTAAAATAACTCATTGTTTAACCCCTTAACGACCCTTGACAGTCATAGTACGTCATGGGTCGATCTGAGATAACGACATGATATGTTCACTTTAACATTATTCTGGGGTCAGCACATTTGATATGAATGTGAATATTTTTCAAGGAAGAACTGGATGGTTTATTAATTCTGTCTTGCATGCTTAATTTAATATTTCTTGGAAAAAATGTAATAAACTGTGAATTAAAACAAAAAGCAGGGATGACCAGCATACCTGAGAACCCTCTTGTCCCGAGCCTCAGGAGTTCTCCTAAGGTCTGTGTGTGGGAGTGTCCAAATTACAGGATTCCCATCATAATGTGGGTGAGGCTTGCTTGGTAGTGGACATCATTAGGAGGAAGGGAGTCAGGAATTGCCCTTACAATGAGTGGGAATTAAAGGGAATAGAAAAACTGGAACTGGCAGTGAAGTGGGTGGACTTTCAAGGGAACTCACTGAGCCCTGAGAATCAGCCTCTGTTCCTGGACAAAAAACAGAGTCTCCAGGACAGATCCAGAGAGTTTCCCTGGTATGGTGACACTCATAGCATTGGAGACCACTTTGACATCCAAAGCAAGGTTAATTTAAAGCTAATTAACTATCTCATTATCTGTCTGTCTATCTAATCTATCTGCCTTTCTAGTTGTCTGTCTGTTTGGAGAGACGGATTACCGGCAAGGCACACAAGGCGGGTGCCTAGAGCCCGGTCAAGCTGAGGGGGCCTGACGGAGACCGCCTCCATCCTCCTCCCTGACTCCAACAAAAGACCACAGATTAGATGCCAGTGCCACAAGTAATATGCCCAGGTTAGTTGCCCATGCTTGACTTTTTGAGTGCCAGAGAGGTATGGAAAGCAATGCGTTCCATACGCCTCTGGCACTCAAAGGGTTAGCGCTCATCAGTGTTAACGCACGTCACCACAGGGACATGTAATTTTGCTCTCTATAGCCAGTGGCAGGCTGTGCAGGGGGACAATTGCTGTTGGGCCAATCATAATTATGGGCCAGTGTCTTGAGACTGCAGTTTGGACATATGCACTAAAACTGCCTGTGTGGAAAGGCGGGATATGCAGCCAACACGTTCAGAGCGGGCATGGGCATAGTCTTCTCAGATTCAATAAGTTTCCTGCCTTAATTTATTTGTTTTAGGTTTTTTCAATATATATTGCTTTTATATCTAATCTGTTCCCTGCTTGCGTTTAGACCATGACAGGAGCAGGGAATTAGAATCTCTGCTGTGCTTGGTTTACTTGATGACCAGTTTTATTATACTATGTATCTGCTGACAGTGATATCAGAGTTTACCTTCTGTACACAGTGTTACCAGGGGATGCCCTTCTATACACACTGATACCACCAACCCTTTAAATACCAGAGAAGGGTACATATTGCATTAAAATGCATTGCATTGCAATGCATTGTGTTCCTCTCTCTGGCATTCAAAGGGTTAATTTTCAGTAAAATTAATGTATCCTGGGTTCCCTCCCTAACCCTGGCTACTTACACAGTGTTTAGTTTACACTACAGTTTTGTAGGCACAGAATCTCAAAGAGTTATCCAATCATTGGATAACCCTTTGAATGCCTGTGCCCACAAAACTGTAGTGTAAACTAAACACTGTGTAAGTAGCCAGGGTTAGGGAAGTATGAGGGGGACTACTATATGGGATGAGGGAGGCCCCAAAATGGTACCTTGCCTAGGGCCCTGTGAAATGTTAATCCGGCTCTGTCTTTTTGACCTGGAAGAGTGATACATTATATCAAAGCTGTGTTTTTTTTTTTTATAACATTTTATCTGCAGGGAAAACAGGAAGAAATATTGCCAGCCAGCCCCAAGAGCCAGATCATCTCATCCAAGGTGTGCACCATATTTTGACCAGCTCTGACCTACAGCATGTCCCACATTCTGACTCTAACCAAAGATAACGTTCAATCACACAAAGGAAGCCAGCTTATTATAATCATTGTTTATTTATAAAGCCTTAACATATTTCATAAGTCTGAACTATTAACTCCTTGGGTGCTAGAGACACCTCAGAAGTCTCTAGCATTCAAGGCATTAAGGAGTAATAAATACAGAGATTAGTGCACACAGATACAAAGCTATACAGAGAGAGGGACTTGCTTATGAGCGCTTAGAGTCCAGCAGCAGAACACTGCTATCAGGGGGATGCTTTCTTCAGTTCTCTTCCTTATACACTCTGAGCTGCTGTGCAAAGGTCATCTTCATTTGACTAAAAAGTGTCACATATTATGGAAAAAATATATATTACAGGGGGCAGGAGCGCTCACAGGACTTTTACATTGCTGTGAAAGAAGCTGCAAGTTTAACTGGTCAACATATTGGCCGAAACTTAGGCCATAACCAAGACAGCCTAGGTTCTATCTGAAACACTGACCAAATAAAATTGTAGCTTACTTTGCCTCATTGATAATGTCCTGTAAGTGCTTTCTATGCCCTGCAAGCATTCTATATGCATCTATAATTATGTATCTATAGTGAATTCTGCACAGCATTGCCTATGGAATTCGGAGCTCTGAGCATGTCTGGGAATTGCTGCAAATCAAAGGCGGTCAGTCTCGCTGCAGCGATTTTAACAGGAGTGGCCAAGGTGGGCCAATCTCCCTGCAGCGATTTTGAAAGGAGTGGTGATAGATAATGTTTATTATTATTTTCCTATTGAATAAATGTGTGTGTCCACAGTTTCATTTCAAATTTCATTTTGGGGTACAGAACTTCCATTTTTCGGTGATGCTGTCTTACAGAAACTAAGGGAGAGGGTATTTATAGTGATAACCTTTTATTGTTTTATGAAGAAGTTTCTTAATCACTTAGTAGCTAAAAACTAGGAAGGTTGTGGCTCTGCTTCGCCTGTGCAGTGAACCTTTTTTTTCCGATGGGATACCTCTGTGGCACTGAAAGGGTTAACTTGTATTAAAAGTCAGACCTCGTGGTGGGGCACTGATCCCCCAGTCCATTTGGCTGGGAGATCAATAGAGGGGACGCAGGGGAGCAAGAGAGCTCCCCTGCTTCCAATCTACTTGGAGCCAGCAGGTAGGAGTGCCAAGGATCGGCAAACCCTCTCATGTCAATAAGGAAAAGCCTCCATCATTGAAGCGAGAGGGTTTCCCTATCGTGCCCACTCCTACCCTCCTTCAGGTAGAAAGGTAGCTAGGGAGCTTTCTTGTTCCCCTGCATCCCCTCTAATGATCTCCCAACCGAATTGTCTGAGTGATCAGTAGTGGGGGGCCCTACCACAAGGTCTGACTATTTTTTTTTTCTGTAAGCGTTTGGCTGAGGAGGCAGGAAACACACTGAACAGAACAGGAAATTGTCCTTCATGATGCATTGGCGAAAAAAGGGGAAGGCATCAGGGGTCTCCTTCCAGATCCCTGTATTGCTCTCCTGTTAGTAGTTTAAATTTAGGGTTTACTTATCCTCTAACCCTTTGAGTGCCAGAGGGATATCCAACACATGGCACTCAACGAAAAAGCTTCATGTTTTAAAATAAAACATTAGAACTCCAAATAATATCCTACAACAGGACAAGACGACAGATTGCTACCCATCTTAGTTCGTTTTCTGCCACCAATCTCAAATACAAAACATTTTCTTGGAATGACTGCAGAAACCATTTACAAAGTAACAAACACAGAACTAAAAACACTATTTACAGACAAACAAGGCATGTGTAACAGTCAATCCTCTATTGGCAGGAGATTCTTCCCATTGAGTTTTCTCAGGCAGAGATTCCTGTGCATGACATTAGTTATTGCCCCAGAGCTCTCAGCATCATTCTTTCAACACCGGTCACTTGGAAGCCATTTTTTGTTGGCTAGAAATAAATACAGAAGAATACATTGTTACAAATTAAGGAATATACAGGGGCACAAATGTATATATCTGCCAATGCAGCTCCGTTGTCTTACCCTCTAAGTGTGTGCGCTTCAGGGTAGGCACTATAGCATATAACCAAAGGAGTGCAAACTGGTGGACAATCTCCATAAGCATTTTACTTTGATGGCAGAAATCCCTGCACATCAGCCCCATAACTTGCAGAGGGAAAGGCATAGACTTACGTCATTTCCTGTATGCATAGAACATTCCCATACCCCTCTGGTACTCAAAGGGTTGAACAAGGAATAGAGGAAAGTGACACCATGAAACACCCACAGCATGCCCCATGTTCCTCCACTGGGCACAAACAGTATTAAGGGGAGTGGTTTGGGTGTACATGATGATAGGTAGGTTTCTGGGTGTGTTTAGTGCAGTACCACTTGTTTTTGGATTGTTGGCTATTTACCAGGTTATATAACCATTTACTAGCCACTTTTAAAAGGCAATTTTAATGTTTTATTATCTTTATCCTATGACTCCTATCAGTCCATTGGGGGTCAGAAAAAGAAACCCCTTGCAAACCAGAAATTGGCAGCTTACAATCAGTCACTGGTGGTGTCTGCAGCCTCCATACACCCTTAGGGCGGAATGCCAGAATCAATGCTACTTGCAATGTACTTTTGATGTAAAAATGGGTAGAACCGAAATGTTACTGAATTGTGCATTTTTTTATGAATTAGAAAATGTTTACACTCTTTTTTTAGTGAATGCATTTAACAAAGTGGACCTGGTTAAAATATCTGCTGTTTTGTGAGAAGATTAGTGATTGTGCCTAATTCACCAATGCAGTTAGCACACATTTTCAGGCTTCCATTTTATGTTGCTGTTAATTTAGGAGCATGTGCTAAATGTACCGTTTAATTTAGGAGCATGTGCTAAATGTACCATGTAATTTAGGAACATGTGCTAAATGTACCGTTTAATTTAGGAGCATGTGCTAAATGTGCCATTTAATTTAGGAGCATGTGCTAAATGTGCCGTTTAATTTAGGAGCATGTGCTAAATGTACCATGTAATTTAGGAACATGTGCTAAATGTACCGTTTAATTTAGGAACATGTGCTAAATGTACCGTTTAATTTAGGAACATGTGCTAAATGTACCGTTTAATTTAGGAGCATGTGCTAAATGTACTGTTTAATTTAGGAACATGCGCTAAATTTACTGTTTAATTTAGGAACATGTGCTAAATTTACTGTTTAATTTAGGAACATGTGCTAAATGTACCATTTAATTTAGGAACATGTGCTAAATTTACTGTTTAATTTAGGAGCATGTGCTAAATTTACTGTTTAATTTAGGAGCATGTGCTACCTTTTCCATTAATTTAGGAGTGTGTGCTAACATTTCCATTAATTTAGGAGCATGTGTTACCTTTTCTGTTAATTTAGGAGTGTGTGCTAATGTTTCCATTAAAGGGTTAGTAATGTCTTGTTTCAATAAAAAGTAATATTGTAGATATTAAAAAAATAAATTAACTCATGCAAGTCCTGTCTCTCAAACCTTTATAGTTTGAGAGATATATGATGATAAAGTTCTCCCCTCCCTCCCCTTTCAATGACGTCAGCTCTCTAGCTGACAGAAGGAGATTCTTGTCCCGGGACTGGCCGCTGGCTCTTTAGCAGAGCCGAAATAGCGCTATCTAAAAAGAAATACTTAATTGGAAAGGTCTACAAAGTGTGCTTGCAAACCATTCACACTTTGTAGAAAGGGCCGGATTTGCCATAAGGCAAGGTAGGCACCGGCCTACAGGCGCACGCCACTGAGGCGCGCCTGCCAATGGGATACCTTTTTTTTTTTTTTCATTCTTTGAAAAGATAAAAAAAAAAAAAAAAAAAGGCCCCCGCGCTGGCTGCACCAGCGCCCACTTCCTCGCATTGCACCTCCCTGGCTGGAGGTCTGTCTGTTTCCTACCTCCCTGGCAGGAGATCTGTTGTCTGTGCCTCCTTTGGTACAGTCAGCCCGGTGGTTGCTGAAGCTCCCTCGTCGGCTCTGTAGGATGCAGAGCGCTGGGAGATGACATCAATGATGGGGCAATGTGAGGGCAATAAAGAGGTGATGGGGGCAATGTGGACATTAGGAGCACTGTGGAGGTGTCCAGTGGAGATGGCCAATGGGGGGGGGGGGCGCTTTAGATTTCTGTGCCTACAGGCTCCTGAGATGTAAATCCGGGCCTGTTTGTAGACCGTTCCAGTGAAGCATTTTGTTTTAGATAGAGCTATTTTGGCTCTGCTGAAGAGCCGCCAGATGGTCCCGGGACATTGCCCCATCAGCTCTAACTTGCCCCCATCAGCTCCACATTTCCCCCACCATCTCCATATTGTCCTCACATTGCCCCCCATCAGCTCCAACTTGCCTCCCATCAGCTCCATGCTACCCTCACATTGCCCTCCATTAGCTCCACATTGCCCCCACCATCTCCAAATTGCCCCCCATCAGCTCCTTCTGTCAGCTACAGCGCTGACGTCATTGAAAGAGGCATGAGGGGGGAACTTTATCATTGTACATCTCTCAAACGATAAAGTTTTGAGACACTGGACTTGCAGGAGTTAATTTATTTTCTGAATATCTACAATATTACTTTTTATTGAAACAAGACATTAGTAATCCTTTAATTTAGGAGCATGTTGCTTTTCCCTTAATTTAAGAGTGTGTGCTCTTCAGCACACACGCTCTTCGTCAGTACATTTCTTGCATCAAAATGTGAGCAATCACAAACAGCACATAAATATAAAAAAAAGCTAATGCTTCTCTTTCTTGAATTCAGCCCCTAGTCAGTCTTGGAAGCCCTTTACTAATATCCATGCAGGCTGCGAGCCTAGGACAATGAGACTTCAGACTTTCGCAGTTCAGTCTTCTTCATAGGAACAAGGGAGCTCATTTCAGGCCCCCATTCTGCTTTCCAGTTGGTTTGACCGAGCTCAAAATGCAGCTCTAGCAGTGGTGCAACTGCGACTGGGCCCATCACTCCAGGGGCTGCAACCCCCCCCCCCCACAAACACACACCTGACGCCCACAACTAGCTGAGGTCTGTGAGAAGGCACAGACCTCTATTAGTGGCTGAGCTCCCTCTCTGTCTCTGGTCATCTAGTAGTGCAGAGCGCTGGGAGATGACATCTCCCAGAGCTCTGCATTACTAGAGAGAGGACCACGCGGGAGCTCCAGCTACTAATAGAGGTTTGTACCAGAGCTGGTACAGACCTCTCCTGCCATACCGCTGGATCACTAGAGAGGTAGGAGATGGACACTGGGGCATGTGGAGGTGGACATTAGGGGCAATGTGTGAGATGGACGTTGAGGGCAATGTGTGAGATGGACATTGGGGGCAATGTGTGATATAGACATTGGGGGCAATGTGCAAGATGGACATTGAGGCAATGTGTGAGATAGACATTAAGGGCAATGTGTGAGATGGACATTGAGGTCAATGTGTAAGATGGACATTGGGGGCAAAGTGTAAGATGGACATTGAGGGCAATGTGTGAAGTGGACATTGAGGGCAATGTGTGAAGTGGACATTGGGGGCAATATAGAGGTGGACATTGGGGGCAATGTGGAGATGGACAATGGAGGCAACGAGGAGGTGGCCAATGAGGGGCAATGTGGTCAAGGGGGGACCCCATGGCAATTTTTGCACCAGGGCCCTGTGGCTTCTAGTTACGCCTCTGAGCTCTAGTTTTATTAGCAGTTGTGCTCCCTGTGCGGGTGAGTGTTCCCCTTTAACTCCATGGGTGGTAGCAAAGCAATTCATTGGAGACCTCCCTAGCAGACAAGGGGTTAACAACTTTTGTGTGCCTGTATGTTATAGGATAAGATTGTTGCTGCTATGCAGCAGTGGGAGGGACTAGGGTAGGGTTGCCACCCAGCCGGTATTTTACCGGCAGGCCTGTAACAAATTGGCTTCTCTCCAATGTTAAGTCTATGGAGGGAATGCCTTGGCCGGTATTTTTTGGAAGAAAAGGTGGCAACCCTAGACTAGAGGAGTAGCCATGTGAGGAGTGGGATGAGTGAGCATAGGTGCATTTGCCTAGGGGCAAGTGAGATTTAAATTCAGTCCTGTGTTTACATTTTATATCCCTTCTACTCCTTTCATGTGTCAATAGTGGCTTACTGTCTAGCAAGTTATTATTTTATCACAAAATATGGTCTAAACTCTAAAGTAAACTTTTTAAATAAAAAAACTGTATGTTATAGGGTTTTCCTTGCTGAGTAAGAAAGTTAATCCCACTGCTGGCAGTTGTCTTCAAAAGTTATAACCATTCAAACTGTCACATAGTGATGAAGCTGCTACTATCCCATTCTGTGGAGAACTGTATTCAGTGGCTCAGTTCTATCATTGAATTCAGTAGAATAACAAACACCAAGTGAACCATATGTACACTTTCTGAACACCAGAGGGCACTGTCAATGTAAAATAAATAAATAAATAACAGTTTACTACAGTGTTTCTCAGCATTAGTCGTCTGGGCACAAGCAGCAGATTTTCAAGATATTCCTGCTTTTTGTGTGTGAGTAATCAGCAGCTTAGTCATTATGACTGCTCCACTTGTTCCTAATCAGAGATATTCTTAAAACTTGACCTGTTGGTGAACCGCAAGGTCCAGGGCTGAGAATCACTGGTTTAACTTTGAACCAATGCATCTCCCAGCAGTGGAAGTTCCCTCAAAACAAAATATCCTACTATATGTGTTTTTCATAAAAGTATACTGATTTTTAAAAATAAATAACTTAAATTAAAAAAAAATATATGATGGATCTCTTACCATATGCAATTCCAGTGAATCCCCACCTGTCAGAGGGAAATAAAAATATTACAGCTTATTTCAAGATGCAGAAAGATTAGAGTCTAATCTGTGAATAAAGCTCCAGCATATGTGAAATTTAATATAGAAATGGACCCTATGTGAGATGTGAATGTATGTGTGGTAAGGTCAGTATCATACAGGTGAGTTGCTGGGTTAACAACAGACCTGAGGATTGGACTAAAAGTATTATAAGATTAGCGCTTTATACAGTTCCACTGGACCATTACTAGTAGGGAGATTAGCACCATTACATGTACCAGGATGGAAACAAGATCTGGGACTTCAAAGTACAGCTATCGTCTCTTAATATTAACCTCCACTTACCTTATTATTATAGCCAAAAAACCCTAACAGCCCTTATGAATTTTACCCTTGTTGTTTGGTTCAAGGAACAATATATTAATTTCAGTTCCAGATGTCATGTCCATTGAGGTGGACATGACAGTTGCTAGAAGGTTTAGAGGACCACTAACTCTGCTCACGGCACATGGTAATCTTAACCCTTGAACGACAAGAGGGATGTGCAACTCTTGCACACTTCTCTAGTCTTGAAAGGGTTTAGTAGACATGTGCATTCTGCCTACTTCAAATTTTAAAAAATGACACAACTGTAATATCCACCTCCATGGACATCACATCCAGGACTGATTGCAGGTGTTAGTGCTTGAACAAAGGCACAAGGACAACATTTATAGGGGGCAGTAGGATTTTCTGGCCATATTAAGTTAAATGGGTGGTTATTATTAGGAGTTGCTACGTCGCCTTTAAAAGTTAGGTCAGTAAGGCAATACTTGGCTATGCCCCTGTTTCCATATAGTGGTAAATTAGTTATTAAAGCGGAACTACCACCCCACAAAATCTTTAGCTTAACTAAGTCCCCATCTAGCAACTAGCTGCTTAGTAGCGCTAGTCGCCAGAATTATTACCTTATTTAATAGATTTATGCTCTCTTCTATGGCTGACAGTAGCACGGAGTGCGGACATTTTGCCATTGTGACGTCCGCGTGCCTGCACTGTCAGTCCCAGCCGGGTCTAGGAGGCATTGCTAGGAGCCGTGCGGCTCTGGCTGGGGCCGACAGTGCAGGCGCGGACGTCACAATGGCAAGATGTCTGCCCTCCGTGCTACTGTCAGCGGTAGAAGAGAGCATAAATCTATAACATAAAGTAATAATTGGGAACTTAGTTAAGCTAAAGATTTTGTGGGGTAGTAGGTCCGCTTTAACCCCTTCGAGACCATTGACGTGCCAGGACCGTCACGGTGGTCTAGCACTTAAGGACCAATGACGGTCCTGGCACGTCATGGAGGTCAGGGCTCCTAGCGCGGCTGCACTCCAGCTCCAGGAGCCCTGAACCGGAAGTGCTAAAAAAAAAAAAAGGCCTGTGGTCGTCAAGTGCTGGCCGCGCATGCGCGCGCCAGTCCTTAAGGGGTTAAGGATCCAAAGGCAAACAATATGCAGTCTCTTAACAGTCCCAACATCCATTGAGATTGACAGCGTTGGACTTGGCTTGTGGGTACAGGATGATAAAGTTATTCAGATCAGCCACCTGGTTGTAACCAGCATATCTGGCAAATTTATCACCAACCTTCTCTTTGCACATAAACAAATAAGCAAACAAACATATTATCATATAATAATATCCCTTCACTCCCAACACTCATTTTACTTTGATACCAACATCCAGAGGATTCATACCTGCATTATTACAGGAATATTATTGGGTTAAACCAAAATAAATATATATTCAGGGTTTGTCCTGCAGAGTAAAACAAAGGTACTGCCACAGCTGAAATATGTTTTATAAAAAGGTTATTGCAGCTCAGACTTGCATTTTTGGGTGCAGTACTTTAACTGCCTGCAATATTATGGTGGTGCTGTTGCTAAAGGAGTCCATGGATATCTTTGGTCAGTAACAAATAACATTTCACAGACTTCAGTAGCAACAGCGCCACTAAAGGTTTCAGGTCATGGAGGTACTGCTCTAAAACAATGCAGGCTTAAGTTGTGATAAAGCGCTTGTCAAAAGTGGGAGCACACTTGTTTTACTCAGCAGGATAAACCCTGCAATATGTATTTTTTTCATTATTATGTGATACTGTTGCTTTGAATGAGGGGCTGGAATTTCTTTGGGAAAGGTTGTATGTAATGTATAACAGACAAGACACCAAGACATTACCTTCCTTGGACACATCCGTGGAAAGCAATGTGAAGTCTGCATCCTAGAAACAAATAATGAAACAGCTTAGTAGAAAACATTAGTCTGTAAATCACTTTAAAGGAGAACTAACATCTCTTAATAATTACCTTGATATGGCCAGAAAATACTAATGAGAGCAAATTCAATAAATTCTAGATATTATGTCCACTGAGATGGACGTGACTCTTGCTGGCAGGACTCCTGGACCCCAAACCCTGCCCCTACAATATAGACCTCTTCTGTGGCTCATGCTCATATGAGGGAAATTCGTCATCTCTAAGCTCCCAGAGAGGGCTCATGTGCTTTGATCCTGGGGTGTGCAGATGATGCAATTTGCATCATAAAGGGGGTAGGGCTTAATCGTGTGGGCAGGGATGATTGTCATTATGTCATAAAGTGAGAGGGAGGGGAAGTGGGAGGAACAGGGTGAGAAGGAGGAAAAGTGGACAAAGTTTCACAGGGAACTCACCACCACCACCAGCGAATCAGCCTCTGTCCCCGGAGACCCGGTAATTAACTATAAAAAACAGAGTCTCTGGGGCAGATCAGGAGAGTTCTCAGGTATGCTCATGCTTTCTGCCCACTTCAATTGGGGAGAAAGGGATTGGGGAGGACAACGTAAATATTCCCTCTAAGCAAAATGATAGTATAAATTATGAAGTAAATACAAGGAAGCAATAGCATGAGCCTGTGGGATATACACTGAAAAGTAAATATGTAGAAAAATAAATCAATAAAATTTATTACAAATATGCAATTGCCAAAATCCAATGTTGAAACATAAAATCTGAAGAGAAAATCAGAAAAGAAAACATAATCGTATTAATGATATAATAGATGTAAAAGGGCACTTCCCCTAATGTCATTGGACCGATATGATGTCAGAGTAGTAATGCATTCGTGGATAGAGGAGTGGTGGAGGAAACAGATTCATTCAAATGGAGAAAGTATCTAATGCACCCCATCCCGAAAAGATACTTTGTACTAAAACAATACACAATGCCAGATAATATAGATGTGTGCTTACTAGAAATCATATATCATGCATAATCTGTTATCAGTTTGCTTACTAGAGGTCCAAAGGTAATCTGCTCATCTGGACAAAAGTGCTCGATCTTGCAGCCACCCTGATGGTCCTCACAGGCAGCAGGAACTCCGTTGATGTCCGGGACTTCCTCTGGCGCTGCTTCGACAATCCAGAATACCTCCATCAGTAGTTCGCCACACGATAGGAGATATTCTGGATTGTTGAAGCAGCAGCAGAGGAAGTCCCGGATATCGATAGAGTTCCTGCTGTCTGTGAGGACCATCAAGATGGCTGCGAGTACATTAGATACTTTCTCCATTTGAATCAGTCCATTTCCTCTACCACTCCTCTATCCACGAGTGCATTACTACTCTGACATCATGTCAGTCCAATACTGACATTAGAGGCAAGTGCCCTTTTACATCTATTAAATCCTTAATATGATTATGTTTTCTTTTCTAATTTTCTCTTCAGATTTTATGTTTCAACACTGGATTTTGGCTATTGCATATTTGTAATAAATTCTATTGCTTTATATTTTTACATATTTACTTTTCAATGTATATCCCACAGGCTCATGCTTTCTTGCATTTACTTCATAACTCATAATATAATTTTGCTGTCTTTAATTTTAATTTGTCATCTGCTACTTAATTGCTGATTTACACAATACTACAGAGGGAATTTTTGCGCTGACCTCCCCCATCCCTTTCCTCTCTACTTGTTTTGCATGTGTGACAACGAACCATCAGTGGAGACTACACTCATGCAATTCTGTTGAGGACAAACAGCAGGAAAAGAGGGCACACAAACATTAAAATACCCACTTTTTAGGGATAGATATTTCCCGTTCCACCAATCAGAGTTTATGCTGTTATATATATATATATATATATATATATATATATATACATAAGACTGTAAATTACACTAGTATTTGTTATATTAATCTTAGTAACTTGGTGACACAGTGAGGTCTTATTTACTTTGGGCCTAATCCTCCAATTAGCCTCTAGAGGTGTGCAATTCATCACTGTCACCCCAAAATGACCCCTCCTCTCCATCCCATCAACTGTGTTTTTCTATTCCAAACAAGCACTGTATGAACCCATTTCCTATATCCCACTTCAATTGGGGGGGGGGGGGGCTGTTGCTGGCAGGACTGTTGGACCACAAACTCCAACCACTGCAATTTACTTTTCTCCCCCCCCCCCCAAACTCTAGCAGGCAGAGTGCATGAATCACAGAAGATGTCAATACTGTAGTGGGCAGAGTTTGGGGTCCAGGAGTCCTGCCAGCACAGTGAATATGAAATCCAGAATTTATGAAGATGTTCTTATTTGAAACAAGGTGCAAGGGCAAAATCCATAGCAGCCATCAATATTTTTTGGCCACAGTAAGGTAAATGGGGGTTATTCAACAAGTGATGATGAGTTGTAGTCCAGTAACAACTGGATACCACATGTTGGACACCCATGTTCTAGAGATGGATTGTTCACATGTTAGTCCTTTACTTACTTCTCCACTATAGCAAGAGGCGGGAACATACACATATCCAGCAGTATCCATCCCATATGCAATAGCTGGGGCCAATTTGAAATATTCTGATTGGTCAGACAAGAACAACTGGAAGTAAAAAGCATAAGAGAGAGAAAAAACATCAGGGGTTATGTACTAAGATGTGATAAGGAGGAAATAACATCTCCAGGGTGATTAATTCTCTAATCCCTGTATTATAACATCTCACCAGCTTGAGATGAAATAGTGCACACGCTGCATAGAATAACATAAGAACTGGGACATTCATCTCACTGGAGAAGTTATCTCCTTTTCATTACCTCTTTATCACACCATAGTGTATCTCCCCTGTTTTCTGTTTATTTCCCCTTAACCCTTTGAGTGACAACAGGTTGCTTTACACCCCTTTGGCGCTCAGAGGGTTAAATGTACTCTAGACACATCTCCGACGCATAGTGAAGCAGTACACTGGATAAGTCTCTAACAACGAAGGGGTTTAAAAACCTCTTTACTTAACCCTTTGAGTGCCAGAGGGGTACACAATGCATTACATACCCCTCTGGCACTCAAAAGAGTTAACCCCTTCTTTAAAACGAGTAAAGATTAGTTGTACAATGGGACTGCACACCTAACTGAGACATGACCAATAATCTTGCAACATGCATTTTATTAGATACCTTACCAGTACTGTAATGTATTGAATTTGCACCCCTCTATATTTCATTTCCAAATACACTCCCACTCACCATCTTCCCTCTGGTCCTGACCTTCTCCTCTCCACAGCTCTTATTACATCCTCCCACATCCGCCTACAGGACTTCTCCTGTGCTGCAACCGAGCTCTGGAATTCCCTCCCCCGCCCCATCAGACTCTTCCCCAGCCTTCAGATCTTCAGTCGCTCCCTGAAATCTCACCACTTCAGGGAAGCCTATCAACTGTCTCCATAACTGTTATGAGCAAGGTCAGACCAACAACCTGTCACCACTGCTCACTCTCATTCCCTTCTAAAGTCACTATCCCACCTACATCCCCATTACGACCCCATTGTTCACATAGTCTATTTTTCCAAACAGAACCACCACTTCCCTGGACCACTGCACTCAATAGCACTTCTTTCTCCCACCCACTGACCAGCAGTCCATGTGGCAGGAGGAACTTACACCCCATAGCACTTACACCTTCTGTGTCCCACCTACCTTCCTCTAGACTGTAAGCTCTCACGAGCAGGCCCCCTGATCCTTTTGTTTCCCATATTCGATTTGTTTTATTTAAAGGGATAGTAATGTTTCATAATAAAAGCAGCTCTAATTAATCATCATAGTATTTGGACTTTGGAGAGTGTTATTTCAATTCTGTCAGAGTTGTAGTTCAAGAGTAATTCAATAACAAAGTATCCCCCTCCCGTCCCTTTTACTGATGTAACACTGCTCAGCCAGAGTAGAAGGGAGGTGCCCAGGTAGATTGCAGAGAGGGACAATCTTCAATTAAGATAAGGGAAAAACCTGAAAAACTTGTCAAGGGGGGCAGGGCTTTCATTGTTCTAATAGGAAGAAGATTGTCCCCTACTGTTATCTGTCTGGTCTATGGACTGCATTCCACATCTGAGAAGAGATGGCTTACACTAGGTAAAAGGGGAGGGAGGGGAAACTTTGCTTGTGAATATCTCTTAAACCATAATGGTTTGAGAGATAAGACTTATATCGCTCTTCATGTTTTTTTAATGCCTACAAAATAAAATAAAGATAAACCGAAGTATTACTATCCTTTTAAAATATCTGTATGTCTATTCCCTATTGTACAGCGCTGTGTAATAAGTTGGCGCTATTTAAATAAAGAATAAGAAGAATAACAATACTCTGTTACTTTTTCTTTTCAAATAAAGGGGGTTAAACGATCAATTTAAATGAATGGGCATTTACAGGCATTTGATGGTACTTATATTGACAGTGCTTATTTTGACAACATAGATATACTTGGCCACATTTACTAAAGTCGTACAAAAAAAATAAAGCTTTTTTAATTTGTATCATTGCATAGATACAATGGGGCAAACGAACATACCCGGGAACTCTCGGGGTTTGACTCTAATCTCTGGATAAATGGCTAAATTCTCAGGGTGAGAGTCCAGTGTTTCCTACTATATGATGTACACCAATTTACTGCCTCTTCAATGTCTAATTAGTGACATTTCTACAGGAACGTCAGAGGAAGCAGTCCTGCTTGTTTTGTGAGTGTATAAGTAGTGATATCTTGGAATTCTAACATGTTACAATTTCCTTGAGGACTGATTGGATCATCTCTGGGTTAGAGCAACATTGACATAGCACCTGGAATCTACTTTCTTGGGAGCAGTAGTTGTTATTATTTCAAAGATCTCAGGGTGAGCTCATGTCAAAAGTTCTGAGTAGGGTTGCCACCCAGCTGGTATTTTACCGGTAGGTCGGTAAAACTTGGCTTCTGTCCAGTGTTAAGTCTATGGAGGGAATGCCATGGCCGGTATTTTTTTGAAGAAAAGGTGACAACCCTAGTTCTGAGGTATGCAAATGTATTTCAAGGTTTTCATAATCAGGCACTGGAATCAATTGTCATTGCCTGTGCCATCCTAACATCAATTTATTAAGCTACTTTTGCAGAAATTTCCATTCTTAATGCTACTTGCTCCAAGGGGAGGACAATGGGGCAGTCTGTGGATGTTTTGGGCATTCCTTTGCTCTACACTTTGTTGATGCAATGTATTAAACATAGCGTATTTATACAATTTTCCCTGCTGTGGAGCTGAAGAACAGTGTTTGGTCCTTATGATGGTGGATATTGTCCTCTGGTATGTATAACAGAGATCATACACTCTAGGGCGTACACTGAAGAGTGGCTACTGGCATCAGACAGTAAAGCCTGGGAAGCAGCAATTCGAACAAATAGCTTTCATATTTCATAATTACAATGGAAAAGTGCAAAAGGGTTTTTAATTTTGTAGTTTGCACTTTCAGATAAGATTTGTGGGTTAAAGGGATAGTAATATTTCACAAAAACAGAAGCTCCAATTAATCTTCATAGTATTTGAGCCATAGATAGTGTTATTTCAATACTGTCAGAGTTGTGGTTCAAGAGTAATTGAATGATAAAGTTTCCCCCTCCTGCCCCTTTTACCTAGTGTAAGCAATCTCTTCTCAGATGTGGAATCTGGTTGTAAGACCAGACAGATAACAGCAGGGGACAATCTTCTTACAGTGAAAACAATGAAAGCCTTGCCCCCCCCCCTTGACAAGTTTTTCAGGTTTTTCCCTTATCTTAATTGAAGATTGTCCCTCTCTGCAATCTACCTGGACACCTCCCTTCTGCTCTGGCTGAGCAGTGTTACATCAGTAAAAGGGGCGGGAGGGGGATACTTTGTCATTGAATTTCTCTGGAACTACAACTCTGACAGAATTGAAATAACACTCTCCAAAGTCCAAATACCATGATGATTAATTAGAGCTGCTTTTATTATGAAACATTACTATCCCTTTAAGATTGTAACTTATCATTTTTTATAAAGATGTGCAAACAGCCGCTAATTTATTCTGGGTATTAAAACTAGAGCTACTTTAGCAAATTTTGCCCATAATATTTTGCGGTTCATATTAGCACCCCAATATAACAAACACCATAGATTGCAAAAGCATAGTCTATTGGCAGTACGGTAGAAATTTTCTATTAAAATTGTAACTGCTAGCTTTTAATCAAAGGTCAGTTACAACTATAGGTGTCACATATGGTCACAATTATTAAGCTTACCTGTCCAGTTTGTACTGCTGTACTGCTCGGCTTCTGAAAAGGAGACAACGAGAAGGGAATTGTCATTTGAATAAATATATTTAATCATTTGACAGAAGGGTGGTATAAAATGCCTTGGACACCCCTTTGGCACAAAGACATACACAGTAGAGTAATTCTGGAACAAGTCAACTGCTTTGCAAAGGGGGTTCCAAAATTCTCACTGATTTAAATGGAACTTTAACTCTTTAAATGTTGAGAGGTCTTCATGCAAAGCTTCACTATGTAGTAGGGACTTCCTATGTCTTAATAAAGTGTGGGTATTATGTGGTTAAAGTCAAGTAACGACTATGCATTAGCAAGCACTAAGGGATTTAAGTTTACAGGTTATGTATTATTTTTCAGTTGATAATGCATTGAATACATTTTCTTAAGTATTGATTTATCTTGGTAATAAATGCTGTGGCCATTTCAACTCATCCAAGTTGTCTGTGTGTGTTTATAGGGGAGTAATATTGGGATAGAGGAGGATGACTAGACGATGCCCTGTCATGGGACCCATTTTATATTATATGGTGGCCCCGCCGGACTCAGGGGCCCCCAGTCTAGCTCGTTTGCTGTACAAAGTATAATAAATGGAGGCCCTGCCGGACTCAGGGTCCCCCAGAAAGTCTAGCTCATTTACTTCCTAATGTATATTATATGGTGGCCCCACCAGACTCAGGGGGCTCCCCAGAAGGTTTTGCCCATAACTTTTTGAAATGGAGGCCCAGCCAGACTCATGCCGGATATCTCAGGGTGTGGTATGACATAAAGAAGTGGGAGTGGAGGCGGGGTCAGCATGACGTAGAAACGCGTGCTGTTGTGTATGTGGAAACTAATTGTAGAGGAGAATGGACTCTGGAGATCGCCTCGGTAACAGAGAAGGATTAAGGCTCCATAAGGCCCTAGGCAAGGTACCAATCTAGGGCCCCATATTTCTTGATTTGCTGCTTCTAACACCGAGTGCTGCTAGCAGGTTCTGGCATTGTGGGTCTAATGGAAGTGTGAGCAATTGTATGATGCTAAAAGGGTGTCTGACACCAGATGTTAGCTGAGCCTCTGTCTGTGACGCATCACGTGCAGCCAAAGCTCCTCATATTGACATGGGCCCTAGGCAGTAGCCTAGATTGCCATAATGGATGATTTGGCTTTGCTCAGTAGACAGGGAAAGCTACGTGATGATGAGGTAAGAGACCCAATGAGCGAGAGGATACTTTGCTTGTGATTTGGAGGACTGACATATAAACATATTTATTGCAATGGAGGGAGGGACTGAGGAGTGGCTGCACTTCAGTTGTGTACACCCGGGCGGGAAGTAGCAAAACACCATGTCCCTCTTTCCCCCTTACATTTATTTCCCATAATGTCCTTTTTTAAAGAAGAATAAAAAATGCAGGGAGGAGCAGACGTGGCCTGGATGCAGCTGCACCCCATGTTTGCACAAGTGTAGCAGACTGTGTGGTGTGTATAGTGTAAATATCTTTCGCTGTCGTCCAATACAGGTTACTGGTAACTCTGTAAGGCGATCCGCCCCTTTAAGTAGGCAGGAACATTTCTCCAAATGTATGCAGGGGGCGGAGCCTCCCCTCCCTCCTCAGCTGCTTCCCAGTCAGCTAACACCAGAATGATTTGTTCCTGGGTGTGTACACACCAGGTGGAGAACATCTCTCTTCAGTTTTAGTCTTTTATTGTTTTCTGTCAAATATGGAATACCACCATTAGGTGGGTTACCATGACTGACAAATGCCCTCTCCAAAGTGGCTTGCTCAGTGTCCAAGGATTTTTTTGGTGGACCTTATGCCCTGATGGGGGAACAACTTGTTTTCAAGTACTTCCCTGGGGGATTATCCTCTGAGGTAATCCTTTCTTTGCATGGTGACCTGAAGACAGAAGACCTGCAGAAAGGTGAGCCACCCTTTGAGTGCTGAAGGTCCACTTGTCCCACAGTGTCCCTTCATTGGGCTTGAATTTGGGAGTTCTCATTGCGCACTCCGGCACTCATTGGGTGTTTATGTATATATATATATATATATATATATATATATATATATATTTGTATATAATTGTATATATGTGTATGTCTGTGAGTTTTGGAGCAGTCTATGTGGCATTTTAACCCTTTGTCTGCTGGTTTGACTTGTTTATTGGGGGTTCTGTTACACTTTCTTTATGGGATAGTGTTTTCTCATCATGTACATGTGTTTAATATGTATTTTTAACCTTTTTATTATTGGGGTTAATATTCTTAAATTTTATGTTCCGCGCCTTTAAGGTGCGCTTTTACCGCATAGCCGCCATTGCTCCTTTACTCTCTATGGGCTTACACTGTGTGGGACGTATCTCTGGAACCGCTTCACATAGCGACTTCAGAGTGGGCTCATTTTGTTTGTCTTCCCTTGCTCTTTCAACCGGTTTCATGTTCAAGTGTGTTGGGGGACTTGGGGGGCTTCGGGCACTGCTTTGGGGTACTTTTTGAGAAAAACTACGTTTCCCATTTTTTCTGATTGGCTCCCGTCGCGGCAGCCATTTTGTGATTTATTCTCATCGAGTATACTACGCAGGGACCGGACTCTCTCCCTCTCCTCCGTTGATTAACCCTTCGCTTGCCAGATAAGTTTAGTTTTTAACGTTTCTGGGGTGAATCTTTAATCTTTCACACTTAAATTGGTTGATTTCTGTCAGTGGGGTATTTTTGACACTGTGAGTATGTCTACACCACTGGAGCTTGGGACTAGACCTAAGACTAAGGAGGCTGGGGTATCAGTATCCCCCATTGCGTATTGCTCCTCCTGTCATTCAGGGCTGCCTAGGGAATTCTTTGGTCATTTATGCCCAGCACGCTCAGAAGGTCCTGACAGCAACCCAGGGCCTTCCAGCCACGCGATAGAGCCAGCTTGGGTTAAAGAGTTTAAGGCTGCAACTAGGGACCTCAGGTCCACTCTTCAACTCTTTCCCTCTCAGGTACAGGGTGCACTGCAGTTATGGCAGGCTCCCTCTACTATCAGGACCTCCCTGCCTAAACCACAGGGGGCACCTGATGTGTCTGATTCTTCTGAGGAAGAATTGTTGCAAGATTCTGATGTTGAGGATGGTACAGTTATTGAGTCTTCCAGATCTGTTGGAGACCCCTTTGAATGTGACCCTGAACTCTCTGCTGAGGGCTTAATTAGAGCCGTTCTGACCACCCTCAACCTTCCCTTGAGTCAAGAGGTTCCCTCTGACCCAACCTATGTCTTTCAGAAACCGGCAAAAGCTGTTACTTGTTTTCCTCCTAACCCTACTCTTGAACGTTTGGTTTCTGATGCTTGGAAAAATCCTGACAAGTCCTCTTCAGTCTCAAAAAAGTTTGCTAAACTTTATCCCTTTTCTGAGGCTGAACTGGCTAAATGGGTTCATCCTCCCAAGGTCGATGCTCCTGTTTCTAGACTGTCTAAATCGACTGCTTTACCTGTATCTGATGCTTCTGCTTCACAGGATTGGACAGACAAAAAGTTGGAGGTTTGCCTCAAGTCTATTTTTGCCTCTATTGGCACTGCTATGCGTCCGGCCTTTGCTGTGGCGTGGGTTAACTGGGCCATTGCGGTCTGGACTGAGCAACTCACCACGGTGGTCCGTCAGGACGCGCCTCTTTCAGAGCAATTGCAATTGCCAATATTTCTGAGGCCCAGAATTATGTTTCTGATGCTGCCTTTGATGCTGTCCGCATGATGGCTAGGGCTTCTACCTCTTCTGTGGTAGCCAGGCGTGCGCTTTGGCTTAAGATTTGTCTGCTGACACTGCATCTAAGAAGGTTTTGCTTTCTTTGCTTTTCCAGGGTACTTCCTTGTTTGGTTCTGCGCTCAAGGAACTAATTAGCGAGGCTACTGGGGGTAAGAGTACCCTTTTGCCTTTGGTCTTCAAGAAAAAGTTGCAGGCTAAGCATTATCGTTCCTTTCGTTCATTTCAGACAGGGACGCGTTCGATGACCAAGTCAGTTCCGTCCGATCCGCATCCCTCCTCCAAGCCCAAGCAGTCCTGGAAGCCCAAGGTTGCTTCCAAGCCCAAGCCTTCCAAGACTGCTTCGGCATGACTCGCCGAACCCGGGACCGCACCCTGCCGTGGGGGGACGCCTCCACCTCTTTTGCAGGGTCTGGCAGGAATCTGTGACAGACCCATGGGTTTTACAGGTGGTCTTAGAGGGATACAAGATCCCTTTCTTTTCCCTTCCTCCCTTTCGTTTTCATCTCACTAGTTCTCCGCAAGGTCCAATGCACCCCCCCTCCTGTGGCACACACAGGGCTTTTATCATTCCTTTGTTACCAGAGATTGTTGGGGGGCCATCAGGATTGGTCCTGATGGCCCCCCAACAAGCTCTGATTACAAAGTAATAATAAAAAAAATTAACCCTCTGAGTGCAACAAGGGACCAATGCATTGCTTTGCAATGTGATGGAGACCCCTGTGGCACTCACAGGGACACTTATTTTTATAACTTTTTTTTTTTTTAAGACCTCATTGGGGGGATCGGGGGGGGGGTCCTGAGGTCTATAATAAAAAAGTAAATTTTAAAAAAAATTAACCCTGTGTGTGCCACGGGGGGGGGGGGGGGCAATACAGGGCTTTTATCATTACTTCATTATCAGAGATTGTTGGGGGGGCATCAGGATTGGTCCCAATGGCCCCCCAACAAGCTCTGATTACAAATTAATGATAGAAAAAAATTAACCCTCCGAGTGCCACAAGGATCCAATGCATTGCTTTGCAATGTGCTGGAGACCCTTGTGGCACTCACAGTGTCACTTCTTTTGTGGACATATTTTTTTTTTACTAAAACCTCATTGGGGAGGGATCAGGGGGGTCCTGATGACCCTCAATGAGGTCTATAATAATTATAAAAAAAAAAAATTAACCCTGTGTGTGCCACTGGGAGGGGGGTTCAATGGAGACCCCCTTCCTGTGGCACACACAGTACTTTTTATCATTTCTTTGTGATCAGAGCTTGTTTGGGGGCCATCTGAATACAAAGTAATGATAAAAAATAACCCTTTGTGTGCCACAAGGGCCCAGTGCATTGCTTTGCAATCCACTGGACACCCCTGTGGCACACAAAGGATTATTTTTTTTTATTTTTTCCCCTTTTATTTTTTATTGAGACCTCATTGTATGGGTTCTGATGCCACCAACGAGGTCTACACAAAAATATTGGGGGGGGAAAGCCCCCAAAAATGCATGTGCCACTGGGGGGGGGTCCAACACAGTGCTCTGCAATGCGTTGGACCCCCTTTGACAGACACACACACTTTTTTTTTCTTCATTATTCTGTTTTTAGACCTTGATGGGGGACACCAGGAATGTTCCTGATACCGCCTCCCCAACAAGATATGAGTACAAAATAATAATTAAAAAAAAACTCTTTGTGTGCAACAGGTGGTCCAACGCATTGCTTTGCAGTGCATTGGGAACCCCTGTGACATGCACACAAAATGCCTCCAACCCCACCCCACTCACGTACCGAATCCCCCTGCCTGGTTCCACAGCCAACTGGCAGTCCCATTCCCCAGCCTGTTTCCACTGCCTACTGGTTGACTCAAAGTACCAGTACGCACTAGATTCAGGCTGGAAATCAAACTTTGCATGAGGGGGACAGATTTTTTATTATATAATTAAATAATTAAGTTGTCACAGATCCCCCATATACACTATTAGACACTGCATCACCATCACCACCATCCTTGCTCCTCTGATCAAGGCAAGTGACCCCTCATTCAATGCAACAGGTTATCTTCTTTCCAAAATGGTATGGTTTATCTACCTTTTCTTCACTTCTGAAGGTGTTATAGCCATTTTCGTACAGGCAAGTCACGCTTGAGAAAATGTTAGAAACATCAGAGGTTGTAGTAGGTGTAGTTTTCTACTTCTAGCACCCCCTAAGGTAGGTCAACTCATACCAATGGGGTGTTTTGACTCCTAAGAGCACTAGCTAACGAATGCAGTTGAAAATTCCATGGTTTTCAGTGAGCTCTATACATTTGAAGGGGCAGAAATGTAAACAAATTCATTTTTTTTTCCTATATTGCCTCCTGGAAACATTTATGCACACCAGTATTGGGATAAGAAGGCAAGTGACCCCTCATTAGATGCGCAGGTTGTCTTCTTTCCAAAATGGTATAGTTTATCTATCTTTTCTTCACTTCTGAAGGTGTTATAGCCATTTTCGTACAGGCAAGTCACGTTTGAGAAAATGTTAGAAACATCAGAGGTCGTCATAGGGGTAGTTTTATACTTCTAGCACCCCCAAGGTAGGTCAACTCATACCAATGGGGTGTCATTTGACTCCTAAGAGTACTAGCTAATGAATGCAGTTGAAAATTCCATGTTTTTCACAGAGTTCCATACATTTGAAGGGGTAGAAATGTAAGAAAATGCCTTTTTTTTCATTAGTGCCATCTCCTGGAAGCATTTGTGCACACCAGCTTTTGGTTAAGAAGGCAAGTTACCCCTCATTAGATGCGGGAGGTTATCCTTTTTACAAAATGGTATGATTTCTCTACCTTTCCTGCATATCTATAACGGTTATGACACTTTTCGTGCTCCTAGAACGCCTGGTCTTCTCCCAAATAACCAAATTCCTCAACTCTAACTGTCTTTTGGATCCGATGCAGTCTGGTTTCCGGTGCGGTCACTCAACTGAGACCGCTCTCTGCAGGGTGGCTAATGATCTCCAGACTGCAAAAGCCAAAGGACAGTTTTCAATACTTCTACTACTCGATTTATCCTCTGCCTTTGACACAGTTAACCATTCTCTGCTTGCTCAAATTCTCCACAGTCTTGGTTTCCGAAGTGAAGCTGCTTCATGGCTCTCCTCTTATCTCTCACAACGTTCATTTTTTGTGTCCTCTAACAATAACACCTCCTCCACGGTCCCTCTGTCTGTGGGGGTGCCTCAAGGCTCCGTTCTGGGTCCTCTGCTTTTCTCACTGTACACTCTTTCATTGGGTGAACTTATTAGTTCATTTGGCTTTAAATACCATCTATATGCTGATGATACCCAAATTTACATCTCCACTCAACCCAAATTTACATCTCCACCCCAAATCCAGCTGCAAATTTCAGACTGCCTCTTGGCCATTTCCTCCTGGATAGCACAGCGTCAGCTGAAGATTAACATGGCCAAAACCGAACTGCTAATCTTCCCACCAAGACCTTGCCGAACACCTAGCTTCACCATTACAGTTGATGGAATTGATATTGATCCGGTCAGCTCCTCTCTTTTCTTCTCCCCTCACATTAACTCTGTGGCTAGATCATCTCACTTCTTTCTCCGTAACATTGCTAAAATCCGCCCATTCCTCTCCCAACAAACTACTAAAACTCTTATACGTGCCCTCATTCTGTCCCGCTTAGACTATTGCAATATCCTACTAACTGGCCTCCCTGCTACTCATCTTTCCCCTATGCAATCTGTTTTAAACTCAGCTGCACGAATCACCACACTCTCCCTAAAAACTGAACCTGCCCACATAATTCTCAGACAGCTGTCATGGCTCCCAATTCAGCAGCGCATCAATTACAAAGTCCTTCTTCTCACCTTTAACGCTCTCCACACTGCTACCCCTCATTAAATCTCTTCCCTCATCTCCTATTATGTTCCTGGCCGCTTCCTTCGCTCATCACACAATGCACTTCTTGTTGCACTATCCACACCCTCTGCCCTCTCCCGTCTCAAACCTTTCTCGCTTTCTGCTCCATACCTATGGAACTCCATACCCCTCTCCTTACACCTAGAAAAATCCCCCTCTGTCTTTAAGTCTACCCTGAAGTCTTATCTTCTGGAGCACTAGGACCATGCACTGCCTTTGGCCAAACTCAGCACTTGTAATCTCAGCACTTAACACCCTCTTACCCCATTGTATGTCTCCATTTACCCATTTAGACTGTAAGCTCCTTGGGGCAGGGACCTCTCTCCCATTGTTTCTATGAATGTTGCACTTATTTCATCCCCTCTTATTTATTGTAACATATGTCTATTATAAGGCGCTGCGTACACTGTGTGGCGCCATATAAATAAAGATACATACATACATACATTTCAAAAACAAAAGTGTCAGGTTTAGGTAAGTGTTCCTACCACCCACATATTGCGTGTTATTCCACAAAAATGGGGTAACATTTTTCTCATGTTGGTAGCAGGTACTGAATACAGTAGGAAATGTTATGGTTTTCAAAGATTTTAGTATCTTTGAAGTGGTGTAAATGTAAAAAAAAACATGTATTTATTCCTATAGGGCCAACTTTTGGAAATAATTAAGCACTTCAGCCAGGGGGTAGAAAGGCAAGTGGCCCCTCATGTGATGCGGGTGAATGTCTACTTTCCAAAATGGTATACATTTTATACCTTTCCTTCATGTATCTAAAAGTTATGAACATTTTAGTACAAGCAGCCATTTCCAAAGAAGAAAACAGGTAGGTGTTGTTTTGTGCTTCTGGCACCCCTACGGTATGTCAGCTTATACCAATGGGGTGCCATTTTTCTCCTAAGTGCACTAGCTAATGAATACATTTGGAAATGCCATGGTTTTCATAGATTTCAGTAAATTGAAGAAAATGCCTTTTTTTTCATTAGTGCCATCTTCTGGAGGCATTTATGCACTCCATTCGTGAGGTAACAAGGCAAGTCACCCATCATTAGATGCGGCAGGGTGTCTTCTTTCCAAAATGGTATTGTTTGTATACCCTTTCTTCACTTCTCTAGTTGTTATAACCATTTTTGTACAAGCAAGTAATGTTTGAGAAAATGTTCGAAAATTCTGAAGTTGTAGTAAGTGTCGTTTTGGACTTCCAGCTCCCCCAAAGGTAGGTTAACTCATACCAATGAGGTGTCATTTTTCTCCTAAGAGCCCTAGCTAATGAATACAGTTGGAAATGCCATGGTTTTCATGGATTTCAGTACATTTGAAGGGGTAGAAATGTAAGAAAATGCCTTTTTTTTTCCATTAGCGCCACATTCTGGAGGCATTTGTGCACACTAGGCTTGGGTTAACAAGGCAAGTCACCCATCATTAGATGCGGCAGGGTGTCTTCTTTCCAAAATGGTAAGGTTTGTGTACCTATCACAGTGCCTGTGATCCTCCTGTCACTCTCATCTGTAGCATACTCTTATTTGCTGAGTTGGTTTGGCCCGCCCCTTGGTGACCTTCTTATACCTGACTTCCACATCTGTCAGATGCCCTTTCAGGTGTTTCTGAGCCAGTCTTTCTGTTGCTGTGTTCCTGCATCCGGATTCCTGTGTACCGACTTTGGCCTGTCCTGACTACGCTCCAGTGTTCCTGATCGTGTTTGACCCGGCTTGTCTGAGAACCTCCTACGTGCTACGACCCGGCTTGTCTGAGAAACTCCTACGTGCTACGACCCGGCTTGTCTGAGAACCTCCTACGTGCTACGACCCGACTGGCTGACTTCCTGCTTCGTGATAGACCACGGCCTGTTCCAGCGACCTGCGTTTGCCTGTTGTCGCCGCCACGACATTCTGACTCCTGCTGTGCTGACACAGTGTGACCATTACACTCCGGTGTAACCCATCTCCTAGTGCAGAGTTCCTTGCTGACTTGCATAAGCTGTGCTCCTTGTACCGAGCCTCCATACGCTTGCAGAGCTTAGTTACCATACCGAGCCTGGGAGATTTAAACGTATCCTTTAACCCTTGCAGTGCCGCTTCTCTCTTGCCGAACCTCCATTCTATTCTTAGTGCCTCTACCTTATAAGTCTACTTCTGCTGAGTTGGCCGCTCCTTGGACGGCGACTCCGATTCACTACTGCAGAGTAGTCTAGTCCTGTCGGTCCGGTTGGGCGCCCTAGGCTCTCGGTATCACGTTAATTACTGGAGGTATCCATTGCGGCTATTTGTTCTGGGTGGCAGCAAGGTTAGGCTTCAAGCTCTGGCAGGATCCGAAGGTCTACGCCCGTGGGGGCTATTGGCTCGTGTTGTGCTCACTTTGGTCTCCGGTTATACGCCCGTGGGGGCTAAAACGCCAGCTTTGCATCTCAGGCTAGTCTCCGATTACGCCCGTGGGGGCTACATACTCTTGCACTTGCAGTCTCAGTGGACTCTTTGGGAACGCCCGCGGGGGCTAGGTTTGGGTCACTGATCTGCCAAACTCATGCTGGTCACTGAACACCAACTATCCTCCATTGCTTGAACTCTGTGCTGTGCACATTTGCTCAGTTTATCACTACACCATTCGGGCGTGCCAAACCCCACAGCTGAGACGGACTGATTGTTCTCATTTACCCTTTAGGGACCAGTTCACTATTATCTGTACCATTTTGAGTGTGCCTTCAATTCATTATAGTGAATCAATGTGTACTGTGTATTCACTTGCAATTGCTGCTGTCACCTGTAGAGGGCTATCATTTGTACTTATTTTCATTCAATAAACGTTGTTTATTTTACCTACTGGTCTGAGTGTCAAAACAAACCGTTACAGTACGAAAGGGCCATGACCTCAGACAGTAAGGGTGAAAGTAACACACAAAACATCCACTGGAGAATGGATGTCCATGAGCAGCGCTTAGATCAATTGACACTGGCTCTACAGACCCTACTTGAGCGTACGGTACACCTAGACAAGCCTAGTCGGAATCCGGTGGTCTCCCCAGTCTTGACACCGAATAATCCGCCTCTAGCTCCTCCCACTGGTGCCAGAGGCTTAACGGCAGCGGCCCCGTTACCACTGAGATATGATGGCGAGCCTTCCTTATGCAGGGGCTTTATCAATCAGTTGGATATCTATTTGGAATTAACGCCCCAGGCATTTCCTAATGACCGTAGCAAGGTCAGATTCATGATATCTCTACTAACTGGCAAAGCATTGGCTTGGGCGAACCCATTGTGGGAGAGTGCCAAACCTTGCACGCTGAACTTTAATGAGTTTGTAAAAAAGTTCCGCCGTGTGTTTGAGGTTCCTGGCAGAGCTGCCTCCGCTGCTAAAAGGCTAATGGAGATACAGCAGGGCGAACGTACACTGGGTGACTATGCGATAGAATTCCGGACCCTGGCAGCAGAGGTGGGCTGGAATGATGAAGCGTTATTGGCAGCATTTGCTAAGGGGCTCTCTGAACCAATTAAGGATGAAATAGCTGCTCGAGATGTACCTAGTGACCTGGACGAATTCATTGATTATGTAATGCTCATTGACTCTCGTATCCATGAGAGACGGTTGGCAAAAAGGGCAAGTTCCAGAAACCATGGGCAGGGCAGTTCCTTTGACCCACCCTCTCCTACTGAGCGTCCAGGTGAGGCAGCAGAGCCAATGCAGCTGGGTTTCACTAGACTCTCAAAAGAAGAGAGGTCTTTTTGTAAAAGGCAAGGCCTATGTTTATATTGTGGCAAACAGGGGCACCTTTTGCGCAATTGTCCGGTGAGGCCAGGAAACGCACGCACCTAGGGTACCTTGGGGGACAGACCCTAGGTGGTGTACAACAGTACCTAGATCCGAATACTGTTAAACCCACCATCCAGGTGGCATTCTTTTGGGCTGACAAGGGCGTAGAAACATTGGCACTGGTAGACTCTGGTGCAGCCGGATACTTTATGGACCAATTTTTTGCTGCATTGCACAATATTCCTCTATGCAAAAAGCAGTCTCCGTTGGCAGTAGAGGCCATTGATGGCAGACCATTGGAACCCGCATTTATTACGATGGAGACCATTCCTATTTCTATGTCAGTTGGGGCACTTCACAAGGAGGAGGTACGGTTTCAAATTATTCGTTCACCTCACCATGCAGTCATTTTGGGGTTTCCATGGTTACTTCTGCACAATCCTCAATTTGATTGGCAAAAATGTGAGGTTAGTTCCTGGTCCGAATATTGTAAAAAGAACTGTCTATCTTTCTCTGTCAAGATTATGTGTACCTCTCCCGCTGTGCCAGTTGAATATGGGGAATTCAGTGATGTATTCAGCAAGGGGGAGGCTAGCGCAGTGCCCGAACATAGACCCTATGATTGCGCTATTGATTTGCCTCCAGGCGCGGTTCCCCTGAGAGGACGTACTTACCCACTGTCATGCGAGGAGAACAGGGCAATGGAGGAATACATTGAGGACGCTCTTAGGAGGGGAATTATTCGCAAATCTACCTCCCCGGCTGGTGCCGGATTCTTCTTTGTAAAAAAGAAAAGTGGCGAACTAAGGCCATGTATTGATTATCGGGGGCTTAATAAGCTGATGCCCAAGAACGCATACCCTATTCCACTCATTACCGAGTTATTTGACAGATTGAAGGGCTCTTCTATCTTCACTAAACTTGATTTGCGGGCCGCCTACAATCTAATTAGAATCAGAGAAGGTGATGAGTGGAAAACGGCATTTAATACCAGAACTGGGCACTACGAATATCTGGTAATGCCTTTTGGCTTATGTAATGCACCTGCGGTATTCCAGGAGCTTATTAATGATATCTTGCGTGACATGCTTCAGTCCTGCGTGGTGGTATATCTGGACGATATATTGATTCATTCCGCCACCCTCTTCCAACATATTAAATATGTTACGGAAGTCTTGCTGCGACTTTGTGAGAATAAGCTGTTTTGTAAATTAGAAAAATGCGAATTCCATGTGTCTCAAGTACCATTTTTGGGGTTCGTAATCTCCAAAGATGGAATCGCTATGGACCAGGATAAGCTGGCAGCAGTGTTACAATGGCCTCGCCCTAAAGGGTTAAAAGCGATTCAGCGCTTTCTAGGGTTTGCCAACTATTACAGAAAATTCATACGTAACTTTTCTACAATTGTGAAACCTTTGTCTGATTTGACACATAAGGGCGCTACTCACTCTCAGTGGTCCGAGGCTGCTGAAAATGCATTTGAGACCTTAAAATCTGCCTTTGCGTCTGCCCCAGTGCTGTCCCATCCCAATCCCTCCCTGCCATTTACCTTGGAAGTTGACGCCTCTGAGGTTGGGGTTGGGGCAGTACTCTCCCAGCGTCCTGTGGGAGGTGGTACCTTGAAACCTTGTGGTTTTTTTTCTAAGAAGTTGTCCAGCGCACAGAGCCACTATGAGATTGGCGACAGGGAGTTATTGGCCATTATTCTGGCACTGAAGGAGTGGCGTCACCTGTTGGAAGGTACCAAGAACCCAGTACTGATCCTTACCGATCACAAGAATCTGACATATCTCTCTGAGGCTAAGAGGTTGTCTTCTCGACAGGCCAGGTGGGCACTCTTTTTGTCCCGGTTTAACTTTATAGTATCTTACCTCCCGGGTTCTAAGAACGTGAGTGCAGACGCCTTGTCCCGACAGTTCACGTCGGACACTGAGAGGGAGGAAGAACCAGTACCTATTATTCAGCCCGACCGTATTATGGCTACTATTCGCACTAGTATAACTTTGCCACTGGGAGAGGAGATTTTGGGGTCTCAGTCTAGGGCTCCACCTGAGACTCCAGTTGGTAAATGCTTTGTGGATGAGCCATTCCGTACCCGTCTATTGGAAACCTATCACTCGTCTAGGGCGGCTGGGCACATCGGCAGGGATCAGCTGGTATGGTCTCTTTCGCAATTATTCTGGTGGCCGACGCTCAGAGCTGATTGCTCCGCTTTTACTGCTGCTTGTGCCACCTGTGCCCATGCTAAGACCCCCAGGCTTCTCCCAGTGGGCCTACTTCAACCTGTGCCTAATGGACAACGGCCCTGGTCTCATATATCTATCGACTTTCTGGGAGAATTGCCAGTCTCTAGGGGGTATACATTTATCCTTATGGTGGTTGATAGGTTCTCCAAGATGGCTCATTTTGTGCCTCTCAAAGGGCTTCCATCGGCTCAGGAATTGGCAATGGTCTTTGCCAGAGAAGTGTTTCGCTTGCACGGGGTACCCAGAGTTGTGGTCTCCGACCGTGGGAGTCAATTCGTGTCCAGGTTCTGGAGGGCATTCTGTGGCATGATGGGCATTCAATTGTCCTTCTCCTCCGCCTACCATCCCCAGACCAACGGAGCCGCTGAGCGTGCCAATCAGGGACTGGAACAGTTCCTGAGCTGTTTTATTACTGATCATCATGACAATTGGGCCGACCTTTTGCCATGGGCGGAGTTTGCCAGGAATTGTGCAGTTAACTCATCGTCCGGGAGCTCCCCGTTCTTAATCAATTATGGGTTCCAGCCATGTTTGCTCCCGGACTCATTCCAGTCACAACAGATTCCGGCTTTGGATGAGCATATGGAGCAGCTTCGTTCCACTTGGGCACAGGTGCAAAGGACCCTCAGTCAGTCTTTCCAGCGTCATCAGCGATATGCCAATCATAGATGGCTGCCAGCGGTCTCTTTCCAGGTTGGGGACAAGGTATGGCTCTCCTCCAGAAACCTCAATCTGCAGGTCCCCTCTAATAAGCTGGCTCCTCGGTTTATTGGTCCTTTTAAAATCATTCGCAAAATTAATCCTGTCTCCTATACATTGGAACTTCCACCGTCTATGCATATTCACAATGTGTTCCATGTGTCTCTGTTAAAACCCCTGGTCTGCAATCGTTACACTACCACTCCGGTAATTCCTGGGCCGGTGGATGTCCAGGGGCAAGAGGAATACGAGGTTCAGAGCATTGTTGATTCTAGGCGACTCAGAGGGAAGTTGCAATACTTGGTCCACTGGAAGGGTTATGGCCCGGAGGAGCGCTCTTGGGTTGACCAGAAGGACCTCCATGCGCCCAGACTTGTGCGCAACTTCCACTCTAAATACCCTCAGAAAACTAGGCCTCCGGCAGGGAGAGGGGGTCTTTGAGAGGGGGGTACTATCACAGTGCCTGTGATCCTCCTGTCACTCTCATCTGTGGCATACTTTTATTTGCTGAGTTGGTTTGGCCCGCCCCTTGGTGACCTTTTTATACCTGACTTCCACATCTGTCAGATGCCCTTTTGTGGTGTTTCTGAGCCAGTCTTGCTGTTGCTGTGTTCCTGCATCTGGATTCCTGTGTACCGACTTTGGCCTGTCCTGACTACGCTCCAGTGTTCCCGATCGTGTTTGACCCGGCTTGTGTGAGAACCTCCTACGTGCTACGACCCGGCTTGTCTGAGAACCTCCTACGTGCTACGACCCGACTGGCTGACTTCCTGCTTCGTGATAGACCACGGCCTGTTCCAGCGACCTGCGTTTGCCTGTTGTCGCCGCCGCGACATTCTGACTCCTGCTGTGCTGTGCTGACACAGTGTGACCATTACACTCCGGTGTAACCCATCTCCTAGTGCAGAGTTCCTTGCTGACTTGCATAAGCTGTGCTCCTTGTATCGAGCCTCCATACGCTTGCAGAGCTTAGTTACCATACCGAGCCTGGGAGATTTAAACGTATCCTTTAACCCTTGCAGTGCCGCTTCTCTCTTGCCGAACCTCCATTCTATTCTTAGAGCCTCTACCTGTCACCCCCGCTCCTGTTCCGGCTGCAGTGCGGGGCTTCTTCCGGTTCTCTTCCGGTTTCTGACGCCGCCGCGTCACGTGCGTCGTGACGTCATCTCGCGGCGCCTATTTCTCTCAGCTCCGGACAGACACTGGTGCACTCTGATTGTGTTCCAGTTGTCTCAGCCAGCCTTGTTGTTCCTGCTAGCCATTCCTGTGTATGACCCAGCCTGCCTTGACTACTCCTCCTGCCTGCTGCCTTGAAACCTTGTAAGCTACCACTGTGTATGATCCGGCCTGCCTTGACTACTCCTCCTGCCTGCTGCCTTGAAACCTTGTAAGCTACCACTGTGTATGATCCGGCCTGCCTTGACTACTCCTCCTGCCTGCTGCCTTGAAACCTTGTAAGCTACCACTGTGTATGATCCGGCCTGCCTTGACTACTCCTCCTGCCTGCTGCCTTGAAACCTTGTAAGCTACCACTGTGTATGATCCGGCCTGCCTTGACTACTCCTTCTGCCTGCTGCCTTGAAATCTTGCAAGCTACCACCGTGTATGATCCGGCCTGCCTTGACTACTCCTTCTGCCTGCTGCTCTGGAAACCTGAAAGCTACCACCGTGTATGACCCGGCCTGCCTTGACTACTCTCCCTGCCAGCCACTTTGGAGACCTGCAAAGCCATTTCTGTGTGTGACCTGGCCTGCCTTGACGACTACCTTGGGCTTACTCCCAGACCTCGCAGTTACCCTGGTCCAGCTGTTCCAGTTTCAGGATTCCTGTTGTCTTCCTCTGTGGACAGGTCAGTCTCACTTTCTCCTCTACTCCTTGTCAATCACTCCTAGGAGAGTTTCAGCCTACATGCCTCCGCTCTCTATCTCCGCTCCCCATTCCTCGCTCCCTAGCCTTCACTCTCCCCCGCAGGAGAGTAGGTGCTGTCAGTAGGGTACCATCCAGGGCTCACTTCCAGCTCCTCTGGGGTTTGTCGTCCAGCCTTGCGGCTGGCACCTTTACCCGGCCTAGGCCGCAGCACGGTACTCGTACTGACAGCCAATGCACGCCGAGCACCGCACCCAATTCAGCGCTCCCTAGCACTCCCTCTCCTGCGGGTTCCATCCCGCCTGGAGTTTCAGCTCTGACACTACCTTATAAGTCTACTTCTGCTGAGTTGGCCGCTACTTGGACGGCGACTCCGATTCACTACTGCAGAGTAGTCTAGTCCTGTCGGTCCGGTTGGGCGCCCTAGGCTCTCGGTATCACGTTAATTACCGGAGGTATCCATTGCGGCTATTTGTTCTGGGTGGCAGCAAGGTTAGGCTCCAAGCTCTGGCAGGATCCGAAGGTCTACGCCCGTGGGGGCTATTGGCTCGTGTTGTGATCACTTTGGTCTCCGGTTATACACCCGTGGGGGCTAAGGGCTCGATTCAAATGTTGGCGTTAAAACCAACGTGAAGAAAAAAACTGCCTTCGCTCGTTAAGCAAGAACAGGTAACGTGAGATTCAAATCTTCCTTACCTAGAAAGCCTAACGAGCGATAACCAACAAAATACACGTTAATCTTAAACCTGCGTCGCGTCGTGACGTCATCTCGCGGCGCCTATTTCTCTCAGCTCCGGACAGACACTGGTGCACTCTGATTGTGTTCCAGTTGTCTCAGCCAGCCTTGTTGTTCCTGCTAGCCATTCCTGTGTATGACCCAGCCTGCCTTGACTACTCCTCCTGCCTGCTGCCTTGAAACCTTGTAAGCTACCACTGTGTATGATCCGGCCTGCCTTGACTACTCCTCCTGCCTGCTGCCTTGAAACCTTGTAAGCTACCACTGTGTATGATCCGGCCTTTGTGTATGATCGCTTTCCTACCTCTCTGGTACTCAAAGGGTTAATTGTGGAATAAAAGACAGATTTCTCCACTACATGGAAGTCCATGAGGTGGATGTGGATGGGGTTAGTATGTCACATATATGCAATATATGTGACATAGTAATGGGGGGGGTGTGTGTGGAAGGGGGCATTGTGTAGTGCTTGGTGTACTAGTTTTATTGATTTTAACCCTTTGAATGCCACAGGGGTGAGCAGTGCACATCCCTATGGCATTCAAAGCTATCCATGGTGCTGAAAGCCTTCTCTGTGTTCCCCTAGTGGCTGGGTAGGGAAAAGCACAGAGAATGCTGTTCAGAACTGGAAACGTTGGTTTTCTACTCTTACTTGTGGGCTGTACTCCAAAAAAAATAGGCGTTAGATTTCTGGAGAGAAATGTTGCAATTTAACGCGAGTTAGCCCTAACTCCAACATTTGAATAGCTTTTAGCGTCGTTTGTACATTATCCTCTATGGGTGAGATCTTGCTGTTCTGGCGACGGGCGATGTCTGTTTCAGAACTGGCGTCGCTTGTTTCTAGTAGAACATTTGCATTGCTCAATTGACGTTAAAACCAGCGTCTCCAGTTTTTTCTGGCGACGCCAACATTTGAATCGAGCCCTAAAACGCCAGCTTTGCATCTCAGGCTAGTCTCCGATTATGTCCGTGGGGGCTACATACTCTTGCATTTGCAGTCTCAGTGGACTCTTTGGGAACGCCCGCGGGGGCTAGGTTTGGGTCACTGATCTGCTAAACTCATGCTGGTCACTGAACACCAACTATCCTCCATTGCTTGAACTCTGTGCTGTGCACATTTGCTCAGTTTATCACTACACCATTCGGGCGTGCCAAACCCACCAGCTGAGACGGACTGATTGTTCTCATTTACCCTTTAGGGACCAGTTCACTATTATCTGTACCATTTTGAGTGTGCCTTCTATTCATTATAGTGAATCTATGTGTACTGTGTATTCACTTGCAATTGCTGCTGTCACCTGTAGAGGGCTATCATTTGTACTTATTTTCATTCAGTAAACGTTTATTTTACCTACTGGTCTGAGTGTCAAAACAAACCGTTACAGTACCCTTTCTTCACTTCTCTAGTTGTTATAACCATTTTTGTACAAGCAAGTAATGTTTGAGAAAATGTTCAAAAATTTTGAAGTTGTAGTAAGTGTAGTTTTGTACTTGTAGCACCCCCTGAGGTAGGTAAACTCATACCAATGGGGTGTCGTTTTTCTCCTAAGAGCTCTATCTATTGAATACAGTTGGAAATGCCATGGTTTCCACAGATTTCAGTACATTTGAAGGGGCAGAAATGTAAGAAAATGGCTTTTTTTTTTCATTAGCGCCACCTTCTGGAGACATTTGTGCACACCAGGCATGGCGTAACAAGGCAAGTCACCCCTCATTAGATGCACAGGTTGTCTATTTTCCAGAAATATATAGTTTTATATAGTTATTCCACTGTTTTAGGGAAGCTTTACCACAAAAACCCTCGAATGCGCATATTAGTTCATAAAGTTGAAAATGTCATTTTGCGCTGCTGGTGATTAGGGCTCTACGCTAGCCATGGACGTAGGTAAAACTATACAAATTTGGTATTTTTTTTACTCGGGGGACTCGGGGCTATTTCAAAAAATTGAAACTTTTTCAATCAAGGTAAATGTTTTTGATACATAGTATGTGATTTTAGCAAAATGAGTAAATTTTCACTTTTTTTGTCATTATGACATCATAGCTTTTTGCACGATGTAAAATTCTCTCCATGTAAGGTATCACGAGGAAGCTGAATTCGTTTGGAAAAAAAACAATATATAGTTTTCCATATGTAACTAAAAGTCCCCAGAGGAAAACACGCCTAAACAGAAGGATAGCAAAAATGTTAAAAAAGTGTCTGGCCTGCAGGGTACAGGAAATGGCCCGAGCCTCTGGCACTTAAGGGGTTAAAAGGATAGTAATACTTCATTTGATCTTTATTTTATTTTGTTGGCATTAAAAAAACATGAAGAACGATATGTCTTATTTCTCAAAGCTTTATGGTTTGAGAGATATTCACAATCAAAGTTTCCCATCCGCCCCTTTTACCTAGTGTAAGCCATCTCTTCTCAGATGTGAATCTGGTTGTAAGACCAGACAGATAATAGAAGGGGACAATCTACCTCCTATTAAAACAATGAAAGCCCTGCCCCCCTTGACAAGTTTTTCAGGTTTTTTTTTCCCTTATCTTAATTGAAGATACTTTGTCATTGAATTACTCTTGAACTACAACTCTGACAGAATTGAAATAACACTCTCCAAAGTCCAAATACTATGATGATTAATTAAAGCTGCTTTTATTATGAAACATTACTATCCCTTTAAGGAGACCTCATACACAATCATCAATAAAAGATAATCTAAAATGTTGAAGTTATACACAAAAAAGATTACAAAATAACATCAGTAAATCCCCATTTTTATTTATTTCATATTCATTTTGTTGTGTATTATTTTAAGATTTTAGGTTATCTTTTGTTGATGATTGTGAGGTCTCCTTAATTACCATTTCAGCGCTGGGTTATATATAGTATAGCAGCAGTAGGTATTTCATACTGCATGTCTCTAAACTGGAGGCATTTCTACCATAAATTCAGAGGGAGAAGTCCTGCTTCTCCAGTGTGTGTTCAAACAGTAATCTCTCTAAGTTGTGTCATGTTAAGGGACCCTTGAAGATCAACTGCAGCACCTATGTTTTATAAAGAAACGGTGAACTCATTTTAAAAGTTCCCAGCTAGGAGAACAACTGTACAAATGTATGTTACATGTTATATAGACACCCCACCAGTTTCAGGACTAGATTTAAAGGCTCCCATTAAACCAGCCGCTAAGTGAAAAAGGCACATCGCTCGCAAATAATACAGGAGTTACAGCAGATTCAATAGGTGCTCTACGAGAATAGCTATCGAGCGTATGCACACACAAAACACGTAACACAAAAGCCGTTGTCACTCATGTTAATGCACAACGGGCGGCCAAATCACACGCTAACATCGCTCAAAACAACATGTAACATAACAGCTGCCGTTGTCTAGCAACCATGATTGATGCAAAAACAAATTCAAACACACAGCCAATCACAAAGCCCCAATGTATCAAATAACTTCAAATACACCTATATATACCCAAAAATAACACACTGTCTGTTATCGAGTTCTTCAGAGCCAGATATCAGGACCCAGGAGCGGAGGATAGTGATTAGAGAGAGGGAGACAGGAGCATACATTGG
The DNA here is from genome assembly GCA_037306005.1 of Rhinophrynus dorsalis. Lineage (NCBI taxonomy): Eukaryota > Metazoa > Chordata > Amphibia > Anura > Rhinophrynidae > Rhinophrynus > Rhinophrynus dorsalis. The sequence goes on along the minus strand of CM074721.1, from coordinate 72,350,056 downwards.
AGGTAGAGGAGTTTTGGAGTGAGGAAAGCATTGCACATAATATGACACATAGCACACTTTTGCACATATTACATACACACATACAAACACATACACATACATACACATAGTCCTTTTATTTTATAACACCTTACACATTTTACTTTTTATTTTGACAGTGTGAATCTGTGAGTGAAAGTGTGTGACAGAGAGTGAGTGGATCGAGTGTGTCTGTGAGGGCCTGTGGGAGTGCCTGGGTGTGAGTGGGTGAATGATGGCAAGGAGAGGAGGACAGGAGAGAGGGATGGGGAGAGTAGTGGAGGAGGAGAAAGGTCAGGAGGGTATCCCTCAGCAGTGCAGGGGTGGGAGAGGGAGATCCACAGGGCGGAGGGGAACCCGGCCAATGAGAGCAGGTACACGCAGGACAGGGACAGAACCTGCAGTGGGACGAGGGGTAGTTGCTGGGGAGCACCCCACACAGTCAGGGTCAGACCAGGCAGGGCACTCAGGCTCTGAATCCTCCCATGCCGGAGCTGATGAGGGCAGGATCAGGGATCCGAGATATACTGAGGAGGAGAACACGGCTCTCGTGGAAGCTGTCCTGGAGTGTTCTCCACCCAACGGCAAAGGTCCCTGGCCTGTCAGCGAGGAGGAAGGCAGCCTGGAACCAGATCTGCAGCCGGGTGAACGCGGTGGCTACATGCAGGCGGGACGTGGAGTCTGTGAAGAAGAGATGGGGCGATTGCCGGAGGGTGGTCAAGAACAAGATGTCTGACATGGCCAAGCAAGCCCGAGTCACTGGAGGTGGCCCATCTGTGCCAATCATATTCTGCGGTTGGGAGGAGATGGTGCGGCAGAACATGTCCCCGACCATGATCGAGGGGGTCGTTGGAGGAACTGACACTGGGGATGAGAGGAGCCTCCACACTACCGGTAAGTGCAACACTACAGAACAACACACTACAGCAACCAACACCAGCTGCACACACAGTCACACCTCAACACATGTCCATCACTCAGCCATACAACTGCACCAACACAGCACCCTGAGGGTTAAAAAAAGGACACAACACCAGGACAAATGGCAAGGTCCAACTTGGGACAAACCTGTCAAAGTACTACTTCAACCCTCCTGTCGCTGTGCTCATTACACACAATACACAAACCGTCATGTTCAAAATGTCGACTGTCATAGATCATCACTGTTCACACACAATGTTACCCATGTCCCCACCCCCACCCTAACCCCTTGAGTGCTAGAGGGATCATCAACGCATCAATCAACAATGCATTGGCAACCCCTCTGGTACTCAAGGGGTTAACCAGACAACAAACAAGTCAATAGGCCAATGATCACATGCTACACAGGGGACATTCACTAAGCAGTGACAAAGAGATGGTGGACACAAAGTAACCCTCACACACCCTCACTTCACCAGTACCAGTGTTAGTCCATGGAGAATATGCCAAAACAAGAATCAAGTTCATAGGGTCCCATTGTACAGACTCCATGGAAAACACTGGAAATGGGGAAAGGAGATCACTGGAGAAGTCACCATCATGTTCACTTCATCAGTTCTACATCACCGCTTACTGAATCACAAAAAGGGGGCATCAGGTCACACATCACAGTGTCCCACAGAATAAATGCTTGTATGTGCAACACACAGGCCGAAAACTATTTCACAGAATTCAAGCTGGAAAAAGTAGGCATTGGTGTTGTGGCTGCAATCATTTACTCTGACTTGAAATTACATATCCCATATCTGATTCACACATGGATCCACAGGGGTGCTGATGCCATGGATGGATGGTACACCAGCATCTCTATGTAGGATGCACATGGGAAACAAATAGCAAACATTGTACCTTGGTCACCAACAGGCCATGACTGATGGATATCTAGGATTGAGTACGGTTGCCTCACACAGAAGGATGGATGGGCTCATACACAGAGAAAAAAAACAGGCCTCAATCAAAGATATCCCTCACTACTGGCTGGATTGTTGCCCTTAGGATTCAAATGTTACTAAATATGTTCCAACACGATGTGAACACAGAGATCAGTTCACTAGATGTGATTGCCTTACTGGCCAGATATGTGCACCCATCACAAATCAACCTACATTGCTACCATCCCAATACACATACATAGTATATCACACTCTACGTAGATGGGATATACGAGGTATGTTCATATCCATCATATCAATACAATGTCTTGTTGGATGGGTGCACATATATAGCCAGTAAGGCAATCACACCTAATGAACTGCTCTCTGGGATCACATCTTGGAAGGATATTACTGTATCCATATGAAGGGTACATATCCACATACATATATGACCATTTCTACTTGTGTGTCACTGTAATGGGATAGCAATGGGTAATGTCATCATGATGTCATATCATTGCCATCGTTAAAAGATGTGTCTCCATCTAAGTTCCATCCCTCCAACACTCATGGTTATACAGATATTGCTCTATGTGACAGGTGGAGATATCCATCATTTGACCACACAGAGGCTCTTCAGCAGAGCCAAAGTCGCAACATATCGAGATAAATACCTCTTTGGAATGGTCCACAGAGTGTGCTTGCAAACCATGCACACTCTGTACACCATTCCAATTAAGTATTGTTCTCTAAATGGGGCGATTTGGGCTCTGATGAAAAGCCCTCGTGTGGACAAATGACTGAAATCTCCATCTGTCACATAGAGCAATATCTGAACAACCATGAGGGTAGGAGGGATAGGACTAACAGTGAACAACATCTATTATCACAATGTCTACAAGCTGACATCAAGGTGGACTTAACCTTTGCCATCCCCCTGGAGGGATAGCCATCCCTACAAGTTGTGAAGACAAATATATGTTGTTGGATTCCCCCCCCCCCAGTGAAACAATGGTATTCCTACTGCTGAAAGGTGTGTTGATTCAGGTATCACAGCTCAGACATGGATATGTCAGGGGCAATATCCCAGTGGCCTGAAATTGTACAGTGGTGCTGTTACTACACAATCATATGGACAGCTCTGGTACAGGGACCAGATATCTACATGGGAGGGTGTTGCAACAGCCCCACTGTACTATTTCTGGACACTGTGATATTGCACCTCAAAATGAAACCTTCACCCGTAATAACTCAAACAACACCTTTCAGCAGTGGGAGTACCCTTGTTTACCCAGGGGGATTAACCCAAACACATATATTTTTCTTCAACACATATGAAAGTATAACTGTCTCCACAAACATATGGCTAAGGTCACTAATCACAACATCTTCCTCCTCCACACAGCTTACGGCCCTCAAGCCCAGTGGGAGACAGTGGAGGAGGCTATGTCACCCCCAGTGAGGAGTACACAGAGGAGGGGACCAGCCGGTGGTCACCTTACCCACCATCACCATCCCCTCCAACACAGGCTGCACCACCACCTACTGCACCCCTTCAAGCTGGACCACCACAGGCTGCACCACCCCTTCAAGCTGGACCACCACAGGCTGCACCACCCCTTCAAGCTGCACCACCACAGGCTGCACCCCTTCAAGCTGCACCTCACCATACAGTGGCTGGATGCCACAGGAGGAGACGTGGACATATCGATCCACCTCCACCAGCTACTACCCTCCATCAGCAGCACCACCACCGCCAGGGAGGGAATGGCTGCCAGGGACAGTGGCCACCACCCAATATGGGCCATATTCTTCACAGATCAACCCACCCTCCTGGATGGCTCCACAACATGCCCCAAGGTATGATCCGAGGTGGGGTCCCAGCACCTATCAGTGGCCACCATATGACCCTTGGCCACTGGACTACCCACACCTGGGCCTGATTGGTGAGCCCCAGCGCCCCCTACCCAGGGACATTTTCACACCTCCACCAGCACACACATCATTGGGCAGCTCAGGATCACTTGATGTGGTCGGCATATGCCCATCATCTGCACCAGCCACTCCAATGGCAGCCACAGCACCCTCAGCAGCAGCAGAGGAGGAAAGAGCACCCTCAGCAGCAGCAGAGGAGGAAACAGGACCCTCAACAGTAGCAGAGGAGGAAACAGCACCCTCAGCAGCAGCAGAGGAGGAAACAGCACCCTCAGCAGCAGAGGAAACAGCACCCTCAGCAGCAGAGGAAACAGCAGCAACAGGGACACCGGGCACATCCACCTCCAGCACCGCACGCCTCACAGGGATGGAGGCGGAGTGTATGGCCCTTCAGAGAAGACTACTCCGGTCGAGCAGAAGTACAGACAGCAACATCACCAGGAGCAGGAGGCAATCCAGGAGGAACATTGCCCAATTGGAAACCAGAATCCAAGCCCTGGAGTCGGAGGTGGCCAGGGGGAACACACTACTCCACCAGCTCAGGACTGGTCTCATGGACATGTTGACACAGGTCCTTGTGGAGTTAAGGGAGATCAACCGCAGAGAGAACCTGAGGATGGAGAGGGAGAACTTGCGTTCCACTGAGGGGTCTACTGCAACCACCACCCCCTCCAGTGTTACCCCTGAAGCAATACCTAGGGGGCAGAGGGTTACCAGGAGATCAACAAGGGCATCCACCTCTGGCACCCAGGCTAAGGCCCCCCACCCAAAAAGGAAAAAATGAAAGGCCCAACCTGTTCATTTTCCCCTCAATAAAGAAACCTTTTTTTTTGTATTCCAGTCTGATCTGTCGTGTCTTCAGTTATGGATTGGGTGGCAGGGTTGTCTCCAATGCATTGCCATACAATGCAGTGAACACAACCTCTGCCTGGGTGAAATGTTTGTGGGATGCTACAACATGGGTTCACACACACACACACACACACCGTTGTACAAATTCAACTGGAAATATATCCCTGGAGCCATATAACACCACTGTGTTATATGGCTATGTTGTGTGTTGAATTTGAACAACAAAACATACCCCTTAGCACAACAAATGGTACAACATTGAACATTCGTCTACATCATATGTTGTGTTTAACCCTTTGAGTGCCAGGGTGGTAGGCAACACATTGCAAAGAAATGCGTTGGGGACCACTCTTGCACTCAGTGGGTTAATGGGATAACCAGACAAACAGCTCTGTGACTTAGCAGGGACATTACAAGCAGGACAGATAAATGGGACATGTATCCATATTGTCTTGGATTCACACACTCATTGTGCAACTGACTTACTGGGGAAGCCAATGTTTTTAACCTAGGATTTCAATGTGTAGCACACACATTGATATCCTGGGGTGAGCATTGGGGTCTCCAGTAAGTTGAGTTGCTGTTTCCGTAAGGGTGTAACAGACTTCACCAGTGATAACACATGTCCACTTAGTCTGTTTGTTCGTTGATATAGCCCATGTACTGAGATATGTCAAAGTGGACCAAAATCTCAGAACATGGATTATACTGAGCAATACAGATACTGTGGACAGGTATTCACTGTGGAAATATGTCCCCTGTATCACCTCTTTATCACTCCCACAACACATTGGTGCATCACTGCCACCATCATCTGGTGGATGGATCTGGTGCATGGATACATCACAGAGTCCACTCACTGGCAAAGTGGTGGACTCCTGCGATGTGGGTTATGCCTTTCCATGTATGGGGGATACTCTATCCTGGGTGTGGTTACACACTGACAAATGTTTTCTCAAATATATCCTCCTACAGACACAGATAGAATGGTGATGGTTCATCTTTATTGTGTCTCAAAGTACATTAGAATGTACATGTGTTTTCTGTGTGTATTGCCTATATGCATTTAACATCTGTATGAGAACACTAAATGTACTTTGAAACTAAATCGTACTACTTCGGAAACACTGCTGCCCTGCTCATGTGTTGTCCACAAGGTTTGACAACTCTGTAGCTGAGCATCCTAACTGTACAGGTTATAACACTCAAGAATTAGTGTTTTATGTGTCTGTATGAGAATGTTTCAGTAGAGGTTTGTGTGAACCTCAGGTCAAACATTGCATCACCAACAACATCACCATGAACACCAAGGGGTGATCTTCATGAAGGTGTTGTCAAGACATCAATCCAGTCACATGGCAGATCTTCAGTTCAAGGATGGATCATGTTACGGATGCCTGTGGGACAAGAGGACAGGATTTGGAGCAGTAGACCTGCACTGATCATCAAGCAACAACAATTTAGTATTTTTAATCCCCTCAATTTTCACAGTTACAGGTGAGTGCACAAACCATTGCTTGACAATGTGTTGTGTACTCATCTGTAACCAATTCTGTGGGGAACTAAGGACATGTGGACCAGCCCTATGGATATGTGCCCCTGACATGTATACACACATTAACAAGTGTTCTGAGAGCTCCATGGAAGTAATGACATTGAGCTGCCACTGTGAAAGTGACAGTGGCAACCCAATGTCATTTGTTCCATGGAACTGTTAGGACATATTTGTTGGTGTGTGTATTCATGTCGAGGGCACATATATCTGCACACTCACAGGTCAGCATGGAGTCCCTGGTAATCTGATCTACGTGTCATGACCTCTACATTGTGTGACAATACCACTGTACATCCACCCCTCTACTGCTCTTCTCAGCTCTAGCACAGTACAGGTCCCATATTGAGTCCAATGTCCCTTAAACCCCTGATGTGCCTGAGTATTATCCAATACATAGCATTAGATAATACTCTTTCTCTAGTGGGCTAGCATGGTTAATCATGGCATATCCAGTTAGTTGCTGTCAATCAAGCCCTGTAAGGTGATGAACATGGGTTATATGTTGTACCTTGTTTCTCCTGGGGGTGTGCGTGATATCCTTGGGGTCTGTATGTCAACGTGGAGAGTGGAATGGAGGATGGTTTTTGAATCCACACACACAATTTGCCACGTCCACTGCCAGTGCAGTGCTGTGTCACTGTTCCTGTGGGGTGAGACAGAACAAAATGTGCAGTGTGGTTAGTGTCACAGGACTGATGGGGGACTTGCATGGATTGTTTGCATGCGTGTGTTATACTCACAGGTGAAGTGTTCCGTGATGAGCCTGTCTCTGATCTGTGCCCCTCTCATGGTCTCCTCCACATGCCCGATGTCCATGGCCACTTCATGTATGGGGGGTCCGGGATGTGATCCAGCAGCCTGGTGTCCACTGCGATGTTGTGCAGTATTGCGCACGCCACAATGATGTCACACACCTTAGCAGGTGCATACTGCAGTGCTCCCCCAGAGTGGTCCAGACATCGAAATCTTGACTTGAGGAGCCCAAATGTCCGCTCAATAGCATTCCTCGTTCTGGCATGAGCCTGGTTGTACCTTTCCTGGGCATGTGTTTGGGGATTGGCCACAGGGGTCAGTAGCCAGGACTTGCATCCATAGCCAGCATCACCTGTGTAATGTGAGTGACATGGTGAGACAGGGAGCACATGTTGTGTGAATGATGTTTTGTGTGGTGGACGTAGTAGCTGTGGGTCAGGTGCATGCTGAGCAGCGTGGTGTGTACGCCTGTGTATGTGGTGTGATTTTGTTTTGTGAACGCACCCACAAGCCATCCCCCTGTAAAGGTTCCATTCTCAAAATCTCTGTGGACTGAGGAGTTTTGTAGAATGTATGCATCATGTGAGCTGCCAGGATATTTTGCACAGACATTCATTATCCTCATGTTGCTGTCACACACCATCTGCACGTTGATGGAGTGGAAGTTCTTCCTGTTGATGAATAGTTGTGCGTCACGTGCTGGGGCCTTAATCCGGACATGGGTGCAATCTATAGCACCCATGACCCTGGGCATGCCTCTCCTGGCGTAAAAGGCCTGCTTGATGTGTATTCAGTCTATGTCGGTGGTGGGAAAATGTATATAGGTACTGGCCTTGCTTTTGAGGGCTGGCAGGACCTGGGCCAGCACCCTGGAGAATGTGGCCTGTGACATGCCAGATGCGTAACCCTCAGTGGACTGGAAGGCCCCACTTGCCATGCAGTGTATGGCACAGAGTAGTTTCTGCAGGCCAGTTAGGGCATGGTTGTGGATGTAGATGGGATCCACCTGCTCCTTGATGACCTCATACAAGGCAATGATGCTGTCAGGCCTCAACCTGTAGCGATCAATGACCTCATCATCAGTCATTCCAAAGAGGGTGACCCTTGGGCGGTATACCCTGGGCCTTGGTGGTCTTCTATACATCCTCTGCCCTCCAGGTGGGGATGGACTCCTGTGTGGCTGCTGAGCCAGAGCCTCCTCACTTGCAACAGGTGAAGGCAGTTGATCAGGCGTGCCTGGAGGTTGCTGATGTTCCCTAGCTCTCTCCCTTGCACGCCTTCTCCGCAGTCTTCGCAACAATATGTAACCCAACATACTGTTTGCTCTCTCTATCTGTCTCTCTCTCTATATATATCTCTATCTGTCTCTCTCTCTCTATATCTCTCTCTCTTTCTCTCCCTCCCTGCGTGGAAAACAAGCCACAAGTGAGTGTGTTGAGTTGTCCCTTTAAGTACTTGATAGGGCGTTGTGTAGGTGTGGTGATGAGGTGAGTGCTGACCAATGGAGAGTTGTTTTTGCCCGGGTAAGTGTTTGCAGGTGTGTGTGTGTTATAAGATGTGGTGTTTTGTGCTTGTTATGCGTGTGCCATTTGCGGGTGTGAAGTTGTGGGGTGCAGGTCGCGTGTTGATGTTGCCCAGGTGAGCTTATATTTGCAGGTGTCCGCTTTGTGTGATAACCCAATTGTTCCGTGCCATGTTGTGTTGTTGTTTTTTTGTGTGTCGTTGTCCCTCTGGTGTTACTTGTTGTTGTGTGTGGAGTGATTTGTGTTGTGTGTCCATGTTTTTGTGTTTTTTTGGCATTGCACGTGTTAATTTTTCCATTTTCATGGTTGTGCGGTAAGCATTTTGTGTATTTTCTTATGTAACGGGTGTTTTGTTTTGCCCTTTAAGTGTCTAACGGCTAAAAAAAGTGGGTCTTAACTTTTTGCCGTTAGGTGTGTCTTTTTTTCAGCCGTTACCGGTACCGCAAGCCTTTGAATAGTTCTGGGGTATGTTGTTCCATGCGTCTGGAAGCACGTAAGTGTATCGGCCGTAAGGATTCTGCAACTGCCGTTAGCTGTTCTTTAGACGGATCTTTGAATTGCTACATGGAACTTAACGCACCCGTTAGTTATTTTTTTTACTAACGGCTGCCTTTAAATCGAGCCCTCAGTCACTTTTTCATTGCCCCCCACTGTTGCTGTCTGTCTCAGTCTCTTTCTGTTTCACATTCTTTCTCATGCTACTTTCTCTCCTCAATTTTTGTTCTCTTTCTCTCGCTCTCTCATTTTCTCATCTTTTATATTCTTGTAATCTCTGTTCTGATCTGTCTGTCATTCTATTTGCTTCTCTATCTCTCTTCCTCTCCTCGTGTCTGTTAGCCTCTCTGTCTGACTGTGTGTCTTGCTCTCTCTTTCATTCTCTCTATTTCTGTCTTTGCCTGTCTGTGTACCTGGTTGAGGGTGATTGGAGTGGAGGTTCAACAACAGCTGGACAGCCTCAGGTTGCAAGCCCTGCATTTGCCTGTGCTTATCCTATATAATAATTTGCTGGGATGTTTGTCACGATGCAGTCATGTGCAGTAGAGACTGCCTGCTTTCGGGCAGTCTCTACTGCGCATGATTGCATTGGGTGAGGCGACGCAAGGCTGCATCGCGTGGAGCAGTGAGGTAGCGACCTCTTAACCTTTTGCGTACCCCACTGGCACTCACAAGGTTAACATTAGCCGGACCTTGGCCCGTGTACACGGGGTTTTACACTAGTTATATATAAAAATTTACACTTATTTTTAGGACTAGTTGGAGTAATAGTCTTTTTTTCTTGGCAGCAGTTATTGCTTTTTTTTTCCACTTTCCCCCATCTATCGCCACCATTTTGTATAAGTGTATTTTATTTTTCCGCAGCAATAAAACGGACAGTAATGTTTGTTTAAACTTCAGCATATGTGTTTATAAATTACTTTGGAGTTGCTCTAAATCATGTATTCAGTTACACAAAGTGGTGTCAAAAGGTCATGAAATATCCTAAAAATTATCAGCAATGCCCCTCCCACAGCAGCACCACCTGAAACAAAAGTGTCCCTCTTGGGCAATATGAAATGTTGGGAGGTGTGCAGCAGTGTGCCAGTGTTTTGGGTGCAATAATAGAAGGAATATAAGCCCGGGCCTCAGCCAAGGCTCATTACATTGGAAATAAATTTAGATTTGGGCATATTGGACTAACATTGTTTTTAGGAACTATTGGTGGTGAGATTATGTTAATTCCTTAAGGTCCAAGAACGTACATGTACGTCATGGGTCCAACGTGCGATAAGGACCCATGACATACATGTATGTCATGGGTTTCAGGGCTCACTGAGTGGCTGCACACCATTTGGGGAGCCAAGACTTGGATTGTTAAAAAAAAAATGCTTTGTGGTCCTTAAGTGCCGGCCATGCATGTGCCTGCAGGTCCTTAAGGGGTTAGTCCCCTTGAGTGTCAGATACCAGTAAAACCCATGCATTACAGTGGCACTTAAATGCCATAGGGACCTAAAACTACATGACTTATTGTGGTTTAAATCCTTGGAGTGCATTGTTACTCATGGCTGGTGAAGGGTATAAGTAGCACTGCCACATTTTTGTAAACACAAGTTAATGTTCAGATAGTTGACAAGTTGCAGTGAATCCTATGCAAAGCTCTGTGGTATCCTTTGCCTTACTTCACAGTTTGAATGGGCTGGAGAGATTGCAGAAATGGACTACTGGCGCTGCTAATAATATAGGCAGAATACACTCAATCTTATATTGTGTTGGCAGGGGCTTGGGGAGATGGGGGAAATCACCCCCCCGTCATGGAAAGGGTTAACCTCAGCTGGTTGATAGGGGTGTACCTACAAGGGATGCAGCTGCACCTAGGCCGCCTCCTCACCTCCCAGCATTTTTTTTTATTATTCTTTAAAACAGGACCCTATGAGAAATTCTAGGGTCTTAACTAAAACACCTGGGTCGTGTCCATGTGAAGTGTTCAGCCACAGCTAACACACAGTATGGGATGACATTGCTAGTTCATGCTTTGTCAGTGAATCGGGGTAGTCGCTAAGTTTAAACTTGGAGTAGCAACAATGAGAATAACTGGACTTCAGAGTACCAAGTACAACATTCTTAGTGACTGCTGAGGGTCACTGGGAAAGCATGAACTTGTAGTGCCATCACCACAACTTCTGGCAGCATGGTCACTTGATGGAAGAGTCAAGGAGAATGGTGAGTGATTCTTTCTTCCCCCAGATCAGTTTAACTGTTGCCTTTAGTCCTCAACACCCCTTTGGCAATTAAAAGTATTCATGTGATATATAGAAAATAGCATTCAACGTGTGTTATTAAATCCCAAGGTCAGCTGCCATCACTGTGCTGACTCCACATTTCAGTGAATCCTGAATCACTTGCAGTATCAGCTCACTGGATATGGAATTCTAGTGAATGTCAGCTTGCCCCGAGACAACTGGAAAACACATTGTTACTCCCTGTACTTCAGACAGAGAAAGGGATGTAAATGATTTACCGTTTTAATTCTGTAGGGGTATCTATTTTTACACCTCGCTGTCGCTAAAAGGGTTACCCAACTGCACTATAGGGCACACATACAATTTTACAAAAGTTTAATTTATACATAAGGTCTAGTGTTGAGCGAGCACCACGATGCTCGGGTGCTCGGGTGCTCTGACCGAGCACCCCCTGAGGCTCGAGTGCTCGGCCGAGCACCCGAGCCCCATTGGAATGAATGGGGCAACACCAGGCACCCCCTGCTCTGATGAGGGGAGGGTGCCTGGTCAATGCCCCCTTCATCTCCGCTATGCCCCCTTCATCTCAGAATGCCCCCTTCAGCTCCGCAATGTCCCCCTTCAGCTCCGCTATGCCCCTCTTCCACAATGTGCCCCTTCATCTCCGCTATGCCCCTCTTCCACAATGTGCCCCTTCATCTCCGCTATGCCCCTCTTCCACAATGTCCCCCTTCATCTCCTCTATGCCATAGAGGAGATGAAGGGGGACATTGTGGAAGAGGGGCATAGCGGAGATGAAGGGGCACATTGTGGAAGAGGGGCATAGCGGAGATGAAGGGGCACATTGTGGAAGACGGGCATTGCGGAGATGAAGGGGGACATTGTGGAAGAGGGGCATAGAGTCTATGCCCCTCTTCCACAATGTCCCCCTTCATCTCCGCAATGCCCCCTTCATCTCCGCAATGCCCCCGTACCTCCAGTCCCTGGTGGTCCAGCGGAGCGTCTTCGGATCTGTGCCTCTTCCGGCACAGATCCCCGCCACCCGAACATGTCGGGCGAGCACATGGCGGTACTCGACGAGTACCGCCATGTGCCGAGCAGAGCGATGCTCGAGCCGATCCGAGCATCGGCCGAGCACGCTCGCTCATCACTAATAAGGTCCCCCTTATGTATCATTCATATGTACTGTCCTGTAACCCATACAGTAGATATGATATGACACCGCATATATAATATACCTATATGGTATATATGTGTCATATCTGCTTTTCATATTTCACACTGCAACATATAGAAAAGTATCATGTAATGAATGTGTTATGTATATAATACACAGGCATTCGTTACCTATAAGTTAGCTATGTATCATATCTATGTTGTGCATTACTCCTTATCAGTTGTAGGTTCTGTGGTTATCAACAGTGGAAGCTCCATTTCAATTGCAAGCTTTGTGATTGCACTTGAGTAGTTCCATATCAGTTGTAAGCTGGGTGGAGTAATTTTATAGCCACATTTGTAAGCTCCGTGGAATCATGTGTCTAGCACCATTTCAATTATAAGCCCTGCAGTACACTTTTTTATATATATTTAAAGCGGAACTAACACCCCTACAAGATATATCCTCAATTAGAGTGCTACAATCCGTGATAACTGGCTGTGTAATTATTTTTTTTTTTTTAAAACGTGTTATTAAAGAGTAATCCGTTAATTCCAAAAGGTACCTGGTGACGTCTTCTCCCCGGAAAAGTGCATTGCGCATGTCAGCACGGAGCCGATCGGCTCTCTTGTAACTCTTCCCGGCTACAAGAAAACACCTACGTCATCAGCTTTAGATTCTCGGACCAGCAGGACAATCTAAAGCTGATGATGTAGGTGTTTTCGTGTAGCCAGGGGGAGTTACAAGAGAGCCGATCGGCTCCGTGCAGACATGCGCAATTCGCTATTCCGGGGGGAAGACGTCACCAGGTACTTTTTGGAATTAACGGATTACTCTTTAATAACACGTTTTTAAAAAAAAAAAAAATAATAATTACACAGCGAGATATCACGGATTGTAGCCCTCTAATTGATGCTATATCTTGCAGGGGTGTTAGTTCCGCTTTAACCACTTCAATGTCAAAGATGTACCCAAATCATTGATTTAAATTCTTTGATGAATACTCTGGCATCCAAAGGGTTAAATATTTTTTCTCTTTTATTAAGTTGGTACTCGTACCTCTACCCACAAGAACAACAGTCAAATGAGAGGTTTGCGGTGGGGGGGAGGGCAATTTAGGATCCTTCCTATTTACTTATGGAGCTTTAATCAGGCTTAAAAGGTTCAATTTTAATCCAGTAAATATATCGGGCAAGGCAGCCAGGAGACTGGTATAAGGAGGAGGAAGACTATACCGGCCCTGCCAATATACCAGGCAAGGCAGCCTATAGACAGACAGCAAGTATAAAGGCTCTACCGGCCTTGCCAATACCGGGTAAGGCAACCCAAGATGGTACAGAGAGGAATAGGTTCTACCGGCCTTACCAATATACCGGGCAAGGCAGCCTAATACAGAGTAGGTGGCAAACACTAAAGCCTCGGTGACTGGCTAGGTGGCAACACCAGTCACACAGATGACATGCAGAGGCATAAGGAGTGAAGGCGGCAAGCCAAGGAAATTACAGGAGACCACCAGTACCCGCGTACTGGAGAACCAACGGAGCTGCCTAGGACTTGACAGCAATAGTATAGCATAGAGAGAACCAGTACCTGCGTACTGGGGACACAATATCTCTCAACCAGTGCAACAGTACTCAGATGTAATGGAGCGAACCAGTACCCGCGTACTGGAGAAACCCAATAACTGCCGGTGCAACAGCAGCCGGGCGAATGTGGAGCGAACCAGTACCCGCGTACTGGAGAAACCCAATAACTGCCGGTGCAACAGCAGCCGGGCGAATGTGGAGCGAACCAGTACCCGCGTACTGGAGAAACCCAATAACTACCGGTGCAACAGCAGCTGGGTGAATGTGGAGCGAACCAGTACCCGCGTACTGGAGTAACCAGCAAGGAATAGAAATGTTGCCAGAGCGACTATGGAGGACCAGCACACTACAGGCGATACTGGATCAGGAGCACAGCAGAGGAAAGCAGGAACCAGCACTCCAGACGGTCAACCGGATCAGGAACGGCAGCGGGGACTGGCAGCAGGAAGCAGCGACACAACAGCAACCTCAACTGGATCAGGAAAGGAAACAGGAACCAAGGAACTGTTATCTCAGGAACTAGACGATCTCAAGCTATCAGGAACATAACCAGGGGCCCAGGAAGCTCAGGAACTCAATGGAGAAGCGAGCAGCATAGAGACAACACGAAAGGGCAACCAAAGGGTGCCCAAGCTCAGTCTAAATAGGCAATGCAGGGCGGGCTGAAGGCAGACAGCCAATGGAGAGCCCCCTACAGGTAACTGACACAAAAAGGCAGCAATCACGGGCACCATGATACATACTTAAACTCAATTGCTTCCAAGTGCAGATATTAGCCTATCAAAATCGGGTACTTTCGCGTTCTGTGGGACTGAATGTCCCGCTTGACTTCCCAGCTGCCCCAGGGAGCGCGTTCACGCTCCCCTTCTATGCTGGGTTTCTGTGCTGTAGTGTTACAGCAAACTCCGTGTACAATACTACTGAGGTTGCAACCTGTAATACAACTATATACAACCTCAGAAGCATTGTACACAGAGTTTGCTGTAATGCTACAGCACAGAAACCCAGCGTCGAAGGGCAGCGTGAACGTGCTCCCTGGGGCAGCTGGAAAGTCAAGCGGGACATTCAGTCCCGCAGAACAGGGAAGTGCCCGATTTTGATGGACTAATATCTGCACTTGGAAGCAATTTTTTTACAAAATACACCCAGCTCTAATGTTGGGTTAACTATTAAAACCCCTATAAAAGTTTGAATCTAGGTGATAGTTCAGCTTTAATGATATTGCATTTCTTTCTTCTCCTTCAGAACGAATGTTTATTTTGGAGGCTTGGAATCCTTTTACTTCCATTCAGTGAATGTGATACTAAATGCTATAGTGAGATCTTTACCCATGTACACTTGCAGTAAGGTCCTGTTTGATGACAGAAGACCGATCTCCTGTTCTCTGCTCATCCCGTTGGCACAGAAGCAGCAAGAGCTTTGATACTTTGCGTCCTTCATATCTCATTGTGTAGATCAGAGGGTTTCCACTCTTTTGCTGTGATATAGCTGTTTACTGAGAGATAAGCCCTTTGAGTGCAAGGGAAGTATCCAACAGATTACGTTGCAATGCATTTGTTGCCTCTCTGGTACTCAAAGGGTTACATTCCTGTGAAATGATAAGTCAAACCATCCTCTACTTTGTTGCTTGCGAGATCTTCAACGTTTTGCAGAGATTCATGTGAGAGACACCTCTATCATTTAATTGACTGGCAATATCAATATAAAATACTAGCATTAGTGGCACTGCTTTGTCTGTGCAGTTAACCTTTATGTTTTTTTTATTTTCAGTGTGTTTTTTAAAATAAGGCCTTCTGGTGGGGAATCAGGACTTCTCCTGATGCCCCCTCAGCTACTGATCTCCCAGCAGATACAGCTGGGAGATCAATAGAGGAGACATAGGGGAGCAACAGGGCTTCCCCGCTTCCATCCTTCCTCAACTACCGGGTATTAGCGAATGGCATCGGGAAAGCCTTCCGCGTCAGTATGGGAGAGGTTTCCTAATTCTGTCCACTGCTACCAGGTAGTTCGGGTAGAATGAAGCAGGGGAATCATACTTCTCCACTGGTTCGCCTTTGTTGACCTCCCAACTAAATCGTCTGAGAGATCAGTAGCTGGAAGGGGGGGGGGGAGGGGAATCAGGAGGAGTCCTGATTCCCCACCATGAGGTCTGAATTTTGTTTTTAGTGTATTCTGTTTATCTGATGGGTCCTGATTCCCCAACACGAGGTCTGATTTTTTTTTTTTGTGCGTGTATTCCATTTATCTGAGGAGGCAAGGGGCATCATCAGCCAATCGGGGAATGCATTATGCCTTCATCCACATCCCACTGGACGCACAAGCGGAGTTTTGCATAACTCCTCCTTTGTAACACCTCAGGGCATGGCTGACATTGGACCAGAAACGACTTAGATTTTTATATATAGACATTAGAATGCTCATTAATACCAGTAACTTTAAATAGAACTAATACCGTTGCTTACCCCTCTGGCACTCAGACAGTTAAAGGCTTATAACTCTGTTACATTAACAATTAGGAAAACCAAATGTGAGCTGTATTTGAGACACTGCTACTCAGTGTTCAAGTCATCTTTACCCCTTTTATTTAGTAAGTGTAACAAACTGCATTAAACCTTTCAGTGCCAGATGGGAAACTGTATAAGTATAGAAAGCCAGAGGCGCACACAGGGATGTTGCTACACTAGATACACATGAGCATGTGGGTGAATGTTATAAATACATAGCTTAAAATCCAGCATGTAGCCAGTCCCTTGGGGATGCTGATATATAAATATATGCAGAAAATAAGTCATTTCGGAATGAAGATCCCAAGTCACAAACAATAAATAAATGAAATATACATGGTCCAACATAATGTTTAGATGATATGTTCATATAGCGTTGGTCTATAACTTGTCAATATCAGTAGATTGTAATGGATAAAGTCATGAAGAAGCAATTTGGAGCCAGTGGGTGCCAGAAAAATATGCAACAATTAATGTATCAATGATATTGGAATGCCATATGCAACAGAACCAAGACTGCATATGGATCCAATTCAAGAGTTCCAGGGCAAGGTGACAGCCTCTGTAGTGAGGTTATTCCTATCGGTATCCTTTTAAAAGGTCACACACAAAAAAGAGCGTGAGACCACATGACACATTAACCATGTTGCCTTGATAAGAACGGCAACATGAGAATCTTGCACTGCATGAAAGCGTGAGATTCTCATATAGCCTACTGAAAGGTCTCATACCCCATCTGGTGGCCACTATGAAGAAGGTAAGGCTCTTTTTCAAGCAATAATTTCATCCCAGCCTTGTAGAGTGCTGCCACGGCTCTATAAAGATGTACCATTGTTTTTAATATATTGGTAAACTTCCTTTAAAAAAAAAACAAAAAAAACCTTTTCATTACATTTTTATATTCATAGACTTGGAGAGATAATTTTTGTATAACTTGGAAGTACTGCGGTTCTTAACCTTCCACAGACTGTATTTTGGATTGCAGCCAAATCTTGTAAGATTGCCAGTGTGTAAAGAGTAGGGGCAATGATGAGATACACTCCCAAGAGCAAAACCTGAGATTGCTGAGCACCTCTCGGGTCAGATCACAATTGTGAGTACCTGTCATTGCTTATCTTTCCATCTCTGTAACATGTATTTGCAGTAATTCCAGCGAAACATTCCCTGAATGTGGCAGTACATTATATGCTCGCATGCTAACCCATTTTGCCTGACTTGGTGTATATTCCTACATTAGTGTCTTTTCCTACATTTTGTAACAGATAGAGATTGTATCTTTTGACGTTCTGCTGAATAAGAATAAGAGAAGCGATCCTACCTCCCTTTGAAAGACTTTATTTTAAGAATTTTTTTTAATGGATGAGATTTTTGCCTGAAAAAGAGCATTTGCTTCCACTCGGCAGCCACCAAATGGATAAGCATGATGGGAGTTGTAGTTATGTGTATGAGACCTTTCAGTACGCAAAATGAGAATCTCACGCTATTATGCAGTGCAAGAGTCTCATATCGCCATTTGTATCATGGCAACATTGTTAATGTGTCATGTGGTCGCACTCTTTTTTGCGTGTGACCTTTTAATCCCTTTAATGCCAGAGGCCCGGGCCATTTCCTGTACCCTGCAGGCCAGACACTTTTTCAGCATTTTTGCTATCCTCCTGTTTAGGCTTGATTTCCTCTGGGGATTTTTAGTTACATATGGAAAACTATATATTGTTTTTTTCAGAACGAATTGAGCTTTCTCGTGGTACCTTACATGAAGAGAATTTTGCATTGTGCAAAAAGCTATGATGTCATAATGACAAAAAAGTGAAAATTGACTTATTTTGCTAAACTCACATACATATATGTATAAAAAAAGTACCTTGATTGCGAAAGTTTCAATTATCTGAAAAAGCCCTGAGTCCTCAGAGTAAAAAAATGCAAATCTATATAGTTTTACCTACGTCACAGAGCACGAATCACCAAGAGTGCAAAATGACATTTTCAACTTTAAGAACTAATATGTGCATTCTAGGGTTTTTGTGGTAAAACTACCCTAAAACAGTGGAATAACTATATAAAACTATATATTTCTGAAAAGTAGACAACCTACCACATCTAATGAGGGGTCAATTGTTTTCTTACCCCAAGCCTGTTGTGCCCAAATGCTTCCAGAAAGTGGCACTATAGGAAAAAAATGGCATTTTCTTACATTTCTACCCCTTGAACTGTACTGAAATCTGTGAAAACCATGGAATTTCCAACTATATTCATTAACTAGTGCTCTTAGGAGAAAAATGACACCCCATTGGTATGAGTTGACCTACCTCAGGGGACGCTAGAAGTGCAAAACGACACCTACTACAACCTCTAAATTTTCTAACATTTTCTCAAACATTACTTGTCTATACATAAATGGTTATAACAACTTAAGAAGTAAAGAAAGGGTAGACAAACCATACCATTTTGGAAAGAAGACAACCTGTCGCATCTAATGAGGGGTCAATTGCCTTCTTACCCCAAGCCTGTTGTGCCAAAATGCTTCCAGAAAGTGGTACTATAGGAAAAAAATGGCATTTTCTTACATTTCTGTCCCTTCAACTGTACTGAAATCTGTGAAAACCATGGAGTTTCCAGCTATAGTCATTAGCTAGTGCTCCTAGGACTAAAATGACACCCCATAGACAAACCATACCATTTTGGAAAGAAAACAACCTGCCACATCTAATGAGGGGTCACTTGCCTTCTTACCCCAATACTGGTGTGCATAAATGTTTCCAGAAGGAGGCGATATAGGAAAACAATTTGCATTTTTTTTACATTTCTGCCCCTTCAAATGTATGGAGCTCTGTGAAAACCATGGGATTTTCAACTGCATTCATTAGCTAGTGCTCTTAGGAGTCAAAAGACACCCCATTGGTATGAGTTCACCTACCTTAGGGGGTGCTAGAAGTAGAAAACTATACCTACTACAACCTCTGATGTTTCTAACGTCTTCTCAAACCTGACTTTCCTGTACGAAAATGGCTATAACACCTTCAGAAGTGAAAAAAAGGTAGATAAACCATACCATTTTGGAAAGAAGATAACCTGCCTCATTGAATGAGGGGTCACTTGCCTTTTTACCCCTAAGTTAGTGTGCACAACTATTTCCAGAATGTGGTGCTACAGGGAAAACATTTTTTTTTACATATCAGTCACTTCAAAGATACTAAAATGGTTCAACGGCGTGGGATTTCCTAGGAGGACTTCTTGCCAGCCTAAGAAAAATGGTACCCCACTGGTGTGGGTTGACATACCAATTTGGGTGACAGGAGCGTAGCTACCATGGAAACAGGGATGGGAAAGCAAACAGTGTATGTGTAATTTTATGGCTAACAGATGAAAGGAGCTAGGGCGTCTAAGTTCTCTATACCACGGACCGAGTTGACTGGTCATGTGACCAAACTGACAATGTTTCCTTTAAAGAGTACATAGGACACTGTAGGCACATATTACTTCTAGCAAAGGTGGAGACAATGCTACATGGGAATTGTCACACTGCACTTACTCTTCAAAAGAAAGTCTGATATGTCTCTCCAGGGTAGTGGGCTGTGGCAGGACCAGTAGGAATCCGCCCTCTTAACCGAGGTGTGTGGATTCTGAAGCCAGCCACGGGAGAGCCGCAAGGCTTGGCCGTTCCCCTACTTTACACCTCGTTAATTACAATTATACACTGCTTCACCTCAAACTAGATCTACTATTCATTGGCATCATTCTCTTATACTCTAGAACACAAGCTCTCTCTCCTTTTTACTTACACATGGACACTACACAAACGCTTTGCTAACATCACCTCACACCTATACGTACCACTGCCAGCTTGCACCCAACGCATCTTTTTTTTCGCCTTATTCATCAAGCCAAAGGACCAAACTGCTGGAGAAAATCAGCAGCACCACAGGACAAAAGGGAATAATACACAACATTACCATTTATTTCACTCGCATTTTCTTTTAACCCCTTGATTACCTAACTGGGCTATGCAGAATGAAAAACAAACAAACACCATTTAAAATTGATGGCAAGTTTCATTTCTTCCTGTTTATGCAGACGTGTGTTCCAGAATTGCACCTCTGACTTAAGGAATAAGGCTTTCCGTTAAGTACCTAACTCAAATACAATCCTTAGTTTGCCACCTATGTATCTGACATGTCATTTTATTTGGACAGTAGGCAATGTTTTCTTTAAGAGCTGACACGGGACTGCAAACCACCATACAAAACGGATGCATCAGGAATGTCTTACAGGGCTGTTATTTAACCCTTTGAGTGCCCGAGGGGGGTACGTAACCCATTGCTTGGCATACCCTTCTGGCACTCAAAGGGTTAAAGGTAGAGGGAACCTAAAGTTGCTGGACAGCACCACTTTGGTCCTCAGCAATAGGCTTCTCATTTGATTGGTTAGTGTTTGTAAGCAGCTGCAAGAAAAGACAGCTCGGCCTTGGGGGCTCATTGGCTAATATTTGCTCCAGGGCTTTGTGATTGGCTGGATACTTTTGGCGCGTACCAAACCATTCAATCCCAGAACATTTAGGGCCTGAGTGGATTAACTGGCCCGGAGTGAGCTCCAAACCAATGTATTCTGTACCAAGTGAGGGGCAGAAGCCTCCAAAAAAGGGAAGTGCATAATATAAGGGTAAAGGATAAAGTGGGCAGCAATTGCAATCTAATAAATGTAAGGGACTTTATTCCTTGCCCCCAGCAAAAAAACAAGCACAGCGCCTTTATTTAGTGGGAGTGTTGTAGCATCCCCTGTAAAAGTGAGAGGTTTGAGTTAGGTGTGGATTAGGGCAGTGCAGAGCTGTGAGCCTAGCTGGATTGCTGGTATCCATTGAAGAGGAGGCAGGTTAGAGCCTTGAAATGTGAAGTAGTGTATTGAATGCAGTCCAGTAAGAGTTCCCCATAAAGACTGCAAGCAGCACTAAGAAAAGAAATGAGCTGGAAAAGTTAGCAGTACGTGTGGGCGGATTCCAACTCACAATCTCCCACTTGTAAGGCAGCTACTCTATACCATGGACCAAACTGCCTGGCCATGTGACTGCATGAACAATGTTTTCTTTAAAGAGTACAGAGGACACTGTAGGCACATACTATTTCTAGCAAGGCTGGAGATGACAGCTTTGAGTTAGATCTAGATTAACCCTTTGAATGCCAGAGGCGTACAGAATGGATTACTGTGCAATGCATTCTGTACCCCTCTGGCACTCAAAGGGTTAAAGCAGTGCAGAGCTGTCAGCATGGCTGGATTGCTGCTATCCATTGAAGAGGAGGCAGCTTGGAGCCTTGAAATGTCAAGTAGTCTATTGAATGCAGTCCAGTGACAGCTCCCCTTAGAGACTGCAAAGCGCACTACTAAAGGCAATCATGCTAAAGGAAATCAGCTAGAAAAGTTTGCAGTACGGGTGGACGGATTCCAACTGACAACCTCCCGCTTGTAAGGAAACTGCTCTATACCATGGAGGGAGTTGACTGATTAGGTGACCACACTCACAATGTATCCTTTATAGAGTACATAGGACAGTGTCAGCACATACTACTTCTAGCAAGGGTGGAGGACAATGCTCCATTGGACCTGTCACACTGCACTTACTCTTCAAAAGGATGTCTGACCACATCTCTCTTGGGGTGGTGGGCTGTGGCAGGACCAGTAGGAATCCACCCTCTTAACCGAGGTGTGTGGGTTCGAAGCCAGCCACGGGCAAGGCTCAGCCATAACCCCTTTTTTCACCTCCTAAATTACAATTATACACTGCTTCACCTCAAACTACCTCTACTATTCATTGCCGTCATTCTCTTATACTCTACAACACCAGCTCTCTTTCCTTTTTACTTACACATGGCTGGTTATAGTCCCAAACAGCTAGAGGTCCAGCAATTTATTATCCCTGCCACAAAAGAACGGAAAAGAATACTTGCTATCTTGAGCATTTCTGTTACAAAATGTTAACCTTCTGAGTGCCAGAGGGATACGCAATGCATGGTGTACCAATCTAGCACTGAAAGGGTTAATTTTTATATCTTGATGAACCTAAAGAAATATTCTCCAACATGGGAATGATGCAACTTTATACATTTTACACTGTCGCCTGTTGTGTAAAGCAGAGATACTCCTGCTGCAGAAAGAAGTGATTTATAGATAAAACTTACATGTAGGTTCCCCTTCTGTACGTCCTTGCCCTGCCATTTTAGGGTTTACTGTTGCTAAAGAAATCTATGAAGGCAACTATCGCTGAACAACATCTTAACCGTTTGAATGCCAGGAGGGTATGCAACAAAATGAGTTACATACCCCTTTGGCCCTCGAAGAATTAAAATAGGCCATGAAATAAGGAACTAGCAGTTGGAGTAGCCTTTATTTACTCAGCAGGAAAAGTTATTTTTTGCATGAGGCCTTTTGTTTGATACACAATATCTATACACACATACCCAGAGGGTATGCCACACATGCATATGAGACTGTCTTCTATATAGACACAACCTGATTGTTTGTGCACATCTAATGCCAGTAATATATAGATCTTGGTACCCACTCTTCTTCTATACAGGAAAGCTGATGTATTTTTCAGGCCCATTGACTGACAAGGCACTTCTGAGATGCCTATCAGGATTGCTGTTGTAATAGGAGTCCTCTGAGATCACATGTAAAACTACATTTTAGGCCTCTGTAAAAAATTTTCTGAGGTTGGCATGGCGCTTATAACACCAGATCATTTCTAAGTGCTAGAGGCCCATATTTATAATGGCAAACTGGAGCAACTATACCACAGAGGACAAATATTCAATTTATTAGTGTTTTTTTTTTTTTTTTTTTTTTTTAACACTTCAAATGCTAGAAAGGCCTCTAATGCATTGTTGACCTCCCTATTATGCAAGATATTAAAAGGTCCATTTTATTTAACACCTTTGCCCGGACCTTCACGGCTGTCTGGCATTTAAGGACCAGTGACTTTCCTGGCACGTCATGGAATTCAGGGTTCCCGAGTGTCTCCACGCCACACGGGGAGCCCTGAATCGGATCACAAGAAATGTAAAAAAAATGCCATGTGGTCCTCAACTGCTGACCGTGTGCCGGTCATTAAGGGGTTAACAGGAATCTTATTTGTCCCCCTATGATGCAGTTGGTTTACTCCAGAATAACACCAGTTTGCTTTTATAAATATGCTCCAGAATTCCTTGTCCTTCCCAGCTAATGGATTTTGATTCTGTTTCCCCATTCTGACAGGTGACCTTAATTCTCATATCTCTGCCATGGCATGGCTCAGAGGATCTGTAGCTGTAATGTTGATGCTGGTCGTTATTCTCGCAATCATGAGACTCTGGAAAAGCCACAAAGATCGGAGAAATGGCACAGACTCTGTCAAAGCTTAAATAAACTGAATTTTTGCATGTGGTCTTCTAAGTTGTGTATTTTTCCTCTTGTGTGGTGGTTATTTGTACTCCTGGCTTCTTCCAAACATATAGCTGGGGGTAACAACACTTTTTAAAGGGATAGTAATGTTTCAAGATAAAAGCAGCTCCGTTTACTCTTCATAGTATTTGAGCCATGGAGAGGTGTTATTTCATTACTGTCATAGTTGTAGTTCAATTCTAATTGAATGATATCCCCATCCCTCCTTCAGGTAACTTTTATTAGTGGTTTTAATTAATCGATTTTGAAGTTCCCAATGCATTGAAAATCTGTCATTCAAAGGGTTAACACAATGTTGGTTTGCCCTCCAGTTCATCCTAAACGATGAATTTCATTGTAGGAGATAAATTCCCTGCTGCTCCATAAGGAGTTTAACCCCTTAACGACCCTTGACGTACCAGGACCGTCAAGGGTAAATTTGCTTGAAGGACCAGTGACGGTCCTGGTACGTCAAGAGTTAAATGGTAGCAGCGCGCCGCCGTGCACGCTGCTACCATTCAATCCAGGCTGAGACTGAACGGTCCAGTACCGGACCGTTCAGTCTCAGCTCTGTCGGTAGTGCCGGGTCATGTGATAGCTGAGTCAGCGATCACATGTACCGGCATTCTAAGTTTGTGAATGAGGCAGTGCTACTCACTGCCTCTAGTGTCTCCTCTCTGCTAATGCGTCCCTTACATCAAAGTAGTGGAAATAAAAAATACAGCAGCTGGGGGTGTTAACCCCTTCACTGCTGGTACAGGAGGATGGTTAAATGCAGGTCAATTTCTGACCTGCTAAATACACTTCTTTATTTTTTAAATAAAAACAACACACTTTTTTTTTTTACAAATAAAATATTTTATTAAAAAAAAAAAAAAAACATCTCAAGAAACAAAATTGGAAGTGTGACTGTTGTGGAGTCATGTAATACACTTACACACACCGCCAAATGTAATTAAGTCAAATCCACCTCTGATTTTCCCGGTCCTTAAGGGGTTAAAAGAAGGGGAGGGGGGATGGTACTTTCTTGCCCTGCAATGGTAGAAGTGTCTCTAATGTATTTTGGAAACACCTCCCAGCATTAAAGGGAGCGTAAAGTGGAAGGGTCACTTTTTATAAGTCCTACTAGTGGAAGAGCCTGTTACACGGGCCACAGTGCTACGGCTGATACAGAGCTTCGGAGCGTCCGGCTCTGTATCAGCCGCGGGCTGGGCAGTCTCTACTGCGCATGACTGCATCATTGCACACGTTTTAGCAAATTATTATATAATGAAGATGCGATTTTGAAAAATACTTCAAAATCCCTTCTATTTATTTGTCTTTGGGGGCGGGGAGGTGTTTAATCCTATATAATAATTCAATAACTCATGTGTAATGCACGACATGCGCAGTAGACACTGCTGCGCGTGCTGCAGGAGCGTCCAGCTCTGTATCAGCCGCGGCGCGGGCAGTCTCCACTGCGCGTGACTGCCCCGCGACCGGGTGACAGTGGCACTCGGGCTCTTCAACTAGTTAAAAAAAAAAAAAAAAAAAAAAAAAAAAGCGATGTATGGAGCTAGACCGGCCATTGCTGTGGATTCACATAGGAAGAAGAGACATCAGACTGAAATTATGGAGTCGTTAATGCTTCACGGGGTGTGAGCACAGACCCAGAGATTTAATAAAATCTCCAAAAAGATCCCCCCCCACCACCACTCACAATTGTGTTTATTTCATCTCCTCCAGTTTGTCTTGGTATATCTGTTCCTTTAAGTCAATGCTTACGTTGGTGATTAGACACTGCGGCTGTGCTACTGTGTTCTAGATACCCAAATGTTGCCTCATGGAGCAGAGAGACCACTTGTGGGGGTTGGGGGTACTGCCTGAAAAAATGGGCAGGCATGTGAGACAGAGATGACTGACTGAACATTGTAACGTGCTTTGCAATAAGACATTCACTAGGTGCCCTTAGCATAGGCTGACCAGACCTCACCTTTAACCAGGGACACATATGAAATAGGCATATTTCAGGAGTGCACCAAAGTCAAAACAGCCCTGCAATATGCATTTTTCATATGCGTCCCCGGTTAAACGTGAGGTCTGGTCACACTACTGCTTTGCACCACCCACTTGCTGCAACCACCACTTGCCCCTATTCCTATCAACTGTTCCCTGGTGCAAAACAAAAAGACCTTAAGTGCTTATAACAAACCAAAAAATATTAACCCTCTTGGTTGCCAGAGAGACCTCAAACACATTTGCAAGAGGTTAAATAATAGCAAATGAGGGGGTGTGCAGATTTTAAATAAACCAAGAGCTTTCTTCTATGACAAGTACAAAGGTATAACTGACCACACACATCTAAATACAGTGGGGCAAAAAAGAATTTAGTCAGCCACCAATTGTGCAAGTTCTCCCACTTAAAAAGATGAGAGAGGCCTGTAATTTTCATCATAGGTACACTTCAACTATGAGAGACAGAATGGGGGGAAAGAATACAGGAAATCACATTGTAGGATTTCTAATGAATTCATTGGTAAATTCCTCGGTAAAATAAGTATTTGGTCACCTACAAACATGCAAGATTTCTGGCTCTCACAGACCTGTAACTTCTTCTTTAAGAGTCTCCTCTGTCCTCCACTCGTTACCTGTATTAATGGCACCTGTTTGAACTTGTTATCAGTACAAAAAGACACCTGTCCACAATCTCAAACAGTCACACTCCAAACTCCACTATGGCCAAGACCAAAGAGCTGTCGAAGGACACCAGAAACAAAATTGTAGACCTGCGCCAGGCTGGGAAGACTGAATCTGCAATAAGCAAGCAGCTTGGTGTGAAGAAATCAACTGTGGGAGCAATTATTCGAAAATGGAAGACATACAAGACCACTGATAATCTCCCTCGATCTGGGGCTCCATGCAAGATCTCACCCCGTGGTGTCAAAATGATCACAAGAATGGTGAGCAAAAATCCCAGAACATCATGGGGGGACCTAGTGAATGACCTGCAGAGAGCTGGGACCAAAGTAACAAAGGCTACCATCAGTAACACACTACGCCGCCAGGGACTCAAATCATGCAGTGCCAGACGTGTCCCCTTGCTTAAGCCAGTACATGTCCGGGCCCGTCTGAAGTTTGCTAGAGAGCATTTGGATGATCCAGAAGAGGATTGGGCGAATGTCATATGGTCAGATGAAACCAAGGTAGAACTTTTTGGTAAAAACTCAACTCGTCGTGTTTGGAGGAGAAAGAATGCTGAGTTGCATCCAAAGAACACCATACCTACAGTGAAGCATGGGGGTGGAAACATCATGCTTTGGGGCTGTTTTTCTGCAAAGGGATCAGGACGACTGATCCGTGTAAAGGAAAGAATGAATGGGGCCATGTATCGTGAGATTTTGAGTGAAAACCTCCTTCCATCAGCAAGGGCATTCAAGATGAAATGTGGCTGGGTCTTTCAGCATGACAATGATCCCAAACACCACCCGGGCAATGAAGGAGTGGCTTCGTAAGAAGCATTTCAAGGTCCTGGAGTGGCCTAGCCAGTCTCCAGATTCAACCCCATAGAAAACCTTTGGAGGGAGTTGAAAGTCCGTGTTGCCCAGCGACAGCCCCAAAACATCTCTGCTCTAGAGGAGATCTGCATGGAGGAATGGTCCAAAATACCAGCAACAGTGTGTGAAAACCTTGTGAAGATTTACAGAAAACGTTTGACCTCTGTCATTGCCAACAAAGGGTATATAACAAAGTATTGATATGAACTTTTGTTATTGACCAAATACTTATTTTCCACCATAATTTGCAAATAAATTATTAAAAAATCAGACAATGTGATTTTATGGATTTTTTTGTCTCATTCTGTCTCTCATAGTTGAAGTGTACCTATGATGAAAACTACAGGCCTCTCTCATCTTTTTAAGTGGGAGAACTTGCACAATTGGTGGCTGACTAAATACTTTTTTGCCCCACTGTAGGTGCGGTCAGCACAGCTTAAAGCGGAGTACTTCTGGCTTTTTCCTACACTGCCTAAAGTAAAATCCAACCGCAGGTCACCAAATTGTTAAACTGAACCAGATCTGCAGTGGTTAAACATAACAAATGATTTGTTTGCAGAAGTGATCATTAACAAACATCATCTATTTTATGATCAATCAGAATGCTATAATGAAATGGATATTAAACCCACACGAATGTAGGAAATGGTTATGCAAATTTAAGTGAAAGTCACTGATATAATTTGTCTATTTACCTACCTGTGCTCAAGGAGACCTGTCTCCCTAAGAAAAGCTTAATGGTTACTGGGCTGCAATAGTTCCCAGGTATCCATACAGCAGACATTTTTCATGTGTCTAGTTTTAAAGGAATGATGGCAACCTTAACCCACACTACCACCAACAAATAAAGGTTAATGTCTCAAATACTACTTATATAACTAATGCACTTTTAAATTAAACTTATCTTAGTGGGACAGGTCCAGAAAGACAAAGGAAGTCCTGCTTGTCCTGTGTTCGTGCAAGCAGTGATATTTACATTGTAGCATGTTAAAGGGATTGTAATGTTTAACAAATAAAAAGGAGCTCCAATTAATCTTCATAGTATTTTGGCCACTGAGAATGTTATTTCAATACTGTCAGAGCTGTAGTTCAGGAGTAATTGAATGATAAAGTATTCCCCTCCCGCCCTTTTTACTGATGTAACACTGCTCACCTCAGAGCAGCAAGACTGTCCAGATGGATCTCAGAGAGGGACAATCTTCAGTGAACATAATGGAAAAACCTGAAAAAACTGTCAAGGGGGGCAGGGTTTTCCTTATACTCACAGTAAGAAGATTGTCCCTTGCTGTGAGCTGTCTGGTCCCAGGACCAGATTCCACATCTGAGGGGAGGCGGCTTACACTAGGTAAAAGGGGCAGGAGGGGGATACTTTATCATTCAATTACTCTTGAACCACAACAACACTCTCCATGGCCCAAATACTTTGAAGGTTTTTTGGAGCTACTGTTTTTGTGAAACATTACTATCCCTTTAAAGGTTCCTTGAGGACTGACTGGAGCAGCCCTGGGTTAGAGCACTCAAGAACGTATCTCCTAAAGTCTCATTTCTGGGGAAATTTAGGGGTTAATATTTCAAAGATCTCAGAGTCAGCTCATTTTGAAAGTTCCAAGGTATGACCATAGGACCTCACACTCTATTCCCTGCATATTGTAATTTTAACCCATTAAGTACCGGGGGTGTACAACACATTGCTTTGCAATGCATTGTATAATCAATGGTCATTAAACTGGAACTATCACTCCAAATAAAGTGCCCCCAAATACTTATGCATATAGTGATAAGCATAGAAATACTAGTATTACACAGATTAAGTCCAGCGTTATTATGAAATCCTACTTGAGTCGAGATGAATAGGCAGACATTAGCGCAGATATCTTGCCTTAGAGACATCTGTGCGCCTGCAATATCTGTCCCGGTCTCCTCCATGATTGGTGAGGAGGCGTTGCATTGTACCTTAAGGTACAGGAAGTGACTGATGGAACAGGCGTGCAGATGCCTCCAAAGACAAGAAGTCTGTCCGTCAGTCTCATATCACAGGATTTCTCAACGCTGGACTTGTATGTATAATACTAGTATATCTATGCTTATCGTTATATGAATAATTATTTGGGGGGCACATTATTTGGAGTGATAGTTTCGCTTTAAAAGTTTGTGTGTAAACTCGGGCACTCTGCTTGTTTCAGTTTTGAAAAAATGCCAGTAAATGCCATGTCATTCTCCATGTATATGGCATCCAGATTGAAGATGTTCTCTACTAAACAGAAGAGCAAGGGCAAAGTTCATAGGGGTCATTAGGAGTTTTCTGGCCACAACAATGTAAGTAGGGGGTTATAATTAGGAGGTGTCACACAATATTTTTATTTCCATTACTGAGCAACATTAAAGCGGAAACACCACCCCTGAATACATTTGTCCCAAATAAATACCCATCTGGCGACTAGCTGCTCATTAGCGCTATTTGCCAGAAATATTACCTGGTGTTTGAGAATTGTTCCCTGTTCCCAGACTGACAGGCAGGAAGACACGTGGTACAACCAGATACTGCAAACAACACTACCGCATGTCTAGGGCATGTGGTATAGATCAAATAAAGACACACACAACTTGTTTGGATGTAAACACCAGGCCACAGCTTTATTAACTTAAAATTTAATAACCACCACAACTTTAAGCCCTTGCCAAATGCTAGGCATAAACTTATGCCCACCCTACTGAGCCCCAAAAGGCTCTACCCATCTTTTCCTCCATTCCACCACACCCCATTAGCCGGTCTGTGCAGCTCAATGAGGGGCGGTGACCACAACCCGCGACCGTGGTCCGGGTGCTTAATGCCCAAGGCCGCTGGCCTGACATCCACCTGTTAACCATGCATTCCAAACATGATGTACCATTTTTCCTATTGGCAAGGGCCAAAAGCGCCAAAAGCTGTGACAAATAAAGTAAACCCAGGTACTTTCATGACCCAAAACCCACCAGAAAACAAACTCCAAACTAACAATAAAACCCAAATACAGGGAGGGAGGGAGGGCCGATACTTTTGGTATTCACTTCTGAAAAGGAAGTGATGCTCCAAGTGTCCCCCTTATATTGGTTCCCATGCCCCACCCCTTCTTAAACATTAAAGGGGCCGATACCCCTTACAAGCTTTCTTTGACCCCCCCACAGCCCTGACATGATTCCCCTTCTTAGGGCTTGTGGGGAATTCTTGTCTAGGGCATGTGGTATAGATCAAATAAAGACACACACAACTTGTTTGGATGTAAAAACCAGGCCACAGCTTTATTAACTTAAAATTTAATAACCACCACAACTTTAAGCCCTTGCCAAATGCTAGGCATAAACTTATGCCCACCCTACTGAGCCCCAAAAGGCTCAACCCATCTTTTCCTCCATTCCACCACACCCCATTAGCTGGTCTGTGCAGCTCAATGAGGGGCGGTGACCACAACCTGCGACCGTGGTCCGGGTGCTTAATGGCCAAGGCCGCTGGCCTGACATCCACCTGTTAACCATGCATTCCAAACATGATGTACCATTTTTCCTATTGGCAAGGGCCAAAAGCGCCACAGGGCCTGATGCGTACATCCTATGCAGCCAGGTCCTTCCCCCCATAGAAAGCTATGGCCTGCTCCAAACCCCCCCCCCCCAAAATGTCCAAAGTGAAACGAAAAGAAAAAAGAAAATGTAGCCCAACCTCAAAGTGAGCCACCCCATCTGACCTAAACAAGGAAAAGACGAATCCACAAAAACAGAATGTTGCACAGACAACCCCCAATTGTGAATGACACACTCAACACGCGTCGAGTCAGACAAATCCGGTACTTCCAATGCCCTGCTATCCCTGTCACCAACCCAGCGCTGGCGTGGAATAATCACTGGCCACGGAACACCAGCCTAGGGAAATGGCAAAGGAGAACAGAAAAATTTCCCATGAATGGCCGCACCAAAAGCCAAGCTGGGCCAGAGCCAAGGTCATTACCCCCACAAGTGCACCACAAGAACCCAAGGGGGACCACTAAACGTACCAACCAACCTCAGGAAGAAAGCGAGACCACTGCGGACCCAGATAGACAAACCAGGACACCAACGAAAAAACAAAGGGTCGAAAGACAGAAGCACCCACCACCACAATCCGCCGCTCTCCATCACACCCAAATAACAAAAGTGGCCAACAATCCAGCAGCAACAAGGCCGTGACCTGAACAGAAAACAAAAAACACAGTATAGCAACAGAAACTACAACTCAACACCCAACCATCCTGTCCGGCCTAACATAAGAGAAAGCCATGCGGACTCAGTACCCAAACCAGTCATATCCACCTTCATAGCAGCCCCAATGATATCCAAACCCACCACCGAAAACAGTCACCCAAACCCCAGAACCATAGACATCCCTCTCGAAGCGGCGGATACGAAACGAGAGAGAACCAGAAGCAAACGCACAAAATCCAGAAACACACCGGGACTGAATTGAAAAGAACTAAACAACTCCCCCAGGCGCAGAGCCACAAAAAAGCAAAACAAAAAGCCACCCCAAACACTGACCATAATGAGCCGAGCAAACACCTGGAAGATAACTGTTGCAAGAGTGAGAACGAAACCAGGCGCCGAGTATCAGACTGCACCACCACCAGTCAAGACCGCAAAGACTTGCGCACCCCAAATTCCTATGAACAATCTGTCCCCCCGCAACAACCCAAAAGCCAACCCAGACACCCGGCCCCCCAATAGCCGCCGGGAATACACCCCGACTAAACCAATTCCAGTACCAACCACAACACCCCATCAATCCTCACAGCATCCCCCACCACAGCCTCCAACTGATCCACTCATCCCAAGCAACCGCACACCTTGCCAAAGAGGCTGAAGCCAATGAATACCTCCCCCGGATACAACTGTAGACCACCAAGATCCCACCAGTGGTCAGGGCAAGGCGTACCCCACAGCCGTCGCCCCCAGACATGCCTACCAAACTCCACGACCAGGAATCGAGAAAGTGCATCAGCAGCCACATACAGAACCCAGGCACACGCCGCTCCCAAAAAGATATATCAGGACTCAGACAGATGGCACCGAACAACAAAGCAGACAGAACAGGGACAGAAGAGGAAAACAAGTTATGAACCGCCAGCACCACCCCCATAGCGTCAGAGTACAAAAAACAACCTTACCATTCTGCATCCTGACAACCCACAAAGTAAAAGCGATGACAATTTGAAAGACTTCCAGGAAAAACCAGGTCCCTCATCAAACCGGAAGACCCCAAGTCACAGGCCAAAGAGGCCAACCCAATCCAGCCCAAACAAGGACCCGAATCGCAAAGAACACGCCGCCACTGTACACAAATCCAACACCCTATTCGAGCCCCAGAAATCCAGCAGGCGTGCCAAATCATGGCCTAGTAACAGAACAAGGAGGAGCACGCCGCAGAAAACGCCCACCTAACACGCTAGCAAGAATTGAAAAAACGCCCAAAAGCAATACCACCACATCTTCACCGCCTTCGTCCCAGCATCAGTCTGAATATCCCGGTCCGGAGGAGCCTCTTCCAAGGAAAGCCGAGAATAAATATCCACAAATTTGCTCCTCTGGAAGGCCAGGAACCAGACAAATGTAAAGTGCAAAAAACCCCTTAGTGAAACAACCAAAGCAAAACCGCAATCCAGGAGCATAGACCAAAAGACAAGCCGGGGTCAGGAACCTATGCAGGTACGCAGACAAGCCAGGATCAGGAATACAGAGATCAGCAACAGCAAGAATAAGCCAGGAGTCAGAAGGGACGTCAGAGGAAGGCAGGTCATGCACAGATAATCAGACGCAGGAAAATGCCCTCGCACTGAAGCAAACATAAGGACAAGGAGGAAGGGAGCCAGCTGTGTGAAACAGCCTGGAAGGGATTGGCTGAGAAACAAGCAGGTGCGCAACCATGTCAACAGAGAGATCAAGGCAGTCTGGTCAACCCCAGTCTACTCAGCCCACCAGGGAAGGAAAGGCAGCAGTAATCAACAGCATAGCGTGTGACGAAATCAGCCAAACCATGACAACCTTCAAAACTTCTCCCGAACCTCAACCCTCAAATGTAGCCCCAAAGGACTGGCCCAGCAAAAATAGGCAGTCCAACGGCCGCCATGGGAACCCCCCCAAAAGAGTGAACACCCAGCCGCAGCCCCTAACCCCAATAATTGGGAAGCAGCTGAAGGAATAACCACACCAGACCCTGCAACGGGCGCCCCAGTAGAAACAAGACCAGCCCCAGAAACACCCCCCACCACCACCAGGAGCAAGAGGGGGGGGATCACCCCTGCGCTCCCTGGTCCCCGAGAGCTCCCAACATGCCAAACCTAGACTAACCCAGACCCCCAACACCAGGGACTGCAGCCAAACTGTTAATGTAATATAAAAAACGCATACTGAAGGGAATAATACATAATTATACAGTATTATTACATTGCACAACCAGAAAAACAAACTAAACATGTTGCGCACAACATAAACACAATTAAATATACACATAGTGTGTCAACATCGACATAGAGAACATGGGGCACCCCAAGCTGATCCCCACGGCACACCACAGTGCCATGCACCCTGGCCTAGAATCACGGCCCCAGGCAATCCCGTACCTGTTATCGCAACGGAAGGCACGGACTGCGTAACTTCCATCTCCGCAGAGGCACTCATCAGTGCCACACCAGGCTCCTCACCAGCTGAAGCACTCCGCTACCCAGGTGAACCCTGAAAAGAAAAGGGAAACCAACACAAGGTGCCACGGCACCCCAGGTAGAGAATCACTGCCCCAGGCAATCCCGTACCTGCCACCACACAGTGGGAGGTACAGACTGCGTAGCAGCCAGCTCAGCAGAGGCACCCATCCATGCCACACCAGAATCAGCTCCAGCAGAAGAAATCCGACACACAGGTAAACCCTGGAAAAGAAAAAAGGGAACCAAAACCAGGGGCTCCAAAAAACCCCACTCGCCAGTACAGTCCACCGAACAGGAAACAGCACCTAGGACAAAGGAAAAAGAAAAACAAAAAAACCCACCAGGGGCACCCAAGGCCCCCACACCCTGTCTAAATATTATTTTATTTTTAAAATAAGTATTTATGCCTTTATTTAATTTTTTTTTTTTTTTTTTTGCCAGGCCCATGCAGGCCACCGTCACCATCAATGCCCGTTTGCCGTTATTATGCCTTCTAATTTCAGGAGATATACACAAACACATATATATTGTTCCATATATATATATATATATACACACACACACAGACACATATTGGTCATACATACATATATATACACACATATACATATATATATATATACACATACATACATATACACACACCAAATATTTCGTACCATATGTACACACACATACATATTTAGTCATATAAATATACACACCCAC
Organism: Rhinophrynus dorsalis; assembly: GCA_037306005.1. NCBI lineage: Eukaryota > Metazoa > Chordata > Amphibia > Anura > Rhinophrynidae > Rhinophrynus > Rhinophrynus dorsalis. The sequence continues at coordinate 72,315,252 of CM074721.1, read as the reverse complement.
ATATTGTCTCATATATACGCACACAAATATATATATGTTCATATAGACATACACACACACATATACATGTTCACATATACATACACACACATATACATGTTCACATATACATACACACACACACATATACATGTACACATATAAATACACACACACACACATATATATATGTGCACATATACATACACACACACACACATATGTTCACAGATATATACACACACTCATATACATACATGTTCTCATATATATACACACACACATATGTTCTCATATATATACACACACACAAATATAAGTTCTCATATATATACACACACACATATGCATGTTCTCATATATCAACACACACATATTTTTACCTAGAATATAAACACACACAAATATACATTTTGTCATCTACATATACACACACATATATATATAGTTTCCAGATATATACACACACACACACACACACAGAAACATAGTTCGTCAGTCATTTGTTTTGACCTTTTTTTTTTTTTTTATATACTCAACACAGCAGGTAGAGCCCTGCAACCACACATCACCAGGACAGGGTCCCAGAGTATCACCCTCAGCACACCCAGCACCCACAGCAGGACAAACAGACCCAAACATTAAGAGAAGAAAGCCCACAGGACCTACCAAGAAGGAAAAAACGGGGGGGGGGGGGGGAAGGAGAAAGAAGAGAGCAGACAGAGCAGCCAGGAACAGGGGCAAAAGGAAAGTGAGGGGGGAGGGGCAGCAGAACAAGAGAGAGAACAGGGAAACCAGCAAACAAGGAAGACAAAAGCAGCCGAACAGAGCCACCAGGAGCTGAGGCAGGCAAAATAGGAGAACAGAAAAGAGGCAACAGGACCCAGGGAGACAGAAAGGAGGAAAGGAAAACAATCGGGCACCTGCCAACCAGCAGACTCAACTGACAGGGAACGGCACCGCCCACGCGCCGAAGCGCGCCCAGAACCCCAGTCCATCTGGAGGGCTGCAGAGCTGCAACAGACACCTGCATCAGGAAACTGGAGCCAGAAAAGGGGACCCGCTGCTTCCAAAAGCAGGCTGGGCTAGGCTGAGGGATGTTCCACTGTCCGTCCCAAGGCTCAGTCGAACAGATGGCTGCGTCCGGATGCTCCCCGTAAGCCAGGCGGCCACCCCTGCCGAAGACACGCCAGTAGAATCCATCCTCCAAGAAAGCTGCTACCGCAGCCAATCACCACCGAAGGACTTCAGCCAACAGAAAAGCAGATGACGCCATGGAAGACAGCACAAGTAAGCCGATCCGATACTTTTGGTATTCACTTCTGAAAAGGAAGTGATGCTCCAAGTGTCCCCCTTATATTGGTTCCCATGCCCCACCCCTTCTTAAACATTAAAGGGGCCGATACCCCTTACAAGCTTTCTTTGACCCCCCCACAGCCCTGACATGATTCCCCTTCTTAGGGCTTGTGGGGAATTCTAAACCCTTATTGCCTGATCTGTTTTTGAGCCATAAATAAATAACCAAGGACAACTGATCTACCTCCAGGATCAAATCCTTCCATAAAAATCCTCACACCATGACTACTACTACTTACAAGCTCAGTAATGCTCATCTTATTATATAAAAGGCCAGATGTATGTTTGTCAGATGCAGTCATGTGCAGTAGAGACTGCCTGAATGGACAAAATGCGCCCTCTTCCCAGCCACTCTCCCAGCCCTGGCTGCCCGGTGTCTGTGAACCCTGGCCTGGTCAAGTGGTATCAGGTTGAGCCCGGAGGTGCAAGGCACGTTCACGAACCCCCTTCTCTGGGTCAAGGCACGCTCCCGCACACACACCGAAGACTGACGAGGTAGAGGTATGCTCCCTCTCCTGGTACCTCAAACGCGGTGCTGTTACTGAGGCCGCAGGTGCAGAGACTGGCAGGTGCATGACTATCTTAACCCTTTAAGTGCCAGAGGGGTATGTAACGCATTGCTTTGCAATGCGTTGTGTACCCCTCTGGCACTCAAAGGGTTAACCCATTCAGAGCCATTCACTTTGGCCCGTGTACACGGGCTTTTACACTAGTCACCCCATAAAAGGCTATATAAATTGCACAATGAAAAAGAAGCTGCTCAAAGGTCAAATCAGAAATAAACTCCAATAGACACAAGACCGCTTCAAGGTAAAATGGCAACTTGGGGTGTTCTCTTCAAGCCTCGCTGAATAAACATGTGCATGTATACGGGAGCTTCACTCAACTAATCTCAACACAACAAACGCCATGCTGGAAGTGTTACACTGGAATTTGCTACAGTGAGGAAATGCCGGTGCAGGAACGTGGAGACTCTGATAAGCCACAATGTAGAACAAAGACCCAACTCACAAAAATACAAAAGGGCAAGAGGGTTCCCAATAGTGTCTTAAATAACAGCTATATAATATATAAAACAATCTTCAGTTTGTATACTCACAACTTGAAGTACTGTGAAGACAAAAAGGAGACAAAAGCAGGGAGCGCCCCTGTGCAAATCAACGGGACATTAATTGGCACCTCCACCATCACCTTAAAAGTCCCTACTCACAAGAGGAATTGCTGGATCTTGGCGTATACCAGAGATACAGCTACTGGGATAGATAATTGCCCCCAGTCACAAAAAAAAGGAAATATCTGAGGGAAGTTCAGATTGGTTAGTCATGTGTGACAGACTACTATTGTTATAAACCTATTGATAGGTGAAATTTGCTGGTCGTTGCCCGCAACTGACCAATTAGGTCTGATAACAGTATTTAAATAGGGTGATTATGGAGTGGTAGCGTCTATTTCTCTGGTTGTTTCTGTGGCCAAATTATATTTGATAAAGCAGCGTTTATGCTGCAAAACGCGTAAGGGCCTTCTTTTAATATTTTTTACTGATGTAAATCTTGTTTTTATTGAACAATAAATGTTATTTTATTGATGAGTAAATACGCTACCACGAGTTCATCATTCCTTCACCTGTTCTTCCTGTGGATACGCTGGATCATATGCTGAAGAGGGATTGATCACTGAGGATCTGTGCACCTGAGCGGAGACAGGTCTGATTATCTCTGAATGCTTATTGAAGTCAGTCTTGGTGATAACATCCGACTGACAATATCAATCTGTGAGTAGATTTGCTACTTTCATTCTTATTGAAATTTAAACGTTTTGATAGAGTTTCACTATTGGGGCACCGCCTTTGTTTTTTCTTTTTGTTGTATATTATACAATTTGAAGTGATTGTAAACGGCATATACCACCTCACAACATATAAGAATACAGAGAGATTGTCCTGTCTCTGTTCAGGAATCTCCAGCTAAATGCAGAAGGAAGAAAAGTTGCTACTCCAGGACTTTGTAAAACATATTTAATTCACATAAATGAAAAATAAAAACAACAATGGTCTTGTGCAACGCATAAACTGTCACTGCCCCTAATACAATGTTTCACACATCAATTGCTTTCTCAAGTAAAAGGCAGATACACAATTACAAAAAAAAACCACTCTTTATTATGAATGCATTAAAATGCACAATGTACAGCAATCAGCTTAACAAACACAGTGTGTGTGACTGCCAGGTGTGTTTCACACGGATTGAGTCTGACAGTGGCACACAGTATTTGTTAAGCTGATTGTTGTCCATTTTGAGTTTTAATGGATTCATGATAGTGATTTTATCATGTAAAATCGTGTAAAATTGTACATATTGAATGTTTTATCCTCCTTATTACTGCTGAGAGCTGTGTGATTCAAAAGTTATTGCAGCTCAAACTTGAATTTTTTAGGTGCAGTATGTCAGTGGCCAGAAATGTTACAGTGGGACTGTTGCTGAACCATCCTATGGAGGCTTATGACCAGAACTGTCCATACAATGGTGTAGCAACAGCTCCACTGTACAATTTCAGGCAATTGAGATATTGCACCTCTGCAGCTGGAGTGCCCTTGTTTTACTCAACAGGGAGATAACGTCTCCAATGATATCACTTCTCCATGTTGCTCTATACACACTCAAGTGGGAGAGATCTTATTGCATAAGCTCCACAGACTAACATAATGGAGAAATTAGCTCAGTGGAGAAGTTATCTCCTCTTTATCACATCTTAATGCATCTTCCCCCTGGAGTGCGGCTTTTGTTAAAATCGCGAAGCGTTGGAACATCTCTAGAATTCAAGGAATTCAAATCCCCATTTTAATGAATAGGAATGAGGAACATTTTTATTTTTCCTCCGATAGTGAGTTAGTTTGTTGCAGATTTGCAACTTACTTTGTGCTTTTGACCCTACTTTGTTTAAAGGGATAGTAATACATTGATATAATTACATTTAATAATGTACCTAGTAAAAAAAGTTAATTGCGCCGTGTTCGATCTCTCAAACATTTCTGGTTTGTGAGATATCAGCTTACAACGTCCCCCCTTCCCTCCCTTTGCACTGACGTCAGCTCTTTATCTTACAGAAGGAGATCCCGGTCCGCAGACCGTCCTGCGGCTCTTCAGCAGAGCCAAAATCGCGATAGTTAGAAAGCAATACTTTATTTGAGCAGTCTGCAACGTGTGCTTGCAAACCAGGTACACGGTGTAGACTACAATTCCCATCATGCCTAACCAGCCAATGACTTGGTACGATGGAAGTTGTAGTTCCCAACAGCCAGAGAGCCAAAGGTTGCCTGCCTACCCATAATGTAACCAGATCTCTGTTTTAATATGGGACACTTGTTAAATGTTCGTTCTGTAGGACTGCACAGAAACCTGAATCTGTACATTACTGCAGAGTGTGTTTTTCATCAGCATCCAAACATTAAAGCATTAATGTTTTATTAACAGTTCAGCTAGGATCCCTTCTTATAATGTGTATGTTGTTAATGCCAACATAGCTATATTTCCTCTGAAATGTTATCATACATTATCCCCCTCCCTCACCTTATACAGACATCAGTCTTCTTTTCCTCGGAACTGAAGGAGGATCACGACAAGGAACAATTTTCATTCAGTTTAAAGGGATAGTAATACTTAAGTATTACTAATACCTATAGCAAAGTACTACTTAAAAAAACGTATTGCCCCCAGTGTCATCTCTCAAACCTTTATGGTTTGAGAGATGAACGCTTCTAAAGTTGCCCTCTCCTTCTCCCTTCCCTGAAGTCAGCATTCTAGCTGACTCAGGGAGATCCGGTCAGAGATCATCCGGCTGCTCTGCAGCAGAGCCGCGATCACGTTAATAAAAAAAAAAAATTATCTCACTAAAACGGTCTTCTATGTGTGCTTGCAAACCAAGCACATGTAGAAGACCATTTCAGTGTAAGATTTCTTTTTTAGTAATGCGATCCGGCTGTGCTGGAGAGCCGCCTGAAAGTCGTACGACTCTCTTCCTTTCAGTCAGCTAAAATGCTGACTACGGGGAAGGGGAGGGGGAGGGCAACTTTAGAAGCATTCATCTCTCAAACCATAAAGGTTTGAGAGATGACACTGGGGGCAATACGTTTTTTTTTAAGTAGTACTTTGCTATAGGGATTAGTAATACTTAAGTATTACTATCCCTTTAAGGAGAAACCTGCCCTTCTTCGTCAGGGGTTTTCCTTATACTCGATCACAGAAGATTGTCCCTCGTTGTGATCTGTCCGGTCAAGCGACCAGACTTCAGATGTGAGGGGAGGTGGAATCCTCTAATGTAAAGGGGCTGGAGGGGGATAGTTAATAATATCATTATAATATCAGAGAAAATATTTCAATGTCAGTATTAGCAACACAACAGAGTGATAGTACGCATTATAAGGAGGGATCCTAGCTGAACTGTTACTAAAACATTACTAACCCTTTAAAATGGTGATTTGGTCACCTTACCTACTCCTTTACGGTCGTATGTTCAAAAGAGAAAGTGCAGGAGTTCTGGGGTAAACCATTTGCACTATTGGGGCAAACTATAATTCCCAATGATTTGCTTCTCCGTGCACTGGAGATCCCTATAGCACTCAAGTGGTTAACATTCTCATTTTAAAGGGCAAGTAATAAACAATACTTAAATATTATATATTTTACTTACACATGGACACTACACAAACGCTTTGCTAACATCACCTCACACCTCTACGTCCCACTGCCAGCTTGCACCCAACGCATCTTTTTTTTGGCCTTATTCATCAAGCCAAAGGAACAAACTGCTGGACAAAATCAGCAGCACCACAGGACAAAAGGGAATAATACACAACATTACCATTTATTTCACTCGCATTTTATTTTAACCCCTAGATTACCTAACTGGGCTATGCAGAATGAAAAACAAACAAACACCACTTAAAATTGATGGCAAGTTTCATTTCTTCCTGTTTATGCGGACGTGTGTTCCAGAATTGCACCTCTGATTTAAGGAATAAGGCTTTCCGTTTAGTACCTAACTCAAATAAAATCCTTAGTTTGCCACCTATGTATCGGATATGTCATTTTATTTGGTTAGTAGGCAACGTTTTCTTTAAGAGCTGACAGGGGACTGCAAACCACCATACAAAACGGATGCTTAAGGAATGTCTTACAGGGCTGTTATTTAACCCTTTGAGTGCCCGAGGGGTGTACGTAACCCATTGCTTGGCGTGCCCTTCTGGCACTCAAAGGGTTAAAGGTAGAGGGTACCTAATGTTGCTGGAGAGCCACGTGTTGGCTAGCACCATTCATACACCACTTTGCTCCTCAGCAATAGACTTCTCATTTGATTGGTTAGTGTTTGTAAGCGGCTGCAAGAAAAGACAGCTCGGCTTTGGCGAATCATTGGCTAATATTTGCTCCAGGGGCTTTGTGATTGGCTGGATAGTTTAGGCGTGTACCAAACCACTTAATCCCAGAACATTTAGGGCCTGAGGGGATTAACTGGCCCGGAGTGAGCTCCAAACCAATGTATTCTGTACCAAGTGAGGGGCAGAAGCCTCCAAAAAAGGGAAGTGCATAATATAAGGGTAAAGGATAAAGTGGGCAGCAATTGCAATCTAATAAATGTAAGGGACTGTATTCCTTGCCCCCAGCAAAAAAACAAGCACAGTGCCTTTATTTAGTGGGAGTGTTGTAGCATCCCCTGTAAAAGTGAGAGGTTTGAGTTAGGTGTGGATTAGGGCAGTGCAAAGCTATGAGCCAGGCTGGATTGCTGGTATCCATTGAAGAGGAGGCAGGTTAGAGCCTTGAAACGTGAAGTAGTGTATTGAATGCAGTCCAGTAAGAGTTCCTCATAAAGACTGCAAGCAGCACTAATAAAAGTAATGAGCTGGGAAAGTTACAGTACGTGTGGGTGGATTCCAACTCACAATCTCCCGCTTCCAAGGCAGCTGCTCTGTACCATGGACCAAACTGCCTGTCCATGTGACCGCCTGAACAATGTTTTCTTTAAAGAGTACAGAGGACACTGTAGGCACATACTATTTCTAGCAAGGCTGGAGATGACAGCTTTGAGTTAAGATCTAGATTAACCCTTTGAATGCCAGAGGGGTACAGAATGGATTACTTTGCAATGCATTCTGTACCCCTCTGGCACTCAAAGGGATAAAGCAGTGCAGAGCTGTCAGCATGGCTGGATTGCTGCTATTCATTGAAGAGGAGGCAGCTTGGAGCCTTGAAATGTCAAGTAGTGTATTGAATGCAGTCCAGTGACAGCTCCCCTTAGAGACTGCAAAGCGCACTACTAAAGGCAATCATGCGAAAGGAAATCAGCTAGAAAAGTTTGCAGTACGGGTGGGCGGATTCCAACTGACAACCTCCCGCTTGTAAGGAAACTGCTCTATACCATGGAGGGAGTTGACTGATTAGGTGACCACACTCACAATGTATCCTTTATAGAGTACATAGGACAGTGTCGGCACATACTACTTCTAGCAAGGGTGGAGGACAATGCTCCATTGGACCTGTCACACTGCACTTACTCTTCAAAAGGAAGTCTGAACACATCTCGCTTGGGGTGGTGGGCTGTGGCAGGACCAGTAGGAATCCGCCCTCTTAACCGAGGTGTGTGGGTTCGAAGCCAGCCACGGGCAAGCTGCAAGGCTCGGCCATAACCCCTTTTTTCACCTCCTAAATTACAATTATACACTGCTTCACCTCAAACTACCTCTACTATTCATTGACGTCATTCTCTTATACTCTACAACACCAGCTCTCTTTCCTTTTTACTTACACATGGACACTACACAAACGCTTTGCTAACATCACCTCACACCTCTACGTCCCACTGCCAGCTTGCACCCAACGCATCTTTTTTTTCGCCTTATTTATCAAGCCAAAGGACCAAACTGCTGGACAAAATCAGCAGCACCACAGGACAAAAGGGAATAATACACAACATTACCATTTATTTCAATCGCATTTTATTTTAACCCCTAGATTACCTAACTGGGCTATGCAGAATGAAAAACAAACACCACTTAAAATTGATGGCAAGTTTCATTTCTTCCTGTTTATGCGGACGTGTGTTCCAGAATTGCACCTCTGACTTAAGGAACAAGGCTTTCCGTTTAGTACCTAACTCAAATAAAATCCTTAGTTTGCCACCTATGTATCTGATATGTCATTTTATTTGGTTAGTAGGCAACGTTTTCTTTAAGAGCTGACAGGGGACTGCAAACCACCATACAAAACGGATGCTTCAGGAATGTCTTACAGGGCTGTTATTTAACCCTTTGAGTGCCCGAGGGGGGTACGTAACCCATTGCTTGGCGTGCCCTTCTGGCACTCAAAGGGTTAAAGGTAGAGGGTACCTAATGTTGCTGGAGAGCCACGTGTTGGCTAGCACCATTCATACACCACTTTGCTCCTCAGCAATAGACTTCTCATTTGATTGGTTAGTGTTTGTAAGCGGCTGCAAGAAAAGACAGCTCGGTCTTGGCGGCTCATTGGCTAATATTTGCTCCAGGGGCTTTGTGATTGGCTGGATACTTTAGGCGCGTACCAAACCATTCAAACCCAGAACATTTAGGGCCTGAGGGGATTAACTGGCCCGGAGTGAGCTTCAAACCAATGTATTCTGTACCAAGTGAGGGGCAGAAGCCTCCAAAAAAGGGAAGTGCATAATATAAGGGTAAAGGATAAAGTGGGCAGCAATTGCAATCTAATAAATGTAAGGGACTGTATTCCTTGCCCCCAGCAAAAAAACAAGCACAGCGCCTTTATTTAGTGGGAGTGTTGTAGCATCCCCTGTAAAAGTGAGAGGTTTGAGTTAGGTGTGGATTAGGGCAGTGCAGAGCTGTGAGCCTAGCTGGATTGCTGGTATCCATTGAAGAGGAGGCAGGTTAGAGCCTTGAAATGTGAAGTAGTGTATTGAATGCAGTCCAGTAAGAGTTCCCCATTAAGACTGCAAGCAGCACTAATAAAAGAAATGAGCTGGAAAAGTTAGCAGTACGTGTGGGTGGATTCCAACTCACAATGTCCCGCTTGCAAGGCAGCTGCTCTATACCATGGACCAAACTGCCTGGCCGTGTGACCGCATGAACAATGTTTTCTTTAAAGAGTACAGAGGACACTGTAGGCACATACTATTTCTAGCAAGGCTGGAGATGACAGCTTTGAGTTAGATCTAGATTAACCCTTTGAATGCCAGAGGCGTACAGAATGGATTACTTTGCAATGCATTCTGTACCCCTCTGGCACTCAAAGGGTTAAAGCAGTGCAGAGCTGTCAGCATGGCTGGATTGCTGCTATCCATTGAAGAGGAGGCAGCTTGGAGCCTTGAAATGTCAAGTAGTCTATTGAATGCAGTCCAGTGACAGCTCCCCTTAGAGACTGCAAAGCGCACTACTAAAGGCAATCATGCGAAAGGAAATCAGCTAGAAAAGTTTGCAGTACGGGTGGGCGGATTCCAACTGACAACCTCCCGCTTGTAAGGAAACTGCTCTATACCATGGAGGGAGTTGACTGATTAGGTGACCACACTCACAATGTATCCTTTATAGAGTACATAGGACAGTGTCGGCACATACTACTTCTAGCAAGGGTGGAGGACAATGCTCCATTGGACCTGTCACACTGCACTTACTCTTCAAAAGGAAGTCTGAACACATCTCTCTTGGGGTGGTGGGCTGTGGCAGGACCAGTAGGAATCCGCCCTCTTAACCGAGGTGTGTGGGTTCGAAGCCAGCCACGGGCAAGCTGCAAGGCTCGGCCATAACCCCTTTTTTCACCTCCTAAATTACAATTATACACTGCTTCACCTCAAACTACCTCTACTATTCATTGACGTCATTCTCTTATACTCTACAACACCAGCTCGCTTTCCTTTTTACTTACACATGGACACTACACAAACGCTTTGCTAACATCACCTCACACCTCTACGTCCCACTGCCAGCTTGCACCCAACGCATCTTTTTTTTCGCCTTATTCATCAAGCCAAAGGACCAAACTGCTGGACAAAATCAGCAGCACCACAGGACAAAAGGGAATAATACACAACATTACCATTTATTTCAATCGCATTTTATTTTAACCCCTAGATTACCTAACTGGGCTATGCAGAATGAAAAACAAACACCACTTAAAATTGATGGCAAGTTTCATTTCTTCCTGTTTATGCGGACGTGTGTTCCAGAATTGCACCTCTGACTTAAGGAACAAGGCTTTCCGTTTAGTACCTAACTCAAATAAAATCCTTAGTTTGCCACCTATGTATCTGATATGTCATTTTATTTGGTTAGTAGGCAACGTTTTCTTTTAAGAGCTGACAGGGGACTGCAAACCACCATACAAAACGGATGCTTCAGGAATGTCTTACAGGGCTGTTATTTAACCCTTTGAGTGCCCGAGGGGGGTACGTAACCCATTGCTTGGCGTGCCCTTCTGGCACTCAAAGGGTTAAAGGTAGAGGGTACCTAATGTTGCTGGAGAGCCACGTGTTGGCTAGCACCATTCATACACCACTTTGCTCCTCAGCAATAGACTTCTCATTTGATTGGTTAGTGTTTGTAAGCGGCTGCAAGAAAAGACAGCTCGGTCTTGGCGGCTCATTGGCTAATATTTGCTCCAGGGGCTTTGTGATTGGCTGGATACTTTAGGCGCGTACCAAACCATTCAAACCCAGAACATTTAGGGCCTGAGGGGATTAACTGGCCCGGAGTGAGCTTCAAACCAATGTATTCTGTACCAAGTGAGGGGCAGAAGCCTCCAAAAAAGGGAAGTGCATAATATAAGGGTAAAGGATAAAGTGGGCAGCAATTGAAATCTAATAAATGTAAGGGACTGTATTCCTTGCCCCCAGCAAAAAAACAAGCACAGCGCCTTTATTTAGTGGGAGTGTTGTAGCATCCCCTGTAAAAGTGAGAGGTTTGAGTTAGGTGTGGATTAGGGCAGTGCAGAGCTGTGAGCCTAGCTGGATTGCTGGTATCCATTGAAGAGGAGGCAGGTTAGAGCCTTGAAATGTGAAGTAGTGTATTGAATGCAGTCCAGTAAGAGTTCCCCATAAAGACTGCAAGCAGCACTAATAAAAGAAATGAGCTGGAAAAGTTAGCAGTACGTGTGGGTGGATTCCAACTCACAATGTCCCGCTTGCAAGGCAGCTGCTCTATACCATGGACCAAACTGCCTGACCGTGTGACTGCCTGAACAATGTTTTCTTTAAAGAGTACAGAGGACACTGTAGGCACATACTATTTCTAGCAAGGCTGGAGATGACAGCTTTGAGTTAGATCTAGATTAACCCTTTGAATGCCAGAGGCGTACAGAATGGATTACTTTGCAATGCATTCTGTACCCCTCTGGCACTCAAAGGGTTAAAGCAGTGCAGAGCTGTCAGCATGGCTGGATTGCTGCTATCCATTGAAGAGGAGGCAGCTTGGAGCCTTGAAATGTCAAGTAGTCTATTGAATGCAGTCCAGTGACAGCTCCCCTTAGAGACTGCAAAGCGCACTACTAAAGGCAATCATGCTAAAGGAAATCAGCTAGAAAAGTTTGCAGTACGGGTGGGCGGATTCCAACTGACAACCTCCCGCTTGTAAGGAAACTGCTCTATACCATGGAGGGAGTTGACTGATTATGTGACCACACTCACAATGTATCCTTTATAGAGTACATAGGACAGTGTCGGCACATACTACTTCTAGCAAGGGTGGAGGACAATGCTCCATTGGACCTGTCACACTGCACTTACTCTTCAAAAGGAAGTCTGAACACATCTCTCTTGGGGTGGTGGGCTGTGGCAGGACCAGTAGGAATCCGCCCTCTTAACCGAGGTGTGTGGGTTAGAAGCCAGCCACGGGCAAGCTGCAAGGCTCGGCCATAACCCCTTTTTTCACCTCCTAAATTACAATTATACACTGCTTCACCTCAAACTACCTCTACTATTCATTGACGTCATTCTCTTATACTCTACAACACCAGCTCTCTTTCCTTTTTACTTACACATGGACACTACACAAACGCTTTGCTAACATCACCTCACACCTCTACGTCCCACTGCCAGCTTGCACCCAACGCATCTTTTTTTTCGCCTTATTCATCAAGCCAAAGGACCAAACTGCTGGACAAAATCAGCAGCACCACAGGACAAAAGGGAATAATACACAACATTACCATTTATTTCAATCGCATTTTATTTTAACCCCTAGATTACCTAACTGGGCTATGCAGAATGAAAAACAAACACCACTTAAAATTGATGGCAAGTTTCATTTCTTCCTGTTTATGCGGACGTGTGTTCCAGAATTGCACCTCTGACTTAAGGAACAAGGCTTTCCGTTTAGTACCTAACTCAAATAAAATCCTTAGTTTGCCACCTATGTATCTGATATGTCATTTTATTTGGTTAGTAGGCAACGTTTTCTTTTAAGAGCTGACAGGGGACTGCAAACCACCATACAAAACGGATGCTTCAGGAATGTCTTACAGGGCTGTTATTTAACCCTTTGAGTGCCCGAGGGGGGTACGTAACCCATTGCTTGGCGTGCCCTTCTGGCACTCAAAGGGTTAAAGGTAGAGGGTACCTAATGTTGCTGGAGAGCCACGTGTTGGCTAGCACCATTCATACACCACTTTGCTCCTCAGCAATAGACTTCTCATTTGATTGGTTAGTGTTTGTAAGCGGCTGCAAGAAAAGACAGCTCGGTCTTGGCGGCTCATTGGCTAATATTTGCTCCAGGGGCTTTGTGATTGGCTGGATACTTTAGGCGCGTACCAAACCATTCAAACCCAGAACATTTAGGGCCTGAGGGGATTAACTGGCCCGGAGTGAGCTTCAAACCAATGTATTCTGTACCAAGTGAGGGGCAGAAGCCTCCAAAAAAGGGAAGTGCATAATATAAGGGTAAAGGATAAAGTGGGCAGCAATTGAAATCTAATAAATGTAAGGGACTGTATTCCTTGCCCCCAGCAAAAAAACAAGCACAGCGCCTTTATTTAGTGGGAGTGTTGTAGCATCCCCTGTAAAAGTGAGAGGTTTGAGTTAGGTGTGGATTAGGGCAGTGCAGAGCTGTGAGCCTAGCTGGATTGCTGGTATCCATTGAAGAGGAGGCAGGTTAGAGCCTTGAAATGTGAAGTAGTGTATTGAATGCAGTCCAGTAAGAGTTCCCCATAAAGACTGCAAGCAGCACTAATAAAAGAAATGAGCTGGAAAAGTTAGCAGTACGTGTGGGTGGATTCCAACTCACAATGTCCCGCTTGCAAGGCAGCTGCTCTATACCATGGACCAAACTGCCTGACCGTGTGACCGCTTGAACAATGTTTTCTTTAAAGAGTACAGAGGACACTGTAGGCACATACTATTTCTAGCAAGGCTGGAGATGACAGCTTTGAGTTAGATCTAGATTAACCCTTTGAATGCCAGAGGCGTACAGCATGGATTACTTTGCAATGCATTCTGTACCCCTCTGGCACTCAAAGGGTTAAAGCAGTGCAGAGCTGTCAGCATGGCTGGATTGCTGCTATCCATTCAAGACGAGGCAGCTTGGAGCCTTGAAATGTCAAGTAGTCTATTGAATGCAGTCCAGTGACAGCTCCCCTTAGAGACTGCAAAGCGCACTACTAAAGGCAATCATGCGAAAGGAAATCAGCTAGAAAAGTTTGCAGTACGGGTGGGCGGATTCCAACTGACAACCTCCCGCTTGTAAGGAAACTGCTCTATACCATGGAGGGAGTTGACGGATTATGTGACCACACTCACAATGTATCCTTTATAGAGTACATAGGACAGTGTCGGCACATACTACTTCCAGCAAGGGTGGAGGACAATGCTCCATTGGACCTGTCACACTGCACTTACTCTTCAAAAGGAAGTCTGAACACATCTCTCTCAGGGTGGTGGGCTGTGGCAGGACCAGTAGGAATCCGCCCTCTTAACCGAGGTGTGTGGGTTAGAAGCCAGCCACGGGCAAGCTGCAAGGCTCGGCCATAACCCCTTTTTTCACCTCCTAAATTACAATTATACACTGCTTCACCTCAAACTACCTCTACTATTCATTGACGTCATTCTCTTATACTCTACAACACCAGCTCTCTTTCCTTTTTACTTACACATGGACACTACACAAACGCTTTGCTAACATCACCTCACACCTCTACGTCCCACTGCCAGCTTGCACCCAACGCATCTTTTTTTTCGCCTTATTCATCAAGCCAAAGGACCAAACTGCTGGACAAAATCAGCAGCACCACAGGACAAAAGGGAATAATACACAACATTACCATTTATTTCAATCGCATTTTATTTAAACCCCTAGATTACCTAACTGGGCTATGCAGAATGAAAAACAAACACCACTTAAAATTGATGGCAAGTTTCATTTCTTCCTGTTTATGCGGACGTGTGTTCCAGAATTGCACCTCTGACTTAAGGAACAAGGCTTTCCGTTTAGTACCTAACTCAAATAAAATCCTTAGTTTGCCACCTATGTATCTGATATGTCATTTTATTTGGTTAGTAGGCAACGTTTTCTTTAAGAGCTGACAGGGGACTGCAAACCACCATACAAAACGGATGCTTCAGGAATGTCTTACAGGGCTGTTATTTAACCCTTTGAGTGCCCGAGGGGGGTACGCAACCCATTGCTTGGCGTGCCCTTCTGGCACTCAAAGGGTTAAAGGTAGAGGGTACCTAATGTTGCTGGAGAGCCACGTGTTGGCTAGCACCATTCATACACCACTTTGCTCCTCAGCAATAGACTTCTCATTTGATTGGTTAGTGTTTGTAAGCGGCTGCAAGAAAAGACAGCTCGGTCTTGGCGGCTCATTGGCTAATATTTGCTCCAGGGGCTTTGTGATTGGCTGGATACTTTAGGCGCGTACCAAACCATTCAAACCCAGAACATTTAGGGCCTGAGGGGATTAACTGGCCCGGAGTGAGCTTCAAACCAATGTATTCTGTACCAAGTGAGGGGCAGAAGCCTCCAAAAAAGGGAAGTGCATAATATAAGGGTAAAGGATAAAGTGGGCAGCAATTGCAATCTAATAAATGTAAGGGACTGTATTCCTTGCCCCCAGCAAAAAAACAAGCACAGCGCCTTTATTTAGTGGGAGTGTTGTAGCATCCCCTGTAAAAGTGAGAGGTTTGAGTTAGGTGTGGATTAGGGCAGTGCAGAGCTGTGAGCCTAGCTGGATTGCTGGTATCCATTGAAGAGGAGGCAGGTTAGAGCCTTGAAATGTGAAGTAGTGTATTGAATGCAGTCCAGTAAGAGTTCCCCATAAAGACTGCAAGCAGCACTAATAAAAGAAATGAGCTGGAAAAGTTAGCAGTACGTGTGGGTGGATTCCAACTCACAATGTCCCGCTTGCAAGGCAGCTGCTCTATACCATGGACCAAACTGCCTGGCCATGTGACCGCCTGAACAATGTTTTCTTTAAAGAGTACAGAGGACACTGTAGGCACATACTATTTCTAGCAAGGCTGGAGATGACAGCTTTGAGTTAGATCTAGATTAACCCTTTGAATGCCAGAGGCGTACAGAATGGATTACTTTGCAATGCATTCTGTACCCCTCTGGCACTCAAAGGGTTAAAGCAGTGCAGAGCTGTCAGCATGGCTGGATTGCTGCTATCCATTGAAGAGGAGGCAGCTTGGAGCCTTGAAATGTCAAGTAGTCTATTGAATGCAGTCCAGTGACAGCTCCCCTTAGAGACTGCAAAGCGCACTACTAAAGGCAATCATGCTAAAGGAAATCAGCTAGAAAAGTTTGCAGTACGGGTGGGCGGATTCCAACTGACAACCTCCCGCTTGTAAGGAAACTGCTCTATACCATGGAGGGAGTTGACTGATTATGTGACCACACTCACAATGTATCCTTTATAGAGTACATAGGACAGTGTCGGCACATACTACTTCTAGCAAGGGTGGAGGACAATGCTCCATTGGACCTGTCACACTGACCTTACTCTTCAAAAGGAAGAATGAACACTTCTCTCTTGGGGTGGTGGGCTGTGGCAGGACCAGTAGGAATCCGCCCTCTTAACTGAGGTGTGTGGGTTCGAAGCCAGCCACGGGCAAGCTGCAAGGCTCGGCCATAACCCCCCTTTTCACCTCCTAAATTACAATTATACACTGCTTCACCTCAAACTACCTCTACTATTCATTGACGTCATTCTCTTATACTCTACAACACCAGCTCTCTTTCCTTTTTACTTACACATGGACACTACACAAACACTTTGCTAACATCACCTCACACCTCTACGTCCCACTGCCAGCTTGCACCCAACGCATCTTTTTTTTCGCCTTATTCATCAAACCAAAGGACCAAACTGCTGGACAAAATCAGCAGCACCACAGGACAAAAGGGAATAATACACAACATTACCATTTATTTCAAATCGCATTTTATTTTAACCCCTAGATTACCTAACTGGGCTATGCAGAATGAAAAACAAACACCACTTAAAATTGATGGCAAGTTTCATTTCTTCCTGTTTATGCGGACGTGTGTTCCAGAATTGCACCTCTGACTTAAGGAACAAGGCTTTCCGTTTAGTACCTAACTCAAATAAAATCCTTAGTTTGCCACCTATGTATCTGATATGTCATTTTATTTGGTTAGTAGGCAACCTTTTCTTTAAGAGCTGACAGGGGACTGCAAACCACCATACAAAACGGATGCTTCAGGAATGTCTTACAGGGCTGTTATTTAACCCTTTGAGTGCCCGAGGGGGGTACGTAACCCATTGCTTGGCGTGCCCTTCTGGCACTCAAAGGGTTAAAGGTAGAGGGTACCTAATGTTGCTGGAGAGCCACGTGTTGGCTAGCACCATTCATACACCACTTTGCTCCTCAGCAATAGACTTCTCATTTGATTGGTTAGTGTTTGTAAGCGGCTGCAAGAAAAGACAGCTCGGTCTTGGCGGCTCATTGGCTAATATTTGCTCCAGGGGCTTTGTGATTGGCTGGATACTTTAGGCGCGTACCAAACCATTCAAACCCAGAACATTTAGGGCCTGAGGGGATTAACTGGCCCGGAGTGAGCTTCAAACCAATGTATTCTGTACCAAGTGAGGGGCAGAAGCCTCCAAAAAAGGGAAGTGCATAATATAAGGGTAAAGGATAAAGTGGGCAGCAATTGCAATCTAATAAATGTAAGGGACTGTATTCCTTGCCCCCAGCAAAAAAACAAGCACAGCGCCTTTATTTAGTGGGAGTGTTGTAGCATCCCCTGTAAAAGTGAGAGGTTTGAGTTAGGTGTGGATTAGGGCAGTGCAGAGCTGTGAGCCTAGCTGGATTGCTGGTATCCATTGAAGAGGAGGCAGGTTAGAGCCTTGAAATGTGAAGTAGTGTATTGAATGCAGTCCAGTAAGAGTTCCCCATAAAGACTGCAAGCAGCACAAATAAAAGAAAAGAGCTGGAAAAGTTAGCAGTACGTGTGGGTGGATTCCAACTCACAATGTCCCGCTTGCAAGGCAGCTGCTCTGTACCATGGACCAAACTGCCGGGCCGTGTGACCGCCTGAACAATGTTTTCTTTAAAGAGTACAGAGGACACTGTAGGCACATACTATTTCTAGCAAGGCTGGAGATGACAGCTTTGAGTTAGATCTAGATTAACCCTTTGAATGCCAGAGGCGTACAGAATGGATTACTTTGCAATGCATTCTGTACCCCTCTGGCACTCAAAGGGTTAAAGCAGTGCAGAGCTGTCAGCATGGCTGGATTGCTGCTATCCATTCAAGAGGAGGCAGCTTGGAGCCTTGAAATGTCAAGTAGTCTATTGAATGCAGTCCAGTGACAGCTCCCCTTAGAGACTGCAAAGCGCACTACTAAAGGCAATCATGCTAAAGGAAATCAGCTAGAAAAGTTTGCAGTACGGGTGGGCGGATTCCAACTGACAACCTCCCGCTTGTAAGGAAACTGCTCTATACCATGGAGGGAGTTGACTGATTATGTGACCACACTCACAATGTATCCTTTATAGAGTACATAGGACAGTGTCGGCACATACTACTTCTAGCAAGGGTGGAGGACAATGCTCCATTGGACCTGTCACACTGACCTTACTCTTCAAAAGGAAGAATGAACACTTCTCTCTTGGGGTGGTGGGCTGTGGCAGGACCAGTAGGAATCCGCCCTCTTAACTGAGGTGTGTGGGTTCGAAGCCAGCCACGGGCAAGCTGCAAGGCTCGGCCATAACCCCCTTTTTCACCTCCTAAATTACAATTATACACTGCTTCACCTCAAACTACCTCTACTATTCATTGACGTCATTCTCTTATACTCTACAACACCAGCTCTCTTTCCTTTTTACTTACACATGGACACTACACAAACACTTTGCTAACATCACCTCACACCTCTACGTCCCACTGCCAGCTTGCACCCAACGCATCTTTTTTTTCGCCTTATTCATCAAACCAAAGGACCAAACTGCTGGACAAAATCAGCAGCACCACAGGACAAAAGGGAATAATACACAACATTACCATTTATTTCAAATCGCATTTTATTTTAACCCCTAGATTACCTAACTGGGCTATGCAGAATGAAAAACAAACACCACTTAAAATTGATGGCAAGTTTCATTTCTTCCTGTTTATGCGGACGTGTGTTCCAGAATTGCACCTCTGACTTAAGGAACAAGGCTTTCCGTTTAGTACCTAACTCAAATAAAATCCTTAGTTTGCCACCTATGTATCTGATATGTCATTTTATTTGGTTAGTAGGCAACCTTTTCTTTAAGAGCTGACAGGGGACTGCAAACCACCATACAAAACGGATGCTTCAGGAATGTCTTACAGGGCTGTTATTTAACCCTTTGAGTGCCCGAGGGGGGTACGCAACCCATTGCTTGGCGTGCCCTTCTGGCACTCAAAGGGTTAAAGGTAGAGGGTACCTAATGTTGCTGGAGAGCCACGTGTTGGCTAGCACCATTCATACACCACTTTGCTCCTCAGCAATAGACTTCTCATTTGATTGGTTAGTGTTTGTAAGCGGCTGCAAGAAAAGACAGCTCGGTCTTGGCGGCTCATTGGCTAATATTTGCTCCAGGGGCTTTGTGATTGGCTGGATACTTTAGGCGCGTACCAAACCATTCAAACCCAGAACATTTAGGGCCTGAGGGGATTAACTGGCCCGGAGTGAGCTTCAAACCAATGTATTCTGTACCAAGTGAGGGGCAGAAGCCTCCAAAAAAGGGAAGTGCATAATATAAGGGTAAAGGATAAAGTGGGCAGCAATTGCAATCTAATAAATGTAAGGGACTGTATTCCTTGCCCCCAGCAAAAAAACAAGCACAGCGCCTTTATTTAGTGGGAGTGTTGTAGCATCCCCTGTAAAAGTGAGAGGTTTGAGTTAGGTGTGGATTAGGGCAGTGCAGAGCTGTGAGCCTAGCTGGATTGCTGGTATCCATTGAAGAGGAGGCAGGTTAGAGCCTTGAAATGTGAAGTAGTGTATTGAATGCAGTCCAGTAAGAGTTCCCCATAAAGACTGCAAGCAGCACAAATAAAAGAAATGAGCTGGAAAAGTTAGCAGTACGTGTGGGTGGATTCCAACTCACAATGTCCCGCTTGCAAGGCAGCTGCTCTATACCATGGACCAAACTGCCGGGCCGTGTGACCGCCTGAACAATGTTTTCTTTAAAGAGTACAGAGGACACTGTAGGCACATACTATTTCTAGCAAGGCTGGAGATGACAGCTTTGAGTTAGATCTAGATTAACCCTTTGAATGCCAGAGGCGTACAGAATGGATTACTTTGCAATGCATTCTGTACCCCTCTGGCACTCAAAGGGTTAAAGCAGTGCAGAGCTGTCAGCATGGCTGGATTGCTGCTATCCATTCAAGAGGAGGCAGCTTGGAGCCTTGAAATGTCAAGTAGTCTATTGAATGCAGTCCAGTGACAGCTCCCCTTAGAGACTGCAAAGCGCACTACTAAAGGCAATCATGCTAAAGGAAATCAGCTAGAAAAGTTTGCAGTACGGGTGGGCGGATTCCAACTGACAACCTCCCGCTTGTAAGGAAACTGCTCTATACCATGGAGGGAGTTGACTGATTATGTGACCACACTCACAATGTATCCTTTATAGAGTACATAGGACAGTGTCGGCACATACTACTTCGAGCAAGGGTGGAGGACAATGCTCCATTGGACCTGTCACACTGCACTTACTCTTCAAAAGGAAGAATGAACACTTCTCTCTTGGGGTGGTGGGCTGTGGCAGGACCAGTAGGAATCCGCCCTCTTAACCGAGGTGTGTGGGTTCGAAGCCAGCCACGGGCAAGCTGCAAGGCTCGGCCATAACCCCCTTTTTCACCTCCTAAATTACAATTATACACTGCTTCACCTCAAACTACCTCTACTATTCATTGACGTCATTCTCTTATACTCTACAACACCAGCTCTCTTTCCTTTTTACTTACACATGGACACTACACAAACACTTTGCTAACATCACCTCACACCTCTACGTCCCACTGCCAGCTTGCACCCAACGCATCTTTTTTTTCGCCTTATTCATCAAACCAAAGGACCAAACTGCTGGACAAAATCAGCAGCACCACAGGACAAAAGGGAATAATACACAACATTACCATTTATTTCAATCGCATTTTATTTTAACCCCTAGATTACCTAACTGGGCTATGCAGAATGAAAAACAAACACCACTTAAAATTGATGGCAAGTTTCATTTCTTCCTGTTTATGCGGACGTGTGTTCCAGAATTGCACCTCTGACTTAAGGAACAAGGCTTTCCGTTTAGTACCTAACTCAAATAAAATCCTTAGTTTGCCACCTATGTATCTGATATGTCATTTTATTTGGTTAGTAGGCAACCTTTTCTTTAAGAGCTGACAGGGGGGACTGCAAACCACCATACAAAACGGATGCTTCAGGAATGTCTTACAGGGCTGTTATTTAACCCTTTGAGTGCCCGAGGGGGGTACGTAACCCATTGCTTGGCGTGCCCTTCTGGCACTCAAAGGGTTAAAGGTAGAGGGTACCTAATGTTGCTGGAGAGCCACGTGTTGGCTAGCACCATTCATACACCACTTTGCTCCTCAGCAATAGACTTCTCATTTGATTGGTTAGTGTTTGTAAGCGGCTGCAAGAAAAGACAGCTCGGCCTTGGCGGCTCATTGGCTAATATTTGCTCCAGGGGCTTTGTGATTGGCTGGATACTTTAGGCGCGTACCAAACCATTCAATCCCAGAACATTTAGGGCCTGAGGGGATTAACTGGCCCGGAGTGAGATCCAAACCAATGCATTCTGTACCAAGTGAGGGGCAGAAGCCTCCAAAAAAGGGAAGTGCATAATATAAGGGTAAAGGATAAAGTGGGCAGCAATTGCAATCTAATAAAAGTAAGGGACTGTATTCCTTGCCCCCAGCAAAAAAACAAGCACAGCGCCTTTATTTAGTGGGAGTGTTGTAGCATCCCCTGTAAAAGTGAGAGGTTTGAGTTAGGTGTGGATTAGGGCAGTGCAGAGCTGTGAACCTAGCTGGATTGCTGGTATCCATTGAAGAGGAGGCAGGTTAGAGCCTTGAAATGTGAAGTAGTGTATTGAATGCAGTCCAGTAAGAGTTCCCCATAAAGACTGCAAGCAGCACTAATAAAAGAAATGAGCTGGAAAAGTTAGCAGTACGTGTGGGTGGATTCCAACTCACAATCTCCCGCTTGCAAGGCAGCTGCTCTATACCATGGACCAAACTGCCTGGCCATGTGACCGCCTGAACAATGTTTTCTTTAAAGAGTACAGAGGACAGTGTAGGCACATTCTATTTCTAGCAAGGCTGGAGATGACAGCTTTGAGTTAGATCTAGATTAACCCTTTGAATGCCAGAGGCGTACAGAATGGATTACTTTGCAATGCATTCTGTACCCCTCTGGCACTCAAAGGGTTAAAGCAGTGCAGAGCTCTCAGCCTGGCTGCATTGCTGCTATCCACTGAAGAGGAGGCAGGTTAGAGCCTTGAAATGTGAAGTAGTGTATTGAATGCAGTCCAGTGACAGTTCCCCTTAGAGACTGCAAAGCGCACTGCTAAAGGAAACCAGCTAGAAAAGTTTGCAGTACATTTGGGTGGATTCCAACTCACAACGTCCTGTTTGTAAGGCAACTGCCAGGGGAGTGCTGGCCTGGGGGGTAATTGCCCCGGGGCCAGTCATATGTCTGGGATGGTGGGCCACTCCCGCTTGTTGCTGCAAATGTAGCTACAGTAGTGATACCACAGAGCTTACAACTGAAATGGAGCTACAATCCAAGTAGATCTACAATAGTAGAATATTCTATTAGATGGTATGATTAGTGTAGCTCTACTTAAATTGTAAGCTGTGTAGTTGCACCAGTGTAACTCCATTTCAGTTTTAAGCTTTGTGGTATTGTTTGACTTACTTCACAACACTAACCCTTTGAGTGCCAGAGGGGTACTCCACACATTGCTTTGCAATGCGTGGCATACTCCTCTGGCACTGAAAGGGTTAATGGCAATTATAAAATTAACATAAGTGGGTGGGCTGGCACAGTGGGCTGGAACAAGAGTAGAATCGGGCCACTTGACTGTAGTTGCCCTCCAGGCCAGAAGTTGCCAGCCCTCCCCTGGCATCAGCCGGTGTACGTGCGGACCTGTGACTACCAGTGCAACAAAGGGTGTGGGAGGGTGAGGGGTTATGCACTGTGTGTGGATACCAACGGAGGAGCAAGGATGGTGATGGTGGGGGGCAGTGTCTAATAGTGTATATGGGGGATCTGTGACTACCAGTGTACACTGTATGTCACTCTCATACAAAGTTTGATTCCCAGCCTGAATCTAGTGCATACTGGTACTTTGAGTCTACCAGTAGGCAGTGGAAACAGGCTGGGGGTCAGGGTGGGGAATGGGACTGCCAGTTGGCTGTGGAACCAGGCAGGGGGATACGGTACGTGTGTGTGTGGGGAGATTGGAGGCATTTTGTGTGCATGCCACAGGGGCGCGCAGTGTACTGCAAAGCAACACGTTGGGCCACCTGTTGCACACACAGATTTTTTTTATTTTTCAATTATTATTTTGTATTCATACCACGTTGGGGAGGTGGTATCAGGAACACTCCTGGTGTCCCCCATCAAGGTCTAAAAATAGGATTTTAGTCTTATCTGTTAAATCCTTTTCACTTAGTCCATACAGGTTACTGGTAACTCTGGGAGGCGTCAGTCCCCATTATATAGGCAGGCACATTCTCTAAATGTATGCGGGGGGTGGAGCCTCCCGTCCCTCTCAGGCTGCAATACAACTAGTCTGCTTCAGAATTGTTTGAGAACTAACCAGACTAGATAGAAGATGGAAAGAAGACTCCTGTGAGCATGCCCCGAAGGACTCCCATGTTTTACCACAGGAGAGCCAAGCATGGTCTCTTGACAGGGTGGGAGACCAGTAACCTGTATGGACTAAGTGAAAAGGATTTAACAGGTAAGACTAAAATCCTCTTTTCACTAACGTCCAATACAGGTTACTGGTAACTCTGGGATGTCCAATCATTGAGTTACTCTGAGGTGGGAAGGAGGCAAGGACCAGGCGCAAGGCCCCCAAGGTCACCAGGACCTCCATGAACCTACCGGACAGAGATCCCAACAAAACAGAAGTGTCAACGAACACCAACTAGGGGTAAAAACAGACCCCAGGAACTGTTACACAGCACACTGAACCAGAGCCAACAGGGCTCAACAGTAAGGAAGCACAAAGAACCTCAGAAGAAGAAGATCCTAAACAGGCAGAACTGCCTCCAGGACCTTCCTCCCAAAGCTGGCATCAGCTGAGGCCAGCACATCCACTAGGTAGTGCTTTGAGAAAGTGTGCACAGAGGACCAAGTGGCCGCCCGGCACAGCTGATCAGCAGATGCCTGACTCCTGTAGGCCCAGGAGGCCCCAATGGACCTGGTAGAATGGGCCGTGACCCGAAAGGGAACATGCGTGTTCCTCAATTCATAAGCTTTACGAATAGAAGCCTTAATCCAAGATGCAAAAGGTACCCTGAATGCCAGTCTCCCTGCCCTAAAACCCTCAAGAATGACGAACAGGGCTTCAGACTTCCTGATAGACTCAGTGCAATGAACATAAAACTTGAGACAACACAAAACATCCAACAAGTGGAGATCCCTCTCCTTGACAGAGGAAGGGTTAGGGCAGAAAGAGAGCACCACAATCTCCTGATTGATGTGGAACTCGGAGACCAGTTTAGGCAAGGACTCCTTACAGGTGTGAAGCACAGCCTTATCCTTGTGAAACACCAGATAAGGTGGTTACAGGACAGAGCTTGCAAGTCCACCAACCGGCGAACTGACACAATAGCCAGAAGAAAGGCCATCTTCCACGACAAAAGGTGCAAAGGAATAGCAGCCAAGGACCCAAAGGGGGAACACTGGAGAACTCCCATGCCAGATTAAGGTCCCACTGAGGAGCCGGACTCCAAAAGGCAGGGCGCACATGAGCAACACCCTGGAAGAAACCTCTGACGTCAGGAAGATAGCAATGCGTTTCTGGAAAACAACAGAAAGCGCCGAAGTAAGAACCATAAGAGAACTCAGACTGAGTCCCTTGTCAACACCGTCCAACCAAAAGGACAGGACAGTGGGAAGATCAAAGTCATGAGACAGATCTCTGACAGCACACCAAGACACAAATATCGACCAGACACGGTGATAGATCTTGGAAGAAAACAGGCTTACGGCACTAAGCAAAGTAGAAACCACAGCAGAAGAAAACCCTTTCTTCCATAAAATTGAGGATTCAACATACAGGCCATCAAATTGAGCCGAAGAACATCGTCTTCCACAGATAACCCTGTAGAAGAAGAGCTGGACGAGAGGGGAGCCGAAATGGCTCCACCACAGATAGGGTCATAAACTCCGGATACCAGGGTTGACGATAGGGTTGCACCGATACTGGTATCGGTGCCGATACCAGCATTTGCGCGAGTACTTGTACTCGCGCAAATGCGGCCGATGCCAGCACCGATACCCTGTGTCAGGGTCGGTGCTGCAGAGAGGGAGCCCGGGGAGCTGCTCACAATGCTCCCCGCTCACCTCTCTCCTTCTTGCAGCGTCGGAGCGTTGCCGCGGGTTACCATGGCAACTCTCCAACGCTGACCTCTGCCGGGGCTCGCGAGAGAACAGTGAGCACCCGGCAGAGGACAGTAAGGGAGGCAAGATGGGGCAGCTGGTGGTGAAAGAGGCAGAGAGGGGGGCCAAGAAAGGAGCAAAAGGAGGAAGGATCAGGAGAGAGTGAGAGAGGCAAAAGGGTGAGTCAAGGAGAAGGAGGGGGATCAAAAGGGAGAGAAAAAGCAAAGGCAAAAGAAGGGGGCTCAAGAGGGGTAAAATGAAGCAAAAGGTAGGAATCAAGAGGGGGAGAAAGAGTCAAAAGGGAAGAATCAAGAGGTGGTGTGTGTGTATATATATATAATTATATATATATATATATATATATAATATTTCAAGTACTCACCAATACCAATACTTTTTTTTTGCAGTCATTTGCCAGTTTTCCAAGTACCTAAAGCATATAGGTACTTAGAAAACTGGCAAATGACTGCAAAAAAAAGGTATCGGTAATTGGTATCGGTGAGTACTTGAAAAAAGTATCGGTACTCGTACTCGGTCTTAAAAAATTGGTATCGGTGCATCTCTAGTTGACGATGTCAATCCGGAACAATCAGAATTTCTGGACAACGTACCAATTACAATTTCCGCAATGCCCATATTAACATAGAGAGAGGAGGAAAAATGGCCAGAGAGAATGTCCAGGAATGGACATTGCATCAGCAGCAGAGTTAGAGTGTCGCTCCACAGAGAGCAAAATGGCTGAATCTTCCTGTTGTGTCCCATTGCCATCAGATCCACTGGGGCATTCCCCATCTCAGAACCAGGAGTTGAAACACCTCCGGATGTAGTTCCCACTCTCCGCTGTCGACTGTGTGACGACTGAGGAAGTCTGCCATGACGTTCACTACGCCTGGAATGAGCACTGTGGAAATGACAGGAACATGAACTTCTGCCCAGGACAGAATGGCCTTGACGTCTAACCAAGCAGCGAGACTTCTTGTCTCACCCTGTCTGTCAATGTAAGCCACTGCCGTGGCAGAGTCGGACTCCACTCAGACTGGACCATCCTCCAGTTGAGACTCCCAATGATGGAAAGAAGGGACTCCTCCATGGACCACTTCCCCTGAGTGCTAAAGCGACTCAAAACAGCTCCCCAGTCCAGGAGGCTGGCATCCGTTCTGACCTTGGTCCAGTAGGGAATCTGGAAGGATCTTATTTGTAGGAGATTGGAAAGGCCCAACCACCACTCAAAGCTCAACTCGACATGAGGAGGGAGTGATCGATAGCTTCTGATGATCGGTCGGTCCCTGCATGTCAATATCACAAATCCTTGAAGTTCCCTGGTGTGTACCATGGCAAATGGAACCGCCTCTATCGTGGAGATGAACTACCCCACCAGAGAAGACAACTTCAGAACCAGTATCCGATCGCGGGATAGGATCATTGAGACCCTTTGAGCAATTGGATGGTTACCTCGACCGGTAGAAAAATCATGCACCTCTGAGTATCGAACAGAAGACCCAGGTGCCGAGATGGAACAAGGTCAGACTTGACCAAGTTCGCAATCCAACCGTGATGTGTAAGGAACTGAATGCAGGTCTGGACCTGCTGATCAAGAAGGTCCGTAGATGATGCTTGCAAAAGGAAAGTCGTTCATGTACGAAGTCACTCTGATGCCGTCCCGATGGAGGACGTATATCAAGGCCCCCCAACACCCGTTGGAAAACCTGGGGGGGCTGTAGTCAGACCAATGGTAGAGCTGAAACTAAAAATGACCACTGGCGCAGGCAAACCTCAGCTACTGCCTGCTCTCTAGATGGATTGGGATGTGCAATATGCATCCTGAAGGTCCAGAGAAGCAAGAAACTCCCCCGGAGACATGGCAGCGAATACTGTGAGCAGAGACTCCTGACGATAGTGAGACTTCACTACAAAGGAATTAAGATCTTTCAGATCCAAAATAGGGCGGCATCCACCGTCCTTTTTTTTTTTTTCTTTGTTAGTCACCACAAAGAGGCTTGAATAGAATCCTGAACCCCTGCCCGCAGGGGGTACCTGTTCCAGGACAACCTTGTCCAGAAGAGCCTGAATAGCGTCTTCGAACAGACGGCTTCACTCGACTTATTGAGGAGAAAGATAAAGACGAAAAGGTGGGAGAGAAAAGAAAGGGATCTTAAAACCCTCAGACACCACCAGAAAAGCCCATGGGTCCGACACTGAATCATCCCACTGTGTTGGTGAGTCATGCTGAAGCAGTCACGAAGTCATGGGCTGGAATGCGGCCTTGGGCTGCAATTGGTGCATGGCTTGAAGGAGGAACGCGGAGCAGATGGAACAGCCTGGTTCGTTATACGTGTCTCAGAGTGAAAGGACCGGTTACGCGTAAACAGCAACCTTTTCTTTTTCTTTTTTTTTTTTTTAAAGACCAAGGGTAGAAGAGTACTCTAACCCCCGAGGCCCCGCTAATTAGTTCCTTAAGTTCGGATCCAAACAAGGAAGTACTTTCAAAAGGCAAAGAAAGAAAAACTTTCTTGGAAGCAGTAACAGCAGACCAAATCTTGAAGGAGCAGTAAACTTTTTTTTATGAAAAAAGATATATTGTAGGGATTTTCCTATTGAGTAAAATAAGGATACTCCCACTGACGAGAGATTTATATTTGCAGAGTTATTACAGTTTAAACACGTTTTTTTACATTATCAGTGCCCTCTAGTGGTCAAATTCTAATTAATTTCCTGTTCGATTCTAATGGAGAGGAAAGTAAGAAAAGTCAGTGATATACAGTTCTCCATAGAATGTGATAGAAACTGCTGAGTCACTTCCTGTCAGTTAGAACAACCAGGAAGTAAATACAGTAAATTCACTTCCTGATTATTTAAACTGCTATAAATTTTGAATAAAACATCTGACGGTGATGGGAGTGACCTTGTTTTATTCAGCAGGAAATGCTCTATAAAATATGTGTTTTCATAAAAAAAGTTTACTGCTCCTTTAAGCCAAAGCGCACGCCCAACCACCACAGGAGTAGTGGAGGCCCTTGCCATCATGCAGATGGCATCAAAGGCAGCAGCAGAAACATAATGTTGAACCACAGAGAGAATAGCAAGGAGACGCGATCTCTCCGAAGTAGGCGCATCCTGACGGACCGCCATAGTGAGTTGCTCAGTCCAGACTGTAACAGCCCGGATAACCCATGCAACAGCAAAGGCTGGACGCATAACAGAGCCAATAGAAGTGAAAACGGACTTGAGGGGAACCTCAAGTTACTTGTCGGTCCAATCTTGCAGCGCAGAAGCATCAGAAACATGTAAGACAGTAGATTTAGGCAGTCTAGATATGGGTGCATCCACCTTAGGGGGAAGAACCCATTTAGTCATTTCTGTTTCAGAAACGGGGAAAAGTTTAGCAAACTTTCTAGACACTGAAGAGGACTTGTTCGGAGTAGTCCATGCGGCAGAACCAAACAATCAAGAGTTGGGTTAGGAGGAAAATGAGTAAGGGGCTTTGCAGGCATCTGAAAAACATCAGAGGGATCAGAGGGAACCCCCTGAACTGATGGAATGTTGAGAGTGGATAATAAAGCCCTGATCAGGCCCTCAGTAGAGGTTTCAGGATCAGCTTCGAATGGATCCCATAAGAGATCTGGAAGATTCCAAAAGAGCACCAAGCTCAACATTCGAATCTAGCAACAATTCTTCCTCAGAAGAATCTGACACATCAGGTGCTCCCTGCGGTTGAGGCAGGGAGGATCTGATAATAGAGGGGGTCTGCCATAATTGAAGTGTCCCCTGTATATGGGATGTAAAGAGCTGTAAAGTGGACCTGAGGTCTCCAGTTGCAGCCTTAAACTCTCGCATCCAAGCTGGCTCAATAGCATGGCTGGAAGGCCCTGGGTTGCTGCCAGGAACTTCAGAACCTGCTGGGCAGAAATGACCAGAGAACACTCTAGGTAGCCCTGTGTGACAGGAAGAGCGATGCGCAATGGGGAATACCAATACCCCATCTTCCTTAGTCTTAAGTCTAGCCCCTAGCTCCAGCGGTATAGACATTCTCACATTGTCAAAATAACCAACTGTACAATGAATCACCCAATTGTAGTGTATAAGATTGATATTTCACCCCAGAAATGCTAAAAATAGACTGTTCTGGCAGGCGAAGGGTCAATCTCCAGAGGAGAAAAGGATTGTCCAAGAGCTGTGTAGGATACTCATTGAGAAAAGTGCCCAAAATGGTTGCCGCGACGGGAGCCAATCAGAAATTAGGCGCGAATCAAGCGCTCATGGGAAATGTAGTTTTTCCCCAAAAAGTACCCCAAAACAGTGCCCGAAGCCCCCCAACACACTTGTGCTATAAACCGGATGATAGAGCAAGGGTAGACAATTAAAATGAGTCCTCTCTGAATTTGCTGTGTGAAGCGGTTACAGAGATACGTCCCAAACAGTGCTAACCCATAGAAAGTAAATGGAGCAATGGCGTCTATGCGGTAAAGCGTGCCTTAAATGTGCAGTACACAATTTTAATAAAAGTTAAACTACAATTTAAAAACATGAAACACATACAGTGAACATGTATGCATATAGAGAAAACACTAATCCAGTAAGAAAAGTGCCAGAAAACCCCATTAAACCTGTCAAAACAGCAGAGGAAGGGTTAAGTTACCACAGAAACCTGCTCCAAATACCCACAGACATACACATATACACCCAATGAGTGCCGGAGTGCACAATGAGAACTCCCAAATACAAGCCCAATTAAGGGACACTGTGGGACAAGTGGACCTTCAGCACTCAAAGGGTGGCTCACCTTTCTGCAGATCTTCTGTCTTCAGGTTACCATACAGTAAGAATTACCTCAGAAGGTAATCTATGAGGAAGCACTTGTAACCAAGATATTCCCCCTTCAGGGCTTAATGTCCACCAAAAGGCCCTGGACACTGAGCTAGCCACTTTGGAGAGGGAATTTGTCAGTAAAGGTAACCCGCCTAATGGTGGTATTCCATATTTGACAGAAAAATAAAAAATAAACTAAAACTGACGAGATGTTCTCCACCTGGTGTGTTCACACACAGGAACAAACAATTCTGAAGCAGGCTAGTTGTACTGCAGCCTGAGAGGGAAGGGAGGCTCCACCCCCCTGCATACATTTAGAGAATGTTCCCGCCTACTTAAAGGGGACTGATGCCTCCCAGAGTTACCAGTAACCTGTATTGGACGACAGTGAAAACAGAATAATGAAAAAAAAAAAAGTGTGTGTGTGTGTCACAGTGGGTCCATCCAACACATTGCAAAGCACTGCGATGGATCACCCACTGTGGCACGTGCATTTTTGGGGGCTTTTTCCCCCACAGTATTTTGTGTAGACCTCGTTATGGGCATCAGGACCCATGCAATCAGGTCTGACTAAAAAATAAAAGGGGGGGGGGGGGGAATAATCCTTTGTGTGCCACAGGGGTATCCAGTGGATTGCAAAGGGTTAATTTTATCTTTACTTTGTATTCAGATGGCCACCAAACAAGCTCTGATTACAAAGTAATGATAAAAAAAGTCCTGTGTGTGCCCTTCCTAGAGGCACACACAGGGTTAAATTTTTTTTTTTTTTATTATAGACCTCATTGAGGGGCATCAGGAGCCCCCTGATCCCTCCCCCCATGAGGTCTTAGTCAAAAAAAAATATATATAGATCCATAAAAGAAGTGATCCTGTGAATGCCACAGGGGTCTCTAGTGCATTGCAAAGCAATGCATTGGGACCTTGTGGCACTCAGAGGGTTATTTTTTTTTTTATCATTACTTTGGCCCCCCCAACAAGCTCTGATTACAAAGTAATGATAAAATCCCTGTGTGCGCCACAGGGTGCGGGGGTTAAAGTTTTTTTTTTTTTTTAATATAGACCTCATTGAGGGGCATCAGGATACCCCCCAATCCCCCCAATGAGGTCTTGAAGAAAAAAAAAAAAAAAGTCCCCAAAAGAAGTTACCCTGTGAGTGCCACAGGGGTCTCCAGCACATGTGCAGCACTCACAGGGATACTTTGCTGCCTTTTTTTTTTTTATTATTTATTTTTATTTATTCAGACCTCATGGGGGACATCAGGACCCCTCCTGGTGTCCCATCAGTTATTGATCTCCCAGCTAATCGGCTGGGAGATCAATATGGCGACTGCAGGAGAGCAAAAGGTCTCCTGCCCTTCTCTTCTACCACCAGTAGGAGTGAATGGGACCGGGGAAACTTCCCTAATGTCATCTGTGACCTTGTCACCGATGACGTTGGGAGGCTTCCCCCGGTCCCGCCCACTCCTATACGGAAGCACGTTCGGCTGGGACATCAAAAACTGGGGAGGCATGAGCATACCTGGCACTTTTGAATCAGGGCTACCCAGAGGGTAACCCTGTCAGTGCCGACCGGGGAGGAAAATGACGCGATTCGTATCATAAAAAGGGCAGGGCTTAGTCGCAGGGCGGGACAAAAAAACAAAAAAAACACCATGCAAAATGGAGGTAAGAGGGCGGGGAGTGGGAGGAACCGGGCGGGATGGAGCACAAGTGGGCAGAGTTTCTATTTAAACTCTGCCCACCCGGTGATTCATACATTGTCCTGGAGACCCGGTAATTCAGTTTGAAATCCGGGGTCTCTGGGGCAAAACCGGAGAGTTCCCAGGTATGGGCATGAGGAGTGATACTCATGCCTCCCCACGAGTGCCAGGCTGCATTTCAGCTGAAATGCGGCCACTGCAAGCTGGCTATACCGGTTTATGCAGTGACCGCATTTTAGCTGTACAATGTACGAGCGAGGCACAGCAGGTACAGCTGTGTCCACTCGTACATTGTACCCACCTGGCACTCTAGGGGTTAAAAGTGAACCGTTCCTATCACCATGACACGGTTAATCAAACCACTACCAGATACTTATGACAGGGGAACAGGAGTCCAGTCCAAATAAAGGCTGGGGTGTTTGGAATGGCAACATTTGTCAAATGGCAAGATCTATGCCCGTCACCACCCAGTCATTGTCACCTTGCCCTGGAGCTCTTTTATTGGATCCATATACAGTCTTGCTTCATTTACATTTGGCATTCCTTTACCATTGATACAGTAATTGTTGCATATTTTTCTGGCACTCGGGCTCCAAATCTCTCCTTCATGACTTTATCCTTTTACAGTCTACCGATATCGACAAGTTATAGTCCAACATTATATGAACATATTAGCCTTGCATCATGTTGGACCATGTATATTTAATTTATCTTTTTCATTCCAAAATTTTCTGTATATATTTGTATCCACATCCCCAAGGAACTGCCTACATGCTGGATACAGCACTGGCATGCTGATTGCTGGAGTTAGACATTGCAGGAGCTCTCGTCAGCATCTGCACTCACGCTGCCAGTTTTCATTCACAACTTTTGGAGGATATCTCCACTGACTATATTGGCCATCTGAGTGATTGCAATCCAGTTCAGTGGGGGCACCCCAGTGTTTGATGGCTTCCTGTGACATGAGCGCTGGTCAGTGGCTTTCCACTGTCTGGTGTTGATGCCCTTGGATCCACACATTAATATATATGTTCTATACATTTTTCAAAGTATTATATTATTGCTGCCATCTACTCTCTTCCAGTGGCGTCTCCAGCAATCATATTTAGGGGGGGCACATAGGGGGCCAATTATAAAACAATATATATCCTATATAATAATTTGGTAGGATGTTTGTCAGAAGCAGTCATGCGCAGTAGAGACTGCCCGAACATTGCCCCCCACTAGATGCATAGGATTTGTTGGGCAGCCCGAGTAAGCTCCAAGCTGGCTCCCCAAATGACAGGTTTAAAGGGAAGTCAGCAAGTTTACTGCCATTACCACACATAAACCATCAGCATCAAAATATTGTGAGACACTCAGAGGTTAAATCATTTTATATGGGGGTCAGGACACACCATAAGCAACATAGGGCCTTATACATTAAGACACAGAGCAATTTTGGGGCAAATCAACTGCACCATTGAGGACAAGCAAAATAAAATTCCAGTTTGACTTAAATGGGATATTTTTACGCCTTGTATGCTAGAGGGACCTTTGAGAGCTCTTTAGCAATCAAAAACTCATTTAACATCTTATGTGTTGGATTACTCCATAATTGCTTGTTAGGAGAGAAACATATATAGCCAAAGCTCCCTTTGACTTACAGTGTGGTAGAGAAACATTTTAGCTTTCAGTGGTTTTATAGTCCCATTAAATGAATTGGAATTTTTATTTGTCCCCTTTGGTGCTGCTGGATTTCCCCAATACTCTCTTTGCATATGTTCCATTACTTACTAACACTTCAGTACAATTCTTTGCTGCTATTCTATATGCCCCACTTTAACCCCATGGGCCTTATGTATAAGGGCAAAGTGCAGTAATGCTGGGGCAAACCAACTACACCATGGCTGACAAATAACACCCCTGTGATGTAAATAGGGCTTTTAATCCCTTAAATGTCGTGGATACATCTCTAGCAGTGAAAGGGTTAACAGACCTATTTAAATCAATAGGTACTGTAGGAGTATTGATTATTTGTGCAATCCCACATATTTTCCCCCCGGCCCCCTCCTTATACCCATTATTGTCCCTTCTCCTGCCTTTGCCACCCAACTCTATTGCCTACATAATGTGCATCACTTCAATTTAAAAAGCCCTTTAGTCCCTAAAATGGTTTACATCGTACACACTCTTGCCCTTAATGTAAGTGCTAGAGAGTTATCCAATGCCTTGCGTTTCTGGCACTCAAAGGGTTAAGATGTTAAAGAAGCAGGGAAATGACAGTACTCTTTCACCTCTATGACTCTTATTTTCATTTTCATTGTATTGTTGGTCCGATAGATTGGGGCCTGAGGTGAGTGGGTCTTCAAGACCTGAATCTTGTCCTCCTTGGCGGGTTCCTGCCGCGCTATAATACCGAGCCTCTGACTGACTTCTCCCATCATCAGGTGCCCCTGCGGGCCGTGATTACATCAATGCCAAGACCAAGAGGTCGTGTACAGGGTCATGCACAGAGGGTAGCGTACCCCCTTGTCTTCATTGAGTTACAAGTGCTTGCTGCCAGACAGGTGATTCAGTCCGGCAGCAAGACATCACATTACATGCCGCCACTCCTCAGATTGTCTCTGTAAGCGGTGCAGGCCCTTAAGTGCTGGCAGGATCCCCATGCCTAGTCATGATGCTTTAATGCTGACTTCTAAATGGAGGTGGCGGCGGACCCCCTTAGTCACAGGCCCCCAGTCCATGACCGGAACGCCTGACTGGTCAGTTCGCCCCTGTGAGATTGTAATCATGTCGCTATTTTAAACAGCCCAGGCTACCGTGAAATGATTAAAAGAAAGACTTAGACTTTCAAAAGGATACCTGTTAAAAAACATAAGCTACCACTTTAGCTGCTAAAGTGGTATCTTATGTTTTTTAACCCAAAACAAACACACCACGCTGCTGGGAAACAAATGTCGAGTAGCAAAGAAAATAACCTTGTACAATTTAAAGTCAAAGAAAAGGCTCAGTGGCTCACCCGTGATGGGGCGTCTGCTGCCCCACTGATGGCCTGCGCTCCAGTCCCAGTCCTCCTCTGGGTGCGGCTGCAGCGCCTCTAGTGGTTGGTGCGCAGACGCAGTGTTCTGAAGATGTTAAACTGCGCCTGACGTGTATGAAGGAATCATACACTGATTGACTGACTCACACTTTCAAGTTCTCCCCTGGTGCTTATTCATTCACATATTAGGATTTGGGCTCTGTGTGTGTTCGTTGGAGCTGCCTGAATGAAAAAACGCAGCCAGGATCAGGGAGGCAGAGAGCACACTTATTAGGACGGAGCGGAGGACACAGGCCCGGACTGGCCATCGGGCACACCGG
Source organism: Rhinophrynus dorsalis (assembly GCA_037306005.1). Lineage (NCBI taxonomy): Eukaryota > Metazoa > Chordata > Amphibia > Anura > Rhinophrynidae > Rhinophrynus > Rhinophrynus dorsalis. The sequence continues at coordinate 72,279,971 of CM074721.1, read as the reverse complement.
GCATTTGCCCGGTGGGCCGGTCCGGTGACCCAGTCTCCGTAGTAATACAGAGCGCTGGGAGATTACATCATCTCCCAGCGCTCTGCATTATTACGAACTGCGCGCAGGAGATGCAGCTCTGTGCCGAAGGAGGCACAGATCACATTGATGGTACGCTGCTAGAGCACCAGGGATTTAAGGCAGGGGATCAAGGGGCATTGCGGAGATGAAGGGGCAGTTGATGAAGGGGGCGTTGTGGAAGGGGCATTGTGGAGTGGAAGGGTGCATTGTGGAAGGGGCATTGTGGAAGGGGCAATGTGGAGATGAAGGGGACATTGTGGAAGGGGCATAGTGGAGATGAAGGGTACATTGTGGAAGGGGCATAGTGGAGATGAAGGGTACATTGTGGAAGGGGCAATGTGGAGATGAAGGGGGCATTGTGGAGGTGAACAGTGTGGGGAGGAGGATGGGGTGGGCAGAGTGTGGAGGTGAATATGTGGGGGGGGCATAAATCCTTGCACCGGCCCTGGGTCCGGGCGTTAAAAAAAGAACGCCGCCCCCCCCCCCCATGGGCTGCTCAAAAAATAAAAATGGGCTGCTCAGCTTTAAATGCCCGGGCCTATTTTTTGTTCCAGTCCGGGCCTGTGTATATATATAATTTACCCGGGGTTCCCATTCTCAGAGGCAGCTAATGATTCCTTTTGGTTGGTGTGGCATTTCACCACCTTAACGTCCAATAGGAATGAAAATGCCAATGGAAGCTCTGGGTCTTGCAGGAGATGAGTCAAGAAGCTGGGGACAGCCATTGGGCTGGGAACTACTTATAGCAATTAATTATAAAAACAGGCAATTTTACCCTTATTATTTTTTCTGTTTAGTTTCCTTTAAATAGGTTTTTAAGTAAACTAGAGAAGATTAATTTACAGTTAAATTATTCTAATAATCTCCACTCCTATCACCAATGGAACACAAATATGACTTTGTAGTTGTCCACAAATGACCCTTGCATTAATTTGCCCCTATCAGGTCAGAGAGAGAGATTTTTTAGTAATTAGAAATGTTTGCTGCTATCGTACAAATGCCCATATCAAGTGTGGGCAAGTTGCATCCCTGCATCTCTTGTTAGAATACAAGTTGCATCATCCTCAGCTGGCTGGAATGTCTATGGGGGCTGTGGGCGCAATGTTTTAATAAGTATGCTTCCATAGGAACAGACTTAGTACAATGGCACTGTAACAGAGTAACCTAACTAGGAGTTCTTCTTGCAGGAGTTGGGTGTTTTTATTATTTGCATTTGAACTCTTTTATAGTCTACTGCTGGTGATTTTAGATTAAAATATGGTCAAGACAAATGATCCATATGAACAATTCTGGAGGAATAAATCCCTTGGTTTGTTTTGAGAAGGTGTGAACTAAAGGCAGACTTCAATAGAGATTATAGATTTTGCATTATATCTGAAGTTATACAATTATACATATAAAAAAATTATTATTATTAACCCTTTAGATTGAGGTGAGCAACGTCAGGCCCTCCCAGCTGCTGCTGGACTACGTTTTTTTGACTGCAGGAGGATGGTGGGAGTTGTAGTCCAACAAAAGCCAGAGGTCCTCAGGGTGCCAACCCCTTGCCTTAGATGCTGCAGACTTCTTTAGTATCTAAGGGGTTAAAGGGACTGTTGACCATGTGTTGTGTACTCCGAGATAATAAATTATGATTCATAACCTTAAATGAGCAAAATATTTTTGTTTTGATTTTTTTATTTTTTTTTCCATTTAAAAATATAAACTTCTCAAATGATCAGGCCATATTCGTAAATCAAATTTTATTGGTTTTATAGGTGTAAGGTAAACATCGAAATAAAAAGGGGAGGAGGATACAGAAAGTAAAAAGGAAGGGAAAAGGGGTTGGGAGACAAAGGAAAAGGATAATCGTAAGGTACAGGAATACAGTGCAGTACAGTAATGTCACAGTATAACATAGGTGATGGATATAGAGCAGGTATAAAGAAGCTCAAGCCGGAATGCAGGAGTCTAACATGGCAGGACAGCACGTGTACTGAACGGCTTTGGAGCTCTCGGTTATAGTGGGGAGGGAAGGAGGGGAAGGGGAGACGTACAAGAAGAGAGGGGTGGGAACAGGGGGGAAGGAGGTAATTCCTACTTCATAAAGTCTCTCAATCGAAAGAAAGGGGATGAGGAGCAGAAATCAGAGTGAAGCACAAGGCAGAGTACTGCACCCTAAGAGCCAGCCACATCCAGAAAGGATTGAGTCTGCGGGTCCTCTAGAAATTGCATGCAAGCGGACCAGGTACCGAAGTATTGGTCCCACTGACTGTCAGATTTCAAGATAAGCTGTTCCATGGAACGAGTGCCACCCACTCGCGAATAGATGGGGGGAGGCTGTGCCCCAGTGCAAGGGAATCGGTGATTTGGCTGCATTTAACAAGTGCTTGATGACAGATTTATTGTAGCATGGAGTAGGTACAGTAGTGTGGTGCAATAAAAAGGTGGCAGGGAGAAAGGGAGGGGGAGCATCAGTGAATTTATAAAGGATAGAATGAATTTGCGACCAAAAGGGAGATATAAGGGGGCAATCTCGCCAGATGTGAAGCAGGGTACCAGGAGCAGTACCACAGCACCAACAAATAGCAGGCACATTCCGGGAAAAGGTATATAGCATAACTGGAGTTTGGTACCAGTGGGTAAGCAATTTTTAGGACATCTCCTGGACCCTATTATTCAGGGAACATGTATGCGTCAGTCGGAGAATCTTCTCCCATTGTGGATCAGGCCATATTTGTATGTTATAATGTGCTATGTCTCAGTGAAACTGATGTACTAGAAATAACTGGGAGGAGATGCACTAAAGGGCGATAAGGGGCCAGGATGGAGATATGTTGGTGAGTTTGTGTCGATGGCATATCGATAGTATGCACCAAGATGTCTTCCTATTATATCCCTGTGAACCCGCCACAGACCTCAACATGAATCCACCATGTCTTTGACAGGTTTATAATTTGACTCTAACTAATTTGACAATGGCTGATTTCCATATGGTAAAGTAGTTAATGAGCCTCTGCCTTATTCATATGGGTGAGTTAATATGTTTATATAGCTGTTCGCCACATACATTAAACTCCAATAGCAACCTCTAGGGTTGGCATTGTTGAGATCTTCCTGTGGCTCTCTGTGGAGCTAAAGGACAGTTTCCTCTCTCTGCTAAAGAGTAGAAACAGCAGACAACCTCCCTTAACCCTTTTAGTGCCATAGAGATGTGCATTGCACACCCCTGTGGCAATGAAAGGGGCAGGATCAGAACACAACTTGCCAATGAATCTGATACTGCATAGATACTCCCCAGTGGATCAGTTTCTTGACCATTGTATCTGCTGAGAGGAGCCATTTTGTGGCTACATATTGCAGCCCTGGGCTTCTTATTAAGTCAGTTACTGTAGGAGCAGAATAAGTAAAACATGATAATTGCCCTTTAACTCAGCTGACCAATATAAGAGTGTATAAACTGGACACTACTGAAGCATATACCAGGAGGGGATTTCAGTGCAACTGTATTGGGACTGTGTTGGACGATTCTGCTCAGTAGATTTGACCACCAAGTCTGAGGTGTCTCTCACAGTTTGGCACCTAGGCAATTGCCTACTCTACCTAATGGAAAATCCACACACACACACACCACCCCACTTTGCAGATGCAATAGAAACACAGACAGACTACAGGTAGATGGCAGTAACATCACTGAAAGTGGAAAATAGACAAAAGCTGAAATAGTTGATTCAAGGTGGGAGGAACACAGAATGAGATATAAAAAAAAAACCCAATAAAATTGGTAAAACAAAATATATGCTACTAAAATAAAATTTTAAATAAAGCAATGTTATTCCTTTAATTATTTGAGCATTGCTTTGGCCACCCCTTTAGCACTCAAAGGGTTAAAGTGTGTGTTTGCAGTTTAACTATCCTTAATGACCAGCGACGAGTCAGGATCATAACAGTGGTCCTTGCGTTAAAGACTGGTAATGACCCTGTCATGCCATGAGTTTTTTCATCCCAGCGTATCTACAAGGTCAAACTTATCCAGAAAGCAACTCTCTATACCTAAGGAAGGTTCAGCTGTTTCCTGTTAGGGACAGCAGATTTGTTCCCGATTTCTGGTTCAAGGCTGGTAGCTGGTGAACCAGCAAAGATGATGGTTCCCCCATTAAAATAATGTTTTGTCTGTACATAGTCCTCCTGCAGGGTTTCACAACATCCATTTGTTTGGTAGCTGACGATAATGAGAATTTTAGTCCTGAGCAGCAGAAGGGCCTCAGGTTTTCCACCCTGTCCCATGCCTCTCTGTTCAACATGGCAGTGCAAGTGTACATAGACACACTGGGCACTGATTCAGGTGCGTGTACTTACTACAGGGAATGGTGGTTGGATACGTCCTTGCTGTAGCTCCTCCCATTTTATGGTACTGAAAAATGGGTGGATGTTGATTGCAAATGACACCTCTGGCGCTGGACAGGGTCATTGTCCAGGAGCTGTGGAAAGGAAAATGATCCTTTAGTATCTTACCCTTTGACTGCTAGGGAGTCTTCAATGTACTGCTTTACATTGCATTGTAGACGTCCTTAGCATTAAGGTGGTTAAATAATGGCCAGTAAAGGAGTCTGTAAACTGGCAAATAAAAAGGTCACATAACTTAAGAGATTTGGGGTTGTCCTAGCCACACCTACTACTCAGAATATGATTGTGGCCAGAACAGCCATGGCTCTTCCCCCGAGAACTTGGCACTCTAAGCAATGGCCTAATAGGAAATCCTGCCCTAGGTGCTCTTAAGCCCCATACCCCTATTGCTCACATGGCACCCCTCTTCCCCCTGGCTGATCCAGTGTTTCCTGGCATAGAAAATACCTTCAGCCTGTAATAGACAAACACCAACAACCTTCACAATGAAAGGAGACCTTGCATCCAAAGGGCTTAATAAGTACTAGTATAGACCAGGGATGGGCAACAAGAGGCCCACCAGCTGCTGCCAGACCACAAATCCCATCATTCCCCACCAGCCAATGATGGAATTGTTCCTGTTAAAGAATTATGTAAACTGGTAAATTATCCAGACAACACAAACCAGGAGCGTGTGGCTGGTACAGGGGCACTGGGACTGCTCTGACCACACTCACAACTTGAAATGTGGATGTGGCCATCACAGCTAAATATTTAGCTCTTTAAGAGATTGACTACTTTGCCTAGTGGGAAATCTGACCCTGTTTAACACGTTGTAAAGGCAGACGAGGACAGGAGGGGCTTGTGACAAACTGGAATTACCAGCAGCCCTAGGGTTAATTTTGAAATGTCACACACAAAAGAATGTGCAACATAAAGGCGCATTCACCATGTTGTTGTGATGACAAGGGGAACATGAGAATATCGAGATTCTCATGTCGCCGGCTAAAACGTTGCTTCATCTGATTTCTCTCTGGTTACTTGTGCTTTGAAATAAATACATTTTGAATTACTGAAGACATTGGCCTCAACATACCTTAGCAAGATCTTTTATGCTCTGAACAATTCTCTGTGTCTTCACAAGATCCGGCATTTAGTATGTAGTACTCAGTACATGTGACTCTAAATACAAATCTAAACAGAACCCCAGCACATACAAAATGCCGGATCCTGTGACGACACCGAGAATTGCGCAGAGCATAAATGATCTTGCTAAGGTATGTTGTGGCCAATGTCTTCAGTATTCCAAAATGCATTTATTTCAAGGCACAAGTAACAAGAGAGAAATCAGATGAAGCGATGTTTTAGCCGGCAACATGAGAATCTTGCATGCATGGCGAGATTCTCATGTCGCCCTTGTCATCACAGCGATATGGTGAATGCTCCTTTATGTTGCACACTCTTTTGTGTGTGACATTTTAAAAGTGAACCAATGGTATGTACAGGGCTTCTGAATCTAATCCACAGCAAGAAGGACATATATATATACATGGTTTAATTACAATTCCTATACTAAGCAAAAGAGGAGCAATTCTCGGGCAACTGTATTACAAGATATGAATCGAATTCCCATAGATTTAAATGGATGTTTCTAATACCCTGGGGATTATGCATTAAGTTGTAATAAAGGAGTGTTAAAGTGGTGATAACTTATCCAGTGATATTATTTCTCCAAATCCTATGTTATTCTATGGAGCCAATGCACTAGGATTTCTCCAACTATGATGATCTTAGGCCTAGGCTCTAAAGAATAACATAGGAACTGGATATCACTGCAGAAGTTATCTCCACATTATCACCTCTTTATCAGGCATTAGTGCATAAACCCCCTTGAGAGGTCTCCAATGCATTGCAAATAAATGGGAAGGTTTACCGCCCCCTTATGGTTCAGGTGATTCTTCCAATAATTGCTCTACTTTTATTTAGAGCAAATGGCCCCAGTGTGATGATGCAGTTACTGGGAGACCAGCAAGATTATAGTTAATACCCTTTTGACATTGGCCCAGCATTTTTACCTCCAGGAAATAGACAAATGGGCTCACTTTGAGGCTGCTGACATTGGCAATTTTCACCTAGATCTCCATGGCACCCTGCATACCCCTGCTCCTACCTGCCTTTTTTTATCAGGTCCTTGGTGTTTTTGCTGACCCATGCTGGGAATCTCAGCTCATGGACGACGGGGCCTTCTTTGGAAACTTGTAAACTACTATGTTATATAAAATTAACACCAAATTCTACCTCTGAATTATATTTCTTGCTCTCCAGCATCTGCCAAAAGAATAGCAAGAGAGAGTTTATTTCACATCCTACCCACGCACAGGCAACATACCTACTCACCAACACAAAGCAACTGCAACCTATCCACACACAGGCACAAAGACATGGCAACCTTCATACTCACAGGTACAAAGCCACAGCAACCCACACGCAGGCAAAAAGCCATGACTACATACCCACACACACAGGCACAAAGCCATGATAATCCACACAGACACAAAGCAAAGGCTACCTACCCACACACAGGCACAAAGCAGCAGCAACCTACCTACACACCTGCACAAAGCAGACAACCTATTTACACAAAGGCACAAAACAATGGCAACCTACCCACACAGAGGCACAAAGCTATGGCAACCTACCCACTCATAGGCACCAAGCCATTGAAACCTATCCACACACAGGCACAAAGCAATTGGAACCTATCCACACATAGGGACAAAGCAAATGGAACCTACACACACAAAGATATGTCAACCTACCCATTCATAGGCACCAAGCCATTGAAACATATCCACACGCAGGCACGAAGCAATTGCAACCTATCCACGCATAGGGACAAAGCAATTGGAACCTACACACACAAAGATACATCAACCTACCCATTCATAGGCACCAAGCCATTGCAACCTACACACAGAAAGGCACAAAGCCACTGCAGTTTGCCCACACTCAGGTGGAAAGCCACAGAAACCTACTCACAAAGGTACAAAGCAGCAGTAACCTATCCACACACAGGCACAGCTAACCACAGATCTATGGGTGACACCGGGGCCTCTGATTCTTGGGGTGCTGGGAAAGCAGCTGATCTGACATACTGCTCTACAGCACATGGAGAAATATCTTTATTTCTCTATCACCGTGCCTAGCACCTAGGCTAGTGCACTATCCCCATGGAAAGGTACTGGAAATCTGTAAAAATAGGACTGTCAGTTCACAAATAACCGTGTGTTTTATGTGCAAAAGAAAACTGGTGCAAACCAACTCAACAAAGGGGGGGAAATACTACTACCCTTTGGTTTAAATGGACATTTCAACCTCTTGAATGCTAAAGAGCGCTGCAGTCTGCTTAGTGGCTCCATGTGGATCACTGAGCATTCTGGGACTTTTTATTTCTCCCCTTTATAATACTGTTGGTTTGCGCCAAAATTACTTCAGTTTTCCTTTGTACATAAGGCCCTGTGCGTGCAAAACAAAAAATCTGAGACAAACCAATAGCACTGTAGGGGACAAATAAATATTCCCCAAATCTCCATTGATCTAAATTGGACACTTAACCCATTGCATGCTAAAGGGTTATGCAATATATTGTGGCTGATGAACTGAGGAGATCCTCAATAAATCTAGAGCAAACCAACTCACCATAGGAGACAAATTCCCCAATTTCAAATTGGTTTCACTGGGACTTTTAACCTCTTGAATGCCAAAGATGTCTCCAATGCATTGTGAATCAATGCATTTGTGAGGTCTCTAGCAGTCAAGGGCTTATGAGTCTCATTTAACTCAATGGATATTTTTATCTGTCCCCTCTGATGTACTTGGTTGCCCTAGAGTTCATCCTTATCTCATCAGCGTATTGGAGACCTAATAGTATTCCAGCGGATAAAAGTCACAGTTAAATCAATGGGAATGTTTCATTTCCCCGCTATGATGCTTTTGTTCAGAAATTGCTCTTCTTTGTTTTGTTCATGTGGCTCCAAGTCTAAATAATAGATAATAATAAAGATGTGGACTTTTTGACTAAAGTACATGACCCAACTGTAGGGGGCGATATGGGTATACACCTCAAGAGACGGCCTTCCTATCAACTGATCTCACCCTGTCTATTAAAGTGGATGTGTCACCTCAAAATAACGTAGCATAAATAGTTAGGTTATGTAGCGAATATTACTAAAACTTTCTTAATTTTTTTTTTAGCTTTATTTGTTGTAAATTTAAGTTATACATTTGGTCCTGCGGCTACTTCCCCATAGACTGCGTTACCTGCCCTGTAACCGCGGTTACCTGCTCTGTAACCGCAGTCCTTCGTTCTGCCTCTGCCCTCCTCCCTCTATCCAGCCTCCTCTGATGATGGAGGCTTCTGTATGTAAACTGGAGCGGTCTCATTGGCAGAGATCAATAGTATTACTTTGCAATACATTAGAGACCTCCATAGCTTTCAAGGGCTTAAACACACACATTATAAATAGTTAGAGCCTGTCTGTTATTTACCTTTGGGGCCATGTAGCTGTCTGTTCCTGCTATGCCTGTTGCTTCTTGGCCATGGTATATGTTCTCCAGTGCAAGCCTGAAGTCACCATGACAAGCGCTGTCCAAAAAGATGTCCTCAGGCTTGAGATCTCTGTAAAGAGGTAGAATGTGAGCGCCATCTGTCTGTTAGTCATAGAATGCAGGGGGCACGGCACAATCGTAAAAGGCCACTTACAGCTCTAAGCAGTTATTTGATAGGGCAGAGGGGAAAGTCCAGAGATGTGATAGGACAGAGAGAAACATGCAGACAGAGAGCAAAGAGAGAGAAGAGAGAGCACAGTTGTGATAATATATATGAGATTGCAGAGATAAAGCAGCGACAGGATAGGCCACAGAGCAGAGAGATAACAGAGCTGTGATAGGACAGCGATAAGAGAACAGAGCTGGGATAGGACAGAGATAAGAGAACAGAGCTGGGATAGCAGTAAGAGCAAAACTGTTATAGGTCAGAGAGGCGAGCTGAGAACTGTGAAAGGACAAAGAAGAGGAAGCTGAGCTGTGGTAGGGCAGAGTGGGGAGTGAAGAAAGAACAGAGCTGTGATAGGGCAGAGATGAGCATGGGAAGAGAAGAGCTGTGGTAGGACAGAGGAGAGCACTGAGAAAAAGAGAGAGAGACAGGCTTTAAGAGGACAGAAAGGAGACTATAGAAAGAGCAGAGCTGTGATAGGACAGAGAAGAGATTGCAAAAGAGTTGTTGTAGGACAGAGAGGAGAGTGCAAAGAGAGAAGCACTATTATAGTACACAGAGTAGAGAGCAATGAGAACAGATATGTGATAGGATAGAAGAGAGTGAAGAAAGAGCAGAGCTGTTGCAGGACACAGAGGAGAAAGCAGAATTGTAATAGGCCAGACAGGAGAGCACTAAGAGAGCAGAACTGTGATAGGACAGAGAGGAGAGAGCAGAACTGTGATAGGACAGAGAGGAGAGAGCAGAACTGTGACGGGAAAGCAATGAGACCAGAGATGTGATAGGACGGAATGGATTATACAGGTAATAAGGCAGCACTATTACCGATGGATAATACCTTTACTGTGCAGGAATTTGAGCCCGCACGTGATCTCCATAGCTGGGAACTCTCCAGATTTGCCCCGCAGACTCCGGTTTTGTCTCCGGGGCAGAGGATGATTCTCCAGGTGTGGGGAGTTTTAAATAAATCTCTACCAACTCCTTGCACTCCAGCCAAATTCCCCTCCTCCCCAGGCTATTTTTCAGTTTTTTTGTGTTTTTAAAGCCCCACCCCCCACTCGCGAGTAAGCCCCACCCCTTGAATCTGAAAGGGGAGAATTCAAAGAAAAGAGTAATTTATCAAACTGAAATTGTTTGGAGCTTCCTCAGTTCAGCTTTAATTAATGTAAGCACATCACCCAGAATTTATTTAATTTGCATGAAACCCATCCATACTTCACACTAGCAGAAATATTAGCAAATGTTTGATATTTAAAGGCCATATGCACAAAACAAAAGTGGAGTAATTCTGTAGTAAAACAACTTTAGCATAGGAGAGTAAAAAAAAAAAAATGTAAAAATCAAGCTTCAAATGGAGATGTAACAATTTGAAAGAGGTCTCCAACATACTGCAAGAGCAATATTTCTCCCCCCACCAGCTGACGTTGCAGATGGTTTTCTTCAGAATTTCTCCACTCCTCTTTTGTAAATCAGGCCCTTAATGTTTTATTTTAGTTCTCTGCCCCCTTGTGGTGACGTCACTTCCGATCTCTGTCTGGCACTGTATGTAAATATGCTAATTTGTTTTAAGTGCCAGGCACAGTAAGAATGTGATATGACTTGAATGATGTGGAGAATAAAACATTACACTACTTTGTTGAACTTGGTACATTTTTAGGCCTTACATTGTTCTTAGAAGATTCAGTGGTCCAATTTCCAGCAGACTGAATAGGTCCCCTTCAGCCAGGTGTTCCATTACAAAGCAAAATGTATCCTGCTTCAGAGGAGACAGAAAGACAGAAGTTACAATGAAGAACTATGTAAGAGCAGAGTCAACACAACATGATCACAGTCCTTATTATACACATTGTATCAGTTCTATAACGATGTACTGTACACACTCTCAGATTTCTGTAATGACGTACATTACTGTACAATGTAGGTAAAGGGGTTTATGCGGGGAAGTCATGTTATAGTTACCTTGGTCTGGAAAGTCAAGTATATCTGGGTACAAAATGAGCATCCAGCCACAGCCTTCATCACCCTGCGCTCTACCATGACTTTTTCTTTGAGAAGGTGGAGCTTTTTGATCAATTTCATGGCCAACCATTTGGTAGTCGCAGAGCAGTGAACTAGCATGACCTTGTGGAGACAGAGAGAGACTAGCGGGTCACAGGTTGCTTACTATATGGGAGAGCAAATATCAGCAGGGACACATTTAATCCCTAAAATGATTGCGATCTTATGACCAAGCAATACATTTTCACCTTCTAACATCCAGGGACACAACTGGTAAATGCTAGTAGAGCTCCAGTTTATGTTTAGTCCCTTGAGGACCAAAGGGGTGTGCAAAACATTGCTAGAGGTGGAACAGTTCCTAATTGATAGAGAATTTCTCCCACCTTGCTGTGTGCCAAGAAGAATGTCTCACTAAAACAGTAACATTCAACTTAGTAGCCTCAGACTGTTAATACAATTTACACAGACTGAGGCAGGGCACGCAGCCTGTGTCTATCTAGCTGTTATTGGACTACAACTCCCAAAATCATTAGTTGTGTGAGTATGATGGGAGTTGCAGTCTGGTTAGGTAAGTGGATGTGGGGGTCATATGAAAAAAAAAGAAAGTGGGGGTCATATGAATGGAAAACACAGGTATGATTTTGCTATTGTTTAATAATTAAATGTAAAGCCTTATAACTGATCTGGAAAGGGCATCACTTTCCTTCCCAACGGTGCCTTCCCCGAGTTCTCGATAAAAGGTAAAGTACTCAAGACTCAGGGAATTCACATTCATTGATTGTGAAACTGATGGGCAATCAGACGTTGGACTTTGTAGGGTGAAAAAATATATTATTTATAATTAATATAGAGCAGCCTCTGAATTTCAAATACAAGGCATTTTCTGGACCTTACAACACCTTGCAAAGCAGTCAGTGTTTTAAGTTCATTAGTAAAGAAACTTACTAGATGAGGGTCAGTTCACAAAGGTTGCACCTTTTGTTACTCAGTGAACCTACTGTACAATGAATTTTAATTGTCTCAGTCTCCAGTAATAGGGGTTTGGACTGAGTTGGGTGCCACTAAAGCTGTTGTTGGACTTCAATTATCATCATCGTGATCCATCCATTGGTAGGAGTTGTAGTCCAAGGACAGTTATATGGAAGCAAAGCAGTCACCCTGGCTTTAAAACTCACACATCCGCCTTCATTCATATATCTAGACCTGCCATTATATGCTTCAAATTAACCTCACTGAGACCCAGAAAAATTTGCAATATGTTGAAAAGAAATGGATTCCACACCCCTCCGGTTCTCAAGGGGGTTAAATAACCACATTGATTGCCTTATGGAGAGAGCAAAAGATGAGCAGTCCTGGTGCATAGCAACTGCATCAAAAGACCCCCATTAATTTAAATTAGGTTTTAATCCCTCCAGTGTTAAAAAGGTCTACAAGACATTATTTCATAGTGCACTGAAGACCTCTTGAGTATTCAGAGAGTTAAAATCCTTGTTTAAATCCATGGGAATTTAGCAAAGTCTTAATTGTCTCCTATAGTGCATTTTTGGTTTCTGCATAAGGCCACAAGGATGCTATTTCCTAATCCATAAGATAAGCCATGCAACTGATTTCATGGTTCTGCTCCTAGACTCAGGCAGTGTATTTCCCAGGTTCTGAATAAGAAATTCTATGTGTGTGTTTATGGTAGAAAAGTGAATGAGACCTGGTGGATAAAAAATATCACACCCCTTCTATGTTTGTATTGCCCATGTTCTATAATGAGAATACGAGCATAAGGAAAAGCAGAAAAATTAGCAAAAATGCATGTGTTTATGGGAGAAATCCTATTGGTACAAAGTATTAAATATCTCCCCACATACTTTTGTCACTCACAAAGTTGGTACTAGTGACATGATAATCGTGCCTATGAGTGACATGCTTGCAAGCACAAAAATCAGAGGTCAGCTGGTAGAAATTGATGGGAATGGTAGTTCAACTTGGGGAGGGCTGACAATAATTCTCAGTAGAACTGATATAGGTGTGTGGGAAGAGGCTAGGAGAGGTGGTGCATTTACCTCTCTATGTCACACCTGAAGAAGGAAATTCAAGTAGATCTGGGTACAAAATGATCATCCAGCCACAGCTCACCCTGTGCTTTACCATGACTTTTTCTTTGAGAAGGTGGAGCAAATATCATAAGAGACACATTTAGGGCTCGATCCAAATGTTGGAGTTAATAATGCTGGTAGGGCAAAATGGACTGACAAAATAAAATGTCTTGGTCGGTATTCAAATGTCCTACCGGCATTGAGCACAAGAGATGTTAGGCCACAAAACTGGCGGTGTCCAAACGTCCATTTTGTACATTAAGTTCCCAAAACGCCGCTAAATACTGGCAGTTTTGGGAACTTAACAGTAAAAAAGCTAACAGTCGGTGCCTGACTTACTGCCAAGCACTGATTGTTAACTAAAGTGTCTTACACTTACCTGTTATCCACTGTCTGTCTCCATTCTTTCTTCACTTCTGTCTTCTTTCTTCTCTTACGCACCTTCCATCCAATCAGCTTTGAGTGGCTGTGCTTTAAACTGATTGGCTGGGAGGTGCGTAAGCATATCCCAACTAATGGCTGTGAGAGAATATTTAAGGGCAGGCTCAATTCCAATTCCCTCAGAGTGGAGCGGGCATTGGCCCGTGCACATGAGGAGGGGGGGTCTATGGCACATGGTTCTGTCTCTGCCGCCACCTCAGCTGCCGCACGCTACGGCGGAGACAACGGTCTACAAGCTATGTACATTTTAATCCCTTTTATTGTGGCAATGCTATGTACTTGGATTACTTTGGACATATTTCTAAGCATGGGGGCATTTTGTGTATTACAGACCCATCACACTACTGCATACCTTAACCCTTTTGTGCCCCAGAGAGGTACGCACTGATTGCTTTGCAATGCGTTGCGTACCCCTCTGGTGCTCAAATGGTTAAACTATGTATTAATGTACTGGATATTTATACATTCTACTTCTACTTGTTGTTTTGTTTTTTACACCAAGAAGATGGAAAAGAAGAAATAAGAGAAGAAAGAAGACTGAAGAGAAGGACAGAAGATGACCAGGAAGCTGAGGACTCTGCTGGACATCAGGATTAATGGTAAGTGTTACTTGTAATGGGATTTTTTTTTTTTTTTAACTTAGTCGGGTTAACCCTATGAATGCCGGCAGGGTAATTATACCCCACTGACACTCATAGGGTTAATCCTACTAACGTCTGACACATTTTTCATACTTTGGATGCATTGATATGGGGCATCGGTTGTTTAAACAGCCGATAAGGGACTCAAGTTAGAAAAACGTAGGTGTTAACTTTCCTGCTATAACTTGAGTCCCTTATCGGGTTTTCATGGCTAACTCAGACATTTGAATTGCAATTTACGATGTTTTCATAATTTTTTATGGCTGAAAACACCTCTTAACTTTAACACCCGGCGGCTCTTTTTTTGCCTGTATTTTTTCACAGCACAGGCTTTTGAATAGCTTACTCTGCTGAAAAAAAATGCCGTCGGCAGAAAAAACAGCCGTCTCCAACATTTGGATTAGCGCTTAATCCCTCAAATGACTGAGAGTTTATGACCAAGCAATGCATTTTGACATTCATTTTCAGAACTCCTACTTACCAGATCTCTCATCTCTTCTCTGGGTGTCTCAACACTTGGTCCCCTTTGCACTTGACTTTGCTGTGGTCCCACCAAGAACCAAAGGCATCTGCAAACATTTTTCAAGGGGGGGATAAGCCATAATATGAACCCCAATTCAGCCCATCAAGCCCCTCCCTCTTGCACCCCCTCCAGACGTCCATGCCAAGAACTTTCTTTTTACTCATTTGCTCCAAATTCTCCTCCAGTTGCCTTTTGCGGCCTCTCGCCTTCTTGAACTTTTTCACTCCACTACTAATATTGCTTTGTAAAGCACAGATAACAAAATAGACTTGTAGTTTCTCCTAACCTGCACTTTTAGGTAGCCGGATAGATCTAAAGATATAGTGAAGCTGTTCAGAAGTGACAGTGAAGTGACAATGTTCTGTGAAGCTACTGTTGATTGTAATGAGCACTTAAAGTGACATATGCATTGTATAACATACATCAAAAGAATGAATCTGCAAATATGATCCAACACAACAGAGCATAGAGGGGTGCCGAACATTGAAAGGCATAGACTACAAAACTCGAATGACCCCAGGCAACCTCTCTGTATCGCCATAACTCTGTGAGTGGGTACAACCTTAAAACATTCATTAAATAATAAATCCACCCATAAATGTACCCCATTCACAAAATAGGCAACCGAGAAAGTATCTGGAATACCACCAGGGGATGAAAGCTCATATGTATGTGCCTATATGATAAAACAACAAAATATGTGTCATTATTCAACATAATAACACTATCTTACAGGATAAATTAAATGAGCATGAATCCCCATATA
This sequence comes from Rhinophrynus dorsalis, assembly GCA_037306005.1. Classification (NCBI taxonomy): domain Eukaryota; kingdom Metazoa; phylum Chordata; class Amphibia; order Anura; family Rhinophrynidae; genus Rhinophrynus; species Rhinophrynus dorsalis. Next base: position 72,264,316 of record CM074721.1, on the reverse strand, counting down.
ATGAGAAAAAAAACACAACCTCTATGCTCTGTTGTGTTGGATCATATTTGCAGATTTGTTCTTTTGATGCATGTTATACAATGCATATGTCACTTTAAGTACTCATTTGTTAAAAGTATGCAGATGTTGGGGTTCCATTAACCCCTTAAGGACCGGGAAAATCTAAGGTCGTTTTCACTTAAGGACCGGAGCAATTCTGACCTTTTTGACTATGTCTTTGTTCAACAGTGTTTTCCCTCTAAGTCTTTTATTCCACCCCATAAATTATATACTGTTTTTTAAGCACAAATAGGGCTTTCTTTTGATACCCCACATATATGGATAACCCACCATTTACTTTATGAAAATGTAAAAAAAGTAAAAAAAAACACCATTTTTGTTTTTTCTCTTGGGATCAATTGGGCACAAAGGGTTACATTTTTATGGAGACTGCATGAAAAGTATGACCGGTCAGTCATACCTACAAAATGCGCAGTTTAAAGTGGCCACTGTCCCCCCTGTGTGAAAATCCCCATGTCCCTTTTTCCCACCCTATTTTGTCACTTTTTTATCCCTGATATTTGGCGGTGTGTATAAATGTATTACATGACTCCACAACAATCACACTTCCAATAGTGTTTAATGATATGTTTTTTTTTTTTAAATAAAATTTTTTTGGTAAAAAAAAAAAGTGTGTTGTGTTTAAAAAAAAAAAAAAAAAAAAAAGTATATCATTGCAGGTCAAAAATTAACCTGCATTTAGCCAGCCTCCTGCACCAGCAGTGAAGAGGTTAATACACCCAGCTGCTGTATTTTCTTTTACCACTAGATGTCTCCTCTCTACTTCTCTCTCCCTTACTTTGATAGCAAGGGAGACAGAGGTAGAGGAGACACTCAGGGCTAGATTTAAAGCCAGCCGTTAACATAGCTGGCAACATATCAGATGATAGATCTGATACTGATCTGATACTGTTGCCTTCTTGACCCTTTGAGTGCCATGGTTAGTCCATAGTTAGAATTTAGCACTTACAGTGGATTCTAAGCGCTAAGTTCTAATTCATATACTCACACACACACTCATCTTATTCCCCAGACACACACACACAACCACAATTAATCCACCCATGTGAAATATTGAGACACACACCAATAAACTACATGTAGACTGCTCCGGGCTGAAATGTGCTGTAGCACCGCAACGCATCTCAACGCCGGAGCAGGCTATATGCAACACAAAAGTAATGAATTAAACTTATGCTCAATTGATATAGTAATGAAGAAAAAACAAGTAAATATTGAAAAAGGCCCCTTTTTATTGAATTAAACATAGATGTGAAACATACACGTTCTGATACATTACAACGCCTGAGATATTTAACACAAGTCATGACAAACACAGTTATATATATTTAATACAAATCATTAAACACATACTAAAACAGGTTATTTAGGAAGAAGAACAAGGTACAAACTGAAATTGTATTAGTGAAAATGAAGTATTACTATCCCTTTAATACTGATATATTTCTTTTTTTCACAGGGAGAAGGCGGAAGACTGAAGAAAGAAGACAGAAGGATGAGAGGAAAGAAGAGAAGGACCAGCAAGCTGAGGACTCCGCTGGACATCAGGATTAATGGTAAGTGTAACTTGTAATGTCATGTTGTTTTTCACTTAATTGGATTAACCCTATGAATGCCAGCGGGGTAATTATACCCTGCTGGCACTCACAGGGTTAATTCTTCTAACTTTTGACACAATTTAGGCACTTTGAATGTATTGATGTGGGGCTTGGGGCCCCATATCAATACATCTACTGAGGACTTTGGTTTTTTTTGCCAGTTAACAGCTGCGTTAGCTGGCAAAAGATCCGATAAGGGACTCTACGGCTAACAAATCTGTGTCTTAAATTTTAGCCGGTAATGAGTACCTCTTCGGATCTTTTTCAGCTAACGCAGTCTATTGAATGGCAAAGTGGAGAGGTTTTTTTTGTTTCTGTGGGCCAAAACACACGTTAGTGTAGCGGCCGGTACACTGGATGAACTGCTGTTAGCAGTTCATTACATGGCCCTTTGAATGGCCTACTGCATGTAAAGACACCTGTTAGTCTTTTTTTTTTTGGCTAACGGATGCCTTTAAATCTAGCCCTCAGATTCAGCATACTTTGCATGTTGCCTCTGTTTCTCAGAATGCCGGTACATTTGATTGCTGCTACGGCGATCACATGAATCGGCACAAGCAAGAAGAGCTGAGACTGAATGCTCCGGTCTCAGAGCGCTCAGTCTCAGTCTGGAATTAATGATAGCAGCGTGCACGGAGGCATGGGTCCTTAAGGGGTTAAATCAAGCAAATTGTTGAATGGGGGATGGTGCAACACTGTTTTACTTCCTGTGTTTGTAAACAATTAGCGGTGTATCAGACATTATTTAACACAGTGAGTTTTTGTGTGTTCCTCGAGTCTATGGATAAGCGCTGCAAAGTGTGAAACGTGTTAGACGGTGGTTTGAGGCAACCAACATTTTCATCTATGTCCCGCTACCATTGCCTTTCCATTCTGGACTATTGTTTTAAATCTTTATATTAAAGAGGTGTTTTATCGATTTTCGAGAACGTATACGTTATTTTCGTGTTTAAAGCGGAACTTTCATCCGCTGTAAAGTCGCCCTGCTATAATTAAGCAGGTAGCGACTAGCTTTAGAATATATATTTTACCTTTCAAAAGTAGCCCAATCTAAAGAAAACCATCACTGAAGGAGACCAGAACCCAGGCTACAGCGCAGACATCTTGTCTGCACACATGCGCCGTCGGTCCCAGTCTCCATTGAATAGACTGCAATGCATCATATGGTCACCGGAAGGGACTGACAGCACAGGCGTGCAGACTGAGCTAACCCGGCCGTCAGTCTCCTACAATTACTGATTTCTTTAGATTAGACTACTTTTGAAAGGTAAAATATATATTCTAAAGCTAGTCGCTACCTGTATAATTATAGCAGGGTGACTTTATAGCGGATGAAAGCGCGGCTGCATCCATTTGTATCTATACTTAGGAAAAGGCTGTTCTTCTCTAGACTTCCCAAAGGAGTATCAAACATATGTAACATACCGGTCTGGGGGGCTTGTGTGGGGAAAAAAAAGCTGTTCCTCAAAGTACATGTTTATTGTGTATTAAACACTTTAAAACATTTAAAAACATTTAGAATTACACCAGGTCATCTCACAGCACACACTCTGCTTTATCACAATAAACTTATGCTTTCATTTATTGGAGGAACAGTTTTTCTACACAGGACCCACAGACCGGGGGTACCTGAACAGAGACGGGCTGATTATCTCTGTATGCCTACTTGTTTTGAGGTAACATATTTGACCTCCTACCATGTTTACATGTAAGTACAAGTCTGAATTTTTTTTTATTACCTTCATTGGATAATAGGTACTATAGGCGCCTTCTTGGTTTTTCTTATTTTTGCTTCCTTTTAGCTTTGCAATCCCACCATTGCAGGATATCTGCTTTGGAAACATCAAGACTTCCAAAATATGGGACAAAGCCTGAATAGCATATAGAGTGAATAAAAATTCAGGTCGTTCTTTCTGTCAGTTTTAATTTTATTCTCTTCATTTGTTTGGGCTGGATGTTAATCCCTTAACGACTGGCCGCGCAGGCACGTGGCAGTCACTAAAGGACCATAGAGCGTTTTTTTTTTTAATTTCGATTCCGGACTCCCCGAACGGCGTGCAACCGCGGGGGGAGCCCGGAATTCCATGACGGTCATAGTACGTCATGAGTCGTTAACTCTGATCAACTCATGACGTACTATGATGGTCAAGGGTCATTAAGGGGTTAATACAGAGGACAAAGCTCATGTGTTGTGGAGCGTTTTATCACTGCAAAATGTTTACTCTCTTTTCTTACTAGGGATAGATCACAAGTGGTAACTTAGGGTCCCACAAACTTTTTCTCACCAACCTCATACTTATAGACAATGACATTTATGAAGTCTATACAGTATTATACCAGAAAACATAACAGATGAGAGTTGGTACCGTGTTAGCCGTAGAAATACAGGAGGCACAGACAGCCTCCCAATTTGAAACAACTGATGGTGAGGAGTGCCCTGAATAAAAATACAAAAAATGGCACATCTCCCTGCCTAAAAAAGAGATGTGAAACTTGTGCAAACATTTACACCATGGACAACATACCAATTCCAAACACCCAGTTACACCATAAGATCAATGGTACCTTCACCTGTAAATCATTCAATGTAATATACCTTATCATGTGTGCAAAATGCCCAACAGCTCTGTATGTGGGAGAAACTGGACAAGCACTACATATGAGATTTAATTCCCACAGATCCAGTGTTAATAACAAAAAGACAGAGACACCAGTGGGAGAACATTTTTGCCAAAATGGGCACAGTGTCAAGGATATTAAGTTAACTGTATTGATGGGACTGTTCAGCACTCAGAGGGACAGAAAGGTATGGGAGGTAAAATTAATGTTAAAATTTAATGCAATTTGTAGTGGTTTGAATAGGGATAAGGAATTCCTGTCAAAATACAATTTAGTTAATTGACCTTTCCAACAGACCCAAGAGCATCATAAATACCTCTAAAGCCTCATAGGAAGAGTGCAATTTACCATTGACTGATCAAAGATATGTGGATCTGGACTGCATTCTGTTATCTGATTTCCATGCTAAACAATGTGATGTGTACTTGTATATAAGAGAGATGTTTTCATATTTATCTGTATAACATGCCTGAGGAAGAGACCTAGGGCTAGATTTAAAGGCAGCCGTTAAACCAGCCGCTAAGTGAAAAAGGCACATCGCTCGCAAATAATACAGGAGTTACGGCAGATTCAATAGGTACTCTACGAGAATAGCTATCGAGCGTAGGCACACAAAAAACACGTAACACAAAAGCCGTTGTCGCTCATGTTAATGCACAATGGGCGACCAAATCACACGATAACTGCGCTCAAAACAACATCTAACATAACGGCTGCCGTTGTCTAGCAACCATGATTGATGCCAAAACAAATTCAAACACACAGCCAATCACAAAGCCCCAATGTATCAAATAACTTCAAATACACCTATATATACCCAAAAATAACCGTCACACACTGTCTGTTATCGAGTTCTTCAGAGCCAAATATCAGGACCCAGGAGCGGAGGATAGTGATCAGAGAGAGGGAGAGAGGCGCGTTCATTGGAGGTAGAGGAGTTTTGCAGTTTGGAGAGAGGAGAGAGGTGCACTAAATATACACATATCACACTTGCCTGGGTGTGACTGGGTGAGTGATGGCCAGGAGAGGAGGACAGGAGAGAGGGATGGGGAGAGTAGTGGAGGAGGAGGAAGCTCAGGAGGGGATCCCTCAGCAGAGCAGGGGTGGGAGAGGGAGATCCGCAGGGCGGACGGGGACCCAGCCCACAAGAGCAGGCACACAAAAAGAGGGACAGAACCTGCAGTGGGACGAGGGGTAGTTCCTGGGGACCACCACACACAGGCAGGGTCAGACCAGGCAGGGCACTCCGGCTCTGAATCCTCCCATGCCGGAGCTGATGAGGGCAGGATCAGGGATCCCAGATATACTGAGGAGGAGAACACGGCTCTCGTGGAAGCTGTCCTGGAAAGGCAGAGTGTTCTCCACTCGACGGCAAAGGTCCCTGGCCTGGCAGCGAGGAGGAAGGCAGCCTGGAATCAGATCTGCAGCGGGGTGAACATGGTGGCTACATGCAGGCGGGACGTGGAGTCTGCGAAGAAGAGATGGGGCGACTGCCGGAGGGTGGTCAAGAACAAGCTGTCTGACATAGCCAACCAAGCCCGAGGCACCGGAGGTGTCCCATCTGTGCCCATCACATTCTGCGGCTGGGAGGAGATGGTGCGGCAGAACATGTCCCCGACCATGATCGAGGGGGTCGTGGGAGGAACTGACACTGGGGATGAGAGGAGCCTCCACACTACCGGTAAGTGCAACACTACATAACCACACACTACAGCAACCAACACCAGCTGCACACACAGTCACACCTCAACACATGTCCATCACTCAGCCATACAACTGCACCAACACAGCACCATGAGGGTTAAAAAAAGGACACAACACCTGGACAAATGGCAACGTCCAATTTGGGACAAATCTGTCAAAGTCCTACTTCAACCCTCCTGTCGCTGTGCTCATTACACACAATACACAAACCGTCATGTTCAAAATGTCGACTGTCATAGATCATCACTGTTCACACACAATGTCACCCATGTCCCCACCCCCACCCTAACCCCTTGAGTGCTAGAGGGATCATCAATGCATCGATCAACAATGCATTGGCAACCCCTCTGAGACTCAAGGAGTTAACCTGACAACAAACAAGTCAATAGGACAACGATCACATGCTACACAGGGGACATTCACTAAGCGTGACAAACAGATGGTGGACACAAAGTAACCCTCACACACCCTCACTTCACCAGTACCAGTGTTAGTCCATGGAGAATATGTCAAAACAAGAATCAAGTTCATAGGGTCCCATTGTACAGACTCCATGGAAAACACTGGAAATGGGGAAAGGAGATCACTGGAGAAGTCACCATCATGTTCACTTCATCAGTTCTACATCACCGCTTACTGAATCACAAAAAGGGGGCATCAGGTCACACATCACAGTGTCACACAGAATAAACGCTTGTAGGTGCAACACACAGGCCGAAAACTATTTCACAGAATTCAAGCTGGAAAAAGTAGGCATTGGTGTTGTGGCTGCAATCATTTACTCTGACTTGAAAGTACATATCCCATATCTGATTCCCACATGGATCCACAGGGGTGCTGATGCCATGGATGGATGGTACACCAGCATCTCTATGCAGGATACACATGGGAAACAAATAGCAAACATTGTACCTTGGTCACCAACAGGCCATGACTGATGGATATCTAGGACTGAGTACGGTTGCCTCACACAGAAGGATGGATGGGCTCATACACAGAGAAAAACAGGCCTCAATCAAAGATATCCCTCACTACTGGCTGGATTGTTGCTCTTAGGATTCAAATGTTACTAAATATGTTCCAACACGATGTGAACACAGAGATCACTTCACTGGATGTGACTGCCTTACTGGCCAGATATGTGCACCCAACACAAATCAACCTACATTGCTACCATCCAAATACACATACATAGTATATCACACTCTACATAGATGGGATATACGAGGTATGTTCATATCCATCATATCAATACATTGTCTTGTTGGATGGGTGCACATATATAGCCAGTAAGGAAATCACACCTAATGAAATGCTCTCTGGCATCACATCTTGGAAGGATATTAGTGTATCCATATGAAGGGTACATATCCACATACATATATGACCATTTCTACTTGTGTGTCACTGTAATGGGATAGCAATGGGTAATGTCATCATGATGTCATATCATTGCCATCGTTAAAAGATGTGTCTTGATCTAAGTCCCATCCCTCCAACACTCATGGTTATACAGATATTCCTCTATGTGACAGGTGAAGATATCCATCATTTGACCACACGGAGGCTCTTCAGCAGAGCCAAAGTCGCAACATATCGAGAGAAATACCTCTTTGGAATGGTCCACAGAGTGTGCTTGTAAACCATGCACACCCTGTACACCATTCCAATTAAGTATTGTTCTCTAAATGGGGCAATTTTGGCTCTGCTGAAAAGCCCTCGTGTGGACAAATGACTGAAATCTCTATCTGTCACATAGAGCAATATCTGAACAACCATGAGGGTAGGAGGGATAGGACTAACAGAGAACAACATCTGTTCCTACAATGTCTACAATCTGACATCAAGGTGGACTTAACCTTTACCATCCCCCTGGAGGGATAGCCATTTGTGATGAGCGAGCACCCCAATGCTCGGGTGTTCGGGTGCTCTGACCGAGCACCCCCTGAGGCTCGAGTGCTCGGCCGAGCACCCGAGCCCCATTGAAGTCAATGGGATGACTCGAGCATTACACCAGGCACCCCCTGCTCTGATGAGGGGAGGGTGCCTGGTCCATAGGAAAAGGGAAGAAAATGATGGAAACACCACAGAAATGGTTCAGGGACAGCATAGGGAGGATGTCTGGATGCATCTTGGACTCCAACATCGCTGCTGGGAACGATCTTTCGCCCGTAGTACGCCATTTTTACAGACTGACCGTAAAACACACAAAAAGGAAAATAAAAACGACTTTAGGCGAAAAATTGTTACCAAACAATATTTGCTGTATATTTACTTGTATATCATCTGCAAATTCTCCCAAAAATTTCCTTGATTTTCTGAAGTGAGGCCATGATTAAGAGGGAAACGTGCGCAGAGGCAAATTCTCCCAAAAATTTCCTTGATTTTCTGAACTGAGGCCATGATTAAGAGGGAAACGTGCGCAGAGGCAAATTCTCCCAAAAATTTCCTTGATTTTCTGAACTGGGGCCATGATTAAGAGGGAAACGTGCGCAGAGGCAAATTCTCCCAAAAATGTCCTTGATTTTATTGAACTGAGGCCATGATTAAGAGGGAAACGTGCGCTGAGCTGACCATCTAAAACATTATGGGTGAGGGTCTGCTGCAGAGCTGACCATCCTAAACATTATATGCGAAGGCCCGCTAGTGAGCTGACGCTATAAAACATTATATGCGAAGGCCCGCTAGTGAGCTGACGCTATAAAACATTATATGCGAAGGCCCGCTAGTGAGCTGACGCTATAAAACATTATATGAGAGGGCCCGCTAGAGAGCTGACCCAATAAAACATTATATGAGAAGGCCCGCTGGTGAGCTGACCTATATAAAAATTATCAAACAGGGCCTGCTGGTGAGCTGGCCCTATATAAAAATTATATCACAGGGCCCGCTGGTGAGCTGGCCCTATATAAAAATTATATCCCAGGGCATATGGAAGAGGAGGAGGAGGATGAGAAGATTAAGAGTCAACCATATACCCGTTTTTTGGGTGGAAGGGGTGAATGGGAATACAGAGTATTCACATCATTGTAAATAACATATATAAAGTGAGTTTATGTTCCCCCGGGGCTTTCCTCCAGTGGAGTGGAGAAGTCAGGGGAAATCCAGGCCTTGTTCATTTTTATAAGTGTCAACCTATCAGCATTGTCGGTGGAAAGGCGGATACGCTTATCTGTTATGATGCCACCAGCAGCACTAAATACCCGCTCAGACAGAACGCTGGCGGCAGGGCAGGCCAGCACCTCCAAGGCGTAGAGTGCCAGTTCATACCACGTGTCCAGCTTGGACACCCAGTAGTTGTAAGGCACAGAGGGATCATTGAGGACGCTGACACGGTCTGCTACGTACTCCTTCACCATCTTCCAAAACTTTTCCCTCCTTGTGACACTAGGCTGCGCATCAGGGTGAGGGTGCTGGCGGGGTGTCATGAAGGTGTCCCACGCCTTGGAGAGTGTTGCCCTGCCTTTGTCGGAACTGCTGTGTGCTCCCCTTTTCTCCCCTTCTCGGTTGGCCAAGGTAGCACGTACTCTGCCGCCAGCGTTGTCAGATGGAAAATTTTGGAGCAATTTTTCAACAAGAACCTTCTGGTATTGCACCATTTTGCTTGTCCTCTCCACCGGAGGAATGAGAGATGAGAAATTCTCTTTGTAGCGGGGGTCCAGAAGGGTGAACACCCAGTAATCCGTGTTGTTTAAAATGCGTATAACGCGTGGGTCACGGGAAAGGCAGCCTAACATAAAGTCAGCCATGTGTGCCAGAGTACCAACAGGCAAGATTTCGCTGTCCTCACCAGGAGGATGACTCTCAATCTCCTCATCCTCTTCCTCCTCTTCTGCCCACCCACGCTGAAGAGATGGAACTAAAGTTCCATGGCTACCCTCTGTAGCGGAGGCAACCGTGTCTTCCTCCTCCTCCTCCTCCTCCGCCTCCTCCAATTGTCGCTGAGAAGACGAAGTGAGGGTGCTCTGGCTATCACCTTGTGTAAGCTCTTCCTCCCCCATTTCCACCTCTTCCACATGCAAAGCGTCGGTTTTAATTGTGAGCAGCGAGCGTTTCAGTAGACACAGAAGTGGGATGGTTACACTGATAATAGCGTTATCGCCGCTCACCATCTGTGTCGATTCCTCAAAATTGCGTAAAACCTCGCAGAGGTCTGACATCCATTCCCACTCCTCACTTCTGATTACAGGAAGTTGAACGGAGAGGCGACGACCGTGTAACAGCTGGTACTCCACTACTGCCCTCTGCTGCTCACAAAGCCGGGCCAACATGTGGAAGGTGGAGTTCCAGCGCGTGCTCACGTCACACAGCAGCCGGTGAGCTGGCAATTGTAAGCGCTGCTGCAGCTTCAACAGGCCGGCCGAAGCTGTAGATGACTTACGGAAATGTGCACACACGCGGCGCACCTTGGTCAAGAGATCATGCACATTGGGGTAGGTTTTTAGAAATCGCTGAACCACTAAATTAAATACATGCGCTAGGCATGGTACGTGTGTGAGCTTGCCGAGCTCCAAAGCCGCCACCAAGTTACGCCCATTATCACACACAACCATGCCTGGTTGCAGGTTGAGTGGCGAGAGCCACTGCTCGGTCTGGTGACTAATCCCCTGCAACAGCTCTGAGGCCGTGTGCTGTTTGTCCCCAAGGCAGATCAGCTTCAGCACGGCCTGTTGACGCTTCCCCACTGCAGTGCTACACTGCTTCCAGCTACTGGCTGATGGGGGAGTGGCGCTGCGTGTAGAGAATTCGGAGGTGGAAACGGAGGAGGAGGAGCCAATAACGTAGGTGCTGGCGGAAACCCTGATGGAGGTAGGGCCCGCAATCCTCGGCGTGGGTAGCACCCGTGCCATCCCAGGGTCCGAGTCGCTCCCAGCCTCCACGACATTCACCCAGTGTGCCGTCAGGGAAATGTAGCGTCCCTGGCCACAAGCACTTGTCCATGTGTCAGTCGTTAAGTGGACCTTCCCAGTAACTGCGTTGGTCAGGGCACGGGTGATGTTACGGGACACATGGTGGTGTAATGCGGGGATGGCACACCGGGAAAAGTAGTGGCGGCTGGGGACCGCGTACCGAGGGACAGCTGCTGCCATCAGGCTGCGGAAGGACTCAGTGTCCACAAGCCTAAATGGCAGCATTTCGATGGCCAGTAATTTGGAAAGGTGTGAGGTTAGTGCTATGGCCTGTGGGTGGGTGGCTGGGTACTTTCTCTTGCGCTCAAATGCCTGGGGTAACGACATTTGGACGCTGTGCTGGGACAGGGAAGTGGATGTGGTCGCTGATGGTGCTTCAGATGCTACAGGTGCAGGGCGGGAGGTATGCGGGCCTGCGCCTTCGACAGGCGATTGGCCGGCACCGAAAACAGGGGAAGAGGAGGCAGTGGTGTGGCCTGCAGACACAGATGGGCGATCCAGGCGTTCCTCCCACTTACTACGGTGCTTGGATGCCATGTGTCGGATCATGCTGGTGGTGGTGAGGTTTCTAGTGTTCATGCCTCGGCTCATTCTGGTGTGGCACAGGTTGCAAACTACAATTCTTTTGTCGTCCGCACTTTCCTTAAAAAAACGCCATACCGCGGAACACCTACCCTTTGGCAAGGTAGATTTACGCAAGGGGGTGCTCCGTGGAACATTTGCGGGCCGGTTTGGTGCGGTCCGCCTTCTTTCTGTAGCCACACCACTGCCTCTTCCAGCCTGTTGCGGTGCTGCAGATGGCTCACCCTCAGGACTGCTGTCATCGCTCGGCTCTACACCTTCCCAGGTGGGGTCAGTCACCTCATAGTCCACCAAGTCCTCCTCCACTTCCTCACTCTGATCATCCTCCTCATGTCTTGATCCCACCACATACTCAGTCATTGACAACTGTATAACATTCTCCTCAACAAGGTCTTGAGACGGAAATAGTGGTTGATTTAATGGCAACTGTGTCTCATCATCATCATCATCATCATCCACTACTTCCTTTGACCTTAAATGCCGTTCACATCTGTCATCTTCTTGTGATTGGGTAGCCTCTAGAGGTTGTGAATCAGGGCACAAGATGTCATGTTCCTCTGCAAGCGTGCTTGGAGAGAGGGTCAAATGAAGGATTGGTGATGAGACGAGCTCCTCACTATATCCCAGTGTGGGATCACTTCTTTGACCAGACCGTCTATGGTGGGAGGAAGGATGATCAGAGTGAGGATTATGTTGACCAGACTCTTGGCTACTGAGAGTGGACTTGGTGGAAGACAGGGTGGTGCTTAACCGACTGGAAGCAGTATCAGCTGTCATCCAACCGACCACCTGTTCGCAGTGGTCGGACCTCGAGAGTGATGTCCTGCGACGCCCTGTAAAATTAGACATGAAGCTAGGTATGGTGGATGTCTTTCTTTCTTGTGCTCTGGCACCAGGCACAGTTTCTCCGCGTCCTGACCCGCGCCCTGAACTATCAGGATCACGTCCACTTCCCCGTCCCTTTTTACCCGCCTTCTTCATCTTACACGGAATATGTGACTTTAATATTTGAGTTTGAAAACTTAACAGTATTTCTTCCTATTCTGCAACTGTGCAGAGTACACAGAATAGGGTGCTAAACTGCGGTGACGAACACAGAATGGAATATGTGACTTTAATATTTGAGTTTGAAAACTTAACAGTATTTCTTCCTATTCTGCAACTGTGCAGAGTACACAGAATAGGCTGCTAAACTGCGGTGACGAACACAGAATGGAATATGTGACTTTAATATTTGAGTTTGAAAACTTAACAGTATTTCTTCCTATTCTGCAACTGTGCAGAGTACACAGAATAGGCTGGTAAACTGCGGTGACACACACTGAATGGAATAAGTGACTTTAATATTTGAGTTTGAAAACTTAACAGTATTTCTTCCTATTCTGCAACTGTGCAGAGTACACAGAATAGGCTGCTAAACTGCAGTGACACACACTGAATGGAATATGTGACTTTAATATTTGAGTTTGAAAACTTAACAGTATTTCTTCCTATTCTGCAACTGTGCAGAGTACACAGAATAGGCTGCTAAACTGCGGTGACGAACACAGAATGGAATATGTGACTTTAATATTTGAGTTTGAAAACTTAACAGTATTTCTTCCTATTCTGCAACTGTGCAGAGTACACAGAATAGGCTGCTAAACTGCGGTGACGAACACAGAATGGAATATGTGACTTTAATATTTGAGTTTGAAAACTTAACAGTATTTCTTCCTATTCTGCAACTGTGCAGAGTACACAGAATAGGCTGCTAAACTGCGGTGACACACACTGAATGGAATAAGTGACTTTAATATTTGAGTTTGAAAACTTAACAGTATTTCTTCCTATTCTGCAACTGTGCAGAGTACACAGAATAGGCTGCTAAACTGCGGTGACACACACTGAATGGAATATGTGACTTTAATATTTGAGTTTGAAAACTTAACAGTATTTCTTCCTATTCTGCAACTGTGCAGAGTACACAGAATAGGCTGCTAAACTGCGGTGACACACACTGAATGGAATAAGTGACTTTAATATTTGAGTTTGAAAACTTAACAGTATTTCTTCCTATTCTGCAACTGTGCAGAGTACACAGAATAGGCTGCTAAACTGCGGTGACACACACTGAATGGAATATGTGACTTTAATATTTGAGTTTGAAAACTTAACAGTATTTCTTCCTATTCTGCAACTGTGCAGAGTACACAGAATAGGCTGCTAAACTGCGGTGACACACACTGAATGGAATAAGTGACTTTAATATTTGAGTTTGAAAACTTAACAGTATTTCTTCCTATTCTGCAACTGTGCAGAGTACACAGAATAGGCTGCTAAACTGCGGTGACGAACACAGAATGGAATATGTGACTTTAATATTTGAGTTTGAAAACTTAACAGTATTTCTTCCTATTCTGCAACTGTGCAGAGTACACAGAATAGGCTGCTAAACTGCGGTGACACACACTGAATGGAATAAGTGACTTTAATATTTGAGTTTGAAAACTTAACAGTATTTCTTCCTATTCTGCAACTGTGCAGAGTACACAGAATAGGCTGCTAAACTGCGGTGACACACACTGAATGGAATATGTGACTTTAATATTTGAGTTTGAAAACTTAACAGTATTTCTTACTATTCTGCAACTGTGCAGAGTACACAGAATAGGCTGCTAAACTGCGGTGACACACACTGAATGGAATAAGTGACTTTAATATTTGAGTTTGAAAACTTAACAGTATTTCTTCCTATTCTGCAACTGTGCAGAGTACACAGAATAGGCTGCTAAACTGCGGTGACACACACTGAATGGAATATGTGACTTTAATATTTGAGTTTGAAAACTTAACAGTATTTCTTCCTATTCTGCAACTGTGCAGAGTACACAGAATAGGCTGCTAAACTGCGGTGACACACACTGAATGGAATATGTGACTTTAATATTTGAGTTTGAAAACTTAACAGTATTTCTTACTATTCTGCAACTGTGCAGAGTACACAGAATAGGCTGCTAAACTGCGGTGACACACACTGAATGGAATAAGTGACTTTAATATTTGAGTTTGAAAACTTAACAGTATTTCTTCCTATTCTGCAACTGTGCAGAGTACACAGAATAGGCTGCTAAACTGCGGTGACACACACTGAATGGAATATGTGACTTTAATATTTGAGTTTGAAAACTTAACAGTATTTCTTACTATTCTGCAACTGTGCAGAGTACACAGAATAGGCTGCTAAACTGCGGTGACACACACTGAATGGAATATGTGACTTTAATATTTGAGTTTGAAAACTTAACAGTATTTCTTACTATTCTGCAACTGTGCAGAGTACACAGAATAGGCTGCTAAACTGCGGTGACACACACTGAATGGAATAAGTGACTTTAATATTTGAGTTTGAAAACTTAACAGTATTTCTTCCTATTCTGCAACTGTGCAGAGTACACAGAATAGGCTGCTAAACTGCGGTGACACACACTGAATGGAATATGTGACTTTAATATTTGAGTTTGAAAACTTAACAGTATTTCTTACTATTCTGCAACTGTGCAGAGTACACAGAATAGGCTGCTAAACTGCGGTGACACACACTGAATGGAATATGTGACTTTAATATTTGAGTTTGAAAGCTTAACAGTATTTCTTACTATTCTGCAACTGTGCAGAGTACACAGAATAGGCTGCTAAACTGCGGTGACACACACTGAATGGAATAAGTGACTTTAATATTTGAGTTTGAAAACTTAACAGTATTTCTTCCTATTCTGCAACTGTGCAGAGTACACAGAATAGGCTGCTAAACTGCGGTGACACACACTGAATGGAATATGTGACTTTAATATTTGAGTTTGAAAACTTAACAGTATTTCTTCCTATTCTGCAACTGTGCAGAGTACACAGAATAGGCTGCTAAACTGCGGTGACACACACTGAATGGAATATGTGACTTTAATATTTGAGTTTGAAAACTTAACAGTATTTCTTACTATTCTGCAACTGTGCAGAGTACACAGAATAGGCTGCTAAACTGCGGTGACACACACTGAATGGAATATGTGACTTTAATATTTGAGTTTGAAAACTTAACAGTATTTCTTACTATTCTGCAACTGTGCAGAGTACACAGAATAGGCTGCTAAACTGCGGTGACACACACTGAATGGAATAAGTGACTTTAATATTTGAGTTTGAAAACTTAACAGTATTTCTTCCTATTCTGCAACTGTGCAGAGTACACAGAATAGGCTGCTAAACTGCGGTGACACACACTGAATGGAATATGTGACTTTAATATTTGAGTTTGAAAACTTAACAGTATTTCTTCCTATTCTGCAACTGTGCAGAGTACACAGAATAGGCTGCTAAACTGCGGTGACACACACTGAATGGAATATGTGACTTTAATATTTGAGTTTGAAAACTTAACAGTATTTCTTACTATTCTGCAACTGTGCAGAGTACACAGAATAGGCTGCTAAACTGCGGTGACACACACTGAATGGAATATGTGACTTTAATATTTGAGTTTGAAAACTTAACAGTATTTCTTACTATTCTGCAACTGTGCAGAGTACACAGAATAGGCTGCTAAACTGCGGTGACACACACTGAATGGAATAAGTGACTTTAATATTTGAGTTTGAAAACTTAACAGTATTTCTTCCTATTCTGCAACTGTGCAGAGTACACAGAATAGGCTGCTAAACTGCGGTGACGAACACAGAATGGAATATGTGACTTTAATATTTGAGTTTGAAAACTTAACAGTATTTCTTCCTATTCTGCAACTGTGCAGAGTACACAGAATAGGCTGCTAAACTGCGGTGACACACACTGAATGGAATAAGTGACTTTAATATTTGAGTTTGAAAACTTAACAGTATTTCTTCCTATTCTGCAACTGTGCAGAGTACACAGAATAGGCTGCTAAACTGCGGTGACACACACTGAATGGAATATGTGACTTTAATATTTGAGTTTGAAAACTTAACAGTATTTCTTCCTATTCTGCAACTGTGCAGAGTACACAGAATAGGCTGCTAAACTGCGGTGACACACACTGAATGGAATAAGTGACTTTAATATTTGAGTTTGAAAACTTAACAGTATTTCTTCCTATTCTGCAACTGTGCAGAGTACACAGAATAGGCTGCTAAACTGCGGTGACACACACTGAATGGAATATGTGACTTTAATATTTGAGTTTGAAAACTTAACAGTATTTCTTCCTATTCTGCAACTGTGCAGAGTACACAGAATAGGCTGCTAAACTGCGGTGACACACACTGAATGGAATAAGTGACTTTAATATTTGAGTTTGAAAACTTAACAGTATTTCTTCCTATTCTGCAACTGTGCAGAGTACACAGAATAGGCTGCTAAACTGCGGTGACGAACACAGAATGGAATATGTGACTTTAATATTTGAGTTTGAAAACTTAACAGTATTTCTTCCTATTCTGCAACTGTGCAGAGTACACAGAATAGGCTGCTAAACTGCGGTGACACACACTGAATGGAATAAGTGACTTTAATATTTGAGTTTGAAAACTTAACAGTATTTCTTCCTATTCTGCAACTGTGCAGAGTACACAGAATAGGCTGCTAAACTGCGGTGACACACACTGAATGGAATATGTGACTTTAATATTTGAGTTTGAAAACTTAACAGTATTTCTTACTATTCTGCAACTGTGCAGAGTACACAGAATAGGCTGCTAAACTGCGGTGACACACACTGAATGGAATAAGTGACTTTAATATTTGAGTTTGAAAACTTAACAGTATTTCTTCCTATTCTGCAACTGTGCAGAGTACACAGAATAGGCTGCTAAACTGCGGTGACACACACTGAATGGAATATGTGACTTTAATATTTGAGTTTGAAAACTTAACAGTATTTCTTCCTATTCTGCAACTGTGCAGAGTACACAGAATAGGCTGCTAAACTGCGGTGACACACACTGAATGGAATATGTGACTTTAATATTTGAGTTTGAAAACTTAACAGTATTTCTTACTATTCTGCAACTGTGCAGAGTACACAGAATAGGCTGCTAAACTGCGGTGACACACACTGAATGGAATAAGTGACTTTAATATTTGAGTTTGAAAACTTAACAGTATTTCTTCCTATTCTGCAACTGTGCAGAGTACACAGAATAGGCTGCTAAACTGCGGTGACACACACTGAATGGAATATGTGACTTTAATATTTGAGTTTGAAAACTTAACAGTATTTCTTACTATTCTGCAACTGTGCAGAGTACACAGAATAGGCTGCTAAACTGCGGTGACACACACTGAATGGAATATGTGACTTTAATATTTGAGTTTGAAAACTTAACAGTATTTCTTACTATTCTGCAACTGTGCAGAGTACACAGAATAGGCTGCTAAACTGCGGTGACACACACTGAATGGAATAAGTGACTTTAATATTTGAGTTTGAAAACTTAACAGTATTTCTTCCTATTCTGCAACTGTGCAGAGTACACAGAATAGGCTGCTAAACTGCGGTGACACACACTGAATGGAATATGTGACTTTAATATTTGAGTTTGAAAACTTAACAGTATTTCTTACTATTCTGCAACTGTGCAGAGTACACAGAATAGGCTGCTAAACTGTGGTGACACACACTGAATGGAATATGTGACTTTAATATTTGAGTTTGAAAGCTTAACAGTATTTCTTACTATTCTGCAACTGTGCAGAGTACACAGAATAGGCTGCTAAACTGCGGTGACACACACTGAATGGAATAAGTGACTTTAATATTTGAGTTTGAAAACTTAACAGTATTTCTTCCTATTCTGCAACTGTGCAGAGTACACAGAATAGGCTGCTAAACTGCGGTGACACACACTGAATGGAATATGTGACTTTAATATTTGAGTTTGAAAACTTAACAGTATTTCTTCCTATTCTGCAACTCTGCACAGTACACAGAATGTGCTGCTACACTGCGGCGAAGCACACTGAATGGAATATGTGACTTTGATATTTTAGTTTGAAGACTTAACAGTATTTCTTCCTATTCTGCAACTCTGCACAGTACACAGAATGTGCTGCTAAACTGCGGCGAAGCACACTGAATGGAATATGTGACTTTGATATTTTAGTTTGAAGACTTAACAGTATTTCTTCCTATTCTGCAACTCTGCACAGTACACAGAATGTGCTGCTAAACTGCGGCGAAGCACACTGAATGGAATATGTGACTTTGATATTTTATTTTGAAGACTTAACAGTATTTCTTCCTATTCTGCAACTCTGCACAGTACACAGAATGTGCTGCTAAACTGCGGCGAAGCACACTGAATGGAATATGTGACTTTGATATTTTAGTTTGAAGACTTAACAGTATTTCTTCCTATTCTGCAACTCTGCACAGTACACAGAATGTGCTGCTAAACTGCGGCGAAGCACACTGAATGGAATATGTGACTTTGATATTTTAGTTTGAAGACTTAACAGTATTTCTTCCTATTCTGCAACTCTGCACAGTACACAGAATGTGCTGCTAAACTGCGGCGACGCACACTGAATGGAATATGTGACTTTGATGTTTTAGTTTGAAGACTTAACAGAATGTGCTCTAATCTGCAACTTTGCACACTAAACAGAATGTGCTCTAATCTGCAACTTTGCACACTAAACAGAATGTGCTCTAATCTGCAACTTTGCACACTAAACAGAATGTGCTCTAATCTGCAACTGTGCACACTAAACAGAATGTGCTCTAATCTGCAACTTTGCACACTAAACAGAATATATATATATTTTTCCCCCCCCCCCCCCCCCCCCCCACACAAAATAACCTGCTGCCCCCACACACAGTAGTCCTAAAAAGGACTTTTGGTTCTTTTTTTTCACAATTTTGCTTTTTTTCCTCCCTACACTGACTTTCCCTTCCTATCCTCAGCTCTCCCTGGCTAAGACTGAGCCGAACTCGATGGTCAGGTGCTATACAGCACCCGACCACGGGTTCTGGCCAGCCAATTAGTGTAATGCCAGCAGCCAACATGGCTGCTGGCATTACACCGATGTCAGAGCCTCCCTGCACGTTTATTGGCTGCGCAGCAGCCGCAAAACGTGCGGGGAGGAGACCCGAACATGGCGGGCGAGCACATGCGGTACTCGTACGAGTACCGCCATGTGCCGAGCAGAGCGATGCTCGAGCCGATCCGAGCATCGGCCGAGCATGCTCGCTCAACACTAATAGCCATCCCTACAAGTTGTGAAGACAAATATATGTTGTTGGATTCCCCCCCCAGTTAAACAATGGTATTCCTACTGCTGAAAGGTGTGTTGATTCAAAAGGTATCACAGCTCAGACATGGATATGTCAGGGGCAATATCCCAGTGGCCTGGTATTGTACAGTGGTTCTGTTACTACACAATCATATGGACAGCTCTGGTACAGGGACCAGATATCTACATGGGAGGGTGTAGCAACAGCCCCACTGTACTATTTCTGGACACTGTGATATTGCACCTCAAAATGAAACCTTCACCCGTAATAACTCAAACAACACCTTTCAGCAGTGGGAGTACCCTTGTTTACCCAGGGGTATTAACCCAAATACATATATTTTTCTTCAACACATATCAAAGTATAACTGTCTCCACAAACATATGGCTAAGGTCACTAATCACAACATCTTCTTCCTCCACACAGCTTACGGCCGTCAAGCCCAGCGGGAGACAGTGGAGGAGGCTATGTCACCCCCCAGTGAGGAGGACACAGAGGAGGGGACCAGCCGGTGGTCACCTTACCCACCATCACCATCCCCTCCATCCCCTCCAACACAGGCTGCACCACCACCTACTGCACCCCTTCAAGCTGCACCACCACAGGCTGCACCACCCCTTCAAGCTGCACCACCACAGGCTGCAGCACCCCTTCAAGCTGCACCTCCCCAGTACAGTGGCTGGATGCTGGATGCCACAGGAGGAGAGGTGGACATATCCATCCACCTCCACCAGCTACTACCCTCCTTCAGCAGCACCACCACCACCAGGGAAACAATGGCTGCCAGGGACAGTGGCCACCACCCAATATGGGCCATATTCCTCACACATCAACCCACCCTCCTGGATGGCTCCACAACATGCCCCAAGGTATGATCCCAGGTGGGGTCCCAGCACCTATCAGTGGCCAACATATGACCCTTAGCCACTGGACTACCCACACCTGGGCCTGATTGGTGAGCCCCAGCGCCCCCTACCCAGGGACATTTTCACACCTCCACCAGAACACACATCTTTGGGCAGCTCTGCATCACTTGATGTGGTGGGCATATGCCCATCATCTGCACCAGCCACTCCAACAGCAGCCACAGCACCCTCAACAGCAGCAGAGGAGGAAAGAGCACCCTCAACAGCAGCAGAGGCGGAAAGAGCACCCTCAACAGCAGAGGAGGAAAGAGCACCCTCAACAGCAGCAGAGGAGGAAAGACCACCCTCAACAGCAGCAGAGGAGGCCCTTCAAAGAAGACTACGCCGGTCAAGCAGAAGTACAGACAGCAACATCACCAGGAGCAGGAGGCAATCCAGGAGGAACATTGCCCAGTTGGAGACCAGAATCCAAGCCCTGGAGTCGGAGGTGGCCAGGGGGAACACACTACTCCACCAGCTCAGGACTGGTCTCATGGACATGTTGACACAGGTCCTTGTGGAGTTAAGGGAGATCAACCGCAGAGAGAACCTGAGGATGGAGAGGGCGAACTTGCGTTCCACCGAGGGGTCTACTGCAACCACCCCCCCCCCCCCTCCAGTGTTACCCCTGAAGCAACACCTAGGGGGCAGAGGGTTACCAGGAGATCAACAAGGGCATCCACCTCTGGCACCCAGGCTAAGGCCCCCCACCCAAAGAAGAAAAAATGAAAGGCCCAACCTGTTAAGTTTCCCCTCAATAAAGAAACCATTTTTTTTTTATTCCAGTCTGATCTGTTGTGTCTTCAGTTATGGATTGGGTGGCAGGGTTGTCTCCAATGCATTGCCATGCAATGCAGTGAACACAACCTCTGCCTGGGTGAAATGTTTGTGGGATGCTACAGCATGGGTTCACACACACCCATGACCCTGGGCATGCCTCCCCTTGCGTAAAAGGCCTGCTTGACTGTATCCAGTCCATGTCGGTGGTGGGAAAATGTATATAGGTACTGGCCTTGCTTTTGAGGGCTGGCAGGACCTGGGCCAACACTCTGGAGAATGTGGCCTGTGACATGCCAGATGCGTAACCCTCAGTGGACTGGAAGGCCCCGCTTGCCATGAAGTGTATGGCACAGAGTAGTTTCTGCAGGCCAGTTAGGGCATGGTTGTGGATGTAGATGGGATCCACCTGCTCCTTGATGACCTCATACAAGGCAATGTTGCTGTCAGGCCTCAACCTGTAGCGATCAATGACCTCGTCATCAGTCGTTCCAAAGAGGGTGACCCTTGGGCGGTATACCCTGGGCCTTGGTGGTCGTCTATACATCCTCTGCCCTCCAGGTGGGGATGGACTCCTGTGTGGCTGCTGAGCCAGAGCCTCCTCACTTGCAACAGGTGAAGGCTGTTGATGAGGCATGCTTGGAGGTTGCTGATGTTCCCTAGCTCTCTCCCTTGCACGCCTTCTCCGCAGTCTTCGCAACAATATGTAACCCAACATACTGTTTGCTCTCTCTATCTGTCTCTATCTATCTGTCTCTCTCTCTCTCTCTATCTCTCTCAATCTTTCTCTCTCCCTCCCTGAGTAGAAAACAAGCCACAAGTGAGTGTGTTGAGTTGTCCCTTTAAGTACTTGCTAGGGCGTTGTGTAGGTGTGGTGATGAGGTGAGTGCTAACCAATGGTGAGTTGTTTTTGTCCAGGTAAGTGTTTGCAGGTGTGTGTGTGTTATAAGATGTGGTGTGTTGTTCTTGTTATATGTGTGCCATTTGCGGGCGTGCAGTTGTGGGGTGCAGGTCGCGTGTTGATGTTGCCCAGGTGAGCTTCTATTTGCAGGTGTCCGCTTTGTGTGATAATCCCCATTGTTCCGTGCCATGTTGTATTGTTGTTTTTTTGTGTGTCGTTGTCCCTGTGGTGTTGGTTATTGTTGTGTGTGGAGTGATTTGTGTTGTGTGTGCATGTTTTTGTGTTGTTTTGGCATTGCACGGGTTAATTTTCCCATTTACATGCTTGTGCGGTAAGCATTTTGTGCATTTTCCTATGTATGGGTGTTTTTGTTTTGCCCGTTAAGTGTCTAACGTGTGAGAAAAGTGGGTCTTAACTTTTTGCCGTTAGGTGTGTCTTTTTTTCAGCCGTTATCAGTACCGCAAGCCTTTGAATAGCTCTGGGGTATGTTGTTCCATGCGTCTGAATGCACGTAAGTGTATCGGCCGTAAGGATTCTGCAACTGCCGTTAGCTGTTCTTTAGACGGATCTTTGAATTGCAACATGACTCTTAACGCACCCGTTAGTGATTTTTTTACTAACGGCTGCCTTTAAATCGAGCCCCTAAGGTCTTGAAAGCTTGCATTTAAATCTGCTTAGTTAGCCAATAAAAGGTATCAAAAACTATATTTGCCACCAGAAAACATAAACAGAGTCTCGGTGCATAGCTATATTATGGAAATAATCCAAATCTTTGTACAGTCAGTCATTATACATCAAATAAAAGTATTTCACTTCTTGCCTTTCCTAATAAGAATATCTACTTACCTTACTACAGGCAGAAATTACTAATGGCCCCTATGAAGTTTTCTCTTGTGCCTTTTCAAGATATAATATCTATTATCGTTGTGGATTCTGTTGCAGATAATAAATGTTAACACCCGTTTTATCATTTTCTTATTGAAGTCTATGGGGAAAACTGGAGATAAAAGCAGTGATAAAATTAGCACCTGTAATAGAATCCAGCCCCATCTCTGTGAAGACACAGGACCTTAAACCTTGCTCACTGCACACGGTAATCCTAACCCTTTAACCCAATGAGTGCCAGAGGTGTATCCTCTGTATTACTTCACAATGCAGTGGATACCCCTCTGGTACTGAGAGGGTTAAAGACCAGAAGGCCGTGTAACACATTGTTTCACAATATGTTCCACTCACTCTAGTCCTTAAAGGGTTATATTTTCTCATGCCCTCTGCCTGCCTCAGTTTGATAGAAAAAAAAAATGTCAAATCCCCCCTCCATGGTCTTTAAAGGGGAACATTCACATTACACAAACTTGTGTCCACTGGCTTATTAGTAGTAGGGTGACCAGACCACATCTTTAACCCTTTGAGTGTCAGAGGGATATGCAATGCATTGCTTTGCAATGTGTTGCGTAACCCTCTGGCACTCAAAGGGTTAACCGGGGACACATATGAAAAATGCATACTGCAGGGCTGCTTTGATTTCAGTGCAGTCCTGAAATATGCCTGTTTCCTATGTGTCCCCTGTTAAAGGTCTAGTCAGCCTAATTAGTAGTAGCATGGTAGACGGAGCTTGCTGTAATGTTACACCACATAAATATAACTACGAAGGGAAGCATGATCGCGCTCCCTGGGGCAGCTGGGAGGGAGGTGGGAAGTCCTGCTCGGCTATGCTGCACAGACTGTGTGACGCACAAGGTGTAAGTGCCCGATTATAAGTTATAATTCTTTCAATGCTAGGTAAGAGTTAAAAAAAAAAAACAACCAACAACGCTAACTTAGTTTTACTAATGAAAGCCAATGGATGCAAGTTTTCTCTCTGTTTCTTACTAGGGATAGATCACAAGAATGTTCCCCTTTAAACACTTGAATGCTTGAAAGGTCTCCAGTGTATTCCTTTGCAATGCATTGGAGACTTCTATAGCATTTGAGTTGTTAATTAGATTAGTAGATCTTTAAATTATTCCCCTGTGGTGCCTTTGATTTGGGCCAGCGTTGCTCTACTTTTCTTATGAACTTAGGGCCTATAGATCAGCCTCAGGTACCCAATCTCCAGGGTCCCATCTCCCCCAGCTACTTCCTGCGTGCACTGATCTTCAGGGATAGGAGCCGAGGCCTCTCATCAGTACTGTTGGTTAACCAGCTCACTGACTGGATTTCAGACCATAGCCTACCTCACCAGACCCTTAAATTGCACTCACCCCCAAGCCTCAGAAAGGGCATCCATGTTATTGAATAAGAACCATACCCCCCTTTGTGATTAAACACAGGTGCCAGCTCTTCTCGTAAAGCAATGCAATGCACACCACTTTGGCACTCAAATTGAGGAGTTCAGCTGTGTGCTTTTAACCCCTAAATGGTAGAGGGTTCTCAAACACATTACTTGACTGGCATTTAAGTGTTTAATCCTTTGAGTGCCAAAGGGGTTGTGACGGTACCAGGATTTACCAGACCCTTTTGGAGTCATCTGTTCCTGAACCGCCGCTGCTGCTGCCCCTCTTCCACCGCCGGCTGGAGCCCTGCTGCTTCCTGGTGGTCATGACGTCCTGGATACTCAGGCAAGAAAAACTGGATGCCGCCTCTGGACAGACTGGCAGAGCTAGTGAATTTAGCTGCAGAATCCTAGGTGGGGTTTCCAGAGGCCCTATGCCAGTAGTCCGGTGAGGCAAGTGAATTCGCTCCTGAAGTGGCTAAGGTGAGAATCCCCAGCCCAAGCCCCCTCCAGAAACACAGCCAAGACTTGTATTAAGGAGGGTAGAACAGAACAGCTTTATTGATGAAACACACTGCTTATATACACTTAGAGAAACTCTTATCAAGATTAGAATGTAAACTAGTGCTTAGGACAGTGTTGCTATGCATGACCAATCAGATAATGGCCTACATTTCCAGTCACTCTTATCACGATAAGAATACAAAGTAGGGTTTGAAAAAAGGGCATTTTGACTGGACCATAATAACTTCCCCTTATTGGTCAAGGAAGCACAGCATGAGTCAATCAACATTCCAATCATTCCCTAGCCAGGTTACACAGATCTGAAGTATACTGTAAGCAAGCCAGAGTGCTGGGCATACATTTTAATTCCACTGTACTCTGGCTCCAACTATCAAATCCCTTTACAGGACTTACAGTATTACATCACACAAACTATTACATTATGTCATACAATGTACAATATAGTGATCAATATTTCAGGTGGTATAGTCCTAAATCACTCCATCTGGTGACAGGGGTGTGCATTGCCTAGCTTTGAGAGAGAACCTGTTATGCAGAATATATTTTATATCAGTGAAAAGAGTATAATACCATTTATTTTGATCATTTTTCTCTGCAGGGTGCTAAGCATGTTTTCACACTTTTGTTGCCATTGACAGTAAAATGACAACTTTAGGTATCCTTATGTGAACAACCCACACATGTCATACACAAGCTTTGTAAGCAGACCCTGCACTTTCAAAAGATGCAATTGTTTTATAGGATATCCCCTAACATAACCTAAATGTGACCCATATTTTTTATAATATAAATTCCAGTAAAGTAAATGACAAACAAGTGTCCAGGAGTGTATTTTTTAATATGTCCCCCTAACAAATGTTTATTGATCTTAGTATTAACATTTTTTTCTAAAACACACATTTATGTTTTTATACTTAGGTCTACTGATTAAAATTAGGAATTGAAAAACATATATTATTTTTTCCATTTTCAACCATTCTGCATTTTAGGCACAAAAGAAAATAAATAACCATGTAACCTTACATGCTATATACTCTTTAAAAGAACACAAAATCACAATTTCAAGACTGGTCCTTGGCATTTTTACCTCAAGGTGGGTTTGATATGAAATCTCCATTAAATTGTGCTATAGCAACAAAAAGAACCTTTTTTCATATTTAAACTCTTTTAAATATACTGAATGCATGTAAAAAAGCATATAATGCCATATTAGGTTGTGTAGCTAGAAACCTTTTGAGTAAAATGGTAACTATCAGCATGAGTTGACATACCATGGGGGGTGCCAGGACTTCAAAACTGTGCAGACCACAATCTGTCAGTTTTGTTGGTTTAATTCGATATGACATACTTGTACCTAAATGCTTTTAAGAACTACAAACAAGGAGAAAAGGTAAACAAGGCATACCATTTTGGATCGAAGACAACCCACTGCATCAAATGAGGGGTCACTCTCACCCTAACCTTGTGTGCACAAATGCTTCCAGAAGATGGTACTAAAGGAAAAAAAGTATGCATTCCGTTTACATTTCTATCTCTTCAAAGGTACTGAATGCTGTGAAAACTTGAAAAATGTCTACTGTATTCATTAGCAGCTGAATTCCAGAAAGAAATTACACCCCATTGGTAAGAAACCACTCTTACAAAAAAGTGTGGTTTTTTGTACACTCTTCAAATTTGACTTTTGTGTACTAAAATGGTTGCAATACCTACAGAGAGAAATTACACCCACAGGTAAGAAAAGGTACACAAGGCATAACATTTTACAAAGTAGACAACCAGCTATATCAAAAGAGGTACTATTTCCTTTCTACTCCTAGGCTAGTGTACACCAGTGATTGCAGAAAGTGGCACTATGGGAAAACACAGACTCTCAACATTCCAACAAGGCCACCCTGAATTTTTTAGGATGCAGGAAGTCTGAGCTCCATTAGAGCTATGTATTGCAGAGTACACTATGGGAAATATCCTTAATAGTGTTGAGCGAGCATGCTCGGATCGGCTCGAGCATCGCTCTGCTCGGCACATGGCGGTACTCGTACAAGTACCGCATGTGCTCGCCCGCCATGTTCGGGTCTCCTCCCCGCACGTTTTGCGGCTGCTGCGCAGCCAATAAACGTGCAGGGAGGCTCTGACATCGGTGTAATGCCAGCAGCCATGTTGGCTGCTGGCATTACACTGATTGGCTGGCCAGAACCCGTGGTCGGGTGCTGTATAGCACCTGACCATCGAGTTCGGCTCAGTCTTAGCCAGGGAGAGCTGAGGATAGGAAGGGAAAGGCAGTGTAGGGAGGAAAAAAACCAAAATTGTGAAAAAAAAGAACCAAAAGTCCTTTTTAGGACTACTGTGTGTGGGGGCAGCAGGTTATTTTGTGTGGGGGGAAAAAAACAAAAAAAAAAAAAAAAAAAAATATTCTGTTTAGTGTGAAAAGTTGCAGATTAGAGCACATTCTGTTTAGTGTGCACAGTTGCAGATTAGAGCACATTCTGTTTAGTGTGCAAAGTTGCAGATTAGAGCACATTCTGTTTAGTGTGCAAAGTTGCAGATTAGAGCACATTCTGTTTAGTGTGCAAAGTTGCAGATTAGAGCACATTCTGTTAAGTCTTCAAACTAAAATATCAAAGTCACATATTCCATTCAGTGTGCGTCGCCGCAGTTTAGCAGCACATTCTGTGTACTGTGCAGAGTTGCAGAATAGGAAGAAATACTGTTAAGTCTTCAAACTAAAATATCAAGTCACATATTCCATTCAGTGTGCTTCGCCGCAGTTTAGCAGCACATTCTGTGTACTGTGCAGAGTTGCAGAATAGGAAGAAATACTGTTAAGTCTTCAAACTAAAATATCAAAGTCACATATTCCATTCAGTGTGCTTCGCCGCAGTTTAGCAGCCTATTCTGTGTACTGTGCAGAGTTGCAGAATAGGAAGAAATACTGTTAAGTTTTCAAACTCAAATATTAAAGTCACATATTCCATTCAGTGTGTGTCACCGCCGTTTAGCAGCCTATTCTGTGTGCTCTGCAGAGTTGCAGAATAGTAAGAAATACTGTTAAGTTTTCAAACTCAAATATTAAAGTCACATATTCCATTCAGTGTGTGTCACCGCCGTTTAGCAGCCTATTCTGTGTACTCTGCAGAGTTGCAGAATAGTAAGAAATACTGTTAAGTTTTCAAACTCAAATATTAAAGTCACATATTCCATTCAGTGTGTGTCACCGCCGTTTAGCAGCCTATTCTGTGTACTCTGCACAGTTGCAGAATAGGAAGAAATACTGTTAAGTTTTCAAACTCAAATATTAAAGTCACATATTCCATTCAGTGTGTGTCACCGCCGTTTAGCAGCCTATTCTGTGTACTCTGCACAGTTGCAGAATAGTAAGAAATACTGTTAAGTTTTCAAACTCAAATATTAAAGTCACATATTCCATTCAGTGTGTGTCACCGCCGTTTAGCAGCCTATTCTGTGTACTCTGCAGAGTTGCAGAATAGTAAGAAATACTGTTAAGTTTTCAAACTCAAATATTAAAGTCACATATTCCATTCAGTGTGTGTCACCGCCGTTTAGCAGCCTATTCTGTGTACTCTGCAGAGTTGCAGAATAGTAAGAAATACTGTTAAGTTTTCAAACTCAAATATTAAAGTCACATATTCCATTCAGTGTGTGTCACCGCCGTTTAGCAGCCTATTCTGTGTACTCTGCAGAGTTGCAGAATAGTAAGAAATACTGTTAAGTTTTCAAACTCAAATATTAAAGTCACATATTCCATTCAGTGTGTGTCACCGCCGTTTAGCAGCCTATTCTGTGTACTCTGCACAGTTGCAGAATAGTAAGAAATACTGTTAAGTTTTCAAACTCAAATATTAAAGTCACATATTCCATTCAGTGTGTGTCACCGCCGTTTAGCAGCCTATTCTGTGTACTCTGCACAGTTGCAGAATAGGAAGAAATACTGTTAAGTTTTCAAACTCAAATATTAAAGTCACATATTCCATTCAGTGTGTGTCACCGCCGTTTAGCAGCCTATTCTGTGTACTCTGCACAGTTGCAGAATAGTAAGAAATACTGTTAAGTTTTCAAACTCAAATATTAAAGTCACATATTCCATTCAGTGTGTGTCACCGCCGTTTAGCAGCCTATTCTGTGTACTCTGCAGAGTTGCAGAATAGTAAGAAATACTGTTAAGTTTTCAAACTCAAATATTAAAGTCACATATTCCATTCAGTGTGTGTCACCGCCGTTTAGCAGCCTATTCTGTGTACTCTGCACAGTTGCAGAATAGGAAGAAATACTGTTAAGTTTTCAAACTCAAATATTAAAGTCACATATTCCATTCAGTGTGTGTCACCGCCGTTTAGCAGCCTATTCTGTGTACTCTGCACAGTTGCAGAATAGTAAGAAATACTGTTAAGTTTTCAAACTCAAATATTAAAGTCACATATTCCATTCAGTGTGTGTCACCGCCGTTTAGCAGCCTATTCTGTGTACTCTGCAGAGTTGCAGAATAGTAAGAAATACTGTTAAGTTTTCAAACTCAAATATTAAAGTCACATATTCCATTCAGTGTGTGTCACCGCCGTTTAGCAGCCTATTCTGTGTACTCTGCACAGTTGCAGAATAGTAAGAAATACTGTTAAGTTTTCAAACTCAAATATTAAAGTCACATATTCCGTGTAAGATGAAGAAGGCGGGTAAAAAGGGACGGGGAAGTGGACGTGATCCTGATAGTTCAGGGCGCGGGTCAGGACGCGGAGAAACTGTGCCTGGTGCCAGAGCACAAGAAAGAAAGACATCCACCATACCTAGCTTCATGTCTAATTTTACAGGGCGTCGCAGGACATCACTCTCGAGGTCCGACCACTGCGAACAGGTGGTCGGTTGGATGACAGCTGATACTGCTTCCAGTCGGTTAAGCACCACCCTGTCTTCCACCAAGTCCACTCTCAGTAGCCAAGAGTCTGGTCAACATAATCCTCACTCTGATCATCCTTCCTCCCACCATACACGGTCTGGTCAAAGAAGTGATCCCACACTGGGATATAGTGAGGAGCTCGTCTCATCACCAATCCTTCATTTGACCCTCTCTCCAAGCACGCTTGCAGAGGAACATGACATCTTGTGCCCTGATTCACAACCTCTAGAGGCTACCCAATCACAAGAAGATGACAGATGTGAACGGCATTTAAGGTCAAAGGAAGTAGTGGATGATGATGATGATGATGATGAGACACAGTTGCCATTAAATCAACCACTATTTCCGTCTCAAGACCTTGTTGAGGAGAATGTTATACAGTTGTCAATGACTGAGTATGTGGTGGGATCAAGACTTGAGGAGGATGATCAGAGTG
Source organism: Rhinophrynus dorsalis (assembly GCA_037306005.1). Classification (NCBI taxonomy): domain Eukaryota; kingdom Metazoa; phylum Chordata; class Amphibia; order Anura; family Rhinophrynidae; genus Rhinophrynus; species Rhinophrynus dorsalis. Next base: position 72,233,891 of record CM074721.1, on the reverse strand, counting down.
AGGAAGTGGAGGAGGACTTGGTGGACGATGAGGTGACTGACCCCACCTGGGAAGGTGTAGAGCCGAGCGATGACAGCAGTCCTGAGGGTGAGCCATCTGCAGCACCGCAACAGGCTGGAAGAGGCAGTGGTGTGGCTACAGAAAGAAGGCGGACCGCACCAAACCGGCCCGCAAATGTTCCACGGAGTACCCCCTTGCGTAAATCTACCTTGCCAAAGGGTAGGTGTTTCGCGGTATGGCGTTTTTTTAAGGAAAGTGCGGATGACAAATGAATTGTAGTTTGCAACCTGTGCCACACCAGAATGAGCCGAGGCATGAACACTAGAAACCTCACCACCACCAGCATGATCCGACACATGGCATCCAAGCACCGTAGTAAGTGGGAGGAACGCCTGGATCGCCCATCTGTGTCTGCAGGCCACACCACTGCCTCCTCTTCCCCTGTTTTCGGTGCCGGCCAATCGCCTGTCGAAGGCGCAGGCCCGCATACCTCCCGCCCTGCACCTGTACCATCTGAAGCACCATCAGCGACCACATCCACTTCCCTGTCCCAGCACAGCGTCCAAATGTCGTTACCCCAGGCATTTGAGCGCAAGAGAAAGTACCCAGCCACCCACCCACAGGCCATAGCACTAACCTCACACCTTTCAAAATTACTGGCCATCGAAATGCTGCCATTTAGGCTTGTGGACACTGAGTCCTTCCGCAGCCTGATGGCAGCAGCTGTCCCTCGGTACGCGGTCCCCAGCCGCCACTACTTTTCCCGGTGTGCCATCCCCGCATTACACCACCATGTGTCCTGTAACATCACCCGTGCCCTGACCAACGCAGTTACTGGGAAGGTCCACTTAACGACTGACACATGGACAAGTGCTTGTGGCCAGGGACGCTACATTTCCCTGACGGCACACTGGGTGAATGTCGTGGAGGCTGGGAGCGACTCGGACCCTGGGATGGCACGGGTGCTACCCACGCAGAGGATTGCGGGCCCTACCTCCATCAGGGTTTCCGCCAGCACCTACGTTATTGGCTCCTCCTCCTCCGTTTCCACCTCCGAATTCTCTACACGCAGCGCCACTCCCCCATCAGCCAGTAGCTGGAAGCAGTGTAGCACTGCAGTGGGGAAGCGTCAACAGGCCGTGCTGAAGCTGATCTGCCTTGGGGACAAACAGCACACGGCCTCAGAGCTGTTGCAGGGGATTAGTCACCAGACCGAGCAGTGGCTCTCGCCACTCAACCTGCAACCAGGCATGGTTGTGTGTGATAATGGGCGTAACTTGGTGGCGGCTTTGGAGCTCGGCAAGCTCACACACGTACCATGCCTAGCGCATGTATTTAATTTAGTGGTGCAGCGATTTCTAAAAACCTACCCCAATGTGCATGATCTCTTGACCAAGGTGCGCCGCGTGTGTGCACATTTCCGTAAGTCATCTACAGCTTCGGCCGGCCTGTTGAAGCTGCAGCAGCGCTTACAATTGCCAGCTCACCGGCTGCTGTGTGACGTGAGCACGCGCTGGAACTCCACCTTCCACATGTTGGCCCGGCTTTGTGAGCAGCAGAGGGCAGTAGTGGAGTACCAGCTGTTACACGGTCGTCGCCTCTCCGTTCAACTTCCTGTAATCAGAAGTGAGGAGTGGGAATGGATGTCAGACCTCTGCGAGGTTTTACGCAATTTTGAGGAATCGACACAGATGGTGAGCGGCGATAACGCTATTATCAGTGTAACCATCCCACTTCTGTGTCTACTGAATCGCTCGCTGCTCACAATTAAAACCGACGCTTTGCATGTGGAAGAGGTGGAAATGGGGGAGGAAGAGCTTACACAAGGTGATAGCCAGAGCACCCTCACTTCGTCTTCTCAGCGACAATTGGAGGAGGCGGAGGAGGAGGAGGAGGAAGACACGGTTGCCTCCGCTACAGAGGGTAGCCATGGAACTTTAGTTCCATCTCTTCAGCGTGGGTGGGCAGAAGAGGAGGAAGAGGATGAGGATATTGAGAGTCATCCTCCTGGTGAGGACAGCGAAATCTTGACTGTTGGTACTCTGGCACACATGGCTGACTTTATGTTAGGCTGCCTTTCCCGTGACCCACGCGTTATACGCATTTTAAACAACACGGATTACTGGGTGTTCACCCTTCTGGACCCCCGCTACAAAGAGAATTTCTCATCTCTCATTCCTCCGGTGGAGAGGACAAGCAAAATGGTGCAATACCAGAAGGTTCTTGTTGAAAAATTGCTCCAAAATTTTCCATCTGACAACGCTGGCGGCAGAGTACGTGCTACCTTGGCCAACCGAGAAGGGGAGAAAAGGGGAGCACACAGCAGTTCCGACAAAGGCAGGGCAACACTCTCCAAGGCGTGGGACACCTTCATGACACCCCGCCAGCACCCTCACCCTGATGCGCAGCCTAGTGTCACAAGGAGGGAAAAGTTTTGGAAGATGGTGAAGGAGTACGTAGCAGACCGTGTCAGCGTCCTCAATGATCCCTCTGTGCCTTACAACTACTGGGTGTCCAAGCTGGACACGTGGTATGAACTGGCACTCTACGCCTTGGAGGTGCTGGCCTGCCCTGCCGCCAGCGTTCTGTCTGAGCGGGTATTTAGTGCTGCTGGTGGCATCATAACAGATAAGCGTATCCGCCTTTCCACCGACAATGCTGATAGGTTGACACTTATAAAAATGAACAAGGCCTGGATTTCCCCTGACTTCTCCACTCCACTGGAGGAAAGCCCCGGGGGAACATAAACTCACTTTATATATGTTATTTACAATGATGGGAATACTCTGTATTCCCATTCACCCCTTCCACCCAAAAAACGGGTATATGGTTGACTCTTAATCTTCTCATCCTCCTCCTCCTCTTCCATATGCCCTGGGATATAATTTTTATATAGGGCCAGCTCACCAGCGGGCCCTGTGCTATAATTTTTATATAGGGCCAGCTCACCAGCGGGCCCTGTGATATAATTTTTATATAGGGCCAGCTCACCAGCGGGCCCTGTTTGACAATTTTTGTATAGGTCAGCTCACCAGCGGGCCTTCTCATATAATGTTTTATTGGGTCAGCTCTCTAGCGGGCCCTCTCATATAATGTTTTATAGCGTCAGCTCACTAGCGGGCCTTCGCATATAATGTTTAGGATGGTCAGCTCTGCAGCAGACCCTTACCCATAATGTTTTAGATGGTCAGCTCAGCGCACGTTTCCCTCTTAATCATGGCCTCAGTTCAATAAAATCAAGGAAATTTTTGGGAGAATTTGCCTCTGCGCACGTTTCCCTCTTAATCATGGCCTCAGTTCTGAAAATCAAGGAAATTTTTGGGAGAATTTGCCTCTGCGCACGTTTCCCTCTTAATCATGGCCTCAGTTCTGAAAATCAAGGAAATTTTTGGGAGAATTTGCCTCTGTGCACGTTTCCCTCTTAATCATGGCCTCAGTTCTGAAAATCAAGGAAATTTTTGGGAGAATTTGCCTCTGCGCACGTTTCCCTCTTAATCATGGCCTCAGTTCAGAAAAATCGAGGAAATTTTTGGGAGAATTTGCCGATGATATACAAGTAAATATACAGCAAATACTGTTTGGTAACAATTTTTCGCCTAAAGTCGTTTTTATTTTCCTTTTTGTGTGTTTTACGGTCAGTCTGTAAAAATGGCGTACTACGGGCGAAAGATCGTTCCCAGCAGCGATGTTGGAGTCCAAGATGCATCCAGACATCCTCCCTATGCTGTCCCTGAACCATTTCTGTGGTGTTTCCATCCTTTTCTGCCCTTTTCCTATGGACCAGGCACCCTCCCCTCATCAGAGCAGGGGGTGCCTGGTGTAATGCTCGAGTCCTCCCATTGACTTCAATGGGGCTCGGGTGCTCGGCCGAGCACTCGAGCCTCAGGGGGTGCTCGGTCAGAGCACCCGAACACCCGAGCATTGGGGTGCTCGCTCATCACTAATCCTTAACAGTTTTAGAGGGTGTTCTGAGGACATTTCCCATAATGTCCTTAGTATCAAATAGATTAAGGATTATTTAAGTATTTTGTTAAAAACCCTTCCTCTCTCTTCATTTCAATGCTATGCCTCAATCATAGAACAGCTCTGTCTCAGTCTCTCCCAGAATTCACTGAGATCATCTCACGGGTCTTTGTTGTCACCTAGGCAAACCTATGGTTAAAATGTAATTTTTATTTTTTGGGAATGCACATATACATTTATGTAGAAGTTTGTGTGTTTAACAAAGGGTTCAAAGAAAAAAAAACATCCATGCCTGAAACAATAAATAACAATAAATAACTCCCAGCAAGGCAGTGATGATCTTACTCCTGGTGAAGCTGCAGGATGTTGGAGCCTAAACTGTCCAGACCTTGGATGGATGAGTATCACGGTGCCCGTGACTGCTGCCTTTACATGTCACTTACCTGTAGGGGGCTCTCCACTGGCTGCTTGCCTTCAGCCCACCCTGCATTGTCTATTTAGACTGAGCTTGGGCACTCTTTGGTTGCCCTTTCAAGTTGTCTCTATGCTGTTTGCACCTGCATTGAGTTCCTGAGCTTCCTGGGCCTTGTCGCTGTTCCTGCTTGCCTGTGGTCATCCAGTTCCTGCTTCCTAGTCGCCTGGTTCCTGCATCCGTTCCTGATCCGGTTGGAGTTGCTGTACCTGTTGCTGTTTCCTGCTACCGTTCCAGATCCGGTTGACCATCTGCAGAGCTGTACCTCTTCATCCTCGGCTGGGTTCCTGCTGTATCATCTACCGGGTGCCTGTCTTATCCTGTGGACTGGGCGACATTTTCATTCACTTGCTGGTTCCCCAGTAAGCAGGTACTGGTTCGCTCCACTGTAACCGGCTGCTGATGCACCGGTAGAGTCACTGCTTACTCCAGTACGCGGGTACTGGTTCGCTCCACTGTAACCGGCTGCTGTTGCACCGGTAGAGTCTCGGCTTACTCCAGTACGCGGGTACTGCTTCTCTCCACTATAACCGGCTGCTGTTGCACCGGTAGAGTCATTGGTTATTCCAGTACTCGAGTACTTGGATCGCTCCACTGTAACTGGCTGCTGTTGCACCGGTAGAGTCACTGGTTATTCCGGTACGCGGGTACTGGTTCGCTCCACTGTAACCGGCTGCTGATGCACCGGTAGAGTCATTGATTATTCCAGTATGTGAGTACTGGTTCGCTCCACTGTAACCGGCTGCTGTTGCACCGGTAGAGTCACTGGTTATTCCGGTACGCGGGTACTGGTTCGCTCCACTGTAACCGGCTGCTGATGCACCGGTAGAGTCACTGCTTCCACCAGTACGCGGGTACTGGTTCGCTCCACTGTATCCGGCTGCTGTTGCACCGGTAGAGCCATTGGTTATTCCAGTACGCGGGTACTGGTTCGCTCCACTGTAACCGGCTGCTAATGCACCGGTAGAGTCACTGCTTACCCCAGTATGCTGGTACTGGTTCTCTCCACTGTAACCGGCTGCTGTTGCACCTGTAGAGTCACTGGTTATTCCGGTACACGGGTACTGGTATGCTCCAGTTATCGGAGATTGTTCAGTCCTAGACAGCCCGACAGATTGAAGGTTTCCACCAGTACGCGGGTACTGGTTCGCTCCCTGTTTAAACCGGTAGCTAATTGCACTATCTCACAGTAACATAGTAGATAAGGCTGAAAAAAGACATGCGTCCATCAAGTCCAGCCCATGCCAATAACACCCCTGTTGATCCAGAGGAAGGCAACAAAAAAGCCCTCTGGAGCAATTTCCAGTGTAGGTGTGTGTTTGTGTGTGTGTGTGTGTGTGTGTGTCAAATAGTTCCCTGGATCAATATCCTATTTGCTTTGAAGCCATCTGTCATAACTGTCAATATTGTTCTGTGCTAGATAGGCATCCATTGCTTTTTTGAATGCAGTTACATTATCTGCAAGCACAACATCCCGAGGCAAAGAATTCCATAGCCTTACCGCCCTTACTGTAAAGAATCCCTGCCTGTGTTTTAGTCGAAAGCGCCTTTCCTCAAGTCTTAATGGATGACCTCTTGTTCTTAGCTCAGCTCTTTGAATAAATAATTCATTGGATAGTTCTTTGTATTGACCTTGAATGTATTTGTAAATGGTAATCATATCACCCCTTAGACTTCTCTTTTCTAATGTAAACAAACCCAGTTTGGCTAGTCTCTCTTTGTAACTCAGATCCTCCAATCCCTTTATCAGTTTTGTTACACGTCTCTGCACCTTTTCCAGTTCAGTAATGTCTTTTTTTAGAACAGGCACCCAAAATTGTACTCCATATTCTAGATGAGGCCTAACCAAGGATTTATACAGAGGTAGAATAATATTAGCATCCCTTGCTTCTACACCTCTTTTTATGCAGGCTAGTACTCTATTTGCTCTTGCAGCAACTGAGTGACTCTGCACACTGCTGTGAAGTCTATTGTCTATCAGTACACCTAAATCTTTCTCTAATGAGGATTTCCCAAGTTGCTTCCCATTTAGAGTATATGTAGCAAGTTTGTTTCTACAACCCAAATGCATAACCTTACATTTGTCTACATTAAATGACATCTGCCACTTTTCTGCCCATTCACTTAGTTTATCTAAATCCTTCTGTAGGGAAAAAACATTGAGCTCTGTATGTATTTCCTTACATAGCTTAGTGTCATCAGCAAAGATTGAGATGCTACTTTCAATTCCCACTTCTAGATCAACTCTCTGCCATCTATCATTTAACCAGTTCTCAATCCATGTACAGATAACACCAACCAAACCGAAGCCTTTTAATTTATGCAGTAACCTGCTGTGAGGCACTGTGTCAAAGGCTTTTGCAAAATCCAAGTATACTACATCAACAGCAATTCCCCTGTCCAAATTACTACTCACTCTTTCATAAAATGCAAGTAAATTAGTATGACATGATCTGTTCTTCATGAAATCATGCTGATTTCTACTAATGGTATTGTTTGTCTTCACATAGTTCTGAATACTGTCAGTTAATAACCCTTCTAGTATCTTACCCACTATGGAAGTCAAGCTCACAGGTCTATAATTTCCTGGTTTGGATCTTGCTCCCTTTTTAAACAATGGAACTACATCAGCTTTCCTCCAATCACAGGGCACTATGCCTGATGAAAGCGAATCAATAAATATTAAGTATAATGGTTTTGCTATTACTGAACTAAGTTCCTTAAGTACCCTTGGGTGTATACCGTCCGGTCCAGGTGCTTTATTCACTATAACCCTTTCCAGTCTCTTTTGGACCTTGTCCTCAGTAAGCCATGTAGATGTTGGAGGAAATTCCATGGTTTTGTCTGTTTGCCCACAGCATGTCATTTCTGCTTCCTTTGTATATACTGAAGCAAAGAACGTATTTAGGGTGTCAGCCATAGCTTTATCCTCACTAATCAATTCACCTGTTTCAGTCCTAAGAGGACAATATCAACCTTAACTTTTTTGTTGTTAATATACTTGTAGAATTGTTTAGGGTTTTTCTTGCTCTCATTTGCAATGTTTCGCTCATTTTCAGTACTGGTTGTGACTGTGGTACGCTGCTTGTATTTGTTCCATTCATGTGTGGCTGGTAGTCTACTCCGTCTGTATATCCAGTGGGCCTTGCTTGTCATCTTAGGCCACCTGTGCTGCCACCATTGTCAGCAGCCTAGGCTGCCTTGCCCGGTATTGGTAAGGCCGGTAGAACCTGATTGTTTCCATTCCTCCTTGGGTTGCCTTACCCGGTATTGGCAAGGCCGGTAAAGCCTCATTACTCGCAGTCTCTGTTTCTTGGCTGCCTTGCCCGGTATATGGGCAGGGCCGGTAGAGCCTTCACTATTCGTGGTACTTGTCTCCAGGCTGTCTTGCCCGGTATATTGGCAAGGCCGGTAGAGCCTCTTCTCCATTGCACTAGTCTCCAGGCTGCCCTGCCCGGTATATTGGTAAGGCCGGTAGAACCTGTTATCATCTTGTGCTAACTAAGGTTGTCTTACCCGGCATTGGCAGGGCCGGTAGAGCCTGTATCTCCCATGTATCAGTACTATGCTACTATGTAAATCACTCTATATATATTGTATGTGTATGCTACCCAATAGGGTTTTCTTTAACTTTTCAATAAAGTTGTGTTTTTACCTAACTCTGTGTCTGAGAGTCATAACAAACCATGACAGTACGAAAGGGCCATGACCTCAGATAGTAAGAGCGATGGTAATACACAGATCATCCATTGGAGGATGGATGTACATGAGCAACGCCTGGATCAGCTAGCGGTAGCGATCCAAACTATTCTTGAATGCACTGTACTCTCAGATAAGTCTGTTCCGAGTCTGGTGGTCTCCCCAGGTCAGATACCATGCCCTCAGCGGCTGCAGTTAAGGGGTTAACCGCTACGGCCCCGTTGCCACTCAGATATGATGGTGATCTGAACCTGTGCAGAGGGTTTATCAACCAACTTGAAATATTTATGGAATTGACTGCGCATTCCTTTCCCAGTGACAGCAGCAAAGTTGGGTTTATAATATCCCTCCTGACTGGTAGAGCCCTGGCATGGGCCAATCCCTTATGGGAAAGTGCAAAGCCTTGCACAAAGAGTTTCAAGGAATTTGTGCAGTCTTTTCGGAGAGTGTTTGAACCCCCTGGTAGAACCACCTCTGCTGCTAACCACCTCATGGAAATACAGCAGGGCAGGTGTACGGATGGCGACTATGCCATTGAATTCCGCACCTTGGCAGCAGAGGTAGGTTGGAACAATGAGGCGTTGTTGGCAGCCTTCGCCCAAGGTCTGAGTGACCAGATTAAAGATGAAATTGCAGCTAAAGACTTGGCTATGGATCTAGACGATTATATTGAGTATGTTATCCCAATTGATACCCAGATCCGTGAAAGACTGACAGCAAAAGATCGAAGGCTAAGGTAAAAAAATAACGGAACTAGCAGTACAGTTTGCCCACCCATCCCTCCCTTGGCATCTAAACCTATTGAACAGTTACGGGAATCTGGTGAACCTATGCAACTGGGCTTCACCAGACTAACCAGGGAGGAAAGAATGTATCGCAGAAGGCAGGGATTATGTTTATACTGTGGCAAGAGTGGGCACCTGCTAAGATCCTGTCCTGTACGGCCGGGAAACAAACACACCTAGGGTACCTTGGGGGACAGGTTCTAGGTGGTGTTGAATCGTCCCCAGGCTTGAACACATTGAAACCCACCATACAGGTGGTACTATCTTGGGCAAAACACTCAGTGGAGGTTTTGCCCCTGGTGGATTCTGGCGCAGCTAGATACTTTATGGATAATACCTTTGCTGAATTGCATGGGGTTCCACGTATTGAGAGAGAATCTCCTCTTGCTATTGAAGCCATTGACGGCAGACCCTTAGAACCTGCACAGGTTACCTTTGAAACAATGCCATTATCTATGACCATTGGGGCACTTCACAAGGAGGAACAGCAGTTCCAACTTATCAGTTCTCCACACTACGCAGTAATTCTGGGGTTTCCTTGGTTGCAGCTTCATAATCCACAGTTTGATTGGCAAAAATGTGAAATCTCGGCTTGGTCTCAGTACTGTATGGAGCATTGCGTATCCCACCCGGTCAAGATCTTGTGTACCTCCCTTTCACTTCCAGATGAGTATCAACAGTTCAGTAACGTATTCAGTAAGGGAGAGGTTGGCACCCTACCCCAGTACAGATCTTATGACTGCAGTATTGAATTGCTTCCAGGGGTGGTGCCTCCTAGGGGACGCACGTATCCATTGTCTTGTGATGAGAACCAAACTATGGAGGAATATATTTCTGATGCCCTCAAGAGAGGGATTATAAGAAAATCCACCTCTCCAGCAGGGGCTGGATTCTTTTTTGTAAAAAAGAAAAATGAAGAATTGAGACCATGCATTGATTACCGTGGCCTAAACAAGCTTATGTCTAAGAATGCTTATCCGATACCACTTATCACCGAGCTATTTGACAGGTTAAAGGGCTCCTCAATCTTTACTAAATTGGACTTGCGAGCTGCTTATAACTTGATCCGAATCAGAGCTGGTGATGAGTGGAAAACTGCCTTTCACTGTCGTCCAATACAGGTCACTGGTACTTCTGGGAGGCGATTCGCCCCTTTAATAGGCAGGAACAATTATGCAAATGATTGCAGGGGGCGGAGCCTCCCCTCCTACTTAAGCCACCTTCAGGCCAGAGCCACTAGATTGATTTGTTCCTGGGTGCTGTGCACACCAGGTAGAGAACATCTATGCATTCAACTTAGTATTTTGTTATTTTTATTCAAATATGGAATACCACCATTAGGAGGGTGACCATGGCTGTGAATTGCCCTCTTTAAAGTGGCTGGTGCAGCTTCCAGGGATTTTCTGTGGACCTTATGCCCTGAAGAGGGAACAGCTTGAGTTGAGCAGCTTCCCTACTGGGGAATTTACCTCTGGTTCATTCCCACTTCATCATGGTCACCTGAAGACAGAAGTCCTTGCAGGAAAGGTGAGCCACCCATTGAGTGCTGAAGGTCCACTTGTCCCCACAGTGTCCCTTTACTGGGCTTGTATTTGGGAGTTTGCTTTGCACTCCAGCACTCATAGGGTGTTTTTATTTGCATTTAATGTATTTAATGCAGTTTCTGTGGTATTCTCTGGGTTTGGAGCCTTGAATAGTATTTCTTTATGTGTTTTATGTATGTTTGGGCACTTTTTAATGTTTTATTAAACTTTATTAAAAATGGTGTTCCGCGCCTTTAAGCGCTCTTTTCCCGCTTAGACGCTATGGCTCCTTTACTCTCTATGAGATTTCACAGTCTGGGACATATCTCTAGAACCGCTTGTCACAGCAACTCCAGAGAGGGCTCATTTTAATGCTAAGCTCCTGCTCTATCATCTGGTGTGTGTTTTATAAGTGTGGGGTGTTCAGGGGGGCTTCGGGCACTGTTTGGGGTACTTGTATGGGGAAAACTACATTTCCCATGAGCGCCCGGTTCGCGCTCGTTTCTGATTGGCTATCCTGACGGCCGCCATTTTGTGGAGCTCTTCCTCAGAGAGTACACTACGCTGGGACCGAGCCGTCTCTCCCCTCAACAGATTAACCCTTCGCTGGCCAGATAAGTCCAATATTAGGCATTTCTGGGGTGAAACTTTAATCTTCCACACTCTTACTGGGTGATAGAGTTTAAAGTGGGGTATATTGACGCTGTGAGCATGTCTACTTCACTGGAGCTAGGGGCTAGACCCAAGTCTAAGGAGGATGGGGGGTCTGCTCCCCCCATGGCGTTTTGCTCCTCTTGTCACACTGGGCTATCTAGTGATAATGTGGGGGATCTATGCCCTAACTGCACTGGTCAAGATAGCAATCCTGGGCTTCCCAGCCATACTATTGAGCCATCTTGGGTGAGGGAGTTTAAAGCTGCCACTAGGGATCTCAGATCCACTCTTCAACTCTTTCCCTCTCAGGTACAGGGGGCTCTCCAGGTCTGGCAGACCCCCGCTACAATCAGGACCTCCCTGCCTAAGCCACAGGGTGCTCCTGATGTGTCTGATTCTTCTGAGGAAGAACTCTTGCAGGATTCTGATGCTGAGGAACGCACTGTTATTGAGTCTAACAGGTCCATTGGGGACCCTTATGAATGTGACCCTGAAGTTTCGGCTGAGGGTCTGATTAGAGCTGTTCTGAATACGCTCAACCTTCCTCTGACTCAGGAATCCACTTATGATCCTACTGATGTTTTTCAAAAGAAACCATCTAAGCCTGTTGTTTGTTATCCAACTAACCCTACTCTTGCCCGTCTAGTCTCTGAGGCATGGAAGAATCCTGATAGATCCTCCTCTGTCTCTAAAAAGTTTGCTAAACTGTACCCTTTTCCTGAGACTGAGCTGGCAAAATGGGTTCATCCCCCCAAGGTGGATGCTCCTGTTTCCAGACTATCCAAGTCTACCGCTTTGGCTGTCTCTGATGCCTCTGCCCTGCAGGATTGGACGGATAAAAAGCTAGAGCTTTCTCTTAAGTCTTTTTTTGCCTCCATTGGCACTGCCATGCGTCCAACCTTTGCAGTGGCATGGGTTAATAGAGCCATTGCGGCGTGGACTGAACGACTGACTGAAGCAGTTCGCCAGGATGCACCAGTATCTGAACAGTTGCAGCTTCTTGCTAATATCACTGAAGCTCAGAACTATGTTGCTGACGCTGCCTTTGATGCTGTGCGCATGATGGCGAGGGCCTCCGCTGCTACTGTGGTGGCTAGACGTGCCCTTTGGCTGAAAATTTGGTCTGCTGATACAGCCTCTAAGAAAGCCTTGGTTTCCTTGCCCTTTCAGGGGAATTTGCTATTTGGATCTGAGCTCAAAGAAATGATCAGTGAGGCTACTGGTGGTAAAAGTACTCTTCTACCCTCAGTCTTTAAGAAAAAGTTTCCAGCCAAACGCAATCGGTCCTTTCGTTCCTTTCAGACTGAGACACGCTCCTCGGCCCAGACGGGTCCTCCCGCTACACGCTCCTCCTCCAAGCCCAAACAGTCCTGGAAGCCCAAAGTGGCCCCCAAGGCCAAGACCTCCAAGACTGCTTCAGCATGACTCGCTGAACCCGGGTCCGCATCCGGCTGTAGGTGGACGTCTCCGCATCTTTCGCCGGACTTGGGAGGAGTCAGTGGCGGACCCATGGGTTCTTCAGGTGGTGTCAGAGGGATACAGGATCCCTTTCTCCTCCCTTCCTCCTTTTCGGTTCCATTTTACTCGTCCTTCTCAGGAACCCACAAAAAGACGTCTGTTCGACGACGCTATTCAGGATCTCTTGGACAAAGAGGTTCTGGAAGTGGTTCCTCAGGAGGACACAGGTTCAGGATTTTATTCCAACCTGTTTGTGGTGGCCAAAAAGGACGGAGGGGCTCGTCCTATTTTGGATCTCAAAGATCTCAATGCCTATGTGGTGATTTCCCACTTCCGCCAGGAGTCCCTGAGCTCTGTGATTGCAGCAATGTCTCCAGGGGAGTTCCTTGCCTCCCTGGACCTTCAGGATGCTTATCTTCACATCCCTATTCATCCAGAGAGCAGGCGGTACCTCAGGATTGCCTGCCACAGGGGACACTTTCAGTTTTCTGCTCTTCCCTTTGGGCTGACTTCAGCTCCTCAGGTCTTCCAGAGAGTGTTGGGCTCCCTGATAGCGGTGCTTCATCAGGACGGGGTCAGGGTGACTCCCTACATGGACGATCTCCTCATCAAAGCTTCTTCGGCGGAGCTTCTTCACCAGCAATTGCAGAAGTGTATCCACACTCTGACCCGCCATGGCTGGATCCTGAATCTGGACAAGTCGGATTTGGTCCCATCTCAGAGGCTTCTGTTCCTGGGTCTCCTGTTCGACACTCGCCAATGCATGGTGTTCCTGCCGGAGGAGGTGGCTCATCAGATAGCTATCAGAGTGGCGGGAATTCTGGAACTGGACTTAGTGCCGGTAACGAAGTTGTCGTCCCTGGTGGGGAAGTTCATTTCCACGATCGAAGCGGTTCCTTTTGCCATGGCCCACTCCAGGGAACTTCAGAGATTTGTGATCCAGACGTGCAAGAATCATCCAGATCATCAGCATCTGTCAGTCTCTCTACCTCCTCATGTGGAATCGAGTCTGCACTGGTGGTTGGATCTCTCCCATCTCCTGAAAGGGAGATCCTTTCAAGTTCCTTGTTGGACCACGATCACAACGGATGCCAGCCTTCGGGGCTGGGGTGCTGTGTTGGGTCGCTTCAGTGCTCAGGGGAAATGGGGTCTGGAGGAATCTCTTCTCTCCATCAATGTTCTGGAACTACGTGCCATCCGGCTTGCCCTGAGACACTGGGAATCTCAACTGACCGGTCTTCCGATCAGAGTGGAATCCGACAACGCCACTGCGGTGGCTTACATCAACAGGCAAGGCGGCACAAGAAGCAGCACCGCCTGGTGGGAGGTCAAGGATATTTTGTCTTGGGCAGAAGATCACGTGCCTGTCATCTCTGCAGTTCATATTCCAGGCGTGGACAACGTCATGGCAGACTTCCTCAGTCGTCATACCGTCGACAGCGGAGAATGGGCTCTTCATCCAGAGGTGTTTCAATTGCTCACCCAGAGGTGGGGGATGCCGGAGGTGGACCTGATGGCCTCCAGACACAACAGGAAGGTTCCGGTGTTTTGCTCCCGGCGGAGGGACTCCCTTGCTCTAGCAGTGGATGCCTTGTCGATCCCTTGGGATTTTTCTCTGGCTTACATCTTTCCTCCTCTTCCTCTATTGATCAGAGTCATCCAGAAACTGAAGCGGGAGCGTTGTCCTGTTATCCTGATCGCTCCAAACTGGCCTCGCCAGTCCTGGTATCCGGAGTTGATGGCCATGTCAGTGGCGGATCCGTTTCCACTTCCTGCCCGTCCAGACCTACTTCTTCAGGGATATCTGTGGAAGGAGGATGTTCACTCTCTCCATTTGATGGCATGGCGGTTGAATCCTCGATTCTAGCAAAGAAAGGATTTTCTCCTTCTGTGGTGTCGACTATGCTCAGTGCTCGTAAGCCTGTGTCTTCCAAGATCTATCATCGCATATGGTCAACTTTTGTGGCATGGTGCTCTGATAAGAAATTATCCCTTGATTTTCATCTTCCCACTGTCCTGGCCTTCTTGCAGGACGGTGTTGATAAGGGGCTCAGTCTGAGTTCCCTCAAAGTTCAGACTTCTGCCTTGTCTGTGTTTTTCCAGGAAAGGATTGCTATCCTTCCTGATGTGAAAGTTTTCTTCCAAGGTGTGACTCATGTTCGACCTGCCTTCAAGAGTCCTGCTCCCCAGTGGGACCTCAATTTGGTGCTGGGAGTTCTCCAGCGACCACCGTTTGAATCCTTGGCTTCCATTCCATTACGTCTCTTGACTTGGAAGATGGCCTTCCTTTTGGCTATTGTTTCAGTTCGCCGGGTAGCAGAGTTACAGGCTTTGTCTTGTAAACCTCCTTACCTGGTGTTCCACAAGGATAAGGCTGTGCTTCGCACTACCAAGGAATTCTTACCCAAGGTTGTGTCCGAGTTTCACATCAATCAGGAGATTGTGGTTCCCTCTTTCTGCCCTAATCCTTCATCTGACAAGGAACGAGATCTCCATTTGTTGGATGTGGTGCGTTGCCTCAAGTTTTATGTTCATCGCACCGAGTCTATCAGGAAGTCTGACGCTCTATTCGTCATTCCTGAGGGGCCTAGGGCAGGGAGACCGGCTTCCAAAGTTACCATTGCCTCTTGGATTAAGGCTACTATTCGTGAAGCCTATACGTTGCGGAATAAGCATGTTCCCTTCAGGGTGACTGCCCATTCCACCAGATCTATTGGGGCTTCTTGGGCCTACAAGAATCAGGCATCTGCTGATCAACTGTGCAGAGCGGCCACTTGGTCCTCTGTGCACACTTTTTCTAAGCACTATCGAGTTGATGTACTGGCTTCGGCTGATGCCAGTTTTGGAAGGAAAGTCCTGGAGGCAGTTTTGCCTGTGTAGGTCTTCCACTCTGTGATCCTTAGTGCTTCCTTACTGTTGAGCCCAGTTGGCTCTAGTTCCGTGTGCTGTGTTAGTTCAGGGATTGTTCCCTTGATTGGTGTCCGTTGACACTTACAGTTTGGGCTATGTAATTACCTGGTTCATAGCAGTTTTAATGACTTGGGCCTTGTTCTGGTCCTTGCCTTCTTCCCACCTCTGGATCAGCTCAATGTTTGTACATCCCAGAAGTACCAGTGACCTGTATTGGACGACAGTGAAAATAGGATTTTAGTCTTACCTGTTAAATCCTTTTCACTTAGTCCATACAGGTCACTGGTCTCCCACCCTGTCAAGGGACCAGACCTGGCTCTCCTGTGGCATTCAGTGGGAGACCTTTGGGGCATGCTCACAGGAGTCTTTCTTCTTGCTTACCTGGGGTCAGTTTTAGGGTCTCAAATCAATCTAGTGGTTCTGGCCTGAAGGTGGCTTAAGTAGGAGGGGAGGCTCCGCCCCCTGCAATCATTTGCATAATTGTTCCTGCCTATTAAAGGGGCGAATCGCCTCCCAGAAGTACCAGTGACCTGTATGGACTAAGTGAAAAGGATTTAACAGGTAAGACTAAAATCCTATTTTAACACTAGATCGGGGCACTACGAATATTTAGTCATGCCATTTGGTCTTTGTAATGCACCCGCAGTATTTCAAGAATTAATCAATGATATCCTCAGGGATATGTTGCAGTCCTGTGTGGTTGTCTATCTGGACGACATACTCATTCATTCCGAAAATATGTCACAACACATTAAAGACGTGTCTGAGGTGTTGCTCCGCCTACGCAAAAAAAATTATATTATAAATTGGAGAAGTGCGAGTTTCACAAAACCAGTGTGCCATTCTTGGGTTATGTAATCGGCAAAGAAGGCATTGCCATGGATAAAGAGAAACTAGCGACTGTTCTGCAATGGCACGGCCTAAGGGTCTAAAAGCCATCCAGCGATTTCTGGGTTTCGCTAACTATTATAGAAAGTTCATTAAGAATTTTTCTACAATTGTTAAACCTTTGTCTAACCTTACGCACAAGAGTGCTAAACCATCTCAATGGTCAGTGGCTGCAGAAGAGGCCTTTGAAAAATTGAAATCCGCTTTTGTTAATGCTCCTGTGTTATCCCACCCCAACCCATCTCTCCTGTTCACATTGGAGATCGATGCCTCAGAGATTGGGGTTGGGGCAGTACTTTCTCAACGACCTGTCAAAGGAGGAACTCTCAGACCTTATGGGTTTTTCTCCAAAAAGTTGTCCGGGGCCCAAAGTCATTACGAAATAGGTGACAGAGGACTACTGGCCATTATCCTTGCCCTGAAGGAATGGCGCCACCTACTAGAGGGCACAAAAAACCCAGAATTAATATTGACCTACCACAAAAATTTCATCTACCTCTCTGAGGCTAAAAGATTGTCATCACGCCAGGCCAGGTGGGCACTGTTCCTTTCTCGATTCAATTTCATTGTATCCTACTTGCCAGGGTCCAAGAATGTTAGAGCTGACGCTCTGTCAAGACAATTCGAGCCCGAAACTGACAGAGAAGAGGTGCCAGCACCTATCATTCAGCCTGATCGGATATTGGCTACACTACGTACTAGTATCACTTCACCACTAGGGGAAGAGATTTTGGCCTCACAGGCATCAGCTCCCCCAGAAACTCCTGTGGGCAAATGTTTTTTTGACGAGCCATTCCGCACTCGTTTGCTTGAAACATATCATTCCTCTAAAGCTGCAGGACATATTGGCAGAGATCAATTGTTATGGTCCCTCTCACAGGTCTTCTGGTGGCCTTCTATGAGAACTGACTGTGCTGATTTTACGAATGCCTGTGCCACCTGTGTCCGTGCCAAGACCCCTAGACACCTCCCTGTGGGCCTACTCCAGCCGGTACCTAATGACGAACGCCCCTGGTCCCACGTTTACATTGGTTTCATGGGAGAATTGCCAGTGTCTAGAGGGTATTCCTTTATACTGATGGTGGTGGACAGGTTTTCTAAAATGGCTCGTTTCGTGCCCCTCCGTGGCCTTCCCTCTGCTAAAGAATTAGCTGTGGTTTTCGCTAGAGAATTATTTCGGTTGCATGGAGTACCCAGAGTGCTGGTGTCCGACCGGGGGAGCCAGTTTGTATCCAGATTTTGGAGGGCATTTTGCGAACAAATGGGCATACAACTGTCCTTTTCCTCCGCCTACCATCCCCAGACCAATGGGGCCGCTGAGCGTGCCAATCAGGGATTGGAGCAGTTCTATCGCTGTTCTATTACTGACCATCATGATAACTGGGCCGACCTGTTGCCCTGGGCAGAGTTCACCAGGAACTGTGCAGTTAACTCTTCATCCGGGAGCTCCCCGTTTCTGATTGATTATGGGTTCCAGCCTTGTTTGCTCCCGGATTCATTTCAGTCACAGCAGATTCCAGCTCTGGATGAGCATATCGAGCAGCTCCGCTTCACATGGGCACAGGTTCAGAGGTCAGTCCTTCCAGTGCCATCAGCGCCATGCTAATCACAGACGATTGCCAACGGTTTCCTTTCAGGTTGGGGACAGAGTATGGCTTTCCTCCAGAAACCTTAAACTTCAAGTCCCGTCTAATAAATTGGCTCCGCGAATAATTGGTCCTTATAGGGTGATTCGCAAGATTAACCCTGTCTCGTATGCTTTGGACATTCCTGTGTCCATGCGTATTCATAATGTGTTCCATGTCTCTCTCCTTAAACCTCTGGTTTGCAACCGTTATACTACTAACCCTGTGGTGCCAGGGCCTATAGAGGTTGAAGGTCAGGAGGAGTATGAAGTTCAGAGTGTCATTGATTCCAGCAGACTTAGAGGAAAAGTGCAGTATTTGGTGCATTGGAAGGGTTATGGTCCTGAAGAAAGATCATGGGTAGACAGTAAGGACCTTCATGCTCCCAAATTACTGCGAATTTCCATTCAAAGTACCCTCAGAAACCGAGACCCACTTCTAGGAGAGGGGGTCTTTGAGAGGGGGGTACTATCACGGTGCCCGTGATTGCTGCCTTTACATGTCAGTTACCTGTAGGGGGCTCTCCATTGTCTGCTTGCCTTCAGCCCACCCTGCATTGTCTATTTAGACTGAGCTTGGGCACCCTTTGGTTGCCCTTTCGTTTTGTCTCTATGCTGTTTGCACCTGCATTGAGTTCCTGAGCTTCCTGGGCCTTGTCGCTGTTCCTGCTTGCCTGTGGTCATCCAGTTCCTGCTTCCTAGTCGCCTGGTTCCTGCATCCGTTCCTGATCCGGTTGGAGTTGCTGTACCTGTTGCTGTTTCCTGCTACCGTTCCAGATCCGGTTGACCGTCTGCAGAGCTGTACCTATTCATCCTCGGCTGGGTTCCTGCTGTATTATCTACCGGGTGCCTGTCTCATCCTGTGGACTGGGCGACATTTTCATTCACTTGCTGGTTCCCCAGTACGCGGGTACTGGTTCGCTCCACTGTAACCGGCTGCCGATGCACCGGTAGTGTCATTGGTTATTCCAGTAAGCGGGTACTGGTTCGCTTCACTGTCACCTGCTGCTCATGCACCGGTAGAGTCACTGCTTACTCCAGTACGTGGGTACTGGTTCGCTCCACTGTAACCGGCTGCTGTTGCACCGGTAGAGTCTCGGCTTACTCCAGTACGCGGGTACTGGTTCGCTCCACTGTAACCGGCTGCTGTTGCACCGGTAGAGTCATTGATTATTCCAGTACGCGAGTACTGGTTCGCTCCACTGTAACTGGCTGCTGTTGCACCGGTAGAGTCACTGGTTATTCCGGTACGCATGTACTGATTTGCTCCACTGTAACCGGCTGCTGATGCACCGGTAGAGTCACTGCTTCCTCCAGTACGCGGGTACTGGTTCGCTCAACTGTAACCGGCTGCTGTTGCACCGGTAGAGCCATTGGTTATTCCAGTACGTGGGTACTGGTTCGCTACACTGTAACCGGCTGCTGATGCACCGGTAGAGTCACTGCTTACTCCAGTATGCGGGTACTGGTTCGCTCCACTGTAACCGGCTGCTGTTGCACCGGTAGAGTCACTGGTTATTCCGGTACGCGGGTACTGGTATGCTCCACTTATCGGTAGCTGATTGCACTCACAGGTTGTGACTGTGGTACGCTGCTTGTATTTGTTCCATTCATGTGTGGCTGGTAGTCTACTCCGTCTGTATATCCAGTGGGCCTTGCTTGTCATCTTAGGCCACCTGTGCTGCCACCATTGTCAGCATCCTAGGCTGCCTTGCCCAGTATTGGTAAGGCCGGTAGAACCTGATCGTTTCCATTCCTCCTTGGGTTGCCTTACCCGGTATTGGCAAGGCCGGTAAAGCCTTATTACTCACAGTCTCTGTTTCTTGGCTGCCTTGCCGGTATATGGGCAGGGCCGATAGAGCCTTCACTATTCGTGGTACCTGTCTCCAGGCTGCCTTGCCCGGTATATTGGTAAGGCCGGTAGAACCTGTTACCATCTTGTGCCAACTGAGGTTGCCTTACCCGGTATTGGCAGGGCCGGTACAGCCTGTATCTCATCCCATGTATCAGTACTATGCTACTATGTAAATCGCTCTATATATATTGTATGTGTATGCTACCCAATAGGGTTTTCTTTAACTTTTCAATAAAGTTGTGTTTTTACCTAACTCTGTGTCTGAGAGTCATAACAAACCGTGACAATGAGAGAGGGAAAAATATCACTGAGTGTGGTGAGGGAGGAAGTCCAGCCCATTTAATGATAGAAATGTTTGCTACAGACAGGAGTAAGGGAGAAAACCTAAGATTATCATATAAAATAATTTGTTACAAAGTTTGTAACAATGCAGTTATGCACAGTAGAGACTGCCCGTGAAGAGGCTGATACAGAGCGGGGCACTCCAAAGGAGCATCCAGCTCTGTATCAGCTGCGGCGCAGTCAGTCTCTACTGTACATGACTGCATCATAACCGGCTGGTACTGCATCAGCCGCGGCGTGGGCAGTCTCTATTGTGCATGACTGCCCTGCGACCAACTGGCAGTGGCATTGTGGCCCGTGTAACGGTCTCTTAAACTAGTAGTTATATATTCCAGTTTTGTTTATTGCAGTAAAATAACTCATTGTTTAACCCCTTAACGACCCTTGACAGTCATAGTACGTCATGGGTCGATCTGAGATAACGACATGATATGTTCACTTTAACACTATTCTGGGGTCAGCACATTTTATATGAATGTGAATATTTTTCAAGGAAGAACTGGATGGTTTATTAATTCTGTCTTGCATGCTTAATTTAATATTTCTTGGAAAAAATGTAATAAACTGTGAATTAAAAACAAAAAGCAGGGATGACCAGCATACCTGAGAACCCTCTTGTCCCGAGCCTCAGGAGTTCTCCTAAGGTCTGTGTGTGGGAGTGTCCAAATTACAGGATTCCCATCATAATGTGGGTGAGGCTTGCTTGGTAGTGGACATCATTAGGAGGAAGGGAGTCAGGAATTGCCCTTACAATGAGTGGGAATTAAAGGGAATAGAAAAACTGGAACTGGCAGTGAAGTGGGTGGACTTTCAAGGGAACTCACTGAGCCCTGAGAATCAGCCTCTGTTCCTGGACAAAAAACAGAGTCTCCAGGACAGATCCAGAGAGTTTCCCTGGTATGGTGACACCCATAGCATTGGAGACCACTTTGACATCCAAAGCAAGGTTAATTTAGAGCTAATTAACTATCTCATTATCTGTCTGTCTATCTATCTATCTAATCTATCTGCCTTTCTAGTTGTCTGTCTGTTTGCAGAGCCGGATTACCGGCAAGGCACACAAGGCGGGTGCCTAGAGCCCGGTCAAGCTGAGGGGGCCTGACGGAGACCGCCTCCATCCTCCTCCCTGCCTCCAACAAAAGACCACAGATTAGATGCCAGTGCCACAAGTAATATGCCCAGGTTAGTTGCCCATGCTAGACTTTTTGAGTGTCAGAGAGGTATGGAAAGCAATGCGTTCCATACGCCTCTGGCACTTAAAGGGTTAGCGCTCATCAGTGTTAACGCATGTTAACACACGTCACCACAGGGACATGTAATTTTGCTCTCTATAGCCAGTGGCAGGCTGTGCAGGGGGACAATTGCTGTTGGGCCAATCATAATTATGGGCCAGTGTCTTGAGACTGCAGTTTGGGCATATGCACTAAAACTGCCTGTGTGGAAAGGCGTGATATGCAGCCAACACGTTCAGAGCGGGCATGGGCATAGTCTTCTCAGATTCAGTAAGTTTCCTGCCTTAATTTATTTGTTTTAGGTTTTTTCAATATATATTGCTTTTATATCTAATCTGTTCCCTGCTTGCGTTTAGACCATGACAGGAGCAGGGAATTAGAATCTCTGCTGTGCTTGGTTTACTTGATGACCAGTTTTATTATACTATGTATCTGCTGACAGTGATATCAGAGTTTACCTTCTGTACACAGTGTTACCAGGGGATGCCCTTCTATACACACTGATACCACCAACCCTTTAAATACCAGAGAAGGGTACATATTGCATTAAAATGCATTGCATTGCAATGCATTGTGTTCCTCTCTCTGGCATTCAAAGGGTTAATTTTCAGTAAAATTAATGTATCCTGGGTTCCCTCCCTAACCCTGGCTACTTACACAGTGTTTAGTTTACACTACAGTTTTGTAGGCACAGAATCTCAAAGAGTTATCCAATCATTGGATAACCCTTTGAATGCCTGTGCCCACAAAACTGTAGTGTAAACTAAACACTGTGTAAGTAGCCAGGGTTAGGGAAGTATGAGGGGGACTACTATATGGGATGAGGGAGGCCCCAAAATGGTACCTTGCCTAGGGCCCTGTGAAATGTTAATCCGGCTCTGTCTTTTTGCACTGGAAGAGTGATACATTATATCAAAGCTGTGTTTTTTTTTTTTATAACATTTTGTCTGCAGGGAAAACAGGAAGAAATATTGCCAGCCAGCCCCAAGAGCCAGATCATCTCATCCAAGGTGTGCACCATATTTTGACCAGCTCTGACCTACAGCATGTCCCACATTCTGACTCTTACCAAAGATAACGTTCAATCACACAAAGGAAGCCAGTTTATTATAATCATTGTTTATTTATAAAGCCTTAACATATTTCATAAGTCTGAACTATTAACTCCTTGGGTGCTAGAGACACCTCAGAAGTCTCTAGCATTCAAGGCATTAAGGAGTAATAAATACAGAGATTAGTGCACACAGATACAAAGCTATACAGAAAGAGGGACTTGCTTATGAGCGCTTAGAGTCCAGCAGCAGAACACTGCTATCAGGGGGATGCTTTCTTCAGTTCTCTTCCTTATACACTCTGAGCTGCTGTGCAAAGGTCATCTTCATTTGACTAAAAAGTGTCACATATTATGGAAAAAATATATATTACAGGGGGCAGGAGCGCTCACAGGACTTTTACATTGCTGTGAAAGAAGCTGCAAGTTTAACTGGTCAACATATTGGCCGAAACTTAGGCCATAACCAAGACAGCCTAGGTTCTATCTGAAACACTGACCAAATAAAATTGTAGCTTACTTTGCCTCATTGATAATGTCCTGTAAGTGCTCTCTATGCCCTGCAAGCATTCTATATGCATCTATAATTATGTATCTATAGTGAATTCTGCGCAGCATTGCCTATGGAATTCGGAGCTCTGAGCATGCCTGGGAATTGCTGCAAATCAAAGGTGGTCAGTCTCGTTGCAGCGATTTTAACAGGAGTGGCCAAGGTGGGCCAATCTCGCAGGCCCTGTGAATCTCCCTGCAGCGATTTTGAAAGGAGTGGTGATAGATAATGTTTATTATTATTTTCCTATTGAATAAATGTGTGTGTCCACAGTTTCATTTCAAATTTCATTTTGGGGTACAGAACTTCCATTTTTCGGTGATGCTGTCTTACAGAAACTAAGGGAGGGGGTATTTATAGTGATAACCTTTTATTGTTTTATGAAGAAGTTTCTTAATCACTTTGTAGCTAAAAACTAGGAAGGGTGTGGCTCTGCTTCGCCTCTGCAGTGAACCTTTTTTTTCCGATGGGATACCTCTGTGGCACTGAAAGGGTTAATTTATATTAAAAGTCAGACCTCGTGGTGGGGCACTGATCCCCCAGTCCATTTGGCTGGGAGATCAATAGAGGGGACGCAGGGGAGCAAGAGAGCTCCCCTGCTTCCAATCTACTTGGAGCCAGCAGGTAGCAGTGCCAAGGATCGGCAAACCCTTTCATGTCAATAAGGAAAAGCCTCCATCATTGAAGCGAGAGGGTTTCCCTATTGTGCCCACTCCTACCCTCCTTCAGGTAGAATGGTAGCTAGGGAGCTTTCTTGTTCCCCTGCATCCCCTTTAATGATCTCCCAACCGAATTGTCTGAGTGATCAGTAGTGGGGGGCCCTACCACAAGGTCTGACTATTTTTTCTGTAAGCGGTTGGCTGAGGAGGCAGGAAACACACTGAACAGAACAGGAAATTGTCCTTCATGATGCATTGGCGAAAAAAGGGGAAAGCATCAGGGGTCTCCTTCCAGATCTCTGTATTGCTCTCCTGTTAGTAGTTTAGATTTAGGGTTTACTTATCCTCTAACCCTTTGAGTGCCAGAGGGATATCCAACACATGGCACTCAAAGAAAAAGCTTCATGTTTTAAAATAAAACATTAGAACTCCAAATAATATCCTACAACAGGACAAGACGACAGATTGCTACCCATCTTAGTTCGTTTTCTGCCACCAATCTCAAATACAAAACATTTTCTTGGAATGACTGCAGAAACCATTTACAAAGTAACAAACACAGAACTAAAAACACTATTTACAGACAAACAAGGCATGTGTAACAGTCAATCCTCTATTGGCAGGAGATTCTTCCCATTGAGTTTTCTCAGGCAGAGATTCCTGTGCATGACATTAGTATTGCCCCAGAGCTCTCAGCATCATTCTTTCAACACCGGTCACTTGGAAGCCATTTTTTGTTGGCTAGAAATAAATACAGAAGAATACATTGTTACAAATTAAGGAATATACAGGGGCACAAATGTATATATCTGCCAGTGCAGCTCCGTTGTCTTACCCTCTAAGTGTGTGCGCTTCAGGGTAGGCACTATAGCATATAACCAAAGGAGTGCAAACTGGTGGACAATCTCCATAAGCATTTTACTTTGATGGCAGAAATCCCTGCACATCAGCCCCATAACTTGCAGAGGGAAAGGCATAGACTTACGTCATTTCCTGTATGCATAGAACATTCCCATACCCCTCTGGTACTCAAAGGGTTGAACAAGGAATAGAGGAAAGTGACACCATGAAACACCCACAGCATGTCCCATGTTCCTCCACTGGGCACAAACAGTATTAAGGGGAGTGGTTTGGGTGTACATGATGATAGGTAGGTTTCTGGGTGTGTTTAGTGCAGTACCACTTGTTTTTGGATTGTTGGCTATTTACCAGGTTATATAACCATTTACTAGCCACTTTTAAAAGGCAATTTTAATGTTTTATTATCTTTATCCTATGACTCCTATCAGTCCATTGGGGGTCAGAAAAAGAAACCCCTTGCAAACCAGAAATTGGCAGCTTACAATCAATGTCACTGGTGGTGTCTGCAGCCTCCATACACCCTTAGGGCGGAATGCCAGAATCAATGCTACTTGCAATGTACTTTTGATGTAAAAATGGGTAGAACCGAAAAGTTACTGAATTGTGCATTTTTTTATGAATTAGAAAATGTTTACACTCTTTTTTTAGTGAATGCATTTAACAAAGTGGACCTGGTTAAAATATCTGCTGTTTTGTGAGAAGATTAGTGATTGTGCCTAATTCACCAATGCAGTTAGCACACATTTTCAGGCTTCCATTTTATGTTGCTGTTAATTTAGGAGCATGTGCTAAATGTACCGTTTAATTTAGGAGCATGTGCTAAATGTACCATGTAATTTAGGAACATGTGCTAAATGTACCGTTTAATTTAGGAGCATGTGCTAAATGTACCGTTTAATTTAGGAGCATGTGCTAAATGTGCCATTTAATTTAGGAGCATGTGCTAAATGTGCCGTTTAATTTAGGAGCATGTGCTAAATGTACCATGTAATTTAGGAACATGTGCTAAATGTACCGTTTAATTTAGGAACATGTGCTAAATGTACTGTTTAATTTAGGAACATGTGCTAAATGTACCGTTTAATTTAGGAACATGTGCTAAATTTACTGTTTAATTTAGGAGCATGTGCTAAATTTACTGTTTAATTTAAGAGCATGTGCTACCTTTTCCATTAATTTAGGAGTGTGTGCTAACATTTCCATTAATTTAGGAGCATGTGTTACCTTTTCTGTTAATTTAGGAGTGTGTGCTAATGTTTCCATTAAAGGGTTAGTAATGTCTTGTTTCAATAAAAAGTAATATTGTAGATATTAAAAAAATAAATTAACTCATGCAAGTCCTGTCTCTCAAACCTTTATAGTTTGAGAGATATATGATGATAAAGTTCTCCCCTCCCTCTCCTTTCAATGACGTCAGCTCTCTAGCTGACAGAAGGAGATTCTTGTCCCGGGACTGGCTGCTGGCTCTTTAGCAGAGCCGAAATAGCGCTATCTAAAAAGAAATACTTCATTGGAAAGGTCTACAAAGTGTGCTTGCAAACCATTCACACTTTGTAGAAAGGGCCGGATTTGCCATAAGGCAAGGTAGGCACCGGCCTACAGGCGCACGCCACTGAGACGCGCCTGCCAATGGGATACCTTTTTTTTTTTATTCTTTGAAAAGATAAAAAAAAAAAAAAATGGCCCCCGCGCTGGCTGCACCAGCGCCCACTCCCTCGCATTGCACCTCCCTGGCAGGAGGTCTGTCCGTTTCCTACCTCCCTGGCAGGAGATCTGTTGTCTGTGCCTCCTTTGGTACAGTCAGCCCGGTGGTTGCTGAAGCTCCCTCGTCGGCTCTGTAGGAATGCAGAGATGACATCATCTCCCAGCACTCTGCATTCCTGTGGTTGCTGAAGCTCCCTCGTCGGCTCTGTAGGAATGCAGAGTGCTGGGAGATGACATCATCTCCCAGCACTCTGCATTCCTGAATAGGAGACCGTGAGGGAGCTTCAGCAGCCACAGGACTGACTTACCAAAGGAGGCACAGACAACAGATCTCCTGCCAGGGAGGTAGGAAACGGACAATAGGAGGGAGGCAGGCAATGTGAGGGCAACATGGAGATGGTGGGGGCAAGTTGGAGATGGTGGGGACAATGTGGAGCTAATGGAGGGCAATGTGAGGGTAGCATGGAGCTGATGGGGGGCAAATTGGAGCTGATGGGGGGCAATTTGGAGATGGTGGGGGCAATGTGGAGCTAATGGAGGGCAATGTGAGGGTAGCATGGAGCTGATGGGAGGCAAGTTGGAGCTGATGGGGGGCAATGTGAGGACAATATGGAGATGGTGGGGGAAATGTGGAGCTGATGGGGGCAAGTTAGAGCTGATGGGGCAATGTGAGGGCAATAAAGAGGTGATGGGGGCAATGTGGACATTAGGAGCACTGTGGAGGTGTCCAGTGGAGATGGCCAATGGGGGGGGACGCTTTAGATTTCTGTGCCTACAGGCTCCTGAGATGTAAATCCGGGCCTGTTTGTAGACCGTTCCAGTGAAGCATTTTGTTTTAGATAGAGCTATTTTGGCTCTGCTGAAGAGCCGCCAGATGGTCCCGGGACCAGAATCTCCTTCTGTCAGCTACAGCGCTGACGTCATTGAAAGAGGCATGAGGGGGGAACTTTATCATTGTACATCTCTCAAACTATAAAGTTTTGAGACACTGGACTTGCAGGAGTTAATTTATTTTCTGAATATCTACAATATTACTTTTTATTGAAACAAGACATTAGTAATCCTTTAATTTAGGAGCATGTTGTTTTTCCCTTAATTTAAGAGTGTGTGCTCTTCAGCACACACGCTCTTCGTCAGTACGTTTCTTGCATCAAAATGTGAGCAATCACAAACAGCACATAAATATAAAAAAAAAGCTAATGCTTCTCTTTCTTGAATTCAGCCCCTAGTCAGTCTTGGAAGCCCTTTACTAATGTCCATGCAGGCTGCGAGCCTAGGACAATGAGACTTCAGACTTTCGCAGTTCAGTCTTCTTCACAGGAACAAGGGAGCTCATTTCAGGCCCCCATTCTGCTTTCCAGTTGGTTTGACAGAGCTCAAAATGCAGCTCTAGCAGTGGCGCAACTGCGACTGGGCCCATCACTCCAGGGGCTGCAACCCCCCCCACACACACACACACACCTGACGCCCACAACTAGCTGAGGTCTGTGAGAAGGCACAGACCTCTATTAGTGGCTGAGCTCCCTCTCTGTCTCTGGTCATCTAGTAGTGCAGAGCGCTGGGAGATGACATCTCCCAGAGCTCTGCATTACTAGAGAGAGGACCACGCGGGAGCTCCAGCTACTAATAGAGGTTTGTACCAGAGGTGGTACAGACCTCTCCTGCCATACCGCTGGATCATTAGAGAGGCAGGAGATGGACACTGGGGCATGTGGAGGTGGACATTAGGGGCAATGTGTGAAATGGATGTTGAGGGCAATGTGTGAGATGGACATTGGGGGCAATGTGTGATATAGACATTGGGGGCAATGTGCAAGATGGACATTGAGGCAATGTGTGAGATAGACATTAAGGGCAATGTGTGAGATGGACATTGAGGTCAATGTGTAAGATGGACATTGAGGGCAAAGTGTAAGATGGACATTGAGGGCAATGTGTGAAGTGGACATTGAGGGCAATGTGTGAAGTGGACATTGGGGGCAATATAGAGGTGGACATTGGGGGCAATGTGGAGATGGACAATGGAGGCAACGAGGAGGTGGCCAATGAGGGGCAATGTGGTCAAGGGGGGACCCCATGGCAATTTTTGCACCAGGGCCCTGTGGCTTCTAGTTACGCCTCTGAGCTCTAGTTTTATTAGCAGTTGTGCTCCCTGTGCGGGTGAGTGTTCCCCTTTAACTCCATGGGTGGTAGCAAAGCAATTCATTGGAGACCTCCCTAGCAGACAAGGGGTTAACAACTTTTGTGTGCCTGTATGTTATAGGATAAGATTGTTGCTGCTATGCAGCAGTGGGAGGGACTAGGGTAGGGTTGCCACCCAGCCGGTATTTTACCGGCAGGCCTGTAACAAATTGGCTTCTCTCCAATGTTAAGTCTATGGAGGGAATGCCTTGGCCGGTATTTTTTGGAAGAAAAGGTGGCAACCCTAGACTAGAGGAGTAGCCATGTGAGGAGTGGGATGAGTGAGCATAGGTGCATTTGCCTAGGGGCAAGTGAGATTTAAATTCAGTCCTGTGTTTACATTTTATATCCCTTCTACTCCTTTCATGTGTCAATAGTGGCTTACTGTCTAGCAAGTTATTATTTTATCGCAAAATATGGTCTAAACTCTAAAGTAAACTTTTTAAATAAAAAAAGTGTATGTTATAGGGTTTTCCCTTCTGAGTAAGAAAGTTAATCCCACTGCTGGCAGTTGTCTTCAAAAGTTATAACCATTCAAACTGTCACATAGTGATGAAGCTGCTACTATCCCATTCCCATACTATCCCATTCTGTGGAGAACTGTATCCAGTGGCTCAGTTCTATCATTGAATTCAGTAGAATAACAAACACCAAGTGAACCATATGTACACTTTCTGAACACCAGAGGGCACTGTCGATGTAAAATAAATAAATAAATAACAGTTTACTACAGTGTTTCTCGGCATTAGTCGTCTGGGCACAAGCAGTGCAGATTTTCAAGATATTCCTGCTTTTTGTGTGTGAGTAATCAGCAGCTTAGTCATTATGATTGCTCCACTTGTTCCTAATCAGAGATATTCTTAAAACTTGACCTGTTGGTGAACCGCAAGGTCCAGGGCTGAGAATCACAAAATATCCTTCTATATGTGTTTTTCATAAAAGTATACTGAATAAATAACTTAAATTAAAAAAAATATATATGATGGATCTCTTACCATATGCAATTCAAGTGAATCCCCACCTGTCAGAGGGAAATAAAAATATTACAGCTTATTTCAAGATGCAGAAAGATTTGAGTCTAATCTGTGAATAAAGCTCCAGCATATGTGAAATTTAATATAGAAATGGACCCTATGTGAGATGTGAATGTATGTGTGGTAAGGTCAGTATCATACAGGTGAGTTGCTGGGTGAACAACAGACCTGAGGATTGGACTAAAAGTATTGTAAGATTAGCGCTTTATACAGTTCCACTGGACCATTACTAGTAGGGAGATTAGCACCATTACATGTCCCAGGATGGAAACAAGATCTGGGGCTTCAAAGTACAGCTATCGTCTCTTAAAATTAACCTCCACTTACCTTATTATTATAGCCAAAAAACCCTAACAGCCCTTATGAATTTTACCCTTGTTTGGTTTTAGGAATAATATATTCAGTTCAGTTCCAGATGTCATGTCCATTGAGGTGGACATGACAGTTGCTAGAAGGTTTAGAGGACCACTAACTCTGCTCACGGCACATGGTAATCTTAACCCTTGAACGACAAGAGGGATGTGCAACTCATTGCTTTGCAATTTGTTGCACACTTCTCTAGTCTTGAAAGGGTTTAGTAGACATGTGCATTCTGCCTACTTCAAATTTTAAAAAATGACACAACTGTAATATCCACCTCCATGGACATCACATCCAGGACTGATTGCAGGTGTTAGTGCTTGAACAAAGGCACAAGGACAACATTTATAGGGGGCAGTAGGATTTTCTGGCCATATTAAGTTAAATGGGGGGTTATTATTAGGAGTTGCTATGTCACTTTTAAAAGTTAGGTCGGTAAGGCAATACTTGGCTATGCCCCTGTTTCCATATAGTGGTAAATTAGTTATTAAAGCGGAACTACCACCCCACAAAATCTTTAGCTTAACTAAGTCCCCATCTGGCAGCTAGCTGCTTAGTAGCGCTAGTCACCAGAATTATTATGTTATTTAATAGATTTATGCTCTCTTCTATGGCTGACAGTAGCACGGAGTGCGGACATCTTGCCATTGTGACGTCCGCGTGCCTGCACTGTCAGTCCCAGCCGGGTCTAGGAGGCATTGCTAGGAGCCGTCCGGCTCTGGCTGGGGCCGACAGTGCAGGCGCGGACGTCACAATGGCAAGATGTCTGCCCTCCGTGCTACTGTCAGCGATAGAAGAGAGCATAAATCTATAACATAAAGTAATAATTGGGAACTTAGTTAAGCTAAAGATTTTGTGGGGTAGTAGGTCCGCTTTAACCCCTTCGCGACCATTGACGTGCCAGGACCGTCACGGCGGTCTAGCACTTAAGGACCATGACGGTCCTGGCACGTCATGGAGGTCAGGGCTCCTAGCGCGGCTGCACTCCAGCTCCAGGAGCCCTGAACCGAAAGTACTAAAAAAAAAAGCCCCGTGGTCGTCAAGTGCTGGCCGCGCATGCGCGCGCCAGTCCTTAAGGGGTTAAGGATCCAAAGGCAAACAATATGCAGCCTCTTAACAGTCCCAACATCCATTGAGATTGAGATTGAGAGCGTTGGACTTAGCTTGTGGGTACAGGATGATAAAGTTATTCAGATCAGCCACCTGGTTGTAACCAGCATATCTGGCAAATTTATCACCAACCTTCTCTTTGCACATAAACAAATAAGCAAACAAACATATTATCATATAATAATATCCCTTCACTCCCAACACTCATTTTACTTTGATACCAACATCCTGAGGATTCATACCTGCATTATTACAGGAATATTATTGGGTTAAACCAAAATAAATATATATTCAGGGTTTGTCCTGCAGAGTAAAACAAAGGTACTGCCACAGCTGAAATATGTTTTATAAAAAGGTTATTGCAGCTCAGACTTGCATTTTTGGGTGCAGTACTTTAACTGCCTGCAATATTATGGTGGTGCTGTTGCTAAAGGAGTCCATGGATATCTTTGGTCAGTAACAAATAACATTTCACAGACTTCAGTAGCAACAGCGCCACTAAAGGTTTTAGGTCATGGAGGTACTGCTCTAAAACAATGCAGGCTTAAGTTGTGATAAAGCGCTTGTCACAAGTGGGAGCACACTTGTTTTACTCAGCAGGATAAACCCTGCAATATGTATTTTTTTCATTATTATGTGATACTGTTGCTTTGAATGAGGGGCTGGAATTTCTTTGGGAAAGGTTGTATGTAATGTATAACAGACAAGACACCAAGACATTACCTTCCTTGGACACATCCGTGGAAAGCAATGTGAAGTCTGCATCCTAGAAACAAATAATGAAACAGCTTAGTAGAAAACATTAGTCTGTAAATCACTTTAAAGGAGAACTAACATCTCTTAATAATTACCTTGATATGGCCAGAAAATACTAATGAGAGCAAATTCAATAAATTCTAGATATTATGTCCACTGAGATGGACGTGACTCTTGCTGGCAGGACTCCTGGACCCCAAACCCTGCCCCTACAGTATAGACCTCTTCTGTGGCTCATGCTCATATGAGGGAAATTCGTCCTCTCTAAGCTCCCAGAGAGGGCTCATGTGCTTTGATCCTGGGGTGTGCAGATGATGCAATTTGCATCATAAAGGGGGTAGGGCTTAATCGTGTGGACAGGGATGATTGTCATTATGTCATAAAGTGAGAGGGAGGGGAAGTGGGAGGAACAGGGTGAGAAGGAGGAGAAGTGGACAGAGTTTCACAGGGAACTCACCACCACCATCAGAGAATCAGCCTCTGTCCCCGGAGACCCGGTAATTAACTATAAAATACAGAGTCTCTGGCGCAGATCAGGAGAGTTCTCAGGTATGCTCATGCTTTCTGCCCACTTCAGTTGGGGAGAAAGGGATTGCACAATGTAAATATTCACTCTAAGCAAAATGATAGTATAAATTATGAAGTAAATACAAGGAAGCAATAGCATGAGTCTGTGGGATATACACTGAAAAGTAAATATGTAAAAAAATAAATCAATAAAATTTATTACAAATATGCAATTGCCAAAATCCAATGTTGAAACATAAAATCTGAAGAGAAAATCAGAAAAGAAAACATAATCGTATTAAGGATATAATAGATGTAAAAGGGCACTTGCCCCTAATGTCATTGGACTGATATGATGTCAGAGTAGTAATGCATTCGTGGATAGAGGAGTGGTGGAGGAAACAGATTGATTCAAATGGAGAAAGTATCTAATGCACCTCGTCCCGAAAAAATACTTTGTACTAAAACAATACACAATGCCAGATAATATAGATGTGTGCTTACTAGAAATCATATATCATGCATAATCTGTTATCAGTTTGCTTACTAGAGGTCCAAAGGTAATCTGCTCATCTGGACAAAAGTGCTCGATCTTGCAGCCACCCTGATGGTCCTCACAGGCAGCAGGAACTCCGTTGATGTCCGGGACTTCCTCTGGCGCTGCTTCGACAATCCAGAATACCTCCATCAGTAGTTCGCCACACGATAGGAGGTATTCTGGATTGTCGAAGCAGCAGCAGAGGAAGTCCCAGATATCGATAGAGTTCCTGCTGTCTGTGAGGACCATCAAGATGGCTGCGAGTACATTAGATACTTTCTCCATTTGAATCAGTCCATTTCCTCTACCACTCCTCTATCCACGAGTGCATTACTACTCTGACATCATGTCAGTCTAACACTGACATTAGGGGCAAGTGCCCTTTTACATCTATTAAATACTTAATATGATTATGTTTTCTTTTCTAATTTTCTCTTCAGATTTTATGTTTCAACACTGGATTTTGGCTATTGCATATTTGTAATAAATTCTATTGCTTTATATTTTTACATATTTACTTTTCAATGTATATGCTTTCTTGCATTTACTTCATAACTCATAATATAATTTTGCTGTCTTTAATTTTAATTTGTCATCTGCTACTTAATTGCTGATTTACACAATACTACAGAGGGAATTTTTGCGCTGACCTCCCCCATCCCTTTCCTCTCTACTTGTTTTGCATGTGTGACAACGAACCATCAGTGGAGACTACACTCATGCAATTCTGTTGAGGACAAACAGCAGGAAAAGAGGGCACACAAACATTAAAATACCCACTTTTTAGGGATAGATATTTCCCGTTCCACCAATCACAGTTTATGCTGTTATGTATATATATATATATATATATACATAAGACTGTAAATTACACTAGTATTTGTTATATTAATCTTAGTAACTTGGTGACACAGTGAGGTCTTATTTACTTTGGGCCTAATCCTCCAATTAGCCTCTAGAGGTGTGCAATTCATCACTGTCACCCCAAAATGACCCCTCCTCTCCATCCCATCAACTGTGTTTTTCTATTCCAAACAAGCACTTTATGAACCCATTTTCTATATCCCACTTCAACTGGGGGGGGGGGGGCTGTTGATGGCAGGACTGTTGGACCACAAACTCCAACCACTGCAATTTACATGAATCACAGAAGATGTCAATACTGTAGTGGGCAGAGTTTGGGGTCCAGGAGTCCTGCCAGCACAGTGAATATGAAATCCAGAATTTATGAAGATGTTCTTATTTGAAACAAGGTGCAAGGGCAAAATCCATAGCAGCCATCAATATTTTTTTGGCCATAGTAAGGTAAATGGGGGTTATTCAACAAGTGATGATGAGTTGTAGTCCAGTAACAACTGGAGACCACATGTTGGACACCCATGTTCTAGAGATGGATTGTTCACATGTTAGTCCTTTACTTACTTCTCCACTATGGCAAGAGGCGGGAACATACACATATCCAGCAGTATTCATCCCATATGCAATAGCTGGGGCCAGTTTGAAATATTCTGATTGGTCAAACAAGAACAATTGGAAGTAAAAAGCAGAAGAGAAAAAACATCAGGGGTTATGTACTAAGATGTGATAAGGAGGAAATAACATCTCCAGGGTGATTAATTCTCTAATCCCTGTGTTATAACATCTCTCCAGCTTGAGATGAAATAGTGCACACGCTGCATAGAATAACATAAGAACTGGGACATTTATCTCACTGGAGAAGTAATCTCCTTTTCATTACCTCTTTATCACACCATAGTGTATCTCCCCCATCTTCTGTTTATTTTCCCTTAACCCTTTGAGTGCCAACAGGTTGCTTTACACCCCTTTGGCACTCAAAGGGTTAAATGTACTCTAGACACATCTCCGACGCATAGTGAAGCAGTACATTGGATAAGTCTCTAACAACGAAGGGGTTTAAAAACCCCTTTACTTAACCCTTTGAGTGCCAGAGGGGTACACAATGCATTGCGATGCATTGCATACCCCTCTGGCACTCAAAAGAGTTAACCCCTTCTTTAAAACGAGTAAAGATTAGTTGTACAATGGGACTGCACACCTAACTGAGACATGACCAATAATCTTGCAACATGCATTTTATTAGATACCTTACCAGTACTGTAATGTATTGAATTTGCACCCCTCTATATTTCATTTCCAAATACACTCCCACTCACCATCTTCGCTCTGCTCCTGACCTTCTCCTCTCCACAGCTCTTATTACATCCTCCCACATCCGCCTACAGGACTTCTCCTGTGCTGCACCCGAGCTCTGGAATTCCCTCCCCCGCCCCATCAGACTCTTCCCCAGCCTTCAGATCTTCAGTCGCTCCCTGAAAACTCACCACTTCAGGGAAGCCTATCAACTGTCTCCATACCTGTTATGAGCAAGGTCAGACCAACAACCTGTCACCACTGCTCACTCTCATTCCCTTCTAAAATCACTATCCCACCTACATCCCCATTACGACCCCATTGTTCACATAGTCTATTTTTCCAAACAGAACCACCACTTCCCTGGACCACTGCACTCAACAGCACTTCTTTCTCCCACCCACTGACCAGCAGTCCATGTGGCAGGAGGAACTTACACCCCATAGCACTTACACCTTCTGTGTCCCACCTACCTTCCTCTAGACTGTAAGCTCTCACGAGCAGGCCCCCTGATCCTTTTGTTTCCCATATTCGATTTGTTTTATTTAAAGGGATACTAATGTTTCATAATAAAAGCAGCTCTAATTAATCATCATAGTATTTGGACTTTGGAGAGTGTTATTTCAATTCTGTCAGAGTTGTAGTTCAAGAGTAATTCAATAACAAAGTATCCCCCTCCCGTCCTTTTTACTGATGTAACACTGCTCAGCCAGAGTAGAAGGGAGTGCTCAGGTAGACTGCAGAGAGGAACAATCTTCAATTAAGATAAGGGAAAAACTTGAAAAACTTGTCCTATTCATTGTTCTAATAGGAAGAAGATTGTCCCCTACTGTTATCTGTCTGGTCTATGGACTGCATTCCACATCTGAGAAGAGATGGCTTACACTAGGTAAAAGGGGCGGGAGGGGAAACTTTGCTTGTGAATATCTCTCAAACCATAAAGGTTTGAGAGATAAGACATATCGCTCTTCATGTTTTTTTAATGCCTACAAAATAAAATAAAGATAAACCGAAGTATTACTATCCCTTTAAAATATCTGTATGTCTATTCCCTATTGTACAGCGCTGTGTAATAAGTTGGCGCAATTTAAATAAAGAATAAGAATAATAACAATACTCTGTTACTTTTTCCTTTTCAAATAAAGGGGGTTAAACGATCAATTTAAATGAATGGGCATTTACAGGCATTTGATGGTACTTATATTGACACAGTGCTTATTTTGACAACATAGATATACTTGGCCACATTTACTAAGGTCATACAAAAAAAAATAAAGCTTTTTTAATTTGTGTCATTGCATAGATACAATGGGCCAAACGAACATACCTGGGAACTCTCAGGGTTTGACTCAAATCTCTGGATAAATGGCTAATTTCTCAGGGTGAGAGTCCAGTGTTTCCTACTATATGATTTACACCAATTTACTGCCTCTTCAATGTCTAATTAGTGACATTTCTACAGGAACGTCAGAGGAAGCAGTCCTGCTTGTCTTGTGAGTGTATAAGTAGTGATATCTTGGAACTGTAACATGTTACAATTTCCTTGAGGACTGATTGGATCATCTCTGGGTTAGAGCAACATTGACATAGCACCTGGAATCTACTTTCTTGGGAGCAGTAGTTGTTATTATTTCAAAGATCTCAGGGTGAGCTCATGTCAAAAGTTCTGAGTAGGGTTGCCACCCAGCAAGTATTTTACCGGCAGGCCGGTAAAACTTGGCTTCCGTCCAGAGTTAAGTCTACGGAGGGAATGCCACGGCCGGTATTTTTTTGAAGAAAAGGTGACAACCCTAGTTCTGAGGTATGCAAATGTATTTCAAGGTTTTCATAATCAGGCACTGGAATCAATTGTCATTGCCTGTGCCATCCTAACATCAATTTATTAAGCTACTTTTGCGGAAATTTCCCCTCTTAATGCTACTTGCTCCAAGGGGAGGACAATGGGGCAGTCTGTGGATGTTTTGGGCATTCCTTTGCTCTACGCTTTGTTGATGCAATGTATTAAACATAGCGTATTTATACAATTTTAACTGCTGTGGAGCTGAAGAACAGTGTTTGGTCCTTATGATGGTGGATATTGTCCTCTGGTATGTATAACAGAGATCCATACCTCCCAAGTGTCCCTCTTTAGGAGGGACAGTCCCTCTTTTAGACCCAAATCCCTCTGTCCCTCTTTCTCACCCTGATGTCCCTCTTTTTAGGAAATCAGACTGTGTGGTGTGTATATAAATGTATCATACTGCTCTACAGAAATAAAACTGACATTAATCTTTGTGTAAACATCAGTAGATGTGTTTATAAGTTAATCTGTGTAAATAAAATACTTTGGTCTTGTTATAAGTCATTTATTAGTTTACACAAGAAGGTGTCAATAGGTCATGAAATAGCCTAAAAATTATCTTTAATGCCTTGCCCACCAGCCACACCCCCTAAAACACAAGTGTCCCTCTTTGGCAGTTTGAAATGTTGGGAGGTATGGAGATCATACACTCTAGGGCGTACACTGAAGAGCAGCTACCGGCATCAAACAGTAAAGCCTGGGGAGCAGCAATTCGAACAAATAGCTTTCAGGGTTTTTAATTTTGTAGTTTGCACTTTCAGATAAGATTTGTGGGTTAAAGGGATAGTAATATTTCACAAAACAGAAGCTCCAATTAATCTTCATAGTATTTGAGCCATAGAGAGTATTATTTCAATACTGTCAGAGTTGTGGTTCAAGAGTAATTGAATGATAAAGTTTCCCCCTCCTGCCCCTTTTACCTAGTGTAAGCAATCTCTTCTCAGATGTGGAATCTGGTTGAAAGACCAGACAGATAACAGCAGGGGACAATCTTCTTACAGTGAAAACAATGAAAGCCCTGCCCCCCTTGACAAGTTTTTCAGGTTTTTCCCTTATCTTAATTGAAGATATTCCCTCTCTGCAATCTACCTGGGCACCTCCCTTCTGCTCTGGCTCAGCAGTGTTACATCAGTAAAAGGGACGGGAGGGGGATACTTTGTTATTGAATTACTCTTGAACTACAACTCTGACAGAATTGAAATAACACTCTCCAAAGTCCAGATACTATGATGATTAATTAGAGCTGCTTTTATTATGAAACATTACTATCCCTTTAAGATTGTAACTTATAACATCATTTTTTATAAAGATCTGCAAACAGCCGCTAATTTATTCTGGGTATTAAAACTAGAGCTACTTTAGCAAATTTTGCCCATAATATTTTGCGGTTCATATTAGCACCCCAATATAACAAACACCATAGATTGCAAAAGCATAGTCTATTGGCAGTATGGTAGAAATTTTCTATTAAAATTGTAACTGCTAGCTTTTAATCAAAGGTCAGTTACAACTATAGGTGTCACATTTGGTCACAATTATTAAGCTTACCTGTCCAGTTTGTACTGCTGTACTGCTCGGCTTCTGAAAAGGAGACAACGAGAAGGGAATTGGCATTTGAATAAATATATTTAATCATTTGACAGAAGGGTGGTATAAAATGCCTTGGACACCCCTTTGGCACAAAGACATACACAGTAGAGTAATTCTGGAACAATCAACTGCTTTGCAAGGGGGGTTCCAAAATCCTCACTGATTTAAATGAAACTTTAACTCTTTAAATGTTGAGAGGTCTTCATGCAAAGCTTCACTATGTAGTAGGGACTTCCTATGTCTTAATAAATTGTGGGTATTATGTGGTTAAAGTCAAGTAACGACTATGTATTAGCAAGCACTAAGGGATTTAAGTTTACAGGTTATGTATTATTTTTCAGTTGTTAATGCATTGAATACATTTTCTTAAGTATTGATTTATCTTGGTAATAAATGCTGTGGCCATTTCAACTCATCCATGTTGTCTGTGTGTGTTTATAGGGGAGTAATATTGGGATAGAGGAGGATGACTAGACGATGCCCTGTCATGGGACCCCCGGAGCAGAGTGAAACTCAGAAGAAGGGGGCTTGACGGGGCTAGGAAGGAAGGAGGCACAGGATGTGAGGGCTGCAGGGGGTGTTGGGTCCCGCAGCTATTGTTGAGGAGACAGCCGTGTGGTGAGGAGCTTCCTGCCCACCCTCCCCTGTGTTGGACATGTGCCAAGTACACACCTCAGTGTGTGTGTGTGCTAAAGGCATATGGGTATAGGGTCCAAAGCGGTGGTGGAATGTGGGAGCATGTGTGGCTTGCACGCAGAGGCGTAGCGGGGGGGCCCCGCCGGACTTAGGGTCCCCGCCGGACTTAGGGTCCCCCAGACAGTCTAGCTCATTTACTTCCCAATGTATATTATATGTTAGCCCCGCCGGACTCAGGGGCCCCCAGTCTAGCTTGTTTGCTCTACAATGTATAATAAATGGAGGCCCAGCCAGACTCAGGGTCCCCCAGAAAGTCTAGCTCATTTACTTCCTAGTGTATATTATATGGTGGCCCCACCAGACTCAGGGGGCCCCCCAGAAAGTTTTGCCCATAACTTTTTGAAATGGAGGCTCAGCCAGACTCACGCCGGATATCTCACGGTGTGGTATGACATAAAGAGGTGGGAGTGGAGGCGGGGTCAGCATGATGTAGCAACGCGGGATGCTGAAGAAGTGTGTGTGTGGAAACTAATTGTAGAGGAGAATGGACTCTGGAGATCGCCTCGGTAATAGAGAAGGATTAAGGCTCCATAAGGCCCTAGGCAAGGTACCAATCTAGGGCCCCATATTTCTTGATTTGCTGCTTCTAACACCGAGTGCTGCTAGCAGGTTCTGGCATTGTGGGTCTAATGGAAGTGTGAGCAATTGTATGATTCTGGTATCTTTCAACTAAAAGGGTGTCTGACACCAGATGTTAGCTGAGCCTCTGTCTGTGACGCATCACGTGCAGCCAAAGCTCCTCATATTGACATGGGCCCTAGGCAGTAGCCTAGATTGCCATAATGGATGATTTGGCTTTGCTCAGTAGACAGGGAAAGCTACGTGGTGATGAGGTAAGAGACCCAATGAGCGAGAGGATACTTTGCTTGTGATTTGGAGGACTGACATATAAACATATTTATTGCAATGGAGGGAGGGACTGAGGAGTGGCTGCACTTCAGTTGTGTACACCCGGGCGGGAAGTAGCAAAACACCATGTCTCTCTTTCCCCCTTACATTTATTTCCCATAATGTCCTTTTTTAAAGAAGAATAGAAAATGCAGGGAGGAGCAGATGTGGCCTGGATGCAGCTGCACCCCATGTTTGCACAAGTGTAGCAGACTGTGTGGTGTGTATAGTGTAAATATCTATATGTAATCTAGTGTTGAAATGTTAATTAACCCCTAGAGTGCCAGGTGGGTACATTGTACGAGTTTGGACATCTATACCCGCTGTGCCAAGCTCATACAATGTACCCACTAAATACGGTCACTGCATAAGCCGGTATAACCGGCATGCAGTGGCCGCATTTAAAAAAAACAAATAGCCTGGCACTCGTGGGGGGATATGAGGATCACTCCTCATGTCCCCCCTGTTATTGATCTCCCAGCCGATTGCGCTGGGAGATCAATAACGATAGAGGAGAAGCGCAGCTTCTCCTCTCCCGTCTCTCCTACCCGAACTTCCGGGTAGGAGTGGTCGGGACCGGGGGAAGCCTCTCAACGTCATCGGTGACATGGTCACCGATGACGTTAGGGAAGTTTCCTCGGTCCCATTCACTCCTGCCTGGTGGTAGGAGAGAAGGGCAGGAGAGCTTTTGCTCTCCTGCGGTCGCCTTATTGATCTCCCAGCCAATCGGCTGGGAGATCAAAAAATGAGGGGACACCAGGAGGGGTCCTGATGTCCCCCACGAGGTCTGACGTTATATAAAAAAAAAAAAATGAAAAGGCAGAGTAACCCTGTGAGTGCCACAGGGGTCCCCAGCACATTGCTTTGCAATGTGCTGGAGACCCCTGTGGCACTCACAGGGTCACTTCTTTTGGGGGGATTTTTTTTTCAAGACCTCATTGGAGGGATCAGGGGGGTCCTGATGCCCCTCAATGAGGTCTATGATTAAAAAAAAAAAAATTAACCCTGTGTGTGCCACAGGGGGGTCCAATGCACCCCCCCTCCTGCGGCACACACAGGGCTTTTATCATTCCTTTGTTACCAGAGATTGTTGGGGGGCCATCAGGATTGGCTCTGGTTACAAATTAATGATAGAAAAAAATTAACCCTCTCAGTGCCACAAGGATCCAATGCATTGCTTTGCAATGCACTGGAGACCCCTGTGGCACTCACAGGGACACTTATTTTTATAACTTATTTTTTTAAGACCTCATTGGGGGGATCAGGGGGGTCCTAATACCCCTCAATGAGGTCTATAATAAAAAAAGTAAATTAAAAAAAAAATTAACCCTGTGTGTGCTACGGGGGGGGGGGCAATGCAGCCCCCCTTCTGCGGCACATACAGGGCTTTTATCATTACTTCGTTATCAGAGATTGTTGGGGGGGCCATCAGGATTGGTCCCGATGGCCCCCCAACAAGCTCTGATTACAAATTAATGATAGAAAATAATTAACCCTCTGAGTGCCACAAGGATCCAATGCATTGCTTTGCGGCACTCACAGGGTCACTTCTTTTGTGGACATATATTTTTTTTTACTAAAACCTCATTGGGGAGGGATCAGGGGGTCCTGATGACCCTCAATGAGGTCTATAATAATAATAATAATAATAAAAAAAAAAATTAACCCTGTTTGTGCCACTGGGAGGGGGGTTCAATGCAGACCCCCTTCCTGTGGCACACACAGGTCTTTTTATCATTACTTTGTAATCAGAGCTTGTTTGGGGGCCATCTGAATACAAAGTAATGATAAAAAATAACCCTTTGCAATCCACTGGACACCCCTGTGGCACACAAAGGATTCTTTTTTTTATTTTTTTCCCCTTTTATTTTTTATTTAGACCTCAATGTATGGGTTCTGATGCCCCCAACGAGGTCTACACAAAAATATTGGGGGGGAAGCCCCAAAAATGCATGTGCCACTGGGGGGGGGGTCCAACGCAGTGCTCTGCAATGCGTTGGACCCCCTGTGACAGACACACACACTTTTTTTTTCTTCATTATTCTGTTTTTAGACCTTGATGGGGGACACCAGGAATGTTCCTGATACCGCCTCCCCAACGTGGTATGAGTACAAAATAATAATTAAAAAAAACTCTTTGTGTGCAACAGGTGGTCCAACGCATTGCTTTGCAGTGCATTGGGCACCCCTGTGGCATGCACACAAAATGCCTCCAATCCCTCCCTGACGTACCGAATACCCCTGCCTGGTTCCACAGCCAACTGGCAGTCCCATTCCCCAGCCTGTTTCCACTGCCTACTGGTTGACTCAAAGTACCAGTATGCACTAGATTCAGGCTGGAAATCAAACTTTGCATGAGGGGGACACACAGCGCACATTAGTAGTCACAGATCCACCATATACACTATTAGACACTGCATCACCATCACCACCATCCTTGCTCCTCTGATCAAGGCAAGTGACCCCTCATTCAATGCGACAGGTCATCTTCTTTCCAAAATGGTATGGTTTATCTACCTTTTCTTCACTTCTGAAGGTGTTATAGCCATTTTCGTACAAGCAAGTCAAGCTTGAGAAAATGTTAGAAACATCAGAGGTTGTAGTAGGTGTAGTTTTCTACTTCTAGCACCCCCTAAGGTAGGTCAACTCATACCAATGGGGTGTTGTTTGACTCCTAAGAGCACTAGCTAACGAATGCAGTTGAAAATTCCATGGTTTTCACAGAGCTCTATACATTTGAAGGGGCAGAAATGTAAACATATTCAATTTTTTTCCTATATCGCCTTTTCTGGAAAGATTTATGCACACCAGTATTGGGGTAAGAAGCCAAGTGACCCCTCATTAGATGCGGCAGGTTGTCTTCTTTCCAAAATGGTATAGTTTATCTATCTTTTCTTCACTTCTGAAGGTGTTATAGCCATTTCCGTACAGGCAAGTCACTTTTGAGAAAATGTTAGAAACATCAGAGGTCGTAATAGGGGTAGTTTTCTACTTCTAGCACCCCCCAAGGTAGGTCAACTCATACCAATGGGGTGTCATTTGACTCGTAAGAGTACTAGCTAATGAATGCAGTTGAAAATTCCATGGTTTTCACAGAGTTCCATACATTTGAAGGGGCAGAAATGTAAGAAAATGCCTTTTCTTTTTCATTAGAGCCATCTCCTGGAAGCATTTGTGCACACCAGTTTTTTGGTAAGAAGGCAAGTTACCCCTCATTAGATGCGGCAGGTTATCCTCTTTACAAAATGGTATGATTTCTCTACCTTTCCTGCATATCTATAACGGTTATGACACTTTCCGTGCAGACAGATAATTTCAAAAACAAAAGTGTCGGGTTTAGGTAAGTGTTCCTACCACGAACATATTGCATGCTATTCCACACAAATGGGGTAACATTTTTCTCATGTTGGTAGCAGGTACTGAATACAGTAGGAAATGTTATGGTTTTCAAAGATTTTAGTATATTCGAAGTGGTGTAAATGTAAAAAAAAACATGTATTTATTCCTATAGCGACAACTTTTGGAAATAATTAAGCACTTCAGCCAGGGGGTAGAAAGGCAAGTGACCCCTCATGTGATGCGGGTGAATGTCTACTTTCCAAAATGGTATACATTTTATACCTTTCCTTCATGTATCTAAAAGTTATGAACATTTTAGTACAAGCAGCCATTTCCAAAGAAGAAAACAGGTAGGTGTTGTTTTGTGCTTCTGGCACCCCTACGGTATGTCAGCTTATACCAATGGGGTG
Organism: Rhinophrynus dorsalis; assembly: GCA_037306005.1. Classification (NCBI taxonomy): domain Eukaryota; kingdom Metazoa; phylum Chordata; class Amphibia; order Anura; family Rhinophrynidae; genus Rhinophrynus; species Rhinophrynus dorsalis. The sequence goes on along the minus strand of CM074721.1, from coordinate 72,190,261 downwards.
CCATTTTTCTGCTAAGTGCACTAGCTAATGAATACATTTGGAAATGCCATGGTTTTCATAGATTTCAGTACACTTGAAGGGGCAGAAATGTAAGAAAATGCCTTTTTTTTTCATTAGCGCCACCTTCTGGAGGCATTTGTGCACACCAGTCTTGGGGTACCAAGGTAAGTCACCCATCATTAGATGCGTCAGGGTGTCTTCTTTCCAAAATGGTTTGTGTACCCTTTCTTCACTTCTCTAGTTGTTATAACCATTTTTGTACAGACAAGTAATGTTTGAGAAAATGTTTGAAAAATTAGAGGTTGCAATAGGTGTAGTTTTGTTCTTATAGCGCCCCCTGAGGTAGGTTAACTCATACCAGTGAGGTGTCATTTTTCTCCTAAGAGCCCTAGCTAATGAATACAGTTGGAAATGCCATGGTTTTCATAGATTTCAGTACACTTGATGGGGCAGAAATGTAAGAAAATGCCTTTTTTCATTAGCTCCATCTTCTGGAGGCATTTGTGCACTCCAGCCGTGAGGTAACAAGGCAAGTCACCATCATCATTAGATGCGGCAGGGTGTCTTCTTTCCAAAATGGTATGGTTTGTGTACCCTTTCTTCACTTCTGTAGTTGTTATAACCATTTTTGTACAAGCAAGTAATGTTTGAGAAAATGTTCAAAAATTCTGAAGTTGTAGTAAGTGTCGTTTTGGACTTCTAGCGCCCCCAGAGGTAGGTTAACTCATACCAATGAGGTGTCATTTTTCTCCTAAGAGCCCTAGATAATGAATACAGTTGGAAATGCCATGGTTTTCATAGATTTCAGTACATTTGAAGGGGCAGAAATGTAAGAAAATGCATTCTTTTTCCATTAGCGCCACCTTCTGGAGGCAATTGTGCACACTAGGCTTGGGTTAACAAGGCAAGTCACCCATCATTAGATGCGGTAGGTTTGTGTACCCTTTCTTCACTTTTGTAGTTGTTATAACCATTTTTGTACAAGCAAGTAATGTTTGAGAAAATGTTCGAAAATTTTGAAGTTGTAGTAAGTGTAGTTTTGTACTTGTAGCGTCCACTGAGGTAGGTAAACTCATACCGATGGGGTGTCATTTTTCTCCTAAGAGCTCTATCTAATGAATACAGTTGGAAATGCCATGGTTTCCACAGATTTCAGTACATTTGAAGGGGCAGAAATGTAAGAAAATGCATTTTTTTCATTAGCGCCACTTCTGGAGACATTTGTGCACACCAGGCATGGAGTAACAAGGCAAGTCACCCCTCATTAGATGCACCAGGTTGTCTATTTTCCAGAAATATATAGTTTTATATAGTTATTCCACCGTTTTAGGGAAGCTTTACCACAAAAACCCTCGAATGCGCATATTAGTTCATAAAGTTGAAAATGTCATTTTGCACTGCTGGTGATTAGGGCTCTACTCCAGCCATAGATGTAGGTAAAACTATACAAATTTGGTATTTTTTTACTCGGGGGACTCGGGGCTTTTTCAAATACCTGAAACTTTTTCAATCAAGGTAAATGTTTTTGATACATAGTATGTGATTTTAGCAAAATGAGTACATTTTCACTTTTTTGTCATTATGACATCATAGCTTTTTGCACGATGTAAAATTCTCTCTATGTAAGGTACCCCGAGGAAGCTGAATTAGTTCGGGAACAAAACAATATATAGTTTTCCATATGTAACTAAAAGTCCCCAGAGGAAAACACGCCTAAACAGAAGGATAGCAAAAATGTTGAAAAAGTGTCTGGCCTGCAGGGTACAGGAAATGGCCCGAGCCTCTGGCACTGAAGGGGTTAAAGGGATAGTAATACTTCGTTTTATCTTTATTTTATTTTGTTGGCATTAAGAAAACATGAAGAACGATATAAGTCTTATTTCTCAAAGCTTTATGGTTTGAGAGATATTCAGAAGCAAAGTTTCCCATCCGCCCCTTTTACCTAGTGTAAGCCATCTCTTCTCAGATGTGGAATCTGGTTGTAAGACCAGACAGATAACAGAAGGGGACAATCTTCTTCCTATTAGAACAATGAAAGCCCTGCCCCCTTGACAAGTTTTTCAGGTTTTTCCCTTATCTTAATTGAAGATACTTTGTCATTGAATTACTCTTGAACTTCAACTCTGACAGAATTGAAATAACACTCTCCAAAGTCCAAATACTATGATGATTAATTAGAGCTGCTTTTATTATGAAACATTACTATCCCTTTAAGGAGACCTCATACACAATCATCAATAAAAGATAATCTAAAATATTGAAATTATACACAAAAAAATAGGATTTTAGTCTTACCTGTTAAATCCTTTCACTTAGTCCATACAGGTTACTGGTAACTCTGGGAGGCGATCCGCCCCTTTAAGTAGGCAGGAACATTTCTCCAAATGTATGCAGGGGGCGGATCCTCCCCTCCCTCCTCAGCTGCTTCCTAGTCAGCTAACACCAGAATGATTTGAGACCCTACCAACTGACCAGAAATAGGAGAGAAGAAGACTCCTGTGAGCATGCACCGAAGGACTCCCACAAATTGCCACAGGAGAGCCAAGCATGGTCTCTTGACAGGGTGGGAGACCAGTAACCTGTATGGACTAAGTGAAAAGGATTTAACAGGTAAGACTAAAATCCTATTTTCACTGTCGTCCAGTACAGGTTACTGGTAACTCTGGGATGTCCAACCATTGAGTTTCCCTGAGGTGGGAAGGAGGCAAGGACCAGGCACAAGGCCCCCAAAGTCACCAGGACCTCCATGAACCTACCGGACAGAGATCCCAACAAAACAGAAGTGTCAACGGACAAAAACTAGGGGTAAAAACAAACCCCAGGAACTGTTACACAGCACACTGAACTAGAGCCAACAGGGCTCAACAGTAAGGAAGCACTAAGAACTTCAGAAGATAAAATCCTAGACAGGCAAAACTGCCTCCAGGACCTTCCTCCCAAAGCTGGCATCAGCTGAGGCCAGCACATCCACACGGTAGTGCTTCGAGAAGGTGTGCACAGAGGACCAAGTGGCCGCCCGGCACAGCTGATCAGCAGACGCTTGATTCTTGTAGCCCCAATAAGCCCCAATGGACCTAGTGGAATGGACCGTGACCCGAAAGGGAACATGCTTATTCCTTAATTCGTACGCCTTACGAATGGTAGACTTAATCCAAGATGCAATAGTCACTTTGGATGCCGGTCTCCCAGCCCTAGGACCCTCCGGAATGACGAACAGGGCGTCAGACTTCCTGATGGATTCCGTGCGATGCACATAGAACTTGAGACAACGCACAACATCCAACAAATGAAGATCCCTCTCCTTATCAGAAGAGGGGTTAGGGCAGAAAGAGGGCACCACAATCTCCTGATTAATGTGGAACTCAGAAACCACTTTAGGTTAGAACTCCTTAGAACTGCAAAGTACCGCCTTGTCCTTGTGAAACACCAAATAGGGTGGTTTACAGGAGAGAGCTTGTAATTCCTCCACCCAGCGGACTGACACAATAGCCAGAAGAAAAGCCATCTTCCACGACAAAAGACGTAAAGGAATAGTAGCCAAGGACTCAAAGGGAGGACGCTGGAGAACTCCCAAAACCAGATTAAGGTCCCACTGAGGAGCCGGACTCCGAAAACAGGACGCACATGGGCAACGCCCTGGAAGAAGATCTTGACATCAGGAAGGATAGCAGTACGCTCCTGGAAAAAGACAGAAAGCGCCGAAGTCTGAACCTTAAGAGAACTCAGACTGAGTCCCTTATCCACACAGTCCTGCAAAAAGGCCAGGACAGTAGGAAGATGAAAATCGTGAGACAGGTCCCTGTCAGCACACCAAGACACAAAGGTTGACCAGACCCGGTGATAGATCTTGGACAAAACAGGCTTACGAGCACGTAGCATGGTAGACACCACAGCAGAAGAAAACCCCTTCTTCTTCAATATTGAGGATTCAACCTCCAGGCCGTCAAATGGAGACAATGAACATCCTCTTCCACAGATAACCTTGTATCAAAAGATCTGGACGAGAGGGAAGCGGAAAGGGCTCTGCCACAGACAGAGCCAGAAGGTCCGGATACCAGGACTGACAAAGCCAATTCGGGGCAATCAGGATGACCGGACAACGCTCCATCTTCAGCTTCTGGATCACCATGATCAACATTGGAAGGGGAGGGAAGACGTAGGCTAGGGAAAACGCCCAAGGAATCGACATGGCGTCGACCGGCAGAGCCAGTGAGTCTCTCCACCTGGAGCAGAACGTCGGAACCTTCCTGTTGTGTCTGGTTGTCAGTAGCTGAAACACCTCTGGATGGAGTTCCCACTCTCTGCTGTCGACTGTGTGACAACTGAGAAAATCTGCCATGACGTTGTCTACACCTGGAATGTGCACCGCCGAAATGGCGGGAACGTGAACCTCTGCCCAGAACAGAATGGCCTTGACCACTAGCCATGCGGCGAGACTTCTTGTCCCTCCCTGTCTGTTGATGTAAGCCACGGCGGTGGCGTTGTCGGATTCCACTTTGACTGGACAGTCCTCCAGCTGAGACTCCCAATGGCGTAGAGCATGGAAAATCGTCAGAAGTTCCAGAATGTTGATGGGGAGCAGAGACTCCTCCAAAGACCACTTCCCCTGAGTGCTGAAGCGACCCAAGACAGCATCCCAGCCCGAGAGACTGGCGTCCGTCGTGACCTTGGTCCAGTAAGGGATCCGGAAGGATTTCCCCTTCAGGAGATGAGACAGGTCCAACCAGCACTCCAAGCTCAACTCGACGTGAGGAGGAAGAGATACTGACAGCTTCAGATGATCCGGTTGATCCCTGCACGTCTGGATCACAAACCTCTGAAGTTCCCTGGTGTGTGCCATCGCATATGGCACCGCCTCTATTGTGGAGATGAACTTCCCTACCAGCGAAGACAACTTCCGGTCTGTAATCCGATCGAGTGCCAGAATCTTTGAAGCTCGTTGGGCAATTTGATGAGCCACCTCCTCTGGCAGAAACACCATACCCTTCTGAGTGTCGAACAGCAGACCCAGGAAAATGAGACGCTGGGATGGAGTGAAGTCCGACTTGTCCAAATTCACAATCCAACCGTGATGAGTGAGTGCTTGAATGCAGGTCTGGACCTGCTGATGAAGAAATTCCGCAGACTCCGCCTTCAACAGCAAGTCGTCCATGTACGGAGTCACTCTGATGCCATCCCGATGGAGGACAGAGATCAATGCTCCCAGAACTCGTTGGAAAACCTGGGGAGCAGTTGTCAGCCCAAACGGAAGAGCTGAAAACTGAAAATGACCCCTGGCGCAGGCAAACCTCAGATACTGCCTGCTCTCTAGATGAATAGGAATGTGAAGATACGCATCCTGAAGATCCAGAGAAGCAAGAAACTCCCCTGGAGACATGGCAGCAATCACAGTGCACAGAGATTCCTGACGATAGTGAGTCTTCACCACAAAGGAATTGAGATCCTTGAGATCCAAAATAGGAAGACCGCCGCCATCCTTTTTGGTCACCACAAAAAGGTTGGAGTAAAACCCCGAACCCATGTCCACAAGAGGCACTGGCTCCAGGACCTCCTTGTCCAAGAGGTCCTGAATAGCGTTGTCGAACAGACGCAGTTTCTCTGCATCTTGCTGAGAACGAGGGAGATGAAAACGAAAGGGATCTTGTATCCCTCCGAGACCACCTGTAAAACCCATGGGTCCGTCACAGATTCCTCCCAAACCCTGCAAAAGAGGTGGAGGTGTCCCCCCACAGCAGGGTGCGGACCTGGGTTCAGCGAGTCATGCCGAAGCAGTCTTGGAAGTCTTGGGCTTGGAGCCAACCTTGGACTTCCAGGACTGTTTGGGCTTGGAGGAGGGACGCGGATCGGAAGGAACTGTCTTGGTCGTCGAACGCGTCTACGTCTAAAATGAACGAAAGGACAGGTAAAGCTTAGCCGGCAACAACTTCTTAAAGACCAAAGGCAAAAGGGTACTCTTACCCCCAGTAGCCTCGCTAATTAGTTCCTTGAGCTCAGAACCAAACAAGGAAGTACCCTGGAAAGGCAAAGAAAGCAAAATCTTCTTAGATGCAGTGTCAGCAGACCAAATCTTAAGCCAAAGCACACTCCTGGCTAACGCAGAAGAGGGGGAGGCCCTAACCATCATGCGGACAGCATCAAAGGCAGCATCAGAAACATAATTCTGGGCCTCAGAAATATTGGCAATTGCAATTGCTCTGAAACAGGCGCCTCCTGACGGACCACCGTGGTGAGTTGCTCAGTCCAGACCGCAATGGCCCAGTTAACCCACGCCACAGCAAAGGCCGGACGCATAGCAGTGCCAATAGAGGCAAAAATAGACTTGAGGCAAACCTCCAACTTTTTGTCTGTCCAATCCTGTAAAGCAGAAGCATCAGATACACGTAAAGCAGTCGATTTAGACAGTTTAGAAACCGGAACATCCACCTTGGGAGGATGAACCCATTTAGTCAGTTCAGCCTCAGAAAAGGGATAAAGTTTAGCAAACTTTTTTGAGACTGACGAGGACTTGTCAGGATTTTTCCAAGCATCAGAAACCAAACGGTCAAGGGTAGGGTTAGGAGGAAAACAAGTAACAGCTTTGGCCGGTTTCTGAAAAACATCAGTTGGGTCAGAGGGAACCTCTTGACTTAAGGGTAGGTTGAGAGTGGTCAGAACGGCTCTAATTAAGACCTCAGTAAAGAGTTCAGGGTCACATTCAAAGGGGTCTCCAACAGATCTGGAAGACAATAACTGTACCATCCTCAACATCAGAATCTTGCAACAATTCTTCCTCAGAAGAATCAGAGACATCAGGAGCCCACTGTGGTTTAGGCAGGGAGGTCCTGATAGTAGAGGGAGCCTGCCATAACTGCAGTGCACCTGTACCTGAGAGGGAAAGAGTTGAAGAGTGGACCTGAGGTCCCTAGTTGCAGCCTTAAACTCTTTAACCCAAGCTGGCTGTATAGCATGGCTGGAAGGCCATGGGTTGCTGTCAGGACCCTCTGAGCATGCTGGGCATAAATGACCAGAGAATTCCCTAGGCAGCCCTGAATGACAGGAGGAGCAATACGCAATGGGGGATACTGATACCCCAGCCTCCTTAGTCTTAGGTCTAGTCCCAAGCTCCAGTGGTGTAGACATACTCACAGAGTCAAAAATAAACCGCTGTCAAGAAATCACCCAATTTAAGTGTGAAAGATTAAAGATTCACCCCAGAAATGTTAAAAACTAAACTTATCTGGCAAGCGAAGTGTTAATCAATGGAGGAGAGGGAGAGAGTCTGGTCCCTGCGTAGTATACTCGATGAGAATAACTCACAAAATGGCTGCCGCGACGGGAGCCAATCAGAAAAGAGGTGCGAAACAAGCGCTCATGGGAAACGTAGTTTTTCTCAAAAAGTACCCCAAAGCAGTGCCACACCCCCCAAGTCCCCCAACACACTTGAACATGAAACTGGATGAAAGAGCAAGGGAAGACAATCAAAATGAGCCCACTCTGAAGTCGCTATGTGAAGCGGTTCCAGAGATACGTCCCATACAGTGTAAGCCCATAGAGAGTAAAGGAGCAATGGCGGCTATGCGGGAAAAGCGCGCCTTAAAGGCGCGGAACATTAAATTACAGAACATGAACCTCAATAATGAAAAAGTTAAAAACACACAGTAATCGTGTACATGAGGAGAAAGCACTGATACATGAAAAAAAAGTGTAAGCAAACCCACAAAATATAAACAACCCAGCAGATAAAGGGTTAAAATGCCACAAACTGCTCCAAATCTCACAGACATACACAGATATACAGAGACATACATACATAAACACCCAATGAGTGCCGGAGTGCGCAATGAGAACTCCCAAATACAAGCCCAGTTAAGGGACACTGTGGGACAAGTGGACCTTCAGCACTCAAAGGGTGGCTCACCTTTCTGCAGGACTTCTGTCTTCAGGTCACCATGCAAAGAAAGGATTACCTCAGAGGATAGTCCCCCAGGGAAGTAGTTGAAAACAAGTTGTTCCCCCATCAGGGCATAAGGTCCACCAAAAAAATCCTTGGACACTGAGCAAGCCACTTTGGAGAGGGCATTTGTCAGTCATGGTAACCCACCTAATGGTGGTATTCCATATTTGACAGAAAATAATAAAAGACTAAAACTGAAGAGAGATGCTCTCCACCTGGTGTGTACACACCCAGGAACAAATCATTCTGGTGTTAGCTGACTGGGAAGAAGCTGAGTAGGGAGGGGAGGCTCCGCCCCCTGCATACATTTGGAGAAATGTTCCTGCCTACTTAAAGGGGCTTATCACCTCCCAGAGTTACCAGTAACCTGTATTGGACGACAGTGAAAGATAAGAAAATAACATCAGTAAATCCCCATTTTTATTAATTTCATATTCATTTTGCTGTGTATTATTTTAAGATTTTAGGTTATCTTTTGTTGATGATTGTGAGGTCTCCTTAATTACCATTTCAGCGCTGGGTTATATATAGTATAGCAGCAGTAGGTATTTCATACTGCATGTCTCTAAACTGGAGGCATTTCTACCATAAATTCAGAGGGAGAAGTCCTGCTTCTCCAGTGTGTGTTCAAACAGTAATCTCTCTAAGTTGTATCATGTTAAGGGACCCTTGAAGATCAACTGCAGCACCTATGTTTTATAAAGAAACGGTGAACTCATTTTAAAAGTTCCCAGCTAGGAGAACAACTGTACAAATGTATGTTACATGTTATATAGACACCCCACCAGTTTCAGTCACTTTTTCATTGCCCCCCACTGTTGCTGTCTGTCTCAGTCTCTTTCTGTTTCACATTCTTTCTCATGTTACTTTCTCTCCCCAATTTTTGTTCTCTTTCTCTCTCTCTCATTTTCTCATCTTTTATATTCTTGTAATCTCTGTTCTGATCTGTCTGTCAGTCTATTTGCTTCTCTGTCTATCTGCCTCTCCTCGTGTCTGTTAGCCTCTCTGTCTGATTGTGTGTCTTGCTCTCTCTTTCTTTCAGTCTATTTCTGTCTTTGCCTGTCTGTCTACCTGGTTGAGGGTGATTGGAGTGGAGGTTCAACAACAGCTGGACAGCCTCAGTTTGCAAGCCCTGAATTAACCTTTTGTGTACCCCACTGGCTCTCAAAGGGTTAACATTACCCGGACCTTGGCCCGTGTACGTGGGGTTTTACACTAGTTATATATAAAAATTTACACTTATTTTTAGGACTAGTTGGAGTAATAGTCTTTTTTTTTTCTTGGCAGCAGTTATTGCTTTTTTTTTTTTCACCTTCCCCCATCTATCGCCACCATTTTGTATAAGTGTATTTTATTTTTCAGCAGCAATAAAACTGACAATATTTGTTTAAACTTCAGCATATGTGTTTATAAATTACTTTGGAGTTGCTCTAAATCATTTATTCAGTTACACAAAGTGGTGTCAAAAGGTCATGAAATATCCTAAAAATTATCAGCAATGCCCCTCCCACAGCAGCACCACCTGAAACAAAAGTGTCCCTCTTGGGCAATATGAAATGTTGGGAGGTGTGCAGCAGTGTGCCAGTGTTTTGGGTGCAATAATAGAAGGAATATAAGCCCGGGCCTCAGCCAAGGCTCAATACATTGGAAATGAATTTAGATTTGGGCATATTAGACTAACATTGTTTTTAGGAACTATTGGTGGTGAGATTATGTTAATCCCTTAAGGTCCAAGAACGTACATGTACGTCATGGGTCCAACGTGCGATAAGGACCCATGACATACATGTATGTCATGGGTTTCAGGGCTCACTGAGTGGCTGCACACCATTTAGGGAACCCTGACTTGGATTGTTAAAAAAAAAAAAAAATGCTTTGCGGTCCTTAAGTGCCGGCCATGCATGTGCCTGCAGGTCCTTAAGGGGTTAGTCCCCTTGAGTGTCAGATACCAGTAAAACCCATGCATTACCGTGGCACTTAAATGCCATAGGGACTTAAAACTACATGACTTATTGTGGTTTAAATCCTTAGAGTGCATTGTTACTCATGGCTGGTGAAGGGTATAAGTAGCACTGCCACATTTTTGTAAACACAAGGGGTTAATGTTCAGATAGTTGACAAGTTGCAGTGAATCCTATGCAAAGCTCTGTGGTATCCTTTGCCTTACTTCACAGTTTGAATGGGCTGGAGAGATTGCAGAAATGGACTACTGGCGCTGCTAATAATATAGGCAGAATACACTCAATCTTATATTGTGTTGGCAGGGGCTGGGGGAGACGGGGGAAATCACCCCCCCGTCATGGAAAGGGTTAACCTCAGCTGGTTGATAGGGGTGTACCTACAAGGGATGCAGCTGCACCTAGGCCGCCTCCTCACCTCCCAGCATTTTTTTATTATTCTTTAAAACAGGACCCTATGAGAAATTCTAGGGGCTTAACTAAAACACCTAGGTCGTGTCCATGTGAAGTGTTCAGCCACAGCTAACACACAGTATGGGATGACATTGCTAGTTCATGCTTTGTCAGTGAATCAGGGTAGTCGCTAAGTTTAAACTTGGAGTAGCAACAATGAGAATAACTGGACTTCAGAGCACCAAGTACAACATTCTCAGTGACTGCTGAGGGTCACTGGGAAAGCATGAACTTATAGTGCCATCACCACAACTTCTGGCAGCATGGTCACTTGATGGAAGAGTCAAGGAGAATGGTGAGTGATTCTTTCTTCCCCCAGATCAGTTTAACTGTTGCCTTTAGTCCTTGACACCCCTTTGGCAATTAAAAGTATTCATGTGATATATAGAAAATAGCATTCAACGTGTGTTATTAAATCCCAAGGTCAGCTGCCATCACTGTGCTGACTCCACATTTCAGTGAATCCTGAATCACTTGCAGTATCAGCTCACTGGATATGGAATTCTAGTGAATGTCAGCTTGCCCCGAGACAACTGGAAAACACATTGTTACTCCCTGTACTTCAGACAGAGAAAGGGATGTAAATGATTAACCGTTTTAATTCTGTAGGGGTATCTATTTTTACACCTCGCTGTCGCTAAAACGGTTACCCAACTGCACTATAGGGAACACATACAATTTTACAAAAGTTTAATTTATACATAAGGTCCCCCTTATGTATCATTCATATGTATTGTCCTGTAACCCATACAATAGATATGATATGACACCGTATATATAATATACCTATATGGTATATATGTGTCATATCTGCTTTTCATATTTCACACTGCAACATATAGAAAAGTATCATGTAATGAATGTGTTATGTATATAATACACAGGCATTCATTACCTATAAGTTAGCTATGTATCACATCTATGTTGTGCATTACTCCTTATCAGTTGTAGATTCTGTGGTTATCAACAGTGGAAGCTCCATTTCAATTGCAAGCTTTGTGATTGCACTTGAGTAGTTCCATATCAGTTGTAAGCTGGGTGGAGTAATTTTATAGCCACATTTGTAAGCTCCGTGGAATCACTTGTCTAGCACCATTTCAATTATAAGCCCTGCAGTACACTTTTTTATATATATTTAAAGTGGAACTAACACCCCTACAAGATATAGCCTCAATTAGAGGGCTACAATCCGTGATAACTCGCTGTGTAATTATTTTTAAAAAAAAACATGTTATGAAAGAGTAATCCGTTAATTCCAAAAGGTACCTGGTGACGTCTTCCCCCCGGAAAAGCGCATTGCACGTGTCAGCACGGAGCCAATCGGCTCTCTTGTAACTCCTCCCGGCTACAAGAAAACACCTACGTCATCAGCAGAGCCGGATTACAGGCAAGGTGCACAAGGCGCCTGCCTAGGGCCCGGTCAAATGAGGGGGCCCGGTGGAAACCTGTTCCCTCTATCTGTACGCTGGCCTCAAGTAGCTGCGCAAATTAGCAAATACCAGCAGAGCACTTGTATTTGCTATGTGCAGCTGGTGTTGTACTGCCCGGTGTTGTGAACTGATGCCACCTTGAAGCAGTCTACGCAAATTTTAACCCAGAGTGCTGTAACAATGTCTAACAGGTCGGATACCTCTGTCACATGAAGGGTCAAAATAACATGACAACAGCAGAAATAATGCCTTTGTTACCATTATTTACATGCCGCAATGCTGTGTCCACAGCCACTGCCTGACACACCGCAAACATCTGCCTTAAGTAGGACTGCCTGCCCCCGGTGGAGGAAAGCACACGGGAGAGAGGTGGAGCAGCAGGCAGCTGCAACGATGACTTAAGTTTAAAGATATATCGTGCAGTATACTTTCCTCCACCGGGCACAGGAAGTCCTACTTAAGATCGAATTCTGCGGGGTGTCAGGCAGGAGCTGTGGACACAGCATCGCGGCGTGTAAATAATGGTAACAAAGGCATTATTTCTGCTGTTGACATGTTATTTTGACCCTTCACGTGACTGAGAGGTATCCAACCTGCTAGACCTTGTTACAGCACTCTGGGTTATAAAGGACAAAAAGATACAATACTGAATATGCACGGTACTCATGAAAAATGTTTCTCTCTGGCAGGGAGTCAGATGAATTCCTCATGCAGTCTGAGTGAGTGGCATCCTCTCTGGCAGCAAGAGGGTTTCCCCCTGGCAGGGCGTGAACTAGAAGGTTTCCCCCTTGCAGGGCATGAGCTAGAGGGGTTCCCCCTGGCAGGGCATGAGCTATTTGGGTTCATCCGGCAGGGTGTGAGCTAGAGGTGTTCCCCTTGGATGAGTGAGATAGAGGAGTTCCACCTGGCAAAGCATGAGATAGAGGGGTTTCACTTGGCAGTGAGTGAGACAGTGGGATTCCCCTTGCACAGCATGAGACAGAGAGGTTCCCCCTGGCAGAGCATGAGACAGAGGGCTTCCCCCTGGCAGTGAGTGAGACAGAGGGGTCCTCCCTGGCAGTAAGTGAGACAGAGGTTCCACCCGGCAGTGAGTGAGACAGAGGGGTTCTCCCTGGCAGTGAGTGAGTTAAAACACATTGCTTTACGTTGCATTGCAAACCAATGCATTGAGTACCTCTGTCAATCAAAGGGTCAATTTTCAGTTTAGGCACAGTTATTCTACAGGGATATAAAAATATAGGAGACCATTGTTGAAGCCTTTGGAGTGGTGACACGCATTGAGTTTTGGGTCTGAAGGCTAGCTGTGACTTTATATAATATTCTCCTTTTGTTTTCATAATTATTGGATGGATAGGTATATTGTCTTATATTTTTCCACCTGATTTATTCTTTTCTTTCTTCTTTGCATCATACTAAATTAGCACATCATGCACTTTAAATATAATTTCCACTATTAGAGTTTATGGTATGGGGGGCTACTATCTTGGAGGAGGGGGGCCCCAAACTGGTACCTTGCCTAGGGCCCTGTGGAGTGTTAATCCGGCTCTGGTCATCAGCTTTAGATTCTCGGACCAGCAGGACAATCTAAAGCTGATGACGTAGGTGTTTTCGTGTAGCCAGGGGGAGTTACAAGAGAGCCGATCGGCTCCGTGCTGACATGCGCAATGCGCTTTTCCGGGGGAAAGATGAATGAAACACCTTTCAGCAGTGAGAGTACTCTTGTTTTACTCAGGGGGATAAACCCTACAACGTATTTTTTTTTTTTACATTTTAAATATTACTATCCCTTTAAGCCCGCGACATGAGTATCTCATGTCTCCCTTTTCAGCCTGGTGACGTGGTTAACGTGCCATTTAGTAGGTCGCCAACAGTGGGCAACATTTTTAAAGGATACCCTTGTAAGGTTACAAGATCATCCCTTTAACCCTTTGAGTGCCAGAGGGGTACGGAAAGCATTGCTTTGCTATGCGTTTCGTACCCCTCTGGAACTCAAAGGATTAAAACTGGACACATACAAGAATGGCCGCTGCATGCCTGCAGTGATTATTACTGGACTGCAGTGGTTCCCATGTATTCCTGCAGCAGGCATTTTTCATGTGTCCCATTTTAAAGGGATGATCAGACAAACTTAACCATTTACAGCAGCAATTCCCAGCTTCAGTCCTCAGGGGCACAGCAGAAGGTCAGGTTAGATATCCCTAATTAAACACAGACAGCTCAATCACACTGACTGAGAAACTGACCACTCACCTGTGATTAAGCAGGTGATATCTTAACAAACTGACATGTTAGTGTATCTCGAGAAGTAACACTGATAAACACTGAGGGTTAAATGGGACCTTATAATTACACTAATATGTAATGGACATAGATGAAAGATGCACAGCAGTTCATAACCAAAACGGTGCTTAGTGCACTTGGGTTCAAGCTTCAAATTAACCACCTCATGCTTTGGACCAATCTCTCACATCTAAGGAGTTAAAACTAAGTCTCACATCTCCACCCCTTAACTCCTCCTCTTGGTATAAAGTGCTGCACTTCTGCTGGTCCTGGTGTTGGTAGCTGTTAACAGGATGGGGTGGTCTGCTGGAGTTTGTTTAGCAGCAGCTTTGCTAGTGAGCTGTGGCCTGCAATGCTTTGTCTGTGTGGCACAGGAACTCAAAGTGCATAATTCCAGTCTGCTCTGTGGAATCACTGACATGCAGCTATCTCTTCCTTCATTAATTAAAGATACTTTTGTTCTGTCTGCTGTAGGTGAGTGGGTTTAACCACCAGGTTCTCTTTGAATGATAGAGAGGTATGTATTGTAATGATGGGTGCTCCTGGTATTGAACTTGGGGCATTTGGGAATGTTTGGCTCCTGCTGTTCTTTGCAGTTGGGCTAGCCTGTCCTAATTATGAAGAAACTCAAAATTATGGGTTGTAAAGTGTATTTGGCTGCTATATTATTGAGTGCCAGAGAAGATTATCCAATGAACTGATTTGTGATAGGCTTAACAATCTGATGCTTAAAAAAAAAAAAAGGGGGCTAAGTCTGGGGTGTTTTTATTCCCATTACCTCAAAGTGGGTCTCAGCATGCTGGAGAGGTCTCCAATGCTTTGCTGTATAGTTTTAAAACCTAGCATGTAAGGGTTAAAGGCCACTCTAGATCAATGGGTGCTATCTGTCCAAGACACCCATTCTTTTCTAACACAAGGCCCTTCACTAAGCTGGTAGTCCTGGAGCAAGCAAATCCTACATAATTGCTGGAAAGTTTGTAACAATGCAGTCATACGCAGTAGAGACTGCCCGTGATGAGGCTGATACAGAGCGTCTGCTCTGTATCAGCGGCAGCGTGGGCAGTTTCTACTGTGACTGGCTGGCAGTGGCACTATGGCCTGTGTAACAGGCTCTTTAACTCCTTACTCCAGAAAGGGCAAAGCAATTTGGTAAACAGGACTTAACTCTTAATGCTAGGAAGGCATTCAATTAATTGCTCTTGTAAGGTCTGGACCCCTTCAGCATTCAAGAGGTTAAAAGATCCATTTAAGTCTGGGAACTCCCTTAAACCTTATTGTGCAGTTGGCTTGCTGCAGACCTCCCTTCAGCATATCGTGTTGGGCCTTCAGTTGCAATGGTTGGTTGGAGCTGATAGAAGTTGTAGTAAACACCGGGAGGTCTGACAAGTGAGTACACCTGTGCTAACGTACTATGCATTTCTCCTTTCCACTATGCAGTATGAGTGAATCTGGTGCAATCACAGATCAATTGCCCTTTGCACGGTCCTCAAATAACCTTATCAGTACAGGTTTTGAGAATTCTTTCCCCCCACCTCCTGAGAATGCGTAACTAGTGGATGTCTCATTGTGACTTGTATGTAAACGTAGGCAAGGAGAAATAAACCCTGCTGGAAATAATTGAGAAACAATGTACTTTGAATATATTATGAATCTACTGTGGAGTTCATTGAAAGCAAATGTCAACTTGAGTGTTCACATTTTGGCTGTAGTTTGTATATAGAAGAGCAGTTGCCTTGCTCATCAAGCCAAAGAGGTACAAATTAACTCTGGAGATGACAAACCCTTCCATCAGGGAACTTTTCTAACCCTATGGTGTAGATGATGCAATAAAGTATTGTATCTCTGTACTTTGAGGGGTCTTAAGTGTACCCCCCCCCAGTCATGGGCTGCAGTATGTCTCTTTATTGATAATGGTGAATTTTAGCCTGTCAGCTATTCAAAAAATATTAGGTCAAATCAAGTACTGATATTTGACATCTACTCTCGAACTGTACGGTACTGACAAGCTTTGGATTAGGTCTTACTGGCCTAGCACCTTTTTATAGGGGAAAAACACACAGGGATCTACTTGCTGACTAATACAGTTTTACTTGCTGCCTAGCAGTGTGCTGCAGCTGCCTTGTCTTTAAAGAGTTAGCACTTTCCTAAAAGAAAATGCTTCTTAGTGGTATCTGGTGTTAGAACAGGGGTAGTCAACTCAGGCAGGAGCTAACAGTGCATGTGTTCAGGAAATCCCAGCTGGTGTAGTGATTAGTGGCTCTTACTTTAACTGGTCCACCTGTGCTCCTCTAGGGAGATCCTGAAGACAAGCTCTGTTGGCTACTCCTGTTAGTATGTATAATTCCAGTTTAATCTGAACAAATATTAACTGATGGTGGGCAGTTGGAGGATTCTCACTTATTACTATGTAAAACTGTCTTTCCCATTGGATGCATGTCTCCCCCATCTGGAATAATCTGGCTTTTTTTTAGATCTATAAGTCACACTAGTTCTGTATTGGTCTCTTCTGTTCATACTCCTGTGTCAGTTGCCTCTATAAGTTGATCTTATTGAGTGTCTTCCCCTACCCCAGATGAGAAAGGGGAGCTCCACGTTCTGAGCAATAACTCTGCTTGTGGGACCTGGATAGGACAAAATCCTGATGGCTCGGTGGTTGTGGGTGCTGCCTATGATGGATGCTACATAAGCCAGACGGTAAGGAGGGGTTTTTGTATACGTAAGTTTCATATATGGTGTTAAGAACCCCTGACAGAATCTTAAGTTTCCTATTTAAGTCCATAGTGTAGTGCTAACCTTTAACTTCGTGTGTGGAGGAAAAAAGTGGCTGCACTCTGAACAGACTTGTGTCTCCCTGATCTGTCCAAGATTAAACTGGTTTCTCTGCACTTGACTACCTCAGTCTGCCTTTTCTGCATTAAAGGTTTCTAGTATCAATGTGCTTAGTATGGAGCAAATTAAATTCCTGCTAAGGGTCATATGCAGGCGATGATTCTGGAGCAAGCAAATTATTCCAAATAGAATGGAACTTGCTAATTTAGTCTTCTAAAGCCTTAGTTCTAGGTTTAACATAAAGTGGTTAAAAGCTCAATCTAAATCATTAACACTTGTCCACTATATGGTGGTCCTGCCTTGCTCCAGAACTGTAACTTGGTCTTTCTGTATCCAGACACAACTGTTCTGCATTACTTCCAACCTTTAAAGGAGAATGAATGGCACCTAATAAAGCCTTCTCTTACTATGACCAGATGATGTGTAATTAACTTAATGAGCTGATGTGCACAATGCATTTAGTTTCCTCTGCTCCTTACAGGGTTCTGGTCAGTGTGTAATGGACAGTGTGCGCTACTAGAATGTCATGTCTCTGGACATGGCATCCAGAACTGAATGAAGACACTAGATCACAATCCAATATAAACTGGGGGTTTACTGGACAGAAGTGTATGGGTTATTTTAAGTAATTCTGGAAAACAAGAAACAGCTATTGCTGTTCACTTGCAGGCTGAACACCATGTTATGACTATCCTGGCTGAAAACATCCAGATGGGACAGGTTCAATACCATAAGGAGGAGTTAAAGTGTCCACTGATGCCAGGTAACATTCCAAGATCATACACATTTTTCATAAATTTAAGAATCATTTTTTTTTTATCTTGTGTGTACCCCTTGCCAAACTTGTCCACAGCAATGACATCCATGACTACATAGACAGAGGTGATGAGCACACAAAAAAAAACCCCAGTAATTGTTGCAGAAGGTACTTGGAGGGTCTTTGTGGACCTGCCACTTCACTTCTACTCAACTACCTTCTCCCAAAAGACAATATATGGTTGGCATACAATGATACTTAAGTGTGTGTAGTATCATGTCACTCTCTGTATTACACTGAGAGTTTCATTAGCATATACTGCCAATCTATGATCTCTCCAATAAATAAATGTGTAATCTCCTAGGCATCTGGTATCAACATAATAGCAAAGTTTTTTTTAATTGCCTTTTTTAAATATGCAAACTGTCAAGATCCACTTTTTTCCCCTGAGTGGAAAGTATTTATTTAATGCATGTAGTATAAAGGCTAATATACTTGGCACCTAACTGATAATGCTTAAATGTAAATCAAGAGTTGGCTTTGTCTAGAGCTCACTTTGAGACACGCTAACAAACCTAATATTGTATATCAGGTAATCTAGTTTATCGTACATCCTGACCAACTCTCGATTAAGTACTAAACATGTCAGAATCCTCACACCCCCCCCCCCCCCCCAACCAAAATGTGTGTATATAGTAGTCAACAAACTCAGGTGTTCTCATAAAGTGAAATGTATATTAATAAATGGTGAACACGTGTGCATGCTGCCTGTAGGCACTAGAGAAATTATATAATTGAATCTATGGAGTAGATTCTGTACAAAATATGGGCCTAGCTTGAATTTTTTTAAGTCTAAAACGGGTCTACAAGCAAAGCAACCAGATCAACTTTAACTTCCTAAATATCAATTGGTGATTTTCACTGTGAGAATGGACATGGGTAATGGATAATAAATAGAAAATGATCAAAATAAAATCAATGGTTGGGCAAATAGTGATAAATGAACAATACAAGACTAAAATCTACATGTAACAACAGTCCTCTAGTTGTGGAAATGATTAAACTGGAGTCTATTTGCTGCATTTAATTTCAATTAAACCTCTATCACTGGTTCATTTTTCACCTTATTAAATCTTATTTGAAGGTGAAAATAATGGCTAGGATGAAGGGAATGGAACTGATGGATGAATTTAGTCAGGCTGCCCCACTAAAGTTACTGTTCAACTTTTGTTCCAGTCCTTGTTAATTATACATATTTTTCAAGTATCTAGTTTATACTACATTCTACCTGAGCCTGTGCTGCTGTCTTGTCCCTTGTTTCTGTACTCTCCCAGGACTTTTTAGCATGACAAAGCAGACGTACTGATCACCCACATCTCTCCTCTGTCCACTGTCACAAGCCTCCCTGCTATCACTTTTTGTCCAGAATCTATCTTATATTTTTTTATTTTTTTTTAATCTGGTGCTATTAATACTCCTAACATTCAATAGGATGGCATATTTGAATGTTATCTGGTCATCTAACCATATTGCACCATTCCAGTAATTGTGTACTTGGCTTTTATCTTCCTACTAAACTTGGATTGCTTGCACGGTGAAAATGCCATTCAGCCCTTGCCTCAGACACACCCTCAACTGTCATCACCAGACATCCAACATTGCTATGAATCTGCACTGATTGTGTAGTGCACCACCTCCAGAACTTCCAACCCTGGCCAAAAACTACAAATAGATGTAGCGGCCCCCATATCTACAACTAACCCCTCCATATAAACAAAGGGGCTGGCTGTGGGTCATATTATGGCTTTGACTGCCCACCCGTGGAACACTTTCTACGGACACACCAAGTCAGAGCTTAGGCTTAGCCTAGAGGTAGGAAAGAGGCCCTTGGGTTACAGATGGCACTTGGAGGCTTCTCCTGTAGCCCCAGTCTCTTCTCTAGTATAGTAGGAATATTACTTTCCTCAAAGGGTGTGATGAGAAGCAACTTGATACTTCTGACCTCTAGCAGGCAAATATTTTGCCATTGATTTTTAAAGGCAAACCTCTCTAAAACCTTCACCTTTATTGCTTTAGACAATTAAGAAAGTGTACCCTGCTGCAGCTGTATCCACTAGAAGTCCAATTCACTGGAATCTGGTCAAGTAGGTGTAACTTCAGTCTCCAGCTGTTAAGGTAGATGACTTCATATTGGATGCTGTCTTTAACATCTGGAGAGAAACATCGTCACTGACTCCTGCAATCCTGAAATGATCTTACATAGGAAATGGCATAAGTACTTTCTATATGAGTGACTTTTGCTACTCTGGAGCCCCGTGTGTGTGGTTTAGTTTAACATGCTGAACTTTTTAATTAAATGGGAATACCAACTGCTGGCTTAATACCTTGCATCTGTCTCAGACTGTTCCACAGTTAAAAGATGTAAAAGTATCTTGGATCAATTGACAGACTAATGTCCTTTCCTAGCCATGGATGCTCCCAGCCCAAGTGAGTGTGCTGCCATCCAACAAGAGGACAGACTGTCTTGTGCTAACCCACCTGTGTCCAGAGACCTATGTGAAAGACTTGGGTGCTGCTTCAGTTCTACTGATTCTACTCTGCCCTGTTACTTTGGAAATAAAGGCAAGTTATTAAAGATCATTTTATTAACCTTGTACTGTACAGACATTCCAAATGTGTGCTCTAACTCTATAGAGGATGTAATTTTTGCCTTCTACAAAGGACTGTAGACAAAGCCTATCTGGCTCCTTTTGAGCAGATGAACTGCAAGATACTGGACAAAACTGGCTGCACAAACCAACTGCACCACAGGAAACCACAATTTGTGTATTTAATGGGACTCCCAACACCTTGACTTGGAGACCTCTGTATTAATGGAGCTATTTATACTGTCTGTGGTGCAGCTGGCTTATGTCCAACTAAAAGACCTTCTCATTAGACTTTGGACTGTATCACTCTGTACTTGAATTTCCCAATCATGATCTTACATACCTGAAAGGAGAATGTATCAAGTAAAATGTGCCATCTCTGGACTTCTACAGTGACTGCACAGTGCACAGCTGCTAACAATGTCCGGGTTGCCATTTCTAAAGAAGTCACCTCACCTTCCTTGCGCCTGGATTCTGTTCGTGTCCTTGGTGTGGACCAAACATCCTGCCGGGAATTTACCATCTCAAAGACTAACTCATTCATTATGTTCAAGTTTCCTCTGTCCTGTGGGAGCATGAAGCAGGTGAGTATAATGCAACTTGGAATACTGTAAGCAATCACTGGCTCCAGCTGTAGGACACAGCTCCTCATCCCCATTCAGCCAATGGCTGAGGATGGAGTTTTCTCCTACAACTAGAGCAAAAAGCTGCCTATACCTGGTCTAAACAATTGTCTATAATTCCTGAGGCTTATGTACTAAGTATTGGGCAAACTGCACAATCTAGGTCAAATCTAAAATATAATGTATATTCTGGTTCCACAAATGCCAAAGGGGACACTGACAAAGTCTAGTTCTCAATCCTGTGGTATTCACTAAAGTGTCATCTTATCCCTGTTACACTTACAGCTCCATGCCTTCGTCTTTGCAGCACATAATGTTGTAAAAAGTCCTCTGTAAACTGCTAATCTGCACATTTGAAATTTGGCTTAATGAGCCCATGTGGTCTGAGGGTGTAGTTTTGTGGCTATTAACTACATGAAGTAAGTTGCAATAGAATTCACATCCTTGGATGGTGGTGAATTGGGGATCTTGCAATAACTTCTATGCAGTTAGTGGCACTACACTGTAGGGTGTAGTTGTGACAATGGACCTGCACAGGAATCTATAACTGAAGTTCCAGAGGTGTCACTTTGGGATATACTTCTGGCCCTAAAATGATCTACTACAGACTTCACATTGTAAAATGGCAAATAGCTATTCACATGCAGCTGTCCACCAGAACTCTGGTCTGAGCATATATGGATGTTGATGCTTTCACCATTTCCATGTTAACTGAAATATGGTGTCGGGTGAAAAACATAAATCACTGTTAAACCACCTGAATTCAGGTGCCAATCAGCTGGCATGAGGGACAAATGAGTGCTCTTCCTCCTAAAGTTGGTGAATGTCACTGCACAATCTGAATTACCACTTTTCATTGTGGCTCTCACTTGGTACAAATGCTGCTCCTCACATCAGATGTGGGCAAAATAAGTCCTACAGGCTGGACTTGACCCACTGTCCCGTTTGATCCCATCCCACTGGGTGTTCTCCATTTCTGCACCTTGAGGTTCTCTTGTCGTCTTGCTGTTTACAGTAACTAGAGAGGAGACAGTGAATCTGAGCTACCTGCTTTAGTTAACTTGGCCTCTTATCAGTACTTCACTTCTATACTGGAGCCTAATGTAGCTGATGCCCCAATAACTGTCTTCCTGAGATGCACACCTGTCACTACAAAAAAAGGCTTATGCTGAGTAACAAAGGGAGCTGGCTACCCACTGACTCTGCAATAGTTTAATGACAAGGCAGGCACACTAAAATTGAAACTGGAGCTCACTGGCTCAGGTTGTGGGGTTTGGTTGTTTGTGTTCCTCCCTCCTATAACTGAGTGCCATGCCAAATAGTTTCCTACATAGTCCATTCCTCTTCTCAGTCTGCCTTTCTCCTATTATCAAACAGGGTGTGTGAGACTTGTGGAAGATATTCAAGGGTTAACAGGAGACCCAATTAGGTTGGATATCGTCACAAATAAAATTAAATTTGAGAACTTTACACTATATTAGGTATTGATTAAAATAAATCCCCCATATTTGTGCAAAATATTATTAAATACAATATACTTTATATAAAGTGTAAACAATGAGTGACTTACAATAGATACAGTAACTCAAACCAGCACTATCACCATTAGCATTACCAGAAATTAAAGGGTTAACCACACATGGGTATATTCAGAGGTATTAACTAACAAAAATTGAACCCAGCAGCATAGAAAAGGATAATTGATCCTTACAATTAAAATCCAGTTGGCAGCAGCATATATAAATACCCCAGAAAGTGTATAAATTATGCTAATTGAGGTTTAAGGTATGTTGTCAGGTGAGTCAGCTTTAATATTAAGCCAGGTCCTCTGACAATTTCCTTATACCATATATAACTTAACTGGAGTAAAACCCCAGTTTTAGAGCACTATAACTTGCTACCGATTTTCAAATACTGCATACCTTCTGAATAAAACATATATAAATTGCATTTAATATAATCAATAATAGATTATACCAAGCATATACTCAACCAACCTAATGTCTGTATAGACAGCATACCAAACTTCATGCAGCATATATCATACACATGACCATACCAATCCTATATAAAACCTGTATGGTACTTTAAGGGTTAATCCACTTAGAAATGATGCCACACCCAAGATGGCAACTTTTGTCTAGTGAGTTTTAAATTAAACTTCTCGCTATAAAAACTTGGACCCAAAAACATGCCCAAAGAAATCCAAATATATACCTCAAATAGACAAATAGCAGTTGAAGGGTAAATAAACAAATTCAAAGAATTCCCCCAGATCAAATATTAGCTATAATCTTTCTAGGAACACAATTGGCACCTGAAATCAGGTGGTTTAACAGTGATTTATGTTTTTCACCCGACAAAACCTTCAATCACCTTGTGTTTTTAACTGAATATCATGACAACCTGAACTGTGGGGGTGGTACTGAGGACTTGTTTGGGCTGCCTCCTTAGGTCAAAAGGAGACTAGCAGATGGCCTGAACTTCTGGTACAGGTGACTTGGGATGGGTTTATGCAATCCTCTTCTCCTAGAACAAACTTTTGGCACAAATCCAATTCCATGAATAAGCTTGAAGAAAAACTTAAGTAACATTAATGGTAACAACTTTCTAAAGTGGCTGCCAGCCTTCCTCTAAACTAGTGGTTCCAAAATATCTTCCAGGATCCCCAACAAAACTTCCTTAGGACTTCCCTGCTTGAGTACAGATTGAGTTAATCAAGGGCTCAGTCACTTAATTTACCTGTGCATAAGTATGTCCTAAAGACACTGCCTGCTAGGGGTCCTTGAGGATGGGAAGCCGCTACACCTAATCAATAACAGTTAAAATAAAATTACAAACCCCCCCCCCCCATAACAACAAATGGTTATTGCATTTGGTAGGTGACCTTACCTATTCTACTCTAAAGCTTTTTGCATAGGGACTTTGAGTCAGTGCCAGTAAATTCACACTAAAATCATTGTTTCAATATTTATCTCCATTGAGTTCAAGAAAGCTAATTGATGGGTAACAAACCTGATCTTCCCTACCAACAGATGGAAGATGATGTGATACTGTATGAGAACACCTTTGAAGCAAGTAGAGAGATAAGAACATGGAGAGGAAACTCTATCACCAGGGATAGCACAATGAAGTAAGAATTCCTGACTCCCCACTCAATATTTCATGCATACTAGGTGGGTTGTGGGTCAGTAACATGTTGCTATATAATGATCAGTACTTCATCTAAGTAAGGGGTAGTCATTCTTTGGACATCCCAGCTCCTAAATTCTCAGCCAGACACCAGCTGGTCTGGGATGAATGGTATGGTTATCTATAGCTGGAGATCAGACTGACCGAAGTCTGAATTGGAGATACTGACACGTGATTGGGGTTCATAGTAAACATGTGTACTTATAATGCAATAACCTACATATGGTTATGAACTAAGATAAAATAAATGTTTCTTCCCTTGTCCAAACTCTAGGCTGACTGTTCGCTGTAGCTATCCTAGAACTGGTATTGTCCCTCTGTTAAAGGTTGAGGTATTCACACTTCCTCCACCGCTTCCTTTCTCCACTTCTGGGCCTCTTCTTCTGGAGATGAGGATTGCTAGAGGTAATATCTTGGACCTTTGCAATCTAAACTGGTGTAACTGGCTTGTTTCTCAGTCTTGCTATAGGGTTAAAAACGAGAATTTTGCAAGCTGACGACTCTTTAAATGGAAGGGTATCTCTCCCCTTGAATGCTATGTCTCAAACTCCTAGCACTGCATTTTAGTTGCCTAGCATTCAAAGGCCCTCTTAAATCGCTGGCAAAATTTTATTATTCTTGGTTCCAGAGCTGCACTATTTCAGACTATGCCACTTGTGAGAACTACAATAAAAGGTGTACTCTCTACTATTCACATTTCTAAAATCTAGCCTTTCACAAACTGTTAAACTAGCAATGATCATGTAATGAGCTAGAATATTTCTATTATGGCTTGATAAAATAAAAGCCATGGGAGCATTCAGTGCTTCAGTACAGGGGTAGTTAATAGTATCAAAGATGGAGGTCCAAACTTCATCTCTAGTCAACCAAGCTGTGTATGGGATCTCTAATCCCTGTAATAAGACTAGAGGACTACCCCTGCAGCACCTGTGATCACTCTCATGGCAAGATTTGACATGACCCAATAAACACATGCAATTTTTGGAGAATAAACTGCACTAGGAGGGTCAAACTTTCCCACTGACTTAATAACCTATGCTAGAGGTCTCAATACACTGCAATGTGTTACAGACCCCTCCTGCATTCAAGGAGTTGTGTTCATTTTTTTTCTCTTTGTAATCAATCTGCCAAATCTTACTTCTATGGTGCAGTTGTTTGCTCCAGAATTGCACATTTTTGGTTTTCTAATCTTGCAGACAGTGAATACAACTCCTATTATGGGGATGGAGATTACCCAGTGGTCAAAGTGCTCAGAGACCCTGTGTTTTTGGAGGTCAGAATCCTGCAAAGGACAGATCCAAGCTTGATCTTGGTATTAAACCAGTGCTGGGCCACCCCCTCTCTTTCTTCAACCCAGACTCCTCAGTGGCCTGTCTTGGAGGACCGGTAAGTGTGACTCTACAATATAATAAAATAAGTAATTAAATGCAAGCTACTTGGAACTGGATTCAAGATCAAAATTTTTAACCCTTACTCCTAAACTGAGTCTTGCCATTTGCAATCAGATCCCAGAATCTTTCACATGTCTTTCCTCCAGGTGTCCCTACACAGGAGACAACTACCTCACTCGGCTGATCCCAGTCCCCGATTCTGCTCAAAATGTGAATTTTCCTTCCCACTACAAACGATTCTCAATCAGCACTTTCACTTTTGTGGATGAAAGAACCCAGCTTTCTCTTGGCGGATTGGTAACTATAAAAACAGTTGCCTGAGTGGTGGCGGGATGTGTTTTGGGTTTTTTTTAGCATATGAAACATCACCGGTACCAAAACTGGCATGTATCCAGTTAAGTAGTCATACTTTGTACATTTATTTTGGTTAAAATGAAACAGGAATTTGATATATTCATGTGTGAATCAAGTCACAGGTCCAAATTAAAACTGCTCTCAAACTCTGCCTACTGACACAAATGTACAAAATACTGGGGTGAGACAAAGTACCATATAGGACAAACATCCCCATTCTTAAATGGCACTTTTAAATGTTTAAAATACAAAGTCACTCACATGCTGACTAAAGTCTCAATCTCTAGCATTAAGGGTCTGAAATGCCTATTTGAATAGTGTTTCTGGTGCTCTTGTCTAAGTTACTCAGTGTAGTAACATCTGGATTCTCTGTACTAAATGTATTTAACCGATCTTGTAAACCGGCTGTGTCACTACTTGTTGTCTGCAGGTCTACTTCCACTGCAGTGCTTCTGTGTGCGTCCCGTCTGCCTCTGAGTCCTGCATGGCTCGATGTGCAAAAAGGAAAAGTAAGTTTTACAATTAAAAAAAAAAAAACAAACATACAGATCTGGCTACGGAATGGTACTCTACATTAAGTAGATGAAGCCTCATAAAAGTTCCACCCAGTCCATTTGAAGTGTCTCTTGTTTTCCTTGCTGGAGCTAGTGTCTCACTGAATGTTTGCATACCTAAAATCTGTCTTCTAGTTTCCAGGCTGACCTAGCCATTGAGAATTCTTGTAGTCATATCTATATCCGCTGAACTAATGTAAGATTGTCTGTCAATGGGTATGTATGCCCTCAGGCCAGAGGTGGGTAATGTCTGGTTCTCCAGGTGTCATAAGCTAAAATCCCATAATCTTCAACCAGACAACAGATGGCTAAGTTGTACTAACCAAAAGCTAGTGAGCCAAAGGCTGCCTACCCATGCACTAAGCATTAATCTTTCTATTAGGGAGAATGATGGAGACATTGGTGTCTGAGGATCTTATGAGGAACCTTGTCACATCGAATGGTCCAGTTTATTTCACTGGTGACAGAAAGAAAAGCTCCATACATATCAAAGGTAATGTCTTATCAGATTTTGATGGAGACAAGCTTACACCTAGTTTCTATTTCAAGCAAATCTAACTTTTTCTAACTTTCTACTTCTGACAGGTGATGGCATGTTTGATCATTCGATCATGGAATGGGTCAGAGGAGCAGCAGCTGCAGGAGGGATTCTGGTTGTTGTACTTGCTGTCATGGCTCTTTGGAAGTATCGGCAGAATAAGCGGACTACTGTAAAATTTTAAATAAACTAACATTTCTCACAAATTGGCTTACTGCTAGCTTTAAATGTGCATACAGTTCAAATACAAAAGCACACACAAGAATAAAAGGTTTCTATTAACTTTGCCTATTTAAAATGGTAATTGAGTGAAGTCCTGGATCTGTTTTCCAGTGCTTTCAATCAGGTAATGTAGATGTATGCAGGGATAGTGTTGCCCGGTTTCACTGGCTGACAAATCTTTAGAAACAGATTGGAGGCATTGGGGTAGTAGGACTATGAAGGCATAAGCAACCTTAACCTGTATTTGTAGAATATAAAGGTTAAAGTCAAAACTTCCATTCTGATCCACAGATGGGGTGTGGGAATGTACTAAAGACCAATAAGGTGCCAGGCTAGTTATTTCTTTTGCATTTTGACATTATGTTCTGAGCTGTAGTTCCTATAACATCCATGCTTATAAAATACAAATATATAGATATGGCCATGAATGTGCCATGCCTTTGTCCATTTTAGGATTTTTCACAGGCTGATTTCAACAATGGCTCACTTGAATATTGCTGTTTAATGAGACATTGCCATTCATGTGGGTGTGCTCATTAATGTGGCACATTGCCACATGCACCAAGCTTCAATAGATGCTTATGCTGTTGGTTCAGTCCCAATGTTGCCAACCGTAGGATGGCAACTTTAATATTACTGTGTCACGCCTCATCTTCGTCCCGGAGCGCTCCTATATAAGCCTAGTAATCCTCACCTGCGCTGCCCAATTATTCTGCTCTGCTGTTTGTTCCAGATCCTCTCTGCTTCTGGGTTGGACTTTCAGCAAATCTCCTTCCGGCAGGCGGTTTTGGGTTAAGGGGCCTCGGTTCTGTTTGGGTGTGGTCTTACCTCCTCCTGGTATCCCTCTCCTTTCTTAGAGGGGGCTTCCAGGAATTCCACTGCAGTGTGGTCTTCCACTTGCTCTCCCCTCCATAGACCAAGGTGGGCTACCCACTGCCTTTGCACCCACGTCATCAGTCTTTCCCAGGTGGCTGTCGCTGGTGGACTGGCACATCCCTAATCAGTAATAGCGCCGGCTACAGCCTCCTCTGCAATCCGGGGTCCAGGGACTATTATCCTCTGACCTCACCAGTTTCATGACTCGAGCCGGTGACATACTGTGGACAGTCTTGCTGCTAAAGAGCAGCTCACAGAAGCCTTTCTGTGACATAGGGATATTCACTGCCACAGGGTGAGTGACAAGGGTTGTTACAACATTAGAATCTGCCACTGCCCCTTCGAACACTGATTCCACACTAGGAAATGTGCAAATGTTCTCCTGATAAACTGAAGGATTGCAGTGGCTAGGACTGCTTGAAAATTGGATTTCAAACCGTTCATTAATTACTACACATCACTGTTTTAAATGAGAAAGTGGAAGAGCATGCCACTCCAATGTAGAAACTGGGGTGCTCACTTGCTCGTATAGCTTGTTATGTAATATGTACATTAATCAATATCAGATCTACATTTATCTTGATCACTCACTGCCATAAATGTTTTGGATATACAACTATTAAACTTCATATCATGTGTTAATGACATCGGCCTGTTTGAATGCTACCTCCTTTTCAGTATTAGATTGCTGTTCTCCATAGCAATGCTTACTTACTCAGCTGTGTCACTTCATGATGGCCTGTGAGTCTTAAAGATACTATTTAACTTTCTCAGTTGGTCGAGCAGTGCTCTGAGTGTTTGCTGATCTCAATGTTGTAACCCTTTAACTGTTACAGGGGTATGTAATTCACATACTGAAAGGGCTAGTGATCCTGTTTGTGATGCTGAAGCAAGAGTACATACTCTCCCCCCCCCCCCACCCTTGCCCACAGTGGGGGGGGCAGCAGAGAGGAGGCACTTAGACTTTAAGGTTGTTGTACTGCTGGTGAAGTGTAAGGGAGGACATGGCTTACACTACCAGGAATAGGACAACCTTGCAAGCTAATGAGTAAGTTCCACTCAAGTGGCAGTATTGCCATGTTTGCCAGGTGCATGGCCCCTCAGTGTTTCTCCCCCAGGCTGTACTGTTTCCAGCTTACTATGGAGAGCTATAGACCACCACTTTATCTGTGACATAGAGTGTATTTCTAATTGCCTATAGGACTCCTGGTTCCTTTTTAACAGTCTGAGCTGTAATGATGTCTGAATTATTAGCAGTGAGATGATAGGCCCTTCAAAAGAAGAGTAAAGTGTTCCGCCACAGGATAAAGTCTAGTGCTTATGCGACAGACTTCTAGTCCCTAAAACAGTAGTGGGGAAATCTCAGGACTTAAACGGCTTGGGACTAGCCTCTCCAGCAACTGGCTAATGATGGGGAATTATAGTGCTGTTGCTGAAAAAATGCTCTGCAATGGGAAGACTAATTTTTCTATAAAATTGTCTGAGATCCTAGTCTTAAATAACATAGGAACTGGCCTACTGCCACCTTTAACTTGGGGCCAGTTACTTGTATCACAGGAGGACCCTGAATTAAAATGTTTGAACCTCCCAGCTGTTGGACTAGAACTACATAATTCCCTTCTATCAGATCAGCCAGCGGTCAACAACATCTGAAGATAGACTACCTCTTTCATAATCAAAAGTCCTTAACGAGAGGTGGATCACTAAACCGTGTTTCCACAGGCTCAGATTTGAAAGATTCACTAATTGCTCTGGTAGGGACCTGCTCTGTTAAGTGTACTTGAGGATTGCAATCAAAATTCTGCTTTTAATATCTGGGATAGGTGCCCTTGTAAATTGTCAGAATAGGGTTACTTTCTCTAACATGCTATTGCCATCCTGTTTTGACATGTACTATCAAGATGATTAACGGAGTCTAGTAACATGTGATAAAACACATTGGTGACAGTCTTTTGTGATTTAGCCTCCCTGTACATTACTAGTCCACATAAGGGACTAAAAGCAATGAAATCAGGAAGATACACTACCATCCATACAAAGAGGTTCTTGCAGGATGCATTTGGGCTTTTATCTTTCTGCAGTGCCTTATTTTTGGGTTGCATGACAGTGTTGGTTCTTTATATACACATAGAGATCTAGGCTTTGTGTGTGTATATATTAAAAAAAAAAAAAGGCATTTTAAGGCTTTATTTTTTTTAAATAGAGGTGCCGTTACAGAGCAAACCAACACATATAGGAAATTAAAATTCCTATTGATTTTGAAACTGTAACCTCTTCAGTGCTAGATGTTTAACACTGCTTTGCATTACGATTTCCTCTTGGGTCTTCCTACAACTTTAGGACATTACTATTTTGGCTTAGGTTTTTTTTTTTTCCCTGAAAGGATACCTCCTACACAGCAAGGAATCTTATAATCTATTGGATTCCTATTTTATAAGGCACACACCTGAGCCTGCTGCACAAGAAAAGGGGAACAAGTCTGGAACAAAACATTTGCAAGTGTTCCCTTTATCAGACTATGCCTCTTAGCCCTGTGAATGACAGAGGTCTCCAATGGACTGTTCTTAATGTGTTGGAGACTACTAGCATTTAACAGATTAAGACTTAATTGGCGTAACGTTTCCCTATGGTACAAACAAACAGCCTCACTTTGCCTGACTAGATCCACCCTACTCTGCATTCAGCTGGTGTAATTTTCTCAGCCGTGGTTTAAACAAACCCAACCTATACCATATGCATCTAGTCAATCTATCTTATTTACTAACTGAGGTCTAAAATCTAGTTATATTTGAACCATGTGTAATTTTATATTCCTGGCCAAAGGGATGCTTTAATGAAGAGAAATGAGGATTATTCTGCACAATCTCTATGAAGTGAAAGGGTTTGCTTATTTTCTCCCCCAACACACATGAGCTATCCTGTCTGTTCTGGGCATGATAATCACATATACACAACCTGTGAACATATGAGCGGGAACTCCTTTTATGTTGCTCATCGTGTGTGTGTGTATATGTATGTATGTATATATATATATATATATATATACACCCCCCATATTTCATTTCTCACCATGCGAGCTATATCAGTTTAGACCTGGAGTAAATTGTGTCATGTGAGAAGGAAGCCACATGTGGCCCATCAAGCGTCTGGATCAACTTGCCAATGGCCCAGTGGGGAAGCCTGACACTGTTTGTGATATTTAGTTGTGTTGCTTGCAAATTTTATTAATAAAATGTGCTATCTGCCTCCAATCTCCCTGGATCTTATATGCATCAAGTATGTTTTATATATTAACTTTCACTTCTACAATGACAATAGACAGAGGGGTAGATGTACCAATCCTCTATAACTTTGTGCAGAATTTCTCACCTGACTACTGTTTATGAGTGATTGAAACCTCACCAAACACAAACCTAGCGTGCTCTCTCTTGACAGAGATACACTGCCGTTCAAAGTGTTGGGGTCACTTAGAAATCTCCTTGTTTATGTTATGGGAGCATGGTACGGAAGCAGTGCCCATCAAACCAATACAAATTGTGGGAGGTGCTTCAGGAAGCATGGGGTGAACTCTCATCGCATTACCTGAACAAACTGACAACAAGACTGCCAAAGGTCTGCAAGGCTGTATCTGCTGCAAATGGAGGATTCTTCAACGAAATCAAAGTTTGGAGGACCCTTTTTTACATTAAAAATCATTATTTCTAACCTTGCTAACATCTTGACTGTATTTCTTATTCATTTTGCAACTCATTTGATGGAAAACTTTTCTAAGTGACCCCAAACTTTTGATCGGTATTGTATATGTGTGTGTGTGTGTATATATATAGACGTACACACAAATGATGATGATGTCCATATCCAGAAAACTTCAAGACTATATGAGTAAGAGAATTAATAAATTAGGAGAAAATCAACTGAGTATACCAGCTATAAAACAATGGGAACAAGATTTGCAAGTCAAAATCAATTATACCTATTGGACTCAAGCATTAAAACATCTAAAGTCAGGAATTCACTTCCTTAATCTAGTCGAAATGCAGTACAAGTTAATAAATAGATGGCATTTTGTACCATCAAGACTACATAAAATGTTTAATTCGATCTCCCACTGTTGGAGATGTAATGCTCCATATGCAGACTATGTACATATCTGGTGGTCATACTCTCAAATCCAGCTATTATGGAAGGACATAATAGGATGTATAAATAGGATTTTAAACTCCTCTTTGGATTTTTATCCAATTCAAGTTCTGTTTCACTTATCCCTGCCCGAGATAGGAAAAATAAAAAGGTTAGTGATCATATATATATTTTAATTGCTACTAAATTAGAAGTAGCCAAATGTTGGAAGATGATGGATATTCTCCCAAATTGTGCTGCTATTAAGCAAAATTGTCTATATCAATTTAAAATGGAACAAAAATGGGCTCCTGGAGTATGGTAAAAAAAAAAGGGATTGTTTGAGACCTGGCAGAAAGTGATAGATGCGCTCACCATATTATATTGACTCACGCATTTAGGACCTGTCTAATCCCCATTCATGAGGTGGTGTTTGTTCTATATTGTTTTGTATGTCTCTTTTTATGTATATACTACTTAATGTCTGTACATGAAAGATGTGTTTTTGGTATACATACGTATTTTATATTTAATAGTATATTAAAGAAGAAGAAAAAAAATAATAATTTAGAAGAAAATCTATACGAATAAAAGAGGTCAAGTGATACACGTTCTGCGGCTCTGACACACACACACACACACACACACACTGTTTTTAAACATTTTGCATTGCCAATTCCTTCACCCCCTTTAAAACAATACTTGACATGTAAGGTTTTCCACTAACAACTTGGTTGCTAGAGATGGTTTTGCAAAAACATTGGCGATGTCTATAGCATGCAAGGTGTTAAAATCCAAAAGTGTATGGTGAAGAACAAAGGTATTGCCTACCTTTGGCTCTCTACCTATTAGAGACCACCCCTCCCATCGTTCCCAGACAGATGTTTGGGGGTGATGGGAGTTGTAGTCTTCAGTAGATGTAGAGCCATAGGCTCCCTACCCTGATACAGCGCAAAAGGGAGATGGTGTCAAATGATGTCAAGCTTCTGATTTACCATTCTAGAGCCCAACCACACAGGTTCTCTACTCTCCACTCTCTGATGATTCACTGTGACTTCTGACAGGAAGTGCTATTGTACACACACCATGTACTGTGACTTCTGATAGGAAGTGCTATTGTACACACACCATGTACTGGGGCTTCTGATAGGAAGTGCTATTGCACACACACCATGTACTGGGGCTTCTGATAGGAAGTGCTATTGTACAAATACCTGGCAATGGGCTTTTTAATATGATGTTCTATTGTACACAAACCTGGCACTGTGGCTTCTGCTATGAGGTGCTATTATACAGTACACACACCAGGTACTTTGACATCTTATATGAAGTGTTACTGTATACGCACCAGTTAACGTGGTTTCTGATTTGAAAAGCTAATTCATGCACACCAGGTACTTTGGCTTCTTGTATGAAGTGTTATTGTATACACGCCAGTTAATGTGGCTTCTGATATGAAGTGCTATTGTACTCACAGCAGTTAAAGCAGATTATTTTGTGAAGTACTACTGGATTTTGATATGAAATACTAATGAACACACAAAAGGGACTGTTGTGTCTGATACAACGTGCTATTGTACATATAACAGGGACTGTGGCTTCTGATAGCAAGTGCTGTTGCGCACACACTCGCGCACAAACAGTACTGTGACACCTGCTATGAAGGGTATCCTATTCAAATGATGTCACCTACTTGTCAACCCATGACGCCTGTGTTAAAAGGGCAACATCAGAATGTAGCCTGCTTAAAGGTCACCCTGCTATGTAGGCCATAGGTGACAACACTTCCATAATAAACCATATGAAGTGCACTTGTACCAACTGCAGCATTGAATATGGAGTGCTATTGCATTCACATAGAGTACTGAGGCTTCTAATATGAATTGCTCCTGTATACACACCGAGGACTGTGGGTTCTGATTTAAAGTGCTATTGGACACACAAAAGGTACTGTGGTGCCTGATGTGCTTATGTATACACGCCAGATACAGTGGCTTCTAATATGAAGTGCTATTACACCCACCCACCGACTCACCAGGTACTGTGTCCAGGACTGCCATCAAGGGGAAACAGGAGTGGGGTTGTTGTGTCAGATATAGATTACAAGGGGGGGCCTAGGAACAGTAATGTGACATACATGAGTCTGGTGACACAGACAGATTAGGTCTGTAATCAATAGCAAAGACCTATAGAGCAAACTGAGAATATGCTTCCATGATTGCTTTTATGTGATTACAGGATTGATAAAACTAGCCACCACTCTTGCTCTAAACAGGTTAAGACCTGTCTCTCCTTGTCTTTCCTTCCATTTCTGTCTTGCATTGCTCTACTTCCTTCTGTACTCCCTCAAGACACAGGGGCTGCTACCCTTAAGGAGAATCTGTAGTCAGTCTACATACATCAAAATATTTAATCATTCCACATTGTCACCATCTCTAGGCCAATATCTTTCAATATTTACATCAACTTGCAGTACACTGTGGAACACATTAAGAGAGGAGCAAGCTGTGCAACAAAGATAAAATCAAGCAGATTATTTTCTCAGCCAGCTTCTTTACCTCCTTAGTACACTGTAAGTAAATGAACAAAGCTCTGGGTCCTTAGATATCACAAATTCAGCATCCTCCTAAGACCTGAATATGTTAATTATTAATATCATTGGAAGTGCCTCTAAATTAAAGATGGGTGAAAGTTGGGTGAATGGTTTTCCTCAAATACACCCCAAATTCCGTGTGACTGATTGGAAAGGTACAGGAATCAGTGATCTAAGTTTCTTCCTGATCTGGCTGTTATATCTGCATCAGGGGAGTCTGGAGGTTTGAGAAGAGAGAGCAAAGGAGAATTATCCCAAATACCTCAACATTCTGTGTGACCGACTGGGAACACAGGCAGAGGTGATCCAAGTTTCTTCCTGATCTGGCTGTGTCTTTATGTTAATGGAGTCTGAGGAAAGAAGTAGTTGAACAGGGAGAGTTAATTAAAATAAATACAATTTTGAAAACAAATTCACAGGTTACATAAACAGGGACCCAGATGTGAGCTGTGATTGAGGCAGACAGATACTAGACGAGATATGAAGGCCAAGGCAAGACATCACACACAATCAGTTCTATTGTGCACTTTATTTTAAAAACACAGCAGTTGAGTAATGTCAAGCAAACGCACAAGGGGAAGGGGAGGATGAAAGGATTAAGAGCATTGCAGGGATGTGTGAGTAAAGTTGTAATTCAAAACATGACTGCAACCACCAAAAAATTCACCAGCACCAGTACTATTTATTAGCCATCTAAAACACTGAAGACGATGAGTCACATTATAATGTTGACAGTGTAGGCCAAGAAGGTGTAGCAGCTCAACCAACTGCTGCATCTGACAGTGAGACAAACCAGCACAAAAACACCTGTGGTGAAACTAATAGCGAAACTTGTGAAAATCCCTCAAAGGGGAAAAGTAAAAAAAAATTGTCTGAGACCTCTAAATGCCTAGAAGAATATAAAAGTAGTGGGGAAGAAGTAGCAGGTGATGCGGAGGATGACCTGATGATGGTAATGTAGATCTAGAATATATCCTTCCAGCCTTCTCCTCTTCTTCAGACACAGATGAAGTTGAGAGTGAGAGAGATGATGACATGTACAGAAAGTTTGCTTAAAGGCAAAGGTTCAATCTTCTACCACTGAAAAGTTAGCACTGTGCCTGTCTATAAACTGTCTGAAAAAACAAATGGAAAGTCTGACCCGGAACAAGCAAAGAAGGCAAAAAAAATATTGTCACTGCTTCCAAGTCCCACTCACCTACACATACTACTAATGTTGACTAACCAGTAATAACACAGGTTATCAACATCAACAATCTTAGCTATGATGAGTGCCTCTGGCTGTTGGAAGTTCAGCACCAGTGACACCTAGTATTAGTACAATCGCAGCAACATCTAGCCCCAGAAGTAGTAGCAGCCACTTAGGAACCCCGCAGAATATGAAGTCAACAGTACTGAGATACTTTGCTTACGATCCAAAAGCCAATCATGTTGATATCTGTTGTGTCACGGTTTGTTATGACTCTCAGACACAGAGTTAAGATAAAAACACAACTTTATTGAAAAGTTTAAAGGGAACCCTTGCGGGTAGCATTCACATTTGACATTTAAACACAATACACAATAATAGAGCTTAGTGGTAACAGAATGTAGGACAGGCTCTACCAGCCTTGCCAATACCGGGTAAGGCAACCATAGGTTGGTACAGGATGGAATTGGTTCTACTGGCCTTACCAATATACCGGGCAAGGCAGCCTGGGAGGCTAGTATCACGAGGAGAAAAAGGCTCTACTGGTCCTGCTAATATACCGAGCAGGACAGCCTTGAGACTGGTACAACGGGTAGTGAGGCTCTACCGGCCCTGCCAATATACCGGGCAAGGCAGCCTTGAGACTGGTACGATGAGTATAGAGGCTCTACCGGCCTTGCCAATACTGGGTAAGGCAACCTTAGACTGCATAGGATAGGATAGGTTCTACTGGCCTTACCAATATACCGGGCAAGGCAGCCTTAGACTGCAAGACTGGAACATAGGCAAAGATGACCTCAGCGACTGAGATGTAACAACCAGTCGCATATAATGGACAACAGAGGCATGCTGGGCTGTCAAGCTGTAATAAGCTCCAAACGCAACAATGGAGCGAACCAGTACCAGCGTACGGGAGTGACAACCTCTACTGGTGCAACAAGCAGTCGGTTTACATGGAGTGAACCAGTACCCACGTACTGGAGTGATATAACCTCTACCGGTGCAACAAGCAGTCAGTGTACATGAAGCGAACCAGTACCCGTGTACTGGAGGAACACAATCTCTACTGGTGCTAACTGGGCACAACAAGCCACCAGTGCGAATGGAGCGAACCAGTACCCGCGTACTGGAGAGACACAAACACCACCGGTGCTGTCTAGGACTGAACAAGCAGCCGGTTCAATATGGAGCGAACCAGTACCCGCGTACTGGAGTGACAGAATCTCTACCGGTGCTGTTAGGACTGAACAAGCAGCCGGTTTACATGGAGCGAACCAGTACCCGCGTACTGGTGTGCACCTTCAAGAGAGTGAAAATGTCGCCCAAGCGACAGGAGGAGAGAGAGACACTCTGCAGGCAATCCAGGAGCAGGAACACAGCCGGTCAAGACAGGAACTGAATCACCATAGCAGGCAACCGGATCAGGAACGGCAGCAGGAACAGCAGCAGGAACAGCACCCCCAACCGGATCAGGAACGGAAGCTGGAACCGAGGAAGCTGTCAGGCAGGAACTCAGGTGATCACAGGAGAGCAAATTGGTAACACGGCCCAGGAAGATCAGGAACACAATGCAGGTGCAGGCGACATAGAGACAACACGAAAGGGCAACCAAAGGGTGCCCAAGCTCAGTCTAAATAGGCAATACAGGGCGGGCTGCAGGCAGGCAGCCAATGGAAAGTCCCTTCATGTAACTGACAGAGAAAGGCAGCAATCACGGGCACAGTGATATGTTGTTTGTGTAAAAAGCATGTGAGCAG
The DNA here is from genome assembly GCA_037306005.1 of Rhinophrynus dorsalis. Classification (NCBI taxonomy): domain Eukaryota; kingdom Metazoa; phylum Chordata; class Amphibia; order Anura; family Rhinophrynidae; genus Rhinophrynus; species Rhinophrynus dorsalis. The sequence continues at coordinate 72,152,565 of CM074721.1, read as the reverse complement.
GGGGAAAGTATGCTCACACCTAGGTACCCCCTCAATGAGATCCCACCTGAAGCACAACCACAGGTCTGACTGGGAGACGCACCATTAACAGGTCAGAGGGTCCACAACTAGCAGTAGCAGAAGCACTCCTAAAAGTTCCCAGGGCTGTGGGGTATATAATACAAGTGCTATTGATGTGTCAGACAGTGTGTGTCAAGAATTCCTGCTCCTGCTGAAGAGGCGTATGACTCTGAATTCGTTTTTGGAGATGGCAAGAGTCATAGACTGCCCACACATACCCCCACCACCCCACCACTTCCACAAATCGTGTTGTTACTGCAAAAAAGTTACATAGTTCTTCCACTGTGTACTGCCACCCCACACTTACTAAGCTGCTAGAAAGAAGTCAAAACCTGCACATAAATAATCCAAAAATATGCCTGTGGAATAGTAAACTTGGTAAAATGTTGGCAGTTGACATGCTGCCCCTTTCTTTTGCTGAAAACCGAGACTTTGAATAACTGATATGTGTTACATCCTGCTGGAATATTCCAAGCCCAGTTATTTTTCAACAATGGTTGTGCTAGTGTTACACAAACAGGAAACCAGTGTTGTGGGCAAAGGCACTCAGCCTGCTAACATTTTTTTCAAGGCATATGTTGATGTATGACTCACAACGTTTACTTTCACCTGTTTATTTCTCCACTTCAGCCGTCAGAAGAAGTAGCATTGCAGTGGTAAATGTTGCAGTCATAGAAAACATAGGTGAAAAATGGCAATGTTCTAGCAGGGAAATGTATTGGCAGTGGAGAAAAGACCAAAATGTTATGCATTTTCTATGGTCAAGGAATTTTTGCAGAAAAAGTGTGAAGTTGTTGTTTTTCTGAGAAAATTCCACCCATCCCTAATCTTGATGTGCAGCTGCATGGACAAGTAAAAACCCAACAACCCACTACTGCACCTATTATCAAAATTTGATGTGGAAGCATGGAGAAACTTTGTTATAGACCACTTCAACCTTCTAGATATAAGGTACTTTTCCATCAACCCTTGCCATTCTCTTTTATTTTCTCTCAGCTCTCAACCTTGTTGTACCACTTCCCTCCTGCCTTTCTCTACCAGGTTATTTACCTCTCTCATCAGTCTCCCCTCTGACTAATTCAACTTTGAACAGTTTTAGTATTACCCAATACTTTCAGCACCCCACAACACTCTACCAGAATTCATAGCATCACCAACAATGTTAGCATTCCTCTAGCACTCTTAACATTCCTCCATCACTCTTGGCATCCCCAACACTCTTAGCATCCCTTAACACTTACAATCTTTGTAACATTATTTGCATTCCCAACAATTTTAGCACCACGACACTCATAGAATTCCTCCAAAATTTTTAGAATACTCCCTGTTACTCACAATGCATTCCGCTTATTTCTTCAAATCCCCGCATCTCTCCCTCGTCTTCCTTGCTTCCTGTTTCCTTCTCCTTATCCCTGTGTTCTCAGCCTTTGCCTCTTACCCTCTACTTTCTGCTGTTCTATGTATGTCACTCACGTCTCCTTTCTTCACCCTTGCAAACAGAGAAGTAGAGCCAGATTATGTGCCCAGAGGGCCCTAGGCAAGGTACTAATTTGGGACTTATATGTGAGCTCTTCATTGGTGAAGTTTGCAGTATAATAATGTTTAAACGGTACAAGTAGCTAATATTTTGTTTTGTGTGTAAGGCCCATTGTTATTAACACACTTTCTCTTAGGAAGAATTCACCCATAAAATGTCTCTGATACTAGTACAATGAGGTTCTAGGAAGGGCCTACCCATAAAATGTTTACTGTCAACAGTGCACCATATCTATAGGGAGCAATGACCCCTAAATATCTCACTAACACTGGTACACTTTGATCTAGGAATGAATGACCCATAAACACATCACTACCATTAGTACACTTTGGTCCTAAGAAAAACTAACCCACAAACATGACACTGTCATTAGGACACTTTGGTCTAAGGAAGAATGATCACTGTCAATATTACACCCCCTAGGAAGATCTGATCCATAAACAGACCACTGGTGAGTTTTAGGAGAAGCATATAGGAAAGGGTGGGCATAAAACACTATGCAAGTGTGTGGCAGAAGTGGTAATTGCTTTGAACTGCAGTGAGGAAAGAGTGGGGGTGGCAGGAGGAATAAGAAGGGCAGAGCTGTAGCATCAATAAAGGATGGCAGGCAGCATATGGAAAGAGCCGCAATGGTCATACAATATGGTGAAGGGGGAGCGTAGTAGGAGAGGTAAGAGGGTGTATCTGTAGTGGATATAAAGAAGAAACTGGGGGTGGGCAGGAAGGATGAGGATGGGAGTCAGGAGACAGGAAGCCCTGGGAAATAGAGGCAAAGCTACCCAATAGAGCACATGCAAGATTAGAGTTTAGGCCACAGAACACAAAGAGTATTTATTGATGCCAGCTTGGAATGTAGTGTTTAGGTGCATATATAATCCCAGTTCATTTTTAGGAGTTAGTGTTCCTTTAAAAAATAAAAGCCAATTATTTATAGTGTATGCTTCCCCTTTAAGGATTTCCCTGCTTAATAATGGGAGTGTTAATCAGTGGCTCAGTCATCTGACTGAATCATTTATCTTCAAACAGGACTATCCCTAAGGTGACCAGATATCTCTTTAAATGCAGGACGCTTATGGAAAATGCACAATGTAGGGTTGCACTGATTCATGAGCCTACCTGTAGAATGCAATTTTCATAAGTGTCCTGCATTTAAAGGGATAGTAATGTTTAATTATTGAAGTAAAATTGAGTCATCTTTATTCATTTTTATAATTATGTGTATCAAGAAAACGTTATTAAACTCTGACGTTTTTCATTTATAGTCTAATAAAGTTTCCTCCTCCCGCCCCTTCTACTTACTTCCGCAGCCTCCCCTCAGATCTGGAATCCGGTCCGCGGACAGGACGTGTTGCACCAAGGGACAATCTTTCCACTTTCAGTATAAGGGAAAGCCTGCCCCATTGACGAAGGAGGGCAGGTTTTTCCTTATGCTGTAAGAAGATTGTCACTCGTCGCATTCTGTCCAGGCTGGCTTGCTTAGGTAAGTGGAAGGGGTGGGAGGGGGAATCTTTATTAGACTATAAATAAAAAAACCCACAGCGTTTAATAACGGTTTCTTGATACATGTAATTATAAAAAAGAATAAAGAAGATTTGATTTTACTTTAATAATTAAACATTACTATCCCTTTAAAGGGATATCTGGTCACTTTAAAAACTGGCTTGCTCAGGGCCTAATTAACTGCAGATGTTCCATATCATGCTGGCTTGCCAACTGCTGGAGACTTCAACTTCCTTCATGCCCAGCTAATATTTGGTTGGAGATGATGAAAGTTGTACTCACCAACGCCTACAGAGGCTAAGGTTGCCTATTGATGGTTTAGAAGAAAACACTAGGACCTGGATTTGAGGAAATCCCTGCATGTTCACAACTGAGTTATTCAGTGGTTCAATCCTTTCACTCAGCTATTCTCAGTCTGGGATATTGCAAAAACCTGTCCTGGTCCTGTCCTTGAGACCTTAGGTTTTGCACCCCTGCTCTACTGACCAATTAAAGGGTTAACCTAGTCCTTCATAATACAGATGAAGAGTCTGTCCTCATTTGATAACCAATTCTGCATTTAGAGCACTTGTCTTCAGGACTCACATTAACCTCTCTCTACTTTGTGTCTTGCATTTACAGCATATCTAGCAACTAAGGTGTTAAAACTAGGCCTCACATCTCCACACCCTTAGCTCCTCCTCTTGATATAAAGTGCTGTGCTTCTTCTGAGTCTGGTATTGGTAGCTGTTATCAGGATGGGGTGGTCTGTTGGAGTTTGTATAGAAGTGATTTTGCTGGTGAGCTGTGGATTGCAATGCCTGGTCTATGGTGCCAAAGAACTTCAGGAAGATACCTCATATCTGCACTGTGGAGCCACAAACATGCAATTTTCTCTTCCTTTAGTAAGGAATATTTCTGCCTTGTCTGTAGTAGGTGAGTAGCTTTAATGACCTGCTCAGGTCTGTTAAATGTGATTGCTTTCAAATGTTTTCACCGTTATTTGGCTGCCTTGTCTTTTAAGGTTACCAGGTCATTCTTTTAAAAGTGGACACATGAAAAATGCATGCTGTAAATGTTCCCATGTATCTATGCATTCCCCCTCCCCCCCACCTTTTTTTTTTTTTTTTTTTTGTGCCCAGCTTTAAAGGTATCCTAAAACCAAAATGTTTTGCACCAGTAAAATATAGAGGTAACCAAATGTAGGCATACCTCCCAAGTGCCCTCTTTAGGAGGGACAGTCCCTCTTTTAGATCCAAGTCCTTCTTTCCCACCCTGATGTCTCTCTTTTTAGGAAATCTACTGTGGTGTGTATTAAATTGCTCCACAGAAATAAAACTCCTATTAATCTTCAATACATGGGCTTATAAATTAGTCTGTTTAAATAGAAAACCTTTGGTCTTGTTAGAAGTCATTTATTAGGTTATACAAGGAGGTATGAAATAGCCTAAACATTATTGGTAATGCTCTGGCCACAGCAACACCCCTTAACCCCTTAAGGACCAGCGTGCGTGGCCAGCACTTGCGGACCACGGGGCATTTTTTTTTTGGCGCTTCCGGTTCAGGAGTTCCAGAGCAGCGTGCAGCCGCGACGGGAGCCCTGAACGCCATGCCGTGCCAGGACCATCATTGGTCCTTAAGTGCCGGACCGCCGTGACGGTCCTTAAGGGGTTAAAACAGGTGTCCCCCTCTTTGGTGATCTGAAATGTTGGGAGGTATGTGTAGGACATGACAAGTCACAACAAAAAAGGCAAGTTGTGTAATACACCCAAGACAGAAGTCTAATAAAGTAGCGGCGCACAAACTTTTTTTTTTACAAAAATCTAAAGGGAACTAGCACTAAAAATAGGCTTCTGTCATGGGTTTGTTACAGACTTGCCTTTTTGTTGTGACTTCCCATTTGTTATGTACCTTTTTAAAGGGTTAATCAAGCAAACATACTTTCCTTCCTAGTGTGGGGGCTAAGGAACCTTTATTTCTGCTTTTGCTGGTGACCACAAATCTCCTCATTCCCAATCTGCACTCCTACAGTGGTTGGGCCAAAGGTTGACTCTCTCTGTCCCAATGGAAGCTGTTAGTACATTATAGTGTACTTTTATACATTACAATTAGAACAATTAACCCCTTGAGGAACACAGAGGTATTGCATAGTTAAGAGAAATGTGTAAAATGACTTCCGGATACATCCCTGTAACTAGTCCTGTAATGCATGTGAAAGCTGTCCTAGTCAAAGTGCATTTAGTTCACTTTAGCTCAATAAAGGGAGGTGGTGGGTATCAATATTGTGTCCTCCTTCCTATATATTGTATCTATCCTTTTCCCTTCAGAAAGACTTACCTTCTCCCTGAAAGTGTAGTGTGGCACTGTCTCTTCAAAGGCACCTGGATGTCAAGGATCCCTGCAAAATGCAAGACTAGACTTAGATTAATTTATCTGTCCCCCAAATACTAGCAGACTACATTATAGTGTATAGAACAGATTCTTAAGGTATTGTTCATTTAACACAGTGGTTCTCAATCTTTTTTTGTTCTGGGCACCCCTGACAAGTAATCTAGAACATTCGGGGCACCCCTGACATATCTGATTTACTTTATCAAGGGCATAAGAGAGGTACATTACATAAATATAGTGTTATCATTAGGTCTTTTAATCATAATAACAAAACTAAACATATTGTGCATAACAATTTCTATAAACTTATTTAAAAAAATCAATTTGTTAGTCTTCATAGAAAACATGGGGCACCCTAAATTGATGTCTGTGGCACACCAAAGTGCCATGGCACCCTGGTTGAGAATCACTGATTTAACACAATCATGGTAGATTGCTTGTGAGGGTCTCTTGCATGCACTAAGAGGCAGAAATAGGAAGGCGGCAGCAGGGCAACTTTTGATCTAGAAACTTGTCAAAAAAGCACCATCTGGCCCATCCTACATTCTAGCTAATTTTAAAATGGTCTTTGTTCTCAGAATAGACTTGCTTATCCCAGGCATTCTTTGATTCTCTAACATTGTCACTCCCACCTCTGCTGGGAGGCTGTTCTATAAATCTATTACCTTTTCTGTGAACTGGCGCATACTTATGTTACTTTTGAAGTTTTCTATATCCTGACCCCTTATTAGAGTATTTCTATTTCAGAAAAATGCTTCCCTCCTGAATTGCATTAAATCCGTTAATATATTTAAAGGTTTTAATCCTATCACCCATATCAGTCAATATCTTAGTTTTGTTTGAAGAATGTCCAGTTTATAAGTGCCCTTTTGTAGATGTGACCTACAGAACTGTACACATTACTCTGGGGGGGGGGGTTATGCATGAAGCTCTGAAAGTAGAGCTGAGGTCCATTGTCCCCATAAAATGTCAGAACTGGAGAGATCCCCCTTCTTTAGTGCATCTTTCCTCTGGGGGGGCACAATACCATGAAACCTGTATTCAACGTCTGTGTTAGCCTAAATTAATTGTCTTGTATTTTTCATCATTAAACTTTGAATCTTATACTCTTGTCCATTCCTCCAGTTTTCCTAATTCTTGATGGATTTGATTTATCCCTCATGGAGAGTCAACCCTGTTGCAGGCTTTTGTATCTGCAAAACGGCACATGTTAAATCAAACACTACTAGTGAGATTGCTTTTAATGCAAACAGGCCCTAGCCATGACCCGTGTGGCACTCCAAGTAACACATCATTCCTCTGAATAAATAACACTGATTATAATACATGGGGGGGGGGGGGGGTGAACTATGCACTGAGGCAGGGCTTAAAATTTGAAGTCCTTTGCTACTAGCCCGGACCTGAAAAGTTACTTGCCACTGCAAGCAATACCATACCCACCACGACTGAATTTCTACTCACCAGGGCTAAATTTTCAATCTCCATTGGCAAGTGGAAATATTGAGACCTGCACTAAGGTATGATAATGTAGAGATGACTTCTCACGTGATATCACTTCTCCAATTCATGTGAAGTTCTGAGGAGCCAATGCACTAAGATCTCTCAAGTGGGAGAGATCTTGGTGCATTGGCTCCACAGAATAACATAAGAATTGGAGAAGTTATCTCCCACTGCCACCTCTTTATCAAACCTTAGTGAATTTACCTGATGACTTTCTGTCCTTCATCCAACTTATCCAATCCCAAGCTAGGCATTTTATGAATTGGGTGTCCCATGTGGTAATGTAAAAATCTTTATTAAAATCCAGATATGCTACAAGCACTATCAGCGAGGCATTGCCCGTGCTGTTAAGAGACCTGACTGCTTTCAAGGGATTGTAATACACTTTATTAAAAAAAAAACAAAAAAAAAACATATTAAAAAAACAAAAAAAAACAAAAAAAATATATATAGAGAGAGAGATTTATCCCACGGAGTAAAACAAGGGCTTCCACTGCTGAAAACCTATTGCAGCCCAAACTTTAATTTTTTTAGTTGCAGTATCACAGTGGTCTGAAATTGTACAGTGTCGCTGTTGCTACACCATTCTATGGACAGCTCTGGTCAGCTAACCATAAATCTCTATAGTATTGTGTAGCTACAGTGCCACTGTACAATTTCAGGCCACTGAGATAATGCACCAAAAAAAGTTTGTGCTACAATAACTTCTTAATAAAACATTAAGCAGTGAGAGTTCCCTTGTTTTACTCAGTGATAAACCATACACCATATCCTATGTTTTTACACTTTTAATATTACTATCCCTTTTAATGACTGTCTTGTTACATTTTCAGTTCTTGCCCCTTTCAGTTCCAAAAAGGGGTGCAAATTGCTTGCGTTACTGAGGTCTCGATCAGTGAGTGTGAGCATGCATGTGAGAGAGAGCATGTGTCTTGAATCCAGCATTTTGTGTCTTATGTTTGCATATAGAATCTTGTTAGGCATAAAATTTTTTTTTTTTTTTTTTTTGTATAATGTTTTGAAAATTCAATTTGATATTGTGCCTCTTGTCTTGCAGATAACGTTTTGAGTAGTGTTTGGCATATAGCATTGTGCATCTGGCAAATTGTTTTTGAAAATTGTGTTTTGCGTTAGGCCTATTGAGTTTTGCATATTGTGTTTAGTGCATAACAACATTTTGCAAATTGCATATAGGGTTTTGCGCAGTGTGTGTGGCAGTCCCCTTGTGTAAATACTGAGAAGGAAATCCGTCCTACTAAATTTCTAATCTCCCATTTTGTTATATTAATGCTCTTGGCTTCCCTCTGTTTTAACCTTTTGTAAACTCCTATCTTCCTTTGAGTCTGGCTCCACATTATCTATGAACTACACTGATCACCAGTTCCCCAGCTCTCGCCCACAGATAAATCTTGCATTATCTGTATTTGTGAATGTGAAATCTAGCATTGTTTCCTTGCAAGCTGTCTCATTTGCCAACGCTATAAGGGATGCCCTTGGCAAGGAATCCAGAATGTTACTACTCCTTGATACAGGAACCTGCCTGTCCACATCTGGTATAATATCCCATAACTTATCAGCTCTCGCTGACATCCTTGTTTCATCTTGTACTGAAAGTGTGCAAACTACTTAATCTCAACAGTTATCACCAGTTTCAATAGTTACCTGAACACTTTAATTATTCACGGTGCCTGTGATTCTGACTGAGTGACATTCCTACCTCCGGGTTTGCTTTGGCTGCTTCTTATTGGCTCTGGGTTTTCAACCCCTCCCAGGGCTTGCCTTTATATACGCCCTCCTGTCACTATGCCAGTGCCCTTTCGTGGTGTTCCTGACCAGATGTTTGTTGCTGTGTTCCTGTTCCGTGTATGATCCGGTTTCATCTGACCTTGCTTCTGTCTTCGTTGCCCATATTGTTTTGACCCGGCTCGCCTGACTACAATTCCGTGACCGATTTTGGCTGGTTCCACTCTGTGTACTGATCCAGGCTTTGGCTGATTACCGCTCTCTGTGTACTGATCCAGGCTCTTGCTGATTACCGCTCTCTGTGTACTGATCCAGGCTCTTGCTGATTACCGCTCTCTGTGTACTGATCCAGGCTCTTGCTGACTTCTGCTCTCTGTGCACCGTTCCAGGCTTTGGCTACTCTCCTAGTGTCAGCTTATCGCTAGTGCTTCTGTTGTCCTAGTATAGTGTTTATTGCCTTTGCCATACGGTTGCCTGCCAGTCTGCACTATCAAGTTGCCTTCGGTTGCGCTACCTTTCAGCCTGTGCCTCCCTGCAGCCTCCATTTGTAGATTGTACAGCATGTGCTTTATGGTCACTAGCGGTTCTACCAACTGTCAGTCTGCACTTCTCTGCTGCCTCCAGTTGCGTTACCGCTCAGCCTGTGCCTCCCTGTAGTCTCCTTTTGCATACGATACAGCCTGTGCTTTACAGTCACTAGCGGTTCTACCACCTGTCAGTCTGCACTTCTCCACTGCCTCCGGTTGCGCTACCTTACAGCCTGTGCCTCACTGTAGCCTCTCTTTGTCACTATACTGCCTGTGCTTTAACAGTCACTTGTGGTGGTTTGACCTGTCCGTTTGCACCTATCAGCTGTCTCAGGTTGCGTTGCTGTACCGCTGCTCTCCTTATTGCTTCCGGGCTCATTAGACTCAGTCTGCCTACCATCACCTCCGGTTGCGCTGTGCCTACTCTGCTTGCCTCCGGGCATCTCCTCAGTATACTCATTTGTACTGTCATGTGGGCTGCCTTACCCAGTTATAGGTAAGGCCGGTAGAGCCTATCCGCTTCCCAACCTATTGGGGTGTCTGTCCTGCAGTACCAGTCCCTCTTAGGGCTTCTCCTGACCTGTACTGCTGAGGTTTTGTTCCAGTCATTTTTTACATTTCTGTATTTTGTTTTATTCTGTTAATGCCCTGACTTGTGTCAGATTCTATAGTGCTATTCTCTGTTTGGGTCTGGACCAGTGAAGGGCATTTCTGTTCTGTATTTGTCTAATAAAGATTTATTATTTTACCTTAACCAAATTGTCTGAGTGTTCAGTAAAACCGTGACAACCATGCATTTAATATAGACTTGGACTTCCTCTCATCCAAGTAACGCCTCTACAGACCATAATGAACTACCGGCAGACTAATCTACCTCCTACATCGCTCCTCTTCGCGAATTCCTACACCAGCTCCTGTTCACACATAGAATTAAACACTGCATCCCCCTATATTTTCACTCCTTTCCAAATGCCCTCCCACTCGCGATCTTCACAGTGCACAATCTTCTCTCTGCAGGTCTGAATACATCCTCCCATTCCCACCTACAGGACTTCTCCCATGCTGTGCCTGAGCTCTAGAATACTCTCTCCACCAGACTTCTGACAAAATTCACCTCTTCAGGGAAGTCTATTCACTACCTATATAACTGTTATGAGCATAGCCAGATCAACTTCTGCTCACTCTCATTCCGTTCTAAAATCCCTCTCCCACCCATAACCCCATCATGACCTCACTGTTCATAGTCTTTCTCCCAAACAGGCCCACTACTTGCCTGGACAACTGCACTTAAAAGCACTACTTATTTCCCACCCACTGATGGGGAGTTTGTGGCAGGAGACGCTTACACCCCCATAGCACTTACTCCTTCTGTGTACCTCCTTTACACTGTATGCTATCATGAGCAAGGCCCTCTGATCCTTTTGTTTTCTATGTTTCATCTGTAGTATTTAATGTCTGTTTATGCCCTTTTACACAGTGGAATAAGCTGGCGCTATAGAAATGGCTTTATTCTTTATGACTTGGCATTTATCATTTACATAAAGAACTGCTCCCCCTCCCTTTCTGTAAATATTGTCCCCAGGTACAATTAATCCAGTCATAAGATTCATTGTACCAAGAATGTTCTAGCCCCCACATACAAATAATTATTTTGACTTCTGGCAGCTTGTTCCCTAAGCTACAAGCATTTGTACATTATACTATAGAAATCATTTCTAGTAAACTTCACTCCCTGACCTTTTTCCAGTTCTATATAACCTCCCTGCAGGCATTTTGGACTACAGGGAACAAATCATTTTCTATTGTGTTGGAAACTTCTTTAACATTTAAAGGGGGGTGTGGAGACCTATCTAAAACACGGTGCAGTTTTCTAGCTCCAAATTGCACCTTCCTAGCTTAATAACTATGTATCTAATATCTGCCCAAAAAACCTTCTCTTGAAATCCACCTGTAATATCACCAATAAAGATATTTAAATAGAACAGGCCTCAGCACTGATCCTAGAGTTACTCCACTATAACTCTTCCTTCCTGGCTGGGGAACAACTGCTGGTAAACCAGAGGCTGCCTAATATTGGCTAATACTTTGCCTGTGGTATCCAATGCATTACATGCAGGTGTTTAACCCTATGCCAGAGGTATCTGACTCATTGTGTTGAATACATCTGCATCTTTCAAAAGGTTCACTGAAAAGTTGGTGTGGAGACCTCTAGCCTCCAATGTGTTTAAATATGCTGGCTATAAAGGGGATGTATAAACTAGCCATAGCTATGCCTTAGCCTGGTGGGTGTGGTCAACCTGGCTGAGGAACACATCAATCCAGCCAAAGGTATTCACTTGCTGATGTTGGCATTCTTATTCTGTCTGGGCTCTGCTAAATTGTAGAGTTCCTCTAGGGAAAACAAACCCTTATAGGGGGCAAAACTCCTTCCCAAACAATCTATTGATGTAAATGGGTCTCTTAAATGCTAGAAACTTCTCCATTGCTTTGTGACGCAATGCAGTGGAGGCCTTGCATTCAATGAGTTAAGACACTAAAATTCGTATAACATTTTTGTTACCTATGGTGCAGATGGCTAGTCCCAGATTTGATCCAAACTTGTATGTATTTTGTTTTCCCTGAGTCCCAAACAAGATGACCCATGACTGTTCAGTACCAGTAACCAAATGGGGCTGTATTCAATAAGCACAAGGACCATTCTGGAACAAATTGTATCAGAGGAGAAATGTCAGTGATTTAAGGGGGGCTTTTACACATGTTGGTGGTCCCTATAATGTGCTGGAAACCAAGTACTAAAGGGGCTAAAAGCTCCATTTAAAGGAACTGCAATACTTATGTGAATATAGTAAGGGTTTTCCTGTTGAGTAAAGAGGATTCTCACACTGCTGAGATGCATATTTCCAGTTATTAAACTTTAAAAAAAAAAAAAAAAAAAAAAAAAAATCTAATAGTGCCCACTAGTGATTGGATTCTGATGGCTATTCTGTTGCATTTTCTGGGAGAAGTGCATCACTGACTGCTCCCTTAAAGGGATAGTAATACTTTGTTTTAACTTCATGTTTTTTTAATGCCTACAAAATAAAATAAAGAATGATAAGTCTTATCTCTCAAACCTTTATGGTTTAAGAGATATTCACAAACAAAGTATCCCCCCCCTGTTCAACCAGATCAGAAGGGAGGTGCCCAGGTAGACTGCAGAGAGGGACAATCTTCAATTAAGATATGGGGAAAAAGCTGAAAAACTTGCCAAGGGGGTCATGGATTTCATTGTTTTCATACAAAGAAAATTGTCCCCTTCTGTTATCTGTCTGGTCATACAACCAGATTCACATCTGAGAAGAGATGGCTTACACTAGGTAAAAGGGGCGGGAGGGGAAACTTTGCTTGTGAATATCTCTTAAACCATAAAGGTTTGAGAGATAAGACTTAAATCATTTTTCATGTTTTTTTAATGCCTACAAAATAAAATAAAGTTAAAACAAAGTATTACTATCCCTTTAAAATACATGGCAATTTGGAGTCTCCTATAGTGCAGTTGGCTTGCTTCAGAATTGCACCTCTTTAACTTGCTGTATACAGACCTTAGGGCCAATTGTGTGTGCCAAGCTTCTACCTTAATGCTTATTCCCAGAGGTGGTCCAGTGCATTGCTTTCCCATGTTTGTAATCTGATCCAAATGGTTGTGGACATCCAATAAAGCACCAAACGTTAGTCCACTCATCACTTTTCTTTTAATTTCCTTAGATAAGGAGATAGGTGATCTTCACCTTCTGAATAATAACACGGTTTGCGGGACCTGGGTACTACAGAAACCAGAAGGCTTGGTCATTGGTGCTGCCTATGATGGGTGCTACATAAGTCAACAGGTAAGGAGAACACTGCTCTTCCTGTAATCTTGGTCAGTATCCAAAGTACTACAGTTGTTCCCATTTACTGCAAGCATTGCTGATAGAAAATTGCAATTCCTTGTAAGTTGCTTCTAAGCTTGGGTGTGATCAGGTACATGACATGTACTTGTTTATATTGCTTCAAGTCTTTATAGGCTATAAACAATATTGAACATGTATGAAGCTAAATGCGACATACACAAAAACTGGAGCGATTTTGGAACACAGCAAGTGAATAGGGGTCAAAGATTCACATTGATTTAAACACTTTAACTGTAGAATTCACCAATTTATTGAAATTCACTGGAGACCTTGCTGGCTTTTGAGGGGGTTAAAAGCCATATTTAAATCTGTAGGAACCTTTACTTGACACACTGTGCGGTTAGCTTAGAGCAAAGTGCATTTCATCTCCTTTTTAACCTTTTAAAGATCAGTGGATGTGCGCATCTGGGGGTTATTCAGTGCGACATTATCCAGTTCCCATGCCAGTGCATATTTGCCATAGAACAAGATCTCTCCAACTTGAAAGAGCTGGAAAAGTCACTTTGCCATGAGCCCAAGGCAGTAGCCTATCTAAGGGGCCTAGCTGTGGGAGGCTCACCCATGACCAAACCCCATACAAAATGTGACAACATGGCAATTTTGGACTAGCTGGGCTCTGTTGCATGCTTTGGATTTAACTTCAAATATGGTCTAACTGCTGAGATGTTCTATGAATGCATTTTATAATACTTGAACATCATGGTCCTTCAGATTAAAGTCATAGCATATCACTGTGAGTGTTTATTTCAGTGGCTGGGAGAGTTCTGTTACTACTGGTGGGCAGTGGAACAAGGCTGTAGGCGTGGTTGTGTGTGGTTATCAGGAGAGGTCCTGGTGCCCCATGGAGGTCTGAAAGTTTAATTTAATTATAAAAGCTGCATATAACCTATGAAACATAGGTTTTATGCCCTTGATTTAATAAACGGGCAATTGTCACCCCCATGATAGGGAGGGGTCATGATACCCCATTGAGGTCTGTTTAATACATTTAAAAACTTATTATTATTTATTTATTTTTTACACACATGGTATGCAGCTGCATACCTTGCCTATTAACCCTTTAAGTACCAGAGGGTTGGAAACTTTGCTAAGCAATGACTTCCTACCTCTCTGGTACTCAAAGGGTTAAATGTCAAAGGACAGGTTCTGTCAAATGGCAGTTCCTGTCCAATGAGGAAGTGAAGTTGGATGCAGTTAGTATGTTGACTATATATGTCAACATACTAAAGGGGGAATGTCAAAGGGGGGAACACTCCTAGTGCTTGGTGTATGGTTTCAGTTTATTTTAACCCTTTGAATGCCACAGGGCTGAGCAATGCACACCCCTATGACATTCAAGGCTGTCCATGGTGATGAAAGCCTTCTCTTTATTCCCCTACTGGCTGGGTAGGGAAGCACAGAGGATGCTGTTCAGAACGGTCATAGTGTTGGTGACTGTAGAAGGTATCTCCTCCTCTCACACCTGACAGCACTTTGAAAATCCTGTATGCTAATTGGGACCTTCTCCACCCCTTCCCTTCGATCCGACAATTTTGGTGAATGTCGGAGTGATTCAAACACCTCAACATTATCCTACAGACACCATCGACTTTTAGTGCATCTAGGCCCTTGAATGGTGGCTCTCCAATTCATTGCAAAGGGCACTCTTATTTGCCCCATATGACTGGGCCCTATCTGCTTTATTTTTATTAAAGTGTGTGTAATAAATCTATATAATCTCAGACTTTGCTCTGTAGTTTCTCTTATCTGCTCTGGTTTAGTTAATCACTTGACTTCCTGAATACAAAGCTCATTGCATGTGCTGCACACCTGACTGACAACTAGTTAATTAAAATGGCAAACTCACTGCTACTATTCCTTTTGCAGGATGGATATCATGTTATGACTGTTCTGGTACAAAATAACCATGAAGGAAAGGTCCATCATCAGAAGAAAGAACTGAAGTGTCCGGTGATGCCGGGTAACAAATTCCATTCCAAACACTTGAAATTTAATTAGATCCGTTCTTAAATTGGTATGAAGTCCTTAAAGTTGACTTCTCACCTTTACATAGAATCAAACTCTGCCTACACCTTTTTTACTAAGTATTTTTGGGAATCTTGAGGACTTATTAGGCCCTCCCCTTGAGAGGGAGCTTCAAAAGTCCAACGAAGTATGTTTATCTTACGTTCAGAACAAAAATCAATTTAATAGATTCCCTAAATACAAAATCGGAGATCTCATACTAGTTACCGGTCTGGAAAAAAACAAAGCACAAGTTATAGGCAGTTTAAATGTTTTAGTAAAAGCTGCAGATATCAGGTCCTCTTTAATCTGTCTTGGTAGCAGTGTAACTTTATGCCAAATCTCTGCTCCGTATTATTCAGTCTGAAGCCATTGTGTAGCTTGGTGTGGTTTTGTTGTTAGATTCATCTTGGCCCAGCATGTAAACTAATTGACAAAGGTTAATTTTGCATATCCTTTATTTTACAAGTCTTGTACAACCATATGGGTTACTTTTTTTTACTCCTTAAAAATGTCTTGGGATTGACAGGTCAACTTTAAAACTCCATTAGTGGAAGAAGTTTTAGCACGTGTTTGACTTGCTGCCATATTTAACACCTGTTTAGATGAGACTTCTTCAATGTATTTCTTTGCAATGCAACTGAGACTCCTCACTTTCAGGGGTTCAAAACATTTATAGTTGAATAAAACATCCCTGTCTTATAGCCATGGATGCTCCCAACCCAAGTGAGTGTGCTGCCATCAAAAGAGAAGACAGACTGTCTTGTGCCAACTCTCCTGTGTCCAGAGACCTCTGTGAGAGACTTGGGTGCTGCTTCAGTCCCTCTGATTCTGCGATGCCCTGTTACTTTGGAAATAAAGGCAAGCAGTTGTGTTTTTGCTATAACTGGATGTCCATTACTTTTATCTGAGTACAACAGGATTTTAAAAATCTGAAGATGCAGCCTGTGTAGGAATACCTTGGTTTTTCAGTAGTGATCATTCAGCCATTAACTGATGCTCTAGTAAATTGTTCAAACGTGCTTGAGCTACCCATAAATGATGGGCTGGATTTATAGCAACTACTTGAGTTTTCCATAGAGCTTTGACTCTCAAACTGCTGGGATACAATATCCATATTCCCCAACTGCTAGCTGGTTAGTGAGGATGTAAGTTGTCTCCGATACCTGGAAAACCAAATTTTGCCTTCCCCTGCTCTAACAATGCAGACTATAATGTTTTGAACATGCCAGTGGACCACACTGTAAAATACAAATTTTCACCCCCAGTGACTGCACAGTGCACAGCTGATAACCTTGCCGTGGTTGCCCTTTCCAAAGAGTTAACCTCCCCTTCGTTAGTACTAGATTCTGTCCGTGTGTCAAATGTGAATCCAACTTCATGCCAGGGATATAGCGTCTACAGGACAAAAGCCTTCATTATGTTCCAATTTCCTTTGTCTTGTGGGGGTATGAAACAGGTAAGCTGCGGGGAAGGTTGTGTGTGTATTTTGTGTTCTCAGAATTTGACACTTATTCAAACAACGTTTATCTCCCCACTAAACACATGTATACTGCAGATAACATTATATGTTGCATCAAAACTCCTATATAGGCCTGCAAATATGTAGGGGTCCAATCAAGAAGCACATATGACAAGCCAGATTTTGTGAGACTGTCTTGTACCAATGGGTGGTAGCTGCAAGTTACAAGCAACATATCTGGAAGGGAAAACTGTCGTGTTTTTTTTTTAACTGGGACTGTCACCATGCGTCTAAGTTCAACTAGTCAAACAGCCTTTGACTATCATTGGCTAAAAGAACCACAGATGCATGGCTTCAGAGATATTGACCTGAGTGGTTCCATTATGCTAATGAATTTCTGTGCAGCATACTGCTTATGTGGCATATGCAACTATGCTGAAACGCCCACTTTTATTTCTGAAAGTGTATCTGCTATGCTCTTGGATATTTCCAAATATGTGAACTTCAGATTTCAAGGGCACAATATAACCATATAATTGCTATGTGCCATGTAATCTAGACCATACTTCAAAAAAAGGGGAAAAAATTATTTGGAAACCTGATGCTTCCTGTCAATAGGTGGATGATGGTGTGATACTGTATGAAAACACTATTGAAGCAACTAAAGACATAAGAACATGGGAAGGAAATTCCATCACCAGAGACAGCACAATGAAGTAAGTCATGTAATCTCTTACAGCATACCAAAGTGTTTTTTTTTATTTTAATGGGGGGGAGGGGACGAAAGTTTTTCACTCTGAAACCTTGGGCTTTAGTCAGCAAGCTAAAGATGAAACACTAACATGGGGGCAGAATGAAAATTCCCAGTTATTAGAATGGAACTTTTAAAACCTTCAATTCACTGGATCTCTCTAGCATTCAAGGTTTTAAAAGAACCACTTAAATCCTTAATTTGCTGTATTTTCCCTTCCAATGTACAGTGCAGTTGGCTTGCTCCTTTATTCCACCTTCAGCTTGATCAAAGTCTCAAGTTACTGGTCTTTCCCTAGCCCTTATGTTGGGCCCTCCTAAGAAGGAGCTGCCATTTACCATATGGCTGAGACTGACCTCCAGTTCAACAGTTTTTTCTTTTGTTGTGTGTTTTTTTTTTTTTTTTTTTTTTTTAATATACATGTTTTCGACCTGTAGTGCTGTCTCAAGACAGCTTTGGTCTAGCGTGCTAGAAAAGCTGCTGACATGTGAGGCCCCCCCCCCCCCCCCCCCCCGGCTATTCAAGTGATGGCAAGATCACTTATGTCTGCCCTTTCCTCAGTTGATTTAGGCTGGAGCTACTAATGCTTTAAGCCCTGGCTTGTTTGAAAATTGCCCAGCACGTCTGGGGGAGGGTTAAAGAACACTAGTGGGGGCTTGTGGTACAAGATTGTAAACCTAGAGAGTAAGTGTCCATCTTGACAATTTGTTGGAGCACAGCAAGAAACCCTCCTTCCCTCCCACCCTTGTACAAAAGGTGATGGTGGAGGCTAGTGTGCAGATATAGGTCTTGGTCTTTGTAAAGTCAGAATAATGTAGTTATGAGTTGCTTGTTATACCTGAGAGTTAAATAGTTGCCCAGTAGTCTAGGGAAGATGGACTTGGGCATAGGCTGTGAGTTTGGCATATACTAGTTGAGTTTCAATAGCCACCTACAAAACTTTTCCATTATCATTTGAGGTCCAGACATATTTAATGATGGAGCTAAGCAGAGGTATTAGATGTCATGTAGCATATTTATAATTTGTAGGGGCTAAAAGATGGATCAGTAACAAGCCATCATATTTAATGATGGCTAATAAAGCTGTAGCCTTTTGACACCCATTCAAGCTGTAGTGGTTGGGGGAAAGGTACACATGGCAGAGACATTGCTATATTGTCCATTATTTCAGTATGGGTATCCACATACAAAACCTGACTTCATCCTGAAAATGCTTCTGCTTTGTAGACTGACTCTCCGCTGCCGCTATGTTACAACTGGTATTGTCCCACTGGTAAAGGTAGAGGTATTTACCCTGCCCCCACCACCTCCAGTCTCTACCTCTGGGCCTCTGCTACTGGAGATGCGGATTGCTCGAGGTAATGTGTCTAAACTCCTGGGTATGCAATGTTCTTCAAGGATTCTTAAAGTTGCTTTTTACAACTCTAAGGGCCTATTCCATAAAGCTAAATAGGTTCAGTTCTGGACCAAACTGCATGCTAGGGTGGGAATGACCATTAGACTTTAACATATTGTAATATTCTCCAATTCACTGTGAAGCAATGTTAGACCTAGCATTCAATGGGTTTAAAAAGTGCCATTAATATCAATGGGAATTTGCAGAATTTCTCATTTTAATTATGGTGCAGCTGGTTTGCTCCAGAATTGCACCTCTTCAATTTGACCAAGATTAAGACCCTAGAAAACCAGCAATCTTATGTCATAAACCTATTTCAGTGGGGGAAGGTTAAAATAAAACCTGAATAGAGTAAAGAATTAACCCTAATGTATGGAACTGGTAACTGCTGTGCACTATAATAGTTAATTTATATGTACTTACTGTGACTCTCGCCCCTTTTACAGATTTGCAATATACTTCATATTATGAGGATGGAGACTACCCTGTGGTCAAACTGCTCAGAGATCCTGTGTATTTAGAGGTCCGGATCCTGCACAGAACTGATCCAAACTTGGTCCTAATATTAAATGATTGCTGGGCCACCCCCTCTCAGGCTGCCATGCAGATGCCCCAGTGGCCCATCTTGGAAGAGAGGTAAAAGTAGGGATACAAACTAGCATCGGGCAACCAGAATCAGTTTTTTGATTACAACTGCAATTCAGCAGCTAGAGGGCCTCAAGTTGCCCATGACTATCGAAAAGCAATGCCTAAAAAGTGAGACTAAGCATAAGGAGCAATTCTGGATCAAACAAACGGTACTATAGGGGATAAATTAATTATAGGATGAACAGCATATCACATGTCAAGACTCAAATCTTGTGTTTTACATGGTGTGTGGTTTTTTTTTTTTTGTTTTTTTTTTTTTTGTTTTGTTTCCCCAGGTGCCCATTCACAGGAGATAACTACCTCACTCAGTTGATCCCAGTTGCTTCTTCTACCCATTACAAACGATTCTCCATCAGCACTTTCACGTTTGTGAATGAAAGAACCCAGCTTTCTCTTGGAGGACTGGTAACAAAATAATCTGGGAGCAGGGTCTTCTGTCTCTAGGGCTGCACAATGACAATTTGACCAGTCTTGCAATGGAGTGCTATTCAAATTGCCAGTTTAGTTACCTCCATTGTCCTGTCCTACTAAGGGGTGTGTGACTGGCCACATGTGAAGTCATATATTGGTTGACATACATGGCTTGAATCTTGCAGTAAGTCTCTCCATGTTCACAGGTGACCTCCATTCTTTGTTACTAGGAATAACTCTCCTCCTTTGGGCCTCTAAACCCATGTTGGCCTTCAAGGGACAAGGTTGGGTCATAATGGCTGCTAGCACCATCCACCACCCTTGCCCTGATCTGTTTTCAACTTATGAATAGATGGGATTCAGTGTCTCAAAAACTCACATGCCTGAAGGAGTCTTAGTGTCCTGAAAGCTTGAACTTTCCATGTCCTCAGTTAGCCATTAAAAGGTATCGCCTTTATCACTCTTGTGTTTTTTGCTACACTGAATCCTATCTACTCTACTGGCTTATGACTGAAACCTAAAACAGCACTGAAACCATTAGGTGTTGGTGTAAGAAGCCATTTTAAAGCAATTCTTTGGATGCGATCACAGATCCGCTCACCATAAATGCCCCCAGAATGCCATTTTCAGTTCAGTGAAGCCATGCACTCCTATTCATCAGTACATACTTTAGCTATTTTCTGTTTCTATTTTTTTTATTTAGATAAGTTGATATACAACAAGAAATATATGCACATTGCCATAGTTCATTTGAATCCGTTTTTATTAGGTTGATTAGGAGAAGTAGGGTAGGTACCTGCTGCTGTGAAGTACTCTGCCGTGGTGGTAAGCTTAACCCTCCTTTTGGCACAAAATTTGGGGACAAAATCCTCATTTTTATGTGTATATAGTATTAAAAATGCTTGACACTGGGCACTATATTTAGGATGTAGGAGCGCAGGTTTCTTGTTTGCCTGTGTATTGGGTCTAGGCCCAATGTTTTGGGTAGTCTGGAGAACCCCCATACTCCTTGCAGCAGACTTCATTCTTTTTCTTTCTTTATACAGTAATTAATTAGATGTATATTTATTTATATAGTAGCTAGCGCAGTGAGCCATTTTTGTTCTTTATTTTCTATTTTGCCTAAACGTTATAGGTTGCCTCCTGTCCCATACCCCAGAGACTTTTCCAACCCTTCTTAATCCTGGCAACTACAGAAACTCTAATCTATACAAGGGGTGTGGGGAGGGATATTCCTATGATCCAAATGGGATCCTTTTTTTTTTTTTTTTTTTTAATCACCCTAGTAGAGAGAACCTACATCTTTAAGAAAATAACTTCTATATACCATTTCATGACTTTCTATTTAAATAAAAAAAGTATATGCCCCTTCAATCCATAAGATCATCATCATAATGAGAATGACCCAGATCCTGAAATATGTATTACTGGTAACTAGCATGATACAGTGTACATATGCCACAAATTAGTTAATAGTCCAATCAAAAGTCAAATGGACAGGAAGATCAAGCTCTATGGTATAAAAGTCATGATGTGTGTTATGCCCATTTGCTGACATTTCAACAAATAAAACAAGGTACTCCAACTGCTGAGAAGTGGTGGTCATGTTTGTTTGGGTGCAGTATCTCAACAGCCTAAAATATTAGTGGCTACACAATGCTATTGAAGTTTATGGTCAATTGAGCAGAGATGTCCATAGGATGGTGTAGCAACAGCATTGCTGTAAAATTTCAGGCCATTTGGATAGACCACCCAAAAAAGTGTGCATTGCAATAACAAAAATGCCTCCGCAGTGGGTGAAATATTGCATTGATCAAAGCTAAACTATTAACCTTTTTTTCTCTTCTCTCATCAGCTTTTCTTACTACTCTTTTGAGGTCTGTAGAGGGTTTGCTCTTTATTGCCTATACACCCGCATTTTATTAAGTTCCTTGATACCCATCCTGGCTTTATGGCCATAACCTTTATTCTGGCTAAGGCTGTAGCAAGGGTATGTGTGGAGTCTGACACTGCTCAATAGTTTTGCACCCAGGACACACATGCCTAAACTTCCATGCAAAGCCTCTCCCACACTTCTTGGTTTTTAACGAAAACCACCCAGCAGACATGCCTCCCTATCACTGAGGCACAATCTTCATACTTTACCAAATGTAAACATTATTAGTCCAAACTTCCAAATACTTGTGTAAGCATTAAACACCTGGACAAAATCGGCAGACAAGTGAGGAAACTAAGGTGGGTAGGAGCCACAACCAGCAGCCTAAAAATATTGTAGTAGAGTGGAGGATAAGGAGGTTCAGCAAAAATGGTCTTAACCAGGGGGGCTGAGGAGGGGGGGATCAACTAGGTTGGGGCTAGTGTGTGTTTACTGTGCTGTTGCAAAGTATACTAACCTTGCTGTAGCCCAACGGCAGAGTTAAAGGGATAGTAATAGTTCGTTTTATCTTCATTTTATTTTGTAGGCATTAAAAAAATGAATGATAAAAGTCTTATCTCTCAAACCTTTATGGCTTAAGAGATTCACAAGCAAAGTTGCCCCTAGTGTAAGCGATCTCTTCTCAGATGTGGAATCTGGTTGTAAGACGGGACATTCTTTTTCCTATGAAAACCATGAAATCCCCCCCCCCCCCCCTTGACAAGTTTTTCAGGTTTTTCCCTTAGCTTAATTGAAGATTGTCCCTCTCTGCAGTCTACCTGGGCACCTCCCTTCTGCTCTGGCTGAGCAGTGTTACATCAGTAAAAGGGGCGGGAGGGGGATACTTTGTCATTGAATTACTCTTGAACTACAACTCTGGAGAGTGTTATTTGAATTCTGTCAAAGTCCAAATACTATGATTAATTAGAGCTGCTTTTATTATGAAACATTACTATCCCTTTAAGACGTTTATTACTGCTGTTACAGGTATCTCTGTGCTCAGTGGCGCAGAGGTGCCTTCTCTCTGTCCAGTCATTGAAGACCAGAAGTGAACTCGCACACAGTCATGGGAGATGCAACTTCTGGCATCAGTTGCACAGCAGATGAGAAGGGGAAGGAAGAACCCACTCCGCTGCTGCTAATATGGCAGAGGGGGTTAATGGACAGGACTGAGCTGGGTGGAAATGGCGCAGAAGTGGTACCCTAGAGGACTGACCTGTGGCAGGCAACGGGGCAGCCATAGAGGGGCAGGCATTAGAGGAGCAGGCACTACAGAAAGGGGGTTGCAGGGAGGTCCTACCTGAGACCTAGTGGGAAAAGATGTGGGAGCAACCCTCAGAGGGGTTAGTGAGGGAAGGGACAAAGGAGCTGCGGGGGAATCTTTGCAAGCACAATAGTAAAGTGAAGGAGATGCTCCAGAGCATGGAGCCCAGTGCTGCATTACCACCAAGATCACTTTGCAGAGTATCTCCCATGGATCCCAATCTTACTCACTGGGAGCTCAACTTCAACAGTCTTTGTTCCATGAAGATTTTCTGGGCAAACTGAGACACACAAGGTTAGTTTACTTGAACGTGGCTCCTCAGTTGCAAACATCATGATCTGCCTCCTTTTTCACAAGAGTTGGGTATCCTTTATCTTCTCCCCACCCCAACACACACAACTACTCCCACCACCCCATAATGTAAGCTAAATGGCTTCTGCAGCATGTTAAGGAGCAGTTTGGCTTAAATGTGATTCTGGGGTAAATAAACTGCATTGTAATGGATCTGTGGCTTGTTTTATGGGGGTGTGCCTCACTTTCAATGTGAGGGGCTTACAACAATCAAGGTATTTATAGTGCAGATAGCATGTTTCAGAATGTTCTGTATTTTGCCTTTTGGCTAATTAAGCTCTTGCTTTATACATAAAGTATGTCTGTTCCCCTAACTAGAAGTCAAATCAGTGTCTCAAATCTGTTTTGTTTTATCTAAATGTGTTCATTACAGGTCTACTTCCACTGCAGTGCTTCTGTGTGTGTCCCATCTGCCTCCGATTCTTGCATAGCCCGATGTGCAAAAAGAAAAAGTAAGACTACCTCCCCCCCCCCCCCATAGAAATTGAATTTTTTTTTTTTTTTTTTTAAATCATAGCATGTTACTTTCGTCTAGACGAAGGCTATGGGTGAGGGAGGGAGCACCCATTTTTTTCACTATTTGCAGTCTTTGCAGATCATTACCTTGGCTACTGAAACACCTAAGCAGCACTCCCAATAAGCAATTTAGTATTTCTCATAACTGGTGTCTGACCATTGTAGTGATGCATAATTTAGTCAACTCCATTTCTTTGTGCACATAATCTCCTAGAGCAGTGGACTACAGGCCTCCTAGCACAGTTTTTAGTAGACCCTTAAACCCAGGTGTGTAACTAGTGTCTGTCTGGTTTTGTTTTTTTTTTTTTTGGTTTTTTTAAGCTACCTGCGCCTGAGTGCATAGTGAGAACCTGACTTGTTGCCCCACCGTGAGCACTAATACTGAGAAATTGTCCTGGAGATGACTTGGCTGCACCACCACAAACATTTTACCAGAACAGGATTCTGTATTTGACACATACTAGAAGGGAAGTGTGTTGCTCTTAAGACTCCTATGGAATATAAAATGTTACAAAGCTGGGGATGTAAAGCTTACACACCTAACTGTATACTACTTGGCTGAACAGCTTTTGTTTGTACACCACTTTAAGGCTAATTTTCTTGGTCAGCTTATGTAGATTGACATCTTATTGAACTCAAATTCAACCTTAATGAGATGGAGTTCAACTGATGCACTCTTTAGCCCTAAAACAGTTCCTCATACACAATTTTCATATACAGACCACATCCCTGACTAGTGTTACTGGGTGTTGCTACTTCAGATGAGTCTTCAAATGATACACACAACCTTGTAATTTAAATCTACTACTTTAACCCACATATTAAAGTTTAATAGATCTGATGCTAGATCGGTTTCTAACATTGAAGAGAAATGTTGGAGCCTGCCCAGATGTCTCTTAGGGTTTGAGAACAGACTGGTGGCTGCAGGAGAATCCTCAAAGGACTGCATGTTTCCCTCCTGATCAAAACAAAAAAAAACAAAACAAAAAAAAAAACTTAACACAGACTCTCAATCTCTTTAGGGAGACAGACTGAAGAGACTGCCACTGGGGAGCCTGTCAGAAAAATAATCACTTCCAATGGACCAGTTTACTTTATCCATGCTGAAAAGGAATTGGAAATGGAACATGACTTGCTGTTGCCTGGTACAATGGCTGAAAATCTGGCTACAGAGAATGTTACAAGGAACTTGATCACATCAGATGCACTACTTGATTTTATTGATGCTCGAAAGGAAAAGGTCATAACTGAAGGTAACTGCTGTTTAAATAGTTTCCTTGTACCTAATTGCATGTTTCAACTGTTTCTCCATTATTTCAGTGTTCAGTTGTTGAAAAACAACTTAGTGTAAAACTAAGAGGAGGAGGAGACAGGGGGGGAAAAAAAAAAAGTTGTAATGGAAACAGCATAACAATATATATAAAGCGGCACTCACTGGGAATCTCATGGGCATATCCATAGTCAATATAACTGGCATACAATAGCAAAAAATCTCAAAGGTAAACGCCCCGTTATGTATTTAGATCCTCCCAGGTCTAAATGTTTCAATTGTACATACAATGTATATTATTAAGGAACACCACAATATACGGTAATGATGCAACAGTCAATATTCAAAAGGTGAATAATATAATCATTCATACAAGGTAGGTAAATGAAGTCCAGAAACAATGTAGATGATGAAAAAAGAATTAAAAAAAAAAAAAAAATGAATTAAAAGATGATTGTCCCTAACTGTTCCTAATACGGAATGGGATGAAATGTCAGATGATGAAGAGGATTCAAAGAGTTTGATTTCACTTATATCATTCGTTCACCATAAACCCAGAAGATCTGGCTGCCGTCTATTTCCTGGAGTCCACTCGGGTGTATAGAAAAGAGACAGAAGACAGCGCATTTAAAGGATTTCTGTGCGCTGTCTTTTAGGAATAGTTTTTATTTAAGTACAAAGTTACAAATCGCACTTAAAGACTCGGTGCTCCAGAGTCTGACAAGTCCCAAAAGCAAAATAAGAATAACCCCTTAAGTACCAGCCGTGCACGCACGTGGCGGTCACTTAAAGGGATAGTAATACTTCATTTTAACTTTTTTATTTTGTAGGCATTAAAAAAACATGAAGAATGATATAAGTCTTATCTCTGAAACCTTTATGGTTTAAGAGATATTCACAAACAAAGTATCCCCCCCCCCCGTTCAACCAGATCAGAAGGGAGATGCCCAGGTAGACTGCAGAGAGGGACAATCTTCAATTAAGATAATGGAAAAAGCTGAAAAACTTGTCAAGGGGGGAAGAGCTTTCATTGTTTTCATACAAAGAATTGTCCCCTTCTGTTATCTGTCCTGTCATACAACCAGACTCACATCTGAGAAGAAATGGCTTACACTAGGAAAAAGGGGCGGGGAGGGGAATTTTGCTTGTGAATATCTCATAAACCATAAAGGTTTGAGAGATAAGACTTATATCATTCTTCATGTTTTCTTAATGCCTACAAAATAAAATAAAATAAAGTTAAAACGAAGTATTACTATCCCTTTAAGGACCATGGATTTTTTTTTTTTTTTTTTGTTTTTTTACACTAGCAGTGCCCTCTAGTGGTCAAATTCTAATTAGATTTCCTGTTAGATTCTAATGGAAAGAAAAGTCAGGCACAGTTCTCCATAGGATGTGATAGAAACTTAGTTCTAACTGACAATCCGGAAGTAAACACAGTAAATTCACTTCCTGATTATTTAAACTGCTATAAATTTTGAATAAAACATCTGACAGCGCTGGGATTGACCTTGTTTTATTCAGCAGGAAATGCTCTGTAAAATGTTTTTCAAAAGTTTTACTGCTCCTTTTAAGGGTATAACAACCCATGATCCAGGACCTCATGGGTCCTTAAGGGGTTAATTATGATATGCTGCTAGTACTGACAGGCTAATATAAAACAAAGCTACATATATGTGGAAAAACTTGCATAGTGTAAATACTCAATAGTATCATAAATATACTAAACATGTGGACAAATCATGTGAGGAAAAAGTGTCCAGTTGTTGGACTACTCTCTCATCCCTCAATCAGCCACTGGACTGATTTTCTTATGTTAAAAAAAAAAAAAAAAAAAAAAAAAAAAAAAGTGGTACTATAAGTGACTACAACTAACTCTAGTTCCTCTTTTAACAGGTGAAACTACATCTGGTCCTGTCTTGCAGTGGCTCAGAGGAGCAGCGGCTGTAGGAGGGGTTTTGGCTTTTGTGCTTGCTGTCATGGGTCTACGAAGGTGCCATAGAAATAGACAGAATACTGTAAATCTTGAATAAAACCATTTTTTTTTTTTTCTACACATGGCTCCTGTTCATACCTGCCAGCTTAAAAACACACACACACACACACACACACACACACACACACACACACACACACACACACACACACCCTGATCTCACTCTCTCCAGAATAAACATCCAAATGCATCAAGGAACATGCGCACACTTAAAAATTTAACTCTTAACCTCGGCAGAAAATCTAATTTGTCACTTTAATTCTGAATTGCGGCTCAGTTGAACTAGTACTGGGTATCCAGTGACTTGAACTTTGTCAGATTATGCATATTAGGCAGTAGTGGCTGGCACAGCATGGGGGCAGATAATAACTTTCCACTCTCCCTCTCAACTGGTACTTCCTGCCAGGAAGTACAGGCCAATTTGAATAAATGGACAAAGCCAAATATCTCCATACTATAGATTGAAATAAAGAGTGGCAAATGTTTTTGGAGATCCAGTACTAACAGAACATTATTTTTGGTAAACCAGTCAACACAAGTTGAGTTGCCGTTATTGTTTTCTACTCGGGGCAGCACATTTTTTTATTAGTAGGTGTTCTACTTGTACACTAACGGCTTTAGTATAGCTCTAAAGTGAGCCTGTCTCCTTCTTTCTTTTTTTTTTTTTTTTTTTTTTTGTTATATATAATATAGAACTAACTCCTCAGTCACACACTGGAAGTACAGTATGTTAACTAGTGCTGTAAAATATTGACACCTATTGTTTGGATGGGGTACATAAACTGGGGTCATTGTTACGACAATGAGCAACTCTGACTTCACACACAGGAGTAATTCACAAATTTAGGTCCCCATTACCGGGGCCAAATAGGTCATGGCTCTGATATCCCTAATTGATCACAGGCTAACTTTAACTGATCTACTAGTGCTTTAATAAGGGATGGCATTAACAAAACAGTTTGAGTGATTTTATAGATCCAGTCACAATGCCACACTGCTCTATAAAATGGTTTGGTAATTAATCCTTCGCCGTAAATCAAAATAAACTTTAGTGGTGGAACACTTTTCAAAATAAACCCATATGGACCCTTAGCAAACACTTTAACCCTTTGGATGTTAGTGAAATATTCACTGGATGTTTTAATTTTATGTTGAAGACCTCTAGCAGCCAAGGGATTAACACTATCAATATATCTAGTTTGAGAACCACTTCTTCTAAAGACTCGGATATATGTCTTATGTGCTATGGTAGGTGTACTGATGGTTCTCTTATATAGACCTCTTACAAGTTCTCTGCTCAATTAATCTATGTGCTCTAGGAAACTACTTCCTAGTAGTAGCCTTTGTTAATCCGATGATATGACCATATCTGGGAACTCTCTGGCTTTGCCCAGGAGACTCCGGATTTCAAACTGAATTACCGGGTCTCCGGGGCAGTGTGTGAATCTCCAGATGGGCAGAGTTTAAGTAGAAACTCTGCCCACTTGTGCTCCATCCTGTCCTGTTCTACCCACTCCTTACACTCCATTCCCAGGTATTTTGCAGGTGTGTGTGTGGTTTTGTGTTGACGCAAATCTCATCATTTTCCTCCCTGGTCAGCACTGACAGGGTAACCCTGCTTCAAAAGTTCACAGGTATGGATATGACTAGCATATGCATAGTATGCTATTCTCACACCTTGCTATAGCAGGCTGTGCTTTTAACCCTTTGAGTGCCAGAGGGTTATCCAATGCATTGTGAAGCAATGCATCAGTTACTCCACTGGCACACACAGGTTTAAAATTGAAGAACAAAGCTACCACTGCCCTGTCACTGGTTCCAAGAAATGTCCTCTGTAAAGGAACATCAGTGTTCCTGGTCAGATGGAAATGACCAGGGCAATGGCTTTGCCAATGGGAAACCTAGAGAGATGGATAAAAGACCAACCAATGATGCTAAACGTTATAGCTGTGCCATCTAACACTTAAAGTGGAACTGTGCGCTAGCAATGTAAATACAAATGACCAGTTCAGAACTATTAATAGTGAGGTGGTTTGAACTAAAGGAAGACTTCAATAATTTGTTCTCAAGGGGTTCAATTTTAGATAGGAATTTTCCCACAGACAGATATATAGAAGTGCTAGCCCCCTTTCACACAGTGAGGCTGTTGTACTAAGAAGACATATGTAGTTCTGGAGAATCAGTGACAAACGTTTCCATGGATTTAAATATGGGTCTTAATTCCTTGAATGAATGTTCTCCATTGTGAAGCAATGTGTTGGAGACCTTCCTAGTATTCCAGGGGTTAAAGCACCATGAACCTTTTGAGTGCCAGCCTCTCAAAATTCGCAGGGTTTGCAAAGTGGGCCTGTACCTTCAGCCCTGTAAAGTTTGAGCTTGGCTATTTTAGCTTCTTTTTCTATACTTGAAGCCTAAGGCTTGTCTTGTGTGCAGAGAAGACTTTTTTTTTTTTCCTACAACTGCTGGGCTAGGTCTGTGAATCGGTGAGCAACACAATTTCTCCTTAGAGCAAGCATGTGACACCACTTAAAACAAATATCCATAACTGAAGAAAGAGGGGGGGGGGGGGGGTCACATGGATCTCACTGCTTTTTCAAGCTCCCCAGTTTGTGAAGTTAATTTGGATGTTTCCCTCATCCTCCTTATTCTCTAGAGGCAATGGAGAAGATATTGATTCCCAGTTTATGGCCATATGTCATTGTGCTCCCAGTACATTACTAGATACCGTTCTTATATTTGGTATTGAATTACTGGTTGTCCAGGGGACAGAGGCTGAATTCACAGACATGGTGAGTTCAGCATAACCCCACCCACTAAAAAGGAAAGGGCAAGAGAGAGCACACACAACTGCTTCTTATCTAGATAAAGCTAATACACAATCGGACATCCATCAATAAAAACAGACCTTAAAAAATATGAAAAGGGTAAGATGGAAAATATATAATAAAAATGGGTAACACTGCTAGACAATAGCAATTACCATTACAGTGAGACAGTAAATAATCATTGCTATTTGATAATGGATGACAGGTGAGGTTTATTAGAGATGGCAAATTAGCATATGGGGCTTAAAAATATAATCCTGGAGCAATCACTATACTTCACATGTATAAAGATGCAGACACATGAGATACACATCTGGTGTCAAATACTGCTCCAGACAAAGGAGGAATATGCATTCCCTCCCCTAAAAGTGCCCTGCTTAACCCCTTAGTGACAGATGACTTACCTGGTAAGTCCAGGAAGTCATTAGTTATAATGAAAAAAAAAAAACCCCTGTCATTAAGGGGTTAAATACATTTACTAGATAGATTCTTGATTGACAGCTCATAAAACACAATCGGCCAAATCGTCTCCTTCAGTCCTCTGTCTCAAGTCTAATACTTCCCTGGTCTGTCTCTTCTTCTAATGGATAAGAAAACACTTTGATCAACCCCATGAACTTTACTGTTCATTCAGCCAATGCCTACCCCGTCTTGCACAATTTTCCACCAATTTCATGGCAAACTCCTGATTTCAACCACCAACCTATGCCCACCTCATGACTGAAAGTGTAATTTGAACACTCCCACCATCCTCTGCTGTACAGTATTTCTTGAGAGGATTGCAACAAGAAGATTCCCAGATATAACTTCCATGTTCAGGTCCCTGCTCAGTGATCCCATAGATTGATCGATCAATCTCAAATCATTTCTGAGTCCGGTTTCTGTTACTTCGTCATTGGCATTGGTGGTATAGTGATGTCCGATATCTTTTGTCCTGAAGCTACGAACCTGCAAAAGGATGTAGATTTGTACTGGGAGCATGCAATGCTGATAGATGCAGTTCTTTAAAACCTGTAATGTAAATATTTAGACTTATCAAATAGATAATATACTATATCCCATTGTCTCTAGAAGGTTGGTTGGAGCTTGGGGAGATGCCAAAATGTATTACGCTAATCTTTTGACTTAGTAGGGGTGGGGAATCTCCCAATTGCCATACAGGTGCAAGAAAGAAAACTGTGCCTGAATCCTCCCAGGACATAACAAAGCCTGGTGATATCACCAAGCCTCATTCCATTACATCACCATGTCCCACCCCAAGACCTCACAATGTCAGGTGACCACCAAGCCCCACCCTGTGACATCACCAAGCAAA
This sequence comes from Rhinophrynus dorsalis, assembly GCA_037306005.1. Taxonomy (NCBI): domain Eukaryota; kingdom Metazoa; phylum Chordata; class Amphibia; order Anura; family Rhinophrynidae; genus Rhinophrynus; species Rhinophrynus dorsalis. The sequence goes on along the minus strand of CM074721.1, from coordinate 72,121,275 downwards.
AGGAACATGCTACATAACATGATAATTTTTTTGTATTTTTGATCTTTTCTAAAAATGTATTTTAATAATAATATTAATATCAGCATCCTAATTCTAAGGATATACTAACTGAATTTAAGATTCCAATACAGCTATGTATTATGCCATGATTATTTAATACTTATGCAACAATGGCATGCTTAATAATAATAATACAAAAAAATACCCTTATAATGTTGTGTAGCATGGTTCTCTTTACCTAATAAAAAAAACTTCTGGACCAGCAACCAAGGAAAGAAGTGCATACAATCCACAATCATCATCTTCCACAGACAAAAAGAATGACAATCGGTGTTGCTTGCACTGCTTTATATAATCCCATTGATGTATTCTCAGTAGGGTGTAGGGCGAGTGTAATTAAAAGTGCAAAATTGGTCAACTCCTGCTCTTTGGCTTGAGCCTCAGCAGAAAATTTAACTAGGCATTGCTGTGTGTGTATACAAATTGCTCAGGTGCATAATCCCAAAATCTGATAAATAATTAGTAAAGAGAGGCAGCATTGATAAACGTCCTTGCTGGAACGAAATGTAGACCATTGTAAAAGACCAGATAAAGCCTATTTTGCCTACATAAATCCTACTTGTGCTGCCCCTCTTTACTATATAATAAAGAACTCCATACAGTCTCCAGAATTAACAAAGAAAGTTGAGATAAACAAAAAACATTCAGTGTACATCAGTTCTTTTGGCAAAACACCTTGTTAATGAGAGGTCAGAGGAGCTTGGCTAAACCACTCTTTACAAAAGTGGTGTGCAGAAGGGCATCTCTGAATGCACAATGTGTCAAACCTTGCAGCAGATGGGAAACAGCAGCAGAATGCCACCCCTGGTTTCATTCCTTTCACCTAAGCACAGGAAAATGACTCTACAGTGGGCATGTCACCAAATGTGGACGATTGAAGACTGGAAAAGTGTTGCCTGATCTGATGAATCTCTATTTCTGCTGCAACATGCCAATGGTAGCATCTGAATTTGGTGTAAACTGCATAAATCAATGGATCATCCTGCCTTGTGACACCAGTACAGGTTTCTGGTGGTGGTGTATTGGTGTGGGAAATGTTTTCTTGACACACTTTAGGTCCCTTAATACTGGTGGACACTCATTTGAATGTAACAGCATATCTAAGCATTATTGCTGACCATGATCATCTCTTTATGGCCACAGTATACCCATTTTCAAATGGATATTTCCAGCATGATAATACCCCTTGTCACAAAGTAGGAATCATCCTAAACTAGATTCAGGAACATAACAGTGACTTCAGCTTACTCCAATGGCCTGCACAGTCCCCAGACCGTAATCCAATAGACCATCTTTAGGTGGTGGTAGAACAGGGTGTTCAAAGCATGAATGTGTGACTGGCAAATCTGCAGGAACTGTGCAATGCTATAGTATCAGCATAGACCAACATTCCTAAGGAATATTTTCAGCACCTTGTCAAATAAATGTTGTGAATAATTCAGGATGTTATAGAGGCAAAAGAGGGTCCTACCTGGTACAAGATAGGTGTACCACTGGCCACTGAGTGTGTGTATACACCTACAGTACTGTGCAAAAGTTTTAGGCAGGTATGAAAAAATGCTGTAAAGTAAGAATAGTTTCAAAAATATACATGCTCATAGTTTATTTTTATCAATTAACAAAATGCAAAGTGAGTGAACAGAAGAAAAATCTGAATCAAACCAATATTTGGGTTGACCACCCTTTGCCTTCAAAACAGCATCAATCTTCTAGGTACAATTGCACACAATTTTTAAAGGAACTCCAAACTCCACAGTTGTTCTGTGGATTTAGGCAGCCTTGGTTGCTTCTCTTTCTTCATATAATCCCCGTCAGACTCGATGATGTTGAGATCAGGGCTCTGTGAGGGCCATACCATCATTTCCAGGACTCCTTATTCTTTACACTGAAGATACTTCTTAATAACTTTGCTGTATGTTTGGGGTTGTTGTCATGCTGCAGAATACATTTGGGGCCAATCAGATGCCTCCCTGATGGTGCTGCATGATGCATAAGTATCTGCCTCCAACTCCATTTGCAGAAATACAGCCCCTAACTAGCAAGAAAACTCCACCATGCTTCACTATTGAGTTCAGACACTCATTCTTGTACTCAGCTTTCAGTGAAGAAACTGCTTTCTGCTACAGCCAAATATTTAAAACTTTGACTTATCAGGCCATTTTTCTGCACCCCAGTTCCTGTGTTTTCCTGAATAGTTGAGGCTCTTGGCCTTGTTTTCACATTGGAGGTATGGTTTTTTGGCTGCAAGTCTTCCATGAAGACCACTTCTGTCCAGACTTCTCCAGACAGTAGATGGGTGTGCCAGGGTCCCACTGTTTTCTGCCCATCCTGAGCTGATGGCACTGCTGGACATCTAATTGTTAAGGGAAGTAAGCATGATGTCTCTTTCATCTGCTGCACTTTTTTTGCATGACCATTTCATCTACTGTCCTCAATGTTGCTTTTTGCTTCTTCAAAAGAGCTTGGACAGCACATCTGGAAACTCCTGTCTGCCTTGAAATTTCTGCCCGGGAGAGACTTTGCTGATGCAGTATAACTACCTTGTGTCTTGTTGCTGTACTCAGTTTTGCCATGCTGTATAACTTTTGACATTAGAGATGCAAAGAAAAAAGAAGAAAAAAGGAGGAGATTCCTTGTGTAATATTGCAAGTGCTGTGTATCCCCACACCTCCACCAATGTAAACGTACTCACAAAAAACATTGTTAGACTCCCACATACGTGTAGTCTAACTAATGTAGCTCAGGGATCTAATAGCCGTCCCTTGTAAGGCTTTCTTTTCTATCTGCTGCCCTTCTGAAACACTCCTCCTCACGAAGGGTTAAAACATGGAATCAAAAAACAAAAAACACAAAGGGCGCCAATAGTGCCTTATCATTAACTCACTAAATAAGCAGCGATAAAAAAATATCAATACACTCACATGGACAAATGGCTGTACTCATATATATATATATATATATATATATATATATATATATATATATATATATATATATATATATATATATATATACAAAAGCAGCAAATTGCACTTTCAGGGTATTATACCATCTCTGCTCGGTAAATATGCTCATGTCTCCCTTGGAAGGATCTTTAATCCTTTGAGTGCCAGTGTGGTACGGAATGCATTGCTTTGCAGTGCATTCCGTACCACTCTGGCACTCAAAGGGTTAATCTTCACTCATCGATCTCCAGACCCCCAGGTAATCTCATCACAATACATCCGACTTATCACAAAATGACACCCCGGTCCTGCCCATGCCAGGGAAGGAACGGAACACCCCCCCAGTTCCCCGGGGACAGATGTTGTATCTTTTGGGATATAGTAAAGGAATCTGTTTTATGAGATCAAGTTGATTTTTTGAATGGATATAAGCCGGTCCCTTGTAGAGATAGTGTTAAAGGGATTGGCAACTCTCGATACATTGTTAATAAAATGAAAGATACTATAATGAGAACTTTATTTATAGAAGACAGTCATTATATATGTAAGTAAAACCTAACTTTCCTTTGGTGGCGGGTTATGAGTTATCTAAGTTGGTAATTATGAGGAGGTAATAACTAGTAGGTTAACAAGAGGTTAAACCTCTGTGACACATGACCCGCTATCCAATGGCAAGTTGAATAGGAAGTTTTAAATAGCCACTCCAGTTGTATTGTGATGAGATGACCTGCATAACTTGATAAAGTAACGTTATATTGTTATGAAACGCGTATTTTTTGTAGTAATTTATATCTATTTTAAATAAATATATTTTATCGGAGATTGTTGGTGGATCGGCTTTCTTCCGTTGAAAGATTTTCTTCTACTTGAAAGATTCACCTGGGGGTCTGGAGATCGATGAGTGAAGATTAAAGATCCTTCCAAGGGAGACATGAGCATATTTACCGAGCAGGGACGGTATAATACCCTGAAAGTGCAATTTGCTGTATTTGTATAAATATATGAGTACAGCCATTTGTCCATGTGAGTGTATTGATATATTTTTTTTAATGATGGTCACACCAAATATTGATTTGATTTACATTTTTCTTCTGTTCACTCACTTTGCATTTTGTTTATTGATAAAAATAAACTATTACCATGTCTATTTTGAAAGCATTCTTACTTTACAGCATTTTTCCACACCTGCCTAAAACTTTTGCACAGTACTGCGTGTGTGTATGTATGTGTGTGTGTGTGTATATATATATATATATATACAAAAAGACAAACCTGCACTCCTCTATATAAAATAATAAAGTGTGCCCTGTATTTGGTATATATAATATTTCTTAGTAAATAAGTGACATTTTAGTTCTCACAGATTGGTCAAGTTGTGTATACGCTTGCCACCACGTCACGGTATCTCACTTTGCGGCAAGTCCTGTTCTGATATACCTCTAAAGCCCTATCTACAATTAAAATAAAAAATTCTTGAGGAGATGTTATAATAAATGCATAGGGACCCTTTAAATATGCTATTTTTATTGTTTGTGGGTCCCAGTATGGTGCAACTAAAAACAGAAGACATACATTATAATAAATAAAGATGTAAACATAGGACTTACCTGATGCAAAATACCCAAATAGGTCTGCGAAGTGAGAGTGTGAGAGGGCTGTGGATCCAACAGTCCCCTCCATAAATTAATCATTTATATCAACCCCCCACAGGTCACGTGAGGAGTAACTGATAACAAACAGGCAAGGTGCATCCAAGATAGGACCGGCTTGGGGCCTAGTCCTTAAAGACCAAGTGAGAAAAGAAAAAAAAATAGAGATAGTTCAATAATGTTAGTGCAAAACATACATCATTAAATAGGATATGTGAAAAGGCTGCTAGAATAAGCGAACGAGAAGTACAAACAGAAAGCAAGAGAGAAAGCTCACAGCACCAACTCACCATGATATATCCATATAATAAATATAATGTTAATGTGAATGTAGAATAAATATATAGATAGCAGCTAGGAATGAGAGGGTTCTCCAGTGCCTCCAATCATCAGGGCAAAACCCAAAGTGCAAAACCGACGGACAGAAAGACAAACCTGTGCTCCTCTATATATACAAATTTAATGTGTGTCCTGTATTGGGTATATATAATATTTCTTAGTAAATAAGTGAGAATTTAGTTCTCACAAATTGGCCAAGTTGTGTATAAGCTTGCCACCACGTCAAGGTATCTCACTTTGCTACAAGCCCTGCTCTAATACACCTATAAAGCCCTATATAAAGTTAAAATAAAAAATCCCTGAGGAGATAATAAATTGGAGAGAGAGTGACCCTTTAAATATGCTCTTTTTATTGTTTGTGGGTCCCAGTGTGGTACAATTAAAAACAGAAGACATACATTGTAATAAAAAAAGATGTAAACAGAAGACTAGCAATATTGGTACATCATTGCCCGTGCGGTTAATACTGACTGTTTTAATGCATGGCTTGTTGAATTATCAGTGTTAGCAAAATGCTTTTAACCTCTTGTCACACAGTCAATGAAGAGACAAGATTTGGAGAAGGGACTAAACAAAAAAAATAGTTCCATTCTAAAGAAAATAAAGCTTGAGGTGCATTTATATACTAGTACACACCCCAATAATCATAAAGCATTTTGGGTAATAACATGATGCATGGTCTAAAAACTACACGCATGATACATTTGTAGTCCAAAAGCAAAACACTTCACCCAATTACTTTGTTACACACCCACTACTTCTCAGCTACTAAACAACATCTTAAGCCCTTAACGATTGGCGTGGACTCGGAGCCTTTTTTTTTTTTGCCCTATCCGCTTCCGGACTCCCCAAACAGTGTGCAGCCACGGGGAGGAGCCCAGAATTCCATGACGGTCATAGTACATCATGGGTCGTTCAATCAGATCGACCCTTGATGTACTATGACCGTCAAGGGTCGTTAAGGGGTTAACAATATGACCTTTAATATAGACAGTTGCGTATGTAACCTTGAAAAGAACCTTATCTAAGAACAGAGACATAGCAAGATGGGAGAACAAGCGGAGGGGTAGGAAGATGAAATAGAGAAGGGAGAGGGAATCAGAGCTGTGCTATCTTCTCATAGCACCAACAATTTACAATTACAAGAGATCTCTCTTGAAATCAAGGAGTTAAAAGCCCTCTTTAAACCAATCAGAATTCAGGGAGTTGTATTTGACCTCTATGGTGCATACCTCCCAAGTGTCCCTCTTTAGGAGGGACAGTCCCTCTTTGAGACCCAAATCCATCTTTCCCTCTTTCCTATCCCAGTGTCCCTCTTTTTAGGAGGTCAGACTATGTGATGTGTATATAAGTGTATCACTTTGCTCCACAGCAATAAAACTCATATTAATGTTTGTTTAAATGTCAGTATATGTGTTTATAAATTAGTCTGTGTGAATAAAATACTTTGGTCTTGTTCTAAATCATTTATTCAGTTACGCAAAGAGGTGTCAATTGGTCATGAAACAATCTAATCATTCTCGGTAATGCCCTGTCCATCAGCCATTCCCCTGGCCACACACCCATAAAATAGAAGTGTCCCTCTTTGGCCATTTGAAATGTTGGGACATATGGTGAATTTGATTTACTCCAGAAATCCACCTCTTCAGACTGCTGAATAAGGGCTCAATTCAAATGTTGGCGTCGCCAGTTTGCTTTTAACGTCAACTGAGCAATGCAAATGTTCCACTAGAAACAAGCGACGCCAGTTCTGAAACAGACGTCGCCCGTCGCCAGAACAGCAAGATCTCACCCATAGAGGATAATGTACAAGCGACGCCAAAAGCGATTCAAATGTTGGAGTTAGGGCTAACGCGAGTTAAATTGCAACATTTATCTCCAGAAATCTAACGCCTATTTTTTTTGGAGAATAGCACAGGAGGCAGTGTAAAAAAACCACCGTCACCAGTTCTGAACAGCATTCTCTGTGCTTTTCCCTACCCAGCTACTAGGGGAACACAGAGATGGCTTTCAGCACCATGGACAGCTTTGAATGCCATAGGGATGTGCACTGCTCACCCCTGTGGCATTCAAAGGGTTACAATCAACAAAACTAGTACACCAAGCACTACACAATGCCCCCTTCCACATCCCCCCTTAATATGTCACATATATTGCATATATGGGACATACTAACCCCATCCACATCCACCTCATGGACTTCCATGTAGTGGACAAATCTGTCTTTTACTCCACAATCAGCCCTTTGATTACCAGAGAGGTAGGAAAGTATTGCATAGCATGTCTCCCAGCCCTCTGGTACCCAAAGGGTTAATAGGCAAGGTATGCCTGTATGTGTGTGAGTGGGTGTGTTTCATACATTGTATTATTAAAATACTATTATGAAACGTAGATTGACTTAGATTCATTAATTTGTAATGCCCACCTCCTGTGTCCCATTGCTATCATTATTTTTGCTCCACTCTCCTTCCAATGCAGAGTGGAGCAAAAACACCAATAACAATGGGACACAGTAAGTAGGACATTATTAACCCTTTGAGTGCCAGAGTGGTAAGCAACGCATTGCAAAGCCGTGCGCTGCATTCCACTCTGGCACTCAAAGGGTTAAAATACAATTGAGGGAGCAGGCTGCACTCTGACTGCAGCGCTTCCCTTCATTCATAAAAGTGCCATTGCTGCGGGTGGCTGTGAAGCCCGCAGCATAAGAAAAGGCTGGGGACAAGAGGAGGAAGCGGGTGGCAGGCTTGTATTTGCTGCCCGCTTCCTCCAATACCTTTCCTCTCTTCACGCGTCGCCATTGTCCCCTGCCTGGCGTCGCCTATTCTACAATTTGCAGACGCGTTGGCATTGTGCCCACGCGTCGCCATTGTCCCCTGCCTGGCGTCGCCTATTCTACAATTCGCAGACGCGTTGGCATTGTGCCCACGCGTCGCCATTGTCCCCTGTCTGGCATCACCTATTCTACAATTCGCGTGAGGAGAGGAGAGGTATTGGAGGAAGCGGGCAGCAAATACAAGCCTGCCACCCGCTTCCAGGGCACCCCCTGAGGGCACAAGGGAATACCCAAATAAAAATAACATATGGCCAGCATCAGGTACCACTTTGTCAATGGCAATGAGGAGGAATAGTGCTTCAAATGTCCCATACACACATCCCCCCAAAAATGTGTAAAGTCAATATTACCAATCACCAGTGCAGAACATAGCAACATGGGAAAAGTGATGCATCCTGAGCTGGTGCACATGGGGCACCAACATCACATGACACCCTGGTTGGGAACCACCGGCCTACACAGACAAACCATAAGAATCAAGCAACCCCACAGGGACAAGGGGAACACAAAGCAGCACAACATAAGCCATCCCAAAACACCTCTGACCAACAGGGGTTAACACACAACACCACATGCACACCTGTCACTCCAACAACATATCAAGCTCACCTATGTAACCTCAGCAGTCCATGGAGACAAAACACACACCTGGCAGGTACATACCAATTACAACACATCACACCACTAACCACGCACCAGAAAATAATTACCTGGATAACACACACCTTACCATTAGTCCACCATAATCCACATGACTGTTCATGGACAACACACCATATATATATATATATATATATATATATATATATATATATATATATATATATATATATATATATATATATATATAATTTATATGAGAGAGAGGGAGAAAATATGATGGTAAAGGAATAGCATGACTGTTGTGTTCATAGTGCACCTTCAATCTTGTTTCTACTCTCTGCAGGCATCCATGCCATGATTTCACATGGTCCAGAAGTTTGTTCCGGTGACATGTTTACTCCACGTCCATGAGGATCATCTTTTTGTTAGTGTTGATATCAATAAAACATATGATCGTATATGACTATCTATCTTGTGTCATTGATTACTTCTCCCTCTTCATGTTCTTTGAAAAGATGATAGTAATACATTGAATGTTTGAAAATCCATGCAGTAGAGTTTATCACCCTGAGTGAAACAAGTGATCTCCCACTGCTGACAGGTGTTGAATTCAAAAGTTGTTCCAACTCAAAGTTTACATTCATAGATTGAATATCACAGTGGCCTGAAAGTGTCAAATGGCACTGTTACTACACCATCCTATGGACAGCTCCGGTCCCTGCACCATGGATCCCCATAGGATGATGTAGCCACAGTGCCATTTGACACATTCAGGCCACTGTGATATTTGATATATGACTTCAAGCTTTGAGCTGGGATAACCTTGGAATGAAACACCTTTCAGCAGTGGTAGTTCCCTTTTTCAATCAGTGGGGTGAACCCAACTACATATGTCTTGACACATCCTAAGCATTACTGTCCCCTTAATTGTGATCATGTGGTTGATCTGTTGAGATATCTAATGTGTTCATGTTGTTTAAGTTCAAGTCACATCATGGAACAACACCCTGATGTTGTTCAGCTTTCAGATGTCTGTGAGTTGAACTTGGACAAACATGTCTGTATGTGCTGTGTGTGTTCACCCCTGCTGTAAAAGCTTGTGACGCCACTCAGCATGCATGAGTTGTGTTCAATGCATAGCTTTGCAATGCATTGGAGACAACTCATTACTTGACACCCATGTTAGATGTGTATGAGTTGTGTTCAATGCATAGCTTTGCAATGCATTGGAGACAACTCTGTCCCTCTAACTGTATCATCTGAATAAAACACAGACATGGATATGTTCTGAAGCAACAACTGCACATTTATTTTCTATTTTTTGGGGGTGCTTTGGGCGGGGCTGCAGGGGTGGCTTCCTGCACTTTGATGCCGTGAGGCCCTAGTGGTTCTGGGGGTGCCACTGGTGGAGTGCTGGCAGGGGTTGAGGCACTGGAACTGGAGTCCTGGGCCTGGCGGATGGTCTCCAGCCTGTTACTCTCACGGAGCTCAGCAACCACCTGATCAATTGAAGCTGTCATCCTGTTGGTGTGGGTGACCAGATGGTTGCTGAGAGTAACTTGATGGGCCTCCAGTGCCCTCATGCTGTCCAGGAGGTGTGCCATATGCTGCTCAAGCCTGTTGAGTGACCGCGCACACCTCCTGGCCACCCTGAGTTGCCTCCTTTGGAGTACCAGACACTCCTGATCCATCACCATGGTGTTGTCAGGAGTGTGTGGTGTGGAGGGGGAACGGGACAGTGGTGGGGATGCCCTCTGGCTGTCCTGTGGCTCCACCACAGGTGGTGGGGGAGATGGGGTGGACTCATAGGTCCGGATGTGGAGGGAGCATGGGGAGCCCATCACTGCATCCCCAGATGAGTGAGCCCATGGGGATGGCACATCCGCCATATGTGTGGCTACCATGGTTTGCAGGGGTGTTGTGTGTTGGGGCGGGGATGGTGTGGTGACCACCACCAGGGCCTGTGGCCGTTGTGGCTGGCCAATGAGGCCAAAATGTTCATAGTCCATTGGCCACTGGCTAGTGTCCCGCGGCTGTGGCCTGGTGGCTGCCTGCAGTGGCCCATGCTGTGGCATACCCACTATGTCGGGCATCCAGTGCCTCCCCATGGCTGTTGGTACATCCTGCAGGGTAGTGTACCGGTGCTGGAATGTGGGAGGTGGGCCCTGGGGGCCATGCTGGGGCCACTGCTGCTGCTGCGGCTGCTGGTGGGGCAAAGCCTGGGGGCCATGGTATGGCCACTGCTGCTGGTGGAGCGGTGGGCCTTGGGGGCCATGCTGTGGCCACTGCTGCGGCTGCTGGTGGGGCGGTGGGCCTTGGGGGCCATGCTGTGGCCACTGCTGCGGCTGCTGGTGGGGCGGTGGGCCTTGGGGGCCATGCTGTGGCCACTGCTGCGGCTGCTGGTGGGGCGGTGGGCCCTGGGGCCATGAGATGGCCACTGCTGCGGCTGCCTCTGCTGCTGTGGTGGTGGTGGTGGTAGTGCACTGGAGGTGCTGGCCTCCTCAGAGGAGGAACCTCCTGTGTCCTCCGCTCCTGCTGACTGGTGTGCTGTGTGGGGAAATGACATGATGTAATCAGTAATGTGAACTATGACAGGAGTGCTGCAAGACTATTACATTGACACGCGAACCGTTGAGTGGCAGGATGGTATCCATTGCATTGCTTTGCAATGCATTGGTTACCATCCTAACACACATTGCTAGGTTTGACGTGATCACATACATTGTTTACACTAACCTGCAGTGGTGTGATTTGGTCATCATGTGTATCCTGAGTAATGGGGATGGCAAGGCATATAGCTCCTTGCTTTCCCCATTCATCAGGATCCATGTGGTGAGCAACACTGAACTATCACACCTTGAGTGACACAAACCCACTGCACATTCTACACATAGGCCTCAACAGCAAACACACCAGGACCTCTAAACACAGCAATGCACCCTTGCCATCCCCACTCTGCAGGCTACATATGATGCAGAAAGCTGAACCTTGACTATTCCACTTAGACTAACTACCTACATGTACAACGTCTAGTCCTGACATGCAGTAACAATACAATAGGAAACACACCAAGTCCCCTCCTTGCTATTCTCTGGTAACCCATTGGGTGCCAAGGGACTAGCCAATGTATTGTCAACCAACGCATTACTTATCCCTGTGGCATTCAAGGGGTTGTGTGCTGACCTCTTTGTCACTCTGTGTATGACATTGTGATACACATAACAGTTGGATCTGTGACTGACACATGACATTGTGCATTGTTTTTGTGCTGTGCATGATGTCGTTTTGGACAGCATGAAGGGGGTTCAACAGGGACTTGACCATTGCCATTCAGACTGGGTTTGTCAAGTATTCTGTCCTTGTTTGACGCCCCTCCAAGCTGTGTTGCTGAATTGTGGTGTGGAATGCTGTTCATGTGTTCAGGTGTCACTGTGTTGGCCTCTGTCTGGTACGTGTCAGGATTGGTGTGATGTGTGTGTGGGCCTTGATGCACTTACCAGTGGACTGGAGGCTACTTTCATCCCCGGTGTCACTCCATCCAGGGATCCCACACACCATGATGGAGGAGATGGTCCTACGCACAACCTCCTCCCACTGGCTGTATTCCACCCGCAGGGGAGGACCACCCCCTGTGCCAGCAGCGTGCAAGGCCTGCTCGCCCATCTTCTTCTTCACCTTCATAATGATAGACAAAAATGGGAAAAGGGTTGAACTAGATGTATACAGGTCTTTTCTCAACATTGATTACTGTGTTACTATGTTACTGTCTTACCTTAGCCTTGCAGTCTGTCCACCTTTTCTTCACAGAATCCAACGACCGGCTGCGGCAGGACACTGCATTCACAGCAGCCACAACCTCCTTCCAAGCTGCCTTCCTCTTTGCTGACAGGCCAGCTTTAGGCCCCTTGGGGAAGAGGTATCTATAGTGGGCAACCACAGCCTCACAGAGGACCAGGTTTTCCTCCTCTGTGTATTTGGGCTCTCTTGACCTCTCCTTCTCCTCACCCCCAGAGGTTGGTTGAGAGCCCTGGCTGTGGCTCCCCAGCCCTGCCTGCACTGGCCCTGGCTGTGTGTGGTGCAGGGGGACTACCCCTCGTCCCACTGTGTCTGCCCCTGCACTAGATGTGCCTGGTCTTGGGTGGCTGCCCTTCCGCCCCAGAGATCTCCCTCTCCCTCCCCTACCCTGACCAGGGTTGCCCCCCTGAATCTCCTCCTCCTCTCCTCCTACACTCCCCACCCCTCTCTTCTCTCCTCTCCTCTCCATCTCTCTCACCCACTCACACCCAGGCACTCACTCAGGCCCTCACACACTCACTCACTCTCTGTCACTCACTTGCACTCACAGACTCACACTGTCAAAATAAAGATAAAAAGTGTGTGTGTGTTTTACAAAAAAAAATATGGGCTATGTGTATGTGTGTATGTGTGTTTGGATGCGTGTATTTGTATGTTCAAAAGTGTATTGTGTCGCTTTGTGTGCTGCCAAACTCTCCTTCTACCTGTCTGTGTGTGTGCCGCCTAAACTCCCTTTCTCTGAAAACTAACCTCCGCTCCTTGGGTCCTGATATCTAGCTCTTGGGAACTCGATAACAGACAAAGGTGCGTAGGTGATTTTGGGTCTATTTATAGTTTATTCGACTCAACTTGATAGTTTGGGGTGCTGTGATTGGCTGGGACTGGGTCACGTTGGACGTTTCGCGTGTTTTTTTTTTTTTTGGAGACGTTTCTCGTGTTTATCGTGTATTTGTCGTCGACGATGAGGTAAAATATTTGGCGACTCCAGTTTTGTAGTCTTCGTTTGTTTTGTAGGCCGTCGCTCGTTAACTCTTCTGGGTAAGGAAGATTTGAATCTCACGTTACCTGGTCTTGCTTAACGAGCGAAGGCAGTTTTTTTTTTCACGTTGGTTTTAACGCCAACATTTGAATCGAGCCCTAAGCCCTTTAGTTTCTACCTTCCAATCTCCCAGGCCATAGCAACAGCATAGACAACCTAACCTTTCTTTATAGTGATTGGTTAAAGCAAAGCAGCCAATCGGCACAGAGCACTGAAACCTTGCCTGTCAGTGGTGTGTGTGTGTGTGTTCTGGAGTCAGTCAGCACACAGCACAGAAATGTGTGTGTATTAACTTCCTAGATTCACTTGCACTTGAATACTAAGAGGTCTCCAGTGCATTGCTTTACAATACATTGGAAACCTCTAGCATCAAAGGGGTTAAAAGACCAGTCTGTTTTTATAAATACGGGCCATTTAATGTCAGGATAAAATGAGAGAAAACGCAGAGGATGATACAATGAATGTGAGAGAGACACTAGGAAAGGGGACAACTGCTAAGGTATGGAAATTGTTATAAAACTCACAGGTTTGTCCATGGGTTAATGCTGGCAGGTGTTGGACTACAACTTCCATCATCCTCAGCCACCAAATGGCCAGCAGAGAGTGATAATAGTTGTACAGTTCAATGATACCTGGTGAGCCAGAGGTTGCGCACACCTGACTTGTTCTCAGAGTCATTATAGTTTAAATTAACCATTTCATGACTAAATACATTTTTTTTGTACAGTGTGACCTTTAACCCTTTAAGGACCGGCCACGTACCCACGATGCAGTCACTTAACCCCTTAACGACGGATGACTTACCAGGTACGTCCCGCAGAAACTGTCATTTAGTGACAGAGGACGTACCTGGTAAGTCATGGAAGTCCGGGTCTCCGTGCGGCTGCACGCCGCTTGGAGACTCCAGACTTGTTTGGGAAAAAAAAAAAATGTTCGGCGGATGTTAAGGTGACAGCTGCGTACAAACGCGGCTGTCACTAAGGGGTTAAGGACCAGAGACCATTTTTTTTTTTTTTTGCGGAATCCAATTCCCCACTCCCCAAACGGCGTGCAGCCGTGCGGGGAGCCCAGAATTCCATGACGGTCCAGGACCATCATGGGTCCTTAAGGGGTAAAAGTCCCAACCCTGATTTATTGTTTTGGTCATGTGACTTTTGAGAACCTGTTTTCTCCACTTTATGGGTGCCCTGATCAGATACAATGGGGTTTTAGCACAGTAAAGACCAGAGGGGTGTGTGAGATACATTGTCACTCATTAACCCCTTACCGCCCAAGGATGTACATGTACGTCCCGAGTGGATGTCCAAGGTGGACAGAAGACGTACGTGTATGTCCCGGAAATCATTCTAAAAAAATGCAAAAATATGTTTGGTGGGCATTAAGTGCAGACCATGTGCTCGTGGCCGGTCACTAAGGGGTTATGGTGTCCTTATGGTTAATTAGAGGTTACAAATAATGCACAGGGGCAAAATGCTCCCTTGATGCTTTGCAATGCATTGCATACCCCACTGGCACTCAAAGGGTTAAACTTCATACTGCAGATCTGCATTGACCCTGTCTTATGATTTGTCACAGTGCTCCTGCATTAAAAGTTCATAATCACCGTCCTGTTTGTATGGATGTGTATCTATCCATATGCACAGAATGTATATGTCTGTCTTATCTATCCAGTTAATATGTGCATATGTTTTGAGTGGTGTGCAGTGTGACAAAAAAATTAAATGCTTAACCCAATGCCATGTATTAAATAGTTTCAATTAATTATATTCAGGACACTGGGGGTTATGTACAAAGAAAACTGTGGAACAATCCTGATAAAAAGTAAATTAAGCTCAGACATTAGCATTAATATTGAGACTTTTAGGGCTAGATTTAATGGCAGCCGACTCCCAAAAAAAACAGGCGCTGGCATTTTTTCAAGCACTGTAAGAGATTTAACCCTTTGAGTTCCAGAGGGGTACGCAACACATTGCTTTGCAATGCATTGCGTACCCCTTTGGCACTCAAAGGGTTAAAGACCAGTGCTAACAAAAATGCCAGCAAACAGATACCCTCTAAATTTAGATGAGTTTCGGTTCGTTGAAAATAAAAAAATGTTACAAATTGCTATTTGATGGACTGCGTTAGCCCTAAAGATCCGATAAGAGACTCACTTTAGAGCATAAAATTTAAAGGGATAGTAATACTTAAGTATTACTAATCCCTATAGCAAAGTACTACTTAAAAAAAACCTTTATGGTTTAAGAGATGAACGCTTCTAAAGTTGCCCTCTCCCTCCCCCTTCCCCGTAGTCAGCATTCTAGCTGACTGAAAGGAAGAGAGTCGTACGACTTTCAGGTGGCTCTCCAGCACAGCCGGATCGCGTTACTAAAAACGAAAACTTTCACTGAAATGGTCTTCTACGTGTGCTTGGCTTGCAAGCACACAGAGAAGACCATTTTAGTGAAAGTTTTTTTTTTTAGTTAACACGATCGCGGCTCTGCTGCAGAGCGCCTGATGATCTCTGACCGGATTTCCCTGAGTCAGCTAGAATGCTGACTACGGGGAAGGGGTGGGAGAGGGCAAACTTTACGGTTTGAGAGATGACACTGGGGGCAAAATTTTTTTTTTAAGTAGTACTTTGCTATAGTGATTAGTAATACTTAAGTATTACTATCCCTTTAAGACCCAGTTTTTTTTTTTTTTTTTTTTTACTAAAGTCCCTTATCGGATCTGTAGTCATCTGAAGTGGCTATTAAAAGTAAGCCCCTTATCAATACATCCAAAGTGCCTAAAATGTGTTCAGTGTTAGTAGAATTAACCCTATGAGTGCCAGTGGGGTACACTTACCCCCACAGGCACTCATAGGGTTAACCTAAGTAACAAAGCAACATCCCATTAAAAGTAACACTTACCATTAATCTTGATGTCCAGCATGCTGGTCATCTTCTGTCCTTTTTTCTTCTCTTTTTTTCCTTGTATCGTCTCTTCACCCTTCTTTCTTCTAGCTGGAAAAAAATAATAATAGTAATAAAAATGTTTGCAGAAATATCCCAGGCAATAAGCGATGAGGTCCTCTCGGGGGCCCAAAGGGTTAAACCATATATTACTGTCCGGTTCCATAGCAATATGCAGCCAATATTATAGGTCCAAATAAGCCATTATAGTAGGTCAAACTTGCACATTATAATATGTCCCGAAATGAAATAATAAAATACTTAGCTTGTTAATCTGTCTCTGCTGCTGTGTGCGGCCTCAGAGGTGGCGGCAGCTGAGAGAGTACTCTATGCCACATCCCCCAACCAGTCCCTCATGATGCCCATTCCACAATGAGGGAATATATATATATATATATATATATATATATATATATGGGCAGTCTCTGTTCAAATTCCCTCACAGCCACTGTATATTCATTCATAAAAGAGAGAGGATGTAGAAGAGGGAGAGGGTTCAAATACCAAGAAAAGCAGAGTAGAGTAATTAAAGGGATAGTAATACTTTATTATTATTATTCCCCATTTTGTAGATATTTGCAAAATAACTGAATTACCCCCAGGTTCATCTCTCAAAACTTTATGATTTGAGAGATAACCGAAGGCAAAGTTCCCCCTCCCTCCCCCTTCCCTGAAGAAGGGTTGCCAACTTTTATTTATTCTTTCCATTGGACAAAAGCCAATTTTTTACCGGCCTGCCGGTAAAATACCGGCTGGGTGGCAACGCTACCCTGAAGTCAGCATTGTACTGACTGCAGGGATATCCGGTCTGACTTTCATCAGGCGGCTCTGCAGCTGAGCTGAGATTGCGTTAGTAAAAAATAATTATTTCACTGAAACGGTCTTCTACGTGTGCTTGCAAACCAATCACCTGGGGGCTATTAAATTATTTTCCAAATATCTACAATATGGGGGATAGTAATGATAAAGTATTACTATCCCTTTAAGAAAAAGAAAAAAATCAGATGTAAAGGTCTATAATATTCATGACTACATTCTAAGTAAGAAAGAGGAATCGCTTCTTAAAAAGAGACTTTCTTTCTGTCCTACGAATGCTCCAAATTTATTTGAGCTATTCATCGATGAATAATATGGTTATAAATAATAGGTGCTGTTATTGGAAGGAACAGGTAAGGGAGAAAATATTTACAGTTTAGTCAGTTTTCTTCTCTTTTCCAGAACTTCCTAGAGACAACAGTGCAGCAGGGGGCTGGTAATAGTTCTGAGCAATTCTGTCTAAAACAAACATTGGAAGATTACCTTTTTTATTACAACCACTACATAAAGGAGGTGATAAAGTCCATCTTGAGGAAGATGAGTATAAGCTATTATACAGGAGTGCTATAAGGAGCATGATGGTACCTGGAGAAATGTATAGGGAGCAGTAATCCTATATAATAATTCGCTAAATCGTGTGTAACGCCGCAACATGCGCAGTAGACACTGCTGCGCGTGCTGTTCCTGTATCAGCCGCGGCGCGGGTAGTCTCTACTGCGCGTGACTGCTCCGTGACCGGGTGGCAGTGGCACTGTGGCCCGTGTAACGGGCTGTTCAACTAGTATGTCAATAATAGAGGATGGAGAAGTAGTGGGTAATATAGAGACTGGCTATCTTGCCAGGACTGGAACTACCAACTAGCCTGTGACTAGTGTGAAAACGGACCTGTTCTTTATGTTTTACATAGGGCGGGTGAACTAGAATCTTTTCAGCTCATGATGTTTTTTTTTTCCTCTGACTGAGAGCTTTTTAGGAAGTATTCACTGGAAGGAGTTTGGGGTCCTTCCATCAAAGAATCATATCTGTATCCGTGAGTATAAATCCAGTACTAATGAATTTTTGTGAAGAAATCCATGTAGATCAGATTTAGTGGCCACTAATATTCTTTGCCCAGTTTAAGATAAGCAGGGTTATAAAGCGGTGTTTAGTGTTTAAAGGGCTAATAATACTTGCAAATTACTAATCCCCATATTGTAGCTTTGTTAAAAAGAAACTTATTGCCCCCAGTGTCATCTCTCAAACTCTTATGGTTTGAGATTTGATAGCGCTCAAAGTTCCCCCCTCCCTCCCCCTTCCCTGACTGAACGCTGACTGCAGGGGAAGCTGTCGTACGACAGTCTTATGTGCATCAGGTGGCTCTGCAGCTGAGCCAAGATTGCGTTTATAAAAAATAATTCTTTCACTGAAACGTTCTTCTATGTGTTCTTGGTTTGCAAGCAAACGTAGAAGACCGTTTTAGTGAAACACAATCTCGGCAATGCTGCAGAGCCGCCTGACGCAAGTAATACCGGATATCCCTGCAGTCAACGTTCAGCGTTCAGTCAGGGAAGGGGGAGGGAGGGGGAACTTTGAGCGCTATCATCTCTCAAACCATAAGGGTGTGAGAGATGACACTGGGGGCAATAGGTTTCTTTTTAACAAAGCTGCAATATGGGGATTAGAAACTTGCAAGTATTACTATCCTTTTAATAAAGGTTTATAAGAAGCAGTTGCATGGTAGACACTGTGATGTGTAGGATGTTTAAATGCGTCTTACACAACTATGAATCTTTATTCATGACATATCAGAATGGGTGTCTTTGGATTTGGAAAACAGGTTATTGTAACAGTGTTTATGACAGACTGCGGGTCTTATGCATGAAGGCAAAGTAGAGCATTTCTGGGGCAAACCAAACTCTAGGGGACAAATAAAATCCCATCAATTTAAATTGGGCTTTTAATCCCTTGAATGCTAGAGACGCCTGCATTAGAGATCTCCTTTCAAGGGTTAAAAAGCCCCATTGCTGGACAAATTTGCAGGCTCTCTAGGAATTGTGTCCTACCCTGGGAGCAGTCACTTGTAGCCCACTAGTGTCTTTCACATAGAAGAAATATCCTAAAGAATATCATAATATAACAGCAATCTAGCCACAAAATGCCAGGCAATTCTTCTCTGAACAAAAAAAGCAGCCAACCCCAGATGGACATTACAGCCTTGTTGGGCCTTGTAGTTACCTGTGTCTTATTGGTGGTATTCTCTGTTGACCAAGGAAGGAAGGTTAGATATTTATCCTACCACCACTGGCCACTGGTAGACATACCCAAATACACTGCCTGACTCCCCCACCCCCACTCCTCCTGGTTCCACTGACAGTTACAAGTCAGCACATACTCTGGCTGACCTCCCTAGCCTGTTTCAACTGGTACCCATAGAATCACATACACTGGTTGCCTCCCCATCCTTGTTCCACTGGCAATGCTCCTGGCACCCAATATGGTATATCAACCCATACCAGTGGGATACCATTTCTCTTAGACTGGCAATAGGTCCTGAATATAGTAGGAAATCCCATGGTGTCACATCGTTTTAGCATCTTTGAAGTGACTGATGTGTAAAAAAGCATGTTTTTATCCCATAGTGCCATATTCTGGAAAAGCTTATGCACTCTAACTTAGGGGTAGAAAGACAAGTGACCCCTCATTTAATGTGGCTAATTGCTTACCTCCAGAACTGTATAAATTAATATCTACTTTCCAAAATGGTAAACCTCACCTACATATTTGTAATGGTTATGACAATTTAAGTACAGAAATCCATTTTCAAAAAAGAAAACAGGTGGGTGTCGTTTTAAGCTTTTGGCACCCCCTACAATATGTGAACTCATCAAGGCCTATTTTAACGTGCCTATGGGCACATTTTTGCAGTGAAAAATCAAATCCGTGCAGTGATAAATTCATGGATTTTATTTTTCATAAAGTAGCAGTAGCGGCCCCCAATCAGTAACGTTGCCTAGCCTGGCCCCCTGTGCTGCTGTTGTCCTAAGTGCCTTGCAGTCCCCTCTGGATCCTGGTGAGTAGAGCTCCCTTCATTGAGTCTATTGACTCAGAGAAGGGAAACTATTGTGAACTGAGCATGCTTATGCACAGTGATGTCATCACAGCCCGCAGGGACTCGTGATGACAAGTCTGATTGGACCAACAAATAGGCTTGGCACTCAGGCAAACAGAGCGCACCAAGCCAGTTTTCCAGGAGCTTTGTTATGCTGGCCTGGCAACAACACACCACAAAGGTCCTCCTGACTGAGAGGGAGGCTGGTGCGGGGTCAGCACTGCAGTGACCCGAGGAGGAAAGTGAGCACATTTTGGACCTGAGGAGGCTTCATCAGAGGTACGCACTTGTCTGAGTGCCAGTGTGGACACAGTGTGAACGTGGATACAGTGTGGGCAATGTGGAGGTGGACACAGTGTGGAGGTGGGTACAGGATGGAGGTGGGGACAGGATGGACAGGGTGGAGGTGGACAAAGTGAGGAGGGGAAACAGTGTGGACACAGTGAGAAGGTGGACACAGGGTGGGCAATGTGGAGGTGGGCACAGTGTGGGTAGGGAGGAGGTGGACACAGCGTGGACAGGTTGGACAATGTGGGCAGTGTGGAGGTTGAGGCAAGATAGCAGCAAGTGAGTGGGACTTGGGGGCTGAGGGCAAGAGGCTGATCAAGGGGGAAAAGGTGGGACTGTATTAAAAGCAACATTTCTCAACAAATTAGATTTTGCATGTAATATCTGACTTCAGCTATTATGGTTTAACCCTTTTAGTGCAAGAGTGGTGTGCATTGCACAGCACTGGCAATCAAAGGTTTAACCTGTTTCCTAATCTGTTTCCTGTTATTAAAGGCAAATCAGAGGAGAGACAAGGGCCTACCATTCAGTTGCTCATAACGTTGTGGTGTTTGTTTTATTTTAAGTAAAATTGTCCCACTCCAACCCCTTTCCATACATAATGCTACCTCCCATCAGAGCACTAAGCCAGTAGCAAAGAGGGACAATCTCCTGTCAGCATAAGGAAAACCTACGCTATCACTCCATACTTTTGCTCGCCGAACAACTTTGGTTTTGACGTGAAGTGAGAAATTGTCCTTAAAATAGGCCCTGGAACTCATACCGATGGGGTGACATTTGTCTTGTAAGAGTAGTAGTTAATACAGTTGAACTTTCCATAGTTTTAAAAGATTTCAGTAGATTTCAAGGAGTAGAAATTTAAAAAATGCAATTTTTTTCCTTTAGTGCCACCTAAAAACATGACCCCTCATGATATGGTAGGTTATCTTCTTTCCAAAATGATATGCTTTGCCTACCTTTCCTTCATATATGTAGTTGTTTCAACCATTTTAGTATAGGTGAGTCGTGTTTGAGAAAATGTAAGAAGAATCAGAGGTTGTAGTTGAAGTAGTTTCGTACTTCTAGCACCCCCTACAGAATGTCATCTCATACCAGTGGGCACACCTGGGAACTCTCTGGATCTGCCCTGGAGAGTCTGTTTTTTGCAATTAATTACCAGGTCTACGGAGACAGAGGCTGTTTCTCTGGTGGTGGGTGTCTCCTGAAACTCTGCCGACTTCTCTTGCTTTCCACCCACTTCCTGACACAAGGACAATAAGCCCTGCCTATCTTATTAAGCCTAAGACCCTTTATGACAGGAATCTTGTCATTTACATTTACAGCCCGTGAATACAGCACATGAGCCTCTCTGGGGGATTCAATAGGAGGAAGTTCCCAGATATGCCAGCTGGGTATCATTTGTCTCCTAAGAGAACTAGCTAATAAATAGTTAGTAATGTTATAGTTTTCACAGATTCCGTAAGGGGTGGAAATGTAAATAAATCCCATTTTTTTTTTCTTTAATGCCACCTTCTAGAAACATCTACAAACCAGGCTAGTGTCAGGAAGTCAAGTAACCCCTCATTTGATGCATTAAGTTATCTTCTTTACAAAATGGAATGCTTTGTCTACCTTTTCTTCACATTTGTACATGTAAGAACCATTTTAGTATAGGCAAGTTGTGTTTGAGAAAATGTAAGAAAAATCAGAGGTTATAGTTAATGAAGTTTTGTTCTACTAGCACCCCAACAGTTTATAATCTCATACCAGTGGGCTGTCATTTGTCTCCTAAGAGCAACAGCTAATGAATTATTGGCGCTATGCAAGAAACATGCGCAATCGCTATTTCCTGTGTGAAAACCACTAGCGAATAGGTTTGAGCATGATTTTGTCAAATTGTGCATGAAAAAAATCAAGATAAGCTGCACATATTTATTTTTTTTATGGGAGTGGCCAGGATTAACAAATCTGTGTGAGTGGAATAGCGAATGCACCTAATGCAGGAAGTGCTATCGCTAATGAATGTATAGGTCTGTGTAGTGTTGTCATGAAAAGGATTTTTTTATGTGCAATTCAAGAAGCATTCGGTGTTCAGCTTCCTGGATTAGACCATGCGCAAAATCTATCTGCGCACAAAAATGCCTTTAGCAGATGCAAACATTTCTTGCATCGTGACATATTTCCTTTAGCCCCACCTTCTGGAAACATTTGTCTGACCGGGTTAGGGTAGAAAGGCAAATGACACCTCATTTAAAGCAGAGCATGTACTTTCCTGAAATACATAGTTTTATAGTTATTCAGCTGTTTAAGGTAGTTTTACCAGGTAATCACTGGAATGTACATTTTAATTCATATAGTTGCAAATACCATTTTGCACTCCTTGTAATTATTGCTCTGCACAGGCCATGAACTAGATAAAACTAAACAAATTTGGTATTTTTGTACTTGGAGGATTCAGAGCTTTTTCAGATAATTGAAACGTTCACATTCAGTATATCTGTGTTGATATAGTATGAGATTTTATTAAAATAATTACATTTTTACTATGTAATTATGACATCATAGCTTGTTCTATGATGCAAAATTTACTTCATGTGAGATACCATGCAACAGCTCAATTTGTTCTGAAAAAAAAAATATATATATTTTCTACATGTAACTAGAACTTTTGGAAATTATACCTAAACAGGTGTATAGAAAAATGCTGACAATGAGCCTGACCTACAGGGTCTAAAAAATGGCCCAAGCCCCTGGCAATCAGAGGGTTAAGACTTAAGGTTTATTTCAGATGTGCAGCTTTATTGCAGCAACCCATGTGAACCACTCCATAGTAAACAATGATTCTTATTCTATGAAATATTTTCTTGTGACAACATTGCCCACGTAAATTATGCTGAACATGTATAACGCTGATATTCCCACATGTGGAAATAGTCACAATTAACCAGTAAATTACTGATATTTTTTTTAAAATGCAGGATGTTTATGAAAAACATATACTACATGGTTGCATATATTCCTATGTAGTCCAACACAATGAACTTTCCATAAGCATTTTGAATTTAAATGGATATCTGGTGACCTAAGTCTAGTCATCATTGGTCAATATTAATTATAGCCAGACATGACTAATGTCAGCCAGCTGTCACTGACCTGTGTATGAAATAGGTGAGCATCCAGATCATCCCTTTAACCCTTTGAGTGCCAGAGGAGTACCCCCTGGCACTCAAAGGGTTAAAATAAGGTGACCAGATAACTAAAAAGATGCTTATGAAAAACACATACTGCTGGGTTGCATTGCTTCCTGTACCATCCTACTGAATGTTATTTTCAGAAGCTCCCTGATATTATGACCTTAATTTAAAAGTTTACACATGTAGAACATTCATGTATACCTGGGAACCACCGTATACCAGTAATAATTACAGCAACCTTCCTGTAAGAATCTGTTATATGTCTTCAGTTTTAAAGGGATGCACTGGCAGCTCTAAACCTTAATTTGTAATTTAGGCTGACCAGACCTCACCTTTAACCGGGGACACATAGGAAATAGGCATATTTCAGGACTGCACTGAAATCAAAGCAGCCCTGCAGTATGTATTTTTCATGTGTGTCCCCGGTTAAAGGTAAGGTCTAGTCACCCTATTGTAACTGCATGTCTAGATTTAGGCCAAGGGCAGGAAACAGTGGCCATGCAGCTAATCTGAGCATGATGGATGTTTGATTTTAACAACAGCTAGAAGGACTAACCCTTTGAGTGCAAGAGGGATAATCAACTCATTGCAAAGCATTGCGTTGGATATTCCACTGGCACTCAAAGGGTTAAACAAAGGATTGTCAATCCCTTAGACCAGTGGTTCTCAAATACGTCCTTAGCTACCACAAAAAAAGCCAGGATTTCGCTACTTGAGCACATATCCCTTTAAATCAGAGATTCTTATAAAAACACACACATTACAGGGCTCTCCTGATGCCTGTGCAGTCTTGTAGAATTAGACTTTTATAAGCTTCCCTGAATTCAAGGGATATGTGGTCACCTTACAACTCGCCTGCACTCTTGAACACAGATGTGGAAATTGCTGTTATATAGCAGGGACCATATTCTGCCCAGGTGTTCTTAAATCTTTGCTCTGCCCATGGCACTTGTGGATAAGCTTAGACATCCCTGTTTAAGAGTAAATGGGATATTAGGAAGGTTTGGGCAACTTTAAAGGAGCATTACACTTTTTTAATGAAAAATATATATTTTAGGATGTTTCCTGTTCAGTAAAATAAGGATACTCCCACTGCTGAGAGATGCATATTTCCAGAGTTATTACCATTTAAACCTGTGTGGTTTTTTTTTTACATTAGCAGTGCCCTCTAGTGGTCAAATATTAATTGGTTATTCTATTACATTCTAATGGAGAGGAAAGTCAGTGACGTACAGTTATCCATAGAATGTGATATACACTGCTGAGTCACTTCCTGTCATTTACAATCAGAAAGTAAACACAGTAAATTTACTTCCTGATTATTTGAAGTTAGAAAATTTGAATAAAACAACTGACAGCAGTCAGAGTGCCCTTGTTTTATTCAGCAGAAAAAAGCTTGATAACATAAAAAAAAGTTTTCATAAAAAAAGTTTATTGCTCCTTTAAGGCTCAAGTGCTGCTAACAGTTCAGCTTTTCATGAAATCCCTGCTTGAGCACAGATGAATGAATGAATGTCCTAGTCTCTTTAATTAATCAAACAGGTATAGTCTGAGAATGTGTACTGTAAGTAGTACTTGGGCCAAGGTATTCCTACCCCTGAACTAGGATGTTTAAGATTATCGTTGAAGAATACAGAAGTATTGAGTCTGTTACCCATTGTAGAGCTCAGGTTGCTCATTGTACACCTGGATTCAAATTAAGACTAGGCCTCTCCCCAATCCCTCCTCTTCCTCCCATGGGTATAAAAGTCTACTCTTTAGTTGTTTGAGGTATTGGGAACTGTTGGCAAGATGGGGTGTTTCAGTAGGATCTGGACATATGCAGGTTTACTTGTGAGCATGCTCTTTGTGTGTAGTGTATATGGTATCTGGGATGACCTGCGCTGTGGATCCACCAACCTGCAGTTTACTGTTCCTCCCTTGAAGGATACTGCCTTTGTGTACTTAGCCCAGGGTGAGTAAACCTTTGTACTTGGTAACAACCTTCTACAGAGTAAGAAACCGTTCGTTCTCCAGCTATTGGACTATAGCTGCTATTTGTACCAACCAGCTGAGCTGTATTCTCAATAGCAGAAGACTTCTGCTGTATTACTTACACTAACTTCTAATATAATTAGATTTTCCTTCACAGGTGTTTATAATATAGCAGTCATTTAGCTTTGTAAACTGCAGAGTATAATTCAACAAGAGTACTTATTAACTTGAAGGGCTTTAATGGTCCCTCTCTGCTGCTAGAGGATGATGAGTTGTAGTCCATCAATAGCTGGAGGGCTATGTGTTTTACCTTGTGGAGTTCTGATAAGTAAATAGGAACAAATATTGCACTATATTATACAGAAACCTCTTAAGAAATCTGAATGCATACAGGACCCCTAGCTAGGTGATTTAATTTTATCAAACATTAACCCTTTGAATGCCAGAGGGGTGAGCAATGGTCTGAGCACCTCAAAGGGTTGAGGGCTACTTATTAGGTTATAACTAAGGTGATTAGGTTTCCTCTTAGTAATGTTGCACTGCTTTGTGTCAGGTTTAGATATGCATTCATGTGGTGTATAATGAGAATCTATACCTCCCAAGTGTCCTCTTTAGGAGGGACAGTTCCTCTTTCACACCTTCGTGTCCCTCTTCTTAGAAGACCAGACTATATGGGGTGTGTATAACAGTATCATTGATTCATAGCAATTAACTAACTTTAATGTTTGTATATGTGTTTATAAACTAGTCTGTAGAAACAAAATACTTTCATCTTGCTTTAAGTCACTTAATCAGTTACCCAAAAATGTCAGTATGTTATGAAACTACCTAAAAATTCTAGATAATGCTACACCATAAAGCACAAGTGTCCCTCTTTGGCCATTTGACATGTTGGGAGGTATGCATAAATGTGTCCTACATTGTGAAACTCCTATCTGGCCCTTTAAAGTATTTATGGCTGTTTAGCCAATGTGGGGTCCTGGGGGAGGTAAGTTCCTGCACCTCAGCTGTTTGAAAAGAGGCTTCTGATGTGCAGACCTAGCACCAAAGGACTAAATAACTACACCTGTAAGTGCTGAATCTTGATCTTTGAGGATCAAATGCATAACAATCAATGGTGTTAAATGAACTTTGTAGAATGTGTGGACACACCTAGGTCCATGCATTAGTAAGAGGCTACACCTACAACCGCCTCACAGCAACAAATACGGCTTCTCACCAACTTGGATTTTAACAGGTTAAAACCAAACAATGAAGACACTGCAATGTGTTGGAGATGTTGTAAGCTTGATTGTCAAGATCCAACTGGCAAGAACTCTATTGATTTAACCCTCTGAGCAATGCACTAGCACTCAAAGGGTTAATCATAGGGTCACTTAGCAAGTCACCTATCACTTTGATTGGCCCACCAGTGCTCACAGGGAAGTCCCTGACTGCTGGCACCTCTTGAGGACTGAAACTGAATCCCCTTAGTTAAATGGGAGGGAGAAAAGACCTAAAAGATTTAACATACCAAGTTTAGTTTCTTATAGTATATCTGAGATGTTATGATTTGGGACACTGTACATCAATTCTGGTTTAAGCCAAACCTGTTTGCTGTGTTACTGAATTCTTCTTTTTGTGCACTGACTAAGTTAACTTGAATACTTGGGCAGTACAAAACCAAACTGGCATAAGGCGCAACCAAGCTTCAGAGCTGTTATGAAGCAGTGGTGTGACTGGCCTGTGTATTATAGAAATTCCTCTACCTTCAGCTCTCCTACTGTTGGGTATTATCACTCCCAATCCCCATGTAGCTGCTGCTTGGGTATGAGCTGTACTCAAATGGGTGAGAGCCAAATGTTGCCTACATATTGTTATAACATGATGCTGGAGACAATCAAAGGAAAATTACCACCTACATCAGCAGTTCTCAGCTGCTGCCCTCAGGACCCACTAACAGGCCAGGACTTAGGGATGTCTCTGATAGATCACAGGTGTGATCAGAGGCTCATTCACCTTGCTTAACTCACCTGTCCTCTAACAAGGAAATCAACAAATCCTGGCCTGCTAGTGGGTCCTGAGGACAGGAGTTGAGAACCACTGACCTACATCTTCACCTCCCCTTTGCCTTTTTAGGACCATAAAAGCCTAATGCCCCTTATGAATCTTGTGTTTTAAGACTTCTTCATTCTTGGATATCCTGTCTATGGCTGCATGGTGAAGCAGCTGTGCATGAGGCTTAACCCAATAAAACAAGGCTGCAGGGATGAATGTGTGACCCTTCCTAACCCAGAGGGGATGTGCAGTGGTGGTTCATCCCAATCTGTCCTCAAAGGCTTATACTTACTAGGTGGTGAGCAGGTTTTGAGGTCACGTGGCCTAGCCACTGCCATGTCCTCCTCCACTGATTTGGCATCCAGAACTGAATCAAGATATCTTTAACAAGGCCCAATAGTCGTAGGTTCAATTAGGATTTTCAGGTCAATGTGAATTTATTATGTCTCAGCTCTTAATGCATTGCTTCCAAATGAGCACTGATGGTTTAATGAGAACCTATTTCTCTTCCAGATCACACAGGAAAGTCTCACATCCTCCACAATAGCTCTGCCTGTGGAACCTGGGTAGGACAGAAACCAGATGGCTCTTTGGCTATTGGTGCTGCCTATGATGGGTGCTATGTAAGAGAGAAGGTGAGATGTGTACTTAAATGGCTTTGTGCAGGACAAGAAATATAATGTATGACTTATTGTGCATTTACTACTCTGTAGAAAGTTCCAGAATTAAACTCCTATTGCAAGTCATTCTACTGGTGGGGTTGAAGGGGGGGAGGGGAGACAGGTGTCTGGGCAACATGCACAAAGTCCACTCCAGGGTAAACAGGCCCCATCAGAAGGGACACAGATTGGCATTGTGTGTCTGGAACACAAGCTGTCTAACTCCTGCCTGACTAAAGTAGGAGTGTGTGGCACCCCACAGTACAGAGTATCTGGCTAGGAATGCTGGAGCCTGTAGTTAACTACCACTAATCTGTAGAAAGCTAATTCCTACATTAATATAACTAGGCTAAAATATTGCGTTCACAGGATGGAGAGTATGTAATGACAATTAGTCTTGAAGAAATCCTCAATGGACATGTCCAACACCACAAATATGAAATAAAGTGCCCAGCTATGCCAGGTAAGATTTGTTTATGTATTGCTTCTCCTCCTTTCCTATTAAGCAGAAGTGTCTACTGCTTTTTTTGAGTGTCAGTAGGGTGTCCAGTGCATAGAGACACTAAAGATTTTGCAGGGTGATCCTTGCACAAGGAAAGGTACAATCTGTTCTATTGGGCTGCAAGTCAGGCAAGGGTGTATGTACTGCCCTCAACTTGCATGTTAATGTAAAACCTATGACTAAAATTCTTGAATAGAATTGCATTCTAATCTGTAACTAGAGAGCTTGCAGAATTAACCTTTACTGGAGGCACTGGCAATAAGTCTGTATTGCCACACTCTTTAAATCTTTAGATGTTCCACTGGAGTTACTTCTGATCCCCCAACAAGTCATTTTATACACATGCTGAGAAGGGGAAATACAGAAATGGCACTTAGGGCTTTAGCATAGTTGAATAAATGCTGCAGCCCCCTACAATGGTTC
The DNA here is from genome assembly GCA_037306005.1 of Rhinophrynus dorsalis. NCBI lineage: Eukaryota > Metazoa > Chordata > Amphibia > Anura > Rhinophrynidae > Rhinophrynus > Rhinophrynus dorsalis. The sequence goes on along the minus strand of CM074721.1, from coordinate 72,092,116 downwards.
TGTTGCCAGTTTCTCCTGCATTCCACAGCTAATTTGGATGGCGATATCTCAAATCTCCCATGAGACACCATACTAGAAGGTGCTCATATTGGTCAGCCATTCATCTGAGGTTAGAATGTCTCAATAGTACTTATGTGAAACTTCTGCAGGCAGCTTCATGGGATGCCAATGCCATTCAGACCAATTTTGCATCTTTGAACTTTCATAAGTGGCCCTGATGTAGAAGTATGTGGTCACCTTACTACAAATACTGGAATGAAGAGCATGTACTTGTGTAGCTTTTTTTTTTTTTTTAAATTTGAAACTCTTAATCTGCATTACTTGTGGTCCTCCATTCGCTGGCCATCTCTGAATTGGCAGTCTGAACCTAACACTCTCTCATTCTAACAATGAGTCCTTATTTCATAGCAATGGATGCTCCCAGCCCCAGTGCATGTTCTGCAATTAAAAGGGAAGACCGGATTTCTTGTGCTAGCACTACTGTGTCTAGAGACCTCTGTGAAAGACTTGGATGCTGCTTCACTGCTACTGATCCTGCAATTCCCTGTTACTTTGGAAATCCATGTAAGTAGCACATCTTAAGATCCTCTTGGACGGATGTCTAGAAGGGGGAAAAAAACTCTAAGAACCAGAGGCATAATGTGTTGCAATCCTTAAGGCTGGCTCCTCCTGTCCTATATAAACCAGGAAAGGTAACTCAAAACAGAAGTTAAATGGGAGGGGGAGACTAGTATTCAAAATACCAGTTAACAAGCCATTAAAACATATGGGCATATCAAGACTCCCAAGCTGGGAACAAAACTAATACATTTAGCCTTCTCACAAAATAACCTAATGGCTATAGGGTCTCGAGACCTCTTTACACCTCACATTGGAGCAGATTTGCTAGTTGCTTTTTAAGAGGGTAGCTTTAACATGTCTAACATTAATGGAAGTAGACTTTACACTTTAAAACTGTACCCTAGGGGAACCTTAGTTCTCTTCAGAACTGCATTGTTCTGACAAGGCTCATAATACAATCCTGGAAGGAGTGGGATCTACTGATTGAGTGCTACCAATAGTTCTCTTTAACACATGTTTCTTCCTTAAAAACTTTGTCTAGACAACAGGGGGAGATGCAAGGCAAATGGGAGTAGACACTTATTGAATGGCCATAGATGTAGTATGGTTACATGAATCAGATGACAGGTGGCTAGTCTGCTATTGACTACAAAGAGCAGATCTGAGACTTCATGTAAAGACAGAACCAGCAGAGACGCTGTCTATATGTATCTGCTGACTCCTGGACAGGGGATTCTTAATGTTATAACTTTCAGTGTCACAGAAGTGTGCAATATACATCCCTGACACCCAAAGGGTTAAGAAGGGATTAAGACTTGGTGTCAGATTTAAACATGCATGTAATATGGGACTTAGGATATTACTTGATGGACTACAAAAATGTGTCCTATTGTTTCCACAGTGACCGCACAGTGCACAGCTGCTAACAATGTCTTGGTTGCCATTTCTAAAGAAGTGACCTCCCCTTCCTTGATCCTGGATTCTGTTCATGTTCTTGGTGTGGACCAAACCTCCTGCAGAGAATTTTCCATCTCCAAGACTAACTCGTTCATTATGTTCAAGTTTCCCTTGTCCTGTGGAGGCACAAAGAGGGTGAGGAACTAGAATGAGCCCTAGAACAGCTCGTGGCAAACTAATTTCCTGAAAGATGGCTTCCATACAAGCTCACTGACCACCAGTGCTCTCAACTATAATGGCCTGGCCTTACTAGATAAATAGTGGGGTCATGTGGCATATAAAGCTACAAGGTGCAGCTTTAGCACAAGCCAGCTGAACCATAGGAAAGTGGGAATTAATCACTCAAATGCCAGGTCTAAGTTCAAGCTGGCACTTTCACTTTTGTATTGTGCAGATATCTAGCACCAAAGTTGCACCTCCTAGCTTAATGAAGACATGGCCCTTGGCAGGCCTTGTACAGGAAGCTAGAGTTGCGATTATGGAGCATGCTAATGGCACTATATCAATACCAGCTCTTAAACTTTGAGGCTTTACATACAAAAAAGCAGTTGCATACAAACCCACCCCAAAATACCATTGGGCTGCTACTCTGTGTATTGAATAAACTTTTATGTAAGACTACACCAAGCTGAGACAGTTCCTGTACACAGTTGAGAACAATAAATACTCTCTCTCCACAGGTAGAAGAAGATTCAATAATATATGAAAATACAATTGAAGCCACTAGAGATATACGGTCATGGCAAGGAGCTTCTATTACAAGGGACAGCACAATGAAGTAAGTAAAGCCATAGAAAAACCCTTCAACCATGTGCAGCTACCACCTGCCTGGCACTACAGGTGGCAGCCTCAAGCAATTTCTGTAAAGGACCACCACTTGGATCTGAAGGATGGAGCCCCTTTAATTCATGAGTTTAAAGACACTTGTCTTTTTAGGCTGACTGTCCGCTGTACCTATGCAAGTAGTGCTATTGTCCCACTGCTGAAGGTTGAGGTGTTTACGCTGCCCCCACCACTTCCTGTTTCCACCACTGGACCTCTACGACTGGAGATGAGGATTGCTAGAGGTAACTATGTTCTGTAGACCTGTGGGGAAGCCTGTGACCCAAATAAATTGTGTTTTTTAAGATAAAGTGGTGCAACTCAAACCACACTAAATAAATTCTTAATTGCTTCTACTCCACCTGCAATACCCTGGAGACTTCTTCTAGCCTTAAGATAAAAGCCTAACATAAACGTGAATTTGGAGCCGTTGTCCCCATGGTTCAGCTGGCTTCAGAATTATACAGCCCATAAGTGCAACAGAATAAACTTACATTGGCAAGTTTCACATACCTCATACAGGTCTGATTTTTATTACATGGTAACTTCCATAACAGGAGGACTCCAGGGAGGAGATGCACTAAAGTGTCAACTTCTTTAGTTCCATGTTATACTATAGAGGCCTTTATACATGGGCTCCAATGTGGAGAGATCTTGGTGCATAGGCTCCATGGGGACTAGAGTAGTGATCACTCATCTAAACTTTTTACCCCTTGGTGTATCTCCTCCCAGGAACTTTGGATATAAAATCAGTCAAGCAGACATGTATTCACTTATCTGTATTCCACGTATTTGTAACCACTACTGGATATCCTTGACAACCCACATAAATTTAAGCATATTGAGTACTAGAAGTACCCTTGCTTGGGGGAGATCTGTTTGCCTTTCCTAATGATGGTGACAGTGTGTCCACGTGCATGAAACAAAGGCAGTCAAACTTGTGACTACAGTTAAAGGGCTTAAGTATACTTGTACTCTGCTTAGTACATACAATAGTGGGTGGTGTGTGTGTGGGTTTTTTTTTTTTTTTTTTTTTTTAACCTGGCCTATTAACCCCTTTAACAATCTCTTAAAGTGGTTTATATTGTAGCTATGAAAAACATTAAACAATAGATATTTGCAAGTAAAGTTCCCCCCCCCCCCCCCGAGTGACATCAGCGCTTTAGCTGATAGATTTGGGATCTGGTCCATGGACTGGCTGCAGCTCCTCAGCAGAGCAGAGATCGCAAGATCTAAAAATAACTACTTAATTGGAATAGTCTACAAAGTGCCTTGTTTGCAAGCACACTTTGTAGACCCTTCAAATGAAATAGTTATATTTCTATCTTGGCTCTGCTGAAGAGCCTCTGGCTGATCTGTGGACCAGATTCAGTCTGCTGAAACAGCCAGTGAGGGGAACTTAACTTGCCAATATCTCAAACATAAAGGTTTGAGAGATGAGACTTCTAATTTAAAAAAGTAATAATTAAAATTGATATCCCTTTTTAATAGGTCTTCCTGGTTAAAGGAAACTTGACTCACTCTGTGCCCCATGTTGGGCACTCTTCAGTTGGTCCTGGTAGAAATGACTGCTCCCAGAACCATGGGACTGCACATTGTAAATGTATCAGTTAATGACCGGGAGTAGTAACACTGCTTCACAGTTCACTATAAGCCACTCTGGTTCTTAATGTTGGCAAGTGACTTGGTTGAAAACTTAAAGCAACTGTTATGTCTGCCTTTGTGTATGACCTCCAGGAATGAAGACTCATATTAAATGCAAACAAAATTCATAGGAGCAATTAGGATTTCTGGCATGTCTCAAGGTTTATTGAGAATCAGTCAAACTTCTATAAAGTGGTGAGACTGTGAATTTCCTTACATGAGCACATTAGTCTTTTGCTGCTTCAAATATGACTAGCATTCCTGCGGTAGTCACAAAGGGGGGTCAAGTACAGATGTTATCAATGGCTCCTTCAGCTAAAATTACCTGTACTCCAAGCATTCTGCTCACTGGATAGAATTGCCTTGTAAATTTACAACACTTGTATGTTAATCTTTCAGACATGCAGTATGCCTCATATTATGTGGATCAAGACTACCCAGTGGTTAAGGTGCTTCGTGATCCTGTGTACCTGGAAGTCAGGATTCTGGGAAGGACTGATCCAAGCCTGGCCTTGATTTTAAATGATTGCTGGGCTACCCCATCTTCTGTTCCTAGCCAGGAACCCCTATGGCCCATCTTGATGGCTAGGTAAGGCTAAATATATATTCTTCCTTCCCTATCTTGCTAGGCACATGCATAGTCCCACAAATCCAGCAAGCTCCAGATCATTCATAAAACCATACAGAAGGGCTGGGGGGGAGAAGCACACTTGGGTTAGCCATTTTATAATTCATGACTGGCTCTCTAATCAGATAATGGCTCTACTCAATCTCTCCAACTATATGCTTGCAGGTGCCCCTACACTGGGGACAACTACCGCACCCGGCTGATCCCTCTCTCTGCTCCTACCCAAGATGTGGATTTACCAACACACTATCAACGTTTTGCCATTAGCACTTTCACATTTGTGAATGAGAGAACCCAGCTGTCTCTTGGTGGACTGGTATAAACTTTTTTTTTTTTTATTGGTTTGGGGGTTTTGGTTTTCCTCCTTGAGGCCCCGGTATGCAGCTGTAACTCAAAATCAGCTGTTTTTAAGAGCTTAACTCACAAATTCTACTGAGGTCTAGATCTGCATAGTGACAACTGTTATATAAACTCTAATGTCTATCAACAGGTCTACTTCCACTGCAGTGCCTCAGTGTGCATCCCATCTGCCTCTGATTCCTGCAGAACAACCTGTCCAGCAAGGAGACGTAAGGATTTTTTTTTTTTTTTTTTTTTTATATATGTATTTATACAGCCAGTGTCTCAGACTTCTAATATCACTTCAATGGAGGAATTGATATAAGACATAAAGCTGACACCTACTTCAACCTTCATATGAAAGCTCTGTTAACATAATCATGCAGTTAAAGTCAAGATTCCTCTTTTTAGGGAGAATGGCTGAGTGGGTTGAGGACCCTAAGGAAGTCATTACATCAGTTGGACCTATTGACTTCATTGGTGTTGAGGAAAAGCTGAAAGGTAAAACCCTCAAATGTGTACAGTAAGTCCACTGCTTCAAAACCAGGATGTTGGTTAGTAACTATGTAGATGTTAGTTGGGTTGTACTATGTGCACAAAAATCTAATGGTATGGAGTCAACTGTGGATTGGCTTTCCAAAACCTAGTGGCAGTAAAGTCCATGGATGTGATTCGATGTGGATGTGGCCCAAAGGGTGTGGAATAATGTCTACACTTAAGACAACCAAGCATTGATCAGCACTCTTTCATTATTAAAAAAAAAAAAAAAAAAAAATCTTTCTCCCTCCATATCTGGTCTCCTCTCTAAATACAGAAGTATTAATGTACCACTAAGTGTTCTTGTGTGAACACCTATGAAATCATCTGAACAAGTCCCACTAATCACATCCATGCCTAGATAGGGGTTGCCTTAGACACTGCTGGTATTAATGATGAATATGGATAACTCCTGCTTACAATCTGATCTGAAAGAAAGCTACTGTATCCTGTTTCACTTATGGTCTTGTCTTACAGGTGCTGACTTGGATTTCTCTACTCTGTATTGGGCAAGAGGGGTAGCAGCCATGGGAGCTGTTCTGACTGTTATTACAATTGCTCTTGGCCTTGTGATTCGTCACAGAAACCAGAGTCCCAAAATGCACACTGTGAATGCTTGAATAAAATTTTTTCAAATGACAAATGGTCTGGATTACTTTATGCAAGGCTCCCATCTCAGTTTAACACTTCTGGCCCACATGGCATGAAACTTCTCACTACTCAAGGCTGGGGTAACAATATTAAGTCTCCCATTTAGTAAGTACAGTAATGTAGTTTGGGGTTGTCAGTTAAGGCCTCAAGGGGCACAAACAGGCCAGGAGGTAAGGATTCCCTGCTTAACAGGTGTCGGTGAAAATAATGAGCCACTGATTAACTCTTGATCGGGGAAGTCCTTTATTCCTGGCCTGTTAGCCCTTGAGGATGGAACTTGGACACCTCTGAGCCAGTTAACGCTAGAACTTGTTACTTAAACTAGTACAAATATAAAACATTCTGATCTTGCTTACAAAGTAGAACTTCATGGGGTCTGGAGAGACATGGCAATGGCTTTAAACTTAACAGTTAAGGCATTGTGCAGGAAATGGCTGCAATTTTGTGGAATGCAGCTGTACCAAAGGAGGCTAGCTTCTATTGGCCATAGCAAGGATGAGTGACTATCCTTAACGTGTCTTGTGGCTGTAGACCTGTTCAGGTGCAATTCTTGTAAGAATTTGTACAATTAAAGGAAGTATCAGTTGGCTTGTCTTAAAGATGCATGTAGCTCATGCTGGTCTCTAGCATTTATTCTAGTTCAAAGAACTGTGCCTTTGATCCCATTTCCACAGTAATGCACTCAGTTTTCTCTATGTTGGTATCTTTAGTATGCATCCTTTCCATGCTGTGGTGTATTCCATAACCAAAGTAGATCACAAAGCCTAGAAGAAAAAATCAATTAAAATTACACTTTCCAATTTTAGAGCTGAGTCATAAGGGGTGTTAACACTGAGTGGTCAGTCTGAATGCACTGGAGACCTGGTGCTGAAGTAGTTAAGGACTCATTTAAAACAGTGGTGACTATTCACTCTTAGAGTTCAGTTGGTTTAATCTAACTTCAATGCTAAATAAACTGTTTTGGATCAGTATCCTTGCTGCTTTCTGACTGAAGTTGAGAGCCATCATGCTGGCTGGTATAAGACAGTCCAGTCCTTACAATGGTCTTACACTTCCAAACTAACATCTCAATTGGCAAGCTTTTTTCAGTCACTATAGTAAAGCTTCTACTAACTGGCAGAGTTGATGATCTCGTCCCAAAGGCAATGTGGCCCCCCATCCCCTGCAGTTTCCAGACACTATACCCTCAGAGTAAATTTAAAAGCCAAATCAACTGGCCAGCATGGATATTCGCCCCTTTAGGGCCTGAGGGGTGTGAAACACATCACTTTGCCCAGAACTGGTTCTTTAAGTTTAAACCAGCTAACTTTTTTTGACAGGTGTTAATCAAATTATGACAATGGGTGTCAACTTTACTGGCAGGCGCAGCAGAAGGAAACAAAGTTGAAGATTTCTAACTATTCAGCTTAAACTGAAATGAAGTTCAAATTCATGACTGAATAGTCTTGTAATACTGTTCAATTTCACTTTAGTCTGGACACTGCAGTAATAAAGAATGGACTCCTACAGAATGCCTTTATGCAAGGATTCATGAAATGCTGGCCACACTCAACTAACATGTCTTAAAGCAGGGTTGTCAAAGTCCAGTTCTTAATGGCCACCAACAGGCCAGGATAGAAGGATTTCTATTAAGCACAGGTGAGAATAAATGGCTTTCACTGCTATGCATGTGCTTAAGCAGGGAAATCTTATATCCTGGCCTGTTGGTGTCCCTTGAGGACTGAACTCTGACAGGCCTGGATTAAGGCACTGCTCAGTACTTGCTCTATATATCAGGATAATCCATCTCTGAACCTCCCAGGTATCTGGGACACTAGCTCCTGTCAAACCAACAGTGCATGGTTGTGGGATAATGGGAGTTGTAGTACTTGAAAACTGGAGGTCAAGACTTGGCAGATTCATAAATGCTTGCATTAAGGTGTCTTGTGTCCAATCTTAGAGGGGCTGATATGCAACAGTTGCCTGTATAACGTTTCCATGTCCCTCTAACTTGACTTTGAAAGTGTATTCCTGGGACTACACTGCCTCCTTCTCCCCCCCCCCCCCCCCGCAGATTTACCTAAGAACTGGGCTAAAGGGATGGTAATTAAAATGTAAAATTGTCTGGTTTATCCCCCTGTGTAAAAGTTACTCCCCAAAAAAATATATATATACTATATAAATAAATTTTTAGCAGTATCTCGATGGTCTAGCATTGTACAGTGGTGCTGTTGCCACACCATCCTATAGAGGTTTATGGTAAACTGACTAGATCTGTCCATAAGATGTAGCAACAGCACCATTTCAGGCCCATGAGATACTGCACCAAAAATGAGTTTCAGCTGTAATAACTCTTGAATAAAGACTTTCACAAGTGGAAATCTGTTTTACTCGGGGGGGTATAAACACAATTTTTTTATATATATATATATATATATATATATATATATATATATATAATTGTATACTCCTACACTCTTATTGTAGAATAAAATACATGACTGCTTTCAGATAGTGTTAACCTTTTTTTTTTTTTTTTTCTTCTTCATATATTTAAACTACAGGAGCAGTAAACGGTCATTGACAACCTAAGGCCTATGACTTTTTGAATAAAACCAGTGCATACCCTCCTATCAGTTTTGAGGTTTTTAGTCAAGACAGAACAGTTCAAATTGTCAGCAAGTGAGTGTCATTGCTTCTTTAAACTGCCTGGAATGACTCGGCAGCTTCTATCACATTCTATGGAGAACTTGGACTCCACTCCCTCATAGAATGCAACAGGGTAAAAAATTGAATGATGCCCTCTAGAGGGCAGATTACTTAAATCCAACAGTTTAAAACATCATAAATATGCAAGATGTCTCTCCCAGCAGTGGGTGTACCTGTTAACCCTTTGAGTGCCAGAGGGGAATGGAACACCCATTGCCTACCCCTTTGGCACTCAAAGGGTGAAAGCTTTCTTCCCCCACCCCTTTCTGGAAAAAGGTGTGTGTGTGGTATGTATGCATGCATGTATGTGTGTGTGTGTGTATGTATGTATGTATATATATATATATATATATATATATATATATATATATAATATATTTTACTTCTCCTTTACCCCTGTGAGAGCTAGAATATTGCCCAAAACATTACAAAGTAATGTTAGGCACTCCCCTGGCACACAGGATTAAACTGCTAAGAGTGATTTGACTTGGGGGTGCAGCTTACCAAATGCCATCCACACAGCATAACGTAGCCAGGTATCTGCGCTCAGCTGTACCATCAGGTATATATTTATCAGGATACTGAGTACTGGAATAAATGGCAGAAAGGGGACCTGTGATGGGGGAAAAAAAAAAGGTTTTACAGAAATTTGTTTGAGAAGTGTATTGATGGGTTGGTGATTAAATATGCACTTGTATGTTTATCAGTTCGTTTGTACTTTAAACTTGCACTCATTGACAAGTGATAGTTAGAAATGTATTTCCATGAGACATCTACTGATGTACTATAATAGAGTAAACTCCTCCCACTATAGCTGATTGGGATGTTGTCTTTCCCTAACAGTAGCTACTAATCCTTTGATTTATTTATTTTTATTTATTTTTCCTCCTGTCCTTATAGCTGAAGAGCTGACATGTATGAACTTATTTATTTTGTGGTTTACTTGACTGAGTAGCCCTTTTTATGTTGCGTTGTTTCTATAGTCATGTCATTTTTTTTATTTTTTTTTCCATGTTTTTAATTAGGTGGCTTTAACTCCAACATGTTTACTCACAAGAATTCCTCAGAGGCAATTTTAAACTTCAGTAGGGCAATATGTCTTAGATGTATATGTAAGCAGTATATTTAGATGACAGTATGTACATGGTAAATTATTAGGCAGGACTTGCATAAAATGAGGTACCTTGGCAAGGGAAGCAAGCTTAAACCTACTTTGGCCAAGCTATGAAATTAATCCTAATTATTTGGAGACTTATTAACACCTTTGTATAATACATGCTTTATACAGGGTTCACATCTGGGTGACTTGCATGGAGAAGCGCAGGTTTGTTTTTTGCAAGTGTACTACCAGTTCTGAGTGACTTTATTCAACATATTTTAGGTGCAATAGCTCAATGGCCTTAAATTGTACAGTGGCACTGTTTCCTGATCATCCAATGGACCACTCTGGTCAGTTGATCATAAACTTCCATATGAGAATATTGCTCATAGAACGGCCCCTTCCGGTCATCTCCGCATTCACATTCCAGGGGTAGACAACGTTCTGGCGGACGTCCTACAGGTGCCACAGTAAAATTTGACCACTGAAATATTGCACCTTTGAGCTGGAATAACTTTTGAATTCCCCTCCGCACTGGGAGTCTTAATCAGGAGGATAAACCCTACTATATATAACTTTTTTTTTTTTGCATATTAAGTGTTACCATCTCTTTAACTTTCATTCATTTTATTAAAAACCTTTTCACACTTCGCACATAATTGGGAGAAACAGGGACTCCCCATTAACGACTGCCAATGTACCTGAATAAAGCAAATGCTAGTATCAAGGGTGTTACTAGTATACAAATTGCAGCAAGTCAAAGAGCAGGTTAAAACTCTTCGAGAATACAGATTAGTAACAAAATGTGTGCGTTTGTTTGAAATTTCTCACCTATCTTTATAATGACCACATTTACTAAGCTACCTATACCCAAAGAGTAATTGGAAAGGCTGCCCTTGCCAACAAGAGTACCTGTTATGGCCTACATGTCAAAGACTACTTGATCACCTTTCATATTGCAAAACCATATTTTTAAAAATAAGTTGGTTTAAAGAGGGTAGGGATCAGTGTAAAAAAAAAAATCTGACTCCTGCTTCCTTGGGTACCAAAGTATCCATATTTGAAAAAATAGATGCTTCTCTTTCAAACAAGGATGTTTATACCTAGGGCTGCCTGGGCAATTTGGAAATCAACCAAGTTAAAAAAAAAAAATCATTTTAAAAAGGGGGGGTTGCTTCTCAGGATATACATGAAGTCTTCAACTGGTCCTTCATAGTGTTGAGCGAGCATGCTCGGCCGATGCTCGGATCGGCTCGAGCATCGCTCTGCTCGGCACATGGCGGTACTCGTACGAGTACCGCATGTGCTCGCCCGCCATGTTCGGGTCTCCTCCCCGCACGTTTTGCGGCTGCTGCGCAGCCAATAAACGTGCAGGGAGGCTCTGACATCGGTGTAATGCCAGCAGCCATGTTGGCTGCTGGCATTACACTGATTGGCTGGCCAGAACCCGTGGTCGGGTGCTGTATAGCACCTGACCAGCGAGTTCGGCTCAATCTTAGCCAGGGAGAGCTGAGGATAGGAAGGGAAAGTCAGTGTAGGGAGGAAAAAAAGGAAAATTGTGAAAAAAAAGAACCAAAAGTCCTTTTTAGGACTACTGTGTGTGGGGGCAGCAGGTTATTTTGTGTGGGGGGGAAAAAAAAAAAAAAAAAAAAAATATATATATATATATTCTGTTTAGTGTGCAAAGTTGCAGATTAGAGCACATTCTGTTTAGTGTGCACAGTTGCAGATTAGAGCACATTCTGTTTAGTGTGCAAAGTTGCAGATTAGAGCACATTCTGTTTAGTGTGCAAAGTTGCAGATTAGAGCACATTCTGTTAAGTCTTCAAACTAAAATATCAAAGTCACATATTCCATTCAGTGTGCGTCGCCGCAGTTTAGCAGCACATTCTGTGTACTGTGCAGAGTTGCAGAATAGGAAGAAATACTGTTAAGTCTTCAAACTAAAATATCAAAGTCACATATTCCATTCAGTGTGCTTCGCCGCAGTGTAGCAGCACATTCTGTGTACTGTGCAGAGTTGCAGAATAGGAAGAAATACTGTTAAGTCTTCAAACTAAAATATCAAAGTCACATATTCCATTCAGTGTGCTTCGCCGCAGTGTAGCAGCACATTCTGTGTACTGTGCAGAGTTGCAGAATAGGAAGAAATACTGTTAAGTTTTCAAACTCAAATATTAAAGTCACATATTCCATTCAGTGTGTGTCACCGCAGTTTAGCAGCCTATTCTGTGTACTCTGCACAGTTGCAGAATAGGAAGAAATACTGTTAAGTTTTCAAACTCAAATATTAAAGTCACATATTCCATTCAGTGTGTGTCACCGCAGTTTAGCAGCCTATTCTGTGTACTCTGCACAGTTGCAGAATAGGAAGAAATACTGTTAAGTTTTCAAACTCAAATATTAAAGTCACATATTCCATTCAGTGTGTGTCACCGCAGTTTAGCAGCCTATTCTGTGTACTCTGCACAGTTGCAGAATAGGAAGAAATACTGTTAAGTTTTCAAACTCAAATATTAAAGTCACATATTCCATTCAGTGTGTGTCACCGCAGTTTAGCAGCCTATTCTGTGTACTCTGCACAGTTGCAGAATAATAAGAAATACTGTTAAGTTTTCAAACTCAAATATTAAAGTCACATATTCCATTCTGTGTTCGTCACCGCAGTTTAGCAGCCTATTCTGTGTACTCTGCACAGTTGCAGAATAATAAGAAATACTGTTAAGTTTTCAAACTCAAATATTAAAGTCACATATTCCGTGTAAGATGAAGAAGGCGGGTAAAAAGGGACGGGGAAGTGGACGTGATCCTGATAGTTCAGGGCGCGGGTCAGGACGCGGAGAAACTGTGCCTGGTGCCAGAGCACAAGAAAGAAAGACATCCACCATACCTAGCTTCATGTCTAATTTTACAGGGCGTCGCAGGACATCACTCTCGAGGTCCGACCACTGCGAACAGGTGGTCGGTTGGATGACAGCTGATACTGCTTCCAGTCGGTTAAGCACCACCCTGTCTTCCACCAAGTCCACTCTCAGTAGCCAAGAGTCCGGTCAACATAATCCTCACTCTGATCATCCTTCCTCCCACCATACACGGTCTGGTCAAAGAAGTGATCCCACACTGGGATATAGTGAGGAGCTCATCTCATCACCAATCCTTCATTTGACCCTCTCTCCAAGCACGCTTGCAGAGGAACATGACATCTTGTGCCCTGATTCACAACTTCTAGAGGGTACCCAATCACAAGAAGATGACAGATGTGAACGGCATTTAAGGTCAAAGGAAGTAGTGGATGATGATGATGATGATGAGACACAGTTGCCATTAAATCAACCACTATTTCCGTCTCAAGACCTTGTTGAGGAGAATGTTATACAGTTGTCAATGACTGAGTATGTGGTGGGATCAAGACATGAGGAGGATGATCAGAGTGAGGAAGTGGAGGAGGACTTGGTGGACGATGAGGTGACTGACCCCACCTGGGAAGGTGTAGAGCCGAGCGATGACAGCAGTCCTGAGGGTGAGCCATCTGCAGCACCGCAACAGGCTGGAAGAGGCAGTGGTGTGGCTACAGAAAGAAGGCGGACCACACCAAACCGGCCCGCAAATGTTCCACGGAGCACCCCCTTGCGTAAATCTACCTTGCCAAAGGGTAGGTGTTCCGCGGTATGGCGTTTTTTTAAGGAAAGTGCGGACGACAAAAGAATTGTAGTTTGCAACCTGTGCCACACCAGAATGAGCCGAGGCATGAACACTAGAAACCTCACCACCACCAGCATGATCCGACACATGGCATCCAAGCACCGTAGTAAGTGGGAGGAACGCCTGGATCGCCCATCTGTGTCTGCAGGCCACACCACTGCCTCCTCTTCCCCTGTTTTCGGTGCCGGCCAATCGCCTGTCGAAGGCGCAGGCCCGCATACCTCCCGCCCTGCACCTGTACCATCTGAAGCACCATCAGCGACCACATCCACTTCCCTGTCCCAGCGCAGCGTCCAAATGTCGTTACCCCAGGCATTTGAGCGCAAGCGAAAATACCCAGCCACCCACCCACCCACAGGCCATAGCACTAACCTCACACCTTTCCAAATTACTGGCCATCGAAATGCTGCCATTTAGGCTTGTGGACACTGAGTCCTTCCGCAGCCTGATGGCAGCAGCTGTCCCTCGGTACGCGGTCCCCAGCCGCCACTACTTTTCCCGGTGTGCCATCCCCGCATTACACCACCATGTGTCCCGTAACATCACCCGTGCCCTGACCAACGCAGTTACTGGGAAGGTCCACTTAACGACTGACACATGGACAAGTGCTTGTGGCCAGGGACGCTACATTTCCCTGACGGCACACTGGGTGAATGTCGTGGAGGCTGGGAGCGACTCGGACCCTGGGATGGCACGGGTGCTACCCACGCAGAGGATTGCGGGCCCTACCTCCATCAGGGTTTCCGCCAGCACCTACGTTATTGGCTCCTCCTCCTCCGTTTCCACCTCCGAATTCTCTACACGCAGCGCCACTCCCCCATCAGCCAGTAGCTGGAAGCAGTGTAGCACTGCAGTGGGGAAGCGTCAACAGGCCGTGCTGAAGCTGATCTGCCTTGGGGACAAACAGCACACGGCCTCAGAGCTGTTGCAGGGGATTAGTCACCAGACCGAGCAGTGGCTCTCGCCACTCAACCTGCAACCAGGCATGGTTGTGTGTGATAATGGGCGTAACTTGGTGGCGGCTTTGGAGCTCGGCAAGCTCACACACGTACCATGCCTAGCGCATGTATTTAATTTAGTGGTTCAGCGATTTCTAAAAACCTACCCCAATGTGCATGATCTCTTGACCAAGGTGCGCCGCGTGTGTGCACATTTCCGTAAGTCATCTACAGCTTCGGCCGGCCTGTTGAAGCTGCAGCAGCGCTTACAATTGCCAGCTCACCGGCTGCTGTGTGACGTGAGCACGCGCTGGAACTCCACCTTCCACATGTTGGCCCGGCTTTGTGAGCAGCAGAGGGCAGTAGTGGAGTACCAGCTGTTACACGGTCGTCGCCTCTCCGTTCAACTTCCTGTAATCAGAAGTGAGGAGTGGGAATGGATGTCAGACCTCTGCGAGGTTTTACGCAATTTTGAGGAATCGACACAGATGGTGAGCGGCGATAACGCTATTATCAGTGTAACCATCCCACTTCTGTGTCTACTGAAACGCTCGCTGCTCACAATTAAAACCGACGCTTTGCATGTGGAAGAGGTGGAAATGGGGGAGGAAGAGCTTACACAAGGTGATAGCCAGAGCACCCTCACTTCGTCTTCTCAGCGACAATTGGAGGAGGAGGAGGAGGAGGAGGAAGACACGGTTGCCTCCGCTACAGAGGGTAGCCATGGAACTTTAGTTCCATCTCTTCAGCGTGGGTGGGCAGAAGAGGAGGAAGAGGATGAGGATATTGAGAGTCATCCTCCTGGTGAGGACAACGAAATCTTGACTGTTGGTACTCTGGCACACATGGCTGACTTTATGTTAGGCTGCCTTTCCCGTGACCCACGCGTTATACGCATTTTAAACAACACGGATTACTGGTTGTTCACCCTTCTGGACCCCCGCTACAAAGAGAATTTCTCATCTCTCATTCCTCCGGTGGAGAGGACAAGCAAAATGGTGCAATACCAGAAGGTTCTTGTTGAAAAATTGCTCCAAAATTTTCCATCTGACAACGCTGGCGGCAGAGTACGTGCTACCTTGGCCAACCGAGAAGGGGAGAAAAGGGGAGCACACAGCAGTTCCGACAAAGGCAGGGCAACACTCTCCAAGGCGTGGGACACCTTCATGACACCCCGCCAGCACCCTCACCCTGATGCGCAGCCTAGTGTCACAAGGAGGGAAAAGTTTTGGAAGATGGTGAAGGAGTACGTAGCAGACCGTGTCAGCGTCCTCAATGATCCCTCTGTGCCTTACAACTACTGGGTGTCCAAGCTGGACACGTGGTATGAACTGGCACTCTACGCCTTGGAGGTGCTGGCCTGCCCTGCCGCCAGCGTTCTGTCTGAGCGGGTATTTAGTGCTGCTGGTGGCATCATAACAGATAAGCGTATCCGCCTTTCCACCGACAATGCTGATAGGTTGACACTTATAAAAATGAACAAGGCCTGGATTTCCCCTGACTTCTCCACTCCACTGGAGGAAAGCCCCGGGGGAACATAAACTCACTTTATATATGTTATTTACAATGATGTGAATACTCTGTATTCCCATTCACCCCTTCCACCCAAAAAACGGGTATATGGTTGACTCTTAATCTTCTCATCCTACTCCTCCTCTTCCATATGCCCTGTGCTATAATTTTTATATAGGGCCAGCTAACCAGCGGGCCCTGTGATATAATTTTTATATAGGGCCAGCTCACCAGCGGGCCCTGTTTGACAATTTTTATATAGGTCAGCTCACCAGCGGGCCTTCTCATATAATGTTTTATTGGGTCAGCTCTCTAGCGGGCCCTCTCATATAATGTTTTATAGCGTCAGCTCACTAGCGGGCCTTCGCATATAATGTTTTATAGCGTCAGCTCACTAGCGGGCCTTCGCATATAATGTTTAGGATGGTCAGCTCTGCAGCAGACCCTCACCCATAATGTTTTAGATGGTCAGCTCAGCGCACGTTTCCCTCTTAATCATGGCCTCAGTTCAATAAAATCAAGGACATTTTTGGGAGAATTTGCCTCTGCGCACGTTTCCCTCTTAATCATGGCCTCAGTTCTGAAAATCAAGGAAATTTTTGGGAGAATTTGCCTCTGCGCACGTTTCCCTCTTAATCATGGCCTCACTTCAGAAAATCAAGGAAATTTTTGGGAGAATTTGCAGATGATATACAAGTAAATATACAGCAAATATTGTTTGGTAACAATTTTTCGCCTAAAGTCGTTTTTATTTTCCTTTTTGTGTGTTTTATGGTCAGTCTGTAAAAATGGCGTACTACGGGCGAAAGATCGTTCCCAGCAGCGATGTTGGAGTCCAAGATGCATCCAGACATCCTCCCTATGCTGTCCCTGAACCATTTCTGTGGTGTTTCCATCCTTTTCTGCCCTTTTCCTATGGACCAGGCACCCTCCCCTCATCAGAGCAGGGGGTGTCTGGTGTAATGCTCGAGTCCTCCCATTGACTTCAATGGGGTTCGGGTGCTCGGCCGAGCACTCGAGCCTCAGGGGGTGCTCGGTCAGAGCACCCGAACACCCGAGCATTGGGGTGCTCGCTCATCACTAGTCCTTCATCTTCTAATTAATTACCTTTTTTGGTCTAGCAAGTCCTGGTTTCTAAGTTGTTGCCCTGTCAGTAGGAGTGTCATGAGACATCCCTCTGGTCCTTAATGTTCTGTCGCAGCACCTAATTTGAAATCCTGATTTCTGAGCAGAAGTATGTGAAGGTTTGCATTTTTCCTGTTATCCTCATTTATCTTTATAAGGTTCTCAAAATAAGTTTACCTCCATGTTTTCACTATAGGCTGTGGAGTACGTTATTTTCATAGAGTAAGGAAAATTTGGATTTCTTTATTAGGTTTAGGAGCTAAACTCATCCTTTGGTTCCTGAACAAATATTTCATAAAAGGTTTAAGTGCTAGAATGCTTAAAGTCCTCATAACAGCCTTGTTTGCTTTGACAAGAGATGTTTCTAATGAGCTCCATGTCCTGTGAGACATTTTCACCCATCTTTTAAATCCCCTTACATTGAAGAATGCATTAACTGCTCAGTCTTTTGAATGGCTAGACCTATGCTCTGACTGTCTGCTTGACTTTATAAGTGGCCTTTCTCTTGGCCATCAGATGTAGTAGACAAACTGGAGAAATATGTACCTTTTTTGGATAAAGAAGCCCTTTTCTCTGGGATAGTCATTCTGAGGACAGATCTGATTTCTGAATTTCATTTACTTCGTCATGTTATATTTTTGTCCTTAGCCTATATCTTAGAGAGGGTATAGAACACCATGGATGTGATAAGATGCTTAAACATAATTACATTTTTTTTTTTTTAAAGAGTGAGCAGAGATGACATGACTCTTCATCCTTCTTCAGGATTCCATTCTCAAATGAATTGTTTCATATATTCCAATCCTTATTAATGGTCAAAGAAAGCAGGCTCCTCCTTGTCTAAGGGCACACTATGAGAACCATGATTAACTGATAAGTTGGAACAAATGCTATTGTAGGAAAGATAAGCAAAGTGGCAGTGTAGACTTCTGCCAATACCATCATAAGGCTCTGTAAGCTAGATATCAAAGTTTCTTAAGATGTGTTTTAGTTGAAAAGAGCTGCATATTGTAGTTTAGATATAATACATTTTCTTTGAGTTTACCGTTTTGGTTTGTTCCCTCTTCCCCTTCCCGTTTTTATCTGGGTATTCCTTTTCTATTTCTTATTGGTGTTTGCAGTGTCATTGAGAGGTTCATAATGTTTTTTCATTCATTCCCTACCTAATTTTCTTTTTCTGCATCTACTCAATGACCAGAAATATCAAGGTTATTCCTACCTGTATGGATTGCTGAGACTGTATCATAGCTTTGCTAGTGCCCCAAAGTTCTCCAAATTCCCTGGTGTAGGTATGTTAAATGCAGCTATTTGCGTTATGAAACACATAGTGATTTAGTGGAATGGTAGAACAGAGTATTAGAGTGAGAATCAGGAACCCAAACGTGAGTACTCTGGTATTTGTTGATACCTGTTTATTTGAACTAAGTTTATATTTTAAGATAAGATTTTGAGATATCTCCCCTCTTCCTAAGGTCAAGTTGAACTCTTGTCTTAAAATATAAACTGTTAAACATGCCTGACTCACCATAAAGGCTGCTTTACTGTGGTTTTGTGGCTGCATACAGATCACCAACGTGGCCCCTGATATACCAAGGAGGGTCAGGACAAGTAGTGTAACACACCAAGCTCTACCAGACAGCACACATTCAGATACTACTGTTGATACCACGCTCGCTACACAGACCAGAAAAGCTGCAATACAAGAAAATAAATAATGTTAGAGATCAGATGCAATTGATAGCAGCACTGGTTTTAGACCAGTGGTTCTTAACCGGTGCCCTCAGGGGCCACTAACAGGACAGGATTTGAGTATTTCCTTGTTAGAGCACAGGGGAGCTAATCAATTTGACAGAGCATCTGATCACCACCCCAGCAGGGACTTTCACAAGTCCTGGCCTGTTAGTAAGCCCTGAGGCCACGAGTCAAGAACCACTGTTTTAGGTCAGATTCCCATTAAAGTATTTAGGGAAATTTGCAGATAATTATTAAGTTGTCTCCTGTTTTCGAATCCAGACCATTATATTATGTGATATTTCTAATACACCATATGTTTAGTTATTCTAAGGTTAATTTTGCAACAGGACTTCTGGTTTTAATTTGTATGAACAGTAAGTGAATGTTTTTTATTTGATATTTTTTTTCTTTTTTCAGCATGTGACTTGTGTATACATTATTGCTTACTAAGCAAGATAAAATGTTTTCTTTCCTGATAACAAACAGCATATTTCAGAAAACTAGGGAAACCCCTCACAAATACCCTAAATATTGCAAAGCAATCCATATAATTGTACCAGTGCTATATTAAAAGGCAGAGCCGAATTTTCCATTATTAGAGAGAGCAAATGCCTAGAGCTTCAAATTTGGAGGGTTGCCTTATCTGTGCTGGCCACACCCACATTCTTAATTGTGAGTGTGGCCAGTGCAATCTCAGTATCCCTACACCAGTTTATATGTTTGTACTCCCTTGTCCTGGCTATTATTTAACTTATTGGATGTTAGAGATGCCTCCAGCACATTGCAAAGCAATATGTTGGAGCTCTCTGTCTAGCAGTCAAGTTAAAAGCTTTTTTTTCTTCCTTTTTTTTTTTTTTTTTTGCTTTTATGTTATAGGTTAAGGGTATTTTCTGTGCCAGGGAACAGGGGATGGGGTTGGGGGTGTGTACAGGGGAAGCACTTGAGTCCCTTGCCTGGGATGTAAATCCTGTCCTTTTAACAGGGCAACATTCACAGAGCAATAGTGTTAAGGTGAGAGTCTGGACTTACAATACTCTGGACCTTTGTCCTCCAGATGTTCTGGCACACATGATGCAGTTAAGGGGTTAAAAGTCAAATTTAAATTAATTGGAATATAATCTTTATTTGTCCCTAAAACAGTTGATTTACATAATATAAATATACAAACAGAAAGTAGAACTCTATAAATCTCTATACATATAATCTGCAACAAAGGTATAATAAACATAGTAAATAACATCACATATATAGGAAAATAAGAGAACAAATCAACTATGATATTCTGTAAAAAGTCCCATATGATGCAATAGAACAATAAAATAGAAAAAGTGCTTATTACTATTTTTATTTCACTAAACTACAAAAAGAACGGATAGCTCTCGGTTATATGGTGGCCCACCTCCATAATACTAGGTGCCAGTAACAGGCATATTGGTGATGACAGATCAGAATATTAAAGAATCCCGAATATATTGAACCTCCAATCTGTTGGACTCTTGATATTACAATAGATATAGCGGGCAGGTACTGTGTGGGTCTGTGTGGTGTGGTGTAAAGCCTCTCCCGTCCCTTGCTCTAAGCTGGTGATCTTTAATTGAGGAGGCCCCATCACAACAGTCTGCTAGCCTGGCCTTCCAGTAGCATTGTGGGCAGAGGATACAAACCACTTGTATATACTTTTGTTACTCAATTTTTAGTCCTGTTCACTATTAGGTCTGAAGGATAATAGTGATTTTTATCTCTATTTTAAAGGCTTTGAAGCAGTTCTGTTTTTGGACATCTGTGGATTATTGGCGTCATTATTCCAATTACCCCCTCTGGCAATCAGAGGATGCTAGGAAAATATTAATGCAATATAATGCAACCAAACACAGATGTAATAAGTGTGAGTATATGATATCTTCATATCATGAGGGTATGTAGTGTTTATAAAAGTGAATTTACAGATTTTCCTAAGACTTTATCAGGTAATAAAAAATCATGCCAAAGAGTATATGAAGATCATATCAGGCCCCTCTTCTAAGTATGAGGGAAATGTGAGCCACAATTCTACATAGATCATGACCAAGATTGGGTTCTAACTACTGTTCTCCATATAAAACAAAGACAATGCAACACTATTATAAAAATAACAATACCAGTCAGTCTGGCAATGTTAAAATAAAATACAATAAAAACAATATAATAATATAGTACAATTATCCGTACCAGTGATTCTGCCAAGCTCCATGCATTTTGTGAGTAAAAATATAGATGTCACTTACACAGGAGCAAGAATAAAGGCTGTAATATCTGAATATCTATGTATTTATCCCTTAAAGTCTCAGTCTCATAGAGATGATGTCAGTCTATTACTGCAGGCACACTATGCCTACAGAGAGGGTAATGCACATCTCCTGAATTCCACGCATGGAACGCTGTGCCCTATACTGCTGCTGTATACACTGCACAATTATTAGGTGAGTATTTTGACCATAAAATCATTTTATGCATATTTTCCAACTCCAAGCTGTATAAACTTGAATGCTTATTGTATTTAAGCATATCAGATGATGTGTATTTGTGTAATGAGAGAGGGTGTGGCCCAAGGAGATGTCAAGGTGTCACCCTATGTCAAGGTGTGCATAATTATTAGGCAGCTTCATTTCCTCAGGCAAAATGGGCAGAAAAAGAGAAATAACTGACTCTGAAAAGTCAAAAATTGTAAAAAGTCTTTCAGAGGGATGCAGCACTCTTGAAATTGCTAAGATATTGGGCCGTGATCACAGAATCATCAAATGTTTTGTTGCAAATAGTCAACAGGGTTGCAAGAAACGTGTTGAGAAAAAAGAAGCAAATGAACTGCCAGAGATTTGAGAAGAATCAAACATGAAGCTACCAGGAACCCATTATCCTCCAGTACTGTCATATTCCAGAACTGCAACCTACCTGGAGTGTCCAGAAGTACTAGGTATTCAGTGCTCAGAGACATGGCCACAGTAAGGAAGGCTGAAACCCGACCACCTCTGAACAAGACAAATAAGTTGAAACGTCAAGACTGGGCCAAGAAATCTCTGTAGACAGATTTTTCAAAGGTTTTATGGACTGATGAGATAAGAGTGACTCTTGACGGTACAGATGGATGGGCCCGTGGCTGGGTCAGTAACAGGCACAGAGCTCCACTATGACTCAGATGCCAGCAAGGTGGAGGAGGGGTACTGGTATGGGCTGGTATTATCAACGATGAGCTAGTTGGACCTTTTCGGGTTGAAGATGGACTCAAACTCAACTCCCAAACCTACTGCCAGTTTTTCAAAGACACTTTCTTCAAGCAGTAGTACAGGAAAAAGTCCGCATCATAATCTTTATGCAGGACAATGCTCCATCGCATGCGTCAAAGTACTCCACTGCGTGGCTAGCCAGTAAAGGCCTTAAAGGTGATAAAATAATGACATGGCCCCCTTCCTCATCTGACCTAAACCCTATTGAGAACTTGTGGGCCCTTCTTAAATGGCAGATTTACGCTGAAGGAAAACAGTACACCTCTCTGAACAGTGTCTGGGAGGCTGTGATTGCTGCTGCACAAAAAGTTGATCGTCAGCATATCAAGAAACTGACAGACTCCATGAATGGAAGGCTTATGACTGTTATTGAAAAAAAGGGTGGCTATACTGGTCACTGATTTTTTTTTTTTCTTTTGGAAATGTCACAAATGTTTATTTGTAAATTTTAAGGTTTCTTAACATTTTGGATTAACGGAGAGCACTGTAGTTGTTCTATAATAAAATTAATCCTCAAAAACACAACTTTCCTAATAATTGTGCACACAGTGTATCTATGCATTCCAACATGATTGGAAATGTGCACGAACCGCTCCAGAGATAGGGTGACGGAGGTCTTTCTGCATTGTTTCAGATCTTCTGCTTTCCATCTCATTTGTCTGCTGTCATTCATTGCGCCTCTGTCGTATTGGTAGCTTTTGGAGATCTATAGTATGCACATGTGTACCATATGGACAAAGGGGACTTGTTAAAGGCCTAAAACATCACTTCTCAAATGGGACATCTCAATAGATAATTAATAAATAAATATGATAAACATATGGGGGAAAGAGAGATGGGAAAAAAAGGTTTTGTATGCAATAGATCACACATATTGTTGGATCTTAGCCCTTTAAGGACCGGCTGACAAGACGTGCAGACGGCCGTTAAGGACAACGAGTCATTTATTTTTGAGTGTTATTGGATTCTGGGGTCACGTGTGGCGTGCAGCCATGTGGGGACCCTGGAATTTGATGATGTGCCAGGACTGTCACCAGTCCTTAAGTTCCAGAACCAGTGTGACAGTCCTGGCACGTCCAGGGTCGTTAAGGGGTTAAAAACACAAAGCCACATCTGTTTCAGCATTTAGGCCACCTTCTTCCATGGTGTTAAGGGTAAAAATCCAAAAGGCTACACTAGTTCATAGCTTCTAATATCTGTTACCTATGTCTTCTGGAATATGCTCCAATCCAATGACCTTTAGGTTCTCTATTCCTCCTTTATTACAATTGTTGAAGTACCTAGGGACTCCATGGCTACTATATTTCCACTTGATCTTTCCGCAATGTTCATTAAGGAGTAACTTTAAAGGTCTAGTGGTTCGGCCTATATATTTAGTTCCGCAGCCATGTATCAACATATAAATAATGTATTCGGTATTACATTCCACATGTTGTTTAATACTGAAGGTAGCCATATTGTCCACATCTGGTATTGTGTTTCAATGTGTTTCAATGCCTTGGCTACCTCTCTGGCACTCAAAGGGGACAGAGTATAGCACTTTGCATATAGCATTTGGCTTGTTGTTTATAGCATTTTGCATTTAGTATATTGAGTATGATGTATAGCATATGGCATATAGTGTATAGCATCAATACAATACAAATGGTAGAACTATATGGAGGAACATATCCAAATTATCATATGGCTGCTGCCAGGGAAGGACCTCTGCTGCAAAATTTTTTAACTGTCTTAAAAGTTTTTCAATGTATAGTGTATATTGTATGGTGTATTGCATATGGTGTAGAGTGTCTGACGTATTGCTTATAGCATTTGGCATATAGCATTTGTAGTATGGTACTTAGCGTTTGGCAGATGGCATACAGCATTTCACAAGTGGCATTTTATGTATAGCTTTTCATATAAAGCGTTTGGAGTATAGTGTTTGGCATTTAGCATGTTGCGTATAGCATTAGGTGTCCAGCATATAGCACTTTGCATTTGGCATATGATGTTTCACGTATGGCATATAGTGTTTGGCGTACAGAATTTGGCATACAGCATTTGGTGTATTGCGTATATTGTTCTGCGTTGTACGTATAGCATGTGTATTACATGTAGCATGTTGAAAGTAGCAGTTTGCATACAGCACTGTGTATAGCTTTGTGCATATAACATTTTGCGTGTAGCTTTGTGTGTATTGTGTGTGTGTGTGTGTATGTTCATTGTAGGCCCTGCATCTCCTTGCAGAGATTTTGACTCACTGGCCAGTCATGTCAAAACCACAACTTCATGGTTGAACCAATAGGACAGACAGTATAGAGGACATTTGCATAACTCTTCCTTATTTTATATATATCATATATGTGTTATAAATATGTGCTTGTGCATTCACATAGGTAAAAGGTGGTACAGTGTTAGCCATAGACACACACACATATGCAGAACCCAGCAGCCAATGTTGTGGCCCTCGTTTGAGGGAAATTTTGAGTACGAGGGAAGTATATTTGAGTTTGACATGCCTAAAATTCAAATGAAAGTAAATCACAATTTAAAGTCTCCCCTTATTTTTGCACATCAATATAAAAATGATGAACAGATAAATGGACTCACTTATAGCAATCACACTGTAGGTCACTAGTGCAGAAGAGTGAGATGTAGGAGATTTCTGTCGCTGGGGTACTGGACTCCTTTTCTGATTCTCAAGCGCTCTATTAGAGGTCTGCACAAATTCTGTTGGTAGCTGGTACCTACCGAAATAACATAATCTCAATTAGCCATGCATGTTACTTAAACTAACATGATAATCTAATTGCATATTTATGGGCTTGATCTTCAAAAGTCAAGTAAACTCATTCTGGGACACATCAACTGATCCATAGGGAACAAATCAAAATTACCAAAATTTCCTTTGATTTAAATGAGGCCTTAATTCCTTGAATGCTTGAAAGATCCCTAGTGCTTTGCAATATCTTGGAGAACTCTCTATCATTTAAACTGGTAAAAGCCCCATTTAAAATCTGTGTGATTTTTATTTTATTTATTGACTATGGTGTTGTTAATTTACCCCAGAATTACTCCACTTTTCTTTTGAACTTAAGGACGCAAGTCCTAGCATCTTGTAAACGTC
This sequence comes from Rhinophrynus dorsalis, assembly GCA_037306005.1. Lineage (NCBI taxonomy): Eukaryota > Metazoa > Chordata > Amphibia > Anura > Rhinophrynidae > Rhinophrynus > Rhinophrynus dorsalis. The sequence continues at coordinate 72,066,810 of CM074721.1, read as the reverse complement.
ACTTTGTGTTCGATTAAGTGTCCAAACCTGTCCTCAAATGCCAAATACAGGCTAGGGTTTATTTAAGGATATTCCTGACTAAGCACAATAACTGAACCACTGATTACTCACTGGTGCTCTAACAGGGAAATCCTTCAAAGGAAATAAGTGGTTATTTGTGTATTTAACAGCAGGAATTTTCCATGTAGGAGTCCTTCACACATCAGTCGGACATATCTATCTGGATACATTTTTTCACTGTATTTTCAATTGCCTATCTTCACTGATTTCCATCAAAGTCTCCCTATAGTACACAGGACCACACAGCTCAAGATGGATTAAGGTTTTTGCCTAAAAAAGCAAAAAATGTGCAAAAAAAAAAGCACGTTCTGCTTTCCACAGGCATTTCCATGAAAATTGCAGGGTTTTTTCTCTCACTTTTTCCCTACTTTTGTCTTTGCATTGAAACCAATGATGATAATGTAATTTCCTTTCACAAAGAGAGTGTTCCCCTTGTATTCCCGCCATGCTAACTTTCCAGAATAAAGTGAGTGTAAACCCCATAACGATGCATGATGTGCCAGGACCATTTCAACAGTCCGGATGTTAAGGACCGGTGGTGATCCTGGCACTTCATGAAATTCTGGGATAGCAGCTCAGCTGCACGCCTATCTGCAATCCCAGAATGCATCTGTATAAAAATAAAAAGTGCCGTGGTCCTCTACAGCAGCCCACTTTGGGACCGAGTGGACCTGCACTTGCGCAAGAGAGAGTGAAAGCAGCTGAGATTTGGATGCTGGTTAGTGTAAAGACAGACTGGCAAAGAGATGGAGCTGGAGTTGCTTTATACAGTAGTATATTGGTGGTAGGCGGTTGTTCTCTGGATAGGTGGGGTGCAAAGAGTGTAGGTGTGATTTTAAGACAGTGACAGTAATAATAAGATAAACATACTTTTAACTGGTAAGTGGCAGACAGGCATGCAGTCTTTCTTGAAGAGAGACTGAGAGAGTGTGAATGACAGATACTAGAGACAGGGTCATAAATCATTCATTATTTTCAGATCTATTGGTGCTGCTGCTGTATGGGATACTGCAGATGTACTGATGCTAGCAGCTTTATTGTGTCCTTTACAGAAGAAATCAACACTATTATTATTTCCAACAAATGTGGTAGGGTTAATACAAAATGACTGTGTAGGAGTGCCTGGATGTGTTGGTAGATTTAGAAGTTGGTAGAAGTTGTCTGGACCATGGTTGCTGTAGCTGGTGCATTAAAAGCTGATGATGACCCTTCTGCTCCTGAGAAGGTTGTTTGTAAAGGTGATAGTACCCCCATTGTTAGCAGTAGTACTAAGCCTTTTATCACTAAAGATGTTGAGTTTCATTCTAGTGTTGTTGCCATAGTGGAGGAGGATATAGCAGTAGTAAGATCAGCTGCTTCATTATACAGTGACGTCCTGCCACAAACTAGTCGTCAATGTCATATAAATCCTCTTAAGGGGAGAAGGTTGAAAAAGAATATGAAATTAGTATGGAAGAAGATAATTAGGTCCCATCTGATGATGATGCTTTTGTTGCTGGCATAATTATTGATGATGTTGATTTAGAATACGTCTCTCCATGATGATCCCATTCATTTGATACAGATCAAGTAGAGACATGATGATATGAGGAAACAAAATGTTGTATCTGAAAGTAAGAGGTTTAATCATCCACCACTAAAAAGGAACAACATGCCTGTATGTCTGTTTATAAACTCTTTGAGAGATCAACTGGAAAGTCTGACTCTTCACTAGTTAACATGCCAAAAAATACACATCATCTTGGACATGATCATCACCATATCCAGTTCCAAGTGGAAAATCCACCTCATCACATTATTATTGTCAAATCAGCAATAGCTGAGTGCTTCTGTTGCTGTTTTAGGTGCTGTGCCACTCCTTCCTACTACTAGTAATACTATTGTAACTTTTAGCCCTCTGTAGTACTGATGATGTAATAAGCAGTAATCCCTCAGGAACCCATCTGTCTAGGAAAGCTACAGTATGGGGATACTTCCCTCACGGGACAGAAAAGTTAATTTGTTGCATTTGTAAAAATAATATGCGAGCAGGGGAAAGCAAGATCACATGCAGGCACATTCTCATTGAAATCCTACCTGAAAAACAACCACAGGTCTGATTGAGCGACATACCTGCAGTATGTCAGAGATGCAACAACTGGCAGCAATATCCTTTGCAGCACAGGGCAAAGGTGAACATAATAATTGTGTTGATGACTCCTGGAGTGGGACAACATATAACATCAGATTAAAAGAACTGATGTCATATGTTGCATCCCACTGCATATCCAAAGCAGTGGTAATTTTACAAGACCAGTTATGCCAGCATTGTAGAAGCATGTGTTTAATGTTACGGGCAAAAGGTTGGAAGCATCATACAGCAAGAAAGTTCACTTGACCACACACATATATGGACCAGTGAATAGAGTACATATCACATACACAGACAGCATATACACAGATAGTCTACAGAGTGCTAAAACCTCACAGCACAGTGGTAAGTTCTGGGCTTTTATAGTATTGCAGCAAGAACTTGTGGTCATACAAAATCATAGGTGAAAATTTAGATATTTTGGAAAGCATTTCATTGGTGGTAGAAAAAAGGAGAAATCTTTAATTATTTTTTTATACTCATGAGTTTCATAGAAAAGAACTTTTTTGTGAAAATTCCCACAAAAGAAATTGTTCACCAATCCTTACTCACAACAGACAATGCACATCAATAGTTGGAATGATAAATCCTATTGGTTAAAGGCTCACATACACTACCAGTCAAAAGTTTTAGAACACCTCAATTTTTGCTACTTTTAGTTACTGCCATATAACTTGGCAAAAACATTAGAAAAACATTGAAACATTGGTTATTTCTAAACTCAAGACAAATATTATGTAACGGAAGCTAAGAAGGCACCACGTTGCCTTCCGTTGTCGTTCCTGGGTCTCTCCTTCCCAACGCCAGACTGGCGTTGTTGGATGCACCAGTCGAGTAGATCAACGGTCCAATGGTTGACTCAAAGTGGCGTCGAACCCCGGAGTAGCCGACTCGACATCAAAGGATGCGGATCGAGGAGGGGTCATTGGGCTCTCGATCTGTCGAGCTTTGCAGAACCGGAACACCGGGCAGTAGAGAGTGAGGCCTCTACCCCCGAGCTACGGCAAACAGGTAAAGTGTAGCAGGAACAAAGGGTAGCGGTCGCCAAGCCGATCGAGCACTCCGTAGCTTGAATCAAAGGATTTACTGGAACTGGAAGAAGCAAGGCAGAGTCCACGTTGCCACCTGACAGCATCCGAAGGTGGGTAGCAGGATACTGACAGCAGACGGTTGAACGATGCAGGAACCTGGGCTCAGATGGGCATCAGAGTGGCTGCTTTAATACCATAGGAACACACAAGACTCCAGGACTCTGGTTCACTCCAAAACGTAACTCTCTTTATTGACCAAAACCACAGATATTTATATACAGCAAGCACATTGAAACGTATGGGGGAAACCAGATACAACAGGGCTTAATCCAATCATATTTCAGTAGACAAAAGGCCAACAGCAGATGGCCTAACAAACACAATGAGCCAGACATGATTACATTTAAAATACAAAAGGGGTTGATTAATACAGACACAAGATACAAAGGCTTGAGGGGCGGGAATACACATTCTATGAACAATGGCCAGGGACTGAAGCACCTACACCCTGGTTTGAATATTCGGCATCAACCCTGGCCAATCAAATCGTACAGTGAGTCGGTTGGTCGACCAATCCGCGAGCCACCTACTTTTCCCCATGTTAAGTCTATGGAAGACCTTTAAACCTCCTGCTCAGGGATTCGACCAATCAGACGTTGACTCACTGCTCCCGGTTCACCATGCTCGATACAGTGTCGTTCTCAAACTGGAAACCTCCGACCCATAATCGGTGAAAGTGTACCCCTCGAACATACTACATGCAATAACTAAAACATTCGACATACATTAAACCTAGACCATTCGATAGTACATGACACATGAATACAAGTCTTTTCTCTTAGGCAATAGCTGGCCAGTTCGTACAACAAGGCACAGCACAGAGTCCAAACAATTCAAAATGTCCACAGTCTTTGGATGAATAGTTTTAGGGCCAGACAAGAGCTCAAGTAACGGATAGGATCCGTTACATATTATAATCTATTTAGCAGGGTTTTCTTTAGAGTTTGTAGATGTGTAAAAGATTTTTCGTGTAAAAGCTAAAAAGTGCTTTTGTTACATTTTTTTCATCATATTTTATTATTTTTTTTTATAGTAAATTATATGATATGATGAAAATTATGGTATTTTTTAGAAAGCCCATCTTATGGCAAGAAAAACAGTACACAATATATGTGGGTACTTTAAATGAGTAAGAGGAAAATTACAGCTAAACATAAACACAGTAGAAGTGTTAAAACAACCATTGTCCAGAAAGACAAAAGGACCGGAGGTTTGGAACATTTTTTGTCTTTCTGGACAATGGCTGTTTTAAACACTTCTACTGTGTTTGTCTTTAGCTGTAATTTTCCCCTTAATCATTTAATGTACCCACATATATTATATACTGTTTTTCTTGCCATAAGATGTGCTTTGTAAAGATACCGTTATTTTCATCATAATATAATTTACTTGAAAAAAATTATAAAATATGATGAAAAAAACTAAAAAAAAAAGCACTTTTTTAGCTTTTACAAGAAAAATCTTACACATCCACAAAGGCTAAAAAAAGCCTGTTAAATATAATATTTGTCTTGAGTTTAGAAATACCCAATGTCTACATGTTTTTCTAAAGTATTTGCCAATTTAAATGGCAATAAGTAAAAGTAGCAGAAATTGAGGTGTTTTAAAACTTTTGACCAGTAGAGTATAATCCTTTAGAATACTGTAAACAGACAGTGAAATATCACTGACTAGTTATATTTATTGTCAGTTAACACACAAACACATATATGCCTGTCTGCTCTATAAAGGACTCCTACCTAGGTAGGACTTTCTGTTAAATTTATTAATGGAAAGCAATTTAATCTGAATAAAATACATGTGTTCCTCGTTTTATAGTTCCCTTTTAAAATCTAATCCATTGTTGCATCCTAAAACTCTAGTTGAAAATCACGGCTATAAACCATCACTCTCATTGAACTTACATTATATCAATCACATGGTTATGATGATATTAAACAGACATACTAATGAGTTTGCAGTGCATGGAAAGACACTTCAGAAGGGTGAGTTGTAGGGTTTACTAGGTGGCATATTCCCAAACTTCCATCATTTAATTTTTAAGAAGGGGATTTTAAAGAAACATAGAGTTTCCAAATTCCCTAGTGGATATGTTACCTACACAGCTTATAGTCTCAATTCTGCTTTTTGTTTTCCATATAGGTGAATAGTGTTAGCGATCTTTAAATTAGCAGTTGTGAAATCTAATGTCAGCAGAGCTTTGTTTTTAAACTTGTTCAGATAAAGCCTTCATCATTAATTACTAACATGTCCCAAACATTACATCTCTCCACCTTCCTACGTTGCTAGAGACGTTCCACTATGGGTTGAAAAAAATTGATAAGGAGAAATAATCATGCAAATCCTTTGTAAATGGAAGTTCTCACGGAGGGGTTAAATACATATTTTATAGGGGAAAAATAGAGAGTTACATGAAGTAAGTATTAATACTTAAAGGGATAGTAATACTTTGTTTTATCTTTATCTTATTTTGTAGGCATTAAAAAAAACATGAAGAACGATAAAAGTCTTATCTCTCAATCCTTTATGGTTTGAGAGATATTCACAAGTAAAGTTTCCCCTCCAGCCCCTTTTACCTAGTGTAAGCCATCTCTTCTCAGATGTGTAATCTGGTTGTAAGACCAGACAGATAACAGAAGGGGACAATCTTCTTCCTATGAGAACAATGAAAACCCTGCCCCCCTTGACAAGTTTTTCAGGTTTTTCCTTTATCTTAATTGAATATTGTCCCTCTCTGCAGTCTACCTGGGCACCTCCCTTCTGCTCTGGCTGAGCAGTGTTACATCAGTAAAAGGGGCGGGAGGGGGATATTTGTCATTTAATTACTCTTCAACTACAACTCTGACAGAATTGAAATAACACTCACCAAGGTCCAAATACTATGATGATTAATTAGAGCTGCTTTTATTATGAAACATTACTATCCCTTTAACGCAGCTCAATTACTTTAAAACAGTTTTACCTATTAATTAAAAATGAAAAGTTTACATTACAATTATGTTTTGATTCTTTTTTTCTTGAGCTTCTTTATTTTTTTAAGAGGACTGATCACCTTTCCAAGTCCTTTAAAAAAATAAATACATAAATAAAATAAAGAAACAGGTGCAGCTTAGATAAAATAAAATGAATATATAATGTAATGTACACTTTTCTATTTTAATTAACAGGCAAAACTGTTTTTAAAGTGATAGGGCATCCCAATGAAATCACCCTACCTTATCCTTATAACTCCTTGTGGTCTAGTTATCCCCATCGTAGATCAGAGAGTACGACTTTCTCATTTTCCAAGCATTGTAATTACCTCAGCAGTAAGACACAAGCAGACACCAAGGTGTAGGCAAGAAGGGTTCCGATAGACATCATGTCAACAAGGGCCTTTAAGTCGAAGAGAAATGCCATGAGAGCTAAGGGTGAGAATTTGAAAACAGGAAAAATGAGAAGGTGAGGCAAGACTTTCAAACTCTTGGTTGCTAGAGAGGTGCCATACTGCTGGCCAAGCCCATTGTCACAGCATGCCACATTTGACCTGGTGATCTTGTGGCTGCAGGTCTTGAGCTTTACCAGCTCAACCACTAGATGGATTCATGACAGTGGGCCTTCCAGAGCATACTTGTTTCTATTATGTTTCTGTTCACCTGCCTTCTGGATTGTTCTGTGGTTCCTGATTGACTATTTGTGTCAAGCTGTTCCAAATAGAATGCCAGCTTAAACAGCTGGCTTGGTTTATGCCTTCCTACTAGGTGGTCTCCTGGTCTTTATTCCTCTGAGTTTTTTTGCTTGTTCCTGGCTTCTGCTCCAACCTTGGCTTCCTCTTTCTTGACTTTGTCTCATGTATTTGTCTACCTATTCTCTTTAACTCTCAGTAATTTTGTACCACAGCAGCACAAATATTGAGTCTCAAACTCTTGTGGTGAGCTGCTGACCTGCCTACTGAAGCTACCCTCTTGTGTTCAACTATGGCCTGAAATGAGGTCTTCAGTGGTTTGCTTGTCAATGTAGACCTGTCTAGCAACCAAGAGCTTAAACTATGGATTTCTGTTATGTCAGATACTCAAGTACTAAAAGAACATCAAAGGAGCAGTGCTTCCTAGTTGACAAAATAAATACTTACATTAATAAATAATAACATTAGGGAACCTATTAGGAACAACCTAAATGGCCTCACAAATATTAAAAAGGTTTTGATATTTTTGTCAGTTCCCTAATTACCTCAAGGCCTCTAATTTTGCTGGTTTTCTCTTTATTCTGGCCCTTTCTTCTTTTAAATCTCCCACTAAAGATCAAACTCCACCCTCATAGAATGAAATTTTAAAGAACACACTGAGCTGACATGGCTAGGTGCACACTCTCCGTGTTGCCATAACAACACTATAAGATTGTTACTGTAAGTAAAAAATATGTGGACAAAAAAAAAAACAGATCCGATTTATTCTCTCAGATTAACATGATACCATATCTTTCCTTTTTCTTTTATACGTCTGTCAACTAATGACATGCAGTATAAGTGCTTTCTATGCCAACTTTTCATTAACTGGTCCATTTAATAATAATATTGGGATTTTTAAACAAGTACAGCATGGTTGTAAAATCACTTGGGTCAACTTTCAAGAACTAACCCCTCTTAATAATAATAAACCCCACTCTTACTTTAAGATCGCAAAAAATCCAAATGGCCCCTATGGATTTGTACTTTGTGCCTTTGATCAAGAGATAACATCTTCAAACAGTCCTGAACGTCATGTCCATGGAGACACACATGACAGCTGCTGGTAGTTTTTCCTAAAATTCATTGCTGCCATTAGGATTTTATGACCATAGTAATGTAAGTAGGTGTTACTATTATGAATTGTTTTATTATTTAATAGTCTTATAATGTTAGTTGTGCACATGTTATCTGTTTTTACATTTTCCTGGTAAACAAATACTGCCAGTTGTAAAGTTTTTTTTACCTTTTGTTCTACTATTGCAGGGGCATCCAAGTTTTCTTTCAGTCATGGGTCACATGATCAGAAAGCCATAAGTGTGAGGGCCGCATTATTTTTTTTCGGCGAATTATATATAGCCTGTTAGTTATTCAAAAATATGAATGTGTTTGTTGATCAAGTCAATGACAATCCTGATATTTAACAGACATCTATTCTAGAACTGTACAGTATTGGCAAGTAGGGAGTTAGGTCTTATTGGACTTCCAGTTCATGTGTACTAATTAATTCGGAAAAATATTTGCTTATTTTGTTTGTTTAAATCTAATGCTGGCTGCAGCTTGGAGTCAGGAGGGCCACATTTTGCCCAGGGGCCACATTAGACTTTTATGTACTGCTTTCATGCTTTCCTGGAAACTTGTCACAACTCTAAAAAAACTTAAATAAGAAGTAAATGTTACAATGAAAACAGTTTTACTTCTTGAATGTTCAAACTCACAGGAAGTGATGAAGCTCTTACTATAACATTCTGAGGAGAACTGTTGCCAGTGACTCACATCTCCTAAAGAAAGCAAGAGAATAAATGTCTGAAATATGGCCACTGGAGGGCACTGTTAATGTAAAAATAATTGTCTCAACTATAATAACCCTGGAAAAACACATCTCACCACAGTGAAAATACCATTGTTTTACTGAGCAAGAAACAGCCTACAATATATGTTTTTAACTCTATATGCCAGAGAGGTATCCAACACATTGCAGCGTACTGCGTTGGATACCTCTCTTGCACTCAAAGGGTTCAAACAAATGACTGCTTCTTTAAATCAATGGGGATGTTTATTTCACCCCTATAGTGAAAAATGTCTCTTTGTCCATAAAGTTCTAAGAATGAGAAACTTGGAAAAAGGAAGAAAATAAATATACCTGCCACAGCTCCTGACACCATGGTGGCCACCACTGGGCTCTGTCGGCTACTGACCCTGGATAGTGGTTGGAACAGCAGCCCATCCCTGGCCATTGCAAAGAGAATCCGAGGCATAGGGAACATGGATCCCAGAAGACTTTCATATAAACAGATTACAAAATGGGTCAAGGTGATAACAATTTAAAAATAAACAGTAGATGGCTTATGCATAAAAGAGAATAGATTGTGAGGCAACCATCTGCCTCATAGGGAGAAATAAAAATTACCAAATTCCCACTGATTAACATGTGGCTTGAATGCTTCAGAGATATCCAGCTCATTCCTTCATAAAGCACTGGAGACTTCTATATCTTTTAAAGGGATAATAATACTTAAAATGTAAAAAAAATATATGTTGTAGGGTTTATCCTCCTGAGTAAAACAGAAGTACTCCCATTGCAGAGATGTGTTTTATCAAAAGTTATCACAGCTCAAAGTTTAATTTTTTAAGTGTAATATTTCAATGACCTGAAATTCTACAGTGGTGCTGTTGCTACACCAATCTGTGGAGGTTTATGGTCAACTGACCAAAGCTGTCCATAGGCTGGTGTGGCAACAGCACCACTATAACATTTCAGGTCATTGACATATTACACCTAAAGAATTCAAATATGAGATGCGATAACTTTTGATAAAACACCTCTCAGAAGTGGGGGTAACCTTGTTTTACTCAGGAGGATAAACCCTACAACATATTTGTTTTTACATTTTAAGTATTACTTTCACTTTAAGGGGTTAAAAAGTCCTATTAAAATCAATGGGGATTTAGGTAATTTTTGGTTTTTCCCTTGAGGAAAAAAAAAGGAATAGCAATTCTGCGATAAATGTCACAGAACTGCCATTTTCCTTTTTTGCACATAATGCCCTAATATTCATGAGATTAAACTTATAAATACGTCTTGTTAATATTCCATATGTCAAAAACATGTAATTACATAATACATCCATTAAGGTACATGGAGCAATTTAGAGTCAAACCTACTGCACCATAAGGAACAAATAAGCATTTCCATTGAATTAAGAGGTGCTATTAATCTTATCAAGAACAAGTGGGAATTTATTAGTCTCCCACCTCAGCCAGAACTCTTCTGCATCCACCCTGTAGGAGTTGATTGGACAAGAGAATGCTGCATTGATTAACATTCCTCAAAAATTGATTGACCATCTTACTGATGGAATTGCTTGTCATCTATACGCCTGTATCACTTCTTGAGGAATGACTACAAGCCACTGAATAAAATATTCTGTTGTGCACATTTGTATCTCAAACATTAGTTATATTTATTCTTATATTGTCCCTCATACAGAGTCTTATGTAGATGTTCAACTTGATAAAGGGAGTACGTCTCTTGAAAGCTTGCCTCAATATCACTTAATGTTAGTCCAATAAAAAGGGTATATTACATACTGCAATACTGATTCATTTGACCTATATAATAAAACAAGAATTTTCCCACTGCTGAGAGATGTTTTATTCAAAAATTATTGCACTTCAAACTTGAATTTTGTGGGTGCAGTACCTCCATGGGCTGAAAATCTACAGTGGTGCTCTTGCTGCACCTTTTTATGGAGGTTTATAGTAAACTGACCATAGCTGTCCCTTAGCTTCTGTAACAACAGTGACACATTACAATTTCTATAGTGTATCTAAAAATGAATGTTTAAGCTGCAATACTTTTTTTTATCTTTTTAGGGTGATGTGGAATGGGCTAAACCTGGTGGACTTCAGCTTCATCAACTATGTTACTATCTCGCAGCCATGTAAACTATACGAACCATATTTTTTCAATATTATGTGTTACTATCCCTTTTAACTTCAATTCCATTAGCTAATGATGTGCCATTCTGGGTCAAATCAATTGCACTATAGGGGACACATAAAAATCCCACAAATTCCCATTGGGGTTTTTGAACCTCTTGGATGCGAGCAATATCTCAAAAGTCTTGAACACCATTCTAACATTCAAGGGGTCAAACTCAAGCCCTCATTTAAAGGGATAGTAATGTCAGAAAAAAAGTATTAACTATATGGTAGATACAATTAAAAGTGAGTACTTGCACTTATTCATATCTCTCAAATCTTTATGGTTTGAGAGATATAGGAAAATAAAGTTCTGCTTTCTGCTTGACAAGCAAAAACAAAAAATTAATCAAATGTTGTCTGAAAAGGACAGTCTACACGTGCATTAAATAGCAAGTGTTCGAATATACTTTAGAGATCTAACATAAAATAAATGCATTTTACAGATAATACCTGTAAGTACATGATATTTAACATGTACATCCACCAATTTCATAGATAGGTGTTTTAGTATTTTTTAATCAGATTTCCCAAACTGAACAGTGCACCTAAAGACAAACTGAGCAAGTACTAAGCATTTCATGATCTGCTTCCATTTCCTGAGCAGCAAATGTACTTTATTATTGCTCCTGAGAAAATATCCACTAGACCATGAAATGCAGTATTCATTTTGTCTTCTATTGCAGTGTCCAGATTCTGGCTTGGCCATTTGATTTTAACCCCTTAGACACAAGCAATATCTCTAACACCTTGATATAGTTGCCACTCTAACATTTTCAATGCTAGCGGTATCTCAAGCACTTTTCAAAGCAATGTGATAGAGACATCTCTCACATCCAAGTGGTTAAACAACTTGAGGGAATATTTGGGACAGGTTCTACCAAAGGAGCTTGGGATTCAAACCTAAACATTGGTAGCAATTATCTTGGAACTAGTCGAAGAGCCCGTTACACGGGCCACAATGCCACTGCCAGCCAGTCGTGGGGCAGTCATGGACAGTAGACACTGCCCGCGCTGCTGCGGGCAGTCTCTACTGCGCATGACTGCAGCATGCGCCGCAGTCTCTACTGCGCATGACAGCGTCATTACACATGTTTTAGGGAATTATTATATAGGATATTTAATTCTATTATTAACCCTTTAAGACTAAAGAAGCATGCAATGCATTGCTTCACCTTTTTCTAAAGGTTTATTATTGTAGCTAAAGGAGTGGATGCTTTCCATCAACCTACCTTGTGGTCAATGCACAGAGTGACCCAACAGCCACTATGTATTTGGCCACACTCCAGCCAACATATTCAAAAGCAGCTGGCAGAGGGCTGTGGGAATCCAGCAGGTAATAGGGCATCATGAGTGTAAGAGAGGCAGACACTCCAAAATAGGCCAGGAAACAAATTGACAGTGAGAGAACTATACCGAGGGGAATTGATTTCTGTGGGTTCTTCACTTCTTCTCCTGGAATTAGAATTGGCAGACTTTAGTTCATTTGTGACGTAAAGAAATACTAACACCCCTATTTCTAACAACCCACTTACTTTAAGATGGCTAGAAAATCTTGATAACCTCTATGAATGCTGGCATTGTGCTTTTTGTTCAGGAGATAACATCTTCAATCAGTCCTGATGTCATATTGTCCAGGGAGGCAGACATGACAGTTGCTAGCAGGACCAAGGAGGACCTCAAACTCCACTCACTGCATATGGTAATTTTAATACTTTAAGGACCAGAGGCATATGTGTCACATTGCTTCAAAATTTGTTGCTTATCACTCTGGTCTTTAAATTATTAAGTAGACTGATGTTATCTGCCTGTTTAACTTTGAAAAAGGCCCAAAGTATGTGAGAGGCTTACTGAGAACAAACTTGAGCATACATTACTTGCATCCTCTAGTGACATTACTGGGTGGGGATGGGGGAGGGGTAATTTCCATCTACACATCAAACTTTTCCCACCCAAAAAGTAGAGCTATTTCCAGAATGAGAGGCAACTCCCTCTGGCATGGGAAACCCATCTAATATCAGATATACATGCCAGTCATGTCTTGGCCTCATCACGAATATTCCATTGGTCTATAAAAACCCAGAATTCCCCATCATCCTACAAGGTTTAGTAGGGGGCCCCCGAGAACGGCCTCTGCTACTCTTCTGCTCCTGAGGTGGTATCAGCACAGTGGTGTGCTTTGTGATGTGCCGGCGTGGATAGTTGTTGGCCCTGCAAGTCGGCCATCTTTTATTTTTTGAGCAAGAGGAGATACTGGGGAGGGGCGAAGTCACACCACTGTGTATGTCTGAGACAGGTAATGTGAGCACATATGCAGATCTCCTCATAGCTGCACCCCGGGGTAATTATAGCAGACACAGTCCATCTCTACCACAAGGAAACATATTCCCATGCCCATGATTTCTGGAGAGGTAGTGAAGAAGAAGGATTATTGTGACTTATTGTGGTGCTACTCCTGCCTCAGTACTAGGTACTGTTCTATGTCATCATTGGAGCTGGTTTCACAACCCCTGCATGTGGGGATGACAAACTCAGTCCCACTCCTACCACTTATACTACTACCCATGGGCATGGTGGATACTCCAGCATGATCCTGTAACATTTGTTGCTCAAATGAAACAGCGGGAACTATAGTAACAAACATCAAAATGTCACATAGTTTTCCTGATGGCTTACCCGTATGCCTATTAACAATTTTTTCTAGTCTTACCTTTCCTTAGTCTGTTAACAATTTTTTTCTAGGCTTGCCATACAGTAGAAAATTACAATTATTTTTTCAGAGGCAGCTAGCCTAACCAATGTGTATCCACTTTTATGATTCGCTTACTTTGCCATAAACTAGCTGGTTATAAGTTAGCTATTGGCGACTAGGAACCCCTGCCTGATTGCAAAGTCCAAAGAGTGGACTCTGTTAAAATACCTGAAATCATTTTTATTGAAGACTATAACAGCAAAGTGAGTTTTCATTATAGTGGTAGAAGGAGTAAACAAAACAGTTTTAATGTGGAACATGAGAAAATAATAGACAGAAAGATGTTTCATTGCTGTTTTATTATATGTAGCACTTACCTTTCTCCCCCTACTCAGTCTTAATTGTCTTATTAAAAAATGTCTAACTTTTTTATGTAGATCAAAATTGTAGAAAATTAAATACATTTTTATGTACAAACCGTGGAGGAAAAGATTGTACTGACAAAAGATTTTTTGTATATGAATACTTGGTTTTAGGCCTTAAAGGGATAGTAATACTTAAAATGTAAAAAAAATATGTTGTAGGGTTTATCCCCTTGAGTAAAACAAGAGTACTCCCACTGCTGAATGGTGTTTCATTCAAAAGATATTACATTTCAAAGTTGAATTTTTTTAGGTGCAATATCACAGTGGCCTGAAATTGTACAGTGGCAATGTTGCTACACCATCCTATGGAGATTTATGGTCCCGGGACCAGAGTTGTCCATAGGATCGTGTAGCAACAGCTCCACTGTACAATTTCAGGCCACTGTGATATTGCACCTAAAAACTTCAACTTTGAAAATTAATAACATTTGAATGAAACACCTTTCAGCAGTGGGAGTACTCTTGTTTTACTCAGGGATAAACCCTACAACATATTTTTTTTTACATTTTAAGTATTACTATCCCTTTAAGAGTTTTGACAATGACATCTACTGGGCTTACCCCAAAGCATTGGTGAAAGACCAATCCAATGCTTTGCAATGCATTGGACACTGCACTGGAACTCAAACTGTTAAAACATACTTAAATAGTTACATAGTAAATTAGGTTGAAAAAATAACACAAGTCCATCAAGTTCAGTCTTTGCCACAGTGTAACCAAGAATACAAGAAATATATAAGCCTTTCCAAAACAGTAGTTGCATTTGTAAATAGACCAATTTTCACATGTATATATATAGCCTTACCTGTTGTGGCAATGCAGTCAAAGCCAACAAAGGCATAGAAACATGTGGCAGCTCCTGCCAGTGTTCCACTAAAACCAAATGGCATGAAACCGCCAGCCCCATAGATGCCTGTTATATTGGTACCGATAGACTGGTTACTGTGGGCATGAAGATAAAATAATTAATAAAATTCACAACATTTAACCCTTTGGGTGCCAGAGAGGTATCCAACGCATTGTGACTGCCACTCAAAGGGTTAATGAAAAAAATGCTAATAAGTTACCAGTGGAAGGATATACACACAATAATTCTACTCGCATCTATTCATTTTTGCATTGATGTCCCTATAAATGAAGTAGGATATCTGCAGCTAGACCGATGTTATTGGACTGCAATTCCTATCATTTTCTGCAGGACCAAATGGCTAAAAGTCTGCAGATTGTTTACGACACCTAATATATTTCAGATCAATGCATTCATGTCCTATCTAGCTCCTAAAAGGTTAGCTCCCTGGATGCTAGTGGCCTCTGCAGATCAATGCTTAGGGTCTTATGCACAAAAGAAAAAGAGGAGCAATTGCAGAGCAAACCAACTACACCATATGGGAAAAATGAACATTGCCAATTATTTAAATGGGTCTTTCAATCCCTAAAAATGCATGCAATGCATAGGAGACCTTGATAGCATTTAGTGTGTTAAAAGCCCCATTGAAGTCAAATGGGGATGTTTTTACTTATCCCCTATGATGCAGCTGGTTTGCTCCAGCATTGTTTTTCTTTAACTTAATTAATAAGGCTCTAGGGGGATTATTCACAAAATGAGAAGCAATTCTAGGGCAATAGGCATACCTGGAAACTCTCCTGATCTGCCCCAGAGACTCTTTTTTTTTTAGTTAATTACCTGGTCTCTGGGGATGGAGGCTTTTTCTCCAGTGGTGGTGAGTTTCCTGTGAAACCCTGATCACTTCTCTTTCTTCCCAGCCTGTTCCTCCCACTTCCCACCCATGTCTCCCCATTCCCACCCGGCTCCTCACACTTCCAGCCCACTTCTCCTGCTTCCCACCTTTTTCTTCCCACTTCCCACCCACTTATCCTGCTTCCCACCCCATTCCTCCCATTTCCCAACACACTTTTGCATCCCACTCTGTTCCACCCACTTCCCGCCCACTTACTGGCACAATGATGATAAGCTCCGCCTGTCTGATTAAGTCCCACCCCCTTTATGACTCATATGCCTGGTCACAGCACATGTGCTCTCTCAGGGCGTTCAAGAGGTTGAAGTTCCAAGGTATGGCAATAGGGGAACAATAAATATCCCATAATATACATTCATTTAATTGAGGCTTTAACTTCTTGAATAGAGAGGCCTCCAAAGCATTGCTTTTGCAATCAAGAAGTTAAAAGTCCGATTTAATTCAATGGGATACTTTATTTGTTCCCTGTGGTGTACTTGGCTTACTTGAGAATCGCTACAGTTCCTCTTAAGACATCACCCCACTATATACAAATGAGTAGCCCTATATAAAAATAAGATATTATTTTTATTATTATACCTTGTATGCTGGATGCTCTCCCTTATGTCCTCTTCGCTCATTTCCCAATGCTTTAGGTCTCCTTTGATGCATCCACTAATTATAACGAACATCAAGACCAGCATGTTAACAGCTGTGAAGACTTTGTTGACTGCAGTTGATTCTTTTACTCCAAAAGAAAGGAGGCCTGAAGAATGAACGGGTGGGGGTGAAACAGCTTCAGGTCTGAGAGTTATAATATTGCTCTGGTTTTATACAGAAGTTAGAAACAGTGTATATAGGAATGGGTAATAACAATACTTGGGATCCCTCCAGATCTGCTCTGGAGAATCTGTTTTTTTAAGTTAATTACCAGGTATCCGGGGACAGAGACTGATTCTCTGGTGGTGATGAGTTTCTTATGAAACTCTGCCCACTTCTGCTCCTCATTCACAACAGAAGAGAAACACAGACATCCATATTCAATACCAGATCCATAAGTAGAAATACAGGATGCAAGTATAGTCAAGTTGATACCTTTATTGGCTAACGAAGAAGGATGCTATAACATGTCTGATGAAGAGACATAAGAGGTATTGAAAGCTTGCATCCTAAATCTGCTTAGTTAGCCAATATAGGTATCAACTTGACTGTACTTACCTCCTCTACATTTATACTGATACATATATTACACTGTATGTACCTGCAAGAAGAAGTATGAGGCACACTGCAAAGATGTCAGGATATTCTGCCAGTCCTGACAGATTCATAGGCATAGTTCTCCTGAAGAAACATCCTATTTCCTTTCCCACTAGCTCGTCAAAAGTGGCACTCCATGCCCGGGCAACGCTGGAAGTTCCTGTGTGGAGACAGAAATGAGTTTGCCCAGAAACTCTGTGCGGTGTTTGACAGATATACTTTTATTTTAACCTCAGCTTTGGTGATACCATGGTTTTGCAAGCTTCCGGAACGGGGACTTTGTGTCAACTGTCTATTTTATGTCTGAGAATGAGAAAAAGGGGGAAGTGTGAAAGAAGATTTTGAGGAAATATAGGTTTAGGTTGAATGTGAGAGAAGAGAGAGTTGTGGGAGGCTGAGAGAGGGAGAGAGAAAAAGATGGAAGAGGCATGAGGGAGGAATGTATAGCTCCTTTGATGTAGAATAAATATAATATGTTACTTTTCTTGCTGTGTAAGTAAGGTTGTTAGTACCCTGTCCTGAGATTTAAATAAGAGCAACATCAGGATTGGTTTGTAGCATTTTTTAAGATCTTGATTGGTGCTACAAAATATAACCCTATCGTTGTATTTATTGTATTATATAATACTAGTTGAAGAGCCTGTAACACAGGGCACAGTGCCACTGCCAGCCAGTCGCGGGACAGTCATGCTCAGAAGAGACTGCCCGCTCCGCGGCTGATACAGAGCTGGAGGCTCCGAAGGAGCGTCCAGCTCTGTATCAGCTGTGGTGCGAGCAGTCTCTACTGCTCATGACTGCAGCACGCACAGCAGTCTCTACTGCGCCTGACTTCGTTATTACACACGTTTTAGTAAATTATTATATAGGATTTTTATTAGTTACTGTGTACATGGACGCATGGAACACTGTTTATTTATCTCTTTTCATAGACCAATGTATATATAAAAAAATAATTTTATATCAAGTGTTTTTCAGTAAATAATAGCAGAATATATGTGAGAGATTTTTTACTGTTTTATGAGCTTTTGCACTGGGCAATGCATTTAGGATTAACTGTCTGCTCAAGTGCTGAGCTTCGTTGCTTATATTTTGTGCAATAACATTTCCAATTTGTGTGATATCTCTGCATACTTTTCTCCTTATTCTTATCTACATACTTATGTCTTTCTAGATTTTTTAAGTCACCTTCTCATGTTCCCTAGACATGTTTGGCTACACTACCTCTGTGGCCTGAAATGTTACAGTGGTGCTGTTGTTACAGTATCCTATGTAGGATTATGGTCAATTAATCATAGCTTTCCATCCTTTGGACAGCTATGATCATAACATTGCAGTTCACAGTGGTACTGTACCAATGGTGTAACAAAAGGGGTGGTAGCAACTCCAGGGGTCCAGATGCACTCTGCGACCCCCCCCGGCTGGTGCCCGCAACTAGCTAAGAGCAGCTGAGCGCCCTCTCTGTCTTCGGCACTCTAGTAATGCAGAACGCTGTGAGATGACATCATCTCCCAGGGCTCTGCATTACTGGAGAGAGGACCACATGGGAGCTCCAGCTTCTAACAAAGGTCTGTGCAGAAGGAGGCACAGACTTCTCTTGTCACACAGCTGGACCACCAGGGAGGTAGGAGATGGACACTGGGGGCAATGTGTGGAGAGGTGGTCATTGGGGGCAACGTGTGGAGAGGTGGACAATGGGGGAAATGTGTGGAGAGGTGGTCATTGGGGGCAACGTGTGGAGAGGTGGACACTGGGGGAAATGTGTGAAGAGGTAGACAATGGGGGCAATGTGTGGAGAGGTGGACAGTGGGGGTAATGTAGTCTGTGGGGGGCCCATGGCAATTTTTGCACCAGGGCCTGGTGACTTCTAGCTACACCTCTGTACTGTACCCAAATAAAATCTAGTGTGACCTGTAATAGATTTTGAATACATTGTCTCTCAGCAGTGGAAGTACCCATGTTTTACTCAGCAGGATAAAGCCTGTAAAATGTTTACCATATTAAGCAAAAATGCTCAGATTGATCCTTATTCATGAAGCTAAAGAGGTGCAGTTCTGAAGCAACTTACAGCACTATAGGGTTGAAATAAAATTCTGAAAATCCCCATTATTATTTAAATGCTGATTTGAGCTCCTGGAATGCAAAAGAGGTCTCTAATGCATTGGATACAATGCGTTGGAGACCTCTCTAACATTCAAGGGGTTAAATTACCCATTTAAATCAATGTGGGTTTACATTTCCCCCTATAGTGCAGTTGACTTGCACAAGGATTGCACCTCTTCAGCCTGATGAATAAGGCTCAGAGTCAGAGGCGTAACTAGAACCCTCTGGGCCCTGGTGCAAGAAGTGCCATGGGCCCCCCCACCCCCCGACCACATTGGCCCTGGGCCCTCCACAATGCCCCCATCTCCTACCTCCCAATCCCTGGTGGTCCAGTGGAGTGGCAGGAGAGACGGGTTGGCGCGTTGAGCTCCCGCGTGGTCCTCTACTGTAATGCAGAGCACTGGGAGATGATGTCATCATCTTTTTTTTCCTTGTAACAAAGGACAAAGAGTCCATGACTAGATAAGGGGTGGGGGTGACCTATGACTCTCTAGATGTTGTTGGACTACTGCTTCTATCATTCACAGCCAGTCAAAGACCAGCAGTAGACAATGGGAGCTGTAGTGCGACACCAACTTTAGGGAAAAAGTTGTACATTCCTAATCTGAATTAGGTTGACTTAGCTGGAACATTGCAGTTTGTCTACGCCAGGGAAGCATAACAGAGGGATGCTATATGTCCTGTTTCTTCTCTCACTTTGTGTAAATTCACCTTAATCTAACTCTCTTTCTCTCCCTTTGAACTATTGACCCTGCCATCTATCTTTCAGCTTCTCTCTTCATCTTTTTCTCCTGTCCCATTCTTTTATATTGAGGGACACTCAATATTCCTCTCTCTCTCTCTGCTACAACTTCAATGGGGCACTGTCTGCAGACACATTGATAACTGAATATCAGTGTTTTATTTATGGAAAGTATAGACCTCTTGCCTATGATGTAGGAGAGAATGAGGTTCCATCCTGTGATGAAGGCCCACAGCTCCCCAACAGTCACATAGCTGTAGAGATACGCAGACCCCGTAAGAGGTACTCGGGCTCCAAATTCAGCGTAGCACAGTCCTGCAAGCACAGAGGCTAGAGCTGCAATAAGGAAAGAGATGATGATACTGGGACCAGAATCCACCTTTGCCACTTCTCCAGCTAAGACGTATACTCCAGCCCCTAGAGTGCTTCCTACACCCAAAGCCACCAGGTCCAACGAGGAGAGACAGCGGCAGAGGCCAGAGCCACCAGTTCCATCTAAAGTCACTTTTTTTGTTCTGATTAAGCTTTTATAGACGTTATGTAGTGCATCATAAGGTGGCATCTGCAAGTTAGAAAAGCAAAGTCAGACTGGTCACACAAATGAACAGGAAGGCTAAAGATAATGTAGGAGAGGGGCGTCCAAGTTTTTTAGTCATAGGCCTCTCATGTTTAGAAAGCCATAAGTATGAGGGCCACATTATTTTTTAAAATTGATTAAAAAAATCTCTGAAGGGCCACACCCTGGAGTCAGGTGGGCCACATATGGCCCTCCAGAGACATGTTGGATGCCCATGATGCAGGACCTAATCCTATATAATAATTCGCTAAAAGTATGTTTGTCAGAAGCCGTCATGCGCAGTAGAGATGGCTGCGCGTGCTGCAGTCATATGCAGTAGAGACTCCCCAAACACGCCGCTGCTAATAACAGAGTGAGGCGCTCCGAATTCAGACCGTAGTCCTCTCTGCGCAACTTCAGGTGTGCAGAGAGGACTACGGTCTGAATTCGGAGCGCCCCGCTCCGTTATCAGCCACAATGCTTTCGGGCAGTCAGTACTGCGCATGACTTCAGTGCGGCCAACAGGATCCGGCCACCAGCCGAGGTTGCTGGGTGGCACTGTGGCCGTGTACACGGGCTTTTCAACTAGTTTCAGTATAAATAACCACTGATACTTTATACTGTATATGGTCTAATCTGATTAGCACATGTACAAAATGTCCTGAATAATTGTGTGTGTGTTTCCATGTGTATGTACATCTCTTTGTTTGTCTGTGTGTGCTTCTGTGTTTGTAGACATCTGTGTGTTTGTACGTGTGTATGTAAGTCTGTGTGTTTTATGTGCATCTGTGTGTATATTTATGTTTGTTAGCATGTGTGTGTGTGTGTGTGTGTATCTATGCGTGTGTGTTTGTGTGTGTGTGTGTGCATACCTCCCAACATTTCAAATTGCTAAAGAGGGACACTTGTGTTTTAGGTGGTATTGCTGGGGGCGGGGCTGATGGGCGGGGCATTACTGAGAATGTTTGGGCTATTTCATGACCTATTGAGACCTTCTTGTGTAACCTTGTGTAAATGACTTATAATGAGACCAAATAATTTTATTTACACAGACTAGTTTATAAACACATATACTGACCTTTTAAATAAAGTCCTCCTAAAGAGGGACAATTGGGAGGTATGTGTGTGTGTGTTTAGTACTAAGATGAATTTGACCAGTTCTGGAGCAAACCAGCTGCAATACACCGGAGACCTTTCTAGCATTCAGTGGGTTAAAAGTACTATTTAAATCAACAGGATTTTAGGGGATTTTCACTTGCTTCTTATGTTGCAGCTGGTTTGTTCCAGTATTGCTTAATTTCTTATCAGAGCAGTAATGTTTCAGTTTCAGTACTGGGGACACACTCACAGATCAGGATTTCAGGATATCTTTAACTAAGCACAAGTAGATCAATCACAGAGTGTAAGCAACTATGGAATTCTTTGTCTCGTGATGTTGTGCTTGCAGATAATGCAACTGTATTCAAAAAAGCAAAGGATGTCTATCTAGCACAGAACAATATTGACAATTATGACAGATGGCTTCAAAGCAGATAGGATATTGATCCGGGGAACTATCTGACTACCAGTTGGAGTCAGGAAGGAATAATCCCCCCCTCACTTGGGACTAGATTGGAAATGGCTCCAGAGGGCTTTTTTTGCCTTCCTCTGGATCAACAGGGGTGTTTTTGGCATGGGCTGGACTTGATGGAAGCATGTCTTTTTTCAGCCTTATCTACTATGTTGCTATGTAACTGATTACGCCCCCCCCCTCAACACACACACACTCAAGTTATTTTAGGCCTTACAGCTTTCTTAGAAGCAGATCAGATTCTCATATTTGTGGAATGTTTCCAAATTGCCACTACCATTTTAATTTTGACCTGTATCTGACTCTGAACTGAAAGTCCTATTTGTCACTTTGAATCTGTTGTTCATGCTAATGTTCTCAAAAATTAATATTTAATTAGTTCTGGCTATCATAGCCACAAAGCGAGATATTATTCTTGATTGAGGGACACTTAAACTCCTCCCGCTCAAGGATTCTTAATAAAACATCAGTGGTAAGAGACTGGGGCCTGGATCCTGCATGATATCCAATACTAATTCATTTTGGAGAACCAGTCCACACATAATTGATTTACCATTACTATTTTCTGCCCAGACTAAAGGTAAATTAAGGTTTTTCTTTATTAGGGGCTGTTGGAGTCCGTTTAACAATATGGTGGGCACCCTTCTGGCAATCAAATGGTTAATGCATAAAGCAGCTGTAAAGGAATTACATGAGACAACTATAATACTATCAAGCAGATTAACCTCTTGGATCCTGGAGAGGTATACAATGCATTGCAGATGTCTCTAGCACACAGTGGGGTTAAAAAACGGAGCGTTTGGACAGCGACATTGTCAGACCTGGGGCGCGATAATATTACCACAGTAAAACCAGTGGTAATAGCAAAAACAGTAGCGCCAAAAAAAATCAGCCAGGTACCTCAGCTATTCTATTGCTAGAGAGGTACATGGCAAAAAGAGCGTTGTTGTCCAAAACTCATATTTTGGCAAAATGCTTGTTATGTTTTTTTGTTCCCACAACTCGAGCTAAATAGCGCAAATTGTGGCAAATAGTGTCAAACAACGAGAGTGTGCCAAAACTAGTCTGAAAAAATAACACTTTTCATCCGCTGTCCGGCTTCTTCATTAACCCCTTAACATCCAATGCCAGGACAGTCACGGCTAGTCTGCTCTTAAGGACCAATGACAGCCCTGGCACATCATGGAATTCAGGGCTCCCCATGCGGCTGCATGCTGTTTGGGGTGCCCTGAATCGTAACTTAAAAAAAAAAAAAATGCCATGTGGTCCTCAAGTGTCGGCCGCACGTGAGTGCGCCGGTTGTTAAGGGTTTAATCTTTCCTTCTTTCCTCTCTTCCATCTTCTTTTTTTCAGCCCTCTCTTCTTCCTCTGATCTTTTTTCTTCTCTAAAAATATATATCAATCCATTAGTGTTTTGTATTTTAAAATAAATAAAATATTCCTCCATAAATGCTACTGTTAACCCTTTGAGCACCAGAGGGGTAACTCTCCGGTGCTCAAAGGGTTACTATTTGTGGCATCTTGTATGGATTAAAGATATTTAGTGTGCCATGTTTTAAGTTTTTAAAAGTCCTCCTTCTGTGTCAATATAATTTAAAAGTTTCCAGTTTGCTACCCTCTTGCCACCACGACCTCCGCTGGCAGCGGAAGGCATGTGGACCAGCATAGATTTCCCCTTCTGCCCTCTCAGGCTGTTGCCCGAGTCAGTCTGCCTGAATTTTGAATCGAGATTGGCTTTTATATGCCAGTCTCGGTTCAAAATAGATTGGCAGTCTGCTATTGGCTGGGAAGTGTTTACTCACCTCCCAGCCAATCAGCTTCTAGCTGGGCTTCATCATTCCCCCATGCAAGAAGCTGATTGGTTGGGAGATGCGTAAGCACTTGCCAGCCAATAGGAGACTACCAATCTATTTTGAACCAAAACTGACATGAAAAGCCAGCCTCAATTCAAAATTCCGTCAGACTGACTCGGGAAATGGCCTGAGAGGGCAGGAGGGGAAATCTATGCCAATCCACATGCCTTCCTCTGCCAGTGTAGGTGGCAGAGGCAAGAGGGTAACAAATTGGAAACTTTTAAAACATATTGACACTGAAGGAGGGAGGACTTCTGAAAACTTAAAAACATGGCACATTAAACATCATTAATACATACAAGATGCTACAAATAGTAGCATCTATGGGGGAATATTTATTAAAAAAAACACACTAATTGATTGATTTATATTGACTTAGATTGTAAGCTGTACAGGGCAGGGACCTTTATCCTATACTTTATACTTACCTGTCGTTCCCCTTATGATTGTCTTTATAAGCACTTAATCACCACACTTATTGTACCCCTTCTATATCAAATGTAAACTGTATAGTGCCAAGTACACTGGTTGGTGCTATATAGATAAAATATATATAATACAATTTATATTTTCAGAGAAGAAAGAAGATCAGAAGAAGAAGAGAGGACTGAAGAAAAGAAGAAGCCGACCGCGACCACACTGGACATCAGATTACTGGTACGTTTTTAATTGGTGGGACCATTACCTCCTATCAGTATCGAGCCCTAGATGAGCCAGATGATTAGCAATTTCTTTGGATAATAAGTACAAAGAAAGAGAAGGAATTCTGATGCAAACCAATTGCCCCATGGGGGCAAGTTTCTAAAATACCCATTGACTTACATAGGGCTTTTAACCCCTTGAATGCTTAAAAGGTTTCTGGATAAGCACCTTTTAAGCACCATAGGCATACACAATAGGGTTATGCGCTAAGTTATGATAAAGGTGTGATAAAGTGGAGATGACTTCTCCAGTGATATTACTTCTCCAGTTTCTATATTATTCTATAGAACCTATGTACTAAGATCTCCATAGCTGGGAGAATTCTTAGTGTATTGGCTCCATAGAATAACATAGGATAACCGGAAGTCATCTCCAGTTTATCACCAGTTTATCACACCATAGTGCAATGTACAGCACAACAATAGGCTGCACAACCTGCTGGTTCTTAGCTCTTTGAGTGTCAGAGGGGAATGCAATGCATTGATTTGCAATGTGTTGCGTACCCCTCTGGCACTCAAAGGGTTAACAGATTAAGGGCTGGATTCATGGATTCAAATGCAGGAGATAAATGTTACATCCAGTTTTATAAAAAATTTTCCTATTGAAGTCTATCAGTAGGCTGACCATATTTCCTTGAGACAAAAATGGGATGGGGTGTGGGACAGATGGACAGTGGGACTCCGTCACTCCAAGTCCAATTGTAGTAAGCTGCAAGCAGCTAGAATGCGTTTGCTCCATCTCTTACTAGCGGTGTTCTCCCTCTCTGGCCAAAAAGCCTGCCCTGAAGTAAATCGGAACTTCCTCTCTTCGTCACTCACACTAGTGGTTTTACTGTGTTTACTGTATGCATTGATTACCATAGAGTCTTATGACTCGTCATCATATCACTGTCTAAGAGACTCTACGGAAATTTACAATAGACTCGAGAGTCTTAGACAGTTATGAGTCCCTCGAGTCATAAGACTCTATGGTAATCAACGTGTACAATAAAACCCCAGTAAAACCGCTAGTGTGATGAAAGAAAGTTCCGATTTACTTTATCCTATGAGAAATAAACAAGCCTCATTCAGTTTTTTACAAAACATTAAAAACTATATATAAGTTATATTAAAAACGGGACAAAATTGACATTTATATTAAAAAGACGGGACTGTCTCAAAATATGAAAAAAATGGTGCTGTCCATTTTAAAACGGTACGTATGGTCAGACTGTCTATGAGGATACCCGGGGATAAAAGCAGAGATAAAATTAGCACCTGCATTTGAATCCAGCCCTAAATCAATGGGAAATTTAGTTTTTCCCTAGGGAAAACTTGGTTTGCTCCAGAATTGATCCTCTTTTTGGTGTATGGCCATATTTTCTCTTACTGTGAAATCACGTCATTCTTTAACCCTTGGACTCCTCTCTGGCATTCAGTGGGTTAAATACTAGCAATTCAAAACTGTTACCAAAATAGAGCAAAAAAACTGCTTTGTACAAATGAACAAAATAATTACTAATTAAATTAATCTGATTTTCATGTTAGATATATTTGATAGTAAAATGCATCATTTTTAATATATAACACAGTAACACAGATGATGAGGCTGAAAAAAGACATGCATTCACCAAGTTCAGCCCATGCCATAATGCCACTTTAAAAAAAAAAAACAACCCTATTGAAGCAATTTGTAATTGTGCCTAAGTAGGTAAAAAAAATCTTTCCTGACTCCAAAATGCAGTCTGATATTTCGCTGGATCAACATCATACCTACATTGAAACTAACTATTTTAATTCTCAGCATTTTTCTAAGCTAGGAATGTGTCCTGTATTATCTTGAAAGCAACTCTAGTATCTGCAAACAAAGTTTCCAGAGGCAAACAATTTCAGAAACTACTGTCCTTACTGTAAAAATATCCTTGCCTTTGTTTTTATCAAACATGCATTTTCTCCCACCTTAGTGGATGACATCATGTTTTTTGCTCATCTCTTACAGTGAACAGTTCCCTAGTGATTTCCTAGTATCTCCCATTAATGCATTTGTAAATAATAATCATATCAGCCTTTCTGGTGTAACAAACCCAGATGGGCTAGTATCTCTTTATATATAATAGATTAACAAAATTGTTAAATTTTATGTTTCAACATTCTTGGAAACATTAAGAATGAAAAACATGTAATCCTGGAGAAAGCCAACTGCAACATAAGGGACAATTTTAACTCTCCATTGAATTCAATGGGGCTTGCTAGAGTGGTGTCCTGTTGGAGACCGTTCTAGCATTCAAGAGTTTGAAAGCCCCATTTGAATCAAAGAGGATTTTGAAAATGTTTTACTTGTCCAAATGATGTAGTTGGGTTGCTCCAGAATTGCACCTGCATGAATAAGGTCCCCTAATATCCCACACTTACCTTAAAACCAATGTTGTTTGCTTTCAGCACAGATCACCAACTATGCGGTCAGAAAACACTGAAATATTCCTAAACTCATTCTTAATTCCACTCCTCCCTCCTCTTGATCCTTACTCACTGCCTAATAACTTAACCAATTTCATGCTCTTACAGAGATTTAAAAAAAGGGAAGGATTGTGGACGCAATTGTTTATTTCCTCTTGGCATTCTTAAAGTTAATATTAGTCAGTGGTAGCCAACACTTTGTGTTGAAATGTCACCTGTGAAGAGTTCCTTGATGCTTGATTCAGAAAGCAAGGGGTTACACCCAAGTGGTAAAAGAGTCCAGTGCCTTTCTACAGAGTTATTCAAACCTCGCTGTTTATTTCTCAAATCTCATAATCTCCTTTTGTAAAGAATTTGCTGCAGGTCTCGCCTCCGCTGGTACAAAGCAGCTATGGTCAGCAAATTGTTGACATTGACCCTTTTGTTGCTATTGAGAAGGGTTAGAACATTTATTCTGGTGACAGAAATGGTAAAATGACCACATGCACTGGATTTTTTTTCATGCAGTGTCAGAGGGGTGCTAATCAATGTATAGAATACCCCTCTGGCACCCCAAGGGTTGATTTGTGATATCAAATAGGAGAAGCATTTTTTCAGAAAAAAAGGAAGACTGCAAGGGTAAACCCAACATTTTTTAGAAGGGAGTTTCCAAAAAATAAACTTTTACCACAGTAACATTAGCTTGAATGCTTTGGTAGGGATGGATGGAAATGATTGCCTAGGGAATAAATATACAGTAAATAGGACCTTCCACCTCCCACAGGGATTCCTGTAAGAAGTTCTTTCTGCTGATAGCTTGCCTGGGGAATTGGGTTGAGTGTATTGTGCATGTAAGTGTTGTAGAATGAGTGGTGATGTTAGCAGGAACGTGGAGCAGGAATGGTGAGAACACTGGTGTGTGTAGGTTACTTAACCATTCACCATTATGTTTCACCTGATTCTCTTTATAGTGGAAACATCATCAAAAAGGAGGAAAATCTAAGCCATTCCATGGAAATTCACAAGGGAAGTAAAAATAACTAGTTTCCCCTGCAACTTTTGGAGAAAAAAACTAAAGAAACTCAGATGAGTTTTGCATGACAAGTTTTTTCATTCCACACTTTTTTGTTGTTTCCAGGGATTTTTTAAGCTGCCATTCAAAAAGCGTGAAGCTAATGTACTAAGAGGAACTAGAGCAATTCTGGAGGAAACATCTGCACCATAATGCCAATAAAAATGTCAGTTTTTGACTTTACATCTTCTGTAAGTGCATAATATGTCAATTCAAATTGTCTGTACTTTCTATGTATTTATTTTTTCATCTTCAGTAAATTATTTTAAAACTAGTGTAAAAGCCTGTGTACACGAGCCAGCATTCTGTGCGTTCGGGCAGTCTCTACTGCACATGACTGCATCGGACAAACATACAACTGGCCTTATATTATAGATCTAGTGTAAAAGCCCGTGTACACGGGCCAAGGTCCGGGTAATGTGTTGTGTACCCCTCTGGCACTCAAAGGGTTAAGCAGCCTCTACCTCACTGCTCCACTAGATGCAGACTTGCGTTGCCTCACTCACGCGATGCTATCATGCACAGTAGAGACTGGCCAACCGTGCGCAGTCCCTACTGCGCATGGCGGCTTCTGACAAACATCTTAGCAAATTATTATATAAGATGTTATGTCCCTAAAAGAGAGCTATCTATATTTCGCAATGCTCTGTGTACCCATCTGGTCCTTAAGGGGTTATTAAACAAGTTAAAACATTGTGCCCAGGAATGAACCCTGTGACACTCCACTTACAATTTTAGGCCAACTTGAAAAGGTTCCATTTACAACAACTCACTGCCATCTATCATTTAACCCAGTGGTTCTCAATCTTTTTTTCTTCGGGGCACCCCTAACACGTAATCTACAACATTCGGGGCACCCCTAACATATTTAATATACTTTATCCAGGGCATAGTGAAGGTACCATACACAAATATACAGTTATTATTAGGTCATACAATCAGTAACAAAATTAAACATAATGTGCATAACAATTTCTATAAATCTTTATTTAAAAGTCTATTTTTGTTAGTTTTCATAGAAATCATGGGGCACTCTAAGTTGATTTCCGTGGCACACCAAAGTGCCACGGCACCCTGGTTGAGAATCACTGATTTAACCAGTTCTCTATCCATGTACAAATATCACCTCCCAAGCTAAAGCCTTTTAACTGATTCAGTAACCTGTTGTGAGGCACAGTATAAAAGGCTTTTGCAAAATCCAAGTATACTACATCACCAGCAATTCCATTGTCCAAATTACTAATTGCCCTTTCATAGCATGCATAGTATTTTAGCTTGGCATGTTCTATTCTTTAAAAAAACATGCTGACTCCTAATAATAAAGTTTTTAGTCATCATATAGTCCAAAATACTACCTGTTAGTAACCCTACTATAAATAACTGTATGTTTCTGTACTTGTCCCCTTGATTACTTCCTTGAAAAATATAAAATTATACGGGTACCCTGGAAATTCTAGACTACTTTGTGTGAAAAAAAGATTGAGAACTACTGAGTTATACAGATACCAGAGACTAGTAATTTCCCTTATTTAATCATTGCAGTTTCTGTTATGCATTCAAATAATGTGTCAGATACAGTGAGTGCTTGCCCAACAGAGCTTTCAATCTCATTTCAGTATCTGAGCAACAATGCATACATGTTTAGCCATATGAATGCAAAAGGGTTTCCAAAGCATTGTGAATCTATACAGGTAAATTCTGTAAATTGTCATGTATCGTGTAATTAAAACTAAACAAAAAAACAAAGCAAAACATGGAATGGGATAATTCAGTGATTACTGCCCCACTGTATCAAAACCCAGAGTTATTCATTACCAGTTAATTCAGACATAATAATGTAAGTAAACAACAAATATTGAAACTCATTATAATTTATTTTAATAGGCAGTGAATGTTTACAACAATCCGTCACCATCCATTATGGCTAAGAGTCATCAATAATAGTCACGTGTCACCTGACCAAGACATCTTGAAGTTGTTGTATTAACAATCAAATAAAGTCTGGGGCACATCAACTGTTTCACAGGGGACAATACAAATTCTCATTCATTTAAATGGGGTATTTAACTCCAATAATGCTCATACATGGGAACTTTGATGTGTGGTCTCCCCTGAGGGGAGTCCTGTGGTGCCACTGGGGGGGAGAAAAATTATTTGATTGGTGTCAAAATGGGGTGGGTCTTAACTGTGAGTGGGGGTGGGGCTTAACAGGAGTGAAAAAACAGGTAAAATTAGGCTGGGGAAGGAGGAGAATTGAGTGGGGAGTAGGAGGAACAGAATGGTAAAAGCAGAAATACTCAGTTTCAGTAAAAACTCCCCACATCCTGAGACTCAGCCTCTGCCCTGGAGACCCGGTAATGCAGAGTCAAAACCAGAGTCTCCGGAGAGTTCCCAGATAAGATAATGCATTGGAGACCTCCAGAGCATTCAACCGATTAAAACTTCATTTGAATCAAAGGGAATTTGGGGATATTTTATGACTCCTATGGTGCAGTTGATTTTTCCCAGCAGTGCTTCAGTCTTGTTAATACGTCAATCTCCCTTTTTAAATAAAGATATGTGATTCTGCTTTTCATCAAGAGGTAAGGGATCAATAAATGCTTAAGATTTCAACATGCAAATGAAACCCACCTGATAGAAGCAAGAAGGAGAAATGACTTACTGTGCTTTTGTAGTCCATGGGAATCACAACCCACAGTAATATGGAGTCTGTACATTCAAGCACTGAATCAGGCACAGAAGAAGATGTAAGGCAATGATATTAGAGGGACCGCTAGGCACATGTGGAATATTACACTTTGTAAGTGTTGGCAAGAGTTCCACTCACTTTCTTTCTTGTCTGACTCCCCACCTACCCTTGCTCTCCATCATCCCCCTATAGTCAGTTCCAACTTGGAAATTTGTCCAAAAAGGTTTTTTCCCACAACTGTGTCCAAATCCTGCACAAGGGACAGAGAGCTAATGTGCTGTCAGAGCAGGACAGGGCAGGCATAATTAACATTTCGATGTGACCTATTCTGCGAATGAGATTTTCATAGCAGCCTTTACAATGCGATCACATATTTATCAACCATCTATTATGTGCAAGGCTGCAAGCTTTTTTTTTTTAATCCCCCCACCTAATCTCCACCTCTAACTTGGTGCCATCCAAAAAGCAGCTTTTCTTCCACTGCCCTTCTTCACCAGACTACAGCATTGTTTTTAGGGCCACATTCAGGATCATAAAGAGAAACAGCTCTAAAGAAAACCAACTGCACCATACGTGACAAAAAAAACCCCCAAAATACCAGTGATTTGAGTGGGGACTTTTAACCCCCTTGAATGCCTGAGAGGTCTTCAACTGCTCATAACTATAATGTACAAAAGTGATGGACAGTGAGCTAATACTGTTATAGTAGGGGCAATGTTTGGAGCCACCAATGCAGCATCATGAGGTTCATGTCTAACACCAGCAGCTGCACTGACAGTAATGCAGTACATCATATGATTGCTGTAATGCATCCTGCAGACACACTTAACCAGTCTTAGACTTTAATGCTAGCAATTTGTGCATGCCAGCCCCTATAGCATCTGCAAGGAAATTGACAGTGATGGCGACAGAGATGTCTATGTCATGTTAATACATGGCATATATTTTGTCACTGTTTAAAGGGATAGTAATGTTTCATAATAAAAGCGGCTCTAATTAATCATCATAGTATTTGGACTTTGGAGAGTGTTATATCAATACTGTCAGACTTGTAGTTCAAGAGTAATTCATTGACAAAGTATCCCCCTCCCGCCCCTTTTACTGATGTAACACTGTTCAGCCAGATCAGAAGGGAGGTGCCCAGGTAGGCTGCAGAGAGGGACAATCTTCAATTAAGATAAGGGAAAAAC
This sequence comes from Rhinophrynus dorsalis, assembly GCA_037306005.1. Lineage (NCBI taxonomy): Eukaryota > Metazoa > Chordata > Amphibia > Anura > Rhinophrynidae > Rhinophrynus > Rhinophrynus dorsalis. The sequence goes on along the minus strand of CM074721.1, from coordinate 72,034,843 downwards.
CTGAAAAACTTGTCAAGGGGGGCAGGGCCTTCATTGTTCTCATAGGAAGAAGATTGTCCCATTCTGTTATCTGTCTGGTCTATGGACTGCATTCCACATCTGAGAAGAGATGGCTTACACTAGGTAAAAGGGACGGGAGGGGAAACTTTGCTTGTGAATATCTCTTAAACCATAAAGGTTTGAGAGATAAGACTTATATAATTCTTCATGTTTTTTTAATGCCTACAAAATAAAATAAGGATAAAACAAACTATTACTATCCCTTTAAAAGACCACCATGAAACACCCACAAGTGGCATTAAAGGGAAGCTTTTAGCATACATAGCTTAGTATACTGGCATTAGGCAAGTGTAGGGAAGTGCTTGGTGTAGCTCCAAATTGCTGTTGTACATTTGCCGTACTGTGTTCTAAAATGATAAGCTTAATATATATCTTCATACGTAGTAGAAACTAGACTGGGAGAAAATAAGTGGCGCCACTTGTGTTGAATTAGATAAACCTATGGCCTCCACTAATGCACTCACAAAGGTATATGCTGTTGATCCACGTCAGTCACACCTCTGGAGAATATTTATCACTGCCCCAAAAAAAGCCCCCTAAAAAGCAACATGTTCCACTGTCATTCTATTCACTAATTGGACCCGTATCTAACAGCATTAGATATTTTTTATTGGGATTATTATTGTTTTATGGAAATATAAAAAAAAAAAATTGTAATTTTTGTATTACTGTTTTATTAAAATACCATTTAAAACAAAAGTTACCGTAGTGGCGTCAACAGCCTGATAAGGGCCAGTAAGCCTGAAACCCCTCCCCCCTCCACTGTGGTGCTTTGTTTCGGTGTCGGGGGGGGGGGGTTACCTAGGACAAAGGACTGGGTCCCTCTCCCCCTCCCCTGCTGGGGGCAGGTAGGGCAGCGAGGCAGGAAAAAAGTGGGCAACTCTTACAGTTTAAAAAGAACTTACCTGCAATGGTAGGCAGAAGTTGTGTAATTTCCACCCTTCCTCCCTGTTTGTGTTTCATTTCAGGTCATCTAGGTGCAGTAGCTGCACCACTGTGGAGGTCCGGTTTAGGCCATGCAAATAGTTGGACGGAGACAGCAATAGCAACCCATGTAGGCCCTTAGCGGGTGTGGTGTTTACAGGGCTCCGACAGTGCGGCATAGCCAATCAGTAAAGGTGGATGGGCAAGCTTGTGCTGCGCGGCCAGGTCAGCCTGCAGGAAGGGCGGGCGATTGCCATCAAGCACTGTGGTGGAGGGGGGCCATGTAGGTAGTGTCATGGTGGATTGACATTTGGGCCTTGTTTGCCTCCACTGGTACAGTATGGAGGTGGCCGAGGTCCGGCTTAGGCCATGCAAATGGTTGGACAGAGACAGCAATTGCAACCCATGTAGGCCGTTAGCGGGTGTGGTGTTTGCAGGGCCCTGACAGTGCGGCATAGCAAATTGGTAAAGGTGGACGGGCAAGCTTGAGCTGTGTGGCCAGGTCAGCCTGCAGGAAGGGCGGGAGATTGCCATCAAGCACTGTGGTGGAGGGGAGGCATGTAGATAGTGTCATGGCGGATTGACATTTGGGCCTTGTTTGCCTCCACTGGTACAGTTTGGAGGTGGCCCTGGAGAGGGACCAGAGGTGGGGAGGCAGGGAATGCCTGAAAGGTCTTGCCCTTTACCTCCCATGGCTACAGGCTGGGTGCAGGCATGACCCAAGCTATTAGGGGCCCTGGGGACTCCACTTAGGAGGGAGGGTACTCCTGGGAGTCCCATACTAAAAGCTGTGACCTCACAATTTGCTGCCTTATTTTGTTGTCTGAGTGATTATTGTGGGAAAAGGGGGGTGTGGGTGGGTAGGGGCTTGGTTATGGTTGGTGGCGGGAGGGGAAAAGGGAGAAATGGCGAGTATGGCTCTTAAAATTTCGAATTTGGGGGAAAGGCTACCTGTGTAAAAGTAGGCTATTTTTAGTCTCATAATCCTACCTTCTTAGATTTGACAGCGGATGGAAACTAGACTCAGTAGGTGCATTATTGTGTAAGCTTCTCTAGTATATGGCACTTCCTCAGATGAGTTAAGCAGACACAAGCACTCTCCCTTCTTCAGTATGAAAAAACTTCCAGCAACTGTCTGTCCGCCTTCATGGACATTAACTTCCAGGACTGACTGAAGATATCTCTTGATCAAAGACACAAGGGCAAAATTCATAGGGGCTGTGAGAATTTTCTAACCATTGGTAAAGTGAGTGTGGGGGGGATAGGGGTTTCTGTTACGAGATGTTAGTTATCTTTTAAAGTTGTCCCAAGCTATTTTACAACTATGCTACTTAATAAAAATCCCAATATTGTTATTACATGGACTAGTTAATGAAGGGCTGGTGTAGAAATTACTTATACTACATATCATGTGCTGACCAGTGTATAATGTAGTACACAAAAAGCTTCTATACTACATGTTTAAAGGAGCAGTGCATTCTAGGAAAACACTGAGATAAGTATGGTATTATGGATACACACACATACATACATGCATACACACACACCTATACTCACACACATACACACACACACCTATACTCACATACATATACACACACATATGTACACATACACATATATACATACACACACATACATACGCACACATACACATATACACACACACATACTAGCACACATATCGGAACAGTTTTATAAGCATATCACATTGCTTTGAAATCTGGGTGAGTCTGGCCATAGTAAGGTGCCTGGGGACGTATTATTAGGAGGTGTTACTTCCCCTTAAAGCAGTTATGTTATAGACTGCTCAGGAGCACAGCTATCAGGGGTTCAGAGGATTCATTTGTGATGGGGCTGTAATCTAAGATGCCCCATCTGCTCCATGGCCTACTAGGTTGCAGATACACCACTTTGGAAATACTTTTGCGTTAGGGACCCAAAAAATGTTTACATCAGGTCCCTTCAATTACTATTTATGCCACTGACACTATATGTTTATTCCTACACAATCTTCTTACAATATTCAGCAGGGAATTCTTACTTGTCCCCTATGGGGAACTTGATTCGATCAAGAATTGCTCATCTGTAACTCTTTAATTGATGTATTCTGCCCACATGTGGTTCTCCAGTGTAACTACATATCATTATTACTGGATTTGTCCCATGTCTGCAGACACTTTCTATTTATTTCATTTTTTTCTAACATAATCTTTATTTGAATAAAGTGCTTGGCAGAATTCATTTTTCTCTTATTAACACATCTGAGGACACTGTGCTGTTCTGGTCAGGGGTGGGCTGTAGAACCTTATTTCTTTAAGGCCGACCTGAAGCCCAGTGGTATGCATCCATACCATCCAGTCCATAGACCAGACAGTTCACATCAAGGGTCAATATTCTACTGTGAGAACAATGAAAGCCCTGCCCCCTTGACAAGTTTTTCAGGTTTTTCCCTTATCTTAATTGAAGATTGTCCCTCTCTGCAGTCTACCTGGGAACCTTCCTTCTGCTCTGGCTGAGCAGTGTTACATCATCAGTAAAAGGGGCGGGAGGGGGACACTATGTCATTGAATTACTCTTGAACTACAACTCTGACAGAATTGAAATAACACTCTCCAAAGTCCTAATACTATGATGATTAATTAGAGCTGCTTTTATTATGAAACATTACTATCCCTTTAAAGTAGAACACTTTGGGGGTATATGCATCTTTCATGAGAGGCTGTTTTTAAAGGTATGAGATGGCAATTATATTTACAAGTTGCCTGAAACAACTAGTGTGGCAGAAAGCTCTGTGAGTTCCCTTAGTGCTGCTGGCTTGGTAAAAAGACTGTATCCATCATGTGATCTTGGCTGACGTCCCAGAAAAGAACAAGGCCTCTGTGCTTTCTGCTTTTTTGGACATATTTCAAGATCAGTACTTCTTTGAGAAGATTTGAAACACTGTGACACAGATGGCAACGTCAGCAAGTTCTTGGTTTAGTTACAGAGCTGTATACTGAGAAGAATGTCAGCATTTTGAGTGGAGAACGGGGAAATTAACTCTATGAGGATCAGTGAGATGGGTAATCTGACCAGGCCCTTTAATGCAGGGCATGGGTAACAATTTCATTTTGCAGCACTTCAAAAAGAATGAATACAACTCTATAGTACGTTTTATTTATTTAGTTATTTATTTGTTCATTCATTCATTTCATTCATTCATTTATTCACTCAGACTGTTTTGTGCTATAAAGGAGAGGTCTGTTCACTTTATGGATAGGCAACACATTGCTGGAAGTCAGTCCACTGGTAGGTGGAACTTTTCCATTGCATTTACAGACATAAATGAAGGTTCATTGGTTCAGTGGCACAGGACAGCTAGTGCAACTGAAATATATCAGCTGCTGCAGAACTATTTGATAAGATAAGCTGTCTATCAGTGTTACTAGAAATATTACCTTAAAGGGATAGTAATACCTAAAATGTAAAAAAAAATATGTTGTAGGGTTTATCCCCCTGAGTAAAACAAGAGTACTCCCACTGCTGAAAGGTGTTTCATTCAAAAGTTATTAATTTTAAAAGTTGAATTTTTTAGGTGCAATATCACAGTGGCCTGAAATTGTACAGTGGCGCTGTTGCTACACGATCCTATGGACAGCTCTGGTCTCAGGACCATAAATCTCCATAGGATGGTGTAGCAACAGCGCCACTGTAGAATTTCAGGCCACTGTGATATTGCACCTAAAAAATTCAACTTTGAAAATTAATAACTTTTGAATGAAACATCTTTCAGCAGTGGGAGTACTCTTGTTTTACTCAGGGGGATAAACCCTACAACATATTTTTTTTTACATTTTAGGTATTACTATCCCTTTAACTTATATTCTGAAGCTCTGCTTTGCCACCGGTGTTGCAGCAGCCACAGACTTTACGAAAGAGTTTATTAACGCCTTGGAGGGGATGCACTAAGGTGTGATAAAGAGGATATAAGTTCAATGTGATTAACACTCAAGTTCCTATGTTATTCTATAGAGTATACGCCAATGGTTGCCAACCCATGCCCTCATGGCCCACCAACATACCAGGATTTGAGGCTTTCCCTTTGAAGATCACATGCAAGTGAATCAAACCAACTTAGACTCTAATTAAGTCACCTGTGTTCGAACAAGGAAATCTTTAAATCCTGTGCTGTTGGCCCTGAGGGCATGGGTTGGGAATCACTGGCCTATGTTGTACATTGTCTTACGCTGGAAAGGTCTTAATGCATATGCTCTTTAAATAACAAAGGAACTGGAGAGTTTATCATACTGGAAATGTCATTCCTCTTTATCACACCTTAGTGCAAAATCTCCCCAGTTCTCCTGTCTCTGTCAATTCCTATGTGTTAGAGCTCAGGCCATTTCAACAGTCAACTGTGTAATTGCTTTGAAGGGCACAAGGGCATATGTTATACTATTTTGGGTGAGTGGATGCAGTGACATGACTCCAGAGAGGAGATGCAATAAGGCATAAAATAGATGTGATAAAGAGCAGATAACTTTTCTATTGTGATAAACTGCAATTCGTATTTTATTCTATGGAGCTTATGCACTAAGCCAGGGCTTACAATTTTAAGTCCTTTGGTACTAGCCAGACCTGAAAAGTTACTCACCACTGCAAGCCAAAACATACCCACTAGGGCTGAATTTCTACTCGCCAGGGCTAAATTTTAACTCGCCATTGGCTAGTGGCGAGTGGAAATTTTGAGCCCTGCGCTAAGATATATCAAGATCGAGAGATGTTAGTACATAAGCTTCATAAAATAGAATAAGAATTGGAGAATTTATCACAGCGGAGAGATTGTCTCCTCTCAAATTATCACACCTTAGTGCATACATGCACTAAGGGTCTATACAATGGAGAAGTGTGCCTGGCAATGTGTTGTTGTAATGTGGTGATGTGTTATGGAAAGCAAGTGGTGGAATGGAGAGGATACACCATGACATCGGCACCAAAGAACACCATCAGCCCTGGCTCAACCCTTTGAGTATCACAGATATGTCTAACACATTGCTCTGCAATTTATTCAGTACCCATGTGGCACTGGAGGGGTTATAAAATAAAGAATCCCCTGCCCCCCTTCACAGATTATGCACAGACAGTGGAAACCAGAAAAGCAGCTGTTACATGTAACAACGTCTCTACTGGTTCTGTCTTTACATGACCCAGCTGATCATCTTTTTATGTCCACAGTGAACCATCCACCAATCCTCTGAACAGAAGACTCACAACTGTGTTTAAAGGGACAGTAATGTTGCATAAAAAATGTATTGTTTTGTAGTGTTTAAAAAAAAAAATTATATGGCACAAATCCTATCTCTCAAACCTTTATGGCTTGAGAGACACTTGTATGTAAAGTTTCCCTTCTCCTGAAGTCAGCTGTAAATCTGACAGCAGGAGATCCGTGACGGTCGACACAAGGAGGCTCCTCAGCAGAGCTGAAATAGCGACACTGGAAAAGAATTACTTCATTGGAACAGTCTACAAAGTGTGCTTGCAAACCAGGCACACTTTGTAGATCTTTCCAATGAAGTAATTATTTTCCAATGTAGCGAATTTGGCTCTGTTGAAGAGCCGCTGGCAGGTCAAAGGACCAGGATCTCCTGCTGTCAGCTAGACGCTGACATCAGGAGGAGGGGGGTGGGGACCTTACAAGTGGATATCTCTCAAACCATAAAGGTTTGAGAGATCGGATTTGTACCATATAATTTTTTTTTTTTTAAACGCTACAAAACAAGAACATTTATTTTATGGGACATTTGTTTCCCTTTAACCCCTTAAGGACCAGCGGTCCCGGGGTGTGCTGTCTCTTAAGGACCACATAGAAAACTTTGACGTGACGTCCCACGTGACTGATCACGTGGGGCGGCACGCCGAACGGAGGGACTGAAAGAGATCTCTCCGGTCTTGGAGCGATCAACTTCAGTCCCCGGTATTACTCCTGTAGGAGTGCGGTGAGTAAAAGTACGTGACGAGCCAGGGCCGTCACTGGTCCTTAAGTGCCGGACCAGCGTGACGGTCCTGCCACGTCAATGGTCCTTAAGGGGTTAAGGATAAGGCTTTCTGAGTGTTTGTAGATAGGTTTTTGTATTCCAGACAGCCATTATATTCTATGTATATTGGGAGTGGGCTGTAGAAGCCCCACTAAGATGCTCATGTCCCTAAATTTTAGTCATTGTGATGTGCAGCTCCACCTGCTTATAATATACAGATTATTACATAAAAGAAACATGTAATACTTCACTGATTCTTCAGCTCCATACACACCATCTCACCACAATGTAATACATTTACTGACCCTTTGAGTGCCAGAGGGGTACAGAATGCATTGCAAAGCAATGTATTCCGTACCCCTCTGGCACTCAAAGGGTTAAGATATAGCTGCTTCTTAATTTTCATATTTTTAGTTACATCTGCATTTAATTTCTACACATTACAAATACATTACAAGCAGACATTAATCCCCAATATACTATCCCATGATTTGTGCAATGATTTGCACATCATACATAGTTCCACCCATGTTTGTCTTTTGACTGCCTAAAAGGTGGAAACTCCACAGGTGATGGTTTCCCTATCACTTAAAGGAAGAGGCAGCATAAGACTCAAACTTTCCCTTAGAGTGTGTTATAACAAAATTACATTCTGCACAATAGTTGACTCTTTTGCTAACAATATAATTAAAAACATTTAACATTTCAATGAAGTTATGTTGGGGGATGATCCCTTGATCCAAGAGGAATTGATCTAAAACATACTGCATAGGTTTCATAATACAAGTTATCTGCTAATGTATATTTGGCAAACAGTTGTACATATAGTTTATCCAGTGCATTATTGTAGGCCACTGGAATAATTTGTGTGTGTACTGAATCGGTATGTCTATGTTGTGAAAATCACAACCCACAACATGACAGCGATCTCCAAAATTTTGAAGTGTCAATATATTTTGAGTTGTGAGAATGTTCAGTGATTTACTGCAACATCTTTCTCTAGGTACCGATATTCACACATCAAGATCCCCAAAGAGTTCAGTAACAAATATACTTACCTGAAACAAGTTTCATAATCAGGATCAGATTTCCTATTAGGCAGAGTAGGCCACTACCTAGAGCAACACATTTTGCGGGGAGCTTGGTCTCTGATGGTCACACCCATATTCTGAGTTCAACGTGTGGCCAGAACATCACCATAGTTCCTCTACATTTACCTGATGCTTGGAGTCCAATTTATTCACCATTTTATAAACCCCTTAACTGGTTATCTTCATACCTAGGAACTCTCCAGACCAGTCAAAGGGACTCCATTTTACAGATTGAATTACTGGGTCTCCATGGACAGAGGCTGATTCTCTGGATTCGTGAGTCAGCTATAAACCCACCCACTTTCCAGTTCATTCAGTCCACTCCTGCCACATTCTACTCACATTCCCACCCACTTTATGGCAAACTCCTCCTTTCAACCACCAATCCACACCTACTTGATTAAGCCCACAATATGATGTGAATCATGACATTTGGACACTCCCATGATCAGGACTACTGTGTTTCTACAGACACTTGGGCCAGGAAGGATGCCATAGAGGGCTCTGTAAATTGTGTGCACATTAACCCAGAGGCAAGTCAACCCTCCACTTCCAGTGAGTTGACTTTAAGGGGTCAAAAGCAGGATTCACATAAAAACGAGACTCTTAGAGGTGCTTTTTACACTGGTGTTCTTTTTCTATGTATGTTGTACTGCAGCGTTGACAGATATAAACCCCTTAAAGGGATAGTAATACTTCGTTTTATCTTTATTTTATTTTGTAGGCATTAAAAAAAAATGAAGAACGATATAAGTCTTATCTCTCAAACCTTTATGGTTTAAGAGATATTCACAAACAAAGTACGCCCCCCGTTCAACCAGATCAGAAGGGAGGTGCCCAGGTAGACTGCAGTGAGGGACAATCTTCAATTAAGATAAGGGAAAAAGCTGAAAAACTTGTCAAGGGGGGAAGGGCTTTCATTGTTTTCATACAAAGAAGATTGTCCCCTGCTGTTATCTGTCTGGTCTTACAACCAGATTCACATCTGAGAAGAGATGGCTTACACTAGGAAAAAGGGGCGGGAGGGGAACTTTGCTTGTGAATATCTCTTAAACCATAAAGGTTTGAGAGATAAGACTTATATCGTTCTTCATGTTTTTTCATGCCTACAAAATAAAATAAAGATAAAACAAAGTATTACTATTACTTTAAGTACTGCCACGGCGGTTTTGCACTTAAGGACCATAATGGTCACAAGATCAAATGACCACACATCAATAAAAAAAAGAGTTGGAAGAATCCCATGGCAAAGATTAGAGAATTCACCTCTTGGGATTCAATTTGTACCAAATAGGTTTAGTAAAGTTTGGGACTTTACCCTCCAATATTTACATCCTAAAGTTTATTTTGTATGTATTTGAATTTTGTCACAACTACTGTATATATAGTAGCAGGGCTCAAAATTTCCACTCGCCACTAGCCAATGACGAGTTAAAATTTAGCCCTGGCGAGTAGAAATTCGGCCCTGGTGGGTATGTTTTGGCTTGCAGTGGCAAGTAACTTTTCAGGTCTGGCTAGTAGCAAAGGACTTCAAATTGTAAGCCTTGTATAGTAGTATATATTGCTTCAGATGGTTCTTTGAATAATAGTGTTCATGTTTCTACTCTGGAGAGCACTGGTTAGACAGTGAGGGCAGACATAGATTGCTGTGCTCTCATGGTCTTTCTTTTGTATTGGTTTACTTCTGATATATGCATTTTCGGTGCCATGGACAAGTGGTTGTAACTGATGGTATAGTCAAGAGAGGAGTGGAATGTATCAATATGAGGAGATATGGAGGCCTTTGTTTCCTTGACTTGGTTCACCTAAAACATAATAATGTACTGTTCTATGAGTACTTGATAATTTGAAAGTAAAAAGTGTTCTATGATGGACCTTTGTTGAGAAATGACAGGGAAGCTCATGTCTAACAATGGACAGGATAAAACTTCAGGTGGAGCCACTATTGACAGCAGGTGACAGCAAGGCATGATTGAGTTTCCTTTGTTTCAGCGGAGCAGCTGGGTTCATTATGAAAAGCATAACAAAGTAGTGGCCTCAGGAAACCATACGCTTATTTCTACTACCTGATAAACTGAGATAAGTTACCACTTCCTGAGACACAAAGACACATTTGATTTAACCAGTTGCTTTCTTTTTTCTCCAGCTGAAAAACATTTAATGCAGATCTTTGGCTCTATAGAGAAAGGAATAGAGGGGTCTGCAAAGCACTGAGAAGCACACCAATCTGGTCCTTAAGTTGTTAAAAAGAAAAGTGCATTTAAATTCCAATTGAGTTAAAGGGGATTTTACTCATACCCAGGAACTTTCCAGATCTGCCATAAATACACCAGTTTCCTGAGTTAATTACAGCTTTCCTGAACATGAGATGATTCTCTGGGTATGTGAGTTCCTTGGTAATCCCATCTACTCCCTCACATGTTCTGCCTGCTCCCTCACCCATTCAGCCACTTTTCAGGACAAGCCCTGCCTTTTCTTAATCCCGCCCACTCCTATTAAGTCCCTCACACACACACACATAAGGAACAAACTGCATAATTTGGACACTCCCACCTCCAACTCCAGTTGTTACAGCTGTGAACATCAAGTTTCCCAGTTATGGTTTAACCCTTGAATGAGTTAAAACCAATGTGAAGAAAAAAACTGCCTTTGCGAGTTAACCAAGACCGGGTAACGTGAGATTCAAATCTTCCTTACCCAGAAAGGCTAACGAGTGACGACCAACAAAATACACGTTCACCTTAAACCTGCGTTGCATAGAAAATCTTACCTAAAAACACATGATAAAAACGTTACCTAGGACCACAGCCAATCACAGCAACCCAAAGTATCAAGTTCAGTCAGATTTCTGGAGGTAAATGTTGCAATTTAACTCCTGTTTTGTTTTCCTCTACGGTGGTTTTCTACTCTGAGTTGTGTGCTAACAAAGTAGGTGTTAGATTTTAGTCGGAAAATGTTGCAGTTTAACTCCTGTTTTGTTGCAATGTAACTCCTGTTTTATTTTCCTCTACTGTGGTTTTCTACTCTGAGTTTTGTAGTATACGGATAAAATAATGGTGTTAGATTTCTGGAGGAAAATGTTGCAATTTAACTTGCGTTATCCCTAACTCCAACATTATCCTTAATGGGTGATATTTTGATCTTTTGGCGGCGGGTGGCGTGTGTTTTAAAACTGCCATTTTATTTCTTACTTGTGGGAACATTTGCATTGCATACTTGACGTAAAAAACCACCTTCACCATTTTTTTCTGTCGACGCCAACATTTGGATCGAGCCCTAAAACCCCCATTTTGGAAACTTGTATTTCTCCCCTGCTGTGCAGCTGGTTTGTCCCAGAATTACATTGATTTTCTTTTGATCATAAGTCCTAAAGAATACCATAAATCATTTCCATATTTGGTAAGATTTGTGATTATGACTATCATAAAAAAACTGATATAGCAAAAATAATAATTTTATTATTATTATTATTTCAATAACTGGTGATGGTCTTTTGATTTCTGAATTTGTGGAAGATTAATACAATAGGAAGCGCCTCCTGTTTTTCTTTTTTTCCTAAAAATAATCTGTTTGTATGTCATAAAAACAGCATTTCACAGATCAACTGCTTTTTCAAGAACAAATGGCAATTGCACAATCGGGTGTATTGTTTGCATGGTGCAGTTACCATTTGTTCTTAAAAAAGCAGTTGATCTGTGAAACATTGTTTCTATGGCATACAAACAGATTATTTTGCACATTGTTATTGTGTTTAATTGTTTTATTAATTTAATTAACCCCTTAAGGACCCATGATGTTCCAGGACCATCATGGGTACAATGTGCGATAAGGACCCAGGACGGTCCTGGCACGTCATGACTTTCAGGGCTCCCCGCATGGCCCTGAATCGGTTAGTTAAAAAAAATGGTCCGTGGTCCTTAACCCCTTAAGGATGGGCTGTGAGCGCACCCAGGACCTTTTTTTTTTTTTTGCAAATCAGATTCAGGGCTCCCAGAACGTCGTGCAGCCGCGCGGGAGCCCTGAATTCCATGACGGTCCTGGCATGTCATGCGTCCTTATGGCTTGCCAACCCATGATGTGCCAGGGTAGAGAGTGTCAAAATATTATGGGGTCCTTAAGCCCCGTATTTTGTTTTTCCTTTAAAGGGAATGCACTTTTATTCCTCCCCTGAATGAATTAAACAAGAGGAACAGGGGGTCATTCACAAATGTTGTTATTATTTTTAAATGAAATAATATGACCTATATATAACTCATATTTCTTAAAGGGATAGTAATACTTAAAATGTAAAAAAAAAAAAAAAAATTTAAGTATTACTATCCCTTTAAAAAAATAAGAACCAATTAAATTAATCAATTTGGGATGCAGAGGCCCCATATTGAACTAGTGGTTGTCTAAGAAAGGGGTACTAGACCCTAGGAAGTTTACAAAGTATATTAATATGGGGTCCTGAGCTCCCTTATTAATAAAATGAAATGATAAGGAATGTATGTGAGGGGTACAGCAGTGTCCTCAACACCTGGTGCTTACATCAGTTTAAAATAATGAAATAAAGTAAAAATACTCAGCCACTGCTTCCACCACCACTATAAAATAAAAATAAAAAATCTACACCCACCCTCTAATTCTTTGTGGGTACATGCCCATTACACTAAACAAGAAATAAACAAGGATTGGTTTATATCAGTCCAATCCCTATTTAAATCATTTTTCTATGCTCTCCTTGACTGGGAGGTAGGATTGCACAGGGCACTGTTGGTCCCCTGGAGAAACTTCCCCTTCCAACCAATAAGGGAAGAGAAGAAGGGGTCACTCATGCATGCACAATATGCAACCCATTCACCTAGCCAATCAGCAGCTAGATTAAGGGGTTATGTATTGTACATTATTATTATTATTATTATTAATCTTTATTTATATAGCGCCAACAAATTCCGCAGCACTTTACAGTAGGGAGTAGACATACAGAGGTATTAAATAGTACAATCAAGTGTGGAGAACAGAAGGATCAGAGGGCCCTGCTCGTGAGAGCTTACAGTCTAGAGGACGGTAGGTATGACACAGGAGGAGTAATGCATGCCCTCTATGTGCAGATTCCACAGATTTATTAATTACTAGTTACAAAGCCCGTATACATGGGCTGATCCGGAGTGGGGAGCTCCGGATGGCTCACAGCCTGTCTGTACTCCCGGCTCCGGAGTAGCAGCGGACGCTCTGGGTGACAGTTTGTCACCCAGCTGCCTCCGCTGCTGCCCCGGAGCCGGGAGCACAGACAGGCTGTCAGCCTTCCGGAGCTCTCCGCTCTGGATCAGCCCGTTCTGCAAGTCCCTACTGCGCATGTGCGGTTACGCACACAGTGAGCGACGCATTCTAGGACTTTATGTTATAGGATTTTTTTCAATAGTCAATACAGCAATGAGAGTGAAGTTCTTGGGCAGAATGTTGTTATAGTACTGACGTTCAGAGAATGTCCGACAATGAAGAAAATAGCCACTTAACAAATATTTTCTGATGCAATGAAATCTATGCATATGTCAGGAAGAGAGGATTCAAAAAAACCTCTTCCTCTTTTGAATCTGAAACTCTCGAATCTTAAGATGTTTTCTTGTTATTTCTCCTGCCTGTAGTATAAAGAGTTTAAATATGAAATCCTTACATTGATCTTGACTATATGTGTATATATTGTTATCAGAACTCCTTTTAAGTGCCTCTTTAGTAGTATAAACAAGCCCACGTTGGCTAGTCCTGCTTCATAACTTCATTCTTCAGATCACTTCATCAATTTTGTTGACCTGTCTTTGAACTTCTTTCAGTTCCATGCTATTTTCTTAAAGGGACCCTATCACAATATTCAGAGAGCTTTCAAAATCACACACTCGATATGTGGTGTCAGCCATTTTATATTTAGAAAACACTTTTTTGAGTTATTCAGATACATATATTATGCTAATGAAGGCATGCCAGGCAGGTTTATACTGTCAGCTCTACATCACCTCACCCACTCATTGACACTTAACTGTCAGGGGGAGGTGGGTAATGCATTTTGAGCTATCATTCTGGAAGCCTTTTTAAAATTAAAAGTTGTTTTTTTTAGCTCTTTGGTATGTACACCATATTTAATAATATATTGTAATATGTACACCATATTTAACCCCTTGGATGCTAGAGAGCTCTTCAAAACATTGTGGAGCAATGCTTTGAAGACCTTTCTAGTGTGCTAGGGGTCTAAGTCAGTGGGGTGAATGTACTACAGTTATTTTGCTTTAATCAGTGTGTGGAATCAATCTTCAGTCTCCATGTCTATCTAATGCCAGCTTTTTAAGTGATGAACCCTAAAAGTCCACCCACTTACGTGACTTGTGCCAAGCGGAGGGCAATGGGATAATCTTTGGGTGCTTCGTGGTGTTCCCTGCTCCTTGTTTAATGCTTTGTATTAAACAGGACATAGATCTATTTTATTGTATGTGGTATGGGGCAGGAGTATGGTGCTAACTGGTATCAAAGTCCTAACACCAATGATATTATTCACTGGTATGCACTACAGAAATCAGAAGTGTAGCTCCTGGGGTTAGAGGAAAACACCAGTGGAGGTACACTGAAGAATGTCCATTTTTCACATTATGTTTGTATAATGATGACAGAAAATGTATATTCATGGTTCAGTAATCCTTTATCACTTTAACAGAGGAATGTGCAATGCATTACTTCACAAGATATGATGTTGTCTGTTACAGTGGCATACAGACAATGGACACACCCAGACACACACACACCCAGACACACACACACACACACACACACACACACACACACACACACATCTACATCTACACATCTACACACATCTACCTTGTAACTTCATCCTGTGGAGCCCCTGGAGAGGGCCCATAGGCTGCAACCAAGAGTACATTATTTATGAGATTTGCATCATAAAGGGGTGGTGTTAACCAGGTGGATGAGGCTTACAGCTATTGTTCTGGGGAAGTGGGTGGATCAAGGTAAGAAGGAGGAGAAGTGGGCAGAACAGGAGGAGAAGAAGGCGATTCATAGAGATCCCAAGTATGCAAACACACAATGACCTACATGTACACAGTCACAAACACACACAGTGGCAGAGTCATACACATACACACCTCTCATGATCTCAGATTCTTTCATAAATTGATTTTAGCTACTTTAACAGTGTGGGACCATGACAGTAAAGGGGTACTGCCCTATTGTTTTGTAAGGATATGTGTATAAAAAGACGTGCTATGAAACAGCTATTCCTTGCATCCAGTTATGTTGGGGGTTATGCACTAAGGTGTGATAAAGAGGTGTTAAAGTGGAGATGAATTCTCCAGTGATATCACTTCTCCAGAGTGTTATTCTATTGAGCCTATGCACTAAGATCTCCAAACCTGAAGATATCTTAGTGCATTGGCTCCATAGAATAACATAGGAACTGGAGAAGTAATATCACTGGAAAACTTATCTCCACTTTAACACAGCAGGGGAAGGGGTTTTTTACAGTAAGGTCTGTTAAATTGTAGAATTCATTGCCCAAGGAGGTGGTTATGGCAGATACAATGGATACATTTAAGAGAAGATTAGATACATTTCTTTCAAAAGGGAACATACAGAGTTACACTGTTTATCAGTAGGCAGATCAGTTACGTCTGATAAAGACTAATTTATTTGGTAGCAGGAAAGCTATAAAATTCTCAGTTACTGAGGTACGAGGCGAAGGTTGAACTTGATGGACTTGTGTCTTTTTTTCAACCTAATTTACTGTGTTACTATGTTACTATTACACTTTAGTGCATCTTCCCTTCCCCCATTGACTCCTCTCACTGATGATAAAAAATGGTCTTCCAGCTGAACGACTCTTCTTGTGTGACTCTCCTTTGGTAACCTGACAAGCTGCAACAACAGTGTCCAGCTGTTGCAAATTGAGGAGGCGTTTATGCAACACACTCACAGTTAAAGCTGCTTTTTCAGTGATACAGCTTCAGTTGTTTAACCCATCTCCCATGCCAGCTGGAGGGGAGTCAAGTTTTCTGTATCCTCCTAAACAGCTGCCATGAGCCATTTTAGTGCTGTACAGATCGGCCTCAAGGATTTCAATAAGACTGCTCCCATAGTAAAACCTGATACTTGCTCTTTAATATATTGATAAAAATGAAGTCTGGTTGCTATTGTATCCCCCATTTATGTGCTAAATTTTGCAGTGAGATCATTCCCAACTATAGCAACCTCACAAATTAAAATCTGCTATAGTTCATATATCTCCCTATCCTATCCCTCACCCCGTTGCAGATTCACCTGCACATTTGTATCTCTGCACTTTAGCTCTTTAACCCAAATGCTCTTCTACTATTGCTGTATATAATATATTTTCATGCAGTAGCCCCTCACTCTAGGCTGATTTGCTTATAAAAAAGGTTGAACAAGTCTAGGATACCAACTACTCGACAGGGAGCAAATCACATTTCTCACTGTTTTAAATAAAGCTTTTAAATCTTTGAATGCTAAATATCAAATAAATGAAAGATAGGGTCGGTATGTACAACAAAGTGAATCTAAAGTCTTGTGAGATGGAGTACATATGATAATTAGTAGCAGGGTACATAGCAGAAAGATAATCATAGAGGATATTTCCCTCTCCAGTTTTAGCATCTCCAAGCAACTGAAAATCATTTAACCCTTGGAGTACCAGAGGGGTATGCAACGTAATGCACTGCAAACTCCTTTGGCACGCAAAGGCTTAATTTAAAAACAACATTAATAAATGAATAAAACATAAAATGCTATATAAAAACAAAACCCCTGAACCAATGTGTTTCTAGGCTATAAAGCATTTTCATCAGAACACCATCCACACTCCTTTCAGTCACAATGTGTTGGGACTTCTCTAACATTCGAGGGCTTAAACATTCCATTTAAATCAATAGGTTGTTTGTATTTGCTCCATATGGTGAAATTGGTTTACCCCTGAATTCTCCACATTTGCCTTTACTCACAAGACCCAAATCTATGAAAATCATTGGTTTGCCCCAAAATAGTTCCTCTAGTACATATATCTCGGTGTGAAATTTGTTTTTTATCCATTTGAGTACATTTCACTATAGACCTGCTTACCTTTTTGATGTTAATTAATGTTATAATGGGGAAAGATGTAACATTTTCCTAACTGATTTTTTTCCCTAAATGGATTTACCTGATGAGGGCAACAAATGCACTGCCACTGCTGGGAGATGATTATTAAAAACGGTAACAGTTCAAATGTTTGTGAAGTGATGAAGCGGTTATGATCACATTGATTATTATAAACAAACTCCAAAGATCAGGACTGGGTAATAATTCTCTAAACTGGTTCCGATCCTATTTATCAGACAGAATGCAGTATGTGTCAGTTGCTGGCAATTACTCCCTTCTGCTCAAAGTAACAAGTGGAGTTCCTCAAGGCTCCATTCTTGGCCCGCTTCTATTTTCTCTTTTTATAAAATATCTGCCCAAGGATTGCAAATCATCTTCAGTACATATATGCAGACAACACCATTCTCTATACTAAAAATTCAAACATATCACACCTTGAAACCATATTACAACATGATATCTGAGAGGTTGAAAGATGGATAGCAAGGAACAAACTGTTCTTAAACACAGACAAAACTGTCACAATGATATTTGGCACAAAGCACAAACTGCGTAATCTCGGCAATACCCACCTATCCATTGTAACAGAGTCTAATCTTAAACTGGCCCCAGTGGACTCCTACAAATATCCTGGTATGTGGCTTGACCCCATCCTCACTTTTGGTCATCATATTGACAAATTAACCTCTAAACTTTATCTCAGCTTTATAGACACAATACAAGAAAGAAGCAGGGAGATCTGCCTTCTCCTTCAGAGCTCCAAAGGCCTGGAGCAATCTGCCTGAAATAATCAAATCTGCTCCCAGTCTAAAATCCTTAAAAGTAAATGTTTCTTTATATCTAAAAACAGAGTGTAACTGTATATAATTGTAATATTCCATATGTATGTATATTCATATGTGTATGTATATATAATAACATGTAATATATAATGTTTCTCAATTTGTGTAAATATGCAACTCTTTACTGAAAACTATCCAGGACATACTTGAAAACGAGAGTATTCTCAATGTATTCTTCCTGGTAAAACTTTTTCTAAATAAATAAGAACTGTAGCCAGTGACTTACCTCTCCCATAGAATGCAACAGAATAACTCATTATGTGACCTCATCCTGTCTCCCACCTCAGCAGAAGACTAAATGTCACTGGTGAGGATGCTTCCTTGAACAGTATGAGGGTTTGCATTAAAAGGTGATAAAGTGAAGATGACTTCTCCAGTGATATCACTTCTCCAGTGTCTATGCTATTCTATGGAACCTATGCACTAAGATCTCTAAATCTGGAAAATTTCCATAGAATAACTTAGGAACTGGAGAAGTGTTATCACTGAAGAAGTCATATCCCCTTTATCACCTTTTTATCCCCCTTTAGAGCATCTCCCCCATGTATATTTGGGGTGTATTGAGGGTGTAATGTTATTTAGTGTAATGACAGGGCAAGAGGGAATTGTAATGGGATGTAATATACATGTAATTATTCTGGGAACAGTGGGTATGATTAATTCTGGGCAGGAAAGCATTATCCCTGGGCAAAAATGGATCTTATGACAGGCAAGGGAGGTTGTACTGTTATGTAAAGTAAATGTAATTTTACTGGGAGAGGCGGGTATGATTAAATCCAGGCAGGATAAAAGTGGGGTTCTGGCAGGGCAAGGAGGTTGTACTGAGGCAGACGAATTTTGTTTGGAAAAGGAGGATTATATTTTGGTCAGGATCAGGGATGTCGCTAGAAATGTTTCGGGGGGGGGGGGGCAAAGTCATATTATGACCCCCAGGCCAGTCCATCCAGCCTCTATGTTTATATGGAGGGGGTAATTCTGTGTGGGGGGTAAGTGTCCCCCCTTGCCCCCCCCGGACGCCTATGGCCAGGATTCCACTTGGGCTGTGGGTTTATCTCCTTGCAAGGGTAATTATATTTGTACAAGTTGAAGAGCCCGTGTCCACGGGCAACAGTGCCAGCCAGTCGCATGCAGTCATGCGCATTAGAGACTGCCCGTGATGCGGCTGATACAGAGCGGGGTGCTCCGAATTCAGACTGTGGTCCTCTCTGCGCACAGTCGCATTACGGGCAGTCTCTACTGTGCATGACTGTGTTGTTCCAAACTTTTAGCTAATTATTATATAGTATAAGGGTGTTATGGTTGGAAAAGGGAAGGTTTGGCTTATGGAAGGGAAACGGGGTTGAAATATATATATCTCCAGTAAGCAAATATTAGGAACCTTTCATGTGGTAGTTATTCATCCTATGTGGATTTTGGAATGTTTAAATTATAATATGATGTAGATTTGTTGCACATATTTCTATGCAATTTTTATACATTTTTATCACATTGTACCATTTGCACATTTATTGTGCTAGTGTGACCACCAGAATATGGCTGTGGCTGCAATGGTAGGCACCAGAAAAAAAAATTGTACCCTGACTGGACACTACGAGAAGAATTTCAGCTCTGAGCAAGAGCACTGGTTCTACAGGGGCTGGAGACGTCAGTCAGAGCTTTCATGGCTCTAATTGCTGAACAGAGGTGGCAGACTAGAGGGGCCAAATGGTTCTTTTCTGCCGTCAAATTCTATGTTTCTAATTTGGGGGCAGCTTACCCTTAGTCTAAGATACAGAGTAGGATCAGCAGTGATATTAACTCCTGAGCTACCAGAACAACTTAGCAGTAGTCAAGGGTAAATAACCAGTCTTTTAGTTAGTTTGGGATTTTATGGTTTTCTTTTCCCTTAACATAGAAACACAGTTTGAAATATAATGATGTCAGTGTGGCCATAATTAAGATATTATTACTATATAAATAAACAAATAAAATTATTTTCTTCTATAGCCACAGTATGACTGTAGTGTGTGAGTGGGCCCAGAGAGTCAGATATGAAATCAATTAATGAAAAAGACAACTCTCAGTTATAAATGCAGTAGTGTAAAAGCCCTTGTACATGGGCCAAGGTCCGGGTGATGTTAACCCTTTGAGTGCCAGAGGGGTATGCAACGCATCACTTTGCAATGCGTTGTGTACCCCTCTGGCACTCAAATGGTTAAGAGGCCGGTCCTGCTCTGCGTCCTGCCGCCGACACAGTCATGCATTGTACAGACTGCCCGAAAGCACAGAATGCTCCCAGCACAGAACTCCCAACATTCCTACACCTCCCAGCATTCTGTGCGCTCGGGCAGTCTCTACTGAGCATGACAGCTTCTGACAAACATTCTAGCGAATTATTATATAGGATATTTGTCTTTTGTCACTAGTCCTGCCCTAAAGACTTCCTTTGTGCAATGCACTGGCACAGGACTGGTAACAGTTAACAGCCGTGGCACCTCAGTGTGATGTGAACACACTGTTTCAAGTATATATTTATAGAAGATTTAATATGTAATATGTCTGTTTTATTCTGATTGTGAGACTTTAGAATGGATATATACTACTTATTTTTAGTCTTCATATCGCCCTTGACAGATGACACGTAAAATGTTAGGGGTGCCCCAAAGAATGTAGATTGTGTGTTAGGGGTGGGCTGAACAAAAAAGGATGAGAATCACTGGTCTAGGGGTATGTCCAGGCCCTCCCCCTTATAAGTCACTTTTGAGCTCTGCAGAAGCAGCTAAAGCTGCAGCCTTGTGTGACATCACTCTGACGAGTGTAGCAGCAGCTGTTGTAGAGAAGGAAGGCAGTCTTCACTCTCTCTCTCCTCCCTCTGTCCTCCAGGGCTGTGGAAGGCTCTCTGTATAAGGAATCTTGCAGACATCAAGTCTCTCCCTGTGCCAGCTCTAGGCCCACCTTGCAAAGTAAGTTTGAATCTAATTCTTTCTTCTTTTGTCTTACACACAAAGGCCAGTGTCCCTGGCACACAGACTAGACTTTAGAGAGATTCATACAACCTCTAATCCTTTCCATGCGGCCAGATCACACATAAGTTTGACGTATATGCCAACTTTATGTCTGCCCGCTGATGTGACTTTTTTTTGTATGTTCAGCTGCATGTGTGTCCAGAGAGAGGATGATTTAACCGTTTAATGCCCAGAGAGATGTACAATGCATGGTTACTAAACAGAACTTCAGCAGTTCTGGATCAAACCAAATGCACCATAGGGGACAAACAAACATTTATCATTATATACATGGGGATTTATACTTATTGTTGCAAAGTAATCTATAATTATCAGATGCCACTTTATGCAATTACAATGTGACTGTTTCCCCAAAATAGCATTTTTGTCTTCATGTAACAGTTTAGAATGTATAGATTACCCTTTAAATGCCAGAGAGGAGTCCAAATCATTGCTTAACCCTTTGAGTGCTATCGCATTGCTTTACTATTGGTATTGTTAGTCCAATTATCATTGGAAAAAAATGACCTTAACCTTTTTGAGTCGCAGAGGGCTGTTCAGTGCATTGCGAGAAGTTGGAATGCCTTTTTTCAGCGCTCAAAAGGTTAAGTTCCTTTCTTGTTGTAACACTGACATCCAAGCAATGTGTTGCACATCCTCCAGCACTCAAAGGGTTAACTTCTCTTCTTGCTGCAGTGTGGAAAAATAATGCCGATTGCTTTGTCATAGAATGATTTTCATGCGTCTGCCATTTTCTTAAAGAAAGTAACTCATGATTTCTAAATTAGGTCAGAACCGACTCTTTATTTTTTTCCTGTTAGCCATTCTACAAAGAACTGTTTCAATCTGGCCGAAAGATTAGACATCTTTAATAGCTGTGATACCGGCTGGGTGTGTCCCTCCATACCACTGCAATTAGCAAATGAGATTCTAGAGTCTGCATCAACTCTGTAGAACAGGGATACACTAGAGCTGCCTCTTAACCGTTATTTTACCTGCATTCATGTACACATTTCAACTTGATGAGAAAGATAGATAGAGTTTGATGGCACATAAGAGTAAGGTGACCAAGGCTGGCATAGTAATCTGTACAAGCCTGTAGTGTGTGTTTTGATAAATGTTCTGCATTAACCATTTGAGTGCCAGTGGTATGCAACGCATTGCTTTGCAATGTTTTGTGTACCACTCTGGCAGTCAGAGGGTTAAAGGGGAGGTTTGGTCTCTAGGTAAGAGACAAACAATTGACCCATCTAGTCTGCTCGTTTCCCTGTATCAGGGTAGTCAACTGCTGGTTCTCCAGCTGTTGGGAACTACAGCTCCCATCATCCCCAACAGCTAGAGATCCAACAACTGACTAGCCTTACCTTTTTTAACCCTTTCAGTGCCGAAGAGAGATCCAGCTCATTGCAACACAATACTTTGGATACCTCTCTAGCACTCAAAGGGTTAATAATGTACAGCAAAAGTCTAGAGCACTTTTTATAATGAAGATCGTAATCCTCTAATTGGTATGGGAATTGACACTTTTTATTTTTAAAATAACCAGATTATTTTTCCCCTTAAAAATACCACCTAGCCACCCAGATTTGAACCCATTGCTGAGTAATGAGGTGGTATACAAAGGGTTAAAGCCCACTGCATTGGCACAATGAGAAAATGTGACTGAGTAGTACCTGAGGGGGCGCCGTCCCGAAGAAAAAGAAAGTATATGTTTTATTCATTCTCAGTGTGGGGTTTTGTTTTTTTTTTGCAATTTTGCAAATAGAAGGGTATCCCAGGGATGGGCCTTTGGTTCCTGTGTGACAGAGGGACGCTGAGCCTCTTTGAGGCCCAGTGGGGCCAAAATCTACGTTTGGGCTTTTGCTGCTTCTTTTGTGTGAAGATTTGCCTGACATTTTGGCACTGGGTGTGTCCAGACGTGAATATGGAAATGTATTGTCTGCAGTGGCACATGTAAGGGTAAAGTGTGACTGAGCAGCCCCTGAGGGGACACCCTACCCAAGAATAAACTACTACATTTTATTCATTCTCTGTGTTACACCTTTTTTGTTTTATACAAAGGGTTAATCTTTATCTACAAGAAACAAAATTTTATTTTTTCAGTAAAAAAAATATTTGGTATAGCTTTCTTAGCACGTGTTAATCTGGTGCAGCTACTTTTACTAACATCCAAGGGGTTAATTATTTGCTGTACACCGCAGCATGTACTTTCATAGGTTAACTGAGGACACTTGGAACTGGTTTCTATGGAACCCTGCAGAATGAAATGTCCATACACTTCCGGCAGTGAATAGAAGGTCTGGTACAGGAGTAAAAAACAATTGGGCCTCCAGCTGATTGGGCATGATGGGAGTTGTAGTCCAGCAACCGACTATCACTGGTTTAGTGCCTGATATATAGAGTTGCCACCCAGCCGGTATTTTACCGGCAGGCCGGTAAAAAATTGTCTTCTGTCCAATGTTAAGTCTATGGAGGGAATGCCATGGCCGGTATTTTTTTGAATGAAAGGTGGCAACCCTACTGATATATAAGCATGCCTCCCAAGTGGCCCTCTTTCCCATCCTGGTATCCCTTTGTTTAGGAGATCAGACTGTGTGGTGTGTGTATATATAAGTGTATCACATTGCTCCACAGCAATAAACTCACATTTATGTTTAACAGCTTAACGACTGCACAATCTGGGGGTGGTTGGCTGTAGATGACCATAGCATTTTTTTTTCTGCAATGCATTCTGGGATTGTAGATCGGGATGCAGCCATGCTGTGGTCCTAGAATTCCATGATATGCCAGGACTGTCACTGATGCTTAAAGGGATAGTAATGTTTCACAAAAAAACAGCTCTAATTAATCTTCATATTATTTAGGCCTTAGACAGTGTTATTTCCGTATTTCAAGAGAGTTGTAGTTCAAGAGTAATTGAATGATAAAGCATCTCTCCCCCCACCCCCCGCCCCTTTTACCTAGTGTAAGCCACCTCCCCTCAGATGTGGAATCTGGTCTCTTGACCAGACAGGTTGCAGCTAGGGACACTCTTCTTACTGTGAGCATAAGGACACACTGCCCCCTTTGACAGGTTTTTCCTTATGCTCACTGAAGATTGTCCCTAGCTGCAATCTATCCAGACAGTCTTGCTGCTCTGAGGTGAACAGTGTTACATCAGTAAAAGGGATGGGAGGGGGATACTTTATCATTCAATCACTCTTGAACTACAAATTTGACAGCATTGAAATAAAGCACTTCATGGCCCAAATACTATGAAGAGTACTCAAAGCTTCTTTTTTTGTGAAACATTACTATCCCTTTAACGTCCAGACCGGTGTGACGGTCCTGTCACATCACCGGTCGCTAAGGGGTTAAACTTCAGTATATGTGTTTATAAATTTAGTGTGTGTAAATAAAATACTGTGGTCTTGTTCTAAATAATTCAGTTATATAAAGGGTTGTCAAGAGGTCATGAAAAAAAACAAAAAATTCTTGGTAACGACATGCCCACCACTAACGCCACCAGAAACACCACCTAAAGCAAAAGTGTCCCTCTTTGGCAATCTGAAATGTTGGGAGGTAAGCATGAGCCTTGTCTGCCTGCATTGTGTTGATCACTCTCTCATGTCAGGATTTATGTACATGAAGTGAGGGAGGAGTGGACATTCCATAGGGTGGTGTTCTATCCTCGAGGATGCAGAGCCAGCCTGGTATTTTTAATTCATTAGCAAGCTGAATCTGCCAGCGTTCCTCCACTGTATTAGTCTCAAACACAAGTGGCTGCATTTTGGGATTTGCATTACAGCAGCATACCTCACAACATTTCAAACTGCCAAAGAGGGACACTTGTGTTGCTGGGGGCGTGGCTCATGGGCGGGGCATTACCTAGAATTTTTAGGCTATTTCATGACCTATTGACAGCTCCTTGTGTAACTTAATAAATGATTTATAACAAGAACAAAGTAATTTATTTACACAGACTAATTTATAAACACATAAACTGAAGTTTAAAGAAACGTTTTATTGCTGTAGAGCAGTATGATACATTTATATACACACCACACAATCTGATTTCCTAAAAAGAGGGACATCAAGGTGGGAAAGACGGACAGAGGAATTTGGGTCTAAAAAAAGGGACTGACCCTCCTAAAGAGGGACACTTGGGAGGTATGCAGCAGTGGTAGCCAACCAATCTGCCAACAGTGCATGTTTTCAGGATATCCTAGCTGGAGCACAGGTGGGCTCAGTCACTTTAATTAGTCCATCTGTGTTCATTCAGGGATATCCTTTTGGTAGCTCTTGAGGACCAGGGTTTACTACCCCTGCACTAGAGCATATGATCTCTGCTAGTGCAGGGGTAACCAACCCTGGCCCCTCAAGACCTACCAACAATGCCATGGGCGTCCTGTGGGGGGCACTTGTCCCCGCCATATAAACATAGAGGCTGGATTGGGGGTCATATTATGGCTTTGCACCCACTCTGGACAATTTCTGCTGACACAGTGCATGTTTTCAGGATATCCCTGAATGAGCACAGGCAGACCAATTAAAGTGACTGTGCCGCTAATTATTCAACCTATGCTCAATCTGGGATATCCTTAAAACATGAACTATTGATCGCTCTTGAGGACCATGGTTGGAAACTCCTGTTGTAGTCAATACTAGCGAACAGGCTCATTTATTTTTGTATTCACTGACAAGATAGCCAGATCATCCCTGTAAAACTAGACACACATGAAAATGCTTGCTACTTGGCTACAGGGGAACTGCAGCTGAGTAATAACCACTCTAGGGGCTGGATTCAAATGCAGGAGATAAGTGTTACCTCCCCTTTTATCAAAAATGTTCCTATTGAAGTCTATGGGGATACTTGGAGATAAAAGCAGAGATAAAATTAGCACCTGCATTTAAATCCAGCCCCAGGTCTTCCACAGGCATTTTCTATGTGTGCCCAGTTTTAAAGGGATGATCTGGCAACCCTACTGACAGGGAGTTTACTGTTTCCGTCAGGGACTAGGATAGCAGGGTTAGTAATACAATGTTGTGTTACCGTTGCACCACTGATTGCCCTGTATGGAGGTAGGGTTTTTGGCTGCTAGGGTTGCCAAATTATCCCTTTAAAATGTGACATATAAGAAAAATGTCTGTTGCGGGGCTGCAGTGTTCATTACTGGGCTGTGCTGGTTACCATTTATCTATGCAGCAGGCATTTTTCATATGTTTTCAGTTTTAAAGGCATGATCATACCTGGGAACTTGCTCATCTTGGGCCCCTGGAGAGGGCTCGTGGGCTGCCGACAAATGGATGTCAATAACGTGAGTCACATCATAAAAGGGGTGGAGCTTAAATAGGTGGGCACGGCTTACACACTTGTGTCATAATTTGGGTGGGAAGGAGGGGGAAGTGGGAGGAACAGGGTGGGAAAGAGAAGAAAGTTATCACTGCCTCAACCTCTGTCTCCAGAGACCTGATAATTAATTCTTAAAACTGGAGTCTGTGAGGCAGATCCAGAGAGTTCCCAGGTATGGGCATGATCTGGCAAATCTGTCTGATGTAGATATTGTGCAACATTGTATCAGGATGTCTGCCTTCACAGTCCCTGACAGAAAGCTATCTGATAACAGAAATTCAGTGAGCTACAAGTCGGGGACATACAAGCATGAAGATGGGGAAAAAAATAACCATATATACAATTTATCTTTATATATTTATATAATTACAGAAAACGTAAAGCCAAAACTGAGGTTTCCTGTCACTTTAAAATTTTAATGCCAGTAAGCCATTTACACATGGTAAATCACACCATTTCCTCTGTACCTTGTTAAGCCCTTTGAGTGACTGAGAGGTATCCGCACATTGCATTGGATAGCTCTTTGGCACTCAGGGTTAACACGTGACATTAAATAAGTAGTATAGGAAACTAATTTCCCGAAACGACCTTAGACTGTCTCATTGCCCTCCCCTTGGCCCAAGCAACATTTAAGGGGAGATGTTTTGGTGTAGTTAGACTGGATCTGCACCGGAGTCTCTAGATTTCAGACTTAAATACCAGGTTTCTGGGAGCTGAGGATGGTTCTCTGGTTTGCAGAGTTGCCTGGTTCTACCCACTTCCCTGCCCATTTCAAGGCAAACTCTGTCTTTCCATCTCCCAATCTCACCAACCTCAATTAAGCCCCACCCACATTATGATCAAATTGCATTATTTGACCACTCCCATCTCTAGTCCTCATTAGTACTGTAGGGCTTGAAGGTTCACAGATATGCCCAATGCTACCCTGCACACCCTCAAAGCTTTAATAGTCATGTTGCTTTCACATTTTTAATTCCATTACTCTGGAGTAAATGATTCTAAAGGGTTAATCATAACAAAAAAGTACTTTGTGGGGTTTTTCCTGCTGAATAAAATAAATGTTTTCCCACTGCAAGGAGATGCCCTGTTCATATGTTCTAAAAGGGCAAAATTAGATTTCTGGGTGAGGATGGGCGCAATGTTTTTCATGGCCTTTTCATTTTTTAATGGCACAGTGTTTGTATGTGGATAATCTATTAATTTCAGCCGTGTCTGGCACACCAAAGCTTTCTTGCCTAGCCCCATCCTGGACAAGCCCACACTCCTCCTATGATCACGCCCACAGTCCAATTCATTATCTGGGCACAAAATATACTTACCCTATAACATGCAAACAGTGAAACAGCTGTTAATTAAACTGTCCAGTACAGAGGGTCATAAAACTGGATATATTTGGATATTAACTGAAAATTACAGGAGTATATTTAATTGTACGTAATCGGACTACCATAAACAATCAATAGACCATATCAATAGTTCAGTTTATGGGCGTGGCCCCCTCCCCCGCAAATCCTGGCTTTTTGGGCAGTTACCTACATTTAGGGTTGCCACCCAGCCGGTATTTTACCGGCAGGTCGGTAAAAATTGGCTTCTGTCCAATGGAGGGAATGCCATGGCCGGTATTTTCTTGAAGAAAAGGTGGCAACCCTACCTACATTGTGTAATGGAAAATCCAGGCCCTGTGTCTATGGGTAATAGTGCTGGTTGTATATAACAAAGGCTGTCCATTGGGCAGTAATAGCAACAGTGTTAAATCCAGAGGGGATTTTCAGGTGCCAAACACAAACATCCTATTTTTTCCTCCTATCAGATCAGAGAGGCACAAAGTTTTAGCAACTGAATCAAAAATGTTTACTCCAGTTGTGAATATGACTATACCAGTTGGCCATCTGAGGACAATGGGACATATAATCCAACAAAATTAAATCATAGTCACTGTCTTCTGAAATGATAGTTTCAAGAAAGTTCCCCCAGTTGCTTCTCACATATTTCCCCTATGGAAATTATATGTGGTCATGATTTAAAAATAGCTTCCTCTTCTGCCTTGCTGCTTCTTTCTCTCTTATTAGTGTGCTCACTGCATGAGTCTGCAGATCTGGACATTGACAAACACACTGCAGATTCCTGTATGCAAGATGAGATTCAGCATAGGGCTCCCATTACTGGACATGTTAACCCTAGGACCAGGGGAGTGCAGAGCCATACATGAGAACTCTCAGGGTTTGACCGGGAGACTCAGGGTTTGAGTCAAATTTAGGGGCTCAGGGTAAAGGTCCCAATTTTCAGGGTGAGAGTTCATTGTTTCTTAATATATGATCTGAAAAAATTAACTGTTTAGTTTCTAAATTGGTGCCATTTGTACCAGGAAGGAAGGGAGAGAAGTCCTGTTTTGTCTTGTGTGTGTGCCCAGGCAGTGACACATCCCCTTTAACATACCTCCCAACATTTCAAATTGCAGAAGAGGGACACTTGTGTTTTAGGTTGTGTTGCTGGGGGCGTGGCTGGTGGTTGGGGCGTTACAGAGAATTTTTAGGCTATTTCATGACCTATTGACACCTCCTTGTCTAACCTAATAAATGACTTATAACAAGACCAAAGTATTTTATTTACACAAAATTACTGTGAGTTTTATTGCTATGGAGCAATGTGATACACTTACCTATACACCACACAGTCTGATCTCATAAAAAGAAGGGCATCAGGGTGGGAAAGAGGAACAGAGGGATTTAGGTCTAAAAGAGGGACACTTGTGAGACAGGCTTTAATATATTACAACATAGATATAGCACTTTATAAAAATAAAATAACCATAGGTATTGTTACTAAAGTATTATTAGGAAAGCTGTTTGTTTTTTAATGTTAGTACTTTTGCAGATGTTCACTTCCGCCTAATGTGCACAGCTTGTCAGGCAAGTAGAGCTGTGCCAACCAATCGGCGTGCCACTTTATGCTGACCAGCACAGCTTAAAAATAGAATATCTGCAAATGTACTAGCATTTAAAGGGATATTAATACTTTTTTGTAGGCATTAAAAAAACATGAAGAATGATGTAAGTCTTATCTCTCAAACCTTTATGGTTTATGAGATATTCACAAGCGAAGTTTCCCCCTCCCGCCCCTTTTACCTAGTGTACACAATCTCTTCTCAGATGTGGAATGCAGTCCATAGACCAGACAGATAACAGAAGGGGACACTCTTATTCCTATGAGAACAATGAAAGCCCTGCCCCCCTTTACAAGCTTCTCAGGTTTTTCCCTTATCTTAATTGAAGATTGTCCCTCTCTGCAATCTACCTGGCACCTCCCTTCTGATCTGGCTGAGCAGTGTTACATCAGTAAAAGGGGCGGGAGGGGGATACTTTGTCATTGAATTACTCTTGAACTACAACTCTGACAGAACTGAAATAACACTCTCCAAAGTCCAAATACTACGATGATTAGTTAGAGCTGCTTTTATTATGAAACATTACTATCCCTTTAAAACACAAACCAGCTTTCCTAACAAAACAAATGGTAAAAAAAAAATATATATATAAGGTGATACATCCCCTTTAAGACTTCCTTATGGGCTGACTGAACACCACTGGGTTAGAGCAAGAAGGGCAATATTGCTTCGAATCTATGTTCTCTGGAACTTTAAGGGCTAATATTTCAACAGTCTCCGGGTCAGCACATTTTGAAAGTTTCCAGGTATGTGCAGAACGCATTGTGAAGGTTTAACCATTTGAGTGCCAGTAAGGTATCAAACACATTGCAACTTGCTTTAAACCAAGACAATCTAATTGGTTATGGCTGAAGTAATCACCATTACCTTAAAATGAAATAAGATTATATACCACTAAGTATCATGTCATTTGTGATACTTCTTAATATTATAGGGGGGGATTTATGACTCTTCCAGAGCAACAATTTCTGTGCTAAGATGTTGGAGCTTAGCCTTCAAATTATGTTGCTGAACCCGGGTTATATCCTAGAGTAAATTATCACTTTGGTGCATACCAGCGCACATAGTCCACCAATGTCAAGATTTTAATATGTGTAAGCCCAGAACACCTCCCTCTATAGCACGAGCAGGACCGTAGCAATTCTGACCTTTTTGACTATGCCTTTGTTCAACAGTGTTTTCCCTCTAAGTCTTTTATTCCACTCCCATAAATTATATACTGTTTTTTTTTTTTTTTTTCAGAACAAATAGGGCTTTCTTTTGATACCCCACATATATGGATAACCCACCATTTACTTTATGAAAATTGAAAAAAAAGTAAAAAAAAAAAACACCACTTTTGATTTTTCTCTTGGGATCAATTGGCCAAAAAGGGTTACATTTTTATGGAGACTGCATCAAAAATATGACCGGTCAGTCATACCTACAAAATGCGCAGTTTAAAGTGGCCACTGTCCCCCCTAGGTGAAAATCCCCATGTCCCTTTTTCCCACCCTATTCTGACACTTTTTTTTATCCCTGACATTTGGTGGTGTATATAAGTGTATTACATGGCTCCACAACAATCACACTTGCAATATTGTTTAATTATATGTGTGTTTTTTTTTTTTTTTTTTTTTTTAACAAAAAAAAAGTATATAATTGCAGGTCAAAAATTTACCTGCATGCCAGCCTCCTGCACCAGCTGTGAAGGGGTTAATACCCCCAGCTGCTGTATTTTTTTGTTTTACCACTAGGTGTCTCCTCTCTACTTCTCTCTCCCTTGATTTGATAGCAAGGGAGACAGAGGTAGACGAGACACTCAGTCAGCATGCTTTGCATGTTGCCTCTGTTTGTCAGAATGCCGGTACATGGGATCACTGCTACGGCGATCACATGAACTGGCACAAGCAAGAAGGGCTGAGACTGAACGTTCCCTGCTCCCTCCTCTTTCTCATATGTCAGCTGTATAGCTGACTACATGAGATCCTAGTCCCGTGACCAGTCAGAGGCTCTTCAGCAGAGCCAACATAGCGAGATATCTAAAAAGAAATACGTCAATGGAACGGTCTACATTGTGTGCCTGGTTTGCAAGCACACTTTGTAGACCATTTCAATTAAGTATTTATTTTTAGATATAGCTGTGTTGGCTCAGCTGAAGAGCTGCCATTTGGTCGCGTGACCAGAATCTGTTTCTGACAGTTTTACAGCTCGTCAAGCAGAAAGGGGAGGGAGCGGCAAACTTTATTTTCGTATATCTCTCAAACCATAAAGGTGTGAGAGGTAGGAATAACATCAGGTAATCTCTTTTTGTTGTAGCTACGATATAGCTATTACTTTTTACGTGACATTACTATCCCTTTAAGCATTTCTTTAGAATTGTCTAGTTCTGAGAGGTAAGAAAACTATTATTAAGCTAGTCATCATTTGCATAATTAATTCAGGGCGACTTTTAACTATGGTGAAAGTTCCGCTTTAACCAACTGGATGCCAAATATCTCCAATGCTTTGCACATACAGGGGGTTAAGCAAGTGAGATCGGTTTCTCATAATTAATATGCTTTAATATCTGCACACTGTTAAAGATAAAATAATAATAGTCTTTCTGAACAAAAGAGGAGTTGTGTAACGGAATCTAGAGGGGACCGCGTCACCCTCTGCCGTCCCTGGGCCTCTCCTTCTCGACAGCGGATTACTCTGCCTGGTTCCTACAGGTTGAGCAATAACAAGCTTAATCGAACCTCCGCGGTGTTGTAAACTCCGTGTCGAAGTCGAATGAAAGTGGTAGCCGCGTCAACTTCGTGTTGGAGCTGGAAGAAATCCAGGCGAGCAGGGAAAGAGTCTAAGTGTTACGGTTTTTAGGACACTCAGACCAATAAGTGAAAATAAAACACACTTTATTAAAGTGAATAATGACAATTACGCCCTCTAGAGGCGGTAGGTAATACACAGATAATGTAAACTGAGATAATACAAGGAAAATAGTATTATGTACATAAATGCAAATCAGTATGCACTAGGATGATATTGGCCCCAAAGGGGTTAAAGTCCAAATTATAGTCAGTCTCAGATGTGGAAGTTTGACACGCCCTTGATGTTAAATAGGCTGTGCTGTACAGACGATGTTCATCAGGTGCTGAGGAACGAGCTGCCTTGCCAAGGTGGTAGATGATAAGCAGAATGGGTAACAACTTAGCCCCCACGGGCGTAGCTACAGGAACTGCTTTAGTATGTGCAAGTGCGAATAGCCCCTTAGGGCAATATGGAAACCGGCCTGCAATGCAAGAGCTAATAGCCTCCTCAGGTGTAATCGAATGCAGTAATACTAGAGCCAGAGCCACTAGCCCCCTCGGGCGTAGTACCGGATAAGCCAACACTGAAGCCTTTCTGCCAACACTCTGTGTATGTGATCTCGTCGGTAACCAACACCGGAGAGCCTTAAGCGCCCAAACGGCCCAAGCTTTGTGAACACTCTGCAACGTTAGACTAGAGTTGCCGACGGAGAGCGGCCAACTCAGCAGCAGTATCACTTGTAACGAGGCTCGTACTGGAGATGCAGTGCTGCCTCATATTCACTCTAAGAGTTAAAATGCACGTTTACTCGAGGCTTCAGCGCTACTGCAAGGCTCTGTAATGTTACTCGAGGCTTCACCGCTACGATCAGGCTCTGCAAGGAGAGGAAGGCCCACAGGATACACACAGCTCTGCACTAGAACGAGGCACAGCACTATCGAAGGAATCACCAGGCAAGGCAATGGCACACTAGTGGGCAGCAGGGACTGGAAAATGTCGCGGCGGCGACAACTGGAATGCAGGTCACTGGAACAAGCTGGAAGTCGATCTTCAGAGCAGGAAGTCAGCCGGACCGGGTCACACACAGGCAGGAACGTCAAACTAGCCGGGTCAGGATCCAAGGGTGGTCCGCAGACGAGCCGGGTCATACACAGTCAGGAACGTCAAACTAGCCGGGTCAGGATCCAAGGGTGGTCCGCAGACGAGCCGGGTCATACACAGGCAGGAACACTGGAGAATGGTCAGGACAAGCCGAATCGGTACACAGGAACTCACAATACAGGAACACAGCAAAAGCACTACTGGCTCAGGAACACCACGAAAGGGCAACTGACATAAGAGATAGCCAGGTATAAAAAGGTCATCAGGAGGCGGGTCAAACTCAGTCAGCAAATCAGTGACATCCACAACAGAGAGTGACAGGAATCACAGGCACTGTGATACTAAGGGACTCACAGCCAGAGTTGGGTCGCAGACTGGTACCACGGGCTGTAGAGAGGGAGGCCTCTACTCCCAGTTGAAGGATATCTGGGAAAAGTGTAGCAGGAACCGAAGGAAGGTCGAAGACTGAGTCCACATTGCCGCCTGGCAGACTACGAAGTCGGGTAGCTAGCAGCAGGCGGATGACTATTCAGGATACTTGGAGCAGATGGGTATCAGAGGGAATACTTTAGACCATAAGCAATACAAGACTCCAGGACTCCTTGTTCACTCAGAATAAGACTCCCTTCATTTACCAACACATCACATATTTATACAGTTGACCTACATTGACATTACATGGGCAGGCAGGATACAATAGGTGAATCACAGAAATAATACAATCAAGACAAAGGACCAACAGCAAATAGTCCAGTCAAATAATGAGACAGACAGGATTGCATTACTACACAAAAGGGCTAGCAACAAATGGTACAACACAATACAAAGGGCCAGGCGTGATTAAGTTAACACACCACAGGGGCTCTCAATACAGTTTCAACATAGTCAATGGCTGGAGTAGCTACAATACACAGGGACCATGGTCCAAGGTTGGAGCTATTGTCCAACTACTTGGAATGTCCAGCTTCAGCCTTGACCAATCAAATGCCACTTTTAACAAGGTGGTCATCTCCGCTATCTAACAGCTATAAGCCTACAGTGAGAATATTTCTATATATAGTAACATTTACCAGTATTTTATTGTTTTGTATTGCTTTAACCCTTTGCAGGCCAGAAGAGTTTGCAGCACACAAGCATTGCATTGCTCTTTCCCCTGTTACAGCTGCCTATCCACCTAAGGTCTAGACCAAGTCTTATAGTCCATGATAAGGGCTTGCGAGGTTGTACGAGTGGGCACAAAAGGGTGTCAATATGTCCAAGTGTCCACAGTCTCTGGTGCCAAGGGCTGATGAGCTTTATGCCCAGACAAGTGCTCCAGTAACGGAGTAGGATCCGTTATAAGTTGTATTAGGACCCTTTCACGCATGTCATAGAACTGTGTCCCCCCCACCGATTCCCTTGTTATGGGTGTGGCTGATTGTGATAGTAACCACTTGTTTAGACTTTACATAATCTGCAAATGCATAGTATGTAAAGTCAATATTCCCCTATTTTTATTTATTTTTTTACTCTCTTATGTCACTGACAGTGAGCTTCCTGGATCGGTTTCCATAGAGCTTTCTGTAAATGAGGGTACAGTATAGTGATACAAAATAGAAAAGATACAATGTAAAAAAGCAAAGAACATAAAAACACTTGGTGCTTCCCGGATAGTGTTTAATTGTATCACTGTCCTGTCCTACTTTGATAGTCGACTGACCAGAAAACTCCTTGCAAAACAGATCCAGGGAGCTCACTGTCGGGTACCTTAATGTGTGACAAAAAAAGGGGTAAAGATTGAGGGGGAAAAAAGTATAGGATATTTAATTACATATTATACTCTTGCAGAATATGTAAAGTCAAACTAGAGGGTTATTATCCATTTTAATAAAGAAGAACCAGAGCTTGTGTAATAGTTTATGTAATATTAGTTAAAAATTATAATGATGGATGCTGGGCCCATAGATGTAACCAGGTCCTTTCTGTAGTTACCCCATGTCACAAACTAGGGCTATAGGCCCTGCTGAGACAGTGGGAAGAGTGTGGGAGTGGAAGAGTTAACAAGACCAGATCCCTGGTTCCCTGTTCCTATTCCTAGCAACCACCAAATTAACCCCTGAAATCCTTCCTGCACTATCACCCCATACTACAATTTGCTGCCACCACCAAGACTTTATATCTGGGCATCTTAGTTTACCCCAGACACACAGAATTACAGTATAAAATGACATTAATAATCAGACACATAGAATTAACCCTTTAGTAGTGTGTTCTAACTGAGCTTCCTTCAGAGTAGTGAGTTCATATTAGTGAACAGAGACAAGAGCTGATTAATTGAACATTTAATCTGAAAAAACATTTCACAGTGCTGGGTACAAAAATGCAGAAATAAAGGACATACAGAAATAGAGATTACAAATAGGCAAAACAGTCCATAAAATGGGAGAAACACAAGAAATCCCTATATACCATAACCAATATATTAAGAGTCCTTGTGGGAACTTCAGATGGTAAAAGTTCTCCTCTCAGTTGTTACAAAGAAATTCCCCTTTTTTATCCAAAAACCATAGTTTCCACAGTTTCTTCTAAGAGGCCAGGCCCCCTGGGTGTTACCTAGGAGGGTCAGGAGCTTGGCCTGACAGTTTATAGCCCACTCAATCAGACCTGTCAAGTCATGAGGCTTCGCAAAACTTGCAGTTTACAGCACACCTCCATAATGTTATCATAATCACATTCCTCATATTTTTGTGAATATCTGCACACCAAAACTGGTTGCCAAGTGGCTAGTCTTGTAACTCATAGCAGGAACACCTCTCCCTGGCATGCTTGGTACCCACCAAAAGGGTAAATCATGGGCATTTTACATATAGTTTAAAGTCTGAGAGATCTTAGTGCATTGGCTCCTTATCACTTCTCCAGCTCCTATGTTCTATCACTGTAGAAGTCATCTCCGTTTTATCACCTCTTTATCACACCTTAGTGCATAACCCCCTATGAATTAATAAATGTGGGTATTTATCATTTCTATCCCAACAAATGTAGGGTGTATAACCCCTTGTGCCAGTGACAGCAGACCTCTCTAGCATTCAAGCATTGGTTTTGTTGTATATTGATATGATTTATGTTGAAAGCCCAATGGAAAGAGGATTGATAAGAGACTTGTAATGTCTCTCCAAAGAGTTTACACTTTTGCATTACTTTACAAATGTGGGGGAGGAGGAAGGTACTTTCTAGCTGTATAATAGGAGGCATGAATATTTAAGTTGCCTTTTATTAGCTAGCTTTGTGTGCTTGTCTCTGACCCACAGCTGTTGTGGGATATCAAGACTGGTACTACAGGGCATCTGTCTGACTCACTGGAGGTGACGAGTGAGGGATTGTGTGGGTGACTGGTGAAGGGAAGCTGTTGTGTGTAATTCCTGACATTCCAATGGGAGCTGCAAGACATACACATACTGGGCAGTTTGGAACTGTTCTCTATGTACAATACACATCGTGTTACACAGACTAAGGAAGGAGTAGCCAAACTGTGGCCAATGGCTGGCTGTGGATGATGGGATTGTAGTCCAATAGCAGCTGTTAAGCTGGATGAACAAACCTTCCCTTTAACGTAGTTATCACCTGTCCATTTTAGTTAATTTTAAAGAGCATTTATCAGTGCCTATATCCTGTGATGAGCCATTTGTTTGTAACATAAATAGTTTTTGACAAATTAGCCTTTATTTGTTAGTTGCAATGTGTGACACCCTTAACCACTTTGCTGGTCAGGTCCTCAGCAGCTATCCTAAATCTGCTAAGGATATGTCCTCTTTAATCGACATTGCAGAGGTTACTATGAGGGACTTGGGCTTATCTTTTCAATAGTCTTCAGTCTGAGGTAGACCTCCCCGCTGGGGGAATACTACTGCATAATATTATCACGTATGAGTATGAGGATGTCTTTTCTATGCCAGGAAGTAAAGGGAGGCAGGCTCTATAAGAACCTGCTTCTCAGCCCCACTTGATCCTATGTACAGGGGACACCCTTGTTCGAAAGACAATTTCTTTCTCTTTCAAAAGAAGGTATGTTTGGGGGGTTATAATGTCAGATGTTCCTGCAATCACTCAACATTGTAAATGCAAAATAATTGAAGCAAGAAAGGCTGGAGCTTTAAAAGAGCTTTGATCTATGTCCCCCTTACACACAAAATATGGGTGTACCCCTGTTTGTAAGAGGGATGTTCCCTGTTTCAAACAAAAGTTGTTTCCAATACGTAAGTTGGGTGATCACCTGACATAAACGCACTAAATTAGTGTGTTACTGTGAGATAATAGTGAGGGTGAAAAGAGGGCTCCTATCCCCCCTATCCCGTGTCCCCTTGCTCCGAAAAATGTATGGTGCCATTGTATGAAAATGAGGTTTCCCTTCTTTCATTACAGGATACTCTTTAACTCTTTGAGGGCAATAGGGGTAAGCAAAGTATTGCTTTACAATGCATTGTATACCTCCCACAGAAAAAGTTAATTGAATGGTTTTGTTTTGAAGAATGCTTTTGATCACCCATCAAAATTACATTTTATTTAATATTTGAAAATATATGAATAAAGGAAAAAATCAAACAATTGTAGTAGACATGGTAAGCTCCGAAGATAATTAGAGAGACCTCCGTCATGATGCAGAGACATTTATTTTAGGGCATTCCTGCACCCAAATGTGCAAATAATGGGCCGTATTTAATAAGCTAACGAGGTACAATTCTGGAGCAAACTAACTGCAGTATAAAGGACAAATAAAATTCCCAAAATGTGTTTTTTATTTAAATGGGGCTTTTAACCCATTCAATAGTAGAGGGATCCGCAACACAATACAGAAAATAATATCATGGTGGTTTGGTGGGGTAAACATCATACAACACGCATGGCATGACACGAGCATTGGCAAGTTATCAACCTCTTGCCATCCCCAAAAATTACACAAGAAGTCCACATTATTTTATTTAGGCCACATTATTTTATTACAAACGTAACAAAATATTAATACTTAACTTTATTAACATTTTACAACCAAATAAATAACAGTATCCTAGTGCTTGCTAGTACACCAACACTCCCTGACTAGCACTTATCAATAATTAGGTACTCTTCTTAAAAGGATAGTATGGTCACATTTTTACTAAAATATATCTTGTAGCCATTAAAAAATTAAACTTAATGCCCCCAGTAGCATCTCTCAGACCTTTATGGTTTGAAAGATATTCGGCACTAAAGTTCCCCTTTCCCTGAAGTCAGCGCTCTAGCTGACTGCAGGGAATCCGGTCCCGGGACTGGCGGAGGCTCTTCAGCAGAGCAGAGATCGACAGAAAAATAAATCCTTTATTGGAACGGTCTACAAAGTGTGCTTGGTTTGCACGCACACTTTGTAGACCATTCCAGTAAAGTATTTCGTTTTCTATCTGGTGATCTCGGCTCTGCTGAAGAGCCTCCACCAGTCCCGGGACCGGATTCCCCTGCAGTCAGCTAGAGCGCTGACTTCAGGGAAAAGGGAACTTTAGTGCCGAATATCTTTCAAACCGTAAAGGTCTGAGAGATGCTACTGGGGGCATTAAGTTTAATTTTTTTAATGGCTACAAAATATATTTTTTAGTGAAAATTTGACCATACTTTCCCTTTAACACTACTTGACTGAGGGTCATGCTACCATCCAACCCTAACTATTTGAATGTGGCAAGCTGTAGCCCAACAGCTGTACTCCCTGTGTCTTAGACCCATGCCTAAGACTCATAAACCAGTACAAAACACCACAAAGCCCATACTTCGTACCGCAAGCACCCAACCATGCTGTGACAGCAGAGCCTAACATGTTCAGACACACCACCTCCAACACCACCACAAGAACCCCCTTTTTGTGCCATCATAAATAAAAATGTGTTTAACCCTTTGAGTGCCAGAGGGGTACGCAACACATTGCTTTGCAATGTGTTGCGTACCCCTCTGGCATTCAAAGGGTTAATGATGGTAGATTAAACTACACCCACATTCAAGCCTTTTTCCCTTTGATGGAGACAGAGAAAATTTAATGCAAAACATTACTGTGTATGTCTGAGAACTGATGGACCACGGCGTAAGAACTTTGCAGACAATTCCTATTATCATGACTTTCAGAACATAGCAGCCTAGATGTCTATGGAAACTTCATTCACAAACCACAAAGTTTGTGACTGTGAACCACAAACTTCTGGGCTGCATTCTGGCCTGCTGCCAGCTGAGTGGGGTAATATTCCCACCCTTGAATCACAGGTAGGAGCAGTTGTGGGGATTTCACAGTGCAAAGCCAGGTTTTTACTCCCAGGACAATCATCCTTTTAAATCAGCCTCTGCATTTCTACATTTGTAAAAGTCCGCTATTCTCTTGTACTTCTAATCATATTTCCAAAGTTAACCCAAAATATCCCGTCCCATATTACAGCTCATAACACTTGCAGAATCGGTACCAGAATGTCAATGGTGCTGCAGGGTGGAGCTAAACTATTACTGTGATGTTTGCAAATCCTTTATGCGGCACCACGAATGCAGGGTCAGTTCCAAGAAATAGGAGCGATCCTTAGCCCCTACCCATTAAATACTGTAGTATTATCAGGACGGCCTCTGAAACTGAGCCAAGGAGATCTGCTGCAGATGAATTTTTCCAGCAATGTGTCATCAAAGAAGAATATTCCATAAAAGGGATACACAGGGATTTGGAAGACCATGAAAACTGAAGGGGAATTTAATCTCTTGAATGACAAATGTCCCCAATCATTGCAGAGCAACCAACCAAAGAGTTAACCCTTTAGGTGCCAGAGGGATACCAAACACAGGGCAATGCGTTGTGTAATCCCCACTGGAACTCAAAGGGTTAAAATGGAATTTGTTAGCCATCTTTTTTTTTTTTTTTTTTTTTTTTTTCCATTTTAGATATTCAGCTTTATTTTTTGGTAAGTTTGTACACACAAGCTAGTGATGACTTGGGGACTGGTATTTAGGAGAACGGCCTATGTTTGTATCTGGGTGGAATGACTGTCAGTACTGTCCATTTTGCATAAACTAACAAAGCTGAGTGAGTATCTCATAAATGGCTGTGCTGAATAATAACGCAGAATACATATATGTGTGCTTTTGATATCTTTCAAAATTACATATTTGTTACAAAGTAACAGATCCACTCTACATACACCAAAGCCAGTGGGAGAGGCAGACACATTAGAGGTGTGATTATATATAGTCAAGCAATATACCAGCACTAAACTAGTAGTATAAATAATAAGTTATAATTTATGAAACAAGCAGGGTAAAACAATATTACACAAGACCAGCAGAGTATTTCATGTTTTCAACCAAACTATAAACCATTACATGGAAGTAACAGGGTGTTGCATGACATCTGCAAGATGATATGCTAATACGGAACAATAGCAGGATGTTGCATGTGATCTGCAGGTCAGTACATCCTTGCATGAGACTAACAGGGTATTACATGAGATGCAGGACAATACACCAGTACATGAGGCTAGTGGAGTATTACATAATACCAGCAGAGCAATGCACCATTACATGAGAGCAGCAGAGTTTGTTACCAGCAGAACAATACCACATTACATGAGTAGTGAGGTATTACATGAGATCAGCAGGACATTGCATCATTACATGAGAACACTGCATGATCACTGTAGTGCAAACCAGCAGACAATTTCCAGAGTCATTCTCATCTCCTTGGTGCAAGTGGTGTTAAGGAGTGGACTTCTGACATACATAGATCAGTAAATTGACATTGGGCACATAGATGTAGGTTCAAAAACTCATTTACAGACCCTATTTAGCATGGAATAACAATCTTACATTCACCCCTATTATTACAAGAGACCAATAATGCAATATAACCTCTATTTCCTGGTGGCATGTCACGATGTATTGCTTTGCTGGTCTCTCTTAATACCTGTTAAAAAAAGTATGGTCAATCTGGCTGAAATTCAGCCCTGCAGCGAATGAAGTAGAAGTAAAGATACAGAAGCCTTTACTACCCTTCTCTCCCTTTGTCATCCATCAGTGCACTTTCTTCCACACTGCAGAAAAGAGGGGTGGCAGAGTGCTGAAACTTGAAACTGCCATTGATAAGCCATTAAGGGGCTCACAACCCCTTGAATGCTGGAGATATATATTATGCATTGCGTCACAATTCAGTGGAGACTTCTCCAGCATTAAAGAGGTTAAAGCCCCATTTAAAACAACAGCAGTAATTTGTTCCCTGTGGTGCCACTAGTTTTAATCAAAATTGCTCCATCTTTTTTATATTAAGTATGCTCCAAGGTATTCTTGTGTAACTGGCAGAGGAAATGTTATGGGTATTGCAGGGCTAGTAGCTAAAGGGCTCTCTGTTGCTTTTCAGGTGCAACCAGTGTTTTATGCTGGACACCAAAGGGTTTATTTAACACTAGTTTTAAAGCCCGTGTACACAAGCCAACACTGGCGGAGCTGCAGTCATGCACAGTACTGATTGCCCGTGCCGCGGCTGATACCGAGCGGGGCGTGCTGAATTCAGACCTCAGGTGCATAGAGAGAACTCTGAATTCAGAGCACCCCACTCCGCATCAGCAGGGGCGTGGGCAGTCTGTATTGCGCATGACTGCAGCACACGCAGCCATCTCTACTACGCATGATGGCTTCTGACAAACATCCTTAAAAAATTATGATATAGGATTCTGGGTGCCGAAGTCTGAGAGGATCTTCTCCGCTCCCCTGCTGAGCAAATGGGGAAGCAGAGAGTATGTTCTCTGACTTAAGGGTTGTCAGATGGCTGGCTTTGTGCAAGGGTGGGCATCCCTTCTACATCTCCAGCAGTTTAAGAACCCTGTATGCTAATGGAGGAATCCACCCCCCACCCCCGCATCACTAATTCTTATTGTA
The DNA here is from genome assembly GCA_037306005.1 of Rhinophrynus dorsalis. Lineage (NCBI taxonomy): Eukaryota > Metazoa > Chordata > Amphibia > Anura > Rhinophrynidae > Rhinophrynus > Rhinophrynus dorsalis. The sequence goes on along the minus strand of CM074721.1, from coordinate 71,992,743 downwards.
TATGCCTCTGTCTGTCTTCATTACCAAAGCATACCTCCCAAGTGTCCCTCTTTAGGAGGGACAGTCCCTCCTTTAGACCTAAATCCCTCTGTCCCTCTTTTCCCACCCTGATGTCCCTCTTTTTATGAGATCAGACAGTGTTCTGTATATGTAAGTGTATCACATTGCTCCATAGCAATAAAACTCACATTAATGTTTGTATAAATATCCATATATGTGTTCATAAATTAGTCTGTGTAAATAAAATACTTTGGTCTTGTTAGAAGTCATTTATTAGGTTAGACAAGGAAGTGTCAATAGGTCATGAAATATCCTAAAAATTATCTTTTATGCCCCAGCCACACCCCCTAAACCACGTGTCCCTCTTCGGCAATTTGAAATGTTGGGTGGTATGACCAAGGCGATGTGCTGGCCACACATCGTCATAGAATCAAACTTCAGTGCATCTCCCCCCCAGTTCCTCTTAAACCTTTGAGTGCCAGAGGGGTATGCAACGCATTGCAAAGCAATGCGTTGCATACCCCTCTGGCACTCAAAGGTTTAAGATATCAGCCTTGGTGCTTCAGTTTGCAGATTCACCATTACTATTATTACAAGTAGAGGCATTTTAGATTCACACCTTGTCAATACATTCCATGCATCAATGTGCATTTTACACTGCAATGCAAAATGATGCTCTCCTTAGCTAATGAATACATTAATGTCACACCAATACAATTTGTTTGTACAGATTAACTTCACATGTAAGCACAATGTTTCACTGCAACAAAATTATAATTATAATTGCTACATTAGCAGGGTTGACTTATATTTCAGGTGTCCATAGACAAAGCAACCTAAGTAGCTCCAGCTCTCAGAAAATGTCCTTAGTCTATTATTTACAAACACACACAAACATTTAAATAAACATGAACACCTGAATCTGAAATTGGGTTCTATAATCCTAAATATCATGTACTTCTAGCTAGCATTTGTAAAATGTAGTTATTTTACGTTAGATCCCTAAAATCTAATCCTAAACACATCCATTTAACCCCTTAATGACCCTTGACGGTCTTAGTAAGTCATGAGTTGATCTGAGTTAACGACCCATGACGTACTATGACCGTCATGGAATTCCAGGCTCCCTCTGCGGCTGTACACTGTTCGGGGAGTCCAAATAAAAAAAAAATGCTCCGTGGTCCTTTAGTGACCGCCGCATGTCTGCGCGGCCGGTCGTTAAGGGGTTAAAGATAATACAGAACAATCACCTATTTTTACACAGTATCCTATTCATACATTCCCTCATATATATCTCAGTAGTGACCCCTACAGCTCCATCTGGTGACCACAAGTGAAAATGGCAGTTTCGTGTTAATAAAAAAAAAAAAATAAATATATATATTTTTGAATGACAAATCTTAGCATTGGGAGTATCCTTGTTTTTTTGACTAAAACATACCGCTCCTTTTTAACTGTGAATAGCAGGTATACAGTGAAATTTACTAGATTTTAAACTCTAGTGCGCAGGGCCCTCCTCTCCTTCTATTTTAATGTTGTTGTTTTTTTAATCTTTATAGTTGCATTTTCTCCCAATTATACCTCCTCCAGCTGAGGATGATGGGAGCTGTAGTCCAAGGACAATATATGGTGGAACTCATATTGCCAATCTCTGACCTTGATGGTTTGAGCCAGAGGACTTGCACATTGACTTACAATGTAATTTAGGGCAATCAAAGTGTTATTAAAAGCTTTTCTCCAGCTGACATTTTCCCTTTAAGATTTATGTTGATATGTTTCAGCTCATAATACATATAAGGAAATTAGGCATTTGATAGGGGTGGATGGAGAAAAATGACCATAATTGTATGCTATGAGATAATCTGTATTATCTGTTTGAACCTGCCCATGGATTGAATGTTATCAGAGAGGAATATGGATATGTAGATTTGTGTAATTGCAGAACAATTTTCATTTTGTCTTTTCTATTTACAGGGCTCTCTCCCACTGCTTGAACTAGGAGCATCATGTCATCCAAGGTAAAGGTTAAGTTAAACTTTTCTTTAGCAACTGATAATTAAGACATAGGCATGGGTAAAGATATGATATAATCTCACTTTAAGTATTCTGAATTAGTGTGCCATCTACACACCAGGTTGACTACAATTCCTATCATTCTCACCAAGCCACTGGCTGGTTAACGATAATAAAATTTGTAGTCAAACTCTAATGGGAGAGATACACATATTGCCCACCCCGATCTAGACTGATCATGGTTCATTGTTCCATCACGTAGTTAACAAGTTGGTATTAACAACCAGAACTATAAGGCATAGTACCACGTTACTGAAAGTATTTGAAACAAAATGCTTGCCTACTGGGAAGGGGGTTATAGAAATATAGGGGCATTCAGTGAGCTAAAGTGAGACAATTCTGGGCCAAAACAATTGTACCATGGGGGTCAAATAAAAATTCCCCAAAACACCAATCGTTTAAATTGGGTTTTTAACGCCTTTAAATCATAGAGAGGTCTCCAAAGATTTGAGATTAATTAATTAAATGGGTTAAAAATCAATTTAAATATATCTTAAATTAATTAATTGGTTTGCTCCAGAGTTGCTATTATTTAGCTTCCTAAATAAATCCCTTGGAGACTCCACTCTGTATGTAGGAGGCCTGATACTTCAGAACCAGTGGTGTGCAGAGGTCACCTTGTGTGCGTAGGCAGACAGACCAATACAATCTTGATGTTTACTGAATTCCAATGAGAAACATAGTACCAATTATGCAGCATGGGTCTAAATTCATATAACACATTTCATGTCAAATTACTATGAATTACACCTTTGGTTGTCTCCTGCATTGTTCCTAAGTAATTAATTTCCAATAACCCATAACTTTTTTCTTTTTTTATTGATACATCTACCTTTTTTGTTATTTTCTCTGGAACCAATTACCTTCTTCACATGAGAAAATTATTTCAGGCTAACATTCTAAGAAGAAGAAATGGAACAATTTGGGAAAAACCAACTGCACTATAAGGGATAAATAAACTTTCCCTGTTGATTTAAATGGGGTTTTTAATCCCTTTATTGCCAGAGATGTTTCCAACTAAATGACATGTAGCTTTCAAGGGGTTGAAATCAATTTGGTAATTATTTGTGCATTTGGTTTGGTCCAGTTACTTAGTACATCAGCCTCTTTGGTGTTTAAGGGCTTAAAGTATTTCAGATTTTTTCTGCAACAGGAAGAAACTGGTGAAAATTAGGGCCTTTGCGAGATTTACTGTGGGAAAGCCCCTCCCCAAACATCTTCTTCCCTGGAGTGAATCAGTGTGTGAATGTGCATGCAGGTGCAATGATGTGGTTGTTAGCTGTGATGTCATCATGAGAACATCAGAACCACCATGCAGGAACTTCAAAACTCTTGCTGGAATGTTGGAACTTCGAATGGGAACACGGAAGTCCATCCAGGAATGCCTTCCAGAGGTACATTTCCCACAAAGTTAAAATAGGATCTTATGCACATCCTTACACCTAAACCAATGATTTCCAGTGAGTTCCCTGTTGATACTTACTCAGCCACTTTACTATACAATTTTGAGCTATATATACTTTTTTATAATATGTACAGCCTGCACATGTTTACCACAAAAATGACAGCAAGGCCTTGGAAAAGGGAAGGATAGAAAAGGAAAAGCTAGTCATTTCCCAGCACACAATATATATGTCTGGAAATGGGCCAAGACATGCAAAGAATTTAACTTCCACCCTAGCTGATATATTTTTAAACTCACAAAGTAAATCAGAGGGAAGCATGACTCAGAGATGAGGAGAAAGAAATCCTATCATCTTACTCTCCCACCATAGCTACAGTGAGATGAAGGGAACACAAGTTATTTGAGACAAGTTCCAGATTTAAGAATGGTATTTCCTTAATTTACTCCCTGAACCCTCAAGCTATGTTCTTTATCAGTAAGTGATTACATGAAAAATACAATGGTCAATCATGGTTCTTCTTTCTTGTAAAATGGCTTAACAATGTACAATATATTAGGATATTTACAGTCAATACCAATGTAGACCTGTTACATACACATATTTTAGTTTCATTAAATTCATATATTTACATTGTCTGTATCATGAGTTTTTTTGTTTTACAAACAAGATAATAGTTTTATAGTATTTTGAATTACTAGTTGCGGAATCTCCTTAGAGGTTTGTTTTCTGATTTGGTGAGATAGCTAATTTTGGTTATGTACCAGCTGTAGACTGTTCAAACCTCATGGGCATATGTTCTAGTCTTCGCTAGGTGAACTCAGCCTTTCATCCTTCTGAGATAGATAATTTAAGTACCCATGACATACTTGAAAACAAGAGACAATCTAAATGTATTCTTCCTGGTAAAATACTTTAATAAAAAACCCCTGCATAATTAATAACTCATGTCCACAAAATGATCTCTCTACCTTCTTAGGCTGCTAAAATAGATTCCACTAGAGGGAGTGGAATGATTTGTAAGGAGGAACATTTGTGCAAATCCTTTCAAGGTAGTAGGTCCTCTTAAAAATAAAAGAAAACAGTGCATCTTGAGAAAAAATTAAAATAAGCTTTTTCATGTATATTAGGTAAAACTGTTTTTTTAAATTGATAGGTGCACTTTATTGGAAACTGAAGGATACGAGGGTCCTGCTCAGTATAATCTATAGGAAGTCAAAGGAATTGAAACAAAATTTCCAGCTGTTTGGAGTTGCCAAGATGTCCAGCCACAGATTGTGACTCTATAGGAAGAGGAAAGTGACAGGTGCTATAAGGAACTGTTGGGAGGAACATTCAGCTGATAGTGTCCTGGAGGAAGTCTGAGGTGTGAGAGTGGAACAGTGTGACTGGGTTACATCAGGAGCAAGTAAAATGGCTTGTTCACAGTGTGGGAGTAAAGTAGGACTTCCCACTGAAGTCTATAGAGACATTTGTTGATGCTAACTCTTGATAAAGTTAGCAACTGCAATGTAATCCAGGTCATCGTTTGACTGTTACCTATGTCCAAGAGGGAACAGCATTTTTCTTATATGGACCATATACGCAATGTAAAGAGGGCAATTTCTGGAGCATATGTTATGCAACACACACTTGTTAATGTGAGGTAGATACAAACTACGCCCTAATTGATATGATATAAGCCTATCATAGTGCAGGATAAAAAGTATTGCATAACTAAGTGTTGCCTAACAGTTTCTCTGTTTATTCTGAGAGTTAACCCTTGGCCGTCCATGAGGAGACCACAAAAAGTACCTCCCCTTACTTGCATGCCAATGGTAGCATAGGGGCAAATAAAAATTCCCAAGATTTCCACTGCTTGAAAAGGGAGTTTAAACCCTTCTGATTATCAGAGGGGTATCCAACGCATTACAAAGCAGTACACTGGATACCCCTCTGGCATTCAAAGGGTTAATTTATAGAGAGATCTTGAACACATTGCTTGCAATGTGGTTGAGTCCTCTCTAGAAATTGTGGTGTTAAAAGACCTATTTTAATCAATTATATTGTGTTCTCCCCTATGGGGCAATTGGTTTACCAGAGTAGCTCCTCCTCTTTGACCTTGTAAATCTCGCACTCTGTCTACAAATTTAGTTTCCTGAATACACCCAGATAAACATATTGCTATACAAGGTTCATATGTACAATGTGGTGCAGGCCAGATATAGGGTGCAACATTCCATATGAATCTCCTACCGTATCATGCCTGAGGTGACCATTTATTCTTCAGTTATGTTTCGTTCTTCACAGTAGTAATGAATCACCACGGACTACACTTTAAACCCTCTGTAGCATCTAAATAATTAAATGTCCTGTTCAGTTCCACCCACCTTTTGAACTCTGTAACCGGCACTGATATTAGCAACATGGATGGAATGTTGGCATAGCTTCAATAACATCATTTAGAGTACATTGTAGTGTCTGGGAACTGGAGTAATTGCATGGACAAACTGAGAGTGATTTTTCCAGTAGCCCAGAAAAGTCATAGGCACTATTTTGTCATTGGATCAGGGAGAGAGAAAGATTTAGCACCCTAATAATAATTCTTATTGCTAGTTTGTGCCTGCCAGCGATATCAAGATTCCTGTGTCATGCCTACAATTGTCCTACAGTTGTCATCATTCAAGAGCTACAAAGGATACGTTGATGATATATTTATATCTTGATATACATTCAGGAGCACATATATAATAATTCTGTGTTTTCAGCACGTTGTGTATCTGATTTTGCAGCACCTGTATTTAAATAAGGAGAACATTTTAATGTATTCATCTTTTTTTCTCACCCCTAATAGCAGGGTTTTGCATTTATTTATTCTGTGTATGTCTATTCCAAGCATGAGCAGCTTGTGTTTTTTTTCCAGCTGTTGTTGGACTGCAACTCCCATCATCCTTAGCCTGCGAAAAATTGGAAGATTATGAATGAAATTGTAATTCAACAACAGTAGGAGGGCTATGCTTGGGTAGATGCAAAGATTTTGAGACACAAAAGTACACAATGCAATATCTAGAGTTTGTCCTTGTGTCACTGATTTTTTTTATTTATTTATTTATTTATTTTTTTTTAAATCCACTCTGGAAATCCTGTGTCTACCCTTGAAACTTGAATTGTGTATTATTATTATTAATGATAATAATAATAATATCATTATTAAAGGGCAACTAATATGCAAATTGTGTGTGTATAATTAGTAAATATATATATAATACAGTATTGTGCAAAAGTCTTAGGAAGATGTGAAAAAATGCTTTAAAGTTAGAATGCTTTCATGTTAATAGTTTATTTTTATCAATTAACAAAATGATAGTGAGTCAACAGAAAAATATAAATCAAATCAATATTTGGTGTGACCTCCATTTGCCTTCAAAACAGCATCAATTCTTCTAAGTACACTTGCACAAAGTCAGGGGTTTTGTAGGCATATAGTCATGTGTATGATTAAACAATTATACCAAACAGGTGCTAATGATCATCCGTTTAATATGTGGGTTGAAACAGTCATTAACTGAAACGGAGACCGCTGTATATGAGGAATAAAACTCGTTGAGGAACAGCCAAACTCCGCTAACAAGGTGAGGTTGCTGAAGACAGTTTAATGTCAAAAGTCATACACCATGGCAAGACTGATCATAGCAACAAGACACAAGGTAGTTGTACTGAATCAGCAAGGTCTCTCCCAGGCACAAATTTCAAGGCAGACAGGGGTCTCCAGATGTGCTATCCAAGCTCTTCTGAAAAAGCACAAAGAAACAGGCAATGTTGAGGACTGTAGACACAGTGGTTGGCCAAGGAAACTTAGTGCAGCAGATGAAACGCATCATGCTTACTTCCCTTCACAATCAGAAAATGTCCAGTAGTGCCATCAGAATTGGCAGAGAACAGTGTGTACACCCATCTACTGTCTGGAGAGGTGTGGTCTTCATGGAAGACATGCGACTCAACTATGCACAAAAATGCAGGAACTGGGGTGCAGAAAAATGGCAGCAGGTGCTCTGGACAGATGAGTCAAAATTTGAGAGAAGTACAGGCAGCTATTTATCCATTATGCAATATCATCAGGGAGGGATTGGCCACAAATTTATTCTGCAGCATGACAACGAACCCAAATATACAGCCAAAGACATTAAGAATCATCTTTAGCGTAGAAGTGATATGGCCCCCACAGAGTCCTAATCTCATCATCATTGAGTCTATCTGGGATTAAATGAAGAGAGAGAGAGAGAGAATCAACTGATGCTGCCTAAATCCACAGAAGAACTGTGGTTAGATGTTTGGAACAACCTACATGTCAAGTTCCTTAAACTGTGTGCAAGTGTACCTAGATGAACTGATGATGTTTTGAAGGCAAAGGGTGGTCACGCCAAATATTGATTTTATTTAGATTTTCCTTCTGTTCAGTTACAAATTGACAGATTTATAATGTAAAGGGGATGGCAGCACCAGTGGGACTTGTTACAAAATTGTTTATTAGACAAACAAATGATCAAGAAAAATGGTTGACGTTTCGGTCACAAGACCTTTTATCAAGATAAGTCTCATGGGTGCTGCCCTCCTCTTTACATTCTATATATCTAAAGTCTTGCCGACGAAGACTTCATCCTGCAGTGGATCAACAACAACAGAAGCTGAAGATTATATATATATATATATATATATATATTTGGAGGACACCAACAGAGGGAACATTTTTTTTAAAGATTCCATTTGATTTAAGTAGAGTTTTAATCTCTTGAATGCAAGAATGCTTTGCAATGCATTGGAGGTCTCAATAGCATTCAAGGGATTAAAAACCCCATTTAAATCATTGAGATTTTTAGTTCACCCCTATTGTGCTGTTGCACATAATTCCTTTTCTTTTTACCATACGACCCTGAGTAAGTCAGAATACCTAAATATAAAATGACAATAGACAAAAGACGGTATTGCAATACTTGCATGTGCCAGAGGCCATAACTAACCTCTCAGAAAACCTTATGTTGGTAACAATCAACAGTCCACCCCACTGTGGATTATCTGTATGTTCTATGGGTGCACTTCTAACTGACCGTGAGAGTCCAAGTCCCCTCTGTGGAAAAGACGTCTTTGCTGGAATGCCATTGCTTTCCTCCATCAGTTTTTTGTATTGCCAACAGCACATGTGCAGTGTCCAGCCAATAAGCTGTTTGGATTCACACCAGTTATGTGTCCCTATGCGTTTCATGACCCTCATCGGTCACGTCATCAGAGGAATAAAAATTCCCCAAAGTTCCCCTCTAGCATTCATGGGAAGGGTAGGCCCCCATTTAATATAAAGGGAATATTTAACTGTCCCCTATGGCTGCGTTGGTTTTCCCCATAGTTATTCTTAGTAAATCAGTTTCACGGTCTATTGGGATGTCTACTATATAACAAAAAAATATATATACACATCCTTTTAGTCTATGAGTGAAAGTTTCTGTTTTCCAGAAAGGGAAGAGAAACAAAACCGAGGAATAAACTGGAACCAACACGTTTTCAGATGAGGAACTGCAAACAAGAAAAGAGAACTTGAAATCAACATAAAATCAGTGTGATAAACTGTCCAGTTCCTGTCATTGTATGGAAACTATGCACTCATAAGCTCCGTATAGTAAGGAAATTGAGATTTTATCACACTGGAGACCTTCTCTCCATTTTATCGCCTCTATATCATACCTTAGTGCATAACCACCCAGGAATACCATAATTCTGGAGCAAACCAGCTACACTATAGGTAACAAATAAAAACTCACCAAATTCCCATTTATTTAAATGTGGATTCTAATCTCTCGAATTCTAGGAAAGACCTCTTGAGCATTCAAGTTTCTAAAAGCCCTGTTTAAACCAATGGGAAATTGTCATTGTTCTATAGTGCTGTTGGTTTGCCACAGAACACCATTTAATACATCCGTCTCAGTAGGCTCTGTATATTAGTTCCAGTGTGATGACTGGGAAAACTGATTAAATCAATAGTAACATTTAATATGTAATGACATTGATATTGTAGGGTTTATGCCCCCTGAGTAAACCAAGGGTACTCCCACTTCTGAGAAGTGTTTTATTGAAGAGATATTGCAGCTCTAATCTGACATGTTTAGCTGTTGTATCTGAATGGTCTGAAATTGTACAGTTGTGCTGTTGCTACACCATCCTATCAACAGCTCTGGTCAGTTGACCATAAAACTCCATTGGATGTTGTAGCAACAGCACCACTGTACAATTTCTGGCTATTGATATACTGCACCTAAAAAAAAAATTAAAGTTTGAACTTTTAGTAAATCTTGGCTACAACCTTTGTTTTTATTCAGGAGAATAAACCCTAATAAATATATACAAGTTAAAAAGCCCGTATACTGACAGCCTGTCTGTGCTCCTGGCTCCGGGGCAGCAGCGGAGGCGCTGGGTGACAGTTCCTTCTGGAGTTCTCCGCTCCGGATCAGCCCATTCTGTGAGTCCCTACTGCTCATGTGCGGTTACGCACACAGTGAGTGATGCATTCTAGTACTTTGTTATAGGAGATATATATTTTATACATATTAAGAGCTACGACCCCATTTAACCATTTGAGTGCCAAACAGGCAGTCTGCACCCCTCTGGCTCTCAAGGGGTTAAATGTGTTAACCCCTTAAGGATCAAAGAGGTATGCAATGCATTGCTTGCAGTTCATGGCACACCCCACTGGCCCTTAATGGGTTAAACCTTTGGATGCTAGAAATAGCTCCAAGATCTCTGTCTCCCAAGGTGTTAAAATGGACCCTGGTATCTGAACACAGATTGTATATGGGCTAAACCACCTTCTTACACTGGTGGCAAGGCTTGCATGCAGACATCTTGGCTTAGTGACGTCTGTGCCCCTGCGCTGTCCTCATTGCATGGTATCTTAAAGTATCGGAAGGGACTGACGGCGCAGGAACACAGATGGCTCTAAAGCAAGAAGCCTGGCCTTCGGCCTCGGAAAAAGGAGGATTACTTCAGAACTTGGTACTTGTGCCCGATAATAGCGCTGTTAAGAACCTAATCACCATATGCCTAATTATTGGGGGTGGGACTTAATATAGGGTTATCAGCTTTAATAACTTCTCAAGGGATTAAGGAAAAAAACGACATAAGTATAAAGTGAGGTATGCTGTGAATCGAAAGAAAGAAGATGGATGCTTTTGGGGGTAGAAATAGGGTAAATGTGCTGTGTTAGGGGGAAATGATGTCCTCTTCCCACTGTACAAGAGAACACACTGGTGGCTGCAATAGAAACCTTTCCAGATTGCATGCAGCTACAGGGACACCTGTTGCCCACAAATGGTTTAGACCAGGGTTTCTCCACTTGAGTCCTCTGGTTTTTCAAGATATCTCTGATTTTTCATTGGTGGGTAATCGGTAGCTGAGTCATTTTATCAAACTGCCTGTTCTTAAAGTGAAACTGTCACCTTGATTCAATATGGCATATCAGAAAATGTCATTACAAACTGCCTATGTGTTATGTTAGGCAAAAGACCAGCAAATGTACAGTTGAGCTATTCATAATGCGTTCTAATTGCAGTACCAGTGACATTTCATGTGCTAATTAAGATTTTCAGTGATGCTACGTATGCTATTGAAACCTTTTCAGTAATATTTAATATGCTAATTAATTTATTTGCTTCACCAGCATGCGTTCACTTTTCCCAGAAATAAGTGTGAATATTTTCTAAACTATATATCTGCTGGACTTTTAGTTACAATGACACATTGGCAGTTTTTTCAAATATATAAAATATTTTCAAGGTGATAGGTCCACTGTAAGTAGGATCTGTTGATGTGCCTTAAGTACTGGATCTGAGAATCGTTGGTTTAGACAATGCGGGAGAACAAAAACTCACTGCATCTTTATGGTAATATATACCGATAGAGTAAATGGCTCTAATATGTTAGTAAATGAAATTCTTTTGAGCTGCACTTTTATATTTTATTACACCTACACTGTTGAAAGTCATTGAAGACATGATTTGGGAACCTCTGGTTTTACATATAACCCTTTGAGTGCCAGAGAGGAATGCATTGTATAACCTTCTGGCACTCATAGTGTTAAGAGACCTAACACCACCTAATAATAAACTTCCCCACATACATTCCTATGGTCAGAAAATTCTAATGCCACCTATTCATTTTTTTCCTTGGTTATATAGATAACCTCTTCAGTCAGTACTGGATGTCCTGTTCATGGAGGCAGACATAACGGTTACTAGCAGGACCACAGCTCACTGTACCTTAACTCCTTAAAGGGATAGTAATCTATCTTTAAACGTTGCTTGCCACGTCTTCTATATGTTAAAAGTAACAGATTGCACTATGTCTAATACCTACTTGTTTGTAGTTCAAAAGTTATGAACCACTTCAAGGAGCAGATGCAGTCTGGTCAGGACGGTTGCAGCGAGGGACAAACTTCAGTAAACAAAGAGAAATCCTGCCCTCTTTCCTCAATGGGGGTAGGATTTCCCTTATACTTACTGAAGTTTGTCCCTCGCTGCTGCCATCTGGTCGCACGACCAGTTTTCAGATTTTGTGGGAGGCGGCCACAAAGGGGCAGGCTGGGGATCTTTATGGCTTCATAACTTTTGAACTACAAACAAGTAAGGTATTAGACATAGCACAATCTGTTACTTTTAATATACAGAAGACTCGGCGAGCAACTTTTAAAGAGACATTACTATCCCTTTAAGGGCTAGAGAGTTGTGTAATGCATTGTTTTCCAATTAAAGTGTTTGGTGAACTCTGGCTGTTTCAGTTTGAAAGTTCTGAGTGCAACTGTCCTGCCTAGTTCCATGGACATGACATCAAGAACAATATGAAGCTGTGATCTCTTGATCAAAGGCAAAAGGGCAACATTTATAGGGGGCACTAGTAGTTTCTGAAAATAGTAAGGTAAGTGGAGGTTAATACTGAGTAGTTATGTTACAGAACATTTTACTTATAACTAGTATTCAGATGTAGGTGGAAGAAAGGTGACTCAATTCCAAAACCTCAGTTTCTTTGTGGCACCAGCCTTAAATGCTAGCCTTCACTATGACAGGAAACAGTCTGATTATGTATATGTCATTTCCTTGAAACACTGCTGCTGTTATAGGAACAAATCTGATATGCTATTTCAGTTTCCTGTGTTATTAAATTACTACTTTAATTATGGATTAAAAAATATACTCTAGAAGAACCTTCCAAGATGAGTGAACATTTGTTGAACAGTTCATATGTTATAAGTATTAGAAAATCTGCATTCAGCTCCTTCAAGGGATAGTAATACTTCGTTTTATCTTTATTTTATTTTGTAGGCATTGAAAAAACATGAAGAACGATATAAGTCTTATCTCTCAAACCTTTAAGAGATATTCACAAGCAAAGTTTCCCCTCCCGCCCCTTTTACCTAGTGTAAGCCACCTCTTCTCAGATGTGGAATCCAGTCCATAGACCAGACAGATAACAGCAGGGGACAATCTTCTTCCTATGAGAACAATGAAAGCCCTGCCCCCCTTGACAAGTTTTTCAGGTTTTTCCCTTATCTTAATTGAAGATTGTCCCTCTCTGCAGTCTACCTGGGCACCTCCCTTCTGATCTGGCTGAGCAGTGTTACATCAGTAAAAGGGACAGGAGGGGGATACTTTGTTATTGAATTACTCTTGAACTATAACTCTGACAGAATTTAAATAACACTCTCCAAAGTCCAAATACTATGATGATTAATTAGAGCTGCTTTTATTATGAAACATTACTATCCCTTTAAGGACTAGTTTGGTATGGAACACACTGCTTTAAATATAAAGCCAAAACCACTTATATTAAAGCTTACATTTTCGTTCTCATTTTAGCATACAAATTATTGGAAATTAAGGGTTATAGTTCATAATACTTTTAAATACCGATCCTCTCCCACTTGCTTTCTTGTTGGCATGAAATTAAAAAAGGGTCATGGAGTTAGTTTGAGGAACCTAGTATATAATGAGAATTTAACTCCTTTTATACATCATAAATATCATATAAATATCTTGTTCTTGTCCCCATCACTGTTACAGGGTGGCCGTTATAGAGGTTCTATAAAGGATTACCCAGACTTTGATGCCAACCAGGATGCTGAAACCCTGTACAAGGCCATGAAGGGATTTGGTAAGTAAAATCTGTCCTATATTAAATTGTGTGTGTGTGTGTGTGTGTGTAAATATAATATAATATAGTGTGTGTGTGTATATATATATATAATATAATATAATATGTGTGTATGTGTTATATGTATACTAGGATAAAGGATTTGGTGTTGCCTGTAATACAGACGCACATACAGATACATGCAGATCCATGAGAAGAGGGGCTCATGAGAGAGACCTAGTTAAAAACACACACACACACACACATGTGAAGAGGGTGTCATGAGACACACACATGCATAGATATCGAAAGAAACAAAAATCAAATAGTCCTGACTTCACCACTGAGGTGTATGTAACTTGATGATAAAGGCAAAGTCGGCATGGACAAATGCTGGATATAATGGGGAAGGTAGAGGAAAATTGTGGCTCTCCAATAACTGTACTACAATGTCCATCATGTCGGTGGCTGAGGATGAGAACTGTAGTCCAAAAATGAGAGTGCCACCAGTTACCCATCTGTTACTCTGGCTGCTGGACTACAACAACCATAATGTGGGCAGTTGAGGATGATGGGAACTGTAACCTAACAACCGGGGAGCCAACAGTTGCCCATCTGTGCTACAATGATTTTCACTCTTTATTATGTTTCTTTCGGATCAGTAAGTATCTCTCCTCCCAGGCCTTACATGTAGAAGCTTCCATATTTAGGAATATGTTGTGTCTGGAAACCGCTGAGTGAGAAGTGAAGAGAGCGCATAGCAACCAGCAAGTGGAAAGGGACAGGAGGAGACAGATATGAACTGTTGCTGAAAGAGCAGTAGGGATACAGATGTTCACAGGTTCAGTTTAGCTTAACCCTTTGAGTACACACAGAGCAGTTTGTCTCAGACTACACAGAGCATTGTCTCCGTGCAGTGTGAATCAAGGTTCTATGTCCGTGGCAAAAGGGGAAGGTAGGAGGGAGAAACAGGCCAAAACAGGGAAGAGGGCAAATGTTTGGGGGAGGAAAGAGGACAAAACATGGACAGCAGAGAAGGTGAACATGGTGGAATGGAGAGCGGAGAGGGAAAAAGTCATAAAGGGAGGCAGTGCGAAGAGGGGAGATGGCAATCCTGATGGCAGACACAGGAGAAAGCAGTGTGAATCCAAGTGCGCCCAAAAAGAGGAGAAGAGGACAATGGGAAGGAAGATGGACAAAGGATAATGTGAGACAGGAGAATGTCGTGATTGGGACGGGGGAGAGAATGTAGACAGAAGTCTATGAATAGTAGAGACGCTATGTATGGAAGTCGGACAGCGGAAGGCAAAAGGGAATTTGCATCGATGTGGATGCGATGGTGTGTGTGAGTCTGTATGGTGAGGGCGAGTGTAGAGCGATGAGATGTGTATTGTGCTGGAGGCTGAAGTTGTGTAGATGGCGAATGGAAGGGAGGTTGTAGAAGGAGGTGTGTACTGTGATGGAGGGTGAAGTCCTTGCCGAGGCTTTTCCCAAGAGTGGGCAGGGGGCTATGACACTAAGTGATGATGAAGCTGTTTCTATCACATTCTATGTAGAACTGTTCCCAGCAACTCACCTCTCCCATAGAATGCAATAGAGAAGCATAGTGGGCATATTGGGAAATATACAGTGGGTGGTGGAAGTTTTGTCTATTGTTTGTATGCCAGAGGGTGCCTATTGATTGCTTCAAAATGTGTTGACATTCCTCTGCCTCCGAGTCAAGGGTATTGACTTTGAGATTGAAGAGCTTTGAGGTTACTGACTCTGGCATACCTACTGGGCTTGTGGAACTGCAGGTGCATTGGAGCCGGACTTCCTGGCCATTTCCATCGTCCTCTACTAGTTCTTTGGTCTCAGTAATGCTCTCACATGCCACTGACCACCCATAATAAATCCTTTCCTTGGAACAGAGCAGGTGAAGTTACTTTGCATCATGTATGCTGGATTCTTGTCTCTGATACACAGCAAGGTCATGTCATGGTGGCAGAGCATTTACCTTACACACAGTCCAACACAATCACAATATTGAATGCTTAACCATTTGAGGATACCCCTCTGGCACTCAGAGGGTTTAAAAAAGTAGCCTGGTTTCAGAAAGGGTGGTTAAAAAAAAAAAAAAAGTTCTTTAATCTCCATGGAATTAAGTGTTTCAAGGAGAATTGTCCTCACATATCCTGCCTGTGCCTATTGTGTACTTTTTCATATTAAATGAACTTGAATCAAAGTGTCAGGTCCAGTATGATTCTGCTTTAATGGTTACAGAAGCCATAACACTTTTGGGGAACCTCTAATTTAGAGAAATGTCAAACTGTTTCTTCACATACTTCAAATCCGCATAAAATGTTCATCATAAGAATGAGATAAATGTTCATCATAAGACTGCGATAACATCCCTTTCTTGCACTGCATCTTACATTGCTGTCAGAGCTGATCTTTATCTTATCCTTTAAGCTTCTGTTGATGATTATGCAAATTATGACCGTCCTGGCAAACACATTATACTTGTCTTCTGTGTTGAGTAACAGAACAATTGAGAAAAAAATATTTGGATTGAGTGTGAACATTATTTAATAATTTCAATGTCACTTACCTTTAAAAAAAAAAAAAAAAAAAAAAAAAAAAAAACTTTCCTTTTTTACTTTAACACTGGTGTTTTTATGAAGTGAATTTGTAAACAAATAACTCATACTTTTTAACGCTTTCTGAATTGTTATGTCAAGCATGTGTTTTTTCTATTAAAAAAAAAATTGCTTAAAGTGATAATGTTTCACAAAAACAGCATCTCCAATTAATCTTCATAGCAACTGAGCCATAGAGAGTGTTATTTCAATACTGTCAGAGTTCTAGTTCAAGAGTAATTGAACGATAAAGTTTCCCCCTCCCGCCCCTTTTACCTAGTGTAACACTGCTCACCTCAGATGTGGAATCCAGTCCATAGACCAGACAGGTCACATCAAGGGTCAATATTCTACTGTAAGAACAATGAAAACCCTGCCCCCTTTATAGGTTCTTAAGCTTTTTCCCTTATCTTAATTGAAGCTTGTCCCTCTCTGCAGTCTACCTGGACAGTCTTGTTGCTCTGCAGTGAGCAGTGTTACATCAGTAAAATGGGCGGGAGGAGGATACTTTATCTTTCAATTACTCTTGAACTACAACTCTGACAGAATTGAAATAACACTCTCCAAGGCCCAAATACTATGAAGATTAATTAGAGCTGTTTTTATTATGAAACATTACTATCCCTTTAATATCCATGGGAATATATATGTGCTTGAAATATACCTTATGCTATTAAGACATAAATTATTGAAGTAGCCTGATAATGCAATTTTCCATCAGGCTGACCTTTGCATGCTTTCTAATATAGAAGACAAACCCATTCTGCGCAAACTAAAGTCAATAGAAGCTAAAGTGAGTGCTTATGTGCATGGTGTTTCCCAGAATCTGTCAAATATTTTCAAATTGCACTCATATACTTATTGACTGGACTGTAATAAGGAATAATATAGATTTAAATTATATATAAAACTGTTTCCGGGTTACTGTAACATAGTAACATAGTAGATAAGGCTGAAAAAAGACATGCGTCCATCAAGTCCAGCCCATGCCAATAACACCCCTGTTGATCCAGAGGAAGGCAACAAAAAAGCCCTCTGGAGCAATTTCCAATGTAGGTGTGTGTGTGTGAGTGTGTCAAATAGTTCCCCGGCTCAATATCCTATTTGCTTTGAAGCCATCTGTCATAACTGTCAATATTGTTCTGTGCTAGATAGGCATCCATTGCTTTTTTGAATGCAGTTACATTATCTGCAAGCACAGCATCCCGAGGCAAAGAATTCCATAGCCTTACCGCCCTTACTGTAAAGAATCCCTGCCTGTGTTTTAGTCGAAAGCGCCTTTCCTCAAGTCTTAATGGATGACCTCTTGTTCTTAGCTCAGCTCTTTGCATAAATAATTCATTGGATAGTTCTTTGTATTGGCCTTGAATGTATTTGTAAATGGTAATCATATCACCCCTTAGACGTCTCTTTTCTAATGTAAACAAACCCAGTTTGGCTAGTCTCTCTTCGTAACTCAGATCCTCCAATCCCTTTATCAGTTTTGTTGCACGCCTCTGCACCTTTTCCAGTTCAGTAATGTCTTTTTTTAGAACAGGCGCCCAAAATTGTACTCCATATTCTAGATGAGGCCTAACCAAGGATTTATACAGAGGTAGGATAATATTAGCATCCCTTGCTTCTACACCTCTTTTTATGCAGGCTAGTACTCTATTTGCTCTTGCAGCAGCTGAGTGACTCTGCACACTGCTGTGAAGACTATTGTCTATCAGTACACCTAAATCTTTCTCTAATGAGGATTTCCCAAGTTGTTTCCCATTTAGAGTATATGTAGCAAGTTTGTTTCTACAACCCAAATGCATAACCTTACATTTATCTACATTAAATGACATCTGCCACTTTTCTGCCCATTCACTTAGTTTATCTAAATCCTTCTGTAGGGAAAAAACATCGAGCTCTGTATGTATTTCCTTACATAGCTTAGTGTCATCAGCAAAGATTGAGATGCTACTTTCAATTCCCACTTCTAGATCATTAATAAACAAATTAAAAAGCATTGGGCCCAGGACTGAACCCTGCGGTACCCCACTTATAACCCTAGACCAATTTGAAAAAGTTCCATTTACAACAACTCTCTGCCATCTATCATTTAACCAGTTCTCAATCCATGTACAGATACCACCACCCAAACCAAAGCCTTTTAATTTATGCAGTAACCTGTTGTGAGGCACTGTGTCAAAGGCTTTTGCAAAATCCAAGTATACTACATCAACAGCAATTCCCCTGTCCAAATTACTACTCACTCTTTCATAAAATGCAAGTAAATTAGTCTGACATGATCTGTTCTTCATGAAACCATGCTGATTCCTACTAATGATATTGTTTGTCTTCACATAGTTCTGAATACTATCAGTTAATAACCCTTCTAGTATCTTACCCACTATGGAAGTCAAGCTCACAGGTCTATAATTTCCTGGTTTGGATCTTGCTCCCTTTTTAAACAATGGAACTACATCAGCTTTCCTCCAATCACAGGGCACTATGCCTGATGAAAGCGAATCAATAAATATTAAGTATAATGGTTTTGCTATTACTGAACTAAGTTCCTTAAGTACCCTTGGGTGTATACCGTCCGGTCCAGGCGCTTTATTCACTATAACCCTTTCCAGTCTCTTTTGGACCTTGTCCTCAGTAAGCCATGTAGATGTTGGAGGAAATTCCATGGTTTTGTCTGTTTGCCCATCGCTTGTCATTTCTGCTTCCTTTGTATATACTGAAGCAAAGAACGTATTTAGGGTCTCAGCCTCCCAGGGATGGTATAGGGATGGCGCGTGCTTGTACCCAGTGAATCGTCACAGTGCAGTGATTTTGCCAGAAATGGACACTCCTGGCAAAATCACTACAGCGGGATTCACAGGGGTGGCGATTTTCACAGGGGAGGCCAGGGAAGCCCCCTGGCCACTCTTATGAAAATCTCTGCAGCAAGACTCACTGCCATCGATGTCAAACAATGGTTCCCCAATGTGCACAGAGCACCAAATCCAACAGGCAATGCTGAGCAGCATTCACTAATATAATAGACTTCTCAGACACATCCCAGTCTGCCAAAAAAGACATGAGGGTTGCATCTCACTGGCCACTAGTTGAATGGTTTGTGCAGAGTTACTGTTTTGGCAAGGTTGGCATTTCACATGTAATCTGAACTAGTCTGTAACGCAAACCATTTATTTTTCAATATATTATCTCATTTTACTATGTCTGTTCCTGGTGTGCAGGTCTGAAAAGGTTGATCAGTCATCTGGGAAGGGGGTCTGAAAACTTGGGTAGAAGGGGGGGCTAGACAAAACCAGTAAGTCTGTGGCTCAAGCCACAAGCTTCTGTTGTTGAATTAGTAATATGCATAGGCTACTAGTGTCGAGAGAGAAAATACTTCCCTAGAAAATCAGCCAGAGAGCACTGAGGGTCACTCTTCTGACACCCCATTCCACTCGTCAACTGATATGCTGAAGCTCACATCACAGCCCAAGACTGCTCAGTAGGCCTTCTCCCAAAGGAAACCTGTCAAGAAAGCAACGCTAATAATAAAGGTGCCCTTAAAACGGAACTATCGCCCTATATTAAGTCCCCCCCCCCCCAATAATTAGGCATATGGCGATTAGGTTCTTCACTGTGCCATTATCTGGCACAAGTACCGAATTCTGAAGTAATCCTCCTTTTTCTGAGACTGAAGGCCGTCTGCATACCTGTGCCATCAGACTCTTCCGGTACCTTAAGGTACCATGCAATGCCTCTTTAGAGGAGACAAGGACAGACAGTGCAGGCGCACAGATGTCTCTAAGCCAAGATGTCTGCATGCAAGCCTGACCGCTGGTTTCAGAAGAAAGATTACTACAGAACTTGGTACTTGAGCCCAATAATAGCATTGTTAAGAACCTATTTGCCAAATGCCTAATTAATGGGAGGGGGACTTATTATAGGGTGATAGTTCCGCTTTAAATAATACAGATTATTTTAAAGTTCTGGTTTTAGATTACTCTGGCAAATACATATTATGTATTTAAAATGTTATTAGTGCAGTATTATAATTTGACATCTATTACTTTTCAATATTACAACACTAGATTTCGTCTTATTTAAAAATTCAAAACTGAAAACTGTGTATGTTTTTCAGGACCAATTAAGTTTTTTTTGTTTAAATATATCTGGGCAGGACTCAAGAAGTCCAGGTCAACCCGTTAACCCTTTGAGTGCCAGGGTGGTATACAACACATTGCTAACCTCTCTGGCACTCAAAGGGTTAAGTACCAGAGGAGTGTGCAGCTTATTACAATGCTTTGCGCACCTTTCTGGTCCTTTAAAGGGTTAATAAAAAAAAAAAAAGCACAATCGTGAAAGTGTTTTTTATTGAGATGGATGAACTGCAATACATTGGAGATGTCGTGGTTGAAGACAACAGCTGTAGGCAGTAAAGAATTGGTAACGTTATGTCTCAGGTTAAACGTATTCTTGTTGCACATTATCGTCTCCATCAGTAAAACAAAGAGGGCCTTGTACGGTTTCACATTCTGTCATGATTTATGCAAACTCCTTTTAAAACCAGACTGTTATTTTTAGGTCACAGCTTTAAGCGTTTAATTTTTAAAACAGTGGCTCTTTATTACACTGCGTTGCATTGCGGACCCCTCTTGCACTGAAAGGGTTAAGAACTAAAAAAAAAAAATGATTAAATGATTAAAAAAAAAAAAATGAAGAATAAAAATGTAATTAATTTAACCCCTTAGATGCTGATGGGCAGGTCTCTATTTAACAATGATATAATAAATATATTCTATAGAATTGTTAGGCCAGCTCCTGAGGTGCCAAGACAAGTTCTAATCAATTGTTTCATACTAGTTGAAGAGCCCATGTACACGGGCCACAGTGATACCCAGCAACTGCCACGGTGCAGTCATGCACAGTAGAGACTACCCGCGCCACGGCTGATATGGAGCTGGGCGCTCCGAATTCAGACCATAGTCCTCTCTGTACACCCTACGGTCTGAATTCGGAGCCCTGCTCCATTATCAGCAGCGGCGTGGGTAGTCTGTTGTGTGCATGACTGCAGTGCACTCAGCCATCTATACTGTGCATGACTGCTTCTGACAAACACACACTTGGAGAATTATTATATAGGCATACCTGGGAACTTGACAGGCAACGCTACCCGGAGGGTAACCCTGCCAGCACCAATCAGGGAAATTACATGAATCGCATCATAAAAGGGGCTGGGCTTAGCCGCGAGGGGGGGGACAAAAAAAAAAAAAAAAAGGGCTGAATGTATGTTGAAGATTGTAAGAGGGCGGGGAGAGGGGAGGAACCGGGGCGGGATGGAGAACAAGTGGGCAGAGTTTCTACTGAAACTCTACCCACCTGGAGACTGAGAGACTGCCCCGGAGACCCGGTAATGCACTGTGAAATCCGGAGTCTCCGGGGCAAAACTGGAGAGTTCCCAGGTATGTATGTAGGATTTTGTATGTATCTGAGGGAAAACTAGGGTATTTTGTATATATATCATGCAAAAATCAAAGGAAAACCAATAATAAAAAATTAAAGGAGAAAAGTACAAATCTAATACAGTTGTGCAGAATTATATTCCCTACATGTTTACTGAACTGTTAATAACAAAATAATTATCCCAGAAACCATGAATTGTGTTAGGAAGGTGAATGAACTCCTAATCAGAAGCTTTGAGACAACAGCTGGCTCTGTAAAAAAAAAAAAAAAAAAAAAAAAAAAAAAAATTAGTAACTGGTCTAAGGTTAAACATACCCTGATTATACACAATCCTATCCAAGGATAAAACAAAGAGGGCCTTGTACTGTTACTTACTCAGCCATGCTTTATGCAAAGTCCCTTAAAAACCAGCCCATTATTTATAGCTCACAGCTCCGAGCATTTCATTTCTACAACTTAACCCCAAAAATTTCAGATCTAATTGTTTAATTCATAATATAGAGCAGCACTTCTATCATGCACACTGAAATTAATAGTTTTTTCCTTTAATATAAAATGAGGAATAAGTACATTTATACAGTATTTTTTTTTTAAATAAAAGGATATAAAACAATGTTATTGAAATAACAAAGACCCCCCCCCCCAGGTACATGTATGAACTCACTGAGGCAAATAAACTGGATTCATTACACCATAAGTGAGTAATCAACATACCTGGGAACCTACAGATTTGCCCCTGAGAGTGCATTACCAGGTCTCTGGGGAAGAGGCTGATTGTCCGGATGTGGGGAGTTTTCTTTAAATCTCTGCCCGCTTCTGTTCCTTCCCATCTAGTTCCTCCCACTTTTCCCCACCCAGTTCCTCCCACTTCCAGCTCACTTGTGTGATACCCCACCCCCTTTTTGCTGCAATCTGTGACAGTTATACTCCCCAGCTGTATCAAATGGGAACTCCACAAATGAAAGTCACCAGGTATGGTAACTTTCCAAACTCCCAGCAGATTTAAACTTTTTATGGAAAAGGACACATCTGAATAATATACATTGCAAAGATAACATAACATGCTAGTAAGTCTCAATGCATTGACAATCAAGAGAAGAGATGGTCCATTATCATACGTGGGAACTTTCAGGGTTTGACCCTGAGACTCAGGGTGAAGGGCCAAAATCTCAGGGTGAGGAGAGTCCAGGGTTATCTAGCACATGATCAGCACCATGTAACTGCTTCTATTGTAGAAATAGCACCAATTTAAAGACAAGACAGAGAAGTCCTGGTTGTCTTATGTATGATTAGGCAGTAATGTCTTTAAAGTGGATCTATCACATATAGATATCTAATGCTCATTAGATAGAGCATTTAGCGAAAAAGTTTAAGATGTTAGTAATTTTTGAAAAAAAAAACGTTATCTACGCAAAAATTCAAGTTTAAAACGTGCCCAGCAGCGTACTTCCTGTTTGCAGCACTGCCTCTGCTCCCGTTCCACTACCCAGCATCCTCTAATGATGGAGGCTTTCTTTCTCTAAGCTGGAGCGATCTCATTGGCAGAGATCGCTATCTAGCCAATGAGTTCGCTCCAGCTTAGAAACAGACATCCTCCGTCTTGGGAGGATGCTGGGTAGTGGGATGAGAGCAGCCTCTGTGCGGCAAGCAGCTTGCCGCAGCAGCAAGCGGAAGTAGGCTGCTGGGCACCTTTTAAACTTTAATTTTTGCGTAGATAAAGGTTTTTTTTCAAAAATGACTAACATACTTTTTCTTTAAATGCTCTGTCTAATAAGCATTAGATATTTATATGTGATAGATCCACTTTAAAGGGATAGTAATACTTCAAAATTACTAATCCCAATTTTGTAGCCCTTAAAAAAAGAACAAAAATGTGTCCATAGAGCTCTGACGTCAGGCAGGGGAGAACTTTGTAAGCAGTTATCTCTCAAACCATGAGGGGTTGCGAGATACCACTGGGCACATTTTTGTTCTCTTTTTAAGGGTTTTAAAATAGGGATTAGTAATTTTGAAGTATTACTATTAGTGATGAGCGAGCACCCCAATGCTCGGGTGTTCGGGTGCTCTGACCAAGCACCCCCTGAGGCTCGAGTGCTCGGCTGAGCACCCGAGCCCCATTGAAGTCAATGGGAGGACTCGAGCATTACACCAGGCACCCCCTGCTCTGATGAGGGGAGGGTGCCTGGTCCATAGGAAAAGGGCAGAAAAAGATGGAAACACTACAGAAATGGTTCAGGGACAGCATAGGGAGGATGTCTGGATGCATCTTGGACTCCAACGTCGCTGCTGGGAACGATGTTTCGCCCGTGGTACGCCATTTTTACAGACTGACCGTAAAACACACAAAAAGGAAAATAAAAACGACTTTAGGCGAAAAATTGTTACCAAACAATATTTGCTGTATATTTACTTGTATATCATCTGCAAATTCTCCCAAAAATTTCCTTGATTTTCGGAAGTGAGGCCATGATTAAGAGGGAAACGTGCGCAGAGGCAAATTCTCCCAAAAATTTCCTTGATTTTCTGAACTGAGGCCATGATTAAGAGGGAAACGTGCGCAGAGGCAAATTCTCCCAAAAATTTCCTTGATTTTCAGAACTGAGGCCATGATTAAGAGGGAAACGTGCGCAGAGGCAAATTCTCCCAAAAATTTCCTTGATTTTCAGAACTGAGGCCATGATTAAGAGGGAAACGTGCACAGAGGCAAATTCTCCCAAAAATTTCCTTGATTTTCAGAACTGAGGCCATGATTAAGAGGGAAACGTGCACAGAGGCAAATTCTCCCAAAAATTTCCTTGATTTTATTGAACTGAGGCCATGATTAAGAGGGAAACGTGCGCTGAGCTGACCATCTAAAACATTATGGGTGAGGGTCTGCTGCAGAGCTGACCATCCTAAACATTATATGCGAAGGCCCGCTAGTGAGCTGACGCTATAAAACATTATATGAGAGGGCCCGCTAGAGAGCTGACCCAATAAAACATTTTATGAGAAGGCCCACTGGTGAGCTGACCTATATAAAAATTGGCAAACAGGGCCCGCTGGTGAGCTGGCCCTATATAAAAATTATATCACAGGGCCCGCTGGTGAGCTGGCCCTATATAAAAATTATATCCCAGGGCATATGGAAGAGGAGGAGGAGGATGAGAAGATTAAGAGTCAACCATATACCCGTTTTTTGGGTGGAAGGGGTGAATGGGAATACAGAGTATTCCCATCATTGTAAATAACATATATAAAGTGAGTTTATGTTCCCCCGGGGCTTTCCTCCAGTGGAGTGGAGAAGTCAGGGGAAATCCAGGCCTTGTTCATTTTTATAAGTGTCAACCTATCAGCATTGTCGGTGGAAAGGCGGATACGCTTATCTGTTATGATGCCACCAGCAGCACTAAATACCCGCTCAGACAGAACGCTGGCGGCAGGGCAGGCCAGCACCTCCAAGGCGTAGAGTGCCAGTTCATACCACGTGTCCAGCTTGGACACCCAGTAGTTGTAAGGCACAGAGGGATCATTGAGGACGCTGACACGGTCTGCTACGTACTCCTTCACCATCTTCCAAAACTTTTCCCTCCTTGTGACACTAGGCTGCGCATCAGGGTGAGGGTGCTGGCGGGGTGTCATGAAGGTGTCCCACGCCTTGGAGAGTGTTGCCCTGCCTTTGTCGGAACTGCTGTGTGCTCCCCTTTTCTCCCCTTCTCGGTTGGCCAAGGTAGCACGTACTCTGCCGCCAGCGTTGTCAGATGGAAAATTTTGGAGCAATTTTTCAACAAGAACCTTCTGGTATTGCACCATTTTGCTTGTCCTCTCCACCGGAGGAATGAGAGATGAGAAATTCTCTTTGTAGCGGGGGTCCAGAAGGGTGAACACCCAGTAATCCGTGTTGTTTAAAATGCGTATAACGCGTGGGTCACGGGAAAGGCAGCCTAACATAAAGTCAGCCATGTGTGCCAGAGTACCAACAGTCAAGATTTCGCTGTCCTCACCAGGAGGATGACTCTCAATCTCCTCATCCTCTTCCTCCTCTTCTGCCCACCCACGCTGAAGAGATGGAACTAAAGTTCCATGGCTACCCTCTGTAGCGGAGGCAACCGTGTCTTCCTCCTCCTCCTCCTCCTCCTCCAATTGTCGCTGAGAAGACGAAGTGAGGGTGCTCTGGCTATCACCTTGTGTAAGCTCTTCCTCCCCCATTTCCACCTCTTCCACATGCAAAGCGTCGGTTTTAATTGTGAGCAGCGAGCGTTTCAGTAGACACAGAAGTGGGATGGTTACACTGATAATAGCGTTATCGCCGCTCACCATCTGTGTCGATTCCTCAAAATTGCGTAAAACCTCGCAGAGGTCTGACATCCATTCCCACTCCTCACTTCTGATTACAGGAAGTTGAACGGAGAGGCGACGACCGTGTAACAGCTGGTACTCCACTACTGCCCTCTGCTGCTCACAAAGCCGGGCCAACATGTGGAAGGTGGAGTTCCAGCGCGTGCTCACGTCACACAGCAGCCGGTGAGCTGGCAATTGTAAGCGCTGCTGCAGCTTCAACAGGCCGGCCGAAGCTGTAGATGACTTACGGAAATGTGCACACACGCGGCGCACCTTGGTCAAGAGATCATGCACATTGGGGTAGGTTTTTAGAAATCGCTGCACCACTAAATTAAATACATGCGCTAGGCATGGTACATGTGTGAGCTTGCCGAGCTCCAAAGCCGCCACCAAGTTACGCCCATTATCACACACAACCATGCCTGGTTGCAGGTTGAGTGGCGAGAGCCACTGCTCGGTCTGGTGACTAATCCCCTGCAACAGCTCTGAGGCCGTGTGCTGTTTGTCCCCAAGGCAGATCAGCTTCAGCACGGCCTGTTGACGCTTCCCCACTGCAGTGCTACACTGCTTCCAGCTACTGGCTGATGGGGGAGTGGCGCTGCGTGTAGAGAATTCGGAGGTGGAAACGGAGGAGGAGGAGCCAATAACGTAGGTGCTGGTGGAAACCCTGATGGAGGTAGGGCCCGCAATCCTCAGCGTGGGTAGCACCCGTGCCATCCCAGGGTCCGAGTCGCTCCCAGCCTCCACGACATTCACCCAGTGTGCCGTCAGGGAAATGTAGCGTCCCTGGCCACAAGCACTTGTCCATGTGTCAGTCGTTAAGTGGACCTTCCCAGTAACTGCGTTGGTCAGGGCACGGGTGATGTTACGGGACACATGGTGGTGTAATGCGGGGATGGCACACCGGGAAAAGTAGTGGCGGCTGGGGACCGCGTACCGAGGGACAGCTGCTGCCATCAGGCTGCGGAAGGACTCAGTGTCCACAAGCCTAAATGGCAGCATTTCGATGGCCAGTAATTTTGAAAGGTGTGAGGTTAGTGCTATGGCCTGTGGGTGGGTGGCTGGGTACTTTCTCTTGCACTCAAATGCCTGGGGTAACGACATTTGGACGCTGTGCTGGGACAGGGAAGTGGATGTGGTCGCTGATGGTGCTTCAGATGGTACAGGTGCAGGGCGGGAGGTATGCGGGCCTGCGCCTTCGACAGGCGATTGGCCGGCACCGAAAACAGGGGAAGAGGAGGCAGTGGTGTGGCCTGCAGACACAGATGGGCGATCCAGGCGTTCCTCCCACTTACTACGGTGCTTGGATGCCATGTGTCGGATCATGCTGATGGTGGTGAGGTTTCTAGTGTTCATGCCTCGGCTCATTCTGGTGTGGCACAGGTTGCAAACTACAATTCTTTTGTCGTCCGCACTTTCCTTAAAAAAACGCCATACCGCGGAACACCTACCCTTTGGCAAGGTAGATTTACGCAAGGGGGTGCTCCGTGGAACATTTGCGGGCCGGTTTGGTGCGGTCCGCCTTCTTTCTGTAGCCACACCACTGCCTCTTCCAGCCTGTTGCGGTGCTGCAGATGGCTCACCCTCAGGACTGCTGACATCGCTCGGCTCTACACCTTCCCAGGTGGGGTCAGTCACCTCATCGTCCACCAAGTCCTCCTCCACTTCCTCACTCTGATCATCCTCCTCAAGTCTTGATCCCACCACATACTCAGTCATTGACAACTGTATAACATTCTCCTCAACAAGGTCTTGAGACGGAAATAGTGGTTGATTTAATGGCAACTGTGTCTCATCATCATCATCATCATCCACTACTTCCTTTGACCTTAAATGCCGTTCACATCTGTCATCTTCTTGTGATTGGGTAGCCTCTAGAGGTTGTGAATCAGGGCACAAGATGTCATGTTCCTCTGCAAGCGTGCTTGGAGAGAGGGTCAAATGAAGGATTGGTGATGAGACGAGCTCCTCACTATATCCCAGTGTGGGATCACTTCTTTGACCAGACCGTGTATGGTGGGAGGAAGGATGATCAGAGTGAGGATTATGTTGACCAGACTCTTGGCTACTGAGAGTGGACTTGGTGGAAGACAGGGTGGTGCTTAACCGACTGGAAGCAGTATCAGCTGTCATCCAACCGACCACCTGTTCACAGTGGTCGGACCTCGAGAGTGATGTCCTGCGACGCCCTGTAAAATTACACATGAAGCTAGGTATGGTGGATGTCTTTCTTTCTTGTGCTCTGGCACCAGGCACAGTTTCTCCGCGTCCTGACCCGCGCCCTGAACTTTCAGGATCACGTCCACTTCCCCGTCCCTTTTTACCCGCCTTCTTCATCTTACACAGAATATGTGACTTTAATATTTGAGTTTGAAAACTTAACACTATTTCTTCCTATTCTGCAACTGTGCAGAGTACACAGAATAGGCTGCTAAACGGCGGTGATACACACTGAATGGAATATGTGACTTTGATATTTGAGTTTGAAAACTTAACAGTATTTCTTCCTATTCTGCAACTCTGCAGAGTACACAGAATAGGCTGCTAAACGGCGGTGAAACACACTGAATGGAATATGTGACTTTGATATTTGAGTTTGAAAACTTAACACTATTTCTTACTATTCTGCAACTCTGCAGAGTACACAGAATAGGCTGCTAAACGGCGGTGAAACACACTGAATGGAATATGTGACTTTGATATTTGAGTTAGAAGACTTAACAGTATTTCTTCCTATTCTGCAACTCTGCACAGTACACAGAATGTGCTGCTAAACGGCGGCGAAGCACACTGAATGGAATATGTGACTTTGATATTTTAGTTTGAAGACTTAACAGTATTTCTTCCTATTCTGCAACTCTGCACAGTACACAGAATGTGCTGCTAAACTGCGGCGACGCACACTGAATGGAATATGTGACTTTGATATTTTAGTTTGAAGACTTAACAGAATGTGCTCTAATCTGCAACTTTGCACACTAAACAGAATGTGCTCTAATCTGCAACTGTGCACACTAAACAGAATGTGCTCTAATCTGCAACTTTTCACACTAAACAGAATATTTTTTTTTTTTTTTTTTCCCTCCACACAAAATAACCTGCTGCCCCCACACACAGTAGTCCTAAAAAGGACTTTTGGTTCTTTTTTTTCACAATTTTTGTTTTTTTCCTCCCTACACTGCCTTTCCCTTCCTATCCTCAGCTCTCCCTGGCTCAGACTGAGCCGAACTCGATGGTCAGGTGCTATACAGCACCCGACCACGGGTTCTGGCCAGCCAATCAGTGTAATGCCAGCAGCCAACATGGCTGCTGGCATTACACCGATGTCAGAGCCTCCCTGCACGTTTATTGGCTGCGCAGCAGCCGCAAAACGTGCGGGGAGGAGACCCGAACATGGCGGGCGAGCACATGCGGTACTCGTACGAGTACCGCCATGTGCCGAGCAGAGCGATGCTCGAGCCGATCCGAGCATCGGCCGAGCATGCTCGCTCAACACTAATTACTATCCCTTTAATTTGAAACATGTTAAAAGTTCATTGTGGACTGACTGTATCACCTCTGAATGCATGTATGGACATATTGCCGAGAATGTACTTTCTGAGGAACGTAAAGGGTTATAATTTCAATTATCTCCTGGTCAGCCCATTTTGAAAGTTCCCAGGTATGTCCATTATGTTGGAGTTCGTTAGCTCCAGAATTACTCCAGGGGATATAGAGATGAGAAAGCGGAGATTACTTCTTCATTGTTATAAACAATTCAATCTATTGAGCATATGATTGAAGATCTCTCAGGTTGAACAAATCAAGTGCATTAGCTCCATAGGTTAACATATGAACTGGAGAGTTTATAACACTGGAGTCATCTCCACTTTATCACACCTTCATACATCTCCCCTCAGTTCTTCTTAGTATATCCGCTTCACATGTTAAGAATTTTCAGAAACTCATGGCAATCTCTAGTCACAAAATGGCTTAGTGCACACTTCACTCTTATGTCCAAGCAAAAGTCTTTCAAAATGGCTGATTTGCAGTGTTTGTCTCTCCTCAAGAAACCTGCATCCAGTGAGTGGGAAATGTGGAATGTTCTTGATCTGTGACCACTGTAGACTATGAATATGAAGAATAAGTCAGTGTCTCTCATCCAGTTTGCTGCTGCACTGTAGTTTGCCATGGGCACCAGCTTAGGCTGGCATTTTCTTTCTGTGAAGACAAAATGTGAATGTTGAGTTTCAACTATTTCTGAACATTGTTATGTACAATATGCTTCTTTTTGGGCTAGGAATAGGTGTGTCAAAATGATGTAAATTATGTCTAAGTGGGTGGGGCTCAATCCAGGTGGGCAACATTTTCAGAGAAAGAAAGGTGGGGTTTCAGTTTAGAATGGGCAGAAAGTAGGTGGAAAATATGGAAAGAGGGCAAAATTACTCAAGACACACTCTGAACTCGGTGATGTGCAGGGCAGAGCCAGAGAGTTTTGTAGGTATGCCTAGCAAGTGTTATTGGTGCAATGTAAATTAGACTCCAGGGCCTTATACACAAAAGAAAAGTCATGTAGTTCTAGGGAAAACTAGCTGCAGCATTAACAGACAAAAAATGTTTTATTTAAATGGGGCTTTTAACCCCTCGAATGGTAGAAAGGTCGACAATGTATTGCTTTGCAATACATTGGAAACGTGTCTATTATTCAAAGGGTTAAAATGCCCATATAAATTACTGAGAATTTAGGGACATTGTATGTGTTGCCTGTGTGCAATTGGCTGGCTGACCATGAATTGCTTCCATTGTGTTTTGTGCGTAAAGTGGCGCAAATAAACCTCTTCCCCTTTTCTTTTTCTTTTTTTTTTTAAAGAGTCACTTAGGCAAGTAATAAAACAAAGTCTGCTTTGTCAAAAATAAATATGATATTAGAAAAGGAAGAATGTTTATCATTATGTATTGGCACACACAAGTGCAAACTTTAATAATATCTTTCTCTGTATTTCACCTTATAGGCTGTGATAAGGAAGCCATATTCGATCTCATCACCTCTCGGAGCAACCATCAGCGTAGTGAGATCATTCAGGCCTACAAATCCCTCTATGGGAAGGTAAATGTAGTCCTCAGCATTGCAAAAAAAAAAAATATTATACAGGGCTCAAAATTTCCACTCTCGTCCTCGCATTTGGCGAGTGGAAATTGAAGCCCCGCTGTCCCGCCCACCTTAGTGCCTGTCTTCCATGCCTGGCCTCAGTCCAATGACAACGGAGGCATCAGGCCACCAGGAGGAGAAGAGGATAGCACCATTAAAAAAAAAAAAAAAAAAAAAAAAAAAGGCACTCAAAGGGTTAAGGTACCCGCTGTGCTGCTCTGCAATATATCGAAAAGTAAAGGCATTCTTCAGAATGGCTTCTTACAATGTTTGTGTAAACCTTTTGAGTGCAAGGGTTAACACACAAATATCATAAGAAGCCAGACTAAATAATACCTTTACTTTACATTATATTGCTATACCTGGGAACTTTCAAGATGAGCTGACCCTGAGATCTTTGAAAAATTAACCCATAATGTAGATTATATGCGATATGTGCCTGCTTGCTGTAACACAGAGGTGCTCCGGTCCGTGTGCGAGGGACCTTTAACATGCTACAGTTTGGATAACTCACTGCCTGAACACAAACAAGACAAGCAGGACATGTCCCACTGTCTTTCTGGTACTAATGGAACCAGTTTAGAGGCTAAGGAAACATTTAATTGGGGAAATTCATATAGTAGGTGACACAGACCTCTCTCACCCTGAGAATTTGGCCCTTCACCCTGAGACCCTGAGATTTGGGTCAAAACCCTGAGTCTCAGGGTCAAACCCTGAGAGTTCCCAGGTATGTATATTGCACAGCAGCACAGCGTATACATTAACCCTTTGAGTGCTGACAGGTCTGTGCCCCGCGTCCACAGAATTAGGCAGCCGCTTATGGTGCACCGGCCCAGGGGGCACAATGTCTGGGCTCCAGGTAACTGGTAGGAGGGGAGCACACAACACAGTGCTCCCCCTCCTGCCAATCACTTCTTGTAGCATGGCCACGCAGACCGCGGGTTGAGGATCTTCTGTATCCTCTACCCAGTCTGACAAGAAGTGCTCACTAGGAGCAATGAACAGCTTCCTGTCAGACTGGGTACAGGATACAGAAGATCTTCTACCGTGGTTCGCTCAGCCACACTACAAGGAGGGAGGTGAGCAGGAGTACAAGGGGGGAAGAGACACATGAAAGGGCCTGGGGAAGGGGACAATGACAATCACAGAGGAACTGGGGAAGGGGACACAGACACTCAAGGGGGCTCTGGAAGGGGACAGAGGCACACACAGAGGGGCTGGGGAAGGGAACAGTGACACACACACACACACAGAGGCTAGGGAAGGGGACACAGACACTGAGAGGGGCTGGGGAAGGGGACAGTGACACAGGGGATGGGGAAGGAGACAATGATGCACACAGAGGGTCTGGAGAGACAAGTTGCTCTCTAGTAAGTGCATTTAAACAGCTACTCTCAGATATTCTGCTCGTTTGTTTGTTTGTAATGTGTGGAGGACTACGATGTGACCAGTGTGGGGAGGAGGACAGTGTGTGTGGGGGACAGTGTGGAGGTGGGCAGGGTGGACAGTGTGGAGGGGCAGGGTGGACAGTGTGGAGGGGGCAGGGTGAACAGTGTCGGCTGTGTGAACAGGGTGTGGGCAGTGTGTGGTGAGGGTGGGCAGTGTGTGGACAGGGTGTGAGGGTGGGCAGTGTGTGGACAGGTTGTGAGGGTGGACAGAGGGTGGGCAGGGTGGACACAGTGTGGGCAGTGTGTGGACAGGATGGACACAGTTTGGGCAGTGTGTGGAGGTGGATAGGGTGTGGGCAGCAGTGTCATTTCATCAAAGAGAACTTGAGATGGGTGCGGTTAAAGGCGGAGATACAGGTGGGGTTAAAGACACGGATATGGGTGGGGCTAGACGTGGAAACTGGTGGCGAGTAACTTTTCAGGCCTGGCTAGTAGCTCAGAACTTGAAATTTTGAATATATATATATATATATATAATGGTAGTAGTATCAGATCTGACGACAGCCCCTTCTTATACTGTCCTGCACATTGGCAATCTACTGTAGGTATGTTCAGTTATTGAGGACACCCAGCAGGACAGCCATTATGTATTTCCCACTTTCAGCACCGATGGGTCAAACAAAAAGTTGCCAGTGCCTTTAAATGTATTTTTCTAATAGTGACAAAAAAAAAGTGTGTAAAACCAAATTTGTTTTACTCAAACATTTGTTTGACCCGCCAATTTTAATGACCCCCTCATGATTTTAGGTCCTTTTTACTGACTGTCAGTCAAATTGTTGCTAGCTGTATTGGTCTTGAAGAGAAAAAAGCTTATTGCAGTTGGTGATACCCTTTTATCAAACATAATATTGGATTTTGATCATGTGCAGGGCTTGTGAGATCACTGAGGTTAGAATACTTGATGATTTCAAAATGTCTATATGACACACAGCAAATTTTACTGATGGATGGCAAACCTAACTGATCAATTGAATAATTTACCTGTGTGATGCCATTAAAAGGTAAGTTTTGTGTTAAAGGGGCAGTGCCTCCAAAAGCGGAAATAAAACTGAATTGGAGAATGTATCACTGACACTCCTAAGGGGTCTCGCAAACATTAAAACATTTACATAGTTTTTCATATTTTTAATATTTTCTGAATTTCCCTAGGGCCATTCAATTCACCCAGTGTCCTCTTCCTTCAGCCCTTTTGTTTCGATTTTTAAAGGAGAAGTAACATCTCTTAATAATAACTCTCCACTTACCTTATGTGCATTGCACACGCCTCTAGTCCTTAAAAGGTTAAGTAGGCTCATGCACTCTATCTTCAGTTTGAAAAAGCTAAGGGGAGCAATCAGCACTGAAAGACTTAAGAGTAATTAAAACTGTGCTGGGCTGCATGGTGCATGCGAAATTCCAGTGCAGCCCAGCGCAGACCTCTTTAACTGTTTTAGTACTGGGCTAAGTGAGCTTCTCAGTTTTGCTCACCTTAGAGGGAATATCGACAGCAGCTGTCACTGACATGGCATGTGGGACTTATAAGAGATGTTACCTCTTCAAAGGAGAAAGGGCAGATATCCTAGTCACCATTAGGATTTTCTGATCATAATATAATAAGTAGGGGTTGTTTATTAGGAGGTGTGACTTCTCCTTTAAACCATCAACTGGTGAAGAATAGATTACAACATATATTTCAAGGCTCATATTGTGCTGAGGGGTTGGGTGGGATCTGAGCAGCTGACATCACCTGATTATTTTAAATTGAGCTCAGAGTCTAACAGTTACCCTTACTCAAATCTCACATTAGCCCTTTGAGTGCCAGATGGGTATGCAACACATTGCGGAGCAGGCACTCAAAGGGTTAAATGTCTTTCCCGGATTGTCAGGGCATTAACTTGGCATGGTGTACTTGCAGGAAGTTAGGAGGATTGACCCATGTCTCTCCTCCACTTGCCTTAATGATGCAGTGTAAGTGAACCTTTAGCATGCTCTTCCTGAGATCAGTTTGTGATAATGGTAACCTTCGGCTAAACAAAAAAGTGCAACCCACTGGATGTTTTTTAGAATTTCAGAAGTGTGTGAAGTGAATGTAAAAAAAAACAAAAAAAAACATTATAGGTAAAAAATGTTGGTATCCTTTTGAATTGTCACCCACTAATGGGCAACCAACAAAACTGTGCAGTAACTGTTGCCTGGTTGAAAAGGGTGACATTTTGATGTCGATACATCAGAATATCGAGTAACCAGACAACATGGCTGTATGCAATGAAGCGGAGAGGTGAAGGGGTTAAAAAAAAGAGCCGTTTTTTTTACCGCTGACGTGCACCTCCGTCTAGTTACGTCTGTACAACACCCTCCAGCACGTCAGTGCTAGCAAAATGGCAAATTTTTTTTTAACCTATTCACTTCACTGCCTCATTGCATACATCTATGTCACCTGGTTACTCGACATTCTGATGGCTCGACATCAGAATGTAGCCCTTTTCAACCACGCGACATAGTTATTGTGTTGTTTTGTTGGTCGCCCATTAGTGGGCGAGAATTCAAAATGAACCCAAAATGTCTCCTATGGTACTCTAAATGCATCTGGCATATTATTTTGTGCAGGATATTTGGTTGGACTACAGTTTCCCTAATCATAAGGAAAATATGCATGTCAAACTTTAGTTTTCCAACTGTTTGTGGACAATGGCACCCAATCTTCTCAGCCATCCATCAGCTTGCTGAGGATGAAGAGTGGTACTTGACAACTGCTAAATAAACAAAGGTTTCTCATCCCCTTGTCTGAGATCTTTCTTTTTTACATTTTAAAAATTTTATAGTGACTAGAAATTTACATTGAGGAATAATAGAGATTAAACTAGCAATATGGGGTCAAGCTCCATAACCATTCCTAGGCCATGTCAATGTAGATACTGTATTTCCTACTCATGTGATTAGTCATGGATATTTTTCCTTACAGGATCTTATTGATAACCTAAAACATGAACTCACTGGTAAATTTGAGAGACTTCTAGTTGGTCTGATGAGGCCCCCTGCTTATTTTGATGCCAAGGAAATCAAGGATGCTCTGGATGTACGTATCTCCCTTATTGCATTAATGTATTTTCAATTGTTGCATTCATAGTACTGTGTAGTTAAAGGGATAGTAATACTTCATTTTATCTTTATTTTATTTTGTAGGCATTAAAAAAACATGACGAACGATATAAGTCTTATCTCTCAAACCTTTATGGTTTGAGAGATATTCACAAGCAAAGTTTCCCCCTCCCGCCCCTTTTACCTAGTATAAGCCATCTCTTCTCAGATGTGGAATCCAGTCCATAGACCAGATAGATAACAGCAGGAAGGGACAATCTTCTTCCTATGAGAACAATGAAAGCCCTGCCCCCCTTGACAAGTTTTTCAGGTTTTTCCCTTATCTTAATTGTAGATTGTCCCTCTCTGCAATCTACCTGGGCACCACCCTTCTGATCTAGCTGAGCAGTGTTACATCAGTAAAAGGGGCGGGAGGGGGACACTTTGTCATTGAATTACTCTTGAACTATAACTCTGACAGAACTGAAATAACACTCTCCAAAGTCCAAATACTATGATTAATTAGAGCTGCTTTTATTATGAAACATTCCTATGCCTTTAAATCAAGTGCTCAGTACCTGAATACTTTTCTTAAAGTGCTGATTAGCTTGTGTATGAATTAATAGACTGCACTGAAATTATAAGTAGTTACCAAATTAAAAAAATGGTTACCCCATCACCCCGCAAAACTGTTGCGTATATATCGAAGGCTGTTTGTATCTTGCACTGGATTAAATGCTAAGTTTAAATATAATTTATTTTTTTGTATTTATTACATATTGTGGTGATGGAACTTCCCCTCTCTGCATTGTATGTAAATATGCTACTTTGTAAACTGTGCCAGGTAAAGAAGGAAAGTGATATCATCCAAGGGGGGTGGAATAAAATATTAAATATCAATAACTTTAATACATATTTTAGGTAATTTAAGTTCTAGGTAGATTTTAATATAGATTGGACATATATATAACCTTGTTTTTGGTTAACAGGATTAACTTAAGCATTTTAGTCTAAGAATAGTAGCAACAACAGTTGTTTTGATTCTGTTATTACAGATTGTAATGGATGTCGGACTGTCCTTTGTCCCTTTGAATGCCAGTGGAGTACGCAATGCATTGCTTTGTATTGTGTTTCATACCCCTCTGGCATTCAAAGCATAATGAAGTACCTGAGATCTTACCATTCTGTGGATATAAAGTGACTCTCATTTGTAAATCCAAAATCCTACATGTCACTCTTAACAGTTGGAAGACACTGCATCATCATTTGATGCATCCCATTGTAGGGCTGTTAGAACTAGAAGGTGATATTGATATATTTTGTAATGAAGATCTCACAAGCTGGCAATTTTTAAGGCATTGCAATGAACTTGGCCCTGTGTTACATGAGCTGATGGTTCTGTTTTAACTGCTTGGTCACACTTTTATGGGACCATCAGTCATCTATGAATCATAGTGCAAGCAGGGGAGGGCTGGCCTGGGGGTCAAGGGGGCAATTGCCCCCCAGGCTGGTCATGAATGTGGGCCACTGCCTCCCTCAATTTCCCATTTGCTGCTGTAAATAGAGTAAATTTAAGGAGCTACACGAGTATTGTAGTTCCATTTTAGTTGTCATCTCTGTGATATAAATAGTGTTGCTCAATTTCAATTGTAAGCTCTGTGGTATCACTAGTGTAGAACCATTTCTTTTATAAGCTCTGTGGTATCACTAGTGTAGATCCATTTCTTTTATAAGCTCTGTGGTATCACTAGTGTAGAACCATTTCTTTTATAAGCTCTGTGGTATCACTAGTGTAGATCCATTTCAGTTGTCATCTCTGTGATATCAATTGTGTACTACTATTTCACTTATAAGCTTGGAGGTATCACTTGACTTAATCTATAACATTAATGCCAGCTATAACATTAACAAAAAGGGGTGGGCTGGGACATTGGGCTGGAGTGGTAATAGAAATAGGCCACTTAATTGTAATTGCCCCCCAGGCCAAAAGTTGCCAGCCCTCCCCTGAGTTCAAGGTCCCTAAATGTTGGGGCCAACAGAACTCATCAACGTTGCTGGATGCTAAAACTGCACCTGCTTTTTGTTATCTGACTTCTTTGAATGTGGCTGTAAACTTCCAAATATTCCACAAGTTCATTGTCACTGCCCAACTGTTTTTGGTGACCAAATTTAGCACCACACTTATACTTACTGGTCTTGCCAA
The DNA here is from genome assembly GCA_037306005.1 of Rhinophrynus dorsalis. Lineage (NCBI taxonomy): Eukaryota > Metazoa > Chordata > Amphibia > Anura > Rhinophrynidae > Rhinophrynus > Rhinophrynus dorsalis. The sequence continues at coordinate 71,954,914 of CM074721.1, read as the reverse complement.
CGTTCTTACAGTTGGGAATTTGGTCCCAGTTGAATTATTAACCACCACGACTAGTACAAACATTGATAGTGATATACACGGATTTCTCTTTGGTAACATATTATAGTAAAATAATAACTGATTGTGTTACAGGGTGTTGGTACTGATGAGAAATGCCTTATTGAGATTCTGGCGTCAAGGAATAACCAGCAGATCCACGAACTTGTGCAAGCCTACAAAAATGGTGAGAACAAATAATGATCAATGATGTATCCTGGATCACCAGTTTCTAATGCAGTGATGCTTAATTCCATGCCAAAATGTCTTGTTTAACCCTCTGAGTGCCAGAAGGATGTGTATTGTCTTGCAATGGATTTCACACCTCTCTGGCACTCAGCAGGATAAGCATTCCTACTTAAAAAGTAATTGTTTTATGAAAAATAAGTTACAGCATTTTTCCTTCTGAGTTTAATAGGGGTATACCCACTGCTGGGAGGTTTTCCATTTAAAAGTTATTACAGATCAAATGTATTTTTAATTTCAAACTGTTAGCAAGAATACTAACCAATGCGCACTTGTGGGAGAGCTTGAGTCATACGGCCTACGGCCCTCTTTAAAAGGTGAACGCCACCTTGTGACCACCATATGAAACTGCAGTTTAATAAAAATAAAACAAAAACAGTTGGAGCTGTAATAACTCTGAATGAAAAATTTCCCATCGGAGGGAGTACCCTTGTTTTACTCAGCAGGTAAAGCCTTATAAATCTATATAATAATAATTCTATAAAGAATGCACACTCACAATTTGTAGTCACAAAGTATCAAAACTATATTAAAATAACACTGTTCAAGAAGAACATGCAGCAAACAAAAGCAGCAATGTTTTGGACCTCTCTCTTTCTCCAGGAACAGACACCTAACTAGAAGCAACCGGGCCCTGGTGCAAGAATTACCCTGCCCCCCCAGTAACATTGCCCCCCCCAACCACATTGGTCATCTCCACATTGCCACCACACTGCTCCCATCTCAACATTGTCTCCATCTCCGCATTGACCCCCATCTCCATATTGCCACCACACTGCCCCCCATCTCCACATAGCCCCCCATTGCCCATCTCCTACTGCCCTGGTGGTCCAGTGGCGTGGCAGGAGAGGTCTGTGCCTCCTTCCGCACAGACCTCTATGCAGATGGAGCTCCCATGCGGTCCTCTCATAATGCAGAGCGCTGAGAGATGATGTCATCTCCCAGTACTCTGCATTACTAGAGTGCTGAAGGAGATCAGCTAGCAGAATGTTGTGGGCGCCAGGTGGTGGGGTCTCAGGGGGTGGCCGGGCCCCTGGAGTGACTGGCCCGGTCACAGGTGCAACACCTATTGTTACGCCGCTGTCCAAGAACTTTGGCTTTTGTTTGCTGCATGTTCTTCTTGAATGGTATTATTTTAATACAGATTTCTGACTACAAATAGTGTGTATTCTTTATATGTTATGATTTATACATCATACTGCACCTGATGTTGCTAAAAGTTTAATCAGTGGAAGTAACGTGAGTGCCAATCCTTTTTTTTTTTTTTTTTATATATATATATGAAAAAAAAATATATAATTTTTTTTTTTTTTAAATTACCTACATGTGATCAAGCAGGGTTATCCTTAAGACCCTCACCTATTGGTGTATATCCAGAAGGCTAATGTTGGCAGTCACTGCTGTCATGAGTCCCAGTACACTAGTTTTGAGATTGTCCTATTGGCCATTGATGGAGCCATTATTTACTGATTGTTGTAGACTGTTAAAATTCCCACATCATGAAATGTGTTAACCAGATTTTCTATATATATAATCCCCATAAACACAGCATATGGCAGAGACCTTGAGACGGATGTCGTCAAAGATACCAGTGGACACTTTAAAAAGATGCTGGTCGTTTTGCTTCAGGTACTTCTGATCCTGTCATTCAACCTGACTTAATGAGATACAACAAGGGCGATATTCAGTAAGATAAACAGGAGCAATTCTAAAGCAAATTAACTGCAATTTAGAGGATAAATAAACATTTATCAAAAATCCATAGCAATGCTTTGAAGCATTATCTAGCATTCAGTGGGTTAAAAAAAAAAACCTTTAACCCTTTGAATTCCCAAAGGTTGCACAATGTATTGTTCTGCAGTGTGTTACATAACCCTCTGTTAGTAAGCTGGAGCATTCTCATTGACAGAGATTGATATCTAGCCAATGAGATCGCGCCAACTTACTAGCAGAATGCCTATGTCATCGGAGGATGCTGGGTAGAGTGACGGGAGCAGAGGCTGAATGGCAAACTGTGGTAAGAGCAGTTTTCCAGGACGTAGGATGCAGAACACACTTTAAACCTTTAATTTTCGTGCAAATAACTTTAAAACCTTTTTTTTTTTTTATTTATTTTTTTTTTTTTTTATTTGCTAAGTAATCTACCTAATGAACATAACTTTAAAGACCGCAAGGCTGATGTGGTGCAATTTTGGGGGAAACCAACTATGCCATAGTGAACAAATAAAATTCTCTATTGCTTTAAATGGGAAATGTAATCCCTTATATGCTACAGAGCTCGCCATCGCATTGCAAAGCAAAGTGATGGCGACTTCTAGTATTCAAGAGGTTAAAAGCCACATTTAAAGCAACTGGGATTTGGGAAATGTTTCTGGTTCCTGTGTTGCAGTTGCAGTCGGCCCACTTGGGGCTAAATTAGAATTTGCTCCAGAGGGCTTTTTTGCCTTCCTCTGGATCAAAAGGGGTGTTTTTGGCATGGGCTGGACTTGATGGACACGTCTCTTTTTTTCAGCCTCATAAACTGTTACTGTGTTACAGTGATACATCGTAATGATTATTGTGACCACCAAAAACAAGAGAGAGAGCTGTCCCTGCCTAAGAGAGTTTACAATCTAGAGGATTAACCCTTAACCACTGATGACATGCCAGGACCATCATCTGTGGATTGCATTAAGGACCGGTGACAGTCCTGGCACCTCATGGAATTCTGAGATGGTAGCAGGGCTGCACGCCACTCTGCCATCCCAGAATGTATTGGTCAAAAGTGCTGTGGTAGTCTAGCCCCACCCACCCCAAGCAGCGTGGTCCTTAAGGGGTTAAAGACAAAGTACATTTTTTATGAGAACCTCTACTAGCACATTCTGTGCAGAACTACAGTCAGTGACTCATCTCTCCCATGAAATGCAACAGGATAACTGTATGAACTCCATGTGAACTGCAGGTGATCTTTCTGGACAACAGAGAGTTCTGTTTAAAAAAAACAAAACAAAAAACCTCCACAGTGACTCCCAGTGGGAATACACTTGATTGACTCAGCGGTAATGCATTTTTTTTTTCTTTTTATAAAAAAAAAGTTTGCCCTCTAACCCCTTAAGGACCAGCTGTGCAGCCGGCTGTTAATGACACGGGGTGTTTTGCAACCCTCTGGTTCTAAAGGGTTAACATTATTTTCTTGATATTGTGTTAAGGGGTGAACAGATGTCTTGTTATACATTTTCTCCCAGGGGCTGTCACGAAGTCTTCCCAGAAAGAAGAATTTGACTTTTTAGAATGTCTACAAGTGTATAAAAAGTGGATTCACTGTTTGTAATCTGTTTACAGTACCCTTAGACAAGGACATGAAGCAGCTGCCGCAAGCAGCCATATTGTTACCAGAAAGAATACCTGCAATGTTTCACATTAGTCATTTCCTTTCAAGTTATATTTGTAATACAATCACTTTAAAATAAGCAGACATATGGGTGAATGTCTGAAATCTACTAGTGTAGATCAGTGGTATAAGCCTCTAAAGCCAGCAGCTGCACTAGGAGGTGTGCACTATGGCACGTGACTGCTGTAGTACATACCAATGGACAATCGCTTCTAGAGTTAAGACTTAAATGTCAGCATGCACATAGGCCTAGCATTTACAGGAAACTAGTGTTAAGGAAAGGAGTTCCCTAAAACTCCCACAGACTGTCCCATTGCCCTCCCTTTGGTGCAAGAGGCATTACGGATAGTTTTTTTTTTTTTCTGGCATAGTACATTTTAGTAAGCTTAGTAAAGAAAGGGGAGGATTTTTGGAGTAGTAACTTAAATAACCTTAGTAAATTTAGGTGGGCTTAGGGACTAAAATGTATTACAGTGCCTGATTCGGTGTGGAATCTCTATTGTACATTCACTCCACTGAGACAAAGATTATATTATAAAGGCTAAGTCTTGTGTTTTATAGTTGCTTATGTATAATATGAGTCATTCACACTTATATTAAAAGAATCAAACGAGCACTGTAAGCTGATTGGAGTCCTCAGATGCTAGCATAATTCTATAATGTTTATATCAGTCAGCTGATAGCAGGCTCTGCTTTGTTTACATCCATCAGCTGATCAGTGGATATGGCAATATTGTGAATTCACCAGATGTCAGATAGGCAAATGTGCTTCTTTGAGTTCTGATTGTATTGCCAGCTAATAAGAGTTTAGTGCACATAGTGAATAACCACATTAACACGCCTCCAGGATACAAACTCACACTGCTCACTTTGCTGCGCAATGCACCGCACACCCCTCTGGTGCTTAATGGGTTAAGTAGTATTCTTCATTGTTCCTGCTTCCGTTTGAAAAAACTTCCAGCAAGTGTGATGTCCGATTCATGGACATGACATTCAGGGCTGATTTGAGATATAACCTCTTCAACAAAGGCACATGTGCAAAATACACAGAGGCCATTAGGATTTTCTGGCCATAGTAAATTAAGGGGATGGGTCTATATTTTTAGGAGTTGTTGGTTCTACTTTAATGAAGCGAACCTGTTGGGCATCAGTGTGATCTATGCACCTGAATATGTCCATTTGGGCTATTATATGACTGTTTAATCTCTGCTCAAATACAAATGCCGTTCCTTATTCCAGGGCACACGGGAAGAAGATGATGTTGTCAGTGAAGACCTAGTGGAACAAGATGCTAAGGTAAACATACATATTCCTATATAATAATTTGCTAAAACGTGTGTAACGATGCAGTCATGCGCAGCAGAGACTGCCTGCGATGCGGCTGATACAGAGCTGGACGCTTTGGAGCGTCCAGCTCTGTATCAGCCACGGTGTGGGTAGTCTCTACTCGCATGACTGCCCAGCGACTGGCAGTGGCACTGTGGCCCGTGTAACAGGCTCTTCAACTAGTATATATATTTTTTTTTTATATATGCCTACCTGTCAACTGCTTATGTTTATAATATAATATAATATATATATATATAATATATATAAAATAAAATCTCCGAAGAGATTTTTTTTTTTTGCCTAATGGGAAATCTGGCCCTTTTTTAATATATTATAAAAGCAGATGAGGTCCAGAGAGGCCTGGGACAGACTGGAGTTGTCATTGACCTATGCTTAATGCAGTCTAGGCTTTGTGCAAACCCCATGTTACCTGTGGGGGTGGGTGGAGAAGCAATATAAAGGGGACTGAGAGCTCCAGCCCTCTAGCAAAATGCCCACTCCCTGCAGGTCACTGAAGGTGAGTCCTAACATGAATGTGTTTGAAACTGTCTTTAAATGTGTTAAATGGTTTTTAACCCCTTAAGGACCGGGGAATCCGAGCCGTGACCCGATTCAACGACCACGGAGCAATTTTTTTTTATTTCTCCGTTGTATTCCGGACTCCCCGAACGGCGTGCAGCTGCGGGGGGAGCCCGGAATTCGATGACGGTCATAGTACGTCATCGGTCGTTAAGTCAAATCGACCCTTGACGTACTATGACCGTTAAGGGGTTAAATATACCCTACGCGTTACTTACAAGAATCCTCAGGGGCATTTTTAACCTAGATAGGAATGATTGTATGAAAAGTTAGGTACTCTCCTGGTATTGGGGAGCCTTGACGCGGCAGGTGGGCTTAGGTATACTTTGGCCAATCTATGCAACGAAGACCCCAAAATTTATTAAAATGGTATGATATATGCTTAACACAGGGTTCTCATTTGGATTGTTTATATGGAGGAGCGCAGATTTGTTTTGTTTTTGTTTTTTTGTTTGTGCTTTTGCCTAATCTTGGGGAGTTTGGAGAACTCCCATACTTCTTGCTGTTATTCATATTTATTCACTTGGGTTTTTAAAGGTATAGTAATACTTAATATGTAAAAAAAAATATGTTGTAGGGTTTATCCCACTGCTGAAAGGTGTTTCATTCAAAAGTTATTCATTTTCAAAGTTGAATTTTTTAGGTGCAATATCACAGTGGCCTGAAATTGTACAGTGGCACTGTTGCTACACGATCCTATGGACAGCTCTGGTCCCAGGACCATAAATCTCCATAGGATGGTGTAGCAACAGCGCCACTGTACAATTTCAGGCCATTGTGATATTGCACCTAAAAAATTCAGCTTTGAAAATTAATAACTTTTGAATGAAACACCTTTCAGCTGTGGAAGTACTCTTGTTTTACTCAGGGGGATAAACCCTACAACATATATATTTTTTTACATTTTAAGTATTACTATCCCTTTAATTTTTATTTGTAAAATTAATGTATGGGTTAATGTGAGTTAGCGCTGTGAGTTTTCTGTTTCTTTTGCTTTTGGAGTTGTCATTAGTTCAGCAACCCTAGAGTGAATGGTACATTCAGGTCTGCAGAGACTAGTATGGAGCATGATTGCATGTGCAAAGTACAACCTCAAGTTCTAACACCTACCTATATGTATAACGGGTAAAGCGGCGCAATTATGCAGCAAAACAAATGTGCCATAGGGAAAAAAAGAGTTTTCACCAGCACGCTGAAAAAAGCACAAGCAATTGAGTAAACTTTCTTAATGAAACAATGTTCTATATAATGCACTCTATAGGAGAGACTGAGTCATTGACTACAGATAATCATAGCAACTGTTAGGAACAGTAGCACCTGTGACCATCATTGAAGACTGCAGTTTAATGTCAAAGAGACAAGTTTGAGCTATAAATGAAACATCTCCCAACAGTGGAAGTATGCTTGTTTTACTCAGTCGTTGGGAAAAGCTTGTATAACATTTATTCTTTCATAAAAAAAGTTTACTGATTCTTTGTATTTTATCAATAAATAGAAATGTTTTACGTATATTGCTGCGTTGTTATAAGAACAAGGTATATTATAATGTGTGCTTTTTCATTTTCTAACTGATAATCCTATATATTTGTCCTTTGCCTTCAGGATTTATTTGAAGCTGGGGAGCAGAAATGGGGTACAGATGAGGCTCAATTCATCTATATTCTGGGAAGCAGGAGCAACCAACACCTTCAACTGGGTAAGTACCAATCATCCTCCTCAAGACTGGATTTCCCATTAGATTATCAGGTGTCTGCTCACGGGTGTTTATTTGTGTTGGCAACCTAAGCTGTGCTGGCCGCTCCCACCATGATGAGTTGTGGGTGTGGCTAGGCCTTCTACCAGGCACATCCTGGTTTATGGTAGCTTTTTTATCTAATGTTGCATTGTCCAGTTTACATACCAGGTTGGCCAGCGCACTTATCATTTTCTCTGCTCCTTTATTTGACATACTATTAAGCTTTTGGAATGTCTTCCTTATGCAGTGTTTGAAGAATACCAGAAACTTGCAGGAAAGCCCATAGAGGACAGCATAAAAGGAGAGCTTTCTGGGGACTTCGAGAAGCTTATGTTGTCTGTAGGTAAGTCCTGTCATCCAGAGTCAAATTAACTGAAAAACCTTGTTCTTCCCTTCCTCTCTGCTTCTGCAAACACTCCTGCACATTACCCATCTGTCCCCCTACTGACATATACTTATCCCTTCCTCTCACCTTTAGCCTACAAGACATTTCCTACACCGGTGGTAGCAAACCCTGGTCTTCTAGAGCTACCAACAGTGCAGGTTTTCACAGTATCCCAGCTGAAGAGCAGGTGGACCAAGTTAATGGTTCATGTGCCCAATCAGGAATATCCTAAAAACATGCAATATTGGTAGCTCTTGAGGACAGGGGTTCACTACCCCTAATCAATGCCTTTTATCTGGAATTTAATTAATCTACCTATCAGACCATCAGTGCCTGTTCTTTTATCATTTTAGAAAGTTCTCTGTCTTGTTGTAAAATGTGTTGGATACTTCTCTAGCAAAAAATAGGCATTTCTATTTGTCCCCATGGCAGGGTTTCTTAACCTCTGCTGCTAGTATCCAAGGGGGTATGTGGCACACAGGCTGGAGGAATCTGCCTCAGGGAGAATATGTCCACTTGCACCTGTGCTAGCATAATGTGACTGAGGGACAACTCATCACAACTAATAGGGGTTCTGTCTTCTGTATATACCTTAAGCCACTATTCATTGTATGCATTGTATGCATTTGGATATCCGCTTAGGGAGAGAATAGGTAGGAGGCTCAGTGGTTAGTAGCTTGTAATGTACAGCAGCAAGCACTGCATCACTGAGATGATTTTCACTACTAGCTAGATGTATCCATTACCCATGTTCCAGCTGTAGCTGCTGAGTAATAGACTTTCCTTTCTATATTATTTTATTGCTATCCTTAAGTGTGTATATGATTATGAGCGCGTGTGTGTGTGTATGTACAAGTTTCTGCCCTTTCATTCATTTGAAAATATTGCCTCGGTAGACACTGAATACTGCGGTACTGACACAGCTTTATAGTACTGCGCTGGTACTTGTGACTGAAAATATGGAGAAACTCTGCCCTATGGTGCAGCTGTCTTGGCTCTGAATTGGTCCACTTTTGTCTTAATAAACATGCCCCAAGGAATTAACAGCCTGTCCTAACTCTGGGAGATAAAATGCAATCGTGGGATGATTAGTGTAAGTTAGTGTTACTCACAAGGATTGGACTCAAGGTTAAGTAAAATTAAATAAAAGACCCTTGTTCCACCTCAGTAGTTTCATCTGTTAACGTCATGGATGTTAGAAACATGTTTTGTTACCATCCAAAGGGTTAACAATGCAGAAGCTGGAACAGAATATGAATCTATTGTACCCACAAATCTCCAGTGCTCGTGAACCATCTTTCTTAGCCAGTTTATCCCTTAAAAGCTGACCTCGTATGACGAATACATGATCCATTTCAGCCCAGTAGGAATTACTGCAGCTCTGCTGCATTCATGTTTCATAAGGTTCAGTTTTAAAGGGCTGATCTAGCAATCCAACCTACTCATTATACTTGTGATTGTCTTTCTTCTTTCCAGTTAAGTGCATCCGCAGCCTTAAGGACTATTTCGCTACCAGACTATACAAATCCATGAAGGTGAGTGATGTTATATATGGGATTTCTAAATATGTGAATATAATATAATAAAACTAATGCACTAAGAAGCACGGGGGAGGGGGGGGTGAGATGCACTAAGTGTGATAGGGAGGTGATAAACTGGAGATAACTTCTCCAGTGATGTCACTTCGAGTCCCTATGTTTTGTATGGATCTAATTCTCTGATTTCTCCAACTTTGGAGATATTAGTGCACATGATCTATAGAGTAACATAGGGACTGGAGAAGTGATATCACTGACTGTCATCTCCACTTTTTCACCTCTTTATCACTGCTTAGTGCAGAACCTCACTGAAGTCATTCTGGAATAAACCTACTGCACTATAAGGGACAAATAAGAATTGCTTCCCAGTTCTTTGGAGATCTCTTTAACATTCAGTGGGTTAAAGCGGAACTTTCAGATAATAGCAAGTTGCCATGCATTCATTAAATGCATGGCGACTAGCTTGAAAATAGATGTCTTACCATAAAAAAATAGATGTCTCTAAAGGAATCCATCCCGTTTCGGGACTGACGGGCAGGTTAGTGTGGTCTGTGAGCCTGCGCCGTCAGTCCCTTACAGTGACCATATGGTGCAAAGCAGTCTACTCTATGAAGACCGGGACTAACAGCGCATGCGCCCAGACAAGATGTCTGCGCTCTAGCCTCAGTTCCAGTCTCCAAACGGGACGGATTCCTTTAGACACACGTATTTTTTTATGATAAGACATCTATTTTCAAGCTATTCTCCATGCATTTAATGAATGCATGGCGACTTGCTATTATCTGAAAGTTCCGCTTTAAAAACTCCATTTAAATACATGGGTAGTTTGTTAATGTTTACTTGTCCCCCATAGTGCTGTTGGTTTGCTCCAGAATGACTCCAGTTCTTCTTAGTACATCAGCGGTGCAGGTTCTTTGCTCCAGAATGACTTCAGGGCCGTTGTGCACTAAAGTGTGATAAACAGAGGCCTTAGTGTTAGAGTCCATAGATTTACAAGGGAATTGGAGTATTTATCACACTGAAGTGATCTCCTCTTTATCCCACTTTTCTAGCACCTTGGTGCTGTGGTGTGAAAGCTAAGGCTCTCCACTAGTGAAGACAACTCCAATCATCCCTAGCCAGCCTATGACTGATGATGGGAATTGTAGTCCTCCACAGCTAGAGGACCTAGGCTTGCCCACACCAGCATTGGTGCATCAACCCCCAGTTCTTCTTATGATTGCATAAGAGCTCAGTGCTTTGCCCTGAGAGAGAGGGGTTATTCCGCTGGGCCTGGGTTACAAAGCTCAGGGCTTGGTTCAATATGTTGCGTTAAATGAGCATTGCACTTGTAAAATGTAAAACCTGTTTTGCATTATCTGCAATTTCCCATACCTAATGTTGCCATCTCCCCTCTATAAAACTAAACGCCCATGAAGAATGCACAATTTGCAGAGTTGCATGGAGGCCACAGCAAGCCTATAGTAATCATTACAGCCCTTCAGAGTGCATTTTTCTTTTGTGTTCTGTTTTAAAGGGATGAGGTGGCAACCTTCATTTGACCTTGAGACTCATGTTTTTGATCCAGTGTTTCATACTACTAGAGTGGCTACATTTCCATTCTACCATTCAGAGACACTGCAGATGGGAGGAGCAGAATATTTTTCCTCCGCTCAAGCACAGCTATGTAGTAGCGGTCACTATATATCCCTGTACTTTAGTGCGCAACCTGCTTTTTCTCCGTCACACCACAGAGTTCTAGACACTAGATAGAGAACTGCCCATTGATTGCTGTGACAGAAAGTGATGCCTGTGGTGGGCTACAATGTAATGCAATTACAAAATTGCACGGAAGCTTTTGTCGTCAGGATCAAGGCTCTGTTCTCTAACCCTAGTTAGTGCTCTGTCTGGAGTCACAGGAGGCAATGGTCAGTTCTCCTAGTGTTTAGAACTCTGTCTTCTGGAGTTTTCACTCTGGGACTTTGTTCTCCCAGAAGAGGGCTGCCCGGGACATGGGGCACGCCTTTAAATCTGGGACTGTCATGGGCATTTCTAACATAAAGGCAGAATGATAAACCTGCGTGTCTTGTGCATGCAATGACATTGATATTTAATATTAAATATTCTTTGAGGTCTATTTAGAGCACAACTGGGCTAGCACAAGCAGGGCCATGTTGCCAAGAATCTATTTTATGGGAATCATAAAGGGTTAATATTTAAATGATCTAAGGGTCAGCTCATCATTTGATAGCTCCCATGTACCAAGGTAAATACAGTGAAAACTTTTTTGCCATGCTAAACAGATGTTCAAAAGCAAAGTTGAGTAATTCTGGGCTAAACCAACTATACTGAACAATTAAAACTTCTCATTTATATAAATGGGGTATGTAATCCATTGAATACTAGAGAAGTCTACAATGCATTGTAAATACTTCTTTAGCATTCAAGGATTTTAAAGCTCCATTCAGTTCACTGGGAATTTAAATCTGACCCCTAGTGTACAGTTGGTTTATCTCAGATTTACTTTACTTTTAAAATGAAGATCCCAAACTGCCTTGTGGATGTTATTTTGTTTTCCACCACAAGGTGTCAGAGTTGCACTTCCAAGCAGAAAGGATTGTACCATATTAAACAGTATTTTCAGGAAAATGTGTAATTCTTTTATCAGTTGTGGACATGTTATATCCCAGGTGCTTTATATACCTGTTGTGGATAAGTGGTGGGACCCACTTTTTTTTTTGTCACACCACACATTCATCACCACCCCAAAATCCTATATAAACACTTCAGTCCTTTTATCATACATACACTACCTCCCTTTACACACCTAGGGTTGTCTGCTCATCACTTTAACCCTCTGAATGCTAGAGGGGTAGCAATGTGTTGAGCACCCCCTGGCAGTCAAAGGGTTAAATCTTGGCATCCCTGAAAAATATCTGCTGGAGGGCTGCAATGGTTTTTATTCAACTGTAGTGATTCCCATGTATTCATTCGTGTCACGTGTGTCTATTTTTAAAGGGATAATGTGGCAACCTTATACATATCCCTGGGTTTAAATCTAGAATTTTAACCCCTTGGCTTCCTGTTGCATAATGTTTGGCACCAAATATACATGAACCAATGAGCAAAAGTAGTTCCATCTCATGGCTTAAATCAGAGGTAAATAACTTTTGGCACACCAGCTTCTAGAAAGACTCCCGCTTCCACCCCTTAGTAAATCTTGTCCTTTGACTCACATTGATAAATTTATTCCCTTCTCCTATGTATATAAATGGCAGCAGAGAAATCTGTTTTCTATATGTAAAAAAAAAATTGATTAAGACAAGAGGGATAAGAATGGGACCACTAGTTTTACATAATGTTATAAGCAGAGACCAGCTGTTTTTGTGCACCACTCTGGGGGAAAGTCATAAGAATTGGCGTCATGAACTCATTGGCTAACATGGTTTTCATTTGGGGCCTGAGATATGAGCTGTATAAAGAGATGTAGAGAGGAGAAATAAAGCCTCAGAGGAAGTGAGGGAGTTTCCTTTAGTCCTTTTGTGGAACATATGGTATATCGTCCCTTAGTAAACCTTGTCCTTTGACTCACTTTGATAAATATCTCCCCTTCTTATATACACAAAATATGAGCAAAAATAAATAAATAAATGACTAGGCTGAGGAAGAAAATTTATTGGATTGACAGTTTCCACACAATACTTTAAGCAGATGCAAGCTCTTTTTGGGGTATAAGGGTCATATCGCCCCTTAGTAAATCTAGATTTTTGTCTTTTGTTATTAAATCTCTTCCCATATGTCTATTATTAATAATGGTACTGAAAAATTCCACATACTCCATCAGCTATAAATGTTATAAGTATTTCATACCCTGCTCCTTGCTTTACTGTTGGAAGTGGGACAAAGTGATCCCTCCATTTGTTGGTGGTCAGCCAGCTGACTGCATGATGTCCACTCTACCCCTCTTTTACATGGGATAATGGCAATAAGTCACTTTAGAAAGCTGGAGAACTCTATAAAATCTCTCCATTTATCATACTGTCTTGAATGCTCTCCTTTAGGGTATGGGTACAGCTGACAACACACTTATCCGGATAATGGTTTCACGAAGTGAGATTGATATGATGGATATCAGGGAGTCATTCAGGACAAAGTATGAGAAGTCTCTTTATTCCATGATCAAGGTAAACTTGCCTGAAATGTTTTGTTTTCCACCCTACAATAAACCTGGAACCCTTTGCAAATGATTCTGTTAATCTACTAAACAGTAACAATAACAGGGTCATTTATGAATATTGATCTTGTTGGAATTGTTAAAATTATACTTGGCATCTCCATCTGTATCATCATGATTTGTTCACTATATACACTACTGATCAAAAGTTTTAGAACATTCCCATTTTTCCAGTTTTTATTGAAATGAAGCTGTTGAAGTCAGTGAATAACCTGAAATGGTACAAAGGTACGCGGTAAACTGCCAGAGGGGGGAAAAATGTTTAGGTTAACAAAAACTGAAAAATAATGTACATTACAGAGTTATACAAAAAAGGCCTTTTCAGGGAAGAAGTTAATGGGTTAACAACTCAGTTGTTCTGTAGCAATGTAAGTAAATTAATCCTTGAAAGTTCATGCTAACAATGCCTACAGGTGTCCCAACTTTTGTTGATTACTTACAAGCATGGTGTCCGTATAAAAGCAGTTTTGGAACAGACCATGTTACTACACCCTCTTAAGCAATATTTGGACAGTATTGTAGTGCAGGAAGTAGTATATTGCTCTCAAAGTGGCGAAAAGGCAATTAACAAAGGACAGATCATTATAACCCTTAAAAGTGTAGATCTTTTCTTTAGAGAAATTGCAAAGAAAGCCAAGGTGTCAGTGAGTACAGTTTCCTATACCATCAAAAGGCGCTTGGAAACTGGAGGAAACTCTTTACAGGAAGAGGTCTGGGAGACCCAAAGCCACAACCGAATCAGATGACAAGTTTCTGAGAGTCAACAGCGTGATGGTCTGGGGCTCTTTTGCTGGATCCAGAGTCGGCAACTTACACAGAGTGAGTGGCATCCTGAGCCAATACTCCTACCACAGCATTTTGCAGCACCATGCAATATCCTCTGGTACATGCCTAGTGGTCAGGGGCTCATCCTACAGCAAGATAATGACCCAAAACATATCTCCAGGCTGTGTCAGAGCTACCTTAGAAGAAAAGAACAAGACCATAGGCTTCAAATCATGGAATGGCCAGCACAGTCTCCAGACTTAAACCTCATTGAGCTTGTTTGGGATGAACTGGGCAGAAGGGTGAAAGCAAAGAAGCCTACAAGTGCAACACATTTGTGGGAACTTCTGCAACAGTGTTGGGAAGAACTTTCAGAACAATATTTGATTTCCGTTGTGGAAAGAATGCCACTAGTGTATTCGGCTGTTATATCTGCAAAAGCTGGCTACTTTGAGTCAAAAATTTAGATTACATTTTGTTAAGGAAAATTATTCCATGATTTCTTTTTAATGCCCAATTGTTTATTTGTTCTATGCTTTATTTTCAGAGTACATTGGGACATTAAAGTGCGTAAATTTCAATAAAAACTGGAAAAATAGGGGTGTTCTAAAACTTTTGACTGGTAGTATACATGTCTCTGTAAATACCGCAAATTAATTCCAAAAATGTAATAATAATGTCAGCGATTTGTGTTGTAATAATTTGGTTGTAAACATAGTGAATCCGATATGGAGTTGCAAGGCACAAAACAAATATAGATCATTTCATGATCTCCTAGATGACTATTTGGACAGAACAGCACTAATGTCTACATGATGATGAGTGGGCAGTACATACATTTTTTTAAGGGTCAGTTGGTTCCTATAAGAGGGTATCTTTTCTTGAGAACACAGCCCAATGCCACTTGCTGTAACTTTCCAGCATTCATCTCAAAATGCAGGTAAGTTATAGTGTGAGTGATCTGCACAGCAGGCTACAGATCAGTGTTTCTCAACTCCTGTCCTCAGGACCCACTAACAGGCCAAGACTTAGGGATTTCTCTGCTAGAGCACAGGTGTGGTGATCAGAGGCTTATTCACATTGATTAACTCACCTGTGCTCTAACAAGGAAATCATCAAATCCTAGCCTGTTAGTGGGCCTGAGGACAGGAGTTGAGAAACACTGATATAGAAGAACAGTTTACATTATGATGCTCTTCCTATTCTTCAATGAATGGCCAACCCACAAGGGCATAAGCCAGTTGAGTTGAGTCGTTCATCAGGTATTACCCAACCAGCATTGAGATTCTCAGGAGAATAGAAGGCAATATGTAACATTAGAAAGTGTAATATGACAGCATCACTGCCAATTCCAAATTAACCCTTTGAATGCCAGAGGGGTATAGACTGTATTGCAAAGCAATGCTTTCGGTACCCGTCTGGCACTCAAAGGGTTAATTTGTGAGCTAAGCTATAATTGTCACCATGCTCTCCATAACAGACATATCAGTTATAGATCTGGGGGAGATTCACTAAGCAGTGATACAGAGGTGAGAAAGTGGAGATAACCTCACCAGTGATATCACTTCTCCAGTTCCTGTGTTATTCTATGGAGCCTATTCAACAAGATCTCCAATGTTAAAGGGATAGTATCACTTCGTTTTAACTTTATTTTATTTTGTAGGCATTAAAAAAACATGAAGAACGATATAAGTTTTATCTCTCAAACCTTTATGGTTTATGAGATATTCACAAGCAAAGTTTCCCCTGCTGTCCCTTTTCCCTAGTGTAAGCCATCTCTTCTCAGATGTGAATCTGGTTGTAAGACCAGACAGATAACAGCAGGGGGCAATCTTCTTTATAGGAAAACAATGAAAGCCCTGCCCCCTTGACAAGTTTTTCAGGCTTTTCCCTTATCTTAATTGAAGATTGTCCCTCTCTGCAGTCTACCTGGGCACCTCCATTCTGATCTGGCTGAGCAGTGTTACATCAGTAAAAGGGATGGGAGGGGGACACTTTGTTATTGAATTACTCCTGAACTACAACTCTGACAGAATTGAAATAACACTCTCCATAGTCCAAATACTATGATGATTAATTAGAGCTGTTTTTATTATGAAACATTACTATCCCTTTAAAGAAATCTTAGGGCAATGGCTCCATAGAATAACATAGGAATTGGAGCAGTGATAAACTAGAGAAGTCATTGTGACGGAACTGTGGCGACCATGGGAGATATTGGTGTGTTAGAGATATGGGATCTCATGTCTTCAGACTATTTCTACCCAAAAGACAAACAACCATAGACTGAGATGAGCCATAGTTGCCTTCAATACATTGCTGGAATGCAGAGATGGTGGGGGTTGAGCTTTGCTTCCACTCTACTCCAGGCCTGTGCTAAGGAATGTTAATTGATTCCTGCTATGCTTCCTTGACCAATCAGAGGAGGTTATTGATGAGCCAGTTAAGAATGTAGGATTTCAAGTCTTAATCTGCATTCTTATCCTGATAAGGATGCTGGTGACTGATTGGTCAAGCATAGAAAAACTGTCCCAAGTATTCGTTTGCATGCTGATCTAGATAAGAGTCTCTGTAGTGTATATAAGCTGTGTGTTTGAGTCAATAAAAGAGAGTTCTTCCCTTCATCAAGTCTCGGCTGATGTTTGGGAACAGGAGGGTCAGTTTACTATTGGAGTGTTATTCTGAGGGAGAAAGGAACTATAAAAGAGGTATCCAGCTTATGATACAAGGCGTCACGTTACAGTCATCTCCACTTTATCACCTCTTTATTACTGCTTAGTGAATCTCCCCCCCCATAGTGTTATATAAAGATCCTATTATTTGTTGCTAATAAAATGCCAGTGCAGTTGATTCCTGTCCCTGAATGTATCTTCCTTATCCATATATGGTTTACTTTACATTCTCTACAGTTATTATAAATGCCAGTTTTTATCTATTTCCCAGTTATATGATATCATACATCTTTAAGTTCACATATTGTGTCCATTTCAGAATGATACATCGGGGGAATACAAGAAGGCTCTTCTCAAGCTGTGTGGTGGAGATGATGAGTATGTAATATTATCTTCTGTTTAGACTGGTAGTACAGGAATTAGTGCAATAGGTATTGGCTGAATCCTACATGGGAAAGTACTGTAGGTCACTTCAGGGCATCATTAGTACTTATATAAAAATGTTACTAATACATCTACTTGACCGGCTTATTCTAAAGCAGGAGTTTGTAATGTACAACTCTTTAGATGTTTGACAACATTGCCCATAATCCTCTGCCAGACAGCAGCTAACTGAATATTATGGGAATTGTAGCCTACAACAGATGGAGAGAGCTCAGTTGAAACCAGGGTACCAAGCTACATATAATGAAAAATGAAAAGCAGTTAAATAAAGTTTCCAATTTTAGATCATCTTTAAGTAGATTTCAACTTGACATGACTACTTCCTATAAGAACTGTATTTAGATGCTAAAAAGACCTCTCTGTCATACAATGAGAGAACATTATTGAAATATCCAAGATCACACAAAATATATCAAGCTGTTCTCAGTATTTAAAAAAAAAAAAAAAAAGTTGTCTATGCCCAATGTTGTTTCTGAGAAAATGGGTAAAGCATGAGCACACTGATTTGTTAAAGATTGGATTCAAAGGGAAGTCAAGTTACCCAGTACCAGTTCAATGATTTCATCTATCACATTTGAAGGGATAGTAATACTTAAAATGTAAAAAAATATATTTTGTAGGGTTTATTCCCTTGAGGGAACAGAGGCAACTCCCACTGCTGAAAGGAGTTCATTCAAAAGTTATTGGAGCTCAAACATGAATATTTTAGGGTGCAGTATCACAGAGGTCTCAGATTTTACAGTGGCGCTCTTGGTACACCATCCAATGGAAATTTACAGTCCACTGACCAGAGCTGTCTATAGGAACGTGTAGCAACAGAGCCACTGTAACATTTCAGGCCACTGTGATAATGAACCTAAATAATTCATGTTTGAGCTGCAATAACTTTTGAATAAAACACCTTTCAGCAGTGGGGGCGACCTTGTTGTACTCAGGGGGGTAAACCCTACAATATATTTTTTTTCACATATTAAGTTTTACTATACCTTTAATTAGAAATTAGGTAATTTTGACTATTTTTTTCCCCATCGAATTTAATTGGACTCTTTTGTTGAGGGGAAAAAAAAAACTAGGCATATTAACTGAACTGGGAACACCTCAGCCAGAGGCTGACTTATTTCTAGATGGACCATTTTAAACCACAAGCATATAAAGTCGTGTAGTATTTGTGTCCTAAAGAGACATTATACATTGGATTGGCACAGAACACCACTTAAAGGATCAGTAGTTTCCTTATGAAAAATTAATAGACTGGTGGCTCTTCCTTCTGACTATAAAGCAAGGGTCAGTTTATTAAAAAAAATATCACATATCTCATTCTACGGAGAACTGTATCCAATGATTTACCTCTCTCATAGAATTTATAGTAATAAATGTTTACTACTAGTTTAAATTTCTGGGAACAGGTCTTGTCACAATAGTCAACTCCGTTCCTATACCTTGGAGTCCTGCCTTCATGGCTGCATGGTAAAATAACTGAATTGCATATTGTGATGAAATCTGTTCTCAAATATTCCAAGTGTGGTCTGTGCTAAACCAGTGTGTTTCTTTAGTGTCCTGTTTTGGTGTGAGATTTGAAGTGTTGTGTCTTCAAAGCCAGTCAAATGTAACATGCCTCCGTATACTAGTTTCAAAAATTCATGGTGGTTACAAACTGCACTAAAATTAATTTATAGAGTTTTATCTGCAGCAGTTTTCACAAACTAGCCTTCCCTTTCCTTTTTAGTGCAGCTGGGGAGTTTTTCCCTGAAGCAGCCCAAGTGGCGTATCAGAAGTGGGAGCTTAGCGCTGCGACTCGTGTTGAGGTTGGAAGAATGAAACCTTTACCCCTTTCTCTCCTTGCCCCACCTGCTGCTATTTGACCTGATGGTCAATATAACCCAAGCTCACACTATAGACTGTATGCAGAAAGCAAACTATGAGCAATTCTGGATCAAATCAACTTCACCATAGTGGGAAAATAAATATTCACATTGATATAAACTGCGCTTTTAACCCCTTGAATGTGCTGGAGACCACTCTAGCATTCAAGGGGATTAAACATCAATTTAAATCTGAGAATTTTGGAAATTATTTGTCCTCTGGTTTGGTTTGTTCCAGAATTTCTTTACTGTAGCTTCCTTAATATGGCTCTAACAGCTTCCCAGCATCCACCACTGCCGCTTGCTTGCTACAAATTAGCTAGGGCAAGAACGTGCTTTCAATTAACCTGCTAATTATTATTTTTTCCCTGGTTTTCACTAGATTTGGTGTGGCTGCTAACACTCTACTAACTCATATGAAGTCACTGGTAACCTTGAGATGACTTGATCTTGGTTTACGATCTTTCTTTCCAATGCATTCTGATTCTAGTATTGAAGTAGGATGGGGATCATGAAAGTTCTAGAAGATTAATGTAGTTTAAAGGAGATCTAAAACATTATAATTATAACCCTCCACTTGCCATTCTAATGGCCCCTATGAATTTTATTCTTGTACCTTTGCCTAAGAGAACAACTTCAACCAATCCTGGATATCATTTCAGTGGAGGTGGACATGACGGTTGCTGGCAGTTTTTTTTTTGTTTTTTTTTATAAAGTGCATGAGCCGCATAAACTCTTTACAGAAGCGAGGAATGTGGAATGCGTTGTGAAGCAATGCACTGTAAGCCACTCTGGTTCTTAATGGGTTAAGATAACCATGTGTGGTGAGCAGAGAGTTTGAGGTCCTTTGGTCCTGCTTGCTACTGTCATGTCTACCTCCATGGATATGACATCCAGGAATGAGTTCAGATAGTATCTCTTGAAGCAAGAACAAAAGTCATAGGGGCCTGTAGGATTTTCTGACCATAGTAAGCTATGTGATGTATTATGAATAGGAAGTGTTAGGTATCCTGTAAAGCAGCTCCAATTAATCTTCATAGTATTTGGGCCATGGAGAGTGTTATTTCAATACTGTCAGAGTTGTAGTTCAAGAGTAATCTCTCCCCTTTTACCTAGTGTAAGCCACCTCCCCCAGATGTAGAATCTGGTCCTGGGACCTGACAGCTCACAGCAAGGGACAATCTTCTTACTGTGAGCATAAGGAAAACCCTGCCCCCCTCTACAGGTTTTTCGTTATGCTCACTGAAGTTTGTCTCTCACTGAAGTTTGTCTGTCACTGCAATCCCATCCTGACAGTCTTGCTGCTCTGAGGTAAGCAGTGTTACATCAGTAAAAGGGGCAGGAGGGGGATACTTTATCAATCAATTACTCTTGAACTACAACTCTGACAGTATTGATATAAGACTCTCCATGGCCCAAATACTATGAAGATTAATTGATACTGCTTTTATTGTTTAACAGTACTATCCCTTTAAGTGAGGGCAGCAATTTTTAAATGTTTCTGACTTTCCTGCAGATTTTCAAAGCCAATGAGATGCAGATGGTGCAGGTGCTAGTGTAAAGCAATCCATATGCGTATAAAATGTACCTCATACACTGGGTTTATGTTTGGAATGGAAGGGGGTAAACAGCGCCCTTCCACTGTTGCGTTTATAACTCTCTTAGTGCCAGACGGGTATCCAGTGCATTACAAAGCAATGCTTTGGATACACCTCTGGCACTAAAAGGGTTAAGATTGCAATTTCAATATTTTAAAGTGTAGAGACAATGATAATTTATTATGGAAAATATGGTGTAGGGCTTTTCTTGCAGAATAAAATAATAATACTCACACTACTCTGAATTGTTTTATTTAGACCTTTAAAGGGAAACATACCCTAGGAATTAATGTCTCAATTTATTTAAAAGATTCACCTACCTATGTAGGTATCCTTTATACAGCAGGCATGCATATGTATGTGTTTTTACATTGTACGTGCCGTTTCCTGTATAATAATCGCTCTTCAAACTTGTCTATAGTTTAGAACTCTTGATAATATACAGTGGGCTTTCGGCAGATGTGAATGGATAAGGGACTTACTTTATCAGGTTATAAACAGACAGCAGTGCACCACAAGATAGCCCAAATGCTCAACAATAAACTATATGGAAGTACAGTACATAACTGCAGTGTGAAGGACTTACCTAAGCAAATCATTCTGTTAAAGGGATAGTAATACTTGAAAATAATTGTATTTTATATTGTAGCCTTTAAAAAAAACATGAAAAATGATATAAGTCTTATCTCCCAAACCTTTATGGTTTGGAAGATATTCACATGTAAAATATTGTAAAATGCTCTTTTCCTTGCTGTTTCAGCCAATTCTGCCATCTAGTGGACAGATTTGGAATTCGGTCCACAGAGCAACCGGCAGCTCTTTAGCAGTGCCGAGATCACGATCTTTGCAAAGAACTACTTAATTGGAACTATCTACAAAGTGTGCCTGGCTTGAAAGCACTCTTTGTAGACCATTCCAATTAAGAAATTCTTTTTAAAGATCATGATCTCAGCACTTCTGGAGAGGCACAGCCGTCCCAGACCGGATTCCAAATCTGAAGGGTGGAGCAATGACGTCACTCCAGGTGAAACTTTACTTCTGAATATCTCCCAAACCATAAAGGTTTGGGAGATAAGACTTATATCATTTTTCAAGTTTTTTTAAGGGCTACAATTTAAAATAAACTTATTTTCAAGTATTACTATCCCTTTAAACAAAATAACAGCAACTTGTTACTAGGGCAAACTCAAACTATCAGGAAAATACAGAATTGCATTAAAAAAACTTTGGAATTAACTTTTTCTGACACACACACACCCATATACACACACACACGTACATATATTAATGCTAGTCATTCATTTTTTAAAATTAACCTCTTAACGGCCACGTGGCCAGCAGTTAGGGACCTGAGACTTTTTTTTTGTTATATCTTGCAGTGGATTCAAGGATCTGTTTGCTGTGCAGCCGCACTGGGACCCCTGAATTCCATGTCGTGCCAGGTCCATCATGGGTCCTTAATGCAAGTTTACCCATGACTGTCCTGGCACATCATTGGTCCTTAAGGGGTTAATGTGTACAAGATATATTACATTTATTTGTCGGTTTATGCAAATTAAACAGTAGTTCCTGTTAGGAAGTGGCAGTTGGGAGGGTGAGTGGAATGTTAGTATCTGACACACCAGGCTGTGACAGCCAGTACTGCTTAATTTACATGTACTGACAAGTAAATAAAGCCAAATATCTTATAAATTATCATTTTATATTAATAATGGATGATATTAAATATAGGAGACTCTGAAATTTCTTTCAAAATCACCTAAGTTTTTATAATGTATAAGTTCCTTTTTAAATTGATAAATGCTATGAAAAGCAGTTTACTCCGTCTTTTGCGCATATAAAATTTACAAGCTCAGAAAGCACTATTTAATTCAAACTGGAAAATATGTAATTAGACTAAAAGGATTTGCATGTCAGTAGGGTTAAGGATAGCTTACTCCCTGATAATACTTCAGGTAGCCTTGCAGACACTGGCTTTAAAAATCCTGCTATTGTATTTCTGCATTGATAGTGTGATACAAAAGTTCATGAACAGAACATTAACATTTTAACAAAATAAATGTAAGAAGGGAGTCAGAAGCATTTAAAGTAATGTGTTGGCAACTCACTGGAACGCAATGGATTAAATTACACCCCCCCAAAAAAAAAATTATACAACAAAAATAAAATAATAATCTAGCAATGCATTAACTATTTCCTTCCTGGCTCTATTTCCTTTCTTAAACACAATGGGGGCATGAATCAAGGTTAAAAACAAGTGAATATGATTAACCCTTTTGAGTGCCAGAAGGTATCCAACGCATTGCTTTTCAATACATTGGATACCCCTCTGGCAATCAAAGGGTTAAATGTGGAGAATCTTGGCTACTTGTCTGCACATTGCGTATCCTAATTAGAAATTGTAAATGGGACAATTTCCTACTCAATTGATGTGTGAGAACAGTGAAGCAACATATCATTGAAGGATATATAACTCCTCCTGACAATAACACCACCTGTCCTGTACAATGGCCAGAAAATCCTAATGACCCTTATGAATTTTTCCTTTGTTTTATAAATTACATCTTCAGTCCGGGATATCCTGTCCATTGGGTGAGACGTGACAGTTGCTGACGGTTTTTATCAGACTTAAACAGGCAGACTGCATGAACGTCTGTGACCCTTTTATGTCCTTAAAGGGATAGTAATACTTTAGTATTACTGATCTCAGTATTAAAGTCCTATTAAAAATAAATGTATTGCCCCCAGTGTCATGTCTCAAACCACAGCCTATGATTAAGGGACGTTGTCCCGAAACGCGTTAGAACGTGTCATTTTGCTTTTCTTTGATCCTGTATTTCTATATTGCTGGACTGTGTATGTTTTTAGGATGCAGCTTTAATAAAGTTACACATGTTTCTACTTTTTTAATCCTGACTGGCACTGAAGTTATTGTGGATCCGTTGAAGCGCTCCCTTCCTGTGTCTTCTCATCTCTCAAACCTTTATGGTTTGAGAGATCATCGCTCCTAAAGTTGCCCTCTACCTTCCCCTTCCCCATAGTTAGCGTTCTAGCTGACTGCAGGGAAGAAAGTCGTACGACTTTCAGGTGTCTCTCCAGCACAGCCGCTATCTCGTTAATAAAAAAGAAAACTTTCACTGAAATGGTCTTCTACGTGTGCTTGGTTTGCAAGCACACATAGAAGACCGTTTTAGTGAAAGATTTTTTTTTTTTAATTAACCCGATTGCAGCTCTGCTGCAGAGCCGCCTAATGATCTATGACCGGATTTCCCTTCAGTCAGCTACAACACTGACTAAGGGGAAGGGGGAGGGAGAGGGCAACTTTAGGAGTGATTATCTCTCAAATCATAAAAGTTAACACTGGGGACAATATGTTTATTTTTAATAGGACTTTACTATAGGGATTAGTAATACTTGTTTTAAAGTTGAGGTCCGAGTCTTTATTTTTTTTTTATTTTTTATTTTTTTAAACACCTCCTCCTATATAATTTGCTAAAGTTTGTCAGAAGCCATTAGGCGCAGTAGAGACGGCTGCGCGTGGTGCAGTCATGCGCAGTAGAGACTGCCTGCGCTGCGGCTTATACGGAGCGGGATGCGAGCCACGACCAGCCGGCACTGTGGCCCGTGTAACGGGCTCTTCAACTAGTAGCGCTGTATTTCAATACCTACAGTTTTGTAGTTTGTGCTATTCACTCTGAAAAGATTCCCCTCCTGCCCCTTTCCCCTGCATCCCTCTGCCTCAGTCTGGTCTGGATGGAGAGTGGCAAGGGACAATCTGCAGTAAGCAAAAGGAAAATCCTGCCCTCCTTCGTCCTCCCTTATACTTACTGACTGATGATTGTCCCTCGTTTCGTCCGTCTGGTCCCATGACTGGATTCCAGATCTAATTGGAGGAGGTCAGAAGGGGTGGGAGGGGGATCCTTTCGGATTGAATAGCACTTGAACTACAAAACGAAGTATTGAAATATAGTGCTATGTGTTAAAGGAAAAAAAAACAAAAACCTAAAGACGACTCAGCCCTCAACTTTAATACAAGTATTAATATCCCTTTAAGACCATCAAGTGCAGTGAGCAGAATTTTAGGTCTTGTGGTCCTGCCAGCAACTATCATGTTCACCTCCATGGACATAACATCTAGGACTGATTGAAGATGCTCTCTTGAGCAAAAGGCACAAGGCCAAAATTCATGGGCACCATTAGAATTTTTTGG
This sequence comes from Rhinophrynus dorsalis, assembly GCA_037306005.1. Lineage (NCBI taxonomy): Eukaryota > Metazoa > Chordata > Amphibia > Anura > Rhinophrynidae > Rhinophrynus > Rhinophrynus dorsalis. Next base: position 71,929,932 of record CM074721.1, on the reverse strand, counting down.
CCACATTAAGATGAGTAGCGAGGAGGTGTTAATTCTCATGTAATAGTAGCAGTTGAACTTCTATATAAAAGTGCTACATTATTTTTTGTAAATAAACATGCCTGGGAACTTGCTCATCTTGAGCCTCTGGAGAGAGCTCATGTGCTGCCGACAACAGGAAGTCAATGACATGACTGATGTTATAAAGGAGGGTGAGGCTTAACTGGGTGGGAGGGTTTGCACATGTTAGTGGCATAAAGGGGACAGGAAGTGGGTGTGAAGTGGGCAGAACAGGGTGGGAAGGAGGAAAAGTGGGCTGGAAGCAGGAAGAACGGGATGGGAAGAACAAACTCACCACTGCCGGAGAATCAGCCTCTGTCCCCGGAGACGCGGTAATTCAGTCTGAAATCCAGATTCTTCAGGGCAGATCTGGAGAGTTCCCAGTTATGTACATAATGTAAATTCACAAAAAAAGGCTTCAATACTTCTAGAATAGCATTGCTTGCATGCATATCCCCCATATTCTATAATTTCCTATTTTCCACCTGAGACCTACTGACTACTAAACTCATATGGATTCTGTTACTTTGCAAACTATACATTCTTTCTAATACTTGCTGTTCTTTTTCAGTGTTGTAAGTCTTTTTATGGATTTTATCAGTTGATTGTATGTATTTCTTCCTTTGAGGATAATGAACATTTTTATGAAAAGTTATGTTGTGGGGCTTTCTGTCCAGAATAAAACAGGAGTACTCTCACTGCTGGAAGATGCTTTGTTTAAAAATTATACCAATTCAAACTAACATGAAGTGGTGACACTCTTGTTATCACAGTCAGCAGTTATCACAGTTCAGATGAATTACGTATTAAATTGAAAGTTTAGCAGCTTGGACAATTGTTGTCCAAAAAGCACTTTTTAATAATGCATTCTATAGGAAAACTTCTGTCATAGACTATAGCTTTCCAGAGATGTTGATAGGAAGAGCACCACCTGGTGATCATAGTAGAAAATTGCACGTTTTTATTACACAAGGTATGAGCTGTAAAAAAAAAACCAAAAAAACAACAACTTTGTTTTATTCATCAGTCCTGCAAAATATATTTGTTCTTTAAATAAGTTTAGTACTCCTGTATGGCAGTATTAGTTCAGTTCAGTTATTATAATGCAAAGCTACAAGTACTGTAGTATTCAGTGATTTCTTTTTTATGTGGAATAATAGTTTATATTTTAAGACAAGCTTTTGAGAGATTAACTCCCTCTTTAGGTCACACAGTAAGGCTTGATCTAAAGAAGACAATTAATCTCTCTTAACTCTTGTCTTGAAATATAAACTGTTAGTGAATACCAAAGCATGAAAAATTCCTAGTTGAAATACAGTTTGTTTGACTTCCTCTGAACCAGAACACAGACGCATCACTTACAGAAGGAATTTTCTGGTGACACTTTGAAGATATATTTGTAATTCAGGTTATTGTAAATGTTCTCCTACCATGTATGGCACCAACAGACAACACCACCCCTTCTCCCCTCCCACACACACAAATTTTCTCATTGCCCCAAAAACGTTTCCCACCCTCCAATGATTTATCTTCTTTTCCCATGCATCCTGTCAACCCAACTTCTTTTTCCTTCACAACCCCCCTACACATATCTTTCCCCATAGCCAACTATCCTGCTACTCACCTCTTGTCCCTACCCAGCCCCACCTCCCCACAGCTTCTCCCCCCTTCCCATAACAGCCATTGTTCCCCAAGTTCAGAGTGTCACTGTGTTCTGTTTGCTTATCACTATCCAAAAAAAGTTTGTACCAATGAAAGTTGCAAAAGATGTCTGTGCCTGAGTCAAACTATGTTGTGTTTCTCAGATGCTCTTAGTCATAGAGGTTGACGTACCAAGGATAAGTGGAACAATTTTCGAGCGAACCAACTCCACTCTAGAGGACATATTACAATTTTCAAAGTTTCCATTGACTTAAATGGGAACCATTTAACCATTTCAATACTATAGAGATTTCCAGCACATCAAAATGCCTTATCAAATCATTATCATATTTAAATGTTTTGTTCCCCTATGGAACAGTTGGCATGCCCTAGAATTCCTCCAGTTCTTTTTATTAAACGAGTCTCCGAACCAAGGCATATTGAGCTTGATTTATATCTCCAATACTCCTGGGCAGTGTCCTCCTTAGCCCCACCTATGACCACACCCCTAATCCTCATATGCTCACACCCCCAGCCACTGTTTCCTGGAAAAGAACAAAAGCCTGCTTTGCTTGAGAGTTCTTCAGTGGTTTGCTTCACATTACCTTGGGGAACTCTAGAATGCACAGTGTTAAGAAATATTACCAGTAAAGGGGGAAAATTTATAAAGAAATCAATCAAAGTTTGGCTTCAAATCATAAAAATCAATATTAATCTGATAAATAAACCAACCACTGTAAAAGAGCTGATGGGATCTGGCAAAGGGAGATTTGGATTGCACTGACAGCACCACTAATGGCCCTAAGTGGTTACATACTCTACCTAAGCATACTTTCTCAGTGTACAGCAGTATCTGTATGCAAATTATTGAAAAAAGTCACACGAGGTAACTAAAAAGAATGTAATTAGAGAGTCAATTTTTTTTCAATTGTACAAGAAAACTGCAAGGAAAATGGGAAATGATTTTGAGAGTAACTGGAGGCCAAAGTTGCAATGCAGATGGATAAAAATCATATGGGGAAGATGGAAGATATAAGGTGCTCTATATTCCTTTGAGAGCAAATGTAATTTCTTACAAATCTCTTTCTCTCTAGCTAAAAGGAACAGTCCAACCCGCTGCTGATTTCCATGCGGACAATGATGGCAAAGCCCTGAGAAAGGCAATGAAGGGAATTGGTAAGAATATCAGATTTACTTCCAAGCCTTCATGATAGAAGAGGTGGTGAAGTGTAATTAGATGCCCTATAGTTGTTTCTTGGACCACAGTTACCATAGCTTGTCTGAGGCTGATGGGAGTTGTACGCCAACAACAAACAAAGGGCATCGAGTTCATGCTAGAAGAAGTGCGGGAGGGTAATCTGATACCTTGCAGTGGTGGTTGGACTACAGCTCCCATCTTCCTCAGCCAGCCAACAGCTGAGGATGATTGGAGCTGGAGTCCAACAAAAAGCAAAGGACATCAGGTCGCCTACCTCTGATGTAAAAGCATTTTCCAAGAGTGCGGTAGCTGCTTCCTACTCTTATGGAGCTAGATAATGGTTTAATAGTACTGTGCCCATTTCCCCCACAGACATAAAGAAATAATTACTAAACTTAAATGTATGTGATGGTCTCCATTTAATACTGGGTATTGACTCACTTAAATGTTAATACAGGACATATTGCATTTTTTGTAAGGTAATTTAGTTTTTTGTGGGCTTACCATTTTATGCTGTTTGTTAATGCATTGCGATTATTGGCAAATTAAAACTTCTAGAAAGAATGATAAAAGTGCTGCTGTGTAAAGAGGAGATACCACTGGGGGAGGAGAAAGATGAGCAAACTGATCTTTTGTAGACAATTGGCTCACTCTGTTGTAAACTTGAAGCCTCATGCTGAATTTCCAACAAAATCAACAAACTGAAAGATTGGTGTGATCAAATATACACCTAATTCAGCATAACTCTTTATTCCCTGTACAAGAACAACTGTTTTTGTTGCTTATCCATCACCAAAAGATATGAGCACTGCAGTTGCTATACCTGTGGTCTTTAATTAGATGACCCCAAGGAAACTTATGTGCACAAATGATAAAAATTCATATTCCTAAATTTTGATGTGTGTGTGTGTATACAGTGATCTTGTATAAGTGACAATGAAATCCATTACTATACGGATATCGGAGCAGACTTATACATTTGACTGATGGGACATTATCTCCTTAAAGGGATAGTAATGTTTCACAAAAACAGCAGCTCATAGTTCATAGTATTTGAGCCATAGAGAGTGATGTTTCAATACTGTCAGAGTTGTAGTTCAAGAGTAATAATTGAATGATAAAGGATCCCCTCCCGCCCCTTTTACCTAGTGTAAGCCTCCTCCCCTCATATGTGGAATCTAGTCCACAGACCAAACAGCTCACAGCAAGGGACAATCTTCTTCCTGTGAGAACAGTGCTCTTTTCCCCCATAGACATAAAGAAATAATAGGTATTCAAAAATATATTTATTGTTAACCCTTTGAGTGCCAGAGGGATACACACTCAGGTTTTTCCTTTATGCTAATTGAAGATTGTCTCTCTCTGTGATCCACCTGAACACCACCTTGCTGCTCTGAGCTGAGCAGTGCTACATCCGTAAAAGGAGTGGGATATTTTATCATTCAATTACTCTTGAACTACAACTCTGACAGTATTGAAATAACACTCTCCATGGCCCAAACACTATGAAGATTAATTGGAGCTGCTTTTATTGTGAAACATTACTATCCCATTTAAGGACCAGAAAGGCGCTCAGCTCATTGAGGAGCAATGCATTCCATACCCCTTTGGTCCTTAAAATGTTAAATATTGAAATGTAGGCTCTCAAAATAATAATTAAAGTCCTCTACTGGAGACGGGGAGTAAATAGGTATAATTTTCACCCTAAATACTAGCACTGTTGACCAATTCAATAAATAAGAAGCAAATTATGGTGGTTATATTGAACGTTCTTTTTATTAAAGGTACTGATGAAGACACAATCATTGACATAATCACCAAACGTAGTAACACACAGAGGCAAGAGATTCTCAAAGCATTTAAGTCCCACTTTGGAAGGGTAAGTGTCTTTTTGGGGGGACTTTGCAGTGTTAAAATGATCATTTTTATTCATAGAACAATTACTTTGTCTTTCTTCTTCCATATCAAATGGGAATTATCACCTTGAGATAAATTTAAAAAGCAGCACCAAAAGAGCTCATATTTACCTTTCTGGAGGTTACAAAACTGAACCATTGAATGTACCACAAGGGATTGAAAAGCTATTCAAAGCATCCCTAGACTGGGTGTCCCTAGACTACTGAAGTAGCGGGAGGCTAGAAATGCGTGAGGCTAGAAATGCGTTTGGATTTAATGGTTTCATTTATATCTTTACCAAATTTTTTTATTTTTGTAATATTATATTATTGTTAACCCTTTGAGTGCCAGAGTAGTATGCAACGCATTGCAAAGCAATGTGTTGCGTGGCCCTCTGGCATTCAAAGGGTTAATATATATATATATATATATATATATATATATATATATATATATATATATAATTTTATAGTATTGGTTTTAAATTAAAATTCCTCATTTTGAAGGTGATTTAAGTCTATTTATTTAAGAATAACCACCCTAACCTTAAGGTACTCCAGCAAAATAAATAACCCTCTCATGGCTTCATATCACAAGAGGTCCACCTAACTTATAGATGCTATCAAACCCTGAATATAGGGCGGTATAAGACATCAGGTGGGACCTTAAAAGAAAACCACAACAAGACAGATCAGAGGAGCAAAGGTCTAGAGGTACCTGCACTGGAGGTTATCCTGTGGACGGTCAGAAACCATGAGGCTGGTTTTTGCCTCATTCAAATGAGTAATATTATATCACACACAGAATGGTGTCACAACACGGTGGTGGTGAATACATCCAGCAGTCTGCATTTCTATTTCCTACATATACCTTGAAATATATGTCCTATATAAAATTTGCACAAATAAAAATATCTGAATTCAAATATATACTAAGATATTTGGATTCATTTTCAGTTGCTAAATAAAAAAAATTGTCATATTGTAATCGTCTCACTTGTTTACAATCTACTTCTCTCAATAGGACCTGATGGCAGACCTGAAATCTGAGCTGTCTGGCACTTTGGGCAAATTGATCCTTGGTCTTATGATGACACCTGCCCAGTTTGATGCCAAGCAGCTGAACAAAGCTATAGCGGTATGTGTTCTGTATAGCTAATTTTTTATTTGAGGGGTCCAGTTTTACATAGTATATGAGGAAAGATGCTTCATCTGTTATTGAACTACAATTCATATCATTAACAGAGTACGTATAATACTGTGCTTACGTCTAAGGAGCTAAAGTAAGGAATCTGTTTCATAACTAAGTTTTGGGCATATTGTGTTTGTGTGTAGGGGGCTGGCACTGATGAAAAAGCCCTGATTGAAATATTGGCGACTAGAACAAACAAGGAGATCCATGCTATTAATGCAGCATATCAAGAAGGTAAGCAGCAAACTAGAGACTCCGATGCCATTTATATTAATTTTTATTTCCGGCAAATATCAATGTCACAATGAATTTACTGTTTGATAATTCCAATAAATAGGATAACATAACTGTGACAGGTCACATTGGGATCTAGAATCTCCATTGTATCTGATTCCTTAGTTTGATGTTTATACAAAAATATATAATTAATAATATAATATAAATTGTCTGCAGTAGCAAAAGCTACATCCTAAAATGGAAGCTTGCAATGTAATATTTTTAAATGAAAACTGTCTCCTCTATCTGAGTACCATTGGTTTACTCAATCGAGATTGGCATGATATCCAGTACTAATGAAATATTCATTCTGGAGAACCAGTCCATGTGGAATTGACTTAGATTGGTCATTGGAATTTTTCCCAGATTCAGATGAGGTGTGTGGGGGGGTTATTATTAGTAGATGCTAATGTTATTTTAACGACAAATGCTGCTCCCATCTTGATCTACAGATCTAATAATGTCCATGACTTGTGCAGAGTTTAAACCATGATAAGCTCTCAATCTTAAAACCTTAGTTTTGTTATGTGATTTCTCTAATATCTGGTGTGTTAAAGGAGCACTAGCACCTCCTAATAATAACCCCCTCTAACTTTTCTAACATCAGGAAATCCCAGTGCCACCCATTAATTTCCCCCATGCTCATTAAGTCAAGAAATAACCTCTTCAGTCCTTGATAATATCATGTCCATGGAAGTGGACATGTCGGTTACCAGCAGGACAGCATGAACTCCTCCTACTTTGCTCACTGGCCATGATACTCTGAACCGTTTAAGGACCATAGAAGTGTGTAGCACATTGCTATTATCAAGTTTTGTTAGTTCTCCTTTAAGATACCTTTCAATTGTCAATGTGACCCAGTGTTTATAATTAAGAGAGAAGAAATGTTATTTAGCATTCATTTTTACAGCACAGCTAGTCAGTCTTTGAACCTCCAGCTTATGGGGGACAGCTCTCAGCCAGTGGCTGGTTGGGGAGGATAGTCTCCAACAGCTGGAAGTTCAAAGATTACTACCCTTAGTTTAGAGCCTGAAATAAGAGGCTGTAACTTCAAGTGGGTAACTTATTTGAAAAGTTCTGATTGGTAACATTCTCTGTCTCCCTTCTACACCCGTTTAGCCTTCCACAAATCTCTGGAGGATGCAATAAGCTCAGACACATCTGGACATTTCAAGAGGATCCTCGTGTCTCTGGCACTGGTTGGTTATCTTTTTAAATCAATAACAGATTATAAAGATATATATCCATCACACTTGGGGAGGGTCCACCTATATAATCAATACTTCTCATTTGCCTGTTATATGGCAAGAATGCATTGATCCCTTGAATACTGGAGTGTCATGCAATGCAATGCAAAGCATTTCATAGTAGAAAAATGAAATTAAATGCAGGGGTCTTCCAACCCCCTCTTCAACATGAATGAACATTTTTCATGAAAATATGGTTTAAAAAAGGAGGGGTTTTTAGAAGCCAACAGTTCCTCACCACTTAGTAATTTGTATAGGGAGCTTAGAAAAGATTAGAATAGTGGGATTACCTTGGGCCTTAATAGTCCCCAACATTGCCAAGTGTGATGGGAACATTTATATGAAGAACATTGATCCCCCCCAATAACCCGTCCTTAACCCCTTAAGGACCAGCGGTCCTGGGGTGTGTGCTCCTTTAAGGACCAGATAGGGAAGTTCGACGTGCCACCCCACGTGACTGATCATGTGTGCCGGCACACAGAACGAGGGACTGAAAGCGATTGCTACAGTCTCGGAGCGATCTAATTTAGTCCCCGGTATTACTTTCCTCGCTCCTGCAGGAGCACAGCAAGTAAAAGTACGTGACTTACCAGGACCGTCACTGGTCCTTAAGTGCCGGACCAGCGTGACAGTCTGGGTACGTCATCGGACGTGAAGGGGTTAACACTGAACTAAAAAAGTAAAACCAAGCTGACAAACAAAAAACAATAAACTAAACCCCTATGCATTTCACACAGAAAAAGGGATCTGCAGGGTAATCATTTTGCTGTGTAATGACATTCTACATAGCAAACAAAATGTGATTACCAATCAAATTTTTTTACACTGTCAACTAGGGAATCTTTTTGCCACAAAAGCAAAACAATCAAAAAATGGCACATCCTTTAGAGCAGGACATTTTCTCACTAAAAGAGAGGTTGCAGTTGAAGTTAAGTTTAGGGAGTCTTTTAGACAGGAACTCTGTTCTGTGTTAGGGGAGTCTGGAGGATTCTGGGAGAGTGTGAGAGGAGAAAGGAGGTTTACCCAAAAGATTCCAAAATCTTTGTTGACTGAGACCGGCAGCTGTGATCCAAGTTCCTTCCTGATCAAGGTGTTAGGGGAGTCCGGAGTGTGTGAAGGGAGCAAAGGAAATTTAACACAAATACCCCTGTGTTAGGGGTGTCTTTGGGTGTGTCAAAGAAGCAAAGGAGACTTACCCTAAATACCCCCAAATCTTTTGTGTCCAGCTGAAAAGACATAGCAGCTGTGGTTCAAGTTCCTTCCAGCTGGCTGTTCTCTGTGTTAAGGGAGTCTGGGGGAAGAAGCCTTTGCTTGTGTGTTTGTGTTTTTTTTTTTGTCAAACGTAATAGAGACAGTTTAACCCCTTAAGGACCCATGACGGTCCTGGACCATCATGGGTTGTTATACCTTTAAGGACCCATGACAGTCCTGGACCGTCATGGAATTCCAGGCTCCCCGTGTGGCTGCACGCCGTTTGGGGAGTCTGGAATCGGATGCGCCACAAAAAAAAAAAAAAATGCTCCGTGGTCCTTAAGGGACCGCAAAGTACGTGCGCGGCCAGTCCTTAAGGGGTTAAAAATAGTTTGACTTATAGGCGACAGAGACAGGGACCCCTGCATGAGCAGTGACTATCGCAGATACTAGAAGAGAGAGATGCACTAATTTAATAATGTCTAGCAAACTTATTAGGGGATGTTGGAGGGTGAAAGGAGTAGGAGCAGTTCAGGTACATGTTGGTAAAGTGGTAGACCAAAATCTGTCTGCAGCCACAGTTACTGCAGTGTGTAAAATAAATGATGATGTTGATCCTTCTCCTCCTGACTCTGAGGAGGCTGATTGTTATAGTCCCATAAAAAGTTCCGCCACTACCAGTAGTAGTATTAAAATAACCTTTAAGAACACTGAAGGTGACAATGGGGGTTATAAAGAAGTGATAAAGTGGAGATGACTTCCCCAGTGATATCACTTCTCCAGTTCCTGTGTTGTTCTTCTATAGAGCTTATACACTAAGAACTCCAAATGTCCTGACACTGTGAAATGCCTTGATATCATTAAACTTTCAGTACTTAATAAAGAGGCAAAAAACAACATTCTCAAAGACAAAAGCAAAAATCTGCATTTCTGGAGCAAACTAACAACACAATGGGGAGAAACAACAATACCACAAATTCCCTTAAACTGAAGTGTCTTTTAACCCCCTTGAATGTTAGATAGGTCTCCAATGCATTGTAAAGCAATGCATTGGAGACCTCTCTAGAATTTTAGGGTTTAAATGCCTATTTAAAGGGTTAGTAATATTTTTTTATGAAAAAAAAAAAAAAGAAATAGTGTAGCTATTAAAAAAAATAAACTAAATGATCCCAGTCCCATCTCTCAAACCTTTATGGTTTGAAAGCTAGAATGTTTTAAAGTTGTCCCCTCCCTCCCCTTTCCCTGATGTCAGCAGACAGCTGGAGATCCTGGTCCTGTGACCGGCAGGTGGCTCTTCAGCAGAGCCGAGTTACCAAAATCTAAAAAGAAATACTTCATTGAAACGGTCTATAAAGTGTGCTTGCAAACCAGCCACACTTTGTAGACCATTCCAATGAAATATTTCTATTTAGATTTCAGTATCTCGGCTCTGCTGAAGAGCCGCCTCAAGCTGGCCGACAAGCATCTCCTGCTGTCAGCTTTACAGCTGAAATCAGTGACGGGGGAACTTTAAAACATTCTGTCTCTCAAACCATAAAGTTTTGAAAGATGGGACTGGGATCATTTAGTTATTTTTTTTAATAGCTACAATATTTCCTTTTGTTTTCGAAGACCTTACTATCCCCTTAACTCATTGGGAAATCTTTTTTTCTCCCCTATATTGTCGTTGGTTTGCCCTAGAATTGCAGCTCTTTTCTTGTGGATTAGGCCCTAAACTATTTAATTGCACATTCATTGCATGTCATTTTCTCCTTTCTCAGGGTAACCGGGAAGAGGGAGGAGAGGACTTGGATAAAGCAGTTGAGGACGCCAAGGTAAGCAAGGCAGCTTTGTATAGTGCATGAGTAAAGACAGCGGGTCCCCTAAGTGCACAGCACACCTATTTCCACAGGCAATGATGTGCACTATTAACTAATATATATGATCTATGAAGATTGCAAAACATAAGTGATGTAGGTAGACAATATGATCTTCTTCGCCAGTAGTCCTGAAGAATTGCAAGAATACATTGAAGAACTACAGCAAGAAAGCAAAATGTTTTGAAGATGAAAAAATGCAATTTATGTTTTTACAAATTTACCATACCAAGGAAAATCACAGAAGATGGACAAGAATTAAGAGCTGAACAAGTATGTTTACCATAGGCAGGAAATGTCAACAAATGGAAACTGAGCAACGAATAAAACTGGGGTGGCAAACCTTTGCAAAACTTACTAGAATTGTCTTTAAGACAAATTTATGACTCTGTCTCAAGCAAACAGTTTTTGACCAATGTGTCCCCCCCCCAGTTCTTGGGTATGGCTGTGAAACATTGACACTGAATGCCAAAGCCATACAAAAACTTAAGGTTACACAAAGAAGTATGGAACGTAAAATGGAAATATGCAGGTCACATGGCTAGAAGACCTGATGAAAGATGGACCAGACAAATTTTGGAATGGGTTCCACTAAATACTAAATGCCCAAGAAGAATACCAAAGACAAGATGGGTAGATGAAATTACCAAATTTGTTGCTACACAGTGGCAGCAAAAAAGGTCAAGAGAGAAGTTGTTGAAAACTTGCTGAGGAGGCCTTAATCCTGGAATGGACTGACAACAGCTGAAGATGATGATTGATAACGATGATAGATTATATACATTTTAAGGATTTTCTTATAGAATAAAATGCATACCCCAACAGCTGTGAACTTCTTCATTCAAAGTGGTTATTGTTGAAAGTTTTTTTTTTTTCAGCTGGTATCCAAAAAGATCTATGCTCTTGCGTTCTATGGAGGGGTTGAACCACTGGCTGCTGTTCTACAGAGAATATGCTAGTAACCGCTCCAGCACTCAGTGACATTTTGAACTATTACAGCTTTTGAGTAAAGCATTTACCAACAGTGGTGGAACCCTTGTACTCAGTGTGAGAAACCAAGCTATATATGTATTCTTCATATAAAACATTTTACTAATCTTTTAAGGGGATAATAACTTTTATTTATTTATTGATTTATTTTACTTTACAAACATGCAGGAAGTGTAAATTTGAATTGCCCATACTCTTTATTTTTTATATGTCCCCATCAGACAGCTTCCTTGATCTGTTTCCTGAGAGTTTTCTGGTCGGTTGATCATCAAAGCAGGATAGAGATAAAATGTAACCCTATCACAGCAGCAATTAGTGCTCTGTATGCTATCCTGCTTACCTTGTAACTTTTTACATTGTAACACTAGCGGTTTTTATAGTCCCTGATGGAAAGCTCTCTATAAACAAATCCAATGTGTTCAGTGTAAAAATAGGTGAAGATGAATCAAAACAATAGAAGGTATAGGAAAATGTTACTTTAGGTATTGGATACTTGTAGAATATGTAAGGTAAAAATAAAAGGTTATTATGTCTAATGATTTATCAATTTAGTCAATCTTTGGACCTCTGGGTGTTGGAGATTAAATCTCTCACTACAGTTATAGACTACATCTGTAGTCTCCAGAGGCTAATGGTTCAAAAACTGACTACTCCTGTTTTCTCTGTCACGGACAACGGACACCTCACTGCAATTAGCCTTATCTTTATCTTATCTACTTTCTTTCTCTTCCTTCCTACAGATCATTGCTTCCGTACTGGTGAGTCATATTCCATCTCATTAATCCTTTGTATAATTGTGTTTATGAAGTGGAGAGTATTAACCCTATGAATGCCAGAGGGGTGTATACCCCTATGGCACCCAAAGAGTTAACTTTATGGCCTAACTCACAAAACTGCTGTAATGCACTTGAGAACATTAGCACTAACAAGCTGCTCTTGCATGAAGGCTCTTGTTGCAATTTGCATCAGTTCCATGATAGAAATGAAAGTGGATTTGGCAATCTAAGGAAAGTTCAGTTTAACCCTTTAAAGGGATAATAATACTTGAAAATACGTTTGTTTTATATTGTAGCCCTTAAAAAACATGAAAAATGATATGTCTTATCTCCCAAACCTTTATGGTTTGGGAGATATTCAGAAGTAAAGTTTCCCCTGGAGTGACATCATTGCTCCACCCTTCAGATTTGGAATCCGGTCCCAGGACCGGTTGTGCCTCTTCAGAAGTGCTGAGATCACCATCTTTAAAAAGAATTTCTTATTTGGAATGGTCTACAAAGTGTGCTTTCAAGCCAGGCACACTTTGTAGATAGCTCCAATTAAGTAATTCTTTTCAAAGATCCTGATCTCGGCACTGCTAAAGAGCTGCAGGTTGCTCTGTGGACAGAATTCCAAATCTGTCCACTAGATGGCAGACTTGGCTGAAATAGCCAAGAAAAGATAATTTTTCTATATTTTACATGAGAATATCTCCCAAACCATAAAGGTTTGGGAGATAAGACTTATATCATTTTTCATGTTTTTTTTAAGGGCTACAATATAAAATACAATTATTTTCAAGTATTACTATCCCTTTAAGGATCAGAGGGGTGTGTAATGTATTGTTCTTAAAGGGTTAAATAGAATTAAAAACATTTCTATATGTTATACTAGGCATTTGTTTGTAATGTAAAATAGTTTTTTGAGAAATTAACCTTGTTGGTGAACAGTGTACCATTTTATGCTAATTAGCTCATGTGACAGGTCAACATGAATGAATGTAAGCTGAACACACTGGGGCATTTTTAGTAGCACACTGAGTGATAGGTTAGGCAACAAACTGAACTAATTAGGATACTATACAGGAAATTGATATAATGCGCCTTAAAGGAGCAGTAAACTTTTTTATGAAAACACATATTTTATAGAGCATTTCCTGATGAATAAAACAAGGTCACTCCCACAGCTGGCAGATTTTTTTATTCTAAAATTATAGCAGTTTAAATAACCAGGAAGTGAATTTACTGTGTTTACTTCCTGATAGATCTAACTGACAGAAAGTGACAGGCAGTTTCTATCACATTCTATGGAGAACTGTATGTCTCTGACTTTCCTCTCCATTAGAATCTAACAGGAAATCTAATTAGAATTTGACCACTAGAGGTCACTGCTAATGTAAAAAACATGGGTTTAAACTATAATAACTCTGGAAATATAAAACTCTCAGCAGTGTGAGTGCCCTTATTTTACTCAGTAAGAAAATCCCTATGATATATATTTTTTCATAAAAAAAGTTTACTTCTCCTTTAACAATGTCAATATTAACCCTTTCAGTGCCAGTGGGGTATGCAGCACATTGTGTTGTGTACGCCTCTAGCACTCAGAGAGCTGATGTCTGAAAAACTATATATTTTTTACAGAAAAAATGATAGTACAATATATATGAAGATTGAACCCTAGATGTATCCAACACATTGCGAGTTATGCACTAAGGAATGATAAAGAGGTGAATGATATAACTTTTCCAATTCCTATATTACAATATGGAGCCTATGCACTATAATCTCCAAAGCTTGAGAAATCTTAGTGTATTGGCTTCCCAGAATAACATAGGAATTGGAGAAGTGATGTAATCGCGAGGTTATCTCCACTTTATCACCATACTTTATCATACCAAGTCCACTTTGAGGAAGCTATTGGGGAGCAATTTTGGAGCAAACCAACTGCACCATGGGAACAAATATAAATTCCCCAAATTTCCACTCATTTAAATGGGGCTTAAACACATTGAATCTTAGAGAGGTATCCAAAACACTGTGAAGCAATGCATTGGATACCTCTCTATCATTCAGTGGGTTAAGGCCCTTTTACATTTTTGGGAATTTTCATTTGTCAGTTATAGTACAGTTGGTTTGCCCCAGAATAGCTCCAGTTTAATCCCAGAGGCACTTACATGTCCATGCAAGTCAATAGGGCTTTCCCGTGCTATTGTCCAATCAGAGAAGAGCCTACATGGCCCATAGCTCTCAACGGTGGAAATGCACTAAGGTGTGATAAAGAGGTGATAAAACAGAGATTACTTCTCCAGTGATATAATTTCTCCAAGTCCTATGTTGTTCTAAGGAGCCAATGCACTAAGATCTGTCTAACTTTGGAGATCTTAGTGCATACAGTCTATAGAATGACCATACCTGGGGACTTTTTCCTTCTAGAGTCCTCACAGGTAACTCATGTGGTTCCGGTGGGAGGATAAAAATGTTGTGATTTGAGTCATAAAGGGGTGGGGCTTAATCACAGGTGGGGAGGGACTTAGCAGGCTATGTAATAAAGTGGGAGTGAAGAGAACAGAACAGGCTGGGAAGGAGCAGAAGTGGGCAGAGTTTCATAAGAAACTCCCCACCACTAGAGAGAGACCTGGTAATTAAGTGCAAAAACTGAAGTCTCCTGAGCAAATTCGGAGACTTCCCAGATATGAGAATAAGATAGGAACTGGAGATGTCATCTCTGCTTTATCACACCTTAGTGCATAACCCCCATGTGGGTTTTACCAGGAGCTGCTGTCCAATCGTAGAAGGACCTACATGGCTCATGCAAGTCAAAATCAGGAGGGTCTTCATGGCCCATGCATGTCCATGGAGATTTGTAAATGAGGACCCTTCCAGCTCCCAGTCTCAAAAAAACATATGTTCCCCCTCACTTACAATATTCATATAAAAATATTACAGCATGCTCTTCCATATGATTGTTTTCTTACCACATTAGTATTCCTTTAGCTGTTTAAGGACCAAAGAAGTGCGCAATACAGTGCAAAGCAATTTATTGCCCATCTATCTGGTGATAAACATATAGAATATACCGTTTCATATGTCTTGCTATAGCTACCACATCTAAGATGCAGCCTATTGATTGACCTAGATCAGTAGCTCACAGCTGCTTGGGTCATTTAACCCTTAAGTTGCACATTCTGCTGACCTTTTGAAGGGTTATTAATTTGCTGCACAGATGCCTCCCCCCCACCCCCCGAAACACAAACCAGTTGTCCAACTGTACTAAATTAATCCTTTGTGATCTTTTTAGGAGGTCTCTGATTCTGGATCTGGTGACTCTACTTCGTTAGAGACACGGTTTATGACCATCCTGTGTACTCGCAGCTACCCACATCTGAGAAGAGGTGAGGTGTAAGACAGCCTGTCCAGTTGTTTCTCTGACCATATATCCTTTTACAGGTCAACATTCCACATATCATTCTGCTTCCATACAGGTCTGGTTGTCAGCCAGGTGGCATGAAATGCTGTAATGCTTTACTTTGTTGCAGGAGAGTTGTTAGAGTCCCTAGATGACCTGGGGGATGTATTAAACGGATAGTAATACTTAATATGTAAAAAAATATATACTGTAGTGTTTATCCCCCTGAGTAAAAAAAAAAGGTACTCTCACTGCTGAAATGTATTTTATTCAAAAGTTATTACAGTGCAAAGTTGAATTTTTTAGGTGCAATATCACAGTGGCCTGAAATTGTACAGTGGTGCTGTTACACCATCTTCTGGACAGCTCTGGTCCGTAAACCATAAATATCCATAGGATGATGTAGCAACAGCGCCACTGTACAATTTCAGGCCACTATGATATTGCACCTAAAGAACTCAACTTTGAGCTGTAATAACTTTGGAATAAAATACCTTTCAGCAGTGAGAGTACTCTTGTTTCACTCAGGGGGATAAACCCTGAGTTTTTACATTTTAAGTATTACTATCCTTTTTAAGGTGTGATAAAGAGGTGATAAAGTGGAGATGACTTCTCCAGTGTGATAAACTGTGCAAGTCTTTTGTTATTCTATCCAGCCAATGAACTAAAATTTTGCCAGAGCATTAGCTCCATAGAATAATACAGGAACTGAAGAGTTTATCACACTGGAGAAGTTATCTCCTCATTTTCAACTTTTTATCACACCTTTTTGCATAACCCCTTCCCTGAAGTTCAGGCCATCCTAATGAAATTTAGTGCACCAGGCAGCTTAGTTGCACCAATATTAGCTGGACATTGCAAAGAGACAGTGCATCCTATGATTAAAATGAGAAAAGTATGTGAGTTAAGGAAGTAATAAATCAGATATGTGTTAGTGTTTGTCTTCATGTCCCATTTCACATTAAACAGATTAAAAAATATTTTAAGTGGACCTGTCATCTTAGTGTATATATATATATATAATATTATTTTTTTTTTTTTTTTTTTTTTTTTGCATGTTTGAAACGCCATTCAAAATGCCATTCAAAACTGCCTATGTGTCAGCAGATGTATAGTACAAGAAATTAAATGGTGCTTTAACACCCTGAATGCTAGAGAGGTCTCAAACGCATTGCTTTTGCAACATGTCTGAGACCTCTCTAGCTTCAAGGGGTTGTTAAAAGTCCCATTTAAATCAAAGGGACTTTTTATTTGTTCTGTATGGTGCATTTGGTTTACACCGGAATTCTCCAGGTCTTTAGATTACATCAGGCTCTATGACTTCCTCTACATGCTATTCAAGCAGAGTTGTCTGCAACAAGGCCTACACAGCAACACTGTACCCACACACTTACCCCAGAATCATGCAAGCTGGAAATCACGTTCTTGTGAAACAGTGGGAGGCACCAGAGGGATATATGTGATCACTGTCCTTCAACTATTTGTGCATATTCCACTAATACTGTTTATGTTAGTGTAATGGCATAATATATTCCTTATCTGTATCCAGTTGTTGAATTTTGCTATGGGCTCTAGCCCCAGATCTTTTTCGAACCTAGTAACGCCCATGCATTTGATCAATTAAAGGAGGAAAAGAGCAGAATTAAGAAGAAATAGGATGAATGTAGATGCCTCAGAAAATGAAGGAGATATTAAAAACTAACTACATTTTTAAGTTAGTGGGGCCACTTAAGATGTCAGGAATAAACTCCTCAATGCTGTATTTATTAAGAAAAATATTTTAATCTGCTAAACTGACCCTCCTAATGACAGAGCTATGAATGGAATATGATGCATACTAATCACACAATTGGTAGTCCAAAGTCCCATGTCTTAAATGATCCTAGCAACTCTCTTGTTGTCCATTCTGGTCGTTAGTATGTATAAAGGGCTGCAGCCCTTAAATTCCACTTTTAGCCTATGTAGCTAGGGATAGTCTGAACCTCTATGTGTAGGAGACTACAACTCCAATTATCCCCAAACAGCCATTGGCTGGTTGAGGATGATGGGCATTGTAATCTCCAAGAGTTGGAAGTCTAAAGATAGACTTCCACTAAGCAATATGGGCCATATGGTCTTCTGTAGCATTTACTGGTTTAAAAAAACTCAAATTAAATTTAAAATATATTTCTAAACTTTTAGGAAAACCGAACATGCATTTTACAATAGCTGTAACATCTCTGAAATAGTCAGCCTACCTGGGAACTTTGTCTTCTAGAGTTTCCTGAGGGGGCTCATGTGGTGCCGATGGGGGATATAAATTACATAAATTGCATCACAAAGGCAGGGCTTAATCGTGGGTGGGGGCAGGGGTTAATGAACTGTGTCATAAAGTGTGTGGGAAAAACAGGGTGAGAAAGAGGAGAATTGGGCAGCATTTCATAAGTAGTTCACCACCGCTGGAGAATCCGCCTCTGTCCCCAGAGACCTGGTAATTCACTGCAAAACTGGAGTCTCCAGGGCAGATATCCTGAGATTTCCCAGGTATGATGGTCCTATAAATCTCTCCCTTTCCTTTGTTATTCAATGGTGCCAATGCCTATCTATCAAGTAAAGAAAATTGCTTTACTACACCTTGAAAACTAGTCTCCATATCCTGCTTCTCTAATCTGCCTGATTTTCTGTCCAGTTTTCCAAGAATTTGTTAAGCAGACAAACCATGATGTGGAACATACAATTAAGAAAGAGATGTCCGGAGACGTCAAGGATGCCTTTGTTGCCATTGGTGAGTAATAACCTTCTTTGTCCTGGAACAGGTGGTCATGTGAAGGTTGGGGAAAGTTTAGTCCCATGCATACGTGATGGGTGGCACACAGAGGGTTAACCTTACAGATAAATCCATTCTAACATTTTTAACTATTAACCATTAAAGCACCTCAGAACATAGATTCTAGGCAATATGTCCCTGCTTGCTATAATCCAGAGGTGATCCAGTCATTCATAAATGAGCTTTTAACATACTACAATAGAGATATATCTGCTGAACACACAACACAAGCAGGACATCTCCCACTGCAGGGCTGGATTCCCAAACAGGCAGAGTAGAAAACTGCCTAATGCTCCATATTGTGATGGGCACCTTGGCCACGCCCATATTCTGAATTGTGGGTGTGGCCAAAGCAATCCCAATGTCCCTGTACCAGTTTTATATGCCTTTGCAGGCTATTATTCTTTTCAGGAATACTGAAAGATGATAATGTTATAGCTTAGGCATTGTGTAGTAGCATCTATGCAGTAATTAATGTATCTTGTGCCTCTTCCTAGTGCGCAGTGTGAAAAATAAGCCAGCCTTTTTCGCAGAGAGACTCTACAAAGCAATGAAGGTAATAAAAATGATCGTTGCTGTACAAGATAAACATTTCAAGTGATTGTCTGGTTAGGGCAGTACACTTGCAAGATAAACTTACATTTTCATATCAGATTGTCTCCCAGCCCCAAACTGACATTTCATTTGACTGGCTATTATTTTGTTTGCTTAGAACTGCATTCCTAAATGGCAGTCAGTGCAATTTTAACCCTTTGAGGGCCAAAGAGGTGTTCAATGCATTGCTTCTCAATGCATTGCATACCTCTCTGGCATTCAAGGGGTTAAAAGAATGGTGCTGTTTTCTAATGTGAAAATACATATTGTAGGACATTTTGTTTTGAGTAAAGTAAGTCTTCGTATACTCAAGACAGTCCACAAAATGTATTAGTGTTTTGCTGTCTGTGGAAAGGTTCTGGTTAATGACTGCAGTTCTCCACTGAAAACATTAGCAACAGTAGCACCTAGTGGTGACTTTTCACAAATGGAAAAATCAAATGTAATAAATAAAACGTAATAATTTTCTCAGTGAAGTATCTCCCAAAAGTGGGAGGGATAGTTCTCCAATATTTTTTTTTTCATTCGAAAACTTCACTGTTTGTTTTAGGGATATCCTTGGCTGTGCAAGGTTGTCATAATTTAAATAACTAATCTGGTAATTAAGACATCTGTGCAAAAGTATGGATATACCAAAGACTTGAACTCAGCCCACTAGAAGTAGCTCCAGCGTCAGTGGTACAATACATTTTAAGGCTTTTATTTAAAAAAAAAAAAAAAGCAATATTAATGCAAAATATTAAATTAACATTACTTGTTATTATATGAATGGTGTGTTGTAACATGAACAGATTCTCATCTTTCAAAATTTTCAAACATCTATAGAACTTAAAGTATATTATATTGCAGGTGCTATTTTTCTGCAGGCTGGGGGAACAATTGTCCTTGCCCTTCTTACTTCCTGCTGCATTTCACAAAAAAATGCAGTCACGCACCAGGAAGTGAAGACTGAAAAGGAATGTTACTTCTCCCAGCTTGCTATATGATATTACGTCGGCTATTTTTCAAATGACAGGGGAACTCCTTTTGCTTTGCACTCCTCACAGGGTAGGGGAAATGCATTTTGCTTACTACATATTTTTTTCAGGGGGCTGGGACAGATGAAAGGACATTAAACAGGATCTTGGTGTCCAGGAGTGAAATTGACCTGTTTAACATCCGCCAGGAGTTTAAGACGATGTATGAGAAATCACTACATCACTGTATTGAGGTGAGCAACAGAGACAGTAAACTATTTTATATAAAAAATGATGAAAGGGCTTTTCTTTCTATGGAAAACAAGAGGTCTCCAAATGCTGGGAGCTTTTTCATTCAAAAGTTATGCTGGTGGCATGTAATGGTGTATTACTCTGCTAGCCTTATGTATTGCCAAATAGAAAGGATTATTGATTTGCCTTTACCTTGTTGCAAATCAGCTCTATTGATCTGTATTATAGGATTATGGGTATTTACAAAGCCTGAACATGGACAGGGCTGGGAAGCCAAGGATATAAATCCTGCCAGGACAACATTCTGGCCCCATCAACCTCTTACAGAATGTGTTGTCCTTTTCACTGCATAAAACTGCTGCAACACTGTTCCAGATGCAAAAGTAAAGTGTAGTAATTCTGATCCCTAAGCCTCAGAGCTTACAGTGTAAACAATAAAAAGTAGCAAACGACTGCAATTTGTAATGAAGGTATAAGGTGTAAAATTACACTTGGCTACAGAAAACAGAGGGGTCATGAAGAAACCATGAGTCCACATTTATCATTGAAAATGCTTTGAAGCCTGTTCAGTTCTATGTTCCTGTTATATTTTCACTTTAAATATGTGTATTAGCAGAATTTAGTTTCTCAATGCATATACAATTAGCCAACTATTTAAAGTGAAATTTTATAATGACTTGGATGATTTTGAAAGAGCTTTCAAAAGCACCTGTATTTATAATAGCTATTCTTTATTTTATTCTGTAATGTAGGAGATATACAGTAACAATACTTATGACTCAGTTTATGGAACTTATCCAGTACTTCCTGGTAGGAAATGGCAGTTGGAAGGAGGAGTGGAATGTGACAGTCATGACAGTTAGTACTGCCCGATTTGTATAAATTGACATATAAATACAGCTTGTCGTTTTAAATAAAGAATGACTAAATAAATACAGGTGATGTTGAAAGCTTTTTCAAAGTCACCTAATTTGTTATATGATATTGGTTCCACTTTAACCTTGCCTGTACCTGTATTCCATAGAGTGAAACATCTGGAGATTACTGTAAAGCCCTGCTGTCTGTCTGTGGTGGAGATGACTAAACCAACGGACCCCTGCTGTATCCATGTCCGATCTGTGGCCCCCAAAAATCCACACACCAAATGTCTTTACAGTAGCTAGTATCCTTACCTGGACCTACTGAGCACTTGTGGAAAGCAACTGTCACATAACCAAATGGAAATGCACCAAAGAAATACATAGAGGGTTATGCAGTAAAGTGTGATAAAGAGTTGATAACTTCTCCAGTGATCTCACTTCTCCAGGCCCTATGCTATACTATCCAGTTGAAAAATGTTAGTGCATTGGCTCCATAGAATAACATAGGAATTGGAGAAGTGATATCTCTGCAGAATTCATCCCCGCTTTATCATTTCTTTATTGCACCTTAGCGCATCTCCCTCATATAATGGGACTTGGGAGGGAGGGAAGGGTCAGGATGCTATGGGCAGTTAAATTAGTGAGGAATTCTAATGTGTCTTTTTAAGCCATTTACTATTGTGCATGTGGTACATTGGAATGACAATACGTCTATTTGTTGTAATGCAATAGATTAGGCCAGTTGTAGGCAACCTTTGGCTTGGCAGCTGTTGGAAACCACCACTTCATTAGTTAGTTGTGTGGGGATAATGGAAGTTGTAGTCTCTAACAGCTGGAGGGTCAATGGAGTCCTACCCTTTGCCTAGACACTTCCTGAAGACATAAGGAAGTGGGTCTGATCAAGATGGAAGTCTAATCAGAAGGGTCAAATCATGATGAAATAAAAAAGTATCTTTAATGAAATGACCAGTGAATTTTATTTTACTTTTGTGTCACAGTGAAGAATTATAGAAGAGCTGTTCAGTGGGTTTTTGCAGTGCTTCAGAATTCCTTTGCCTTCAGCAGATTGCATAATTAGTTCTCAAGTGTGGGCAAAGAGAGGAAAAACCCTGGGGTCAACTTGCTAAATCTTTTTCTAATAACTGTGTGTATATTTGGTCACATGAGTAGGTGCAAATCCTGGATTTCCAGAAAGGGGTTTCCAAAAGAAAAAAAAAATCTAAGTATACAATAACAATACTTAGAATTTAGACAGTGCAATTCTGCATCCAAAGCCATTGTGCACAAACCAGGAGTTGGACACCCTGCAACCCTCCAGCTGTTTCTATCATCCTCAACTTAACACTTTAAAATCATCCATATTTACTTTATTCTACTTTGATTAAAACAATAGTTTGACAAATATAACCCTTTGAGTGCTGGAGAGCAATGTGTTGCCTGTCTCTCTGGCACTCAGTGTTACCTTTATATTTTAGTTTATGCAAATAAGAATCTACATGGCATGTCAGCTGCTATTCCTACACTATGGTGTAATAACCAGTCCAGTATGCAATAATTATGGTGACGAGTGACAGAGTTTAATTAAAATAACAATACTACACAACCCTGTTTCTAATGGGGTTTATAATGAATAATCAATCCAACATAAAGTATGTAGTGTTGATGATGAGTGACAGATCACAATTTAGTTATGTCATATATGTCACAATTTCAGTCAGTCAATATAAAAAAGTAGACAAATTTGCTATCCCTCATCATCCTCACTGCATCCTGTGCTGGTTACTCATTATTAACTGCTTTAGAACTAAGGGTAACATAGTAAGGTAGGGATGCTTTACTTTATCACTCCATCATCATCATCCTCTAATATGCCTATTATAAATTAACTGTTTAGAACCAGCAGGGTGAGACCAGGTAGTTAAGATAGATATATATAGTTCTTTGCCATCTTTTGTCACTTATAACATACTGGAATAGTTATAATTATTATTCCCTTATAAACTGAAGGGTGTGTGGTATTTTTTCTGTCACTCATCATCATACACATATTAGATATTAAATATTAAACCCTCTACAACCAATAGGGTGTTGAGTATGGCATTTTTTGGCTTTGTTTTTCATTATTGTGTCACTCTTCAAGTCATCATCACATACTTTTGAACCTGAGGGGCAGGGGAGGGCTGGCCTGGGGGGAAAGGGGGCAATTGCCCCCCAGGCTGGTCATGAATATGGACAAGTGGGCCACTGCCTCCCTCAATTTCCCATTTGCTGCTGTAAATAGAGTAAACGGAATTTAAGGACCTACAGGAGTATTGTAGCTCCATTTTAATTGTCATCTCTGTGATATCAGTAGCGATGCTCCATTTCAGTTGTAAGCTCTGTGGTATCACTAGTGTAGATCCATTTCATTTATAAGCTCTGTGGTATCACTGGTGTAGATTAGTGATGATCGAGCACCCCGATGCTCGGGTGTTCGGGTGCTCTGGCCGAGCGCCCCCGGAGGCTCGAGTGCTCGGCCGAGCACCCGAGCCCCATTGAAGTCAATGGGAGGACTCGAGCATTACACCAGGCACCCCCTGCTCTGATGAGGGGAGGGTGCCTGGTTCATAGGAAAAGGTCAGAAAATGATGGAAACACCACAGAAATGGTTCAGGGACAGCATAGGGAGGATGTCTGGATGCATCTTGGACTCCAACGTCGCTGCTGGGAACGATGTTTCGCCCGTAGTACGCCATTTTTACAGACTGACCGTAAAACACACAAAAAGGAAGATAAAAACTAATCTGCGGCTAGGCACACTAAACAATATGTGACGCTAATCTGCGGCTAGGCACACTAAACAATATGTGACGCTAATCTGCGGCTAGGCACACTAAACAATATGTGACGTTAATCTGCGGCTAGGCACACTAAACAATATGTGACGCTAATCTGCGGCTAGGCACACTAAACAATATGTGACGCTAATCTGCGGCTAGGCACACGAAACAGAATGTGACGCTAATCTGCGGCTAGGCACACGAAACAGAATGTGACGCTAATCTGCGGCTAGGCACACGAAACAGAATGTGACGCTAATCTGCGGCTAGGCACACGAAACAGAATGTGACGCTAATCTGCGGCTAGGCACACGAAACAGAATGTGACGCTAATCTGCGGCTAGGCACAGTGAACGGAATATGTGACGTTAATTTGTGAATTTGCACACTAAACAGAATGTGACAATAATCTATGGCTAGGCACACGTTTAAAATGGCCGTTTTTGTCGCTGCGTTGTAAAATCATTGGCCCTGTGCACCTAACAGAATATGTCAGCTTGTCACTGCACTGTGAAATATTTGTCCCTGTGCACCTAGTACAATGTCACCTTAGAACATGTCCCCCCCCCACAAAAAAATGAAATTCTGCCACCCCCCAAACAAAATATAAATGCTGCCCCCACACACAACAGTCCTAAAAAGGACTTTTGGGTCTTGAAAGAGTTTCAACAATTTTATTCTCCCTACACTGACTTTCCCTGCCTAAGCGCATCTCTCCCTGGCTAAGAATGAGCCGAACTCGCGCGTCGGGTGCTATACAGCACCCGATCACGGGTTCTGGCCAGCCAATCAGTGTAATGCCAGCAGCCAACATGGCTGCTGGCATTACACTGATGTCAGAGCCTCCCCGCACGTTTATTGGCTGCGCAGCAGCCGCGAAACGTGCGGGGAGGAGACCCGAACATGGCGGGCGAGCACATGCGGTACTCGTACGAGTACCGCCATGTGCCGAGCAGAGCGATGCTCGAGCCGAACCGAGCTTCGGCCGAGCATGCTCGCTCATCACTAGTGTAGATCCATTTCAATTGTCATCTCTGTGATATCAATTGTGTACTACCATTTCACTTATAAGCTCGGAGGTATCACTTGACTTAATCTATAACATTAATGCCACCTATAACATTAACAAAAGGGGGTGGGCTGGGACACTGGGCTGGAGCGGTAATAGAAATAGGCCACTTAATTGTACTTGCCCCCCAGGCCAAAAGTTTCCAGCCCTCCCCTGCTGAGGGGTGTAAAGTAGATAGGGGACTAGTTAGGGATCCAAATATCATCACACATAGGCATCCTTCAATTAGAGATGCACTGATACCGATTTTTTTTAAGACAGAGTACAAGTACCGATACTTTTTTCAAGTACTCACCGATACCAATTACCGATACCTTTTTTTTGCAGTCATTTGCCAGTTTTCTAAGTACCTACATGTTTTAGGTACTTGGAAAACTGGCAAATGACCGCAAAAAAAAAGTATTGGTAATTTGTATTGGTGAGTACTTGAAAAATATACACACACACAGACACCACCTCTTGACTCTTGATTCTCCCCTTTTGACTCTTTCTCCCCCTCTTGATTCCCACCTTTTGCTTCATTCTACCCCTCTTGAGCCCCCTTCTTTTGTCTTGGCTTTTGATCCCCCTTTCTCCCACTCCTCCTTGACTCACCCTTTTGCCTCTCTCTCCCTCCTGATCACCCCTCCTTTTGCCTCTTCTTGGTCCCCCCCTTTGGTCTCCTGATCCTTCCTCCTTTTGACTTTTTCTCCCTCTTGACCCCACTGTCTGCCTCTTTCACCACCCCCTGCCCCATCCTGCCTCCTTTACTCTCCTCTGCCGGGTGCTCGCTGTTCTCTAGCGAGCCCCAGCAGAGGTCAGCGTCGGAGCGTTGCCATGGTAACCCGCGGCAATGCTCCGATGCTGCAGGAGTGAGAGAGGTGACCGGGGAGCATTGTGAACAGCTCCCCGGGCTCCCTCTCTGCAGCACCGACCCTGACACAGGGTATCGGTGCTGGCATCGGCCGCATTTGCGCGAGTACAAGTACTCGCGCAAATGCTGGTATCGGCACAGATACCGATACCAGTATCGGTATCGGTGCAACCTACCTTCAATACATACACTTAGGAACTAGGTATGGGTGAAACTTTTTGCCTCAAAAGTGAAACAGGAGAACAGCAGGACAGTTTTCATGAAAAGTACCAATTTTCCATGAATGTTTTCCTAGCTCATTGCATTGAAACTAATGGGAAGAATATCCTTCCACCAATTTTCCCTTTTTTGTCCCATAGACATAGTATAAAAGGGGTGTCAAGTTTCTGCAGCATGGCATTTTATGTTTTTGAGAGGAAGAGAGAGCACAATATTTTGAGCAGGTTATTATAGGCAAATAAATTAAAATTGGAGTGTAGTTTAGGGAGTCTTAAAGGCAGGACATTTTTTCTCTGTGTTTGGGGAGACTCTGTGCACTCTGGGGGAGTGGAAGGGGCAGAGGAGGTTTACCCCAAATACCCCAAAACTCTGTGTGAATGACTGGGAAGACACAGGCAGCCATGATCCAAGTTCCTTCTTGAGATGCCTGTTATCTCTGGGATAAGTGGGGTGTCAGAAGGGAGCAAAGGAGATTTATCTCAAATACCCCAACATTCTATGTGACTGTCCTTCCTAATCTGGCTGTTTTGTTTTTGTTTTTTTGTTTTTTTGCCAGTGATAGGGAAGGGGGGGGGACAGCTAATGGGAAAAAAATTGATAGCAGGAACCTTATTGTGGCACACAGATACTGGAAGAGAGTATTTTGTAACTGGCAAGACATCACATTCATATACAATTCATTCTATTGTGTAATTCACTGTAAAAACACAGTAGTTGAATAATGTCTAGAATATGCACGGGGGTAAGGGGAGAACGAAAGCAGTGCAGGAATGTATGAGTAAAGTGGTAGTACAAGACCTGTCTGCAGCCATGGTTGCTGCAGCATGTGCAATAAATGATGGAGATCCCTCTCCTCCTGAGGAGGCAGTTTGTCAAAGACCCACAAAAACTTGTGCCAGTGCCAGTCCTGTTAATACCATCTAAAACACTGAAGATTACAGAAAGTCGCATTCTATTGTTTATGGCATAATGGAAGAAGGCGTAACAGTTCAACCAATTGATATACCTGACAGCGAGACAAACAAGCACAAAAGTAGTGCGGAAGAAGTGGTGGGCGATGCCGAGAATGACCTAATTTCTGATGATGATGATGATAATGATGTAGATATGGACTGTATCTATCACAGTTCCCGTGATATCGCTGTCGCTCTCTGCTGTGGTGCGCTTCCATTGGCGGAGCTTGTTTAGCCCGCCCAGTGTGGCCTTCATATACCGGGTCTCTGGCACCTGTCAGGTGCCCTTTCGTGGTGTTCCTGTACCAGTGCTTCCGTTGCTGCGTTCCTGTGTACCGACTTGGCCCATCTGACTATTCTTGTTCGTTCCTGCTCCGTGATTGACCCGGCTTGGCTGACGTTCCTGCTCCGTGATTGACCCGGCTTGGCTGACGCTCATGCTCCGTGATTGACCCGGTTTGGCTGATGTTCCTGCTCCGTGACCTGATTCCGGTGTTCCTGTCGTCCTGAGAGTTTCCTGCGAGATCCTGATTCTGTGTCGCCTGGCGACATTTTGAACTGTAAAGTACAGTGCTGTGCAGACTGATCATCCACTTAACTCTTGCAGAGCTTGTTGCCTCCGATACTGAGCCTGTCCATTAAACACTTGCTGAGCACGTTGCCTCCACTACTGAGCCTGTCCGTTAACACTTGCAGAGCATTTGTGGCCTCCGTTAACTGTGCTTCCATCTTACACCTTACGAGCACAGGGTAGCAGTTGTCGCACCGAGTGGTGCTATTGGGCGATACCGTTCAGCTCTTGCAGTGTTTGTGACTCCGTTAACGAACTGGAAGGGTGCTATTGGCTCTGGTCCCGTTCAGCTCTTGCAGTGTTTGTGACTCAGTTAATGCACCGGAAAGGTGCTATTGGCTCTGGTCCTGTTCAGCTCTTGCAGTGTTTGTGACTCCGTTAACGCACCAGTAGGGTGCCTTTGGCTCTAGTTCCATTCAGCTCTTGCAGAAGTGTTGGGTATCTCGCTTATCTCCTGTCCTTGGGGTGTTCAGCTCTGCCTCACTGCTAAGGTGCTTCCCACCTCTCACCACAGTCTCTTGCTGCCCTTACCATCTACTGAGCGTTGTCTAAATGCACCACAACCAAGACTGATTACTTGCATTGGACTTTAACCCTTGTGCTACTACTGTTTCTTTGTATATGACAGTATTGCTCCTAATCCATACTGTGCCTGCTAAAACATCCATTATCTATATCCATTTACGTGTCAATACCTATTTTAGCCCATAGGGGGCAATGTTCCTTGTTTCTCTCAATAAAACTGTGTTTTATTCTAACCTCTGGTCTGAGTGTCTTACAAAACCGTTACAGTATCCATCCAGATCCTCCTCCTTTTTCAGATACAGATGAAAGTGAAGGTGAGAGAGATGACATGGCCAGAAAATTAAGTGAAAGGAAAAGGCTCAATATTCCACCACTGAAAAGCAGCACTGTGCCTGTATCGCCTGTTTGAGAAAACAATTGGAAAGTCTGACCCAGGACAAATAAAGATGTTGAAAAACACACGGTCATCATGTCAGTCAACATTAACATTGTCACAGCTTCCAAGCCCATATCCTGCCCGACTCAGCCAACCCCGCTTGTGTTGCGTAGCCAGCAATAACAACACAGGTTATCAACATCCACAACCCAACCTATGATGAGTGCCTCTCCTGCTGTAGCACATTTGACACCTTGTAGTTGTACAATTGCAGCAACATCTAGCCCCAGTAGTAGGAATTGTCCCTCAGTAAGCCAGCAGTCTATGAAGTCCACATGAGCTACTTCACTCATGATCCCAAAGCTAAGCATGTTGCTGTCTGTTGTCTGTGTAAAAAGTATGTGAGCAAGGGAATGCAGGCTCGCAACTAGGCAACTCCTCACTGAGATCCCACCTGAAGCACAATCACAGGTCTGACTGGGAGACACACCATCAACATGTCAGAGGTGCCACAACTAGCAGCTGCAGAAGCATTCCCAAAATATCCCAGGGCTGTGGGGCATTTAATAGAAGTAATGATGTTGATGTGTCGGCGAATGTGCCAAGAGTTTGTTCATTTTAAATAAAACCTATGGCTCTTGCTGCAGAAGAGTATGACTCTGAGTTTGCTGTAGGAGATGACAAGAGTCATAGACTGCTCATAATGCTGCTACCACCTCCACCACCTCCTGTATTCATGTTGTTGAATCAATAAAGTTACAGGGTTCTTCTGACATGCATTACCAACCCACACTTACGGAGTTCTTGGGAAGAAAGAATTCAAGGGGTTAAAAGCCAAATTTAATCAAATGGAAGCTTTCATCTGTCTCCTATGATGATGTTTGTTTGATCCAGAATTGCTTCAGTTCTTCCTTGTACATAAGCCTTACTAAACATATACCCTCTATGACAGTAACCATTAAAGAGATGGCTAGATATTACTGCTAGCTCAGTTCTTCAATATATATATTTATAATGAAACCTACTTTTCTAAATGCTCATAACCTTGTCATTTTCCTTTAATTTTAATTAAGTGTCCCCTTCCTGCTGCTTTCCCTCAGATGTGAAATCCATTAACTTAACAGGACAGACAACAATGAGGGACAATCTTTTTTTCTATCAGCATAAGGAAAACTCTGCCCCCTTTTATGAAGGAGGGCAGGTTTTTCCCTGTGCTGACAGAAGATTGTCCTTCGTTGCAATCCATCTTCTCCATCTGTCTGCTCTGAGGGGAGACATTGTGACATATGGAAAAGGGGTGGAAGGGGGACACTTAATTAAAACCAAACTATGTTCTAAGCATTTAGAAAGCTACGTTTCATTATAAAACTGTATAGCAAATTTCTAGGAGAAGAGAGACAAAACAAACCAGCGATCACTCACAGGGACATCCCAGCTTTACATAACTTCTCCTGGGCACAGTTTCAAAATGGTACATTCCAATCAATGCCTGAGTTTCTGTCTTTAATAGAATGAATTAACAGTGCTTGAAGTTTTTCCATTAACACAATTAAGAAGTTTAGCAATTACAAATTTTCAAGAGACGAGGAAATGGAACTGATTAGTACGTGCATAATGTTTTTAAAAAACTAGCATAACAATATAATTTTAAAAGTTCCAAAATTTTGCAATAATTATACTTTTTAAAGTGATAGTAATATGTAAAAAAAACTTTTTTGCATTTAGAAGAGCTCAAAAAGCTGATCTAAATGCAAAAAACCGTATCTCTCAAACTGCTATGGTTTAAGAGATACGGGCGTTTGAAGTTTGATTTCTCCTACTGACAGCTGTAAAGCTGTCAGCAGGAGATTCGTGTTGGTCGACACTGTGGTGCTTGATAAGTGCCGGGATCTCGTTACTTACACAGAATCCCTTTATTGGAATGGTCTAAAACATGTGCCTGAACACTACGGTTTTTTGCATTTAGATCAGCTTTTTGAGCTCTTCTAAATGCAAAAAAGTTTTTTTTAGACATTACTATCACTTTAAGGTAACTCTGTCACCACTAAATAAATGTGAATTTCACAGAAGCTATTTATTTTCCAAACAAATGCCTAGCCCTACATATAGACTTGGGGTAAGAGGATCACTTTGAAGTAAACACTTCAATGAGTAGCGTCATTTTCCAAATAATCTATGTTTATGTGAGCCATACTTTATTTACAACTATAATTTTTCATATACTTATTTGTCAGTATATTTACATTAGAAGTGGCAGATGGGATGGATAATGGCATGTAAATTTATGACTCCCCATACTAAAATGAAATACCTTTTAAACTATAGTTTTAAATAAAGAATGGCTAACCTAAATATATGCTATTTTGAAAATAATTTCAAAACCACACAAATCATAGTAAATATAAGATGATTTTAGTCTTACCTGTTAAATCCTCTTCTCTTAGTCCATATAGCTTACATGTAACTCTGGGAAGACTATTGCCCCTTTAAGTAGGCAGGAACAATTCTTGGAAAGAATGCTGGCTGGAGCCTTCCTTCTCTCCTTAGCTGGTCATCAGCCAATCCCCTCCAGTTAGATTTGACACACTAACCTATCTAACTAGGTAGCAAGAAGGAAAAAGAAGACACCTGTGAGCATGAACCAGAAGGAACTCCCATGTTCAGTCACAGGATAACCAAGCATGGTTCCTTGACAGGGTGGGAGACCTGTAAACTATATGGACTAAGAGAAAAGGATTTAACAGGTAAGACTAAAATCCTCTTTTCTCTGTCGTCCAATATAACTTACGGGTAACTCTGGGATGTACAAACATTGACTTTCCCAGTGGTGGGAAATAAGGCAAGGACCAGGCGCCGGTCCCCCAACTTACCAAAGCTCAAACGGACTAATCAGATCACAGAATAGCCCTTAACAAACAAAGTGTCAATGGACACTGAACTGGAATACAACACAACAGTAACTGTAACACAGCACACAGAATGAGAGCCAATGGGGCTCAACAGTTAAAGATCACTAAGACAGGAAAGAAAGTCCTAGACAGGCAAAACTACCTCCAGGACTTTCCTGTCAAATCTGGCTTCAGCCGAAGCCAGAACATCAGCACGGTGGTGTTTAGCAAAGGTGTGCACATAAGACCAAGTGGCCACCTTGCACAGCTGATCAGCAGAGGCCTAATTCTTAGAGGCCCAGGAGGCCCCAATGGACCTGGACGAATGAGCCGTGACACGAAAAGGAGCAGGCATCTTCCTGAGTTCGTAGGCCCTACGAATGGTAGACTTGATCCAGCAGTCACCTTGGATGCAGCCTTTGGGACCCTCAGGGATGACAAAGAGTGTATCAGTCTGGCAAACAGACTCAGTGCGGTGCACATAGAACTTAAGGCAGCGCACCACATCCAACTAGTGAAGATCCCTTTCCTTGTCAGATTTAGTTTCAGGACAAAAGGCACACCAATCTCCTGGTTGATGTGGAACTCAGAGACCACCTTAGGAAGAAATTCCTGGGAGGTGCGAAGAACCGCCTTATCCTTGTGAAACACTAGGAAAGGTGGTTTGCAGGACAATGCCTACAGTTCAGCGACTCTGTGAACAGAGATGATTGCCAAGAGGAAAGCCATCTTCCAAGTAAGGAGACGAAGAGGAATGGTAGCCAAGGACTCAAAAGGAGGCCACAGCAAGACTCCCAATACCAGATTAAGGTCCCACTGAGGAGTGGGATGCTCAAAGGCAGGGAAGGCATGAGTGACTCCCTGAAAGAAAACCTTGACATGCGGAAGGATGAGAGCAGATATCTGATCCTTCAAAGAAGTCAGGCTAAGGCCCTTGTTCGCACCATCCTGTAAAAAGGACAGGACAGTTCGCAGATCAAACTCTTGTGATGGCAAATCCCTGTCCGCACACAGTGGAAGATAGACAAAATCCTGTGGTAGGCCTTGGAGGAAACAG
Source organism: Rhinophrynus dorsalis (assembly GCA_037306005.1). Lineage (NCBI taxonomy): Eukaryota > Metazoa > Chordata > Amphibia > Anura > Rhinophrynidae > Rhinophrynus > Rhinophrynus dorsalis. Next base: position 71,897,448 of record CM074721.1, on the reverse strand, counting down.
GATTCCAAGCCTGAATCATAGTGGCTATCACCGCAGGAGAGAAACCCTTCTTCCTCAAAATTGGGGATTCAGCCACCAAGCCGTAAAACCCAGATGCTCCACATCCACCTTCCACAGGTAGCCCTGTAGGAGGAGACCCGGTCTACGGTTCGCACACAGGTTCAGTAAGCTCCGGGAAGCAAGGAGGCTAGAGGAAACTGCCAAGGGATCGACAGAGCATCCACTGCGAGAGCCAGAGGATGCTTCCAGCAGGTCAAAATTTCGGAACCTTCCTGTTGTCTCTGGTCACCATCAGTTCAATCCAGGGGAGTCCCCATCTCTGGAAAATGAGGTTGAACACCTCCTGGTGAAGCACCCATTCTCCGGTGTCCACTGTGTGTCAACTTAAGAAGTTGGCTAAGACATTGTCTACGCCTGGAATATGTACTGTGGAGATGGCAGGAACATGTTCTTCTGCCCAGGTTAAAATATCCTTGACCTCCAACCAAGCTGCGAGACTTATTGTTCTGCCTTACTTGTTGATGTAAGCCACGGCCATGGCGTTGACTGACTGGATGTGAACCAGACAGCCTTTGAGATGAGACGAACAGTATCTCCGAGAGTAGAATATCGCCCGGAGTTCCAGAACATTGATGGGTAGGAGAGACTCTTCTGCTGACCACTGACCCTGGACATTCAGGTGACCCAGGACCACTCCCCAACCGGATAGGCTGGCATCCATTGTCACTGTGGTCCAGAATGGAATCACGAAGGGTCTTCCTTTCCACAAGTTGTAGAGTTTCAGCCACCAAGAAAGACTCAGGTCCACATGCAGGAGGAGAGAAACCGACAGCTTCAAGAGATCAGGGTTCCCCTTGCAAACCTGGATCACAAATCTCTGAAGTTCCTTCATAAGAGCCATTGCAAATGGTACCGCCTCTATGGTGGAAATCAACTTCCCCATCAGTGAGGTCAGTTTCTTGGCTTGAATGGATGCGCAATCCAGGATTGAGGAAACCTTGTGATCTGTTGAACAACATCTTCTGTGAGAGACCATACCCTGCAGGGTGTCGAACAGAAGACCTAGAAAGACCAATCTCTGAGATGGAATCGGGTCTGACTTGTCCATGTTCAGAACTCACCCATGATGGGTGAGAGTGTGGATGCAGTCCTAAACCTACTGCTGAAGGAGTTCTGCAGAAGGGGCCTTCAAGAGCAAGTAATCCATGTATGGAGTTACCCTGTTACCCCTCTCATGCATAACAGAAATTAATGCACCCAGGACTTGAATGAACACCTGGGGGGCTATGGTCAGACCAAAGGGGAGGGTCGAACACTGGAAGTGCCCCTTGTCACAAGCAAACCTGAGGTATTGCAAGCTCTCCAGATGAATAGCAATGTGCAGGTAGGCATCTTGCAGATCCAAAGAAGCCAGAAATTTCCTGGGCACATCACCACAATCACTGACCTTAAGGACTCCTGGTGGTAATGAGTCTAGACTGCAAAGGAATTTAGATCCTTGAGATCCGGAATAGAACAGCAGCTGCCATCCATCTTGGAGACCACAAATGGGTTGGAATAGAAGCTCAAACCTATTTCTGGTTCGGGAACCGGTTCTAGAGCCCCCTTGTCCAAGAGAGTCTGGATGGCCCCAGGCCCCAGCTTTCCAGTCCGTGAGGTGAGTGAGAATGGAAGAACCTGAGGGGAGGAAGAGAAGTGAAGGGAATCCTGTACCCTTCAGAAACCAACTGTAAAACCCACGGATCCAAAACAGAGAAAATGGCACAGACAGCCACCCATTGACGCATGCAGTCTGGGATTCAGAGAGTCATGCAGAAGAAGGTTGGTGGATTTGGGCCTCTCTGCAACCAGGTACCATTTAAGCCTTTAATTTTTCTCCAGTTGGGGCCAAGAAGACGGTTATAATGCCATCCATTCCAGAAGCAAGGCAATCACCAAAGCACTACATAGCGATCTGATTTCATCATTACTTCTGATAGTGGAAGTAGACCAATTATGAGTCACTGACAAGTGGAAGGGAAATCCCCACTTATATTTGATGCCCAAGAAGCGTAGATGCACAATGAGGAGTATGAGTTGGCAACGGAGGAGCAGAGTGTGAGGAGATAAGTCTTGGTAAAGCTGTATGTTGAGGCCAAGGTAATGAACTGTGTCCAACAAGCAAGTTTTGGGCATGACCTTCTCCTTGTCTGCATAATAGTGCAAATGACAGATGATATCTCTAGGCTGATCATCCTAGGACGCCACAAGGTCGAAATGCTCGGTGTACCCTGTCATCATCAGCACTTCTGCCTCAAACTCTTGGGGTATATATCAGAAAAGAGCCTATAGAAAGAGCAGTGTCTTTGCATTGAGTGGATTCAGGCACATTCCGAACGTGGATATTATTCTGCCTGCTTCCATTGTCTAGGTTGCCCAGTCTGTTTGTCAGTGCTGTAATGGTGTCCTGCTGCTCAACCGAAATTTGCTCCAGTGTGTGGAGATGATTCCACTTGAGCTTCTTCCACAAGCTCCACTCTATGACGCAACTGTTGTATATCTTTCTGAAAATCAGCAAGGTCAGTCCGGACCAAGGCCTTGATGTCACTAGCCAAAGACGCTATGTCATCCTTCGTTGGGAGAGTGGCAATCAGGTCTGCCATGAGAGAGGGTACAGATCATCTCAGCTCCAGTAGGCTCCGGTGAGGGAGGAAAAGAGTGGGAGAGGTGAGTAGATTGAGATGCTGAGTCGTGCAACTGAGAGGCGTCTTGGCGGGAAGGTCTGTTAACTTAGGCCTCAAGACTGGGTCCTCTAAAGGGCACACTCTTGCCAGAACTGGACATCTTCTTTGAAAGCACAGGTATTGGGAAAACAAGGGATAAAATTCTGAGTGGGTAAAAGCTGTGTAGGCTAATGGGGGAGCTGGAATGAAGGCTAATGCCCTGGAGCCACCGAACTACGCATCCATCTCAGAGCATAGTCAGGACACGCCAATAAAACTGAGCTTTTAACTGCTATAGTGACTGAAAAATTTCCCATGTTTTGGACGGCAATGCATTGGAGACATTTCCACCATTCCCAGGGTTAAATGCCCTTTTAAATCAATGGAAATTGTTATTTGTATTGTATAGTTTTTTGCCCCACGATTTCTTCTACTTTTACCCTTAACCCTTTGAGTGCCAAACAGGTGCCCAAATGCAATGTGTTAGCTATGTCCCTGGCACTAAAAAGGGTTTTATCCTTTAAAGACGGACCGGTGTACAATGTATTGCATAACCCTCTGATCCTCAAAAGGGTTAAAAATAAGCCATGTGAAAAAAGATCACAGAGAAAAAAGGCAGTCAATATTTGGAGAGAGTTCACTGAAATGAACTAGTGAAGGAAGTAAACATTTAATTAAAATGGTTTTCTTTAAAACTAGTAAAGTACGTTACATGTCATTGTGTCCTACATAAAAGAGTTAAGAAAACATTTTGACTGCATTCTTGTGAGTAACATCACAGTGTAGCATATTAATACTCACATGATGTTACGGCTAGGTCTTCCTTCATGATGGGAGTGAGAAGCATCATAGATTTAAAAAAAAAAAAAAAGAGAGTCTTTTATGGTGTAACAGAAAAAAAATACACTCGCCTCTTGGCATTTTTATAACTTTTTGGGGTTCCTTAAAGCAGACCTATCACATTAAAGTTTCTCTCCTCAAAAACACTACTAAAACTCTTGTGCATGCTATCATTCTGTCCTGATAAACTTTTGCAATGTCCTACTAACTGGCCTCCTGGCTCCCCATCTCTCCCCTATGAAATGTATTTGTCTTAAGCTCAACTGTACGAATCACCACACTTGCCCCAAAAACTGAACCTGCTCACATCATTCTTATATATCTGATATGGCTCACTATTCAGCAATGCATCACTTACAAAGTCCTTTTTCTTACCTTTAATGCTCACCACACTGCTGGCCCCCTTACATCTCTTCCCTCATCTCCTCATATTCCAGGCTGCCTCTTTCGCTCAGCACACAACACCTTCTTGTTACACCATCCACACCCTTTTCCCTCTCCAGTCTCAAACCTTTTTTACTTTCTGCTCCCTATGTATGGAACACCATACCTCTCTACCTATGTCTAGAGCAATCCCCATATGTCTTTAAGTCTACCCTGAAATCCTATCTTCTGGCTTACTAGTACCATGTACTATCTTTTGACAATCTCAGCACTTGGACTCATAGCACTTGACACCCTCATAGCCTGTTGTCTGTCTCCTATTACAGATTTGGCCTCTCCTGTTGTTTCTCTGACTGTGACATGTATTTTACCTAGGCTGACCATACGTACAGTTTTAACCCCTTAAGGACCATTGACGTGGCAGGACCGTCACGCTGGTCCAGCACTTAAGGACCAGTGACGGTCCTGGCACGTCACATACTTTTACTCACCGCGCTCCTGCTGAGGTGAGCAGTTTTACATCAGTAAAAGGGGCAGGAGGGGGATACTTTATCATTCGGTTACTCTTGAAATACAACTCTGACAGTATTGAAATAACACTATTCATGGCCCAGATACTATGAAGATTAATTGGAGCTGCATTTATTGTGAAATATTTTTATCCCTTTAAGGAAAGGTTAAATAAAAGATTGCAACACTGATTCCCCATTGCCAGAGTGCAATGGGTCTCTTATCACTGTCACTCAAAAGTTAACACATGACTTTATTTTACATAGGTATATATGAGTCATTGTACAATTGGTCAGTATAGCGTAACAAGGAATCAGATAACATCTATCACTAGGAAAATCTTTTTCAAATTGTATATAACTGTTTGACGAACATTTTAGAATGTTAATGTAATTTCCATCCTAAAACACTGGCGTCAAACCAGACAAAGGCGTCAAACCAGACAAAGTTCTTTGGATGTGTTTGAACAGCTGTATGTACATAAACGCTGATGGATCTAAATTCTCTGTATAACACTGGGCATTATCACAGTATCTGAAATAACCTTAATGAGAGGAAGTATGCAGAGACACCATAATGGTTACATTTAAAGGGGAAATAACACCTCTAATACTACCCCCCCCCCAAATACCTTACTATGCCCGAAAATCCAAATGGCTCTTATTCATTTTGTTCAAGAGACCAGTCAGTTCCTGATGCCATGTCCATGAAGGAAGGCATGACAGTCGCTAGCAGGACCACAGAACCTCACCCATACTCACTACGCATATTAATCTTAACCCTTTGAGCACCAAGGGGTAGGCAGCACATTGTTTCGTAATACTTTGAGCACCCCTCTTGTCCCTAAATTGTAAAATAGACTCATACATGCTGCCTGCAAAGCAATGCGTTGCGTAACGCTCTGGCACTCAAAGGGTTAATATCACCCGGACCTTGGCCCATGTACATGGGCTTTTACACTAGTACAATATATTCAACAGTATTAGTAGGGTAAACAAAGTTAAAAAATAGTACAGAAAGGATCCAATTTAAACCCAATCCTTCTGTGAAATGTCTTACAATAGACAGAGTCCAAATACAACCAGTCTTGTTTCAGCTGTACCTTGGTAGAATTCTCCCAAGTAGCACAATACCTTATTGGGTCCCTTACATTGAGATGGAAATGGCAAGGTGATGGCTGAGGGGGCTAATGTCCCATGTCTCATGTTTAAAGCCCCAGGTCTTTTTGCCAGCTTGAGATATGTAATGATACTATATTCCCATACCTCCCAAGTGTCCCTCTTTAGGAGGGACTGTCCCTCTTTTAGACCCAAATCCCTCTGTCCCTCTTTCCCACCCTGTTGTCCCTCTTTTTAGGAGGTCAGACTGTGTGGTGTGTATTACTTTGCTCTACAGCAATAAAGATCATATAAATATTTTTTTAACTTCAGTATATGTGTTTATACATTAGTCTGTGCAAATAAAATACTTTGGTCTTGCACTAAATCATTTATTCAGTTACATAAATAGCCAGTAATAGGTCATGAAATAACCTAACAATTCTCACTAATGCCCTGCCCACCAGCCACACCCCCAACAATATCACCTAAATCTAGTGTCCCTCTTTGGCCATGTGAAATGTTGGGAGGTATGTATTCCTACTAATAATGGTGCAATTGGGCTGAAAATGCATTAGGTTGGGAAAGTCCTGGGTGTTTTGGGAACCTAACAACTGGTGTCAACCTAATGCATTACTAGTGCATCTTGCAGCCCAGTTGCACCATTACTAGCATGGACAATAGCACCATTACATGCCCCAAGCTGACAATAAGACCCAGGGTTTTAATCATGAGACACTGGGCTGTAGCCCCCTCAGTCAGTATCTGATCATGGGAAACAGCTGAAACCCCTGATATATATGTATATCACAGCCCTTTTTGGTGACTGCTAGTGGTTAGGCACATTACTTAACAGACCAGACGTAATGTGTGATACATTGCTTCAAAACCAGTGCACATCTGTCTGGACATCAAAGTATTAAAGGTGCTTTAGGAAATGCCGAACAACACATTGCTTGGTGATATGCTCAATGTTATCTGTCTGTCAGGGCCACATTTTGTGTTTAGGTAGGGTAGGCAATAGCCGTTGGCTGACCAGGGATGATGGGAATTGTAGTGTTCAAAAGCTTGAAGACTCAGGCTGCCCAGATTTCTCCTCAGATGCCAAACTCCTAGAGGGAGCATCAGCCTTGTTGAATACATGAACTATGATGAGTTATGATAATAGCCAACACAATCCAAATACCCCTGTATCAGGGATCAATTCATGTTTTATGGTGCCTGGTTTATTTCCCAGCTTGTGCGTTTCTTTAATTTCCACCAGTTTATATACTAATTGGGCCATTTTATATAAACGCACTCTGCTCTGGCTAGGAAATTTAATAGATTTTTGTTTTCAATTTGTATGCTGTAGGATAAGTGCAATTTGTGTGCTAAGCTGTAGTACATTTTGTTGGGGGAGAATTATCAGAGGAGCAGGGTTATGTTCATGAGTGAGGTTAGGATAAATGTTGATTTATTTGGGGTCAGGTGCCTGGCTGTTCCACTTCTTGCCTGATCAGTGACTGTCTGTTAAAGAGGCAGAGAAGCACCACTTCTCAATCCCCAAATGAATAATATGATTGTGCAGAGATGGGATTTTGGCTCTGTGCAATTGCATTAGTACAATGGGTGTTGCGAAGTCAAGAAGTTTGTCCTTCTCAGCCTCGATAGCAGCCATTCTCCAGTCAGACTGGAAATGCAGCAGCCATTCACCAGATGCCGCAAGAAATGGCGTGAGATCAGGGGAGAAGCTAAGGGAGTATTAACCGCTGAGTTACTAGATTATTTTAGTTGTAGTCAAGGACACATGGTCAAAATTTAAATACATAGTTGTAGGGTTTAATTTTGCTTTAAGGATTATGGACATTGAATTACACTAGGGGTTCCTTGGTATGCAGAGATAACTATAGTTCCAAACCCTGCTTTGGGTATATATGGACCTATTATTATATAACCCAGGTTATGTTAACATCATTAAATGTGAGTTATAAAACATACACACAGATTCTTTGTTCTGTGTATCTGTTATATATTACATAGCTAGTAGTACATTTCATGAAAAACCATGCCTGACTGGCGAGCGTGCATGCATATGTCTTCCTAGGTACCAATCAATTGCATTCACACACTGTTCAAACAAACCAGATGCACCATGGAAAAATAAAGTTGCCCACTGATTTAGTAGCACTGGGCCCTGAATGCTAGACACGTCTTTAAAGGGACAGTAATGTCCCATAAAAAATTGTAGAGTTTTGTAGAGATTAAAACATAAACTAAATGCCACAAATCCTATCTCTCAAACCGCTATGGTTTCAGAGATATCCTCCATTAAAGTTCCTCTTCTCTTGATGTCAGCTGTAAAGCGGACAGAAGGAGATCTGTGTCGGCTGACACGAGTTGGCTCTTCAGCAGAGCCGCAATAGCGCGATTTAAAAGGAATTACTTCTTTGGAACTGTCTAAAAAGTGCCTGCAAACCAGGCACACTTTGTAGACTGTTCCAAAGAAGTATTTCTTTTTAAATTGTGCTATTGCGGCTCTGCTGAAGAGCCGCTTATCGGGTCCCGGACCAGGAACTCCTGCTGTCAACTTACAGCTGGAGTCTGGAGATGAAGAGGGTGGGGGGAACTTTAACGGAGGGTATCTCTCAAACCATAGCGGTTTGAGAGATAGGATTTGTGGCATTTAGTTTATTTTTTTAATGTCTATAGAACTCTAAAAATTTTTATGGGACATTACTGTCACTTTAACTCACTGTATAACTGTATCTGTCACAATAAAGAAATCCACAATGTTTATTTTGAGTGAATCCTTCTTCAAATACTGAAATATATGGAAATTTTTAATATAGGAAAAATTGACTATGAGGTGTAGAATACATTACAGTTGATAAGTGTTGTCACTGGTTTAACTACCAGATCTGCATTGATGTCTATGGACAAATTTGTAAATAAAACCCTTCGTAAATTATCAACTGCAATGGAATCCAGGCCTTAACCCTTTAAAGAGCAGATAGGTGTGCAATGCATTGTAAAACAGATGGCTGTTTTAAGACCTTCTGAGGCCTCCAGTGTCATTTACCAGGAGGTCCCCTTATACATAGGAATACAGTAAGGTACAAAAGTTTTAGGCAGGTGTGGAAAATGCTGTAAAGTAAGAATACTTAAAAAATAGACAGATACCTCCTAACATTGGAAATTACCAAAGAGGGACACTTTTTCCCCAGCGGTACCCCCTGTGCAGTGTTTTGTTAATTGTCTAAATAGACCATTAACATGTCTATTTTTGAAAGCATTCTTACGTTACAGCATTTTTTTACACCTGCCTAAAAGTTTGCACATTACCACATATCTATATACATATATGTTATTATTATAGTGTGTGTCTACATGCCTCAGCACAACCAGGACTCTCAGCAGATCCAAAGATAGGACCATTTTTTGTCTTAAAGAAAAATATATTTTTATACATATTCAGTCCAGTGGCCAACTGGCAATCACAGAGTCACATACAAACTGTCTGCCACCTCAGCCTTCTTCCACTGGCCTATGGTAGTCACAGAATGACTCATACACTGCTTGACAGCCCAAACTTGTTCGACCGGTCACTAGTAGTTACAATGACATAAACTGTCTGACACCGCATCCTTGTTCCACTGTCTAACTGATAGTCACAGAGACATACATACACTGCCTGGCACCTCAGCCTTCTTTACTGGTCCCTGGAAGTCACAGAATGACACATACACTGTTTGATACAACAGCCTTGTTCCACTGTCTATTGGTAATCACATATATACTGGCTGACACCCCAGCCTTTGTACATTGTGCATTTATAGTCACAAAGCCATACATACATACACTGTTTGGCACCCTATGACAAGAATGAAGGGCCAGGGAATAATGTGGCTATCCAGTCACTGCAGCAAGGGGAGTAAGAACTAATGTGATTTACCAGCCTCTTGCAAGTTAAGGAGAACAACAAATGTAGGGTGGCAATACAGATGGTATGAAAGAGACTGATAATGGGATATAGAGGAACGTATTATACGGGGGATGGATAATGGATAATAGATATTTATGTCTTATAAAATGTTATTGTGATATCACAATTAGTACACAGTAAGAGAGCTGCAATAATAAAATACTCTGAAACCATGTAAATCAATAAAATTAAGAAATAGTACCTTTCAATCCTAAGAAGTCCGGTCTAGAAATCAAAGACAGATATAACTTATCTGATATGAATAGATGATCATGGTCTATGGATATAAGTCATGTAATGGAGATGGAGATGAAAACAGATGATGAAGATGAAGAGATGTAATGATATGGTCATGTCCACTTAAAGTTGTACCATCAAAGAAAATCTGGAACAAGGACAGGGAGCGTACAAGACATACACAGAATACAGATGTTTCCGGAGATCAGTCCTTATGTTTTCCTCAGTGGGGAGACAGAAACCCATGTGGGGTGGGACCCAAGGCAGCTGAGTGGGCTCAGTAACACTTTGTGTATTTGTAAGCTTACTGCTCACTTCCTCAGTGATGTGTTTTCATCTCCCCAGTGAGGAAAGCATCAGAATTGATCTCCGTAAACATCTGCATTCTGTGTATGTCTTGTGAGCTCCCTGTCCTTCTTGTTCCAGATTTTCTTTGTTGGTACAACTTTAAGTGGACATGACAATATCATTACATCTCTTCATCTTCATTATCTGTTACCATCTCCATCTCCATTACATTACTTATCTCCGTATACATCTGCATTCTGGTTTTTGTGCCACAGTGATCCCACTGAAGCAGCCATATTGGCTGTATACCAACTGCCTAGGAGAAAGGAGAGATTGTCTGGACATCAGTGGAACATAATCTGGGTGAGTGGAACATAATCTGGGTGCAGGTACTCAGGTGCTGAGTAGGGATGGGCGAAAACCAAAATCTGTGAAAAATGGCACATCAGGAATATATGCCAGTGTCACTTTAGCAGGAAGTTAGTGTTGTGGGCAAAGGACAAATGCGCTCTGCATGCTAACAAATTTTTCAGGTTATATGTTGCTTTAGGACTCACAATTTTGACTTTCAGCTATTTATTTCTCCATTACAGCCCTCAGAAGAAGTAATATTGTTCTGGGAAATGTTGCACCATAGGAAACATAGGCGAAAAATGTGTTGGAGTAGGAGAAAAATGTGTTGAGTAGGAGAAAAATTTGCTGGGAATAAGCTAAAAGGAGGAAGAATTTACACTGGAGAAAAGGAGAAAAATTGTCAGTTTTTTTGCGAAAAGTCATACAGGAAATTTTTCTCACTTTTCGTCCACTCCTATTGCTGAGGAGTAAATTAGATGCAGCTTCCTTGGCTACAAGGGAGCTGGGACCCCGATATGCTTTACCCCAAGAGGCAGAATATGTGACTAGGCATTTCTGAAACTTTTTATGTTTCCTGCTAGTGACTAATAAAGCTACACTTCTGTATCTGTGTATGTCTTGTGCGCTCCCTATCCTTCTTGTTCCAAGTTAAGGAGAGCATTGGCAGTAATGTTGCTCTCCCGCCACAGGTAAGATGTAGGGCCTGACAATTATGTGGCTCTAAAGCCACTTAAAAGAAGAGGGGCAGTAATAAGGTGGCTCTCCAGACACTGGCAGACTCAAGGGGACTAATAATAATATTATCTGCCATCATAAGATAAAGGAGGCAGGTATTCACTATTCCTCTCTCTTTGCATCATCTGAGCTCCACAAGGTTTTCACTGTCCTTTCAAACCTCCAACCTCTTAACCACACTACTCTGTGGCCTCCCTGCATTAAAACATGGGCTTGCATCCTGTTAGACACAAGGAGTCACCTGGGTGCATGGGTCCAGTGATTTCATCACAAGATGGCAACATTCACAGTAACAAGGCTACATGATGAACTACAGAAGGAGATAAGCCCAGAAGAGGCTTCCCTCAATTATATGGGGACCGTTGCTTCATAAAGGAATGCACAGGTTGTGCTATGCGGAGGACCCCCAAAAGCTAGGCATTAAATCAGCCCTGAGATGGAAATATCATTAAAGGGATAGTAATGTTTCACAAAAACAGCAGCTCCAATTAATCTTCATAGTATTTGGGGCATAGAGAGGTTATTTCAACACTGTCAGAGATGTAGTTCAAGAGTAATCCCCTTTTTACCTAGTATAAGCCACCTCCCCGCAGATGTGGATTCTGGTCTCTTGACCGGACAGCTCACAGCAAGGGACAATCTTCTTACCATGAGTATAAGGAAAACCCTGCCCCCCTTGACAGGTTTTTCAGGTTTTTTTCTTATGCTCACTGAAGATTGTCCTTCTCTGCATTCCATCTGGACAGTCTTACTGTTCTGAGGTGAGCAGTGTTACATCAGTAAAAAGGGTGGGAGGGGGATACTTTATCATTCATTTACTCTTGAACTATAACTCTGACAGTATTGAAATAACACTCTCCATGGCCAAATACTATGAAGATTACTTGGAGCTGCTGTTTTGTTAAACATTACTATTCCTTTAAATGTGTTCTTCATGCAGTCAATTATATCTTTATTAGTGTTGAGCGAGCATGCTCGGCCGATGCTCGGATCGGCTCGAGCATCGCTCTGCTCGGCACATGGCGGTACTCGTACGAGTACCGCATGTGCTCGCCCGCCATGTTCGGGTCTCCTCCCCGCGCGTTTTGCGGCTGCTGCGCAGCCAATAAACGTGCAGGGAGGCTCTGACATCGGTGTAATGCCAGCAGCCATGTTGGCTGCTGGCATTACACTGATTGGCTGGCCAGAACCCGTGGTCGGGTGCTGTATAGCACCTGACCATCGAGTTCGGCTCAGTCTGAGCCAGGGAGAGCTGAGGATAGGAAGGGAAAGGCAGTGTAGGGAGGAAAAAAAAAAAATTGTGAAAAAAAAGAACCAAAAGTCCTTTTTAGGACTACTGTGTGTGGGGGCAGCAGGTTATTTTGTGTGGGGGGAAAAAAACAAACAAAAAAAAAAACAAAATATTCTGTTTAGTGTGAAAAGTTGCAGATTAGAGCACATTCTGTTTAGTGTGCACAGTTGCAGATTAGAGCACATTCTGTTTAGTGTGCAAAGTTGCAGATTAGAGCACATTCTGTTTAGTGTGCAAAGTTGCAGATTAGAGCACATTCTGTTTAGTGTGCAAAGTTGCAGATTAGAGCACATTCTGTTAAGTCTTCAAACTAAAATATCAAAGTCACATATTCCATTCAGTGTGCGTCGCCGCAGTTTAGCAGCACATTCTGTGTACTCTGTACAGTTGCAGAATAATAAGAAATACTGTTAAGTTTTCAAACTCAAATATTAAAGTCACATATTCCATTCAGTGTGTATCACCGCCGTTTAGCAGCCTATTCTGTGTACTCTGCAGAGTTGCAGAATAGTAAGAAATACTGTTAAGTTTTCAAACTCAAATATCAAAGTCACATATTCCATTCAGTGTGTTTCACCGCCGTTTAGCAGCCTATTCTGTGTACTCTGTACAGTTGCAGAATAATAAGAAATACTGTTAAGTTTTCAAACTCAAATATTAAAGTCACATATTCCATTCAGTGTGTATCACCGCCGTTTAGCAGCCTATTCTGTGTACTCTGAACAGTTGCAGAATAGTAAGAAATACTGTTAAGTTTTCAAACTCAAATATTAAAGTCACATATTCCATTCAGTGTGTATCACCGCCGTTTAGCAGCCTATTCTGTGTACTCTGAACAGTTGCAGAATAGTAAGAAATACTGTTAAGTTTTCAAACTCAAATATTAAAGTCACATATTCCATTCAGTGTGTTTCACCGCCGTTTAGCAGCCTATTCTGTGTACTCTGCACAGTTGCAGAATAGTAAGAAATACTGTTAAGTTTTCAAACTCAAATATTAAAGTCACATATTCCATTCAGTGTGTTTCACCGCCGTTTAGCAGCCTATTCTGTGTACTCTGAACAGTTGCAGAATAGTAAGAAATACTGTTAAGTTTTCAAACTCAAATATTAAAGTCACATATTCCATTCAGTGTGTATCACCGCCGTTTAGCAGCCTATTCTGTGTACTCTGAACAGTTGCAGAATAGTAAGAAATACTGTTAAGTAGTGTTGAGCGAGCATGCTCGGCCGATGCTCGGATCGGCTCGAGCATCGCTCTGCTCGGCACATGGCGGTACTCGTACGAGTACCGCATGTGCTCGCCCGCCATGTTCGGGTCTCCTCCCCGCACGTTTTGCGGCTGCTGCGCAGCCAATAAACGTGCAGGGAGGCTCTGACATCGGTGTAATGCCAGCAGCCATGTTGGCTGCTGGCATTACACTGATTGGCTGGCCAGAACCCGTGGTCAGGTGCTGTATAGCACCTGACCATCGAGTTCGGCTCAGTCTGAGCCAGGGAGAGCTGAGGATAGGAAGGGAAAGGCAGTGTAGGGAGGAAAAAAACAAAAATTGTGAAAAAAAAAGAACCAAAAGTCCTTTTTAGGACTACTGTGTGTGGGGGCAGCAGGTTATTTGGTGTGGGGGGAAAAAAACAAAAAAAAAAAAAAAAATATATATATATTCTGTTTAGTGTGCAAAGTTGCAGATTAGAGCACATTCTGTTTAGTGTGCACAGTTGCAGATTAGAGCACATTCTGTTTAGTGTGCAAAGTTGCAGATTAGAGCACATTCTGTTTAGTGTGCAAAGTTGCAGATTAGAGCACATTCTGTTTAGTGTGCAAAGTTGCAGATTAGAGCACATTCTGTTAAGTCTTCAAACTAAAATATCAAAGTCACGTATTCCATTCAGTGTGCGTCGCCGCAGTTTAGCAGCACATTCTGAGTACTGTGCAGAGTTGCAGAATAGGAAGAAATACTGTTAAGTCTTCAAACTAAAATATCAAAGTCACATATTCCATTCAGTGTGCTTCGCCGCAGTTTAGCAGCACATTCTGTGTACTGTGCAGAGTTGCAGAATAGGAAGAAATACTGTTAAGTCTTCAAACTAAAATATCAAAGTCACATATTCCATTCAGTGTGCTTCGCCGCAGTTTAGCAGCACATTCTGTGTACTGTGCAGAGTTGCAGAATAGGAAGAAATACTGTTAAGTCTTCAAACTAAAATATCAAAGTCACATATTCCATTCAGTGTGCTTCGCCGCAGTGTAGCAGCACATTCTGTGTACTGTGCAGAGTTGCAGAATAGGAAGAAATACTGTTAAGTCTTCAAACTAAAATATCAAAGTCACATATTCCATTCAGTGTGCTTCGCCGCAGTGTAGCAGCACATTCTGTGTACTGTGCAGAGTTGCAGAATAGGAAGAAATACTGTTAAGTCTTCAAACTAAAATATCAAAGTCACATATTCCATTCAGTGTGCTTCGCCGCAGTGTAGCAGCACATTCTGTGTACTGTGCAGAGTTGCAGAATAGGAAGAAATACTGTTAAGTCTTCAAACTAAAATATCAAAGTCACATATTCCATTCAGTGTGCTTCGCCGCAGTTTAGCAGCACATTCTGTGTACTGTGCAGAGTTGCAGAATAGGAAGAAATACTGTTAAGTCTTCAAACTAAAATATCAAAGTCACATATTCCATTCAGTGTGCTTCGCCGCAGTGTAGCAGCACATTCTGTGTACTGTGCAGAGTTGCAGAATAGGAAGAAATACTGTTAAGTCTTCAAACTAAAATATCAAAGTCACATATTCCATTCAGTGTGCTTCGCCGCAGTGTAGCAGCACATTCTGTGTACTGTGCAGAGTTGCAGAATAGGAAGAAATACTGTTAAGTCTTCAAACTAAAATATCAAAGTCACATATTCCATTCAGTGTCTTTCACCGCCGTTTAACAGCCTATTCTGTGTACTCTGCAGAGTTGCAGAATTATAAGAAATACTGTTAAGTTTTCAAACTCAAATATTAAAGTCACATATTCCATTCAGTGTCTTTCACCGCCGTTTAACAGCCTATTCTGTGTACTCTGTACAGTTGCAGAATTATAAGAAATACTGTTAAGTTTTCAAACTCAAATATTAAAGTCACATATTCCATTCAGTGTCTTTCACCGCCGTTTAACAGCCTATTCTGTGTACTCTGTACAGTTCCAGAATTATAAGAAATACTGTTAAGTTTTCAAACTCAAATATTAAAGTCACATATTCCATTCAGTGTGTTTCACCGCCGTTTAGCAGCCTATTCTGTGTACTCTGCACAGTTGCAGAATAGTAAGAAATACTGTTAAGTTTTCAAACTCAAATATTAAAGTCACATATTCCATTCAGTGTGTTTCACCGCCGTTTAGCAGCCTATTCTGTGTACTCTGTACAGTTGCAGAATAATAAGAAATACTGTTAAGTTTTCAAACTCAAATATTAAAGTCACATATTCCATTCAGTGTGTATCACCGCCGTTTAGCAGCCTATTCTGTGTACTCTGCAGAGTTGCAGAATAGTAAGAAATACTGTTAAGTTTTCAAACTCAAATATCAAAGTCACATATTCCATTCAGTGTGTTTCACCGCCGTTTAGCAGCCTATTCTGTGTACTCTGTACAGTTGCAGAATAATAAGAAATACTGTTAAGTTTTCAAACTCAAATATTAAAGTCACATATTCCATTCAGTGTGTATCACCGCCGTTTAGCAGCCTATTCTGTGTACTCTGCAGAGTTGCAGAATAGTAAGAAATACTGTTAAGTTTTCAAACTCAAATATCAAAGTCACATATTCCATTCAGTGTGTTTCACCGCCGTTTAGCAGCCTATTCTGTGTACTCTGTACAGTTGCAGAATAATAAGAAATACTGTTAAGTTTTCAAACTCAAATATTAAAGTCACATATTCCATTCAGTGTGTATCACCGCCGTTTAGCAGCCTATTCTGTGTACTCTGAACAGTTGCAGAATAGTAAGAAATACTGTTAAGTTTTCAAACTCAAATATTAAAGTCACATATTCCATTCAGTGTGTATCACCGCCGTTTAGCAGCCTATTCTGTGTACTCTGAACAGTTGCAGAATAGTAAGAAATACTGTTAAGTTTTCAAACTCAAATATTAAAGTCACATATTCCATTCAGTGTGTTTCACCGCCGTTTAGCAGCCTATTCTGTGTACTCTGTACAGTTGCAGAATAATAAGAAATACTGTTAAGTTTTCAAACTCAAATATTAAAGTCACATATTCCATTCAGTGTGTTTCACCGCCGTTTAGCAGCCTATTCTGTGTACTCTGTACAGTTGCAGAATAATAAGAAATACTGTTAAGTTTTCAAACTCAAATATTAAAGTCACATATTCCATTCAGTGTGTTTCACCGCCGTTTAGCAGCCTATTCTGTGTACTCTGCAGAGTTGCAGAATAGTAAGAAATACTGTTAAGTTTTCAAACTCAAATATCAAAGTCACATATTCCATTCAGTGTGTTTCACCGCCGTTTAGCAGCCTATTCTGTGTACTCTGTACAGTTGCAGAATAATAAGAAATACTGTTAAGTTTTCAAACTCAAATATTAAAGTCACATATTCCATTCAGTGTGTATCACCGCCGTTTAGCAGCCTATTCTGTGTACTCTTAACAGTTGCAGAATAGTAAGAAATACTGTTAAGTTTTCAAACTCAAATATTAAAGTCACATATTCCATTCAGTGTGTATCACCGCCGTTTAGCAGCCTATTCTGTGTACTCTGAACAGTTGCAGAATAATAAGAAATACTGTTAAGTTTTCAAACTCAAATATTAAAGTCACATATTCTGTGTAAGATGAAGAAGGCGGGTAAAAAGGGACGGGGAAGTGGACGTGATCCTGAAAGTTCAGGGCGCGGGTCAGGACGCGGAGAAACTGTGCCTGGTGCCAGAGCACAAGAAAGAAAGACATCCACCATACCTAGCTTCATGTGTAATTTTACAGGGCGTCGCAGGACATCACTCTCGAGGTCTGACCACTGCGAACAGGTGGTCGGTTGAATGACAGCTGATACTGCTTCCAGTCGGTTAAGCACCACCCTGTCTTCCACCAAGTCCACTCTCAGTAGCCAAGAGTCTGGTCAAAATAATCCTCACTCTGATCATCCTTCCTCCCACCATACACGGTCTGGTCAAAGAAGTGATCCCACACTGGGATATAGTGAGGAGCTCGTCTCATCACCAATCCTTCATTTGACCCTCTCTCCAAGCACGCTTGCAGAGGAACATGACATCTTGTGCCCTGATTCACAACCTCTAGAGGCTACCCAATCACAAGAAGATGACAGATGTGAACGGCATTTAAGGTCAAAGGAAGTAGTGGATGATGATGATGATGATGAGACACAGTTGCCATTAAATCAACCACTATTTCCGTCTCAAGACCTTGTTGAGGAGAATGTTATACAGTTGTCAATGACTGAGTATGTGGTGGGATCAAGACTTGAGGAGGATGATCAGAGTGAGGAAGTGGAGGAGGACTTGGTGGACGATGAGGTGACTGACCCCACCTGGGAAGGTGTAGAGCCGAGCGATGTCAGCAGTCCTGAGGGTGAGCCATCTGCAGCACCGCAACAGGCTGGAAGAGGCAGTGGTGTGGCTACAGAAAGAAGGCGGACCGCACCAAACCGGCCCGCAAATGTTCCACGGAGCACCCCCTTGCGTAAATCTACCTTGCCAAGGGGTAGGTGTTCCGCGGTATGGCGTTTTTTTAAGGAAAGTGCGGACGACAAAAGAATTGTAGTTTGCAACCTGTGCCACACCAGAATGAGCCGAGGCATGAACACTAGAAACCTCACCACCACCAGCATGATCCGACACATGGCATCCAAGCACCGTAGTAAGTGGGAGGAACGCCTGGATCGCCCATCTGTGTCTGCAGGCCACACCACTGCCTCCTCTTCCCCTGTTTTCGGTGCCGGCCAATCGCCTGTCGAAGGCGCAGGCCCGCATACCTCCCGCCCTGCACCTGTACCATCTGAAGCACCATCAGCGACCACATCCACTTCCCTGTCCCAGCACAGCGTCCAAATGTCGTTACCCCAGGCATTTGAGCGCAAGAGAAAGTACCCAGCCACCCACCCACAGGCCATAGCACTAACCTCACACCTTTCCAAATTACTGGCCATCGAAATGCTGCCATTTAGGCTTGTGGACACTGAGTCCTTCCGCAGCCTGATGGCAGCAGCTGTCCCTCGGTACGCGGTCCCCAGCCGCCACTACTTTTCCCGGTGTGCCATCCCCGCATTACACCACCATGTGTCCCGTAACATCACCCGTGCCCTGACCAACGCAGTTACTGGGAAGGTCCACTTAACGACTGACACATGGACAAGTGCTTGTGGCCAGGGACGCTACATTTCCCTGACGGCACACTGGGTGAATGTCGTGGAGGCTGGGAGCGACTCGGACCCTGGGATGGCACGGGTGCTACCCACGCCGAGGATTGCGGGCCCTACCTCCATCAGGGTTTCCACCAGCACCTACGTTATTGGCTCCTCCTCCTCCGTTTCCACCTCCGAATTCTCTACACACAGCGCCACTCCCCCATCAGCCAGTAGCTGGAAGCAGTGTAGCACTGCAGTGGGGAAGCGTCAACAGGCCGTGCTGAAGCTGATCTGCCTTGGGGACAAACAGCACACGGCCTCAGAGCTGTTGCAGGGGATTAGTCACCAGACCGAGCAGTGGCTCTCGCCACTCAACCTGCAACCAGGCATGGTTGTGTGTGATAATGGGCGTAACTTGGTGGCGGCTTTGGAGCTCGGCAAGCTCACACACGTACCATGCCTAGCGCATGTATTTAATTTAGTGGTGCAGCGATTTCTAAAAACCTACCCCAATGTGCATGATCTCTTGACCAAGGTGCGCCGCGTGTGTGCACATTTCCGTAAGTCATCAACAGCTTCAGCCGGCCTGTTGAAGCTGCAGCAGCGCTTACAATTGCCAGCTCACCGGCTGCTGTGTGACGTGAGCACGCGCTGGAACTCCACCTTCCACATGTTGGCCCGGCTTTGTGAGCAGCAGAGGGCAGTAGTGGAGTACCAGCTGTTACACGGTCGTCGCCTCTCCGTTCAACTTCCTGTAATCAGAAGTGAGGAGTGGGAATGGATGTCAGACCTCTGCGAGGTTTTACGCAATTTTGAGGAATCGACACAGATGGTGAGCGGCGATAACGCTATTATCAGTGTAACCATCCCACTTCTGTGTCTACTGAAACGCTCGCTGCTCACAATTAAAACCGACGCTTTGCATGTGGAAGAGGTGGAAATGGGGGAGGAAGAGCTTACACAAGGTGATAGCCAGAGCACCCTCACTTCGTCTTCTCAGCGACAATTGGAGGAGGCGGAGGAGGAGGAGGAGGAGGAAGACACGGTTGCCTCCGCTACAGAGGGTAGCCATGGAACTTTAGTTCCATCTCTTCAGCGTGGGTGGGCAGAAGAGGAGGAAGAGGATGAAGAGATTGAGAGTCATCCTCCTGGTGAGGACAGCGAAATCTTGCCTGTTGGTACTCTGGCACACATGGCTGACTTTATGTTAGGCTGCCTTTCCCGTGACCCACGCGTTATACGCATTTTAAACAACACGGATTACTGGGTGTTCACCCTTCTGGACCCCCGCTACAAAGAGAATTTCTCATCTCTCATTCCTCCGGTGGAGAGGACAAGCAAAATGGTGCAATACCAGAAGGTTCTTGTCGAAAAATTGCTCCAAAATTTTCCATCTGACAACGCTGGCGGCAGAGTACGTGCTACCTTGGCCAACCGAGAAGGGGAGAAAAGGGGAGCACACAGCAGTTCCGACAAAGGCAGGGCAACACTCTCCAAGGCGTGGGACACCTTCATGACACCCCGCCAGCACCCTCACCCTGATGCGCAGCCTAGTGTCACAAGGAGGGAAAAGTTTTGGAAGATGGTGAAGGAGTACGTAGCAGACCGTGTCAGCGTCCTCAATGATCCCTCTGTGCCTTACAACTACTGGGTGTCCAAGCTGGACACGTGGTATGAACTGGCACTCTACGCCTTGGAGGTGCTGGCCTGCCCTGCCGCCAGCGTTCTGTCTGAGCGGGTATTTAGTGCTGCTGGTGGCATCATAACAGATAAGCGTATCCGCCTTTCCACCGACAATGCTGATAGGTTGACACTTATAAAAATGAACAAGGCCTGGATTTCCCCTGACTTCTCCACTCCACTGGAGGAAAGCCCCGGGGGAACATAAACTCACTTTATATATGTTATTTACAATGATGGGAATACTCTGTATTCCCATTCACCCCTTCCACCCAAAAAACGGGTATATGGTTGACTCTTAATCTTCTCATCCTCCTCCTCCTCTTCCATATGCCCTGTGCTATAATTTTTATATAGGGCCAGCTCACCAGCGGGCCCTGTGATATAATTTTTATATAGGGTCAGCTCACCAGCGGGCCCTGTGATATAATTTTTATATAGGGTCAGCTCACCAGCGGGCCCTGTTTGCCAATTTTTATATAGGTCAGCTCACCAGCGGGCCTTCTCATATAATGTTTTATTGGGTCAGCTCTCTAGCGGGCCCTCTCATATAATGTTTTATAGCGTCAGCTCACTAGTGGGCCTTCGCATATAATGTTTAGGATGGTCAGCTCTGCAGCAGACCCTCACCCATAATGTTTTAGATGGTCAGCTCAGCGCACGTTTCCCTCTTAATCATGGCCTCAGTTCAATAAAATCAAGGAAATTTTTGGGAGAATTTGCCTCTGTGCACGTTTCCCTCTTAATCATGGCCTCAGTTCTGAAAATCAAGGAAATTTTTGGGAGAATTTGCCTCTGTGCACGTTTCCCTCTTAATCATGGCCTCAGTTCTGAAAATCAAGGAAATTTTTGGGAGAATTTGCCTCTGCGCACGTTTCCCTCTTAATCATGGCCTCAGTTCTGAAAATCAAGGAAATTTTTGGGAGAATTTGCCTCTGCGCACGTTTCCCTCTTAATCATGGCCTCAATTCTGAAAATCAAGGAAATTTTTGGGAGAATTTGCCTCTGCGCACGTTTCCCTCTTAATCATGGCCTCAGTTCTGAAAATCAAGGAAATTTTTGGGAGAATTTGCCTCTGCGCACGTTTCCCTCTTAATCATGGCCTCAGTTCAGAAAAATCGAGGACATTTTTGGGAGAATTTGCAGATGATATACAAGTAAATATACAGCAAATACTGTTTGGTAACAATTTTTCGCCTAAAGTCGTTTTTATCTGCCTTTTTGTGTGTTTTACGGTCAGTCTGTAAAAATGGCGTACTACGGGCGAAAGATCGTTCCCAGCAGCGACGTTGGAGTCCAAGATGCATCCAGACATCCTCCCTATGCTGTCCCTGAACCATTTCTGTAGTGTTTCCATCTTTTTCTGCCCTTTTCCTATGGACCAGGCACCCTCCCCTCATCAGAGCAGGGGGTGCCTGGTGTAATGCTCGAGTCCTCCCATTGACTTCAATGGGGCTCGGGTGCTCGGCCGAGCACTCGAGCCTCAGGGGGTGCTCGGTCAGAGCACCCGAACACCCGAGCATTGGGGTGCTCGCTCATCACTAATCTTTATACATTTTTGCACTGGAACACTTTTGCCACTTAATTGCAGTCTGGTTCTCTAACATCCTTCTACTGAAACATGCTTTTTTCACACATTCAATGTTTTTTTCTCTGCATCAAAGAAGACTCTAATCCTTGGTACATAAAACTTGATAATGCAAATGTGGCAAACATTATTTCGCCTTTTAATTTCTCCTGTCATGTACAGAACAGAAATTGATGAGATGAAAAATGTAGATTTTTCTTTGTCTTGTGGCTGAAAAGTAGAAAAGCGTAATCGAACAGTACCAAACAGTGTGACTGATCACACTAATTTTGCATGCTGTGCAGCTAATAGTAGTACAAAATGCAGCTAATTAGGGGGTCCTTTTGTATCTTGCCATGGAATCTAAATAGCACAACCTGACAGAGTGAAATGAACAGTGCTTTAGCTTGGGAAAAGGTGCATTACTGCCTACAGCGTGTGAGTTCCCTTTAGGTAGAGTAGACAATTGCCTAGTGTGTCAGATTTTGACTGTCTCCTCAACTGTGCTGACCACACACACATTCTGATTTCTGGGTGTGGCCAGTTATGACAAGTCCCTAGGCCAAGGACCCATGTGTAGAGAGACTGTGTGTACCAACTCACAACAAACCCAGGCACCCATGTATGGAAAGACTGTGGACTACCTAGGAACTGGGTCTGGGACTGAGAATTGGGTCCAGAAATGCAGGGGAAGATGAGTCATACTGAAACCACAACACCTACTAGATAAAGATCAAGCACTGTACTCTGCTGCCATGTTTTTCAGTAATAGAATGTGATATGCCAACCAGTGAATATGGCCCCCCACACACACACATGCACTAAACCCATACAGTTACTGCTACAGATTTCTGTGCACGATGGTTCAGGATCAGCATCCCTGAGAGTGCTGAAGAGATTCAGCATCTTGGACAGAGCTGAAATTTGGACTGGCCAGGCACAGAGATCAGGCCACCTGTATGTATGAGGAGAAATCATTGGCTCTAAGTGAGTGCACATCCCCTCAGGACAAAGACCACCACTCTGGAGTGTCATCAGACCTGAGGGTATTGTCTGGAAGACACAATGAGTAAAGAGGAGATAGGATTAGCCGTTGTGTGAGAAAGACTGTCACCAGGGTGTTCATTGGGTAGTTTCAATTTCTGACTCCAACTGTTCCATTGGGTGATTTCAAACCATGAGTCCTGCTGCACTTGCTGATCTGAATCTCCTGCAGGGTAGCACATTGAACATCTTCGTCCCTCCTCACTCATATGCCTATACATACGAGGGAGGAGGAACGAAGACGTTCAGTGTGCGACTCAATGTCAATGAGTGAGGAGGGGAGAGAGAGAGGAAGCGGGCGGCAAATATAAGCTTAGCACCCTGCTTCCTCCAATGCCTCTCTCCCCTCCACCCGCTTCCTCCAATGCTTCACTCACCTCCACCCGATTCCTCCAATGCCTCTCTCCCCTCCACCCGCTTCCTCCAATGCTTCACTCACCTCCACCCGCTTCCTCCAATGCCTCTCTCCCCTCCACCCACTTCCTCCAATGCTTCGCTTACCTCCACCCGCTTCCTCCAATGGAGGGGGGACTTTGAATGTGAATATCTCTCAAACCTTAGCGGTTTGAGAGATAGGATTTGTTGCATATAGTTACATTTTTTTAAGCACTACAAAATTACAAAGATGTTTTCTGGGACATTACTGTCCCTTTAACATGTAGTGTCCATACAACACTTCACTTACAATCTTTATGTTATATGATACGTTTCAAATGCTTACGACTTTTGAATGCAATGATGAATAAGGCTGAAATTTGTCAGTTTGGTAGTCATAGAGAGTTCGCATACCAGATTTGGTCCAAAATTGTTTGGTTCAAAACAAAACAAAGATCTCGAAAAAACTATACTTTTCCCACTTTGTCAGGGATACAACCAAATCAAATGAACAAATACATACAAAGTTTAAAAAAAGAAATGGTATGTGGGGCTAAAATTTTTGTTTACTGTGTTTAAAAAGTTGAGATATTACAATATGAACATGTGCAGTGCATTTTACACAGAAAAGTTATATAACTCATGCGCCTTTAGCACAGCTCATTACTGAATAAAGGATACCTTAGATCAGGATATCCATTATTCACCCCTTAACGACCCTTGATGGTCATAGTATGTTATGGGTAAATCTGACTGAACGACCCATGACATACTATGACCGTCATGGAATTCCGGGTCTCCCCCCGTGGCTGCACGCCTTTCGGGGAGCCCGGAAGCGTAAATGAAAAAAAAAAATGCTCCGTGGTCCTTAACTGACCGATTGGCCGGTCGTTAAGGGGTTAAGCACAGACAGTTCAATAAGAATTAGTGATTAATTGATTACTCACCTATAATTAATCAGAGATATCCTGAAAGGCTGGCCAGTTGGCGAGTCCTGAGAACTAACAAGGAGAAACACTGCCTTGGATCAATCACATACGTACAGTGCACTTAATCAAATGAAAAAATGATCAAAATAATAAACAAATGGCCCTTAAGCAGGCAGAGAATAGAGATCACATTTATCTGATGAATTCTGATCAGTCAGTTAACATTTTAATTGATCAAAACAACATTTCTCAAGTGCACACAGAGCTCTTGATGGATCCAAACATAGATTTAAAAAAAGTGAACTTGATTGACCCAAACAAAACCTAAATGAAAAAAAAAGACCAAGTGCACTTTGACCTATGATCAATTAAAACAATTTTTATTTAAATTGTGTTTTTAAATTATCAAATGCGTTTTGCTTGATCAGTCATTCAAATTTGTGATCTGTTTCATGAAAAGTGATTGAAGGAATTAAAGGTATAAAAAATGTTGACAATTAAAAGACACAAAACTTTAGATGTTTCACTCAAACTTACAAAAACAAGGAATTTCAATTTTACAGTTTGTCAGCTCCACACCCCCATTTGTGCTTTGCATTAATTATATTGATTCTCATTTTGTGCTTGATGCCATCAACAAAACATGGGAGCAGAGTTTGATGAAATACAGTGCTGGATTTCTATCCTTTTGCACTTTGCTAAGATTTTTTTCCAGTGTGCTGGAGACTTATCTAGCATTCAAGTTAACAATCACAATTTAAAGCGTGTACTAATACATGCAGATTACAAATCCCCATATTGCAGCTTTGTTAAAAAGAATCTTATTCCCCTCAGTGTCATCTCTCAAACCCTTATGGTTTGAGAGATGATAGCGCTTAAAGTTCCCCCCTCCCTCCCCCTTCCCTGACTGAACACTGAACGCTGACTGCAGGGATATCCGGTATTACTTGCATCAGGAGGCTCTGCAGCATTGCCGAGATCGCGTTTATAAAAAAGAAATCTTTCATTAAAATGGTCTTCTACGTGTGCTTGCAAACCAAGCACACGTAGAAGACCGTTTCGGTGAAAGAATTCTTTTTTATAAACGCGATCTCGGCTCAGCTGCAGAGCCTCCTGATGCAAGTAATACCGGATATCCCTGCAGTCAGCATTCAGTCAGGAAGGGAGGGGGGAACTTTGAATGCTATCATCTCTCAAACCATAAGGGTTTGAGAGATGACACTGGGGGCAATAAGTTTCTTTTTAACAAAGCTACAATATGGGGATTAGTAATTAAATCCATGAGCATTTGTATTCCCAGTTAATTTGTTCCAGAATGGATCCACTTTTTTATGTTGTTTAGTCCTGAGAATCACTTAGTCCTACATTTATATAGATCCCCTTTAAAAATATATTTAGTATATAGTGCAGAAGTATAAAAAGAAGCTTATTGAAACTTGAAATACTGCCCTGGGGAATTCCTTTTCAACCTCTGTAAGAAAGCCTGCACACAAGCCTTATTTAGTAAGCATATCTGTATATAGTGGTGTGCTGCACTGTTAGACCACATGTACCTAAACTAGCAATAAGACATGAGAAACAAACTAATTCAGAAAACCAGAAGTGATATTGTGCAACAGCTGTAATGAAATATGACCTAGATTTATTAACATGCACTTGTGACCCTAAGACAAGTTTATTTCACAGAAAATTAAAATCTGCTTATATATTTTACTAACCATTATTTCTGTAACATAAATAGTTTTTAAGAAATTAACCTTTATATTATGACTAGTTGAAGAGCCCGTTATACGGGCCACAGTGCCACTGCCAGCCGGTCACGGTGCAGTCATGTGCAGTAGACACTGCCCACGCCACGGGTGATACAGTGCCAGCCGGTCGCGGGACAGTCTTTACTGGGCGGAGCGTCCAGCTCTGTATCAGCCGCGGCGCGGGCAGTCTCTACTGCGCATGACTGCGTCGTTACACACGTTTTAGCTAATTATTATATAAGATGGCACAGTGTGGCAATTTATGCTGACTGCATAGTATGCTAATTAGCTCTGTTCTAAACCAAACTGCTCTCCGTTCTATTAGAAATGCCCCAGTGTGTGGGTTCTGCCTAGATTCAGTGATAGCACTATGAGTCGTAATGTTGGCCCAGCATCAAATTCAATTAGCATATCCACACTGCACCACCAACAAATAATGGTCAATTTCTTTAAAACTATTTTTTTTAAAAACAAAAGACAAGTTCAACATGTAGGCAATTTTCAGCTCTCATTAAAATTAATTAAACTTAATTTACTGTTACATGTTTACTTCAAATGATGCGAAAACCTCTAGTAAGATAAACCCAATGAGGATGATGCATTCAGTTCAACTGGAGCAATTTTAGAATAAACCAAACATACCAAAGGGGGCAAATAAACATTCTCATTGATCTAAATGAGGTGTTTAACCCTTTCAGGGCTGGATGTACATCCCAGGAGCCCATAGGCAAGGCACTCTAGGTACCCTTAGCTCCACCCATGGCCACACCCCCATATTTCACATGGTCCAGCCCCCAGTCCCTTCCTTGGCCTAAAATAAATAAGGACAAAGAAACGCTTTAACTCTTTGGTGGCTAAAGAGATCTCCGACGCATTGAAAAGCAATGTGTTGGAATTTCTATAGCATCCAAGGGGTTAAATAATAGCCTGTAATGGGGTATAAGTCTGTTGTAGGGATATTTAGATTGCTCTGGCCACATCCACAATTCAGAATGTGGGTGTGGCCAGCAAAGCTGTAGCTCACCTCAAAATGTGGAGCTGCCTACTCTGCCTATTGTGAAATCTTGCCCAAGACCCCTTGTATGCTGGAGAGGTATCCAATGCGTTGCTTAGCAATGCATTGGATACCTCTCTAGCATACAAGGGGTTAAAAGCCCCATTTGTATTCAGAGCAATTTTATTTGCTCAATAAGGCACAATTGGTTTGCCCCAGAATTACTCCATTTGTGTTTGTGCAAATGGTCCTCTGAGTTTGCCTTTCTGCTTCCATATACTGTAGAACAGGAGCAGGAAGCATTTGGACATTTTTTCAAGGATTTTCTGTGGAAAATTCATATTGGGACCTTTGTGTATCAATAGTTTTTATACTGCCACTTATGTAGGTTTATGTTTTATTACATTCTGTAGAGGAGACTTGCCTGTCATTTCATAACTAGGCTGCCCTTTTGGGGAAGAATTAGTTTGATATGCACATGACAATGTAATTGTAGTAGAGAGCTAAAGCATGGAACTAATCTGTGGTGTCTCATTGTAGATCAAGCAAATGATCCTCTTGTTAATTCACAGTGAATTTGATTGCTTTTGAAAACCCCTAGGCAGGTCAGGTCAAATATGTGACCAAGTGGGCAATACATTTACGGCTCTTATGCTGATTGCAGCCTAAGGGCTGTCAATGTAAGGCCCTCTTTTGTGAGAAGCATTTTAAATTCCTTGCATCCCAGTATTTTCCCCAGTCCCTCCTTACCTCAGACTTAAGTTGCCACCACACCTGGGAACTTGTTCTTCTAGAGTCTCTGGGGGGGACGCATGTGGCACCAGTGGGAGTATATAAATTATGTGATTTGTGTCACAAAGGGGTGGGCATTATTGGGCTGTCTAATAAAGTGGGTGGGGAAATGGGCAGAACTGGGTAGACAAGGAGGAGAAGTGAGAGGGAAGTGGGAGGAACCCTGCTGGGAAGGAGATAAAGCTGAGCTGTCAGATTGTGCATGTGTGATTCTTTTACTGCCAGAGGGACAAGGCTGGAAAAACAGACAGTGTACGGGTGGTACTGTGGATACCACTGAACAGTGAAACAAGGCTGGGGAGTCAGACATTGTATACATGCAACTAGGAAAATAGTGGAACAGAACTGAGAGGTCAGGCTGTATAGCATAAGTCCCAACATTCACAAATCCATTATATGTATAGCTATGTGTGTATGTATGTAGCCCTCAACTGTATTTGAGTTTGGCATACCTACCTTAGGGTATCACCCTACACGTAAGAGGTTACTTATGGGGTTTGCTAGTATTCTTATGCAGAAGATACATGCATGCCATTTGGAACTGCACTGCCATTTTGGGTGCAGTTAGTCTGATATGCTCTTAGAAATTTTTCATCTGAAATGAAAGCTTCTCAGTGGTGAATACACAAGATAACACTTTTTTATATATAAACTAGTTGAAAAGCCAGTTTACACAGGCCACAGTGCCATCACTGTGGTCATGTGCAGTACTGACTGCCCGAGCCGCGGCTGATACAGAGCGGGGTGCTCCGAATTCAGACGGAGTCCTCTCTGTGCACCTTCCTGGGACCGCTTGGTCCCAGGAAGGTGTGCAGAGAGGACTCTGGTCTGAATTCGGAGCACCCCGCTCCGTATCAGCTGTGGCGTGGGCAGTCTCTACTGGCATGACTGCAGCGTGCGCAGCAGTCTCTACTGCGCATGGCGGCTTCTGACAAACATCCTTAGCGAATTATTATATAGGATGGTTGCGCCACATGGAAGCAGTGATATCCTCACCTGGTGGCTGCTGCCCAGAGTAAGTTCCCTGGTATCGGATCTTCAAAAATTAACAAAAAATACTAGATATATTTCCGGCGCTTCCATGAGTATCAATACAACACTAATACTCCATTTTCTTATGTCAAAAAAGAGACTTATTTATTTTTATACCTCTTTCAGATCAAATGTTCATGATCCGAGATTGGCAGCAGATGATCTTAAACATACTGAAAATATTCACCTCCTATAAATGTTGGAAAGTATAGTGACATCATCAAAAACTTACAATACTGGTGAAGTCACAATTCCAATATATACTCTTAAAACGTTAATTCAGTCAAAGACAGTACAGACTTCTCATGAAAGCCATACAATATGGTTTCAGATTATGTCACTGCCCTTAGTTAAAAACAACTTTCAACAAACACTCTTCACCGTTGATACATGTAGCACGTAACTGTGATCTGCCTGCCCCATTCCTCAAGGGGTCAAACAAATGGAAACAGATCCTCAAGGCAATAAAAAAAGTCTTACTTACCAAAAAATATGTCTATAGACCTACACAATATGGAATTAGAAACATATGACTGCCTATGAGATTAGACCTCGCTTTCTAAATTAACCCCCATATGTAATAGCACAGTGTCTCATGGCTTATCGTGCCCCATGCTCTCTATCTTAAGGAGAAGTGCAAGTGGAAAACTAATGCTCTACCTAATACATTAAAAACAATAACATTGCCTTTTAACAACCTCAAAAAGAAAAATGCTACAAAAATGATCGATCAAAAAAAATAAAAATAAAAAATTGAAAAATTAAAAAATATAATAAAAAATAAATAACAATAAATAAAATAAATAATATTGTTATTTGTTGAACAGCTGAATGGAGACACAATGAGGCAAAGGGGAGTGTGAGTCGAACAGGCGAATGGAGACACAATGAGGAGAAAGGGAGTGTGAATCGAATAGGTGAACGGAGACAGAATTAGGTGAAGGGGGGGTGTAATATGATGTAGGGTGAAGTCCTTGCAGAGATTATCAGAGGCGGGGGTAGGGGGGCTACGACTCCCCTGCCCACTCCTGTGAAAATCACGCTCCATGCTGTACCAATGGGACAGGCAGTATAGAGGACTTTTGCATAACTCCTTCTTACTGACACCCCTGGGTGGGATTGTCTCTGGGAGAGACATAAATTAAGTCACATGATGCTTCCTCGTATATATATATATATATATATATATATATATATATATATATATATATATATATATAAATACTATAAATTGCTAGGCTGCAAAGCTCCCTGTGGGCGAAACCGCACATGCACAGTAGAGACTGCAGGAAAGATTCAGTCAGTAGGGACTGGCCAAACGCGCTGATCCAGAGCAGGGCTCTCCAAACGGCTCACCGCCTATCTGTGCTCCCAGCTCCGGGGCAGCAGCCGAGGCCGCTGGGTGACACTTTAGCCTGTGTATATGGGCTTTCCTACTAGTATATTTATTTCTAGAGGAGACCAGTGGGGATACATAGCAATTCTGATTGTTTTAAAGGAAGTAATAATAACCTTTTGAGTGCTAGCGAGACCTCTGTAGCATTCAAGGGGTTAAAAACCCCAGTTATATCAATCAGAATATAGGTCATAGTATAGAACTCGTTCAAGCAAAGATAAACCTGTCCTGTCTCCTAGGAAACTGGGAAATCCACTGTAGTTCCGGCAATGACCACACATAATCATGCGTCAACTAGCTTAACTGCAGATTTTCTATTTTCCAAAATAACTTTTATAGTGTCAGTACATTTCTAAGCTCACTCATCACCTTTAAAAAGGAAATATACACACAACAGATTCTTCCTTCTTGATTACAACATTGTATTTCTCATATCCTTGACAACTTAACTCCTTGGGAGAACTGTGCCCTAATGATAAGTGGCTCTTAATTTAGAAAGAAAAGAGCACACAGAAAGAGAGGGCACCAAATAGTGCCTGTAAATGCCACACAGAATTATAACCAATAATATAAAATAAGTTCTTTATGTATATTTTATTGTGTAACAATCCATTTGGTTTGAAAAAGCAGCCTTTGAGCTGCAAAACGTTACCTTATCATATTTATTGTTATTTTCTACAATTGGTTTGTTGTTTTATATATATATTTTTTAATAAATGAAAAAGATTTTAGACATCAAGCAGCCTTCTACAGTTTTTTCAACTTTTTCCACTCTTGTTTGCCCTTGGAAATCACAATATACCCAAGTTTATCTGAGTGGAGACAGATTTGAAACTCTCCACAAGCTTAAAAGCTGGTTTTGGGTATATGCCTTTAACCAGCAACTCCAATTGTGAGTATAACCTTTTATATTATTGGTTATAATTCTGTGTGGCATTTACAGACACTATTTGGCGCCCTCTCTTTCTGTGTGCTTTTTTCTGTATGTACTTCCCTGATGTGGATGATGAAGAGGTGCAGCCAGTAAATTAAGCACTCTGGTTTGGAGTAGACCTCTGGGACGGTCCGAGATCCCTCAAAGCTTGAAATTCAGTGGAAACATATGTTTCACACTGAACATCACTCTTGTGAGTATATTTTATCTGGTTACATTTTATTGTGAATCATTGACATATTACACTAGGAGCGCCTCCTCTCTGTGTCTTTCTTATTAATTTAACAGCTTAATTTAGTATGGAATGTATTCATACATCAGTCAAATCAAATCTATCTATCTATCTATCCGTTCATCTGTCCTGCTTCTAGATGAGTAATGCTCATCTCTGGTCCTTGGAGCATACCATAAGGTCAGATTATAAGGATATCACTGATTAAGCACAGGTGGAACAATCACAATGATTTGTAATTACCCAGCTATTAGCAGGCAGTGAGGGATATATTAAAAACCTTCACTACTAGTGTGCATAAAAGACTAATGCTGACAAACACTGCTCTCTATCACACCTCTTCACAATGAACAATGGGCTTCAAAAGACCAGCATGGAGTGTAAAGGTCACTAGCAGTGTACTACCAAGAGCTCAAAAGCAGCAATGTTAAGGTGCAATTCAATAAGCTAAAAATGGCACTTATAACCTCTTAACTGCTGGAGAGGTCTCCAGTGCATTGATATGCAATGTGTTGGAGACAGTTCTAGCATTCAAGTGATTAAAGCCCCATGTAAATCACTGGAAATTTTAATTTTGCCCTTGTGGTGCAGAATTGTACCTCTTTAGCTTATTTAATTACATCTTTATTGTACTGATGTAACAGGGGGAACCCTTGGACCTTTAAATGTCATGTTATTGTAGTGTAGGAGTGGGCAATGTGAAACCCCTCAGCTGATGCTGGATTACAACTCCCATCATCCAGTGAGAAGACCAGTAACAGCTGGAGGGGCTTACTTTGTTCATCATAGTTGTAGTGTGTAACTGGCCCTGGCAGAGCTTCCACCAATAGATAGTGGGAGATCCCAGGGTTTTCATGGTGATAGGAGGAGCCTACAGTAGGGTGACCAAACCTCACCTTTAACAAGGGACACACAGGCAATAGGCATATTTCAGGACAGCACTGAAATCAAAACAGCCCTGCAGTATGCATTTTTCATATGTGTCCCCAGGTTAAAGGTGAGGTCTGTTCACCCTAGTCTACAGTGGGGGTACAAAGTAGGTTGCTCCAAATAGTTCAGGGTCCATGGCAAGAGAAAAATCATGTCCTCCACGCAAGAGCAGCATTGGGTCCCCTAGGGCAGGGCTGAGCAACCTGAGGCACTCCAGCTATTGAATGCTGATTGGGGATGATGGAAATTGTAGTCCTCCAGAGGTGGGGGGCCTCAGGTTGCCAACCCTTGCTCTATGATATAAAAGAAACTTAGGTCTGGAATTGCATCGAGGGGCAGAGTGAGGAAAATGACTGCGGTCCCCTCAAGGGACCTGGGATGGTCACCGGAGTAGTGTGTGTAAAAGTACCCTTATGGGAAAGGTAGTGGTAGGTACCTCAACATGTCAACAGGTAGCTGTAGGAAAGAAGCAGAGTTCCTGAAAGGAGCTAGGACTTCCTTAGAGAAGCAGGCTTAAAGAGGTGGAGATCTGTAACAAACCAGTTGATTCACTTGAGGAAATGAACATTTTCAGTGATTTACATGGGATTTGTGATTCCTTGAATGTTAGAGAGGCACCTCTTTGTAGAATTTTCATTCCACCCCTATGTTGCAATTGTATTAGACCAGAATTGCACCTCTTAAGCTTGATAAATAATGCCCTGTGTGTGCAGAAGCAAATTGTCTGTTGTAAATAAACTCTAAGGGCCTTACTGATCATCAAGCTAAAGTGGTACAATTGTGGGGCAACTGAATATAGGGCTGAAATGAAAATTCTGAAGTCTGCCACCTGCTTTGCTCTGGATGCCCTTCTGGATCAAAAGTAACTTTATTGCAACAGGGCTCTAAAATACTGGAGCTGGATCCCATAGGAGAGTTTTCCAACCCACTGGAAGCCCTGGTTCAAGCTGATGTTGAGCTACAGGATGACTTGCTCCTTAATGCAGTGGCAAATCTCGGCCACAGGATTTGCCTCCTCCCCAATATCCAGACACAAAGTAGAAGGAGGCTTGTCTGAAACGGCTGGTGGAGAAAGCCTTCCTGCATGATGTGGATTGTGAAGAAGACTCGATCCAGCAGTACAAGGAGTAACTCACACGTTGCCCATAGGAGATATCTTTCACGTGGAATGTGGACAGGGAAATCCTCTGCATCTGCTTGTAATGGACCATAGGCCGTTACTAGGGGCTCTTTTAAGAGCCATGGAAAATACCCCAAAAGAGACTGGAAGGCACTGGGTGAAGTCCCATTTCTGGGCAGCTGGACAGCTACAAAATAGGCATGTTAAATTCCACACCATCCATGTTGAAATGTAGGCAACATTCTGATCAGCTGCCTACTGTTCCATGTTAAATGTTATATGAATGTTTAATGTGTTGTCATGTACTGTAATACATGCTGGACCCCTGTGTTACTTGGGAGTCTATATGGGCCTGAAGGGGTTAAATTGTTGGATATTTGCAAGGCCATCCAAATAGTAGATGTGTCACACTCTGGTCCAAATGTTGATTAAGTTTTCACTATACTAATCCCTTCACCTCTGCTGTGTATATGCTATTGTCTTCTGTGTGATAGGATTAGTCTGGTGTCATGATTGTCTATTGTTCTTTTTTGTTGATTGTATCAATCCCATTGTCTTATGTGTAAACGCTATTGTTCCATTGTCTGGTCCAGTGTTTACTGTATACACCACCATTGTTCACCATTGTTGTATTACCGCTGGTTTTCCTATAAAATGTCCCCTGTTCCTTCAATAAAGCAGTAGTTGTTCTGGACTAGAACTTTGTCCTGTGTTTTATACCTGAATGGTTTAAAGGGTCCCTTTTGAACCCCATTCAGGAGAGCTATGTTCCAGCCTGCTTCATCCATCTACTGAACCAGCTACCAATTTGTGGCTGCTTCAAGGAGAGAAAGGACCCTGGAATGACAGCTAAGGACAACTCGGCATCCTTAGCTTCCATTACACTGTTAACTGGCTGCCAGATGGGTTTGGAGACACAATATGAGTCTATCTGTAAGTGCTGTGGAGAGGAGCACAGGAGAAGTCCCAGGGGACTTGTGAGTCTGCAGTGGGCCTGTTGAAAATCACTGTGAGACTCACTTATACTGGAGGGTGATGAAGTTGTTTCAACATGCCCCAGGGATTGGATGATAGTAGGTGACTGCTGGCAATCAGGTACCTGCTGACTGCCAGGGAAAGCCCAGGCACTCACTTCTGGGTACTCCTGGTGAATGTCTTGTAGCAAGAACGTGCAGACATATAGGTATCCAAATCTATCTAGGAGCAGCTGAGTTCCTGGTTCATGAAGACAAAGTCCAGGTACCCAGAAGCTCTATTTCTGTGCAAGAAAATGGGATTATGTTCTGTGACCTGCTCTGGACCCTTGAGGATACGACAAGGCCACCAGATCTAATAGTATAGCCAATGTGTGGGCAGAAGTATTAGATATTTTCCCTGCTCTTTTCCCCAGGTTTCTCAAACGGTGTTTCCCAGTCACCACAACTCCAGCAAGATTATTCTGTATTATACAATTTTTTTAATTCAATTCCCAAGAAACATAGGGCTCAATTCAATTACCAGTGCTAAAAAAAAACAGGTGCTGTGTTTTTTTAAGTCAGGTTTTAGTATCCTATTACCCAACCTGTGAAAATAAAATCAATGGTAATTATATGCACCGCCAGTCAAAAAAAAAGCCCATAGGAAACAACTAAAAACAACATGCAAGTAGCATTCTATTACCCACGCTCAGTTTTACCATGTGTTTTGTGGTTACATTTTCTGTCGGTAATCCTGCGCCTCAAAGCTAAAGGGATAGTAATACTTAAAATGTAAAAAAATATATATTGTAGGGCTTATCCCCTGAGTAAAACAAGGGTACTCCCACTGCTGATAGATATGTTATTAAAAAATGATAACGGCTCGAACTTGAATTTTTTTAAGTGCAATATCACAGTGGCCTGAAAATTTACAGTGGCGCTGTTACTACACCATCCTATGGACTGCTCTGGTCTGTAGACCATAAATCTCCATAGGATGGTGTAGCAAAAGCGCCACTGTAAATTTTCAGGCCACTGTGATATTGCACCTACAAAAAATAAAGTTTGAGCTGTTATATTTTTTTAATAAAATATCTCTCAGCAGTGGGCGTACCCTTATTTTATTCGGGGACATAAACCCTACAACATATATTTTTTTACATTTTAAGTATTACTATCCCTTTAAGTCGTAGAAGCCACAACGATGGTTTCAAAACCATTGTTGTTTGAACAAAAGCAGTGCAGAATACAGTATACATCATAGAAATCCAACATAGAGTTCCCCTTCTACATATTAACCCCCACTTTGAAAATCAACGTATAGTGCTTTCTTTCACCATTTTAATTCGACAGATATTGTTCACATTCAAGATTTTAACCCTTCCCCTTTAAAATTTGACTTATAGTGTTCCTATGACTTTCTTTCTCCATTTAAATTTGACATTGTTTATTCTCTAATTTTACTGAAAAATACAGACTCTTTATGTGTCACAGTGATTCCTGTACAACAATGTATAACTTGCCGTGCTAAGTGTCAAAGACCTCTCACATCTACTATTTGTTGGCTAAACCCGTTTAGCCAGGGTTTTCTTTTCTATTCATAATTTTCAACTACTGTGATCTTGTAAAAGGATTGCACTAGATTTTGGTGTTAGTCTCCTTTATATAATAGTTTCACATATTGTTATGTACAGGGCTCAAAATTTCAAGTCCTGAGCTACTAGCCAGGCCTGAAAAGTAACTCACCACTAGTTTCCATGCCTAGCCCCACCCAGCTTTAACCCCACCCATCTCAAGTTCTCTTTGATAAAATAACATTGTTGTTCTATGTTTTATTCAGAATAAAATTAACAAAAATATACACCTGGTCACACCTTGGAGTGAAGTGGGAACACTGATTGGCACACCTGGTCAGACCTTGGGGAACACTGATTTGTACACATGGTTACACCATGAGG
The DNA here is from genome assembly GCA_037306005.1 of Rhinophrynus dorsalis. Lineage (NCBI taxonomy): Eukaryota > Metazoa > Chordata > Amphibia > Anura > Rhinophrynidae > Rhinophrynus > Rhinophrynus dorsalis. The sequence continues at coordinate 71,860,999 of CM074721.1, read as the reverse complement.
GGAACACTGATTTGTACACATGGTTACACCATGAGGGGAACACTGATTTGTACACATGGTTACACCATGAGGGGAACACTGATTTGTACACATGGTTACACCTTGAGGGGAACACAGATTTGTATACCTGATTCTTCATGTGAAGAACTTGCATGGTTGGAATCCCTCGCAACAGCCTGTAAAGAATAAAGTTGTCAGTAATCATCCTTGGGGATGAAAAAGATTGAGGGAGGAAGGGAGCAAACAGAGCACAGAAAACAGTGTAAGAAAAAGGAGTAGTGCAGTAGAAAAAGGCAGACCAATCATAGACAGACCTGACTCAATCACTTACCTGTCCAGGTTTAAAAGGAGTCAAAATGGAAGGAGCATTGGCTGGAGCAGTCACAGTAAGCCCCACAGACCAAACAGCCTTAACACCACAAACCACCACATCACTGGAGACAGCTCATTTACCAGGGTTTACCTCCGCAATGTTCACTGTCAGTCTCCCAGTGGACAGGCTCCGCCTTCTGCATCCTGCTATGCTTGCTCGTTCAGCCTCTGGAAAGGTTAGAGCTGAACTACTGCTTCTCAATGGTATGGGGCTTCTGCTGCTGTTATGCCCCTGCCTGATGCTAGGACCAAACCACTCTGGCAGCATAACCTTGGACTTGAGCTGTGCCTTTCCTGAGCAGAACCAGAACCACAGCCCAAAGAAGAGAATGTGTATTGTAGAAGGTCTAGTTGAGCCCTGAGGCAAAGACTGCCATGCACAGCCACTGCCCCTCTGCACCTCATTTAACATATCCATGGAAAGCCCTGCACCGCTATTAGACATGACAAGGTATGGATCCGACATCCACGCCCCAGAGGAGGAGATAAGCAAGAAGCAATCTATGGACAAATGATCTCTCCACAATGTTCAGCCCACAAATGTCACTGGAATGTAAGACAGATATCCATAGGTGTCCCAAGCCCCACCCTCAACGCGTGAAAAATCACCTAACTCCTCCCAATGACATGCTCCATTTCGGCAATGCCTGTGCCTATGAGGAGTCCTAACTCGTTTGCTTAATTTTTTTTTTCAAATATGGATTGCCTTGATTAAAATAGTTGTAACAACTAAAACTCCCTAACCTGATGTGAGCAAATGTTTCCAGAAGATGTCTCTAAAGGAATAAATAGCCATTTGTTTAAATGTCCACCCCTTCAAAGGTACTGACATTTCTTACTGTATTCAGTGCTTAGTACCTGTGCATAAGAAATGGTACCCCAGCATGTGCTGAAATGCCACTGGAGGTGCTAGGAGCAGTTAACTGCATCTACCCATTTTCTTTTTTTAAATCGGGGGTGTAACGGATCATAGTCCGTTACTGGAAGCTCTCCCCGGGCATCCGTATGTACAGTCCCTTATCTCACACTAGGAGAACTTTTAAGACATTATGTCGGTAGGCAGCAATGGTGTAAAGGACTAAATCCCCAGAACTGCCCTGTTTTAGGAGCATCAGCAATTCGCAGAGTAGCCACGGGTTCAAGGGGACCACGCAATACATTTTCCCTAGAATGCGTATTCCAGACCCTCAAGACTTTTTGGCTATTGCCTACCCTATCCCAAGCCCTTTGTGTATTAATGTAATCATGTCTTCCTTATTGTGTATCCCTGAGCCATCTGTTGTTGGTTCCTTTGTATTGGGTGTTGTGATTACATTATCCCTGTGAATACTCCCATTGTGTAATGTCTTCACCATTTGCTGTGACCTATTGTATCCACTGTGATTGTATTATGTCTTCTGCAACTGGCCCTATGTTAATGTATTTGAGGTGTTGCGATTGCATTATCCCTATGAATATGCATATTGTGTTATGTCTTCACCATGTATTGTGATTGAATCCTGTCTCCTGCACTGCCCAAATTAATTGTATAAATAAGATGTGGTTTCAAATAAAGTTGAGTTAGTTGTTCTCAACTAAGAATGAGTACAGAGTCTTTATTCTGAATGGTAGAAAGGGGCCCTTTGCCTCCCATTCAGGCAGCTGATGTTCCAGTGTCCTCAGTCTGAATTATTTAACGGGACCTCTTTGCCCCCCATTCAGGAGTTGTTTCCAGTGCTACAGAAGTTCCAGCCTTTCATCTTGCTTCACCGGCCAGGCTACCCACTTGTAGCCGCATCCAGGAGGGAGAGACTCAGAATGATGGCTAAGGATAACCCAGTGTCCTTAACTTCCATTACAGGGGGCCTGCACTCAAATGGTCATAACCATTAGAGATATGAAAGAAGGTAAAATAGCATAACATTTTAGTAAGTATACATTCAAATAAGGGGTTTCTTGCTTTTCTAATACTAGGCTGGTTTTCATTTTCATTCAAGGAAAAAAATGTATGCTTTTTTTCCATTTCTACCACTTCAAAAATATGTTATTTTCAAAGAATTTTGTAATGTCCTACTGTATTCAATACTTACTACAAGCCAGAGGAAAATGTTACCTCATTTGTATGGGTTGACATAATGTATGATGTGCCACTAACTTACACCTGATGAAAGTACTGTACTGGGAGTACTGTACTGGTGTAAAAATCAATACACAGATATTGAGTAATATTAAAACATGCAGTCACATTCAAAGATTACCAGCATTTGGACCAAGAGCAAAAGACTGGCAATCATCATATTGTGAGCATATATTTTAATATTATAGGTTTGTGTATTTAATTTTTACACCAGGACAGTGTCCCATGTGGTTTCCTTCTTTCATTTTTTAGTGGATTAACAAGAAGGGGGCTGTGTATGCAATGTTTCTGCAGAGTAATGGCCTCACATGTGTTATAGCAATGGTTACTTTGGTTGCCTGTATCTAACGTCAGTGCATGGTGTTTAATTACAATAATGAATCTTTTGGAAAACATATTACTTATGGCTGCCTCTCCTGTTTGTTTAACTAACCTACACCTGAATCTTTTCATTTTTGAAATTAGTCTCCTGCCCTAAAATGTTCATATATGAAGAAAAGGTACACAAGGCATACCATTCTGGAACATAGATATTTACTGGAAACAAATGAGGGGTCACTTGGCGTTTTACCCTCGGCTGGTGTGTTTGCTAACATTGCCACTACCTCTTAATAGAAACTGATAGCTTTGAAAACCATGGAATTGCCTATTGTATTCCTTAGCTTTGCTCTTCTGTGAGAACTGGCAACTTGTTGGTATGGGTTGACATACTGTAGGGGGTGCCAGAAGCACAAATCTATGCCAATTATAATCTCTAATTTTTCATAATTTCTTAAATTTGACTTGCCTTAATAAAATGGTTTTAACAACTACAGAAATGAGGAAGAATGAAGACGTAGACAACCAGCCTCATCAAATGAGGGCTAATGTGTACAACTATTTCCATAAATGGTACTATGGTACCATGGAAAAAAATGCATAATTTTTCATACTTCAGAGAAAATAACATCTTTCAACACTATGGAATTTCCTACAGTATCTAATGCCAGAATGAGGAAAAATGGTATTCCATTGGAATAGTTTCACATACTGTAGGGTGGGGGATGTCAGAAGCATGACTACTAGTGAAACAAGGCTGTGGAAGAAGACAGTGTAAGTATGTTTCAGTGGATACTAGTAACATATGGCTGGGACACAAGGCTAGCAAGGTGGGCAGAGTATGTATGATTGTATATGGCTAATGGTTGAACAAGTCTGAGAAGCAGTCAATGAATATGTAGTTCTATGACTACCAGTGGAAAAAAGGGTGGAGAAGCAGACAGTGTATGTGTCATTATATGGCTGACAGTGAAACAAAGCTGTGGTGTTGGACAGAGTATGTGTGGTTGTGCGGCTACCAGTGGCACTAGGCTAGTATAGCAGACAGACACTGTGTATATATGGTTCTATGGTGTCCAGAGCAATAGTGGGAGAAGGCTGGGGTGTTTGTTTCTGTGGCTACCAGTAGACAATGAAACAAGTCTGGGGTGTCATACAGTGCATGTGTGGTTCTGAGATTACTAGTGGCACCAGAATAGGGAACCAGGCAGTAAATGTGTGGTTCTGCTGTACTAGTGGGGCAAGGCTGGGGAAGCAGACAGTGTATGTGTGTGGTCCTATGGCTTCCAGTGGGACAGTTGAACAAGACAGGAAAAGTAGACTGTGTGTATAGTTCTATTGCTACCAGTGTGCAGTGGTACCAGGCTTGGATGTCAGACAGTGTGTTTGTGGTTCTGTGGGTACAACTGGGAACAACTCTTAGATGTCAGACAGTGTATGTGTGGTCCCATGGCTACCACTGACAAAAGGCTGTCACATAGAGTATGTATGATTCTGTGACTACCCAGTGGACAGTGGAATAAGGGAATAAGGCTGAGTAAGCATAAGGTATATATGTGAGTGCCGGAGGGGTGTCCAATGCAATGCAAAGCAAATTGTTGGACTATCCTCTGGCAAAGATTCTGTAATATTTAAATGAGTGTTCAGACCTGGATTGGGGCTGTCTGTGCCCCTCCTGATGCTCCCCCATATTGATTGCCTACATGATAGCATAAGGGATCAATATTAGCAAGGGAAGGCACTTACTGTCTTCCTTCTCCTCTCATCACTCAAGCCAGCAATCTGTGAAGATCCAGCTTCAGTGAGTGGACAGGGTAACCCATTGTGTCATTACTGATGTCAGCAATGATGGGAGTGGGCCTTCAAGGTCCTTACACTCAACCCAGAAGTTTGGAGAATGACAGGTTGAGGAGGGAAAGAAGGCAGCACGCTTTTTCCAGGTCATCGGTATTAGGCGCTTATTGCTATTGCATAGACAGTCAACACAAAGGGAACATCAGGACACTCCTTATGCCCCCTACAAGGTCAGATCCCTTGGGGTGAGGGTTAAAAAAAAAACAGACTTTACATTATACCTCTTCATCCTAGGGGAGAAACCAAGCTGTGGATGCATAATGTTTATCCATCACACTTAATATGCTAAAATGATAGTTTATGAGATATTTAGCTTTATTGATTGTCAGCTTATTCAAGTTAGATAGTAGTTGCTGGCATAGCCCTGTGCTAGATACTAACATTCTACTCTGTTCTCCTTCACAACCTCTATTCCCTCATGCTCTCGCTTTCACATGGATAAAGTATTGGGTCTTATGAAAGTGGAGCAATTTGGGAGCAAACCACCTACCTGATAAAGGACAAATAATATTTCCACAAATTCTAATTTTTTTAATGGGCCATTTAACCAATTCACACATGGCCGTCAGCCAGTACTGTCTAACGTGCATAAACTGACAAATATTTACAGCTAAATATCTCAAACTATTGTTTAAACAAAAATGTCCAACAACAAATATGTGATTTTGAAAGCTCTTACTATTAAACCTAAGTTGTCATAAGGTGTTTCTTCCACTTTAAAGAGTCCCCTAAGAGTTCTAACAGTGCCTAGGTGCTTCTTGTTATACTATAAAATAAACTGATGTCTGGGTTTTTCTTCTGATCTGTGATGCTTACCCCACTCCTTTCATAAAATAACATATTGCTGTATCATCATGTTCTCATTAACATGCCACCCTTTGATATTGTTCTCAAGAAAGTAATGTGATCTGTAGGGCACAGTGACATGCAGAACACGTACTATGCAGGTTTTTAAATGAAATATTTGAATTATATTTTTCCTTGTGGCATTAGTTCATTTCATTGCACTCTCTCCTGACACTGCCTGCCTACATTGTTTCTCAGTATTCTGTTCTCTATTAACCCTCTGAGTGCATACCCCCTCTGGCACTCATAGAGTTAAGAGCATATGTATAAAGATAAAAGTGGGACAGTACCGGAGCAAACCAACTACACCATAGATATTAATAAAAATCTCCATTGATTTGAAAGGTATTTTTAACCCTTGAAACTTTTTTTAGCATTCAAGGGGTTAAACGCCCCCTTTATATCATTACCTATATTATACACTTATGTGTACATTTATATTTTTGAAACAGATCTCAATGACCTAACCCGAGCAAAGATTCCCTAATTTTACAACATTTCTACTACTTTCCCAGAATTCCTTTCAGCCACATGCAAATACTAGCCAGTGCAGCCATTTTTTTTACTCAAAATCACTTTTTGACATACTTTTAAATTAATGGGAAGTTGTATTTTTTCTGCATGCTGGGAAAAACAAACTACACTATAGGTGGACAAATAAAACTTCCTAAATTCTCATGAACGGGAATAGAATTTTTTAACCCCTTGAATGCTAGAGTGGTCTCCAATGCCTTGTTTCAAATGCACTGGAGATTTTTCTGGCATTCAAGGGGTGAAAACCCCAATTTAATTTAATCCATTAATGACCTCCTGACCATGAGGGCAGCCTTAAGGACCACAGAGCTTTTTTTTGTGTGTGTGTATTATTCTGTTATGGAAGAGCAGCATGCAGCAGCGCTGACATCCCAGAATTCCATGATGTGCTAGGACTGTCACAGGTCTTAAGTGCCGGCCAAGGGTTCTTAAAGGGTTAAAAGAAATGTTTATTTGTCTCCTATGGTGCAGCTGGTTTACTCCATAATAACTATGGACCCAAGTGCTTTGAATTAATGCTCTGATGTCTCTCCAGGATAAGCTATTCAGAAAAATGTTCCAACAGCTGAACTGGCATTTTTAAGCATATAATGTAGGGTGACCACACATCCTGGAATGCCCGGGATTGTCCCTTATTGAGGGTCTGTGTCCCGCATCTCGGGTCACCCCCCCACCGGGACAACAAAGAGTCCCGGAATGGAGCAACACGCACCAGTCCAGCCAGCCAATGAAATGTATTTGCTATATGGTCCTCATAGACCATATAGTAAATACATTTCATTGGCTGGCTGGACTGGGGCATGCGAGACAGCTGGGATGGAGCAGGTATGCTGGTGCTGCAAGTGAGACCCGCGGCTGAGGCTCCTGCCGGCGCTGACCATCTTTCTGAGGATGACACAGAGTAAGAGTTCCCACTTGTGCAGCAGTAGAGACCTAGGCCTGTGCAGTCAAAAGCGCCTTTTTAAATGCAATGTTGAGATATCAGGGTATAGGATGGCTGTACCTGAACTTTTTCCAGATCAGTTAACTACCTCTCCTCTTCGTTGTGCAACAAGATCCCATAGTAAACAGTCCAGGTCTGTCTGGTGGTCCCCTGAGGTCAGTCCAGTATAACTGACCTGGTAGAACCCTCCTAATCTAGAAGGAAAACAAGCCGTCAGAGGAAGCATGAAGAAGGTGGAAAGAGGGAGGGAAGAAGAAGATGGAAAAATGGAGGAAGAGAATGGACACTGAAGATGTAAGGCTGGATGGAAATATGAGGGGGTGGATGGATGGAGGAAGAAGTGGGTGGAAGATGGAGGGAATGAAAATGAAAATTTAGAATGTAGGGGGGATTTTGGAGGGAATGAAGGAGAGATGCACTATGGAGGGAGGAATGAAGGAATCTAGTTAAGAGAGGAGAGAAGGACAGAGGCATTGGGGATGGTAAAGGAGGGAGAAATTGGGGACTGGTGAAGAAGAGGGGCACTGTTTGGGTGAAAGAGAGTCACTGGTGAGGTGCAAGAGAGAGGCCCTAGTCTGGTGAAAGAGATAGGCTCTTGTGGGTGAAAAGTGAGAGGCACCGGTGGGGTGAAGAAGACAGGCACTGGGGGGCAGTATGTAGAGAGACCTTTTGGAGAGGTGAAGGAGACAGGCTCCTGTAAGGGATGAAGGAGACAGACACTGGGGTGGGGTGGAGGAGACGGCACAGGATAGGGGTATTGGGATGGGTGAAGGAGAAAGGTACTAGGGAGTGCTAGGGAGTACTAGGGAGTGAAGGGGTGAAAGAAGGGCCGAATTAGAGAGGTATGGGGGGGTGACAGGAGGAGTGAAGCATTGTGAACTGGGCAAGGACCAGCATTGTGGACTGGAGAGTGTTGAAGAAGGGAAGAACTAGGGACTGGTGAAGGAGGGAGGCACTAGAGAAGCAGAGAGGCACTGGGGTGGGGAGAGCGAAACGCTGGGGAGTGATGGAAGCTTGTATGCTGTGTGAGGGACATATAACTGATATGCTACCCTCTGTGTTCCATCAAAGCTTTTAATCATGTGTGTGATTTCTGATGAGCTGACCAGATAGAATGTATGAATTTCTCTAACCTTCTTCAGGCACTCTGGGTGATCTCTCCGGTCAGCACATCAGATTATATTTTGCACACAGTTTCAAGATGTTATGTAAGAGAGAGGGGACAATTCAATTAAAGCTTCTCACATTGCCTACTAGACTGCTTGAGGGATGGGAATCCATGACTGATTGAAGGATGGGCATCCCACTCGTTTCCCACTAGAACAACTGGCCCCAGCTGCATCTCCAGGAAATTCTGTCTCAGCCACACACCATTTACCTTAGTTTATGTTTTCTGTAAGTAGTGGTGGTAGGGCCCTGCATTGTCCTCAGTTTCAGTGTAGAGGCTATAAATCAAGTGATTTGCTTTAGAAAAGGGCATGGCTTAATCAAAAGTGGGGGAGGGGAATAACATGCTGTGCAATGAAGTGGCCACAACAGGGTGGGAAGAAGGACAGGTGGGATGTAAGTGAGAGGAATAGTCTGGGAAGGAGCACAAATGGCCAGAGTTTCATAAGAAACTTTCAACCACCTCTGCACCAGAGACCCAGTAATGAACTACAAAAACTGGAGTCTCTGGGGCAAATCCGGATATTTCCCAGGTGTGTAGAGGGACATGCAACATATTGCAAAGCAATGTGTACCCCTCTTTCACTCAAAGGGTTAAATACCTGAGCACAAAAACTAAAATTGAAACAAAACAGAGAATAGCATGGATCCTGTGCAAAAGAGCTTACCCCTTTGTCACTCAAACGGTTAATATGAATAAAACATTTTGGGGGTTATGCCCTAAGATGTGATAAAGAGGTGATAAAGTGGAGACAACTTCTCTAGTGATATCACTTCTCCAATTCCTATGTTGTTCTATGGAGCCAATGCAACTGTGGAGATCTTAGTGACTAGGCTCCATAGAACAACATAGGAACTGGTTAAGTGATGTCACTGGAGAAGTCATCTCCTCCTTATCACCTCCAAACACAGAAGTCACCCTGCTCCTATGGTCAGATGAATGCCCAAGGCATTGCTTTGCTTGTAAATGCAAATCTTTTCAAGATGGTGAGGGGACAGTTTGGTAAGGTGATAATTGCTCTTTAACCCTTTAAGTGCCAGAGAGGAATGCAATACCTTGCAGGCACTCAAAAATTAATGTATTTCAATTGTTTTGAATGTTAGAGAGGCCTCCACACCTTGAGAAGAAATGTACTGGAAGCTTCTCTAGCATTCAAGGTGTTAAATAAATAATTTAAATAAATGGCCATTTTTGTTTGTCCCCTATGGTGCAGATGGTTTGCTCCAGTATTTCTCTCCTAAGTACATGAGTCTCACAATATTTCTGATCTGAGCAATACCTTCATTTTATAGAAATGCCATCTTCCACTGAATTTATCTACCAGCTGATAATATAACCCACCCAATCTGTCTCACTGTCCTAAGGGGCTGATTCATCACCTGTATAGAACAACACACTGCTTGGTGAATCACCATGAAGTGATAAATGTCTTCCAAGATAACATTTCATTTGATGAACGTATCTGGAAAACTGATAATTGAAACTTTATAATGGTTCCAAATGGAGATAAGGGGTCAGCAACCTTTTTATTGTCACACCTCTTTTGTTTTTCAGTATCCCTAAGTTGAAGGGTACCCTAGGCAAAGGTCCTCGCTTTCAGTGTGCCTAGGGAGACCCAACTGCACCTCACTAACAATGTACTTTAAAGGCCAATAAATATGTTTGAGGTTTACTGTTTCTCTTGTGAAGGACAGATTTGCCTGACTTTTCGAAACTGGACCATCTGTAGGCAGGACCAGAATATATGTGTATGGAGTGCAAAATACATGGCTGAACAGTACCTGAGGAGGCACCATCCCCAAACTTAAATGTCACACTAACTAACTAACAGAACAAGAGACAATCCCACAGGGCAGAGGACTACTAGAGACACTGAAACACCAGTTATAAATAGACTCAGGAGTGAAAGGAAGCACTGTAAAAACATGCATATTAGGGATCTCAGATAGTCACGTAACCCAAAGGCACATAGAATAAAAGAATAGAGAAAAGCGCCCCAATCATGTAATATTGTTATTGTCTCATAAAAATCAATAATAAATCAAAAATGCACTCTCATTTAGATGTAGTCAGGAGGCTACTACCAACCCCTCTGACTGCCAGGCATACAGGGAATATACCCCGTCTCCGTTCGGGTAACATAAAAAATTATTTTTCATTTGATATTTCCTTTATTTATTTCACACTTTATCATAATCTTTCATATTTTTCATATATTTTATTTAATTTATTATTATATTTTCATATATTTTTTCACATTTTTAATATTTTTTATTTTTTATATATTCTATATGTCTTTTATTATCTATAAATATATATATATATATATATATATATATTTTTTTTTTTTTTTTACCAGGATCCTGGTCCGAGCTGCACTGGGCCGGCATAGGCCCGCGTGACTTTGATTGACTGATTGTGTCCACCAGTCAAGAAGCGTGGGAGAGGGATTTAATGTTGTTCAGTCGTGGCAGCTGCTTCCTTTTGAACTTTGTTTTTAAACTTAAGGCTGTTATTTTGCTTTGATAAAGCGGCTGTTGCCGTGAAACGCTTAAGCGTTGATTGGCTCTGTTATATTTCATTTTAACTTGATTCTATTAAAAGTGTTATGTTTAACTGAGCTTCCGCCTGACTATTACAAATTTCTATCCAAGTACATCATGGGGAATATCCTCTGAAGGAGCTTCAGGTTCTACAAAACGGGACGTTACCCGAATGGAGACAGGGTATATTCTCCGTATGCCTGGCAGTCAGAGCTGTTGGTAGTAGCCTCCTGGCCACATCTAAATATGAGTGTATTTTTGATTTATTATTGATCTTTATGAGAAAATAACAATATTACACGATTGGGGCGCTTTTCTCTATTCTTTTATTCTATGTGTATTTTTTACATGACTGTCCGAGTTTGGTGCAGCTGTGGGGTCAGCGAGTTTTAGAGAAGAGCAGCCCATTCACATTCAGAAACTGTTTCTGGGAGCAGTTGAACATTGCAGCCACTCTGATAGTTGTATTAGGCATAAGTCTTGTCCAACATATGCCCATTGTGAGTGTACACCTATAGGGTGAAGGTGGTGGTCACATTGGTTAAAATATTGATGTACACAGGGGCACCCTGTGTGTTCAGGCCCCTTGCTTACTAACCTGACCTTGATCCTCCTGTTCCAGTATGACCCCATCCAGATTCTTCGCCATTGATCTTGCTGGTTGCCTTACACCTGCTACTGGAGTCTACCTGGTTTCCGATGAGTCTTCCGCTAGCCTTGTTGATCACCTCCCGGGCCTTGCAGTTCTTCCGGCAACTTACTGTTTGGATCCCGGCTACCCACCTGTGGCAGGTTGACCTCCAGACAGGCCTAGTTTCCATAGATGGCCAGTCTGATAGATCCCAGCCAACATACCCAGCAGGTTGATCTCTAACTGGGCCAAGCTGTATCCTGATGGCAGGTCGGATGGATCCCAGCCCTCAGCTGCTTTAACGGTGATACTCCAACCCTCTACAAAGCCTTCTCCGACTTCCAGTCAAACCTATTATGATGCAAAATTTTTTTGTAAAGTTGATACCTTTATTGGCTAACTAAACAGATTTAAAATGCAAGCTTTCAAGACTTCTTAGGTCTCTTCCTCAGAACCTATTATGAGACTCTGACCCTCAAGAAAGTCTTCTATGACTTCCATTCAAACTTATGGAACGACTTCAACCCTCAACAAAGTTTTCTCCGACTTCAAGTCTAACCTACAGAGAGACTCCAATCGTGTGACCTGAGCCTCACTCCGACTTATAGTCAAACCTAGGTTGAACACATCATTCGACAGCCAGACATACTCCTATTAGCTGGCTATCAACTCCACTGGCCTAGCAAGGGTCCCCAGTCTATTCCTACTACCTCTGGCATTGCTCTCCAGCACCGCCCTCAAGTGTCTAGGGGATTAATGACCCGACATTGTGACACTTGTTGATAGAAGCAGCAGCAGTAAGTGACACACACAGGTAGGTAGCATAACAAAACAAGCCAAGGTCACAGGATGCAAATCAGCATGCATAATCAGATCAGTAATGGGGCTAAGATCAGGCAGTTTGGAAACAAGTGTGGTCAGGATTCACAAGCAAAGATCAAACATGGAATACTAGAATCAAAACTCTGGGATACAAGTCAAAAAGATGCTATACAAGTACACTGACATGCTTGTGTGGCTGCTTGATATAGGCCTCAGAGGAGCGTCCAGGAAAGAAGACAGGATCACAAGTAATAGCAGAGCTGGATTAAGTGGAGCGGGTGTCTCGAGGTAAACAGGCAGAGCTTCAAAAAAATAGCAGAGCAGGACTTTCAGGACTGGGTTCTTATAACAGACGATTTATGAGGAGACAGAACTGCAGGGCAGAGGACTGCTGGGCAAAAAAGCCATTGAAACACCAGTCTATAATAGATTCAGGAGTAAGAAGAAGCACTGTATGAAAACTACTTACTAACTTGCCAGAATGTAACAGGATGGATGGGGAGCCACAAATTGGCAAACAGAACAAACTTTAAAGACAGCAGCTGAAGAGCTGCTTGAGAGGGAATTCTGGGTTCTTACAATAAACAACTTAGTTTTATTAGTTCTTACAGTTCTCTTGTAACTTGTCTTTGGCTCTGTGACCTCCCCAAATATAATGGCATCCTAGGCAGGGGGCCCTCCGTGTACTAGAGGGATTCAGTTCAATTTCACTGAATAGGCCCACTAAAGATGGATGCATACAGCTGGGCTTTTGCAATTTCCCTTGTGAGGAAAGGATTTCCCTGACATATAGGCATTAGATCATCTATGGACAGGACCAGACTAATATAAATATGAAAATGCCTTTCTGCAATGGCTTATGGGAGTGAAAAACATATAAGCAGCACCTGAGGGGGGGAATAATTCCCAAGAGTAAACTACTTTGTTTTATTAGTCCTTAGTGTGCAATTGTGACACCTCTCTTATTTTGCAACAATAGTTGTGGTGTGGTACAGTTGGCTCATATATACAATGTAGATTCTTTTATACTATTAGAATTGTTTTAATCTAGGATTACAATACCTGAGTAGAGGATGCTTTGGTGTATGAACAGGGATGTTTTCGTTTAAAAAAAAGGTGCCCTTGTCACGTCATTCTATAATGGTATATTGCCCTGCTGGGGACATGTAACACTGTATTTCCCAGCTGTAATGTATTACTTTGCTCATGAGTCTGACAACTGGGGGTGCAAAGAGTGCAGCTGCATCGAGGCCCAGCAATCAAAGAGGCCCCATCTGCCTCAGGGTTCAATAGGTTCCAGTTATGTCTTTATGGAAATATTTTTTATTGTAGGGGGCCCAAATATTTTTGTACCAGGGTCCTCCAATGATAAGTTATGTCACTGACTCTGTTGGTCTTGTGTCACACAAAAAAAGTACCTGGAATAACTTGGCAGAAAATCACCCCTGCTTATGAGACAGATTTAACCCTTGGAAGCTGGAGGGGTACCGGGTTATAAATCTGGCATAACCTGGCCGAAAAGCATCCCTGTATAATAGCTTGATTTAACCTTGTAGATGCTAGGGGACAAAACAATTGTCTATAAATAAGTTGCTAACTGAAGACACTGGAAGTTTCTATATGCATTTGAGCTGTATATTGCATTCAAGAGGTTAAAACCCCATTTAACCCTTTGCGTTCCAGAGGGGTGCTCCACAATATGAGACCACAGTAGAAAATGACTGTTTAAAATAATGAACTCTGCTAATTTTGTTTTTTTGCAGATGGATAAGAATTACAATAAATATTTTTTTATAAAATAAAGTTTAATGCTTGTTTCACCCCATGAATAGTAGAGATTTCTCATCCCTAGCACATTGCCTCACAATGCACTGGAGTCCTCTCAAGCCATCAAGTTAACACTTTGATTGCCAGAGGGGTGACAATTAATTGTTCCACAATGCATAGCTCACCCCTCTGCCACTTACAGGGTTAAACAGCAGTATCGGTTTAGAAGATTTTGCACATCTGAAATGGAGTCTGCTCTGATAAGTGCAGTCCAGCGAGTACTGATTGATGGGTGTACTTACCGTACTTACTAATCACTGACAAATAACACTATTAGTCACTCCCAAGACATGTAAGAGGCGTCAACAGCCCTGAAGCACAATGGGGATTTTCCTGGAATGTGAGTACATATTGTAAACAGCTTCTGGTCATGCTTTACATTCCTTTATAATAAACAGAGGGAGGAGCGTACAAATACGGTTCAGTGCAAAAGCAGGAACAAGAATCAATTTTCTACCACTACACCTGCCTATCACCTATTTACTAAGCTGCTAACCCCAAAAATTCTCCCCTTAATGTTGCATGCGAAAAGGAGATGGCAATGGGTCAGTCAATTTTTTTGGGCATGCCTTTCTTCTACTTCTTGTTTACAGCCATGTATTAAACAAGGCAAAGCAGTGATGTAACTTCACTCAATTTTCCTGAGCGTGCTATAGATCAAGTATAAGGAACATGCTGACATTATAGTCAATGACAGCAGAGTGTGTCCCCTGATATGCACTGAAGTGAGAATACAGTACATTCTACTGCATGCCCTAAAATGCTGCCACTGGCATTGGGGGATAACACCAGTGCTGACAGCTGGATTTATATTCCAGGCAACCCTAAGCAATGCATGCTAGGCGCCCATGGCCACGCATTCCACTCGTCACATGGCCCTGTCCCCAGTCCCATCCTCTGTTTCCTGGAACAGAAAATACCCTTGTTCTATAACAACAAAATGCTTTAACTCCTTGGTTGCTAAAACAAAATCTCCAATGCATTGCGGGTTAATAGTAGCTTTACAATGAGTTGCGCACTCTTCTAGCACTCAGAGGTTTAACCCCTTAAAGACCACCCGATCTGGTGCATGAGAGGACAGTAAGGACTGCCTGCAGCTCCGCCACCCCAAAATTCAATGACGTGCCAGGACTGTCACTAGTCTGGGACCGGCGTGATAGTCCTTGTATGGCATGGGTCCATAAGGGGTTAAAGGATCCTTAACAAGTCCTTATAATAAACCCACACTTTCCTTATTCTGGACAGAAAGTCTGAAAGTCCACTATAAATGAATTCTAGGTGGACTGGTTCCCTAGAGTTAATCTTTAGTTCTGGATGTCACATCCATGGAGACAGACAACATTTGTTTTTATGACTCAAGGACCTCATATACCTGCCACTGGAAGGAAGCCTTCAGTGCAAGTTTCCTAGGTCCTTAAATATTCAAAAATAATCATGTCTGCCTCCCTACTGATTAAATATTCATTTTGGACAACCAATCCACATAAAACTGGTTCATACTGGCCACTGAGATTTTCTGTCAAGATTAAGCTACATGGAAGTTTATTATAAAGAGACTAGTTGAACAGCCCGTTACACGGGCCACAGTGCCTCTGGCAGCCGGTCGCGGGTCTCCCGCGCCTCGGCTGATACAGAGCCTCTGGCAGCCGGTCGCGGGGCAGTCTCACGCAGTGGAGACTGGCCGCGCCTCGGCTGATACAGAGCTGGACGCTCCTTCTCTACTGCGTATGACTGCCGCACGTGCAGCAGTGTCTACTGTGCATGTCTGGCGTTACACACAACTTAGCGAATTAGTAGTGTTTGTTTGTGTATTTGCTTTTATTATGGAGTTGTCCCCTTAAGAACAACCAATGAAGAAACCTCTGTACTTGGAAGGATGCCACATGGATTTGTAGGTGGGACTGGTGCTGAACTTTCCCTTGTCTTTCAGTTCAGTTGTAGAGGGTCTGACTTGTATGTGGTGAAACAGTGCGTCTACAGGTCTTCCTTAAAGGGATAGTAATACTTTGTTTTGTTTTTATTTTATTTTGTAGGCATTAAAAAACATGAAGAACGATAGAAGTCTTATCTCTCAAACCTTTATGGTTTGAGAGATATTCACAAACAAAGTTTCCCCTCAATGAGCAAAATGGTCAAGGCTGCCATTTAGCTGTCAGATTTGGAATCCGGTCCGCAGATCAACCGGTGGCTCTTCAGCAGAGCCGAGATCGCAAGATTTAAAAATAACTATTTCATTGGAAGGGTCTAAAAAGTGTGCTTGCAAACCAGGCACACTTTGTAGACTATTTGAATGAAGTAGTTTTTCTTATATCTCGCAAACTCAGCTATGCTGTAGAGCCACACCGGTCCGTGAACCGGATTCCAAATCTGACAGCTAGATGGCAGACTTGACCATTTTGGTCAGTGAGGGGGAACTTTGCTTGTGAATATCTCTCAAACCATAAAGGTTTGAGAGATAAGGCTTATATCGTTCTTCACTTTTTAATGCCGACAAAATAAAATAAAGATAAAATGAAGTATTACGATCCCTTTAATGAAAAGACTATAAAAGAACACAGCAGAGACAAACAGGGAAGTTCACAGAGATCATTTGACTTTTTAAGGATGGAGTCCTGGTTTGAGAATAGAGAGGTGTAGGTCACAGAATAGGAGAGACTTTTTTGATGATGTAGAGGGGATAAGGTATTGGTAATCCAATTTATAGGGACACATTTTGAATGGATGTGGCTTTAGATGCCTTTCAGGTAAAGGACTGATGTGTTTGCATCAAAGTCCACCTTTAGTGGTAGCCTACTGCAAATCTAACCCTTTGAATGTCAGATAGGTATGCAATGTCATGTCCAAGGTCCTGTAGTCCTGCTAGCAACTGTCATGTCTGCCTCCAAGGACTTGATAAGAATATATCTAGTACTGATTTAAAATGTTATGTCTTGAACCAACGAGCAAGAGAAAAGTACATAGAGACCATTAAGATTTTCTATCAATAGTTTGTTATTAGGAGGTCTGTGTTCTCTTTTAATAGATGTTAAAGCACAACTGTGTAATTTGCATTTCAGAGTCAGAGTATGAACCTTAGTGGAGGGCCCTCTGTGTATGTGAAAAACACTACTGCATCACAGAAACATAGAATTTGACAGCAGATAATAACCATTCGGCCCATCTAGTCTGCCCATTTTTCTACTGTAAAAACCTCAAACCTTTATTGGGCCTTGGCCTTTTCTTACATTAACCCCTTAGTGACCAGCTGCGCGCACACGCGGCTGGCACTTAACGCCTGCCGAACTTTTTTTACCCATTGTTTATAACGACTTCCTGGACGTACATGTAAGTCCTCTGTCACTAAGTGACAGATTCTGCGGGACTTACGTGTACGTCCATTGTCGGGATGGGGTTAAGGACAGCGTTATGCTTATCCCATGCATGCTTAAATTCTGTCACTGTATTAATGTCTACCACTTCTACTGGTAGTCTATTCCACTTATCTACTACCCTCTCAGTGAAGTAAAACTTTCTTACATTACGTCTAAACCTATGTCCCTCTAGTTTTAGACTGTGTCCTGAGATTTTTACTCCTTTGAAATGTACTTCCATCCTGCACTTTGTTGAATCCCTTCATGTATTTGAATGTTTCAATCATATCCCCTCTCTCTCTTCTCTCCTCCAAGCTATACATGTTCAGATCATGTAGTCTATCCTGATATGTCTTATCCTGTAAACCAGTCACCATTTTATTAGCCCTTCTCTGAATTCTCTCAAGAGTATCTATATCCTTCTGAAGATGCGGTGTCCAGTACTGTACACAATACTCTAGGTGAGATCTAACAAGAGATCTGTAGAGCACTTCTTTTTTTCTGCTACTAATGCCCCTAGCTATATAACCCAGCACACTGCTTGCATTCCCTGCCGCTTTGTTACATTGCCTATTTGGGCGTTTGTGCTATTGTATGTCGGTTATATCATTATAGTGGCTTGTGCATTTTTATTGTCATCACTGTTTATTTAATAACATTTGGAAAATTTGATCCACTGATTTTGGAATCCTAAGAAGCGTGCAGGAGTTAACTCGTGGAATTCCAGAATGTCCACTTAAGGTGCACTTATATGCCTACAATTGTGGTGAACTCTGGTGAGCGTTAACATGACGGGGAGCGACTACATTTTAACCTTTGGTACACAGATTTGCTCTTAGATGGGCCTATGCCCTTTCTCTTCTTTGTTCTTGTTACATTGCCTGCCTACCTTTAAAGTGATATTTCTTTAATATTACTAATCCCCATAGTGTAGCTATTTAAAAAATAATTAAATTGCCCCCAGTGCCATCTCTCAAACATTTAAGTTCCCCCCTCCCTCCCCCTTCCCTGAAGTCAGCGTTGTACTGACTGCAGGGATATCCCGTTTTATTTTTCATCAGGCGGCTCTGCAGCAGAAGCAAATACACAAAATATTGGTGCACATCCAAATTTTCATCACCATTAACCCTTTACTCTGCGGCATTGTGCCTGAATATCACTAATATATTAAAGATGAGGATTTGGTCACATTACTGAAACAGTCTTCCACGTGTGCTTGCAAACCAAGCACATGTAGAAGACCGTTTCAGTGAAATAATTATTTTTCACTAACGCGATCTTGGCTCTGCTTCAGAGCCACCATAAAGGTTTGAGAGATGAACCTGGGGGCAATTGAATTATTTTTTAAATAGCTGCACTATGGGGATTAATAATATTAAAGTATTACTATCCCTTTAAGTCATTCCAAATAATTACTTCCAAAGAGATATTCGCCTGTAAAGTTCCTCCCTCCCTCGCCTTCTCCTGACGTCAGCGCTGTACTGACAGCAGGAGATCTGCAGCAGAGCCGAAATCTCATTATTTAAAAAGAATTACTTGACTGGGAAGATCTATGAAGTGTGCTTGGTTTACAAGCACACTTTGTAGACCGTTTCAATGAAGTAATTCTTTTTAACTAATGGAATTTCGGCTCTGCTGAAGAGCCTCCTCGAATCCGTTGATTCGAATCTCCTGCTGTCAGCTATAAAGGGAAACTTTACATGCGAAATCTCTCAAACCATAAAGGTTTGATAGGATTTGTACAACATAATTTATTTTTTTAACCTCTATAAAACAATCATTTTTTTTTGGGACATTAGTGTCCCTTTAACTATTTTTACATTTATTTTTACATCATGAAAAAAAGGCATCTGTTGGGGGGGATAAAGAGTGAAGGTTGACATGGTATAGGACAGGGGCCTGTTCTCATGCCACCCAAAAAGTGTGGGTTTTTAGGATCTCCTCAAATAAACCCAGGTGAATCAATCAGTGCAACACAATGAGTTGGATACCTCTCTGGCACTCAAAGGCTTTAAAAGGATAGTAATACTTAACAGCTCAAACTTTGTTAGGTGCAATATCACAGTGTCCTGAAAATTGTACAGTGGCGCTGTTGATACACCATCCTATGAAGATTTATGGTCTACAGACCAGAGCTGTCCATAGGATGGTGTAGCAACAGCGTCACTGTTAATTTTTAGGCCACTGTGATATTGCACCTAAAAAATTCAAGTTTGAGCTGTTATACTTGTTTAATAATATATCTCTCAGCAGTGGGAGTACCCTTGTTTTACTCAGGGGGATAAACCCTACAATATATATTTTTTTACTTTTTAAGTATTACTATCCCTTTAATATATAGCTAATTGTAAAGGAAGAATTGCTTTTTATCAAAATATATAGATGAAATCCAATATTCATACACCCACAATACATAAATAAATGCTATATCATCCTTCCCTACAATGAAGAACACACGCACATACACCTATAACCATACAATGTACAAAGCAATTAATCCTACATGTAAGAGCACACACATAAAAAAATGGTAACAACTCTACGCCATAAATACATAAATCTTTCAAATATAAATCTTTGTATTTGTGTAAATATGTAACTTTTACTGTAAAAACTCTCCAGGACGTACTTGACAATGAGAGAAATCTCAATGTATTCTTCCTGGTAAAACATTTTCTAAATAAAATAAAGTAATTAAATAACTGTGGTATGCAAAGAAACCCATATTTCAGAACATAAAACAGTGTTTCTCAGTGTTAGTCCTCATATTCAACAGGTTGGCTATATATCCCAACTTAATCACAAGTGAGTAATCAGTGACACGGTAATTGTGATTGATCTGCCTGTACTTAATTAGGAACATCCATAAGACCAGACCTATTGATGTGCCCTGAGGTTTAGAGCTGAGAATCACTGCTATATCACAGGTTATACCTTTTTTCAATCCTGGACCATATGATCAGAAAGCTGTATGTGTAAGGGCCACATTCATTTTTTTATTTTTTGGTGAATATAGCCTGTCGGCTATTTAGAATTATTGATTTATTTATCACTTCACTGACAATACTGCTATTTAACAGACAACTAGTACCCTTATGATTTGAGGAAAAGAGGTTTCAACTTCAGCAGAGGAAGGGGTTTTTTTACAATAAGGTCTGTTAAATTGTGGAATTCCTTGACCAAGCTTTTGGTAATGGCAGATACATTTAAAGTGGAGCTTTCACCTTAATTCAAGATTGCATACTTGAAAACTTCATTAAAACTGTCTATGTGTCATGTGTAAATGTACAGTTAAAGGGATAGTAATACAAATTACTAATCCCAATATGGGATTTGAGAGATAGTCACTCGCAAAGTTCCCCCTTCCCTCCCCTTTCCCTGAAGTCAGCGTTGTAGCTGACTGCAGGGGAAGTATGTCCTATGATCAACCAAGCACACATAGAAGACCTTTTAAGTGAATGATTTCTTTTTTATTAATGCGATCGCGGCTCTGCTGCAGAGCTGCCGGACGGTCGTACGACAGGATTCCCCTGCAGTCAGCTAGACCGCTGATTTCAGGGAAAGGGGGGAACTTTGCGAGTGAATATCTCTCAATCATAAAGGTTTGAGAGATGTCACTGGGGGCAAATTATTTCTTTTTTTTACTACTAAAATATAAGGATTGGTAATTTTAAAGTATTACAATCCCTTTAAGGAAATATTCACACTTGTTGCCATATGTATGTATGTATCCATTTATATAGCACCATACATGTACACAACGCTTTACAGAAGTTGTAACAGTATGATACAAAAATACACAACTGGATTAAAAGCATCAGTCTAAAGTGCGAACATTGCATTACTTACAGGAGAAATAAGCAGCAAAGGGAATCATACATTGGGAAAGGGACCCAGCCCCAAGGAGCTTACAATCTAATTAGAAATCATGTCAACATGCAGAGACAGTAGGAGGAGGATCACAAGTGCAAATACAAGGCTTAGTGAAGGAAGAGCAGAATGATTGTAATGTGACTGTCAATGTGCACAAGGAGGATATTGTTACTGAGATGCCTCTTTGAGCAGGTGGGTTTTCAGGAGATACTTGAAAATGATGGACTTGGATGATTGGTGAATGGTTATAGGGAGGGCATTCCAAAGTCAAAATAGCTCAAGTTATGTAGGGAGGGGACAGGAAAAAAACCTTGAAAAGAACACAAATGACTGGAAGGAGTGTAGGGGTGGTATAGGGGGAGATAAGAGCTGAAATGTAGAGGGTGCTGAAGAAGAAAGAGACTTAAAGGAGTGGAGAAAAATCTTATAAGAAATACAATACTTTATAGATAGCCAATAGAGGGATTTCAGGAGTAGATGAGAGGGAAGGTATCTGAGAGCAAAGGTCTTTGCAGCTGAACGGAGAACAGACTAAAGTGGAGAAGGACGAGTAGCAGGAAGACCAGAGAGTAGAATGTTGCAATAGTCGAGTCTAGAGAGAATGAGGGCCTGAGTGAGAGTTTTTGCATTTGACATACAGATAAAGGGATGTATTTTGGTAATATTTTTCATGAAGAAGCAACATGTACTGGTGACAGCTTGGATATGGGGGAAGAATGTCAAGGTATGTTCCCTAAACAGCATGGTTTGGTTACTGAGTGGATGGCAGAATTATCAACTGTGATGGAGAAAGGTGTTGTTGTATGGGTGTTAGGAGGGAAGACAACCAGTTCTGTCATAGCCATATTAACTTTAAGATGGTTGTGGGCCATCCATGATGAAATTGCTATGAGACACAGTGACTCAAGACTGCAAAGCCAGAGTAAGTTCAGGGTGCATACAGATGGCAATTAAAGCCAAGAAATGAGATGAGGTTGCTAAGTGAAAGGGTGTAGAGGGAAAAGAGAAGTGGTCCCAGGAATTCATGGGGTGACGGGGGGTTTCTTGTCACCCCCTGAGAGGTCATGGGGTGACGAGAAAGCATTAGCCAAAGAAACACTGAACGTACTGTTTGAGAGATAGGAGGAAATCCATTCTAGAGGAGTGTCACAGATGCCGAAGGTGTGCAGTGTGTCTAGTATGAGTGCATGATTGACAGTGTCAATGGCAGCAGATAGATCTAGTACGACTAGTATACTGTATTTTCCTACAATACCATTTGCTAATGTATGCTACTTGCACCACCTGTGCGGTACCAGGGCCATTTCATATACTATTTAAAGGGGAACTTTCACCTCAGAAATTTTTTTTACCAGATGATTAAACAGTTAAGCAGTGTTAGGAAACGTGCTTCATATTTTTTTATTTTTGCATACTTTGTAAGATATTTGATGTCCAAGCCGTGTACTTCCTCATTCTGCTGCACTGGTATCTTCGGCGCAACTCTCAGGATAGTTTCATTCTCCTCCCACCTCCCTCCAGCTGCCCCAGGGAGCGCGTTCACGCTTCTCTTCGGTGTGCTGTGAACGGCTCCTAGCGCAAGAAGCGATTAGCATTATACTGAGGTTGCAACCTCAGTATAATGCTAATAGCTTCTTGCTGTAATGTTAATGTAATGTTGCTATACCTATCTTAGACTCTAACAAGGGCCCCACAAGCCCTAGATGCATGAGATAAACTAACTCTAACATCTAACACAATCTGTCTTTTACCTACTTTAAAAAAAAATAAGAATGGGATGGGAGGGTGGTAATGTCTCTGCAACAACAAGCTTCCTAAAATGAGACTGAGAACCTAATCCTAAAATGGCTCCTGATAGAGCCTAATCCCTAAACCCTAAGTAGCCCTTTATAATCTGCATAACTAAAACCCAAGCATCCTAAACCCCCTATCCCCTGGCCTAACCCTTTTTCTCTTACACAGTGCTTTTAAAAATAATTCCCAGCCCACGCATCAAACTTCTTCTTGCAAGCTTATTACTGCATTCAAATGGTTAAAGCCCTCAATCCTTTTGCCTGCCCATGGAAAATTATTATATGATTATGTGCTATCAATCTAAATTTTAATTATGCATCTGTGTAGAAAAACTCACTATTAATTAATTATTGGGCCCTACTCCCCAGGTCTCTTGTCAACCAACCAATTCCTCTGGCGAGTGGTCAAGCCTGAGTGAGATTGAGGTGGTGCTGGTGTACAGTAACTGCTGATGAGTATAGATTTACTAGTCATAATTGGATGAATAGGTAAAAATACAACATTTATGGCTGTATTCATAAAGAAAGAGGTGAAAGTCCAGGGTAAACCAACTGCAGCATAAGAGACATTGAAAATGTCCCAAACTCCCATCCATTTAATTCAGATTTTAAGCCTCTCGAATGCTAGAAAGGTCTCCAACCTATTGCTTTGCAATGAGCTAGAGACCTCCCTAGCATTCAAGAGGTTAAGAGTCCAGATCAATGGGAATTTGAAGAATTTAACTTGACTCTATAGTGCAATTGGTTTGTTCCAGAACTGTTCACATTTTGCTTTCCGCATAATACCATAAAATACTAATATTGAGTAATTACTTAAAGTTCAACTCAAACAGCAATACGGTGCAGTAGACAATGATAGGATGGTGTGGGGGTGTGAAGTTAAAAGCCCCATTTAAATCAATGAGCAATTGTATTTGCCACCTATTGTGCAGTTGATTTGCATGTATTACCTCAATTTTGTTGTAAATATGGTGCTTTGAGATGGTAACAGCTTTAGTCAGCTTGACAAAAACAAAAATGCCAGTTCAAGAAACATTTTATGAAGAAATCCAAAGGTGATGACACCTTTGTCGGAAGAGCTGTAGTCTCCAACAGCAAGAGGACCAAACATTGACCATCCCTGAGTTACACTATTAAAATGTAAGTTTTGAAGTGATAAAGTATGTTTTCCTGTTACATAGATAATGCAGCCTCTATGATTTATCCATTACAAATGAATCACATTACTGGTATCTGGTACTGAAGTTGACCACAAATTCAGTTATATAGTGCCCTCTAACTGCAGTCTCTAAAAATAGACTGTGACTCTCTAAAAATGTAGAGGATCATAAGACGTCTGTATGTTTATTGTTCACTATTCACTCCCTATTCTCTGTTGAGCTATACAACTGACACATGACTAGGTGGTGACACACACGCAGAATTTGTATGATCCTTTTCAGATGCAGCTGAGTCACTGGCATTTGTTAAGAAGCTCATTCACTGTTATTCACTTACCTATATGCATGTGGGGAAATCCATTAATGAGAATGCTCTTCTGATAGCTCATCACTGAGTTGGCCAAGCTTGCATTATGGAACCTAGCTGACAAGATACATAATTCCAGATTCAAAAGATGAACCCTTCCACACTGATTACAGTTCAGATCCATGGGGCTACACATTGCACATATATACAGTAAGTGTGTGGTGTCTAAGCCACAACTCATGCTTCATATGGGAATGTTTTTGTAGCAAGTGAATCCAATGACATTAAGGAAAATGAACATCTCCTATTATAGCACCCACTTATCTTACCATGGCCAGATAATCCTAATGACTCTTATGATATTTTTTGCTCTTGTACCTTTCTTCATGAGATAATATTTTCAATCGGTCTTTTATTTTATGTCTATGGGGATAGATATGACAGTTGTTAGTAGGACCACAGGACCTCTTTATATTGTAATCTTAAAGGGACAGTAATGTCCCATAAATTTTTTTCTAGCTTTGCAGAGGTAAAAATAATAAACTGCATGCTACAAATCCTATCTCTCAAACCGCCATGGTTTGAGAGATATAGGCATTCAAAGTTCCCCCCTCCCTCCCCTTCTCCTGATGTCAGCTGTAAAGCTAACAGCATGAGATTCGAGTCATATGACTCAAGGAGGCTCTTCAGCAGAGCCGAAATCGCGTTATTTAAAAATAATTACATCATTGCAACGGTCTTGCAAACCAGGCACACTTTGTAGACCTTTCCAATGAAGTAACTCCTTTGAAATAAAGCGATTTCGGCTCTGCTGCAGAGCTGATGGCTGGTCCCTGGACTGGGATCTCCTGCTGTCAGCACAGCGCTGACGTCAGGAGAAGGGGGAGGGAGGGGAGAACTTTCAATGCAAATATCTCTCAAACCATAGCGGTTTGAGAGATAGGATTTGTGGCACATAGTTTATTATATTATTCTCTACAAAACTAGAAGAGTTTTTTATGGGACATTAGTGTCCCTTTAAAAGCGTTAAAGTCCAGAGGGATGTGCAGTGCCTTAAAGGGTTAAGTACCTTAAGGGTTTAGCACACTAACGCACTCTACTACTTCAGGTTGAAAAAACTACCAGCAACATACAGCAGCTCCCAACATTTCAAATATCTAAAGAGGGACTATTGTATTTTAGGTGTCCTTGCTGGGGGCCTGGTAGGTGGTGGGGGGCATTACCGAGAATTTATAGACTAACTAGTTTTTGCTGCAGTCATGCGCAGTAGAGACTGCCAGCGCCGCAGCTGACACGGACCGAGGTGCTCCAAATTCAGACCGTAGTCCTCTCTGCGCACCTTCCTGGGACCAAGCAGGTGCGCAAAGAGGACTCCAGTCTGAATTCGGATCACCTCACTCTGTATCATCTGCGGTGCGCGCAGTCTGTAGTGCGCATGACTGCAGCACGCACAGCCATCTCTACTGAGCATGACGGCTTCTAACAAACATCCATTAGCGAATTATTATATAGGATTTCTGAACTACTGGCTGCTATTTATGTAACTGGATACATGAAGGAGAACAAGAGCAGTTAGTTCTCCTTTACAGGGTGACAAGCTGAATATCCCTTTGAGTTTCAGAGAGGTATCTGATATATTGCAATGCACACCCTGAATTGTGGGTGAGGCCAGAGCAATCTCAGTGTCCCTGCACCAGTTTTATACCCATTTACAGGCTATTATTTAACTATTATTGATCTCTCTAGCAACTAAGGAGTTAAAGCTTTTTTGTTCTTGTTTTTTAAAGACCAAGGGTATTTTCTACTTAGGAAGCAGTGGATGGGACTGTGGGTGTGGTCATGTGATTAAAAGGGGTGTGACCATGGGCGGAGCTAGGGGCACCTACAGTGCCTTGCCCAGGGATGCCTGGGATGTATATCCAGCCCTGGCCGACCTCTGGGAGTA
This sequence comes from Rhinophrynus dorsalis, assembly GCA_037306005.1. Taxonomy (NCBI): domain Eukaryota; kingdom Metazoa; phylum Chordata; class Amphibia; order Anura; family Rhinophrynidae; genus Rhinophrynus; species Rhinophrynus dorsalis. The sequence goes on along the minus strand of CM074721.1, from coordinate 71,834,597 downwards.
GAAGCTTTATAAATTTACACTCCATAGAGAACATGCTCCCCCCCCACCCCTGACTTTTCCACCCTATAGCATCTTCAGTTCTTGTAGGATGTAGGACAGGAACCTTTGGCATTACCTGTACAATTTGTCTGTAAGTCTACAATGCTGCTATGCGCAAAGATGAAAGTAGCAGCCATTTACTATTTGACCCTTTAACCCTTTGAGTGCCAGAGGGCTCTGGCTCTGCAATGCATTGCGTACCCCTCTGGCACTCAGACGGTTAAAGAGCAGAAGGGTGTGCAAAGCAATGCATTCCATCCCCTCTGATCAAGGCTGGATTTACACCCCAGGCTCCCCTAGGCAAGGCATTCTAGACACCTTTGAGTCTGCCCATGACCACACCCCCACTCTTCACATGTCTCCTCCCCAGTCCCATCTACGGTTTCCTGGCACAGATAATACCCTTGGTGTATAGCAAGCAAGGAATAAAAGAGACTTAACCCGTTGGTTGCTAGAGATCTCTCTAACGCATTGCTCATCTAGCATTCAAGGGGTTGACCCTTTGAGTGCCATAAGGGTGTGCATGTAAAGGGGTATATAAACTAGAGCTGGGATATTGCTATTACTCTGGCCACACCCATAATTCAAAATATGGATGTGGCCGGCACAGCTGAGGGATCCCTCAAAATTTGGAGCTCTAGAAAGCAACCTGCTCTGTCTATTGGGAAATCTGCCTCTGTCTCAGGTTATTAGAGGGTTAAAGACTTAAAGGTTTTAACATATTATTTTAGCATACTTTTGTCATTAACCACAATCCATTCCTCCTGTCAGGTCCCATTCTGTACTCTGACCCCCTAAAACAGTTGATGGAAGCTGTTAAGGAGATGAACATTTCAGCCCCCCTCTCAGTAGACTCAATAAAATATGATAGACTCCCTGGGGTAGGTCTTGCAAACAATGTATTAATGTGTTTCAGCTCTGTAATAAGATGATGATAGTCAAATAATTGGTATTGCTTGACCTGAGCAAGAATGCTACACAATCCAAAATTATACTTGGTAACATTTGAAAAATATACCTCCCAAATGTACTTATTTAGGAGGGACAGTACGTCTTTGAGACTCAAATCTCTCTCTCTTTCCCACCTTGATGTCCTTTTTAGGAGATCGAACTGTGTGGTGTATATATAAGCGTTTCACATTTCTCCACAGCAATAAAATTCACTGTAACAAACCCTAGGGCAGTTACTAAGGGCTCTTGTAAGAGCCAGGCATGAAAGCCTAAAAGACTGGAGGGCACTTGGGGAAGTCCCAGCTCTGGGCAGCTTGGCAGCCACTGTAACGAGCCCCTAGGCCGTTACATGGAGGTCTTTCCAGAACTCACATGAAACATTATTGAAAAGACTGAATGTTCACCTAAAGGAAGTGCCGGCTTCACTTTGGAAAGTAGGCAGTCTTCTAATTGGTCGCCTACTGTAATGATCAGAGGAGGTGGCTTCCTGATTGGTCTCCTACTCTCCCATATTAAAAGGTAATTGTGTTATTTGTCAGACCGGGATAATTCCATCTCCTAGGGAAAATGATTGCCCAGGTCCTGATTGGTTGGTTGTTGCTTGTCACTCCATTTCCTATCGGCTAGGAATTCGAGCAGCTAGATTGAATTATGGAAAGTGCCTTTTGCTATGTATGGTCCCCTTGTTTCCATTGTCCCCATGTTTATGCACCCATTGTCCACTCTGTGTATTGTACCCAGTCACCCTTGTTTTAGTTCATAGTTTAATGTTATTAAGTCTTTATAAAAGATCTGACTTTTCACAATAAAGTTAGAAGTCTTTTTGGACTTGAACTAAGAAATGTCCTGTATTTTATCAATGAATGGGTCCCCTTTGACCCCCATTCAGGAGACTCAAGGTTCCAGTGGATGTTTAGAGCGTTCCAGCTTGCCTTTCCCAGGGTTCCAGCCTATGTTACAGCTAAAGTGATTCCAGCCTTTCTCCAGCCATGTTCCAGTGATCCAGCCTGCTTCATCCATCTACCCATCTTGTAGCTGACATCAGGAAATCTGCATTCTGGAGTTTCAGCCAGCTATCCAGCTTCACTGGCCAGGCTACCCACTTGTAGCCACATCCAGGAGAGAGAAGCCCAGCATGACGGCCCAGGACAATGCGGCGTCCAGGTTACCATTACACTGGTGGCAGAGGTGGGATTCTCTCTCCTAAGGGATCTAATCCACCACCTGGGATCCTAGAGGTGAAACATGACAGGTCTGGAACCCAGGGGCTCTGTTGGACCCAACTGGAGACAGATGGGGGACTTGTTGGAACTACAACTACAACTAAGAAGGGATAGAGACTCTGACTCTGAATTCAAGGCCCCCTTCAAGGTGTCGAATGACCTGGTGACAAGGAAAATGTGGAAACTGCTGCCCCTCCTGGGACCCAATCCATTTGACGAAATGGTGAGCCGACTTATGGATGCAGTGTCGGAGCATAACATCTGCATACTCAAGGAATCCCATACTGTTGCCCCTGACCTGGGGAGTAGGACCAAGATCCTCCCCAGTGGCCCTGTTACCCCTGGCTTGGTGAGAGGAAGTGCAATCCTCACCAGCCCCTCTGTTGCCCCTCCTGGGGTGAGTGGGACCAAGGTCCGCACCAGTGGTTCTTTTGTCCCTGTCCTGGGGAGTGGGATCGAGATCCTCCCTGTGGCTCTGAAGCCCCTGGCCTGGTGAGGGGGAACACAATCCTCACAAGCCCCAATGATACACCTGCCCTGGTGAGTGGGACCGAGGTCCTCACCAGTGGCTTTGTTGCCCCTGCCCTGGAGAGTGGGACCAAGGTTCTCTCAAGTGGCTCTGTTGCTCCTGCCATGGGGAATGGGAGCAGCATCCTCCTCAGCAGCTTTGTTGCCCCTGCCCTGGGGAGTGGGACCGAAGTTCTCCCCAGGGGCTCTGATAAACCTAGCATGGTGAGTGGGATTGCGCTCCTCACCAGCCTCAGTGATACCCCAGAACTGGTGAGTGGGACCGAGGTCCTCATTAGTGGCATTGTTGCCCCTGCCCTGGAGAGTGGGATCAAGGTCCTCTCCAGTGGTTCTGTTGCTCCTGCCCTGGGGAGGGGGACCAGTGTCTGCCCCAGCGAATCTGTTGCCCCTGCCCTGGAGAGAGGGACCAAGGTCCTCTCCAGCGGCTCTGTTGCTTTTGCCCTGGTGGGTGGGACCAGTGTCCTCCCCAGCGGATCTGTTGCACCTGCCCTGGAGAGTGGGACCAGTGTCCCCTCCAGTGGCTCTGTTGCTCCTGCCCTGGGGAGTGGGACCAGCGTCCTCCCCACCAGCTTTGTTACCCCTGCCCTGGAGATTGGGACCGAGGTCCTCCTCAGCAGCTCTGTTGCCCCTGCCCTGGAGAGTGGGAATAGTGTTATTTCCAGTGGCTCCATTGCTCCTGCCCTGGAGAGTGGGACCAAGGTCCTCTCCAGCGGCTCTGTTGCTCCTGCCCTGGGGAGTAGGACCAGTGTCAACATTTTCATCCACGCGACATGGTAAGTCTGTCATTTGGTCGCATGCTCTTTCGGATGTGACCATTTAAAAGGATACCCCACTAGCTAACAGTGGAACTAGGATGAGGAAGCAAACAGTGTATATGTGATTCTATGGATACCATCTGAAACACGCTGCGGGGTCAGCCAGTGTATGTTAGACCTGAACAAAAGAAGAAAGAAAGGGGTGCCACAATACAATAATACTGAACAAGTATTATGGTAAAATAAAAGAAATATACTCAGAGGATATGATGATCATTGAGGAAATACCCCTGACACTGACTATGAAGGCATGCAGAGAATTGCTACCATCTCCGCTTGGGACTCCATAGCATACCGGAACTGCTACACCACTATAAACATCGGTATCCAATTAAATTTCATAAAAATGTAAATATAAATACCACACATAAAAAAAGTAAATGAAAATACAATCAACTAACTGGCTAACACATTTCATGGTTCGCAGACCGCTTTTTCATAGCTGAATACATTTCATGTGTATTTAGCTTTGAAAAAGCGGTCTGTCAACAGCGAAACGCGTTAGCCAATTAGAGAATTGTATTTTAGTTAACTTTTTATGTATAGTATTTTACATTTATATATTTTTTACATTTCATTAGATACAAATATATCAGTGAGTCTTCCCTTTCATCGTGATGCAGCAGTTCCAGTATACTGTTAAAGGGATAGTAAGGTTTCATAATTAAAGCAGCTGTAATTAATCATCATAGTATTTGGACCTTGGAGAGTGTTTTTTCACTTCTGTCAGAGTTGTAGTTCAAGAGTAATTCAATGACAAAGTATCCCCCTCCCGCCCCTTTTACTGATGTAACACTGCTCAGCCAGATCAGAAGGGAGGTGCCTAGGTAGATTGCAGAGAGGGACAATCTTCAATTAAGATAAGGGAAAAAACTGAAAAACTTGTCAAGGGGGGCTGGGCTTTCATTGTTCTCATAGGAAGAAGATTGTCCCCTGCTGTTATCTGTCTGGTCTAGCAACCAGATTCCACATCTGAGAAGAGATGGCTTACACTGGTTAAAAGGAGGCGGGAGGGGAAACTTTATCATTCAATTACTCTTAAACCACAACTCTGTAAGTATTGAAATAACACTCTCTATGGCTCAAATACTATGAAGATTAATTGGAGCTGCTGTTTTTGTGAAACATTACTATCCCTTTAAGTCCCGAGCAAAGACTGTAGCAATTCTTGTCATGCCTTCTTAGTCAGAGTCAGGAGTATTCCCTCAGCGACCATCACATCATGTGAGTATATTTATTTTATTTTGTTTTAATACATGTACAATATTAAGTTATTGTGGCACACCCCCTATTTCTTTTTTTTTGGGACTTTGTGTAAGCAGTTTTGGAGAGAATGAGGAGGAGGAACAGCCTACTATAAACAAGTGTGGAATGCTCAGTGTACTGCCTTGGGTCAGATATAATACCCAAACCTGCGTGTTTGCTGCCTATCATATATATGATCTACAGTCATTCCATTTGTGAGTACTCACAAGTGGTGTGTTTTATGGTGGTAGAATTTATTGAAGATTCACCTACTTGGGGAGCTCCCTTGTGCTCTTTCTTCTTTTTGTTTTTTTTGTATGTGCGGACCTGTGACTGCCAGTGGAACCGGAGTGGGGGAATCAGGAAGTATGTGGGTATGCCTACCAGTGGGCAGCAGAACAAGGCTGGTGGTCAGTGCATATGGGGATATACATAGCTTGGAATGAAAAGAGCTCAAAAGACAAGACAAAAATAGGGACAGATAAAAAAAGATCTAAGTGTAGCATTTAATGAAACAACATAAAAACAACAACGGTTGAATTCACATTTAGCCCGTCTTGGGCTATTAGAGTATCAGGGTAGCAACCCCTATAATCAACGAGCCATGCCCGTGTCCTCCTTTCATTACAACCGGTAGTTCCAAAACCCGAGTCCTCTAAATCTGTAATACCACTGTGATGGCAATGATGTGTAGTAGATGGTAGCAAAGTCCAATAGACCCAACAAGAGAGGTCCGGTACATGTTAGTTCAAGATGGTAATTTATATAGTAGGATGTTATGAGAGGTGTGTCTCAGAAGCTGATACTATTGCTATAATGGCAAGGAAAACCAGGAGGTAAGGGACAGGTTCTCACAGGGACGTGGGAGGGACTATGCTAGATAGAGTGCCACAAATAGACACCTAATGAGTATTGTGGAGTTGCTACTACACTTCTTCAGGGGTACAAAAACAAGTTTTTTTTTCTGTTATGTTTTCATCAAACCTCATGGGTGGGGTATCAGGAACCCTCCTGATACCACCCCAGTTATTGATCTCCAAGCTAATCTCACTTGGAAATCAATATTGGCAATGCAGGAGAGCAAATTTGCCTCTTGCTTCACTCCTAAAGGAACTGGTAGGAGTTGGCAGGATTGGGGAAAGCCTTCTCAAGTCACCGGTGATCATGTCACTGTTTGACATGGGGATGTTTCACCAGATCCCGGTACTACTCTCTGGATGTTGGGATAAGAGTGAAGCAGGAGGGCATGTTGCTCTCCTGTGTCACCAATATTGATCTCCCAGCACAATTCGGTGAAAGATCAATAGATGAGGGCATCAGAAGGGGGTCCGGATGCCCCCCTAAAAGAGTGTGGGGTGCAACCCCAACCACATGAGGATACACATGGCCAAGCCCATGCCCCACAAATGACTGGCACTCTGAGGATTTAACTTTACTATATATGTTTATAAATTAGTCTGTACAAATAAAATACTTTGGACTTGCTCTAAATCATTTATTCAGTTGCACAAAGATGTGTCAATAGGTCATGAATAGTGATGAGCGAGCATGCTCGGCCGAAGCTCGGTTCGGCTCGAGCATCGCTCTGCTCGGCACATGGCGGTACTCGTACGAGTACCGCATGTGCTTGCCCGCCATGTTCGGGTCTCCTCCCCGCACGTTTCGCAGCTGCTGCGCAGCCAATAAACGTGCGGGGAGGCTCTGACATCAGTGTAATGCCAGCAGCCATGTTGGCTGCTGGCATTACACTGATTGGCTGGCCAGAACCCGTGATCGGGTGCTGTATAGCACCCGACGCGCAAGTTCGGCTCATTCTTAGCCAGGGAGAGATGCGCTTAGGCAGGGAAAGTCAGTGTAGGGAGAATAAAATTGTTGAAACTCTTTCAAGACCCCAAAGTCCTTTTTAGGACTGTTGTGTGTGGGGGCAGCATTTATATTTTGTTTGGGGGGGCACAATTTCCTTTTTTTTGTGGGGGGGATATTTGTAAGGTGACATATAATACTAGATCACTCCACTGAGACTGCCCTCACTAAAGTGGCCAATGACTTGCTCTCAGCCAAGTCTAAAGGCCACTACTCCCTACTCATTCTTTTGGACCTGTCAGCCGCATTTGACACAGTCGATCACCCACTCCTCCTCCAAGCCCTCCACTCCCTAGGCCTCTGCGACACTGCACTCTCCTGGTTTTCATCTTATCTCTGCAACCGCTCCTTCAGTGTTTCATACTCCGGCTCCACTTCCCCACCCCTCCCACTGTCTGTTGGTGTGCCCCAAGGATCAGTACTGGGACCCTTGCTCTTCTCAGTCTACACTGCTTCCCTTGGAAAACTAATAAACTCCTTTGGGTTTCACCATCATCTCTATGCTGATGACACCCAAATATATCTTTCCTCCCCAGACCTCTCTCCTTCCCTCCTGTCCCGAGTGTCTGACTGTCTGTCTGCTGTGTCTTCCTGGATGTCCTCCCATCAACTCAAACTTAACCTTAGCAAAACTGAACTAATTCTCTTCCCTCCATCTACAACCAGCCTTATCCCAAACATTACCCTCACCGTTAACAACACTTCCATCACACCAACCCCTACAGAACGCTGCCTGGGGGTCATATTTGACTCTGCCCTATCCTTCATTCCTCACATCCAGTCAATCTCCAACTCATGCCGCCTCCACCTCCGCAACATCTCTAGAATCCGACCCTTTCTCACAGAAGACACTACCAAAATTCTAATCCAAACACTCATCATGTCCCGTCTTGACTACTGTAACTCTTTACTAATTGGCCTGCCTCTCACCCGACTAACCCCGCTACAGTCCATAATGAACTCTGCTGCAAGACTAATCTACCTCACTCATCGCTTCTCTAACACCACACCCCTCTGTCAGTCCCTACACTGGCTCCTGTTAGCATACAGAGTAAAATTAAAAACTCTGGCGCTAACTTATAGAGCCCTCACTAACACTGCACCCCCCTATATTTCATCTCTCATTTCCAAATATACTCCCGCCCGCCATCTTCGCTCTGCACATGACCTTCTGCTCTCCACATCTCTTATCACATCCTCCCACTCCCGCCTACAGGACTTCTCCCGTGCTGCACCTGAGCTGTGGAATTCCCTCCCCCGCCCCATTAGACTCTCCCCCAGCCTTCAAATCTTCAGACGCTCCCTGAAGACTCACCTCTTCAGGGAGGCCTATCAACTGCCTCCATAAACATCATCACCAAGATTCACCCCTTGCACGGACTACTGCACTCAATGGCACTTCTCACTCCCACCCACTGACTGGCAGTTCATGTGGCAGGAGGCACTTAAACACAATAGCACTTACTCCTTCTGTATCAAACCTACCTTCCTCTAGACTGTAAGCTCTCACGAGCAGGGCCCTCTGATCCTCCTGTTCTACACATCTGATTGTACTATTTAATACCACTGTATGTCTATTCCCCAATTGTACAGCGCTGCGGAATTAGTTGGCGCTATATAAATAAAGAATAATAATAATAATAATAATAGATGCACAGGAAGTCAGTGTAGGGAGAATAAAATTGTTGAAACTCTTTCAAGACCCAAAAGTCCTTTTTAGGACTGTTGTGTGTGGGGGCAGCATTTAATTTTTTTTGGGGGTGGCAGAATTTCATTTTTTTGTGGGGGGGGACATGTTCTAAGGTGACATTGTACTAGGTGCACAGGGACAAATATTTCACAGTGCAGTGACAAGCTGACATATTCTGTTAGGTGCACAGGGCCAATGATTTTACAACGCAGCGACAAAAAGGGCCATTTTAAACGTGTGCCTAGCCATAGATTATTGTCACATTCTGTTTAGTGTGCAAATTCACAAATTAACGTCACATATTCCGTTCACTGTGCCTAGCCGCAGATTAGCGTCACATTCTGTTTCGTGTGCCTAGCCGCAGATTAGCGTCACATTCTGTTTCGTGTGCCTAGCCGCAGATTAGCGTCACATATTGTTTAGTGTGCCTAGCCGCAGATTAACGTCACATATTGTTTAGTGTGCCTAGCCGCAGATTAGCGTCACATATTGTTTAGTGTGCCTAGCCGCAGATTAGCGTCACATTCTGTTTCGTGTGCCTAGCCGCAGATTACCGGCATATATTCCGTTTAATATGAAGAAGGCGGGTAAAAAGGGACGGGGAAGTGGACGTGATCCTGATAGTTCATGGCGCGGGTCAGGACGCGTAGAAACTGTGCCTGGTGCCAGAGCACAAGAAAGAAAGACATCCACCATACCTAGCTTCATGTCTCAGTTTACAGGGCGTCGCAGGACATCACTATCGAGGTCAGACCACTGCGAACAGGTGGTCGGTTGGATTTCAGCTGATACTGCTTCCAGTCGGTTAAGCACCACCCTGTCTTCCACCAAGTCCACTCTCACTAGCCAAGAGTCTGGTCAACATAATCCTCACCCTGATCATCCTTCCTCCCACCATAGAGGGTCTGGCCAAAGAAGTGATCCCACACTGGGATATAGTGAGGAGCTCTTCTCATCACCAATCCTTGATTTGAACCTCTCTCCAAGCACGCTTGCAGAGGAACATGAGATCTTGTGCCCTGATTCACAACCTCTAGAGGGTACCCAATCACAAGAAGATGACAGAGGGGAACGGCATTTAAGGTCAAAGGAAGTGGATGATGATGATGAGACACAGTTGCCATCAAATCAACCACAATTACTGTCTCAAGACCTTGATGAGGAGGATGATACACAGTTGTCAATGACTGAGGATGTGGTGGGATCAAGAAATGAGGAGGATGATCAGAGTGAGGAAGTGGAGGAGGACTTGGTGGACGATGAGGTCACTGACCCCACCTGGGAAGGTGGAAAGCCGAGCGATGACAGCAGTCCTGAGGGTGAGCCATCTGCAGCACCGCAACAGGCTGGAAGAGGCAGTGGTGTGGCTAAAGAAAGAAGGCGGACCGCACCAAACCAGCCCGCAAATGTTCCACGGAGCACCCCCTTGCGTAAATCTCCCTTGCCAAGGGCTAGGTGTTCCGCGGTATGGCGTTTTTTTAAGGAAAGTGCGGACGACAAAAGAATTGTAGTTTGCAACCTGTGCCACACCAGAATGAGCCGAGGCATGAACACTAGCAACCTCACCACCACCAGCATGATCCGACACATGGCATCCAAGCACCGTAATAAGTGGGAGGAACGCCCGGATCGCCAATCTGTGTCTGCAGGCCACACCACTGCCTCCTCTTCCCCTGTTTTCGGTGCCGGCCAATCGCCTGTCGAAGGCGCAGGCCCGCATACCTCCCGCCCTGCACCTGTACCATCTGAAGCACCATCAGCGACCACATCCACTTCCCTGTCCCAGCGCAGCGTCCAAATGTCGTTACCCCAGGCATTTGAGCGCAAGCAAAAATACCCAGCCACCCACCCACAGGCCATAGCACTAACCTCACACCTTTCCAAATTACTGGCCATCGAAATGCTGCCATTTAGGCTTGTGGACACTGAGTCCTTCCGCAGCCTGATGGCAGCAGCTGTCCCTCGGTACGCAGTCCCCAGCCGCCACTACTTTTCCTGGTGTGCCGTCCCCGCCTTACACCACCATGTGTCCCTTAACATCACCCGTGCCCTGACCAACGCAGTTACTGGAAAGGTCCACTTAACAACTGACACATGGACAAGTGCTTGTGGCCAGGGACGCTACATTTCCCTGACGGCACACTGGGTGAATGTCGTGGAGGCTAGGAGCGACTCGGACCCTGGGATGGCACAGGTGCTACCCACGCCGAGGATTGCGGGCCCTACCTCCATCAGGGTTTCCGCCAGCACCTAGGTTATTGGCTCCTCCTCCTCCGTTTCCACCTCCGAATTCTCTGCACGCAGCGCCACTCACCCATCAGCCGGTAGCTGGAAGCAGTGTAGCACTGCAGTGGGGAAGCGTCAACAGGCCGTGCTGAAGCTGATCTGCCTTGGGGACAAACAGCACACGGCCTCAGAGCTGTTGCAGGGGATTAGTCACCAGACCGAGCAGTGGCTCTCGCCACTCAACCTGCAACCAGGCATGGTTGTGTGTGATAATGGGTGTAACTTGGTGGCGGCTTTGGAGCTCGGCAAGCTCACACACGTACCATGCCTAGCACATGTATTTAATTTAGTGGTTCAGCGATTTCTAAAAACCTACCCCAATTTGCATGATCTCTTGACGAAGGTGAGCCGCGTGTGTGCACATTTCCGTAAGTCATCTACAGCTTCAGCCGGCCTGTTGACGTTGCAGCAGCGCTTACAATTGCCAGCTCACCGGCTGCTGCGTGACGTGAGCACGCGCTGGAACTCCACCTTCCACATGTTGGCCCGGCTTTGTGAGCAGCAGCAGAGGGCAGTAGTGGAGTACCAGCTGTTACACGGTCGTCGCCTCTCCGTTCAACTTCCTCTAATCAGAAGTGAGGAGTAGGAATGGATGTCAGACCTCTGTGAGGTTTTACGCAATTTTGAGGAATCGACACAGATGGTGAGCGGCGATAACGCTATTATCAGTGTAACCATCCCACTTCTGTGTCTACTGAAACGCTCGCTGCTCACAATTAAAACCGACGCTTTGCATGTGGAAGAGGTGGAAATGGGGGAGGAAGAGCTTACACAAGGTGATAGCCAGAGCACCCTCACTTCGTCTTCTCAGCGACAATTGGAGGAGGCGGAGGAGGAGGAGGAGGAGGAAGACACGGTTGCCTCCGCTACAGAGGGTAGCCATGGAACTTTATTTCCATCTCTTCAGCGTGGGTGGGCAGAAGAGGAGGAAGAGAATGAGGAGATTGAGAGTCATCCTCCTGGTGAGGACAGCGAAATCTTGCCTGTTGGTACTCTGGCACACATGGCTGACTTTATGTTAGGCTGCCTTTCCCGTGACCCACGCGTTATACGCATTTTAGACAACACGAATTACTGGGTGTTCACCCTTCTCGACCCCCGCTACAAAGAGAATTTCTCATCTCTCATTCCTCCGGTGGAGAGGACAAGCAAAATGGTGCAATACCAGAAGGTTCTTGTCGAAAAATTGCTCCAAAATTTTCCATCTGACAACGCTGGCGGCAGAGTACGTGATACCTTGGCCAACCGAGAAGGGGAGAAAAGGGGAGCACACAGCAGTTCCGACAAAGGCAGGGCAACACTCTCCAAGGCGTGGGACACCTTCATGACACCCCGCCAGCACCCTCACCCTGATGCGCGGCCTAGTGTCACAAGGAGGGAAAAGTTTTGGAAGATGGTGAAGCAGACCGTGTCAGCGTCCTCACTGATCCCTCTGTGCCTTACAACTACTGGGTGTCCAAGCTGGACACGTGGTATGAACTGGCACTCTACGCCTTGGAGGTGCTGGCCTGCCCTGCCGCCAGCGTTCTGTCTGAGCGGGTATTTAGTGCTGCTGGTGGCATCATAACAGATAAGCGTATCCGCCTTTCCACCGAAAATGCTGATAGGTTGACACTTATAAAAATGAACAAGGCCTGGATTTCCCCTGACTTCTCCACTCCACTGGAGGAAAGCCCCGGGTGAACATAAAGTCACTTTAGATATGTTATTTACAATGATAGGAATACTCTGTATTCCCATTCACCCCTTCCACCCAAAAAACGGGTATATGGTTGACTCTTAATCTTTTCATCCTCCTCCTCCTCTTCCATATGCCCTGTGATATAATTTTTATATAGGGCCAGCTCACCAGCGGGCCCTGTGATATAATTTTTATATAGGGCCAGCTCACCAGCGGGCCCTGTTTGACAATTTTTGTATAGGTCAGCTCACCAGCGGGCCTTCTCATATAATGTTTTATTGGGTCAGCTCTCTAGCGGGCCCTCTCATATAATGTTTTATAGCGTCAGCTCACTAGCGGGCCTTCGCATATAATGTTTAGGATGGTCAGCTCCGCAGCAGACCCTCACCCATAATGTTTTAGATGGTCGGCTCAGCAGCAGACCCTCATTCCTAATGGTTTAGATGGTCAGCTTAGCGGCATGCCCTCGCCCCTAATGTTTTAGAGGGTCACCAGCAGGCCATTAATCCTAATTTTTCAAGGGTGTGTATGATGCCCTCCTTTATGTGTAATAAAGGGTGTATTGGAGTGACATTTCAGTCTAATTTTTGGCAGCCCTTTCACTTAGTGCATAGGCTTTATGAGTGTTGGACCACTACCTGAACTATTGTACCACAATGTGAATGAGGCCCTCCATTTTGTGATATACAGGTTGTATCGGAGTGCCTCAGGTCCTCCCATTGAATTAAATAGGGCTGGGGTGTTCGACAGAGCAGAAGGTAGTTCTTGGCTTCATCCACTAAGTCACTTCGTCACTTTTACTCAATGGATCAGACCCCACTGTTCCGACTATAAATTTTGGACTTAACAAGGGCAAACGGACATGTTGTAAAACCTGTGGTAGCTGCGGCCTCCGTTCCTGAATGCTGTACCTTACCCGGGCCATAACCACGTTGAACACCTGCTTTACGCTGCGCACGTTTCCCTCTTAATCATGGCCCCAGTTCCGAAAAATCGATGAAATTTTTTGCAGAATTTGCAGATGATATACAAGTAAATATACAGCAAATACTGTTTGGTAACAATTTTTCGCCTAAAATCGTTTTTATCTTCCTTTTTGTGTGTTTTACGGTCAGTCTGTAAAAATGGCGTACTACGGGCGAAACATCGTTCCCAGCAGCGACGATGGAGTCCAAGATGCATCCAGACATCCTCCCTATGCTGTCCCTGAACCATTTCTGTGGTGTTTCCATCATTTTCTGCCCTTTTCCTATGGACCAGGCACCCTCCCCTCATCAGAGCAGGGGGTGCCTGGTGTAATGCTCGAGTCCTCCCATTGACTTCAATGGGGCTCGGGTGCTCGGCCGAGCACTCGAGCCTCCGGGGGCGCTTGGCCAGAGCACCCGAACACCCGAGCATCGGGGTGCTCGATCATCACTAGTCATGAAAGAACCTAAAAATTGTTGGTAATGCCCCCACCTACCAAGTCATGCTCCCAGCAAAACCACCTAAAACAAGTGTCCTTCTTCAGCCATTTGAAATGTAGAGATGTATGTTATACTGACGCTGTTCTGCTGAGACAGTCAAACCTCTGTGTGTTACTTACTCTTCATAGTACATTATAGCACAATGCCAACAGAAAACCCTATGAGACCCTATGCTCACAAGATAAGGTAGTTAAAAAAAAAGACATTTTCAATGTCAGAACTGAATTTTTTCTGTAAAACAACACATTCTCAAAGAGATGAATACTTTTTTTACAAATTTACACAATGAAAGACAATTTTGTAGAAATGGTGTTAAAAGTGGGCGGGGTCAATTTTAACATCAAAACAAGCCCTATGTTGTGTTAACTCCAGTTTTAACCCTTTGAGTGCCAGAAGGATATGTAACTCAATACAAAGCAATGTATTGAATACCCCCCTGGCACTCAAAAGATTAACTCCAAAAATTACCTTCTAAAGAAAAGTTAAAGCGTAACTACCACCTGAACACAACTTTAGCTTAAATAACTCCCCATCTGGCGACTAGCTGCTTATTCTTACCATGACAAATTGATTTAGCCTTTCTTACCGGGCTCACAGCATCACGGAACGTGGACATCTTGTCATAATGACATCCGCGCGCCTGCGCTGTCAGTCCCTTTTGGAGCCGGACGGCTCCTAGCAACGCCTCCTAGACCCGGCTGGGACTGACAGCGCAGGCACGCGGGAAGAAAGGCTAAATCTGTTTGTCAAGGTAATAATTCTGGCGACTAGCGCTACTAAATAGCTAGTCGCCAGATGGGGAGTTATTTAAGCTAAAGTTTTGTTCAGGTGGTAGTTCCGCTTTAAGTAATTCTGGAACAAACCAACTGTAGTATAGGGCGTACACTAGGGAAAAAAAAGAAATTTCTGTTGCTTTAAATGGAACTTTTAAATCCTTGAATACTTTACAATGCACTGGAGACCTGTCTGACTTTTAAAGGAATAGAAGGCCAATTTAAAGCAATGGGATATTTAATTTGTCCCCTATGGAGCATTCGGTTTGTTTTAGAAATCATTCACTATTTTTTTAAATAACGCCCAGAGTATCCGATAAACTGGTTGTTTTCTACATTTACTGGCAAAACAGTGCCAATATCATTATGTTTCCAAATCTGACATTATACTTTTTAAAATGTCATTCTTAAAAAAACAAACAAACAAACTGGTGTTAACCCCTTGAGTGCCAGAGGGGTACACAACGCATTGCTTTGCAATGCGTTGCGTACCCCTCTGGCACTTAAAAGGTTAAAACTTACAAAACTATAGATCAGAATTTACAGACATCCATTTTTTTGACCATAATGCTCTTAGAGCAGTGGTTCTCAACTCCGGTCCTCGGGACTCACTAACAGGCCAGGACTTAGGGATTTCTCTGCTAGAGCACAGGTGTGGTGATCAGAGGCTCATTCACATTGATTAACTCATCTGTGCTCTAACAAGGAAATCATCAAATCCTGGCCTGTTAGTGGGTCCCGAGGACCGGAGTTGAGAACCACTGTCTTAGAGCTACACTCCCTATTCTCTGTTCAGCTATTCAACTGTGTGCATTGCCATGCAGTTAAATATTGCTATTAACCCACTGACTTCTAGAGAGATTCAGTGTATTTGAGACCTATCTAGTATTCAAGGGTTTAAAATACTTATTTATATCAACTGAAAATATGAGACATTTTATTTCTACTCTAAAGTACAGTCGGCTTGCCCCAGAATATCTTCTGTTAGACTGGTATAATGCCAGAGTGGTTCAGAATGCATTGCAAAGCAATGCATTCCATACCACTCTGGCACTCAAAGGGATAAGGTCCATTGAGGGTAAATAGACTAGATAACTATTTAAATGCATGGTGCTTTTGAAGAGCACACACACTGTAGTGTTGCAATGATACCTGTGCAGTCCATCAGAATCATATGTTCGTAAGCATCTTGAATTTAAAAGAATAGACATCTGGGGTGCTATGCACTAAGGTGTGATAAAGAAATGATTAAGTGGAGATGACTTCTCCAGTGATATCACTTCTCCAATTCCTATGTTATTCTATTGAGCCTATACACAAATAACTCTAAAGTTAGAGAATTCTTATTGCATTGGCTCCATAGAATAACATAGGACATGGAGAATTTGGAACAGTGGTGTAGTCATCTCCACTTCATCACCTATTTATCACCTCTTTATAACACCTTAGTGCATCTTCTCCCTGGTCACCTTCATTTTCAATGATATTACTATCCAGCAAAATTAGAAACATGGCTAAGTCCATTGCTATACACTACCATAGAATCATCTTAATTTCTGCAGTTTTGAGAGCTACAATCAGGAGGAGAGATATTGCACATATTTCATAACTAGAATAATAAACAGGAAATGTAGACCTCATGTAGCATGATGATAAGTTAACACCATATCCCTTTAAACCAGAAACACTTATGAAAATTTCATTTTGCATAATTGACCAGGAATCAGGGTGGTCCTCAGGTCCATATTAAAAAATTGTTCAGTTCTGAACTTCCTCACATGTCAATGTTGCTTATATATATGATTTCCTATAGCAGGGATGTCCAAGTTCAGTCCTCAAGGCCCACCAACAGTACAGGATTTGAGGATTCCCACAGGTGACTCAGTCAAAATGAATGAGACTGATTAACTCACATGTGCTTAAAAAGGGAAATCTTTACATTCTAGCCTGCTGAATGCCCTTGAGGACTGAACTTGGGCAGCCCTGTCCTATAGTATGATTTCCTGGAGGTTGATCCTCTAATTAAGCCCTCACACATGCACCAGGACATTCCACCAAACTTGTCCAAGATAAAGAGATCAAACATATTTATCTGTCTGCTTTATTTCTGATCTCTTCAACCTTTTATCCATGCAATCCTACCCCAGTACCACATCCTGCTGTACAAGCCCACCTGCCTCATGCTTACTGTTTCTCACTCACAAACGCCAAGGAAAGAGCCACCCAAAAAAGTGTCATCTGGAGAAATGTAGAACATATAACCCCCAGAACAATCAAAAGGCCTCTAAGAGAGTCCAGTGACAGCAGCCTCCTTCTATCCCTATTTAGAATTGGCCACCACAATCCCTTCAACAGCTGCAGTATCAAAAATCCTTTTTCACATCCCACCAGCTCTGAACCTTAAATAAAAATGCCAGTGCCAACATCTTTTGGTCAGCCAACAGCAGGACAGACCATCTTCATTAAGCCTAGTCAAGCACCATAACAAAATATCCAGCTTCCCACCATCCATGCCCACTCCCTATCCAATTCCCCCAAAGATAACCACTGCTGCCAAAACTTTTGATATAAATCCTACATCTTAGGAGCTGCTGACTGCTGTACCAAAGAACCTAGAAATTGTTGAGTGCTTCCCAAAGATCTTGCTGGGCAGGTTGTCTCTCCAGGCCCACTTCTGGTGTCACATTCCTGGTAGTGTCAAAACTGAATGTTAGAAGGGGAATCATCAATTACATTCAGGTAACCCAAACATGCTTCCCTACACCACACATTCAATTCCAAGCACCTAAGTACTAGCATACTGAGCAAAACAGAGTAGGAAGAGATGATCCCAAAATGGAATTGAATGCCTAGACCACAACCAACTTTTTATAAAAGAAACAAACTTTCCTGTTCCACAGCTCATCTTCCCAGAGGAAAATTGCTACAACATTCAGAAACAATTCCAGAAAGGCTACGTTCCTGGCCTGCTCTGGCTCAAACCTTTGATTGCAGTCATGACCCTGGACCTTCCTCTGAAGCATGCACCAAACCCACAGATCTCAGATTCATTGGTAAAAAGCTCCAAATATCCACTGCAATCTCCTGAAATAAATAAATAAATAAATAATTGTAATAACCAAGAAAAGCATCCCAAACCACATCACTTTCATGACCCTGACAAAATGATAAGGCTGTTGAACCCCAGACAGCTCCAGTGCCAAACACTGCCCAAAAACCCTGTCTACTGAAATAATGCACCAAGAATTATCAGCTTGCCCAGAAGCAAATGAAACTGCCTTCAAGCCACCTTCTTGGAAGCTCTAGAAATGCAAACCTGCTCCTTAAGATCAGTCTGCTTTTCGTCTGGCAACTAACATTCCATTGCCATTGAATCTCAGCGCATGAAAACCTCAAGCATGTTGCTGGTCCCTCCATCTTATCAGACACCAGAGGCAGTGTTCTCTTCAAAGCTGAGCTTAAGGTGAGTTAAAGGGACACTAATGTCCAATATAAAATGTTTCTTGTGTTGCAGAGTTTAAAAAAAATTATGTGGCATAAATCCCATCTCTCAAACCTTTATGGTTTGAGAGATATTCTCATCTAAAGTTCCCACCTCCCTCCCCTTCTCCTGATGTCAGTGCTCTGGTGACAGCATGAGATCCCGGTCCTGGGACCAGCCTGCTGCTCTGCAGCAGAGCCGAAATAGCGATATTGGAAAATAATTACTTCATTGGAACAGTCTACAAAGTGTGCCTGGTTTGCAAGCACACTTTGTAGACCATTCCAAAGAAGTAATTATTTTCCAGTATTGCTATTGCGGCTCTGCTGAAGAGCCGCCTCATGTCAGCTGGCACAGATCTCCTTCTGTCAGCTTTACAGCTGACATCAGGAGAGGGGGAACTTTAGATGCCACATAATTGTGCCACATAGTTTATTTGTTTAAACCAAAACAAGAAGCATTTTTTATTGGACATTACTGTTACTTTAAAAGAATAATTAAAGCGATAGTATGTTTACATATTAAGGCAAGGTTGATTGTTCCACATACTTTTTTATAATGAAGTGTACCTTTCTAACAGCACATAACGCTGTAGTCTTTGTTTTATTTTAAAGTGTTCCCCTCCTGCCCCTTTTCCATACGTCAGGTTGGCTACGCTCAGAGCAGCAAGCTGGTTTGGATGGATTGCATCAAGGGACAACCGTCTGTCAGCAAAAGGTGACAGAAGGAAGTAATTTAACCCCTTAAGGACCCATGATGGTCCTGGACCGTCATGGGTTGCAGTCCCCTTAAGGACCCATGACGGTCCAGGACCGTCATGGCTTAAATGATAGCAGCGTGCCTCTGTGCACGCTGCTATAATTAATTCCAGGCTGAGACTGAGCGATCCGAGACCGGGGCGTTCAGTCTCAGCCCTTCTTGCCTTTGCTGGTTCATGCGATCGCCGTATCAGCGATGTACCGGCAAAGTGACAGACAGAGACAGCAAAGAAAGAATGCTGTCTTTGCCTGTCAAGTCTGCCTCTGGCTCCGTTGCTATGAAAGTAACGGAGACAGAAGTAGACAGGAGACACCTAGTGGTGAAAGAAAATACAGCAGCTAGGGGTATTAACCCCTTCACTGCTGGTGCCAAAGGCTTGCTAAATGCAGGTCAATTTCTGACCTGCAATGATAATTTTTTTTATTTATTTTTTTTTTAAAAAACACAACATACTTTTTTTTGTTTTACAAATCTAATTAAACAAAAGTGGAAGTGTGATTGTTGTGGAGCCATGTAATACATTTATACACACCGCCAAATGTCACGGATAAAAAAAGTGTCAAAATAGGGTGGGAAAAAGGGACATGGGGATTTTCACCCGGGGGGACAGTGGCCACTTTAAACTGTGCATTTTGTAGGTATGACTGACCGGTCATACTTTTCATGCAGTCTCCATAAAATTTTAAACCCTTTGTGCCCAATTGATCCAAAGAGAAAAACCAAAAATGGTGGGTTTTTTTTACATTTTTTTTACCTTTTTTTTTTAATTTTAATAAAGTAAATGGTGGGTTATCCATATAAGTAGGGTATCAAATGAAAGCCCTATTTGTGCTTAAAAAAACAGTATATAATTTATGGGGGTGGAATAAAAGCCTAAGAGGGAAACACTGTTGAACAAAGACATAGTCAAAAAGGTCAGAATTGCTCCGGTCCTTAAGGGAAAACAACCTCAGATTTTCCCGGTCCTTAAGGGGTTAAATAATGCACCAATACTTTGCACCCTGCTTCCTCCCTAACCAAAACTTGAGGAAATGACAACTCTCAATGCAAGCATGTTAAAGAGTATCCCATCAGCAGGCTTAGATCTACACAGAAAAACCCTTTAAACCAGAAACCCAGCAGATGTTGGCTGTCAAGACGATTTGATGAGTGCCACTGTGGCTACACCCTCTGAAACCACCTGAGTAACGAGCGAAGGAGATGCCAATACTGAACCTGCCTCCAAAGGACCCCTAGGTGCTCTTCTCATACTGACTGGACTAATACTAGGTTCACCACAATGCTGCGCATACTGCTTCTGACAGTCTGTGCACTCACACACAGAGATGCCCTAAAAGCTGTAACTTTGGAAATATCCTTCTCATGAACTTCCACCAAAGCAGGGTCAATAAGATACATAGTATCATCAGACTGGGGCTGGACACCATTTTGCTAATATCTACCTCCTACAAACTACAGTCTCCACCCAGCACTGGATTTCCTGCTGGGGGGTCATGTACACCTAGCTGAAAGAGCTGGGTGTGATTCAAGGCCCAAAAGCACAGACTTCTTACAGTCAAAAGAACCTCCATCCTGACCCCAATCCCCATCACTACCATCTTTGGCAGTTGCACTGGTCCAGATGGCCACATTGGAGCTGTAACCATGCCGTTGGTCCTAGGTGCTTGGACTCCCGCTCCACCAGGTACAAACCCTTATTAGGCTAGGCCCCTGGCCAGGCTCCCTCACAGATGAACCCCCTCTAATGGAAGCAGAGGGGACTATGAGGGAGTTCAGCCCCTGAAGGCCTCCCATGTCCCCAGATACAGACAGATCAGAAACACGCAGACTGGAGATGCTGCACCACACAGCCAGAGCACAAATGGACCACACATTCCTTAGCTATTGCCATCTTTCTTCTTTATCATAATCATCTCACCAGGAGTTCCTCCATAATCACCACTGGAAATAGCTCCAGCTGCAGTGAACACACTGCAGAGGAACAGTCAGTATTAACCAGAAAAGATCAGGAATAAAAATTGCATGCACCTCCGTACAGCCCTGGGGAGTTACGCACTAAGGCACCAAGTTAGAGAAATCTTAGTGCATTGGTCCCATAAATAACATAGGAACTAGGGAAGTGATATCAATGGAGAAGTGATCTCCGCTTTATCACCTCTTTATCATGCCTTAGTGCATCTCCCCCTTGGTGTTCATTAAGTATGGGCTCCCAGTTCATTAGTCAGCTTTTGAAGGGTCAAGAATTAGGCAGCTGAGAGTCACAACTCCTAGGTACACTACCTCAGAAATATGTCCCATTAGGCAGAGTTAGTCAATATGTTGGTGACCTCTCTAGCAGCCAAAGGGTTAAAACATTTTCTTTGTTATAGGTTAAATGTATTTTCTGTGCCAGCGAAATAGTTGTGGTATTATGTGAAGAATGGAGGTGTGGCCATGGGAGGAGCTAAGTGCACCTAAGGGACATTGCTTAGTGGAGAATGAGATGTATATCCAGCCTTGCCCACTAAAACACTGACATAGCTGCAGGGGGTTGTGCTCACTCCTGCAGGCAGCATTTCAAGTCTGATCAGCAACACAGCAAAGCGTTAGTTCAACTATGTTAGTTGCTTTGCAACGCGTTGGAGACCTCTCAAGCATTTAAGGGGTTTTAGAACACCATTTAGATCAAAGGGGAATTTCCATCCCACCCACAGCGCAGTTAATCTGCCCCAGAATTGCACCTCTTTAGTTTGCTTAATAAGGCCCTTAGTGACAGTAATTACAACTTGGGTCCATTTTCTGAACAATACCCTACAACCATGATAGCGAACACTAGGTACACACTTTCCAAACAAACAGCTGGAGAGCCATGCAATGCGCTCCGTTTCTCAAACTAAGTACACACCGTTTACTAACAGCTGACTGGTTTAGAGCTGACCAATCACGGCTGACTGGGAAATTCCCCTAAGTATGTAGTAGGAAGTGGGTAGTAGTTAACTTCCCTTAGCTATGTTTTGTCACCTAAAAAGATAAAAGAGTATAAAAGAAAAGTTGGAGTGGAAGAGGGAGAGAAGACATCACGGTAGGTGTAAATATTTTAACCCTTACAATAAATAATGGCTCTAGATTTATGAGCCATATGCGCAACAGAGAAATGTAACGAATCCGGAATAAAAAAAAAGGTGCAATTCTTGAGCAGCCTTTGTGCACCATAGATGACAAATACAATTGTGCTAAAGTCCCATTGAGTCAAATGTGGCTTTAACCCTTTGGATGCTAGAGGGGTATCCAAAGCATTGATTTGCTCCTTTGCTCTTTAGTTTATTGATTAACAAATGAAATAACCTAAATTACTGTGGGTTTAATTATTTAAGTGCCAGTGGGGTAAGCAGTGCATTGCTTTACAGTCCATTGCACATATTTCTGGCACTCAAAGGATTAACTGGGTATTCATTCCCCTTTAATAACAGCGGTTTCCAGTGCATTGTGAACGTTAACTAAATTTGCATGCAGATGCTTTGTTGCAAAACATTCTGGTCCTTGTAAACACTTTCACTGTAAAAGACTAGCAGCTACTGCAAAACAGTGACTTCAGTTATCCCAGTTTTCTAGGGACATCCTTTATATTGTAGTTCTCTCTAAGGATTCTGGATTTGTCCCATATTTTTAATGGGGGATTTTAACAACATAACATATATAAACATTCCTCCTGAGACCTACTATTAGTATTCTTATTCTTTATTTATATAGCGCCAACTGATTCCGCAGAGCTGTACAATTGGTACAGTTCTGGTGGATATTTTTCATTGCATTGCAAATACACAGTTTTACCATTTATATTTCAGACACCCTGGGATACATTTATCAAAATGTTCCTGGTGTCACAGAGGGTCATTTTTAACCTTTGCAGTGCCAGCAGCTCCTTTATGAAATGCCATTTGAGACAAAGCTGGGCACGAGATCATTCTCCGTATGATTTATTACTGGGGTTTATGAATACATGAAAATAGAGTAAATCTTGAGCAACTCTACTACACCATAGGTGACTAATAAACATCCTAGTATACTTAAATTGGGTTTCTAACACCTTAAATGCTAGAGAGGTCTCCAAAGCATTGCACAGCAAAGGCCTCATGTTAAAGCGGAACTACAACCTCGAAAACACTTTATCTTCAATAACTCCCCATCTAGCGATTAGCTGCTTAGTAGTGCTAGTCTCCAGAATTATGACCTTATTCAAAAGAAATATGCATTCTTACCGGGCTGACAGCAGCACGGAGCGTGGGCATCTTGCCATAGTGACGTCCGTGCACCTGTGCTGTCAGTCCCAGCTGGGTCTAGGAGGCTTTGCTAGGAGCCGGCTGGCTCCAAAAGGGACTGACAGCGCAGGCGTCACTGTGGCAAGATGTCCGCGCTCAGTGTTGCTGTCAGCCCGGTAAGAATGCATATTTCTTTTGAATAAGGTCATAATTCTGGAGACTAGCGCTACTAAGCAGCTAATCGCCAGATGGGGAGTTATTGATGATAAAGTGTTTTCAAGGTGGTAGTTGCACTTTAAAGGGTTAGTAATGGCCAAAATAAAGTTGATGCTGTATGTTAGATTTTACAGAAATAAAGTATTTGCAAAAAGTCCTATCTCTCAAACCTTTATGGTTTGAGAGAAATCCTCCGCTAAAGTTCCCCTTCTCTTGATGTCAGCTGTAAAGCTGACAGAAGGAGATCCGTGTCGGCCGACATGAGGAGACTCTTCAGCAGAGCCGCAATAGCACAATTTAAAAATAAATACTTCTTTGGAACTGTCTACAAAGTGTGCCTGGTTTGCAAGCACACTTTTTAGACCATTCCAAAGAAGTATTTCTTTTTAAATTGTGCTATTGCGGCTCTGCTGAAGATCTGCCTGTCGGTTCCAGGACCGTGATCCCCTGCTGTCAGCTTACAGCTGATATCAAGAGAAGTGGAGGGAGTGGGACACTTTAACGGAGGATATCTCTCAAACCATAAAGGTAGGACTTTTTGCAAACACTTTATATTTGTAAAATCTAACATATAGAATCAACTTTATTTTGGGCATTACTAACCCTTTAATATATGTAATCATAGGGAATGTTACCAATATTATAGACGTGCCTGTAAAATGTGGGGATATTTATTAAGGCATCTGCCGCTATTTTTGATAACTATCCTGGAGAAAAAAGTTTTGGATTGAAACCACTGGGACAGAAGCAGAGCTTTCAATTAATGTATATTTATTATTTTCTTTGCAAATATTTTTTCTTTATATTTTGCAATTTAGTTAGCAATTATTGAGCAAAAATGACATTTCCAAACAGCTGCCTGGTTGGTAAACTTTGTGTTATATTTATCTGTCTCTGGTGTTGCAGGGGTTAGTTTTGACTCTTTTCATGCTATTGCCTCATTTATGAAGCTCTGTCTTGGACTTTCTAGGTAGCGAACAGGATTGGCTGCGCCACAAAATACTCATACTCAAATACAAATGTGGATCCATTCTGGGGAAAACCAGCTACACCCCAGAATACAAATAAATGTGTCCCTTGATTTTAAACCTTTGAGTGCTAGAGAGTTATCCAACAAATTGCAGCACAATGCATTGGATACCTCACTGGCACTAAAAAGGTTAAATGGGGTTTGTGACAGTTTGACTGCTATAAAGGTCTCCATTGCTTTGCTATGCAATATAGTAGAGGCCTCTCTAGTATTCAGAGGGTTAATATCCCAATCACTAGCAATTTAGGGACATTTTATTTTACCCCCTTTGGTGAAGTTGATTTCTTCCACATTTACTCCACTGGTGTTTTTATGTATATCGCCTGTGGTGTTCAGCTGCAAACTGATTTATCACTAAGGTGTAAAATGCACCTATATGATCATTAACAAGTACATACCTTTTTCTGAGGTTTAAGCATCCTATTGGTGGGACCTGTGATAAATCTATTTATATAAAAATCAAACTGTTTCTGGTTCGCTGTCCTCCCTCTCTGGGGCGGCAGGGTGGGCAGAGATCGCTCTCACCCATCAAATCCACTCCAGTGAAAATTGCTGCAGGAAGAGTCACAGGGGTGGCAATTCTACTCATCCCACTGTTGTGAAAATTGCTGCAACGAGACTCACCACCATCTACATACAGCAATGCAGCAGCCCAACAGGTCCCTGACATGCAAATGGGCAACAACGTGCAGCATTCACTAGTATTTGATAAGTATTCCTGATGAAATATGCTTTAGTGTAAGCTTTAAACTGTAAAGAAGGCATTGTACCTTTACATATGTAAATATGATATGGTATTACTAGGCTAATGTGTCTACATACAACTGTTAAATAATGGTGTGGCCTGATTTAAACCCCTGACATAGATTTTGTAGTCGAATCAAAACTTTCAACAAAATTTGATATGCAGATGTGTTGTGTACCCCTCTGGCACTCAAATGCTTAAAGGGTTAAATGTATATGACGCTTGATGTATATATGTAAAATGATATGACGGATATGATGAAATAAGGGGTGCTAATATCAGGCTGCTGCCTGTGTATGTCACTGGCAATTTTTGGGATAAGAGTGAAATTATAAGAGCATCCATTGAGCTGGAGAGAAGGGAGAATTGTACTAGATACGACATTCTGATGCCTGCGGCATTGGCATAGCGCTGTTTACAACACAGCGACATTTGTAATGCAATGTTGTGTTGCTCGCCCAATAGAGGGCGACATTTTCAAAGTGAACCATTCTACAACAGTTGTAGCTCTAAGAGCACTTCTCTAGGGATTCAGTGCAACCCGGCAGTATGCGTTTTTCATAAGCACCTGAAATGTAAGCAATGAGTAGGCAGCCTTGTCTCTCTGTCTCTATATAGCATAGCATTTACCTTGCATAAGGCCTCAGAAAGCTTCACGTTGGACTGGCTGCAGTACCCAGAGGGGGTGTTTTTCTATACGGTAATCCTTTTTAATTCTAGGTTTACTATAGTCATTACTCATTTAGGTAGCTGTCTAACTGTGCTTGCTTAGACGGTACTATATGTATTTGCAATGATTTAAAGGAATAGCAATCCTTTATTTTTACTTTACATATTTTACAACAGACACTTCAATTGCCTATACATTTTATTTATTTATTTTATCATGACCTATTTTTTTTTTTTTAATTCTCTGACATTGACATACGTGGTTTCAATTTCCAGACAGTTTTCTGGTCAATAGAGGATATAAAATCAAAGTAGGGTGTAATAAAGTATTGTAGTACTGAATGCTCTGTGTACTATATATCTGTGGACCTGCTTTCATGTTTCCTGACAGAAAGCTCTGTGCAAATTGAACCAGCTAACTCATTATTAAGGACACAGAAGTGTAAAAAAAAACAAACAAAAAATCAGGTTTAGATTAAAAATATAGGCAATTTGGCTGTACATATTACCTACTTGCAGAATAAGCACAATCAAAGTTAATGGTTACTACTCCTTTAACTCTGTGTTGTCAAACTCTGTTGCATGGAACCCCCGGTTCAATTAAGTAATACAGGGGACAAAAAAAATCGTTGTCATGGCAGAGAGTGGAACAGAACTAGTGTTGTAGATAATGAGTCATATCTACTGAGAAAGTGAAGACATTCTGGAGCAAACCATGCTCACTGTAGGGAATAAATACAAATACCAGGTGATTTAAAGGGGAACTGTCACCCCAACTAAAGTCCACCCCACCTAATTAGGCATCTAGCGATAAGCTTAACAATCAAACTGTTATGCAGAATAAAGACCGCGTTAATCAGAAATCCTTCCTCAGCCAACACAGCCGGGCAACAGCGCTCTTGAGGTATATGCACGCCTGCACCATCAGTCCCTTCTGGTACCTTAAGGTACCATGTAACTAAGGCTGCAACAACTAATCAATTAAATCGATAATAATCGATAATGAGAATCGTTGCCAACGATTCTCATTATCGATTAGTTGTGCAGCGATTAATTGTGCCGCCCAGCAGCCCCCCCCCAGCCGCCATACGTTTTGAAAGGCTGAAAGTCTTAATGTCTGCCGGATGCTACTGTGTCTTCCCACTGCCCGCACTGATGACAGCACGGAGACGCGTGGAGCATGCTAGTATTTTTTTCCTCTGTTCTGAGGCCAGTGCCAGTTTAAAACTGGCGCCCAGACTGAGGAAAAAAAAACCAGCATGCACCACACTGCGTCTCCGCGTTTGACATGGTTCCGCCCCGGATGTCATCAGTGCAGGCAGTGGGGAGAAGAAGAAAAAAAAGATGCACGAGTGAGAAAGAGTTACGTGGGGGAGATGTACATGGGGGGAGAAAGAGTTACAAGGGGGCAGAAAGTGAGGTACAAGGGCAGGGGGGAGAAAGAGAGGTACAAAGGGGAGAAAGAGGGAGAAAGAGACAAAGGGGGAGAAGGAGATACATGGGGGAGAAAGAGTTACAAGGGGGGAGAAAGTGAGGTACAAGGGCAGGGGGGAGAAAGAAGTACATGGGGAAGAAAGAGAGGTGCAAGCGGGAGAAAGAAGTACAAGAGGGGAGAAAGTGAGGTACAAAGCAGGGGGGAGAAAGAAGTACATGGGGGAGAAAGAGAAGTACAAGAGGGGAGAAAGAGACACAAGGGGGAGAAAGAAGTACATGAGGGAGAAAGAGAGGTACAAAGGGGAGAAAGAGGCACAAGAGGGAGAAAGAGACAAAGGGGGAGAAGGAGACACATGGGGGAGAAAGAGAGGCACAAGGGGAGAAAGAAGTACATGGGGGAGAGAGAGGCACAAGGGGAGAAAGAAGTACATGGGGGAGAGAGAGGCACATGGGGGAGAAAGAGGCACATGGGGGAGAAAGAGGTACATGGGGGAGAAAGAAGTACATGGGGGAGAAAGAGGCACAAGGGGGAGAAAGAAGTACATGGGGGAGAAAGAGAGGCACAACGGGGAGAAAGAAGTACATGGGGGAGAAAGAGGTGCAAGGGGGAGAAAGAGAGGTGCATAAACCCCATAGTAAAATAATAACAATGACACATGTTAATGTGTAAAGTTTTTTATTCTGCTGTTTGTTTTTAAAACTCAGTTTGTTCATTAAATCATTTTAAATAATAAAAAATTAGCATATTGTTTTTTATTTTCCGATTAATCTATTAATCGAAAAAATAATTGGCCAACTAATCGATTATCCAAATAATCGTTAGTTGCAGCCCTGCATGTAACGCCTCCTAGAGGAGACCGGGACTGACGGTGCGGGCGCACAGACTTCTGTAAGCAAAGATGTCTGCGCTGTTGCCGGGCCGTCAGTGTTGGCTGAGGTAGGATTTTTGACCAACGCTGTCTTTATTCTACATAGCAGTTTGATTGTTAACCTTATCGCTAGATGCCTAATTAGGTGGGGTGGACTTTAGTTGGGGTGATAGTTCCCCTTTAAATGGGGCTTTTGAATTTTAGAATGATAGTGAGGCACTGTACAGTGAATGTGTTGGATACCTCTCTAGTATTTGAGGGGTGGCCCCATTTAAAATGGAACTTTCACCTATTAATAAGTCACCTTACATTCATTAAGCATATGGCAACTAGCTTGAAAATACATGTCTTAACTATAAAAAGTGGCAGAAATATATTTTTTATGTGTATTGAAAACATTATACTATCTTTGTATAATTATATTGTACTGATATACTGTGCCATTATAAATACTTTTGAATTTTGTGATATATATCTATATTGAGTAAGAACTGGGCACATTACTTTAGTGTATATATCTATCATTTATTGTATCAAGATTGTTTCAGGTCATTATTTGAGGTTGCTTTTCAAGTGAATGCATACACGTGAAGAGTTAGAAGAAATCTGGTTAAGTACATGAGAGTTTGTTTGATGTTTTATTGGTGTTTTATTAAGGTTTAAAAAAAAAATAATATTCATTTTGTGTGGGTATTGCAAGAGTTAACTGGGTTTTTGTCTGGCCTGTGTGATTGGGGTGTTTACTAAGGGAAGTCACCTGGGTGCAGTATTACTATAAGTACAGTCCATAAGCTCATTGGGGCTGGCTGTTTGAGACTGCTTTTCAAGTGACTGCATACAAGTGAAGAGTTAGAAGGAATCTGGAGTTAGAATAGAAGCAGGAGTTGGAAGTCAGCAGAGCTCTGAGGTGACTATCATTTCAAAGGATTTATTGCATTCACATTTAAAGTTGGTTAGTTTCCTTAGAGTGAGCATTAGAAGATAATTTAAAGCTATTTGAATTGTAAAGTGAGTGTCTAACCTGCTATCAATCTCACGCAGTGCACATCTTGTCACATGTTTGAGCACTTGGAGCATTTGTTCCAGGGGTCATACCGCTGTGCCAAGTGTGAGCATATTTTCTTTTTAGAGTCTAAGATATTGGATTTAGAAAGAAATATTGCAACATTGCGGGACATTGGAAACCTGGAAAGAAGTTTGGAACTCAGAGCAGGTAGTATGTGGGGTTAGTGGTGAATAGGGTGGAGCTGTAGATGAGGAGTTGCAGGTAGGCAGCTGGGTAACAGTAAGTAGTGGGCAGAGGAAGAGGAAGACCAGTTCTGAGTTGACTCAGTCCAACAGATTTGCAAGATTGTGTGAAGATGTTGATGAGGATATATCAGAATTGGCAACACTGGAGAGGGCTGATTCCTCTAGCAGCCAGGGGAACAGTCCTCCTTCCAGGCTAGATGGGATGCAGAGTAGGCAGTAACCAAGGCAGGTGGTGGTAATAGGGGACTCTATTATTAGGAGGGTAGATAGAGAAATCTGCCACCAGGCACGTGAATGCCGTACAGTATGTTGTCTCCCAGGTGCTCGGGTTCGGCATATTGCGGACAGGGCTAATAGATTATTGGGAGGGGCTGGAAGCGATCCAGCTCTCTTGGTACATAGTGGTACAATGACAAAGTAGGAGGAAGATTGAGGTCCCTAAAGAATGATTTCAGGGATTTAGGTTGCAAGCTCAAGGCAAGGACCTCTAAGGTAGTGTTTTCTAAAATACTACCTGTGCCATGTGCCAGTGCAGGTAGGCAAAGGGAGTTTAGGGAGCTTAATGCATGGCTCAAGCAATGGTGTAGGAAGGAGGGTTTTGTGTTTTTAGAGCACTGAGGCAACTTTGCTCTTGGGTACAATCTATATGGAAGTGATGGATTGCACCTAAATAGTAGAGGAACCTCTGTGCTAGGGGAGAGAATGCTAAGAAGCTTTGAGGAGTTTTTAAACTAGGAAAGGGGGGGGACGGTATAAATAGCAAAAACGGGGTAGATAGAGCAGATAGGAACCGGGTTCAAGTAAATGATCAGGAGGGTGGAGTAAAGGTGGGGATAAATGTAGTCAATAGGGAGGAACTCATAGTAAATGAAGATGTAGAAAAAAGGCATGTAGGGAGTAAATGCAAGAAGTATGGTAGATAAAATAGGAGAACTAAAATTGCCGGTGGTTAATGAGCAATTGGACATAATAGGTGTAACAGAAACATGGTGGAATGATGCACAAGACTGGGCTGTAAATATAGAGGGCTATTCCCTGTTTAGAAGAGACAAGATTAATAGAAAAAGGGGAGGTGTGTGCTTATATTTGAAACCAGGGCTAAATCCAGTTTTGTGGGGTGATATTAGTGAGGAAATTGACCAAATTGTGGTGTCCTTGTGGGTAGAAATTGAGACTAAATGTGGTGTAAAAGGTAAAAAAAAAATGTTTGGTGAGTATATGCAACAAACCACCAAATGTTGATAACAATGTTGATGCCCAACTGCTATTGCAAATGAGGAAAGCTGCCCAGTTTGAGCATACTATAACTATGGGAGATTTTAATTATCCAGATATCAACTGGAAAAATGAGACCTGTCAGAGTGCTAAGGGAAGCAGGTTTGTGAGCATGCTTGGAGAAAAGTACATGTCACAAATGGTGGAAGTACCGACAAGAAATAACAATGTATTGGACCTAGTGATAACGAATAACAAAGAAATGGTATCCAATATTAAGGTAAGTGAACATTTGGGAAACAGTGATCACAACATTTTACATTTGAGATTAGTCTGGCAAAGCAAAACTGTATAGGTTCAACCAAAACTCTTAATTTTAAAAAAGCTAACTTAAAATTGTTAAGGGCTTCAATGCAACACATAGACTGGGATACTTTATTTAAAGGCAAAAATACTGAGAAAAAATCATCAGAATTCAAATTTAGGTTGCAGAAATGTACCCAACAGTATATACCAATGGGGAACAAGTGCAAAAGAAGTAAGTCACAGCTAGTGTGGTTAACTGCACATGTAAAGAAGGAAATGGCAAGGAAAAAAAACATTCAAATTATTTAAGTCTGAAGGAACTGAACAATCTTTCTTAAAATACAGGGAGTGCAACAAAGATTGAAAAAAGGCAATTAGGGTAGCAAAAATAGATAATGAAACGTGAATTTCAAGGGAAAGCATGACTAATCCAAAAAAGTTTTTCAAATATATAAATAGCAAAAAACTTAAGAGGGAGTGCATTGGACCTTTCAAAAATGAGATGGGTGAGTTGATTAGTGTGGATAAGGAAAAGGCTGATGTTCTAAACACTTTCTTTGCATCAGTATATACAAGGGAGCAAGGAATGGTGTAAGAGCCTCAACAAGTAACAAATAAAACAATACAAATTATCAGATATTGGGTTAACTCAAGAAGATGTCATGGGAAGACTGAACAAAATTAAGACCGACAAAGCACCGGCTCCTGATGGTATTCATCCAAGGATTCTTCAGGAACTTAGTGCAGTGTTAACAAAACCCCTATATTTACTCTTTAAAGATTCTCTCACCACAGGCTCAGTGCCACAGGACTGGCGAAGAGGCAACGTAGTACCTCTATTTAAGAAGGGAACTAAAACAGAACATGGGAATTATAGACCTGTGAGTTTAACCTCTGTAGTGGGAAAACTGCTAGAAGGGATAATAAGAGACTATATCCCGGATTACAACACATAAAAATAAGACCATTCGCACAAATCAACATGGTTTTATGAAGAATAGATCATGCCAAACTAATCTTTTCAGCTTCTATGAGGAAGTAAGCAGCAACCTTGATAATGGCAAGGCAGTTGAAGTAGTATATCTAGACTTTGCAAAAGCATTTGATACAGTGTCACACAGAAGGCTGGGGTATAAAATAAGGAAATTTTGGTTAGGAGAGAACCTTTGCAATTGGATATAAAACTGGTTGAAGGATAAGGAACAGTGTGTGGTTGTAAATGGAAAATTCCCCAATACAGTTAAAGTGGAGAGTGGAGTACCTCAGGGTTCAGTATTAGGTCCCCTGCTTTTTACATGTTTATAAATGATATGGAAATAGATGTAGAAAGCAAAATCAATATTTGCAGATGACACTAAATTATGCAGGGTAATTCATTCCGAACAGGATATTTTCTCTCTACAGAGGGATTTACATACAATGTCAGATTGGGCAAACAAATGGAATATGAAGTTTAATGTGGGGAAGTGTAAAGTCATGCATTTGGGGGGAAATAATCTCAAGGCTACTTATGAACTTAATTGAATCATTTTAGGGAACTCATTACTAGAGAAAGACCTGGGTATCCTTGTCAACTACAAACTTGGAAACAGTGACCAGTGTCAAACAGCAGTAGCAAAGGCAAACAAAATCCTGTCTTGCATAAAAAGAGGTATCAAAGCAAGAGTGGATAACATTATTTTGCCATTGTACAAATCATTGGCAAGACCTTTCCTTGTGTATGCAGTGCAGTTTTGGGCGCCAGTTCTAAAAAAGGATATACTAGAACTAGGGAGGGTACAGAAAAGAGCAACAAAATGAATTAAGTGAACAGAGGACTTGACGTATGAGGAATGACTAGACAAACTAGGTTTATTTACTCTAGAGAAAAGACGACTAAGAGGAGACCTTATCACATTGTACAAATATATGAGAGGTCAATAGAAGGATCTCTGCGATGAGCTATTTATTCCAAGGCCTGATCAGGTGACCAGGGGACACCACTTAAGATTAGAGGAAAGGAGGTTTAGTTTTAAGCAGAGGAAGGGTTTTTTTACAGTAAGGTCTGTTAAATTGTGGAATTCCTTGCCCAAGGAGGTGGTTATGGCAGATACAATGGATACATTTGAGAGAAGATTAGATACATTTCTTTCAAAAGGGAACATACAGGGTTATACTGTTTATCAGCAGGCAGCTCAGGAAGGTCTGATAAAGACTAACTTATTTGGTAGCAGGAAAGCTATAAAATTCTCAGTTACTGGGGTAGGAGGCGAAGGTTCAACCTGATGGACCTGTGTCTTTATTCAACCTAATTTACTGTGTTTCTGTGTTACTATCCACCCAATCTGCTCTCGCCTATTTACTACCATTATGAACATTATACTCTTATTTTAAAGATAGAGGTTCAGAGCAGCTCACTTTATTATTTTGCACATATTTAAGATTGATAATTTTATTCACTTTCACTCACTGTTTATATATACAGTACTTATACATATTTTGTAAATCAGCACTCACCTATTATATATAATTATCATATAGATTGTAAAGAAATCTTTATCTTTTGGAGACTGGAAGCCAGGTAACAGAGTAGACGTCTTGTCTGCGTGCCTGAGCCATCAGTCCCGCTCTCCTGTAAGGGATTGTAGCGTGCCACATGGTAACTGGAAGGGACTGACGGTGCAAGCTTGAAAACTGCACCAATCTGCCTGTCAGTCTCCAAAGGGAATCTGCCACTTTTTATTGTTAAGACATGTATTTTCAAGCTAGTCACTTTATGCTTAAAGGAGCGGTGAACTTTTTTTATGAAAAAATATATATTGTAGGGATTTTCCTATTGAGTAAAATAAGGGTACTCCCACTGCCAAGAGATTTATATTTCCAGAGTTTAAACCCATGTTTTTTACATTAGCAGTGCTATCTAGTGGTCAAATTCTAATTAGATTTCCTGTTAGATTCTAATGGAGAGGAAAGTCAGAAAAGTCAGAGACATACAGTTCCCCATAGAATGTGATAGAAACTTCCTGTCACTTCCTGTCAGTTAGAACTATCAGGAAGTAAACACAGTAAATTCACTTCCTGATTATTTAAACTGCTTTAAATTTTGAATAAAACATCTGACAGCGATGGGAGCGACTTTGTTTTATTCAGCAGGAAATGCTCTATAAAATGTGTTTTCATAAAAAAAAGTTTACTGCTCCTTTAATGAATGCATGGCGACCTATTAATTGGTGAAAGTTCTGCTTTAAATGAACTATAACTTACAGAATTTTATTTGTTGTAGCTCAATTGGTTTGCTTCACAATTGCTCAGCCTTCCTTAGTACATGGGGCTATATATTCAAATGAAAGGTGGAAGAACACAGGGTCAAACCATTCCTACCATGGGAAGAACTAAAAATTCCTACAATACAGGTACTTTCTGGAACTGTCACATTGTAACAAATAGATGATTTTGAAACAGCTTTCAAAATCACCTATATTTCTGTTAGATATTTTTGTGATATTTTTGTGACATTTTGTGATATTTAGCTTTATTTATTTGTAAAACAATGCAAATCTGGTGAGCTTGCCAGCAAAATACTAAAATCCTGCTTCTCCCCATCCCAAATGCCACTCTTGACAAGCCAGTATTAGCTAATTTGAATAAACTGGCAACCAAACAAAAGGTAGATCTCACTAACTATAATTTGAAATAAAAAATTGATCTTTCAAAGTAACAGTTCCACTTTAAAATCACTTACATTCATATCAGGTAGCAGGTTTATTTTATCCTTTTGGATGTTTGCGTGATCTGGTTTATGCTTTAAGAGGTATCCTTGTATCCAAGGATTCAAATGCTGCAGTACATGTGTGTGAGTGTGTATAGGTCAGGCAGAGGTTTTGGGATTTCCCTACTTCACACAGTTAAAGAAAATGACTCCCTCACTGTTTGACCCACTTGATCACAGTCATGGATACTGTAGCAGTCCTTAAGGACCTGAGTCATACCGTGGCTACTGGCATTGATCTGGAAGAGGTTTATCGGTTTTGCTGAGGCTGAAGTAAATGTGGAGGTTTAGTCATCAGAGATGAACTACGTCTAATGGGAATGTTTCCAGCCTACAGATAGGGAGATATTTGTGGGTATTTTTATTTGTGTTATTATCTCAGCATAATACTCCAAGATCTCTTGGCTCTTTATAAACACTGTAGCTAAAAGTCCTTATCTTTGCTTGGGTGAATACAGATAGTGATAGTTGTATTTATACACAGAGAGGTATGCAATACATTGCAATGCTTTGCACACCCCTATGGCACTCAATGGGTTAAGATAGAATTGTCAAACTAAGAGAATAAGTACTGTAGTGATGATTGTTTATACACTGCCCAGTTATTGCGTTGCATTCACAGGTTTAACTCTATGTACTGGTACAGAGGAAATAGGTATATATGGAGGTAGGATTGCCTGGTCAGAGGAGCCGCTCCATGGGTTCTTGTCCTAAATATCCTAGATCAGGCAGGAGGCAGGAACGTATGGCCGCTGCTTTCCGGTAGACCAGCTAAGCTACTGAATTTAGCTGCAGAACACAGGGGGGAGTTCCCAGGAGCCACATGCCAGTAGATCGTCGAGGCAAGTGAATTCACTCTTACGGTGGCTGGGGTTGGAGTGACCAGCAAAATCCCCTCTAGAAATAAAGACAAAACTTGTATTAAGAAGGGTGGAACAGAACTCACTTTATTTGCAATGAACAGTGCTTTTATACACTCCCAACTGACATCCTTGTGTATACATTGTCAATTTAAGGCTTGGGACATTGTTGAAACATTGGTCCCCTGGTGCTCCCCCTAATTGGACAATCAGAGACAGTGCTTTAATCTCCAAATCAGAGCACCCTTTCCATTCCAGGAAACTCATTGAAACTGGATTGCTGTCACAGCAGGAGTCAATTAATATTCAAGCTATTTCTTTGTGGTCAATCCACAGGGAACTTCCTGCTCCAAATCATGGCAGTCACTTAGGGCTCGATTCAAATGTTGGCGTCGCCAGAAAAAACTGGCGACGCTGCTTTTAACGTCAACTGAGCAATGCAAATGTTCTACTAGAAACAAGCGACGCCAGTTCTGAAACAGACGTCGCCCGTCGCCAGAACAGCAAGATCTCACCCATAGAGGATAATGTACAAGCGACGCCAAAAGCGATTCAAATGTTGGAGTTAGGGCTAACGCGAGTTAAATTGCAACATTTCACGCCAGAAATCTAACGCCTACTTTTTTTGGCGAATAGCACAGGAGGCAGTGTTAAAAAACCCACGTCTCCAGTTCTGAACAGCATTCTCTGTGCTTTTCCCTACCCAGCTACTAGGGGAACACAGAGATGGCTTTCAGCACCATAGACAGCTTTGAATGCCATAGGGATGTGTACTGCTCACCCCTGTGGCATTCAAAGGGTTACAATAAAGAAAACTAGTACACCAAGCACTACACAATGCCCCCTTCCACACACCCCTTAATATGTCACATATATTGCATATATGGGACATACTAACCCCATCCACATCCACCTCATGGACTTCCATGTAGTGGACAAATCTGTCTTTTACTCCACAATCAACCCTTTGATTACCAGAGAGGTAGGAAAGCATTGCATAGCATGTCTCCCAGCCCTCTGGTTCCCAAAGGGTTATTAGGCAAGGTATGCCTGTATGTGTGTGAGTGGGTGTGTTACATACATTGTATAATATAAATACTATCATGAAACGTAGATTGACTTAGATCCATTCATTTGTAATGCCCACCACCTGTGTCCCATTGCTATCATTATTTTTGCTCCACTCTCCTTCCAATGCAGAGTGAAGCAAACACACAAATAACAATGGGACACAGTAAGTAGGACATTATTAACCCCTTGAGTGCCAGAGTGGTATGCAACGCATTGCAAAGGCGTGCGCTGCATTCCACACTGGCACTCAAAGGGTTAAAATACAATTAAGGAAGCAGGCTGCACTCTGACTGCAGCGCTTCCCTTCATTCATAAAAGTGCCATTGCTACGGGTGGCTGTGAAGCCCGCAGCATAAGAAAAGGCTGGGGACAAGAGAGACATCGGAGGAAGCGGGTGGCAGGCTTGTATTTGATGCCCGCTTCCTCCAATACCTCTCCTCTCCTCACACGTCGCCATTGTCCCCTGCCTGGCGTCGCCTATTCTAAAATTCGCAGACGCGTTGGCACAATGCCAACGCGTGAGGAGAGGAGAGATATTGGAGGAAGCGGGCACAAGGGAATACCCAAATAAAAAAAAACATATGTCCAGCATCAGGTACCACTTTGTCAATGGCAATGAGGAGGAATAGTGCTTCAAATGTCCCATACACACATCCCCCCCAAAAATGTGTAAAGTCAATATTACCAATCACCAGTGCAGAACATAGCAACATGGGAAAAGTGATGCATCCTGAGCTGGTGCACATGGGGCATCAACATCACATGACACCCTCATACCTCCCAAGTGTCCCTTCTTAGGAGGGACAGTCCCTCTTGGAGATCCAAATCCCTCTGTCCCTCTTTTCTACCCTTTTGTCCCACTTTTTCGGACATCAGAATGAGTGATGTGTATTACATTGGTCCACAGCAATAAAACATACATAAATGTGTTGTTAATTGTCAGTATATGTGTTTATCCAGTAATATGGGCAACTAAAATACTTTGTTCTTTTTCTAAATCATCCATCAGTTAAACAAAGAGGTGCAGATGGGTCAAGAAATAACTTAAATATTCTTGGCAATGCCTCACCTACCAGACGTGCCCCCAGAAACGCCACCTAAAACAGAAGTGTCCCTCTTTCGCCATTTGAAATGTTGGGAGGAATGCACCCTGGTTGGGAACCACCGCCCTACACAGACAAACCATAAGAATCAAGCAACCCAACAGGGACCAGGGGAACACAAAGCAGCACAACATAAGCCATCCAAAATCACCTCCGAACAACAGGGGTTAACACACAACACCACATGCACATCTGTCACTCCAACAACATGTCAAGCTCACCTATGTAACCTCAGCAGTCCATGGAGACGAAACACACACCTGGCAGGTACATACCACTTACAACACATCACACCACTAACCACACACCAGAAAATAATTACCTGGATAACACACACCTTACCATTAGTCCATCATAACCCACATGACTGTTCATGGACAACACACCATATATATATATATATATATATATATATATATATATATATATAAATATTTATATGAGAGAGAGAAAGAAAATATGATGGCAAAGGAATAGCATGACTGTTGTGTTCATAGTGCACCTTCAATCTTGTTTCCACCCTCTGCAGGCATCCAGGCCATGATTTAATATGGTCCAGAAGTTTGTTCCGGTGACATGTTTACTCCACATCCATGAGGATCATCTGTTTGTTAGTGTTGATATCAATAAAACATATGATCGTATATAACTATCTATCTTGTGTCATTGATTACTTCTCCCTCTTCATGTTCTTTGAAAAGATGATAGTAATACATTGAATGTTTGAAAATCCATGCAGTAGAGTTTATCACCCTGAGTGAAACAAGTGATCTCCCACTGCTGACAGGTGTGGAATTCAAAAGTTGTTCCAACTCCAAGTTTACATTCATAGATTGAATATCCCAGTGGCCTGAAAGTGTCAAATGGCACTGTTACTACACCATCCAATGGACAGCTCCGGTCCCTGCACCATGGATCCCCATAGGATGATGTAGTCACAGTGCCATTTGACACCTTCAGGCCACTGGGATATTTGTTATATGACTTCAAGTGTTGAGCTGGGAAAACCTTGGAATGAAACACCTTTCAGCAGTGGTTGTTCCCTTTTTCAATCAGGGGGGTGAACCCAACTACATATGTTTGGACACATCCTAAGCATTACTATCCCCTTAATTGTGATCATGTGGTTTATCTGTTGAGATATCTAATGTGTTCATGTTGTTTAAGTTCAAGTCACATCATGGAACAACACCCTGATGTTGTTCGGCTTTCAGATGTCTGTGAGTTGAACTTGGACAAACATGTCTGATTGTGATGTGTGTGTTCACCCTGCTGTAAAAGCTTGTGACACCATTCATTGTGCATGAGTTGTGTTCAATGCATAGCTTTGCAATGCATTGGAGACAACTCATTACTTGACCCCCATGTTAGATGTGCATGAGTTGAGTTCAATGCATAGCTTTGCAATGCATTGGAGACAACTCTGCCCCTCTAACTGTATCATCTGAATAAAACACAGACATTGATATGTTCTCAAGCAACAACTGCACATTTATTTTCTTTTTTTGGGGTGTGCTTTGGGCGTGGCTGCAGGGGTGGCTTCCTGCACTTGATGCCGTGAGGCTCTAGTGGTTCTGGGGGCTGGGGGTGCCACTGGTGGAGTGCTGGCAGGGGTTGAGGCACTGGAACTGGAGGCCTGGGCCTGGCGGATGGTCTCCAGCCTGTTACTCTCACGGAGCTCAGCAACCACCTGGTCAATTGAAGCTGTCACCCTGTTGGTGTGGGTGACCAGGTGGTTGCTGAGAGTAACGTGATGGGCCTCCAGTGCCCTCATGCTGTCCAGGAGGTGTGCCATATGTTGCTCAAGCCTGTTGAGTGAGCAGGCACACCTCCTGGCCACCCTGAGTTGCCTCCTTTGGAGTACCAGACACTCCTGATCCATCACCATGGTGTTGTCAGGAGTGTGTGGTGTGGAGGGGGAACGGGACAGTGGTGGGGATGCCCTCTGGCTGTCCTGTGGCTCCACCACAGGTGTTGGGGGAGATGGGGTGGACCCATGGGTCCGGATGTGGAGGGAGCATGGGGAGCCCATCACTGCATCCCCAGATGAGTGACCCCCTGGGGATGTCACAACTGCCATATGTGTGGCTAGCATGGTTTGTGGGGGTGTTGTGTGTTGGGGCGGGGATGGTGTGGTGACCACCACCAGGGCCTGTGGCCGTTGTGGCTGGCCAATGAGGCCAAAGTGTTCATAGTCCATAGGCCACTGGCTACTGTCCCGCGGCTGTGGCCTGGTGGCTGCCTGCAGTGGCCCATGCTGTGGCATCCCCACGATGTCGGGCATCCGGTGCCTCCCCATGGCTGTCGGCACATCCTGCAGGGGAGTGTACCGGTGCTGGACTGTGGGAGGTGGGGCCTGGGGGCCATGCTGTGGCCACTGCTGCTGCTGCTGCTGCTGGTGGGGTGAAGCCTGGGGGCCATGCTGTGGCCACTGCTGCTGCTGCTGCTGGTGGGGTGAAGCCTGGGGGCCATGGTATGGCCACTGCTGCTGCTGCTGCTGCTGCTGGTGGGGTGAAGCCTGGGGGCCATGGTATGGCCACTGCTGCTGGTGGTGCGGTGGGCCTTGGGGGCCATGCTGGGGCCACTGCTGCTGCCACTGCTGCTGGTGGTGCGGTGGGCCTTGGGGGCCATGCTGGGGCCACTGCTGCTGCCACTGCTGCTGGTGGT
This sequence comes from Rhinophrynus dorsalis, assembly GCA_037306005.1. NCBI lineage: Eukaryota > Metazoa > Chordata > Amphibia > Anura > Rhinophrynidae > Rhinophrynus > Rhinophrynus dorsalis. The sequence continues at coordinate 71,794,375 of CM074721.1, read as the reverse complement.
GCGGTGGGCCTTGGGGGCCATGCTGGGGCCACTGCTGCTGCCACTGCTGCTGGTGTGGTGGTGGTGGTGGTGGTGCACTGGAGGTGCTGGCCTCCTCAGTGGAGGAACCTCCTGTGTCCTCTGCTCCTGCTGTCTGGTGTGCTGTGTGGGGAAATGACATGATGTAATCAGTGATGTGAACTATGACAGGAGTGCTGCAAGACTATTACACTGACACGCAAACCGTTGAGTGGCAGGATGGTATCCATTGCATTTCTTTGCAATGCATTGGTTACCATCCTAACACACTTTGCTAGGTTTGACGTGATCACATACATTGATTACAGTAACCTGCAGTGATGTGATTTGGTCATCATGTGTATCCTGAGCAATGGGGATGGCAAGGCATATACCTCCTTGCTATCCCCATTCATCAGGATCCATGTGGTGAGCAACACTGAACTATCACACCTTGAGTGACACAAACCCACTGCACATTCTTCACCTAGGCCTCAACAGCAAACACACCAGGACCTCTAAACACAGCAATGCACCAGTGAGGACCTATGACTACAGAGGCCAATCAATCAGTAAATGATGTCGGCAGCAGGAATAACCACACCAAGCACGCCAACCAACATGATCTGTGGAACCCAGGAACCCAAACAGCTGGAGGACACACAAACACACCCCAGGACCGCTAAAATCCTAACACACAGCAAACAAGTGCATTGTTAGAATGTACTATTGGAGGTTGTTTCTACCTTTTCACATGTTTGTTATGCTATGGAGCCTAAGCACTGGTATGTCACGTGTTGTTTAGATCTCAGTGCACTGGCTCCACAGAACAACACAGGGATTTCAGGTGTGATGACACTGCAGTTGTCATGTACACATTGTCACCTCTTTCTGACATCCTAGTGAATGCCCCCCCCCCCATCATGGTTGAGTCCTGTGGATCACATATGTCCTGCAGAGTGGGGATGGCGGGGAATGCCCCCTGGCCATCCCCACTCTGCAGGCTACATATGATGCAGAAAGCTGAACCTTGACTATTCCACTTAGACTAACTACCTACATGTACAACGTCTAGCCCTGACATGCAGTAACAATACAATAGGAAACACACCAAGTCCCCTCCTTGCTATTCTCCGGTAACCCATTGGGTGCCAAGGGACTAGCCAATGTATTGTCAACCAACAAATTACTTATCCCTGTGGCATTCAAGGGGTTGTGTGCTGACCTCTTTGTCACTATGTGTATGACATTGTGATACACATAACAGTTGGATCTGTGACTGACACATGACATTGTGCATTGTTTTTGTGCTGTGCATGATGTCGTTTTGGACAGCATAAAGGGGGTTCAACAGGGACTTGACCATTACCATTCAGGCTAGGTTGGTCATGTATTCTGTCCTTGTTTGACGTCCCTCCAAGCTGTGTGACTGAATTGTGTTGTGTAATGCTGTCCATGTGTCACTGTGTTGGCCTCTGCCTGGTGGGTGTCAGGATTGGTGTGATGTGTGTGTGTGGGTCTTGATGCACTTACCAGTGGTCTGGAGGCTACTTTCATCCCCGGTGTCACTCCATCCAGGGATCCCACACACCATGATGGAGGAGATGGTCTGACGCACAGCCTCCTCCCACTGGCTGTATTCCACCCGCAGGGGAGGACCACCCCCTGTGCCAGCAGCGTGCAAGGCCTGCTCGCCCATCTTCTTCTTCACCTTCATAATGGTAGACAAAAATGGGAAAAGGGTTGAACTAGATGTATACAGGTCTTTTCTCAACATTGATTACTGTGTTGCTATGTTACTGTCTTACCTTAGCCTTGCAGTCTGCCCATCTTTTCTTCACAGAATCCAACGTCCGGCTGCGGCAGGACACTGCATTCACAGCAGCCACAACCTCCTTCCAGGCTGCCTTCCTCTTTGCTGACAGGCCAGCTTTAGGCCCCTTGGGGAAGAGGTACCTGTAGTGGGCAACCACAGCCTCACAGAGGACCAGGTTTTCCTCCTCTGTGTATTTGGGCTCTCTAAACCTCTCCTCCTCCTCACCCCCAGAGGTTGGTTGAGAGCCCTGGCTGTGGCTCCCCAGCCCTGCCTGCACTGGCCCTGTCTGTGTGTGGTGCAGGGGGACTACCCCTCGTCCCACTGTGTCTGCCCCTGCACTAGATGTGCCTGGTCTTGGGTGGCTGCCCCTCCGCCCCAGAGATCTCCCTCTCCCTCCCCTACCCTGACCAGGGTTGCCCCCCTGAATCTCCTCCTCCTCTCCTCCTACACTCCCCACCCCTCTCTTCTCTCCTCTCCTCTCCATCTCTCTCACCCACTCACACCCAGGCACTCACTCAGGCCCTCACACACTCACTCACTCACTCTCTGTCACTCACTTGCACTCACAGACTCACACTGTCAAAATAAAGAAAAAAAGTGTGTGTGTGTTTTACAAAAAAAAAAATGGGCTATGTGTATGTGTGTATGTGTGTTTGGATGCGTGTATTTGTATGTTCAAAAGTGTATTGTGTCGCTTTGTGTGCTGCCAAACTCTCCTTCTACCTGTCTGTGTGTGTGCGCCGCCTAAACTCCCTTTCTCTGAAAAACTAACCTCCGCTCCTTGGGTCCTGATATCTAGCTCTTGGGAACTCGATAACAGACAAAGGTGCGTAGGTGATTTTGGGTCTATTTATAGTTTATTCGACTCAACTTGATACTTTGGGGTGCTGTGATTGGCTGAGACTGGGTCACGTTGGACGTTTCGCGTGTTTTTTTTTTTTTTTTGGAGACGTTTCTCGCGTTTATCGTGTATTTGGCGTCGACGATGAGGTCAAATATTTGGCGACTCCAGTTTTGTAGTCTTCGTGTGTTTTGTAGGCCGTCGCTCGTTAACTCTTCTGGGTAACAAAGATTTGAATCTCACGTTACCTGGTCTTGCTTAACGAGCGAAGGCAGTTTTTTTCTTCACGTTGGTTTTAACGCCAACATTTGAATCGAGCCCTTAGTTTTGTCTTATGTTCACGATAGCCTTACGCCCATCCCATGCTTGCATAAATTCCCTACTTTATTACCATCTACCACTTCTACTGGTCTGCTATTCCACTTATCTACCACCCTCTTAGTGAAGTAAAAATTTCTTACATTATATCTAAGCCTCTGTCCCTGTAGTTTTTAGATCAGGACCTCGACACACTATTACATTACACCATATACAACACAACAAGCTTTGATTCAAATGTTCTAGACCCAGGGGAATGTCACCACGGGTAAATCTCCTGCTTCTCACTGTGTGACTTTACTCCATGTTCCTGCACATGCTAGAGAGGAGGTGTTCTCAGATTTGTTCACATTAAAGGGATAGTAACGCATAGTATGTAAAAGTAATAATTATTATATTGTAGGGGTTATCCTTGAGAGTAAAACAAGGATACTCCCACTGCCGAGAGATGTTTTATTGAAAAGTTATTGCAGCTCAAACTTTATTTTTTTTTTTAGGTGAAATGTTAAAGTGGTGCTGTTACTACACCATCCTGTGGAGGTTTATGTTCAGCTGCACAGAGCTGTTCATAGGATGTGTAGCAACACCTCCACTGTAAGTTTCAGGCCAGTGAGATACTGTGCCTAAAAAAAGTTTGAGCTGCAATAACCTTTGAATAAAACAACTCTCAGCAGTGGGAGTTTTTCTAGCCCTTTAAAGTCTTATCAGTGGTGCAGCGTGTGCTCCAGTATGCACTGAAGCATGCATGCTGTCTAATAGATACAGGAGAGAAGTCACATGATTTAATATGCCAACATCCAAGAGAGGACTTCAATGGATTCATATATTAGCATTAAAGGGGTTATTTTGTGGGTGTATGGGGCTACAAACATTGCAAATTGCAGGATCTTTCAGTGGATTAAAACAAAACTTTCTGGAATTCAAGGGGGTTATACACTAGGATATGATAAAGAGGTGATAAAGTGGAGTTGACTTCTCCAGTGATATCACTTCTCCAATTCCTATGTTGTTCTATAGAGCCAATGAACTAACATCTCTCCCACTTGAGAAACCTTAGTGCATAGGCTGTATAGAATAGCACAGGGACAGGAGAAGTGATAGCAGTGGAGTAGTTATCTGCACTTTATCTCCTCTTTATCATACGTCAGTGCATCGCCCCAAGGTGTTCAAGCTTCGATTTAAAACCATTTGAATTTTGGTCATTTTTATCTGTCCCCTGTGACAAAGTTAATTTGCTTCTTGTTTTGTTTGTTCATACGGCCATAGATGATTATTATAAATCAACATATTTTTCAGAATGGCTTGTTTATTTTCGTAGGATTTCACCACATCTGTTTTGTAGTCAGTTGCTGATTTTGAAATATGACTGAAGCAACTTCAGGACTATACTTCTTAATACATCCTGAGAGGATTCATGTGTTTTGAAGGAATATCTGTTTTGAAAAACTTCCCCTCTAACAGAATGTAATTATTCAGTGTTTGCTGCCCTTACACATTTAATTTCTCATTATGTGGTCCTTGGTCCATGACTTAAAAAAGCTCGGACACCCATGACCTAGATTAAAAAATATATATATTTATATATTATCCTATATAATAATTTGCTAAATCGTGTGTAACGCTGCGACATGCGCAGTAGACACTGCTGCGCGTGCTTCAGTCATGCGCAGTAGAGACTGCCCCGCGACCGGGTGGCAGTGGCACTGTGGCCCGTGTAACGGGCTTTTCAACTAGTCTGAAATTACTAGACTGTGTCTCTTAATACATTTTAGCTTCAGAGTTTAGTCTTAAAGTGTAACCGATACGTAAATGGAGCCTCTGCCTTATATAGTATTTAGATGCCATCTCTTGAATATGTAGCTGTCATAGTTTCTATAACAACTTAAAACATTAGAACAAACCGATGTGTTTCTTTAGTTTTTTTCGCTGACTAGAGAAAAATCAAGTCCAAACTCACTAATTTTACAGCAGTGTTTCTCAATATTTTTAGGTCAAGGCACCCCTAATGCTGTCTGGAATTGTCGGGGCACACCTAATATTTCATTAGTCATTTGTCAGTTAGTAAATATATATAGTTATTTTTAGGTCTCACTATCAGAATAACTAAAACAAACATATACCATGTCTAATAAGTTCCATAAATCTACATTGGAAACTCAAAATTCAAATTTTTGTCAGTTTTCATAGAAAAGAAGGTGCTCCCTAAGTGGATGTTAGCGGCACCCCAAAGGGTCACGGCACTCTTGTTGAGAACCACTGGTTTACAAGCTTCATGTCTAAATGATTAGGATCTTTCAATCCCGGTGATATTTGGAACTTTATAAAGGGAATTTTCAAAACCTTGGTTAATGTGTGGAAAGTCTTGTGCTCTCCACTCGCATATTTATATATTTTTTTTTCTTCTTACAGCATAATAAGTTATAGTTATCATCTCTGGTACTTTTCTGTTGAATTTGGTGTTTCCCTTTGACTCATTTGTAATTCCTTAACGTTTTGAGTGCCAGAGGGGGTGAATAATGCAGTTCAGAGGGAGTGAATCAGTTGGTTAAAGGGATAGTAATGTTTCACAAAAACAGCAGCTTCAATTAATTTTCATAGTATTTGGGCCATTGTTATTTCAATACTGTCAGAGTTGTAGTTCAAGAGTAATTGAATGCCCCTTTTACCTAGTGTAAGCTATATCCGCTCAGTTGTTGAATCTGGTCCTGGGACAAGACAGCTCACAGCAAGGGACAATCTTCTTACTGTGAGCATAAGGAAAACCCTTCCCCCCTTGACAGGTTTTTCAGGTTTTTCCTTCTGCTCATTGAAGATTGTCCCTCTCTGTGATCCATCCAGATAGGTCTTGCTGCTCTGAGGTGAGCAGTGTTGCAGCAGTAAAAGGGGCGGGAGGGGGATACTTTATCATTCAATTACTCTTGAACTACAACTCTGACAGTATTGAAATAACACTCTCCATGGTACTATGAAGATTAATTAGAGCTGCTTTTATTGTGAAACATTCCTATCCCTTTAAGGAACTGACTCTGAAGGTAAGACTCTGACTGTTAAGCAGGTAAAGCCTAGTACAATTCCTGTTTCAGCTCCTAGTGTCTACACGCAAATCAATTTCAGTATATGTATGAATTCACTAAAACAACTCCATTAGCTTTCTTCTGTAATACCAATGGCTATTCTTCATGGAACCCCTTACACACCGCCAGCAGTACAATAACCCTACATGTTAATGATTACGTTCAACCCCCCCCCCCCATACTTAGCCTTTTGAATGCCTCTAACTTGTCTATCACTGACAGACATTCTTGTTAATTCCTACAACTCAATTCTATACTCTGCAATTGATTCCTTTGGACAACTGAAAGTATCGGAGTCGTGGATTCAATCCACTACCCTGGCTCAACTTCCTTACCCCCTTCCTAGGTTCTTACACTCTCCCTGCTGAAAGTCTTTGGAAGAAATTGCACTCACATGCAGATTTCATCCACTTTAAATTTCTGCTGTCCTGTCTGCATTCTGCTTTATAAAAGGCTAAACAAGAATATTACACCACACTGATCCACAACTACAAATCTAACCCTCGTCATCTCTTTGGAGTCTTTGACTCCTTGCTCCATCCTTCCACAGCTTCCTCTGATCCCAGAAATTCACCTCAAGCTTTTGCAGACCACTTAAAACTCAACTATTCCATCTGTCTCTGAATTCTTTCTCTCCAAACCCCCTTCATCATACTTTGAGCGTTTTACTCCTGTACCGAGGTAGAGGTTTCTCAGCTTTTCCTATCTATGCACCTCACTACCTGCTCCTTGGACCCTTTGCCCTCCCACTTACTCAAACCACTTGCACCAGTCCTTACACCTATATCAACACCTCTCTCCACATGCACCTTCCCTTCTTTGTTCAGACATTCACAAATTAAACCCCTACTCAAGAAGACTAATCTCAATACCTCCTGTCTCTCTAACTATTGACCTGTCTCCCTTCTACCTCTTACCTCAAAACTCTTAGAATGCCTTGTTTTCTCTCAAATAACCAAATTCCTCAACTTTAACAATCTATTGGACCCTTTGCAGTTGGATTCCAGTGAGATCACTCAACTGAGACAGCTCTCTGTAGAGTGGCTAATGATCGCCAGACTGCAAAAGCCAAAGGACAGTTTTCTATACTGATATTACTAAAGTTAGCTTCTGCCTTTGACACAGTTAACCATTCTCTTCTTGCTCAAATGTTCCAAAATCTTGGTTTACAAAATCAAGCTGCTTCATGGCTCTCCTCCTATCTTAAACAACATTCCTAGTTTGTACCTTCTGGCAGTAACACCTATTTCACAGTCCCTCTGTCTGTGGAGGTGCCTCAAGCCTCTGTTCTGGGTCCACTACTTTTCTCACTGTACACACTTTAATTGGGTGAACTTATTAATTCATTTGGCTTCAAGTATCATCTATATGCTGATGATATCCAAATTTATATTCCCAAAAGATGAACTTGCTCACATAATTCTTAGACATCTGTCATGGCTCCCTGTTCAGAATCCCATCACTTACAAAGCCCTTGTTCTCACCTTTATTGCTCTCCACACTGCTACCCCTCCTTGCATTTCTTCTGTCTTATATTCCTGGCCACCTCCTTCACTTACCACACAACGCCCTTCTTGTTTCTGCTCTGAGGTGAACAGTGTTACATCAGTAAAAGGGGCAGGAGGGGGATACTCTTGAACTACAACTCTGACAGTATTGAATAACTCTCTCCATGGCCCAAATACTATGAAGATTAATTGGAGCTGCTTTTTTGTGAAACATTACTATCCCTGTAAGACTAAATGATTAGGCTAAAATATGTTGGGTAAACTATATAATGTACTTTGTTTGCACTTCTTTAAGGAACATCAATGTTCCACATAACCCAGTTTTGGAACACAGTGCATTAAAGGGATAGTAATGTTTCATAGTAAAAGCAGCTCTAATTAATCATCATAGTATTTGGACCTTGGAGAGTGTTATTTCAATTCTGTCAGAGTTGTAGATCAAGAGTAATTCAATGACAAAGTGTCCCCCTTCCGCCCATTTTACTGATGTAACACTTTTCAGCCAGAGCAGAAGGGAGGTGCCCAGGTAGACTGCAGAAAGGGACAATCTTCAATTAATATAAGGGAAAAACCTGAAAAGCTTGTCAAGGGGGGCAGGGCTTTCATCGTTTTCATTGTAAGAAGATTGTCCCATGCTGTTATCTGTCTGGTCTATGGACTGCATTCCACATCTGAGAAGAGATGGCTTACACTAGGTAAAAGGGGCGGGAGGGGAAACTTTGCTTGTGAATATCTCTTAAACCATAAAGGTTTGAGAGATAAGACTTATATAATTCTTCATGTTTTTTAATGCCTACAAAATAAAATAAAGTTAAAACGAAGTATTACTATCCCTTTAAGAACCTTTATAAGCTGGGAAATCCTTCTCATGTTCTTTCTCTGTATTTTGCTCCAAACTGCTCTGGTCTCTGTCTTCTTGTGAATAGTATATTAGTCCTTGGGAGCAGGTCTGCCAGTGACCAGGTTTTTACCAGGGTGTTATGAATGGAAAGCACCACTCTGAGACCAGCAGCCCTGTAGGATTTTCAGATGGCACAAGTCACAGTAGTTTGATACAACTCTGTGATATGTGATGTTCGGGTAGATAACTGACCCATTGAGTTGTTGAGGCTGATACACTTTGAAAAACAGGGGCAGTTCTGGAATAAAACAACTGTAGCATTGGAGAACAAATAAAAATTCCTCAGATTCCCACTATTTTAAGTGGGCTTTTAACACATTGAATGCTGCAGTGCTATCCAACACATTGTGAAACAGTTGTTTTTCAACAGAATATAACAACCTTATTTTCTCAATGGGACATCATCACAATTTTCAGACAAGTTATATTTTGTATGGGAAGAACTGCAGCCATTCTGGTACAAACCAAATGTACCAAGGGGACAATAAAACTACACCCCCAAATACCCATTGAATTAAATGGAAGCTATGCCCTTGGAATAAATGTCTCTTAATTTGATTAACTTACCTATGTAGGTGTCCCTCATACACATACTTGGGAACTCTATGGATCTGCCCCAGAGACTCTGGTTTTCAGACTGAATTACCAGGTCTCTGGAAACAGAGGCTGATTCATCGGCAGTGGTTCTTCTCCTTCCCACCCTGTTCCTCTCCCTCCCATCCTGTTTTACCCACTTTATGACACAGAGCTGTGTAACCATTGCCCACACCTTTTATGACACAAATCGAGTCATTGACATCCCCTGTCCGTCAGCACATGAGCCCTCTCCTGGTATAAAAAAAACCAAAAAAAACAGAAGGGGCACAAAACCACTCCAATAGTGCAAGAGTAATACTCATAGAATTGGACTGATACTCACAGTTGAAAGAGTTCCTGGTTGGTCTCAATAACATTATAATGATTATTATTTTATGTTTTAATTGTGACATTGAATTTAAAGGTTGTCTTATTGCCCTGGAAAATCTTTTTTGCTGCTGAGGAAGAAGATTTTTTTTACTGCGAAACGCGTTCAGCTTTTGGGCTTTAACATTTCAAGTCACATTTTAATTTGTTTTAATTTATTAGTTTATTAATGAATCTATTTGTTACATCGAACGAGTTCCAGCGTACTCTTTATTTAAGAGTATAGTGTTCCAGAGAGAAGTTAGTCCGTAGCAGGGCGGATATATGTATATCCCTGCTTGCTGAACCGGTTGTTATTGAGACCAACCTGGAACTCTTTCAGCTGTGAGTATCAGTCCTATTCTATGAGTATTACTCTTGCACTATTGGAGTGGTTTTGCGCCCCTTCTGTTTTCTGCTTTGTTTTTTTTCTGGCAAAGAATTTTTTGCAGATCCCTGATTCTTATTGGGTGCAGTATCCAGGACCAATTGTTGGATTGACTGAGTGGGGGCAGTCATGATTCCTCCATTTGTGAGCGTGGTGTATTAAAGTGTATTACACTAGGAGCACCCCTCCTTGTTTTTCTGCCTCTCCGGGTATGCTCATACAGAAGCCATACTTCACTCTTTATTTATTGACCAATATTCAGAGTTCGGTTATAACAGTCTTTAACCCCTTTGAAAATCAGAGGGATATTCAACTTATTGCAAAGCAATGCTTTGCATACCTGTCTTGCACTCTTCATGTGGTCACCAGTGTTTATTCAGTGGTGGCTTATGAATAAGTGCAGATTACTGTGTGAAACGCGTAGAGCTTGTCACAGCCAAACAATTAATATTGATGTTGTTTTATCAGTCCACACTGGACATTCTGTGAGTGCACGCTCAGTCTGTGTCACACCTCCTCACAGCAAATAATGGGCTTCCATAGACCTGAATGGATTGTAAGGGACATGAGATGTTATCAGTTTTTAAACAAAAATTAATATATAGATAAATCCGACAGCTGTCTGGAAAGTTTTTCTGTTAAATGAATATACATTTATTTTTAGCTTATATTTCCCCTTTTTAAATGTTCGTTTCAATCAATGGGAAGTTTTATTTCACCATTTAAATCAATGAGAAGTTTTATTTCTCTCCAGTGTTGCAACTGATTTGCCCCAAAATTGCTAAAGTTACTTTCAGTACATGACCTTTTTGATGTCTGTGTTACCCTCCTATCACCCAAATACAGTGTAAGCTCTGCTAGGCAGAATCATCATTCCTGTTTCTTCTATGATAAAGGGAACTTGCTGTTCCTATTTTTATATTATTCTTTTCTATACAAATATACATGTTTACGTTGAAGTCCAGAAATAGGATGTGTGTGAACTAGTGATCGTTATTGTTCTACATTGTTAATCTCAGCTCATGCTGTGTCATTAGTGTTTACTGACATTGAGGAACTTGGGTTTTTCCAGGTAACACGTGCCTATCACTCACTGCATTCACCTATTACAGAAGAGTATTGAAAAGGACAAATGCAATGACATGCAGAGTAATAAAGGGAAGATGTAGGGTGTCGTTGCCAATAAATCATTATGCAGAGTTTTATATTGTGTAGTATATTCTAAAAAGGAGATGGGGAACCCCTAACTATAAGACAAAATGGAACCTTGTCCAATGACTCTATGTATGTTTCATCTCACAATTATCTGTTGTGCAAACTGCCTATACTCTGCTTCTATAATAACCCATTGGGCATTATGCACTGGAGTAATTCTGGAGCAAACCAACTGATTCATAGCAGACAAATTAAACATTGACATTTTTTAATGGGGTGTTTAAACCTCTTTAATGCTAGAGGTCTCCAGCACACTGCTTCCTACCTCTCTATCATTCAAGGGGTTAAAACCCCTTTAAATCAGTAGGAATGTTTGGAAAGTGTTAGTTTCTTCAGTGGCACATTGGTTTGCCCCAGAACTTTTTTTTTGTGTGTGAAAGTATTTTACCATGAAGAATACATTAGTTTTGTCTCTTGTTTTCAAGTATGTTCTGGACTCATTTTATCTACCTCAGAGGGATGACTCTGTTGGGACTAGAACCTGCAACCTTTCAGTTTGAACAGATTTGTTAGCTGGTGCATTAACCAACTGAGCCACCTTACCAGCTAACCTCCCTATTCTTACTTTGTGCATAAGAACCTTCCAGTGTCCATGGAGTATCCCAACACATTATGAATCAGTGTACTGAACATACCTTTGGTGCTTATACTGTTAAAGGCTAGGTAACAGAGACCACTCACTCTGAAGTCTTGGTGTGAATAAGTATTTTTAACCCCTTAAGGACTGGCCGATCAGCATGTCGCAGTCACTTAAGGACCACAGAGCTTTTTTTTTTTTTGCTGTTTCCTGTTCCGGACTCCCCGAACGGCAGTACGTCATGGGTCATCTACCCATGACGTACTATGACCGTCAAGGGTCGTTATAATGACAGGTTTTTTTTTTTTCCATTATAGCGAATGACTTCCTGGACTTACCAGGTAAGTTGTCTGTCACTAAGGGGTTAAGGGGTTAAAGGGATAGTAATACTTCAAACAAAATGCTCTTCATACTATTTGTCCCATGTAGCGCTGTATTCCAATACTATCAGTCTTGTAGTTCAACAGCAATTGAATGAGAAAGGATGAACCTCTAGGGTGACCACATATCCAGTCTGCCATTCAGGGACACTGCAGAGATGAGAGTAGCAGAGTACTTGTTCTCTGCTTTGGTGCAGTCATGCGGAAGAGGTCATTGTACATCACCAGACATAAGTACACTGCCTGCTCTTTATCTGGTGCACCACGGAGTTCTAAACACTACAGGGGTAACTGCCCTTTGACTGCTGTGACAGAAAGTGATGACTGTGGTGGACTACAAGAACAGGTACTTCACGCCCTTAGACTAGCCGTATACTACTACAAAATTGTACTGCAGCTTCTGTTTGATATCAGGATGAAGGCTCCATTCTCTCTAGTGTTTAGCGATCTGTCTGGAGGCCATTTTCTTGTAGTCCAGCAGAGGCATCACTTCCTGTCACAGTAGGCAATGGGATGTTCTCCTTCTAGTGTTTAGACCTCTTTGCTCTGGAGTCTTTGTTCCAGGACTTTTTATTGTCCCAGGAAGTCATCATCAGGGACAAGGGACACACATTCAAAATAAGGGACTGTCCTGGGGAATCAGGGACAGGTGGTCACCCTATGAACCTCCCATCACTTGCGGAATCCTGTCATGGGACAGGACGCATTGCAGCGAGGGACAATCTTCATGCAGTAAGTATAAGGAAAACCCTGCCCCCCTTGACAAAGGAGAGCAGGATTTTCCTTATGCTTACTGCAGATTGTCCCTCTCTGCACTCCATCCGGTCTGTGCTTGGAGAGGCAGAGTATCGCAGGTGATAGGGGCGGGAAATTGATCCTTTCTCATTCGAATGCTGCTGAACTACAAGACTGATAGTATTGAAATACAGCGCTATGTGAGACAACTGGTATGGAGAAGCTGCATTTTGTTTGAGGCATTGCTATCCCTTTAACCCTTTGAGTGCCTGGCATTCACAGGGTTAAGAAAAAGTTGGAGCCAGACAGAATTTAAGAAAAAATAAATAAAAATTCTAGGTGCCAACTAAGAGTTTATGAGGCAATTGGAAGATTTCATATAAACATATATATATCAAATGCCTCCCCCCCCCACACAAAACTTTTTCAGCAACAAAGAATATTCAGGGAGCCCATACGCCTGGTATTTTTCCACCTGTGTGAGATTTTAATGATCTGGACCACTAAAATCTAGTACCCCTAAAGCCACCTTATTCTGCAGAATCCTTTTGGAACAATAGCTGTCAGCCAAACTTATCCTTCTTCATGAAGTTCAGCGCCCTGAGGAAAAGCAGGGACTGATAGATCTTTTTGCACAGTAAGTTTTAGAACCGCTGCAAACTTTTTCTTAGTCTCTATCAACATTTTACAGATCCAGAGCGAGTAATTGGCTGTCCAGTCCTTCATATGGACAGCAGTTACTAAAGGGTGATTTGCACTTTGACACTCAATACAACTATATATTTTGTTCTTTGCAATTGTAAATTTATATTTATTTTATTAACCCCTTAGTGACACCCGGCTAACATTTTTTTTTTTTTTATAAATTATTCTGGAGTCCCTGAACGGCGTGCAGCCGCACAGGACCTGGACTTCCGGGACTTACCAGGTACGTCCTCTCTCTCTAAGTGACAGTTTTTGCAGGACGTACCTGGTAAGTCAATTGTCGGGATGGGGATAATGGAATTTCCACTGTTTATATTTGATTTTGGTTTGTGTTTTATGCATTTAGATGCATATCTCAAAGAGGTTCATTTTATAGTTGCATTATAGACCTACTTTTTTCTTTTCATTCTGTACCCACCCATTCATGCAAGTTTTTCCATAAATATTTCTATGTGGCCTTATTTAAAGGGATAGTAACACTTAAGATGTAATAAAATACATATTGTAGGATTTACCCTCCTCAGTAAAACAAGGGTAACCCCACTGCTGAGAGATGCTTTATTCAAACTGCATCTCATACTTGAATTTTTTTTTAGGTAGAGTATCTCAGTGACCTGAAATGTTACAGTGGTGCTGTTTCTACACCATCCTATGGACACCCCTGGTCAGTTGACCATAAACCTCCATAGAATAGTGTAGCAACAGCGCCACTGTGACATTTCAGGCTATTGTGCTATTATACCTAAAAAAAAAAATCAAGTTTTAGCTGCTATAACTTTTGAATAAAATATCTCTCATCAGTGGAAGAACCCTTGATTTACTCAGTAGAATAATCCCTACAATATATATTTACCCCCATTAACCTTACTCTAGAAAGAAAATCCTAATGGCCACTTTAAATCAATTGTATGGACTGGCTTCCTAAAATGAATATTTAATAAATACCGGATATCATGTCCATGGTGTTGGACTTGATTCTTTAATGGACTCCAGGACCCCCAACTCCTCCCATTGAAGTATTTTTCTTCCTAAGAACCATTTGGCATGAGAGCTGCGCACCACTTTGGTGGAGGAATTCTGGGGCAAATCAGCTGCACCATAGGGAACACACACGTTTTCCAAAATTGTCTTTTATTTAAATGGAGCTTCGCAATGTGTTGGAGATGACTAGCATTCAACGGGTTAACCCGTTGAGTGCCAGAGGGGTACGCAAGGCATTGCAGAGCAAGGTGTTGTGTACCCCTCTTGCACTCAAAGGGTTAAAAGCTTCAGATTTTCCAAACAGATTTGTCCACTTATGAGTTGTATATATGACCTCATGTGTGGACAAGAAATAAGGAATGTTGATGTTTTTTCCATGTCTCTGCAATGTGTTGAAGTCCTGTCTAGCATTTAAATACCTCTCTGGCATCCACAGGGTTAACCCTTTGAATGCCAAGGAGGTATCCAACACATTGCGTTGCAATGCTTTGGATACCTCTCTAGCACTCTTAAAAGGAGTTTAAGAGGTTAAAGAGATGCCCTTTTCTTTTATTCCGAACTAGTGTAAAAGCCCTTGTACATGGTTCAAGGTCCGGAACCCTTTGAGTGCTTTGCAATGCGTTGCGTACTCCTCTGGAACTCAAATCGTTAAGTGGCTGCTACCTCACTGCCCAATGCAATACAGTCTTGCATCGCCTCTCTCACGCAGTGCAATTCGTGCAGTAGAGACTGACCGAACGCATGCAGTCTCTGACTCATGACTGCATCGTGACAAACATCCTAGCGAATTATTATATAGGATACTAAACAGGAGCAATTCTGGAGCAAATTAATTGCACTTATATAACTTTGTGTGCATTGCATTCTTCTGTGGCTCTCAATGGGTTAAATATGTGGAGATTTTTATTTGCTTCCTATGATGCAGGTGATTTGCTGTCATCTAACATCTCTTGATTTTAAAGACATAGTATTAATCTTCATAGTATTTGGGCCACGGAGAGTGTTATTTCAATACTGTCAGAGTTGTAGTTCAAGAGTAACTGAATGATAAAGTATCCACCTCCCACCTCTTTTACCTAATGTAATGTAATGTCCTCAGTTGTGGAATCTGGTGTCTTGATCGGACAGGCCACATCAAGAGACAATCTTCTTACTGTGAACATAAGGAAAACCCTGCCTCCATTGACAGGTTTTTCCTTATGCTCACTGAAGATTGTCCCTCTCTGTGGTCCATCTGGACAGTCTTACTGCTCTGAGGTGAGCAGTGTTACATCAGTAAAACCACATATGTGTAGTATTAGCTGTTTTATAATTTAGATTTATAATTGATGTCAGTTAAACTTGCTTACAGTCACTTTGGCCTCTAAATTCTATGTCACTTCCTCATTTACTGACACTGCACAGCAATGCATTGCCCACTTGCTCTAGTACTGAAATATTAAGTGTCCGTGAGTGAGGAAAGAAATGTTGTGTTAAGCAGTAAGTTCATGCAGGGCATGCTTTAAAGCTGAACTACCACCTTTAAACAACTTCGGGCAGGACGGATCTCAGACATCTTGCCATAGTGACGTCTGCCTCCTGCTCTGTCAGTCCCAGCTGGCTCTAGGAGGCGTTGCTAGGAGCCATTTGGCTCCGGAAGGGACTGACAGAGCAGGCGTGCGGATGTCATTATGGGAAGATGTCTGCGTTCCGTCCTGCCTGTCAGCCCCGGAAGAATTGATAAATCTATTAAACAAGGTAATAATTCTGGCGACTAGCTTTACTAAGTAGCTAATCACCAGATGGGGAGTTATTGAAGCTAAAGATGTTTAAAGGTGGTAGTTCTGCTTTAACCCTATGAGTGACAGAGTGGTGCACTATGCATTGCAGAGCAATGCGTTGCAACCCCGTCTGGCAAACAAAGAGTCAGTTAGCATAATCTATCAATCAAAATAATGAAAAAAATATTCTGAATAATAATGGCTGGTATATAGTCAATTTTAAAAGATGTTTCAAAATAACTAATTGTGCTTTTAGGTGATAGAGTCATTTTAAGTGTAAATTATATGCTGTAGACATTGTGGCGAGACCCCCAGCAGGAGTTGAGGTCTAGTGCATTCACACAGGGTCTAATAAAGGTCTGTGTCTGTGCATAATATTTTCCATTCCAGTAGCTGACAAGTGAAAATGGATGGGGCTGTACCAGACACAACTAGACAGTCTAGAGTTCAGAGACAAAATACTCCTCTGCTATACAACTGCTGTGACATAAATCAGAGATATGGGTCACTGTTAACAGTCTTGTCTCATGCAAGATGAGTTATTGGTAATATACTATTTTTCCTTTTTCTCTTAAATCTCTAAAGTCTAAATAAACTACAATATAAGCTAGGAAATGTTAGAAGTAGGACTTTTTTTCCATTTACAGCTCTACTATCAGTAAAGGTTTGTGTTTGTTTTAATCCTGAATGACAAGTCTACCTATCAAATGAATGATTACTGGAATTTCCACTGAATATCTTTCATTGGAGGAACATTTACCTTAGTTGCTAAGCTGTTGATTACAAACCTCCAGTGTTTGAGCAAGTAACAATGAGCTCATCTCATCGTGTTACAGGTTAGTGAAACCATGGGAGAAGTCATTCCAATTCCTCATCCTCTCCTCCTTATATAAGACAAAACAAACACCAGAGAGGGCGCAGGACCACAATGTATATATGCTATAAAGCAAATATAAGTGAGATACTCACAGCTGTATTGTAGTACCGGTTCCCCACTAGTATAATCGGTATCAGCAAACGTGGATTTGCTATCCGCCCCGATTCGGACTTAATAAAGATGTTAGATCCACCATGTATCAATAAAAATTTAATATTGTAAAATAATGTGACAGTAATCAATGGGTTAACGCGTTTCGAAGTTCAAGACTCCTTCTTCAGAACCCAAAATTATACACAATAATGTCACAAAAAGTAAAATCTGTGCACAGATTTTACTTTTTGTGACATTATTGTGTATAATTTTGGGTTCTGAAGAAGGAGTCTTGAACTTCGAAACGCGTTAACCCATTGATTACTGTCACATTATTTTACAATATTAAATTTTTATTGATACATGGTGGATCTAACATCTTTATTAAGTCCGAATCGGGGCGGATAGCAAGTCCCCGTTTGCTGATACCGGTTATACTAGTGGGGAACCGGTACTACAATACAGCTGTGAGTATCTCACTTATATTTGCTTTATAGCATATATACATTGTGGTCCTGCGCCCTCTCTGGTGTTTGTTTTGTTTTGCTCTGAGGTTATCCAGTTACGTGGGGACTTCTATTTGGAGGAGCTGCAGACTACTACAGGTGGAAAAGTGACAGAGTGGGGGCTGTCTTGAATCTTCCATATACGCAGACACTTCTTATATTTTGTAAGTGAGGTGATACAGTGGTGGTGGTTTTGGTTCCTTAGATATTTCACCAGGAGCGCCCCTGTTTTTTGTTCTTTTACATCCTTATATAAGAATTCAGTAAAATATGTGTAACAACACAGTCATACGCAGTAGAGAGTGCCCGTGATGAGGCTGATACAGAGCGGGGAGCTCCCGCTCTATATCAGCTGTGGCGCGGGCAGTTTCTACTGAGCATGACTGCACCGCGACTGGCTGGCACTGTATCAGCCGCTGCGTGGCCAGTTTCTACTGTGCATGACTGCCCAGCTACCAGCTGGCAGTGGCACTCTTCAACTTGTTTCCTATACTCTTCCACAGAGCTGCATTTTTAAGTTGGAGAGATGCGTTGGCTCCATAGAATAATATAAGAATTGAAGAGGTTTCCCTGGCAGGAGAGACTTCTTTTACCTTTTGCTCACCTTACTGCAGTGGCATCCAAGTTTTTTCACTCACTCATGGAGCACAAGAAATCCATATGTGTGACCACCTCATTATTTATTACTAGTTGAACAGCCCGTTACATGGGCCACAGTGCCACTGCCACCCGGTGGCGGGGCAGTCACGCGCAATGGAGACTGCCCGCGCCGCGGCTGATACAGAGCTGGACACTCCTTTGGAGCGCCCAGCTCTGTATCAGCCGCGGCGTGGGCTGTCTCTACTGCGCATGATTGCAGCACGCGCAGCAGTGTGTACTGCGCATGTCGAGGCGTTACACACGATTTAGTGAATTATTATATAGGATTATTGTTGTTTTGCTAACAATCGTGGATATTATGTTTTAGCATTAATATACAAGCAGAATAGTACAGTCAAATACTAGTATTCTGATTTACTTGATCATAATTGATCAGTGACTAAAACTAGGTCTGTAACTTCAATTCTGTATGAATAAAGTTGTTTAAACTTCATTCGTACAGAATTGCAGTTATAGGCCTAGTGTTAGTCACTGATCACTTTTGATCAGGTAAATTACAATACTAGTATTTGACTCTACTATTCTTGATAACTGTAGGGTATCATTTACACAGTGTTATCGTACCAGGTGATCAGGCTGTGCAGGCGTATTCATTCATGTACACTAGCTAATCAGGTAAAAATTATTTGTTCAATCTCAGAAGGGCCGCATCCTGATGTCAGTTGGGCTGCCTGCATTTTGCCCATTTGGGACACCATCACCTTACTGCATCCCCCAATGATTTCTTACTGGAAATTATAGACTATTCCAGAGACATCACAAGTGATCATGACAGCATAATATGTTTACATGATAATGTAAAGCCTTCTCACTTTTGCTGGGTCTCTACTGCCATCATTCTATGACAGCCATTGGCATCACGTTTCTCACACTTTTCCCATATTGCTAATGCAGCGAGGTTCAAAGAAATCAAGGGGCTAGAGAAGACACTTGGGATATTGATTGATACTGATTTAATTTAGCAGATGAAATATTCAAATACACCTAAAGCTTTGAAGACAGAGAGCAGGATTGGTTCTGTGAGGAAAAAGTACTGCAATTTACTTGAGACACCGGATGAAATCCTGAGGATCAGTAGCTCAGTTGTATTCAGCATTTTCAGGGACATGGGGTATTGGAGCATTGCCTTGACAGATTCCTACCCTTCTAGAACAAGACGAGTGTGACAGAAGGTCCTGTGGTACTGTATATCTCCTGTGTGTAGAATCCTCATGATTGGTGAGGGCAGGACGTAGCTGAATGGACACAGCTCCCAGCAGCAAGTGAATTCATCCAGTGAACAAACGCTCTTTTGCTGCAGCAGAGTAGCTGCCAGGGTCCTTCAATTAAAAGGAAATAGAGATTTAAAACCCCTTATTGTCCATGGGTGCATTGCCTATAGCACATGCCCTGATATAGCTACAACTTTGCCACGCAGGGTTCTACTTTTATTTATACATGATCGTGCAAAATAATGACTTATGTGTGATCACGGTAGAATACATGGGTAACCAGAACTGGAAGGCTTGATGTTGCACTCAGTCATGAAAGGGATTGTAATGTCCATCTAACCATAGAAAATGTTATTTGTCCAGTCCTGTAGCAGGGTATGCTCCCTTACCTCTCTGGAATACTAGTAGGGAAACCCTGTAATTTAGACTGTTATGGATGTACTTAACCTTTTGGATGACAGAGGGATACACAAATAATTTTGAAGCAATATGTTGCTCACCCCTCTGGCACTCAAATGGTTAAGCAACCAATAGGAAGATGTCCTACCTTGTTTGTTTCCCGCTACAAGGATTTTCTACCAGTCCCCACAGAGCCTACTTTCCAGTGGCAACTCCCTTCAGACGCCATGTCATGGCTGACTGAAAAGTCCACCAGGGGTCCTTCCTGCGTTGCTTTTCAACAGTCCAGACACCGCAGGGAAACATTTTGCAGGCTGCCATACTTGAATACATGTAACCATTAGAGCAAATAACAGTAACTATTATAGTTCACCCAAATACAATGTATAACAAGGGCAGTGGAAACAACACATAACTGATATCAAGGAATACATATATTGCATTATACACGTATGCCCAAAATAAAGTGTCAGCGCTGTTGGCCTTGGAGAGAGTGGGTGGGTGCAGGCCTGGGCATGATCTTTATTAAAATGTCCTCAGTATTGCACCCTCCTCATGACCAGAGCTTCCTCCTTCTCCTTCATGGGTTCTCCAAGTACTCAGGCTTAACAGTACCTCAGCCCACTGGAGCCCTACATCTGCAAGCACTTTGAGTACTTATACATGCACTCATCACTTGTTCCTCAAATGAGGGCTTAGGAGTTACTTTTTTTCCTATCACTGGTCACTTCAAGTGCAATAAGCTTTACTGACAGGAAACCTGCATTGCATAGGTAAAATATATATTGTTACGTTTTATACTGGACTAGAGAGAAGGCAACAATAGGAAGCTGGCTTGGAGACTGTCATGGAAAGTGAACCAACTGTTAAGGCACAAAATCAGCAGGCAGACTGCGGTAACCAAAAGCCGAGCTACATGGTAAATATCGGATTGTCAGATGGGTGTAGGGAACAGAGTCAGAGTATCAATACCAGAATGTCAGACAGGATTCATGTGCAAAATCAGCAGGCAGAAGCGGTAATCAAAAGTCGAGCCAAATGGTCAATACAGGAATCAATCAGCAAGAAGATAGTGGAGGATTTCAGGAACAAGCTGAAGCCAGCATGGAGGGATGGGAATAAGAGACAACCCTGGACACACAGCTGAACTGGACTTATATAATAGGCAACAGGTAAGGCCAAGGGCAGGTGTTAAATAACCCTACAGGGCCATTCAGAATGGAGGAATGTCAGGAAGCTGGATAGGCAGAGCTGATTCTGAAGGACTGATAGTAACACCCATCCCTTGTTCTAGACACATATTAGAAAAAGATATAGAGGTTTTCCTGCTGCGTAAAAGAAGAGTAACCTAGGAGATCCTTCTTTTAAAAGCTATAATGGCTCAAACTTTTTTTTTTTTTTTAAATCAAAGTTTACAACTGGTGTCTAAGGGTAGTTTTGTTTTCTAATGCACCCAGTGGTAGACCTGTAATCTTAGACTATTGCTTTCCAAATTAACCCTATAAGGACTATGTGACGTACTATGACCATCATGGTCCTTAAATGACGGTCATAGTACATCACGGGAGCGCTGTCAGTACAAATAGGGCCTAAAATTGACCGCTCCAAGACTGGAGCGATCTCTTTCAGGCCCCAAAGAGGCGCACCGATACACGCAACAGGTCACGTGTCCCGGCACGTCGGCAAGGATCAAAGCAGTCCTTATGGGACGGAAACGTCCCAGGACGGCTGGTCCTTAAGGGGTTAAGTGACAGGTAAGCCACCACCTGGTGATCACAGCAAAATGTAGGAGATTAATTTGAAAAAAGCAAGTCTGAGCCATAATAACTGAAGAATTAAGCATCTCCCAGCAGTGGAAGTGCCCTATATAGTTCTATATCTTTTCTATAATAAAACATTGTTCATTTAAGCAGCTTCTTCTACTTAAGAATACAGGGGGAAATCCCAACTTAAAATTCAACTTCTATAAAGAAGTGAAACCTCAGACTATAGTTATCTGCAGCATTAGTCCTAAAGACTGTCTTGCCAATTCCATTAACCTTTTGAGTGCTAGAATGGTATCCAATGCGTTGTGTTGCAAAGGTTTAAAGCAGCAAAATGCTCACAAAAACGTGCTCATTTTTAGTGGCAGGATGTCCTGAGCACAGTGATGCACATTGGCAAAGTTTCAAATGCAGTACTTACCGATTCACTCTCCCTGTCCTTCACCAAATTCTGAATGATCGGGTGAAAGCGTTCCTCTATAATGCTCACAGTGTCTGATCAAGGAAGATCTTTATCAATCCTGTAGTAGTACTACTACTCCAAGTGCGCTCAACGTTTTGCCATTGTAAACTTTGTAAAGCTGTGCTCAGGACTACATGCCCTTTAGATTGGGAACTGTATTAGAACAGTGGTTCTGAAACTGTGCCCTGTGACACACCAGGGTGCCATGCAGAAGTACAAAAGGTTTCTGGGAGCAATGTATGTAATGGCAGACAGGGGAAATGTTACGCTGTGTTTATATACAGAAGCAGAAACTTCATCCATTGAATATGGTCAGGAGCTTGAAGTACTATGTACATTGCACGCGGCCTTTTAGGAAATCTGATTTGATTTTTGTCATTCTTGAGCCACGTGCAGGCCAGCTGGGTCTAAGGTTACAGTAGCTTTCTGGAATAACCATTTGAGTGCCACAGGGGTACAGAACGCATTGCAAAGCAATGAGTTCCATACCGCTCTGGCAATCAAAGGGTTAAGGCGACCATCCAACAGGAATATGGCTTCAGGGGGAAACCTGTTCCGTACCCCTCTGGCAATCAAAGGGTTAAAGGGATAGTAATGTTTCAAAATAAAAGCAGCTCCAATTAATCATCCTAGTATTTGGGCCATGGAGAGTGTTATTTCAGTACTGTCAGAGTTGTAGTTCAAGAGTAATTGAATGATAAAGTATCCACCTCCCACCCTTTTACCTAGTGTAAGCCTCCTCCCCTCAGATATGGAATCTGGTCTTAAGACCAGAGAGCTCATAGCAAGGGACAATCTTCTTACTGTGAGAACAATGAAAATCCTGCCCTCCATGACAGGTTTTTCCCTAATGCTAATTGAAGATTTTCCTCTGGATATCACCTTTCTGTTCTGAGGTGAGCAGTGTTACATCAGTAAAAGTGGCGGGAGGGGGATATTTTATCATTCAATTACTCTTGAACTACAACTCTGACATTATTGAAATAACGCTCCCCATGGCCCAAATACTATAAAGATTAATTGGAGCTGCTGTTTTTTTTTTTTTTTACATTACTATCCCTTTAAGGCAACCATCCAGCAGGATTATGGCTTCAGGAAGAAACCTGTTCCCATTCTGATCATGGTGCATTTGCTGGCTTTTGCTGAAGCCACGTTTGGCTGGAAGGTCTTACAGGCTGTGGTGTCTTTATAGGTGTCCTATTTTATTATTATTATTATTATTATTCTTTATTTATATAGCACCAACTAATTCCGCAGTGCTGTACAATTGGGAATAGACATACAGAGGTATTAAATAGTACAGTTAGATGTGGAGAACAGAAGGATCAGAGGGCCCTGCTCGTCCTACTTGGGCTTATGCAAAAAACACTGTGTTAGGTTCCTGTTATATGATTTTTCAAGTTGGCACCCCAAAGTTGTACCAGTTCAGTCCTGTGGATACTGGTCTGTGTTGGAGGGGTTTTCTCATTTTCTCTCCCTGAAATCTTGATTGATAGCTTTGATATAATCCCGTGTTTCTGTGTTCCATATTGGACAAAAGAGAAAAGAGGATTTTTGTGCATTCACTGATAAATCCTTTTCTCTTAGTCCATGTGTTACACTGGATTCCCTCCAGGAGAAAAAAACACTGGTTTGTGTCCCCAGATAGTGGGTTCCTCTTGGGTTATCTTCTTTCACTTCTGTTTTGCTTTCTCTTGGCTTTTCTATACATTAAAACCGAGCTTAGCAGGCGGGGGAAATTGGAAGGGAGGATGAGACTTTACCCCATGATCTCTGTGTCACACATGGTCTAAAAGAAAAGGATTTATTGGTAAGTACACAAAAATCATCTTGTATAACACGTCATTGTCTTCTGCACATTGTCTGCTACATCTGCACAATTGTTCTTTGATCTGAACTTTACATAGTAGTTTTTGTTTTCGTGTCTAAAATGTTTTGTGTTTCAAGTTAGACTGCATTTTATGGACCTTATGCAAGAAGTTAAAAGTTTTGCAATTATGCAGCAATCCAAACGCACCATAGAGTCCAAATATAGATTCCCCAAGTTTCCAGTGCTTTCAATGGGACTTTTAAATTCTTCCTTTGCAAGGTGTTGGAGACATCTCTAGCATTCTGGGGGTGGGGCTCCATTTAAATCAGTGGTAAGTTTAATCCCGCCCCCCCATGAAGCAATTGATTTGCCCCAGAATTGCTCTTGTTTTGCTTTTTAAACTAAGCCCATTGGGCATATGTATCAAAATGTTCTTTAGAGCTACATGCATAAAAAGTATTTAATGAAATTATTTTACCAGGAAGGGTACATTGAGATTGTCTCTCATTTTCAAGGATGTCCCGAGTACTCATTTTATGTACCACACAAGGGTGAAGGGCTGAGTTGACCTTGCCAGGGGTAGAACCTGCGACCCTGAGGTTTGAACAGATTCTACATCTGGGGCAGAAAGGAGAGCAATCACAAATGCTATATCTACTCTAAATGGGAAACAACTTGGAGTACTGATAGATGATAGACTTCACAGCAGTGTGAAGTGTCACTTAGCTGCTGCAAATAAGGTACTAGCCTGCATAAAAAGAGGTGTAGAAGCAAGGGATACTAATATTATCCTACCTCTATATAAACCCTTGGTGAGGCCTCATCTAGAATATGGAGAACAATTTTGGGCACCAGTACTTAAAAAAGACATTGTTGAACTGGAAAAAGTATAGAGACTTGCAAAAAAGCGATAAAAGGATTGGAGGCTTTGAGTTATAAAGAGAGACTAGCCAAACTGGGTTTGTTTACATTAGAGAAGAGATGTCTAAGGGGTGATATGATTACCATTTACAAATACATTCAATGTCAATACAAAAAACTATCCAATTAATTATTTAAGCAAAGAGCTGAGCTAAGAACGAGAGGTCATCCATAAAGGCTAGAGGAAAGGTACGTTTGACTGAAACAAAGGCAGGTATTTTTTACATTAAGGGCGGTAAAGCTATGGAATTCTATGCCTTGGAATGTTGTACTTACAGATAATCTAACTGCTTTCAAAACAGCAATGAATACCTATCTAGCAAAGAACAATATTGAAAATTATGACAGATGGTTTCAATGTAGTTAGGTTGTTGATCCAGGGAACTATCTGACTGCCATTTGGAGTCAGGAAGGAAATGTTTTACCCACTTGGGGCTAAACTGGAAATGGCTTTTGGGGGGTGGGGGTTTGCCTTCCTCTGGATCAACAGGGGTGTTTTGGCATGGACTGGACTTGATGGACGTATGTCTTTTTTCAGCCTCGTCAAATATATTACTATGTTACTATGTTAAATACAAAATAAACAAAATAAAACCCTTGTAAATAATGAATTGTGCTTGCTTTTATCAAGTTGCACATAATCTTTTCTCAGCAACACTTGGTACTTTCTTCAAAAGGAGCTCATTTAAAAAACATCTTCTTTAGGCTCTTACTCAAAGGGTTAATATCTCCTCCCTATGCAGTACTAATGTGCTAGTTATTTTAATGCACACCCAAAGGCTTATTCTGTAAAGTATATATTTATTATTATTATTATTAATTATTATTATTATTTATTCTTATCTCACACTCAAAATATCCAAAACAAACATATTCCGCATAAAGATTTCCAGAAATATATATTTGAAACTTAACATTTACATTTTTATCAAAGCGCACCCTAAGTGGATGAGAATCACTGATCTAATACCACTATTGCTAAGTAGCGATAAGCTATTATTAGTCCTTGTCATAGCTGATACATATTGAAGTGTCTCTGTCATGGAAACCACCGGGCCCTTGGCTCCTGGAGGGGCTTGGGGGCCAGCCCCCTTCCTACAGACTATGTACTCTATGCATGGGGAAGTGGCTTTCCCAGCTTCCCTGCCATCTCATGGGTCTAAGTCACCCTGTGCATCTCAGGGGCACAGGGTGTCACAGTAACAGGTCTGCCCTTGGATTGGTTGGGGAAAAGTAGGTGTCACCAGATAAAGTGATTTGGTACTATAACATTTGAAATATAGCTAATTGTATTGTATATTGTGTGGTTTAATGTAACAGTGTGTGGTGTTATAATATATATTCTGCAAAGGGATTTGGTAGCTGTGAGTGGGGGTTGGGTACTTCAGGTTTGTGCTAAGGAATGATTGGAATGTTAATTGATTCCTGGTGTGCTTCCTTGACCAGTCAGGGGAGGTTATTTATGATCCAGTTAGAATGCCCCATTTTCAAGTCCTAATTTGCATCCTTATCTTGCTAAGGGTGTTGGTGGGTGATTGGTCAAGCGTAGCAACACTGTCCCAAGTCCTAGTTTGCATGCTGATCTTGATAAGAGTCTCGGTAAGTGTATGTAAGCTGTGTGTTAATTTCAGTAAAAGAGTTCTTATTCTAAACCTGCTTGGGGCTGCTTGCTGTCTCCAGAGTATGTTCACCCTACACTGAGTCCTGCCTAAGTGACTGGGCAAATGGAGCTATGATCCTGGGTCCTGGCTGGTGGAGTTCCTGAGTGTTGTCCTGGGTTAAGGAAGCACAGTTTTGGCGGAGTTACTCAGCCTGAGTACGGGTATCCGTAACAGTCGCTTTCGCTAATAGTAACCTTTTAAATAACAAATGAGAGAACTTTTAGAGACAAGTTGTTGCATATGCCTCTAAATGGATTTGTACGTTTTGTGGCATTTGTAACCTATTTGTTTAATTAGTGCCATGTTGATATATATGCTGCATTATATGTAACACACAAGGAGTAGTAGATTGTCTTTAGCTTGGAATGTGGTGCAGTGCACCCATCATTGTTAACCAAGTTTATATAAATAAGTTGTCTGTCTTAACACAGACTTAGACATTGACTAATGTGTTGTTACCACAGTGTTAGTTTATATTGAAATAAAGCACGTTGACATACATCCAGACTGTATGCTGAAATGTGTTAGACTGGGGGTTTGTATCTTCAATTCTGGGGGGGGGGGGTAGGAGGTTTTTTGGTGGGTCTAAGTCCTTGATAGACACATGGGGGGTATCTTAGGGATTCTTCTCTGGGAGTGAGAGCTGCTATGTCTTGGAGTATTGGGTGGGAATTAGGGGGTCTCAGGATGCAGTTTCTTCTATCTCTTCAGGGGGCTTGGGCCTCCTTGAGCATGTGCGGAGGTCTGCTGGGTCAATAGTGGCATCTCCTGCCTTGGATAAACCCCCCTCTCTTCAGTCTGGTGATATGGAGGCAAGGGTTCCTGTCTCAACAGAGATGCTCGGATTGGGTCTAGGGGGATGTCAGTGTCAGCTTCACAGGATGAGGAATGTGTGGGCGGTGGAGTGGCGGAGTCTTCCGTGTTTTTTCCCATAAAATCCTCACTGTCTGTGATTTTGTGTAGTGGGGATCCTTTAGTGGCTGCCAGTGAGGAGGCGATTGCTGCTCAGGTGGAAGCACAGTTGATAGGTGCGTGAGTGGGTCCATCACCATTGGGCAGCACCCCAGCTATGGGTTTTCTGGAGGTTCATGCCACAGTGTGTGCGGCAGCGTACCTCTGCTGGCCCTTTGGGCATGCATGTAAAAGGCAAAGTAAAAGAGATGATGTGGAAGGGTGAGTATATAGGTATATACTTGCTGCTTCCTCTTGAGGAAGGGGTTCAGGACAAGGAAAAGAAGGAGGACAAGAGAGAGGAAAAGGAAAAGAAACGGTACAGGAAAATCCCCAAAGTCTTTGGGAACTGAATTAAGGCGTTTTTGATTTTGGTGAGTGTGATTGGACAGCATTTCCCTCAGTGGTGCTTTGCCTTGTGTTGCTACCAGGACATGATATGGAATGTCTGCTGGGTGTATGGTGGCTTGTCCTGGAGGCATTACAACAAACCGTTTCACCTTTGCATGGTGATTTGTCCTACTTTGACATGGGATCAAATGGACGTGGTCTTTGGTTGTCTATTCTGACTCATCTGGTGTCTTTCCAAACTGGTCTGGTTTCTTTTCAGGCCTGCACTGAGGGCTGGAACTCCTCGTCCCTTCTTCTGGTTGGAATGGTGGCTGCTGCTGGCAGTTTAATGCCTGTTTTTGATGGGGTACTGGGTGAAATGGTTACCTTTAAGGTTAAAGTCCAGGCTTGGACTATTGTATTTGTTAGTTCATTACGCTACAGTGGCCAGGACACTTTAATGATGTTTGATAAGTTGTTTGTAGGTGTTAATGAAGCTGTGGTCTTTTATAACTCAAACACTGGGTGTTGTGTGTTCATTATGACATCCTGAATACCTTAGACATGCTGTACCACTAGCTCTACCTCCAGCAATGTCACAAGCAGAGTCAATTACTGAGCATCAGCCAATCAACATACAAGAAGTTGGACTCCTCCCCTAGCCTGCTGGAAACAACACAGTGGTGGAAGGCTGGAGAAACAGACTGTGTGTGTGTGTGATTCATTGGCTACCAATGGAACAAGGCTGGAATGTCAGAGTAAAGTGTGGAGCCAGGTTAGGGAGTCAATCTGTGTATGTGATGATCTGTGGCTACCAGTGGGTAAGGGAACAGGCTGTGAGAGGGGTCAGCCAGTGTATATTGGGATCTGTGGCAACCAGTGGTTAAGAGAACAAGGCTGGGGAGGTGTCAGACAGCATTTGTAGGAATCTGTTGCAACCAGTGGTTACGCGAGCAAGGCTGTGGGGTGGGGGATGGTCAGACAGTTTACATGGGGATCTGTGGCTACCAGTGGAACCAGCCTGGTGGGACCACAGTGTATGTGGGGCTTTGTGACTACCATTGGAACCAGACTGGGGGAAAGATGGAGGGGCAGACAGCATATGGCTGCCATGGGGTCAGGCTGAAGAGGGGAGATTTTATTTTCAGTATTATTATTTTATTTTCAGTATTATTTTTTTATTTGTTTGTGTTTTTTCCCCCAAATCAAACCTTGTTGGGGGGCATCTTAATTCCCCACCTGTCATTCGTTGCATATTCAATAGGATAGACAATCAATGCTGTGAACAGGAAGATGGTCAATGCTTTCCTCTACCCCCACCAGTGTTCCATGAATGTCCAGGTTGAGCAGGAGGACTTTCATGGCCCACAGGATCATGTATATTTTAAAATGTTAAAACTTGACGTGCATTGTAGGCAAACTCTGGCAACCAGGATTTGTCGAGCCCTGTCCTAAGTGACCTCACAAACCTTAAAAATGTATAGTTACTGTCTGATATTTTCAAAATTATCTGAGTTTCACTGGAGCATCTAAATTGAGCTGGCTTCCCCTTTTCTTGTGCTTCTTTGTTCCTTTAAACATCATTCTGACTATTAATAGCCAAATGTAAAGAAATGTAAAGGAGCGTCATGAGGTAAGAACACTGGGTAGGATTTGAGCAATTGGCAGTACAAGGCAAAGGCATTAAGACTAAAGACTCTCCACTTCCACAGCAACAAGCGAAGCTTGTTATACTGTTTTTTAAATAACTGTATGTGATAATTGATCTAATATAAATAATAATTGATATACTTAACCCTTTGAGTGCCAGATGGGTACCAAGTCCATCATTTTGCGATGCAATGGATACCACTTTGGCACACACAGTGTTAAATCTGATTTATGTTCTGCCCTTTTTTTTATACCTTCAAAAGAAATACTGTCTGAGCAGATTTTTTTTTTTATGTAGCATAGGATTGTTTAACACTTTCAGTGCCAGAGTGATGTGCAGTGAGTGCATTGGGTACCCCCTGACATTCCAATGACTCACTAAAATGAAACGGCATAAAAATCCTTCCTTTAGGAAATAATAATGCTAAGTCATACCACAGTTGCCAGATAATCCATAGATGTGTGTGTGTGTGCGTGTGTATGTATATGTATATGTATGAATATATATAATTTTTTTTTCTGTGTTGGTTACCATATAACGTATGTAAGTATATTAGCATCCTCACCAAATGGCCTGGAATTGGGAGGGGCAGACAAGAACAAGAACAGTGTGGTGTGTACAAGGTTACAGATCTTGAAAGTATTAATTTTGGAACACAATCTTTGTTTCTGAATCCAGTGATTTTTTTTTTTTTTTTTTTTTTTTTTTTTTAAGAAAACAGAACTTAGAGCAAAATGCTGAGGTAAAGGCTTTGCAAAGCAATGTTGTTTACATGCCAGAGCAGCACTGTCTGGCTCTGTGTATTAGTATATACCACAAGGAACAAATTTGGTCTTCAGCAGTCAACGTGTGTTTAAAAATTCATAACAAGAAGGGAAATTCCCTGGTTACAAACTTAATCATCAGGTAGCTAAATAGGCTATTAGCATTATACTGTAGCAGTGTTTTTTTTGAGCTTTAGTTTGTATTAGATTTGCTTCTGGTTTGTGTCCTAATCTAGATCAAGAGTGAACATATGAACATAGTAACATAGCTGATGAATCTAAAAAAAAAGACACGCATCCATCCAGTTCGGCCCATTCCATATCACCCTTGTTGAACCAGAATAAGTCTATTAAAGTCTATTGAAACCATTTCCAGTTAAGTCCCAGTAATCACAAATTGCATGTCACCAACCCTTTCTGGGTATGCCAGTCTATAAGCTTAAGAAAAGAAAATCCTGAGAATAGTATTAATAAAACCAAAGTATACATGCCGTGTTTATGAGAGTAAAATGATTCGTATTATGAATGAGCTATGGAAAGATGATAATAAGATACAAAACTTGAGAATAACCTATACTCAATTTCTGGCACAAATAAAAATAAAAAATAGTGAATGAAATAATAACTGGACCACCAAACTAAAAATTCTAAGCAACAATAAACCAGTTACTAAATAAAAGTGACCAATAAATAGTGACAAATTATATATCCAATGCCAATTACTAATCTAATAGTGCTATAAAAAGTGAAAATATGATACTATTCTAAATGTGTCACAATAATAGAATAATGAGATGAAAACAAAATGAAATGAGTAAAAAGAATAATGCATATGATGAATAATGGTAACCAAATGGGAAAAAAATCCTTCTTGGCCTCAAAAGTCAATCTGATACTTTCCTTGATTAACATCCTATCTGCTTTGAACCCAACTGTCATAATTCTCACTGTTGTTCTAAGTTAGGAAGGTATCCATTATTTCTTTTTTAACCCTTTGAGTGCCAGCTGGGTACGCAATGCATTGCAAAGCAGTGCGTTACATACACCTCTGGCACTCAAAGGGTTAAAGCAACATCATATGCAAACATGGCATCCCAAGGCAAAGAATTCTACAAATGTACTGCCCTTCATGTAAAAAATCCCTTTGTTTTAGTCCAAAGGTAATTTCCTTTAGGTTAATGGATGTCCTCTTGTTTTTTTTGTTCAGCTCTTTGAGTAACTAGTTCTTTAGAGAGCTCTTTGTATTGACTTCAAAGATATTTGTAAATGGTAAACATATCAACCCTTAGTCATCTCTTCTCTAATGTAAACAAGCCCAGTTTGGCTAGTCTCTCTTTATAATTCACCCCCTTTTATTAGTTTTGTTGCATGTCTTTGCACTTTTCCAGTTCAGTAATGTATTTTATAAGAAACTAGTTGAAGAGCCTGTTACATGGGCCACAGTGCCACTGCCAGCCGGTCTCGGGCCAGTCATGCGCAGTAGAGACTGCCGTGCCACGGATGATACAGAGGAGCGTCCAGCTCTGTATCAGCCGCAGCGCGGACAGTCTCTACTGCGCATGACTTTGTCGTTACACACATTTTAGCGAATCATTATATAGGATGGTGCACAAATCTGTACTCTGTGTTCTAGATGAGGCCTTACTAATGGCTTTAGTAGAGTTATAATTATATTTCCATCCTCTCCATTTATAAGCCTTTTTATATAGGATAATAGTCCATTGGCTCTTGCAGTGGCTGAGTGACAATGTACTCTAATGTGAAGACTGCTGTCTAACAGTACTCCTACATTTTTCTCTAATGAGGATTCTCAAAGTAGTTTCCCATGTGGTGTTTGTTTGTACACCCTAAATGCATAACCTTACATTTATCTATATTAAACCTCATCTCCCAGTTTTCAACCCATCCACTCAGTTTATCCATATCTTTATACAGAGAAAAAACATCTTGCTGTGTATTTCCTTATACGGCTTGGTGTCATCAGTAAAGATTGAGTCATTACTTTCAATACCCTTTTCTATATATAAAAATATAGCTGTTTTTGGTTCACTGTCCACCCCTCCTCAGGGAGGCAGGGAGCATTCACCCTTACAGCAGCAAATTTCAACTGGAAAGTGATTTTATCAGGAGTAGCCAGGGGGCTTTCTACCACATAGCCACTCCTGTCAAAATCACTGCATCGAGTTGCAGTGTCCACCCTTAACTCCTCCCTCAAACGAAGACATAGCTCTCCAGCCATGAAATGCTGACACAAAGAACTCCTCCTCCCTCAAATGAAGATGAAGTTCTCCAGCCATGAAGCGCTACCACACAGGATGATGGAGCTCTACAGCATAATGAATACCTTACAATGCATTGGTCCAGGACTGAACGTCGTGGCACCCACTTAAAATTTTAGACCAACTTGAAAAGGTTCCATTTACATCAACCCTCTGCCACCTATTATTCAGACAGTTCTCAACCCTTGTACAGATATCACCTCCCTAACCAGAGCTTTTTAATTTATATAGGAACCTGTTGTGAGGCACAGCAAAAGCTTTTGCAAAATCTAAGTATACTACATCAACAGCAATACATATTACTATCTACCCTTTCATAAAATGCACGTAAATTAGTTTGGCATGATCTAGTTTCATAAAAACATGCTGGCTCCTACTAATTGGTCTAGACTAATACAAAATATTATTGTCATAACAAAATCATTTTGCAATGGGAAAATCACAGATGTTGTAAAGAAAGTATGTCATTAGGCGCTAGGAAGAAAATAGAACAGAATGTAAAAATGCCAGTAATCCTGCCGGTAATCAGTTGGAACATAGGGAACTGAAAGGTAGGCATGTTTTGGGGACTGCTTCAAAATAGTGTACATTTGGTGCATACTATGATGGGTCTAATTCTTGTTTTTATATATATTTTATTGAATAAATAAGCTGGGAAAGGGTACATAAGAAAGAGAGGGAGGAGAGGATGCAGAATATAATGCATGTTCCAGAATGATGTGGCTGTAGTTCAGATAACATAAGGAATGAGGCAGATAGATCACAGGAAGCAGTAGAAAGATTTTTAAAATCATGCTTATGTACTATATCTTCTGGTACAAAGATAACCAGCATAGATTAAACTTATACCCAGATATAGTATGTCTCAGAGGATGGGATCACCTGCATTAACCCTTTGAGTGCCAGAGGAGTATCCAACGCAATGCAGTGTGCTGGATTCTCTTCTGGCATTTAAAGGGGTAAGAGCTAGGGGGCTGTTTTTTACAGTATGATAGTGAGGATGTATAATGTTAGAGAATGTGAAATTTGGGGGAGGGGAGCACGAGTTCTGCTTCTTTACCCGGAATGAATAGTATTGTGCGTTTGAGATAAACATTCTGCTTAAAAAACATGTTTCACTGTCGTCCAATACAGGTTACTGGTAACTCTGGGAGGCGATCTGCCCCTTTAAGTAGGCAGGAACATTTCTCCAAATGTATGCAGGAGGTGGAGCCTCCCCTCCCTCCTCAGCTGCTTCCCAGTCAGCCAACACCAGAATGATTTGTTCCTGGGTGTGTACACACCAGGTGGAGAACATCTCTCTTCAGTTTTAGTCTTTTTATTGTTTTCTGTCAAATATGGAATACCACCATTAGGCAGGTTACCATGACTGACAAATGCCCTCTCCAAAGTGGCTAGCTCTGTGTCCAGGGATTTTTGGTGGACCTTATGCCCTGATGGGGGAACAACTTGGTTTCAAGAACTTCCCTGGGGGATTATCCTCTGAGGTAATCCTTTCTTTGCATGGTGACCTGAAGACAGAAGACCTGCAGAAAGGTGAGCCACCCTTTGAGTGCTGAAGGTCCACTTGTCCCACAATGTCCCTTCATTGGGCTTGTATTTGGGAGTTCTCATTGCGCACTCTGGCACTCATTTGGTGTTTATGTATATATTTAATTGTATATATGTGTATGTCTGTGAGTTTTGGAGCAGTCTATGTGGCATTTTAACCCTTTGTCTGCTGGTTTGACTTATTTATTGAGGGTTCTGTTACACTTTCTTTATAGGATAGTGTTTTCTCATCATGTACATGTGTTTCATAGGTATTTTTAACCTTTTTATTATTGGGGTTAATATTCTTAAATTTTATGTTCCGTGCTTTTACCGCATAGCCGCCATTGCTCCTTTACTCTCTATGGGCTTACACTGTGTGGGACGTATCTCTGGAACCGCTTCACATAGTGACTTCAGAGTGGGCTCATTTTGTTTGTCTTCCCTTGCTATGGGGTTTCAGTATCCCCCATTGCGTACTGCTCCTCCTGTCATTCAGGGCTGCCTAGGGAATTCTCTGGTCATTTATGCCCAGCATGCTCAGAAGGTCCTGATAGCAACCCAGGGCCTTCCAGCCATGCTATAGAGCCAGCTTGGGTTAAAGAGTTTAAGGCTGCAACTAGGGACCTCAGGTCCACTCTTCAACTCTTTACCTCTCAGGTACAGGGTGCACTGCAGTTGTGGCAGGCTCCCTCTACTATCAGGACCTCCCTGCCTAAACCACAGGGGGCACCTGATGTGTCTGATTCTTCTGAAGAAGAATTGTTGCAAGATTCTGATGTTGAGGATGGTACAGTTATTGAGTCTTCCAGATCTGTTGGAGACCCCTTTGAATGTGACCCTGAACTCTCTGCTGAGGGCTTAATTAGAGCCGTGCTGACCACCCTCAACCTTCCCTTGAGTCAAGAGGTTCCCTCTCACCCAACTGATGTCTTTCAGAAACCGGCAAAAGCTGTTACTTGTTTTCCTCCTAACCATACTCTTGAACGTTTGGTTTCTGATGCTTGGAAAAATCCTGGCAAGTCCTCTTCAGTCTCAAAAAAGTTTGCTAAACTTTATCCCTTTTCTGAGGCTGAACTGGCTAAATGGGTTCATCCTCCTAAGGTGGATGCTCCGGTTTCTAAACTGTCTAAATCGACTGCTTTACCTGTATCTGATGCTTCTGCTTTACAGGACTGGACGGACAAAAAGTTGGAGGTTTGCCTTAAGTCTATTTTTGCGTCTATTGGCACTGCTATGCGACCGGCTTTTGCAGTGGCGTGGGTTAACCGGGCCATTGTGGTCTGGACTGAGCAACTCACCACGGCGGTCCTTCAGGACGCGCCAGTTTCAGAGCAATTGTGCTTGCTTGCCAATATTTCTGAGGCCCAGAATTATGTTTCTGATGCTGCCTTTGATGCTGTCCGCATGATGGCTAGGGCTTCTACCTCTTCTGTGGTAGCAAGGCGTGCGCTTTGGCTTAAGATTTGGTCTGCTGACACTGCATCTAAGAAGGTTTTGCTTTCCTTGCCTTTTCAGGGTACTTCCTTGTTTGGTTCTGAGCTCAAGGAACTAATTAGCGAGGCTACTGGGGGTAAGAGTACTCTTTTGCCTTTGGTCTTCAAGAAAAAGTTGCCGGCTAAGCGTTACCGGTCCTTTCGTTCATTTCAGACAGAGACGCGTTCAACGGCCAAGTCAGTTCCGTCTGATCCACGTCCCTCCTCCAAGCCCAAGCAGTCCTGGAAGCCCAAGGTTGCTTCCAAACCCAAGACTTCCAAGGTTGCTTCGGCATGACTTGCCGAACCCGGGTCCACACCCTGCCGTGGGGGGTCGCCTCTACCTCTTTCGCAGGGTCTGGGAGGAATCTGTGACGGACCCATGGGTTTTACAGGTGGTCTCAGAGGGATACAGGATCCCTTTCTTTTCCCTTCCTCCCTTTCGTTTTCATCTCACTCGTTCTCAGCAAGATGCAGAGAAACTGTGTATGTTCGACTGCGCTATTCAGGATCTCTTGGACAAGGAGGTTCTGGAGCCAGTGCCTCCTGTGGACATGGGTTCGGGGTTCTACTCCAACCTTTTTGTGATGACCAAGAAGGACTGCAGGGGTCGTCCTATTTTGGATCTTAAGGATCTCAATTCCTTTGTGGTGAAGACCCACTATCGTCAGGAATCTCTTTGCACTGTGATTGCTGCCATGTCTCCAGGGGAGTTTCTTGCTTCTCTGGATCTTCAGGATGCGTATCTGCACATCCCTATTCATCCAGCGAGCAGGCGGTATCTGAGGTTTGCCTGCGCCAGGGGTCATTTTCAGTTTTCAGCTCTTCCGTTTGGACTGACGACTGCTCCCCAGGTTTTCCAACGAGTTCTGGGAGCATTGATATCTGCCCTCCATCGGGATGGCATCAGAGTGACTCTGTACATGGACGACTTGCTATTGAAGGCGGAGTCTGCGGAACTCCATCAGCTGGTTCAGACCTGCATTCATGCCCTCACTCGTCACGGTGGGATAGTGAATTTGGACGAGTCGGACTTGACTCCATCCCAGTGTCTCATCTTCCTGGGTCTACTGTTCGACACTCAGAAGGGTATGGTGTTTCTGCCAGAAGAGGTGGCTCATCAAATTGGCCAACGAGTTTCAAGAATTCTGCCAAGTTGTCTTCACTGGTGGGGAAGTTCATCTCCACGATAGAGGCGGTGCCATTTGCGATGGCCCACACCAGGGAACTTCAGAGGTTTGTGATCCAGACGTGCAGGGATCGACCAGATCATCTGAAGCTGTCAGTATCTCTACCTCCTCATGTCGAGTTGAGCTTGGAATGGTGGTTGGACCTTTCCCATCTCCTGAAGGGGAGACCCTTCCGGATCCCTTACTGGACCAAGGTCACGATGGACGCCAGTCTTTCGGGCTGGGGTGCTGTCTTGGGTTGCATCTGCACTCAGGGGAAGTGGTGCTTGGAGGAGTCCCTTCTCCCCATCAACATTCTGGAACTTCGGGCGATTTTCCATGCTCTGCGCCATTGGGAATCTCAGCTGGAGGACTGTCCGGTCAGAGTGGAATCTGACAACGCCACCGCCATGGCTTACATCACCAAACTGGGCGGGACAAGAAGTCTCGCCGCGTGGCTAGAGGTCAAGGCCATTCTGTCCTGGGCGGAGGTTCACGTTCCCGCCATTTCTGCGGTTCACATTCCAGGCGTAGACAACGTCATGACAGCGGAGAGTGGGAACTCCATCCGGAGGTGTTTCAACTATTGACCCAGTTGTGGGGCGTACCTCTGGTGGATCTGATGGCAACCAGGCACAACAGGAAGGTTCCAACGTTCTGCTCCAGGTGGAGAGACTCGCTGGCTCTGGCGGTCGACGCCTGGTCGATTCCTTGGGTGTTTTCCCTGGCCTACATCTTTCCCCCCTTCCAATGTTGATCAGGGTGATCCAGAAGCTGAAGGTGGAGCGTTGTCCGATCATCCTCATTGCTCTGAATTGGCCTCGGCAGTCCTGGTATCCGGACCTTCTGGCTCTGTCGGTGGCAGAGCCCTTTCCGCTTCCCTCTCGTCCAGATCTTCTGATACAAGGTTATCTGTGGAAGGAGGATGTTCATCGTCTCCATTTGAAGGCCTGGAGGTTGAATCCTCAATTTTGAAGAAGAAGGGGTTTTCTTCTGCTGTGGTGTCTACCATGCTTCGGGCTCGTAAGCTTGTTTCGTCCAAGATCTATCACCGGGTCTGGTCAACCTTTCTGTCTTGGTGTGCTGACAGGGACCTGTTTCCCGATTTTCATCTTCCTACTGTCCTGGCCTTTTTGCAGCACGGTGTGGATAAGGGACTCAGTTTGAGTTCTCTTAAGGTTCAGACTTCGGCGCTTTCTGTCTTTTTCCAGGAGCGCATTGCTATCCTTCCTGATGTCAAGATCTTCTTTCAGGGCGTGGCCCATGTGCGTCCCGCTTTTCGGAGTCCGGCTCCTCAGTGGGATCTTAATCTGGTTTTGGGAGTTCTCCAGCGCCCTCCTTTTGAATCCTTGGCTACTATTCCTTTGTGCCTTTTGTCGTGGAAGATGGCCTTTCTTTTGGCTATCGTATCTGTCCGCCTTGTGGCGGAGTTACAAGCTCTCTCCTGTAAACCACCCTATCTGGTGTTTCACAAGGACAAGGCGGTGCTTCGCACTTCTAAGGAGTTCTTACCTAAAGTGGTTTCTGAGTTCCACATTAATCAGGAGATTGTGGTGCCCTCTTTCTGCCCTAACCCCTCTTCCGATAAAGAGAGGGATCTCCATTTGTTGGACGTTGTGCATTGTCTCAAGTTCTATGTGCATCGCACTGAATCCATCAGGAAGTCTGACGGTCTGTTCGTCATTCCGGAGGGTCCTAGGGCTGGGAGACCGGCATCCAAAGTGACTATTGCATCTTGGATTAAGTCTACTATTCGTAAGGCTTACAAATTGAGGAATAAGCATGTTCCCTTTCGGGTCATGGCCCATTCCACTAGGTCCATTGGGGCCTCTTGGGCCTACAAAAATCAAGCGTCTGCTGATCAGCTGTGCCGGGCGGCCACTTGGTCCTTTGTGCACACCTTCTCGAAGCACTACCATGTGGATGTGCTGGCCTCGGCTGATGCCAGCTTTGGGAGGAAGGTCCTGGAGGCAGTTTTGCCTGTCTAGGATCTTCTTCTTCTGAAGTTCTTAGTGCTTCCTTACTGTTGAGCCCTGTTGGCTGTAGTTTAGTGTGCTGTGTAACAGTTCCTGGGGTCTGTTTTTACCCCTAGTTGGTGTCCGTTGACACTTCTGTTTTGTTTGGATCTCTGTCCGGTAGGTTCATAGAGGTCCTGGTGACTTTGGGGGCCTTGCACCTGGTTCTTGCCTCCTTCCCACCTCAGGGTAACTAAATGGTGGGACATCCCAGAGTTACCAGTAACCTGTATTGGACGACAGTGAAAATAGGATTTTAGTCTTACCTGTTAAATCCTTTTCACTTAGTCCATACAGGTTACT
The DNA here is from genome assembly GCA_037306005.1 of Rhinophrynus dorsalis. NCBI lineage: Eukaryota > Metazoa > Chordata > Amphibia > Anura > Rhinophrynidae > Rhinophrynus > Rhinophrynus dorsalis. The sequence goes on along the minus strand of CM074721.1, from coordinate 71,755,406 downwards.
GGTCTCCCACCCTGTCCCACCCTGCTTGGCTCTCCTTTGACAGTCTGTGGGAGTCCTTCGGGGCATGCTCACAGGAGTCGTCTTCTCTCCTATTTTTGGTCAGTTAGTAGGGTCTCAAATCATTCTGGTATTGGCTGACTGGGAAGCAGCTGAGGAGTGAGGGGAGGCTCCGCCCCCTGCATACATTTGGAGAAATCTTCCTGCCTACTTAAAGGGGCGGATCGCCTCCCAGAGTTACCAGTAACCTGCATGGACTAAGTGAAAAGGATTTAACAGGTAAGACTAAAATCCTATTTTCACTGTCGTCCAATACAGGTTACTGGTAACTCTGGGGTGTCCCACCATTAAGTTACCCTGAGGGGCTTAAATTGCCTAAGAAAACAAAAGAGATCTACTTTATGTGGCCATACAATACGTTATGTAGCTATACATATCACTAAAAGGGAGACATTCTGTTAGGCGGCAAAACAGAATCATGTGACCGTCTTTTTTTTCTCTGTTCATTCCAGCATAAGCTATTTTCTGGACCTAGGTGTACTTCTACGCTAGCTGCGGGGCTCCTAGCATTTTGCCTCTTTGAAGATACTTTATATACTGTATGTACATGCATCTCTTCTTTGGCACCTAAGCAACTAGTTAACCCTTTGCAATGTGTTGCATACTTCTCTAGCACTCAAAGGGTTAATAGCATATTTGTCCACCCCTGTTCCAAAACCCAGTTCAAATATTGTGAAATCAAAAGCAAAGACATCCTTCAATGTGTTGATCCTTGACCTGTTTTACTAACTGAAATCAGTGATCTGTGACCTTTTTTTATCTCTTTATCTTCTTCCTGTATGGGGGAAGTTCCCAGGAACGCTTTCACGTGCCTGGTTCTTTTTTTTTTTTTCTTCTTTTTTTCCCTTTTAATTTTTTGGGAAGCTAACCTATATCACTAATACTGAAGTACAGTAAATACTGAAGTTCTTCATAACTGACTATGATTGAACTGTTGTGAATACGTGACTCCAGTTTTGACATGAATTAGAGATGTGTAGCTAACAGTAATCTTGAAAAAAAAGATGGTACTGTGTTATCCAGTGGAGTAGATAGGATTCAGTGTAGCAAAACACTCACAAGAGTGAGGACATAAAAAAGTGCAAGCTTTCAGGACACTAAGGTCCCTTCTTCAGGCTTGGGTTAACAAACAAAGCTAGAATAACATTGCATTTATATTTACAGAGTATGACATACATTTGAAACAAAATATATGAGTACACAGTGGGGGTCAATTAACTTAGTAAACATACAGTCTGCAAATATATGAATTTATATGCACAGGGTTAGATCAGAGTCCTGTGAACAAGAAAATGTTCATTAACACAGAGGTGTGAAGAGCCTGTTAGTCTGTGACTTGAACTGATCTATCGCTATGCAATCAAATACCAAAATGTTCTGTCTATTATATTGAGACATGAAGCCCATCGAAAGGTTTAGTCCTGTTTTTAATGTGTCAAATAGATCCATATCTATACAATAAAATACCTCATTAACCTCACTCTGAACTACTCTGTGGAACACATCAATTTTCTTGACACCATGATCTACATCAAGGGCCAAAACATACAGACATCCCTGTATCACAATCCCACAGACAGACCATCATACCTTAGATATGACAGTTTTCACCCCAAACATACCAAGCATGCCATCATCTATAGCCAAGCTATAAGATACAACCGCATCTGTTCAGACAATGCAGGCAGGAACCGGCATCTCCATTCACTAAGGAAGGGATTCAGGAATCAGAGATACCACCAAAGAATAATAGACAATCAGATACACAGAGCCAGCCAAATACCCAGAGAAACAGTCCTTGAATACAGACCATGGGCAGAGAATAACACTGTACCACTTGTGGTCACATACAATCCCCATTTGAAAGCCCTGAGAAGTATTGCAAAAGTCTTACAACCAACCCTCCATAAAATGATAGATTAAAAGTAATTTTTCCAGACCCACCACTTATATCATACAGACAACCCCCAAATGTAAAGAAAATTATTGTCAAGAGCCATTTGCCACAAATCGCAAAGAAAGGAACATTCTGTTGTGGAGTAAAAAGATGTGAGACCTATCCATACATTCAACGCACAACAAAGATAAAAATACCAAATACACAGTAACACTGTGAAATTAATGGCTCATTCACTTGCTTCTCTTCAAATGTAGTATATCTCATAACTTGTACACAATGCCCCACAGGAGGTTACTACATCCAGGAAACAGGACAGACACTGAGGAAAAGAATGAACCTTCATCGCCACACAATAAACAGAGAAAAGGTTGACACACCAGTTGGTCAGCATTTTTGTGGTCTAAATCATAGACAACAAAATATGAAAGTCACCATACTCAAAGAAAACTTTAGAACACAAAGGGAAAGAAAAATCTGGGAATTTAAATTAATGGATCTATTTGACACATTAAAAACAGGACTAAACCTTTCGATGGACTTCATGTCTCAATATAATAGACAGAACATTTTGGTATTTGATTGCATAGCGATAGATCAGTTCAAGTCACAGACTAACAGGCTCTTCACACCTCTGTGTTATTGAACATTTCCTTGTTCACAGGACTCTGATCTAACCCTGTGCATATCAATTCATATCTTTGCAGACTGTATGTTTACTAAGTTATTTGACCCCCACTGTGTACATATATATTTTGTTTCAAATGTATGTCATACTCTGTAAATGTAAATGCAGTGGTATTCTAGCTTTGTTTGTTAACCCATGCCTGACAAAGGGGCCTTAGTGTCCTGAAAGCTTGCACTTTCTATGTCCTCAGCCATTAAAAGGTATCACCTTTATATCACTCCTGTGAGTTTTTTGCTACACTGAATCCTAACAGTAATCTTCAAATAGAATTCCCCAACCTGGCCCCTTCCATTATCTCATTGCCTGTTCATTATGTTTGAAAAGCTTCTATTAAATTAGATTCACAACCCCAAATCCACTGAGCATCATGGAAACTTCCGTCTCTCTGATGCCTGGGATGTCATCTCCCATGAATTGCATGGCTATGTGAGGCCTATCTTGCACAAGAGGACAGGAATGAGCAACTCTTAATTTATTTAATTCTTTATGGACCAGAGGGGTATGCAATGTATTGCATAAAAATGTGTTCCAAACTCCTCTGGTCCTAACAGGGTTAAAAAAAAGTGCTGTATTTTCAAATAAAAGTATATATTGCAGGTTTTTTTCTGCTAAGTAAAACCAGTGTGCTTTAGCTGCTGGGAGATGGTTTATACCAAATGTATTACAGCTAAAACCACAGCTTCTTTTTTCTCTTTGGAAAAATTCTGTTATTGACCTTCGTTCTATAGAAATCAGTAACAACAGTGCCACATATTGGTGACTTTTTTTTTTTTTTTTTAACTTTATTTTGATTTAAAGTGGAACTTTCACTACACTAACAGAGCGCGGCAAATGATTTACATTTGCGCTATGCAAGCACTTATTGTTATTTTCAAGTATAATTGCTGCTTTAAAGAAAAATATAACCTTCTGTGCGGGCAGGCACCGGGGAACAGCGCAGACATCTTGCAGATCCAGCATCTCTGCGTCTGCTCTGTCCGTCCCCTTCAACTCCACTATTGGAGATTGAATGCCTTTGTGACGAAAGGCATCAGAAGGGACTGACAGTGCAGCACAGAGAGCTCCTACTGCAAAATCCCAGCCGGTTCCTGTCCGCATTGAAGATTATATTTTTCGTTAAAGCAGCAATTGTACTTGAAAATAACAATAAGTGTGTGCATAGTACTAATGTAATAGTCATTTGCAGCTCTGCCTTAGTGTAGTGAAAGTTCCGCTATAGTAAAAAAAACAAAACAAAAACAATCAAGATTGTACTGTAATAAGTTTATTATAAAGCATCCCCTATCAGTAGAAATGCCTTTGTTTTACTCAGAAGGAGAATACTGTAATGTTTGTACTCTATTATAAAGTATAAAGCAGTGGTTCTCGAATGCGGCCACCAGCGGGTTTGCTTGCGGCCACCATGACAAATGCTGTGAGCCCTGCATGGAGGTAATGGTGTGCACAAACTAACAGTAGGAAAATAGAATTGAAAAAAACCAAAAACAATTCTGACTGGCTGAGATTTCCCGCCAGGGCCGGCGCCACCTATAGGCTAGGGTGCAGGTGCGCAACAGAGCAGAACACAGCTGAGCCGCATGTACCTCAGCGGCTGCTGTAAAGGGAAGAGCGAGAGGAGTGCTCAGTGTTACTGGACTTTGCACGGTGTCAGTCCAGTTGGAGTAACATCAAGTGTTGGTCCTAAAGCTGTCATTAATCATCCACATTTAACGGAAGTGTCCTGAAAGATGAGCTTACCAGTCATCATTGTAGTGAGGGAGCAATTCATTGATTCAGAGGGATGTAAGAGAGGCTGAGCAAATGGATGCTGTTGTACAGTATTTTAACCCTTTAATGGACAGAGGGGTATCCAATACATTTCTACTCTCTGTACTGGGCATTCATGTGGCACTTAAATGGTTAATTCATAAGTATTAGAAAATCAGCATTATCTGAATTTTATGTGCCTTGGCTGATGTTTCCTGCTGGTCAGGCTGGCTGAGCGGACACTGCTGTCGCTGGGTCTCTGGACAGACAGGATAAAGTAGATCTTTCTCAACCTCCTAATGAATGAGACTGAAAAAGACACCACGTTGAATTCAGTCTGTTTGTCTTCTCTCACTCACTGCTGCATAGAGTAAAGTGTCTTTCAGGACTGCACAGATCCAGCACTCACCCTTACCCTAACATCGAGTTAACTGCCCTCCTCCCTCTTTTACTTATAAAGCACCATGGTGGAAATTATGCAGATTTTGTTTAACCCTTTGTTAAATGGTTAATGCATTCAGCGTACCGTACTAAAACTGAAGCTTAGCTGAGTTCTCTGAGACTTGGCTGCTGTCTAGGATGGCTGTGACCTCCTACTGACTGACATTCACTCCTTTCCACCCTTTCACTCACTGTTTGATGCCTGCTGCTCCTTGTGATTGGTTTGAGGACTGCAAGGAGCAAGTATTCACACAGACAGTGAAAAAGCTCAGATTATTCCTTTTAATGTCTCTGACTCCCTTTCATTGGATGTCGGAGAGACATTGGCAATGAAGACATAAGTGTCTTCTAGCTGGTAAGTAGGCTGCCATCTCAGGCAGTTAGGTTTGGTGAGACTCAGCCTCTCCGAGCCTTCATTATATTCTTCTTCCATATCTCCACCTCTGCTCTAGGTCTCTATTTCTGCACTGAGCCACTTTTCAGTCACGTCACTGTAGACCTGGAAGCCAGTAGTAATGTGTGATTGAACCCCCACTCACAGCAGACACGTCAGGAAAATGAGACCATCGTCATTTTCTTGATATACATATATCATGCCACAACTATACAGCACCACCACGTTAAAGGCATGCAGAATAGAACACTGGATATCACACAAGGGTCAAAGCTCCCCATGTCCCATTCCATATAGGTCCCAATGGCCCTCACAGACCCCCATTATTTTGCTTTATATTTTTTTGAACTGTGCACGTATATGAATGAAAATGGATAGTGCATGATTATATCATTTTTGATTGTACCTACTGCTATTAGACACTGGTGCCCACGGTATTGTGAATACTATTATTGTTATATACCATTTGTGCATGTAATATCTTAGCATGGCCACCATGACATGGCTGTGGCCGCAGTGACGGCCACCAGAACACTGTGGTGGCCGCATTGGCGGCCACCAGGAAAAATCCTTTGAGAACCACTGGTAGAAAGGATCAGATCTGGGTGTTGTAGAAAGTTAATACATACTGTTGGAACTCTTTCAGAGGATGAAGCAGTGAAGCACTATGGTGAATACATTTAATTTGATTTTTCTTACTTTGTTCCCAGAGCTAATACTATGTAAAAAAAAAAAAAAAAAAAAAAGATACAGTGCTGCAGGGATAGTGTTCCATTGTTTTATTGTCAAAATAGTTACAGTACCTATATAATACAAATGTGTGTATATTTGCTTTTATGTATTTACCTTGACTACGTGCCCTTATTTACATGTTACTGCATGGAATTCTGGGAATGCAATACAAACGTTGCCAGCTTTCGATTCTTTGCCAGAGACAGGTTTTCTGAACTATTTCAGATGTGTACATACTACTGTATTATATAGTGAAAACAAGATCTACAAAAATATGTGATATTACACATTTGAACACACTGAGGCAGCAATTATGAGGCTTCACCATAAGGAGCTAAAACAAGTGTGCAAAATACTTATTGATTTAAAATTAATATGTTTACTCCTTGAATGCTAGAGTGATCTCCAGTGCATCTTATTTAAATCAATGAACAGTTCTGATTTGTGCAGTGCAGTTGGTTCATCCCATAATTACTTTACGTTTCCTTAGTACGGCAGCGTCACTGGTCTTTTTCACAGGCGTCCTGAGATGACCCTTTCTCTTGTCTCTCTTCTAGAGAATGCTGGAATACATTAGGGTGAATGTGTAAATAACTGATGGAAAGAAAGAACCCTACAGAATTTATGATCTGGGTGGTAGCATCACAAAACCTTCAAGTAACTCAGCCTAACAGCTGTTGCTGAAGGGCAACCCAGCAAGTACGAACATGGAAGGAATCAGAGATTTAGGTAAGCCAAACCTGTTCAATAGGCACCAGCTGACACAAATCATTTGAATTATTGAATGACTATAAGCCAATGATGGGTTGTTTTTATTTTTTCCTTTATTTTTTGCATTCTCTAGTAGCCATAATTTTTGTTGAAAGAAATTATTTTCTATGAAAATAGTAAAATATGCAGTGGGGGAGGGAGAGAGATTCCACTGTCCATGCACAGATTGACTGCTTTTTTCCACTGGTCGTCGCAGACCCGCCCATACTGTCTGACACCCCAGCTTTGTTCCACTGGTATTTGTAGACCCACACATACACGATCTGGAACACCAGCCTTGTTCCATTGTCTGGCACCCCAGCCTTCGACTGTACCACTAGTAGTCATAGACCCACGTATACATTGTCTGGCACCCCAGCCTTTTTCCACTGGCAGTCAAAGCCACACGCATACACTGTTCCACTGACCGTTGGTAATTACAAAACAACACATCCACTGATGGCTTTCCCAGCCTTATTTCACTGTCCAGTGTCTGCCAACTCAGTCTTGATGTACTGTCCCACTGGTTGTCACAGAATCACACAAGACTGCCTCTCCTCTCCACACATCTCCTTCCTTAACTAATGTGATCCAGCAGTTCCCCATCACCTCCACTTTGACTACCTGTCCGCTCCTAGCTTTGTCTGCTTCCCTCCTGGTGATATGATAGATGCAGGACAGAGAGTGGGGAGTGATCTGGTCGCCGAGGTAAGCAGAGGTGACTGGGAGCTGTATTATGGAGGATAAGGAGGTTGAAGGAGGATGTTCTGTGGAGGAGCATAAGGGGGAGGACCATATGCATCTGTCAACCCAATTCCTGCCGGTGTGTGAGTTTCTGTAAGGAATGGGTCCTACTGGCAATGGGAAAAGTAAAGCATGCAGGGGTTTCGACTCCACTTGCTTTACTACAACCATTGACAGGCCAGGGGTGTGGCAGCACAGTATCGAAACTTTGTTCATGTGACATATATTAGTGCTTTTCCTGCCGAGAAAAAACAGGGTACTCCCACAGCTGAGCTTTATCCAGAAGTTATTACAGCTGAATGTAGTACTTCTCTGTTTCAGTTTTGGAGAGCTTTACAATCCATGACAGAAATTCTCAATATTGACTAATGAAACAGCGCCATCTAGATGTCACTTTTATAGAATCTGACTAAATAAAAGAACAAAGGTAAATCAAACACAAGTGAGCCATTGTAACTTTTGAATTAATTATCTTACAGTACTGAGAGCATCCGTGTTACTCAGCAGCTTACAATGTGTTTTTTTAAGAATATATTACTACATGTTTAAAATGATTGTGCCCATTTTGGCTCTGTAAATAAGATGGACATACTGACAATTTTAAACTCACCAAAACAATTTGTTGAAACATTAGACCATTCATAACTGTACTGCAATGTGAGGCAGACCTTGTTAGGGGGTTAAACACTGCTGATGGCACTGTGCAAAACTCCTTTCTCTACTTATCAGTCTTTTCGTTATTTCAGTAAAAGTATAGTAACCCTTTTGTCAGGGAGTGTTTTTATGTGTGAGATCTATAATCTATATCTATAAATTAGATGGAAATAATGGGTTTAGGCAACATCTGTGTGTTGGAACCCCTTTTACAAGTCTTTTGCTGAAAATAGCTGTAGATTAATCTCTGTCTTGTACTTGAAAGAAATGATTTCTGTGGATCTGAGTGACCATTAATACTTTAACCCTTTGGGTGCCAGAAGTGTATGCAACGGCTTGCACCAGAATGGTGTACAACACATTGTGGGAGATTCACTATGGTGTGATAAAGAAGTGATGAAGTGAAGATGACCTCTCCAGTGATATCACTTCTCCAGTTCCTATATTATTCTATGGAGCCTATACACTAAGATCACCAAAGCTGAATTAATCTCAGTGCATAGGCTCCATTGAATAACATAGGACTTGGAGAAGTGATAAACTGGAGAAGTCATCTCCGCATTATCACCCTTTTATAACCTCTTTTTCACCGCTTAGTGAATCTTCCCCATTGTTTGTAATCTGTTGTGTATACCTGCTTGTCCTTAAAGGGTTAATTAACACTAATGCTAAAAAAAAACAGTTTACACTAATAAAACAGCAAGTCATAAAATGAGTACATTTTATTTGTAAAATTTAAATTGAACTTAATATGTGTGATTTTTGATTTTCTAATAGTTTTCACAAGCTGAAGGAGGCACTTTACATAGTAACATAGTACCATAGTTTATGAGGCTGAAAAGAGACATGTTTCCGTCATGTTTAGCCCATGCCATATCGCCTCTGTTGATCCAGGATAAGGCAAAAATAAGCATTGAAGCCATTTCCAGTTATGCAGTAAAAATTTCATCCTGACTTCAAATTGCAGTCGCATATCTTACTGGATCAACATCCTATCTTCTGTGAAATAACTGTCATAATTCTCAGTCTTATTCTGAACTAGAAAGATAGCATTACTTGTTTGAATGTAACTATAGTATCTGCTAGCACAGCATGCAGATGCAAATTTTACTGCCCTAATGGTAAAAAAAAGAATCACTGCCTTTGGTTGTCAAGGTTTTGATAAGCATCTCAACTCTGCCTATTGATTCTGATGTCTAAGCTAATCTAGTGCTCTGCTATCCACTGCTGCTGTCTTCTGAGTTTCTGGCTCAGGCTGATCAGCTGACCTCTCTGATTGCTCACCTGACTGTTATCAGCCAACCCTCCCATGGTATATAAAGTAGCTTGGCTCACTTCTCCATTATCCTTGTGTTTGTTTGCTAATCTGTTGCTGATGACTGCTGTGGATTTTCCTGTGCTCCTGTTTCCTGTTCCAGACCCTTGGCTTGTTCAGACATTGTGGACTTCTGTGCTCCTGAACCTTGGCTTGTTCCTGACTTTGCAGACTTCTGGTTTCCTGACTCCGGCTCAGCTGAATACCTGTCTTGGTTCCTGACTCTGGCATGTCTTTTGGTTTATGCTCTTGGATCATGTTTTTGTTTTTGTTGCACTAATAAAGGTGTATTGCATTTTACCTTCTTGTGTCCTGACTGGTTCCTGGTCCTTGACAGTACACAAGGACCATGAACTCAGGAGATGCAGGCAATCCACCAAATATTTTTTTCAGGCTGGACCAGTTAGACCAGCGCATGGACCAGTTTGCTGCAGCCCTCCAGGCTTTGTTGCTCCGTACTGAGTATCTGGTTCCAACGCCTCAGCGGTCCTCGACCCTATAGCTGCTGCCGCTTCCCGCTCTGGCTGACAATGGTGATTCCAGTGTTGCGAGAGGTATGACAGGGTCTGCCACGCTTCCCCAGCATTATGAGGGCAACCCTAACCAATGCAGAGGTTTTCTAAACCAGGTGGGCATCTGTCTGGAGATGGTACCACAGTCCTTCCTGTCTTATAGGAGTAAGGTGGGCCTCGTGATTTCCTTACTGTCTGACAGGGCCGTGGCTTGGGCTACTCCCCTTTGGGAGATGCAGAAACCTATTGTGTACAATTACCCTGAGTTTGTGGCATCCTTTAAAAGGGTATTTGATATACCGGGCAGCTCCACCTCGGCTGCCAAGCACCTAATGTCCATCCAGCAGGGTACTAGGACGGTTTCCGATTATGCCATAGAATTTCATACCCTGGCAGCCGAGGTTGGTTGGAATAATGAGGCTCTCGTGGCAGCTTTCTCTAATTGGCTTTTGGATACGGTTAAAGATGAGATTGCAGCACGGGACCTTCCCAGTGATGTAGAGGAATTGGTCTCATATTGTATTCAGATTGACTCCCAAATCCATGAGAGAACTTCCTTTAGGGAGCGCCTGCGGAGGCATCCCATCCATTTAACTCCGATCCTTTCATCCCCACCCGTACCTCCCTCTCCTTCCGCACCTCCTAGTCTCCAAACCTCAGGCGATGTGGATCCCATGAAGATTGGGTTCACTCATCTTTCAGTTGTGGAAAGGGCCTTGAAGAGGGAGGAGGGCCTGTGCCTTTACTGCTGTAAGGCAGGGCATTCACTGTGAAATTGTCCTACATGTCTGGGACGACCGCACCTAAGGTCTTTTAGGGGACAGACCATAGGTGGCGTCTCAGCGTCCATGGATATTCATACTGATAAACCATTAGTCTCCGTTGGACTTTCTTGGGACAAAGTTCCATTACTTCAGAGGCACTTATTGACTCCGGTGCAGTGGGCCTCTTTGTTGACAGTGACTTCGCCCAGAAGCACTCCATTCCATTGCAGCTCCATACCACTCCACTTGCCCTCAAGGCGATTGATGGTAAACCCCTACAGCCACCACAGGTCACCCATGAAACAGCTCCTTTGTCTACGGCTGCAGGGGCTCTCCATCACAAAACCTTACAATTCCAGGTGATCCACTCTCCTCACTATCCTGTGATCCTGGGTTATCCATGGTTGTGCAAACACAATCCCACAGTCGATTGGGCAAGGGATGAAGTCATGGCATGGTCACCCAACTGTTCCAAGACATGCCTAGTAAAAGTGGGGAGGGTGCTGACCACATCCTCGGTCTCATTGCTGCCTGACAAGTACCAAGAGTTCTGTGATGTATTCGATAAGGGCCGGGCTGGTGAGCTTCCACCTCACCGCCCATACGATTGTACCATTGAACTACAACTGGGTGCTATACCTCCTCGTGGTTGAGTCTACCCTCTTTTTTTTGCGGAGAATAAGGCTATGGAGGAGTATGTGGTGGATGCACTGTCCCGGGGGTTCATCCACAAGTCCTCTTCTCCTGCCAGGGCCGGATTCTTCTTTGTGAAGAAAGAGTGGTGAGCTGAGACTCTGTATTGACTACAAGGGTCTCAATTATGACATGGTTAAGAACGCCTACCCTGTTCCACTGGTTACTGAGCTATTTGATTGATTGAAAGGGTCTAAGGTATTCACTAAGCTCGACCTGCGAGGGGCATATGATTTGGTACGGGTAAAGGAGGGCCATGAATGGAAAACCGTATTTAACACCAGGAGCGGGCATTATGAATACCGTAATGCCCTTCGGTCTCTGCAATGCTCCTGCAGTTTTCCAAGAATTCTTGAATGATGTCCTCAGGGACATGCTCCAACAGTGCGTGGTGGTATACTTAGACGACATTCTGATCCATTCCTCCTCCATGGAAAGCCACCACGCAGATGTAAACAGAGTCCTGCAAAGATTAAGAGAAAATAACCTATTTTGCAAATTAGAGAAGTGTGCATTCAACTGCAAATAGGCCATCTTCTTGGGGTACGTAATTTCAGAGGTCGGTTTCTCTATGGACCCTGAAAAACTCTCAGATGTTCTAGAGTGGCCGCAACCCATAGGCCTCCATTCCCTTCAACGTTTCCTCGGGTTTGCAAACTACTATAGGAAATGTATCCGCAATGTTTCCTCTGTTGTAAAACCCCTTACTGACATGACCAAAAAAGACGGTAACTCCACTCACTGGTCCCTGGAAGCCATCAGGGCATTTGGCATTTGCCGCAGCACCCATTTTGGCACACTGGAAACCCGAGCATCCATTCATACTTGAGGTCGATGCGTCTGAGACAGGAGTAGGTGCCCTCCTGTCTCAACGTCCTACTCCTGAGAGCCAGTTGCACCCGTGAGCTTCTGGAGATTAATACTGGCTCTGAAAGAATGGAGGCATTTGCTCGAGGGAACTTCCATGCCGGTCCTAATCCTCACAGATCATAAAAACCTCACCTACCTGTCCAAAGCCAAGAGCTTGTCTCCAAGGCAGGCAGGATGGGCCTTATTCTTGTTTCGTTTTAATTATGTGTTCTCGTACCTGCCAGGTTCCAAGAATGTCCAGGCTGATGCCCTATCCAGACAGTTCTCGGGTGCTAAAGAGGAGAGTCTTCCTTGTCCTATTATTCCTCAGGACAAAGTACTGGCCACCATACGTACCAGCATAACATCTTCCCTTGGGGAGAAAATACGGGCCGCTCAAGTAGATGCACCTGCTGAGACTCCCTCTGGGTGCTGTATTGTACCTGTTAACCTTCGTACTAAGGTACTTTTTACCTATCATAATACTAAGTCAGCATGTCTTCCCGGAAAGAACCATCTTCTTTGGTCGGTTTCCCGTCTCTTCTGGTGGCCAGAACTTAGCAAAGATATTGCTGCCTTTGTCGTTGCCTGTCCAGTCTGCGTGCAGACTAAATCTCCCTATCACCTTTCAGTGGGCCTTCTCCAACCTGTACCCAATGGGGAGAAGCCATGGTCACATCTTGCCATGGACTTCATTGTCGACCTTCCTTTGTCTAATGGTAACACTGTCATCCTCATGGTCACTGACTGATTTTCTAAGATCATTGCATACCATTCAAAAACTTTCATCCACTAAAGAGTTGGCTATGGTCTTTGTCAAGGAGGTCTATCTGCTACACGGTTTTCCCAAAGTCATAATTTCCGACCGGGGTAGCCAGTTTGTCTCGAGATTCTGGAGGGCATTCTGTGTGCAATTAGGCCGAGGAGAAGGAGAGCTGAATACCTATCACCCACAGTCGAATGGGGCAGGGGAAAGTACTAATCAGGCCTTTGAGCAATTCCTGTTGTGTTACATCTCAGACCATCAGAACAACTGGTCAGACCTGCTACCTTGGGCGGAGTTTCCTAATAACAGTGCTGTCTCGGCTTCTACCCAGCTCTCCCCTTTCATGGTGAATTATATCTATCAACCCTCCATGATTCCAGATTCATTTGCTCCCCAGGGGATCCCGGCATTGGAGGATCATCCTCCTACCAGTTCGGCAGAGGGTCTGGTTGTCCTCCAGAAATCTTCACCTTTGATTGCCCTCTCAGAAACTGGATCCCCATTTTGTGGGGCCTTTCCGTATCCTCCGACATGTGAACCCTGTGGCCCATACCCTAGACTGTCCTCCCAATATGCGAATACACAATGTGTTCCATGTCTCGCTTCTGAAACCCCTGGTATGTAATCGTTTCACTACGGTCACTCCACGACTTCATTCGGTGCCTGTTGATGGCCATGAGGAGTAAGAGGTCCGATCCATTATTGACTCTCATAGGTTCAGATGGAGCCTTCAATATTTGGCCCATTGGAAGGGTTACGTTCCAGAGCGCTCATGGGTTCCAGCCGCAGATGTGCATGCCCCCACCCTCCTCCGTGCTTTCTATTCACGCTTCCCCATAAACCTGGTCCTGCCTCGCGGGGGGGAAGTACTGTCAAGGTTTTGCTGAACAGCTCAACTCTGCCTATTGATTCTGATGTCTGAGCTAATCTAGTGCTCTGCTATCCACTTCTGCTGTCTTCTGAGTTTCTGGCTCAGGCTTATCAGCTGACCTCTCTGATTGCTCACCTGACTGTTATCAGCCAACCCTCCCAGGGTATATAAAGCAGCTTGGCTCACTTCCCCATTGTCCTTGTGTTTGGTTGCTGCTGGCTGCTGTGGATTTTCCTGTGCTCTTGCTTGCTGTGTTCCAGACCCTTGACTTGTTCCAGACACCGTGGACTTCTGTGCTCCTGACCCTTGGCTTGTTCCTGACTTTGCATACTTCTGGTTTCCTGAATCCAGCTTGGCTGAATACCTGTCTTGGTTCCTAACTCTGGCATGTCTTTTGATTTATGCTCTTGGATCATGCTTTTGTTTTTGTTGCACTAATAAAGGTGTATTGCATTTTACCTTTTTGTGTCCTGTCTGATTCCTAGTCCCAAACACTGGTTTAGTCAAAATCTCCTTTCCTTTGGACTTAGTGGTTGAGTTCTTGTTTTTTGTGAGCTGTTTGAGTTCTTTGTGTTAACCTCAAATGTATTTACATGTTACAGATTTTTCAGCAATACAAGATTACCAATGAAAATTATTGTCTCTGAAAAAAATCACCCATAGGAAAATAATGTGTATTTTTCTAAAGCATACCTGGGAACTTTATATTCTGGACTCCCGAGAGTGGGAGTCCTGTGATGTTGTTGGGTAGGATAAATGAACTAGTAAAAAGTGCCTACAATAGACTGGTGAAGGAGGAGAAGTGGGAGGGAAATGGGAGGAACTAGGTGGGAAGGAGCACCAATGGGCAAAGCAGTGGAGTAACAATAGGGGTTGCAGGGGTCGCACCTGTGATTGGGTCCACCACTCCAGGCCCCCTGCGACTCCCCCCGGCCTCCCGGCACCAGCAGCAAGCATCGGAGGACGAGGTCTGTGCTTTCTTCTCTGAGGTTCTGTACTTTTCAGTAGGAGCTCTCACTAAGATGTGGCGTTCCTGTCTAATTTGTTCTCAATCCTCCTTTATTTCCTTGAATCCTATGACTATAAAGGTGGCTGCTATTCTGTGTAGGTTTTATTAACCCTTTCAGCTCTATTTTTGTGTATTGCTGGGCTTTCTCCTTCTCCTAGACCAGTGTTTCTCAACTCCTGTCCTCAGGACCCACTAAGGCTAGGACTTAGGGATTTCTCTGCTAGAAACAGGTGTGGTGATCAGAGGCTCATTCACATTGATTAACTCACCTGTGCTCTAACAAGGAATTCATCAAATCCTGGCCTGTTAGTGGGTCCTGAGGGCAGGAGTTGAGAACCACTGTCCTAGACTTTATTTCCTTGTCTTTTAACATTTTGCTAGCTCTTTCTGCTTATTTAGACTTTTCTTTACTCTCTGTAAGTTTTTTATTTATGGTATGCTGTCCCTTTAAAAAACGCTGCAACTATCTTTGTTTTACATAGAGGTGCATGGGAAATTTGCTCTGGGACATATATCTGCACCTTTCTTATAAAAGGATCAGAGTGGGCTCAAATTAAACTGGTGACCATTCTCTGCCGCATGATCAGCTTGAGCACCATGTTCAATTCCTATGCTTTTGCACTGCTGGAAAGCCACCGTTTGCTGAGCTTAGGCAATGCAGAACTACATTTCCTTCTAATCTGTTTTTTTCCTGAGCTATCTAAAACTGGATGGGCTGGTGCCTTGGAAGCCATCTTATTCTCCGTATTACATGGGCTACACAGAGGCTGGCTCTCTTTCTTACTAGTTTAACCTCGTGCAGTCAGATAAGTACCTTTTGGGTATCTCTGTGCACTTTTTCTTATATGGATGCTACTTTGGGAAACTTTGTCCTAGTTTTGGGGGTCTTTTCACTGAAAATGTCTGATCCCAAGGGACATATGGGGAAATCCAAACCTAAGGATTCAGGGGTGCCTTTAACCTCTTTAGCTCATTGTTCATCTTGCTAAGCTGGGCTTCCATGGGAATATTCAGTATTTATGCATCCAGGGGAGTTTCTAGCCTCTCTAAATCTTCATGATGCTTATTTTCACATCTTGATTCATCCAGATCATCAAAGTTTCCTTCTCTACGCATTTGAGAGCAGTCACTACCAGTTCATTTCTCTTTCTTTTGGCCTAGCGTCACATAGGTCATGGCTGCCCATGCAGCTTACGTCCATTCTCAAGGGATAGCCTT
Organism: Rhinophrynus dorsalis; assembly: GCA_037306005.1. Lineage (NCBI taxonomy): Eukaryota > Metazoa > Chordata > Amphibia > Anura > Rhinophrynidae > Rhinophrynus > Rhinophrynus dorsalis. Next base: position 71,739,306 of record CM074721.1, on the reverse strand, counting down.
ATTTAAGTTCAAGTTTAAGAACGTGTTCGTATCCTGTAACACGATGGTTGGGTACTCAGTCTCAAGACGCTGTTTCCTGTGCCTTCACAAATTCTGTACTTCTTAGGCATGAGATTCGATACCCTGCAAGGGAGAGTGTTTTTGTCAGAGGACAAGAACTAGGCCTTATCTCGGCATGTGTAAGCCATTCGACTGGCGCTTCATCTCTGGCCCCAGGTACTGACAGGAACTCTTGTGAGGATCCAGTCAGACAGTATGACAGTGGTTGCATACAACCATCAAGGAGGAACCTGAAGCAAATCTGTTTGGATGGTGGTTGGAGAGCTCCTTCAGTGGGTGGAAGCCCATGAATCGGCCATCTCAGTTTTCCACAAACCAGGTGTGGAAAACCTAATCGCAGACATCAAGAGTTGGATGCCAGGAACTGGAAATTCAACCAGACACTAATCAAACAGATTGTCCACCACTGGAGTCTTCCATCAGTGGACATCATGGCATCCCTCTTGAACAGAAAAGTCCCGCTGTTCTTCACCAAGATGAAGGATCTTCTGTCTTTCACATTGAATGTGATGTCCATACTATGGAAATTTCCTGTGTGTTTCCCCTGATTTCCAAAAATCCATTTTTCTTGAAACTTGTTGCTGCAACAGAGTTTCCAGTGTGAACTGGGTCTTAGCCAGTTTCTAATAGTGTATAACTTTGTGACCATTAAATAAAAATGTGGTCACCATATCTTTAAAAATAAGGAAATATTAGCCAGTTGAATAATACTCATCTTGATATGACTGCAGGGGTGGGGGTTCTGAGGAACTGGAATTCCCCCTCAGTTGTTTGCCCTTGCTCTATTTGCAAGTACGCATTTGCTGCGAGTGCAAATTTGCAGATAGTTTTTCTTTCTTGTATTTCAGCTAATGTTTATCTCTGAAGAGATTGTATAACATTTTGCAGACCAAAGGTTCTAAAATTCCCCTTGTAAACCTATTTGTTAGAGATCACAATGCTGTTAAACTGCCACTGAAGTTCACCTGTCAAGGAGAAGAAAAATTAAATCCGGTATGCGTAATTTTCTTTAATGATCGTAGAAATTGTTATTCATTCCAGACTAGTTAACCTTGACCATGGGTCCATGGTTACAAAGAAAATTAGGCTATAAGCTGCAGATATAGAGTTTATTATCCCTTTGCGTACCAGAGGGGTACCCAATGCATTACAAAGCAATGTGATGGGCACCCATCTGGCACTCAAAGGGTTAAAGGGCAATTGTTATGATTTATTAAATCTGCTCCTATTGGAACAGATTTGGTCGCTGTGCAGCCCAAACTGACTCCTACCAGCCACTGGTAAAACTGATAACCTCAGCTGATATCAGGCTGGATTGTAACAAAAAAGTCTGTGATTCAGTCACACCCGTTGCATGTTGCGCACACAGACCCTATTGTTCTCAACTATCACACCTGCCCGTGACACTGCACTGCGAGACTTCAGTCTTATAGTTCACATATTCTCATGTGGTCTATGAGAGAGACTCAGGGGCCTTTCTTCCAACTCCTGTTCTGCTCCCCCTTGGTTCATCAGTACTCACATTTTAGCCCTGGCTTCACTGACCGTTAGGAGAGCAGGCCTGCAAATGGGGCATTATCCTAGTGACAGCTGACCTTTAAATGTACTTAAAGGGATAGTAATGTTTCATAATAAAAGCAGCTAATTAATCATCATAGTATTTGGACTTTGTCAGAGTTGTAGTTCCAGAGTAATTCAGTGACAAAGTGTCCCCCTCCCTCCCCTTTTACTGATGTCACACTGTTCAGCCAGATCAGAAGGGAGGTGCCCAGGTAGATTGCAGAAAGGGACAATCTTCAATTAAGATAAGGGAAAAACCTGAAAAGCTTGTCGAGGGGGGCAGGGATTTCATTGTTTTCATAGGAATAAGAGTGTCCCCTGCTGTTATCTGTCTGGTCTATGGACTGGATTCCACATCTGAGAAGAGATGGCTTACACTAGGTAAAAGGGGCGGGAGGGGGAAACTTTGCTTGTGAATATCTCCTAAACCATAAAGGTTTGAGAGATAAGACTTATATCATTATTCATGTTTTTAATGCTTATAAAATAAAGTTAAAATGAAGTATTACTATCCCTTTAAAGTAATGCTGTCTCCCTACTACAGTGGTTCTCAAAACGTTGTTCTATGGAACACCAGGGCTTCCTGAAGAAGTAAAAGGTGTTCCATATAGAACAACTCTTTGTAATTGTGGATGCTGGAACAAGAATGGGGTGGCAGACATGAATCTACTGTACTAAGAATTCTGGAGCAAACCATTGATACCATAGGTGACAAATACAAATTCCATTGATTTTACTGGGGCTTTCAATACCTGGTGGGAGATGCACTAAGGATCAGTGCAATGGAGAGTAAGTGGCTCTGAATGTGTTTAGCAGATGGACTTGCCTTCTTCAAACAACATATACAAAGTAATGGTCAGAGATTCTCATCTAGGAACAAGCCTATCAATGTATATAGCAGTCTTTATAGAAACTTATCCTACACGAGGTACAAAAATCAAAGAAGGAATATTCTGTAGCACCTCATACTGATCCTGCCCAGATGACAGTCCAGGAATTTCTTTTCTGAATGAGAGAAGCAGCTAACCCCAGACATACATTTTGGCCTTCTGGGGCTTTGTCAATGAGATGCAACTGTTGTCTGTAGGCACCTAGAGGATATTTCTTCTCTGTGTATGACTCTTGTGGACTAAAATATTGTGCCATGGGTAGGTTACAGTTCTATAGATCCTGCTATATAACCGGGCAGGTCTGTTCCTGTTTGAGCATCTGTGACCTTTAGTTTGTATTTGCTAATAACCCTTAGGCTCAGTCTTCCTGTATGTAAGAGGAGAATCCAGGTATGGTGTCTATTCCAGAACAGCGGTGCCTCACTGACAAAGCCCCAGAAGGCCGAAACATACATCTAGGGCTAGCTGCTTCTCTTCTTTAGAGGAATTATCTTTCATTTGGTAGCTACACTGTCATCAGGGCAGGGTCAGTAAGCTTCACAATATTGCACCATGGGTAGGAGACGGATCTGCAGAGCCTGCTACATAATATGGTAAACTGGTTTCTAGTTGAGCATCTCTGACCCATAAATTCCTTCAGAATTATACTGCTGCAGTTATAGCTGTACACATTTGCATTTTAGCTGTTACTGTTCGTTCCATTTTTCAATCGGATAAAGACAATTTACCACTAGGAGCCTTTCAGGCTATTGAAGCCTACTGTTTGTTGGGAGATGTGATTTAGAGTCAGACATCACTCAGGAAACCATGTATACAGTGCAAAATATATAGATATATATACTGAACTGCTGTATAAAAGGCACCTACCTCGGTATGTCCTTATTCCTAGTGTAACGCTCCCCTACAAAATCAGACCTAATAAATAATAGGATTTTAGTCTTACCTGTTAAATCCTTTTCACTTAGTCCATACAGGTCACTGGTACCATGGGATGTGTAGTCCCCTTTAATAGGCAGGAACAATTATGCAAATAATTTGCAAGGGGCGGAGCCTCCCCTCTTACTTAAGCCACCTTCTGGCCAGAGCCACCCATATTGATTTGAGACCCTAAACTGACCCCAGGTAAGCAAAAAGAAAGACTCCTGTGAGCATGCCCGAACGGTCTCCCACTGAATGCCACAGGAGAGCCAAGACTGGTCCCTTGACAGGGTGGGAGACCAGTGACCTGTATGGACTAAGTGAAAAGGATTTAACAGGTAAGACTAAAATCCTATTTTCACTGTCGTCCAATACAGGTCACTGGTACCATGGGATGTACAAACATTGAGCTGATCCAGAGGCGGGAAGTAAGGCAAGGACCAGGCGCAAAGCCCAAGTCACTAGAACTGTTAACCAGTTGATAACATAGCCCAAACTGTAAGTGTCAACGGACACCAATCAAGGGAACAATCCCTGAACTTAACACAGCACACGGAACACGAGCCAACCGGGCTCAACAGTAAGGAAGCACTAAGGATCACAGAGCGGAAGACCTACACAGGCAAGACTGCCTCCAGGACCTTCCTTCCAAAGCTGGCATCAGCCGATGCCAGTACATCAACTCGGTAGTGCTTAGAAAAAGTGTGCACAGAGGACCAAGTGGCCGCTCTGCACAGTTGATCAGCAGAAGCTTGATTCTTGTAGGCCCAGGAGGCCCCAATAGATCTGGTGGAATGGGCAGTCACCCTGAAGGGAACATGCTTATTCCTCAACTTATAGGCTTCACGGATGGTAGCCTTAATCCAAGAGGCAATGGTAACTTTGGAAGCCGGTCTTCCTGCCCTAGGCCCCTCAGGAATGACGAATAGAGCGGCAGACTTCCTGATAGATTCGGTGCGGTGAACATAAAACTTGAGGCAACGCACCACATCCAACAAATGGAGATCTCTTTCCTTGTCAGATGAAGGATTAGGGCAGAAAGAGGGAACCACAATCTCCTGATTGATGTGAAACTCAGACACAACCTTGGGTAAGAATGCCTTGGTAGTGCGAAGCACAGCCTTATCCTTGTGGAACACCAGGTAAGGAGGTTTACAAGACAATGCCTGTAACTCTGCCACCCGGCGTACTGACACAATAGCCAAAAGGAAGGCCATCTTCCAAGTCACAAGACGTAATGGAATGGAAGCCAAGGATTCAAACGGTGGTCGCTGAAGAACTCCCAGCACCAAATTGAGATCCCACTGGGGAGCAGGACTCTTGAAGGCAGGTCGAACATGAGTCACACCTTGGAAGAAGACTTTCACATCAGGAAGGATGGCAATCCGTTCCTGGAAAAACACAGACAAGGCAGAGGTCTGAACTTTGAGGGAACTCAGACTGAGCCCCTTGTCCACACCGTCCTGCAAGAAGGCCAGGACAGTGGGAAGATGGAAGTCAAGAGACAACTGCTTGACAGAGCACCATGTCACGAAAGTTGACCAAATGCGATGATAGATCTTGGAAGACACAGGCTTACGAGCACTGAGCATCGTCGACACCACAGAAGGAGAAAAGCCTTTCTTAGCTAGAATCGAGGATTCAACCGCCATGCCATCAAACGGAGAGAGTGAACATCCTCTTTCCACAGATACCCCTGAAGAAGCAGGTCCGGACGGGCTGGAAGTGGGATTGGATCCTTCACTGACATGGCCATCAATTCCGGAAACCAGGACTGGCGAGGCCAGTTTGGAGCAATCAGGATGACAGGACAACGTTCTCTCTTCAACTTCTGAATAACTCTGATCAATAGAGGAAGAGGGGGGAAGATGTAAGCCAGGGAGAAGTCCCAAGGGATCGACAAGGCATCCACCGCTAGAGCAAGGGAGTCCCTCAGACGGGAGCAAAACACCGGAACCTTCCTGTTGTGTCTGGTAGCCATCAGATCCACCACTGGCATCCCCCACCGTTGAGTGAGCATGTGAAACACCTCTGGGTGAAGAGCCCATTCTCCGCTGTCGACGGTGTGACGACTGAGGAAGTCTGCCATGACGTTGTCCACGCCTGGAATATGAACTGCAGAGATGACAGGCACGTGATCTTCTGCCCAAGACAAAATATCCTTGACTTCCCACCAGGCGGAACCGCTTCTTGTGCCGCCTTGTCTGTTGATGTAAGCCACCGCCGTGGCGTTGTCGGACTCTACTCTGACTGGAAGACCGGTCAATTGAGACTCCCAGTGCCTCAGGGCCAGCCGGACAGCTCGAAGTTCCAGAACATTGATGGAGAGCATGGATTCCTCCAGACCCCATTTCCCCTGAGCACTGAAGCGACCCCAGACTGCACCCCAGCCCCGAAGGCTGGCATCCGTTGTGACTGTGGTCCAATGAGGAACTAGAAAGGATTTCCCTTTCAAGAGATGAGAGAGATCTAACCACCAGTGCAGACTCGACTCGACATGAGGAGGAAGAGAAACAGACAGATGTTGATGATCTGGATGATTCCTGCACGTCTGGATCACAAATCTCTGAAGATCCCTGGAGTGGGCCATGGCAAATGGTACTGCTTCGATCGTGGAAATGAACTTCCCCACTAAGGACGACAACTTCGGAACTGGAATTTCGTCCATGTCCAGAATCCCAGCCACTCTGACGGCTATCTGGTGAGCCACGTCCTCTGGAAGAAACACCATGCATTGGCGAGTGTCGAACAGGAGACCCAGGAACAGAAGCCTCTGAGAAGGAATCAAGTCCGACTTGTCCAGATTCAGGATCCATCCGTGACGGTTCAGGGTGTGCATGCACCTCTGCAACTGCTGGTGGAGAAGCTCCGCTGAGGAGGCCTTCAGTAGGAGATCGTCCATGTAGGGTGTCACTCTGATCCCATCCTGATGGAGCACCGCTATCAAGGAGCCCAGCACCCGCTGGAAGACTTGAGGAGCTGTAGTCAGTCCAAAGGGGAGCGCTGTAAATTGAAAGTGTCCCCTGTGGCAGGCAATCCTGAGATACTTCCTGCTCTCTGGATGAATAGGGATGTGAAGATAAGCATCCTGAAGGTCCAGGGAGGCAAGAAACTCCCCTGGAGACATTGCTGCAATCACAGAGCGCAGGGACTCCTGGCGGAAGTGGGAAGTCACCACATAGGCATTGAGATCTTTGAGATCCAAGATGGGACGGGCTCCTCCGTCCTTTTTGGCTACCACAAACAGGTTGGAATAAAATCCTGAACCTGTGTCCCCCTGCGGAACCGCCTCCAGGACCTCTTTGTCCAAGAGATCCTGAATAGCGTCGTCGAACAGACGCCTTTTTGAGGGTTCCTGAGAAGGACGAGTAAAATGGAACCGAAAAGGAGGAAGGGAAGAGAAAGGGATCCTGTATCCCTCTGACACCACCTGAAGAACCCATGGGTCCGCCACTGACTCCTCCCAAGACCGGCGAAAGATGCGGAGACGACCGCCTACAGCCGGATGCGGACCCGGGTTCGGCGAGTCATGCCGAAGCAGTCTTGGAGGTCTTGGCCTTGGAGGCAACTTTGGGCCTCCAGGACTGTTTGGGCTTGGAGGAGGAGCGCGTAGTGGGAGGACCCGTTTGGGCCGAGGAGCGTGTCTCAGTCTGAAAGGAACGAAAGGACCGATTGCGTTTGGCTGGAAACTTTTTCTTAAAGACTGAGGGTAGAAGAGTACTTTTACCGCCAGTAGCCTCACTGATCATTTCTTTGAGCTCAGAGCCAAAGAGCAAATTCCCCTGAAAGGGCAAGGAAAGCAAGGCTTTCTTAGAGGCTGTATCAGCAGACCAAATCTTCAGCCAAAGAGCGCGTCTAGCCACCACAGAAGAAGTGGAGGCCCTCGCCATCATGCGCACAGCATCAAAAGCAGCATCAGCAACATAGTTCTGAGCTTCAGTGATATTAGCAAGAAGCTGCAACTGTTCAGATACAGGCGCATCCTGGCGAACCGCTTCAGTCAGTCGTTCAGTCCAGGCTGCAATAGCCCTATTAACCCATGCCACAGCAAAGGTGGGGCGCATGGCAGTGCCAATAGAGGCAAAAATAGATTTAAGAGAGAGCTCTAATTTCTTATCCGTCCAGTCCTGCAAGGCAGAGGCATCTGAGACAGCCAAAGCAGTAGATTTGGATAGTCTAGACACAGGAGCATCCACCTTGGGAGGATGAACCCATTTTGCCAGCTCCGCTTCGGGAAAAGGGTAAAGTTTGGCAAACTTTTTGGAGACAGAGGAAGATCTATCAGGATTCTTCCATGCCTCAGAAACCAGACGGGCAAGAGTAGGGTTAGTTGGAAAACAAACAACAGGTTTAGATGGCTTTTTCTGAAAAACATCAGTAGGATCATAAGTGGATTCCTGAGTCAGAGGAAGGTTGAGCGTATTCAGAACCGCTCTGATCAGACCCTCAGCCGAAACTTCAGGGTCACACTCATAGGGGTCCCCAATGGACCTGTTAGATTCAATAACAGTACGTTCCTCAGCATCAGAATCCTGTAAAAGTTCTTCTTCAGAAGAATCAGTGATATCAGGAGCTCCTTGTGGCTTAGGCAGGGAGGTCCTGATAGTAGAGGGGGTCTGCCAGACCTGGAGAGCCCCCTGTACCTGAGAGGGAAAGAGTTGAAGCGTGGATCTGAGATCCCTAGTGGCAGCTTTAAACTCCCTCACCCAAGATGGCTCAATAGCGTGGCTGGGAAGCCCAGGGTTGCTATCTTTATCAGTACAATTAGGGCATAGATCCCCCACATTATCGCAATCCAGCCCAATGTGGCAAGAGGAGCAAAACGCCATGGGGGTAGAAGACCCCCCAGCCTCCTTAGTCTTGGGTCTAGCCCCTAGCTCCAGTGAAGTAGACATGCTCACAGCGTCAATATACCCCACAACAAACACTATCACCCAGAAAAGTGTTAAAGATTAAAGTTTCACCCCAGAAAAGGTCTAAAAACGGACTTATCTGGCCAGCGAAGGGTTAATCTGGTGAGGAGAGAGAAGGCTCGGTCCCTGCGTAGTGTACTCGCCTTGGAAAAGTACCACAAAATGGCGGCCGTCATGACAGCCAATCAGAAACGAGCGCGAGCTAAGCGCTCATGGGAAATGTAGTTTTCCCTATGCAAGTACCCCAAACAGTGCCCGAAGCCCCCCTGAACCCCCTACATTAATAAAACACCAACCGGATGATAGAGCAGGAGCCTAGCATTAAAATGAGCCCACTCTGAAGTTGCTGTGACAAGCGGTTTCAGAGATATGTCCCAAACTGTGAATTCCCATAGAGAGTAAAGGAGCTCTGCTGCTGAGCGGGAAAAAGCCGCGCTTAAAGGCGCGGAACACCATTTTTAATAAAGTTTAGTAAAACATTAAAAAGTGCCCAAACAAGCATGAAATACATGAGAAACATAAATAAATGAATACCCAATGCTCCAAAACTCAGAGAATAACACAGAAATTGCATAAATAGTGATAATGCAATAAAAACACCCTATGAGTGCTGGAGTGTATTAAAACTCCCAAATACAAGCCCATCAAAGGGACACTGTGGGGACAAGTGGACCTTCAGCACTCAATGGGTGACTCACCTTTCTCGCAGACTTCTGTCTTCAGGTGACCATGATAGGGAGGGAAAGAACCAGAGGTAATTTCCCCAACAGGGGAGCTGCTTAACACAAGCTGTCCCCTCATCAGGTATAGGTCCACAGAAATCCCTGGAAGCTGCACTAGCCACTTCGGGTGAGGGCATTCACAGCCATGGTCACCCTCCTAATGGTGGTATTCCATATTTGAAGAAAAAATAATAAAACTCTAAGAAGCATAGCTGTTCTCTGCCTGGTGTGCAAGCACACCAGGAACAAATCAATATGGGTGGCTCTGGCCAGAAGGTGGCTTAAGTAAGAGGGGAGGCTCCGCCCCTTGCAAATTATTTGCATAATTGTTCCTGCCTATTAAAGGGGACTACACATCCCATGGTACCAGTGACCTGTATTGGACGACAGTGAAAGAATTATTTGAAGAAACATACTCAAAATCACTTTTGTTTACAACATTACATTGTTTTACTCCATATAACAGCAGTTACATTGGCACAAATAAAAACACCTTTTCCCTTTAAAGGGATAGTAATACTTAAAATGTAAAAAAAAATATGTTGTAGGGTTTATCCCCCTGAGTAAAACAAGAGTACTCCCACCGCTGAAAGGTGTTTCATTCAAAAGTTATTAATTTTCAAAGTTGAATTTTTTAGGTGCAATATCACAGTGGCCTGAAATTGTACAGTGGCGCTGTTGCTACACGATCCTATGGACAGCTCTGGTCCCAGGACCATAAATCTCCATAGGATGGTGTAGCAACAGCACCACTGTACAATTTCAGGCCACTGTGATATTGCACCTAAAAAATTCAACTTTGAAAATTAATAACTTTTGAATGAAACACCTTTCAGCGGTAGGAGTACTCTTGTTTTACTCAGGGGGATAAACCCTACAACATATTTTTTTTACATTTTAAATATTACTATCCCTTTAAGCATTTGAGTGCAAAAGAGGAATCCAGCACATTACATTGCAATGCATTGGACAACTCTCTGGCCCTCAATGGGTTAATCTTTTGAGTGCCAGAGGGATATGCAACCATTGCTTTGCAATGTATTGCATACCCCTCTGGCACTCAAAGGTCTAAGCAGTGTGTTGGTGACCTCAATAGGATGTTCCTTCTATATGTCAGGCTGACACTAATAATAATTTGCTCACTTTATGGACCCCCTTAGTTGCTTCTCAATATGATATAGGCCTCTCTAGCATCCAACTGGGATACTATGCATTTTTTAGCAGAGTAATAATGCTTAACCTTCTTGGTACCAAAGGAACATTAAAGGGATAGTAATATCTACATTAAAATGGAACTACCACCTCTTCAAGAATTTAACTTCAATAAATCCCCTTCTGGCGACTAGCAGCTTAGTAGCGCTAGTTGCCAGAATTATTACCTTATTCCAAAGAAATGTGCATTGTTCTGGGGCTGACAGCAGGATGGATCACGGACATCTTGCCATAATGACGTCTGCACGCCTGCGCTGTCAGTCCCAGCCGGGTCTAGGAGGCGTTGCTATGAGCTTAATTATAGCGGGGCGACTTTATAGTGGATGAAAGTTCCGCTTTAAGTTTTCCTCTCAAATTTGATCAGATTTTCCAATTAGAATACATAGGGGAGCCAAGGGGATAAAACATAGCTTTTGATTACATGGTTAAACCAGCATAACTAAAAGGAAAATTAAATTGGACCTTTCGCCCTGTGACTAGTTTAGTTTGTTTAACCCTTTCAGTGCCTGATGCCCCCTGTGAGTTCTGAACATATAACAAAAATGAACTGTGTGTGTCACAGGTGTGTCCACCACATTGCTTTTCAATGCATTGAACACCCCTCTGGCAACACAGTCATACTGCCTGCTCCCTGAACCTGCTTCCACTGCCCACTGGTAGTTACAGATCCCTTCCTATACTGTCAGACCCCTATACCTGGTTCCGCTGTATACTGGTAGTCATAGATCCCTAACATACAGTCTATGACTCCCCGAGCCTGGTTCCATTTGTAGCCATAGAACCATACATACACAGTCTATTTCCCCAACCTTGTCCCACTTGTGGCCACACAGTCACATGTTACATTGCCTTTTTCCACTGCTAGCCATGCTCCTGTCACCAGTTATGCTATATTAATCCATACTACTGGGGAGCCTTTTTTCTCATGTGTGTCCTAAGTTTTGAATACACTAGGAAATTCCATGGTTTTGAAAGATTTTAGTATCTTTGAAGTAATTTAAATAGATAGTAACACTTACTATGTAGAAAAATATATATTCTAGGGCAGGGCTCAAAATTTCCACTCACCATTAGCCAATGGTGAGTGAAAATTTAGCCCTGGAGAGTAAAAATTCAGCCCTGGTGGGTATGCTATGGCTTGCAGTGGCGAGTAACTTTTTCAGGTCTGGCTAGTAGCAGAGGACTTCAAAATTTAAGCCCTGTTCTAGGGGTTATACTCATGAATAAAATAAAGGTACTCCCACTGCTATGGACAGCTCTGGTCCCAGGACCATAAATCTCCATAGGATGGTGTAGCAACAGCACCACTGTACAATTTCAGGCCACTGTGATATTGCACCTAAAAAATTCAACTTTGAAAATTAATAACTTTTGAATGAAACACCTTTCAGCGGTGGGAGTACTCTTGTTTTACTCAGGGGGATAAACCCTACAACATATTTTTTTACATTTTAAATATTACTATCCCTTTAAGCATTTGAGTGCAAAAGAGGAATCCAGCACATTACATTACATTGCAATGCATTGGACAACTCTCTGGCCCTGAATGGGTTAATCTTTTGAGTGCCAGAGGGATATGCAACCATTGCTTTGCAATGTATTGCATACCCCTCTGGCACTCAAAGGTCTAAGCAGTGTGTTGGTGACCTCAATAGGATGTTCCTTCTATATGTCAGGCTGACACTAATAATAATTTGCTCACTTTATGGACCCCCTTAGTTGCCTCTCAATATGATATAGGCCTCTCTAGCATCCAACTGGGATACTATGCATTTTTTAGCAGAGTAATAATGCTTAACCTTCTTGGTACCAAAGGAACATTAAAGGGATAGTAATATCTACATTAAAATGGAACTACCACCTCTTCAAGAATTTAACTTCAATAAATCCCCATCTGGCGACTAGCAGCTTAGTAGCGCTAGTTGCCAGAATTATTACCTTATTCCAAAGAAATGTGCATTGTTCTGGGGCTGACAGCAGGATGGATCGCGGACATCTTGCCATAATGACGTCTGCACGCCTGCGCTGTCAGTGCCAGCCGGGTCTAGGAGGCGTTGCTATGAGCCGGTCTACTCAAAAAGGGACTGACAGCGCAGGAGCGCGGACGTCATTATGGCAAGATGTCCGTGATTGTCCTGCTGTCAGCCCCAGAACAATGCACATTTCTTTTGAATAAGGTAATAATTCTGGAGACTAGTGCTACTAAGCTGCTAGTCGCCAGATGGGGATTTATTAAAGTTAAATTCTCAAAGAGGTGGTAGTTCCCCTTTAAACTTTATCTTCGAGTCTTCTATAAGGTTTTTATAACATATATTGCTCTGTTTAATTACTTACATGTTTGTATTTCATAAGATATTAAAGCTGAAAGGATCCCCCTCCCACCTCTTCTGGCAGAGTCGCATTTCCTCTCTCTCTGGTCTGGACGGGTGCAGCGAGGGACAATCTTCAGTAAGCAAAAGGAAAATCCTACCCTCATTCGGGTTTCACTTATACTTACTGACTGAAGATTGTCCCTTGCTTCATCCATCCAGTCCCACGACCAGATTGCAGCTCTAAAAGGAGGCTGCCAGAAGGGGCAGGAGGGGGATCCTTTAAGCGTTAATATCTTATGAAATACAAACATGTAAGTAATTAAACATAGTGAAATATGTTATATATAGAAGACTCAGTGATAAAGTTTAATGTAGACATTACTATACCTTTAAACTCATTGCAGAGCAATGCACTTGACATCCCTTTGACACTAAGAGTCATAATTAGGAAAATATATATATATTGAATGGCTTTCCTGTTGGGTAAAATGGCAAGAGGTGGGTTTTTCATCCCAGGCTCCCCTAGGCAAGACATGCTAGGCTTAGCTCTGCCCATGGCCATACTCCCCACTCCTCAAATGACCCCACCCTCAGTCCCATCCACTAGCACATGGTGGTCTATAACAGGCAAGTTCGGTTTAACCCATTGGTTGCTAGAGAGATCTCAACGCATTGCTCCAAAATATGTTTATTTCTTTAGCATCCAGAGGGTTAAACAATAGACTGTAACGAGTATAACACTGGTGCAGGGACATTGAGATTTCTCTGGCCACGCCCGCTATATAGAATTTGGGTGTGGCCATCACAGCTGAGACGCCCCTCAAAATTTGGAGCTCTAGACAGTTGCCTACTCATGTTTTTGGGGGATCCGGCCCTGGCTTTGTTTAAATGTTATTATAGTTCATACTTATAAGTCAACTGCAGTGTTATTTTGTTTTAACCATCTACAATCACTTAATATGGACAGCTATAGTTTTTGGCTCAAGCTCTCCCATAAGATGCATTATTAAAATGCCTTATGGACACCAGTTTGCCCTGTTGCTAAAACTTTGATATAAAATAGGTTTGAGCTCCTGCAACTTTTGAGTGAAGGATCTTCCAGCAGTGAGGAGTACACTTTTTGTATTTGGCAATAAAAGTCCTGTAACGTATATTTTTCCATAAACAAGTTCACTGCTCCTCCTCAACTAATTCTGTTTTCGCCATACTTTCACTTTTCTTTTCTCGTGCCTTTGCTTTCAGTTTAATTTCCCTGTGATATGTTTTGATAACTCACATTTGCCTTTTTCTTACTCATTTCACTGAATTCTCCCCACATCTCAACTGATTTCATTTAGTTTCCCTCTTCTTCTCAGGAAACGTTTTGGAGGAGTCACAGAATGAAGCCCATAAGCTCCGTCAGAAAGCTGAAGCTCTAGTAAAAGACAACAAGCAGTTCCAGTCTTCTTCCCCTCTGGATCCCCAATTATCTTCTCCCAAGTACGCTGTATCCCCAAGACATTTTGGTGCTGGTGAGTGTCCTCTTAATCAATGCAAGAGTGCTGTGCTGAATTGGCAAATGCTATTAGACTAATTCGTCCTGCTATAATTAAGCAGTAGCGATTAGCTTCAGAATATATATTTTACCTTTGAAATATAGGCCATTCTAAAGAAATCCATCATTGTAGGTGACTGACAGCTGGGTTAGTGCAGTTTGCGCGCCTGCACGGTCAGTCCTTCCGGTTACCACGTGGAATGCTGCAATGCTTCTTACAGGAGACAAGGACTGACAGTGCAGGCGCTCAGACAAGATGTCTGCGCTGTAGCCTGGGTTCCGGTCTCTTACAATGATTGATTTCTTTAGAATGTCCTACATTTCAAAGGTAATATGTATATTATAAAGCTAGTCACTACCTGCTTAATTATAGCAGGGCGACTTTATAGTGAATGAAAGTTCCGCTTTAAGTTTTCCTCTCAAATTTGATCAGATTTTCCAATTAGAATACATAGGGGAGTCAAGGGGATAAAACATAGTGTAACGGATACCGCTGCCACCCAGCCTTGGGTGACTCCGTTAGTCGCCGCTTCCCTCGCTCTGGAACATGAAAACTCCACCAGCTTCTCCCAAGGTATCCCAATCGCCAGGCAGGACTAGTGTCAGGATAACAAGAACTCTCCCAGCATACCAGCAGCTTAACCTCACCAGACAACACTTGTGTAGGTTAAAACAAGAACTGCTTTATTTGGACACAAACAAGGTTTATATACAGGTTTGTGAACACAGTCAACCAATAGCAAATAAGATTCACAACACCACCAGTCTTGCTGAGACTTAAATACATTAACACACAATAGAATACAAAACACACAGCCCTCTATCAGGTCTGCTCAGGTAATTACATCAGTGACTGACATAATACAATCAGTTTCACAAACCAACAAATGGAACCACATAACCCCAGGAAACCTACTTTGCATTTAAACAATAACACAGCACACAATGGGTGAGGCAATAGGACATTTGACTCCCAGTCTCCAGATACTGTCCCAGGTAGTCACTGCCCCACCCCCCAATACGTAATAGGGTCTCAGGCCTAGTGCCATCCTGGAGTCTGGCTGACACCCTTCTCCATTTTTTAGTTTGGCCCATGATTCTGTATGGCCAAATGGCCGCTTCCAGTCCAGGCCCAGTGGTTCCTGTGACATTTCTCCCCCTTGTCCACCTCCGACAGCCACAGCATGATCCACACGGGTCATCTCGCTGCTGTCTGGAGTGGACACATAGTCTGCTAGTGCAATGTCCGCACAGTACTTGTCCCCAGCCAGCCCCTATAGTCCTGGGGTCTGTCCAGCTTTGCACCCTGCACCTCCAGGTACAGGGTGACTTAGACATAAGATGCCTTGAGCCGCAGAGGCCATTCAGCCCTGGATCCGGTACACAGGAGTCTATGACCCAGTAAAAACCCCCGCCCAAACAACAGTGCCCTCCCAGTCAGCACATTACCGGAATCTCCGCTGCTGGCTGAGGATGATGAGAGTGGGTGGTAGAGTTGCTCTGGATACTGGGGTGAGAGTACACAACACTCCATCTCCTCCTGGATCTCGCTCTGCTGTAGGGTAGTGGTGCAGCCAGCACCCGCTCCCTGGGGCAATTGCTCAGATGGACAGAGGCCAGCGGCGCTATGCCCTGTTGCCAGCTCTTCCGCTGGGTATCTTTCTCCTGGTGGCACCTTGGGTGCTTTAACCTGCCGCTGGGAAGAGAGGTTAACTACCTCCCCTCTGAAAACACAAATCTCCCGCTGGGGAGGGAGGACTGCAACCTCCACTCCCAAGACCAGGCACAGCTGCTGCTGTGAGGGACTGACTGCACCATCCCTTGGAACACTGCACCTTGATGCTGGGACATCCTTAAAGGAAGGGGTAGCAGCAGCCATAGCTTCACCTGCTACCTGCTGACCTGACTGTAACAGCTCACTGGAGTCAGTCTCAATGAAAGGGGTAGCGGTGGCCGTAGCTTCACCTGCTACCGGATGACCAGACTGTAACAGGTTGCTGGGGTCAGCCGTAGGAAGAGTCCACTCTTCTGCTTGCAGGGTGCCCGTGGCGGCCGCAGTCTCATTCATGGCACCCTCAGTGTCCATACAAATCTGCCGCTGGGGAGAGAGATCAACTACCTCCGCTCCCTGTACCTCCGTCAGCCGCTGAGGAGTGACGTCAACTGCATCCCCTCCTAGAACCCAGCTCCTTACCGCTGAAACAGTCTTAAGTGAAGGGGTAGCGGCGGCCGTAGTCTCACCTGCTACCCGCTGACCAGACCATAACAGGTCGCTGGGGTCAGCCTCAGGAAGGGTCCACTCTTCCACTGGTAGGGTGCTTGTGGTGACCGCAATCTCATCCACGCCCCCCCCAGTTGCACACGCCATCTGCCGCTGGGGAGAGGGGTCGTCTCCCTCCTTTCCCTGTAACACAAACACCCACTGGGGAGTGATGCCAACCTCATCCACTCCCAACATCCAGCTCAAGGCAGTGGGGGCCTCCATAAGGAAAGGGGTAGCGGCGGCCGTAGCTTCGCCTGCTACCCGCTGACTAGACCATGCCAGGTCGCTGGAGTCAGCCTTAGGGAGGGCCGGGGGTGCCCCCTCTTCCACTTGTAGAGTGCTTGCGGCGACCATAGTCTCCTCCGCGGCACCTTCAACATCCATACAAAGTTGCTGTGGGGGATAGGTGTGAGTCACCTCTTCCTGGAGATTCCGACACTCAATCTCCAGTCCCCACTCCTGGGTTACAAGATCCTCCAGCTCTCTCCATACTTCAGGTATTTCTGACACACCCAGCTGCACGGCTCGCCTGTCACGGATCTCCCAGAACCGGCTTTCACTGCGACTGCCAAAGTTCGACTCCTCAGCCCTGGCATGCCACAACGAGCTGGGACCCCTGTAGGAGAAGCCGCGGCAAGGGAGAGGAGTTTTGGGGAACCCGAACCATTCAAATCCTGTCCTCTCGCAGAAAGCGCCATACTGGAGATCCAGGAAAATAACATCTTCAATCCAGGATGCCAGTACCTCGCTTGCCCTGCGGTCCGGACTCGGCCCGAGGATGCAGGAGCTCCACTGCTGTCTCTCCCTCTCATGCCTCTCTGCATAAGGGATGAAGCCCTTGGAGGAGAAGGAGTATCCCTCTGTCTCTAGTGTGGCCCGCCGTTGTTCATAGCTGGATAGGGCTTGGCAAAGCATAGCCTCTGTCTCAGTCTCTGACATGCTGGAGCCTGCCGGTGGAGAGCTGCTGCTTCGGTCTGGTGAGTCAGCCGTTGCTTCCACTGCTCCCCTACACTGTTGCTGAGCTGTGGAGACCGGGGTCAAGCCAGGTGGCTATATCTCCCCCTGGATGCTGGTCTCCCTGCGCCTCTGAGACCGGGGTCAAGCCAGGTGGCTATATCTCCCCCTGGATACTGGTCTCAGTTTCATTCCTTGGCTTTATCAGTTTCAGGTGAAACGATCCTGGTGGTGCTGACATGTATGTTCCAAAAAACCAACTGGGAAGCATCCCACCGCTGCCAACCAATGTAACGGATACCGCTGCCACCCAGCCTTGGGTGACTCCGTTAGTCGCCGCTTCCCTCGCTCTGGAACATGAAAACTCCACCAGCTTCTCCCAAGGTATCCCAATCGCCAGGCAGGACTAGTGTCAGGATAACAAGAACTCTCCCAGCATACCAGCAGCTTAACCTCACCAGACAACACTTGTGTAGGTTAAAACAAGAACTGCTTTATTTGGACACAAACAAGGTTTATATACAGGTTTGTGAACACAGTCAACCAATAGCAAATAAGATTCAAAACACCACCAGTCTTGCTGAGACTTAAATACATTAACACACAATAGAATACAAAACACACAGCCCTCTATCAGGTCTGCTCAGGTAATTACATCAGTGACTGACATAATACAATCAGTTTCACAAACCAACAAATGGAACCACATAACCCCAGGAAACCTACTTTGCATTTAAACAATAACACAGCACACAATGGGTGAGGCAATAGGACATTTGACTCCCAGTCTCCAGATACTGTCCCAGGTAGTCACTGCCCCACCCCCCAATACATAATAGGGTCTCAGGCCTAGTGCCATCCTGGAGTCTGGCTGACACCCTTCTCCATTTTTTAGTTTGGCCCATGATTCTGTATGGCCAAATGGCCGCTTCCAGTCCAGGCCCAGTGGTTCCTGTGACACATAGCTTTTGATTACATGGTTAAACCAGCATAACTAAAAGGAAAATTAAATTGGACCTTTCGCCCTGTGACTAGTTTAGTTTGTTTAACCCTTTCAATGCCCGATGCCCCCTGTGAGTTCTGAACATATAACAAAAATGAACTGTGTGTGTCACAGGTGTGTCCACCACATTGCTTTTCAATGCATTGAACACCCCTCTGGCAACACAGTCATACTGCCTGCTCCCTGAACCTGCTTCCACTGCTCACTGGTTGTTACAGATCCCTTCCTATACTGTCAGACCCCTATACTTGGTTCCGCTGTATACTGGTGGTCATAGATCCCTAACATACAGTCTATGACTCCCCGAGCCTGGTTCCATTTGTAGCCATAGAACCATACATACACAGTCTGTTTCCCCAACCTTGTCCCACTTGTGGCCACACACCCACATGTTACATCGCCTTTTTCCACTGCTAGCCATGCTCCTGTCACCAGTTATGCTATATTAATCCATACTATTGGGGAGCCTTTTTTCTCATGTGTGTCCTAAGTTTTGAATACACTAGGAAATTCCATGGTTTTGAAAGATTTTAGTATCTTTGAAGTAATTTAAATAGAGAGTAACACTTACTATGTAGAAAAATATATATTCTAGGGGTTATACTCATGAATAAAATAAAGGTACTCCCATTGCTGTGAGGTGATTTATTGAAAAATTATTGCAACTCAAACTTGAATTTTTTAGGTACAGTATCTCAATGTCCTGAAATTCCCCACTAGCACTGTTGCTGCACTAGGGCTGCAACAACTAATCGATAAAACCGATAATGAGAATCGTTGACAACGATTCTCATTATCGATTAGTTGTGCCGCCCAGCAGCGCCGCCATACGTTGTGAAAGGCTGAACGCCTTAATGTCTGCCGGATGCAACTGTCTTCCCACTGCACGCACTGATGACATCCGGGGAGGAACCACGTCAAATGCGGAGACGCCACGTGGAGCATGCTAGTATTTTCTTCCTCTGTTCTGAGGCCAGTTTAAAACTGGCGCCCAGACTGAGGAAGAAAACCCCAGCATGCACCACGTTGTGTCTCCGCGTTTGACGTGGTTCTGCCACGGATGTCATCAGTGCGGGCAGTGGGGAGAAGAAGAAAGATGCACGAGTGAAAGAGGTATGGGGGGGAGATGTACATGGAGGGAGAAAGAGTTACAAGGGGGGAGAAAGTGAGGTACAAGGGCAGAGGGGAGAAAGAAGTACATGGGGGAGAAAGAGAGGCACAAAGGGGATAAAGAAGTACATGAGGGAGAAAGAGTGGCACAAAGGGGATAGAGAGGTGCATGGGGGTGAGAAAGAAGTACATGGGGTAGAAAGAGAGGCACAAAGGGGAGAAAGAAGTACATGGGGTAGAAAGAGAGGCACAAAGGGGAGAAAGAAGTACATGGGGTAGAAAGAGAGGCACAAAGGAGAGAAAGAAGTACATGGGGGAGAAAGAGAGGCACAAGGGGAGAAAAGAAGTACACAGGGTAGAAAGAGAGGCACAAGGGGAGAGAAAGAAGTACACGGGGTAGAAAGAGAGGCACAAAGGGGAGAAAGAAGTACATGGGGGAGAAAGAGAGGCACAAGGGGAGAGAAAGAAGTACACGGGGGAGAAAGAGAGGCACAAAGGGGAGAAAGAAGTACATGGGGGAGAAAGAGAGGCACAAAGGGGAGAAAGAAGTACATGGGGTAGAAAGAGAGACACAAGGGGAGAGAAAGAAGTACATGGGGGAGAAAGAGAGGTACATGGGGGAGAAAGAAGTACATGGGGGAGAAAGAGAGGCACAAAGGGGGAGAAAGAGAGGCACAAGGGGAGAAAGAGAGCCACAAGGAGGAGAAAGAAGTACATGGAGGAAAAATAGAGGTGCAAGGGGGAGAAAGAAATACATGGGGGAGAAAGAGAGATGCACAGACCCCATAGTAAAATAATAACAATGACACATGTTAATGTGTAAAGTTTTTTATTCTGCTGTTTGTTTTTAACACTCAGTTTGTTCATTAAATCATTTTAAATAATGAAAAATTAGCATATTGTTTTTTTTATCCGATTAATCGAAAAAAATAATCGGCCAAATAATCGATTGTCAAAATAGTCGTTAGTTGCAGCCCTATGCTACACCATCCTATGGAGGTTTATGGTTAACTGACCAGAGCTGTCCATAAGATGGTTTAGCAACAGTGCCACTGTAAAAATTTCAGGCCACTGACATACTATACCTAAAAAATTCAAGTTTGAGCTGCAATACTTTTGAGTAGAAAACCTCTCAGCAGTGGGAACACCTTTGTTTTACTCCGGGTGATAAATCCTGCAATATATATTTTTCTGCATATTAAGCATTATTATCCCTTTAAGTGTAAAAAGCATGTGGTTTAAATGTAAACTAGCTCTATTTTTCCTGTAGACAACTTTTGGAAACCTTTGTGCACACCATCGTAGGGTAAAAAGCAAGTGGCCCCTCATTTGATAGGGGTGAATGTCTACATTCCAAAAAGTGTACGCCTTTTAGGCACTGGGAGCTCTGTTCTCCACTTCTGTGTTCCTCACTATCACTGAGAGGAAGAGAGAGGCAGAGAACAATGACACAGGCATTGTACAGTAGCAGCGATCAGATATACCAGCTCACAGTGGAAAAGCTGAATCTGACTGCTCTGGTCCTGGATCAGTTGGTTACACCCTGTTCGGCATGATCACAGTATGTCCTAAGGCGCGCTGCAGTCATTTAACCCATGACTTGCCAGGACTATCCCTGGTCCATAAAGGACTGAAATCTGTGATGGGACTGACACATCTTTGGGCATTAAAGGGATAGTAATACTTAAAAATTACTATGCCCCATGTTGTAGCCAGTGGCATCTCTCAAACCTTTATGGTTTGAGAGATATCTTCTTTCAAAGTTCCCTCTTTTTGGCTTTTTCCCTGACGTTAGCGTTCTAGCTGAGAACAGGGGAATCCTCTCCTCTGAGATCGAGTTAATAAAAAAGAAATCCTTCACTAAAAAGGTCTTCTATGTGTGCTTTGTTGCAAGCACACATAGAAGACCTTTTAAGTTAAGGATTTCTTTTTTATTAACGCAGTCTCGGCTCTGCTGCAGAGCCTCTGCCAGTCCAGGGACCGGATTCCCTTGCTGTCAGCTAGAAAGCTGACGGGAGGGAACTTTGAAAGAGGATGTCTCTCAAACCATAAAGGTTTGAGAGATGCCGCTGGTCTCATTTAACTCCATTTTTTACTGGCTACAAAACGTATCCCTTTAAGGGGTTAATGAATGTACTCATCTGGGGCTAGATTTTATTACATGTGCTAATTTTAACTCTGCATTTATCTCCAGTTTTCTCCATAGACTTCAATAGGAAAATGTTTGATAAAACGGGTGTTAACATTTAGCACCTGCAACAGAATCTAGCCCCTGATCTAGTAGCAGTGTTTGTTTACTTTTGTTTGTGTAGATCACCTGTCCTAAAAAAGGTATGCAAAGGCGTGGATTTGTTAAACCTTTAAGGGCTGGGGGGGCAGCACATTGCGTAGCCCTAGTCATTTAACCCTTTGAATTCCTGCAGAGTATCCAACGCATTGCAAAGCAATACATTAGATACCCCTTTGGAACACAGAGGCTTAAAAGGTTAAGGGATTGTAGCTGTCTCTATCACCCAACATGACTGGCCCACCTGGGGGTGGCGGGAGTTGCAGTCCAAACAGCAGCTGGAGGGTCACTGTTGCCCACCACACTCTAAATGTTTGTTTTTGCTCAAGACACCCCTAACATGCAGGGCACCCCTAAAATGCAGGGCACCCCTCACATTATATTGGACATTTTATTAGTGCGTCTTGAAGGGGACAAATGCATATTGAATGACAATAGCAAGTATATTGCACAGAACTGTTTCCTTTAACCCCTTAAGGCCCAGTGGTCCTGGGGTGTGTTGTCCTGTAAGGACCACATAGGGAAGTTTGACGCGCTGGCAAATGTGACTGATCACAAATGCCGGCACACAGAACAGGTAACTGATAGTGACTGATCCGGTCTTGGAGCTGGCAATTCCAGTCCCTTCTACTACTCACAGTGCTCCCGCAGGATGTGATGTGTCAGGACCGTCACTGGTCCTTTAGGCAAAAACAGCAGTGACGGGCCTGGCCTGACATGTCCCTGGACCTTAAGAGGTTAATAAACATTTGAAACTCGACAATTTACATTTTTGTAAAAAAAAATATGGCAGCCTAAGCTCGTGTTCATTGCGCACCAAAGTGCCTCAACAGCCTGGCTGGCATCCACCCGTCTAAATGAAGACATGTAGGGTCTTGTGTAGAAAGCAAAGGATGAGGAAATTCTGGAGCAGACCAACCACACCAAACGGGGGATAAAAGCTGCAACTGACTTGCATGGGGGTTTTTAACCTTCTGAATGCTAAAGAGAACTCCATCTCATTGCTTCACAATGTGTTGGTGACCTATCTAGCATTCAAGGGGTTAAAAGATCCATTTACATTTATGGTAATTTTGGGAATGCTTGTTCTCCCCTGTGATGTGGTTGGTTTTCCCAGAATTGTGCATATCACACTTCATACGTATAGTCTGGAGGACAGAAGGGAGAGGGTGATGGATTGAAACCATTGTGTTGGAGAACTCTAGCATTCAAGAGGTTAAAAGATGTAATTATATCAGTGGGAATGTTTATTCCTCCCCTGCTGTGCAGCTGGTACGCTCCAGAATAGCTCATCTTTTGCAGTTTGCGATTCTAATACAGCAAAACTAATAGAGCCTGATTCTGGCTGAAGATCACCTCTAGACCTGGGATAAATGGTGTTGGGTATCCTATTGAAATGTCGACCATCAAAACGATGCGTTAAAAATGTTGCCTGAATCAAAAGAGCAACATTCTTATGTCTCACGTGTAAAGAGGGCAACATTTCAAAAATAAACCACAGCCCCCTGCAATGAAAGTGCTATACACCATGTTATTTAGTTTTCTCCTTTATTTTGAATTCTGTCTAAAAAAAACAGAAAACAAATGTGGAAATACAAACTTCTTGTGTATAAAGACACATTTGACTTGCTACACAGAGCAGATAGAGTGCACAGATTGGAGAATGATTGATATATTTGGGACAGAGACTTCAGGAAGATAATGCCTGGAGGAAGTAAAAATTTAGAACCTGGGTGTGCAAACTCAGTCTATGTCTCCACCTTTCCTTAACCCCTTGAGTGCCAGAGAGGTCCGCAGCAGACCCTCTGGTACTCAAAGGGTAAATGTAAAGTTTGTGTGCAACAGCGAGAGGAGGCCATCCCGGGCCAGGCACCAGCAACAACAGCTGGCAGGGGTAGCTAAGCTCAAATACATTGCGTCCCCCAAGCACCAGCCCATCAAGATATACAGCTACGGCTGGAGGGATACCGGGAACTGCTCGGGAGGCTGGGGCACGGCTGGCATCCCCTGGAATCTGACCGGGACAGGAGGAAGCATCAAGAGTGAGGAACAGAGCAGGTCTGTTGGCAAGATGGAGAAGATAAGGTGGTTGGGGTCAGGGTGCCAGTTGATATACTGAGTATAGTGACAGACTTGTGGAGCAAACCTACCGCTTCCTAAATAACAAAAAATAATCTAAGGATTTAAGGCACAGATGGAGACATATGCTGAGTTTGCACACCCATGTTCTACATTTTTACATCCTCCAGGCATTATCTTTCTGAAGTCTCTGTTCCAAATATATCAATCATTCTCCAATCTGTGCACTCTATCTGCTCTGTGTAGCAAGTCAAATGTGTCTTCGTATACAAGAAGCTTATATTTCCACATTTGTTTTTTTGATTTAGAGAGAATTCAAAAATAAAGGAGAAAACTACATAACATGGTAAATAGCACTTTCATTGCAAGGGTAGTGGGTTTATTAATGAAATGGCGCCCTCTATTTGGTGACCCTTAAGTGTGCGACATACGAATGTTGCTCTTTTGATTCGGGCGTCATTCTGATGTCACCCTTTTGATTCAGGCGAAATTTTTTTTGTAATGATTCAATGCATTTTTTTAAATATTTATTGAGGAATAATGAAGTTACAATAACAGAAGAAAAGGCATATTAAGAAATGCAAATAGTACAATATAAGCAGATACAAATAAGGCATCATAAGAATCCATATAAAGGAGACATATTATACAGGAAACAGGTTGTATCCATCTCTTCTTGAAGTGGGGATAAGGTCAAGGTGGCTGAGCCTTTCTATAGCATCCAGTGGTGGGCATTCCACAGAGACTCCAAGGCAAACTAGGGCTCGTATATTGACATCCTTGAGACCTTCAGCTAAGAGTATTGTAAGCAAAAATCTCGAGCTGAGGAGTCGAGCTATCAAATTCGCCAATCTACTGATAGGGTAGAGGGTAATTCGGCCGACCACAGGGGTAGAAAGGTGAGGACTGAAGAGGGGGAGAAAGCGAGAGAAAAAAAAATCCCTGGACTCGACTGAACGCTAATAACTGATGTGAGAGTGTTAAAAGAGGAAAGAGCACTGAACGCTGATGGTCCCGACTGTTGAGGCCCCCAGTACCAAGAATCAATGAAATCTTGAAGGGTATTTGATGAAATGGCATGATGTCTCTCCATTAAATAAAATTGATTAACCCTCGCGGTCCAGTGAGACAGAGTTGGCACCTCACTGGATTTCCAGATCTGGAGGATCAGTGCTTTAGCTAGGTTAAATAGAGGGGGAAGTTTGCGCCACTCAGGCGACATTTTTAACATGAACCAATGGTGTGCAGGAGTGGTATTCAGCTGCTTTGAATTGAATAATATGTGCTGATAACCTGTCTTAACAATGCATTGCATTGCATAGTAAAGGGTTAGATAGGAAAGGCCTGTATATAGCATTATCAAAATAATTGTGAATCATTATCAAAACAATCTAGAAATCATAAGGTCAGCATTACTATTCTTGATACATTCTCAGTGATGCACTGACAATTCTAGTACTCACAGAATTTGCCCTTCTCTTCTTGTCATGACAGGCAAAGAGCTACGCCTCTGATTAGGTTTTCAAGGTCAAATTAACAAAAGGTGGAGGAGACAGAGGACCTACTGTTGGAAATAACCCTTTAAGTGCCAGGGAGGTATCAAGTGCATTGCGTTGTAATGCGTTGGATACCTCTCTGGCACTCATAGGATTAACAGGTAGGATAAAATAAATTTGCTTTGAAGAGGATAGTATCTGTATGGCAAATGAAGTTGTGTTTGTTAAATAATACCTGTCTTGAACTTTCCCTACAAAGGAAGCAAACCATCTGAGATCTCTTGAGCGTACAAGGGATTGACCCTTTGAGTGCCAGAAAGGTGTGCCACACCCCTTTAGAAATCAAAGTGTTAAAAGCTCCATATAAATTAATGGTAACTTTTATTTGTTACCTATAGCGCATCTGGTTTACCCCAGAATTCATCCACTTTTGGCTTTGCGTGCAAAAATCATTGCATGTAGAAATCATTAATTACTTTAATATCACTACTGGCGTTTGTTCCTCTTGAGCTCCCTCATGATACCTTCTGATTTCCTCCTTCCAGGAAAAGGGCAGAACATTTTTATTTTTAGAGAAAAAAAAATTACAGGATTTGCATACTGTAGGGAGATGCTTTTTTCCAAAGTTAGTAGAATTCACACTTTTGTTATATTATTAATAAGCTGTTAGCAATAATGTCATTTGGTGTCCAGGCAGTTTTTCCATTGCCTTCTATGGGAAAAGTGTTCTTCAGGTTGCTTCTACATTGTACTAGCAATAGTGCCTCAAGGCACCCCAACACAATCTGGAATTTTCAGGGCACATCTAACATTTTATAGGTCACTAGCAAATGTTGTTCTGCATCGTCCAAGGGATTTTTTTTCTTTTTACTAAACCCCTTAGTGCCGGCCGCTCGCGCACGCGGCCGGCACTTAATGACAGTTTTTTTTTTTCTCCATTATAGCGAATGACTTCCTGGACTTACCAGGTAAGTCCTCTGTCACTAAGTGACATTTTTTCATGACTTACCTGGTAAGTCCATTGTCACTAAGGGGTTAATGGTATCTTAGTAATTTAAAGGGGAACTCTCACCTTACTGAACTTCCTTTTGTAGCTCAGTGTGGATGAAGCACTGATCCGTGTTTTTTTGTTTTACCGCTGTTACTTGCTATTGTTATTGTTGCTATTACTTGTTTAAGTTGTGCTGGGGACGTCAGTTTTACTCAGACTGCGGATACAGCTCCAGCCCCCAGCCTGTCAGTCTTTCTCTATTCCCCTCCCCACACAGTGCCTCCTCTCCTCCTGCACCAGTGACGGAGGAGGGCTGCATATGACCTGGCGCGATCTCGGGCATAAGAGTATTCAGGTCACCGTTCACTCGCTCCGTCTCTTATAATCAGTGCCAGTCCGCTTGCCTAGCAAAAAATAGCCACAGAGGCAAGCAGACTGAGTGTGATTATTGTTGTAAATGGGCAGATTTCTACAGTAAACATTTTTGACAGGTATTTTAATAAAGGACAATTTTCATAATGAAAAAGCAGTATTTTAACCCTTTCATTACCATATATGAGTGCCTATATGCAGGGTACATATCTGGCACTGAAAGGGTTAAAATATGTTTTTTTGTTATGAACATTATCCTTTATTAACCCTTTAAGGTCCAGTGGTCCTGGGACGTTTCTGTCCCTTAAGGACCGCTTTGATCCTTGCCGGTGCGCCGGTACACGTGACCTGTTGCGTGTATCGGGGCCTGAAAGAGATCACTCCAGTCTTGGAACTGTCAATTTTAGGCCTCATTTTTACTTACAGCGCTCCCGGTGGAGCACTGTAAGTAAAAAGTATGTGACGTACTATGACGTCATCGGTCCTTAAGTATTTAAGGACCATGACGATCATAGTACGTCATGTAGCCCTTAAGGGGTTAACATACCTGGCAAAAATGTTTACTGTAAAAATCTGCCCATTTACAACAATAATCACACTCAGTACGCTTGCCTCTGTGGCTATTTTTTGCTAGGCAAGCGGACTGGCACTGATTATAAAAGACGGAGCACATGAACGGTGACTTGAATGCTCTTATGCCCGAGATCGTGCCAGGTCATATGCAGCCCTCCTCCGTCACTGGAGGAGGAGGAGAGGAGGCACTACGTGGGGAGGGTAATCGAGAAAGATTGACAGGCTGGGGGCCGGAGCTGTATCCGCAGTCTGAGTAAAACTGACGTCCCCAGCACAACTTTAACAAGTAATATCTCTACAACTATAGTGGTAAAACAAAAAAACACGGATCAGTGCTTCATCCACACTGAGCTACAACAGGAAGTTCAATAAGGTGAGCGTTCCCCTTTAAATGATTAATGTTTTTGTATGTGTTGCATTATTTGGTAAATAAGTTTATGCCAGTTTACCACCTCGAGGTGTAGCTGTAGCTCCAGTTCTTCTGTCAGGATGTATTGAATTGTACTGCCTGTAGTAGTCAGGACTTGATAATCAGATGTGTCATAATGTACACCTGGGCTCTCATTTCTGAGTGACGCCAGCCGCTCCTGGTGCATGCCAGGTAAGAGGCAGAAGCACTTGGTCTTTCTCTGGAATGGATGCTCAGTCCTGAGGTTTGATGTCACTTCTGGTCAGTGTTTGTGGTTTTGTTGTGTTTATTGTATGTAAGAAATTATTATTATTATATTTTTTTTTAACTATATCTGGGTATGATATTCACCTACCTCTGTGTAGTGTGTGATGTGATACATTTGCCTTTGTATAGTGTCTGTGTATGTTATGTGTTATAGGCCTACCTCTATACTGGGTTATGTGTTAGATTGTAAGCTTTACGGTGCAGGGACCTCCTATCCTAATGTATTCTCACCTTGTGTTCCCCTTATGATTGTCTGTATAAGCACTTAATTACTGGAATTATTGTACCCCTTCTATACTAAATGTAAACTGTAAAGTGCCAAGTACAACTGTTGGTGGTTTATAAATAAAATATAGTGTATTTGATATGCACCTACCCCTGTATAGTATGTGTGTGTTAAATGATATGCAAATATTTCTGTATAGTATGTGTGTGTATAAATATTATGGGCTATGCACCTACCTTTGTATAATGTGTGTTATATGACATGCACCTACCACTGTATAGTGTGTGTGTTATGTGATATGCACTTACCTCTGTATAGCGTGTCTCAATTGCACCTACCTCTGTATAGTTTGTGTGTAATGTGATTTTCACCTACCTCTGTATAGTGTGTCTCAGTTGCACCTACTTCTGTATAGTGTGCATGTTATGCGATTTGCATCTACCTCTGTATAGTGTGTGTCCCAATTGCACCTACCTCTGTATAGTGTGCATGTTATGTGATTTACACCTGCTTCTGTATAGCGTGTCTCAATTGCACCTACCTCTGTATAGTGTGTGATCTGCATCTACCGCTATATAGTGTGTGTTATGTGATATGCACCTACCTTAGTGTATTGTGTGTGTGTGTGTTATTTGATATGCACTTTCCCCTGTATAGTATGTGTCTGATGTTCACCTACCTTTGTATAGTGTGTGTGTGAGAGAGAGATATGTTTATATGCGCTTACCTCTGTATAATGTGTATTATGTGATATTTACTTATCTCTGTATAGTGCAGGGGCATCCCAAATTATTTCAGTCATGGTCTATGTGGCCAGAAAGTCATAAGTATGAGGACCACATTATTATTATTTTTTTTATTGTTAACAATAGTGAATTACAGTCTGCCAGCAATTCAAAAATATCAATAATGATATTTATCGGACATCTATTCTTGAACTGCATGGTACTGGCTAGCAGGGAATTAGGTCTTACTTGCCTATTAGCTCATTAATGCTAGTTAATTAGGTATAAAAACAGTATTTTTTAAATCCCAGGCAGGCCTCACACTGGGGCCAGGTGGGCGGAATCTGGTCCATGTGCTGCACGTTGAATGCACCTGGTATTGTATGTGTTATGTGATATGCACCTACCTCTGTATATTGTGTGTGTATGTGCTATGCACCTACCTCTGTATAGTGTATGTGCTATGTGATATGTACCTACCTTTGTATAGTGTGTGTGTTATGGGATATGCACCTACCTATGTATAGTATGTGTGTGTTCTATGATATGCACCTACCTTTGTACAGTGTGTTAGTGTTATATGATATTCACCTACTTCTGCATAGTGTATGTGTTATGTGATATGGACCTACCTCTGTATAGTATGTGTGTGTGTTAATGTTACTTGCAGCCCATGCTGCTGTGATTTGGCTCTCATGGACACCAAGATTGTGACAGAGCTGTGGGCATACTTTTTACCCTTAGCCACCCTATTGGGCACAGAATAGGGAGTTTTGCATAAGTCCTCTTTCTCTAGCCTCTGGGAGTGGCTGACAGAAAACTGTAGATAGATTTGTTAAAGGGATAGTATTGGCTGCTTTTAACAAATTTTAATATTGTAGATATAAAAAAAATAATTGATGTAAGTCCATCTCTCAAACATGTATGGTTTGAGAAATAGAAGTGTATATCTCTCAAACTGTACATGCCCAAAATAAAGTTTATTTCATATGGTAGATTTTACAAAAATAAAGTATTTGGAGAAAGTCCTATCTCTCAAACCTTTATGGTTTGAGAGATATCCTCCGCTAAAGTTCCCTTTCTCCTGATGTCAGCTGGAAAGCTGACAGAAGGAGATCCATATCGGCCGACACGAGGAGGCTCTTCAGCAGAGCAGCAATAGTGATATTTGAAAAGAATTACTTTATTGGAGCGATCTACAAAGTGTGCATGCAAACCAGGCACACTTTGTAGACTGTTCCAATGAAGTAATTCTTTTCAAATATCGCTATTTCGGCTCTGCTGAAGAGCCACTGGCTGGTCCCAGGACCAGGATTACCTGCTGTCAGCAGAGCTCTTACGTCAGCAGAAGGGGAGGGAGGGGGAAGATTAGCTGTGAATATCTCTCAAACCATAAAGGTTTGAGAGATGGGACTTTCTCCAAATACTTTATTTTTGTAAAATCTACCATACAGAATTAACTTTATTTTGGGCATTACTATCCCTTTAAGGGGTTAAGCCTAGTTTGTGGCTTTTAGTGCTCTTGCTAAAACTGCAGCCAGGATAAGGAAGCAGGCCTTGTGCTTTTAGCTGTTATGACTTTGATAACTGAGATAGATTAAGGCAGTGGTTCTCAACTCCTGTCCTCGGGACCCAGTAACAGGCCAGGACTTAGGGATTTCTCTGCTAGAGCACAGGTGTGGTGATCAGAGGCTCATTCACATTGATTAACTCACCTGTGCTCTAACAAGGAAATCATCAAATCCTGGCCTGTTAGTGGGTCCTGAGGACCGGAGTTGAGAACCACTGGATTAAGACTTTGAGCTGTATGTTTAACAGTTTGAGTGCCAGACATCTTGCAGTGAGTTCAAAACCTTCCTGGCACTCAAAGAGTTAAAAGCGAAATGGATAGATTCTGAGGCAAACAAACCGCACTGCAGAGGAGGCCTAGAAATTCCCATTGATTTAAATTAGGCTTTTAACCCCTTGAATGACTGAAAGGACTCTGGAGCACTCTCTAGCATTCAGTGAGTTATAAACCCCTTTTAAATATATGGGAATTTTTAGAATATTTATTTCACCCCTTATGGTGCAACTACTATGCCTCAAAATTCCTCCCATTGCTTTGCACACCCTTCTGGTTAAACCAGGAGGAGAGGCACTGTAACATGGCCATACCTGTATATATTTACAAGGAACATTTCTAATTGCTTAACAACAGTACACCTTGTACAGGACTGAGGGTGGGAGGAGCTATGATATCGTCTCCTTCATGTATTTAGTGTAGACACTGTCTTGTTATTATGCTGAGCATCTCCAGTATTGAGTAGGACTTAAAGGGATAGTAATTCTTCACAATGAATGCAGCACCAATTAATCTTCATAGTATTTGGGCCGTGTAGAGTGTTATTTCAATACTGTCAGAGTTGTAGTTCAAGAGTAATTGAATGATAAAGTATCTCCCTCTTGCCCCTTTTACTGATGTAACACTGCTCACCTTAGAGCAGCAAGACTGTCCAGATGGATCGCAGAGAGGGACAACCTTCAATGAGCATAAAGAAAAACCTGAAAAACCTGTCAAGGGGGCAGGGTTTTCCTTATGTTCACAGTAAGAAGACTGTCCCTTGCTGGGAGCTGTCCAGTCCAGATTCCACATCTGAGGTGAGCAGTGTTACACTAGGTAAAAGGGGTGGGGGAAACTTTATCTTTATCTTGAACTACAACTCTGACCGTACTGAAATAACACTCTCAGTGGCCCAAATACTATGAATATTAATGGGAGCTGTTTTTTTGAGAAATATTACTATCACTTTAAAGGAACACTCACACATCTGAATGGTATTTTATGCCTTTTAACCCTATGAGTACCAGTGAGGTATCCTCTGGCACTCAAATGATTAACCCCTTAAAGACTACATGACGTACTATGACGTCACGTACTTTTTAGTTACAGCGCTCCACCGGGAGCGCTGTTAGTAAAAATGGGGCCTAAAATTGACCGTTCCAAGACTGGAGCAATCTCTTTCAGGACCCCAAAGCAGAGCGCCAATACATTCAACAGGTCACGTGTACCGGCACATCTGCAAATATCAAAGCGGTCCTTATGGGACGGAAACGTCCCAGGACCTCCTGGTCCTTAAGGGGTTAATCCCTTTAGTGAGAGGTCTATAATGCATTTCTTAGCCTGGCATTAGATCATTTTCGCGCATCCAATGTGTTAAATCTCATGTACTATAAATCACTACTAGTAAAATGCAGCAGGTCTAAAATCTTTAAAGTGTTAGTAATGTCTAAAAAAAACTTTTTTGCATTTAGAAGAGCTTAAAAAGCTGATCTGAATGCAAAAAAACGTATCTCTCAAACCGCTATGGTTTAAGAGATACTGGCGTTTAAAGTCTGATTTCTCCTACTGACAGCTGTCAGCAGGAGATCCGTGTCGGTCGACACGGAGGTGCTTGAGAAGTGCCGGGATCTCGTTACTTACACAGAATCCCTTTATTGGAATGGTCTAAAACATGTGCCTGAACACTAGGCACACGTTTTAGACCATTCCAATGAAGGGATTCCGTGTAAGTAACGAGATCCCGGCACTTCTCAATCGCCACAGTGTCGACCGACACGGCTCTCCTGCTAACAGCTTTACATCTGTCAGTAGGAGAAATCAGACTTTTAACGCCCGTATCTCTTAAACCGTAGCGGTTTGAGAGATACGGGTTTTTTTTGCATTCAGATCAGCTTTTTTTTTTTTTTTAGACATTACTATCACTTTAAAGGACCAGTGAATATTTTATTTTGGTTAAAAAAGTGCCCTAAAATATGTGTTTTTTCCTTCCTCTCTATTTCCTAATAAAGGTATACTGGGTCTTTAAGGATGGCAGAAATACTGTTCTTTTTTTCTGTTTACAAAAGTTAACAAATGTTCGTACTAGAGTGCACAAGCTCATACATAAAAAATGGAGCTTAGGAGGATATATAACCTTTCCAGATCCTGTCCTCACTGGAAAAGTCCATCTTAAAAGGATTTGCATGATTATTCCTCCAAATGAATTTATTCCACCCCTGTGTAGAAACTGATAGCCTAAGACGGTGGGGAGAGGGGATATTTCTGGACATGTGAGTAATTCATTATGCAGGCTTTAGCTGACAATGTCAGAGAACAAAGCTCTACTGAGTTATTATTCCCCAGGTGCTAAATCAGATATCGACAACTATGAACCTGTTTGCGAAACAAAAAGCACAATTTACAGACAGTTTAAATAGATATATTTAATGAGACTAAAAGATGTGTAGGTAACAGTTTTAAAGGGATAGTAATACTTCATTTTATCTTTATTTTATTTTGTAGGCATTAAAAAACCATGAAGAACGAAACCTTTATGGTTTGAGAGATATTCACAAGCAAAGTTTCCCCTCCCGTCCCTTTTACCTAGTGTAAGCCATCTCTTCTCATATGTGGAATCCAGTTCATAGACCAGACAGATAACAGAAGGGGACACTCTTATTCCTATGAGAACAATGAAAACCCTGCCCCCCTTGACAAGTTTTTCAGGTTTTTCCCTTATCTTAATTGAAGATTGTCCCTCTCTGCAGTCTACCTGGGCACCTCCCTTCTGCTCTGGCTGAACAGTGTTACATCAGTAAAAAGGACGGGAGGTGGATACTTTGTCATTGAATTACTCTTGAACTACAACTCTAAGAATTGAAATAACACTCTCCAAAGTCCAAATACTATGAAGATTAATTAGAGCTGCTTTTATTATGAAACATTACTACCCCTTTAAAGAGGACCTGTCACCTTGATTTTTTTCCTTTTTTCCTTTTTTTTTTTTAAAACAATACTGCCTATGTTTCCTGTTAGCCAAACATCCAATAGCTGTATAGTATAGCAGATATTCACGTTTTTATTTCTTGTGCAGCGCATCACTTCATTTGCATATGAAATGTCACTGAATAGCGTAGGAAACATAATTGAAATACCTAATTAGCATTCATTAGCATATGAAACTACATGGGTACCATCATTAGCATACATTAGCATATGGTACTAAGTATGAATATTTCCTAAACTTTACATTTGCTTGTCTTTTGGCTAACATGACACACGTTTTCAATGGCGGGAAAAAGCGCCGATGGCCTTTTCTCATTGAGACTTATTCCAAAGTTATTACAGAGAAAAACTGAACTTTTGGCCGCAATTTAAAACCCCTTAAAGTGGAACTATCATCAAAATAAAATTGCCCCTCAAGCCCTGACTAACATAGCGATAGGCACACTTTCATTAAGCATTAATAAGTCTGGCATTCTTGAGGAAAACCAACTTCTTTGGCAGGCACCAGAGGGCAACAGTGCAGACATCTTGGAGAAAAGGTATCTGTGAGTTTTCTCTTTCTGTCCCGTTCTCCGCCAGGATTGGTGAGTGGCGTTCCTTGGCACCTTAACCCCTTAAGGTCCAGCGATCCCGGGGTGTCTGGTCCTTTAAGGACCCGATAGACGAGTTCGATGTGCCGTCCCAGGTGACTGATCACGTGGGGCGGCACATTGAAAGAAGGACTGAAAGAGATCGCTCTGGTCTTGGAGCGATCAACTTCAGTCCACGGTATTACTCACCGCGCTCCTGCAGTAATAGTACGTGACGTACCAGGACTGTCACTGGTCATTGAGTGCCGGACCAGCGTGACGGTCCGGGTACTTCACAAGACGTGAAAGGGTTAAGGCACCGGAAGAAGTTGTTTTTCTCAATAACGCCAGACATATTCAGCCTAATGAAAATAAGCAAATGTCTGTCGCTATGTTAGTAAGGGTTTGGGGGGCAATTTTATTTTGATGATAGATCCTCTTTAAGATCCAGAGGTTGGTGCAATGCATTGTTTTGCAATGCATTGCACACCCCTCTGTTCCTTAAAGGGTTAAAGGCCTGCCCATTTTATGGAGGCGGGCTGTTGTTAATGGCTATAAACTGTCACAATAGGTCTCTACCACCAACCTACACTATTATACAGTCCATAGAAGTATTGCTCCCATAAAGGGTTAGCATGGAAGCATGATAAATTAGGAGTTCCTTTATTTTACCCTCCATGAAATGCCCTACAATTTATGTTTATTTTCATAAGTGAAACTGTGCCTTTAGCAGAGTTGCTATTATTTTTCAGGTCATGAACAGACTCGAAATTTATTTGAATTTAAAGCCGGCAATATGAATGAGGAAGAATCTGACATCTCTCCCAAGATCAACCAAAAAACTCCTTCTAGTGTGAGTAACTGCTGCCAATGCCTTTCTTTATAATCCAGGAGCCAAAATAGCAGAATCTAGAAACAAATACTTAATTGGAATTGTCTACAAAGTGTGCCTGCAAACCTGGTACATTTTGTAGACTGTTCCAGTGAAGAATTTGTTTTTAGATCATGCTATTTTGCCTCTGCTGAAGAGCCTCCGTCTGGTTGCGTGACCAGAATCTCCGTCTGACAGCTTTATAGCTCATCTCAGAGAAAGGGGAGAGACGGGGGAACTTTATCTTCACATATCTCTCAAACCATAAAGATTTGAGAGATGGGACTTATATTGCTTAGTTTATTATTGTAATAGCTACACATAAACTCAGACTTTACTAGCCCTTTAAGGACCAGAGCGATGTGCAACACATTGAAAGTCCATGAGGGGTTGATATCCTCCCCTTTCTGTGACGTCAGCCCCTTCTCCCTCTTGCCATGGCAACCTGACTTGGTGCTCACTCACCCAAAGTCATTTGTCAACTTGTGAACAGTTTTAACATGTCCTGAGCACTAACTACAACTCAGTCAATGCTTAGGATGCATTAAAGCTGAATGAGCTCTTGCCATGTTAATCTTTTGATTGAGGGGATCAGCCCCTTCACTGGAGGCAAAATATTTGACCCTTAATGTGAGGGTAACCTTTTATTTTAACTTTACGCATTATGCACATAAATTACATTTACGGTTAAGTTGCCTATACTTTTTAAAAACATTTTTTAAACTTCACCTGATTTTTTTTACGTTTTCATGTCCCTGACAGTGAGCTTCCTGTATCTGTTTCCAAAGAGCTTTCTTTTAGGGACTGCAAATGCAGGTATAGTGATACAATCTCAAAAATATACAATGTAAAAAGATAGCATACTGATCACACAGAGCTGCAGGGATAGTGTTACACTATAACACCATCCTGTTTCCATGGTTAATAAAGATCCAGTGAGCTTACTGTCTAGGACAGAAAAGTATAAGCAATTTGGTGAAAAGTGAATGTGGAATTGCCCTTTTAATTTGGTTCTTACTGCTCAGTAAAACCCCAAAGACCTTATGCAGAAGGAGAAAGAGGAGCATTTATGAAACAAACCAGCTGCACCTTAGGGGACGAGTAAATAATTTTTCAAATTCCTTTTGAATTAACTAAGGCTTTTAACTCCTGGGATGCTAGGGAGATAAAAAGCAATCTGTTGGATGCCTCTCCAGCTCTCTAGAAGTCAAAAGCAAAATCAGTGGGAATTTTCATTTGTCTCCTACAGTGTTGTATGTTCCAGCATTGCTCATCCTTTACTTCCTGTATAATGCCCTAAGGGTATTACTTGGGTCAAAAAATGTCATACATTGTAATGCACTTTACTCAAGCTGTCACAAGAAGATATTATAGTTCTGAATAATTTTATACATATACTAGCAAATGGAGCATGGCATTGCCCATGCAATTGGGCGCACCTTGCACATCAGGGACCTGGTGGACTGATGCAGTGGTGAGTCTCGCTGCAGTGATTCTACCAGGAGTGGGCAGGGGGCTGCTCCCCCCACCCACTCCTGTGAAAATCAACTTTCCTGATTTGCTGGATGTAGCCAATCTCTGCGTCCTGCTGCACCAGGCTTGGGCAGATAGCAGACCAGAAACCACTTGAAAAACAGAGGGCTGTACAATGCATTGAGAAGCATTACACATCACCATACAAGTTAATAACATCGGCTATAATATAGAAAAAGAGAAGATCTTTCCAGAATAAATGAGGCATTAATAAGTGCACTCTCTGGAACACAAGCTGGGTATAGAAGTAAACAACTGCTAAATATACTGCAGCCTTTGAGTGGCTATGATATAATGTGATTAATACCCACTCAAATGTATATCCCTCAAATCAGTCCAAATCAGAGGAAGGCAACCTTTGGCCATCCAGCTATTGGACACTACAACTCCCATCATCCCCAACCAACCAACTCTCCTTAACAGCTGAAGAGCCAAAACTTGTCTACCCTTGGTCTAAATACTGCATTCTGATTAACCAAGGACAGGGGTTTACCATCCTGTTCTGGAGCTCCCCCAGCAATGCATGTTTTCAAGATCTCTTCAATTAAATGTATGTGAATGTCATTAACTCAGGCAGATCCTTCAGAATGATTGGACCACTGATTGATTCATCTGGGTCCATGTGAGGAGATCCTGAAAACCTGCACTGGGGGTAGAGGGCTGAGGACAGGTTCACTGTAGGACATAGGGGCTTATGTATACAGGCAAAGTGGAGCCATTCTTGGAAAACTAATAGTACAGTAGACAGGTGGCTTTGTAGCACATTGAATACATTTTCTGGCTTTGCAGTGCTTTTTGAATCAGAAAGCTGGGATTTTTTCTTTGTTCATTTCTGTACTGTTGGTGTGCATCACTTTTCTTTTATACATAGGCCTCAATGTGTCTCTGTCCCTCCCCTCCATTTTCATTTAACCCTGTGTTTGACAGACAGGTGTGCATTGTGTTGTGATTAAACACCCTTATGGCATTCTTTATGCAAATATCCATTTTCTCTTTCAATATTTTCCCCTTCCCTCTTCTATTCACATCTTTTTTTCTCTAATGTCTCACCCCTTCCTTTTTTGCTTTACTAACTTACTAATGTATAAGCCTGTTCACACGGGCCAAGGTCTGGGTGATGTTAACTAGTGATGAGCGAGCACCCCAATGCTCGGGTGTTCGGGTGCTCTGACCGAGCACCCCCGGAGGCTCGAGTGCTCGGCCGAGCACCCGAGCCCCATTGAAGTCAATGGGAGGACTCGAGCATTACACCAGGCACCCCCTGCTCTGATGAGGGGAGGGTGCCTGGTCCATAGGAAAAGGGAAGAAAATGATGGAAACACCACAGAAATGGTTCAGGGACAGCATAGGGAGGATGTCTGGATGCATCTTGGACTCCAGCATTGCTGCTGGGAACGATCTTTCGCCCGTAGTACGCCATTTTTACAGACTGACCGTAAAACACACAAAAAGGAAAATAAAAACGACTTTAGGCGAAAAATTGTTACCAAATTCTCCCAAAAATGTCCTCGATTTTTCTGAACTGAGGCCATGATTAAGAGGGAAACGTGCGCAGAGGCAAATTCTCCCAAAAATTTCCTTGATTTTTCTGAACTGAGGCCATGATTAAGAGGGAAACGTGCGCAGAGGCAAATTCTCCCAAAAATTTCCTTGATTTTATTGAACTGAGGCCATGATTAAGAGGGAAACGTGCGCAAAGGCAAATTCTCCCAAAAATTTCCTTGATTTTTCTGAACTGGGGCCATGATTAAGAGGGAAACGTGCGCAAAGGCAAATTCTCCCAAAAATTTCCTTGATTTTTCTGAACTGGGGCCATGATTAAGAGGGAAACGTGCGCTGAGCCGACCATCTAAAACATTATGGGTGAGGGTCTGCTGCGGAGCTGACCATCCTAAACATTATATGCGAAGGCCCGCTAGTGAGCTGACGCTATAAAACATTATATGAGAGGGCCCGCTAGAGAGCTGACCCAATAAAACATTATATAAGAAGGCCCGCTGGTGAGCTGACCTATACAAAAAGTTGTCAAACAGGGCCCGCTGGTGAGCTGGCCCTATATAAAAATTATATCACAGGGCCCGCTGGTGAGCTGGCCCTATATAAAAATTATAGCACAGGGCATATGGAAGAGGAGGAGGAGGATGAGAAGATTAAGAGTCAACCATATACCCGTTTTTTGGGTGGAAGGGGTGAATGGGAATACAGAGTATTCCCATCATTGTAAATAACATATATAAAGTGAGTTTATGTTCCCCCGGGGCTTTCCTCCAGTGGAGTGGAGAAGTCAGGGGAAATCCAGGCCTTGTTCATTTTTATAAGTGTCAACCTATCAGCATTGTCGGTGGAAAGGCGGATACGCTTATCTGTTATGATGCCACCAGCAGCACTAAATACACGCTCAGACAGAACGCTGGCGGCAGGGCAGGCCAGCACCTCCAAGGCGTAGAGTGCCAGTTCATACCACGTGCCCAGCTTGGACACCCAGTAGTTGTAAGGCACAGAGGGATCATTGAGGACGCTGACACGGTCTGCTACGTACTCCTTCACCATCTTCCAAAACTTTTCCCTCCTTGTGACACTAGGCTGCGCATCAGGGTGAGGGTGCTGGCGGGGTGTCATGAAGGTGTCCCACGCCTTGGAGAGTGTTGCCCTGCCTTTGTCGGAACTGCTGTGTGCTCCCCTTTTCTCCCCTTCTCGGTTGGCCAAGGTAGCACGTACTCTGCCGCCAGCGTTGTCAGATGGAAAATTTTGGAGCAATTTTTTGACAAGAACCTTCTGGTATTGCACCATTTTGCTTGTCCTCTCCACCGGAGGAATGAGAGATGAGAAATTCTCTTTGTAGCGGGGGTCCAGAAGGGTGAACACCCAGTAATCCGTGTTGTCTAAAATGCGTATAACGCGTGGGTCACGGGAAAGGCAGCCTAACATAAAGTCAGCCATGTGTGCCAGAGTACCAACAGTCAAGATTTCGCTGTCCTCACCAGGAGGATGACTCTCAATCTCCTCATCCTCTTCCTCCTCTTCTGCCCACCCACGCTGAAGAGATGGAACTAAAGTTCCATGGCTACCCTCTGTAGCGGAGGCAACCGTGTCTTCCTCCTCCTCCTCCTCCGCCTCCTCCAATTGTCGCTGAGAAGACGAAGTGAGGGTGCTCTGGCTATCACCTTGTGTAAGCTCTTCCTCCCGCATTTCCACCTCTTCCACATGCAAAGCGTCAGTTTTAATTGTGAGCAGCGAGCGTTTCAGTAGACACAGAAGTGGGATGGTTACACTGATAATAGCGTTATCGCCGCTCACCATCTGTGTCGATTCCTCAAAATTGCGTAAAACCTCACAGAGGTCTGACATCCATTCCCACTCCTCACTTCTGATTACAGGAAGTTGAACGGAGAGGCGACGACCGTGTAACAGCTGGTACTCCACTACTGCCCTCTGCTGCTCACAAAGCCGGGCCAACATGTGGAAGGTGGAGTTCCAGCGCGTGCTCACGTCACACAGCAGCCGGTGAGCTGGCAATTGTAAGCGCTGCTGCAGCTTCAACAGGCCGGCCGAAGCTGTAGATGACTTACGGAAATGTGCACACACGCGGCGCACCTTGGTCAAGAGATCATGCACATTGGGGTAGGTTTTTAGAAATCGCTGAACCACTAAATTAAATACATGCGCTAGGCATGGTACGTGTGTGAGCTTGCCGAGCTCCAAAGCCGCCACCAAGTTACGCCCATTATCACACACAACCATGCCTGATTGCAGGTTGAGTGGCGAGAGCCACTGCTCGGTCTGGTGACTAATCCCCTGCAACAGCTCTGAGGCCGTGTGCTGTTTGTCCCCAAGGCAGATCAGCTTCAGCACGGCCTGTTGACGCTTCCCCACTGCAGTGCTACACTGCTTCCAGCTACTGGCTGATGGGGGAGTGGCGCTGCGTGTAGAGAATTCGGAGGTGGAAACGGAGGAGGAGGAGCCAATAACGTAGGTGCTGGCGGAAACCCTGATGGAGGTAGGGCCCGCAATCCTCGGCGTGGGTAGCACCCGTGCCATCCCAGGGTCCGAGTCGCTCCCAGCCTCCACGACATTCACCCAGTGTGCCGTCAGGGAAATGTAGCGTCCCTGGCCACAAGCACTTGTCCATGTGTCAGTCGTTAAGTGGACCTTCCCAGTAACTGCGTTGGTCAGGGCACGGGTGATGTTACGGGACACATGGTGGTGTAATGCGGGGATGGCACACCGGGAAAAGTAGTGGCGGCTGGGGACCGCGTACCGAGGGACAGCTGCTGCCATCAGGCTGCGGAAGGACTCAGTGTCCACAAGCCTAAATGGCAGCATTTCGATGGCCAGTAATTTGGAAAGGTGTGAGGTTAGTGCTATGGCCTGTGGGTGGGTGGCTGGGTATTTTCGCTTGCGCTCAAATGCCTGGGGTAACGACATTTGGACGCTGTGCTGGGACAGGGAAGTGGATGTGGTCGCTGATGGTGCTTCAGATGGTACAGGTGCAGGGCGGGAGGTATGCGGGCCTGCGCCTTCGACAGGCGATTGGCCGGCACCGAAAACAGGGGAAGAGGAGGCAGTGGTGTGGCCTGCAGACACAGATGGGCGATCCAGGCGTTCCTCCCACTTATTACGGTGCTTGGATGCCATGTGTCGGATCATGCTGGTGGTGGTGAGGTTTCTAGTGTTCATGCCTCGGCTCATTCTGGTGTGGCACAGGTTGCAAACTACAATTCTTTTGTCGTCCGCACTTTCCTTAAAAAAACGCCATACCGCGGAACACCTACCCCTTGGCAAGGGAGATTTACGCAAGGGGGTGCTCCGTGGAACATTTGCGGGCCGGTTTGGTGCGGTCCGCCTTCTTTCTGTAGCCACACCACTGCCTCTTCCAGCCTGTTGCGGTTCTGCAGATGGCTCACCCTCAGGACTGCTGTCATCGCTCGGCTCTACACCTTCCCAGGTGGGGTCAGTCACCTCATCGTCCACCAAGTCCTCCTCCACTTCCTCACTCTGATCATCCTCCTCATGTCTTGATCCCACCACATACTCAGTCATTGACAACTGTATAACATCCTCCTCAACAAGGTCTTGAGACAGTAATAGTGGTTGATTTAATGGCAACTGTGTCTCATCATCATCATCATCCACTACTTCCTTTGAACTTAAATGCCGTTCACATCTGTCATCTTCTTGTGATTGGGTACCCTCTAGAGGTTGTGAATCAGGGCATAAGATGTCATGTTCCTCTGCAAGCGTGCTTGGAGAGAGGGTCAAATGAAGGATTGGTGATGAGACGAGCTCCTCACTATATCCCAGTGTGGGATCACTTCTTTGACCAGACCGTGTATGGTGGGAGGAAGGATGATCAGAGTGAGGATTATGTTGACCAGACTCTTGGCTACTGAGAGTGGACTTGGTGGAAGACAGGGTGGTGCTTAACCGACTGGAAGCAGTATCAGCTGACATCCAACCGACCACCTGTTCGCAGTGGTCGGACCTCGAGAGTGATGTCCTGCGACGCCCTGTAAAATTAGACATGAAGCTAGGTATGGTGGATGTCTTTCTTTCTTGTGCTCTGGCACCAGGCACAGTTTCTCCGCGTCCTGACCCGCGCCCTGAGCTATCAGGATCACGTCCACTTCCCCGTCCCTTTTTACCCGCCTTCTTCATCTTACACGGAATATGTGACTTTGATATTTTACTTTGAAGACTTAACAGTATTTCTTCCTATTCTGCAACTGTGCAGAGTACACAGAATAGGCTGCTAAACTGCGGCGAAGCACACTGAATGGAATATGTGACTTTGATATTTGAGTTTGAAGACTTAACAGTATTTCTTCCTATTCTGCAACTGTGCAGAGTACACAGAATAGGCTGCTAAACTGCGGTGACGCACACTGAATGGAATATGTGACTTTGATATTTTACTTTGAAGACTTAACAGTATTTCGTCCTATTCTGCAACTGTGCAGAGTACACAGAATAGGCTGCTAAACTGCGGTGACGCACACTGAATGGAATATGTGACTTTGATATTTTACTTTGAAGACTTAACAGTATTTCTTCCTATTCTGCAACTGTGCAGAGTACACAGAATAGGCTGCTAAACTGCGGTGACGCACACTGAATGGAATATGTGACTTTGATATTTTACTTTGAAGACTTAACAGTATTTCTTCCTATTCTGCAACTGTGCAGAGTACACAGAATAGGCTGCTAAACTGCGGTGACGCACACTGAATGGAATATGTGACTTTGATATTTTACTTTGAAGACTTAACAGTATTTCTTCCTATTCTGCAACTGTGCAGAGTACACAGAATAGGCTGCTAAACTGCGGTGACGCACACTGAATGGAATATGTGACTTTGATATTTTACTTTGAAGACTTAACAGTATTTCTTCCTATTCTGCAACTCTGCACAGTACACAGAATGTGCTGCTAAACTGCGGCGAAGCGCACTGAATGGAATATGTGACTTTGATATTTTAGTTTGAAGACTTAACAGTATTTCTTCCTATTCTGCAACTCTGCACAGTACACAGAATGTGCTGCTAAACTGCGGCGAAGCACACTGAATGGAATATGTGACTTTGATATTTTAGTTTGAAGACTTAACAGTATTTCTTCCTATTCTGCAACTCTGCACAGTACACAGAATGTGCTGCTAAACTGCGGCGAAGCACACTGAATGGAATATGTGACTTTGATATTTTAGTTTGAAGACTTAACAGTATTTCTTCCTATTCTGCAACTCTGCACAGTACACAGAATGTGCTGCTAAACTGCAGCGAAGCACACTGAATGGAATATGTGACTTTGATATTTTAGTTTGAAGACTTAACAGTATTTCTTCCTATTCTGCAACTCTGCACAGTACACAGAATGTGCTGCTAAACTGCGGCGAAGCACACTGAATGGAATATGTGACTTTGATATTTTAGTTTGAAGACTTAACAGTATTTCTTCCTATTCTGCAACTCTGCACAGTACACAGAATGTGCTGCTAAACTGCGGCGAAGCACACTGAATGGAATATGTGACTTTGATATTTTAGTTTGAAGACTTAACAGTATTTCTTCCTATTCTGCAACTCTGCACAGTACACAGAATGTGCTGCTAAACTGCGGCGACGCACACTGAATGGAATATGTGACTTTGATATTTTAGTTTGAAGACTTAACAGAATGTGCTCTAATCTGCAACTTTGCACACTAAACAGAATGTGCTCTAATCTGCAACTTTGCACACTAAACAGAATGTGCTCTAATCTGCAACTTTGCACACTAAACAGAATGTGCTCTAATCTGCAACTTTGCACACTAAACAGAATATATGAAATTTTTTTTTTTTTGTTTTTTTCCCCCCACACAAAATAACCTTCTGCCCCCACACACAGTAGTCCTAAAAAGGACTTTTGGTTCTTTTTTTTTCACAAATTTGCTTTTTTTCTCCCTACACTGACTTTCCCTTCCTATCCTCATCTCTCCCTGGCTAAGACTGAGCCGAACTCGCTGGTCAGGTGCTATACAGCACCCGACCACGGGTTCTGTCCAGCCAATCAGTGTAATGCCAGCAGCCAACATGGCTGCTGGCATTACACTGATATCAGAGCCTCCCTGCACG
Source organism: Rhinophrynus dorsalis (assembly GCA_037306005.1). NCBI lineage: Eukaryota > Metazoa > Chordata > Amphibia > Anura > Rhinophrynidae > Rhinophrynus > Rhinophrynus dorsalis. The sequence continues at coordinate 71,695,038 of CM074721.1, read as the reverse complement.
TTTATTGGCTGCGCAGCAGCCGCAAAACGTGCGGGGAGGAGACCCGAACATGGCGGGCGAGCACATGCGGTACTCGTACGAGTACCGCCATGTGCCGAGCAGAGCGATGCTCGAGCCGATCCGAGCATCGGCCGAGCATGCTCGCTCAACACTAATGTTAACCCTTTGAGTGCCAGAGGGGTACACAACGCATTGCAAAGCAATGCGTTGCGTACCCCTGTGGCACTCAAAAGGTTAAGAGGCCGGTCCTGTTCTGCGTACTGTTGCCGCCCATGACACAGTCATGCACTGTAGTGACTGCCCGAATGCACAGAATGCTCCCAGCATTCCTTCACCTCCCAGCATTCTGTGTGTTCGGGCAGTCACTACAGTGCATGACTGCATCGGACAAACATTCCAGTGTTTTGTTATATAGGATTTTTAATTATTATTTTTGGTGTGTATGATTTATTAACTTGTATTTAATTTTCTCCAATAGGGGTCATCTTCAGAGTTTGAAATCGTGAATGGATTTGAAAAGAAAAGACCTCTTGAAACCAGAATGTCGGTGCGTCAGTGAGTCATGGGAACAAATGCATCATTGAGTAGCAGCAGTGGGTCATACGTGTACTGAATCCTTTGATGACCAAAGAGGTTTTCATTGCAATTGTCACCTTTAGATAAGAGATAAGAGAATTAAAATCTGCCTGTACTTTGTACTAGCCAGTTGTTTGTAGTATAAATAATTCTAAAAAAGTATTGTTATTTGTTGGTGGCACAGTTGGGCACGTTATGCTAATTAATTTATATTCCAGGCAAACATTACCACATACTGTGATTTGAATATACCTAGGCAAAACCCACTTACTGGGAACATTCCTAATAACACAGCAAATGGTAACTTTGGCCTCTAAATAACTATAATTGGTATACAATGCAGGGTATTTATAAACAGTATAAATACACATTTTAATTATCTGTAAAATAATCTAACCTTGTCTTTGGGTGACAGTTCTGCTCTAACTGGGGTTAGTGCAGCTTAAGAGGCCTAACCACAGTAATATTATTGACTGATGGCCACGTGGGTTGGCCTCTTGCTAGAGGATTCAAATGGCATTGTAGCCTCCAGAATCACCTGTGAGAATGATCTGAACAGTGGTCTATAGGACACCATGCAGATTATCATGCTGGAACCTGGATGTGTCCAAAGCATGGGTGCATCCAAGTTGCAGGATGCTGGGTTCTGGTGCATTCCGTGAAGCTGAAACTGCCAGTATGAACTTCACTATTGGACCATTCAGTTTTACAAGGGTACATTTAGCGCAGCATTATTAACATTGCAATAAAGGTGCCTTTGCGGATACAGCGTATGACAATTTTGTTTTACAGAGAAATAAAATCTGCCTATATGGTGTATTAGACATTTTTCTATTAAATAAATAGTCTGAGACTGTGTTTTGATGGCACTGTGGCACTTTATGCAAATTAAATTCTTTTTCAGGCCAATTTTACGACATCCCTTTTATGAATGATTCTGGGCAGAGCCCACACACAGAGGTGGACATTTTTTTTTTTTTTTTTTTTTTTTTTTTTTAAGTTTTATAACTTTATTGGTATATTCAGAAAAATACAATCCAATACAAAGTACAGACAAGATATCAGTACAGATTGAAATACATGGAAAGAGAATAACAGAACGCAGAATCCCATACATGGAAGGCTTATCCAGAAAAGGAGTAGTTAGTTAACATCTCTGTGCACCATCAACCATGAAGGAAGGAACCTTCACGATTATTACACCGCCAACAGGAATGAGGACGTCCCGCATATATTTGAGCTAACTGAAGAGGGATGCGGTACCACCGCATCATAATTTTGTAGCTAGATTGCTGCATAGCAGCACTGGTAAGTAAGATGTTATGCAGTATACAAGAACGGGACCATTGAGACGAGGACACTGCAAACCCCAGATCAACGTCCCAAGACAGCCTTTGAGGAACGGGAGTAGCGTGAAGAGAGGATCCAAGCAGTTTATATAGAACTGAAAGAAACCTAATGGGCTTCTCCGTAGGCAATAGAAGTTTTCCAAAGGGGGTTAAGGGACGAGGAATAAAAGAGGAAAGAGAAGGGGACGATAGCAAATGTCTGACTTGGAAGAATTGAGAGGTGGACATTTCTAATAATACAGTGAGTGATGTCTGGCATCAAACCAAACTAATTAGCATACTGTGCAGGGAATTAACATAACGTTCTACAGTGTGCCACCAAAATATAAACGGTAATTTCTCAAAAATTATATATATTATAGAAAAATGACTAGTGCCCCATGTAGGCAGATTTTATTTATCTGTAAATTTACCTGGTGAGAGAAGTCAGCGATGTAGCTGACAGCTGCAGAATCCGGTCATTTGACCAGATGGAAGCTCTTCAGCAGAGCCAAAATCGCGCAATCTAAACATAAATACTTCATTCGAACTGTCTACAAAGTGTGCCTGGATGACCAGATTCTGCTGCTGTCAGCTAGAGCGCTGACTTCTCTCATGAGGTAAATATAGCATGGTATATCTTTCAAACCATAAAAGTTTGAGAGATAAGACTTATACTATTGTTAATATTTTTAATTGCTATTACTATCCCTTTAAGACTGGTGACTGCAGTAGGGAATTCATGTCATTTCATGTGAGGCCTAAGTTAAATACCCCTGTTACGCTATAGACTACAAAACCACTCAATTCAAAGAAAGTGAAAATCTTGATATACTTGATTGCTGTATTAAGGACTCATACTATGGTAGGAAAGTTCTTTTGTTAACCCTTTGATTGCCAGTGAGGTATCGAACACATTGCAATGCAATGCTTTAGGTACCTGTCTGGCACTCAATGGATTTATCACACAGAGCCACTTATTCCTATAAGCAGGCTTATAAGCTGCTGGTACTCTATAGCATTTTCAGACAAAAGGTTCTAATTAATGCTGACTTCGGTCACAAAAAAGCCTTTCCTATAAATATAGTTCCCATTAAAGCCCTTTTAAAGGCATAGTAATACTTTAAAATTACTAATCCAAATATTGCAGGAGTAAAAAAAAGAAATTATTTGCCCCTAGTGATATCTCTTAAACCTTTATGGTTTGAGAGATCTTCACTCGCAAAGTTCCCCCCTCCCTTCCCTTTTGTCGTACGACCGCCTGGCACTCTGCAGCTGAGCCGCAATCTTGTTAATAAATAAGAAATCATTCACTTAAAAAGTCTTCTACGTGTGCTTGGTTTGCAAGCACACATAGAAGACCTTTTAAGCGAATGATTTCTTTTTTATTATCATGATCGCGGCTCTGCTGCAGAGCCACCGGAAGATTGTAGGGCAGACTTCCCCTGCAGTCAGCTACAACGCTGAATTCAGGGAAAGGGGAGGAAGGGGGGAACATTGAGAGTGAATATCTGTCAAACCATAAAGGTTTGAGAGATGTCACTTGGGGCAAATAATTTATTTTTTTTTATTCCTACAATATTGGGATTAGTAATTTTAAAGTATTACTATCCCTTTAATGAGATAGTACTGGCTGCCATGCTAGCAAGACACCAACATTCCACAATGTATAGAAAACAAGAAGGGACAGTGTGCCAAAATTATGTATTATCTCACAGTATGAATAATAAAATGATGTGAATTGAGCTCACATGTCCCAACGGTCTGCGGGGTCATATACCCAGAGATCATAACCTCATCTCTGCTTGAGAAAGCCCACTCGCACAGCACTGCTTCTCCCAACAGTGTTTCATCCAATAAACAATTTATTAAAAGGAAAGTTAAAAACAAAGGTACAATTAAAATGTCAACGCATTTCAAAGCATTCCAGCTGCTTTCTCAAGGCAATTGCCAGTATTAAGATATCTTAATGTTATTCATATTGTGAGGTAATACAGCATTTGGGGGCCCTCTCTCTTTTGCTTGTTTTCTATACATTTCTTTCTGGGATGTTTGAGAGGAGTTGCCAGAACAGTTGATTGAGGAGACTGCATATTGTGGCAATCTAAACATCCCATACACTTGATTTCTGGGAGCACTTAAGTGTCAATTCCTAAACAGTTATCTTGTGAGTTGCATTCCTTATATGTGCTTGTAATGGTGATTGTCTTTCTTGGGTTTACTTTTAAAGGGATAGTAATACTTAAAATGTAAAAAAATATGTTGTAGGGTTTATCCCCCTGAGTAAAACAAGGGTACTCCCACTGCTGAAAGGTGTTTTATTCAAAAGTTATTAATTTTCAAAGTTGAATTTTTTAGGTGCAATATCACAGTGGCCTGAAATTGTACATTGGCGTTGTTGCTACACCATCCTATGGACAGCTCTGGTCCCGGGACCATAAATCTCTATAGGATGGTGTAGCAACAGCGCCACTATACAATTTCAGGCCACTGTGATATTGCACCTAAAAAAATTCAACTTTGAAAATTAATAACTTTTGAATGAAACACCTTTCAGCAGTGGGAGTAGTCTTGTTTTACTCAGGGGGATAAACCCTACAACATATATTTTTTTACATTTTAAGTATTAATATCCCTTTAATATGTCGCACTTTAAATAGCGTGTGGCACCAGCGCGCCATGATTAAAAGGGTGGCCTGAAAGCAGCACGATATTGTCAAGTCGCGCCTTCTCTCTCCAGAGCAGTGAGTGAGGCCGGAGCAGCTTACTTCAGTACAGAGCTCCTTGCTATGGAATGCCGTTGTTTAGATACTTTCTGTAGCAGACCCACATATGGCTTTTATAATAATAACCAAGTCATTACTTCAGGGGTTGACACAAGTGATGTTGTATTTTGTTTAATGGCTGAGAATGCTGGGACTTGAAGGCACAACTTGACAATCTCGCACTGTTCTCAGGTCGCCCTTTTAATCGTGGTGACTTATGGACTACGCGCTGGAGCCATGCGCTATTTAAAGTGTGACATATACCCTTCTTTAATGGTAATACACTAGGCGCGCCTCCCTTCTCTTCTTTTGCAACATTTCACAATGCTTCTCATCCCACCTATCACTTCCTGCCAGCTGGTACTAACCTATTTACATAAACTCATAAGTAAATATCTAATAGACTGTTGGAAATTAAAAACAATGGCAAACATAAATTAAAGCTATTTCAGAGTAGCATATTTGTTACAAAGTGACAATTACATTTTAAAGCTAGGATGAGTACATACCCTTTAAATAGTGTTATTGTTATTATGGGGCATCAACATTCCATATTACTCTGGTAGCCAGCCCTGGTCCTCAAGAGATACCAACAGTGAAGATTTGCAGGATATTCCTACTTCAGTTCAGGAGGCTCAGTCAGTGTGTCAGTCAATTTAATTGATCTAGCTGTGATCTTAAAGGGATAGTAATGTTTCACAAAAACAGCAGCTCCAATTAATTTTCATGGTATTTGAGCCATGGAGAGTTTTATTTCATTACTGTCAGAGTTGTAGTTCAAGAGTAATTGAATTATAAAGTATCCCCCTCCCGCCCCTTTTACCTAGTGTAAGCCACCTCCCCTCAGATGTGGAATCCAGTCCACAGACCAGACAGCTCACAGCAAGTGACAATCTTCTTTCTGCGAGAACAATGAAAGCCCTGCCCCCAATGACAGGTTTTTCATTGTTATGCTAATTGAACATTGTCCCTCTCTGCGATCCATCAGGACATCACCTTTCTGTTCTGAGGTGAGCAGTGTTACATCAGTAAAAGGGGCGGGAGGGGGATACTTTATCATTCAATTACTCTTGAACTACAACTCTAACAGTACTGAAATAACACTCTCCATGGTCCAAATACTATGAAGATTAGTTGGAGCAGCTGTTTTTGTGAAACATTACTATCCCTTTAAATCAGTCCAAACATTTAAGCTCATTAGCCTTTCACTATACAGTGGTAAGTCTGTATTGTTGATTGTTGTTTTATTATTTTATGTTTTACCACCAGTAATGTGGGTGATTTTAAAAAGCTGCCATCTGCCCCCCATGCAAAAGTCAGAAAAGATAAACCATAATTGCATGGTAACGACACATGATATAATTATTTATCTTAGAGGGAACTAGGTTGAAGTCTTTTTTCCCCAGGAGAGATCGAACAGAAAACACAACTGCATCATGTGAAAGGTTTCAAGCTTCACTGGTAATCACAGAACCACAAGTAGTCTCTTCCAATCTAGCTTGTTCCCCTGCCTTCCACCTAGGATGACCACGTCTCATATTACCTAAGACAGGCCTTTATTTTAACCCCTTAATAACACATGGCATGCCAGGACTGTGACAGAATTCTGGCCTTTGAGGACAGATGATGGTTCTGGCACGTCATAGGCTAATGATCACAGCGCGCCTCAGGGCTTTCTGTGATTGCAGCAGGGAGTCAGATATAGTCTTTTTCAGGTGGTTCTACACATGTGATCACTGCTACAGGGATCACATGGGCAAATAGAACCACGTGACAAAGGCCTTTGTCACTGTTCTCTGCCTGTCTCCTCCTCACTTTGATCATGAGGCAAAGAGAGACAGAGAACAAACATCCCAACTCTTAAAAAGGCCAAAGGCAGGACTGGTGGGTATAGCATTTTTAGGTTACTTCATGACCTACTGACTTTTTGCAGCTGAATTGAGAGCAAGATCAAAATAAAAAATTACTATCCCTTTAAAAACATGCCCTGGTGATAGCTTGTAAGGACCAGGGTTGGCTGTGCCTGATATATATATATATATATATATATTATTTTTTTTTTTTTTTTTTTAGGGCAATGACAGGTAATCAGATTTACAGCAATGCATTGGGGACTTGAACATTCAATGAGTTAAAAGATCCATTTACGTGAACAAGACCCTACATTGTGTTTTATAGGCTTTATAATAGTGCCAGTGTACCTACATATACATATACATAAGGCCCAGTGTGCTGACTTGTCAGACTTTGCAGAAATTGAAACATGACATCTTAACCCTTTGAATGCCAATGCTCTCTGTTAATGAAGTCATGTTCCATTTCTGTCAGGCACCAATAAAGGTGTAAAGTAGCAATACCAGTAAAGGTATAGTAATACTGTAGTTTGACTTTACATATTCTACAGATCATTGAGCTCCCTGGATCTGTTAGAAGAGAGCTTTACGTCAGGGACTGTGAACGCAAGTTTAATAATACAGTGTGAAAAAAGATGCAGTGTAAAAAGTTACCATACAGAACACTGTACTACAGGTATTGTATTGTATTGCATCACTGTTGTACTTTGGTCACTGATCATAAAACTCCTGGAAACAGGAATTCAGGGTGTTTGCTGTCAAAGACATACAAGGCTAAAAACAATTAAAATGTACATGCAATTTACTTACATTTTATACTCTTGCACAACTTGTAAAGTAAAAAAAAGAGGGTTACTATCACTGTAATTTACAGAATGCATTGGCTCTTGTACAGCGTGCACCCTCTCCAGTGGTTTTTCCTTCCTTTTTTGCGGTCTGCCTTGCTGTGATTACGTTCGTCACTCGGACACATTTCCTTATTGTTTCGCAATTCTGTAGTTTTTCAGAGCTATATCTGATTACCTCACCATGACTTTTCCTCTGTGCAACATTTAAATTAAAGAATGAGGGGGCAAGAAAAGCCATGTTCTGAAACAGTCAGGTATATCCAGAAACTTAATTAGCACTGATTGCAAACAAGTCAACTAAGGGCATGATAATCGAGGAATAATCTTATAGCATCTGGGAGTTTTCGGTTTGTCATCAGATGGTATGTGGGAAATAGAACTTCATTTCTTACACAATTCCACTTGACAGTCATATGGCATCAACCTTTCAGACACAGCAAGATTGCTTAACCGTTTTAGTGCTCCAGAGTAGTCCACATCTGACACTGGAAATGATCAGTAAAGTTTTATTATGCCATATGAAACATATATTGTATAGCTATTCCTGCACAGTAAAGCAAGGATACTCCCCCTACTGGCATTTGCTTTGTTCAGAAGCTGTAATAATTAAAACTGTCATGAAATGGCAGACCCGTTACTAAAGCATTCTATAGAGAACTGTAGCCTGTGGCCCACCTGTGTTGTAATTGGCATCCCAGGTTAAAATGGCTATCTGGTAACCAGGGGAGGGCTGGCAACATACGGCCCAGGGTGCAAATACAATTAAGTGGCCCATATCTACTATCGTCCAAGCCCATTGTCCCAGCCCACCCCTGTTTCCCAAATTTTAATATTGTCCTTAATGCTGTGAATTAAAGCAAGTGATGCCACAGAGCTTACTGTTGAAATGGGGCTACATTAGTGATACTACAGTGCTTACAATTTACCCTGTGAGTGCCAGAGGGGTACACAACAAATTGCTTTTTCAATGCGTTGTGTACCCCTCTGGCACTCAAAGGGTTAAGTAAAGATAGACTAGTGATGCCATAGAGCTTGCAAGGGAAATGGATTAAGCTACTAGTTTAGCTATGTTTGAATTGTATCTCTGTGGTATCACTTGCATATAGATTCATTTCATAAGTTCTGTGGTATCACTAGTGTAGCGCCATTTACAGCAGCAAGTGGGAGATTGGTGGGCCACTGCCTCACTCATCCCAGACACATGGCCAGCCCAGGGGGCAATTTCCCCCCTGCCCCCCAGGCCAGCCCTCCCCTGCTGGTAACCCAGTTTGAACTCCGAGCCGGATTTACATCTCAGGAGCCTGTAGGCACAGATATCTGAAGAGCCTCCCCCCACTGGCCATCTCCACAGTGCTCCAAATCTCACATTGCCCCCCATCAGCTCCACATTGACCCCATCAGCTCCACATGGCCCTCATATTGCCCCATCATCTCAACATTGCACCCATCATCTCAACATTGCCCCCATCAACTCCATATTGCCCTCACATTGCCCCCATCAGCTCCACATTGCTTGCCCCCCATCATCCCCATATTGCCCTCACATTTCCCCCATTTTCTCCAAATTAAGCCTCACATTCTCTCCCCCCATCCGTTTCCTACCTCCCTGTTGGTCCAGCGACAGGAGAGATCTGCTACTGCACAGACCTACAGCTGCTGGAGCTCCTGCGTGATGTCATCTCCCAGCGCTCTGCATTACTAAAGAGCCGGGAGAGCTCAGCAGCTACAGGTCTGTGAGGCACAGCTTACAATGTGGCGCGGCATGCCACACCACTTAAAAAAAAATAAAAAATACAAAATATATCCATTGCAATGGCAGGCGCCCCTCTGTAGGGTGCGCCTGTAGGCAGATGCCTACTCTGCCTTATGGAAAGTCCGGCCCTGTTTGAACTGTGTGTGTATGTGTATGTAATATAAAATATTACATGCACAAACACACTGTATTGTACCCATTATGCTGCAATGTCCAAACTGACTTTAAGTAACCTGCAAGTTCATAATGTGTCAAGTCAAATAACATATACCATACTTCACTTATTTCTTACACTTATATGTCTCTGACAGGGAGCTGTATGAATCTCTGTCTCTCAATTTTTTTTGCCTGCGGCACCCCTAAAACACATACTGACATTTTCATGGCACTCCTAAAATTGTACAGGTCATTTGTCATGGATTTATTGAAGGGAAAATTATATAAATATATATTGTTATAGGTCTCATAATCAAAATGACAAAATGTAGAATGCTGTGCATAGCAATTTCCATAAATAGAACCTTTAAAATCAGTGTTTGAAGTCACTATTCACATTTTTGTCAAAATCTTCAGAGAAAATGGATGCACCCTGAGCTGGTGATTAGGGAACACCAAAGTGTCTGGTCACCCTAGTTGAGAACCACTGACAGAATTTTCCAGTTGGGGATTGTGAAGGCAGAGATACGTATAAAATGTTGCAGTGCCAGACTTTTCTACATTATTTCACTGCCATTATTACATTGTATCTTGTTTCCATTGTTGCACTCTCTATTCCTTCACAGTTAACCCATTCAGCTAGCACCCAGTGAGGGACATGAACGTGAAGAAAAAAAAAAGATGAAAAATAAATAATTAAAAAATAAGCGTAGGCAATTTGATTTTACTTATTACACACTTGCAGAAGATGCATAGTGAAAAAAGAGGTTGATTGTAACTTTAAAGTTGGATGCCATTTGAAAGTAAAAAAATGACTGTCCACAAAATAAACAGTAGTAGAAGGATAGAACAGAATTTCATACATGTTCCGCTTGATCATGCCCATGTCATCATGTCCCCCTTTTTTATTCCATTCCCTCACTCCATCACACTCCTTTTTATCATACTCCCTCTCGCTCAGTCATGGCTCACTTTATTGGCTACTACTCCTTTATTGCCCCCCCCCCCCCCCCCATGATGATGATTTTTTTTTTTTTTTTTTTTCATTCAGGATGGCGTGACGTTTTTTGTAATTTTGGATAGCCAAGTTGGCTTTTATGTCGCAGAAGGCAGCCCCCTTCCCCACCTCCTTACCTATTGATCCACTGGTGGTGATCCACTAAAGAGGCGGTTCTGAGATTGAGGGCTCGATCCAAATGTTGGGGTTAAAACCAACGTGAAGAAAAAAACTGCCTTCGTGAGTTAACCAAGACCGGGTAACGTGAGATTCAAATCTTCCTTACCCAGAAACGCTAACTAGCGACGACCAACAAAATACACGTTCACCTTAAGCCTGCGTCGCATAGAAAATCTTACCTAAAAACACACAATAAAAACGTTACCTAGCACCACAGCCAATCACAGCACCCCAAAGTATCAAGTTCACTCAGATTTCTGTAGGTAAATGTTGCAGTTTAACTCACGTTATCCCTAACTCCAACATTTGAATGGCTCTGGGGTTAGCTTTTACATTGTCCTCAATGGAAGATATTTTGATCTTTTGGCAACGAGCGTTGTGTTTTCAAAACTGCTGTTATTTCTTGTGGAAACATTTGCATCGCATATTTTACTTAAAAAACCACTGTTGCCATTTTTTCTGCCAACGCCAACATTTGGATCGAGCCCTGAATTCTTCATGCAATCCGGTGCCTTGCTTGTATGCATGTTCTGAGGTGCTGATGTGCCTGCTCTGTCATCAGCCACATCAGCAACCCTGAGCTGAAGTAGAAAGAATAGCACTATTCAGGGACATGCACAGACATTTTGGGGGGCAGGGGCTCAAATGAAAAAAGGGCACTTCAAACTGATTACATTTTTTTTTTTTTTTTAAAGGGCACAAGGGCACTTTGGACAAAAAGGGCAGGTGCTCAAGCCCCCCTTGGTGTCTGTGTGCACGTGCCTGGCACTGTTGCATGCCCCAGTGCTGTAATAACATTTGAAAGAAGCATCTTCTATAATTGGGGGCACCCTTATTTTACTCAACAGTAAAGTCCTACAACATATATCTTTTCATAATGTGGGTTTTCTGTACCTTTGAGTGTCAGTGAGAGAGGGTGAGGGAGTGTAGAGCTGAGACAGGAAGTACGTGCATTGAAAGCCTTAACCCTTTTACTGCCAGAGGGGTATCCGACACATTCGAGTACCCCTCTGGCACTCAAAGGGTTAATTAACATAATCTGTAAAACGAAATAACTCAAAAACTAGTTTTATAAATAAAAAAAGACTAATACAACATATATGTGATTTTTAAAGCAAAATAATCAGAGTTGTTTTTACATGATAGGGACCCTTTAACTTATATATTTTTTTTAATTGGACTCAGTGCTGTAAACAGTAAAATCTCGGGTATAATAGGCACCTGTCTATAATATGCAAGTGCAAATTACACCCAAGATTTTACAAAAAATGTAAGTTCTTATGTATAATACCCACCCCTTTTTCTATGCACAAAATAAAAATAGAAATGTTTGCTTCCCCGTTTGCGGCCTTTCTCCTCAACCCCAAAAATGCCACCACTGTCCTTCTCTCCTTTTCCACCCACCTCCATGTTTTGAAAGATTTTGAGCTCCTGAGGAGGCAGGGGATCCATTCAGTGGGTGGCATGCCGCCCGCTTTCTCTACTGCTGTTCTCCCTCCAAAATCTTTGTCACATTAGAAATTGACCTTCGCATGACACTACTGTAGTTTCAGTGCCCAGAGTCTGCGCATTGAAACCTGAAGGTCCTGACAGGGCACCCAGACAATTTCTAATGGGCCAAGGATCTTGAAGGGAGAACATAAGTAGAGAAAGCGGGCAGCAAAGACAAACATGCCACCCAGGCTGCCTCCTTAGGGGCTCAGTCTCTTTCAAAACATGGAGGTGGGTAGAGGGAAGGACAGTAGGGGCTCACATACGCATATTTGCGGTTGAGTAGAATGGCCGCAAAAGGGGAGGCAAACATTCATATTTTTTGTGTTTTTTTTTAACTCGTGTATTATACACACCCCCACTTCACATAAGGTGAAATGAGGTATAAAAGTGAGTATTATACCTTAGGGGGTGTGTGTGTGTGTGTGTGTATGTGTATATATATATATATATATATATATATATATATATATATATATATATCCTATATAATAATTCACTAAATCGTGTGTAATGCCGCGACATGCGCAGTAGACACTGCTGCGTGTGCTGCAGTCATGCGCAGTAGAGGCTGCCCGCGCCGCGGCTGATACGAAGCTGGGCGCTTCGAAGGAGCATCCAGCTCTGTATCAGCCGTGGCGCGGGCAGTCTCTACTGTGCGTGACTGCCCCGCGACCGGGTGGTAGTGGCACTGTGGCCCGTGTAAAGGGCTGTTCAACTAGTGTGTATATATATATATATATATATAACTCATTGCAATGTGTTGGAGACCTCTCCAGAATCTAAGCCGTTACTGCTGTCTAACAGGATATTGTTGCTGTTTGTGCACACTGTGGTATGGAATGTTCCCACACTGTCACGAAAATGACTTTCACTCGCCTGCACTGGAAATCCCCTGAAGTCTTTGTGTGATCGAGTGTCTCTGGGTCACTTCAGAAGAGTTATTCCCAGACTCTCTCTCTCTGATTTGATGGAACCTCTTGCATGCTAGAGAGGTCTCCAATTCATTGCTACAATATTATGGGCCGAATATTCAAAAGAAAAGTGGTGGATTTCTGGGGCAAACCATTTGCACTGTACGGGAGAACTAAAAATTCCTACATTTCCCATTTATTTAAGAGGTTGGAGACCTCTCTAGCATGCAAGGAGTTAAAATCACCACTTAAATCAATGGAAATGTTTAGTTCTCCCCATAGTGCAGATGGTTTGCCCCAGAACTCTTTCACTTTTCTTTTCAACACATGGCCCTAAATATCTTTGAATGCTATATGATACCAGTAAATTGACCCTTTAAAGGGATAGTAGTACTTTAATATTACTAATCCCCATAGTGTAGCTCTTTAAAAAATAATTCAATTGCTCCCAGGTTCATCTCTCAAACCTTTATGGTTTAAGAGATAACCGAAGGCAAAGTTCCCCCCCCCCTCCCCCTTCCCTAAAGTTAGCATTGTATTGACTGCAGGGACATCCGGTCTTATTTTCATCAGGCGACTCTGCAGCAGAGCCGAGATTGCATTAATAAAAAATAATTATTTCACTGAAATGGTCTTCTACGTGTGCTTGGTTTGCAAGCACACGTAGAAGACCGTTTCAGTGAAATACGTTTTTTTACTAACTCTGTCGCGGCTCTGCTGCAGAGCCACCTGATGAAAAATAAAACCGGATATCCCTGCAGGGATAGTAATGTCCCAGGACCATAATCTCCTGCTGTTAGCTTAAAGCTGACATGAAGGAAAGGGGGGTACTTTAAAGGGTTAGTAATGCCCAAAATAAAGTTTATTTTATATGGCAGATTTTACAAAAATAAAGTATTTGGAGGAAGTCCTAATAACAAGCACACGTTGTAGACCGTTCCGATTAAGTAATTACTTTCCAATATCACTATTATTTCAGCTCTGCTGAAGAGCCTCCTCGTGTCGGCTTACACGGATCTCCTTCTGTCAGCTTTACAGCTGACATCAGGAGAAGGGGAATTTTAGCGGCGGATATCTCTCAAACCGTAAAGGTTTGAGAGATAGGACTTTCTCCAAATACTTTATTCTTGTAAAATCAAACATATAAAATAAAATGTATTTTGCACATTACTAACCCTTTAAAACATTATCTCTCTCAAACCATGATTCTTTGTTGCCAGTCTCCAGAACCCAAAAGTCCTCGCAAAGCCCATTGCATTGCATACCCCTCTGGTACTCAAGGGATTAACTATGGGGGAATCAATAAACACAAAACTGATTCATAGAGGCCATTAGTATTTTCAGTCTAGATTATGGTAAGAGGGGATTTATTATTAGCAGGTGTTAGTGTTCCTTTAAGAGACTGTAAGATTGTCTTCAGAGTGTTTTTACTGACTGCATGACCCTTCTTGAGCTTGCTATGTCCCTTCACCAGATATATTTTAGATGGATAAACAAGTATTAACACATTAAGGACCAGATGGGGTGTGTAAAAGCATTGTGACGCAGTGCTTTGCACAACCATCTCATCCTTAAAGGGATAGTAATGTTTCACAATAAAAGCAGCTCCAGTTAATCTGCTTTGTATTTGGGCCATGGAGGGAGTTATTTCAATACTGTCAGAGTTGTAGTTCAATTGAATGATAAGGTATCCCCCCTCCCGCCTTTTTTACTGATGTAACACTGCTCACCTCAGAGCAGCAAGACTGTCCAGATGGATCACATACAGGAAAAACCTGTCAAGGGGGTCAGGGTTTTCCTTACACTCACAGTAAGAAGATTGTCCCTTGCTGTGAGCTGTCTGGTCTCAAGACCAAATTCCATATCTGAGGGGAGGTGGCTTACACTAGGTAAAAGGGGCAGGAGGGGGATACTTTATCATTCATTTACTGTTGAAATACTACTCTGACAGTATTGAAATAACACTCTCCATGGCCCAAGTACTATGAAGATTAATTGGAGCTGCTGTTTTTGTGTAAAATTACTATCTCTTTAAATCAGTCCAAACATTTTAGCTCATTAGCATTTCGCTATACAGTGGTAAGTCTGTATTGTTGTTTTATTATTTTATTCTTTGCCACCAGTAATGTGGGGGATTTTAACCCCTTAACGACCCATGACGGTCCAGGACCGTCATGGGTCCTTTAAGGCAAAACAACCCGTGACGGTCCTGGGTTAAGTGATTGCAGCGCGCCTCCGTGCACACTGCTATCACTAATTTCAGGCTGAGACTGAGTTCTCCGGTACAGTCTCAGCCACTCTCACTTGTGCCAGGTCATGTGATCGCTGCAAGCAGCGATCACATGTACCGGCATTGTGAATGAAAGAGGCAGTACTGCCTCTGTGTCTCAGCTCTGCCTGTGTTTCCCTTACAATCAAAGTAAGGGACAGAGAAACAGAGAGGAGGCACCTAGTGGTTAAAAACAATGCAGCAACTGGGGGTATTAACCCCTTCACTGCTGTACTGGAGGCTGGCTGGATGCACAAAAAAAATTATTTAAAAAAATCAACATGTCCATTACCAAAATTGGAAGTTTGATTGTTGTGCAGCCATGTAATACATTTACACACACCGCCAAATTTAATCAATAAAAAAGTGGGAAAATAGGGTGGGAAAAAGGGACATGGGGATTTTCACCCAGGGGGACAGTGCACATGTAAAAAACTGCCCATTTTGTAGGTATGACTGACCGGTCATACCTTTCATGCAGTCTCCATAAAAATGTAACCCGTTGTGTCCAAATGATCCCAAAAGAAAAAAAATTGTGTTTTTTAAAATTTATTTTTTACCATTTTCTTTAATTTTAATAAAGTAAATGGAGGGCTATCCACATAAATGTAGTATCAAAAGAAAGCCCTATTTGTGGGAAAAAAAAAACGTTATATAATTTTCATGGGTAAAATAAAGTACTTAGAGGGAAAACACTGTTGAACAAAGACATAGTCAGAAAGGTCAGAATTGCTCCGGTCCTTAAGTGAAATCCACCTCAGATTTTTCCTGTCCTTAAAGGGTTAAGAAGCTGCCATCTGCCCCCATGCAAAAGTCAGAGAAGATAAACCATGACTGCATGGTAACGACATATGATATAATTATTTTTCTTAGAGGGAACTAGGTTGAAGTCTTTTTTCCCCAGGAGAAATCGAACAGAAAACACAACTGCATCATGTGAAAGGTTTCACGCTTCACTGGTAATCACAGAACCACACGTAGTCTCTTCCAATCTAGCTTGTTCCCCTGCCTTCCACCTAGGATGACCACATGTCTCATATTACCTAAGACAGGCCTTTATTTTAACCCCTTAATAACACATGGCATGCCAGGACTGTGACAGAATTCTGGCCTATGAGGACAGATGATGGTTCTGGCACGTCATAGGCTAATGATCACAGCGCGCCTCAGGGCTTTCTGTGATTGCAGCTGGGAGTCAGATTTAGTCTTTTTCAGATGGTTCTACACATGTGATCACTGCTACAGGGATCACATGGGCAAACAGAACCACATGACAAAGGCCTTTGTCACTGTTCTCTGCCTATCTCCTCCTCACTTTGATCGTGAGGCAAAGAGAGACAGAGAACAAACATCCCAACTCTTAAAAAGGCCAAAGGCAGGACTGGTGGGTATAGCATTTTTAGGTTACTTCATGACCTACTGAATTTTTGCAGCTGAATAAATTATTTAGAGCAAGATCAAAATATTTTATTTTAAAAGATTAATTTATAACTATATAATGAAGTTAAACAAATATTAATGTGCGTTTTAGCGCTTTGGAGCATTTGCTATACACACACACCACACAGGCTAATCCTATATAATAATTTGCTAAAACATGTGTAACGCCACAGTCATGCGCAGTAGAGAGTGCTGCAGTCATGCGCAGTAGAGAGTGCTGCAGTCATGCGCAGTAGAGAGTGCTGCAGTCATGCGCAGTAGAGAGTGCTGCAGTCATGCGCAGTAGAGAGTGCTGCAGTCATGCGCAGTAGAGAGTGCTGCAGTCATGCGCAGTAGAGAGTGCTGCAGTCATGCGCAGTAGAGAGTGCTGCAGTCGTGCACAGTAGAGACTGCCTGTGCCGCGGCTGATACAGAGCTGGACGCTCTGAAGGAGCGTCCCGCTCTATATCCGCTGTGGCGTGGGCAGGCTGTACTGCGCATGACTGCCCCGCAACCGTCTGGCAGTGGCACTGTGGCCTGTGTAATGGGCTCTTAAACTAATCTCCTATAAAGAGGCACACCATGGTAGGAAAGTGGGACACAGGGATTGCATTTTGGAGGGACATTATTCCCCTAAAATGGGGCACTTAGAAGGTATGAATGAACATTCATACTTTGTATCCAGTTCCTGTTAAAAAATGCACTGAGTACAAATCGTCACAAAAAAACCTATAAAAACGTTGTGGGTTTTTTATTTCTCATTTTTTTCCAGTTTTTATATTATTATCAAACTAAATAATGGGTCATACATAATGAATATGGCATCAAAATAAAGCCCTACTTATCCTTACAGAGGGTGCATAATTTGTGTGGGCGTACTAAATTAATTAGAGGGAATATATGGTTGAGCCAAGGTATACTACAAAGGACCAAAGTTGTTCTTGTCCTCTAATGTAAAAAAAAGCCATTGTCTCCAAGGGGTTAATTGTGTGTCCTGTGCTCGGTGGTGCTCCTGAGAAAGTGTACATTGTGCACTGTTGTCATGGGACCCTGCACTGCACAGTAGCTCTAGCACCAAGTCAATGTACTCAACTGCTCTTGTCTTGTCATTGACCCTGGCAGACAGGAAAAAACAGTCACCCTGCTGAGTGCCAGATAGGTTTGCAAAGCAATGCTTTGTGCACCCCATGGGCTCTCAAGGAGATAAAATTGTTTTTGTAGAATCCATTGTATTTCTCCATGGAGCACAGGTTGAGCACCACTGTAGTAGATTGTTTCATGCTGCTGTACATAAATGTACCACAGGAGTGCACTATACCATACAGATTTACTGAGAGACAAGTGTTTTGGCAAGACTTGTTGATATTTTATTTTGAGCTTCAGTTGCACATTTTGTTGTTTAGTTTTCATGCAATATGTTCATACCTGGGAACTTTCAGGATTTTGACCCAAATCTCAGGGTGAAAGGACAATTTGTCAGGAAGAGAGAGACCTGTGCTTCCTATTATCTATTCTGCAACAATTAACTTTTTCTTTAGTGTCTAAATTGGTGCCATTTCTACCAGAAGAACAACAGGAGATCAATTGCATATGATCTTTTATACATATTCACTCTTTCTTATTTAGTCTTCATCTTTAGTTCATTTTTTGAAAATTAGAACCAAAGACCTCCTTTTTCTCAGGACTTTGATCTAACCCTATGCATATAATTTCATATCCATGCAGACTGTATATTTACTAAGTTAATTGACCCCCACTGTGTATTCATATATTTTGTTTCAAATGTTTGGCATACTCTATAAATATAAATGCAGTGTTATTCTAGTTTTATTTGTTAACCCAAGCCTGAAGAAGGGGTGTTTTTTTCTAAAAGCTTGCACTTTTTATGTCCTCGGTCATTAAAGGGATATTAATACTTAATTATTACTAATCCCTATATTAAAGACATATTAAAAAAAAATGTATTGCCCCCAGTGTCATCTTTCAAACCTTTATGGTTTGAGAGATAATCGCTCCTAAAGTTCCCATCCCCCTCCCCCTTCCCCGTAGTCATCGTTCTAGCTGACTGCAGGGAAGCCAGTCGTACGACTTTCAGGCGGCTCTGCAGTACAGCCAAGATTGCGTTAGTAAAAAAGAAGTCTTTCACTGAAATGGTCTTCAACGTGTGCTTGGTTTGCAAGCATACGTAGAAGACCGTTTTAGTGAAATTTTTTTTTTATTATTATTAACGCGATCACAGCTCTGCTGCAGAGCCGCCTGATGATAAGACCAGATTTCCCTTCAGTTAGCTACAACGCTGACTTCGGGGAAGGGGGAGGGAGAGGGCAAATTTAGGAGCGATTATCTCTCAAACCATAAAGGTTTGAGAGATGACACTGGGGGCAATACATTTATTTTTAATATGTCTTTAATATAGGGATTAGTAATAAATAAGTATTACTATCCCTTTAAAGGTATCACCTTTATATCACTGTTGTGAGTTTTTTGATACACTGAATCCTATCTACTCTACTGGCTAACACGGTACCATCTTTTTTTCTGATTTTCAAAAGAACACATTCAGGTGAGAGTGCTCATACTTTCAGGACCTAATAGCTAGTTGAGAATTCTTATTGGATGATCATGCTGTGTGGGTGTGCGAACACATTGATAACAGCCAGTCAGTGGTCAGTGTCCTAGCAGTGTTGACGCTTGCATATATCTTAATATGTATGTGCTTTATAATATGAATGTTTAGATTTTAGTTTATAGAAGTTTTTCACTATAACTCATTTTTGCTCTGCACATATTCGTCTTTCTGTTTCTGGCATCCAAGATTAATTATAATACATAGAGCAATATTGTCTTTATTACTGTCAGATGATCTATATATACAGTTAGCAGTGCCATGCAAAAATTCTGAAGATTTTGCTGTAAACATTAATTTTGTCCAGAATATTATTACCATACTGTTTACAAGATTTACATGACTGAAAAAGAGTGCATTTTCAACCCCTTGGTTGCTAGAGACGTTTCCTTTGCTTGAGTGATTTTTGGAATAAAGTGATAAATATTGTTTTTTTTTGTTACAGGACCCAGGACCTTGCCTGCAGCAGGAGGAAGATACATTACGGCATCACCTGCAGCGCATGGAGAGCTCACTCAGTATGTTTGCAGAGGAGCCCGACCGGAACCGTCTCCTTAGTCACTTGAGTCGTATGGCTCTGGATTTCAACAGACTTGCAAATAAAGTGCACAAGAACGAGCTGCGGACATCAGTTTTGCAGGTATCTGAATGTGGGAAACTTGGGTTTGTTTGGATACGATGTTACTGGGATGGATACTTGTGATATCAACATGCATACCCCCAGTAAACATTGTCAGAGGAACATCATATTATCTCTTCAGCAAACATCCAAGCTGTACATCTTCAACCCTGGTCCTAAAGACACAGTATTGTATGTTTTCAGAATATTCCAGCTGGAGTGCAGGTGTATCAATTAAAATGACTGAGCCACTGATTGAGCCACCATTACTAAAGTTAACATGCCATTAGTAGCTCTTTAGGGCCAGATTTCATTACCTCTGATCTTCTGTGACTAGTTAGACATTGTATTTTCTCATTGGTTCTCACATATGCACTAATAAGTTAACCAAAGATATTGATGATGTCATGCAATCTGGCAGAGCCATGGGGAAATCCAGCATTATACTAGGTTGTATAGCAGCAGGAAAGAAGTTTTAATACTTTTTATGTCACTAGGTAGACATCATCTAAGAGAATGATGTACAGTTCTGCAGACCATATCTCCAGAAGGCCATATGTATACTAGAGACTGATTAAATAAGGGCTGCTATAAAATATATCTGGAAAGACTCCAGAACCTTTATATGTATTTGGTGGTGGATAGCAAAGAGGGGGTTATATGATAGAAATCTTCAACATATTAAGGAATAATATATGGGGGTATTCCATTTCCCTGTATGAAATGTGTGGTGAAACCAATCAAATATGTATAATTATTGACTATTACTTTGTTTCTGAATCAAAAGATTACTATGACTGAAAATCTCATCATAGTATAAAGTGTTTAGATGGGAAGCTTGCTGATTATGATCAGTTCCCATGATTACCATACCATCAAATAAGGCATCCATCTGTTATAACACACATACTAACATCAGATATGTGGTGACAAATTCAGTTTTACAGTTTTGCAAATAGTCCCTTACTGTGATGATGTATGCTCTGGGTGCATGTACATGCATGAACTTGTTACTATGAGTTGATATCCCAGCATAGCCTGTAGTCTGATAGTTTGCTGGAGAATAACAAGTATTGCATATGGTATAGCTGTCTGTAAATGTCATCTGGTGGTTCTCAGATTGCCCACTCCTGCTACAGATCTACAGCATTGAATTCTGCAGCTCTTCTTTCCTTGGATCATTAGAAGTGGATGTGACTTTAAACTGGGACTGTCATCTGTCCATATTCTCACTTCAGTGGGAGCGTCCTCTTTAACAGTATTTGCATGGTAGTCAGTTGATCAGTTTATGCACATTAGCTAGTACTTGCAGTGGCATTGGAGAGTAGAGTGGAATCTGAGTTAGTATCTGACTGGCATGTCATCCAGTTCTGTCTAATGTGCATAAACTGCCAAATAAATACAGCTAAATATCTCATAAAGTTAACTATTATTTTAAATAAAAAAAATGACTAACAAATATTTTTGAATTTGAAAGCTATTTCAAACAACCTGTTTATTACAATTTGACAGTTCCTGATACCATTCCACATCTGACACAGCTGTATCATGGGTAAATATTTCTTTGATCACTGCCTTCCAGGTAGCCATCCTTATATCAACTATGCTAACAAATATTTGTAATGTCACAATTCCCACAGTGTACCGTGAAGTAGACTCAGCTTGATGACATAATAATGACTTTTCCCTAAAAGTTTTTCCATTAAAAATCCATGCTTCTTAAAGTTATCATTGAACATATGAGGTCCATGTTTTCTTTGACAGACACTATGTGAGCAGTTAAGGAAGGAGAATGAGGACTTGCGTTCCAAACTGGAGGCGGATTGGAACCAGAGAACCCAGGCTGAACAAGCCCTAAGGTGAGATAGACCACAATCACCCAATCATCTTCTGTTCAGGAGTAAAGATTACGTATAAGCTTAGCTGTATTCCTTAATCCCCTTAGTGATGAGGGCTTTTTGACACTTGAGGAGAAGAGCATTTTTGGCCTTTTTAGTATGTTCAACCTTATTTTTCCTCTAATTAATTTAGTCCACCTACAGAAAAGATATACCATTTTTTAAGCATAAGCAGGGCTTTCTATTGATACCACATATATATGGATAACCCAACATTTAATTTGATACAAATAAAAAAGGAGAAAAAAAATGAAAAAATACAAATTTTTATTGGTTTCCTGTCATAATTTGTGCTCAATTGGTCCATTTTTAATAGAGACTAGATAAAAGGTATGAACAGTCATTCATATCTCCCAGATGTCACTCTTTTTTTTTTGTCCGGGAGTACTGTCCCTCTGAGGTGAAAATCCCCATGTCCCTCATTCCCTGCATGTTGTCCCTCTTTTAGGTGATCAGACTGTCTGGTGTGTATATAAGTGTATCACATTGCTCCACAGTAATAAAACTCACATGTTTGCTGAATCTTCAGTATATGTGTTTAAAAATTAAGCCACGTAAAAAAAATACTTTAGGCTTGCTCTAAATCATCTATTCAGTGACACAAAGAGGTGGCAGTAGTTCATCAATTGACCAAAACTGCTCTACCTCTAGTTTTGCTCCATCATATTAAATTTAATTAAAAGTATCCCCATCATGTCCATTTCCCCTGTGGAGATCTGTATTCTCTGCTTCTCTCTTCCTCTCTATCACTGTGATAAAGAATGAGGCAGAGGACAGTGACAAAGGCAATATATAAAACATTGCATGTATCAGTGGCTGAACTGGCATACGTGATCACTGTAGTAGCGATCACATATACCGGCTCGTCAGGGAAAGGCTGTAACTGACTGCTCCAGTCCTTGAGCAGTCAGTTACAGCCTCTCTGGCATGATCACTGCACTTTTTGAGGCATGAAAGGCGCTAAAAAGGAGTTGCTCTAAAATGAAAAAACACTACAATACCAGACATATTCTAAAGCGTCCTCACTGTTTCAATACTCTGGATTTCTTAAATTACTGTGTAGCCATCTCACCAAACTAAAAGTAAATTAATTTATCTGAAATTTTGGTCATTGACAGGAGCAAGATCACATAGCTTACTGATTGGTACTTTTGGTAAACTTGACATCTGCATGACTCCTCCTCATTCTGTACAACTGATCTATGTTGTAGGACTAAGTCACATGCATATTAAAGGCAGTGAGCAGTACTTGAAATCTTGCCATTAGCTGGAAATGTGAAAATGCCATTTGTAAAAGTGAAGAACATGTTGCATTCATGTTAGTTAATCTACTGAGTGCCAGCAGTATGTGCATTACATTGCAAAGCCTCATTCCTAGTGGCTCTGCAGGTGGGTTTAACATCACAACATCTAATGAGAATCATCAGCTCTCTGGAACTCACCTCATCAGCTGTGAGGAGGAGAGGAACCATACACTATGAACTATACATTTAGAAGGCTGCTACTCCTAATGGTGGCAGCACTGATTCAACACTAAAAGTCTGAGCCTTTTTCCCTTGAGGACCAGATGGATACACAGCAGAGATATAACTAGAAGCCACCAGGCCCTGATGCCAAAATTGCCATGCCCCCCGACCACTTTGCCGCCTCCCCCATTGGCCACCTCCACATTACTCCCATTGGCCATCTCCATATTGCCTCCATTGACCGCATCCACATTGCCCCCATTGGCCCACCTCCATATTGCCCCCATTGGTCATCTCCACAGTGTCCCCATTGGCCACCTCCAAATTGTCCACATTGCCCCCAATCATTTGTCCATCTCCACATTGCCCCCGATCATTTGTTCATCTCCACATTGCCCCCTATCATTTGTTCCCCTCCACAATGCCCCTATTGACCCCCAGTGTCCATCTCCTACCTCCCTAGTGTTCCAGTTGCGTGGCAGGAGAGGTCTGTGCCTCCTTGTGCACAGACCTCTATTAGCAACTGGAGCTCCCATGTGGTCCTTTCTCCAGTAATGCAGAGCGCTGGGAGATGATGTCATCTCCCAGCGCTCTGCATTACTAGAGTGCTGAAGACAGAGAGGGAGCTCAGCTGCAATAGAAGTCTATGCTGAAGAAGGCACAGATCTCAGCTTGTTGCAGGTGCTGGGCTGGGGAGTTGCAGGGAGCAGCTGGGCCCTTGAAGTGATGGGCCTGGTTGAAGTTATGACCCCTGTTGTTACACCACTGATACACAGTCCACCTGGTCCTCAAGGAGTTAACTTAGATATATATGTTTTTTCAGGTTCATTGTTAGTATTACTATGCCTCTAATTAGAAGTGAGACAACATTCTGAAGTCAATGATATGCAAGTGGCCCCAGCTGTTCATTTATCTTGTCACTTTTAGTTTACATGTCATTAGGAATTCTAGCACTAGCCAAGCACAACAGCTCGATCTAACTGATTCTGACATTCATGTAATATTCTTGACATGCACTTAAAATAGGTGCCATATGAATTTCATTTTTTTTTCAGAAGGCTCAAATTTCCAGCTTTTGTGGAAAATATCATTTTTGATCAGTTTGAACTTATTTTAACCTTTTGAGGACCAGAGGGGGCACAACACATTGCAGAACGTTGCACACCCAACTGGACCTCAAGGGGTTGAGTTCATTTTCTCATTCTCTTGTAACTATGATGCGGTTGGATACAATTTGTATGATATGTAAATTTCTAAAGAGTGATTGGTGCATAAGGGTATAGAGGTGGAGTTATTCAAAGGGCTGTATTCAAGAAGATAAAAAGGAAGCAAACCAACTGCACCGTGGGGAACAAATAAAAGATTACACAATTCCCATTGAGTTAAATGAGATTTTTAACCCCTTGAATGCTAGAGAGGTTTTCACCACACTTTCAGTAGTTCAACAACAGCTGGAGGGCCACAAGTTTCCCTCATCTGCCATAAACCCAACAGCAGCAAAAATGTCTCATTATTTTGGGTTCTGAAGCTTTGTCTCTTTGGTCTGATAGGGGCAAAAGATTGTAGATCAACTGGTCAACTAGAATCCCTCATTTTCTTCTCTTCTATCCCAATAGTAACAGCTTTTCTTGGTTCATATTAAATCTGTGCCGAAACACCTAAAACGTTTTACTACACCTACATTTCATCTCTTTTCAGTCATTTTTTTTTTTTTTTGACGGAGGTCAAGTTTCAGAAACCTGTGTCCTCCATCCCCTTATGATATATTGTGTATTTCTCATACATTCCAATGCTTTTCTTTTAAATGCAGGGTTAGGATTTATTTTTTGATATATCTATGTGAGGCCTTAGTGGAGTAACCAATGCCAGTTAGCAGTTGTCGATAAAGGGAAGTTGCAGTGACTCTTTGTTCCTGCTTTTATGGGGATGTAAGAATAAAATACATATAAAGATCTAACTTTCTGAACAAGGGCACAGTCATAACTTATTTGTAACAAGGTGTGTGCATCAGGACAAAATAAGTTCCCAGGCCTAATTTAATGTTACTTTGGTCTCAGTGAATCCTCTCATTCACTCATTTCACTCTAGGTATGAAAATCTGGAGCTGAGGAAGCTGATCCTACAGAGTGACCGAGGGACAGGGAAAGCCTGTGAGGTGGGAAGTGGGCCGGATTCCCCAGCAGCAGAGGACTCGGTCAAGGTGGAAAACTCAGGACATCAGCAGGTGAATCATTACAACTCTCTACTAGGTGACAATGCCAACCATTGAGTCTTTTTAGGTAGAATAAAGCTTATATCTTGGTCTCAGACTGGGGAAGGGGAAGCTAAGACTTAAACTGCACCATCTTTTTTTCTTAAGAACATGACTGTTGATAAGGCTGAGCCAAGCAGGATAAGACATAATAGGTACAGGAATTCAATCTCTTATTGCGAACAGTATAATTACATCCTATCCCAGTCTGATTATTTATCAAAGGATCTTTTTTCTTCTTAACTATTAACTGCACATTTATGAGAATTTAACCATTTTGTTACAATGCTTTACTTTATAGTGCTTAATAGAATTAATAGCTGTTTCAAAGCTACAAATGTAAAGTATTAACTTTAAAAAGTGAAATATACCTATAGACATAAGTGTCCCTTAATGTATTAAACAGAACTACTTACCTAGGTAGCAGTTCTTCATTCAGCTATCCAGTATATTTATACAATGTTTGTCATATTTACAGTTGCCTATTATTGGTGATTTCCATTTTATTCTGTCTTTAGTAAGTAAAGA
The DNA here is from genome assembly GCA_037306005.1 of Rhinophrynus dorsalis. Classification (NCBI taxonomy): domain Eukaryota; kingdom Metazoa; phylum Chordata; class Amphibia; order Anura; family Rhinophrynidae; genus Rhinophrynus; species Rhinophrynus dorsalis. The sequence continues at coordinate 71,669,101 of CM074721.1, read as the reverse complement.
CAGTTTGAATGATGTATCCTATGTAGAAAAGCCCCAACCAGGATACTTCAGAACAAGTAAAGCATTCTGTGATGGTAAAATGACAATTTCCAGCTATAGACTATAACACAGTTCTAATGTAAAATAAATAGATATACCAGACAGGTGTATGTAGGACACATACCAACAGTAGACAAGTAATTCCATTTTACAATTTTAAAAGCAATATAGCCCTATAATATTATAGTTCAACATTAAGCTGTTAAATCTTGGTCAATATTATATGCAGTATAAATCAATGAACAGAGGTGTATCGTATGTTTAAAGTGCTTTCTAGAGAGAGGGGCATATTCAGGACGCTAGAGATAACCAATTCTGGGGCAAACCATCTTCTCTATAGTGGACAAAATATCACTAGATGCCCTTTGATTAAAATGTACACTTACCCATTATGGTGCCGTTGGCTTCCCCTGAATTGGATTTATTTTTCGTTCTCCATAAGGCCCATAGTTGCTCTAGGTCTTAGGTGGTACACCATGATCATAGTCCTCATCAGCTAGCATCAGTGTATGTTTTCAGGCTATCTCTGTTTGAATACAGATGGATCAGTCAGTGTCTCAGTTATTTTAATTGAACTATCTGTAATCAGTCATACATACCCTGAAAACATGTACAGTTCATAACGCTTGAGGACCACGGTTAGCTATTCTTAGCGAAAAACCATGGAAGGAGATGTAAGTCTGATGCTGAGGAAAGTGTCAGAAGGAACAGAAACACTGGACTTTAAATTGGAGCTGTTATGTGGTAACATATATGTGACTTTGAAAAAGCTTTGAAAATCTCTTATGTTGTGTTGCCCATTTTTTATTTCCAGTTGTAGTTTCTGAGATATTTAGCTTAAAGGGATAGTAACACTTAATATGTAAAAAATATATATTATAAGGTTTAGCCTCTTGAGTAAAAACAAGGGATCTCCCACTGTTGAGAGGTGGTTTATTCAAAAGTTATTGCAGCTAAAAGTTGCATTTTTTTATGCGCAGTATCACAGTGGCCTATATTGTACAGTGGCGCTGTTACTACACCTTCCTATGGAGGTTTATGGTCAACTGACTAGAGCTGTCCATAGGATGGTTTAGCAAAGGCGCCACTGTAACATTTCAGGGCACTTTGATAATGCATCTAAAAAAATCAAGTTTGAGCTGCAATAACTTTTAAGTAAAATACCTTTCAGCTGGAGTTCCCTTGTTTTATTCAAAAGGATAAACCTTATAATATATTTTTGCCATATTAAGTGTTACTATCCCTTTCATTTATTTGTCATTTTATACAAATGATTCAGTACTGACAGGCATGTCCACTAGATACTAATATTCCATGCTGCTTTCCCTCCCACCTGCCGTTTCCTGCCAGCCAGTGCTAGCTCATTTGTGTAAACTGACAAACAATCATGCAAATCCTGTCAAGATATGTGCTCCCACTGAGGTGATAATGTGGTTAGTGACCTGTAAACACCGGAAGGGTGTGCAACTCATTGCAAAGTTTCTCCTGAATGGACGGCATCATGTCAGCTTGCACTGATGCCCAATCATGATGGATTTCTTTTGCAACATTCTGGATAGTGTTTGACATAACATGGAAAAGTACAATAACAAATGCTACCTAAGTACTTTGTTTGGTTTCCAAGTATAGAGAAACATGATGACTTCTGTGATAGCTGACATTGACATTGCATTTAATATTTCACCCAAGTGTGATGTAACCTCGTGCTGATCTGTAACAAGGTTAAAATACAAAGGTCAATGTAATGCCAGTAAGTCAGGAAGGTTGACCGTACTACTTCTCAAACTATACGTAATTAAAAAAAAATCGTATTTCAGCACACCAATAAAAAGTGAGAGTAACAGAGCTTTTGTATGCTGTAAACCCAACAAGCTCTTGTGTCTCTATAGATCAGTGACCACATATCTCAGAAGACTGGTTATTGCATAGTGGATTTAAAGTGACAATCATTTTTATCTTAGATAATTTATTCTGCTAGTGCAGCATAATTCGTGAAAAATCTGCCTATATTATTTATTTTTGAGTGTTACCCTTTTTCGTTTTACATTTTTACTGATTTTTCTGATGTTGCAGGGTCCTCCCTCAAGAGAAGGGGTTGAAGACCACAACTCCTATGGGATCATAGGAGTATTAGTCTCCAACAGAGAAAGAGTTAAAGGTTCCCTACCCCTGTTCTAGTGGTAGGAACTGGTGCCTGACTGTAAAAAGCATAAATAATGGTACAGTGTACAACTATTCCTGCAGCAGAAAAGACTGCAGAAATGTAGCTTATGGAGCTCTCCCTTCAGTCTATTATATATATTGTCCAGACATCATTCCTGATGTTTTGGACACTCCAGTTATTCAGTGGTAGAGGGGGGTATCCTTTCTAATTTTTTTACTATGCACAGTGTGCGCGCGCATGTGTGTGTATTTATGAATGGACGAAGGGATAAAAAACATCTATTTGTAATTTACATTTAAAGGAAATATAAATCATATAAAAAGTGCTCTGTCTGAAGGCCACATTGCTCTGAGCATATGATGCATATTGTAAAATTGAAAAACCTGTTCTTACAGAGTCATGTGATCCCTCTCCAAATCCTGGAAGGTCATGGGAATTGTTTTGATCGGTGACCAGGTTTACAGTGTTTGAGCAAGAACAATCTTCCTCCAAGCTCGGACTTGTAATGGGCTACTTGTCATGAGCAGGAATGATTTGCACATCATGAGTAGTAATTGAAGAGGAGATACTCCTTTACCCAGACCTTTCAGAATTCAGTGAGGGATCAGGTGAGTGACTCTGTAAGTATTTACTTTTAATCTTTAAAACATTCACCAGTTTCTCAGAGTGAATTGTCCTTTAGGCTAAGAATTTTTTTTTCATACTGCTTGATATTCCTTTAAATAATAAAGATGAGACATGGAAGAATCAGTACTACCCCAAATTTACAACTTGATTAATCTCCTCCCATATTTATTTCCATCCATCTTTAACCCCTTGTGTGCATAGCAATTCAGTGTCTACCCCTCTGGTCCTCTGGTTGAATGAACATTAACACCTAAAAGGGAATTGGGGTTGTATACACTTAAATAACCCATACTTCATACAGCATCTGTAAACATTGTCTCTGTGCTGAGGCCTAAAATCACATCCTAAATATACTCCATGGGTCCTTTCTTTGCTGCCTTTGTAGCTGACACCCATTAACATAGTAATCTTAAACAGCAGCTCCAATCAAGCTTCATAGTATTTGAGCCATAGAGAGTGTTATTTCAATACTGTCAGAGTTGTAGTTCAAGATTAATTGTATGATAAAGTATCTCGCTCCCACCCCTTTTACCTAGAGTAAGCCGCCTCCCCTCAGATGTGGAATCTGGTCACTTGACCGGACAGATCACAGCAAGGAACAATTTTCTTACTGTGAGAACAGTGAAAGCCCTGTCCCCATTGCTAGGTTTTTCAGTTTTTTTCCATTATCTTAACTGAAGATTGTCCCTCTCTGCAATCCACCTGGACACCACCCTGCTGCTCTGAGCTGAGCAGTTACATCTTTAAAAGGGGTGGGAGGGGGATACTTTATCATTCAGTTACTCTTGAACTACAACTCTGACAGTATTGAAATTACACTCCCCATGGCTCAAATACTATGAAGATTAATTGGAGCTGCTTTTATTATGAAACATTACTATCCCTTTAATATGTAAATGTAACACATATAAGATGTGTTGAATTGTCTGTAAATTACCTGATATAAGGTGCCAGCTTTTCTTGATGCAAAAGCAGTGGGTATTAATTTCGATAAATTAACAGTTTTAGCTCTTAGTTCTCATAACAAATAGTAAAAACAAAATGTACAAAATCATGTCTGAATAGCACAGTCTACATACGTATTAGAAAAGCAAGTTTATGCCTATTTCATAGACTAATATAGATGTATATACAGAGATAATATATTTATAGATTCTATCTGTAAGTACATGATATCGACCAATTACATTTAGGGCTTCACATAGATTCTCCCCATCTATCAATTATCATACTGCCCAAAATGTCTTCCTCTTCCATTAATAATTATCTTCCTCTTCCCTTTCTTTCTTTTGACCATTGAACTTGTTCCTTTCCTAGGGAGCAAAAAAGTTGATTGAGAAGCTGGCAAGTAAAGACCCCAATGTGACATTACTGAAAAAGGTGAAAGTTTTGGAGCATCAGAGAACAGAGGTAAAACAGGGCACTGCAAACATATAAGGGGACTGAATGAAAATGTAAAACAATAATCTGAATTCAAATGGATTAACATGATTAAGATTTCAGTAGCATGCAGTTCCACACAAGGGGAGTACTGAAATAGTTATCAGAAGGAAATTGTAGACAAGTTTTTACCTCTACGAGAAACTGATGTACCAAGAGCTGGAATCATTCTGGACCAGATCAGCTGCACTATAGGGGACAAATACAAATTCCCACTGGGGAATTTTAACCAGTTGAATGCTAGAGAGTTCTTTAATGCATTGTTTCACAATAAGTTGGAGACCTATCATTCAAGCGGTTAAAAGCCTATTCAGCCATTTTGCTGTAAGGCATTCCTCCCCCACAGTGATAAACAGATTTGAGGATGTTATTGCTGATCACAATCAGCTGACTTGTTGACTTTTTCTGTGAACATATATTTTTTTAGCAGACCCTGTTCTTCCCAAAAATAACACTGATTTGTTGATATCCCCTAACATGACCCAAAAAATCTACCCACAATTCCCCCAAAATGTTTTTTAGTGAGATATTATATTTAATAATCCCTCCTTTGTACAATCCATAGAAAGAGGAGTCTCCCCCAATTCCACTGATAGTACCCACATTATGATCCGATTCAGGGGGGTGACGTGGTGGACTCTGATAGAGCCCCCCTTCATTTCATAACTACTTTCACTTTATTGACTCATACCCAGCATCTGGGTCTTCATGCCAGTCACCAGGGCACTCCCTGCTTCCAAATAGTTTCTGGTGGTCTAGTGGAAGTCTCAGCCCCCTGTGAGAGAATCACACACAAGAACAGTGAGATCACTAGGGTGCACTGAGTCCTCAACAAATAACTACTTGTTTGTATGTGGGACCTAACCTCAGGAAAGACTTACATCCATTTTTTATTTTATTTTATTTGCGTGGGGTTTTTTTGTTTTTTTTTTGGTCAAATTCTACTTACATTACCGAGGAGTCTCTAAGACAGCCACCTTTAGTTCTACTACACAAAAAAGGCAGTAGAGTGGACTCTGGCGATTACAGCCCTGTCAGTCTGACTTCAGTGGTTGGAGGAGACTGGTAAAGTAAAAGTTATACCTTTATTGGCTTACTGATAGCTTTAGAATGAAAACTTTCAAGACAACTCAAGTCTCCTCAAGTCAAGAGGTCATTATCTAAAGTTAGAGGATGGAAAACTCAGAAGTGATTTGTGTTAAGAACAGCATTCCAGCAGAGGTGGTTGGGACAAGTACTGTCATGGAGTTAAAATAATGCCTGGGACACAAATAAGTAAGTCTATTCTGAGAAGTATGTAAGGCCAAATTTTTTATTTAATAAGGAGATGGGCAGACTGCATGGCCTAGATGGTTCTTTTCTGTGGTTAAAATCTATGTTCTTATCAATGACATGGTGGCATTTTTTATTTGTCCATTAGGGTGCAGTTGGTTTTCCCCAGATTTTCTCTAGTTCCTCTTAATACATCAGCCTCAGTGTGATACCACATCCAAATAGTGGATCTATCTGTCACTGCAGAGAAGGATTCTGTTGGACCATTCACAAGATAATGACAACAGAGAGTTCATGGAACCACAATACGATGAAGATGGAAACAGAATTTGATTGCTAATAAAACCCACTTGACTCATCTAATCTTTCTGAGACAGAGGCATATTCATGAGGATACAATCTTGCAGAGTTGTGAAAAGAGGCAGTATCCCACTTAGATGTCTGTATGTGACTAGCATTAATATCACCTAGAAGTCAGTCAAACAGATCAAATGTTCTCCGTTCAGATATGGATGGGCCAAGATCACTGTACTTCAGTCAAGGGATGCATCTTAATCATAGCAATATTCAGACCGAAAGAAGAGGAAAGAACTCCCAGATGCTAAAAAATCCTGCTTTTTTCAGAAGTCACAAGTGGCTTGGCATGGAGCATGGTGGTTAGCAAAAGATGGCTTTTGATTTTGGTACCACTTCTGTACCAAATGAAAATGACCCAAATACAGCTGTTTTTTTTTAACACAAGGGGAGTGCCTGCTGCTTTACTTCTTCCTGTCTGAACATTAACTCTTTGAGTGCCAGAGTGGTATCCAACACATTGTGTTGCAATGTGTTAGATATTCTTTGGCACTCAAAGGCTTTATATTATTTATTATTATTATTTAGCTTAGTATCCAAAGAATTATATAGTAAATTCAGAGCTTTTCCTCACTGAGAAATACAATACATTTTCTCTTTCGTTTTTTTCTGTTTAGTTTTTTCTTATGAAGTTCTGTTTCTTAAAGGAGCAGTGAACCTTTTTATAAAAACATATATATTATATTGCTGTCCCTGCTAAGTGGAAAAAGTGTGCTCTTACTGCTGGAATATTTTTCATTCAAAAGTTAAAAGAAATCACCTCTATGTTTTAGTTTGTTTTTTACATTAAACTGCAATTTTCCGTTGTGGCCACCAGGTGGTTCTGTTCCTGTCACTTACAATGGAGAGTCATAGTCAATGATGCACACTCACCTATAGAGTGCATTATTAAACAAAAATGAGCCTTTTTAGTCAACAGTTGGTGCCACTGATGACATTTTGAGCAGTGATAACTTTTGAAAGAAAAATCTTGTTTTACTTAACTGGAAAAGCCCTATAATATCTACTTTCTAATTATGCAGGAACATAACCATACTTTTTCATAAATTAAGTTTCCTATGCCTTTAATACATGCTGTCGTATTCTATTAAGATAACAATGTAAATTACTATGATGGTAACCTAAGAGTAGTTTACTGTTCTGTGAAATTATAAGTTCCTTGTAGACTAATCTTAAAGTCAAACTCTCACCTTAAAACAATTTCTAATCAAGCAAAACTGTTACTTTCAAATAACTTTGGCAATTTTAAGATGTCTTACAAAAAAGCCCATATCTTCCTGTACACCATTAAAATTTGATACAAGTTTAAAAAAATAACTTTTTCTATATGAGCACGGAAGCTACCATTGTATTGTTTGGCATAGGAGGTACCTGCCTTCATTGTTAGAGAAGCATCCTGTCTCATTTCCACAGATTGTCTCAACCCCAATGTTGTTAACACCTTGATTACCAAAGAGACTTTGCACACGTATCTGGCACCTAAAGGGTTAGATGAATTTATCCATTTGAAGCATATGATTTCAGTGCCAGAGGGGTTTGCACACACCTAGCGTTCAAAGGATTTAAACATTGACGTATTTGACTTGTAATTATAACACATTATTAGGACAAACATTATAATACACCAAGATCCCGTACGAAACATTCTTTTATTGATTTTTCCCAAGCCTTCTTTTTTTAACCCTTTCACTACTCCCATACCGAAAGATGATTTTTTACAAATGGTTGCTGTAGCCAGTTTGGCAGCTGGTGGGTTAAATCAATGATTTTATTGACTGCTGTCTCCTAGGAGTCAGCAGCAGTTCACTATATATTATACCTTCATACAGCAGGAGTTTATAATACACTGTTGATGAGCCTTTCCTTGTATAAAATACAGAGTCTCAAGTTTTTGTTTGAAATGTGTTGCAATTTGTACATTAAATAGGGAAATAAGTAATATAGCAAGTGTAATAGTTCGCTTCACATGATAGTAGATAGGGGGAGGAGGCTTTCTGGGGAGAAACCTTTTTCTCATGGATCAGTTGCTAAAGGAATGTAACTGTTTTGAATGCCAAACAGATCTGATATGCCTTGCACACACACATGGAATGCAGTGTGTAAAAGTTGCATTTGGGCTGGAGACGAGAGGGAGAGGGTGGATCAGGTGAGCTAGGAGAAGTCACTTGTGCCAGCAAGGGACTGCATAACTCAAAAAAGAAAAATATTAATTGCTTGAAAACAATTTTCTCTGTCATTCAATACAGGTTACTGGTAACTTTGGGTAGGCGATCAGCCCCTTTAATAGGGAGGAACAATTCTGAGAAGTGACTGCTGGTTGGAGCCTTCCTCCTCTCCTTAGCTTGCAACTAGCCAATCCCCAGTAAGATTTGTTCCTTGGTCTCATGAGTGCCCGCTTTGCGTGCTCGTTTCCGATTGGCTCCCATTGCGGTAGCCATTTCGTGTATTCGCAGATTGAGAATCCTAAGCAGGGCTTGGACCCTCCTTCTCTCCTCCGCAGTTTAACCCTTCGCCTACCAAATAAGTCTTATTAGGGTTTTTGAGGTGCATTTATTTATCATACACACTATTTTGTGTGTGTTTTGATACTTTGACCGCTTGACTCTGTGAGAATGTCTACTCCTTTAGACTCCAGGGCTAAACCTAAGACTAAGGATACTGGGGTGTCTGTGTCCCCCATTGCTCCTCATATCACTCAGGATTACCTAGAGAATACTCAGGTCTTGTTTGCCCAGCGTGCGCTGCTGTCCCTGAATCCCCTACAGGGGCCTCCAGCCATGCACTAGACCCAGTATGGATGCGAGAGTTTAAGGCTACTATCATGGACCTCCAGTCCACCTCACAACTCCTTCCATCTACTTTACAGGGGGTCTTCCACTCGTGCAGATCCCCGCCCCTGTCAGATCTTCCCTGCCTAAACCTCCAGGTGTACCTGATGAGTCTGACTCCTCTGAGGAGGAATTGTTGGTGGACTCTGATGATGATGACTGTTCAGCTGTTCCTTCATCTCAGTTTTTGGGGACCCCTTTGAGGCGGACCCCATTCCCTCGGCTGAGGGCCTGATCAGGGCTGGGTTGTCCACGCTGAACATTCCTTTGGTGCAGGAGGCGTCTTCTGACCTCTCTGATGTGTTTCAGGAGCCTGTTAGGCCCCATGCTTGTTTTCCACCTAACCCCACTCTTGACAGCTTGGTCTCAGAAGAGTGGAAGTTTCCAGACAAACTATCTGTGTCTAGGAAGTTTGCTGAACTTTATCCGTTCTCTGAAACGGCCTTCATGCAGTGGGTCCATCCCCCCAAAGTGGATGCCCCAGTTTCCAGGCTTTCTAAGTCCACTGCTTTGCCGGTGGCTGACGCCTCTGCTCTCAAAGACTGGACTGATAAGAAACCTGAGACTTCTCGCAAGGCTATTTTTGCGACAGCGGGCTCTGCCCTTCACCCTGCCTTTGCTGCTGCATGGGTAAATAGGGCTGTGGCTGTTTGGACTGAACAGCTCACTTCTGCTGTCCGTCAGGGGACCCCTACTTCTAACATGTTGCAACTTCTCGCTAACATTGCTGAGGCTCGGCATTATGACTCTGCTGCCCTGTTTGATGCTGTACGTATGGTAGCCAGGGCATCTACCATGTCTGTAGTAGCCAGACGTGTTCTTTGGCTCAAGATCTGGTCTGCTGACACGGCCTCCAAGAAGGCTCTCCTGTTTTTCCTTTTCAGGGCTCCTCCCTCTTTGGGCCTGAGCTCAAGGATCTCATCAACAAGGCCACTGCAGGGAAGAGTACTCAACTGCCAGTGGTCCTGATAAAGAAGGCACCTGTCAAAAAGAATCGGCTTTTTCATCCCTTTCAAGCAGATTCGCACCAAGTGACCCAGACGGTCCCTCAGGCTCCTCACTCCTCATCCAAGCCTAAGCAGCAATTGAGATCCAAGTCCTCCAAAGCCCAAGGCTTCCAAACCTTCTTCTGCATGACTCGCCAAACCCGGGTCCCTACCCGCAGGTAGGTGGCCGCTTACGCCACTACCTCTCGGCTTGGCAGGCCTCTGTGGAGGACCCATGGGTTTTACAGGTGGTGGCTATGGGTTACAGGATTCCCTTCACCTCTCTTCCTGCTCCCAGGACTGTTGCTTCTCGTTCTCCCTTGGGAGCAGAAAAGCACTGCCTTTTTAAGGAAGCTATACAGACCCTACTCGACAAGGCGGTCCTGGAGCCAGTTCCCCCTCAGGTGAGGGGCTTGGGATTCTACTCCAACCTCTTTGTGGTTTCCAAGAAGGACGGAGGCTGTTGTCCCATTTTGGATCTGAAGGATCTCAACTCCATTGTGGTCAGATCCCAATAGTCTCTGCGCACAGTGATAGTGGCCATGTCTTCTGGGGAATTTCTGGCCTCTCTGGATCTTCAGGATGCCTGTATGCACATCACTATTCGTCCAGAGAGTCGTCAGTTTCTCTGCTTTGCCTGTGACTGAGGGCATTTCCATTTTTTGCCCTCCCCTTTGGCCTGACCACTGCTCCTCAAGTCTTCAACAGAGTCCTGAGAGCTTTGATCTCCGTCCTTCATTGGAAAGGCATCAGGATGACTCCGTATATGGACAACCTCCTTCTGAAGGCATCTTCTCCGGAACCAGCAGGTGCTGGACTGCATTCATGCTGTCTCTCTCATCATGGGTGGATCATCTACTTGGACAAGTCAGACCTTGTTCCTTTTCAGATGATGGTCTTTCTGGGCCTCCTCTTCGACACTCAGAGAGGGATGGTATTTCTCACAGATGAAGTAGCTCATCAGATAGCACTGAAGGTCCAGGCTATTCTGTCTCAGGATCCGGTTCCAGCCAAGAAGTTGTCATCCTTGGTGGGAAAGTTCATTTCCACCACAGAAGCCGTTCCTTTTGCCATTGCTCACACCAGGGAACTTCAGAGGTTTCTAATCCTGGCATGCAGGGGTCGTCCAGATCTCCTTGAGAGATCTCTACCTCTCCGTCTTCAAGTGGAGCAGAGCATCTCATGGTGGCTCAACCTGAACAATCTTCTGAAAGGCAGACCTTTCCTGGTGCCCTTTTGGACCACAGTGACAACAGATGCCAGCCTCTCCAGATGGGAGGGGTGCTGGGGCACTTGAGTGTTCAGGGCTGGTGGTCTTAGGAGGAATCTTTCCTTCCCATCAATGTCTTGGAGCTTCGGGCGATATTTCATGCCCTACAACACTGGACATGGCAACTGGAGGATTGCCTGGTCAGGTTACAGTCGGACAATGCCACAGCGGTAGCCTACATCAACAAGCAAGGTGGCACAAGAAGTCTTGCAGCTTGGCTAGAGGTCAAGGCCATTTTATCATGGGCAGAGGAGCATGTCCCTGCCATTTCCTCAGTTCATATTCCTGGCACAGACAACGTTCTGGCAGACTTCCTCAGTCGGCACATGGTGGACAGAGGAGAGTGGGAGCTGAATCCAGAGGTGTTCAACCTCATCATCCAGCAGTGGGGTCTTCCTTGCATCAATCTGATGACAACCAGGCACAACAGGAAGGTGCCAAAGTTCTGCTCTCGCTGGGTGGATCCCCTGGCTCTGGCAGTGGATGCCTTGTTGATCCCATGGACGTTTCCTTTGACATACATCTCTCCTCCTGTTCCCCTGTTGAACAGAGTACTTCGGAAGCTGAGACTGGAGTAATGCCCAGTCATTCTGATTGCTCTGTACTGGCCCCGACAGGCTTGGTCTCTGGAGCTTTTGGACCTCTCAGTGACGGAACCTCTTCGACTCCCCCCCGTCCGGACCTTCTTCTATAGGGTTACCTTTGGAAGGAAGACGTTCATCGTCTGGCTTTGACGGCATGGAGATCAAATCCTCAATTTTGAAGAAAGGATTTTCTTCTGGTGTGGTGGCTACTATGCTTAGTGCCTGTAAGCCTGTTTCCTGTAAGGCCTACCATCGAGTTTGGTCTGCTTTTCTGTCCTGGTGTGCTGACAAAGACCTGTCTCATGATTTTGACCTTCCTACAGTTCTTTCCTTCTTCTAGGATGATGTGGCTAAGGGTCTCAGTCTGAGTTCTCTTAAGGTTCAGACTTCTGCACTGTCTGTCTTCTTTCATAGGCATCTTGCTATTATTCCTGATGTCCAGGTTTTTTTCCAGGGTGTTGCTCATACCCGTCCGGTGTTTAAGTCCGCTGCTTCTCAGTGGGATCTTAACCTGGTATTGAGAGTACTTCAGCGTCCTCCTTTTGAGTCTTTGTCTACCATTCCTCTACGTATGCTGACATGGAAGATGGCCTTTATCCTGCCGATTGTTTCTGTTCGCCGAGTTGCGGAGCTGCATGCTCTGTCTTGTAGACCACCCTTTTTGGTCTTTCACGAAGACAAGGCAGTGCTTCGTACCTTGCAAGAATTTCTTCCGAAGCTGGTGTCTGAGTTCCACATTAATCAGGAAATTGTGGTCCCTTCCTTCTGTCCTAACCCTACTTCTGACAAAGAGAGGGATCTTCATCTGTTTGATGTTTTGCGTTGGTTCAATTTCTATGTGAATCGCACTGAGTCCTTGAGGCAGTCTGACACTATTTTTATCATTCCTGTGGGTCCTAGGGCTTCCTGGGCCTCAGCTGATCAGTTGTGCAAGGCGGTCACTTGGTTGTCTGTGCACACTTTTCCTAAACACTATTGTGTGGATGTGCTGGCATCGGCTGATGCCAGTTTTGGGAGGAAGGTCCTGGAGGTGGCCTTGCCTGTCTAGGATCTCATTAGTCTCTCAGTACTATTTCACTTTTGAGCCCTGTTGGCTCTAGTTCAGTGTGTGGTGTAACAGTTCCTGGGGTTTGTTTTACGCCTGTTCAGTGTCCCTTGACACTTTGTTGCTGTTGTTGAGCTATTCATGATCTTTTGGTTCATTGGTGCTCTTGTGACTTTGGAGGCCTGCACCTGGTCCTTCCCTTCTTCCTGCCCTGGGGAGCTTAATGGTTGGACATCCCAAAGTTACCAGTAACCTGTATTGGACGACAGAGAAAATAGGATTTTAGTCTTACCTGTTATATCCTTTTCTCTCAGTACATACAGGTTACTGGTCTCCCACCCTGTCAAGGGACCATGCTTCGCTCTTCTGTGGCAGAACGTGGGGGTCCTTTCAGGTTCATGCTCACAGGCGTTTTCCTTTACCTTCTTACTACCTAGTCAATAGTTTGTCTGCAAATCTTACTAGTTGGGGATTGGCTAGCTGCAAACTAAGGAGAGGAGGTAAGCTCCACCCAGCAGTCACTTCTCAGAATTGTTCCTGCCTATTAAAGGGGCTGATTGCCTACCCAAAGTTACCAGTAACCTGTATGGACTAAGAGAAAAGGATTTAACAGGCAAGACTAAAATCATATTTTAATAGCTAAAACACATCTAACACCATATGCTATTTTACAAGATGTTTTAAAATTGCCTAAGTTGCTTTAATATGACAGTTTCACTTTAATTTAGAAGTATGTTTCTATAACAGTTCTCACTCATCTTTAAGACCAGGGGTATTAGCATTTTCTGTATTATTTGGGCTTTGTAAAATACTTGTTTTGAGCTGTCCCTGAGTCTGAGATTACAGATGACATATTACCTTTATATGCTCTCTCTACATTTTTATATAGAAGTAGATAGTTCTTTATCATGTGAGCTAAGATTATTATATTGTGACTAATAAATTCCTCAATCGATTGTTGATTTGTATAATGTTCTGTAAGTCTCTGCCCTTCATGTATAGTCACTGTGCCCATTCAGATATGTGGAATTGTTTTTATATGGTGGTCTGCCTACATGTTCTGTGTTCCTTGTGTGATCTTAAATAGATTATACAAATCCCCCCACCAACTTTTCATATAAAATGAGCAAAACCTTTTTTTCTGCAAAAAATATGCAAATTGTTAGTGTTAAACAGAACATTTACAATAAAAATTATAGAAACAACCGCTTAAAATGAGATTCAGGAAAGATAGGCAGCTTCAGATATGGTAGAGCTCCACTATAAAGAAAAACTGACACCGCCAAGGTCTCTTCTTAAACTATTATTGCTGGAAAATCCTAATGGCCATTATGAATTTTGCCCATACTGGATGTCATGTTTGTGGAGGCGGATGTGATAGTTTCTATCCTTTTGTTTCTCATCCTGAAGCAAGTGCAAGGATCTGGTTAATCTTTTAAGCACCAGAGGTGTGGTACAATTTACTGAGAAGCAATGGATTGCACAACTTTCTGTTTTTTAAAGGGATAGTAATGTTTCACGAAAACAGCCTCTCCAATTAATCTTCATAGTATTTGGGCCATGGAAATGTTATTTCAGTACTGTCAGAGTTGTAGTTCAAGAGTAATTGAATGATAAAGTATCCCCCTCCCGCCCCTTTACCTAGTATAAGCCACCTCCCCTCAGATGTGGAATCTGGTCCCTTGACCAGACAGCTCACAGCAAGGGACAATCTTCTTACTGTGAGCATAAGGAAAACCCTGCCCCCTTGACAGGTTTTTCCTTATACTCACTGAAGATTGTCCCTCTCTGTGATCCATCTTGATGCTCTGTGGTAAGCAGTGTTACATCAGTAAAAGCAGCAGGTGGGGGTACTTTACCATTCAATTACTCTTGAACTACAACTGTGACAGTATTAAAATAACAATCACCATGGCCCAAATACTATGAGGATTAATTGGAGCTGCATTTATTGTGGAACATTACTATCCCTTTAAATAGTTAAGATTACCATATTCAGTGAACAACGTTTGAGCGCCTGTGGTCATTATCACAAATGTTATGTCTGCCTCTTGCTAGAGCACGAAAGCAGGGTGTTCAGTCTCACCTTAGTAATGAAAAGTTTAACCTGAGAACTCTTCTGTTATGTTTTGTTACTCTGTTGCCAGTACAAATGACTAATGCAAGGGGGGTAGCTTGGAGAGGGCCACGTAGGGACTATTAGAAGCTGTATGTCTAATGTCCCTTCTTCTAAACCAGATTGGACAGGTTGTTAGCAGGATATCCTGACAAGAGCAAATATGTGACCAGCATCACCCTAGTGTCTTTGTTAGAGGATTTATGGAGGGTGATAAAATCATTGTGTGTGTGTAGCTGTTTTGTTTTTTGTGTTTTTACATCTCACCTCCAACATGCAGACGGACATTATAGTATGTGAATAGGTCTTCGTATTATTTTAATCCATTTTATTTGATATCTGTATGCACAGTTTTTGTATGTCAGCTTTTATGGAGCATTGTAATTTTTTGTTTATTAAATATAACATTTAATATGTTCTGTCTTTGTGTTCTAATTGAACTCGACTACTGCAGAAGGTGGTGGTTATATAAGGTAATCCGTATTTTAGCACAAAATTAAGGTACTGATAGGGGATTTTACTTAAAGGGATAGTAATGTTTCACAGAAAAAGCAGCTCAGATTAATTTCCATAGTATTTGGGCCATGTAGAGCGTTATATCAATACTATCCGAGTTGTAGTTCAAGAGTAATTGAATGATAAAGTATCCCCCTCCCGCTCCTTTTACCGATGTAACACTGCTCACCTCAGAGCAGCAAGACTGTCTGGATGGATCTCAGCGAGGCACAATCTTCAGTGAGCATAAGGAAAAACCTGCCCTCCTTTGTCATGGGCGGCAGGGTTTTCCTTATGCTAACGGCAAGAAGATTGTCCCTCTGTCTGGTCAAGGGACCAGATTCCACATCTGAGGCAAGGTGGCTTAGACTAGGTATCATTCAATTAATCTCGAAATACAACTCTGACAGTACTGAAATAATGCTCTTCACGGCCCAAAATGAAGATTAATCAGAGCTACTTTTTTATGAAACATTACTATCCCTTTTATCAGTTGGGCTTCTGGTGAACTGAAGGGCATCCCTAGGTAGTTGGCCCTGAATGGCAGTGGTTGTGTGTGTAAGTGTGTGTGATGAGTCTGGTTTTGGGTGCTAATCTTCACTTTTGGGCCCTGTGTGGAAGGTGAGGCATGGTCTGAGACGTTGGACTGGGAGTAACTCATTGTTGTCCCTGGCTTGTTACATGTGCCAGAGAATGTGCACATGACCATAGCTGAGAACTCTCCGGTTTTGCCCCTGAGACTCCGGTTTTGACTACAAATTACTGGGTCTCCAGGGCAGAGTCTGATTCTCAGGATGTGGGGAGTTTCTGATGAAACTCTGTCCACTTGTGCTCCATTCCACCGTGTTCCTCACACTCCCTGCCCTCTTATCCTCCTTCCCCAGTCTATTCTAGCTATTTTTTTTTTGTGTTTTGTTATTTGTCCCATCCCCACTCACAATTAAGCCCTGCCCCTTTTACTACACAAATCACATCATTTCTCTCCCCTCATTGGCACCCCAAGGCTCCCCTCTGGGGAGCTGAGACCAAGAAGTTCCCAGGTATGGACATGACAGCCTCCATTGAACTTAATATCTATGACTGATTAAACTGGGAATTTAATAGGGGTTATTAGGATTTCCTAACTATAGGAAAATAAGTGAAGGAGTTGTTATTTCTTTCTTAAAGGGACAGTAATGTTTCATAATAAAAGCAGCTGTAATTAATCATCATAGTATTTGGACTTTGGAGAGTGTTATTTCAATTCTGTCAGAGTTGTAGTTCAGGAGTAATTCAATGACAAAGTATCCCCCTCCCGCCCCTTTTACTGATGTAACACTGTTCAGCCAAAGCAGAAGGGAGGTGCCCAGGTAGATTGCACAGAGGGACAATCTTCAATTAAGATAAGGGGAAAAACCTGAAAAGCTTGTCAAGAGGGGCAGGGCTTTCATTGTTTTCATATAAAGAAGATTGTCCCCTGCTGTTATCTGTCTGGTCTTATAACCAGATTCACATCTGAGAAGAGATGGCTTACACTAGGTAAAAGGGGCGGTAGGGGAAACTTTGCTTGTGAATATCTCTTAAACCATAAAGGTTTGAGAGATAAGACTTATATCGTTCTTTATGTTTTTTTTAATGCCTACAAAATAAAATAAAGTTAAAACGAAGTATTACTAACCCTTTAAGTTGTTAATCTCAGTCATTATTGTCTGTAACATAATGAACAGAGGTATAAATTATTTTTGTAGTCCTTTCAGGATATTAGTTCTCTAGACTAATGTGCAGAAAAATCTGTCGAAGTGGCTGCATACCTATCCTTCTGTAAAGTTCAAACAAGAACCAAAACATGTTAAGCCTTTTAATGCCAGAGGGGTACGCAACACTTGGTACTCAAAGGGTTAAACAACGCACAATCAAGATCTGATGTTCTAACTTTTGCATCTGTGTCCTTGGTTGCCAGTATCACAAAGTTTCCCTTAAAGGGATAGTAATACTTAAAAATGACTATCCTCCATCTTGTAGCCCTTCAAAAACAGAGTAAAATGAGCCCAGCGGCATCTCTCAAAACTTTATGGTTTGAGAGATATCCGCTTTCAAAGTTCCGTCTTTCCTGATGTCAGCATTGTAGCTGACAGCAAGGGAATCCGGTCCGTGGACTGGGGCAGGCTCTGCAGCAGAGCTGAGATTGCAGTAACAAAAAAGAAACCCTTAACTTAAAAGGTCTTCTATGTGTGCCTGCAAACCAAGCACATGTAGAAGACCTTTTTAGTGAAGGATTTCTTTTTTATTACCGCGATCTCAGCACTGCTGCAAAGCTGCCGGCTGATCCCAGGAGAGGATTCCCCTGCCGTCAGCTAGAATGCTGAAGTTAGGGGAAAGGCAAAAAGAGGGAACTTTGAAAGCAGATATCTCTCAAACCATAAAGGTTTGAGAGATGCCACTGGGCTCATTTTACTCAGTTTTTGAAGGGCTACATGATGGGATATAGTAATATTTAAGTTTTACTATCCCTTTAAATAAGCAGCAGCATATCAGCCAATTCATCTTCTATTGATGCTTAGTCATTCTAGTCTAGTCTAGTATTACTTGTATACTTGACATATAAAAAGTAACAATGCCAAGGTACAGTGGTTCTCAATCTCTGTTTTGGGGAATCCCAGGATTTCCCGAATAAGTAAAAGGCATTCCAATGGTATGTAATGATGGAGAGGGGAGCAAGACTGGAATGGGAAACAGAGTATGTTTGATTCTCTGACTGCTAGTGAATATGAGGAAGATGTTCATTTAAGATAGCACGGTTTTGATTTATGCTAGATTTCGAGAAAAAAAAGTGCTATGACCTAGGCACCACTAAAAACATATCAGGCACAATTAACTGGTGTATGTTTCCTGATTTAGCTAGACAATTTAGTCTTCATGTGGAATTGTTAACTTGAGCGTTAATCTGTATATTTTGAAAAAGTAATTCAAAACTACCTATGCATCACATTAGTCAAAAGGTCATATGTATGTAGAGATACAGAGATATTAACACTTTTTCTGGCTTGTGATGTTTCTGAGTACAGCACAGTATCATAATATGTGGAACACAGAACAAAAAAACAGGAAGTGCCCAATGTTGGGCACTTCCTGTTTTTTCTGTTCTGTGTTCCACATGTTGATGCCGCTAAGGAGAACGTGTTAAAGGGATAGCAGCCAAGAACTGGTCATTTGATATACTGTAGCTGGGAACAGTTATACATCCCAGAGGTCTATATAGCTGGTTCTGGTGTATGCCACGGTCCAGCAACTTGTTTTGTGAGTAGGCACCAAGGGTTTTGGTGGAGGTCCATATAGTGTCCTGTTGTTCTGCTCAGGGGCACTTCCTGGTTTTTCTCCTGTTTTGTGTTTTTGCAGTATCATAATAAGGTTATCTCTGTAGCCCAACCTTTATCAGCATATGATGCTACACTTAAAAAAGTCACTTTCCTGAGAAAATAGCAGTATCTCCTAATTTATATGATACCTCTCTGGCATTCAAGGAGTAAATTACCTCCAGGATATAATTGAGAACTAGAGAACGCTCAATGTATTCTTCCTGCTAAAACACTTTATAAATTAATATATCCATTGATCTTTTTCCTAGTGTGACTCATAAGCAGTTTAAAAAGAAACATTCAAATACGCTAATTTAAATTCAAGGTAACAAGTGGATACTAGTGAGCTATCCACTGCATTTCTTCTGAGTGCTATTTAGATCTGTCTAGAATTCAAGTGTTTGACAAGAATCAAGAGATTCGTTTGAAACAAAGGGCTCCACCAGAGTGAAACATTTGACAACCACGTCCATAGATTCACTTGCTGTTGTGATCCCATCTAGGTGCACAGTTGCTCATTTAGGCTGATTGTTGCTCTTATATAGAAGCATATTGGAAATTATGTAGAAAGCAAAAGAGCCATTCTGAAACATACCAACTGGCTCGCTGTTTAACCTCTTGAATACCAGAGAGGTTTCCAATGCATTGCTTCTCATTCAGCATTTAAGCAGGTGATAACATATGGAACACGGTAGGGGAGAAATACAAATTTCCCAAATTGTCACTGATAGAATGCACTGAGTCCTCTCTAGACGTGTAGCACCGTTTCATTCTGTGGATGTTTCAGGAATGTTGGTATTCACCAGAATTGTTCACATTTTGCATTCTTCATGAAGCCTGGTGTACTTCCATTAATGAACATGAAAGTCTCTTAGCACATTGAGAAAGGGGATCTACACAGCATATTGTAATGTGTATTTGCACCCCCATTTTGGCAAGATAAACAGAGTAGCAATGCTTGCTACAATGGTAAATAAACGTGGTGCCCTGGACGGGACTTGGGTGATGTGCTGCAAGAAACTTATAAAGAGAGGGCTTGGACCGAATGTTCTAGCAATGGAGGAATATATTTCTTATACAGTTACACTGCATGTCTCGGAGTGTGTGTGTGTGTGCTGGAAAGCTTACTGATAATGTTAATGTCCCTGTGTATTTAACCGTTGATTGCCATGAATGCTTTGGATACTGCTCTGACATTCAAATGGTTAAATCAAGACTAATAACATCACCCTTACTATGGCCTGAAAATCTTATTTACCCCTATGAATTTTGCCCATGTGCTTTTTGTCAAGAGATAACATTTTCAATAAGTCCTGCATGTCTTGTCCATGGAGGCAGACATGACAGTTGCTGGCGGATTTTTCAAAGTGAAGCAGGAGGAGTGCATATGAGCCTACATAACCCTTTAAGGAACAGAAAGATGTGCAACTCATTGCAATGCACTGCACACTTCCCCTCTTATCCTTAAAAAGTTGAGATTTCCAAGTGCAATTAGCAGAGTTTGAGGTTCTGTGCTTCTAGTATCAACTATCATGTCTGCCCCCATGCATCTTACATCTAGGACTGATTGAAGGTGGCCATACTAAGGTAAGCGTAGGATTAGTAAACTCTCGTTTAAAGAGAAATTGGTGGTGAGGCACTAAGGTGTGAGGTAATAAAGCAGAGATAACTTCTCCAGTGAAATCACTTCTCCAATTCCCTTGTTATTCAATGGAGCCAATGCACTAAGATCTCTCCAACTTTGGAAATCTTAGTGCATAAAGTCTATAGAATAACATAGGAATTGGTGAAGTGATATACATTGAGATGTCAACTCCATTTTATCACTTCTTTACCATCCCGTAGTGAATAACCGCCTTTTGCTGCAAATTATACTAGAGCAGACATGGCTCTAGATAAGGCTTGGGCAACTTGTGTCTCTCTGGTACTGCTGGACTAAAACTGCTATTGACATGGTAAGGATGACGGGGCTTTGGCTAAATGATCCACACCCCTGTTCTAGATAATAATACATCTTTAAAATGTTCCTAACATACCTGACCACTGACTAATAATGTATCTTGCAGCTTTTGGAAGTTAATAAGCAATGGGATCAGCAATTCCGCTCCATGAAGCTACAGTATGAAGACAAGGTATATACCCAGTAAAACTGTATGGTGAATGCATTTACTTGTTGAAATTCTGTTTATTAGCAAACTGGTCACCTGTTTAGTTTTTAAGAAAACATGATTTTGTATAATAGAAGGAGATGTAACACTTAATAATACTATAATAATACCCCTCCTCACACATTCAGCTTATTATGGGAAAAACCCTAATGCCCCTATACATTTTTCCCATGTACCTTTGTTCAAGAGATAACATCTTCAATCAGTCTGTATGACATGTACATGGAGGTGGGAATGACAATTGCTAACATGACCACAGGGGACAAATTCTGCCCACTGCTCATGGTAACCTGAGTCCTTTAACCCCCTTAAGGACCTGTGGTCAGCACTTAAAGGTATAGTAATGTTTCATAATAAATGCAGCTCTAATTAATCATCATAGTATTTGGGCCTTGGAGAGTGTTATTTCAATTCTGTCAGAGAGTTGTAGTTGAAGAGTAATTGAATGATAAAGTATCCCCCTCCTGCCCCTTCTACTGATGTAACACTGCTCACCTCAGATCAGCAGGCAGTGTCCAGGTAGATTGCAGAGAGGGACAATCTTCAATTAAGATAAGGGAAAAAGCTGAAAAACCTGTCAAGGTGGGCAGGGTTTGCATTGTTCTCACAGTAGAATATTGACCCTTGATGTGAGCTGTCTGGTCTATGGACTGCATTCCACATCTGAGGGGAGGTGACTTACACTAGGTAAAAGGGGTGGGAGGGGGAAACTTTTTTGTTCAATTACTCTTGAGCTACAACTCTCACAGTATTGAAATAACACTCTCTATGGCTCAATTGCTATGAAGATTAATTGGAGCTTCTGTTTTTGTGAAACATTACTATCACTTTAAGGACCACAGAGCATTTTTTTTTGTCTAACCGATTCAGGTATCCCCGAGCAGAGGGCAGCCACGCAGGGAGACCTGAAATCCATGATGTGCCAGGACCATCATGGGTCCTTATCGCACGTTGGACCCATGATGGTCCTGGCATGTCATGGGTCCTTAAGGGGTTAAGGACCAAAGGGATGTGCAGCATATTGCTTCACAAAGGTTTAAGTAGGCTCAAGCACTATGCCTGCTTCAGTTTGAAAACTGCCATAAATTGTCATATCTGCCTCAATTTTTATATTAAACAGAATAGCAAAAATGTTTTTATAGAAAGAAAGGCTAGTTTTAACTGGGATCACTTTTGATTTTGTACACGTATTTTAATCAGCAAGAAGAGTCACTGAACACCGAATAACTTAATCACTACTAGATTAAGATTTCAGTTATAGTAACGTATCTCTTATTATGCCTCCTCCTTACATCAGTGATGCTTTATAAAAAATCGGAATGGATGACTACATTTGGTCACATTCCATAAATGAGCAGGGGATTGCAGCAGCACATGACCAAATACTATTTAATGGAACATTAGCACTTCCTGATAATAAACCCCCTATTTACAATAACTCTTTAAGAATCAAAGAGGTGTACTGTGTATTGCTTCTCAATGTGCTGCT
This sequence comes from Rhinophrynus dorsalis, assembly GCA_037306005.1. Taxonomy (NCBI): domain Eukaryota; kingdom Metazoa; phylum Chordata; class Amphibia; order Anura; family Rhinophrynidae; genus Rhinophrynus; species Rhinophrynus dorsalis. The sequence goes on along the minus strand of CM074721.1, from coordinate 71,646,889 downwards.
CACCTTTTCAGTCCTTAAACGGTTAATTTAGCCAGCAAATCATAATGGTTGTTATGAATCAATTCTATATGGATTGGTTCTCCAAAATGAATAAGTATTTACTAGTATGTATTATGTCCGTGGAGGAAGCCATGATTCTTTTTACAGAACTACAGGACCCAACTATTACGAAGTCTTAAGTGTGAGGAGATTAGGGTCCTGGAGTCATGCCTACATGGTCATTGATATCCAGTACAAATCAGAGATTAATTGTGGGGAATCAGTCTGTGCAGAAATAATTCACAGTTGCCCTTTTGTTTTTCTGCTCATATGTAGATTTATTATTAGGAGTTTAATTGTATTTCTGCTTTTGTTCTACCACCCAAACTTTCCTCACAGATCACATCTTTGCGTCAGAAACTGTCCCAAGCAATGAAGACTGAGAGCGAACAGGAGGCAGAAAGAGATCGGATGCAGAGAGACTTTGACCGGAAACTACTTCTTGCCAGAGACAAAATAGAGGATAAGGAGGTGAGTAAAAGAAGCTGAGCCTTTGGGTAGTAGAAAGAGCAGTTGGACACTAGTGAGAGATGATAGAACAATCTAGGTGCCATGATGGTATGGTGGATGCAATGTGTGGACCTGTTTGTACAAAGTAAAAATGTAGTAATTCCAGGGTACATACACCAACTGCACCCTGTGGAACAATTAAAAATCATCATTGATTTAACCCGTGGAGTGCCAGAGAGGTATCCAAAAAGTTTTGAGCTTTTTACTGTAGGAAAATGGGCAGACTAGATGGGCCGAAATGGTTCTTATCTGCCATCAAATTCTATGTTTCTATGTTTCATTGCAACGCTTAAACATCTTGAATGATAGAGAGGTCTCCAATGAATTTCTGAGCAATGGGTTGAAGATCCGTCTAGCATAAAGGGGTTTAAGGCCCAATTTAAAGGAACCGTAAATGTTTTAATGAAAACATATATGTTATAGGGCATTTTCCTGCTGAGTAAAACAAGATTACTCCCATCGTTGTCATTTTTTTTTTTTTTATCAAAATGTTTTAACTGTGCAAAGTGAGTTACAGTGGGATTACTTCCTGTAATTTCAAACTGATGGGAAGTGAATCAGCAGCGTCTACTATATTTTATGTAGAACTGTTTGCCAGAGATTCACATCTGCAATAGAATGCAACCAAACACAACTGAAATCTGAAAAATAGATTAACCCCTTGGGTTCTAGAAAGGTCTCCAAAGCATTGTGATGGAGACCACTTTTATCACCTGAGGGGTAAAGGAGGGACAGTGTAAGTTTAAAAGGAGGTAACTCTGGGGCAAAAAGAGGATCTGTACTTTTTAGTTTGAAATAGTGAGGCTCAAGTACTAAGAAAAGTAGAGCAATTCTGGATTAAACCACTTGCACTATAGGGGACAAAAAAGGTCCTATTGAATTAACCTTTCACAATGCTTTGGAAACCTCTGTAGTATTCAAGTTGGTTAAAAACCCCATTTATATTAATGACAAATTTGCAGTTGCTTTGAACCAGAATTACACCGGGGGGAGATGGACTAATGCTGTCACGGTTCCCCAAAGATGTTCAGGAGTCAGTACGGTATAGTTAAATGCAATTTATTAATCAGAAAAGGAGAACACAGTATACACAATACAAACAAGCAAATGGTTACAGGCCAGCGAGCTCTGCTATCATGAATAGTAGGCTGCCAAGCCTGACCAATCAGCTGGAGACTAGGCCTAAGCCACTGGTAGTCTCTGCTGGAACCAGGAACAGGAACACAGGCTCTTGATCCGACGTAGCGGGCCTACCGACTCACTCCTGCAGTCAGTAGGGAGCAATATCTGACTCACACCTGCAGTCAGAATGGAGAGAACTCTGACTCACGCCTGCAGTCAGAATGGGAAATAGATAGCTGACTCACGCCTGCAGTCAGTATCAGAGCTGGTTTACCAGACCCCAAGGTCCGCACTAGATTGGGTGTCTGCTAGGTACAAGGAATAAACGTAAGAGTAGTCAATCAGAGCCACAAGTCAGCACCAGAGGGAGTAGTCAGACAAGCCAGGTCATACACAGTTCAGGTAGTCAGATAGAGCCACAGGTCTGCAGCAGGCTGGGTGTCCACTATAGGGATAAACAAAAGAATAGTTAGACAGAGCCACAGTTCAGCACCAGGTTGGATGGAAAACTAGCCAGGTCATACACGGAGCCCAAGGTAATAGAACTGCTATGAACAACAACACAAGGGCAACTGAGTCAGGACACAATCTGCCTTTAAAACCCCTCCACACAAAGTAGGTAGGAGGAGCAGCTCAGAGGGAGGAAGTAGGTAGGAGGAGACTACAGGAAGCAAATACATAAAACAGAGGCCTGCTGCATGCTAGAAGCCTCGCGCCTGTAGATGACGCTGAAACCAAGGTAAGCTGTAACAAATGAGTGATAAAGAGCAGATGACTTCTCTAGTGATATCGCTTTCCCAGTTCCCAAGATTTCGCAAGTGGGGGGGATGGATCTTAGTGCATAGGCTCTATAAAAAAACATAGGAAGTGCGGAAGTGATATCACTGGAAAAGTAATCTCTGCTTTATCACCCCTTATTGCATCTTCCCCAGTTCTCATTTGTAGATTCAGTACATCTGCAACAGAGAACAGCCTGGGAGGCAGGAAAAGCCTTGGAGGGCTTCATGTAGTTTCTGGGCTACTTGTTGCCCACCACTGGCCAAAAATGCACATTTTATTTTGTGTTAATCTTATTCGTGTGCCAGGAGGATTTTCAACTCATCGCAGAGTAATCTCTCATGCACTTAATAATATTAGTCTAATTAGTATTCTGTTTGGAAAAAATTGCAAAACTGATATCTTGTATTCAGATTTGGGGACTTTGGCAACTGAACTATCAAGGATGCCAGTTTATATAAAAATATGCAATTGCACGTGATTATGTACCGGAGATCGAATACAGCAGTCATGCTCTGTTGCTTAATCATATATTTATTTTCTCTAATGGAACATGGTAAAAGAAAACAAATAATTACACAACCAGAGCAAGGTCCTCGTCGTATGCTTATTTTTAAAAGGGAAAAACTTGCATTAAAACTGACAATGTAGTTTGTTAAGCAAATTATGAAAAGCATGTAAATGCTGAATTGCTGTTGGGGTCTTTTAACTCCCTGCCTCCCATACTTTGTAATTGACATATGACTTAATAGGGGTGATCACAGTTTTATTTAAAGCCAGTGGCACCCGCAACATACTGCGGTCTGTGCCTTCTTCGGTACAGACCTCTAGCAGCTGAGCTCCCTCTTCGGCACTCTAGTAATACAGAATGCTAGGAGATTACATCATTTTCCAGCAATCTGCATTACTGAAGAGAGGACCATGCGGGAGCTCCAGTTGTATAGAGGTCTGTGAAGAAAGAGGCACAGACCTCTCCAGGCACGCCACTGGACCACCAGGGAGGGAGGAGATGGGCTCTGGGGGGAGGGGTCAATAGGGGCAATTTGAAGGTGGCCAGTGGAGATGGTCAATGGGGGGGCCAATGTCGTTGAGTGGGGGGCAATGCAGAGTGGGGGGCATGGTCATTTTTGCACCAGGTCCCAGTAGCTTCTAGTTACGCCTCTGTTTAAAGCAAAGCTGTGTAGGCTCACAGATTTGAAGTTTTTGTCAGCGTTACAATAGGTTTTTGGCTTTTTAATTTTCACCATTTTTATTATGGTCAGTATTATATATTTTTGATCGAGCAAGAGAGCTTGCATAGTCAAAATGTAAAATCTCATTGACTGATTGATCGGTCATGCTTCATTCACTTGTTAGAACATAAAGTAATACATGTGGATCAATCTAGCATTCTTTGAGTGCACAAATAATGAGTGTTTTCATTTCTATGTTTTGTCTCCTATGGTGCAGTGGGTTTGATACAGAATTGCACCATTTAAGCTTGCTGAATTGGGTCTTTTGTCATTAATGTGTCTAAAAGAAAAATACCACTGCCTGTTCAAATAGATATTGCTGAGTATTTTCCTCTACTGAAGAACGTTACCACTTGACAAATATATGCCATAACTGAGTGAAACTGATACCAATTAGAAACACCTTTTCTTTATTTTACAGTCGCAAATCCAGAAACTGGAGACTGAAATAAGGGAACTGAAACAGAAGAACAAGTTTCTGCATGAGCAGCTGAGCTCCACCGGTAAACAACGGGAATACCAGGAGAGAGAGATCAGTAGACTCAATAAGGTAATCCAGCAGGATCCGGTCTACATAGCCACACTCTGTTTCTCACATGATCCTATCCCTAACTCCATCCACTCTTGCGTGGTACAAAAATACCCATACCTATAACTTACACACACAAATAACTTTTTCCTTTCTTCTGTGTACACAAAGGAACAACAGTAACAAACTGTGGGCAAACAGAGAGAAGCACAACATTTCCTCCCCTATGTACATGGTTAACTCAGGAAAAAGTACAAAATACACTTGAACAGGTTGAGGTGAATAAAGCACCTACATCGGATGGCATACACACAAGATGACTTAGGGAGCTTAATCCAGTAATAGCAAGGCAATTATACTTTATTTAGTAATTTAATCTTATCAGGTATAGTGCCCGGTGATTGAAGAAAAGCAGATGTAGTTCCATTTTTTAAAAAGGGGGCAAGGTCTAGATACTTAAAGGATTACTGAAGGATACAATCTACCTTATATATTGTAAACTAGAGATAGTAGGGCCCTCAAACCTTTTTGTCTCATATTTTTATGCCTGTTATATATCTCATGTAATGTTTAATTTTATGTCATCTTGTTTGTAACCTGATTCTATAATACATATACATAATAAATATTATTAATACAAATAATAAAGGGTAATATTCAGGATTTTGTGATAAACAATAGTTAGTCAGTATGGTTTTATGAAGAATAGATCATGTCAAACAATTTTACTTGCATTCTATTAAAGGGTAAGTGGTAACTTTGATAAGGGTATAGCTGTGGATGTACTATATTTGGATTTTGCTAAAGAAGTTGATAATCTGCCTCACAGGATATTACTTCATAAATTGTAAGGGATCTGCTTGAGAAACTGTATCTATACATGGATAGAGAACTGGTTAAATGACAGAATGCAGTAGGTTGTTGTAAATGGACTATTTTAAAGGGATAGTAATACTTCGTTTTATCTTTACTTTATTTTGTAGGCATTAAAAAAACATGAAGAACGATATAAGTCTTATCACTCAAACCTTTATGGTTTGAGAGATATTCACAAGCAAAGTTTCCCCTCCCGCCCCTTTTACCTAGTGTAAGCTATCTCTTCTCAGATGTGGAATCCAGTCCATAGACCAGACAGATAACAGAAGGGGACAATCTTCTTACTATGAGAACAATGAAAGCCCTGCCCCCCTTGACAAATTTTCAGGTTTTTCCCTTATCTTAACTGAAGATTGTCCCTCTCTACAGTCTACCTGGGCACCTCCCTTCTGATCTGGCTGAACAGTGTTACATCAGTAAAAGGGGCAGGAGGGGGATAATTTGTCATTGAATTACTCTTGAACTATAACTCTGACCGAATTGAAATAACACTCTCCAAAGTCCCAATACTATGATGATTAATTACAGCTGCTTTTATTATGAAACATTACTATCCCTTTAAGGCTGGTCTAAAGGTATAAGTGGAGTTCAGTCCTGTGTTCAATGTTGATTCATTTGATTATTAATGGTCCTTAAGTGTGTATTGAAAGTAGTGTCTCAATTTTTGCTGATGACACTAAACTATGCAAGGAAGCACACACAGAGCAGGATGCTTTTTATTTACATAAATGCACAGAGCAGGATGCTTTTTATTTACATAAATATTTGGATAAACTAAGTAAATGGGCAGAAAAGTAGCAGATGAGGTTTAGTAAAAATGAATGTAAGGTTATGCATTTTGGGTTGCAGAAACAAGAATGTTACATATAATCTAAGTGAGAAACTACTTGGGGAATCGTTGTTGGAGAACGATTTGGAGGTATTGGAAGGCAGTTGATAAATCAGTAGTGTGCAGTGTCACTCCGCTTCTGCAGTAGCCAATTGGGCACTGTCATGTATAAATGCACTGGATGGGAATATAATTCTGCTTCTTCATAAATCCTTTGTTACACCACTTCTGGAGTATAGAATACATTTTTGGGCAACTGTCCTAAAAAGGACATTACTGACCTGGGAAAAGTACAAAGACTTGAAACACAACTGATAATTGATTGGAAGATTGTAGTTATAAAGAAAGATTAGCCAAACTAGGTTTTTTTACATTAAAGGGACATTAATGTCCAATATTAACTTTATGTTGTTTTGTATATTTCAAAAAATAAATAAAAAAAATATGTGGCTCATATCCCATCTCTCAAACCTTTATCAAGATTTGCCTTCCTCTGGATCAACCAAAAAATAAGAGTGATGCCACAAAGCTTGCACTTGATGATGAACTCTGTTAAGCTATTAATCTTCACAATGTGTTGGTGACCTCTGTATCACCCACAAAGTTCAATATACTGGACAGTAAGCATGTATGTAAACTGGCTAAATAAGTACATTTCTTTGATGGATTACATACCTCCGGACCAACAATGGGTTAAGAATCATGATACTGCATGTGGGGGGGGAGCCCACCGCCTGGATCTTCTTCTACAGGGGTACCTGTGGAAGGAGGATGTGGACCGTCTGGGTCTGACAACATGGAAATTGAATCCTCAATATTGAAGAAGAAAGGTTTTTCTTCCGGTGTGGTGGCCACTGTGCTTCGTGCCCGCAAGCCTGTTTCCTCTAAAACTTACCATAGAGTCTGGTCCACCTTTCTCTCCTGGTGCACTGATAAGGATCTTTACCAGGAATTTGATCTTCCAACGATCCTGTGTTTTCTGCAGGATGGAGTGGATAAGGGTCTCAGTTTGAGTTCCCTTAAGGTTCAGACTTCTGCACTCTGTCTTCTTGCAGAGACGCATCACTATGCTTCCTGATGTCAAGGTTTTCTTTCAGGACGTTGCTCTTCCTGCCTTAAAGAGCCGTACTCCTCAGTGAGATCTTAACTTAGTTTTGGGCGTCCTTCAGCGCCCTCCATTTGAATCCTTGGCTACTATTCCTCTACACATGTTGACTTGGAAAATGGCTTTTCTCCTGGCGATTGTATCAGTTCGCCATGTCGCAGAGTTGCATGCCCTGTCTCGTAAACCTCACTTTTTGGTGATTCACAGAGACAAGGCGGTTCTGCGCACTTCTCAGGAGTTTCTTCCGAAGGTGGTCTCTGAATTCCATATTAATCAGGAGATCATGGTGCCTTCTTTCTGTCCTGACCCTACATCCGACAAGGAAAGGGATCTTCACTTGTTGGATGTGGTGCGATGTCTGAAGTTCTATGTGCACTGCACTGAGTCTGATCGCCAGTCTGATGCCCTGTTCATCATTCCTGAGGGTCCTAGGGCAGGGAGACCTGCATCCAAGGGGACCATAGCGTCATGGATTAAGTCTACTATTCGTAAGGCTTACGAACTGTGAAAGAAGCCTGTCCCTTTCAGGGTTTGGGCTCATTCCACCAGATCCTTTGGGACACCTTGGGCTTACAAAAATCAAGCCTCAGCTGATCAGTTGTGCAAGGCTGCCACTTGGTCATCTGTGCACACCTTTTCTAAGCACTACCGCGTTGATGTGCTGGCGTCGGCTGATGCCAGTTTGGGACAGAAGATCCTAGAGGCAGTTTTACCTGTCTAGGTTCTCCTTTCGTCTCTTCAGTGCTCCTTCACTTTTGAGCACATTTGGCTCGAGTTGTGTGCTGTGCTACGTTCCTGGTGTGGTTATGCACCGGCTTTGTATCTGTTGACACTTCTTTGTTATTGTTGGGCTGTATATGATCTGATGGTTCATATAGGCTCTGGTGACTTTGGGGGCTTCGCGCCTGGTCCTTACCTCTGGGAAACTCAGTGGTTGGACTTCACAAAGTTACCAGTAACCTATATTGGACAACAGAGTAAAGAGGATTTCAATCTTACCTGTTAAATCCTTTTCTCTTAGTCCATATAGGTTACTGGTCTCCCACCCTGTCAAGGGACCATGCTCGGCTCTCCTGTGACCGAACGTGGGAGTCCTTTTGGATTTATGCTCACAGGAGTCTTCTTTTCCCTTCTTACTACCTAGTCACTAGTTAGGGTCTCAAATCTTTCTGGAGAGGGGTGGCTAGATGCAGCTAAGAAGAGGAGGTAGCCTCCACCCAGCATTCTCTTCAAGAATTGTTCCTGCCTACTTAAAGGGGTGGTCGCCTACCCAAAGTTACCAGTAACGTATATGGACTAAGAGAAAAGGATTTTACAGGTAAGACTAAAATCCTCTTATAAGTGTGTTACCCCAGATAATTTTAAGTGTTAATGTTCCTTTAACTGTAACTTTGTCCCTGACTGTAGTTCTCCATATAAAAATTTAGTAACAGGTTTACTTTTCATAAGCTGAATTTTTTTCAAAACAGACAAATAAACAAGTCTGAGCAGTAATAACCTTTACCAAAAGCATCCACCAGCAATGGGAGTACCTTTTTTACTCTGAAGGAAAATAGCTACCATATATTATTTATTTTCTCTTAAACTATTACAGCAAATGCATTTTAAGAAATAATCTTCTGTTCTTTTCACAGGCCCTGGAAGAAGCTCTGAATATGCAAGAACCTGCACATCAGTCCCCTTCACTAGTGTTGTCTGTGGAAACCCCAGGAACCCCCCCAAGAGAAGAGCTTATGATGCAAAATGACATCCTTAAACAGCAGGTACATTTAGTTTTCATATCAGCTGTTACCCATGCTGAGAACATTCTTCTTTTCTTACATCTCTGATATCAGTGCTGGTTTTACATTTCAGCTGCTCCTAGGTAAGACCTTGTAGGAGCCCTTCACTCTGCCATTGAACACAACCCTAACCTCACTCACTGTAGCCTGGAACAGAAAATTCCTTTAGCCTTTAACATACATGTAAAAAAATCCTCTTAGCCCTTTGGTTGCTTGGCAGCTCTAAAACATATTACGTATGGTTCTCTGTTTCCTGAATACAACATGCATCAGCAGCTGAAAGTTGGCTGGCTCAGTACTATATGAGTTGTAGTGCAACAAGAGCTGAAGAGCAACAGTTTGTCCATGCCTAAACTGTTCATTGATTAGAATTTAATCAAGTTATTTTAATCCCTTAAAGGGATAGTAATACTTAATTTTGCCAAAGCTGCATCTTGTAGCCCTTAAAAATAGAAATGAAATGCCCCCAGTGCCATTTCTCAAATCTTTATGGTTTGAGAGATAATCACTGTCAATGTTCCCCCCTCCCTGACATCAGAGCTCTAGCTGACTGCAGGGGAATCCGGTCCCGAGACCGGCGGAGGCTCTTCAGCAGAGCTGAGATTGCGTTAATGGAAAAGAAATCCTTCATTGGAACGGTCTTCTACGTGTGCTTGGTTTGCATGCACACGTAGGAGACAGTTTCAGTGAAGGATTTATTTTTCATTAACACGATCTCGGCTCTGCTGCAGAGCTGCCTGCTGGTCCCAGGACCGGATTCCTCTGCAGTCAGCTAGAGCTCTGATGTCAGGGGGGGGGGGACTTTGACAGCGATTATCTCTCAAACAATAAAGGTTTGACAGATGGCACTGGGGGCATTTCAAGTCTTTTTTAAGGGCTACAAGGTGCAGATTTGGCAAAATTAAGTATTACTATACCTTTAAGGACTAGAAGAGAGTGTAACATGTTGCTATTCAATGCGTGGTATGCCTCTTTGGTCCTTAAGGGTTAAAAGTTAATGAACTGTAGTGTCGTAGCTGTTCTTTGGAAGAAAAAGTTCTGAGCAGCTACACTTTTCCCTTTGATTCTAAGGGACCTTGTGTAAAAACCAAATGATGAGCAATTCTGGAATTAATCAACTGCACCATAGGGGAGAAATGACATTTCAAGCTGATTTAAATGGGACTGTTGCCTCCTTCTATGCTAATCAAATGCATTGGAGACCTTCATCATTCAATAGGTTAAAGTCCTCATTTAAATCAGTGGGAATTTGAGCAATGCTTGTTTTTTTCTCTTTGATGAAGTCAGGATTGCTACTCATTTGCTTCCTGCATAAAGGCCTTAACTGTCTACTAGGTACAAAAACCCACCAGTGTACATTTCATAGAATTCCATGGAATTTCTGGAGAACAAGTGAGAGGCACAAAACCTAGGCCAGGCTTAGACTGTCTTTGATCCTCCAGCAGTTAGGGACTACAACTTCCAAACTCCATGATGGGAGTTCTAGTCCCTAATAGCTGGAGGTCCATAGATTGACTATCACTGACCAAAGGTTTCACGGCTTTACTATCTTTTCCATATAGCCTACTGTTTTAAAAGTGTGTTACAAACAGTAGGAAGCCTGCAGGAAGCTGTGGATTGGCTCTAAATTTGCATACATCACCCTGTGCCTGTGTGATTGTACTGAAGCATTGGAGAGTGCTTGCATTTAACCCCTTAAGGACCAGGTACACCAGTGGACCAGCATAATTTTATGCTATGATCCAGCACGTGGAGCGATCATTTTCAGCCTCCCGGCACGATCACAGTGCTCATTCAGGCACGTTGTGGTCATTTAACTCATGACATGCCAGGACTGTCACTGGTCCTTAAATGACAGAAAGTTGTGACGGTCCTGGCTCACCTATGGTCCTTAAGGGTTTACAGGAGCCATTGATGTTTTAATGGAAAACAAAGGCATTCCTGCTGCTGTGAGATTTTTCATTCAGAATGTATTACAGATGAAAATTGTTTGGTTTTTTTTTACTAATAAACTGCAGTTTTCTATTTTGGTCACCTGGTGGCACTCTTCCTATCACTAATGTCCAATCACTTCAGAAAGTTTAAGCTGCAAAAACTCTTGAATTACACATCTCTCAACAGTGCGTGTATCCTTTCACCATGGGACACATAACCAATATACTATCCCTGCACTGGTGTCACATGTAAAAGGGTACTTAGTGAATCAACTTTATTGATTCACCATTGTTTTTCACATTTGGAACAATGGGTTTTGTTCTGTTATCTGAGATCCAATATATTTTAGTGTCATAAATAATTCAGATTTATTTTTATTTCATATACTTTTGCATGATTTTGTGCTGGAAAGACAGGATTTTGTTCTGATTTGTTACACAGGCTAAACATATTATTTAACTCCTCGATGTTCAGAAGGATGTGCAACGCACGTTACAATATTTCAGTGCAATTAAAATAAAATAAGTTTGAGTTGTAGTAATGTTGGAATTAAACGTCTTCCAGCAGTATTATGGTTTCATTCAAGAGGGAAAAATGTACAATATGTATCTTTTTTATTTTTTCATAATTAAATATTATTTCTCATTAAAGGTATTTAGAAAAATGTATGATTAATTAAACTGACTAAATACAATCAGTTAGAACTGATTTTTTTTAATGAATCTTCCATGCTAGATGGTATAGTGGGTGATAACTGCACTTTCATTTTCTTCACGTCTTGATGCATGTAGACCTTTGTGTTCTGACTGCTGAGATTAATACTTTCAGTGTGGTGACTGTTCATCAATCTTGTAAGCTGTGGAGACGTAGTGGAACCAAAGTGACTAATTTGCTGTAAAAGGTTTGAGCAAATCTGCTCTACTCTGTGCAAGGCCATCTTTCAAGATGCTTTAAATATAGTTCAGCTCTGTCTTGTTATGGCCTTTTTGGAGATGTGCTGTCACAGTTGTTTGATTATTGGAGGATGCGATCCCTAATTCTTCACACAAACAAGGCTCCTCAGATTGACTTGTAAGTGCGAGGAGCAGATATAATTAAAGAAATAGTAACCCTTTAATTTGACTTTATGTATTGTGCAGTCAAATTGCCCATACTTTCTATTTTTTTCCCTTCATTTTTTTCTTTCTTTCTTTTTTTTTTTTTTAACTTTTATGTCCTTGATAATGACCTACCTGGATCTGTTTGCAGAGAGCTTTCTGACAAGGAACATTTATCCAGGTCTAGTTAATGTAAGAAAAGATAAAGTGATACTTCCTGCTTTGATGTTCACCTGATCAGAAACCTCTCTGGAAGCTGAGAGGCAGGGAGCTCACTGTCAGGGACAAATAGTGAGAAACAAAAGACAAGGAGATAAAAAATAATAAAAAAAAATAATAAATATATAACAAACTAAGGGGCCAAAATACTGAAAGAGTATCTCGCCTCCAAAAAATTCCTCAAGCCCCTGCCACTCTAAGGTTTAAAGACCTATTTATTCCAGTATCTTTTAGGGATAGGTTGATACACATGTCTCATTGACTGTTAACTTGTGTTCGTTTATTTGGCTTTGTTATGGAGACTATATAACGAAAGAAGTGACTGGCAGAGACGCTGAAAAAAATAAGTTTGTTGTTTATTCTTGGGGATAGTGTCCCTCAGGTGATGCTCTGTTACGTTTTGTTGCTCCCTTGGGTCATTACATCCATCCATACATCCATATTCTTATCAGTTTGGTACTGTCCACAGATGATAAATGATATATTCTCAAAGTATTACTTTCTCACCAACATATAGTAATGCCATTCACGTGCACTGACAGGTCCTATGTGTGACAACATCACCACTTCTAATTGATGATCATGACCGCTGTGTCAGACTACTTGATTGGTTGTTTAGAAGGAAACGAAGTGTTTGACTTCACTGCAGCCATACTCATGATGAGACTTTGGTGAGGTTAAAGATGGTGGGTACCTGGCAGCAACAGGGGAATGCAATCTTGTGGTGATGGCATGTATCATTTGCCCACTCAAACATGGTCTTCCCTCTCTTGACCCTTCTCTCTGTCTTTTATTTCTCTGTCCATTTCTAGGTAAAGATCTTTGAGGAAGATTTCCAGAAGGAACGGAGTGACAGGGAGAGGATGAATGAGGAAAAGGAGGAATTAAAGAGGCAGCTAGAGCAGCTCCAGTCTCAGGTAGGGCAGGTCAACAGCCAGATAAAATAGCTACATGGACACACTGAGAAATCTTACCCACCAGTAAATCCAATACTTCCACCTCAGACACTGGGTTTAGATAAATGCCTAGTTGTACAAGGTCAGTTTTAAATCTATTGTAAGGCTTTTCCTGCTGTACATTTTATTTATTTTTTGAAGCCATTCCATTTGATGGTAGCACTTTTACCATGGCTGTATGTATGCTAAAAGAAAACCCTCTTCATAGACATCAGTAGCCACAGCTCCTCAGAAAATGTCAAATAGCTTCAAAAAAGGTAAACACTAACTTTGAAAAAACTACACAGTTTTCTCATTTCAAAAGTTTTGAATAGAGCATCTCTCAGCAGTGTGAGAACCCTTATTTTAATTAACAGGGAAACCCTACAGTAAGTATATTTCTAATAATACATATATACGATCCCTTTAATGGGGTAACAAGAATGGTTGTCATAAACACTGGGATGTAGGATAGTCCCAAGGCTGAATTCTTAGTAGTAGTGGTGGTGGCAGTAGTAGTAGAAGTAGTAGACTCTATTGTAAAACACATCATCATACATGGGGTTAAAAGGCTTGATTGTTGGCCTTGTAATGGGATTTGACACAAAAATAACTATAGCACTAATGCAAGGATCACATTCTAAAAAAGACTGAAGTAATATTAACATGGCTTAAAAGACCAGTAAAGCATTTGTTTGAAACATATATTTTATCTTTTTTTTTTTTTTCTGATTAACCCTTTTTTGTGCCAGAGGGGTATGATATGCATTGTTTTGCAATGCGCTGTATATCTCTCTGGCACTGAAAGGGTACTTCTACAGCCCACAAATATTTCATGCAAATGGATTACAGAATGCATTATAAAAATGTGCCTTTTGGACACCAGGTGGCCCTGTTGCTAATGGATTCATGCAAAGAAATAACAAGTTTGAGATGCAGGAGTACCCATATGTAACCCATTTTTTTAATAAACGGGTTTACTGCTCTGGTATGCCAAGTGTTGTTTGTTCTTTTAATATAGTTTCATGTAACCCTTTGCCATACACCTATATTTCTATTTTCAGTTGCTTACATGCCAGGAGGACTTGAGAAGAGAGAAGGAAGCTTCCCGGGAAATCTTGCGGCAACGGGTATTATTTCTTTATTAGTTTGTAGCATATTAAAAAAATATGTAATTGTCCTCAGTAATCCCTTGAGTGCCAAAGAGGTATAAAGTGCATTGCATTGCAATACCTCTATGGCTCTCAGAGGGTTAAAGTGCGTTAAGCATGTTGCCATAATGAAAAGGGCGCCATGAGAATTTCACCCCGCATCAAAGCATGAGATTTTATTGTCTCGTCCTTAAACAGCGCTTCAAGCCAACCTGCAGCATCCATTTTATTGCCCACATACCTAAGGAACCCTTTTAGTGCCAGAGAGGTCCCCAGTGCTACAATTGGCCAACTCGGCCATATGTATAACATGGTAACAGTGTGTATATCGTATCTCCAACAGCTGGGAAAGTGAGAAGGATAAAACCTAGTGAGGACCTCAGGTATTCTATACCATGTTGTGTACAATTTGTAATTCATTTCTACCCACAATAACTGTATTGGGCCGATAGGACCCAGACAACTTGTCCATTGCTTTGGAATGGTTGCTATAAAGTCAAAGTCGTTCCTTAGGTATGCGGGCAATAAAACGGATGCTGCAGGTTGGCTTGAAGCGCTTTGATGCAGGGCGAGATTCTCATGTCGCCCTTTTCATCACAGCGACATGCTTACTGTAGAGTGTAGCTGAATGTTGTTTTAAAATGAACCCATTTTTATTGTCAATTATGCTAGTGTGTGCTAATTCGTGAGTTATTGTACCAGGGTTTCTTTGAGTCCATATTTTCTCCACCCTCCTTAAAAAATAAATAAAAATTGCAGATTCCCTTCCCAGCCAACAAGACCTTGAATATTCTTGACTTCATTCTCCACCTTTGCTTTCCAGCCTTCATCAGAACAACGCTGTTTATGTACTCCTGTAAAGACACTGGGCATTATGCATGAGAGAAAAGAGGAGTAATTCTGTAGTAAACTGCACCAAAGATGATAACCCCTCCCCCCTCATTGTTTTAAATGGAGCTTTTACATCCTTGAATGCTAGATATCACCAATGCATTTCTTAGCAATGCATTGGGAGCCTCTGTAGCATTCACTGGATTAAACTCCCCATTTAAAGGAGTAGTCAGCTTTTTAAAGAAAAAATATATGTTCTAGGGTACTCCAACTGCTGAGATATTAATATTTTCAGAGTTATTATTTTTTTACATTAACATTAACCTCTAGTGGTCATATTCCAATTTGTTACTGTGTTGCAATCTAAAGGAGAGTTGAGTCACTGACAAACAGCTCTCCATACACTGTGATTGAAACTGCTGAGTCATGCTGTCACTTAGAACTTTGAGGAGGTAATCATGCAGTCGCTCACTTCATGACAGTTTGAACTATTATAGCGTTCGAATAATGCAACTGACAGAGGTGGGAGGACCCTTGTTTTACTCAGCAAGAATAGACCTATAACGTACGTTTTTGTAAAAAAAAGAAAATCACTGCTTCTTGGGAGTTTGGGAATTTTGGGGTGAAATTTGTATTTCTCATTTATGATATAGTTGTTTCAATCCGAAATTGCTTCTCATTTCTCATGTGCATAAGGCCCACTGACCTATTCTTAGCTCCCGTTTGTCTTTAAAGGGATAGTAATACTTCATTTTAACTTTATTTTATTTTGTAGGCATTAAAAAAACAGTCTTATCTTTGAAACCTTTATGGTTTAATAGATATTCACAAACAAAGTCCCCCCCCCTGTTCAACCAGATCAGAAGGGAGATGCCCAGGTAGACTGCAGAGAGGGACAATCTTCAATTAAGATAATGGAAAAAGCTGAAAACCTTGTCAAGGGGGGAAGGGCTTTCATTGTTTTCATACAAAGAAAATTGTCCCCTTCTGTTATCTGTACTGTCATACAACCAGACTCACATCTGAGAAGAGATTGTTTACACTAGGTAAAAGGGGCGGGGAGGGGAACTTTGCTTGTGAATATCTCATAAACCATAAAGGTTTGAGAGATAAGACTTATATCATTCTGCATGTTTTTTTAATGCCTACAAAATAAAATAAAGTTAAAACGAAGTGTTACTATCCCTTTAAGCACAGCTGGAAAGAGAAAAGGAGATGATTTTTTTTTTGGCAGGGGAGCAGGGGCAGACAATGACTCATTAGCATAGGTGTTTATAGCAAATAGTGTACAGTAATCAGTGTTCTGAATTATACCTTTTTACTCATGATTCTGAATGTGCGTATATAGCTGTCATATATAAAGGGACAGTTTATTTTTCTGCTAATTTTAAACAATTGGCTGTTCCATCTGAGTCTCTGTCATTATTTATTAAGCCAGAAATCACCTTGCTGTTTTTTTATTGGCTCTAAACATAAACAGCTGCATGAAAATCTTTTATTTACTAAAATGTAACATTTTATATGAGAGTATCAGCATGTAGCAAAAGGCACTGGAAATGGGTTTCAATGGGACAATATGCCATATTCACCCTTTTCCCACTTTTCACCTGTTGGTAAATATGGCCCAATGCATCAGTATTTTAACTTGTAGGTTTTCGTTTTAGAACCCTTTGGCTAGGTTCACAGGCAAATCGACAGTGCTGCTTTGTAATGCTGATAAATCCTTCCATGTTAACTTACCCCATCTGTTCCTGCATTTGTCTGCCAATCCCATCTCTGGAGGTCTTGGGCATGTCGGCATCAACAGAACATTACTGAATAATGCCCACATATGCCAGCATTGATTGGATCGTTGTGATGATTACCACAACTATACCATTTCCATATGAACAATCTGCATGGCAGCAGTATGCCACTCAGCTTCTTAGTTACTGCGTTCTGAGCAGAAAGCAGTAAAAAATGCTGTATTCTGGTTTGGAGTATACTACTAAAATGTTGCCTTCTACATGGCGACCCTCAAAAGGGCGACATCAGAATGTAACCTGAGTCAAAAAGGGCAACATCAGAATGTCATCAGAGTTAAGAGTGACATCAAAATGTCATCTGAGACAAAACTGTGACATAAAAAGGGAGTCATCTAAATGTCTCCCCCATTTACAGGACACCCAAGGGAAACTGTAGCAGCACTTCAAAGCAGATACAGGCTATGATTTTTATTGGGGGAATATATCACTGGCGTTGCTGTGCAGTGCTTTGGCATGCTGCTGCATTTCCCCCTGGGTGACCTGGACACAAGGGCGACATTTAGATGACTCCCTTTTGAGGGTCACCATGTAGAAGGTGACTTTTCATTAGTAAACCCTTGGTTGGGGTTCCATGTGAGGTGACAACTGCCCGTGAGAACAACACTGTAGACAGCAAGCTGATCAAATTTTGGCATCTTAGAGCATGCTAGAAACTGAACAAAGTGTAACATGCTAATGGAAAAGGCACAAAAAAGTTTCCTTTTTTTGTCTTTGTCATCCTGCCACACTGTGGATTAGAATGCAAATCCTATATAATAATTCGCTAAAAGTTTGTCACAACGCAGTTATGCGCAGTAGAGACTGCTGCAGTTATGCGCAGTAGAGACTGCTGCAGTTATGCTCAGTAGAGACTGCTGCAGTCATGCGCAGCAGAGACTGCCCATGACGCTGCTGATAGGGACCAGGGCACTCCGAATTCAGACTATGTGCGCAGAGAGGACCACGGTCCGAATTCAGAGCGCCCCGCTCTGTATCAGCCGTGTCACAGGCAGTCTCTACTGTGCATGACTGTGCCGCGACCAGCCGGCGCTGTGGTCCATATACACAGACTTTTCAACTAGTATGTTATAACAGAGCAGTACAGTGAGAGACCAGACAATGTCCTGCTACTGTGCTCCCATATTGAACAGTTCAGAATTTTATGATTCATGAGTCATCCGACTTACGTCAAGCAGAAATCTTTCATTAAATCACATCATGTACTGATGCAGTTATATTCAAAGGTTTTTAGAAATCCACAGCCATATCAATTTGCAGATTTATATAAAGAAAATAACGGTCAACATCTGATAGACAGAAATGTTATTAGTCAGCTTTTAAAGACCAAAATATTTGCAGATGTCCTCATCTATATTTGGAAGGCAAATTAATATAGCTTGTAATGATAATGATAAGTACTTGCCTATATATCTGAATGTGACTCAGCCTGATCATTTATCCCAGTGTTCCTCAATAGTCCTCAAGTATACACTAACAATGCAGGTATTAATGCCTTCCCTGCCTGAGCACAGGTGAACTAACCAGAATGCAAGATCCACTAATTACACATAGGCAGTGAAATGTGAAACCTGCACTGTGCTTCAGGACCATGGTTGAAATCTAATCTATAAATGCTCAAGTCTGGTCTTAAGCCCCCTCCCCACCTCTTGATAAGTAGCTCATTCATTCTGAAGTATCCACCTGTGCTAATACTTGATAGAACCACTGCTCTCAGTTTATATGCTGAAGACCTGTACTGTTTGGGGAAACTTGATCACAGCATTGAGCACCTCTGTTCTGTTCAATGGAAACACTGAATTCTGAAAGAGTGGAGATGTAAAGGGAATTGGACACTTGTAAATGTAGGCCAGATTTTATAAAGAAATAGTAATGTTTTGTTATGAATATATATATATATATATATATATATATATATATATATATATATATATATATATATATATATATCATATAGGACTTTCCCTGTTCTGAATAAAACAAGGATTATCTTACTGCTGCTTCATTTAAACATTATTGCAGTTCAGACTGTTAGAAAGAGATGGAGATGTTACTTTCATATTTTATGGAGAGCCATAGCCCTCTCCTATATAGCATGAGAAAAGGAAATCTATCTGAACACCAGGTGGTGCTGTTGCTACCCATTTGGATTAGGGAAGGAAAAAAAAGTACAGTTTGTGCTGTAATTACGGTTGAATGAAGCATCTCAGCAATGGGAGTACCCTTGTTCACTCAGCAGGAAAAAAAAGCATACAATATAAATGTTTCATAATAAAGCTTTACTGCTATTTCATGTGTGGAGCTAAGCAACAATAAGACTGGTAATTGTAATATCTTTCTCCTACCTCTGCAGCCACTAGGAGAGAGATACATAGTAGAGTCTCCCTTGGTCCCCGTGTGTCCTCCATACCAGTATCCATACAGTCCACCCGGGATAATATATCCAGGATTTGAGGATTGGCAGATCCGTTACCCACCTCCAGTTGTTGCCTCTGAGCACTCTCAGGTGCAGGATTTACCAAATGTTCCTCCAGTAAGTTTACAGTTCTTCCTTTACTTAAAGGGATAGTAATGTTTCATAATAAAAGCGGCTCTAATTAATCATCATAGTATTTGGACTTTGGAGAGTGTTATTTCAATTCTGTCAGAGTTGTAGTTCCAGAGTAATTCAATGACAAAGTGTCCTCCTCCCGCCCCTTTTACTGATGTCACACTGTTCAGCTAGAGCAGAATGGAGGTGCCCAGGTAGACTGCAGAGAGGGACAATCTTCAATTAAGATAAGGGAAAAACCTGAAAAGCTTGTCAAGGGGGGCAGGGATTTCATTGTTTTCATAGGAAGAAGATTGTCCCCTTCTGTTATCTGTCTGGTCTATGGACTGCATTCCACATCTGAGAAGAGATGGCTTACACTAGGTAAAAGGGTCGGGAGGGGAAACTTTGCTTGTGAATATCTCATAAACCATAAAGGTTTGAGAGATAAGACTTATATCATTCTTAATGTTTTTTTAATGCCTACCAAATAAAATAAAGTTAAAACAAAGTATTACTATCCCTTTGGTTTCTAAACTTGCAAGTGGAAATGGACCTGAGATCGCTATCTTATCTTTACAGCCAGCCTATCAGTGGAGACTCCCAAGTGTCCATCCGAGGACCCAGAACCCTAAAGCTAAGAAGAAGGAAACAGGCAAGTAACAGCTGGAGGTCTGGCAGTTAACCATCTCTGCACTAGTTATACACTTAGCCCCTTGAATGCTACAGACATCTCCAACATGTGGAGAAGCACTGTGTAGGAGACATCTCCTGCATCCTATGCATTGATATATAGGAGAACAAAGACTTACAAATAATATGTTGAACCCTTTAAGCCACGTTGAGGAAGATAAAAATGGGAAATTCTGGAGGAAACAAAACTATACCATAAGGAACACATTAAAATCCCAAATGATGTAATGTGGTTTTAACCCCTTGAATGCAAAGTAATGCGTTAGAAACCTATCTAGAACTGAACACGTTGAAATCCCCATTTAGTGCAACAGGGACTTGGGCAATTTTGATCTGCCGCTATGGGAAAATGGCCCGTTGTCTAAAGAGTCTCTATTGAACAAGTATGTTTTCTCTCATTAATGGAGTACAGCAAACTACAGACTTACTGTTTATGGTTGGGATCTTTCACATTTAAACAGAATCTGCCATTTAAAATAATTACTGATGATGCTAACATTACAGAGCAAATTTCTGCATCCCTACCAGGACTGGATTTACATCTGAGGTGCCCCTAGGCAAAAGAACCCAAGGCATCCTTTGCAACACACATGACTACACTCACACTCCTCACAAGACTCCACCCTCTAGCCCCACCCACTGTTGCCTAGAACATAAAATATCTTTACCCTATTGCAAGTAAGCACAAAGAAAATTCTTAACCACTTTTTCCTGCAAGACAGGTCTCCAGTGCACTGCAAAGCAATACTTTGGAGACCTCACTAGCGTTAAAGGGGTTAAATTATGGTCAGAAAAGGAGTATTTAAACTGCTAAATAAGCAGGGCTCCATAAACCAGGAGCACTAGCAGCTTTCAGGCCACACCCACAACCCTGAATATGGGTGTGGCCAGGACAGCTAAGGCATACCTCAGAACTTGGTGCTGTAGGCAGATACCTATTTTGCCTAATGGGAACCGCAGCCCTGATCACTACAGGCAGCTATGTCTTTGTCTTGCAAGCATCTAGCAGGATAATGCTTTCCAGAGCTGTAGTTTTCACAGTTTTTCATTACACTGTATCCTTTTCTGTTTGTATTAGGCTTATAAACCAGAGTACTAGAGTTAAAAGAGCAGCAATGTTTTTTTAAGAATATCTATATCCGGTATAGTCAAGATGTTGCCAACCAGTGGGTTCTCCAGCTGTTAGGGACAGAAACTTCCATCTTTCCCATCCAGTTGACTGGCTTGGGAGGATGGAAGATATAGTGCACAACAGATAGAGGCCCAGCAATTGATTACTCCTGATCCTATCTGTCATTTTATTTATTTATGTTTTTCTGTTGAGTAAAACTAGTCCTTCCTCTAAGGGAAATGTTTCAGGTAAATGTTCTACAGCCCAAACAATCTTTTCTCAGATTCATCTCCTAGCTATAATGCCATCTGGTGTTCACATCTTATAGGACTGCTGAGATGTAGGCCATTTAACTCAATGCAACTTGAAAGTAACAGCTTCACTTTTTTGTGACAGTTTTAGCTGTAATTAGTTTTTAGTAAAGCATTTCCAAGCCATGGCCGGACCCTTGTTTACTGAGCAGAGAAAACTGCATAATATATTTCCAGAATAAAACTTTATTTTTCTTATACGAATAATTGTATTATGTCCAGATAGCCAAGTAGTGTCCTATATACATGTTACAGTATTTGCTGTAATCACTTTAACTGCTAATTATTTACAGTATTTTTGTATTTCGTTTTAGATGTCCCTAGCAGTGGAACACAGAATTCACAGAGGCCGACTTGAGCAAGTACTACGAAAGCAAAGTCTTTGTGTTTTATGTGTTGTCATATTTACACCTGCAACTGAGTGTAACTATTTAATTTGTACTTAAATCTTGGTTCTGAACTAGAAAAGGCTGGATCATTTCCAGAGAGTCAAGCCTAACCTTAAAATGTTGATGGAGAGGATGTTTGTAAGTGGTTATTTGAGTTCTTGTGGAAGTGTGGAGATGACAATTCAAGGAAATCTCTGAAGATATTTGGTTTTGGAAGTGAATTTTATATGAAGATATGATTGGTTGTGTTGATAACGAGCTAAGGTTTAATGTCTATAAATCAATTTTGTGCCTAGCATGGATATATTTTTTAAACTCTTAAGTGCTAGAAATGTCTCAGATGCATTATGAAGCAATGCTTCTAGTATCTCACTAGCATCCAGGCTATTGCCAAACGCCTGCCTTGACTGTAGGTCAGTACAGGACATTTTAGTTGTGTTAGCCTTTCTTGGCTTAGCATAACCTGGAGTCAGTTGCCTTTAAAGTAGGCTCAGTTCTTTAAACTATGAACCTTCAGTATAATGAGCAATTGTGGACTAAACCAACTGCACTACAGGGGGAATGAAAATTCCCATTGATTTAATTTGAGCTTTTAACCTATAGAACCCATTGAAGCAATGTGTTACCGCTAAAGCATTCACTAGGTTAAAAGCTCAAATTAAATTAATGGGACTTGGAGAACATTTTATTGCTACATACAGAGCAGTTGGTTTGGTCCAGAAGAGCTCTATATTGCCTTTATAAATAAGGCTTTTTTTTTTTTTTTTTTCTTTTTTTTTTTTAGGAAAATGGCATTATATAACATTGGGAGAAATAATTTTTACATTTATGTTATAAACTATGCTTTGTCTTTGTAGTGACAAGGAAAATAACAGAGCGTCAGTGTAAAACAAGTGAAACATAAAAGGAAAAGCTGATCTGGATTTATCAGGCGTTTGTGTGTATTAATCAAGATTAGCAGAGACCTGTGAGTTCAGGGTTCTTCCCTTCCACACATCTTTCTCATTTGTTTGCCATGTGTTTCTGGTTCTTTCTCCTCACTGCTTTCCATCTCTCAGTAGAGCAGCTGATACTTATTTATCTCCTATCTCCTGAACCCAGTGGAATCCCATGCATATAAAACATTGCTAGTATAATAAAATAGCAAATATTCCTGCTCCTTGTTGGGGAAAAGCCTGGCTCTCGATACAATTCACTAGACATCTCAACCTCCATTCCATTCTGAAACCGGCAAAATGAACACTTCCTGACCCCTTATAACACCCAATGTTTTTGGGGATGTATTTTTGCCCCCCAGATGACCCCTTGTGCACACCTTCCCACATTTCTGGAGGGAACACGAGAACACATACTATTCTCTGTTTCAGCCTGTTAGGGAAATATGCCAGGAATGTCAATAAACCAGCTGAAATTGTTTCACCTGAGTGCTTTTAGCTTAAGAGCTGGGGTAAAGGGGGAGCAAAGCTGAGGGTGATGAGCTCAGATATCTGCACACTGAATGCCTCTCCCTCCTCTCTTATGGCTGCAGGATAATAACCATCCAGAGTCAAGCTTGTGCTGTTCGAGGACCAGTAAGTGACCACTTAAGTAGCGGCTATAGAAAAGACCTAGACTTATGCCACCCTTGGGAAATAGGGTGGAGGGCTGATAAAGTACCTAGCATAATATAAACTAGGCCATGAAGTAACAGTAGAGGAGAACACTTGCCAGAGTAAATGTTGAATTATTGTAACTGAAAGAGTCTGAGCAAGGGCTGAACTACCAGTGGTGCAGCAGTTACAAAGCACTGGGTCCCAGGCAGCTTTTGGGGCCCACTGAATTCTGAAAACAGAAAAAAGTTTAGGTAGTTTTTTTGGTAGTTTGCAGTGAAATGGGAGTCCAGAAATTATTTCACACCAGGGATCTCATTCAGTGAGTCTGAAGAAAGGTCTGACATAATAGACTAGAATGAGCCGAAGTCCGAGAGCTGAGTTAGAACAGAATCCTTCTGGAATGTTTAGTTTCAAGGTCATTACCCCAGAGAGAACTTACTATAAAAAGACAGAAGTGGGCAGGAAACAAGTAAAGGATAAAGGTGGACAAATTGTTTATAATTGGTTCTGCAGAATAAATCTTACTGCTTCGTTCACTGGAACAGGCAGAAGAACCTTCCATTATGGAGAGTCCCACATACAGTAGCAGTTCAGACGTAATGTTAAATACTGCATTGGACCAGCCAGTTCAGTGTCTATGAATAACAGCACCTGCAGCCAACAGGCAAGGGGCTTTGTCTCCCCACATTGATGAGTCATCACTTAACCCCTTGGTGCTAGACACATCTCTGGCATTCAAGGGGTTAAAGAAAACTATCAACATGAAATGAGGTTATGCATTAAAATGGCATGTAATCCAGGCTAATAAATATTTATTTGGTACAGGAGGTCTAAAATATAGTTTTATAGCTGCTGTATGATAGTGCAATAATGTATGTAACTCAGAGATAAGAAAACAGCATTTCTGAATAGAAGATTCATGTGTACTTATCTCATTAGGTGACATACCTTATATCAAGATAAGTAGCCTTTGGTTCCCCAGGTGTTGGAAACTACTACTCCCATCATCCTCTAGCCAGCCATTTGTTGGATGCCAACAGCTAGAGACACATATATTGCCTAGCCTTTCTTTAGGTCATTCAATCAGACAGTGGTAGTGTCTATCAGGATTACAGCTTTCTGCACCTACATTAGAAAATGTATTTTCTTAATTCTTGATTTCAGTTCACAAAACATAAGGGAACACTAGCTCTCCCCTAATAATAAAGTGCTGATTACCTTAATAATTTCCATAAAATTGTAATGACCACTTTGAATAAATGCTGTATGGATTGGTTCCCTCAAAATGAATAATTAAATAGTACTGGATATCATATCTACTGAGGCAGATGTGATTCATTTTTCAGGTCCGCTGAAGTGTTCTTCAGTGAGAGGAGTTTGGGGTCCTAGAATCCAGCAACAGATAATCATGTCTGTCCCTGTGGGTATTATATCCAGTGTTAACAAAATATATCTCATCACATTTTCTTTTTGAAACGGACTTAGTAAAATGCCAGGAACTGTGCTAGTGTTATATAAAACAGGTGAGTGCTAATACAAATATGTATACTATTCAAACCATGTGTATCAAAATATAAATGAGCTACTCTGATAAACCCCTATCTAAAGTAAGTGTAGTTGACAATATCCTATATAATAATTCACCAAATGTATGTTTGTCAGAAGCTGTCATGCGCAGTAGAGACCGCTGTGCCTGCTGCAGTCATGTGCAATACAGAGAGCCCGAGCCGCGGCTGATAACGGAGTGGGTGGCTCCGAATTCAGAGTGTAGTCCTCTCTGCGCACCTTTCTGAATTCGGAACGCCCCGCTCCGTATCAGATGCGGCGCGGCCAGTCTCTACTGTGCATGACTGCACCACGGCTGTTGCTGCCTGGCACTGTGGCCCTTGTACACGGGCTCTTCAACTAGTGTATTTATAATGGGTGAGCACTTTTTTTTTTTTTTTTTTTTTTTTTTTTTTTAAGAAACAGAATAACAATATAAATGAGATAAATAATAATTATACAAGTAAAACAATATTCATTAAGTGTTCATTATAACAGAATTGAAAACAATATATGCACACGTGTAGTAATGCTTTACTTACTATTACTGTGAAAATGCTGTTGAATTTGTGCTTTTCACTCCCAAGGTGAATATAAGACAGATACATAGAAAAAAACAAAAATACAATCCATAGCGTGATCTGTATTTATATAAATTATTTCTAAAGTGATAAAACATAAGAAAACATATAAGAATGTCTTTTGGTGAAACAAATATCCCAGTAAATTCTAGGGTAACTCTTGATAGTAGTATTAATCAAATATTTCTGGTCTGAATACGATAACTGTAAGTGGTGTATTTGTAGAATGAATGTCACACTCATTTGATTGGAAGCGACTTCACTGATCAAATGATATAGTCAAACTTGTATTGCGTGTGGGTTACTTGTACTCCAAATAAAGATTAATAATATATATGCGTTGTGCAGAAGTATATATAGAAAAATATATTAAAATTTACTTAAAATTCAAAACAGAAAATAAATTAAAAAAAAAAAAACTAAAAATAACGATGTCAACAGTTGGAGTAATAAAATAAAAAAATCTGTATTTAACGGGCATATAGCAAAAGCTCAACGTGTTTCATAACATTCAGAGTTATTTCATCAGGAGAAAAATAGTTGTGATCACACTATGAATTGTATTTTTGTTTTGTTTTTTGTGGAACTGTGTTAGGCAGTCCCAAAATGTGCCCTGTCAGCCATTTGTATGGTCAGAATTGATTCAAAATGGTCAATAAGATCTTCTGTCCTGATAGGGTTTGTTAACTCTTTGAGTGCCAGAGCAGTGTACAATGCATTGCTTTTGTGCATGTCTCTGGCCTTCAAGGGGTTAATAGGTGGTGTTAATTTTTCTTTAACCCCTCAATGCCAAGCGCCCAGCAGTTAAGGATCATGGAGAATTTTTTTTTTCCTGATTCAGATTCAGGGGTCCCTGAGTGGCGTGCAGCGTTAAGGACCAGTAAGTTTACTCATGACGGTCCTGGCACGTCATGGGTCTTTACGGGGTTAACCATTTGAGTGCCAAAGAGGTAGCCAAAGCATTGCAAAGCAAAGAGTTGGGTACCTTTTTTGTACTCAAAGGGTTACATTTATTCAGGACCACTTAATTTTAGGTGCTTGTGTTCTTTTAATAGGGAGCACCTTGCCTGATCCAGATAGTCACACATTTTGCTTATATATTATTGCTGATTGCGTTTCATAAGAATGTTGGCTTTATTAACCCTTTGATTCTAGCGAGATCTCTAGGGGTTAAATTAAATTTGTGTTGTAAGTGATAACATTTTGTTTGTCTATACACATAAAGGTAATATGCTTTTTAAGTAATTTCAAGTTTATTTTGTCACTTGAAAATCTTTCATGTTAAAATAAGATTTGCTGTGTAATTGTTATCCATGTTTACAATGTGATTTCATGTTTGTTATATGTTGTGTAGATATATTATACAATTTGACTCCGTGAATATTATGGACTGTGCATTCTATTGCTGCCAATAAGAGACGCACCTTTATGACAACAAGCCTAATGTCTAACAATTTTCTACAATGGAAGTATACGTATAGGAATAAGTGATCTTTTCTAACCCTTTAAAGGGATAATAACCCATAATATGTAGAAAATATATTGTAGGGTTTATCCTCCTGAGTAAAACAATGGTACTCACACTGCTTAACCCTTTGAGTGCCAGAGCGGTACGGAATGCATTGCAAAGCAATGCATTCCGTACCTCTCTGGCACTCAAAGGGTTAAGGACCCATGACAGTCCTGCACCATCATGGGTTGTTATACCCTTAAGGATCCATGACGGTCCTGGACCGTCATGGAATTCGCGGCTGCACACTGTTAGGGGAGTCCGTAATCGATTTGCACAAAAAAAAAAAAAAAAAAATCCTCCGTGTCCTTAAGGGACGGCAAAGTACGTGCGCTGCCGGTCCTTAAGGGGTTAACGTGGGTTGAAATGTTACAGTGCCGCTGTTGTACAATTTCAGGCCATTGAGATACTGAACTTAACATATTAGAGTTTGGACTACTATAGCTTTTGAATGAAACACCTCTCAGCAGTTAGAGTACCCTTGTTTTACTCAGGAGGATAAACCATATAAATGTATATTTTTCATATATTAGACATAACTATCCCTTTAACCCTTTGAGTGCCAGAGGGGTACGCAACACATTGCAAAGCAATGTGTTGCGTACCCCTCTGGCACTCAAAGGGTTAAGGACAAGACAGTAGTGAAACATATTGTTTTGCAATGCTTTGCACATCCCTCTGTTTCTTAAAATGTTAACAGAAGGATTTATCTGCATGCGTGTCCTTCATATAGCAGTAAGTATAACTATATACAGTTTTTGTAGTTGAACTGTTAGTCTGTATCTGGCGTCTTCCAGTTCACAGTCTGACAAGAGTTTCTCAGAATCCTAGGTGGTGCTTTTCTCGGTAGGTTTCAACCATATGGACAAGAAATCCTATTTCCTCTAATGAGGAGGTTTGAATTAGATGAAGGCTTCAAAGGAGATAATTAAATATAGATAAGTGGTGATTCATTATAATAACAAATACATATATAAATAGATATGTGTTAATGCTGAGTTAAAGCCCTTTTGGTATCCTTTGACGGCTAGCGACATTGCCAATACGTTGGCAAAGCAATGCTTTGGTTATGTCAGTAGCCTTCAAGAGAGGGAATGTACTACATTGATAAAACACTGAAATAAGCACGGTAATCAATTTCTGCCTATCGCCTGTTTACTGAGCCGTGTTGATTGCCAACCACTGTGACACCCTTAGCTGGTGTTGCAGTGTGATGATGTCACAAAGTCCTGAATTGGTGGAGGCATCTATGTTTATGGCAATGCTGTTCTGAGAGCTGTCTGTAACAGGGTCACAAACACAAAAACACTTACCTTACTTAACCTGGTTCTCCAGTCTTGCAAGACTCCTGGGCTGAACTCCTTTCACTGAAGTCTTCTTAATGTGTTAGTAATGTCCAATTATTTTATATAGATTTGTAGAGGCTTAATAAAGATTATCATTGCCACAAACCCCATCTCTCAAACCGCTATGTTTTGAGAGATATTGGCAATGAAAGTTCCCCTTCCCTTGATGTCAGCTGTAAAGCTGACAGAATGGAATCCGTGTCGGCCATCACGATGAGGCTCTGCAGCGGAGCCGAAATCCTGTTATTGCAAAATAATTACTTCATTGGAAAGGTCTACAAAGTTTGCTTGCAAACCAGGCACACTTTGTAAACCTTTTCAATGAAAAAATTAGTTTGCAATAATGGGATTTCAGCTCTGCTGCAGAGCTGCAGGCTGATCCCCGGACTGGGATCTTGTGCTGTCAGCTAGACGCTGACGTCAGAAAAAGGGGAGGGATGGGTTAATTTTCATTGCCAATATCTTTCAAACCATAGCGGTTTGTGAGATGGGGTTTGTGGCACTGTTACTCTTTTTTTTTTTTTTTTTTAGCCTCTACAAATGTATATAAAAATGTGGACATTACTATCACTTTAAGAAGACTGCAGTGGCAGAAGTTTGACTTCAGAAGTCCTGCAACAAAGAATCATGTCTGATTCTGTGGACATGCTATCCAGTACTATTTAATTTCAGTGAATCAGTCCCCAAAGAATTTATTCAAATTAGCCACTAAGTGAGGCTTTACTATTAAATTGTGTTTGTGTTCCTTTAACCCCTTAAGGACGCATGAGGCTCCTGGACCGTCTCTTCTGTCCGGACGTTAAGGTCCAGTGATGGTCCTGGAACCTCACGGAAGTTTGTGATCACAGAGCAGCTGCAAGCAGTGCTGTGATCACAGATACTGTATATGTAAAAACAATGTGCCCTGGTCCTCCAGACCACCCACTCCCAGGCTGTGTGGTCCTTAAAGGGGAACTACCACCTCCACTAAAGTTGCTCTGCAATACATATGCAGGTGGTGACTTAATTACTAATAACTATTTTACCTTTAAAAAGTGCCCACGAGTAAAGTTATGCTTAAGTTTCTGAGATTAACAGCTAGGTTATTGCAGCCTGTGCGCCCATGCCTTCAGTCTCTTCCGGAGCCATCCGGGCCAGTGCTATGCCTGTGAAGGGTGAAGAGGACTGACTGCGCAGGCGCACATTCAAGATGTCCACGGTGATGCCTGGCTTCCAGTCTCGGAAGCTTAAGCATAACTTTAGAACTTTATTTGTGGGCACTTTTTAAAGGTAAAATAATGATTAGTATTAAAGTTAGTCGCCACCTGCATAAGTATTGCAAGGCGACTTTAGTGGAGGTGGTAGTTCTGCTTTAAGGGGTTAAAAAGCACAGTTTCTCTTTAACCCCTTGAATGTTAGCGAAGTCTCCAGGTAATTCTGATGTGGTGGGAACCAGCTATGCTCTTGGCACCAGTTATATGGGGCATTAATGGAATCAGAGTGATGTATCACTCTGTCAGTTTTCTGTGTCTGACAGGAGAAATTAGATCAATATCCCATAAAGTCTGTTTCTTCCATGTACAGAGATAGATAACAGCAGATTTACCCCTGCAAGAGAGTCCTTGGTTTATCAATCATGTTTTAACACTTCAAGTGCCAGAATGTGTTGGACATCTCTCTGGCACTCAAAGGGTTAAGCAATGGGGAAAGCATTAGTCTATAGTGTATATTAAGGTTTACGTTATGTATAAAGAGACTAGCATATGCATCCATTTACCTCCAAAAGCCTCATAGGCTGATACAATATGTATATTCAACCCTTATGAACCTCTTGTAAAGGTTTCACATTCTGTAAGTATATAAATAAAGTTATTGACAATTCAGCTTGGCATGTTGATGTGTCTCATTTAGCATGTTTGCATAATGTTATCAAACAGAAGAATACAATGGATAATTATTTATGGGCATGAAAGGACCTTGACTGCATTCCTTTGCTGCAGGTAAGCACGCACAGGACATCCTATCAGTCCTACACAAGTCCTAATAACAATAACATTGTTTTTAGCCCATTCAAATAAAATGAATGTCGTAAACACACACACACAGACCATCATCACCACCACCACCCCCAATTCAGTTAATCCTGTGAATTTCTGTGAATATTTTCGATAATTAATTAAATTTGGTCACTGATATTCTAAGTGTCTTCGCCGCCCAGTTATAACACTTACCTTGATTAAATAATTAAAAAACCCTGCTAGCCTACTGCCACATGCTCCTCTGCTGCCGCTAACAATAAAGAACCCCCCCATCTTGCTCGAGCCGTTGTGCAAGCCAGAATGAGGGAGAAATGAACAGGGAATGCCTTTTATATGGCCAACCCTATTCAAATAAGTTCCTACATTTCCTGAACAAAATTAATACCGACAAAGCACCGGGTCCTGGTGGCATACATTCAAGTGTTCTGCAGGAACTTAGAGCAGTGTTAGCAAAACCCCTATATTTACTCTTTAAAGATTCTATCACCACAGGCTCAGTGCCACAGGATTGACGAAGAGCCAACGTAGTGCCTCTATTTAAGAAGGGAACTAAAACAGAACCTGGGAATTATAGACCTGTGAGTTTGACCTCTGTAGTGGGAAAACTGCTAGAAGGGATAATAAGGGACTATATTCACGATTACAAAACAAAAAATAAGATCATTAGCACGAATCAACATGGTTTTATGAAGAATAGATCATTCCAAACTAATCTTTTCACCTTCTATGAGGAAGTAAGCAGCAACCTTGATAATGGCAAGGCAGTAGATGTAGTATATCTAGACTTTGCAAAGGCATTTGATACACTGCCACACAGAAAGCTGGTGTATAAAATAAGGAAAATCAGTGTGTGGTTGTAAATGGAAAATTCTACAATACAGTTAAAATGGAGAGTGGAGTACCTCAGGGTTCAGTATTAGGTCCACTGCTTTTTAACATGTTTATAAATTACTTGGAAATAGATATAGAAAGCAAAATATCAATATTTGCAAATGACACTAAATTATGCAAGGTAATTAATTCAAAACAGGATATTTTCTCTCTACAGAGGGACTTACATACAATGTCAGATTGGGTAAACAAATGGAATATGAAGTTTAATGTGGGGAAGTGTAAAGTCATGCATTTGGGAGGAAATAATCCCAAGGCTACTTATGAACTTAATGGAATCATTTTAGGGAACTCATTTCTAGAGAAAGACCTGGGTATCCTTGTCAACTACAAACTTGGAAACAGTGACCAGTGTCAAACAGCAGTAGCAAAGGCAAACAAAAACTTATCTTGCATAAAAAGAGCTATCGAAGCCATTATACAAATCATTTGTAAGACCTCACCTAGAGTATGCAGTGCAGTTTTTGGCACCAATTCTGAAAAAGGCTATACTAGAACTAGAGAGGGTACAGCGAGGAACAACAAAATTAAGAGAATGGAGGACTTGACGTATGAGTAACGACTAGACAAACTTGGTTTATTTACTCCAGAGAAAACATGACTAAGAGGAGACCTTATAACATTGTACAAGTATTTAAGAGGTCAATACAAGGATCTCTGAGGTGAGCTATTTATTCCAAGGCCTATCAGGTGAGCAGGGAACACCCCTTGAGATTAGAGGAAAGGAGGTTTAGACTTCAGCAGAGGAAGGGGTTTTTTACAGTAAGGTCTGTTAAATTGTGGAATTCCTTGCCCAAGGAGGTGTTTGTGGCAAATACAATGGATACATTTAAAGTGGATCTCTCACATATATAGAAGTAATGCTCATTAGCTAGAGCATTTAGCGAAAAAGTTTAAAATGTTATTCATTTAAAAAAAAAGTTATCTGCACAAAAATGAATGTTTAAAAAGTGTCCAGCAGCCTACTTCCGGCTTGCTGCACTGCCTCTGCTCCCGTCCCACTACCCAGCATCCTCCAATGATGGAGGCTGTCTGTCTCTAAGCTGGAGTGATCTCATTGGCTAGATATCGATCTCTGCCAATGAGATCGCTCCAGCTTAGAGAAAGAAAGCCTGCATCATCGGAGGATGCTGGGTAGTGGGACGGGAGCAGAGGCAGTGCTGTAAGCCAGAAGTAGGCTGATGGGCACTTTTTAAACATTAATTTTTGCTCAGATAACATTTTTTTTTTTAATTAATAACATTTTAAACTTTTTCGCTAAATGCTCTAACTAATGAGTATTACTTCTATATATGTGAGAGATCCCCTTTAAGAGAAGATTAGATACATTTCTTTCAAAAGGGAACTAACTGAGTTAAACTATTTTTAGTAGGCAGATCAGGAATGTCTGACGAAGACTAACTTAGCAGGAAAGCTATACAATTCTCAGTCACTGGGGTATGAGGAGAAGGTTGAACTTGATGGTCTTGTGTCTTTATTCAACCTAATCCTATATAATAATTCGCTAAATCGTGTGTAACGCCCCGTCATGCGCAGTAGACACTGCTGCGCGTGCTGCAGTCATGCGCAGTAGAGACTGCCCGCACCGCGGCTGATACAGAGCTGGGCGCTCAGAAGGAGCATCCAGCTCTGTATCAGCTGCTGCGCGGGCAGCCTCCACTGCACGTGACTGCCCCGTGACGGGGTGGCAGCGGCACTGTAGCACGTGTAACGGGCTGTTCAACTAGTTTATTATATTTTATTATGCTTCAGCCAATTGGCATATAGTTGTAGGGGTCACAGATAGGCGTAAAGCTATCCCTTCAGCTAGCCATATAAAAGCCATCCTGTGAAACAAACTCAACTGTGAAAAAGCAACACAGATCAAGAAGAACATATCACTGTGACAAAACAAAAATTCAATTAGCTAATTTGGAGTAATGAGGCATGAGCCTCGGTATCCAAAATCATTGCTGCCAGTTTAAGACTGACAGCCAGAGAAGAACGTCCTGTTATTGTAGGTGTTAATAGTGGGAAAGGTGTTGGCAGGCTAGTAGGTTGTTTTGTTTTGTTACAGATGCTGGAGGACCTGGGCGGCAAGGACACATCTCTCAGACATCAAGGTAAGTGTTAAACCTGTTGGGAGTGTTTGTAAGCTTGCGAGTACGCATGTGAATGAACAAATGAATGTACACAAAAGTGTTGAGAGTGTCTATCGTGTTTCTGATATTGCATGTTCCATGTTATTTAGTTCTTAATTAAATTGGAATGGCATGAGCATGCAATATTTGTTACATTTTTTTAAGGGTTTTACCTGGTTACTTCACTGATATAGCCTGCGGCACCAGTGGCTAATGAGAGGTACCACAGGCTAATAATGCTTCCTTGCAAGCACTCCCCATCATGCAATTGCTTCCTCCGTCATGTAATGCTCCCTTGGTCTCTTCTTTGCAGGGAGCATAGCCATGTCTCATTAACCCCTTAAGGACCATTCACATGCCAAGACCGTCACGCTGGTCCTATACTTAAGGACCATTGATGGTCCTGGCACGGCAAGGGTTAACTCTCCCATCGCCGCTGCTGTGCGCAATGGGAGAGACTTGGGCTGCGTGTTACTAGGTGCTCCGATAATGGAGCATATAGTTTCAGCCAATGCCCTGTTTGTATATGCGATCTGCTATTTTAGCGAATCACATGTATTAGAACGCATATGACAGAAGCATTGTTTTCAAAACACTGCTTCTGTCACATCTCTCTGTCTCTCTCCTCCTCAGACACAAATCTGAGGAGAAGAGAGACAGAGAAATCGTTACTGAAGTGTTCCAGTGTTGCAGGCTTGCAACAAAGTGAAAAAAAAAAATAGCTTTTTTTTTTTTTTCATTTGATCACTGTAATACAGTGATCAATTGATCCCCCCTTGATCACTCATTTTAGTGATCAAGTGCTGCAGATCAGCTTCTGCTGATCTGTGGTATTTTTTGTCCCCCCCATTGAAATCCCTTTTTTTAATTAAAAATTGTTTTTATTTCTTAATTTTTAGGTAATTTAATAGTTTAGGTAATTTTCGTGGGGCTAGGTAGGTTTAG